>OU744338.1:39353997-42193892 GCA_916610165.2 Gymnosoma rotundatum
ACTTTTTTATGTATTTTTTTATTTGATTGATTTGCCTCTGCATGTGTTCTTTTTTTATATAATCTTTCCTTTCGGCATATGTTTTGCTTGAATACGATATGCAAACAGTAGTTTTGTTCAACGCTTAATCGATCTTTTATTTTTTTTTCTCCTGTTCTACTCGATACGAGTTTAATGAATTTATTTAAAGTTCATTATAAATTTAAATATAAAATTAATAATTATTTAAATTTTTTATTTCTTTATGTACAGTAAAACCAACCATAAGGAAATCAAACACTAAAAATTTAATTAAGAAAATAATGCTGGGATAATTATTTAATTTAATTATTAATTATTTAATTAATTTAAATAATTAAAATTAATTTAATTAAAATTAATTTAATAAAAATTATGTATTTAAAATTAATTGAATTAACAACGTAATGACGTAAACGTAAAAAATGAGTGAAATATTTATATCACTTCTAATTATACGTGAAGTAGCTTTTTCGGCCTTTTTGAAATACAAAGCAGCCCCACGTGGCCAATTAACATTTTGTTCCGTTGCAAAAAGGCCGAAATTGAATTTTTTAAATAATTAAAAACATTTCACGTTTCGTGTTAACAAAACGCTATTAAACAATATTGGAATACGTTATTAAATTCATAAAATTTTGGTTAAACAATTGAATATTTTGAAAAGAAAAAATAAATTCATTCATGGCCTGTACACAGTGTGTTCAAGTGCAATTTTCACACACACACACACACACACACACACACACACACACACACTTAAAATACATAATTAAAAACGCCTTTTTCTGATGACAGGGGGAGAGGGGGGCAAGCGTAGGAAGTAAAATCAAGAAACATTAATACCTGTGGCGTTGTACAGGTCTTTTTCATATTTCTCACATTCAAGAAATAAAAAGTAAAAACAATACAGCAGCAATCAAATTTCGCTTAAAAGGCCTAAACGCACTATTTGACATTTTTAGTTACTCGTACACATAGAGAACACACATTTAATGTATACATTTCATGCGACCATATTTATCACTACCTACTTTATAAAACGTACGCATTTTAATGACTTTTATTATGTGATTTGTATATGAATCAGTTAAAATAAAATATTAATACAAAAAACAGCCATAAAATGAAACTTAAATGAATTTATGGGATTTTAATCAGTTTGACAGTGAGCAGCAGGAAAAAAATATGATTTTTAACATGATGACGACGCCTTTGGAAAGTTGGATGAGCTGCGAATTTTATACACATTTTTATTTAAACTTGCTTTAGTTTAAAAATAATTTCTTTTGAAATTATTAATATTATTATTGGCCAGCGATAATTGTCGTAAATGTAGTTACGTTATGATATTTATTTTATTAAAAGATAATATTAATAAATTATTAATGGAGAAATTGCAGGTTTTAAATGAAAATTTCTTTGCTAATGCAAATAAGATTTAAAGTTTAGTGTCAATTAATTTTATTGCTTGGAAATGTTGTAAATTATCTTAAACGATCATTGAGCAGATATGAGCTAAGCGATTTAAAAGATATGAGTTTAAATAGTAAAAAGCTGATTTTATTTAAATCCAGTTTGTAAGAAAATTAATAAAAAAAAAACCAAATAAAATAAATAATTCTTGAAAAAACCCGACTTCAAAACAGATTTCATTTGTCTGTTTATAACGGTTCAAGGGTATGGCCACATAAATACATCAAATTACATTAATTATTGGATACTCCTATATTACATCTCTAAACTTTGTACTTGTTCAACAGTTTGGCAATATACTTCAAATTACAACAACTATAGGGTCACCCTTTAATTTCTAAATTCAAATGATAAACTTGTTGTTATAGCGGACTTAGCAATACAGGTTCCTTGTAAGTTGCAGCTGTCTGTCTATAACGATTCAAAAATTCATGAAATGGTATCAACTTTTGGTTCACCCTTTTATTTCCAAATCAAAAGTATTTAGTTGTTGTTATAGCGGAGTTAGAAATACAGGTTCTTTGTAATGGCCATATACATAAAATAAACTGCGCTATTGGGGCACCCTTTAATTTATAATTTTGAATATTAATACTTATTACTATAATGGTCATAGAAATCGATATTCTGTCCAATTTACAAGCGTTTGTGTATAACGGTTCAAAACATGGGCCCTTATAAGTCATTTTACATCAATTATAGGAAGACCCTTTTATTTTTTGATTTAGTCTTGTATTACCTTTTGTTATTGGAAGCTATATTAATACGCAGTCATTTTAAGTTTTAAAGAAGTGGTCTTTAAGAGTTCATAATACAAAATTTGTATGTTGTTTGGGGACACCCTTTAGTTTTTAAGATTGTGAACTGTTTTTAAAACGTGATCAATCAATCTGTAAGCATAATCCATCAAATTACAAAAGAATATTATAAATCGGTTTAGAAGTTACTGAGTTCTGAAGGCACAAACATTAAAAAAAGCAAATTTGAGACGTTTTGGAAGTCTACTTCTTTATTTTTAAGTCGATTAAAAAAATGCTCTTAAAATCTATCTATTTTGTACATTCGAAATTAAGTTCGTAACAAATATTTTAAATGTCAAAATTGCAAAATGTAGCTATGCGTATGAATGTTATTATTACAACGAATGCAAACACCATTCGATTCACTTTCGTTGGGTTCGAAAGTAAAACAAGTAAAAAAAGAGATTTCGTTTTATAAAAAAAAAATATTATTAAATTTACCGGTTTAACCACAGAATGATGAAGGGTGCAAGTAGAACCTTTGTATTTATCAGAAAAATAAAATCAAATAATTGAATATTTATCAGACCACGCGCCAACGACTTAAGCTGAAGCACTTGAAAATCGTATGTGGTCGAGTCTAGTAACGTCTCTAATGGAGAGTAACATCTGTAAAATCTTGAACGATATCTGTCATCAACTTTGTGAATTTCTCCAAAATATAAAATAATGTAAGGAACTCCAAATGCTAAAAGTGATTAAAGAAGAATAAAGGGCAAGTTTTGTTGTGTAGGCTCGAAGGCCCAAATATTATTGACTAACAGCACATAAGCTGTTTCAACTTCAGTTATAGAACTTGATGTTCTTTGTGCTAAAATACACTGATATGTTCTTGACACATAAACATATTTTTAAAGTCTCTAAAAAAGCGTCCACAAAAAAAAAAAAAATTCAGATTGAATTTTAATTAAATTTTTAATTCGCTCAATTGTTTATTTAATTTCAAAATAAATACAAGAATTTATATATTTAATTTAAAAAAAAGACCAAAATTTTATAACTAAAATAGTAATTGAATCAATTAAAACTTTAATTCAATTCCTAACTAAAAGCAAATAAAAATTCAATAGGCGCATAAATTTTCTACCGTGTCTAAAGTCTGCTTATTATTTAAACAATCTTTTTCCAATCGAAAACAATATACAAATCTGATGCATGTAAAAACGCTGTAGTCTATTTTGCTATCACTCAACAGAGTACGGAAGAGAACAGTTCGGTTCATTGTAGGGTGCGTTTCATGTATGTGTATGTATTATAGGACTGGCTCTCAATACCGCCACTTTTTCAATGTGCAACACACTTTAAAGGTTAATTCTCTTTTGTCTTTTTTGTTTTTTTTTTTATTGGAGTTACTTCACTAAACGGAATTTGTTTCAAATGATATGGAAAAATTAGAAGCGCACGTTGCCCTCTGCCTCAAAGGACATGAACAGATCTTGCTGATTTTCAATAGCAACACTTTTGAAAATATGTCTGATCGATTGGCTTAAATAATTTTTCTCTACCACATGTAGAGCATTGAAAAAGTTGATCTCAACTCGAACACGAACGGGCATCGCTCAACCAACTTCGCTATGTATAAGAACTTAGAATGTGAAATGAATTTGAAACTTAGATATACCATTTTCTTTATGATCACTACCTTGTTTTTGTAACTAATGTAAAAGGTTGTTCACGTGAAAGTGTTGCAGCCATACTAACAGGGTGAGCTAAAGCTACTCATAATGGCCCATATTCATAGTTATAAACTAAAGACGACTCTTGTTAAAGTATACTCTAAAATAAAAGGCTATTATTATCTTTTTGCTTTCATAGTCAAGAATAAAGTATACTTTAAGTTTAGCCGCTTTCCACTGGGTGTCACCTGTAATTTGATAAATGTTTTCATACAATTTCTACACAAAAGTTAGAAAAAAGTAACCTTGTTATTATTTTGTTCACTTTGGTATAAAAATCAGATATAGAAAGAGTATTGCGTTCTTAAATCAAATAAAATAATTTTGGAAAATTGAGTTAAAAACAGCTTTAGATAGTTTTAAATTTAGATTGATTGTCTATGAATGAATTGGAGGCGACTCTTAAGTAAAACCGACTTTAATTCCCTTAAAGTATATATTATTTTAATTATGAATATGGGCCAATATCTGTTTAATATAAAATAAAAATGTCTAGAATATTTTCATTTCGAAACAAAGCACAGACTCAAAATTATTTTTTGCTTTCCATTAATCTTTTATAATGAGTTAGGGATCATAAAATACCAAAGGATTATCTTAAAATTTTGTTCAGTGCATCTTGAAAAAAATCGCTCAAATTATGCTTTTTTTTCGACGACAGAACAAAACGCCGTAAGAATGAGTGCGTGTGACCTTGGGTCGCACAATTGTGCTGGGATGGATAAAAATGTTAAATAGTAAAACTTTTGTTTAAGTTACCCTGCCACTTAGAAAGTATAATTTAAAATATTTTCTCTTTGTTAATAAATTTACTGATTATAAGACACAAATCAAAAAAGCTCCTTAAGGCCTACAACAAACAATTTTTAAATTCACATTTTTTTCCAAATGGTCCACAAGTGTTGCTGTAGTTTTGAAAAATAAATTAGTAGGCGTTCGTCATCAAAAAAAAAAAAAAAAATGATATGAATTTTATACAACAGACGCAACGCACATAAACGACGCATGGGATGGTTGAATCCAAAATACACATAATTCACCTTGGCAGTGGCATTGTATGTTTGTGTGTTGTATGCACGCATGCGTTTATGCAAATCAAACAGAAAACAAGCCTTTATCGAAGGCGTACTAGAAGTGCGTTCATATTTGAGGTAACAAGTGCCAGCACAAAAAAAGGCAACAAGCCAGCCAGACACATGTAATCATTTATCGAACGTAAGATACTTACGTACGCATTGTATGCTACAATTTTACTTTAGGCCACTCACAAAAAACGGCAATTGCATAAAGAAAATGCTGTATTTTCAGGTTTTACAAAGTTTTTTTTATTTTTTTTTTTATTTTTATTTTACCACAAAAAGACAATCGAATTAAACACAAAACTACTCGTAATTACCTAAACAACTTTTGTTTTTGTTTTGTTTGTCATGTTGCAAGATAGTGTTAGTTTTTGATATAAAATTCATATTTAATTCATATTCCACAAGGAATTAAGTATTTTTATTAACAATCGTGTTGTATCAAACACGATTTTGAACATGAGATTTTATGTCGTCGGTCCACATGGAAAATTAAATATTGAAATTGAAAATTATGCGTAGAGTAGGCGATTAATGTACACATTGTTGCGCATGATTTAACGCTTACAAATATGTACATTTAAAGACTCGTGAGGACTGATAATAGTTAAGCTGGTGTAAAAATATGGTAGCAAATGTAAAATGCTTTCGCATCTTTTGTTGTAACTTCACCCGCAAATGTGTAACTTTTTTTAAAAATTAATACCGCTGGGTTCTATTTTATCACCGAATTCTTAGCGTTAGCCAATATCAAGGAATCTTAGCACATACTTCAATGAGATGACAAGACTGATAATTTAACAATTAAAAGAAAAAATAATTTAATGAATGCGAAAAATCTATTTTGATTAATCCAGTTATAAATCGAATATTCATTTCGATTCTAATTCTATCTCAACATTAATGTATGTTAAGTGTAGACGCAGTGTAAATTTTAAGATAAAAATTACACCCAACCCATAACATTGTTATAAAAAAAAAAAGAAAATTTAATACTGTTGTTGGCCGTATGTAAAGTAAATAGAGTTTAATAAATTGTAACTTACACCACTAGCAAAGTGTGGTGTGTATCGAAATTGAATGAAAAATAAGAGTTAACTAAAACACAAGTTGAGCAGCCATCGTTCGCGTGTTGATAAAGATCTTTGCTTTTTTTTATTAAACAGAATGTCTTGACATGAGTCTTGAGTTTAAATCCCCACAGCGACTTGAGTATAAGGAATCATTTGTTGTTGAGTAGATACGCTAGATGAATTGTTTAAAGGGCGCATAAATGTAAATCAACAGTTTAAAGCTTCTGGAGTTTGGAGTCTCTCTTCAAAACTAAAAAGATTTGTTGTGTAGACGCGATAGATGAATTTCTGAAAGCGCCTGCCCCTCTGTATCGTAAAAACTTAGGATCATCATAGCGTGCAGCAGTCTTCACTGACGCCAAGAGGCTGTTGCAGTAAGTAAATGCTAAACAAGCCGGAAATAAAAAAGTCCATATCGATATTTTCCTTTTACCACCGTTTATTCCAGGAGATTATATCGGATCTATCTCTAAGGATTTTTCTTGTTATATTGTACGTTCCACATGGTCGTTTTTATCTTCAAACCACAACGCTACGGAATTTATCACTTTTAATTAATAACTAACAACAAGCTTTACTTTCCGTTCTAAAATATTTATTTATATAATTTTTAGTGACAGTGTTGCCAATTTAAAAAAAAGCGAAAAGTTATACGATAGCGATAAGGAGTAAATAAGGAGTAAAAAATTGCTGTCTTATCGCATTTTGCTTTTGCATCGCAATTGCTTTCGAATCGCATTACAGAATAAACACACAGCCTTCAATTTAAGGCCGATGTTCAATGTCGACAAATCCTTTTGCTGCTTTCTTATTTTTTCAAATTTCTACCTCCTCTTTTGGGTTTAAGCAACAGAAGGGAGAGATGAAATCGTAGATTATTAAGCTCTCCAGATAGATAGATAAATAAAGAGATAGTTGGAAAAGGATGTAGGCATCTATTAAATATCAGATTCTTATATTCACAATAAAAAAAAACTATAATATTCCACGTTTAACTATTCAACTGAATTGAGCTCACTCCTCACAATATGTATGCCTTCACGAGTGTGTACGCACTGCGTTCATATCATTAAAATGAAGAAATATTTGTTGTTCAACAACAGTTGTCCATGAAAAATGGTAGGATCAAAATCATGTTCATAAAATATTATTACGAGTATAAATGTATGTGTTCAATTTCCAAGAGACCTAGAGATCATGCGACCACCTTGGGAGTTAACGGGCAAAACACTTAATTTTCACAATTTTCTCATAAATGGAAATCTGTGAAACACATTCATGCGTAAGACTGTTGTGATCATAAGATAAAAAAGATTTACAAATCAAAGCAATATATTTTATTGACATTGATTTGTAGCAAAACCTCGTATTTTTTTTTTGTGGAAAACAAGTGCCGAATGGTGTAAAATTAATTAAACATTAACAAATCAAGAGAAGATTGGATTGGATTATTTATTTAATTCAATAGATCATTTAAAAAATAATGATATAATGAATGAAGAAACATGCTGATAGTTTGAGGAGCATTTTAGGAGTTGGAAATAAACATAGAGAAAGCTTGGTAATGTATTTAATCAGAGGTGAGCAATAGCTGATTTAAGAATAAGATTTCATTTCTTTTAAACGTTTCAATACTTTTATAAAAAAATTACATACAAAAATTCATTTAATAAAACTAATATAATTTTTTTTTCAATGTACCGTAATGTTTTTTACTTTCTAAACGAAAATGCGCCATTGTTTTTTTTAATATTTCCCATTCGTATACATGATGTTTTGTTTGCGAAAGTCTCGTCTTAATCAAGGCAATATTTTAAATCACAAAACTCTGCATTTTCAACGAGACTGAACTCTTGTTTAAAGGTTTCGCTGGGGTTTGAACTCATGGTCTCCTGTTTACACATTCACGGCGTCTTAGACAATTTAACCATCCTTATTACAAAAAAATGTTTTTTTTTTCTTTCATAGCTACTCAGCAATATTTTTTTTCTATATAAGGCTCCGATGGGATTTGAACTCATGCTTTTCTTCATACCTGAAGCTATTTTAATGATAATTTTTTCATAATTTTTAGAATTTACATACATATATCGCTTCTTCAGCTCGTTTTAACTAAACTACAATGTGAAGCAGAATTTTGTAATGTAGTTTAAGTAACGGTAATGCGAACATTGGAATAATGTAATGCTGGCTACAGACAACGCAATTTGTTTCTGCAACACGTTTCACATTCAGGTTTCATGTTTCGATACAAATACTGAAACCAACAGTGAAACATAAACGCAATTTCAGTTCTGTTATTTTATATCATAACATTAACATCGCGCGGAAAAGAGGATGCAAAAATGAATCCTATTTTTAACTTTTTTAATGCTTGCGTTTATATCAATATTTTTATATTTTTAATTTTATATTTATCACTTTTTACATCCCATTTTGTTCTTTCTTAATTAATTAGATGTTTACAGCTTGCTTGTTGTCAATGTACTAAACATATAAAATAATGAAACGGCGATACAAACAATGCAATCTGTTTCAATGCAACCAGAAAATATCAAAACATTTTGATGTTAATGAAACCTGGATTGCAACCTGAAGTGAAACCTGAAACACGAATTCAGACGACGCAATCTGTAATGAAATGAAACAGATTTCAGAAACACATTGCGTTGTCTGTAGCTAGCTTAAGAAACAAACATTGGCATTGGTTCAATAGAAGCGTAAATATTTAGACTGAAACGTACCCGCACAATCGATACAACACGGTCTGAAAGAGTCAGTGTCTCAGCCAATATGTTCTAACTGTACGTGAAACATGTAGTCAATTAATATCATGCTAAAGAAAATTTTTGTTGTGTATTTTCTGGTGTTGCGTTTTTTAAGCAATCACAATCAAAGCTTACGGAATTCCCTAATTCTACAGATTTGTATTTTCTCAATTTAAAAAAAAAAAACATACCGCCCATTCCAATAATACACAAAAATTCTGTGCGGTTTTTCTTCACTTTTTTCCCATTATAAATTTTTCCCCTTTTTATTGACTGCGATAAGTGCAAAAAAAAAAAAAAATCATCGGTGGAAAAAATTATGAAATTAAAAAAAAAAAAAAATATGTAAATAAACAAAATAGCTCCCTTCAAATTAATGCCACTTTTTATTATTTTGTTCTCCCGGAATTCATATATGAAGGAATCTTTTCTCGAGAAAAATTTTTTTTCCGTGAGAAATAAATTCCGTGAGAATATTCACTGATAATTAAGTTTATTTTTCCCGTGAAAATATAAGCGATTATTAAATATCAATCAGTTTTATTTATTATATTATGCTAATATCCGATAACATTTTTAAATAAAAATGCAATTTATTTGTTGGTTGGAAAAGCAGGTATCTATACGTATTTCAGCATAATAAAATAAATAATTCCCAAAATAATTTTTAAAATTAAATCAATCAGTTTTGTTTTTCGTTAAAAAAAATACATTTTATGACAAAAAAAAAGTAAGAGTGCACCCTTCATGTAAATTTATTATAGTGAAGTAACACCATTAAAAAAGCAAATAATAGGCGGACAGAGAACTTAAAAAAATTTTTTTGGCACTGCATACATATGTGACATTGGCTCTTAATGGGTTAAGAATTTTTAAAAAAATTTTGTATTTCTTTAAAAATCTCTTCAAAAGCTTAAAAATTAGACCCATATTGACATTTTAAAAAATTTGAAAATTTCAGAGCCCCGTAACTCGAAAAATATGGGCGAGCACCAATTTTTACACTTGATGTTTTTTTTTTTACTTCTTAATTCTCTATCTACCAGGTATTTATTTTTTTGACGCCAAAATATATCGCCGATCGATTGATATATTTTTTTGGCGAGGCAAATTTGATTTCAACAAACAAACTTAGACATACCCCTTTTTTCACTTTTTGTGGTGAAAGGTATAATTAATAACATCACCTGCAAATTGGTCTACCCTGACTATTAAATGAAGAAAAACTTTTTCTATTTGTAACATTTAGGATCACGTTTACGATAATTATCTTCGTTTTTCCATCACTTTAAATCAACCGATCATGATCATATTTCAGCTTTAATTATATTTAAAACATTAATAATATTGTTTTTCAAAACATTTACATCTTGAAAAAAAAAGAAAAAAGAAGAAAAACACCTCTCCTCAAAAGCGAAATAATTTGATCCAGTATAATAAAAGAAAAAAAGATAAAAACAAGAAACGAAAACTTTTAATAAAAATAAATAAATCTAGATCACCACTACGACTACTACTTACCTTAGTGGGTGAAATGGTCGATGTGCTGGTATTTGTGGAAGTATGTGAGATACTGGATTTGGCTGGTGAACGTGGTGGCAAACGTTTGCCAACATTTAAATGCAACAAATGCTGTGCGCCATACAAAGAAGACGCGGGTGTACCATTAACGTTAGCCAACAACTGTTGATGTTGATGCTGATGGTGATTATTGTCAATGCTTTGGTTTGGTGTCCTGGCACTCATATTGCAAATATCTGCACGTGTATAAAAGCGTATAGTTTCCTGTAACAAAAATGACATTTATAAAGAAAATTTTTATTTAATATATTAATTTAACAATAATCTTTAATCGCTAACACGACAAAAACTAATGCCTCAAATTAAAACCTGCTGCTGTGCTTGCTATATTGCCTATTGGTAGTTTCAAAATAAAAAAATTTTTTTTTTCTGTTTAAAGAAAAGGGGAAGGAAGCGCTTGAAAAATGGAAATGAAAAAGACAAATTGTTTTTGAAAAATTGTAGTAGACAGTGTTGAAGCGGCAGCTACAATAAAAAATGTTTTGCTGCCTTAAGCGAAAAGTAGCTGCTGACTGTTTAACTAAATCACAAAATAATCAAAAGAAAAGAAAATAGATGAAAAACTACATGATTTCCGCTTATTATTAAGACTTTTTTTTTACAAAACAAAAGAAAAAAGAAAAAAAAAAAGAAGAAATGCTGCATTCAAGCATCACATTTGGTAAAATTATAATCAATGACTTCAGTCATTATAGTTTTAGTTTTTTTTTCTTTAACAATGTTTTTTGCTTGTTCGGGTGTCAGTCCGTCATAATGTAACGGAAATCATTTGTTAATTTGTGAAAACGTTTATCGAAACTTTGATCTGTTTTCTTTAGCTTTTCATTGCACTTCATTCAGCCATAAAATAATGATCTGTATAAGATGATTTATTATTTAAAATACTCACATCGAGCCGGCCGGCCAACTTTTTTATAAATTGAAAGAAGAGAAGTTTTGATAATTGATAAAATTATTGAAAGGATTTTTTGAACAAATTAACATATGCACCTAGGGTTGCCAGACACCAAAAGTCGAATAGACTGGATATTGAAAAATGTACCTGTATTTTGCAAAAAACAACTGGATAATTTGAAAATTTTTATTTAATTTTTTTTAAATAAAAAAATTATAAATGAATTGAAATTGATTTTGGCTTAAATTAAATTTTTCATTTCTAAAAACATTTTTTTTAAGAAAAATTATTTTACAAACGTATGCGGATGTTTTCCAAAGAAAACAAGAAAATTACACACCAGCAGAATGTAATGCTGCATTGCTGGATCGCCAAACACTTCATCAATATTCTTCGTATCTATCTACCTTTTGTTGTATGCATTGTAAACATCATCTATTTAACCAACTAACTTTGTAAATAAGAAAACGAGGAGTATTTATATCAATATTAATTTGGTTAAACGGATTTTTTGCTTATAAATTGTCAGTGATGTACAAAAGTACCTGAACAGGAGGAAGGCGTTAGGAAAAAAAATTCAACTAGTTATACATTCGTCACCACAATTGTATAGGTAAACAACATATTTTGTTTTCTTTATATTCTGTAATTTTTTTTTCTGTAGAAAATATTAATTAAATTAAAATTATATTATAGAAAAAATATATATAAATGTTTTTTGACCTTTTTAAATAGTTTTTCTTTTCTAATTTATTAAAAAAACTGACCTAGTGCTTAATAAATTAGAAATTCTTTTTAACCGACCGGATTTTATCAATTCGACTGAATGTTGCTTTTCTATATTTCTTCCATGATAACTCAGTAATATCTGTACCGATTTTAAACATATTTCTTTATTTAAAAAGTATTGATTAAAGATTACTCTTGTTTTAAAATCAGTTTATAATTTAAAAATTATAGGGTCCCCCATACAACATACCTGTTTTTTACATGTATTAAGACCCGTAAAGGGTATTACTATAACTCCCAATATCAAAAAGTGATGCAAAAATGTATCTGAAAATTAAAGGGTGTCCCTATAATTGAAGTAAATTGACTTATATGGGCCTATATTTGAACCGTATAGACAAACGCTTGCAAATTGGGCAGAATACCGATTTCTATTCTATAGCAACAAGTATTAATATTCAAAATTATAAATTAAGGGGTGCCCCAATAGGTGCTGTTATTTCATGTATGTGGCCAACTTTTTAAACGTTATAAGCAGACGTTCGAAATTTACAAAGAAACTGATTGCTAAGTTTACTACAACAGCAAATATTAAATTTGAAATTGGAAATTAAAGGGTGCCTCTATAGTTACTGTAATTAAATATAAATTGCCAAACTTTAGAATAGTTGTAGATAAACGGTTGAAATTAACAAGGAGCTGTAGTGCTAAGTTTTTCTCTAAAATTGGAGATGATATACAAGAGTGACCGAATAGTTTATTTTGATGTATGTGGCCATACTTTTGAACTCTTATAGACAGACAGATGAAATCTCTTTTGAAGTCGGCCTTTTTCACAAGAATTATTAACTGCGCAAACTTTATTTTAACTGGCAACCCAGAACTGGTCTATATAGGTCATTCCAGGTCATCTGGCAACCCTATATGCGCCCCACATTTCTTCAACCTTCAACTCTTAGCGCACATTAGGATCCATTAGTGATAAAATGGTCAATTTTAACTAGAATTTTAAAATATTTTTCCATCAAACAAATGCTTTTCATTACATTTATCTAAAGAATTTATTTAATTTTCTCTATATTTCTTTGAAACTTAAACTTAAATGACATCAAAAACAGTTTGAAAAGCTTTTTAAAAGTATCAAAAAACATTCATTTACAAATATTTGAAATATTCTTTTTTTTTTTAAAGACGGAGGACGTTCTTTTGCACTAAATAACTGAAACTTAAAATGGAAACTTGAAACTTACCTTTTCGAAATTGCCATTCACATCATTGTCGGCTGTGATGGTTGTTGTAGCTGCGGAATTCTGAAGAGAGGATGATGATGATGATGTCTTAGCTGCACAATGATGGTTTCGTTTATGTTGTAGAGAATTAGAAATCAATGATGAAGATGAGTTGGCACAATTATTATTATTGTTATTACCATTGTTGTTGTTATTGTTGTTGCTGTTAATGCAGTTGCCATTTTTGTGGTTAATGACAAGATCAGGCATATTTGTGGCCAATGTTGATTTATTGTTTGCTGTTGTGGATAAAATATTTTCTTTCATCATTATTTGATGACGAATGTTGTTGTTGCTGTTGATTTGAAGTTCCATTTCACTGCGATAATGAGCTGGATTTCCTTGTTGCTGTTGCTGTTGTTGCGTTGTATATTTTAGTATTTGTGTTGTAATTGTTTTTGTAGAGGTTGTTGTTGTTGCCTCAGTTAGCCGATCATTAGATGAACAAGAACTGCTAATAACACTACTAATAGAACTATTACTGCTTGGGTTACCACTATTTGAGGCAAGCTGGACAGGGTTTATATTATCATCATTATTGCCATCGATAACTGTGGTACTGGCCACGAATGTTTGATTTGTGGTTAAAAGAGTTTGCGTTTGCGCTAAAGAAATAGTACAGGCGTCTTTAACCTCCTTATTTTCCTTATCGGAATCGTCACTTAATGTAACGGTAGCTGCTGTTGCTGCTGCAACAGATGTTGCGGCTGTTGAAGATGATACTGTAGATGATTGTATGTCACCATCCATAGAGTGCAATTCATTTGTAGATGCAATTCCTCTTGCAGTATGATTGGAATTCAAACTTTCAATACCGCCAAACGAATGCTGTTGTTGCTGATTTGTAGCTACCGGAGACGAAGTATATAACCAGCATTCATCATCCGATGAAGCATCAGCAGATTTAAGTAGCTAAACATTCAATAGTCATCAACATCATCGTCATCATCATAACAACGTTCATACGTTCATAATGAAATTAAATTTTTATAAAAATGCACACAAAAGAAGAGACAAAAAGAAATAGTTATAAAAAAGCAATATTAAAAAAACCAATCAGTAAATCGTGAAAATATTTTCATTATAAAAAACAAAACTAAGAAAAGAAAAACAATGTTAGTGAACAATAAAATATGAATTTTATAAGAAGAAACATAAAAACTAATGCTGATGATTTTAAAACAAGCGTTGAAGTTTAATTAGCGTTACTTGATGATGTTAATAATAATAATAACAACAACAACAAAATAAGCAAAAATAAAGCTGCACAATACAATAAAATTTACAATACAACAAATGGCAGATTGCATCCTAAAGATGCCAAATCATCACACATACACACACACACACACACACACACAAACATTAACAAAGCACAAATAACTCATTTATAATTTTATTCACTCTTAACAAAAAGCCTCTTTTACCGACTGACACTAAATAAAAAAAACGTTCAGGACTGAAGTTGTTGTTATTACTGTATGAATGTAAAATTAACATCGTTAATACACCAGGCATGAAAAAAGCTTTTTACACAAAATGATTAATTAGTTTTTATTGCAAACATTCAAGCAAATTAGTAAAATAAACATCTTTTTCCCCTCTTTGTAACATGAAGATTTTTACATTCACCTTGCGATTAAAATTTTTCATTAAAATATATTAACCCACTAAATAATTCAGTTAAATAGAGATGTTGTATAATTTTTTTAAAGCGGAATTAAGGGAGTTTTAAAATCTGACACTAATCTCCCTCTCCAATAATTAAAATACAGTAGTTTTCCGGTTTAACGAACCAGGGGCCCATTTCACTAATCTACAATTCTACAAGTTTACAAGTTACAATTACAATTCTCATTCTTACAAGTGCTGA
Source organism: Gymnosoma rotundatum (assembly GCA_916610165.2). NCBI lineage: Eukaryota > Metazoa > Arthropoda > Insecta > Diptera > Tachinidae > Gymnosoma > Gymnosoma rotundatum. The sequence goes on from OU744338.1 coordinate 39,369,255, forward strand.
AGAATTGTGTTTCATCAAAATTTTCACAAACTTGTAGCTTTTTGGACTTGTAAACTACAATTCTTACAATTACAAGTCTTTGTGTATATTGTGATATTGATTTCACAATTCTTATTTGTTATTACTCAAAATGCTAAAACATTGTTATTTTAAATACTTTCGCAATTATGGCTACTCTAATGTACTGTAACGGTATATCGATAATTTGTTTTGATTGTTAGCACACCACTAATCAATCAAAACATATAGTTTGTTTTTAATTTACTTTTTGTTTTGCAATGGCGAATCAGCAAAATAAAATTTGTGTGGTGCGTGAAATTTTAGCTGCCAAAGACGTTCTTTTTGGTAAGTTTAGCGATAAACTTACTTAAGAGAAAAAAATGCAAGAGTGGGAGAACGTGCGCATGAGGTGTCTTGCACTTGGACTGATGCCAAGTGCAAAGGACGCCAAATACGTGCGCGATGTTTTTTTTGGCAAACATCAAAAGGGCGACACTGGTAAGCTAGTTTAATTTAGTGTTAATATTATATTATATATATTTTTTTTAATTAAGGCTAAGAGAGACAACTTTAGAAAAACAGGGGCTGCTGGCGGAAGTGCCGCAAGGAGTCACCAACATGTGATGGCATCCGACCAGAGGAGCCCAAAGGTGAGCTGGTGTTATTGCAGGATTTATTGAATAAAACTTTAGAGGCCTGCAATGACACTGTCTCGTTGCTGCCAGACATAGAAATGACTCCTTGCACGTGTGTTTATTTCTTTATAACATATGATCAGTGGTGTTGCCACGTATCCATAAATTCTATTTCTATTAATAATTAAAAATTAGCAATAAATAAATTAATGTTAATTACTTTAAAATTGTTTGATTTTGTGTTTAGATGAACTATTTTTTAATAAAAAATAGTTAAAAATCAAATTAAATCACTCACTTGTAACTTGTAAAATTTTTTCTGAGGGTCTCCGTCGACTCTTACCTTTTTTTCTACAATTTTACAATTTTACAATTACAAATTTAGTTTAGTGAAACAAAACCACTTGTAGAAGTATGACTTGTAGACTTGTAACTTGTACAATTCACTTGTAGCTACAAACTTGTAATTGTATTTTGATGAAACACAATTATTCACAAGTTTACAATTCTACAGGCAAAAACACTTGTAATTGTGAACTTGTAGCTTGATGAAATAGGCCCCAGTACTTTGTCGGGCCTGTTCGTTAAACTGAAGAGTTCGTTATATGCCATACTTAAGTCTAGTACCCATGTTGAGAATAAATAAATATTATTTGTCAAAAAGTGTTAAAAGGGTATAAATAGGTTTGTCATTCCGACCCCATAAGCTATATATATTCTGACTTCTTATGCATAGCGAAGTCGATTGTATGTCAATCCATCAGATATAGTGTCGAAAGAGGTGCTTTTGGAAATCAGTACAATCGGTCCATGTTTTTCGAGGTAGCAGTCAAAACACCACGCCTACCGCTAATTTTTTTATGTCTTTTGGAACAATAAAGTAAAGGGCAATAGAGAAATAAGAATTAAGTAAACAATAACACGAGAAAAAATTGGTGCTCGCCCATATTTTCCGAGTTACGTGGATCAGAAATTTTCAAATTGTTTAAAATATCAATATGGGTATCATTTCTAAGCTTTTGAAGAGATCTTTAAGGAAATACAAATTTTTTTTTAATGTTTAACCCGTTGAGAGTCGATGTCATTTTTATGTAAAATTATTTATACATATAAATTACTTCATTTTTTTTTCTTATTTTTAATTCTCTGTAACCCCAATATTTGCTTTTTTGATTGGATTTATTTCACTTAACTAGATTTACATAAATGGTGAAGGGTGTGTAAGATTCGTCATAGCCAAATATAGCACTCTTACTTGTTTTAAAATATGTTTTGAGATTTGTATAATATTTTAAAAATATTTTATTATACAAGTATTCGGTTATGCCGAATCTTATATACCCTTCACCATCTATGTAAATCTAGTTAAGTGAAATAACTCCAATCAAAAAAGCAAATGTTGGGGTGATCGGGACTTAAAAAATAAAAAATTTGGTACTGCATGTATATAATTTTACATAAATAGCCATCGGCTCTTAATGGGTTAAGCATTTTTTAAAAAATTTTGAATTTTCTTAAAGGTCCCTTCAAAAGCTTTAAAATAATATACATATTGATATTTTACAAAAGTTGAAAATTCCAGAGGCCCGTAACTCGGAATATATGGGATCAGAAATGGATATTGCAGAAATTACAAACGGAATGACTTTTTCCACTTTTTGTGGTGAGGGGTATAAAAATTTAGTAGTGCATATATATAATTTTGCATAAAAATGCCATCGGCGTTAATGGGTTAATGGTTATTTTAAAAAATTGGAAAAATTCAGATCCGAAAGTTTTTCAGTTTATATTTTTTTCTTATTTTTTAATTTCTTATCGCCCCTTTCAGGGTTTTTTTATTTTGATTGTAGTTACTTTATTGTTTCAAATCTTGCTGATTTTAAAGAGCACCGCTTTCGACATTAAGTTTGATCGATTGGCGTATTTAAGTTTGATCGATTGGCGTAGACAGACGGACATCGGACATCGCTCAATCGACTTCGCAATGCATAAGAACTCAGAATATATATTTAATTTATGGGGTCGGAAATGGATATTGTAGAATTTCAAAGGGAATGACAAACTTAATTTTTTCTTTTAAAGAAAGTTAAAGTTTTGTACTCATTTTATCATTATCATGCAGCATAATCGAAAAAAATGCTACAAAAACAAAACCTAAAATAGCTGTACTTCTTGCTTCTTCACATTATGCTTTTTTTAAACTAAAACTATGAATCTTAATTGTTCGCTTAATTGAGCAAAAACAAATATTTGTTGTTCGCTCTTTACTCAATGGAGCAATTTTGTGTGATCGTTAAACAGGGACACTACTGTATACTTTTAGGTGGTGTTTCTGTATAGAGACTAGAGCTGTGTCGTTCGCGAACGAACGGGTTAAATTGACCGAATCAATCAAGTGAACGAAATTATCCGGTCATTTAAATCCGGTCTTTTCGTTCAATAGTGTACGGGTTAATTTGAACGGATTACTTAAGTGAACGAAATGAGCCAAATATTTAACCGGCTCCTTTCGTTCAAATTGACCGATTGAACGAATTGAACGAACGAATCAGTCTTTGATAATTGACCGAAAAAGACCGGTCACTGAAACGAACGACCGGGCACATGTCTAATAGAGACGACCAACTCAAAAAACTGAGTGCTTTTAATACGAATTATACACATTGTTTCAAGAATGATGATTTTTTCTGATACAGTGCTGCAATATTATTGAACCTAACAAAAGTTCAATTAGACGAGCCATAACGACATAGCTATAATCATTGCCGTAGATATTAGTTGATCATATAAAATTGACGGTTTTTGTAAGCACTTTAGGCAACAATACTTATTTATTTATTTTTTTAACCGTGCTACATTCTTTAGGAAAGGGAAAGAAGATTATCTCTCGACAGGTGTTGAAAGGAGAAAGATAGAGTTTATACTCTTGCTCCTTTTTAATTTAAAACTGCCCACCTTATGTTGTTGATTAGGCGGTTGATTATGAAGCAATAGCCATTTTATTAGTTATTTTACATCGACGAATAAGCTATGAAGAAGTACCGATGAAGAAGGCTGCGTTCTGTAATGTAAGTTCTATGCCACTAAACAGAAAAAACATTTATTTGTATTTTTTGTAGTCAACTTGCTTATTGTTATTTGTACTGGTGAATTTTATTTCAATATTTTGGATTGTGCATGTTTTCAAACACGAAAATACTGATTTGAGTTTTTAAAGGGTTAAACATTACAAAGTTATTTGTTGTGTTAAGAAAGAAAAACAAACAATCTATAATTAAAATAATTATAAAATATTTATGTGTATATATTACCATTATTGTTGGTTTTTATGGCATTACATGTGTCTAATTGAAAATTACTTAATTATATAAATGTTGTGTCGTAAAATTTTATGGTCAAATAGATTGATGTAATTTCTCAACATTTAGGAGAGAAACGTAAAAATTTAAAAATAAGTAATAACAAATGAATGGGATATTCAACCAAGTTTTGCAAAATTTTTAAATATTTTTATTTATTATTATTCAGCAATATTTTTTGCAATCAATCAATACACATTTTATGATTTAGTACTCGGGCTTCCCCTTTGTTTTTTTTTCATTTAATGTCGTTTTAGTTTTTGTTCTTCTTAAAAAGCACAAGTTGCACCACAAAAAGAGTGTCTTAAAAAATTGATCTATTTTATTTAAAAATAAAAAAGGTTTTTTTTTAACGAGTTGTCATATTTTCATTGCTTATAAAAATAGACATAAAATACAATGTAAAATATCTGTTTTTTTTTTATTGTAAAAATAAATAATATAAAATAGCAAACATTCCCTTAATTTCCTTAAAGTTTGTGTTTTTTGAAAGCTCTGTATATTATTTAAAAAACACTGTGAAACAATCTACATTTGAATATGATGCTTAATACCTTTATGCTACTTGCAATGGCGATTTTTATTTATAGGCGAGTTAAATCGTATAGACTCTTCTAATATGGAAAGATCTGGCATCTTATTTACTAGTTACTTCTTTATGCTTTTATTGCTATACTTGTGGTTAGGCCAATTAAAAGAACAGTCTGTACAAGTTTCCGAATTCATTTTTCATTTTCCTTTTTCGTTCAGAAAACTCATAGAATTTTATATGTGTGCTTGACAAGAATACGTAACGTAATTTCTTAGCACATTCTGAGCAACGGATAACAAACTATTAATAGATAATGTGCGGATTTTCGACCGTAAAAAATAAGAATTATATCATAAAATTCTCATCAGACAATTGCCGTATTCACAAGCTCTGCTAAGGTGTAGGTAGTATTGCATACTACCTTTTGTTTACTTCTTTGTGAACAACCATTGTATCAATGTGCCATTGTACATTGTACTTCATACGTCAAAAACTGAATAAAAAGAAGAAAAGTGCTATTCATCATTTGTTATTTATAAGCCAAACGGGGGAGAAAACAGAAAAAAGTAAATTAATAAATTTTTTGTGTGAAAAATATAGTTTCGATATATTAATGGTTGACTCAAGTAAGTTATATTACTGAAGGAAAAATTTGGAAGCTTAAAAGAACTTAAGTTTAGAATGCTATCAGCACAAAATAAGAAAAGATGCAATGATTGGATAATGGCTTACTGCATTCTTCATAACATTATTATTAAATATAATTTAGAACAAGGTGGCAGAGAACAAACCTTAAGATATGTTTCCAATATACCCACTCCTACTATATACAACAGAAATGACTTATTCCACTTTCTAATAAATCAGTCAAATCAATAAATTAAATAAATAAAACTATTAAAAATATCTTTTAATTCAATTTAATTTAATATAATTCACACATGAACACAAAAATAATAATTTATTTAAACATAAAACATTTAAACAAATACAACGTTTGAAAAACATATGAAAAAAAGTACTAAGTGTTGTATCGCATGTTTGCATGAAAATTACCAACAACACAGCTAGCACCGTTGTATTTTGTTAGCACTTAGCACTTACTAGGGGGCTTGTGAATAGGGCAAATGTGTACTGGGGGCTGGTCAGAAGCAGTGACGACTGTTCGAAATTTCAGATTTTTTCTAACATCAGATATTTCGACAAAATATATTCAGTTTGGGATAGCAGAGAGGTTTTGGGAAAAATTTTTGAATTGATATAAAACTTCATAAAATGTATTTTTGTTTCAGTTCGTAGCAGTATTCTGCCCTTTTTGTCAACTTTTCGACAAAGGTGACACATTGAATCACTGACTTGAACGCAGATATTATTTCTTTCAATTTCTCATGGATCGTCGAATAAATTTTTTTTGCAAAACTAAAACTCGCTTGATTTTGATCAATCGAATCAATTTTAAATAACAGCTATATCAGTATCAGAGTTGTCACTTGCACCAACAAAAAAATGCCACAAAATTTATATGGTGCATTACTATTAAGATACCCTTTATATTAGCATAACTCGAAAACCGTTGCTAAAAAATTTTTAAAGCGGTTGTAAAGGGCGGCTGATTGCTGTAATGACGGAATGAATATGTTGCTTTGGTTTTCCCAACTATAAAATTTAAATATGTTTTTACTACTAAATTCAGTAGTTGCGGAAAGAGTCGTAGCGAAAAATGCAAATGTGCTACATTGTAAACGTAAGATAGTTTTTGTAAAAATAAAATATTGTAAGCAAATTGTAAACTGAATTAAAACTAATGCTTTATCCAGTTTGAAATTTCTTATGAATTTTTGAATTTTCCCTACAAAGCAGATTTAGTTGAAATTGGGGAATATTTAAATGAGAATTTTTAGACTTTTATACAAATCGGTAAAATGGTTTTGTAAAATAACTTTGTCGATATTGACTAATAAATTATGTGCCACAAATCTTAATCGCCAAACAGCGAGTATAATACAAAAAAAATTGCAAAAGGACTAAAAATCATGCAAAACTTTAAAATCAGTTTAAAATCAGTTTAAAATCAGTACCAATAACAAAAGTTAGAAAAATTTACTTAATCATATTTGTTCCTACATTAAGTAGGCCTTAAAAGCTAGTAATCTGATGAAATTAAAATAAATGTAGAAATAAATAAATAAAATTGAAAAAATACTTAAACAGAGAATGATAAAAAATACCAAAACCTTTTTACATAAGATTTATTTTACTCAAAATATTTAAAAGAGAAGAGAAAATTCCAAAACCAAGAGAGACAAAGAAAAATAACTAAATGAATTAATTTAACTACAGATGTTTGTATGAATAGTGATCAGAGAATATAATTCGGTAAATATGTATATTAAATATGTAAGCATGTTGTGCGGGCTAAAAAAAAATAATCAAAAAAAAAAATAAATAAGTCAAGTGGCAATCAATAGACACCAAAGACAATGATAACATATGGAACAAGTTTGTGCATCATTAACGCACGCAGACTTTTCCAAATTCTTTAAAAATGCTCTACTTACACACATACTTAAGAGATAAACAACGTTTGCATTGACTTTAGTAGCCAATAGATTTACGAGTCGAAGCACTGTGGGGTCGCAAAGAGAGAAAAATGTGGTTACAATTGTTTAATAGTGTTTTATATATTTTGTTTAAATAAAATTTTCTATTTACCTTTATGAAAAAAAATAAATAAATCCTTTATAACAAGAATGTTTTGAGTTTTCGAATATTCAATTTCGAAAAATTCGAAATTATGTTTGAAAATTTCTTCTTCGAAATTTAGTGTAATTCTTAGAATAAAATTATTTCTGAGCTAGTTTTTCATGTTTCTAGTCGTGTGTTATTAACGACATGTTTAAAACGAGAGAGAGAGAGAAAGAGAGAGAGAATAATATAAAAATTCAGAGAACCTATATCAGCTTCGAACATAAAAATAATTGACCTTTGAAAATCACACAATTTTAAATTACATAAGTTTGTTAGACATATGGATTTTGATGCATTAAAAAAAAAATAAATCCTTTATAACAAGAATGTTTTAAGTTTTCGAATATTCAATTTAGAAAAATTCGAAATTATGTTCGAAAATTTCTTCTTCGAAATTTAGTGTAATTCTTAGAATAAAATTATTTCTGAGCTAGTTTTTCATGTTTTTAGTCGTATGTTATTAACGACATGTTTAAAACGAGAGAGGGAGAGAATAATATAAAAATTCAGAGAACCTATATCAGCTTCGAACATAAAAATCGCTGACCTTTGAAAAGCACGCAATTTCATATTAGATAAGATTGTTAGATATATGGCCTTTTAAGGTAGCGACCTCATTCTCAGCGATGAGGCTTATTTTAATTTTTATTTTTTAAATCGGAAAAAATTGCGAATTTGGGCTTTAAGTAGTCCACATATAGGTTGCTGCTGATACATTAATGCGTCCAAGTGATAGTTTTAATAAAGGCTCAGTTGCACCAATGTATTTTAAATAATATGATTGGACTTTATTTTAGAATAGAACGGCGTATATGTTTATATTAATTATTCCAATGATAGTTTTTATTGTAAAAGAAATTTATTAAACAAGTTTTTAATTTTTCCCATATTATTTTTTTTTTCAAAAAGATTCCGAATAATAAATTTGCATATTGATTCTTTTAATATATATTTGCGTTTTTTTATATATTTCAAATAAAAAAAATATATTTTAAAGAGTCGTCATTCTTTAAAAAAAAAATCAGAAATCATAAAAAACTCTTAATTAATTCAATTCTTTAAAATTCATATGGAATTTAATATTTTTTCTCCAATTAATTTGCAACCACATTTTTCCCTTAAGCTTCCACTGTGACACAGTGTGTAAAAAATAAACGATCAAAGACACCAGACACACATACACACATACACGCACACCGCCACCGTAAGTTTGAGTGACAATTGAGAATATAAGACGTTCCTTTTGATGATTAGAGTACTTACATCACTTGTGTGTGAAGAGGAGGCTGCGGATGATAAGAGTAGGCCACCAACAATGTTATCATTACAATGGTACTCATCATTATGATCATCATCGTCAACACCAACACCAACACCAACACCAACACCATTAACATCTTCATAGCAATGTTCATTGGCGACGAGACCGTCACTATTGCAACCGCCATCAGCATTAACATGGCAATCATCATGACCATCGTCGCCACAATTGCTGTTGCTGTAGTTGGTTTCGTTATCTGTGTCCAAGTGCTTAAAATAGAAAATGGCACAATTTTTCGATTTGCGATTTGAACGATTGAATTTTGAAATATCTGAAGAATGATGGTGTTCATGATGTTTGCGCAATACTGTAGGCGATTTATTATTGTTATTATTGTTGTTGTTGTTATTTTTGTGATAGTGGTGGTGGTGATTTTGTTGATGTTTGTTGTTAAAGTTTTTGTGACTTATCGGTGAAATGATGGCAATATTTTTTTGTTTCAATGCAAAACCACCGTTAATTTTCTGTTGATGTTGATGTAGCTGTAGCTGTTGCTGGTTTTGGTTTTGTTGCTGGTGGTGCTTTAGATGATGTTGTTGATTACTTTCATTGTCTGCTAACAATTTTGTTGTTACAATATTATTGTTGCTTTGGCCATTTGCATTAACAGTTGCCGTAACACCAATTGAACTGATATTACTCATGCTGTCATTATTATTACCACTAACACTGTAACTATTGCAAAGATTAACACTGTTGTTATTTATTGTGGAAGTGGCAATAGTTAAGCCTAAAGATTGTGTTGCTGTGTTTGTTGCTGTTGTTGTTGTTGTTGAACCTGTTGTCATGGCATTTTTTGTAATTGCCATAAGGGTTGCTCTTTGTTTCTGTTGTAGTTTTAGATATTGTTGGTGGTGCTGTTGTTGTTGTTTTTGTTGGGATTTATGTGGCAAGTTTTCAGTTAAGAGTGTTGCTGTTATTGCTTTAGGTGTCACAGTTTCCATGTCATCTACTTTATAACTTTCTAGTTCACTAGTTCCATTATTAATGACAGCATTAATACCAACTGAATTAACAGTTGTTACACTGCCACAAATGGTGGACCGTTTGGTATGATGACCCGTTATCAAACCACCACTACTGTTATTCGTTAAAAATTTACAAGACATTGGTGTGTAATGGGTCATCTTATTAGAATTACGTTGATTACAGGAGCGCATGCAACGTTGTATTGTCTCTAGATCAGAACTTTCAGAATCAGCCTCAAAATCGGTGAGAGTAACAGAGGTTTTATGTTGACCAGCCGCTGATGATCGTCCACTAGAACGATCGAATGTGACTAGTAATTTGGTATAACCCAATCGATTTTTATAATTAGGACTATCAATTTCGTCTTCATCGTCGCCGTCTTCGGCCTCTTCTTCGATTTCGACTTCGTCTTCGTTGTCGTCACCGTCTTCGCATTCAATCTAAAAGTTAAAATTTCCGGCGAGTTTTTTGTGGGAGTGCAATGAAAATTTATTAGAATATGAATAATTACTTTTACGGGAAATCAATACTGGACTAAAGGCAGGAGCATTGTGGGTAAAAAATTATTTTAGTTTTATACCAAAAACTTTTTCTTTTATGTCTATAAAGTTCTAAAGTCTTTCTTGAGCAACAACTTTAAATTTACATATTTTTTTCTAATTTTGGAAACTTGTTCCACTTCAAAGAAACTCAGGACTGTTTGTAAATAACAATTTTGTATCGAGCCTTCGATGCAATTTTAATTTTCTCGTTAAGAACGCAATGATAAACCTCTGTCTCAGCAAGTAAGCATTGCTTTTTTTTCAAGCAATGGAGTTCTACTGTTAGAAATGTCTTGAGATATATTTCTCTTGCCGCAAAGGTTGGATAAATTTCAATCAACAAAGAACAAGCCTGTTAAGTTGATTCTCGATTTCTTTAAGGCGTCAATACGATGAAAAACAATTATTTCTCTTTATATCCTTTATGATGTGAGTAAAAATTATTTCGAAATTTATTTCGAAGAAATCGAAGGATTTTTAGGATTTTATTTAAAGAATTTATGAAGAGTAATTAAGTTTTACTTTTATTTAAAGATTCAGATAAAATTACATGTTCGAAATTTTCGAAATTAAGTTCGAAATTAAATTCGAAAATATATTTAATGAAAAATTTCCGCAGGGATAATATATTTATTTGCTCGCCATCTAAGGTCAATTAAAAATATCTCTTATATCAAATAAAACCCAGAAGCCTGTTATCACAGCAACAGCTGGCGACTGTTGTTATCAGCTACCTATATTGAAATGATTTAGCTGCGGAAATAAAATATTTCTATTAAATGGCTGCTGAAATCTTAAGGAGCCGGTAAGCAAGGAAATGTATTGTAGGACATATGGCGGGCCATATGGGAAAATGCTGTGGCTCTTTCTGGATTCGAAATTTGCAGTATCGATTATTCTACCATCTGTTTGGTGATATTTGCTTAGATGGTTCTCAATAGATAAACTTATTGACGAATTTCAAATTAATTTTCTTTGAAAAATACAAAAACTGCACAAAGCGCTTTAAATGACACAGGGTTAGTCCACCTTTAGAAAAAAGCTTTGTAGAGGTATAAAGTCTTAACAAAGGCTAGAGCAAGGAGTTTTATATCGCGAAATTTTCTAGAAATTAAGTGAAGAAACATTTCCTTAAAGTGCCTTAATACAAAGAACATGGCCGAAAGTGCCGATAATTCTCATATTTATATAATGATTAAGGAAGAGTATTCATCGGATCTCACTCCTCGTTTAACGAAATAGAGACCAACACACTGGTAGAGCTCAAGATCATACTAAAAGCTCATATAAGACAGTGTATGAAAAAAGCGGTGTTACAAGGGAAGCCTCGCAAGGTTATGAGAGTTAAGTCGCACGCAGCACTGACTTAGGACCACGGGTAAACATTTGTTAAAAATGAATGTTATGATGTAACTTAGTCTAACAGAAATGCAACCAGTTACAAGATATTTTGTAAGGAAAAAGAAAGTCGACAGTTTAAAATCATACAGTCGCGAGTAAAGGTTAAGGGCAGCACGAAACTCAGTGGAGGCAAGTAACTTAAGCGGCTTTTAGACGGTCAAACTTGGCATGTGAGAACGGCTTAATGACATAGGCAAAATTCGTGTTTCTCAGTGGCGCTGGATAAATTTCAATTTTTTTTTTGACATTTAAACTCTCATCAAAGCGTTCGTTCTCACATGAAAAGTTTTACCATCTAATAGCCGCTTTACTCGTAAATGACCAATTTACCCATTGGATAACAGGAGTCATTGAGAGCTAAAATACTGAAATTCACGAAATTTTTTTATACCACAGAGTTGTAACTACACTTTCAAGAAATATGGCAACACCTGGGTTTTTAGTTTCTTTTTTAAAGCTTTTTCGTTGTTTGCGAGCCGTCAAACATTTTGCTTTTATGACACTTAACAGCGTTGTCAACCTTTTTCTTTTGCATTAAAACTCCAATCAAAGTAAAATTTTAAATATGTAAAATTTCAATTTTTTTTACAAATTCTAAAAAAAGTTAGTTTCTGTGACAAATTACAGCATTCCAAATCACAAAAAAAGAAGTTGACAAAACTCATGCATGCATTATTGTTAAGTTATGAACAAATAAGAAACACATTTTGCAAACATTTTTCTTCTTATAAAAAATGCAAAACAATAAACTGAAATAAAAACGACGAAGCTCTTGTTTAGATTGAATGCAATTGTTATTTGTCTGCTTATTATTATTTTTATTTGTTTTATATGTTTCTTTGGCATATATAAATAATTGTTAGGAAAACTGAATAAAAAAAATAAAATATTTTTATAGACGACATAAAAGAAGTCAAAAAAAAAAAAAAACAAAATAAAACAAAATAAAACAAAACGAAACGAAATCAAGCAAATGTATGTTACGAAACTAAACTTACCTTATTTTGAATACAATCACGAGAAGATTGAAGATGATGAGAAGACACGTTTATCGTTTGGTTTTCATCGATGTCACTTGAATGACAAAGTTGATGTTTTTGTTGTTGTTTTGGCTGTTTTTTGTGATGATGTTGCAAACGTTGCTGTTGCTGCTGGTGAATGTTATAGGTTGGCTGTTGCAAATCGTCGTTATATGACAATGAATTATGTGTTATGTCACTTTCTAAATCGGAAGCCACATCATTTAAATCATCTTCAGTGGCGCCATCTATCTTGTCATTAGCATTAATATCATCTGAACAATCATCGGAATAATCAATTGAATCATCAATATCTTCACTATCTAAATCCTCATTAGTTAAATTTCCCTGTAATAAGAAAAAAAGTAGGAAAAATGAAAATCATAGATAAATGTTTCGTTTTAGCAGCATTTCTTTAAGAGATACAAAATAAAAAGTACGGCAACTCCATATAGCAATACAAGTTATTATAATTTGTTACCTTTTTCTTTCTTCCTTTCCATTCGTTTTCTTTTTCTTCTTTAAATTTAAATTGCAAAAATTGTTAACGAAATACCTTTTATAGAGTATGACATCTCGAATGCAGTAAGAAAACGATATTACTTAAGCATTTAACCATTGAGGCCAACACAACAACAAGTTCCGTCAGTATGTTTGCCAAATTAAGTTGTTCGTATAGTTTTTTTCCCTTTTCTGTTTATATATTTTTTTTTTTTGGTGTCTCATTTGTTGGTAAACTTAATCAGATTTGTTAACAATAATTGATTGGTCTAAGGAAAATACAATTTAGTTAATGTGCAATATGCTGTGGGAAAATCAACCATTCGATTGAGGTTACAAAAAATCGAGCCTTTGCTGCAAGAGTGTCATATATCAAGAAACACAGAAAAATGTTTTTAAAGTTTAAATATTTTTTAGGTTAACCCTGGAGTTAATGTCGACGTCGTTGACGGCGTTTCAACGCCGAAAAAGTTGAAACATATTGAACTTTTACGGCGTTGCAACGCGTTGAGATTAACTGCTCTCATACAATTTCATACGATTCAACTTTTTTTTTGACATTTAGCACCGTCAACGACGTCGACATTAACTCCAGGGTAAAACATTTTTTGTATGTTAAGCTAACAAACTGAAAATGTAAGTTCGACACTCTCTTGCTGCAAAGGATAATAAAGAGTGTCTTGAAGTATAATAATTCTCGCCGCGACCGAGAGAGGGATAAATTAGCAGCCCCTGTCTTGAAGAACAGATAGCCTTTTGCTTATATGGATGCTTGTGTAGTTAAAGCGACTAACTCCACATTCTTTTGGTTTGTGTTGTGTTAATTTAAAAGTTCTTTTTGAACTGAGAAATTTCATTGTTCCACATAAACCTGTGGTGTTTATTTAATTATGCACTTCAAAAGAATTCTACAAAAGGACCATGTTTTTTTCTTATGATATTTTCTTATTATAATAATTGAGTTTATTGATTTGGTTAGTGAAACGTTTGTTGTTGTTGTAACAGCTCAGTTTATTTCGGCAATTCTTTCCTGATAAAACAAATTTTCGGTTGCAACAGCTGCTGAAGGTGAGGGAGGGAGTCGTTCCGAAGCAGAATTAAATTGCCGTTGGAACAAGTGTAATTTGCTTCGCTGAAGAAAAGCTAAATAATGACTAATAGTAAAATTTTATTTCTGATATTTTTGTTCAGTTGTCTGATCTATCCTCTCCTAAAGGTAATCTGTAGAAAATTAACTTTTTTTCGGAATATATGAATCTGCTCTGTGAGAAGATATCAGGAACGGAAATTCGAATATAAAAGAAAATGACAATACAAAACATAAAACAAGTTTATCCACGAAGGATGATGAAAAAACTTCTTACTTACTTTAAATTTGTTAACGGCCCCAGTAACAGGGGACAAGGCTTAAAGGGTGTGTGCCTTTTTGGCGTCTGAGAAAAATATGTAAATGCTACTGGAGACCTTAGCCTAAAGACTTAAAACTATTGGCACTCAGTAGGTTGTATATGTTTTCAAACTAAATTTTAATTAAATTTTTAATTGTCATAATTATACATTTAATTAAAAATTAAATAAAAAAAACTTCAAAATTTTAACGATTAATTGAGTTAAAAATATATTTAATTAAAAAAAGGAGGGAACAATATTATAATTAAATAAATAATTCAATCAATTAAAAGTTTAATTAAGTTTCAATCTGTAAACCAATAAAGCCTCGCTATCGTTCATGTCGTGTTCTACTTGTATACCTGAGATATATTCTAGAAAGTCTATAAAGCACTTTAGCAAACTAAATTTCGACAATAAAATTTTTATTTTTTAACGGGCTTAAACTAAGAACTTGTATTTGTTAAATTGTTGTGTTAACAGAGAAAATTTCCCTACGTGGACGATGATATCCTAAACTAGAATCACTAGGTGTTAATACATCCATATATATTAACGATCCATCAGCATTACTGTACAAACGAAATTGCCGAAGCTAACACTATAAGTAGCGGGCGTTTTAGCTCAAATCTACCGAATTTCTTTTGGCACAAATTGAATGTTGACTTGAGGCTACGAGTTGCTTATTGATCGTTACATTATACATTTTAATTATATATGACGTAAAATTACTATCTTAAATAAAGTGAAATTAGTATTTTTTGGCTCATGTTTACAATCCAGTCTAAGGGCAAATATAAAACCGTAGTTATTAGTATATATTTAGCAGATCCTTATACATCCGTGTTTAATTACATTAGTAAAAGCAATCATATGATTTTTTTAATAAAATAAGATATGCGTTAATAATTCTCATATAGTGTGTTTCATACAATAATAATATTCAGCTGCCCTTAACTCGGAAACCCTTGTATAACTAAACTATGTGGCACAAAAGAAAAAAAAACAGAAAACAAATGGGTTAAGCATCATATATATTATTTCTAAAGCACTTTTTTTTTGTCGGTTGCAAATATCTCCCATACCATCGCATCAAATTTAATGAATGATGTCTCATTTTAAAGCTTATTTCTAACACTAATGACGAAAAATAATTAGAAATTAAAAAATTAAGATTTTAATTGATAAAAATTATATTTTATATAAAACTGCATGATTATACATTGTTTATTTGTTTTTTTCCAATGGTAATGCAGGGTCGCTTCTGCATGATAATACTGTTGTCATTATGATTTGTTCAAGTGTGGTAATACAGGGTCGCTTAATAGTAACGCAGTTCTACATAATACAGTATGTATTAAAATCCATTCTGGCAATACCGCTATTTACTATAATGCCGTTTATTAACCGACTTCAAAAAAAGAAGGAGGTTATACAATTCGGCTGAATGTTCCTTTTTTTTAATTTATGCCTTCAGAACTCAGTCATTTCTAATCCGATTTTAAAAATTTTTGGTAATATGACAGATTATGCTAACAGATTGGTCTCGTTTTCAAAACAACTCATAATCATAAAAATTAAAGGGTGTCCCCATACAACATACATATTTTTTACGTGTATTATGAATTGTAAAGGGCACTTCTGTAAAATTAAACATGACTGCGTATTGCTATAGCTCCCAAAAACAAAAAATTATACAAAAATAAATCTAAAAATAAAAGGGCCTATCTTTTGAACCGTTAGAGACAAACGCTTGCAAATTGAACAGAATGTCGATTGCTATGGCCGCTATAGCAACAAGTATTAATATTAAGAATTATAAATTAAATGGTGCGCCAATAGTTCATTTAATTTAATGTATATTGCTATACTTTTTAACAGTTGTAGACAGACGATTGAAATTTACAAAGAACCTGTATTACTAAATCCTCTATAACAACAAGTATATAATTTAGATTTGGAAATAAACTGGTGTCCCAATAGTTGATATAATAGGGTGTATGTGGCCGGACTTTTGAACCGTTATAGACAGACAGCTGAAATTTACAAGGGACATGTTTTCCTAAGTCCTCTATAACAAGAAGCTTATAATTTTAATTTAGATATTAAAGGGTGTTCCCAAAATTAATATAATTTGTTCTATATGGCCGTATTTTTTGAACCGTTGTATATAAACACCTTAATTTTAGACAGAATGTCCACTACTTTATTTGGTATAATAAAAAGTATAAAAATGTTGTATTTTAAATTAAATAGTTGATATTATTTGATGTATGTGGGCAAACTGTTGAACCGTAACAAATAGACGGCTGAAATTTAAACAGAACCTGATTGCTAAAGCTACTACAACAGCAAGTATATAATTTGTATTTGGAAATTAAAGAGTGACCCTATAGCTGCTGCAATATATTGCCAAACTATTGAACAGTTAAAAAAGTATAAAGTTTGGAGATATAAGTCTGCCCCAATCGTTAATGTAACCTAATTTATGTGGCCATACACTTGGCAGATAGATGAAAGCTGTTTTAAAGTCGGTTTTTTTTCGCAAGAATTATTAAAAGATATTTTTGTTTGAATTAAGGATTCCTACGGGCAAAAAGTTAACGATGATCATGTCATTACCTCTAACATTGTATATAAAGAAGTATTATAAAAGCATTTAAACATATGTATGTATGTAAATATGTATTATATATTATGATTTCTAATATTTTTATACTTTTAATAAAATGTATTGAAGTTACTAAAATTTCTATTAATTATTTTCATTTTATCTTACAAAAATGACCACTAACGCTGCGAAATATTCACACGGGTCATCTAGTTTTTAAAAAATTTGAGTATTTTCTTAAATATCTCTTCAAAAGTTTTAAATGATACCCATATTGATATTTTAAAAAATTTGAAAAGTTTAGAAGACGTGAAATTATTATCTTAAATGAGGTGAAATTAGTATGTATACAATCCAATCTAAGGGCGAATATTAACCCTTAACGAACGAATGCCGCCATACTCTTATTCTAAAAACATTCGAATGCCGCCATACACGCGGCATGACGTGATATTTTAGGAAACTGTGGGTTGGGCTTTAATTATACATGCAACAATGAAGGGCAATCGGCAATTGTTTTTTGTCACACTCTGGCGCGCATTCCTCTCCGAGCAGTTTTTATAAAATCCAAGTTTTATAAGTTTTTATAAAATCCAATAAAGCGATATTAACTAAGCATCTTCTCTCGCTCTGGAAATGAAGCACTTAATTTCTTAAAAATCCGTCGACCTACTGGTCATAGTTTTAGAAAAATGCGCTCGTTTGTGAAGGGTTAAGTCGAATAACATATGTTTATTAGACCCTTATACGGCCGTGAGGTAAATTTGTAGGATGATTTATTCTTTAAGTAGAAGCATTACTGTGCTTTTTCAATAAAATAACACTTTCGGTAATAATTTTCATATAGTTTGTCTCATACAATATTAATATTCAGCAGCACTTACTGGGAAACCATTGCATATTTATTATGCCTGAAAAGCATAAATGTGTTCTTTTCTTTTTTAAAAGAAGTAGCACTTCAGGCAACAATACGTATTTAGTTATTTTAGTATCCGTGCTACATTCTTCAGGAAAGGGATAGATGAAAGATAAAACAGGTAGCGAAAGGCAAAAGATATGGCCATATTTTTAGTTATTTTTCTTTGCTGGTGAATATGCTACGAAGAAGTACCGACAAAGAAGGCTGGCAGGTGGAATATAAATACAGAATATGTATTTATACCACTAAATACAAAAAGGAAATATATATTTTTTTTTGATTGCCGCAGGGGTTGAACCCTGGCCAACCAATTTTCTAGTCAAGGTGCTTACTACTATAACTACAGCAGCCTCAGTATTAAGAGCAAATAAAAAAGTATTAGGTATTTAAATGATTGGGTTGATTCCGCCAGTATATATTAAACTCTTGTTATAATTTCCGGTAATAACCGTCGTCTCTGGCTGTGTACTTTGTGCTTTTGGCAAGCGCTTTCGATGTGATAACATCATGTATTTGTTAAAACTGAAGAGATAGTGATAAGAATAGATATTAACTTTGTATTAACTTACAATATTTCTAATTTTTGAATTTAACTTTATAAATATAAATCCGTTATTTTAAAATTTTAATCTCAAAGCTAAAATCCGTATGGTCAATAGTTTGAACTGTTACTCAATTTCTTTTTAGCGTAAACGCCACATACGAAATATTTGCCTCTCAAATGAGCCTAAATGAATAATTTTAATCCGGCTTTAAATTCACGCATATTTAAACTTCTATACTAAAAAACAAAATACTACAATGGATATGATACTCGAGAATAGCTGCTGCTACTGTGAGAAGAAGAAAAAAATGTGTGATAAATAGCATTTTTAATAAATTCAATACGTAATAGTTAAAATATGCGTGAACTTAAGCCGGATTAAAAAAGTTAACGTCGAAAAGTGTATACGTTTAATGGACAAAATAAAGAAAAAATGTTTTTTTGCATATTACATCAAATGTATACAAAATCTAAAGGAATTATTACAGTTGTTCGTTCTAAAAGTGTTAACCAAGGCCAATAAACAACAATTTAGTTAGTAGTCAGACTGGTAGTTCAAGCTGCTAATTAACAAAACTTTTGAACAAATTCTTTTTAATGATTTAAAGACTAAAAACAATAATAAATTAATTATATAGACTTCAGGTATTTCCCACTAAAAACAATAAATTTTTAAATACATAATTGCTAATTTAGACGTGTGAATACACTGACATTTAACATAAAATAGGTCGAGTCATAAACCATACACACAACATATACGAGTAAATATTATGAAATTCTTTTATAAATTATACGCTGTGGGGATTGCAACATTTTTGTGCTTAAAAAATACTTATTTCGAAAATATTTCCAAATATTCAAGGTTAGAAATATTTCATTCAAATATGATGACTTGAAGTTTATAAGAAAAAATAAATAAAATAGACATAATGTTTATAATAATGCTTAAGCAAGTTTTAATGATTTTTTAACGAGGAAGTTATTAGAGTGACTAAAATTGGAAAAAAAAAATATTAAAATTTAAAGTGATGTTCGTTTGGTGCTATTATTTCTATAAAATTAAATTGATTCTTATAAACCTACTTGCATATAGAGTTAGATCACTTCTCACTGAAGCATTAGCATTAAGATTTTGAATATTGGAGAATTTAAAAAAAATTTTAAAATTGGAATTGTTTTTATTATAAACTAGCTTAATGTACCCAGCGTTGCCTGGGTTTAATTTTTGAGCATTTCTAGCACTTCCGAACGCGGAAGAAATCTGAAAATTTTTTAGGATCTTATAGACCAGTAATATCGTATATTTCAAATATCCTTAATTATAAGTCAAATATAACAAACAAATAATTACTTTTTTGTGGATTTATGTTTTTGAATAACTTTAGTAATAAACCCATAATAAATTAAACAATAAACAGGAAATATTTTCACCTACGAGGCTATATTATAATTTAATTATATAACATGTCATTTTCAACCATATTATGATGTTTTAATTTAACAATTTCATGTTTATATTTTAACATAAATATTTTTAGATTTAAATTATTTTTTTTTTTTTTGACCTTTTTAAATAATTTTCTTTTCTAATTTTTTAAGCACTAGGTCAGTTTATAAATAATATAATTTTAATTTATATTATCAATATTTTGCCACACCGTTGGGTGGCATCATCAGGAAACAAAAAATATTAAAAATTAGATTTTTTTGAAAAAAACAAAAAAAAAAAAAAAATTAAAAAATTAGAAAAGAAAAAAATTTTTAGATTTAACCATGTTATTGTTATCCTACACAACAATATGGTTAAAATACCAGCTTTATTATTATTATCTGTAACAATACTTTGTTTTGCTAACAACCATATATTATAGCAATAATATGCTGCTCTTAGATTACTTAGGTTACTTCAACCATGTTTTTTCTTTGCGTGTATGTCAGGTACCGTTGTGGATTTTTGTAATTTTTCAACTGTGGCTAGAGATAAAGCAAAACAGTCCCTGAGATGTTATGCGTCTTGTTAAAGATTTTATTGAAAATCATTTTAAAGGCTTACTCTTTTAAAATTTTCTAACAATTGGTCTAAATACCATCGCATGAGATATACATTTTAAACTGAGTTGAGTAAGTGGCTAAATAGCGAATTATTTCGTAAATTCATTTGTAATATAAGTTTCGGCATAAAGTTTTGGTTTTGTAATAAAACTACATTGTGGTATATTATATAAGCAAGCAAATGCAAGTGATAGAGACTGACCGAAAGTTTTTTGTGGTTCAATGAAAAAAATGCAGGCGAGTGGAAGGACTTGTCGCTTGTTGTATGGAAGGTGGGCGTGACGTTTGATTTTTTTTTTTTAAATTGGCAATATGTTTCAAATTACTAAATATATTCACATGCAAACTGGGGCTCCTATCTGATTGATAATTTCTAAATTATTACAATTTTTAAATTTTGGTTGTATAGAAGGTGGGCGAGTCAATTTTTAGATTTTCTCGAAATTTCACACAAATACTTGCTTTTCTATGGAAAACATTCACGCCAAATTTCACTTTTTTATTCTAGAAGCTTTTATTTTTGGCCACCCATTGTATAAAATCGCGACAAAGTAGAACGTTAGGAATAGAGAAGTTTTGTACTTTTTTGATAATAAATTTCTAATATATTGATATGCAGAACTCTCAACAGTTAATTTTAACTTAAAAAAGTAGAAATATTTCTGAAAAACCTGAAGCTATAAAGTTTGTGACATGTCGAGATTCCGAAAAATCCCGACTGGCATCCCAAATTAATTATTAATCGCGTGAGTGAAAAGTGAAAGAAATTTTTACCAGGACACTTGCACAAAAAAAAAGCTGGATTTAAATTAAAACATTATTGTGATGATAATAAAGGCAAAGCCATTTGAACCAAAACATTCAACGTTTTAAAACGTAACTTCCGACAAAGTGACAGGCAAACAAAATTTAACGCTAACGCTTAGAACAATTTTGGCAAAGAACTTGTTTGTTCTTACGTCTTTTATGTCATCTATTTAGCTTATTTTTTAAGTTTTTTTTTTTATTCAGATATTAAAATAGTCTCAATGTTTTCATTGCCATTGCTATTGTTATTGTCTATTTGTTTTTTTTTGTTTATTTTTTGTTTCAAGTCCAACGACCTGAGAACACAAAATGTTGGGGCAACATTTAACCGGCATTACCAGCAACAAGCAACAAGGTAAACAAAATTTTTGTTTTCTTTTCTTTGGCATTGTATATGTTTGTTACTATTATTGTTGTAGTTGTTGTTCATGTTGTAATAATTTATGGCATTATTATGCAGTTTCAAACAAATGATAAAATAACATATGTTTGTTTGTTTGTTTGTTTTAATACCAGACTGCTTCTAATACGATGGTTTCGTTTTGGCAAGACACGCACTGAAACACACACACGCACACTTTGGATTATTAAATGCGTGGTGAAACCCTGCAAGCATTTTCTGTTGAAAAAGTCACTACCATCGTTACTTCATGCCGTTGAAATGTGTCGTAAATAATATCGAATTCTAATAGAAATAGTATTCCCATTGGGAAGGAAAGTGTCTTCTTAAAGTATCGAATATATAACTTCTGTAAGTACCGAAATTCTGCTTTATCAAAATGGTAAATTTCAAAGGTTTAAAGAAGGAGAGAGAAATACGATATAGAGGTTAAGAAAGCAAAAAAATATTTTTTGTTCAAATTTATAAATAACTAATTTGATAACATAAATCTATCCGTTTATCGATTTAGTTTTTTATACCCTTCACCGTGCAATTTCTACAATATCCATATTCGACCCCATAAAGGATATATATTTTGACTTCTTATGCACAGCGAAGACGATTAAACGATGTCCTTCTGTCCGTCCGTGTTAGTGGCAAACTTGATTTCACAAAAAAAAAAAAAAAATAATAATAAATATGTCAGTCGATCAGATATAGTGTCGAAAGAGGTGCTATTGGAAATCATCATGATCGGTCCATGTCCTTTGAGGCAGCGGGCAAAACACCACGCCTACCTCTAATTTTTTCATGTCATTAGGAATAATAAAGTAAGTTCAATAAAAAAATAAATACATGGGTCGATAGAGAATTAAAAACTGAGAAAACAACATCAAGTGAAATAATTGGCGCTCAACCATATTTTCCGAGTTACGGGGCTTTGAAATTTTCAAATTTTTTTTAAATATCAATATCGGTATCATTTTAAGGCTTTTGAAGAGATCTTAAAGGAAATACTTCAATTTTTAAAAAATGCTTAACCCATAAGAAACGACGTAATTTTTGTGTAAAATTGAATCTATGCAGTACAAAATTTTTTTAAGTTTTAATTCTGCCACCCCAATATTTGCTTTTTGATTGGAGTTGCTTCACTAAAATAAATTTACATAAATGGTGAAGGGTATATAAGATTCGGTATAGCTGAATATAGCACTCTTACTTGTTGTAATTTGCCTTAACATTTTTTTTTAATCACACGTATTTAACACAAGCCGAACAAAATGACATTAATGTTTCCGTTTATCCGTTACATTAATTAATTCACTTATAGTAGAGTCAAGGTTTTGACCCATAAGATATTAATATTCGATTTCAATGCAATTTAAATTTGTAAATTTTTCAGCAATTAACTTATTATCATCTGGTAGTTGGAAAAAAGTTACTCTTAAAATATCAAATTTAAGGGGAAGGAAGTGTTTTCTTTTGGTAGATACAAAATGTTTGTTAGAAGAAATTAATTCAACAATAATGTATTTAATTTTTGTAAAATTGAGTTTTTAATCTGAAGAAGTAACGAAGAAGTTACTGCTATGGAAAAATGCTCTGGAAAATGCTGGCAGGGAAGAAAGAAAAAAGAAGTTGATAGTATGCGTGCACGCATTTATTTTTTTATATGCGCTCGTCACACTCGCATGTGATGTCAGGCTTTTAAATGAACAGAAAAACAATCTCACTGGATAACTTGCTCGCTTACACTTTTAACAACTATGTACTACCTACTTGCAACATTTTATATTGTTGCATTTGCTGCAGTTGTTTATTTAACAACAAACAAAACGTAAAAATAGAACATTTAATGTTTGTGTGCTCGAATACAAAAAAACTTGTTTTCCAAAAGATTTTCCTAAGAAGTCAATTGTTTTGTTTAATTGGTTAAACGAGTCGAAAGAATTAATTTACTTAATACCCCTATAATAATCATAATATTTAAATTTATGCTTAAATTAAAATTAAAAACACGTTTTGATTTGAATCAAAAATAATGGAAATATTAAAAATATAATATTTACTTTTTTACAACTGAAATGCATTTAATTTAATTATGATTTTTGCCAAGTAGCAAACGTTAATAAGTGAGCTACCAAAATTCTTCATTCTATTATTTTCGATTAGATAAATATTAATTTAAATAAAATTTAAATGTTAACATTACTGCGTAAAATCACTTATCACTTAAAAGTACTAAAAAATAGTAAAAAAAAGTACGAGTTGGTGTAACAGTACAGAGCCGAACACTTCTTTTGGCATCACTTGTTGCTATTATTTACATGACAGGCGCCGCTAAACTCTTTATTGATTGCACACATAGTCTAAGAGGATAAATAATAAGTAGGAGTGCTATAATCGGCTATGCCTACTCTTATGTACCCTTCACCATCTATGTAAATCTAGTTTAGTAAAATTAATCCAATGAAAGAAGCAGGTAATCGAGTGACATAGAATTAAAAAAAAAAATAAAGTAATTTATATGTATATATAATCGGCTCTTGATGGGTTAATCATTTTTGAAAATTATTAGTGATTCCTTAGAGATTTATTTAAAAGCTTTAAAATGATACGCATATTGATGTTTTAAAAAATTTGAAAATTTCAGAGGCTGTTACTCCGAAAATATGGTCGAGTGCAAATTTTTAAACTTTTTGTTTTTTTTTCTTATTTATTAACTCTCTATCGCCTAATATATGTATTTCTCTTTTTGTTTGGAGTTACTTTATTGTTTTAAATGATATGGAAACATTATAGCTAGGCGCTGCCTCGAAGGGCATACACCGATCTTGCATCTTGATCTTTTGGCATATTTTAATTTCCACAAACAAACAGACGGCCAGAAATTATTTGAATTACAAATATTTATGTTTTGCAGCGATGATGCGTGTGGTCGATGTTATTGAGTGGTCATTGTACAGCCAAATCCTCGATAATGGCTTAATTGTTATGGTCACTATAATAAAGAAATGTGTTATTTTATATATTTATATGTACCCTTAAAAACACACACATACGTACTTCTTATTTACCCAGTTGCATTTTTTTTAAACACAAAAATGTGAACGTTTTTCAGAAAAGAAAACGCTATTTTGCTATATTTCAGCAAATTTGCAGACTAGATATCATTGCATACCAGTTTATAAAAACAAATAAAACGTTTCGCAAACGTTTCATGAGGACATACATTTTTTTTTTAAATCAATCAATGTCAATCGTAATATAGTAAAACCAAAAGAAATTGAATTTGAATGAAAATGAGCTTATCGTTTATGTAGTTGGTAAATTTAATAATAAATTTTGTTTTACTATAACGTACAATTAAATCAGCAAACGTGTGCAAAATTTTTTTTTTATTTTGTTCGCACTCACTCTTTTCTCTACTGTTTTTATACGTTTAATTTAGTGTACAGTTTGTGCTTAAAAAGAAAAACAAAACAGAACGACACAATCACACAAAACAAAAGCACGATTCCTTTTGTTTACTTTCGTACCCTGTTGCATAAACCTCTTAAAAAATTTTAAACGCAAAACAGCTGATTATTTTGTTAACATAAACAACAAGAGATCTGCGCTTAAAAATTTTACGGCGGCGGCCAATACATGCAAAATCGGCAAATTTTCTTCACTACAGATTTTAATAATGCGTTGGCATTTAAATGTTGACAGTTTTTATTTACAAAAGAAAATATTAAAATAACTCAAGGTTTTTAAATTTAAGAAAAAAATTTAAAAGTACTGATTTTTTAAGCGTTTTTCAGATGACATGTGCTTTAAATATGTTTTGCCAGTTTGAAAATACGAATGTCATCTGAATTTAAATAGAAGCATGTTGTCTGGAAGCAACTTTAACTTAAATTTGTTTGACTTAAGTATCTATAAGTTCTGAACAAAATTTAGATAAAATCTACCCAAAGTAATCCATATTGTCACTTAATTTTTGTCGACGTATATTTGCAAGAAAATCACGAAGCGGTTTGTTGTTAGAAAAAATATTTTGAGTGAAGTTTAAGATATTTTTAGGATTATTCAAAATACATACTATTTATTTAGTTATCAAGGGCAATACCGACAGCAGCCGATGATTAAATAAAAGAAGAAATTAATTTAAACAGTTAATTCTAGCAAAAAAAAAACCGACTATAAAACAGATTTTATCTGTTGCTTATAACAAATTAAAGGAACTATTGTGGCACCCTTTAATTTATAATTTTTAATAGCAATACTTGTTATTAATACGGTCATAGCAATTGACGTTCTGTCTATTTCACAAACGTCAATTTATATCTCCTATGGGGACACTCTTTAATTCTAATATTTATTTTTTAATTTCATAATGCACGTAAAAACATGTTTGTTGTATAAGGACGCCCTTTAATTTTCAAGATTATGAACTGCTTTTAAAATGGGACCAATCTGCAAGTATCACTTTTGAAATCGGTTCAGAAATGACCAATAACCATAAATATAGAAAAACCAACATTTAGTCGAATTGAGAACCTCATTCTTTTTTCAAAGTTGGTTAAAAGTAAACATTTTATCACAACCCATCAGAAACAGGAACGACAATAACTATTAACAAAACCTTTTGTAACTCAAAGAAATGAACGCAATTGTTTAGACAGGAATTACCTGCCTACCAAGCCGTGTGTAGAGTACTTGAACTAAAATCAAAACAAATTTAATTTTTTTCCTGTTTATAAAATTAAATACTTTACAACGTGATTAAATGTCACATCAAAGAGATTAAACTTAAGTGATGAAAATAATAAAAAAAAAGAAAAATAAATCCGAGAAAGACTTTCAAATAACCATAAAATACGATCAGCGGCTTTACTCCATTAACTAACATAAACGTGTAACATAAAAACGTGCTAAAGATTACGACAAACTCGAAAATAATCATGGCAACTATTAAAGACGACAATAAATTTCATAATAAATGAAGAAAAAGAAAAAATTATACAAAAGAATTAAAAAGAAAAAATAATTAATTTAAAAAACAGAATTCATTATTCTTAGGAATTTGAGTTTTTTCTTTTATAATTTTTATTTAAATTCATTTTAAAGTTTCTATTTAAATTATATTTTATTAGATTTGAATATTAACTTGATAGTTTGGTTTTAATAACAGCAATAATAAATTAATAGTTTTCTTTGAAATGACTCCCGGTTTTGGTGACAATAAATTAAACCGAAATGTAATGACAAGACCTGTAAAGCCTGTAAAGTTTAAGTAGCAGGATTTAAAAACTCTTTAAATGTCAAATAAAAATCATAATTTACAGCTTTTGTTACGTATGCACATATTTGGGGAGGAAACAAATAGTGAGTAGAGAGGAGTAGGTTGAATTGGAAGTGAATTGTAAATTTAAATTACAAAAACTTAAACAATAACAGTGAGGTTTTTTTTGCGTATTTTTTTTAGTATCATATAATGAATTAATTTGTCATTACAAAGGCATCACCATCATGTTTTATGACCGAAACTTATTTATCTATCAGTTATTTTAACGTGGTTACAGGAACACTTGGCAAATGCAAATACAGCGTGTTTGCCTGGCTGTATGCAATGTTGCATCGTCTTGTTGATACCACATGTTAATCAAGCCCAAAGCATGCAGTTGTGGCGTTAAACAGTTTTCAAACTGATGAAAAATTTGAGAGTTTTCCATTGTCTACAATCGACATTTATGTTTATTGACGTATCCATCCAAATGAAAACGTGCCTCGTCACTCATTATGATTTTTTTTTTTATGAAAGTCGAGGTTGTCTTGCGGGGGGATGCAACATCCTATGTACGGCGGCGTAAATGGTCTTAAGCAAGAAGATCTTGCGTCAACTGAATCTTAAATGGAAACAAATACAAATTCCTGTGCCGAATTGTTGCCAAAGTTGTTTTTTGAAGGCCAAGTTCCTGAGCACGCCGTCGAATTGAGGTTAATGGACTGTTTTGAACACTTTCTTGAGCAGCAGTTATATTTTCAGCCGAACTTGCAGTACGTTATAGTTGTCCATACTTGGGCCATAACCTACAGACCCTCTTTCTTCGAAATCATTCACTACACGATAAATAGTGAGTTTTGTTGGCACGTTGTTTCTCGCAAAAATTTTACGCAACTTTCTCATCGTCACAGTAATCGATTATTGATTTTGATAAAATGTTTAAACGATTAAAATACGCTGGTTTGTCGAATATTTTTTCATAATAAATTTGGCACGTGTCTACTTCACGACCACCAAATATGAACTGTCAAGACTAAACAGAACAAAGCAGAATACTTCCCGGCTGACACCATGTACATGCACTTCCCACAGGTGAAGTAATATATCATCAGTAAAAACTCTTTCTTCAGAAAGTCGTTGTTTAGAAGCCGTCGTTGACTCTAGTGACTACAGAAAATGAAGCGATACACATTTAAAGAACATGGACTTGTTGAAGTTATATTATTGTCGCCGCTACATTATCAAGAGAATAAAATAAATTTTAAACTGTGTCCCCACAGAGATATTAATTTCATCCATATGACCTTATCTTTAAAAACTTTATACGAGGGCTGCTCTATATATTTCTGGCCTAATAGTGAAAATGCGAATATTTATAATCAAAAATGGTTTTATTGGTTTTCAAAGTATTCTCCAGCATGATTTATACACTTTTGCATGCGCTCAAACCAGTTGTCGAAGCACTTTTTCCACTCCGATTGAGACACCTCTAAAACATGGTTTTTGAACACTTCAACAGCTTCTTCTGGCGACGAAAATCGTTGACAACGCATTTTTTTCTTGATGTGCGGAAACAAGAAGAAGTCATTAGGTGCCAAGTCAGGGCTTTACGGCGGATGACTCATTAATTCGACGTTTTGGCCGGTCAAAAACGCTCTGGTTTGAGCCGATGTGTGAGAGCTCGCATTGTCATGGTGAACAATGATTCGTCTTCTCTTGTTGGTTTTTCGAATTTCTCCGATGACTTTAGGCAAACAAATTGTAGTGTACCACTCAGAAGTGACTGTCCTACGTTGCTCAAGCGGAACAGTCGCCACATGACCAGTTTTGCCGAAGAAACAGCCGACCATTTGCTTCGAAGTGCTTCTTCCACGAACAACTTTCGTTGGATTTTGCTCGTCTTTGAAGACCCACACGGTCGATTGTTGTTTCGTTTCAGACTCATATGCATGGATCCATGATTCGTCACCTGTGACGATCTTATAAACGTCTTTTGAAGCACCGCAATCGTATTTTTGCAACATTTCTTTGCACCATTTGACACGAGCCTTGTTTTGAGCGACTTTCAAATTGTGCGGGATCCAACGGGTACAAACCTTTTTTACGGCCAGATGTTCATGCAGTATCGAATGTATGCTGGTGGAAGAAATGTCCAAGGATGTCTCTATCTCTCGGTATGTCGCATGTCGATCTTGCATTATGAGTTTACGCACGGCATCAATGTTCTCTGGCACAACAGCCGTTTTTGGACGACCTTCACGGAATTCGTCTTTGAGCGAGCTTCGGCCACGATTAAATTCATTATACCAATTTCTCACAGTGCTATAGGATGGTAATTCATCGCCATACAAAGATTTAAGTTTATCAAAGCACTCTTGTCGTGATAATCCACGTCGAAAGTTGTGAAAAATGATGGCACGAAACTGTTCACAAGTTACTCCATTTTTTTCTATATTAATTTTTTCAAGTCACTGTAAACAACACAAATAATGGTCGTACGTCAAAACGTTTTGAGTACGATTATGCTTAAAAATGACAGTGTTGCCAAGCCAGAAATATATATAGCAGCCCTCGTAGGCGGACTCTTTAAAATATCACAGAGTATGACGTATTATGTATCTCTGCTATAAAAAGTTTAAAAAGCTAAAATTAAAAATTAAAGGACTCTCGTTCAAAACGTGATATTTAACGTTGTTGGAAGTATTGAAATTTGCACCGCGCATTTGTCCGCTTTAAGAGTATAAAAATGAAAATTAGCATACGCTTTAAATTTTTTTTAAATTTTCAACAACAAACATCAGAAACATAAAATTAAAAAATTAAAGGGTGACCACCTTTATGACGGAGACGTCATGTGTGAGTTCAACTCGCGCGTGGAATATTCATTGTTTAATTTTACATACATATATTTTGTCACCTTTTTTACGATCAGTTATGAGCATGATGCGTCTCATGCAAATAAAAGCTATTTTGTTTAATAATCAAAAGATGTGGTTGGTTTGGTTAGAAAAAAAACCAAACAGTCGAAGACTTTTTTCTCTACTCTCGTGAAATCCGATTCGAGAAGAGCATTATTTGGTCTTCAAAATCATCTTGTCGGCTCAGACAAGCTCATTTTGTTTAAAAAAATATGTAACCTCTGAATATTTCTGTTTGCTGCAATTTATTTTAATGCGTCTTGATTATTTTCCGTTTCAGCAGAGAACAGCTCGCAAAATTATTCCGATTTTTCAAAACCATTTTTTACACGATTTGTTGCCATTTGAAAACGTCGTTTGTATTATCTGAATTAGAGGCGCAGCAAAATAACACATCAATATTTCGGGTAATATTTTCAGCAAATGATATCAGACATGACTTTTTATTGTTGATGATAATTGCAGCTGCGGTGAACTTCGACACCTTAACGTTATTCTTTCTGGAATTATACAGAAGGCGACACTGGCCGAAGGATCCTTATACGTTTTTGACGTCATCCACTTTATGAATATTGAATAAATATTGTTTTTAATTATTTCCTTTATTGTTGTTTTCTACGTTGCATGGAATTCTAACAGGCTCGAACGGAAGAAGAGAAAACTGTGAATGCCATCTCATTTCGCTGGAAAAGACGTCGCCAAGGACTACGTGACCAGGCGACCGACACCAGTGCACGCAAGTCAATCTACAGCTTTAAAGCAGCCTTATCTGCGTAAACTGTAGCTTTTCTCTGCTTTACACTGAAGGAAATCAAATTAGACCCACATTAACGGAAACATTAGTCTTTGATGTAACTCTTGTGGAAAAGCTGGTAAATGTTGTCCACAAAGACTGTGGAAGTGAGGGGTGCACAAGAACCTCTTACAACATAAAAGCGAAAAAGATTCCTACACTTAAAAAAGAACTGAGTAATCGTTACTTAAATCAATCTGGAGCAGTACCAAAAGTACATTAAGTGGGAAACTTCTTAAATCAAATGCAAGAACGACCTCATCAAGCCCTGAATTTTCGATTCAAGAGAGACTCCATTGTGCCCTGAATTCAACAATCTATTTTTTGCTTGGTTCAAGAGGCCTTTTGAAAATGAATCGTGTAAGTACGATTTCAGTTAAAAGTTAAAAGAATTTAGCAAAAGATTTTTTTCTGTGTGTGATACAGTTAAAGTATCTTAAAGTGGTTAGCTATGATGGGCTGGTTTCTCTTACCGAGATTGAAGTGTGTGAATGTCCAGCAAAAGTTGGTGGCAAAAGTGGAGCTCGTAACTATTAGAATTTAAAATAAATGTAAACGAGTGTGTAAGGTTTGTAATGACTTACGAATGCGTATGTTGTGCAAGAAGTAAATACTTCAGCAAACACTGTTTCAATATCCCCTACAGAATGATTAAATGAAAAAATCACACCGACGTTAAAAGCAGCATTTAAATATTTAAATATAATCATGACATCACTACATTAATAAAAATCAAATTGCTTCAAACTGTTCACAATAACAAGTAAAAAAAAAATCTCAACGAAATCTCAATACAATTCGGCAAGGCCACACACGTCACTTAGACATACACTTGCATTCTAAACTGAAATCAATACTGATAGAAAATTCTACATTTGACTCAACGTGATGGCTGTAGGAAATATAACAATAACAGGGTGTAATTTGTGTCAGTCACACAATAAAAGAGGGAAAAAGCTTTAGAATCAAGAAAATATTTAATTGCAAATTGAAATGGAATAGAAAGAAAAAAATGACTTTAAAACAGCAATAAACTTCAATAAGGTAAAGTAGATCATGATTGATCTTATTGACAACGACATGGATTTTATATTTGATGTATAAATTTTCTATTCCAGGCAGTTGTAGCAGTTTGAAGTGAAGGCGAGTGTTGTATTAAAATTTTGAAACAGATTTGTGTTGCATGTTTCGTCAGCCAATAGAAGGGAGATCGTGCAAAGTAATTATTTTTTTTTTGCGATTTTGCATTTTTATTTTTTTTTTTTCATTTTTTTAGAATATGAGATTTTTTCATGATTACAGCAAAAAGGCAATCGATCAATCATTTAGAGTTTTTGTTTTTTTTTTTTTTTTTGTAACATTTAACACAATTTAAAACACTTTTCGTTTTGTAGCAGGGCAAATAAAATATTGCGATTTATAGGAGAAGAGTTTAAAGAGGGCATCAGCAACAATCATTTTTAACTAAAGGGCAATTTAAAATATAAACTCAGTAACCCAGATTTTTATTTTCATGATAATTGCAAGAATTATTGTGAGTTGTTAAGAAAATTGCTGGATGAAATTGTTAAATGCAAGAAGTTAGGAAACACTTGAAAACTTATTTGGGTTAAATAAAAAGTAAAGTGACGGTTAGCACAAAGCAAACACAAATAATTGTATGGATTAATAACGAGAACAACAAAAGAACATTTTGGGTTGTGCATGGATTTCGCCCAAGCAAATTAATATCGATTGATTCTGAATATTTCTCTTGTTTTTATTTATCAAATTGATTGGTCATAATAATTATATTTTTCACATGAAGACTCTAAGGTCAATACATAAATGCATTGAATGCAGATGACGGATGTAGCGATCCGGAAACTCGTTTCTTTACAAATTTTCACAAATTTTGAAACTAAAGTAAAAGTGAATTAAATTAACTAAAAAAATATTATTTGAAATTTCTCTGCATATAAAGAATGGTATGGTCACAAGAACCATATAATGTTAACTGTAATAATATATAATTGTGGTGAACAAGTTATAGTTGTTTCAAATAATGTTATGGTCACTATAAACTATTTTTTTAACCATTGTTCATTTAATTGGTATTACGCACAAAAAGTGAAACTTGGTTGATTTGAACAGAATATTTTTTGCTTGAAATCTAAGCCCATCCACAATTTTATAACAATATGGCTTTAACCATAATATATTAACATATGCTAAGTTCTTTATGTAATCATAAAACGATTGAAAAAAATGAATAAATGCTCTTTGATATTTAAAATACTAGAACTTCGGCCACTGCTAAATCATTTTATATCAGCGGTTAGTTTACCAGTTAATGTGAAAAGATTATTTTAAAAGAAAATAATTGAACAAACACAAAATAATTATATGACATAAATTACAATAATAATAATAAAAAAGGAAGCCACACACTTCTTCAATGTGTTTATAATTTTAAAATAAATTCGGTTATATTTAAAAATGTTTTAATAATATTAGACAACATTGTGGTTTCAGTAGCAACAATATAACGATTTTTTTACCTTTATTGCATTAAAAAAAATTATTTCATTATTTTTTGAACATAAAAAAATTAAATAATTTTTCTAAAAAAAGACAGCTTAAAAATAGATAAAGTTGTATGTTGCCTCAGACTTATTTTTTCTTTGATTAAGCATTCAAGCAAGGAAAAGCTCGACGCTTAATCTAGCGTCAAACAGTGAAGGGCGTTGACAAGAAAGCTGGAAACAGCTCTAGCAGGTAAAATATAAAATTAAAAACACTCGTCATCGCATGTGTCCTACTACCAAACCTACATTATATTGCATTCTTATCCACTCAACAGATAGGTTACGTCTCCTATCTCCGCTGGGGCATTCTGTAGGGTTTAAAGCGAATCTTTAGACTTACATCGTTGTGAAAAAGATTCGATAAAGAGATCTTCCAGCACTGTAATCGATGTCATTCATTATGTAATAAATAAGACATTTAGAATAACCTTGATTTCAAAAAGTGCCACCCGTTCAGTATTCGCCATTTGAAAAAGAGGTGCCCGGTATTTCTCTACCAACAAGTATATGGAAATGGCAACACTTAAATAACTGCTCTCCGCTTACAAGGCATAACATTAATCTTCTGAAACAACTTCTACAAAAAAGACAGCACGAATTCTATCATCCCTGTAAGACTGTAATGTCAGTACCCTGACTGTTCCAGCAGGTGGATTGAGATCCAATAAGCATGAGCTCTTATTGTGTAAAAGTACTGATAAAAGACTACTAAAAAGAGGTTTATGATTTATGTTAATCTATGTGTGTGACCATAAAACTCTACACAGACTTTTAGAACAGTTTACAGCAGAGCTGCAAAACAATCCATAGTAGTGCTATCGAAAATATCGATAGTTTTATTTTACGCTGACTAGAGATACAATCAGTAATTTAAATTGTAATATTGTTGCCAGAATTAGCAGTTCGATGGTATCGATAAATCGATAGTTTTGAAGCAAACTATCGAAACTATCGAATGTGCCGTCTATCGACAGTTTTGCAGCTCTAGTTTATAGTCTTTTTCTGACTACTGAAATCCAGCTAGGGTTAGAGCCAGTTCACAAGATAGAAGATTAAACGAATTGGTTTTTGTAACTTTTACTGGTTTTGTGAACGACCACACAGTTTTTACTTCTCCAGATTTTTTCGTGAGTAAAATCGATATGGCTTGCGGCACACTTAATTGAACTAAATGAATTCCCTCCACCTCTCAGCTATATAGAAAATATTTTGTTCTCAGCTAACAACTGATTCTAATTAAAATTATTATTGTATAATTAAAAAAAAAAAAAAACATTTTATATTATGTGACGCAATGTTGTAGTTTTTTCGTAAAATTTTAAGAATATTATAAACATTATCTTAAAAAGCACTTAATGAGCGCTAAATGTCAAACAAAAAAAAATTTAATTATTTACCAAATACAAAGATTTTAATTTAACTAAAAGAGCGAATTAAAGTAAAACAAAAAAATTTACGCTTTAAAACACGGAAGTTTCACAATAAAAAGAAACAAAAAAAAAATAATTTTATTTAAAATCACACAATTGTCTTGGGGTGTTTGCTGGTCGATTAAACAGCAGGCTGTCCATCAAGTAACTAGGGACTATTACAAAACTTTTTTTAAGTTGTCTTTCAATTTAACCATTATAAGACTAAATTAATCGGCAGAATTGTTTTAATATTAACCAAAGGGAAAGTATTTATTTCTTTTGTTTGTATTGTTATTGTTTTCGTTATAGTTGATTGTTGCATAATTAGCAAAACGAAATGAGGGAAAAATGAACTAGGGAACAGTTTACATTAAATAGTATGTGGTTTGCAAATGAAACCATATAAGAGTGGTTTTATTTTTGATTTCCAGACATGAAGGGATTGTAATATAAACGCTCAAAGTACGTTACACATAATTGAAACGGCTTTTTAAAAATGATTTTATTAAATACTTTCAAATTGACGTAAAAATTTACATAAGTACTGCAAATCAATGAACTTTTAGTATTTAAAAATAAATGGAAAAATTTGAAAATTAAAAAATGTTTTTAATTACATAAAACTAAATACACGTTGATACTAAATTATGTTTACGGAAAGCCCTTCTCAGAGACATATTGTATAGGCTGAAATAATAATTTGTACTTGTTTTTTAAAACCCAATTAACACGTTGACTGCCACGCGTGTTTACAACAAAATCCCCATCAGGCCACCCGTGCCACTGTAAGATGCGTGCTCTGCTACCGCATGTCTCTTTACAATTCTTTTGGTACTCTCACCCCGATATCTATTACGATCCTCATTTATCACGTTATTACTCTGCACGAGCAGTTGTAATCTTTGCCGTGTACTGAGTAGTACAACTAATATCTCTGCCCAACTAATATCTCAACCGCAACTTTGCAGTGAATGCTTCAATATTTTGCACTGTAAATAATTTTGTTAATAAACGATTTTTAAAAAAATTCAACAGTATTATTATTTCCTGTCATATATTTATCTAAATATGTTCGGAAATCCTTTGGAAGGAGTCACCCGACGTGGCCTGATGAGAACTCTTGCTGTCACCCGAATACGGGTGACGTGGCCTGATGAGAACTTTTGCTGTCACCCGAGTACGGGTGACACGGCAGTTAACGTGTTAAACAAACGAGCGGTGGCGACTTCTTTTTAAACAAAAGAGCTGGTAAAAAAAAGCTTTGAAAATAAATTTAAATTACTTTTCAACAAGTTTGGTTTTTATTTTAAGAAGAACTTTTACTAAAATCCTTTCTTAAAAACGAGACCTATATTTAATTTTTTGATGTATAAAGTAGTACTTATTTAAAAAAGTACTTTTAGTAAAGGTACTTTTTGAAAAGGTACTTTTTAAAAGACTAAAGCTTTTTAAAAGCTTCTACAAAAAGATTTGTTTTTTAAATGAAATTAAATTTTTATGGAACGGATAACGCTTTTAGTTCAAGTAAATTAAATTTTTAGTAACGCGCTTAAATGCTATTTCCAGACAGTAAATTTTGAGCAACTAGCTGTTTAAGCTGTACTTATCATTTGTAAAAGTCCTTTATTCAAAAACCACGATATTTCTTTTGAAAAGTACCTTCTGGCAGATAATTTTAAAGATGCAATTTTTAAAGGTATTTTCTTTAATTGACGCTTTTTTAATGGGTCTTTTTCTGTGTAAGGTGTCTTTTTAAAAGGTATCTTTTAAATCGGATTTTTTAAGATCGTTTAAAAAATCAACCTTTTTAAACTTATTTTTAGTTTGCTTACGGTTTTATTAATTTACTTTTCTTGAAGGTACTTTTTCAAAAAGCTACTTTATAAAAAAATACAATGTGGCCAAGTAACTTTTATTTAAAAGCTACGTTTTAAATATTTATTAAGGATAAGTCTTTAAAAAAAAATTCTTAATGTACATTGTATAAAAATACGCATTTTACAAGCTTCATTATTATTTATTTATTTATTTTTTCTCAAATAGAACTTTTATAATAGTACTTTTTAGGGCTTTATTTTAAAATAATTTGAATTTTACATTTTAAAATTTAAGATAATCATAATTTTTTTATAGGTACTTTTTTTAAGCCACTGACTTTACTGGAAGATAATTTTATAAACAGGTACTTTTTCAAAATTGTACTATTTTGAAATAGTACTATTTTGCAAAGGAACTTTAATTTAAAAGCTACATTTTTACGGCCAATTGTAAATTTTACTGTTTGAAGTTCAATTTTAAAAATTGCTATTTATGAAATAGTATTGTTAAAATATCCTTAAATGTACGCCTTATAAATGTCCTATTTTACATACAACCTTCCCAAATAGTACTTTTTGAAGTGGCTGCTAATTGTGGTCCATTGAATGGACTATAGCTCTGCACTCATGTTATATTTCATTTCCCCGTGGTCTATTTGGAGTTCAATTGCCCCCTGTACAACCTCTTGTCTACTGTATCGTTCATTGTCATTTTCTGGAGGTTGTTGGGATTTAATTTAAAAATGGTTTTAAATGGTAGCCCAATTACATCCTTTTTTTACTGCTACTTAATTCACGTCCCCATTGAGATTCATGTGTGGGAGAGATTCATGTGTGGGAGAGAAATCGCAAATACCTGGAAATCAAGGCTGAGCCTGTCTTCCATCACCAACACCCATCTTCAATTTGTTCCATTATCCCGTCTGCATCTATTGGATTTTACTAGAAACCTTTAAAGTACACTTGCAGCTCTAACGATTTTTTAAGAGCCACCATAGAGCCCATTATGGACCCCCTTGTTTCACTGGATGCCAATGGGCTTCATTACATCCTCATAAGATCTTCTATGCTAATTTAACCCACAACATTATATTAAAATTTGTCCCCCTATGTGTTCCTTCTATAATCTATCCAGCTCACCATTGGTTGACTGTCTGTATGATGCTTTGGCCCCTGTGGAGTTCTTTGGCTGCACTGTTGATTTCAACTACTATTGCGTGGGGTTCGCTAGCCACCACCTAGCGTCCACCGGACACGTCCTGCTTATGATTACCCAGACGAGGATATTTTGCTCTGTATACAACGTTACCAAGAGCAGTACAACAGAGCTGTGCTAAGAGATTCTATTCAAACTTTAATACGACAAAGTCCATACAAATATGAGAAACTCACCACGAATTACTAATTTTGGTTAATTAATTTTTTTTGTGTAATTGTATGCTTTAAGAAATAGTTAATTTTGATTATGAAAAAACCCCGGAAAATTAAGTGAATTTCTTAAACGATAAAAATGTGGGGCGGTTACAAAATAAGTTATTTAGGTTCTGCATTAAATATGTTTTTTAAAGGTATTTTATATTTTACATTATTAAAACTTTGTATACTTTGTATACAATTTAATTGATAGATTGCACGCAATTTTATAATTAAAAATTGTGTTTTTTTTTTCTTAATGTTATATTTTTCACGATTAACACTTTTTTATTAAGTTTTATTATTAATAATTTCCTGAATTAACTGCTTTACAACACGTATTCGTACTCATGTTTGATTCAAACTAATTCTCCTTACATTTAAGCAGCGATCATTAATTTTGAAATTATTTATAAAATATAAATTTATAAAAATAAATTCACAATTAATAAGTATTAGACGTTACTTAAACTAAGCAGATATTATAAAATAACTAAATTACTTACCTGTATGAAGTGAATAGAAAATACAAAAACTGTGTTGTATGTATGTGTAACCTTAATCGTAAGTAGTATTTACAACACCAACAATAGAAACACTCATAATTTTCGTAACTCTTTTAAAACTGACATTTTTCAAAATGTCATTTAAAAACAAGTTGCACCTTCTTTTATCTATCTGTCTTTGGGTTTGTTTGTTCGTTGGTGGAGTGGAGTTGAGTCAATTTATCGTATCTATTTTTTTTTGTCATTTTTATAGATTCAGTGGCATAATCATAATGGGAAGTAGTCGCAAATAAATTGGCGTATGATACAACGGAAAATTGTTGCGCTTGTTAAGGAAATAATAGAATCTATTTGCTTGGTTAAGTTGGCTGGCTCGAATGCAATAAAAAAAAAATTCATTTTAGCACATAACAAACCCAACAATGTCGACAACGCCAACATCATCATCAGTAAAGTTTTCCATCATAAATAAGCACTCTATGTAGTCTTTTTTATGATGCTGATGATTAAAGCGAAAAAAAATTTTAAAACTTTTATATTTTACAGGTGTCAACTGCAGACTCTATCCAC
Source organism: Gymnosoma rotundatum (assembly GCA_916610165.2). Lineage (NCBI taxonomy): Eukaryota > Metazoa > Arthropoda > Insecta > Diptera > Tachinidae > Gymnosoma > Gymnosoma rotundatum. Next base: position 39,408,257 of record OU744338.1, read on the forward strand.
ATCTCACAGAAAAAATAGGAGGAAGCTTTAACTTAATAAAGTTTTATTGTCACCACTGTATTACGTTCGTCATCATTACTTATTTTTTTTTGTTGTTGTTTTTTTTTTCATAGTTAATTATTTTTTATATCTGAATGCTTTAAATTTTTTTCCTTATTTTCACAAATGATGTAATTTATTCAAAAAGTGAGGTAAAGTTATAAATAAATGAGGTTAATAAGAGTTGCAATAATAAAATTGCCGTCATATCATTTTTCATAAAAATAAATTTAAGCTAATAATTCCGATAAAATATCTTTTATTTATTTTTTTTAATTGCCTAAAATTTTAATATTATTTTTTTTCATTGCAGAGTGGGGTATGTGATACCAGAAATGGGAATCAATTAGGGGATTCTTAAAAAAAACCAAAAATGTTCAAATAATTTAAGTTAGAAATGTTCAAACGCTATTTCTTTCACAATCTTAAAAGCGTTTAAAGGATCAATCGCTTTTAAGCTCACTTGAGTTCCGTACCCCAATATGGATACGGTTTTCTCTTTGTCGTCAATAAAAAAAATGCTTAGTAATTTATTTTACCTACTGCAACGACAGTCTTTCAAAGCGAAGATATCATTATCAATCCATTTTTTAATTAGTTAGTACATTCGAAAACCAAACATGATTAGTATAGAATAAACGCCTGCTGAGTGCGATAGGACATGGTCAACGAAAGGCATTTTGATATTCGTTGTCAAACTGTTTGCTCATAACTGAGGAACGAAAGGAAGCTGAGACAAGGTAGCAGACTGCTTAAATATTCCTCTACATGTTAATAAATATAAAGCTTTTATTTTTTTTTACTTATTTCATTAACCCTCTACAGAAAAGATGCAAGTAGTTTCGATCAACCTTTTGGATTTTAACACTTGACTGCCTAATTTATGAGTTCAGTTGGACAGCACCAAATATTAACATGTGGCTGCACATCGTAAGAAATATTTTTTATAAATAAAATGGGCTTTTCATGCTTTAGTTTTCCCCTCTAAATAAAGTTACCGTAATGCACAAACCATTTGGATAAAGATCCGTCAATGTTGCCTATTTCAATACTAGTTAAGACGAAAAATTAATAAAAAAAAATTTATTATTTTTTCCTAAATATTCTGCTAGAACCGGTAACATTTTATTTTAAGAAATGCAATTTATTTGTTGGTTGGAAAGGTCATACGAGGGCTGCTCTATATATTTCTGGCCTAATAGTGAAAATGCGAATATTTATAATCAAAAATGGTTTTATTGTTTTTTAAAGTATTCTCCAGCATGATTTATACACTTTTGCATGCGCTCAAAACAGTTGTCGAAGCACTTTTTCCACTCCTATTGAGACACCTCTAAAACATGGTTTTTGAACACTTCAACAGCTTCTTCTGGCGACGAAAATCGTTGACCACGCATTTTTTTCTTGATGTGCGGAAACAAGAAGAAGTCATTAGGTGCCAAGTCAGGGCTGTACGGCGGATGACCCATTAATTCGACGTTTTGGCCGGTCAAAATCGTTCTGGTTTGAGCCGATGTGTGAGAGCTCGCATTGTCATGGTGAACAATGATTCGTCTTCTCTTGTTGGTTTTTCGAATTTCTCCGATGACTTCAGGCAAACAAATTGTAGCGTACCACCAGCGTTGCCGCTTTGGTCCAATCGGACCAAACTTGGTAGTTTTTCGACTCTAAAAAACGGTTTGGTAGTTTGGTTGGTTTGTTGCATTTTTTTTAAATTTTTGGTAGGATTTCCTCCTGTAGCAATAGTAAATAGTAATAGTAAATTTTTCTCCTTAGAAATTCAGTACATATAATTAAAAAAAAAATGTAACTTTGAATTAAATAAACAATAACTTTGAATAGTGCTACCACTGTTTTCAAAAACTATCTTAGCTGAAATAAAAAACATCTCTGCTTTTTGCATAGAGATGATTAAAGCTATAACCATGGCTTAAGAAATCCGAACAATATTATGAAATTGAAATTAACAATATTTTTGAGTGAAGGTTTATTTTCAGAAGACGACATACCATCAACCAGGTAAAACCACTCTTAAAATTTTTGTTTTAAAACATTTTTAAATAATATAATACTTTTAGTGATCATTGTAAAGAAACAGTCAAAAGAAAATTTAGAACCGAATGGTTGAGCGAATTTGATTGGCTTCAGGAAAGGGATGGGTGTTCATTCTAAAAAGATAAACTTCCATCTCAACAATTACGGAAAAAAACCAAATGAGTATAACAGAGTTTATGTGCAAGAAATGCATTTTTAAATTTTTGGTAGGCTGTGAACGATTTTGGTAGGATTTTTGAAAATTATTGGTAGGAAGTCAATTTCTTGTGTGGCAACTCTGTGTACCACACAGAAGTGACCGTCCTACGTTGCTCAAGAGGAACAGTCACAACATGACCAGTTTTACCGAAGAAACAGGCGACCATTTGCTTCGAAGTGCTTCTTCCACGAACAACTTTCGTTGGATTTTGCTCGTCTTTGAAGACCCACACGTTTCGCGTTCATATGCATAGGTCCATGATTCGTCACCTGTGACGATCTTATAAACGTCTTTTAAAGCACCGCAATCGTATTTTTGCAACATTTCTTTGCACCAATCGACACGAGCCTTTTTTTGAGCGACTTTCAAATTGTGCGGGATCCAACGAGAACAAACTTTTTTTACGGCCAGGTGTTCATGCAGTATCGAATGTATGCTGGTGGAAGAAATGTCCAAGGATGTCTCTATCTCTCGGTATGTCGCATGTCGATCTTGCATTATGAGTTCACGCAAGGCATCAATGTTCTCTGGCACAACAGCCGTTTTTGGACGACCTTCAGGGAATTCGTCTTTGAGCGAGCTTCGGCCACGATTAAATTCATTATACAAATTTTTCACAGTGCTATAGGATGGTGCTTCATCGCCATACAAAGATTTAAGTTCATCAATGCACTCTTGTCGTGATAATCCACGTCGAAAGTTGTAAAAAATGATGGCACGAAAATGTTCACGAGTTAATTCCATTTTTTTCTATATTAGTTTTTTTAAACGTTTTGAGTACGATTATGCTTAAAAATGCCAAACTTTCCAATGGAAATGTCACTGAGTGCTGCCAGGCCAGAAATATATATAGCAGCCCTCGTACGAATTTTGATATTCATGAGAAAACTTGTATTAAAATATTTTCAAAAAACTCAAAAACATTTCCCTTTAAGAACGAAAACTTCACAAACTATTTGAGAGTTATTAAAGAAGCCTATAAAAAATTGTTGTTTTCTAGTATTAAAATTATTGGTGAAATATTTTAGTATTATAACTAAATTAAAAGTTTTAACTTGGCTGAAGTTCACCTGTATTTCTCATTAGGAAAAAATTAATTAAAAATGTTTGTATTAATTTTGAATTAAAGCAGTAATATTAGCCACTAGCAGAATGCAATTCAGCGTTTTATGGATCGTTGATTGATTGTTCACACCGATCTACTTTAGGTTGTGTACGATGTAAACATAATTATCTAACTAATAGGTAAAATAATAATACGAGAAATAATTAATCACTAATCGGTATTAATTTGGCTAAACAATGTCCACACACAACGCTAGGCTTTGACTGCTGTTGGCCTCTGCGCTGGATCACCCGCTGGAAATTCAGGTGCATGGCTTAAGGGTCCTCTTTGCACTTTACAATCACTCGGTTATAAAACGCAGGAGGCAGGCAAACGTGTACCACAAACTATTGCTGGAATATAAGCCGCTCAGAAGCCAATGCGGTTAAGTCCATGTTTTGATTTTTTCTGATTTTTTGAAATTTTGATGAATAAATAATAAACTTCTTAGTTATTTCTAGGTGCTGTCTTATCTAGATAAAACCTTGTTTTAATAGCTTCCTAAAATTTTTAAGATGCTGTCATCATTTCAATAATACTTACATTTTTTTACACCTGCAATACATATCTTGTTCTTTTGCAGAGTTTACAATTCAAGTAAAAACTGCGTACACTTTTATAATTAAAATAATAAACCAAGGATTTTAAAAAATAATGTATCAAAAAAAACTAATTTTTCGTGCTTCGGACTTAACCGTATTGGCTTCTGAGGGGCTCATGGATACACATAGGAATGAAGCAGCAGACGAAGTGACAGAAAGGGGATCTGCTGTACATTAAACGTGAAAAGGAGAAGGGAGAATACAACATGAAGACAGGCTCGAATTTAGCTAAAACAACGACCCTCGTTACGAAGGGCCGTAAGGTGTTTAGTAAGCGGTACGTTAAGCTTGATAACTCCGTTACTAACATGTCATCGAAATTTCAAGTATCATGAATAATGAGAATGGACGAATCTTGCACTTGCTGACTGTGCCTGTAAGAGGCTGAGGCGGTAGCGCACGTTGTGTTTATAGTTGCATGAAGCTTAGGATTACTAATAGGCACTTGTTAAAAGTTTATTCCATAGGAGATCGAAGCCGTAAACAAATGCTAGCAAAGAACTCCGCGAAGAGGAAGAAGAATGGATAGTCTGTCGCGTCACAGACAAGAAAGAGAAAAATCAAGTGTAAGCACGAACATTGATGAAACTAAGATTACAAACTAGTCCCCTGAATGCAATTTAAAAGAGTAGCGGGCTGCTTTAATATCAACTCTTCATTAGTCATAATAATATATTGGGATTAATTATATTAAGTTTTGATTTTCTTTGAATATATTTTGGACAAGTCACTTTTTATTTCTCCAACAATTTTATATTTTTAAATTTTGCCATTAACTGTACAACAATCATTTTACTGTTATTCAATATTTAATGTACTATTTCAAGATATAAAAACCAGCTGTCAAATTATGTTCATTTGATTTGATTTGATTTAAAGGTTGTAAATCATTTTAATTACAACACAATAGACCACGACCAATTTTAGTCGTAGCAACATAATTTCAGAGGGACACTAACAAAATCAAAACAATTTTTTTTTTAACTTATAATATAAAAATAAATTATGTGAAATTAAAATAGTGAAAATATAAATTAAAAAAATAAAAATGATTTGCTTTCAATACAATTTTTACTAATCAAATCATTTGGTAAACAGTCAATTTGAAGGATCATTAATTATCTGCAACGAGAGAGAGAAAGATTCAAATAATAACAGACCATAAACGAAAAGGAAAACGGCAGGCATCAGCAGTTGCAGTTAAGAGGCAGAGTAAAAAAAAAAAAATTGGACATTGATAAAAACATGACACATTTTAAATGTCATTTTTTTTTTTAAATAAAGCAGACTGTTTTTTGTTGTTGTTGTTGCTAGTTTTGGCTTTTTTGTTAGAAAACTTAAAAATAAAAATTTCCGTGTTGGTATCTCTGAGAAAAACAAGCTCAAATTTATATAGATTACATATTGAATAAACATTCAAGCCCTCGATTTTTATGTTTATTGGCTGCCAGACATAAAAATTTACTACGTGTTTAACAACTTGCAACAGCAAAAAAATAAAACAGAAATTGCTAAACAAATAGAAAGATCACGGTCCAAATTTTTATTAACCATTTTCAAACTCACTGGTTTAATTTCGATTTTTAGTTTTTATTTATATATTTAAAAAAAAAAAAAAAACAATAAACAATTTTGAAAGTAAAAGTTTAAGTTAAAATTTATGTTTATGTTTCACGTTTGTTTTTTTTTTTTTGTTATTAAATCTACTTTAAAACAATACGAGGAGTACAGTTCAATATTGTTTCAATTTTTTTCCACATGTGCTGGTGTGATTTTAAGGTTTTCTTTTTTGTTTGTTGTTGCTTTTCTTCATTGTAAACTTTTATGTGATTTTGTACATCATAAATTTAGTACTTTTTCTGTTTTAAATTTAAGTTCCTGTTGCTCGGTTGAAGTTTTAAATGTAGAAAAAATTTGTTGCAGTTGTTTTGTGGCAATTTTTAAGGTAATTTTGAAAAAAAAAAAATAAGTAAATGCAGCAGTAAACAAATATTATTTGTTTACAAAAATTCTGAGAAAAAGAAAAGTGGAACCGTAAAAAGAGGTCGTTCGATTATTTACAAAACTTTTATGAGCAAACTTTAAATTGAAATTTTTAATGTTTACATTAAAGCGATAAATCTGGTTTAAAGTAAACAAAAAGGACTTTAATACTTAAAAACTATTGTTTAAACCTCGGTTGACCATTAGACCAAATGTGACATTTTAAAAGTTTTTTATTCAACATTTAGAACTCAACCTAAATATTTTTTGCAATTTTTGTTTCGATTATAACAGGCTTGTTGCTAAAACTACCAACATTATAGCCGCGCAGAAGTTTTTATAAGTTGTCTATTCGACAACTACATTTGTTTTGGAAATACCTAATGTTTCCGTCTACCCTGCAACTTTGTACCCGGTACTTAAATATCAACTGAACTGGCTAGAATCCTGTGTTATATACACAGAATAAGAATAATCATTAGTCTTTAGCTGGAATTACTGGGAACCTCGCAGACCAAACCTAGTCTATCTAATGAGATTACCTGCTCTACTTTATGGTCCACCTGTCCCCGTAGGATCGTTTTTGAGTGGCTGTGTTGAGACTGAACCTTTCTCATACCGAGCATTGTAAAAGTCGCTACGTCGAAGAGGTTATTAAACATATTCTATTTTTCAATTGGAACATATTCTATATTGTTAATTATATCTATACGTATTTCGCCGGTTGCTTAAGTCAGCTCATCAGAAAACCTTCATCCAAATTTTTAAAAAAGCCAAAAACATTTTCCTGAAAGTATAACAACTTCAAAACCAATATAAGAATTATTTTTGAAGCTTATATAATAATGGTAAGGCTTTAATTCTATGTCACTGCGCGGCACTCTCCATGAAGCTCTCCAAGTTTTTGGACAGTCCAAGGATGTGCAACCTTTCAGACCTCTTACACTACGACATAAGAAGAACGAATATATTCGTTTGGCTTTCGGTGTAGAATGGAAAACGGAGTAATTGACCGTAGGTGTTACGAGGGATCCGTCAGCCATCCACTTAGTCATGAAAAAGTAGAGTCGGCTAAGAGCGTAGCAAATGTTCGTGTTTATATCTGAGAAACACTACAAAACGAGCTTAGAACTGCACATGGTAAAATGGCGATTTAAACTAGAATCTGCAGGTTTTTGCTTTAATTTTGCGGACGTATTAGAAGGCGGTGCCCCGTCCTTTCTTCACGAAGATGAAAAAGCTTCAAATAAAAGGTTCATCTTCTAAAACAGTTTTCATGTGTCATCTGAGAAACAGAAATCTGTTTCGAAAATTTTAAATTGTTGTATTAGCTTCACGAAAAGAAAAAACATGGTTGAGGCAACCATAATCTAAGAGCATATGGTTGCATTATGTGGTTGCTAACAAAATATAGTATTTTTTTAAATTTTAATTATTAAAATTGCAAGTTCCTGTGCATAAAAGAAAGAATAAAATAACGTAGTGTTTTGTTGTTTCTTTAAACTGTATAAAAGAGCAGAAAAAAAGTCTGCCGTATGCAGAGTATAAAGAAAAATAAAATCAAAGTTGATTATTGTTGTTTTTGCTTGAACTTTGATTTTTGTCTTTTCTTTAAAGTTTAGACAAAAATCTTTAGTTCATTTAAAATTTTTGTGAGAAGTTTCCTGACGAGCTAAGTAAGCGATAGCGAAATGGCCATCGAGGCGTGCTTTCACCTTCAATAACCAATACCGGGAAAATAGCACGATAAAAATTTTATTTATTTGCAACCATATTGTTGTCTAGCAAAACCATAACATTCTAAAGTATAATCATAATTATGTTCAAATATAAACATTAATTGGTTAAATTAAAATATCTTAATAAGGCTGAAGATGTCATGTTATATAATTGAATTATAAAATAGGGCCTGTTCGTAAATGCATCACTGCAATGCATATGATGCGCAGTACGTTCGTAAATGCAAAAAAGTGGCAGCACTGCAAATGTCGTCTGTTCGTAAATGCATCACTGAAGTATATTATGCGCAAATAAAAACAAAAAAATAATCATAAACATGGCTGATGCAATAAACGTCTTTTTCTGTTTAATAATTTTTATAGAATTAAATTTAGTTTTTTATTCTTTAATCTTCTTTATCAATTTTTCTATTTTCACAGTATTTCTTCGTTCGTTAATACAAACACTAAAATGAGCAAAACAAAGCATACGCAACAGCTGATTAGCAGTGGCAGTGCAGTATAATCATATTATGCAGAGCACTGTTTTATTCATTAACTCTTAGACATAAAAACTATTTAAAAACATAAATTCACAAAAAAATCAATTATTTGCTTATAAAAAACCTAAGACCATATTCTACAAAAATCAGTTATATAAAAATATAATTTATAAGCCCAAATAAATGATTTCACAATTTTGCTTACAATACCTACATACACATTTATTTCAACTTTTTTAAATGTCAAGAACTAGAACAAAATATTTTTTAGTGCAAACATTATTCTGTTGCTTTTAACCATACTTTGATTAATCATAATATATTATGGTTAAATATTTTATATTATTTTTATTAAGTTATAAAACTTTGGTTGTGGTTGAAATTTTTTAAGTTAAAACCAACCATGTTGCATTTTTTGTGCACAGTAACCATATAATCGTTAAAAGTTAACAAAAAATGTTTATTGTGACTAAAGTTTTGGTAAAAACAACTATAATTGGTTCTCCGCAACTATACATTGTTACAAGGAACATAATATGATTATTGTGACCATATCACAACCATGATTTTTTTCGGCGTGTTTTTAAAAATTCGTTTTAAAATTATTAAATTTTTTTATTTTTCATCAGATGTGTGATGAATATCGATCGTATTAAAAACAATCGTATTTTAATTTATTATTTAGTTATTATTTAGTTACTAAAAGTTTATTTTTATACGTTATTATTTTTAGTTTGTGTTTTGAAATCGATCGAAATTCATCACCTATTGAATGTAATTAACAATAAAACAAATTTTATTGAATTTTGAAAATGTCAAAAAGGCAAGACGATACCTTTGTTATTATTTTTATGCTCTCAACATGCAAAAGATTTTGATAAAAACTATGACAGCGTTTAAAAACCAACAACTTCAAATAGATTTTAAAAAAATCTCGCACTGCACTAAAAAACCCTTCAAGGTTTTGTCAACTTTTATTTGTAATTGGTCTTCTGTCATTTCCAAATTGGTTGTTGCACTGTGTTATTTGTCTCATAAAATGTTTGATTGTTTAAAAAAATTCTATTACAGAAATTATTGGCATTTAAAAAATATTATTCTGGTGCTGCTTTAATTTTTTTTTCACTATAGGTATTAACGATCACTATCTAGCACACGAAGATCCTTAATTAATAATTAATTGCCTGTGCTTTCGATTGATTAATACAGTTTATCATAAAAAGAAAGAAGAACCATTTATTACATTTTGTATAAAAAAATATGTATAAATGCGTAATCAATGTTTTAAATTCTAAAATTTTAAATCTAAATTGTAATTTTATATGACCTAAGAGAAATAAGCTACCAAATACTAACTCGGTAAAATTTTAAAGCTTACATAGCTTCATTAAATTGCCGCGACGCCAAAATGAAAAAGAAATTAAAAGATTTTAAATCTCAATTAAGTTGACCGACCACTGTTATGTGTTTGTAAGTGCAACAATGCCCACAATTTTAGCACACACATGTAACAACAAATAACTCTATGAATGCATATCCTTTGTTGCTGCATTCACCACTGGAAAACACACAAACAAACAAACAACAAAGAGTAATGAACAACTAACAACATACAAATGAATGAACAATTTTTGGACACATGTAACATGTGAGTTACATGTACAACAGATAAACATCAATTTTAATTTTGTCTATCCGACTGACTGTCAGTTATTTGTTGCAGCACTATTGTTTTGTATTGTTGAGCGCTGTTTATTGTTGTAAATATTATGTTGTAAACTTTTTTGTTGTAAATTTTCCATAAAAGAAATTTTTAACAAAAAATTTGTTTATTGTTGTTGTTTCGTTTCGTTGGTATTTGTTGTAATAATTTATTGATGAAAGACTTTGGGAAACTGTTATATTCATAAGTATGATTTTTTTGTTGGTTGTTTAAACATTTCTGGAGTTCATAAATCATATTTAATATTTGTTTGATAAAAAATTGCTAAAATGTGTATTTATTTTTACTTAAAACTAAACTAAATTGAACACAATAAAATATATGTACTCTTTGATTATAATAAGTAAAAACTATCATTTTTTTAAAATATAAAGAATTATTTTTTTGCAACAAAGTCTTGAGTTATTTGGATGAGCTGATGTCCGGAACTAGAGAGATGATTGACTAAAGTGCTGGAAAATATTATTCAATAAAATTTACCGTATTTTAATTTGCAATACTGTTTCGTTGAAATTAGCCTTTAAACATTTCTCCTATTACTCTTTATGTAAAAATATACTGTAAGAAGTACGATTTAATTAAAACACCTCGAAATGGCGGCTGGTAACAGGCTCCTCCTGAAAGCTGGCAAACTCTGGATATTAAACGTTTGAATATAAATTCAACTGCGCATATGGTACTCTGTGTGTGTTCGACATATTTTTACCGTTAGTAGAAATTTTCTGAGCTCGAGTCGTTAGTCTTTAGTTTTAATTGTTAAATGAGAGAAACAAAAGGAAATGGGCGAGAACACTTTGCAAGATGTGGACGGGTTATTCCGAAACAACTGCTGAGAAAGTAGCCCTTCGGCTGGACAGTCTAAAAGTTGCTTAAATATAATAGAAGCATCTTAAGCCTTAGTGACTTGTGTTAAGAACTTCAAATATCATTTGGCCAGTGGAAAATCGAAGAATTTAATATTTGCCGACTATGCCTTCAAAAGGCGGAGACGACAGTGTACATGGCATGTCAATGTCCCGCTTATTAGGCTTAAGACTACGAACCGAAAAATATTGAGTGCGGATGGCTTCCTTAATGGAACCCTTTTTGACCCACTTTTGCCATCAAATACTATAGGCAACCGATTCGTAGTCTACGGCAGTCTTAATCTCATTAAGTCACGTGCTAACATCAGCCTTTACTCTTGGACTTTAATGATTCCGAACTATCCAATGGTAACTGTCGGACTTCTTTCCCATCACGAAGTCCCTGTTAATTGTTAGCTTTTGTCTGTGGTACTAAGTCTTACACCATCCAGTCTTGAACGTCACACACTAAGTGCCTCTCGTTTCAGCCTCTTCCACCCGCAGTACAAGTAACATCTTTGTCGATCCTCCTTCTAACAAGATGGTACTTAAGATTTCTGTGACCTGTCACTAACGCAGTTATCCAGTTTAAAGTACTTTTATTATATCTGAGACCATCGTATTGGCCTTCTTGCCAAGAGTCTTTTTGAGCACCATTCGAGCCTGTCGGAATGTAGTAACCTCCCTCCTTGAGTGAGTTCACCCACTGTTGGACCTTCGCTCGCATTATGCGATTATTAAGACACTTACTAACAGTCAGATGATCACAACAGGCCTATTAAAAAAATGGAGCGAACAGGTGTGGTATTGTTTCGAAAACGAGTTTGCTCGCTACTTGGTATGCCACAAACTATTTACTGTCAATGCGAACCGCGATTCTGTATCAATATTTTTCTAGTGAAAAGTGAGCTAAGATCTTGTAAAACTACTTAAGGAAATTAGTTTTTGGCGCTTATTGAATTATTTTTGTACGTTGGTCACTAATGTAATGATAATGTTCCACAATTTTCCTATCATGTTGCTCTATCTTCTGTAAAAATTTATGTCATATGTTTTTTGGGTCGTCCGATAGTTGAGTTCCATGTGTGTTGTACGTTAAAATAATTTTGGCGGTGATATTTTGAGACGATAGTACGGACCCTTCCTAAATTTTTGTTTTTCGCAGTGAATCTTGAGCAACATATGTTTCTCTTTCTTCAAGAAAAGTTGCTCTCAAGTTTCTTATACGCAGAAGGAAAAATATTGTAAATATACTATTCACACTCAAGCGGCTTTCAAGCAAGTAGAAACGAGACTGTTTCTTAAAATTAATCTAGGAAATTATAAAAAAAAATTTTGGAATTCACCATCTAGTTGCAACTAAAGCTTAAATTAAGAATCCAGGAGTTGATAACTTCGTTGTTAAATTAAGGGTTTGGTAAGAGATTTAAAACGGCCCCCGCTAGCCGTACTTTCGTCACAGCTCAGCATATATTACGAATAACTGCAATCTTTTTAAATGTTGCTCTCGAAACGATAAGAACGTTCAAAGCCTTGATAGTCTTTTGATTTTAAGCCCATTCAGAAGAAAATTACAACTAAACATAAATCAGTTGGGGTAAATTGATTCCTCTTAATACCATCACATAGTTGATTTGTTTTTACAAGTGACAGAAGCAGGCAGTAAACTCAATTATAAACATACTAAATTACAAGCAGTTGCATTTTTTTTGCCCGCACACAAGTATTTTTTATTCTTAAGCATCCCTAAATTCCTTACATTTGAATCTTATTTAGACAAAGTAACTCTAAATGGATTCCCTTATAACAGAACTAACAAACACATTTAAGCAAAACATATTACCCAGAGTAGCATTTTTTTCACTTGAAACTGTGGTGATTTTATTTTTTAGTAAAATAGCAGACAAATAATTACTTAATATTATAAGAGTAAAATGACCAAATATGCCACTTGAAATATTAGTTGGCCTTCAGTTTTTTTTTAAATAAAATTGCTGGCAACAAAATTGAAAAATGTTTACAATAAACCCAAAAACAACAAGAGCTCTTTAAATTAAAAAAAAATACAAATTACTTTTGAAAAAGAAACATATAACTAGATACACACGCACACAAAATCGACATGTAGGGCGATAAATTACAAACTTGAACTTGAGCTTGCCGCATAAAGAAAGAAAACCAACTTAAGTTTTCATTTATTTATTTTCTAAAGAAAATAAAAATCAATAGATATTGAAGAATTGACAAACAGATTAACACTCGCTCACTCACTTTTTTTTAGCCATTTCTTTTTGTTACACCAATAGGTGACAACAATGTGAATGAAAGACATTGAACTAAATTGTAGAGAAATAAAACACAAACAACAACTGGTGAATACTTAATAAAGTGCCTCCTGTTAAACAGCATGCAGCCATTCAAATTTTAAAGCATGCAGCAGAGCAGCGTAGTTTGGGAAGAAACATTTTCTGAATGAATGACGTTCGAATGTTGTGTGCGTGTGTGTGTGGAATAATAAAGGGCATTTTTTTAAGGTTCACAACTTTAAATTATAAAAAAAAAAAACAAAGATATAAATTTTTAATATAAATTTAAAAGCCTTTTAAATCAATATATAATTTCGGGTATCTGGACGAAGAGGCTGGTGCGTAGATGGGGCAAAATGGATGTCCGATTTCACAAACTTTTCACAGCAATTGCATTTGTATTACAGAAACAGCACTCGAAATGTTCTGCTTCAAGTATATCGTCTCGGTATATAGGAAACTACAACTGAATTGACATATACCTAACGATCACACGATCTTCGGGGTCAATTAAAAGGACCATTACGTCACATGAATTGTTTGTAAAATGTGTCTCGAAGTAAATTAATTATATCACGCCCACCAGAGCGGAGTCACATGCCAGTAATATCTTTTCCAGCTAATTGACATACGAAAGAGTTATCAATCATGTTTTAAAGATCTAAGTACCAATATTTCCGTCGAACCATTAAGCACATCATTGACATTTTCTGGATGTAAATCCCTTCCGTATTGGCTTTTAGATAATTTTCACTAAAAATGCGACAATTTTGTTTATTAAAGTTTCTTCCTATACAGTCAAAAATGACCTTCATTGCCTGAACAAAATTTTGTATAGAACATCAACATTAACATCGATTTCAACAATTTGCAAGTGTTGCCCTGAAGCGTGTACGCTTTTTATAAAACTATAAGCCAAACAAAGTACAAAACAGCTGTTAAGTCGATAGTCAAAAGAAACAATGTTGCCAACTCTAAGCTACGAACGCCTAAATAAAACACCCTTTACGAATGATTTTCATCTTATTTTGAATTTTTATTTTTTTTTATTACAAATTGTCGAAAGAAATGTGATATTCGGTGATTTTCAATGCAGGCATTTTTTATATTCATAATTTTTTTATTCTAAAAAAAAGCGGAGGACATTCTATTTTTATACCTGCTATTTTTATCTTTTCGTAGAGGCAAAATAAATAAGTTTTTCTTAAAACACTTAGAATTTTTTTTTTGTTCAAGTTACTTTTGTTTTTAACATGCTCTACCTTGAGGAGAGACATTAAACTTCATTTAGCCTTCGATTTTAGTACTTCTTGTATTTTATGTAAATCGATTTCATAAAATTTGGTAACATTTCTTTCTAGACTTTTTGGATTTAATAATCTTATAACCACGGACAATTTGTTAAGACAGTGATAGTAGAAAATTCTAGGTACATGGGAGAAACATTGTCTTTTTATTTATGGAGTGTATGCCATACAAAATCTACTAGTTTATTTCCCAAGGGCTTAAAAACTTTTAATAAATAATTTAAAAAAAATTGTTTTATTTCTGGCATTAACTAGAGAATTCAACAATTAATTTCTTTAGGATCGTGATTCCTAATCGAATATAATACGCGTTTCTAGATAATCGTGTGATTAAATTTGTTGCACGAGCACGCAAACTAAGATCTTTTTGTAAAATCTTTCATAAACTAGATGGATATATTCCAGTTCCTGTACACGATGGCCAATATACTGATTCGGGTCTTCCTCTGCGCTGCAGCAATAATGACTTCTTCTGTACGCACTGTACGTCATCTCTGCTGATGCGCATTATCGTTTGGAGTAAAAGTGGTGCGAAAACTTTAAACAAATTAATTGCTCTGATGGATGATTATGTTGACCGTAAAATGAATTCAGAGCGCGGTACGTATTTCGAACAGAACAATGATTTTCAAAATGAATTTGCACATTTTGGAAGCATTGTTCAGGCGTCGGTCCATTCGTGTTGAAATGCCAAACTAAACATTAATCACTTGACAGCTGACAAAATGTGTAATAGAAAGTATAAAAACCACAAAAATAGTTTTTTAGTTTCAGCAATTATTCAAGAATAATACACATTCTTCAGGCGGCATTTATAATTCAGGGTGCCGCCATTTTGGTAACCATAGTCCTGCAAGTTCATATTTGACAAGCGTGAAGTAGACATATAGCAAATTTATTATGAAAAAATATTCGATAAACCAACGTGTTTTAATCGTTAAAACATTTTATCAAAATAAATCTTCGATTATTGTGACGATGAGAAAGAACTGGGACGAACGACGAATTTCGTCCAACACAACGAATACGTCGTCAAAAATTCGTCAGTTATGTTCCTAGCATTACGTGAAATTTTTTGGAAAAACAACGTGCCAACAAAACGTACTATTTATCGTGTAGTAAATGATTTGGAAGAAAAAGAGTCTGTAGGTGATGGGTCTAAGCATGGACCACAACGTACTGCAAGATCGGCTCAAAATATTGCTGTTGCTCAAGAAAGTGTTGAAAACAATCCATCAATCTCAATAGATCGCAGTGCTAGGAGCTTGAACAACAAAGAACAACTTTGCACAATGATTTGCATTTGTTTTCATTCAAGATTCAGTTGACGCAAGATCTTCTTTCACAAGACCATTTACGCCACCATACAAATGCCAATAGTATGTTGCAGCTAGCCCACGACAACCCTGATTTTTATGATAAAATCATAAAAAAAAAATCATATTAAGGTGGGAAATAATGGCAAATGGAAAAAAATTGAAACAGTAGTAGGTTTTACCATTCCAGTACTGTAAAAATTATATTCGCAAAATATTTACAATATACTAACACTTTGAGCAATAAAATTTTTTAATCTGGTGCATTGTTGCGCCAAACATTTCAAAAGAAAGCACAACAACTAATGAGAGCAGTGTTGCCAGCGAAAGACAAGAAAAAGTTAAGCTTTTCTTTCAAGAAAGTAAAAATTTTTCCTTTAAAGTTACGTTTGGAAATTCTTGCTTAAATAACTTGTGACGTTTAATAAGATGTGATATTACGTAATTTGTATAAAATATTGTAAATAATTTTATTCGATATTTCAGAGAATGTAACAAGGCAATAACTTCATTTAATAAATAAAATTAAAATGAAATAAAACGTAAATTTTGTTGTCTTTGTTTTAAAAGTTTTTAATATTTTCTACAGCCATCATTATGTATGTTAAATAATACGAAAAGGAATTTAACATTCTATAATAAAAATTTATTATTAGAAATTTTTTTAAATATTCTGAATTTTCATTTTATCGGGATTGTTTTGCTGCTAATTACCCGGACAACCATTAAATGAGCACTTCGAAAAAAAGACTCCTAAAAGTACCTACCTAAGGAGCCCTTTCTGAGCATAACTTTGGGTCACACCATGACTTCTATATGACAATCAAATATTCTTCTAGAGACAAAAACGCTATCAGAAAAGTCTTTTTTGAAATAAATTAAGAGCTCTTTAAGATGAACCACTTAATAGAAAAATGCCATTATTTCTGAAGGTTTTTGAATGGCAAATGATTGTTTTAAGTGCTCTTTATGAGCATTAGTTAAAGCACCGAGAAATGAAAAGAAAGTTCCCTATCTGACTCATATGGTTTGCTGGAATTTTTATTTTACTTGAAGTCTTATAGTGTTAAAACAAAGTGTAATGTTACATTGGATTTTTTGACAATCACAAGAATTCTCTTTAGAATTCTTTTTTACAAAATTTAATGAAAATCTTAAGACGTGTATAATAGTGTGAATGGGCCTTAAATAGAAAGCAATCGACATTTCATGACTTTTTACTAACTAAACAGAGATAACTTCAGAATCAACAATTTTATGTTTATATCGAACTTATTTTTTAAATGGGGTTTTTGACATCACTTGCAAAATTTGTAAGTAAAACCGAATTGTTATGTTAAGAAAAGCGGCTAATGGAAAGGGGGTATTTCTTTTCTTAAATAATAAAACAAGTACCTATTTACGAGGGCTGCTCGATATATTTCTGGCCTAATAGTGAAAATGCGAATATTTATAATCAAAAATGGTTTTATTGTTTTTCAAAGTATTCTTCAGCATGATTTATACACTTTTGCATGCGCTCAAACCAGTTGTCGAAGCACTTTTTCCACTCCGATTGAGACACCTCTAAATCATGGTTTTTGAACACTTCAACAGCTTCTTCTGGCGACGAAAATCGTTGACCACGCATTTTTTTCTTGATGTGCGGAAACAAGAAGAAGTCATTAGGTGCCAAGTCAGGGCTGTACGGCAGATGACCCATTAATTCGACGTTTTGGCCGGTCAAAAACGCTCTGGTTTGAGCCGATGTGTGAGAGCTCGCATTGTCATGGTGAACAATGATTCGTCTTCTCTTGTTGGTTTTTCGAATTTCTCCGATGACTTCAGGCAAACAAATTGTAGTGTACCACTCAGAAGTGACCTTCCTACGTTGCTCAAGCGAAACAGTCGCCACATGACCAGTTTTGCCGAAGAAACAGGCGACCATTTGCTTCGAAGTGCTTCTTCCACGAACAATTTTCGTTGGGTTTTGCTCGTCTTTGATGACCCACACGTTTCGCGCTCATACGCATAGATCCATGATTCGTCACCTGTGACGATCTTATAAACGTCTTTTGAAGCACCGCAATCGTATTTTTTGCAACATTTCTTTGCACCATTTGACACGAGCCTTGTTTTGAGCGACTTTCAAATTGTGCGGGATCCAACGAGAACAAACCTTTTTTACGGCCAGGTGTTCATGCAGTATCGAATGTATGCTGGTGGAGGAAATGTCCAAGGATGTCTCTATCTCTCGGTATGTCGCATGTCGATCTTGCATTATGAGTTCACGCACGGCATCAATGTTCTCTGGCACAACAGCCGTTTTTGGACGACCTTCACGGTATTCGTCTTTGAGCGAGCTTCGGCCACGATTAAATTCATTATACCAATTTTTCACAGTGCCATAGGATGGTGCTTCATCGCCATACAAAGATTTAAGTTCATCAATGCACTCTTGTCGTGATAATCCACGTCGAAAGTTGTGAAAAATGATGGCACGAAAATGTTCACGAGTTAATTCCATTTTTTTCTATATTAATTTTTTTAAGTCACTGTAAACAACACACATAATGGTCGTACATCAAAACGTTTTGAGTACGATTATGCTTAAAAATGACGAAGTTTCTAATGGAAATGTCAGATTGCACTTAACAGCACTCAGTGTTGCCAGGCCAGAAATATATATAGCAGCCCTCGTAAAAGTTACGAAAATTAGGACAAATATAACAAAATTATACATGTTACGTGGAGCCTTTAAAAGTTACGAAAAATGTAACAAAAGTAATTAAGCGGCAACACGGAATTGTGTATGATTAACTTAAGTGACTAATGGGTGTTAGTAAATACAAAAAAAGAATACAAAGTCTGCGTGAGGTGAGAGCTGAATAGAAAACTATACGAAGATTTCTTAAGGTTGCTGTAGGTAAGCAAGTGCTTTGCTTTAAATCTAACAAATATTTGGCATGATCAGGGTTAAAAAAACATATGAATAAGAATCTAAGTAATAGTAGTTTTCATAAAATCGCAATAGCTAGAGCAAGCTGCGCGTCATTTTAACAATAATGCCATTGATTACTGGCCATTTCTTAACAGCAGCATTCGGTTCTTCCACCAGATTTATAAGTTTCAACATTTAAATTTTAAATAAATTTAAACCTTTACTTATATTAAATAAGTTTAGATACAGAAAAAAAAAACTAAATGCATTGAACAACTTACCACAGATGAACTTTTCTTGCGCAATAAACCGTCAAGCCATAATTGAACTTCGAAAGCTTTTAAGTACAACAAATGATAGCGATTTTGTAAACGTTCTAAGCTGCTGTTATCTGATTTTTTAGATGTATGAACTGATGTTGCGGCTGCTGGTGATGTTGCTGCAGCTGTATTTAGACTAATTTGATGATCAGATAATGCTGTGGCTGTTGAACAAACAACACCTGATGTTGTTGCTGCTGATGATGAAGAGTATACAGTTGTTGTATTTGTGCTGGTGGTGGTGTTGGTATTTGTTGTGGTTGTATCATCAGTTGATGAAAGTGAGGAATTGGTTTGTTCCGCAATTAAACTGGCATCCGTATTATAGGAATCGTGTTGCTGCTGCTGCTGCTGCTGCTGACTTTGCTTGTGTTGTTTTTGTTCCTTTTCAGATGCAGCTCTTATACAGGCACTTACTACTCGAGCGTGTGATACTATTTCATGGTACAACACCTGAAACAAATAAACAAAAACAAAAAAAAGTTTATGAACGAACAAATAAAAAATTCATTAGTTTTCTTTATTTTATTATTGTGCAAATGCTACTCTACTATTGTTGTTGTTGTTGTAGCTGTTGTGCCAAGGAGTGAAAATTAATGTTTAAAAATGATGATGATGTTAGAAATGGGGGGAAAAAAAGAGTCGTTTTTCTGTTATCTGCTAAAAGAAAACAATAAAATTTACATTAAATTTAAAAAATTCATAAGAAAAATAGAGAAATATCTCAAGTAAAAGTATTGAAAATTTGCAGAATGACAGCACGTAAAAAAAAATTTGAGAAAAAAAATAAAAAGACAATAAACAAATAATAGAAAGTGGAACGAACTTTAACGAGAAAAAAGTTAGAAGCATAAGATGACTTTAATTTTCTTTCCAAGTTTAAACAGAAATGTTTTAAGCCGGAAAATATGGCCGAGCTCTAATTTATTCACTTGATGTTTTTTTTTTCTTATTTTTTTAATTGTTTATTGTTCCAAATGACATGAAAAAATTAGAGGTAGGCGTGGTGTTTTGCTCGCTGCCTCGAAGAACATGGACCGATCATGCGGATTTCCAATAGCACCTCTTTCGACCTATCTCTGGTCGATTGGCGTATTTACATTTTCTCTAACTCATTTAGTGCCTTGGGAAAGTTGATTTCAATATGAATACGGACGGACGGACATCGCTTAATCGACTTCGCTAAGCATAAGAACTCAGAATATATATACTTTATGGGATTGGAATGACAAACTTAGTTATACCCTTTTTCCAAATAAGTCAATGAATTGCAGTGTCAGTTTGTAACATCACTTCTGTTTTCGCAGATATTAGAATTCGTAGATTTAATGCTGTAAACACAAACGACATGTAAATGGAACTACGTGTAAAACAGCTGAGCTCTTTAAATCGGTAATACGCAAGACCTTGTTTTAAACAAATATAATGTTTTATACTTTCTTTTACCCTTTAAATACTCTAACAAAATCTATTAAAAGTTACTTGAAAATACATTTTGTATAAAAAAGATGAATTACTAATTTTAAGCTGGGCTTGAGTTCGTTATTTATAATAATTAATTATAAGCAGAACAGTAAAATTAATACAAAAGCATTCTCTGGTTTTTTGTCAACTGCCTTGTAGATAGATACGAAAAAAGCTGACAAAGGTTGTAGCGAACTAGAAAGTGAAGTGTTGTTCTCTTTACAATGTGTTAAAATTAATAACGAATTTTGTACTAACTGTAAAACAAGCTAGAATGCTAAATTAGACATTACCTTAAAAAGTACTTGCCATATAATGACTTACTTTTGTGATTACCATATTTTGTTACTCGCTTACAAAGAACATTACATTAGTTCCCAAAAAAGGAAGTAGTAATGGAACTAGTTCTTTATGTTAAAAGAGGCAACCGTACTAATGGTACTCATTATTTCCTACAATAATTAATGTAATCGATTCTCAGTAATTGATTATAAAAGTCTCATGCCTTGTTAAAATCATTAAGTTGGGAATCTAGTTGGGAAGCACTTCTGCCAAAAATGCTTAATTCCACACTCGATTACCTTTTTAAAAATTTTTTTGCAGGGATGTACCATAGTGCAAATTTTTCTTTGAATATTTTAAATAAAAATATCCGCATAAGAAATTCTTTACTACCATGAAGTTTTTCTGTTCCAAATAGTTTTTTTTTTCAAAAATTCTGTTTTGCTTTTTGTTGTTCCAACTAGTAAATAAAAAGGTTGCTGTATCAGGTAAATGCTCAGCAATTGTTTTTTTTTATCATAAACAACAACCACCTGCAGGAATACAAACGGAAGTTGCATAAAAGAAAGAGACAAATTAGAGACAGGCGTGATGTTTTGTCCGCTGCCTCAATAGCAAGGTTTTTGAAACTATGTTTGATCGTTTGGCGTATTTAAATTTGTTCTAGCGCACCTAGCGCTTTGCCAAAGTTGATTTTAACCCGAACATAGACGGACATCGCTCAATCGACTTCGCTATGGGTTGGGATATAATGGATATTGTAGAAACTACAAACGTAATAATAAACTTGGATATCCTACTTTTCCACTTGTGGTGAAGGGTATAATAATAACTTGTCTACTTAAAACATCCCAATGTGCAATGTGAAATTGAAATCCACTTAGTATTCGAATTAGAGCCCTTGTAATTTTATATATACAGATTTATTTCTTCATTTTTTTTTTTGCTCAATTACCAACTTAAATTATGCACAGACTAAACAAGGCTCAACCCACATGTTTATGTAACATGTATATTACAAATACTCGTTATATGAATAATAGAGAATAATGGGTTAGACACAGGCTTAGCACTTTAGCATCATCATCAGTATTATTATTATTATTATAATGTTCTTCATAATTTACAGCAGAACAGAAATTTTTTTTATTTTATTTTAATTTATTAATGGCGTTGGATGTAAAAGCGATGGATGTTATTTTTGCTTGTGGTCGTCATTATAAATTTAAAGTCACGCATATTTTTTTAGTCTGTCGCTGTATGCATGTGTTTCTGTAATTCCTGCGTGTGGAGTTGTATGATGTGTCGACAATATTACAGCATCATTAAAGAATATTATTGCAATTATCTTATTATGTTTCTCTTGCTCTTGAGTTTCTGGTTAAGAATAAGAGAAATATTGTAATAAAATAATTGCTTTCGATTGCGATAGTTGTGGGTAAAGTATTAAGCAAGAAGTCATGCCTTGAAAAAGGTCAAAGTTAAAAATTATTTATTTTATTATTATTGCTTGAAAAATTATGGTATAATTACACTTTAAATTACAATTTGATAAAGATAGAAAATAGATAGAAAAGAAAATAGAAAAGATAGAAAATGGAACAAAAAAAAATTTACTTGTCAGCCAACAAGTTAAAAACTATTCGAATACAATTATATAAATTGTACTTTACATGTTAAAAAATGTCTAAGGTGAGAAAGCTTTTTGAATTAGAACTCCGATAAATTTCATATCGGCTGGAAAGATTTATCATTTACATAAACAGAAGTATAAAAGAATCAACTGGCACAAGTTGCTAGATCTTTCGCTATAAATATAATCTGGAAGTTTTAACTCGTCTGTAAATAGAAATAGCAATTGAGAGTTTTATGACAAGTATACAAAAACGGCTCGTACAAGCTGCCAGATCTTCCCATGTTCATAGAATGTAGGCGTTTTTACTCGCATAACAAACAGAAATCTTATCTTATCTACTATGATATAAAGTATAAAAGAGAAGACTAGTACCAGCTGCCAGATCTTCCAATATTTATAGGGTATAGAAGTTTTAAATCGCCTAAAAATAGAAATAGCACCTGCGAGAGTTACGGTAGTATAGAGAGATGACAACAAAGAAACTATTTAATTCCTTCTGAATATTTTTGGTTCAATTATCTCCAATTTCTGACTTTCGTGCTGCATTTTCAAATAATTGTACACCATTTTGAATTGTTAACTGGCTTGCAGATTCTCTAATCGCCAGTCGACAATTAGGTAAAGTTTAGTAAATTTTTGTCCTTTAAAGGAGTGAGTATGAGCTACTGTTAACAAAAATTTCAATTCTCTAGAGTATTTCCTTTAAACCTTGATAGCTCACAGTAAAAATAAGGAAGGGCAGGTTTATCTTTGATATTTCACATAATTTCCGTGCTAATGTCCTTAAGTGACAAACACGAGATTATGAACTCTCGAAACTGAGATTAAGGTTTGCGGTTGCTTTAGCTAAAATTCTATATTTATCACTAAGCAGGGATCGTTTGAAAAGTGACACACACCTGACGGATGAAGTAACTCTTAGGCAGTAATGGGTTAGGAAGGGCTTGAGTAGACAAGGCAGGTGTGCAAATTAGAGCGAAAAAATAACTTCACTTTTAGCAGCCCTTTATTTGCAGTTTGTTTTTAGATTATTACTGCAGCGCCTCTGGTGCTAAGTATACGCAGTTTAGATTTGCAGTCATTTGTTTATTCAGAATTTTACACCGGAAGAGGGCGATGTGAGTTGGCTGATTATTATCCTCGTAAGATTTTCAAATATATTAAGATTAATTAGTTAAATTATCAAGCAATAAACACCTTCTTTTACGGCCTTAAAAATCTAATTTGTGAGTTAAAGCCAAGCTATTTTCGCAATGAATGTATTCTATTTCAGATTTTTACATGATCTACTTACTTATTTTTTATAGTGAATCATATGAGAATTGTGTTTTAGTTTTTAAAACTGTTACGACTTTTTTTTAATTTCGATAGAAAACTGTAAAACATTTGCATTCAACTTTAAATGAGTTAAAAAAAAACATTTTATTCGAGCATCTTATAATTTTTACTCGAATGGAAAAAAATGTGACTGCATATGGAAACAAATCTAAAACAATATTTCAACACATCATAAGAATAGAAAAATATTTTCATTAACTGAACGTGCTACATTTCAGCATTAACTACGCAAAAAAAGAACATAAAATCAAGAAATAAATTCCAATTTTTTTTTTAAACTACAGTATTTTCATAAATTTTCTTTATTTTGCTTTTTTGTTAAAGAAACAAAAAAAAAAAAAAAACTTGAAAATAAACACGAAAAATTTATTTCATACCTACTTAATGGCCGGTCTATTTTTATAAAAGCTCCATATCAATTTTTGCTCATTTCATCTTATTTAGAAACTGAAAAAGATTTTTGATGCCTTAATGTTTGGCAAATGTTGGCAAATGCTTATTTTGTATTTGAAATGTCTAATATTTTGCGTGTGTTCATTTCTTATTTTTAATTCACAAATAATTGCGTGGCATACGCAATAGACGAAAAGAAAAAACAAAAAAGAAAGAACGAAGACTTGTTTGTGTATTAAAATTTTCTAATGAGTTGGCTGCAAATTGAAAAAGGAGGCTGCTTAAATTTAGAGAAAAATAAAGATATAAAAAAACGTATACAGCATGTGTAGATGGTCTATATCACTGGCTGAATGGCTGGCTGTTGTTCTCTTTTGAGGTTCGTTGACTCATCATGACGAATACGGTACGGCCCGTGTGTTTTTCAAAAATAAATTACAATTAATTTTATTCCTAAAAGATTTTTTTTTAGTTCAACAAAGACATTTTTGTTTTTTTTTTTATTTTTTTTTTAAAGAATGCAATTTAAATTGATTTGAAAATTCGAAATGATATTTTTTTTGTGCCTTGGAATACAAAATAGAAACTGGGAAACTTTAATTTATTGACCTCGACATTGTTTAGAGGAAATGTAATCAGTCTAAGTTTATTATTTTATGTAGATTTTAATTTTAAAAAATCAGATTTTTTAAGTCTTAAAGAAAAATGTTTCAGTACGTGAGTTACAGAATATTCAGCCCAATTATAAACAAAAATTCCGTGCGACTTTTTTCACTTTTCCCTTTTCTCCAATTATAAATTTTTCCCCTTTTGATTGACTGCGGAAAGTGAAAAAATCCGGGGGAAAAAAGTAGGTATTCTAAATTATAAAATAAAAATTATATGAAAATTAACAAAACAAACTCCCTTCAAATTACTGTGATGCCACTTTTTCATTATTTTTCCCCACGGAATTCATAATTGGAGGAATCTTTTCTCGAGAAAAATTTTTTCCGTGGGAATATTCATAATTGGGCTGATTATGTTATTCGAACTATTGCTCAATATAGCAAAAGATATGTATGTATATAGATTTTAGTTTTCATTAAAAAGAATTTATTAAATAAAACAAGACATAAAATAAATTTGATAAAAATTTAAATAAAATTTAGACGTGAATCATTTCAGCAAAATTCGATTCAAAGTAGATTTCCTGCTTTTCATACTTCTGAAACAAAGAACAGAAAAACGCGCTTTAACATTTTACAACAACATATTAAAAAAAAATCCTGCTATCAGTTACTCTTTGTTGTTGTTGAAACATTGATTAGCTTAAACAAAAAAAAAAAAACTTGTCATAGCTTTTCATACAACACTTATCTAGACGTTTTTACCCGCCTATAAATAAAAATCGCAGCTCTGAACGGAGGGGCAGTATCAAACAAGGCACTCTTTAACATTTTACAACACATTTAACAAGAAAACCAACTATCGGTTCTCTTTGCTGTTGTTTATATTATACGATATAAACAAGAAGAAACAGATGCCATATCTTTTCATAGAAGAATAATTTAGACGTTTTAACCCGCCTATAAATAGAAATCGCAGCTCTGAACGGAAGGACACCATCAAACAAAGCGTTCAAGGGCGAAATTGCTTTTATGCACCGCAGTTTTAAACGGTGTTGTGACAACAACAGCAGAAGTACTGAAATGATGCTAATTAGTCATCTTAGACTTAAACAGAAATTATAAGACTTTTCTCAGATTTCGAATTTTTATAAAAAATGACTTAGTCTCACAAATCTTAAAACGGAACGTGTGTTTATAACAGGATTGTTCTATATGGCTGGCAGCTGTTGCCCTAATGAAAAGTCACGGAGTAGCGTTAATGATTTAATTTGTACCCTCAGGTTTTCTACTGTGAGCTTCAAATAATTCATGTGTTCAAATATATAAGCTTAGTATAATCTAAGCAACATTCGTCACAGAATTCCATTGATATTTATCGTGGGGTATCAGCAGGGGGAAGCCCTTTGCCACTTTTTATTGTTAACAACTTCGTTCTATTCAGGCAACAACTTTATCAACTTATTCAATTTAAATCGTTAAATGTCTTTCATTTCAAACACTCACAAAAATTAATTATCCACTGAACTCTTGAGGTAAAAGATTAAAGTTTAGATTTTATTCGTAGGGTAAAGTTTTTTTTTGGCGGATAAAAAATTAGGGAGTGCTTATTTGATGAATTATTATAAAATAATTTCTTGTGTATAAAACATCAAAATATCAAAAGCCATCTTAAAGAAGAAAAACCGTCAACATCATCATTATCATCCATTCCACCATCACCTCTCCCCATTATGAAGCAGCCTAACACAAAAATATACAATCATAATTTATAACATTTTTACGAACCACATGTCAATATGTTTTTTCTTTATTTTTTTATTATTATTTCTTATATTTGAAATCTTGATAAAAATAAAAAACAAATAAAAAACTTTTAAACCGACATCAAGTGAATGAAGACAATCACACTTTTGTGAAGTGAAAAAAAAAATATATACAATTAAAGGAATCCAATGAAGGAAAGACGAAACAAAGTTGTAAAGTAATTTTTACATTTTTATTGCAACCATGACATGACTTTAAATAGACAAAAGAAAAAATAATTTGTTAAAAAATATCTTTTTATGACGTATTCACTTCACGCCTCTTTTAAGAAACTTAAAACTCACAAACAGATTAGAGTTACCACAACAATTGCATACTTGCCAAACAATTAAAATAAAATAAAAATAAAGTAAAAAAAAAACCAATACAAAAATGCCGATTTGAAAAGCATTTTAAGATACAACAACAAAAAATGCTTAAATAGTGGCCATAATGGGCATGTTACCAACACAAATAATTACTAATATGCGTTACCACCACCAGACCCACAGCTCTCTAACTTCAGTCACAAACAAAGCAATAGCAGACTTATTTTATTATTTATTTCCATTATGAGAGACATTTGGCCAGTGGTGGGGTTAAACATTTGAACTCTTACATCATCCAAAACATCAGTTTTCATTTATTAGTTTTGAAAGCAAAAAAAAACATTTATAAAATTTCGAAATTGTTGTTTATTTATTTACTTTTTTTCTTTAATAAAAGTCAAATATCATTGACCAACGCGAAAATAAATAGCATTTTGCTTCAATTTGAAAGATGCCTGTGAAGGTTAAAGAATAAGTGTGAAATTTAATTTGCTACGCCGGAAGAGTTAAAAGCATTTTCGTTTGTTTTCTTTAAAAAATAAAAAGTGAAACTCTTTATTAGTTGAAACAAAAAAATTTGCAAGGAATTTGAAAACGTGTTCATTAGTTTAAATGATGTATTAAATAAGACACAAGCAAATCATTCTTGGAATTGGTTTAAAGTGTCGTTTGTGTGCAAAATTGTATCAATTGTATTTAGAACTTCCTAACCACTCGTAGGTTTAGGGCGACGCTTAAACTACAAGATGATTTGTTAAGAGAGCAACATCATTAAACATTAATTTGAAATTCAAAAATGTTACAATGTTTAGAATTTGTTTGGCGTTCATTAATGTTTAACACATATATTTGAACACCCTCTTATAGGGAGTAGCGTGTTGCCTTTTAAACGTAGTTTTCAATTTAGTATAAGAACTGCTGCTAAGGAATTGGATATTATTTCATCTTAAGTATATAATTTGCAAGCAGCTGATTGTTTTTTTAAGGAACGTATCCATTCATTTACAAATAAACGTTAAAACTAGACATCAGTGTATGAGGCTACCGTCATGCTAGAATACACACGAGGCAACACTAAATGGAACATGGTTTAGCAATCACTCAAGAACTATCTCAAGAAACATCACACATACGAGGAAGAAAACAAAAACTGAAATCAGCGACGCACAGAAATTACACCTGTAGTTGTTTTTTGTTCACGAAATATTGTGTGAAGAAGAGACAGAAATACAACTAAAAATTTTTTTGTTAAAAAAAGATTTTTTAAATAAAAGGCTATTGAAAGAAAGTAAAGAAAATGAGCCGAAAAAACCACGAAATTATTTTTATTTCACTACTACTACTATCAATTAAGCAATAAAAGAAAAACTGTTAACATTGATACAGACGAGAGAACGTCATACTTGGAAACATGAAATATCAAAAAAAAAAAAAAAAACTTTGATTTTAGGAAACAGGAATTTCAACAAGAAACATAAAGTGGACTATGCTTAGGTTTCCTTAAATGTTCCCTCGTGTGTACCTAGCATAATAGTGAGCGCTGCAGCTAATTTACAAGACATTTCACAAACTGCTTAATAGCACATACTATCATTTAAAAAATTGCTACGGTAGAGATAGTGAAAGAAATCCACAAAAAAAAAAAAAAGATATTGAGAGCTGTCATCGGAGGATTGCACAATATTTTATTTCGTTATGAATATATTAAATGACGTCCATATTTGCCAACCAAACGATTTAAAAAAGTATCTTTTGGATACATCAATTTAGTACAGTTCTTACCATGTTTTGTTCGATACCGAAACGACGTTATGAAATGGTAACACTGTACGTTGTAAGTCGTCGCGAATGTCGTATAATATTGAAGTGTATTGAGGACGGGGCAAAAAATTAATTTTTTTTTTTATAGTTGGGTCGTTTTTGTAACGAAAGTGAGAAATTTCTCTCATTAAATATTGTAGTCAAATTGTTTAGACAGGTTGAGCTAGAGCTAATAATTTTCTTTGTAAACTTGCATGAGTTACTTAAGCTCATCAATTAGCGAAAAAAGAATATTTATGAGAATTTTTCTATTCCTGAATAAATTTTGTATAAGTTCTTCGACTACTATCAGTTTGTAATTTTATTTGATGCTTTAAGTAGTGGTGATAAATTTTTTAATTTTAACATTTACTTGGTTTAATGAAAGACAACGTATTGTTAGAGCTTCTTTTAATTATGGTTCCAGTTCCGAACCCATTAGTGTCGTTAAGCTACCCATACACGACATGGTTTTTACATCTGACTTTTTAACTGTGTTTGTCATATATAATTCTGCATGTGTGTCAAAATTGGTATTTTACAGAAGACTTAATATTCTTAAGACTGACAATATTGGCTTTTTTCAAGCCGTCTGGTTTTAAAATAGCTTGTCATCGTCTTAAAATATTTTTGCGTGATTGACGGAATTACTGAAGACTTGTCAATTTTTATAATTTCATTTTACTCTAAATATGAACAAGATCAGTTTGCATGAAATTATGATAAAACTGTTGCCGTTTGGTTATACTTTTTACATTTTGTGTAATTTTCGAAGGCTCTACGTATCATGTATAATTTTGTTATATTAGGCCAAATTTTCTTAAGTTTTGGTACAGGTACTAAAAGTAATAAAACTGAAAGAGTACTTGGTTCGTTATTTGAGGTAAGAATCGATCAATTCGATTTTAATAACAAAGGTTACCTTGCAAATGCATTTAAAATTCCATGTAAAAAATTTGTTAGAAATAAGCAAAAAAAAAAACTTTTGCTGCAGTTCAGTTCGTGAGAAATCACAAAATGTTTCTTGGTTCATGTTTAGAAACAGCAAGATGTTTCTCGCAACAAATCTTTCCGATTCTGGAGTAAATTAAGCTGCATTTCGTTGCAAAAAAATTATGAGCAACTTCAGTTATTTCGCTTAAAAAAATTGACAATCGTACCAATATCCCGACTATATGTTGAAGTGGGACTATATGTTGAAGTTTTAAGCAAATAAGGCTCAAATTTGTCTTTAATAACGGTATTTTTAAAATAATGAATGTAGTAAATTCTATCGAAGCTAAATCTTTCAAAGAAAAAGTTAAACCGGATTTATTACAAAAATCGTACTTTAACTAAATTTATTGAATGTCGAGGTCATGCACTTTTTCACACGGAAATATAGAAGTCCTAATTTAAGTCCGCATAAATATCATCGGTATGAAATTTTTTTTCATACTTTTTTTCGTTTTGTTTTTGTTCAGTAAATGAATTTGTTGCCTTCTTATTTTTTTCTGAAATATGGAATAAAACTATTTTTTATATTTTGTATAATGTAACTTTTTTGAAGGAAAAGCGTAACTTTTTCCTGGCTTTCTCTAGCAACACTGAATGAT
Organism: Gymnosoma rotundatum; assembly: GCA_916610165.2. Lineage (NCBI taxonomy): Eukaryota > Metazoa > Arthropoda > Insecta > Diptera > Tachinidae > Gymnosoma > Gymnosoma rotundatum. Next base: position 39,438,449 of record OU744338.1, read on the forward strand.
ACAGAATTTACATAATTGTTATCAAATAGTTAAAAGCAATTTTAGATTTTAGTCATATGAAATATTACCATCAGCCGGCTAATGCTACCGCCAATGGTCAACCGCCGTTGATTGTTTTCATACGGCATAGGTTTTTGGCAATTGCTTTTAGAATTATAAAAACAGCTGATGTCAGATGGTTTGTCAAATCAAAAGAGAGAGCACATGTTCTAAACAAAATTTTGTCAGATGACTTTTCACATGTATTTAACAGAAGCAATATTTTAACAGCCCTACACCACATGTATGTATTTAACAGTGGGAAATTTGACATCTCAGATGTAAAAATCATGTCGTGTATGGGCAGCTTTAGTTGACAAACAAAGCAATGCACTTATTGAAAAACTGGAGGAATATTTTAAAGTCCATTGAATCAACCATCGGGATTAATACTGATAATAATTTTTATTTTTTGAATTTCTAACGTTTTACGCTGCCTGTATTTTTTGCTAATGTGTATTTTATTCTTAAGAAATAATTGATTTATAAATAGGAATAAAATAAATAGCTTTATAAATATAATATCAATCTGTTAAAGAATACCAAAGAATGCCAACTCTACAAAAAAAAAAAAAAAAAAAAAAAAAATAGAAAAAAAAGGAAAGTAAAATTCCAAATCTTCTCAGCATTTAAACTCATAAAATTTGCACTTCTCTGCCTGTCCTTTTATAGTTGACTGAATTAATTTAAAAATGAAGCAGAAATAGTCATTTGAAGATATTAAATCAACATAAATAAATTAAATTAATTTAAAGACAATTCTATAAACAAAGACATAAAATTATTTTCATGAATCCTTAAATCTTTTTTTTTTTTTTGCATTTTGGCAGGATTTAATTGCTTAAATTTAATTCAAATGAGTATTGTTTTATATAAAATAAAAATTTAACTGAATTTTTTTTTTCACAAAATAACAACTACAATAAAATATTTATTATTTTTCATTCTGTTAAAAAAAAAATAGAGGGGAAAATAAAAGAAAAAAATTACAGTTCAAAGTTACAATCACTTTTAGAATGTGGGTGAGTTTCATGCAACAACTAACGGTAAAAAAGATAAAATTAAAAAAAAAAAAAAAAACTAAAATCATTACCAAGTCATAATTTAAAAATTGCCAATATAATAATCATAATAAAATAACGAATAAAAACCGTTACCAGTAACAGTAACTGGCAATACTCGTCGTAACAACTTTTCCTTAAAATATCTAATAGATTTTTTTTAATCCTAAGGATACATTTGCATACGACAAATGATTTAGATTTCAATTTAAACGAAAAAGTAAATAAATATAAAATAAAAATATAAAAAAAATTTATAAAATCATTTCAATTCGTTTTAGTTTTTCAAACAGTATTTATGTTGATTAGTCACGAGTTTGATACAAAATGCAACAAAAAAAAAAAAAAAATATGAAAAAATTCTGTTGAAAAAATAAACTTTCAAAGAACTTGAAAAATCGTGCTTTACAACAACTACAAAATATGTAAGTCAAAAATTCTCCAAAAAATAAAAGAGTCAGATATAATATTTGAATTAATGTAGAAGGTGTGGTTGTGTTTGTGTGTGTTTTGACTTTAGTTTGCTTTTATTTCAATTGCTAAAAACATTTTCAACTCAATTTAGTTAGTTTTTGTTGTTGTGTGACAAAGAGAAAGGAAACAGTAGGGTCATTAGTATTTAAAAAATATATGTTTATTTAGTTTTTAGAAGCAGAATACCCTACACCAACAATTTTAAAAGTATAGAAGACTTAAAGCTTCAATGAAAAATTTTGATTCGAAGCTTAAAAAAAAATTTTTGAACGGGAAGATCTTTTTAACTAAGAAAGTGTTCTTATCAGGGGGGCTGGCGCTCATTATAAATACTTCTTGATAATTCACGGATAATATATTTGAGTCTGTTCAGGAAGGCTTAACAAACTGCACGAATGCATTTTGTGCCATTCTAAGCAAAAATCAATAGTTAAGCGAGTTTTTAATTAATATTTTGACCTTCCGAATTGGCCACATTGGTTCAACAGTGAGTACACGCAAAGAAAAAATATGTTTGAGGTAACCATAATCTAAGAGCAACATAATATGGTTGCATTATATGGTTGCTAACAAAACATAGTATTGTTACATTTGCAACCATATTGTTGTGTAAAGTATAAACATAATTATGTTCAAATATAAACATTAATTGGTTAAATTAAAATATAATAATATGGCTGAAAATGTCATGTTATATAATTGAATTATAACATAGTCTCGTAAGTGCAAAATTTTCCTAGTATAAAAAACTGATTATTGTTTTTTTTTTTTATTAACGATTTGTCATAAAAATTATTTAAAAACATAAATTCATAAAAAAAAAATACATTTTTTGCTTAAAATAACAGATAGACGATTTCACAATTATGCTTCAAACACAAAAATAAAGATTTATATGCTTACAATACAATTTTTTTAATTTTTTTGGTTCCCTTTTTATTTGTTTTCATATTTTGCATATTATTTTTAATTATTTATTTTGTACACAAATTTTTTTCAATTTCTTTAACAATAAAAAACAATTTCAAATTTTAGGTACCAGAAAAATTACTAAACTGTCAAGTACTATAACAAAATATTTTTAAGCGTCAACATTATTCTGTTGCTTTTAACCATATTTTGATTAATAATAATATAGTATGGTTAAATATTTTATATTATTTTTATTAAGTTATAAAACTGTGCACACTTTTTGTGCACAGTAACCACATAATCGTTAAAAGTTAACAAAAAATGTTTATTGTGACTATAGTTTTGGTGAGAACAACTATAATTGGTTCTCCGCAACTATACATTGTTACAGAGAACATAATATGGTTATTGTGACCATATCACAACCATGTTTTTTTTCTGCGTGTAATACGGTGGCCATTATTGGGAACGCATGAAGCGGAAAAATTGTTCCTTTATAAAACGTTCATGGTTTTTATAAAATTATATCGATTATTATTAAAACTCTGAATGGTTTTTATCACAGTGGAACAAAAAAAAAATATTTAGAATATAAATTATAAAAAATCCTAAAAGTTTTGGCCGCTTAAAGCAACATTTCTCACACAAGTAGTAGTAGAAAAGTAGTTGGGCTTAAATTTTGAGTGAGCGCTTTTCAGAACTTTTACTAGTGGCTCAGAGAAGTCTGAAATCAGGTTGGCATGGAACATTAAATTATTGTTAAAATTGCCGGCGGACTTATGGAAGTTTTAAAAATGTTTCAGCGTAGTAAATTTATTTGATTGAAATGTATGCAATTTTCAAAATCAAATTTGTAAAACTGTTTTCTATATTCTCTGATAAAACTTAAGCTTTTTCCTTTTTTTTTTTTTGTTCACGAGAGACAATTTTTTATTCCTAAACACCTTTTCAAAATCCCATGACTGGGACTCAAAAACTGAAGCTAGCTTTAAGAGAGCTTTATATGATTTAAGTTCTTCTTTAAGGTATTTTGCACTTCCGAGGCCAGCTGTGGATTTTATGGGCAAAAATCTAAAATGATCCAATTCTGAGATTTTTTGCATCATTTGGGAATCTAAAAAGTTTATTATTTTAACATCATGAAGCTTATATATTGTGTAGAGTTTTAATTGCAGCTGGTTCATACAGATATTTTGTCAATTTTAAGTCGCTTGGTTTGTATCGAAATATGTGCGGAAATTTCACATTCCGGGTTTTGGCGATGTTTTTGTTTATGGAAGTTCATTATAATATTTTTTTTTATACAATCAGTATGATTTGTAACACATGCCTACTAATTATTTATGGCTAGTGGCGATTTTTCAGCCACAAATAAAGCCATAACACTGGTGTTCAATTTCGATAACTTGTCTTTAACTGCGACGTATAACGATATGTGTACATAAGCACTTGCTCCCTAGGTCCATAAAAATACTGAAGTTTATTAAAGAAATTTCGTCATTCCAATCAGGTTGACCTTCGAGAAACTTTAAATATTCGATTTAAATTAAACTACAAGAAAAGAGAATTTAAGTCGTTTTTAATTCCCGAATTAAATAATTTATAATCATCCTTATTGATTACCAAGGGCGAAAGCACGTTTTGATACACATTTTGCTACTTCTTCTCATCTCTAAAGGAACAAAAGTTTAAGATAAATTTAATTTTTTTTGTCCATACAAAGTGAATTATTTAGAATGAAAATGATTTGCTATCTGATATATAATTTTCTCCAAAGAATTAAAAATTGAAAAAACTTCCATCTGTATTTTAAAAGCGTGAGTTCAATCCCAGAAAAAATTGTAGATTTCACAAATGAATGAAGTAAAATTTTAGTGGCTTTTAAAAATCATTTTAATTAAATGGTAGATTATATCGAATTCGTTTCAATCATCCATAACTAAGTGTTTTTTTTTCTCTCTTATCCTTTAACAATGAACTTAAACTAAAATTTGTGTATTTTTTCAACATAAAATTGGATATTTGCACTTGTAGTGAAAACGCTTATTTTTATTTATTTTATTACTTTTTGACAAGTTAAGTTGCACTTACAAAATAACCAGCCTTAACTACCCAACAAACTTCAACAAACACAGCAAACAAGATAATAAAGGTTTTAATTTTGTCTCTGCATCATTAACATGATAAAAAAAATGGCGGTAATAAAAATGGTAATAATAATGATTTGAAGGTTATTTATTGTTGGTTTCAAACAACTTAACAACTAAAATAAAAAAATAAAAATCATATTTACAACATTTTTTTTATTATTTTGTTTTTAAACTCAGAAAAAAATTTTGGGAATTTAACTTTTTTTTTTTTTTTTTTGAGAAGAGTTTGTGGAAATTAAGGTGTATTTTTATTAATAATAATTTACGGATAAATAAAATAGCAGTTGAACAAAGTAAACATAAATATGAAAATTTTGAAAAAAAAGAAATTCCCATGAATCTTTAAAAAACAGAAGAAAATATTAAAAAGACACAACATCAACTTTAACCATCGTTTAATGTCAACAATATGCGAAAAATACGGTGACGATGATGATCAACGAGATTTTTAATTTCAGCTTAAATTTTAAAACACTACTGCTTAACAGGAAAGATTAATTTTAATTTTTCATTTATTTTTTATTTTATCACTTAAGGAAAAACGATGCAGTACTTTCAAACTGTGGGATAAAAGAAAAAAAATTACTAAAAGCAAAAAAAAAATCGCTTAAAGCTTTGTTCACCCAACTGAAAATAAATTTTATATACATTTATATAAAACGGCACCACTGTAAAAATGTTTTTTTTTAAATAAATTTTTTTTTATATTGTGTTGTGGCTTCTCCTACAATTCAAACACTACAAGTGGCAAAGTGATAACATTTTAACCCTTTTTGTAAACAAATTCCTCACTCCGGAGCGTTTTGACTTTAGGGTAGTGACTGACTTGTCTAACCACCAATAATGATGGCGATGATAATGATGGTGTTTGAATGATGGAGAGATGAATACATAAACTCCACTAAACTTCAGCCTTCAAGTCATACGAATGAAAGTGAATACGTTTGTGTTATTCTTGTGAATGTGTGTGTAAGTGTGTTGATGTGTGTGTTTGCGTGTGGGTGAAAATTATGCATCTTGGAAAAAATAATGTAATTTTTCTTGCTCGAAGACATAATCATAGATAAAAAACAGAAAACAAAAAATAAAAAAAATTCAAACATAAAACTAATGTTTCTTTTTTATATTTAAATATGTATAAAATTGATTATTTGCTTAAAGCTGAAAAATAATGCACTCAGGAAGAAGCGGCAGCCAAAGCGCGCAAGACAACACAAAAACTTAAATAAAAACATGGATGGCTTTTTAGAAAACACTTTCTTTCATTTAGGAAAATTATCAAAAAAAAAAAATAAAAATCCTAAACATAATTTTAAATAGTTTTTCATGTATTTTGTAACAAATGAATTGCAACAAAGACTTGTAAAATGTTTTTTATGTTTTGTTTTTCTTTTGCATGCTTCCTTTCGGCATTAAGTCAAGGGTGCATCTTGATGATAATTTGTCATGACATCAAATGAGAATTAAAGGAAAAGTGTGTGTTTGGTTTTGCCTATAAGTTCAAAAGTGTTTTGCATACATGCTAAAGTCATTGGCACCTGTTAACGAATTTTTAATCTCTTAAGGTAAATAAAGAGTGAAAGGAGGCATTGCTGTTTTATTATTAAATCAACAGAGAAAGGAGACATGTTATGAAATAAAGGGATAAATTATTTTTTCGTTTTGTATTTTTTGTATTTTCTTAAGACCAATCAATACAACTTTAAATTGAGAAAAATTACACAAAAAAAAAACTTAAACCAAACAAGTAGAAGTGCTATATTCGGCTATGTCGAGTCTTATATACCATTCACCAAATATACAAATCTTAAGGGTCCGCATTCTAACGTTTTTTTTCAACAAGTGCTTATTTCGTGAATGGTAAAACTTAGCTCATGTCTGATTTGACAGATAATTAGTTTTTTCTGCCGCTAAACGCTTGAACAATGCGACATTACTTTGAAAATCAACATTACCGTTGCAGAATGTGTGCGAAAATTGCGTACGGATTTTTAGAGAAGAGAAGCACCGTCAGCTCCGTATGTTCGTTATCTTGTGAAAAAAGTAAAAGAAACTGGCATCCTAGCATCGATAAACCAAAGCGTGGAAAGCCCAAAATAGTGCGTACACCCGAACATATTGCTGCTGTGGCAGAAAGTATGCGTTAAGCGCCATCAACATCAATTCACCATCGTTCTTAACAATTAAACATTTCGGAGACATTATTGAGACGAATTTTGCATACAGACATTGATATGACGGAAAAAAATAAATAATTTGTAACAAAACTGAAAAGAAATGAATATAAATGTATAATAACATACTATTGTTTTTTTTCATATTTGTTAAAAATAACTACAACCTGGTGAGAATCAAACGTGTGAAAAGTCGCGTCCGATAAGGGTTAATATTAAACAAAAACAGATTGCAAGCAACTATCGCTATACAAAAAATTAGATCAAAACAAAAAGATAAAAACAGGTTTTAATTTAAAAATAAAATGGCGCGTCGTCATTTTGACGAAGAATGCAGGGTTAAGGAGTTGAAACCAACTGACCATCCAATGCGTTTTTGTAGCATTTTCAAAAAAAAAAAAAAGTTATTTGGCGGACCGTACAGTTTAGTAAAGTAACTCCAATCAAAAATAAACAAATAAACATATATGGTGAAGGGTATATGTGCCCAAATTTATGAAAGTGGTCTAAGTCAAATTTAAAAAAAAAATAAATTTACCAGTTATTTTCATACATTATTTTAAATTAAATTTAGTCAATGTAATTTTTAAGAAATTGTCAAACATGAACCATTAGATAGTGGTTGTCGGATAACGTAAAAATATTTTTTAATTTATTCAAATGCAATTCATTAAATATCTCGAAACAAGAAATATATCACTTAGACCACTTTAATAATTATGGGCACATATAAGATTCGCCATAGTCGAATATAGCACTTTTTTTTTTTTTTTGCTAATTTTGCTTTCCAATTCGAGTGTTTCAATCTGTCTACAAGGAGATTTAATTTAATAAATCAATTGCCATTTTTAAAAAAACTTCTGTAATGATACTTTTTAAATACATCATACCACGACAACGACAACAAGTCCTAACCCTTGATGTTACTATCTTTTTTTTTCATCCATTTGTGTAACGTAATTTTACGAAATATCAGACATTTTCTGAATTCCACACAATATTCTCACATAATGTTTTTCAAAGCATTGTTGCTATAAAATTATTATTTACAAAAAGAATGCCTTAATAAGTACTTAAGTGAAAATTTCAGTCGGAATTCAGAACATGTCGAATCAAGCCCTTCCAAGAATATGTTTGCCGGGCTTAAATATAACCTATTTGTTGTTAATGGAAAGAGCTTTACAAGGTTTTGTTCCCAAAAAAATTAATATGATAATATAGTCGAAATTTTGCAGTTGTAAGTAAAGATTGATTTGTTCAGTCTAATTTCTTTAAAGGACTGGAAATAGTAGCCCTTTCTAATACTCAGCCGACTAAATTAGAACTCATTAATTTAGAAAAAGAGACATTTAAGATATCAAAAAATAACGCCATCTATCGGGCCGAATCTACAAATTCTGTAACCAAAAATATACAAAGAACGAATTGAAAAGATATCTTTTGGAGAGCTTTGGCGTTAAGCATATACTACCGACACTAACACATATATTGTTACCATCTTTAGGAATCCAATGTTTTGAATTTTATTAAAAATCGATTCCGACGCATCAGAATTACCGTTATTCTCCTTATCACAACAACAACAGTGTAATCCATTGCACCCCTTAACTGACAAAGATGTATTTATGCTATAATGTTCAATTGAAATGGTTAAGCTGTTAAAGCTTTTAACAAGTCTTAACACCTCCCCCATGCAATGTTTTTCTCTCTCTATCTCTCGAACCACTCAGTATCAACATTGATATTACATTGTGATTTACGAGGGCTGCTATATATATTTCTGGCCTGGCAACACTGAGTGCGGCCAAGTGCAATCTGACATTTCCATTGGAAAGTTTGTCATTTTTAAGCATAATCGTACTCAAAACGTTTTGATGTACGACCATTATTTGTGTTGTTTACAGTGACTTGAAAAAATTAATATAGAAAAAAATGGAATTAACTTGTGAACATTTTCGTGCCATCATTTTTCACAACTTTCGACGTGGATTATCACGACAAGAGTGCATTGATGAACTTAAATCTTTGTATGGCGATGAAGCACCATCCTATAGCACTGTGAAAAATTGGTATAATGAATTTAATCGTGGCCGAAGCTCGCTCAAAGACGTATTCCGTGAAGGTCGTCCAAAAACGGCTGTTGTGCCAGAGAACATTGATGCCGTGCATGAACTCATAATGCAAGATCGACGTGCGACATACCGAGAGATAGAGACATCCTTGGACATTTCTTCCACCAGCATACATTCGATACTGCATAAACACCTGGCCGTAAAAAAAGTTTGTTCTCGTTGGATCCCGCACAATTTGAAAGTCGCTCAAAAAAAGGCTCGTGTCGATTGGTGCAAAGAAATGTTGCAAAACTACAATTGCGGTGCTTCAAAAGACGTTTATAAGATCGTCACAGGTGGCGAATCATGGATCTATGCGTATGAGCCCGAAACGAAACAACAATCGACCGTGTGGGTCTTCAAAGACGATCAAAATCCAACGAAAGTTGTTCGTGGAAGAAGCACTTCGAAGCAAATGGTCGCCTGTTTCTTCGACAAAACTGGTCATGTGGCGACTGTTCCGCTTGAGCAACGTAGGACGGTCACTTCTGAGTGGTACACTACCATTTGTTTGCCTGAAGTCATCGGAGAAATTCGAAAAACCAACAAGAGAAGACGAATCATTGTTCACCATGATAATGCGAGCTCTCACACATCGGCTCAAACCAGAACGTTTTTGACCGACCAAAACGTCGAATTAATGAGTCATCCGCCGTACAGCCCTGACTTGGTACCTAATGACTTCTTCTTGTTTCCACACATCAAGAAAAAAATGCATGGTCAACGATTTTCGTCGCCAGAAGAAGCTGTTGAAGTATTCAAAAACCATGTTTTAGAGGTGTCTCAATCGGAGTGGAAAAAGTGCTTCGACAACTGGTTTGAGCGCATGCAAAAGTGTATAATTCATGCTGGAGAATACTTTGAAACACAATAAAACCATTTTTGATTATAAATATTCGCATTTTCACTATTATGCCAGAATTATATAGAGCAGCCCTCGTACTTGGTTAAAACGAAGTTCACTTAACATAGAAGGATTTTATTCAGCCTTTACTTTCTTTAATCATTATTTTCTTAAGATTAGGGAGTTCTTTTTAAAATAAATACTATTATAGTAAAAAGAACACCACTAAATTAGTTTTAAACAAAAGATTTTTTAATAAGAAAGGAATTCTTTCTATTCGTTTTAAAATTTTGCTGTTTAAAATTATAAAGGGTTTGCAATAAGGACAGGCAGACTTTTTACCTAATGTTTTATAGACAATATGCATATGTACATAACACGTACTAATGGACGTCCTCTTCAGGAATGTTTTACTGAACAACCTTTACTTCGAGCGTAAGCAAAACGCAAGATCTGTAAAGAAAAAAAATGAGACATGCAAGGTCATGCCTGCCATATAAAATTGGCTGTTGGTGGACATTTTCATCATAAACCTGTCGCTATAGAAAACTCCTATACAAAATATTTCAACATAAAAAAAACTGATGCACGCAATAAAAATTTTCTTTGTAAATAAAAGTGAATGGAAACGAGTAACACAAATATCACAAATGCATTTTAGTTTAACATCCGCATTATTTGCCATTTCAATATAAAACTACAATGGAGCATCAAAACAGCAGATGTGTCAGTTCTTGAGTTACTCCACTTCACTGGAAGAGAGAACGAAAAAAAATTATTGGTGGTACAACAAATTGCCGCCACACACACATATTAACCCAAACAGCGACTGCTGCAATAACATTAACAATAACATTTACAAGAAATAATTTAAAAGCAAAAAAAAAAACAAAACTTTTTACATGATCACGATCGTGAAAGAACATACTGAGTTGTCTGAAGAAGAAAGAGAACAATAGGGAAAGTTTTTTTTTTTTTTCAATTGTAATGATTTGCTTCTGTTTTTATTTCTTTTCTTTTGAATTGTTTTTTTTTTTCTTTTCAGAAAATAAATAATTCTTCATTTTTTATCATGCACTTTTTTTCATCATGCATGCAGCCAGAAAGAATTTTCACTTTAATAAGACTGAAATTTAATGGTAAAATAATAAATAAAAAAAAAAGAATTCTCGCAAAATACAAAACGAAATTGAACATGACTAAATACAACTACAACTGGTCCAAAGAATCTTAAAAAGGCCAAAAAGGAAGTCAAGTCAGATCGTTTCAGTCAAGTTGTTAATAAGAAATCTGTGGCAGTAAACGGTTGCTTGTTGGTTTCCACACTGTTTACTTTTTCACAAAAGTGAGAAAGGAAAAAAGCCCATAAAACTTTAAATTAAATGAAAGTTCTTTGCATTAGAAAAATCTTAAACAACAATTTTCTATTCATAAAGTTGTGAAGAAACACACAATACAAACGGTTGAATGAGTGGAATAAATAAATATACAGAGAGACATTTGATGTCATTTATGGCGACACATAGATAAGATCACACAACACTTACAACAAGTGCTTTGATATTCTAATTATTCCATAAATTATTTGTTTAATACTCTTTGTACATTTCACAGGTCTTTGGAATTTATTTCCTTTTTTTCTTTATTATTTTCTAAGTTATTTTCTTCCTCTAATTAATTTGTCCCAAACTACCGTGGGTTTTAATACGTTTGACCCATAAAGTCAACAACAAACAAAATGTTGAATTGGATTTATTTACTCACTGCATGTTGGTTATTTTAATAAATTATTAGAATATGCCACATACATCCTCACGTACACGTTTACAATAATCTATGTACATATATATAAACAAGTATGAATTGTGACTTTACAACTCAAGAACGGTCAACCCGATTTCAATAAAATTTTTATAGTTTGCTCTTACAGATGGTTTAGATGGCCGACACGTTCGTGAGTTGTGACTTTTCATGACAAATAGTGATTTTGTCCCTAAAAAATAAAAAAAACAAGCCCTGAATTTTTGTACTAGAAACCTCCTTATTAATATGCATTGTTTAGTGAAATACTGTATCTATTGGTGCTTCCCATACAAAGTTAAAAGTCGCGTCGTTTACCTAGGGAACTGTGAGGGGAAGGACTTTAAGATTTCGCACAAGCTACTTTCATATTAATTAGCGTGCATAATCAAATAAAAAACTAGCTACATTGGGGCAGTAAAGCGCACAAAGAACTCGTCTCACACCCTGTGAATACTCGTAGCTTTCAGGTAAAACAATCGAGTTTCCCAAAAGAAAAATTTTCTAAAAGAGACATGCTTAGAATAACCAGCAGCAGATCTACATAAGCTTATGTCTGGCTCTGGTACCTAAAAATCAAAAGTATATGTAAAATAGTTGTTCAGCTCGAGTGTGCAATGAAAACACGTGAAGAGTAAAAACGACCGAATATTTGAATTAATTCCATGCCATGCAGTAAATGCCGAAACGTACAAATAATAAGAAATGTGTAAAAAGGAAAATTGTGCAGGCAATGAGCTAGAGTGAGTACCCATGCAAATAAATTTTATTCGATTAATCGATACACCTGACTTCGAGAAAAAACAATAAACTACAGAAATCGAAAGAGTTTTGATTCGAAAAAAAAATTATTCGATTTGTTTTTTTTTTTTTTTATAATGAAAACACCTTAGATTAATAACTAAATATTAAAAAAACTAATTGATTTAATAGAAGAAGATTAGAGTCGAAATTCGAATAAAATTTAGTAGAATTTTCTAAAAAATATTAAACTTTATTCGATCAATATAATCGATAAATATTCGAAGAATTGTTTAAATAATTCGATATGGAAGAAAAAAAAATAATAAACTGTATAGAAAATAAAAGGGCTGTGATTCGAATAAAAATTATTCGATTAATTTGTTAATAAATTAACTCAAGTAACCAAATATTTAAGAAAGAATTATAAAGGAAAAATAAAATAGCAAAGTGATTGGAATAATTCTTCATAAAAAAATAATACGTTATTCGTTTAATACATTTTTTAGTTTAGAATAAAAAATTATTCTATTCAGCTGAGTCGGATAACTAAATATTTGTAAAAGAAAAACACAACGAAAATTTAAAATGGCAAATTAAATAAACAGGAAATTAAGCAGTACAATCATTCGAATAAAAATTTTCCGATTATTCTATAACCACTATTAAAAATAGATTCTATATAGATATAGATTTACCTGAGACGAGTAATCTAATATTGAAAAAAAGGAAAATACGATGTACAAGGCAAAATAGTGAAATGAGGAGAAAGTGAAAAGCAATTCGAATTAAAATTATCCGATTATTCGATTTGAAAATTGATTTTTCAAAATATTTAAAACAAACAAAAAAAAAATACTTTAAATAAAAATATTATGTATACTATCACAGATTAAAATGTAATACTAAGAGACATACATATATCTCAAATTTTTCCCCTAAATTAAGTAAATTTTTTTTTTATTCTTTTAGAAACCTAAATAGTTTCCCAAGAACGTAATGATAAAATAATGATTTAATGTACGACGTTTAAAGGCCATAATGGTGACATAAACGGCCAAGTGAACCCATGTGATTACAGATTTTTTCACCTTTTGTCTTTATCAAGTGTATTTAATTAAATTAAATTTTAGAAGTGATTGCAAAATTTAAGCTTTGCGAAATGGAAGGAAATAGATTTTAAATTAAGACTAAACTTAAGTAAAATTTGAAAGTTTAAATCAGTATAAGTAACATAACAATTATTAATCATGTTTTAATTTGAAGGTTATTATTTAGTTAATAATGAAAAAAAGTAAGTATTAATATTTTTTAATATATTTAGTCATCATTATTAAACGCAAATTATTGCTAAAAAATTAAAAGAAAAAAAAAAAAAACGGAAGTTAATGTTTGTGTTTTTTTTTCTTTTCATACCCTTCACCAGGGGTAACTTCGTCATAATGATTAAAAATTTCCCTTAAGGTTAAAGTTTTGACAATTAAAATTTTCCCCCAAAAATAACTAAGCCAAGGCAGATTTATTTAACTAGGTAGTGTCGTCCGCCCAGCTGGTTTGTAGTTGTAAAAGTCAAAAGTTGTTTGTATTTTCCTTTGTTTGTTTATGAATTTCAAAAAACGAGAAGTAAACAACCCAAATATTAAAACATCACTAAACATATCTTCATTATATCAGAGATATATGTTAAAGCAAAAAACACAATATCTTTTGAAGGGTGTGTAAGGTTCGACACAGCCGAATATAGCACTTTAACTTGTTAATAGTAATTTTATTAATGGCATAAATTTAAAATCATGACTATTGATCTTTACATTTTCTTTTGATATTGTTAAGAACAAGAAGAAAAAAATATTAAGAGAAGCAGAAGTTCTTGTTAAAAAAAAAAGACATAGAATTGATGGAACTACAATTGAATTCTATAATTTCTATAGGGTCTTTGTAATAGTATTTCCTATTTGACAATAGTTTGTTAAAATAAATTTATGTTTACATGTATTCTTATTTTTGATATGTAAATTGATAAATTTTTATTTAAATTAACCGTTATAATTTTGTAAAACCCATAAAATGCTGAACATATAACAAAAAAAGACGATCAAACTTAGTGAAGGTAATTTAATCCAATAATCGGATTAAACAGATTACGTTTAGTGACGTTACTAAATATGAAAAAATAAAACAAAAATATAATGTTTAAAAAATGTGTAGCAGCATAGAAAATGAATTTAATTCTGTTACTGTTAACTTTGGTGTAAATATGCAATAGAGTTTAAATCAAATTTTGATTACTGAAATTTGCTGCCTGATTTTTAAAAAATTATCGATTTAATTTTTATAAAAAACTTCGTGCTAATTTTTTATTTAATTATCCCAATTAAATTAGTTACCGATATTGATTATTATTGAGGGTCAAAGCAAATTATCCCTATCAAAACTTTCTTCTGCCAGAATAAAATTTTTTATTTTATTGTGACAATTCGTTATTGGTACGGACGAAGGAGTACTCGGGTAAACAGCGACTTTGACAATTCTTACTTTTAGCATTCCATGTTGAAAGGGTAAAAATGTAACCCTATTGTTTCCGAAGTGTGTAAAAAAGGCCACACATTTTTAATTTTGAACCATTTGAGAAATATCCATACGGAAGAGTGCGCAGTTTCACTTTTTTTGTTAATTCTATTACTAAAACCCTATACAAATTCTGAATATACAGTTCTGAAATTTAAAGCCGTGGTGGCTTTCATCCCAGCAGGCCGATAAGTCGCACCTTTCCTACGTTGTCTTAAGGATATAAAAAATACTAAATTTCATTTTTCAAAAGATGAACAGAACCAATAAGATTTGTCAGAATTTAAAAGATTCTTAAAATAGTCAATTATTGCTGGGGTGACCCGGCTGGATAAAAATGGAGGCATAAGTAAAAATTTAACCCCAACATCAAACTGTATATATCTAAGCTTCAGAATCATATTAATGGAGGACACTTTTTTATATAAGTGGGGTGAATTTAACTTACCCAATGATAATGTCCGCTGTTCCATTTATAAAGTAATAAAATAAAAAAAATTGCCTGCAACGGTATGATTATTTGAAATAAAATAAAGATTAGTTTGCGTCAACTTGAAACGAATATTATTTTCAAGTCATTCTCGAACCAAAAAGAATACTTTTAAAAAAATATTATAGAAAGTTATTAAGGGTCATAAATGATGTGACGATCAACAACTTATCTATGAGGTGACTAAACAACCTGACAGCTTGATGTGTAGAGACACTCTCAAGGATGCAAACACCGGAAATTCTAAACCGGTTCAACTGTCATGAACTTAGGAAATAATTTAGAATGTAAGGTCTACCAGGAGGAGAGAGCATTTGCTGCTGCCGTACACTCTATTACCCCTCAACGGTTGGATTTTATAAAACTGTTAGAATGGCATGAGACAATCGCATGAACATTATATATAACAACAGATACCTGTGACTGCTCTCTATAACACCAACCAATGACCACAAATCTAAAGTAATACCTGTAAAGTGGCCTGGACTGCTAATTACTGAGGTAGAGAAGGGGATTCAAAAGGACGCAAAAACGTCTTTATCTATATTGTTGTTGTTGTTTTAGCCTAATAGAAAGGGAAATGGTGAAACCATTGGTTTTGAAAGTTTTGGAAATGGCTTTTTGGGGCCAGGGGAATTCGGAAGCTTTAGAAAAAGTAGTTAAAAATTATTCCATATCTAGAAAACTACAATAGTGAAATAAGCTTCTCTAAGACGTTATTGAGTAAGAGCTTGTTGGTTTAGGACCTCAAAAAGAAAAAAAAAAAAAATACAATAGCTAGACTCTTCAAATTTGATGTCAGAGGTCTGAGAATAAATTACGTTTTCGAGTGATAGACTGACGGTGTAGTAGGAAGGAAAAGTGTATGCTAAGGAGTTCACAAAACTGATTATTAATTTTATGTGATGGTTACATTTAAGGGTAAAGTGAGTAGACGGGCAGATGACGTTAGGGTATGGCTAATACCATATAAACTCGAAAAATAAATATTTTACTTTTGTTTTGTTTTAAAATTTATTTTGTTATATTTTCCATACATGGGAGTAAGTAATTAGATAAGGGCTAATTAATTGTCAATGTCATTAGCATTGAATGGTAAAAAATACTAATTTTATAGATTTACCATTATTTTCAGCAATGTTAATGCTTTTTAATAAAAAGATTTCATTGATAATAAACTACAAAACAAAGTCATTATCTTTGACAAATTATAAAATGGTTAATTTTTTCTTTCAATTAATTAATTAATTTTGATTGCAATTTATTAATATGTATTTGTTTAATACGAGGGCTGCTATATATATTTCTGGCCTGGCAACACAGAGTGCTGCCAAGTGCAATCTGACATTTCCATTGGAAAGTTTGTCATTTTAAAGCATAATCGTACTCAAAACGTTTTAACGTACGACCATTATTTGTGTTGTTTACAGTGACTTGAAAAAAATTAATATAGAAAAAAATGGAATTAACTCGTGAACATTTTCGTGCCATCATTTTTCACAACTTTCGACGTGGATTATCACGACAAGAGTGCATTGATGAACTTAAATCTTTTTATGGCGATGAAGCACCATCCTATAGCACTGTGAAAAATTGGTATAATGAATTTAATCGTGGCCGAAGCTCTCTCAAAGACGAATTCCGTGAAGGTCGTCCAAAAACGGCTGTTGTGCCAGAGAACATTGATGCCGTGCCTGAACTCACAATGCAAGATCGACATGCGACATACCGAGAGATAGAGACATCCTTGGACATTTCTTCCACCAGCATACATTCGATACTGCATCAACACCTGGCCGTAAAAAAGGTTTGTTCTCGTTGAATCCCGCACAATTTGAAAATCGCTCAAAAAAAGACTCGTGTCGATTGGTGCAAAGAAATGTTGCAAAAATACGATTGCGGTGCTTCAAAAGACGTTTATAAGATCGTCACAGGTGACGAATCATGGATCTATGCGTATGAGCCCGAAACGTCTTCAAAGACGAGCAAAATCCAACGAAAGTTGTTCGTGGAAGAAGCACTTCGAAGCAAATGGTCGCCTGTTTCTTCGGCAAAACTGGTCGTGTGGCGACTTCTGAGTGGTACACTACAATTTGTTTGCCTGAAGTCATCGGAGAAATTCGAAAAACCAACAAGAGAAGACGAATCATTGTACACCATGACAATGCGAGCTCTCACACATCGGCTCAAACCAGAGCGTTTTTGACCGGCCAAAACGTCGAATTAATGGGTCATCCGCCGTACAGCCCTGACTTGGCACCTAATGACTTCCTCTTGTTTCCGCGCATCAAGAAAAAAAATGCGTGGTCAACGATTTTCGTCGCCAGAAGAAGCTGTTGAAGTGTTCAAAACCATGATTTAGAGGTGTCTCAATCAGAGTGGAAAAAGTGCTTCGACAACTGGTTTGAGCGCATGCAAAAGTGTATAAATCATGCTGGAGAATACTTTGAAAAACAATAAAACCATTTTTGATTATAAATATTCGCATTTTCACTATTAGGC
The DNA here is from genome assembly GCA_916610165.2 of Gymnosoma rotundatum. NCBI lineage: Eukaryota > Metazoa > Arthropoda > Insecta > Diptera > Tachinidae > Gymnosoma > Gymnosoma rotundatum. Next base: position 39,456,315 of record OU744338.1, read on the forward strand.
CAGAAATATATAGAGCAGCCCTCGTATATATTCAATTACATCATGCTTTTAGCCAACATAAACTAAAATAAAATTTTTTCTTAAACTTCCTTTCTAATGCGTCTGTTTGTTTCATGGTGCTGCAAACATTTTCTACTTGTGATTTCTATTTTTGCCCTCTAACTTTTAGCTAAAAAACACAAAACTGTACAAAAAAAAAAAAAATTTACTAATGAGCTTAAATTATAACGCCATTTATTGATGGTGTTTCGTTATTGTCAGTTGTCTAGGTGGCTGGCTCTGGACCCATTGTGTTTCTTAAAGTAAGTGGAAAATAATAATATTGAAATGCTGGTAGCAAATCACGTTTGTATAAAATTAAAAAGCTTAAAACGCTTTAGCAAAAATTATAAAATAGAAAAAAAAAACGACAAAAAAAAGAGAGTTTATCTAGTGGTCATCTGTGGATTAACGTTGAATGTAGTTTGAACTTAGTTACTTGATTACTTATGGTTAGTTGCCTTAAAATACTCCAGTTTATGATGGACTTTTACTTTTTTCCTCTTTCCTAGGCCGGCTATTAAGTAACAAAAAAGAGCTATACAGCGTTAGAGAGAGAGAGAGAGAGTGAGAGAGAGAGAGAGGGAGAGAGAGAGAGAGTAATCGGAGAAACACCTTAAGTTTATTAGTGAAATATTAAATATTTTTGGTAATTTGTCCTTAAGTCAGGCCTTAGCTAAGTGGAAACGATTAGTGGCCATCACTTTTGGGAGTTCCATAAATTAATTTTCTAAAGGAAAAGCTGCCAAACTGCCACTACTGACTCGTCCATTAATAAGTTTTTTTTTTTTTGTTCGCCTTATTTGTTGTTAAGATATAATCATCTTAATGCGATGGACCGTTTATGTGGACGGATGGATGGATACATCATTCCTTATTTGGGTTTGTTTGAAAACAACAGGTGTTTTATTACTTTTTAAGAGAGATTCCTACATGCAACATGCCGCTACTGCTAAAGTAGTTGCCTGCCTTTAAGTGCCAAATAAACCACAAAAATGCTGTTACAAATGTTTGCCACCAACACCATCATCATCATCAGCCATCACCGCCATCACCATTATTGCTGCATTATTAGAAAATTGTTAAGCATTTGGCTTCATTTTTCTTTAACGTTTTGTTTTTCCTACATTTTAAGCTGACACGCGTCTCTTAAAATTGTTGACCTTTTTTAGCTTTTTTCATAGTTTTTCTTTTTATAAAGTTGTATTAAATTCCGCAATTAAATTGCCTGACATCAGTTTTTTGTTTTTATTATGTTTAGAGGAGGGTGTATTTTGAGCAGGTCATTGTTTGATCAATTTAAATTTTTCTTACGTTTTTAGCTTCTGGTTATTTTTTGAGTTTTTAATTTATTGTCTCATTTCGTGCTTTATTATTGCTTGGTTTCTTCTCCATTTTCTTTTATTTAAAATTTTCGTTTTATAAATGTGCTGTAATTTAATCCAAATGACCTTTTTTTTAATAATTCAAACATGAATTTTCATTTCCCGAAAAGTAGCAAACGTTTTTAAACTAAAACATGATTAAGAGAAAGTTTCAAGAAAAAAAAAATGAATTACTGTTGATTTACTAGCAAATATGTAATTTTAAAAAATTGGGCAAATTATATTTAAATAAATTATTTCATATTAAATTTTGAATTCTAAACATTTGTTTAAATGCATCCTGGCAATAATTGTAGATGTTATAAACAGCACTTAGAGAAAATAGTTGGGTAGGAATGAAATTATAATTTTAAAAATGTATTTATTTTTTATTGTTGTTGTTATTGTACTTTTTACTACTATTAGTATAAATAAAGATTCCTAAAAAATAAAAAGTTCGACCGATTATGACTTTATAGTACACGTAGTCAGATGTCTCCTTCATTACCTTCCCGGTCTTAAAAAATTATATTTGAATAGTACCTGACATTCGTTATAAGAACAAGCATAAATATTCTAAATATTATTCATTAAAGGGTCCCCCAATAGTTCATTTAATTTGATGTATATGGCCACACTGTTGAATAGTTTTAGACGTACCAATGAAATCAACATAAACCAGTTTAACAACATATAAAAATTTAACATTTAGATTAACGGGTGTCCCAATAGTTAATCTAATTTGTCTTAAGTTCTTTAAGTTTGCTGTTTCAAAGTCGGTTTTTAAAAAAATCATTTGAATTTAGCGTAAGAAACTTAAGCTCCAGCGCTTTAACTTTTCTGTTTTGAATCGTCAGATTCATGTCCAGCCATTAAAACTGTTACAAAAATATTATGATCTTGTTACCCTTTACAAATGAGTAGCAACATTGTTAAACAGTTTAATAAAACATTACTTCCACCAATAACAAGTCCAGTATGTGAGAACTGATTAAAGAAAATGTTATCTAACACAAGTTAAAAAAACGCAGTTGTTGCGTTGGCGGCAGTTTTCCAGCCTTGAGTTCAACCCCCATCAAAAACATAAATATGAGAAAAAAACATTCCTATATAAGTGATAAACAGCAGCTCATTATCTAGAGTAGAAAACTGCAACTTATTACTGAGTAGCGGCGGTAGATGAGAAGACTGTGGAGCCTATACAAAAGCATAGCTGCTAAGAAGGTTTACGCGCTTTTTCATTAAAAAAATTAAAAAGGTGTGGTTGGTAAAACCAGAGCTACAGTGTGTCTGGTATCTGATTGGCTGCGTGACTTAAAGATTAACTTTCCAAGACATCGAGTAGTTTGAGTCTCGACGGAGTATTACAGTGGTGTAGATTGAATGGCTGCACAATGGAGATTGTGGGAACAACTCCAACCAGGGAAGCAAAGTCAGAAATAAAAGGAATGTGCCACTATACTAAGTAATTAATTTATTGATTAATATCAATAAAAAATCTAAAGAAGTTCGCTAAAAAAAAGTTCGTAATCGAATTTTCAGCAAAAATTACAAAAAAAAAAAAAAAAAATAGCAATTCCTTTGGTAAAGGGTATGGTATATCTGATTCTACACAGCCAAATATACGAGGGCTGCTATATATATTTCTGACCTGGCAACACTGAGTGCTGCCAAGTGCAATCTGACATTTCCATTGGAAAGTTTGTCATTTTTAAGCATAATCGTACTCAAAACGTTTTGACGTACGACCATTATTTGTGTTGTTTACAGTGACTTGAAAAAATTAATATAGAAAAAAATGGAATTAACTCGTGAACATTTTCGTGCCATCATTTTTCACAACTTTCGACGTGGATTATCACGACAAGAGTGCATTGATGAACTTAAATCTTTGTATGGCGATGAAGCACCATCCTATAGCACTGTGAAAAATTGGTATAATGAATTTAATCGTGGCCGAAGCTCGCTCAAAGACGAATTCCGTGAAGGTCGTCCAAAAACGGCTGTTGTGCCAGAGAACATTGATGCCGTGCGGGAACTCATAATGCAAGATCGACATGCGACATACCGAGAGATAGAGACATCCTTGGACATTTCTTCCACCAGCATACATTCGATACTGCATGAACACCTGGCCGTAAAAAAGGTTTGTTCTCGTTGGATCCCGCACAATTTGAAAGTCCCTCAAAAAAAGGATCGTGTCGATTGGTGCAAAGAAATGTTGCAAAAATACGATTGCGGTGCTTCAAAAGACGTTTATAAGATCGTCACAGGTGACGAATCATGGATCTATGCGTATGAGCCCGAAACGAAACAATAATCGACCGTGTGGGTCTTCAAAGACGAGCAAAATCCAACGAAAGTTGTTTGTGGAAGAAGCACTTCGAAGCAAATGGTCACCTGTTTCTTCGTCAAAACTGGTCATGTGGCGACTGTTCTGCTTGAGCAACGTAGGACGGTCACTTCTGAGTGGTACACTACAATATGTTTGCCTGAAGTCATCGGAGAAATTCGAAAAACCAACCAGAGAAGACGAATCATTGTTCACCATGACAATGCGAGCTCTCACACATTGGCTCAAACCAGAGCGTTTTTGACCGGCCAAAAACGTCGAATTAATGGGTCATCCGCCGTACAGCCGTGACTTGGCACCTAATGACTTCTTCTTGTTTCAACGATTTTCGTCACCAGAAGAAGCTGTTGAAGTGTTCAAAAACCATGTTTTAGAGGTGTCTCAATCGGAGTGGAAAAAGTGCTTCGACAGCTAGTTTGAGCGCATGCAAAAGTGTATAAATCATGCTGGAGAATACTTTGAAAAACAATAAAACCATTTTTGATTATAAATATTCGCATTTTCACTATTAGGCCAGAAATATATAGAGCAGCCCTCGTAGTCCTTTTAATTCTACTTAATTTTGTGTTCAGTATGATGCTGGAAAATTTCATTAACAATATCGCAGTACAATGAAATTCTATTTAAAGAAAAGTTTATTACCTTGCGCCAATTGTGCTGATGATGAGATAAAAGAAAAGATATTCTTCAAAAAAAAAAAAAAAAAAAAAAGAATTAACTAGAGTTTTTTCAACACACCTCGTACAATAGTTAATACTTGTCTAAAACAAAAATAAATATTTTATAATAAAAATGCAGACAGCAAATAAATCCCAAGTAATGTTTGATATTCTATCTTTTCTTTTTCTAAATCTGTCATATAATTCTTCAAAATAACAAAGCATGAAGGTCTGCTTTGTAAATCGACACACATAAATTGCCAAGAAAAAATATGTATGTGTATTATGAAAAACACGAAAACACTTTTGTAATTTAATATTAATTATTGTAATTAAAGAAAAAAAAAAAATCAGTGTGTGGAGTTTTTTTCAATAATTTTTGCATTTTAAAATATTGTTAATAATGATTTAAAGAAGAAATAATGCAAACATTTTTTTTTATAAAAAAATATGATTTTCCATAGTCACCGAGATATTGATTAATGTATTATGTTTGATGTTTTTCTCTTTTTTATTTTAAGTTAAATTTTTTATATGTATTTTTTTATTGCTTTTGATTATATTATGGAGTCACCCATACATCAATAATTTAAATACCTTTATTATAATAATGCGTGTTTTTGTCGTGTTCCAATGCATCGACTCTTATAGGCTTAAAATATTTTTTTAATCAGTTAATATGAACATTTCTCGGCCAACAAAGCCAGCCACAGCTGTACACACTGGTCAGTCGCTGCTGCTCGTTCACTCAATGTTCATGTCAAAGTCAACAATTATAGACAATATTTGCATGAAAAAGTTTTTCAAAAACAAATGCAAAAAATGGTTTAAAAAAAAGAAGAATGATAATGAATGATTTTTATGTTTTTCTCCTTTACTATGGAAATTAAGTGACAAACAAATATTGCGAAAGTGGTCGTACATATGCATATCTACAGCACACAAAAAATACTACTGCATGCAGCAAAAATTTACTGCTGGTGTCAATTTACTTGGAGAGAAAAAAAAGTACTTAAACGTGACATGAAGTGAAAAAAAGGTTAAAAATTATACGAAGAGTATTTTAACTGTCACAAACACACACATGTGGAAATAAAAAAACTTTTGTGAAAGTACTCAACACTTTTTTAAGTTTCAATGTGTTCTTTTGCTAAACTGACTCCATTTTTGATAATCTTCGGTACATGTGGGAGTAGTGGTAAAATGGACGTGTAGGTGAATTAAAAAAGCAGACAACTAAACTTCTATGATCTTTTTTAACCCAATTTAATTTTATAGTGATGAGTAAAAAATTCGATAAAGAATGTCGAGTAGGAATCTAATCAAATACTCCACCGCCCCTAATCCAGACTTTACTTTAGACAAATGATTCCTAGTCAGCGACTATCTTAGATTGTGGTGACTCATACTATGGCATCCACATTAAAAATACAGCTGCACTTAAAACTCTTTCTAATGCTAGTCAATTTTGCACATTCGAACATGAGGTGCGCTGTCATCGCAGTCTCTTCCAAGTGCTGCCTAAGTGTTTTTAAGTACAACCTGAGCCTGCCTGCATGTAGATGCTCATACCGTTTTTGCAAGGGCTTTGAAATTCTGATATGTTCTCTCACCCAAATCAATGTCACCTCGTTTATGGAGGCAAAATTGCTTAATAAAAATCCCAGCGTCAATGAAGACATAACTCTCGCTTTACACATTCATCTTAACTGTTGAGGTCAATGAGAATTTTTCTTCGTTAAACCTGAACCTAAATGTGTGCTGCAGGACGATAAAAGGACACATACTTTCCTAAACGTAATTCAACCGTTTCACCATTGTTGGTCCCACGGAACCGAGTGGGTGCTAGTTTGCACAGTAGCAGCAGTAGTTGCTTCTGAAAAACTTCAGGCCAATTTTATGCCCCAGCTTTAAAGCTCTCACTTTTGAAGTGGTAAAATCTGTTTTGTTTTAGACATCAGCGCCCTTGAACTTGTTGGCTCAGCCAGCCATCGCAAAGTTTCCTTTTTCGTCTCTAAAATGCGCGCATATGCTTACTTAACGCTAAAGTGTTCGTCAGGAGTACCTTCTGTTATTAGAAAAATTTTTCTATCGCAAATTGTGTGGATCCGGCCCTTCCTTAAACGTTGAGAATATTTAACTTGTTATGACTTCGATAGGATTTTACATCTGCGTTCCAAGAGTTTAAGAAAGTTTATTAATTTTTTTATTTCATGTAGGGGTGTATGATGCAGGCTATTACGTTCATCTCGCACAATTATGGCATTTACTTTGACCTAAATCCTGGCCATAAAGATCCATGGTCCGTATGTGACCTCTACAAACAAGTGTCATGGGTTCAAAAATGTCGATGTTGAAAAAATTAGCATTTAAATGTTGGAAAAATGCAACAATTTTTTTTTAGTAAAAACTAAGCAGAATAATTTTGCCAATCACTGTAAGTTCGCTAATATCCTTTACCTTCCATAAATTACCTGAAGTGTAACCAATTTACCTCCCTCAAATGCCTGCAAGATTTATTCTTTAGCCCAGCCATGCCACAAAAAACAACAACTCACATGGCAAAGCTGCAACCAGTGGTAACTAAATACAAATTACTTAAGACTTGCAACAGAACTGTATGATACTAATGTGGCTTTTAAAAAAAAATTTTATAATTTAGATTGTTGCTTATTTATTCTGGGCCAATTTCTTGACCTTTTACAGCGGTTTGTGATTATTTTTTAGGAAAACAAAAAGCAACCACAATAAAAATGGTCATTAAGTGAAGTGTATGACTTTTGATAGCAGCCTTAAATTTACCACTTACAGCTGTTATCAAGTCTCAGCAGTTTAACTATTTTTTTTTTTAACGATCATATAAATGAGTCTTAATGGGCAGATTGATCGAAGGGTGTATATGTAAAATAACTGATTCTTTTAATGTTTACATTATTAAAACAAAAAATTTTGTTATCTCAATGAAAACAACTTTGTTATACAATTGGTTCCAGAATTGTTCACTTCTTAATGAAATAGTTTTTACGACCCCCAACTAATATAATGTGGAAAATGCAATCATATTACTCACCCAAAATTTGAAGATAAAAGAGAAGATTTTTAGAAAGTTTAAATTTGTTTTGCACGATAGAACTTCTGAATATTACACAATTACGATCTATTTACTCTGTCAAATGATCTTAAATAGATTGACGGATTTAGTTTGAACATCAGTCATCAATTTGGCAACTTATGGACGACTTCTCGATTTTTATGTCCATCTGAGCAAGCCATTCGAAAGTGTTGAAGAAAATCCAAGTATTTCGATGCTTCGTGGGCCGCAAAAAATTGGGCTCGTCAGTCTTTCCGAAATTTATGCTTTTGAAAAGTTGAAAATTCAACGGATCTTAAAATTATTCTCATTTTGGCTTTCGGGTTTGTTAATAAAGAAAATTGCCACACATATGGAGTGAAACTAATATACAACAGTCGCTATAGAGTGCTATACGAGGGCTGCTCTATATATTTCTGGCCTAATAGTGAAAATGCGAATATTTATAATCAAAAATGGTTTTATTGTTTTTCAAAGTATTCTCCAGCATGATTTATACACTTTTGCATGCGCTCAAACCAGTTGTCGAAGCACTTTTTCCACTCCGATTGAGACACCTCTAAAACATGGTTTTTGAACACTTCAACAGCTTCTTCTGGCGACGAAAATCGTTGACCACGCATTTTTTTCTTGATGTGCGGAAACAAGAAGAAGTCATTAGGTGCCAAGTCAGGGCTGTACGGTGGATGACCCATTAATTCGACGTTTTGGCCGGTCAAAAATGCTCTGGTTTGAGCCGATGTGTGAGAGCTCGCATTGTCATGGTGAACAATGAATAAATCGTAATGAATTGTGCTCAAAAAGTATAGCATTTTGAGGGTGCAAAATTAGACCTGTCTAAAGTCAATCGTATGTATAGGGTATCCGCCGGAAAGGTATACTACTTTGTTTATACATTTAAATGAAAGAGAATGGATCTTATATTGATAAATGTTTTATTTCATGTCGACAATTATTTAGGGTATTCAAAATCCTAAGATAAAATCACCTAAAAGTTGCTCTGATTTTCGTTCCATTAGCATTTTGTCTGTTTGCTCTAAGGTCTTCGAGATAATTATTAGGAAACAGATATTATCCCATTTAAATAGTACTAATGATATTAATCCATATCAGTCGGGATTTAGAAAAGGACATAGCACAACAGGCGTATTATTAGATATCACTGAATCTGTTTGGGAGAATATGGACAAGGATCTGGTTAGTATTTTAATTTTTCTAGACTATTGTATAGCTTGTGATTCTATAAGTAATTCTTTATTGGTTGAGAAGCTTTCTCGTATATTTAAATTTTATTTTAGTGCTTGCAAACTTATTTACTCTTTCTTATCTGAACGTAATCAGTATGTTCAAGTGCAACAGGAGACCTTCTGTATGATCTCAACAAGTCGTGGAGTAACGCAAGGTTCTTTTTTAGGCCCTTTACTATTTATTTTGTACGTGAATGACTTGTTTAATGAGTTGAATATATTAAGATGCTAAAGATGCAGATGACATACAATTACTTGTAGGCTTTGATTTATTTTCTTTGCCAACTTTTGAAAGACATATAAACCATGAACTTCTAAAATTACTTTATTGGCCAACTCGCAATTTTCTTAAATTAAATCCCTCGAAGTGCAAACTGATGGTGTTTTCTAAACATCCTATTAACATCCATATTATGCTTGGTGACGAATTGTTACAAGTTGTTAATTATTACAGGACCCTTGATATTATATTGGATGATAACTTTTGACTTGCAGATTAACTCTGTTATATCACGCATCTCCTGGACGTTGCGAAAATTGTATAGTATTGCTTACTATTTTCCTCTGTCAATAAAGCGTCGTATTGCCTTGTCATTATGCCTGCCATTACTAATATATGGCATTGAAGTTTTCTCAGGTACATCTCTCATTAATTCATATTAAAAGGTTAAAGGTATGCTTTACGAGGGCTGCTATATATATTTCTGGCCTGGCAACACTGAGTGCTGCCAAGTGCAATCTGACATTTCCATTGGAAAGTTTGTCATTTTTAAGCATAATCGTACTCAAAACGTTTTAACGTACGACCATTATTTGTGTTGTTTACAGTGACTTGAAAAAATTATTATAGAAAAATAATGGAATTAACTCGTGAACATTTTCGTGCCATCATTTTTCACAATTTTTGACGTGGATTATCACGATAAGCGTGCATTGATGAACTTAAATCTTTGTATGGCGATGAAGCACCATCCTATAGCACTGTGAAAAATTGGTATAATGAATTTAATAGTGGCCGAAGCTCGCTCAAAGACGAATTCCGTGAAGGTCGTCCAAAAACGGCTGTTGTGCCAGAGAACATTGATGCCGTGCGTGAGCTCAGAATGCAAGATCGACATGCGACATACCGAGAGATAGAGACATCCTGGGACACCAGCATACATTTGATACTGCATGAACACCTGGCCTTAAAAAAGGTTTGTGCTCGTTGGATCCCGCACAATTTGAAAGTCGCTCAAAAAAAGGATCGTGTCGATTGGTGCAAAGAAATGTTGCAAAAATACGATTGCGGTGCTTCAAAAGATGTTTATAAGATCGTCACAGGTGGCGAATCATGGATCTATGCGTATGAGCCCGAAACGAAACAACAATCGACCGTGTGGGTCTTCAAAGACGAGCAAAATCCAACGAAAGTTGTTCGTGGAAGAAGCACTTCGAAGCAAATGGTCGCCTGTTTCTTCGGCAAAACTGGTCATGTGGCGACTGTTCCGCTTGAGCAACGTAGGACGGTCACTTCTGAGTGGTACACTACAATTTGTTTGCCTGAAGTCATCGGAGAAATTCGAAAAACCAACAAGAAAAGACGAATCATTGTTCACATGACAATGCGAGCTCTCACACATCGGCTCAAACCAGAGCGTTTTTGTCCGGCCAAAACGTCGAATTAATGGGTCATCCGCCGTACAGCCCTGACTTGGCACCTAATGACTTCTTCTTGTTTCCGCACATCAAGAAAAAAATGCGTGGTCAACGATTTTCGTCGCCAGAAGAAGCTGTTGAAGTGTTCAAAAACCATGTTTTAGAGGTGTCTCAATCGGAGTGGAAAAAGTGCTTCGACAACTGGTTTGAGCGCATGCAAAACAATAAAACCATTTTTGATTATAAATATTCCCATTTTCACTATTAGGCTAGAAATATATAGAGCAGCCCTTGTATGCATTCTTTCTTGATTATGCACAGGTCGTTTGGTGTTAATATAGCTCGTTTATGGAATAATATAATTGCCTATCAAGAGAGTAGATTTTCTACTACAGTTTCAACATTTAAAAGCATATTTTTAACAAATTTGCAAGGCTTTGATGATCATGTTTTGTTTAATTAACCCTTATCGGACGCGACTTTTCACACGTTTGATTCTCACCAGGTTGTAGTTATTTTTAACAAATATGAAAAAAAAACAATAGTATGTTATTATACATTTATATTCATTTCTTTTCAGTTTTGTTACAAATTATTTATTTTTTGTACAACTACTACATGTAACGGTAAATACGTATTTTCAAATGGTAACGGTAAATTGAAGAAATGAATGCATTTTAAAAACAAATCTCATCAATAGACAGTATGTTTCGACATAATTCGCCTTGTCACTTCACACGTGCCATACGACCGTTGCAGAAAAGTACTGTTGTCACGTCAGAGGTGACTTACGACCGATAAGGGTTAATATTAACGATAATTATATATTGATGCTTAAAGTTGTTTTTGTAAACTGTTCCTGCCATTTTTCCCGATTTTCCTATACAATCCATCAATAAGTGTGTGCAAACTTTAGATTTTTCCCTATAGATAATAAGGTAGCATTTAATTGTTATAATTAGCACAAGTCATATTTTTGTATCGTTGTCTAGCTAATTAGGCCGTATGGGTTTGCGGCATCTTTTATTGAAATAAATAAATAAATGTCCAGCCTTCGTTAGCCTCACAAATGCGAACCAGTTTGAGCACATTTTTTATTACATTCTCAGACATTTCACGCGGTATTTCATTAATTTCATCACGAATATTTTGTTTGAGTTGCTCAAGCATTTCTTGTTTGTTTGCATAAACCTTGCTTTTCAAATAATACCACAAAAATAAGTCGGGAATAGTCAAATCAGGCGACCGTGGACGCCAATCAACATCACCATTTCTTGAAATAAATTGTTGGGAAAATAGTTGACGCAGCAATTCCAGTGTAGTCGTGGCTGTATGCGATGTGGCACCGAATATTTTAACATAATAAATTTGCCAAAATGACGGCAAAACAAAGTTGTATGTATACCTTCCCGGCGGACACCCTGTATATTTATGAGCTGTGTGTGGAAGGAGTGAAATAACATTTTTTTTAATTAAAAAAAAGTTAATGCGATGGCAGAGACAATTATAATAGACTTTTAAACGCCAGACAGTCTCTTCTTTTTGACTGCTTGTACCTTGTGCTCCTCTCGTATATCATTGTAAGATCTTTTTGTCACAAAATCCTTTATTTAGCAATGAACCTAAACACGTCTTTGAAAAGTTTGCTTGCGTTAAATTAATTTTCTTTAAGAATCTTGAATGCTGACAGGCTGATAGAGATGGGCTTTAAAAAGCACAAAGTCATGACTTTATTACGGTATGTCGTGTCTAAGTACAAAATAACAACAACAATTTTCCCGGATCAAATAACGTAATGTTCAGTTGTTGCATTTTTAATGGCACAAATATTTAAATTCAAAAACATTACAGGTCACAGCCAAACTATCAAGTCACTTGGTAATTTAATTCTTTTTATTAAGTTGTTGCTATTGTAGTTATTGTTGCATTGCGTACCGGATAATTAAAGTTATTTATGTTTTTGTTATGTGACTCAAACGTAAGTGTTGACTTGTTTTTAGCCATTCAAGGACAGCATAATGTGAGTAGTATTTCAGATTTTTTATTTTTATTTTTTTTTAGCTACTTAAATACACTGTCTACCGAATACTTGTACAAGATTTTGAAATTTAATACAAACTGACATAGTTTTAATGGCTTTGTGAATGTCTTTTTGCACAAGTTTTTACAAAAATGCTAGTTACTCTTGTTACGGGAATATTTTTAATTATGTGAGGAAATTTTTTTAACACATTAATTTTATGTTGTTGTATAAATGTTGCAAGAGTAAAAGAGAATAAAAAGTTCATTAACTTTTGTTTAAAAAAATTTTTTTGTAGTCTTAAAGTTGCAAAAGAAATGAATGAAAAATTTAAAAAAAGAAGTGTTAAAAAAATATGAAAGTTCAAGTAAATTGAAATAATTATTATTTTTTTTTTTTACAAAATAATAATTTTAATTGAATTTTAAAGAAATGTGGACATAAAAAATTTAAGATAAACTTTTAAAGGTATCTCTTATCTTTTCAAATAAGTTTCCTTTACGGTGAATATAGATCTGTATATTTAAAAAAAAATCCTAAAAGAATGGGACTCAAACAAACGCTACTCTAACCAGGGTACGAAAATAAGCAACACGAAACGTTTGCTTTCTTTGTAGCGAGAAAGCCAAAGGAAAACAGAAACAAAGATAGGAATTGTGCCATTCTTTGTTGTATTGTTTTTTCTTATAATAAAAAAAAACTGTATAAAATATTAAACGTACGCAGCTAAAATGAAAAACAAAGACAACAAAATTGAAACGTATTAAAAAAAAAACGGATCAAAAACGTTTGCATATCAAAACAAGTATATGATCGAAAAACTTAAAGTTTCGTTTGAGCTCTTTGCCATTGCATAAGTATTTGTTTTGGTTTTGCTCATGTACAAAACGATTAACAAATTTTAAATAGTTTATGTCTTCACATGACACGTTTGCGAAACGCTTTGCTTATTTTCATACACTGAATCTGAAAAGGTACATTTTCAACAAAGTACCATTGAGAACGATTTAATAATATTTTAATAAAATTTTCCATAGAAGAGCAGCTTTACAAATAAATTTTTTTTAAAGGGAAGTATGTTATTCCTTTTCCTTTTGTAACCAACTTAGTTTTTAACAATAATAGTAAAGCATTTGCTTTTATTACATTCATTAAGCGAGAAGAAGAAAAAATCGCAACAAATGTGACGCTATAACTTGGCAGTTGCCAGGTTTCCTCTTAACAACCATATAAAAAAGAGTAAATACTTTAGAATATTGATTTAAAATTTGTTTTCGAAAATGAAGCGGCAAAAAAAATCTTTTGGAAAAAAAACAAAAAGCTGCATTTACAACTATTTGGTTGCAGCTTGTGTTTTGTTCTCCGTTACTGCATACTGAGGAGAGAGAACAAAACCTTGCGCGATATTAAGGGACAAACCTGATGTGAAGCAAGTTGAAAAATGGGCAAACTTAGCAGTGCAGAAGAATTTGTTTGAAAATTTTCAAGGGCAACAGCTTCCAACTCGTAGCAGATGAGCGATCTTCAGCGATCTTGAGCTAATTAATACATCTAGAGAATTTTAAAGCGTCTCAAAGGTATACGAACGATTAAGACAAAATAAGCTGGGATATTGTATGAGATAACAAATAAAGGATTTATTGTGAATCACTAATGATCTACATATTGCTGCGATAACTCACAACTGATAATGATTGACACCATCAATGGAAAAAAAGCTAAACACTAAACACGATAATTTTTAAAAATGTTAAAGATAATAAAAGATTCCCCTGATTTAATTTAATTATTTTGCAAAGCGCCTCTGCATAGAAAATAATATTATCGTATTGTTTTGTGATATTTTATTTTTCATCATCTTTTAACTGTATAAAAGAGCCAAAATAAAGTCAGCCGTATACAGTAGATAAAGAAAAATAAAATCATTGTTGATTATTGTTGTTTTTTGCCTAAACTTTGATTTTTGTCTTAACTTTATTGTTTGGCCAGAAATCTTTAGTTTATTTCAAATATTTGTGATAAGTTTTCTGAAGAGTTAGGTGAGCGGTAGCTCAATGGCCATCGAGAAGTGACTTCATCCTCAATAATTAATATCGGCGATTTAATAAATTAATTGTAATATAAAGAATTGCAAGATAATGTTAAAATATATTATTATATTAAAAACGGGAATTTTTTATTATATTAATTAATTTTCAAAAAAAAAAACTTTTTTTTCGTGCTATTTTCCCGAGACGTGCTTTGACCCTCAATAATCAATATCGGTGATTTAAATAATTAATCGGGAAAACAGCACGAAAAAAAAGGGAAAAAAATTTTTTGAAAATTAAAATATTTTAATTATACATTTTCTATGAAAAACAAAATTTTTTTTAAGCAAGTCATGAAAAAAGTACTTTTGAAAAAGTACTTTGGTAAAAATGTACTTTGGTAAAAATGTACTTTTGCTAATAATATAGATTAAAATGATTAGTTGAATTACGTTGTGGCGTATCAGCAGAACTAAAATGTTTCTTAAAAAAAAACTTCGCACTCGAAAACGAACAAACGAACGGACATGACTAAACATTTCCAGTATTATTACAATTTGTAAATAATAGCAGGAAAATACTCTTAATAGAGTTTAAAATAAGGACATTAAAAACAAAAAACCAAGCATATAAACTTGTTGTAAGTGAAAGACAAAAACGTACCTTAAATATTAAAAAAGGACCTTAAATATTTAAGAAAGTACCATTTAAAAAAGTACCTGTTTGTAAAATCTTCCACAGTAAAATATATTTAAAACAATGTATTTTGAAAACCACCAATTGAAAGTACATTTTTATTAAAGTACCTGGTGAAAAGGGAACCCCCCTTAAAAAACTGTAATATTAAAAAAAAGTACAATTTAAAATAGTATTTGTTAAAAAAAACTCCCTTTGCCAAATAAAACTAAACGGCTAGTTGTCCTTCTGTTAGTTTCGAATGATTTATGTTCAAATTTTGTTATGTTCAAAGTTGCTCATGTTCAAAACGCCACCAATTCGTTAGTTTTCAATTTTTCCTCTAAAAACCATCTAAACCCCACAACAAAAACATGATGTTTATTTGTTTAAAAAACAAAAACAAATAAAAGTTCGATTTTCAAAAAAAGAAAAAAAAAAAACATTTAATGGTGGAATAAAATATTCCCATAAAAATAGAAAAATAAATCGAAAATAAAAATTGCGAAAGCAACTGAATTAATAACAACAAACAATATATAACTGGAGAATTTTCATAAGAGGAGTTAATGAATGGCAGCAGGCAGCATCATTTCTGTTACAATGGAATAGGAAAAAATAAGATATTAAATAGAACACCAAAACTAAAATTTTGGAACAGTCTCATGATTTACAGTACTTCTTCCTCCTCTTTTTAAAGAGTTTATTTTAAGTAGAACTGTGATGCTAGCTGCTTTTTCTTTATTAAGTTATTTTTTCCTGGATTTTTTTTTTGTTTCATATTTAACGGTTATAAATTTTATGATCACCCTCATTAATTTTGTTTTCCTTTTCTAAAGACAAATTTGTAGGCAACGAACACATCAACAGTCGTCAATGGGAGTTAAATGTGTTTTTCTGATTTCAGTTTAATAGATTCGTAAAATAAAGGGGAAAAAATACCGTTTGGCATACAGTAGCAACAAAAACTTTTACCAACATTTAGTTTTCAATGAAAATAAAAAAGTAAAAACATTTGTTAAAAGGTGGGCTTGGTTTTTCAATTGTTAAAATTTCTTTTAACATTAATTTGTTTGTACAGACGCTTGTATTCTCAATAACATAAACACACACACCCACAGGCTTAGCCAGACACACTCGTTCATACTTTTAAGTCAGAGCTTTTCCTTAAACATTGATTTAATTAAGTTTTTAACTTGTTTGTATTTCAATTGCAACAACTTACATTTTATTGATGGGTTTTTTACTTTTTACGGGTTTTTTTTAACAAAAAAACTTGTTGTTTAAGGCAAAATAGCTTTTCTTTTGCTTTTTTTTAATTTACATTTTGTTGTTATTATTATTGTAATTTTTAACAGTTGTTACTGAACTAATTTAGTTATAAATTAAATGGGTAAGTCAATGACGAGTTTTCATGTCGCTTGTTTATTCGCTTCTAAGTAATTGGTGTTAAAATAAAATATATTTAAGTATTGTTTGTTTTTGTACCTGGGAAAACTTTTGATTTTAACAAATCATCAACAGCTGAAATGAAATTGAAAAATGTGGTTTAATTGTTTTTATCCTAATGGAAATTATTGAAAGCTATGAGAAAAATTATAAGGCAGCTTTATATTATGTGACCATTTTTTTGTAATTAAAGTTTGATTCGAAAAATATTTTTTAAGGGATTTATGCTCAAAACGGATGTTTGATAAAAGAGACACTTTGGAAAAGCAAAGTACTGATTTGAAAACCAAATTTTAATTATATTTAAAAAAGTTTTTTTTTTTTTTTCAACTAAAAATTACCGTATAAAAGACGCATTTGAAAAGGATGTTAAAAATGTTCCTTTCTAGATTAGAACTAACGAATTAGATTTCAGGAAAAGGAAATTATAAAAGAATCGAAATTAATTTTGGCTTTTTTTTAACTTCTAAAAATATTTTTTTTAAATGTATGCGGACGTTTTCTAAAGAAAACAGGAAAAATTACATGCCTGCAGAATGTAGTGCTGAACTTTCTGGACCGCTACTTTGGTTGTATACATTGTAAACATCATCTATTGAACCAACTAACTTTGTTAATAAGAAAACGAGCAGTATTCATATCAATATTAATTTGGTTAGACGAAATTTACACACAAGCCAAAGTATTTCTTCACTGTTCTCTCTCTTTATTTTGCACATTTGTTTTTGCTTTTGTTCCAATCATCGGTTGAACTAGAATGCAATTTTTATTTTGAGACATTCTTGCTTGTTTACTCATACCATTATAGATGCTGTTTCATTGTTATATTGATTGTTATGAATTAAGCATAAAAGTACATACGCTGTGCCTTGCGTTTTTATAATTTAATTTTTATTAAATTAGGATTTAAACTGTGGATATTATAAATGAAACGAAATTAATTTTGGCTTCAGTTCATTTATTTAAATTTCTAAAAACCATTTTTAAAAAGAAAAATTATTTTACAAATGTTTGCGGAGGAAAAAGGAAATTGTTTAAGATCACTTGGAAATTTAAAGTTCCTTCCAAACTGCATTCTAATTATATACATAAATGTATGTAGCGCTTGGAAGAAAAACCCTTTATAAAAAGTACCCTTAGAAAAAGTTAATTTGACAACAAAAAAAAGTACCAAGCACCTTGACCAAATACTAATTTCAGATAAAGTAAATTAGCTCACAAAAGTACTTAAAGATACATATTATAGTCTTAAAAAAATTACATGACTTTTTAAAATATACATAACTAAAATGTTCTCCCACGAAGCGTAATTTTGAAGAACCTCTGGAAATTAGAAACTGTTACAATAGCTTGCAAAACTAATAAAACAGTTTTAGAAATCTTAAAAGAAGGCGTTTACAAAATGGTGCTTCTCAAAACAGGTACTTAAAATTTTTTTTATTATGACCTTAAAATATTTTCACTTTGTGGAAATTATTTTTAGCTTTTCAATCTTTTGAAACATGATTCTATAGTTAAATTAGATACCTTAAAAAGTACCTTCAAATTAATATTACAAAAGTGCAAAAAAGTTGAGTTTAACTTTTTAAGGTAAATTTAAAGTAATGACAAGGGCAGCTTGATAATTTTGATACTACTGTTAACCGATATCTATTGCTAGAATTATGAGCAAGCTGCGTCTATTAGCCATTGAAAGCATACACCTCGGTTATTTGAATGAATAGAGATTGTGAACATTATGTGAACATTATTTTTTACGCAGAAAAAAAAAAAACTTCACAACAATCTAAGAAAGCCTATAGGAGTTTTCATAAAGAATCTCCATAAAGAGTTTAGTGGTTTTCTGAATTTTGTTGCGGTCGTACGTGCATAAATAACGCTAAATCTTCCAGTTCGGCAAAAGAGGCTGTCACGACACAAATCGACCAAATCCAGGAATTTATATTAAACGACATAAAGATTTGAATGTGTAAAAGCTACCCGCACGAGGAGTTTAACGCTTGCTGTTACATCAAAACAATACTTGTGTAAGTAGAGAAAATATGACGACGAAACAAATGTAAAAAGGGGACTGTGTTAAAAATAAAAGGCTTTCATTACCCAAAAAAATATCCATTGTCCAAATAAGAAGGAATTACTATAAGAAGACTTTAAAAAACTACCTTTTTAGTAAACTCATTTTAAAAAATGATATCTAAAACAACACTTTTTTTTTTAAAAAAGCTCCGTGTTGAAAATAGCCTAACGTAAAAAAGTACTTTTTGAAAAAGTACCCTAAAGTAAAGACTGTTTAAATAAGGATATTACCACATTTTAAGGGTTTGTTTATTTAAGAATCTTACACAAATGTTTCATTTAATTATGTATCTTTTAAAAGTACCTTTTCAAAAAGAACCTTTAAAAACTAATTAAAATATTTTTAAATGTGAAAATAAATTACTAATTTTAATGAAGTACCTGTTACGAAGTACCTTTAATGAGGGCCTTTAAAAAGGAGATCAGTGTTTAAAAAATATCTGATTAAAAGTACCTTTAAAAAGATTCGTTTTGAGCCAGGCTATAAATACAACTCTAAAAAAAGAAGAAAAGGCAAAATCTAGAAAATTGCATATTTTATAAAAAAAGGTTAAAAACCAACTACAGCAAATGGTATGCTTAGATATAATCCCAAAAACAGCTTTTTTCTATTTCTTTCCTTTTTAAAAAAGTCTTATTCCAATTTAGATATGAGTGGAATTTCTACTGGTACCTAGCATTATCTTACTTTAAATCATTCTTCAAGCGTCGTTTATAATATATAAACTCTAGCATTAAAAACTAACAATTTTCCCCACTATTGAAAAAAATAAATATTGCATGACTATTTAAAACTGAGCTGTGTAACAATTATAGCAGTTGACAACATGCACCATTTATATATTGTGCAACCAATTGTCGTAAAACGTAGACAATTAATAACTGCGCGAGTGCTGTCTTATTTTTTTTTTTATCAATTCGCTTGATAGAAAGGCTAGCACAGGATGATTCCTATAGTAGTTTTTATAACAGAAAAACTATCTTTGTTATATTTTAAAAAAACCCAAATGTTTGAGAGATGAGTTAGAAAGAGTACAACCAATTTTAAAGATTTCTAAAAAAGTAAAAATATACTTTTTGACATCTTTAATTTTATTTAAAAAAATTAAACAATTTTCAAATTTACACCTTCGCTTGTAAGGCAATTTAAACATTATAGACTTGCCACAAAATAACTTTAAAATAAACTTTATGACTTTCTAAGTTTAACAGCACACGTGTTTCAAGTTTTCATTTATTGCCATGGAGGTGGTAGTGATACGGTCATCACATCCTCAATATCAGCATCATTGTTTCATATGGACTGCAACATGCTAAACTTCTGTGTTAACATTTTGTTCACACTCAAATGACCATAAGAAATATAGACACAGTTTTTTTTTTTTTTTTTTTTTTTTTGGATGGAAAACTATTTGACTACAATTTAGCCTAAGTTTTCAGGAGTTGCATTTATTTTCGGATTTACCAAAAAAAAATTTTTTTAACCGATGTTTACATAATCAATTTTCATTGAAATGAACAAAATACTATTTTTTAAAAATATTTTCCATCCATTTTTTTTGTTTAATAAAAACTTGAAGAAAAACATAAAAAAATGAAACCAATTATATTTTACGTCGATTATTATTATTTTTTGGAAAAATATTTTCATACAAAGTGTTACTTTCACTTTAAGGTCTTTTGTATGTTTATAAATGAAAACAAAAATAATAAATGAAACTAAAATCTAAAACCATATCATATAAACAGAAGTGAATTTAAATTTAATAGAAAAATGAAGACAAAATACGTAAGAAATTATTATGAAAAATTATATTTTGCACGCAATGAAAGAAATTGTTCAATTACAATATTTATGACTTTAATATACGACTATAGTTTCAAAATTACTTAACACGATGTGATGATGACCGATATATGTATTGTTCTATATGTGAACAGAAGTTAGGCCATAAGCTTAAGTTCAAACCCCAAGAATTCCTTTGAATAGAAAAAAAAAGTAATTGTTGTTGTGGACGAGTTGTTTAAATAGGAAAAAATGGATGATTATCCTCCACAACAGTCCATTATGGTCTGAATGCCTGCTTTAGTTAAAAGCTCGTGCTTGCAAAACAAGACATTAAGCAGCTTCAATCTAGCCGAAAAGTAAATAGGATATCGTAGGAAATAATCTTGCCAGAGCCAGATACGATACAACCTTGCAGTGAAAGGTGCTTGAAAAATAGACATCAAATTAGCCCTGTCTACCAGCCAGCCGTAGCGGTCACAGATTCCGCACAGCTTAATTAACAACATTAATTCAACATTAAAGCCAATTTCTTTGTATTATTTTAATTTAAAAATATGAAGAACAAAGTCGAACCAAAATAACTCGAAGCATTGGATTTTTCGTTCTATATTCCCAGGCCTGAATTTGGATGAACTCTGCAGGTCTAATTGATTTCCTAGCTTTTAAATGCCAGATTAATTATTCTCAAATCAAAAATGCTTTTGCTGGTTGTTGCAATTTCAAACAGAAGTCTATAAGGACTAAGGACTAAGCTAATTTTAACACCTACCTCGTACATGGATTATGATAAGGTGTGTTTAAACTATACGACTGCTACCAGCAGTGGGTTGGTTAAGTAAGAAAAAAAAAAACGAAAAAGGTAAAGCGCTTTTTTTTACAGAAAAATGTTGCACCATAAAACTTCCTTAAATTTACTGTCTGCTACCAACGTTTTCAACCGAACTGAAGATGTTGCTCAAAATCTATTAATTATAATGACATAAATACTTAACTTTCGCTGTATATCTTTTCACTTACGCAACATTTCTGTGTGTTATATAATAAAAGTATAAAACTTGAGACATCATAAAAACGAAATTTAATTGAAGTTATTAAAACAGTCGAAGTCAGTCTTCTTACCTGCAACGAGAAAGAAATAAAAGAAAAAAAAAAATTAATTTCACAATATATTTTAGGGTTTCTTAAATTATAATGAATTTTGGTACTAAAGATAATTATAGCTTAAGGAAATAACTTTCTCTAAGAAGATGTCGCAAAAATTGAATAAACTTAAAAAAGAAATCTAGGAAAAAATTAAAAATTTTTTATAAAAATATTTTGTTGTATCAAAATGAATATGGAACAAATATGAGTCATTACATATTAAAAATTTTTTTAATTTGTTGCACTCAATCTAGATGCAAAAATTTAAATTCTAGCGATACGTTCTGTCTTTAAGAGATTTGAGCTTTATCATTTCCCAACATATTTAAGTGGCTTTTCATTTTTAATTGGCAGTTTGGTAAAAGATTCTGCTATCACTTTAATTAAAAAATGTTGCATAAACCCGATAGAACTTTTAGTTGTTAAAAGAAACACAAAAGGTTGAATTTTAATGAAAAAAGTTTCGATATTAATTTCAGACATATAGCCATCTCTGCGAAAAGCCTCCTGGACGTCAAAATTTAAGCCAGTTTTTTGAGCATTGCTGGCCGTTTATTGTTGGTTTATCAGCGATAAATTTGTTACAGGGCTTGATTTTGAAGACTAATTAACAGGCCCGTATTTTGATTTCAACAACTTGATGGTTGGAAAAATGGTATCCTTATTTGAACATGGTGTGGTAACAATCTGTGTGGACCGTAAAACGAGCTCCGGCTTTATTAAAAAAGACAATATCCATTAATGGCACGAAATAAGTGCACCTCATACATATTGTTTGGCAGTTAGTAAAAAAAGAAAAATGTTGCCAGAAACAATTTCCCAGAAACATGAGGCCAGAAACACTTTGAATGTCTCATACACATAAGACAGAGAACAATTGCGGCAACATTGTATATTTTATTTATTATCTAGTTTTTATTTATATGAGTTTTTGATAAAATTTCGCGAATCTTACATCAAGGATAATTTAATGTTTGGTTTAGATAATTCGGACAATTTGAAGGCTTTTGGTTTTAAATATAATTTTTTGCAAGGATTCGCCACGGCTTTGAGTTACGTTGCTCATTCAATCAGTTTAAAATTTGACTACTTTTTCGAATAAATGTGGCAGCGTGGCGTCAATATCGATAAGAATATTGCCTGAAGATTTGTTGGCATATTAACGTAAAACAATGACCGACAAATTGTAATCCAGAGACAATAAATCACATAAATGTGCTAGAGCACTGCTAAAGATATATCTGTCACCAAATCGATTTTAAAACAGATCAATTTTTAAGTGCTGTAACGGAGAAATCCTTCCAATTCCTACGTTTGTATATGTGTAATTTATTCTACATATGTAGTTTTTTTATTGCCTTTTATTTACTTTTATAATTAGTTTTATTAGTATTATTAATCTATAGAATGCATAGGATATACATTCACTTTATTTTATATTTATACTGGTCACAGTAAAATAGTAGCATCACACTAAGTATACAGAATAATTCTCATTTGCTTTATTTACAATTAAAGCTTTAAACACTTAGACGACAGATGTTGTGAAGCTTCACGGCTTCAAATGCTGCTCTGAAGTCAGCTTTATAATTATTTTGAAGACAGCAACAACAGCTGTGTATTTTAGATATACAAATTTCAAATATATTTTAAATTGAATAAAATTAAAGTTATTGATAAAAAAAAATGCAATAATATCACGAAAAACTATAAAAACACATAAATTTATTTCCATATTGTATTTTTGTAATGTTCTTTTATGTTTAATATTTAAAAAAAAAGTTTTTGTTCTTATTTTTCCAATTTATATGTACAATGGCAACACTATATTTGTTTATTGCTGCCCATCAAAATAGAAAATAGCCTAAGTTGGCAGCAGCACTAAATGCTATCGTGTTGTCGTGGTGCTGTGATGTCTTCAAAATAATTGTTTTCATTGAAACACATTTACTTTAATTTTGACAGTTTGCTGTCTGCTGCCTGCTTAAGTTTAAGTTTAAGTAATTAAGTTGGCAAACATTCGGGAAGATATTGCAAATTCCGTGGGACTTACAATAGCATTTTTCTGCTAAGTTTTAAAAATTATAATTACATAATTGGTAGGTACAATAAATTTTCACAACGGTTTCGACTGAATGTTCTCACAACGGTTTCTGCTGACTTTTTTCACAGCGGCTTTGGCTGAGTGTTTTCACAGCGGATTCGGCTGACTGCTCAAGCAAGTATTGTATTATTGTGGAGTATAGTTTTAAGTAATATTGTACGTATATTATCAGCCCAATCATGAATATTCTCACTGAAATTGTTTCACAGGGAAAAAATTTTTCTCAAAAAAAGATTCCTCCAGTTATGAATTCCATGGGAACAAAATAAAAAAGTGGCATCATCGTAATTTAAAGGAAGTTATTATTTACAAGTGAAAAGTGAAAAAACTCGCACGGAATTTTTGTTTATAATTGGGCTGTATATGAGTCTGCACATCGATCCAGCAAACCCGAACATGCGTGTTGGTCAAGTACACCTGAACCATCATAATCCGAACCAGTCATTACCAGAACCTATTATTATCTGGACTTATTGTCACTTTTTTATTATCCGAACGTTTTATCACCGGAACTGATTCTCACTCAAGGTTTGTGGATTCGTAAATAGAACCCTGGACGCGACTAAGCCACCTCAGCCGATGAAAAAAACCACGTTACAGCGCATTGTATGACATACTCCGTTATAATCGCATGGCCTTAATTTTACGAGTAAATCAGATCCAAATTAAGCGCATTTATTTTTTATATAAATTTTTCTTTGCTTTTATTATTCCATTTTACTTAAATGTTGTTTGAATCTTATTTACTATTGTTGTAAGAAGCGATTACGGATTAGATCTTTTGAATACTAAAGTTATAGATATACAGTTATCGTAAGGTGTACTAGATTCAGAATAGTAGATCCAGTCATTTTTAGAGAAGATGTGGAGTAGCTAGGAGAGGTTTAAAACTGTACGAAATAATGTTTGCTTTGTCAGCTCAGCCGGTATTGTGTAGACAAAATATTAACAAATATGGCAACATCACTATAAGATTTTGCAATGGACTGAAAGCAATGAAGATTCAGAGATATTCTAAAAATGTTTCATTTTTGCCAAGTTTTTTTTTCAACAAAAGCAACCATTAAAATCAGTTTTCATTCTCTGCAGACGATAGCAATTAAACAATGGCACTCAATAGCACAGAATGTTTGAAAAGAAATTTAAGCTGCTAAATAGTTCAGTGAAAATGTTAAAAGTTGCAACTGATTTTTTTTTTTTTTGTTGCTAAATACAGAACATTAGAAATTATTGCAGAAAATCAATCAACATTTGCCATCATGCTCTTATGATGTGACATGCTTTTGTTATGAAAGAAAAACTAAATTAGGTCTTGAGTTTTTGTTTTTGTTTTTTTTTGCGCTTCTCTTAAAACAAAAGGAAAAATCGAAATACAATCTCCAGTTTCTCAATGTGAATGCAAATGTCATTGACTGAAAACGGGGAAAAACAAAAATTTTTTTTCTTTCACAAATAACAAAAAGCTATAAAACAAACAAACAAACAAAGCAATTTTAAATATTACAATGTTTGTGGCATCAGTCGATTTGTTGTTGTTGGCTGGTTGAACGAGATCCAATATTGCTAGTGTTGGGGTATGATGATGATTTTGTGTTATATTAACCTTTGACATGATGAAGCTCTATAGTTAAAGATTAAATCTTAAAGTTAAAGAAAATAATAAAATTAAATTTCCAATTTAAACATTTTATCACTTTGGGAAAAATCTGAAAATTGAACATTTTACAAAAAAATAGGTTTTTTTTTGATATATTATTTTTTTGTTTGTTTTGTTTTTGGTTAATACCAACTCCCCTGTCGATTTTAGTGGTATTTTTTTTTTATTTTCCTGAATATTGATGTGGCATATAATCAAGTTTCACCTTTAACATTTTTATGTTGTGTTTCTGTTTCAGTTTGTATCAATTTTTTGCAATTTTATTTTATTTTATTTATTTCTTTGTTTAGACTCTGAAAATGATTGACAAACCATGAAATTAAAATCGTTTGCTTGTTTTTTTTTTTTTTTTTTGTTGTATTTTCTTTGTTTTAAAACTGTTTGTGATCCAAGAGTTACAGTTTAAAAGCAGCCATAAAAAAGAGATTCCATGAAAAGTTTGCCAATAATGGCGACGTATCATTACAATCAGTTAAACCATTTTCATCTGCCTGCCTGCCTGCTTGCTAGCAGCAGCTTTATATTGAGCAGAGTAGAAAAAAATAATATATAAATTTCATGTTGCCAAAGCTGAAGAAGAGGATGATCACATGATCATCTTCAAGCCACCATTTTTTTCTTCTTTATTGTAATTTGGAAATTGTTTTATTTTTATTTTTTTTTTTAAACAAATTTATGGTTTCATTTTGAGCGTGGCTTTTATTTATTATTATTTTCCCTTTTTTTAACTTTGTGGTTTTTAAACTTGACAAAAAAATGTTAAAGGATTTATTACTATTTGTTATAATTTGTTATTGTTACTGGTGCAACACTGTCAGTCATCACTGTTGCTTGTAAGCAACATGATGAAAAAAAAAGCAAAGAAAAAGCCATTCAGTATCTTTTATTTCTTATATTCTTTTTTTTTCTTAAATTCATAAATATTTGTATGGTTTCATTAACATCATTGGAATTGGAAATTTTTGTGGTTGACAAGGCTTGCGAATAAATTAAGTATGGCTAATTATTTGTAAGGCAAAGAAGTAAAAAAGAAAATTATTTTTTAAAGATAAGAATACGAGTCAGGCAGCTGCTTCTGTGCCAACTTAAAATGAAAAGAAAGTTTTTTATATAAAAAAAAAAAACAGAAAAATTCATAACAATCAGCCAAAGTTAAACATTATTTATTTAGCTGTCTAGCTCATCATAAAAATGATAAGTGTGAAATGAACCGAAGGATTTAATTATTGTCATTATACCGGAGGTGTTGTTTTAAACAAAAGGAGAAACAACTTATTGCACAAGTACTTAAGATGTTCTTAGTTACGGTTAAAGCCGAAAGCGCAATAATATAGAAAGAATTATTTACTTACATTTATGATTAGCATAACCGATGCTTCACACGAGAAAAGAAATAAAGGAAACACAACCACTCTTTTTTGTAAGTACTCATTTGTCTTTCAGAGTGATCTGCATTAAATTTGCCGAATGAAGAGTAATTAATTTATACTTTGTACGCTTTGAATTCTAAAAGGCCAACCTTGTCGTTAGAATATCCTACGAGTTTATAAAATATCAAATATAAATATCAAATATAAATTACAACCACTTTTTATTTAAATAATTGTCCAAGGTCCTATACCACTATTAAATTATTTAATTAAATTAAGTCATTGTGTCACAATTGTAATTCTCTAGAATTCACGCTACTTAATAATTACTTTGCATGTGAATTTTCCGATTTTTTCGCAATCCTATACCGACAAGTTTTTACAAGATAGCGCACGTTCATCTTCAAAGAGACTGTGAAAAATCTGTATAGTTTCACTATTGTAGTTTCCCAGGTGTAACGAAATGCCTTAGTTAAATTTTGATTGTGTAACTATTGTAGTTCTCTTTACGTAACGGAACATTAATGTTAATATAGTACGCTTCCCTCAGCCCTGTTCGAAAAAAATTATTTATTTCAACTTCGGGTTCGTCGGCAAGCCAAATACAAATTTCAAAACCAGCGGTTTCATCGTTTCGATTCCTTTAAGATGCAAACAAACAACAACAAACATAAACAAGTAAGAGTGGTATATTTCAGTATACCATCTATGTAAATCTAGTTTAAGTGAAGTAACTCCAAGCAAAAAAGCAAATATCGGGGTGACACAGAAAAAAAATAAGAAAAAAAGAAATTAAGTACTACATATAATTTTACATATAAATGCCATCAGCTGTTAATGGGTTAAACATTTTTAACAAATTATATATATAATTGTTTTTTTTTTGACCTTTTTAAATAATTTCTCTTTTCTAATTTTTTAAGCAGTTTATAAATAATAAAATTTTAATTTACATTTTCAATATTTTCTGTGTTTGTTTGAAAAAATAACTTCATTTTGATATTGTTTTTCAAAAAAATCTAATTTTTAATATTTTTTGTTTCCTGATGATGCACCCAACGGTGTGACGAAATATTGAAAATATAAATTAAAATTGTATTATTTATAAACTGCTTAAAAAATTAGAAAAGAAAAATTTTTAACAAATTTTAGTATTTTCTTAAAGATCTCTTCAAAGCCTTTAAAATGATATCCCTATTAATATTTAATTAATTTACTTTATTCGTGCTTGATTCTCATGAAATATTTATTATTTTAAACTAAACTACAAAATGAAATGTATTACTGCGGGGAAAGCATATCCATATGGCCATTTCACTACTGCTCAAATAGCTCATCAGTGGATTTTACCCAAATTTTGTACAGAAAAACAGAAAGTCTTATATTAAAAGCCAAATTGATTAAATGAGAACTCCATTGAATCAATAAGACAAAAGACAATAACAACTCAAAAAAGTTCTATACAAAAACACAGCAAACATTCAGTAACTATTTTTATTTTTTCTTTCATTTTTCTACATAAGGGATCCCATTGGGAACCATTCATATGTATTTGAAAGATTCAATGAAAAAATAAAAACAAAAATTAAAAAGCAGTTTTTATTAATATGTAGAAAAATGAAAGAAAAAATAAAAATAGTTACTGAATGTTTGCTGTGTTTTTGTATAGAACTTTTTTGAGTTGTTATTGTCTTTTGTCTTATTGATATTTGAAGGAATCAAGCACGAATAAAGTAAATTAATTAAATTTTAAAAGATTCCGAATAATAAATTTTCACTTGATATCCCTATTAATATTTTAAAAAATTTGAAAAGTTCGGAGGTCCGTAACTCGGAAAATATAAGCGAGCGCATATTTTTCACTTGTTGTTTTTTCTTATTTTTAAATTCTCTATGGCCCCGTATTTTTATTTTTTTTATTGGAATTACTTTTTTGTTCCAAATGACATGAAAAGATTAGAGGTATGCGTGACGTTTTGTCTGCTGTCTCGAAGGTCATGGACCGATCATACTGATTTTTAATAGCACTTCCTTTGACACTATATCTGATCGATTGACACATTTTTATTTTTTTTTTCTGTAAAATCATGTTCTGTGAAGTCAAATTGATTTCAACACTAACACGTACAGACAGACATCGCTCAATCGAATTCGCTATGCATAAGAAGTCAAAATACAAATACTTTTTAGGGGTCGAAAATGGATATTGTAGAAATTACACACGGAATGACAAACTTATATATACCCTTGCTCCGCTTTTTGTGGTGAAGGGTATAAAAAACGACCAAAATCAATTATTAAATTTTAGAAAATTAGGGAGTCTGAAATTCTAAACACCATTTGCTAATAAAGTGCTGACAATTCTTAAAGAATGCGTTTACACAGCTGAGAGTTTTGAGTTTTATATGGACTTTAGTTAGGATGGAGGCAGAATAGAATAAAGTTTCTCTCTCTTTTCTTTTTTATTCAAGCACTAGGTCAGTTTGTTATTTTTTTATTTCTTTTATTTTGTGTTTGAAAAAAACTTAATATTAATAATTTTTGTTTCCTGAAGGTGCCACCCAACGGTGTGGCAACATATTGAAAAAATTAAAAATAAAATAAAAACTAAAATTTAAAGTTTTTTTTTTCTATTGAACTTATTGAGGAACCCGTTTTGCGGTTCGTTACTACAATAATCATATAATAAAAAAAAATTAAAGGAAACTGACACTTTATTCTCGTTTAATGGCTTGATTAGCAAAAATAGTCAATTTAAAATTATTCGAATAACCAATAAATGAATTATCGCTTAATATTATAAGTGTTACCATTTCAACTAAAAACGGTTACTGTAGTTGTTCAAAAAATACGCAGATAACAAGACGTATGCATCGAACGTAAACAAGTTTTAAAAAATCCTCTCAAAATTCACACCTCTTGCCTTAAAAAAAAAATTCATGAAACTAGCTTCATGCAAAATGCCTTCGTGTGAAATGGGTCTAAGTAACGAGAGCTACTTCTTTTTTTTTTTGTTTTTGTTGATTGTTAAAATAAGAATTGGCTGGTAAACGTTTTATCCAGCCTTTAAAAACAGTCATAAAAAAATCAATTAAAAAGGAACAAAGTTATGTTTTTGGAAAAGAACAATACAAATAAACTGAAAAAAGAAAATACTTTCGCTTAAAGCTTCAAAGCAATTAACTACAAAAATAATAATCTTATGAAAAATAATTACATTTCTCTCCTTAAAACGAACAAAAACCAAAAAATAAATAAAAAAAAAAAGTAAAAAAAAAGTAAATAAAAATTATTATGAAGAAACATTAAGAAACTTCATTTCAATTTGTACAGAAAATTAATTCAAAAATACAATGATTGTAAAATATTTTATTGTGTTTTACAATAATTATATTTTAAAAGGCTGTTTTCATTGGCAAACAAAATTTCAAGTTTTGTATTTTGTATTGAAATATGAAAATTATACTCTGGTGGTAAAAAAGTATAAGTTGTTAAGGATTTTAGTTAGTTTGTTTAGAAAGTTTTTAATCGAAATTCACTTTATGGGAAAAGAGAATAAACTGTCATTTTCGATTGTACATAAGCAAATCATATATTTGCTCGCAAGACTATTAAAAGAAACAATACACTTCAATAGGCGCCTAGTAAACTAATAAAGCCGAAAAACGTGGATAAGGAGGAGATTAATGGATCTGAGATGGAGGCCAATGGACCTGAAGTGAGCAGACAATAAGCATTAGAGGAAGACAGTTAATGTCCAGTCGACTACGTGGGCGCCTCTTGTTTGATTTAAATTTAGAGCGCCCAACGGTCGCAGAGCGGCAAAAAAAGAAAAAACTTAAAGAAGCCAGAGACCCCATGGATGAACCAAACATGTATTCCTTTTTTTAGATTGTGCTTTTGTATTTGCTATAAATGAAAGAGCATTAAAGAAAGTTTTGAACTTCAGTTTACCCCTTGAGGCTAGAAACTTGTGACAGGGAGTGGTCAGTGGGTAACTCGTTGAGATAAATTGGGTAAATGAGCCTCAAATAGCTTGGATTGAAACACAAGAAATCTAAAAACTCCAGGGAACTATAGAGGCCGAGAATTCTTTTTGATAATATTCTTTATCATTTTGAGTTCAGGTAATAATTTAAACATAAAAGCTTTCACTTATAACAAAATAAAAGTGAATTTGAAAGAAATTTTTTAATTTTTTTCTTTAATTTAGAAACAAATCAAACGAAAAATTGCTATCAAATGTAATTTGCTCATTAAAAGAAGAATAAAATTGTATTAAACTAATAACTGCAAAAGCTACAAAGAATGTAGATTTCTAAACATTATTTTATGTTCTCAAGTGCAACTGAACTTACAGCCACGTGTAACTGCACTGAATAACAAGAACATAAAGATAATAAATACAAAGCGATGGATCGTTTCGCATTTCCTTGCGCAGTTCTTAGCACTTGGTATAGGACACGTTATCACTTATAAACCATTTGAGAGTTATTCAGTGGACGTACTGACAAACTTTGTTTAAAGTTCCGTGTTAATTGAAATTTGTTAAGCAAACAAAAAGTTTGATTGACAAAAGAATTTTCTTCATTCTTTAAACGTCGTATGGTCACTGGTCAATCGACCGCAAGTGGACGAGCTTTAAACTATAAACGTGTTGTTGGCAAAAAAAAAACGAATAATAAGAGCCATTTCGATTATAGTACGAGGGCTGCTATATATATTTCTGGCCTGGCAACACTGAGTTCTGCCAAGTGCAATCTGACATTTCCATTGGAAAGTTTGTCATTCTTAAGCATAATCGTACTCAAACCGTTTTGACGTACGACCATTATTTGTGTTGTTTACAGTGACTTGAAAAATTTAATATAGAAAAAAATGGAATTAACTCGTGAACATTTTCGTGCCATCATTTTTCACAACTTTTGACGTGGATTATCACGACAAGAGTGCATTGATGAACTTAAATCTTTGTATGGCGATGAAGCACCATCCTATAGCAATGTGAAAAATTGGTATAATGAATTTAATGGTGGCAGAAGCTCGCTCAAAGACGAATTCCGTGAAGGTCGTCCAAAAACGGCTGTTGTGCCAGAGAACATTGATGCCGTGCGTGAACTCATAATGCAAGATCGACATGCGACATACCGAGAGATAGAGACATCCTTGGACATTTCTTCCACCAGCATACATTCGATACTGCATGAACACGTGGCCGTAAAAAAGATTTGTTCTCGTTGGATCCCGCACAATTTGAAAGTCGCTCAAAAAAAGGCTCGTATCGATTGGTGCAAAGAAATGTTGCAAAAATACGATAGCGGTGCTTCAAAAGACGTTTATAAGATCGTCACAGGTGGCGAATCATGGATCTATGCGTATGAGCCCGAAACGAAACAAAAATCGACCGTGTGGGTCTTCAAAACCAAGCAAAATCCAACAAAAGTTGTTCGTGGAAGAAGCACTTCGAAGCAAATGGTCGCCTGTTTCTTCGGCAAAACTGGTCATGTGGCGACTGTTCCGCTTGAGCAACGTAGGACGGTCACTTCTGAGTGGTACACTACAGTTTGTTTGCCTGAAGTCATCGGAGAAATTCGAAAAACCAACAAGAGAAAACGAATCATTGTTCACCATGACAATGCGAGCTTTCACACATCGGCTCAAACCAGAGCGTTTTTGACCGGCCAAAAAGTCGAATTAATGGATCGTCCGCCGTACAACCCTGACTTGGCACCTAATGACTTCTTCTTGTTTCCGCACATCAAGAAAAAAATGCTTGGTCAACGATTTTCGTCGCCAGAAGAAGCTGTTGAAGTGTTCAAAAACCATGTTTTATAGGTGTCTCAATCGGAGTGGAAAAAGTGCTTCGACAACTGGTTTGAGCGCATGCAAAAGTGTATAAATCGTACTAATACTTTGATAAACAATAAAACCATTTTTGATTATAAATATTCGCATTTTCACTATTAGGCCAGAAATATATAGAGCAGCCCTCGTAACGGTAAAATAGTAAAACACGTTACACACTTTATCGGAGTTTTTATGAGTAATAGAATTGAGTACCCAACTGTCAATAATCGAGTTACTTCACGCTGTCCTGCACGCCCTCAAGTAGCTTCTAAATAGACATTGTGAGGCACCGGCTAATATATGGACGTTTTTTCCAATGTCGTTCTGACATGTGTAGGTGATCGAATGGAGTAAATTATCTCTCACAAAACTCAGTTTTTATTCCACTTAACATCACAGTAGATTCTCAGGCCAAAAACATGAGGAGTTTTTAATGCCTCCGTACTTTTATGAGATATAACTCTGTTGAAAATATGTGCAAAGACAACCGACACTGGGTCTTACGAGATTTAAACTCAACCCTGTTGAAAACAGAAAAGTTTATAAACAAAAATAAGTAAAATGGATGGACTTAAAACCAAAGCTCACGATACTCCTGAATTTCCCTCCGGAGGTACTAATTCTGGGAGACGATAATGCCTAAGGCTATAGCGCATTACAGGGGTGTAAGGGGAACCAGTCCCCTGATGTACTGGCACCGAAAGGACAGAGAGGTATATTTTTGGTCTGTTGATGGCCTAAAATTGCTCTTACAGCCGCTGAGAGGGGTATCCATCTCTGTGACCGGTTTTGGATGATGTCCGTACGGGGTACACATAGTGGCTTTGGTTTAGGTTGATATTCGCGGTGATGGTACAGTGCCGATCGAATCTGCTGTTGCATTCTCAACAGACGGAGTTGTATGGTCTCCAAACGCTCAAGGAAGCGATAGTTCATGGTCCAGCAAGCCAAGTTTTTATATTTGCTACTTCGTTATGCTGCGCCACTAGAGGGCGCTAGTCGACTTATTGTATTAACTAAGTGGTAAGAACACTGTCAGTTTAGGCCATCATGGCATGATAACTTTAATCTTGATCACGAACGATACCCCTGAATTAATCTTCAACTCGTTTAGAGGATCCCGTCCATAACAACTTGTATAGTGCGGTCCCTGGAGCCACCGCCTAACTTTTGCCAAATGTTGTACTGACTGACACCGTTTTTCGTAAAGAAAAGCTAGTAAGTCATTCATAGAGCAGCGTCTACAACG
Source organism: Gymnosoma rotundatum (assembly GCA_916610165.2). Taxonomy (NCBI): domain Eukaryota; kingdom Metazoa; phylum Arthropoda; class Insecta; order Diptera; family Tachinidae; genus Gymnosoma; species Gymnosoma rotundatum. The sequence continues at coordinate 39,490,115 of OU744338.1, forward strand.
GAAGCCGCATTAGCAATTATTAACCAGTATATTGGACTCTCCATCCTTCAAAAGAATGAAATAAAAAGCCTACTATACGCTTTGGAAATGACAAATTGCGATTGGGCAGCCATTATCGGGATTTGTAGCCTCTGCGTTTTTAGGGATAGACATTATACAGAAAATCTTTTAACTCATTTATCAACATGATACAATATGCTGTTTAGGTTTACTAATGGAAGTTATAGCTTCTGAGAACACTGGTACAAGACCAGCGCTGGGATTTGTTGATCGTGCATAGGAAACTTTTTCATGTTGAGACCGGCTAAATATTTTTTAAACTCACTCCCTCGAAAGAATACGTTTGGCATAGTTACTGATACTCTTCTAAGCACAAGCTTGGCTAAAGAAGTTGAAAATGTTTTAGATTTTGAGAAAAAGTTAAAATATGCTTACGTTCAAATAAAATTCTCATTGTGTTAAAAAGTACAAGGATATATTTTTATTGTTTGAAATTCATATTCGAAAAGTGTTCATTGAAACTGAAAATAAGAAAGTTGAACGTTAAAGGAATCAAGACATATTTTTTTATGCTTTACAAAACAAAGTATTTATGCTTTTGTTTGTTGCCTGCATCTGTGCCATAAACAATTGCATTTTTAAATGAACAGTTCATTAAAAAAGGTAATATTTATTATAAATTTATGTTACTTTCAAAATGATTCAATCACATTATAAATATTAATGGGGGGCTTATACAATTTGTAGCAACTACTCAAGTAGTTTAATTTATTTTTTTATTTTTTGCTTAAGAGTAGGAAAAAGGTGTTAATAAACATATTTTACCTTAATTTATTATTTTTTTGGTTTCTTTAATGTTTAATAACATAAAAAAAAAGATTTCATTATTGTTTTATCCAGTCTGGCTTTCGTTTAAATACCGGATTTAACTACAATGCGGCAGCCAGCGCCAGCAAATATTACAAAGTTATTAACACCCCTTTATCTCAGAAAAATGAAACAACTTGTGGCTGTAGTACTTGTTGTATTATTGAAAGCTAATTAAAAATATTTTTTTCGATGGATGAATATTTTTTAATATTGTTTATTTTTTTTTTTTATTACACACGATTTTTAATTAAAATTTTTTTATTTTAAATATAAAAACAACAAAATTAATGTGTGCTCAAGATAAAGTACTTTTGATAGAAAATATTTTTAAAAGCAAAAAAAAAAAAAAAATTACTAACAATAAATAATTGAATGTTATTAAAAACAAGAAGTTGGATTAGAGTTTAAAATTAGTATTCAATATGGGAAGAAAGCTGTGCAAAAAGTAGGCGTTTTTGGAAAATAAGAAATTTATTTTAAAGGCCTTTTAAATATTCCCATAGTTTCGTTATGAAAGTAATTTTAAAATAAGTTAAATTTCGCTGTTGAGATTTTAGTTTTCCCATTAAACTTTCCACATTTATCACAACTTCATTTTCAATCAGTTCAAAATTTATTTGCTTCTCTAATTTTCCGGTGTTTTCTTGGGTTTTGTACCGTTGGTCCGTCCATCACCGACCTAAATACCTGTGACCGTAATACTAATAGATACTTAATAATAATAAAATAAAATTGAAATTGAAAGGGACGTGACTATGATCTTATATTTTAAACCATTATAGGCGAACACTTGAGTTTTACGCAATTTATTCAATATAACGACGAATATAAAAGCTGAAAAACTGAAAATTACAGGGTGTACCATAAACTGACGTGATTTTGATGTATATAAATTTCTAAATCGCAATAGACAGGCCACTTGATATTAAAAACACAGAGGCTGACTGATATAATAACGTATACAAAAAAATTATATAAAATGAAAGGGTGTCTGCTAGAGAGTGATTTTGACGAATCTGACCATAAGGTCCGATCGTTTTTTTTTTTGTTTGTTTTTATGTATAAAACCTTTCGTTTGGTTATGTTAGCATTTTCTTGCTGATGATAGGGTTGCGACCTCCTGATACACAATACAATTAGTCCAGATTTACACTATGCAATTTTTGAGGCATTTTTTTTTCTTGATTTTCTATTTAAGTTATAGCAACATCCCCTCAAAACTCAAACAATACCATATTGCTTACTCCTCCTGCTTCACAAGAAGACAAAAATTTCATGCTATTTTAATGAAAATTGCATAGTGTAAATGCCGTATTAGTCGAAAATAACATCGGGGTAAGCTAACCGTAACGTAAAGCTTTATAGGCAGACAGTTGAATTTGTCAGAAGGTTTGTAATACCATGATTGCTATAACAGCAAGCATAAGTAATAATATTTGGAGCTAAACCATAAAGCCATAAAAGACCAGACCTTTATGTTTATAGTCTTTTCTTTAAAGTTTCTAAAACAAATGATAAAAACATAAACACTCACAAACGCTTCTTATTGGAGCCAAGCAGACTGGATAATTTTTTTGAAACGGCAAGCAAAAGTCAGACCGTTGGGCAGTTAGAACTGTGAAGTACATTGATGGATAGAGCCCTAGTGACTCGCGTTCAATATCTTGTAAAGATATTGCGATCAACAATTTATTGTATCCACTACCAGGTGCAAGAAAACCTCTTCTGTCTGCTCTCCTGAAGCTATCGTTTTTTTAAGCTGGTTCTTGGCTGGCTGGTTTGCGTCACACACCTTTATAATCTGTTTTGGATTCTCCTTATTAGCGCATTTGGTGCTGATTTCCTGAATTTTGCAAAAGCGATTTGCAATTAATTACCTGCTTTAAATTAGCCTAGTCTACTAAGTGCCATAGATACATGTAGGCGTGCTTACTCTGATACACGTACGTGTTTGTCAGCAGTATGTGATAAAATCAAAAAGTTTTCATTCTTTTTTTAGTTGACGAATTTTTACGATCGCCTCCAATAGTGGTTGACAAAAATTTTATTGCGTGGTGTCGAAGAATACCAATGATTACGATCTTTATGGAAGGTAAAGCTAGAGGACTATTTTAAACCACAAGGAAATAGACACTACAAATTGTGGATGGTTTAAAAAATAACAATAACAATAAATCATTCTCTGAGGACGATATCTTACATACGAACTCGAAACGAAAATAGTGAGTGATGTGTTTTAATTTAATCTGCTGTAAATACAGGCACAGAACACGCACACATATTCAAACATTTAATGTATTTATTTGATCGTCTCTAAGCCACTTTTAGGAACTCTCGCTTTAAATGAGTTGAATAGATTTTTAACAGCCATGCCTTGTCAAATGGTTTAGCAAATAAACTTCTCCTTTCGCTACTCGGTCCAATACCACCGTGAGATTACGTGATACAGATTAATGTCAAGACATGGCCGTGAGGCCCTAACCTGCGTCCTCCACTTGACGTAGCCAACAGAGTTGCAATTTTAAAAACATGGCTTGCAGAACCATGAGCTACCCCTTGCTTGAGGTTTGGAGACTATTCAACCCCGTCTGTTAAGAGTACAACAGCACACTTCCATCTATTCCGCACCATCCCTGCCGACATAGACTTTTTAGCCACGCGACCACTTGTATCCCGAAGGGACCTAACCAATAACCGGCTACAGAGATGGGCGAATTTCTGTATGGGCTACGGGTTCCCGTAATGTCAATATGACTTAGGACACTGGTGAATCCTACGACAGTACCTAATTGTTATCTAGATTTGGCACCTGGACACCGGGGGACTGGTTTCCCCTATACCCCGAGAGCACTTCATCTAAGCCTAGGTTAGCTCAGCCAGACTCTTAGTAGCCCCAGAGGAAACCTCCGTGAATAAATTACTTCTAATGAATTTTTATTTCCACAAGAGAGACGAAAAGAAAAATTCGACAACACAAAAAAAAAAAAAAAAAACGCTATCGCTGACTTAATTTGTGATCGCTTTTACAGACAACTGTCCATGTTTTCTATTAAGTCGTGTAATAATGGGCGCATATTTTATACACCATATAAGCAAATAATATTTGGAAAAAAAATTCAAAAGAGATACACGACCAAAGGATCATTGAATATGAAAATGTAATGCACATTTATATAAATTGCAATTGTATATCTATAACGGTACAAAAGATATCTCTAATAGTATCTCAAGTACGTTACCTTTGCAGGCACTCTTCAAATTCTAGTTCTGAGGCCTTATTCTGTAATTCACCTAAGCTAAATTGCTTATATGTTGAACTTATCCATGTTTATTTTCACTAATTAATCGGAATCTGTAAATCTATTTCAATAAATAAGAGGGTGTTAAGTATAGGGTTATATGTTTCAATGTCGTATTTGTAGCAAAACACTGCTTTGTTAAAATTAAATAATTTTAGAGATGGCGATTTAGCTTAAGCAACTTACAGAATAGGGCTGCTGTACTTGTTATAGCGCACATAAAAGTATACATTCTTTATAATTTTCAAGTGTTTAGCCATAACGGTTTTAAAGATATGGACATATAAACCAAATTAGGTCACCTAGGGGGGCACCCTTTAATGTTTAGTTTTTTTAAATTTTTATTACTTTCTATTATTAAAAGCTTTACTGATTCACAATTTTGGCAATATTTTATATAGATGTCCTTTACGTTTTATTAGACACATTTAAATCAAGTGTGTTGTAGGGAGCCGTTTAATTTTAAAACTGATTTTTCAAAATCAGTACAGAAATGAGTGAGTTAATACAGTGAACTGGCGGTCTTTTGTTCAACTTTATCCAAAACGTTCGACACACGTGTCCTTGGAGCCGTATTTCGAATCACCTTACCAACACTCTACCCTTGTTCTTTTAAGATGAAATTTCAAGTCGCATTCACATCAATATTTGTTTAACTACTTTCTATATAAAGATTTTTTTATCTATTTGCTATTTATAATTATTTTTTTTAATCTTACTTTTGGTTTGTTAGGTAAATTAAGGCAGAAAAAAATAGTCGCTTTAAACAGATTTAATATAGAGAAAACAAACAACGAAATTAATTGTATAAATCTTATGAAACACACAACTAATTGTATGAATTATCTTAATAAGAGAGAAAAAAACAAAAAGAAAATAAATATTATTTTCAATGATTTCACTTTAAGTAGAGATCAAAGAAAAGAAAAACATAATGTAATTTCCAAAACACACGCATTTGTGTTTCATAGCATTGTTTTAAAGACATCATTTCAAGGTGTTGGCTACTTAACAGCTCCCACTAATTGCTTTCTCTTTCGTTTCAAGCTTATTTTAGGGTTTGTCTTAATTAGGTGGAAAATGTATAAACACTTTTCTGTGACTTGAAGATTTCAAAAAAATAAATAATATTTTTTTATTTTCCTCAACTGTAAGTAATTACGTAGGTTAATTAATGATCGTAGATTTATTATAATCTGGTGGTTCATTACGCTTAAATTAAAAATTTTGAAATCACGACTTTGAAAACTTTTACTATCAATGGCGACTTATTAAAGTTCAGTTTAAATTTTGTTTTCTATCATTGTTTGTTTTTAAGCAATTCTCTGTTTTTTCTCATAATAATTTAAATAAATAAAATTTGTTATTGTGGTAGGCAAGTGAGTTTTAAATTTAGAAATGACTTAACAATTATTGATATAAGATGAAATAAAAATTAAATATGTTATCAGAATTACCTAAATGTTGCCAGCAACATGTTGCTAAGGATATTTACAAATACAAAATATAGTTTTTCAGAATTTAATAAATAAATACATAGATTATGACTAACAATATCAAAATGTTTTAACTGCAGTTAACTAATTAGTTTTGAAATCTCATCGTTAATAGCTGACATTTATAAATAACAAAATTTAACGAGGAACCGTTATGATTATGAGCCATATCATAAAAATTACGAATTAATTTTTAATTTGGCGAATAATATTTCTTTTTGAGTTGAGTTTTATGTTTGTAATATAAATCATGCTTTTGAGTTTTTTTTTAAGTTATAAAAATAAAAAATAAATTTCTTTGTTGAAAAATAATGATAACTTCGGCTTTTTGTCTTAATTCAAAAATTATTATTATATTTAATTTTTATTTTTTTCTCCTAAAATAATAATTTTTTAATATTTATTTGTACTTGCAATATAACGATTAGTTTGTGACATTAATTGCAAAATATCATATAATTAAAATTTGATGACAATAGTTGTGTAAATAAATATAAAAACAATTAAAAAATACAATTCATAACCTTTCACTGGTTAAAATAAAAAAAATATATATACTCGTATACTTATATAATTGTTACTCGTATTAAAAAGCAAATCACAAGATGATTATTATATTGTAATAAATTGAATAATACTAAAAATTGTTGTTATTTTTCATCCAAACAGTAAAAATCTAAAGAAGGACTACTCTAAATGATTTTCTACTAAAACGGAATGTGCAGATGCTTTTCCCATGTCAAAAGCAATTTTATGACAACAACTTATGTGTGTAACGCTTCGGTTGCAGATTATCTTAAGCAGCTATTAGATGATCAAACTTGGCATGTTAGGACAGTTTGACGGCATACTCGTGTAAGCGGGTAAAAATCGTGTTTGTCAGCGGTGCAGGATGGATTTCAAAATGTTTTGATAAAACTCTATTTTATCAAACCGTTCTGACATCCAAACTTTGGCCGTCTAATTGCCGCATTAAGTACAACAGTTTAAGGAGTTTATTAAAGTGTGTAAGGAGAGGAAAAGAGCTTATAAATACTAAAAAAGCCGCTGGTGTTGTAGACAATTAAAATCCTTAAATACTTTTTTTAAGCAAATTATTATTATATTTATTGAGTTTATATAATAAGAAATTATAGAGAAATTAATTAATTTATGTTACCAGCAACATGTTGCTAAACAAAATGTTTTTCATATGTAAGGTTTTCAAACTTAAAGCAGTATTCATATCCGCATAACGTGTCTACATCAGCCTAAGTATAAAATTTATGTCACATTAAAGAATCCGTTTTAAATTTTGTTAATATTTAATAAGTAATGATTGCAGTTATATTATTTTTAACTAGTAACTTTAACTCGATAATTAAAGTAAGCAATTAATATTGTAATATAAATTTTAGTATCATACACTAAGCAAGCTTATACATCTTTTAAATAATAAATAAAAAATTTAAAATATGGCATCATCATTCTACTAAAAATAAACAAAAAAATAATGAATTAATTAATAAGTATGACAAACTCTTATAAAAGTGATCAATTCGCATTCGCAAACAATAAAATTTCGTCGCAACCCAAATCATCTATTTTTGAAATCATGAAATGTTGCTGTCAACATTTCTTCCCCAAATGAAAAAAATTTTGACGGACTTATTTCACTCGAATTTATATTGATCTAAACATATTTTTTTTTAATTCAAACAATCATTTTAAATTCATGTTATAAAAATTTACAATTAAGGGCTACGAACAAGATATACGCTCTTGGAAAATTCAGATCGCCAATAAGGAAACATTTAGGGTTTAAGCCCTCAAACTTTTCGCTATCACAAATTGTTAGGCCCTAAAGTTATTATAGTTTGACCGTAAACACAATACAATAATATTTTAATTAGAATAATAAGAAATTAGGCCAAGAGATAATAATGAGTTGCATGCCGATCTTTTTAAGCGATTTAAATATTTTCTTCAGGTAATATAATTTTTTGTAGAATATTAAAATAAATTTGTTAAAATTTAATTGAAATGGTAAACACCCACTGTTACCTGGTATTGGATTTGAGCATGTGGTTCATGATGATGAATGTTACCCATGTTGTGCACATGCATGATGCAACATAATTAAAATAGAAAACATGTTGCGTGTTGATTTAAATTTTGATATTTTAGACAAATAACAAAAAATTGATGAGTTTATTAATATTTATTTATAAAACAACAAAAAAAAAATATGTGTAGATTTTGACAAGAGAAAGTGTTAAATTATACACAATTAAACAAAATAGAATACAAATTACATTGTGTATTAGAAAAGCTACAAAGTAAAAACTTATTTAAACAAAAACCTATTGGATTTTTCAAACACCCGCTTAACGCTAAAAAAAAATATTTTTGTTCAAAATAATTTTTTGATCTTTTTGTTCAGTTTTAGGAACAAACCCATTTTTCAAATGCCACCCACATTAACGAAAAAAAAAGATAAAAATTAACATAATTCTCACTTTAAAAATCCAGGGCCAAGTTTGTGAAATTAACAACAAAACTTTAAGCTGAGAAGCAGAATGTAAAGGCAACCACCACAACCAAATACATATTTAACTTCTTTTTCTTTAATCTTAACTCCATGATTTTAGTTTTTTTTTTCACAATTTTTGTTATTTATCAAAATTAAAATTTAAATCGGTTAAACAAAATTAAGACCCCCTTCAAACAATTTTTATTTGTGGCATAAACACACAAAAGCTTTTGGATAATAATTTTTTCTTAAAAAATCATTTAACAAAAGTTTTTTTGGTTTCTTTTGGCCTGGCTAGTTAGTGTTGAATGGTATGGAAAACACAATTGTAAATGTTTAAATATTAGCTACACAAATATTTTTAACATTCATACCACCGCACCTCAAAATGTATCATCAACTATTATTAAATAAAATAAGAAAAAAAATGTTGAAATAAAAATCAAACAACCATAAATGAAAATATTAAAAGGAAAAAAATTTTATAAAACATCAAACAGTGGTTAAATGCAGCTCAGAGACAGTTGAGCAAAAAACGTTTATCTTTAACCCTTAGCGAACTGCTAAAACCATAAAAAGTCAATTACAGGCTGTAGAAAAAAAAATACAGAGAAAACATTTTTTCTCACATAAAAAATCATAATCGAATACTTTATTCGAATAAAATTTAACGAATATGGAACGAACTTTTATATCTAACATAATATTAAATATTTGCTTTTGGTGAACATTTTTTTTCACATAAAAAATAATCATCGAATAATTTATTCGAATAAAATTTTTTTTCTAAAACTAGTCCGAAATGTGAAAACCCATATTCTAAGAGCTAAGCAATAATGAAGTTAGAAATATGGAACGGACTTGTACTTCTAACATAATATTAAATATTTGCTTCTGGTTAACATTTTTTTCACATAAAAAATAATCATCGAATAATTTATTCGAATAAAATTTATCGAATAATAGAAAATTCGAATAAATTTTTTTCTAAAACTAGTGCGTAATGCGAAAAACAAAATTCTAAGAGCCAAGCAATAATAAAATCAGAAATACGGAACAAACTTTTATTTCTTACATGATATTCAATATTTCCTTTTTATTAAAATTTTTTCTCGCATAAAAACTGATTATCAAACAATTTATTCGAATAAAATATACCGAATAGTGAAAAATTTGACCAAATTTTTTTTTTCCCCTAAAACTATTACGTAATGTGAAAATCAAAATTCTTAGAGCAAAGCAATGATAGAAATATGAAACGAACTTTTATTTCCAATACAATATTAAATATTTGCTTTTCATAAGCGGGCGTTTACATTTACTGCAACCACAAAAAGCACGTTTTCATAAACAAAATGATAAATCATTAACATATAATTTATTGGATTAATATTGATCGAATATTCGAATAAAATGATTTTTATATATTTGTTCTTTAAGAAGCATAGGGCCTCGAATAAACTTTCTTAAAACTATTTTTATTGTTTACTCGTGGATAAAAAATATCTGCCATATTTGTAGAAAATAATTTAGGTTGCAGCAAATCTATTTTAAAATGATTCTTTTAATACATTTCAAATCCATTTAATTTACTAAAAATATGGCACTATGTTTTTGTTGGAACTAACGAATAAATTTTATTGGAATGTTAAAAGTTTTTAAAAACACATATTTTTTTATGGCTGTAGTTTTCGCTTGGAATTCTTTTTTTAAATTCTTTACGTGAAAAGAGAATTTTAAAATAAATTTTATTATTTTCTCTTACAAAAATTTATAAACAAAACAAAAAATGAATTCGTTACTTTAATGGGTTAATTTTAACTCAATTAAGATTTTATGATTTTTTTTTTGTTTTTGTTTTGTTTTCAGGTATGTGTTGCTTATGGAAAAACTAATTCAAGATCATCTAGATTAAAATGTTAACTTTTAAGAAAAGAAATTACAACAAAACCAACCAAAATTAGACTAATACATGTTTAATACTTTTTTTTCCTCAAGACAAAGCTGAAAGCAGACTAGAAGACACTTAACCGAACGAACCAACCAACCAACCAGCAGATAAACAAACGAAAAAACAATTTATTGTTATAAATTGATGAATCGATTACCAAAATACCAACAACAACAAAAATATAGCATAGATGCCATTAACAATCAAAAGAAAAAAAAAACTTAAATTGATGTCTTTACTTTTAAATAAACTTGTCTACTTCTATCTTTTCGAATGCCACACGATTATCTTTAAGCCAATTGGTTCAAGATTTTTTTTATTTGTTGTGCTTTTGAGTTCCTGTTTTCATATAAAATTTGTTTTTTATTTTCTATTAATTTATTGTAATAAACGATTTGTTGTTATTGCTGTTTATTGTAGTTGTTGATGTTTGATAAGAAAGAATTATTATTAGAAAGTTGTATTAAAAACGCCTACAATTTGTAAAAGATTAAACAGCTCCACACAACCTATTTGTAGTACATGTCGCTGTTCATCAATATGTTAAAAATAAATTGGTTTTTAAGTACAAAAAATAAAAACAATAAATTATTAATAAATAGTTAATACGTATACGGTTAGCATACTTTCTCCTGTATTTGTTTAATGCTAAAGTGGGATAAATAAAACCATTTTTTTAATTAAAAAAATTAAAAGGAAACTTTAAAGACAGATGGATTAAAGTGATTCTCTTGAATGTTTATTAGAATGTTTTTTAGAAAAAAAAAAGTACTTTCAAAAGGCCCTTGTAGAAAGAATGGTAAAGTTCACTAAGAGACATACAGTTAGGTTAGGTTAGCTTAGGAAAGGTAGCAGTGTTGCCACAGCCCACTGGGTCTATTAATTGGTCCCTTAGTGTTACCTGCTGCCAGAAGAAAAAAAGAAAAAGAAAGAGTGTGAGAAGAGTAAAGCAGGACATAGAAAAACAAAGGAAGAAAAGGAAAGAAAGAACTTTGGGTGTGAAAATACAGAGTCGGCCATCCCATTGACTGAGTCCCAGTGTCCGGTTGTGGGCCAGTGAACCACTGCACCTTAATAAGCAACTGGTCCTACCTGGACCCTACCTGGACGTATGATATACCCCAGCACGGGGCACAAAGAAGGTGTTCCACCGTCTCCTCCTTCTCCTCGTTTTGACAATTTCTGCAAGAATCATTAAATGGGAGATCCATTCTTCTAGCATGGGCCACAAATAGACAGTGCCCGGCAACCGCAGCCACCAAGTTACACAATCGACTCTTCGGTAACTGCAGTAGCGCAGCCGCCCTGTCCCGATTCAAAGAGGGCCAGATTGTTCTAGCGGTCGAACATGTCGATTTGTTAGACTTTCTGATCTAGGCTAGATTGTAGAGAGCAGCGTTGATACACTGTCCGCAAGCCTAGGGGGGTTTGCCTCAGAAGATGTCAATGACACCCTCTTCAAGCATTGTCCCCTTCTTTGCAACTGCCTTTTAGATTAGTATAAAGTTCGTAAAAACTTTAGGTACTTACATATCTGACACTAGCTGGGTTTTCTTTATTGTCTCTGAAATTTCGAAGGAAGCTTCCACAACGAATAATTTATCCCCATTGTAACGCTTCTTTCTGTGTAAAACTCATAAAGTTGGCTGGTTTCTAGAGACCGTATTATACAGACCATGCTTCTCTTTCTCTGTGGATAAGAGAACTTTAGTTGTTTACACAACACCGGTACTGAAGTATGCTTTCGATTTCTAATACCACTCAAAGGTTGTGTACATTCTAATGTACCTATAAGGTGACGATCGTTTGAATGTTTGCTTTAAGCATTTTGCCTTCTTAAATCATACGAATGCTTACAGTAAAACATAATATATATATAATATTCAAATTTAAGTTTTGAACTTGAGCGCTCCAAACCTTTCGGGACATATGTGAGAATTTTCGCAATAATAACAGTCGTTTAGAAATCGCTATAAAATTTAATCCTTATACTGTTAAGATGGTTTGAAAAGGATTTCTTTAAAGTACTTTAAAGATCTTGTTGCAAAAATTATTCTTTCTAGAAAAGGGTTTTTAGTTAGTTTGTCCCTGGGGTTCATTTAAATAAGGCTAGTACTTCCAAAAAGTTGCCTTTAATTAGGCGATTCTTTATAGTCTTTTAGTTTTAAGGAAACAAAAACTGCTGGGAAAAAAGGTAAATTTTTATAATTGTACTTTTTGGGAAATCTGTTTTTAAAAGTACTTTTTTATGCATAAAAAAATGCCAGATTAAATCATTATCCAAAACTTTGAAGAATCATCAGTTTTAAATAGTAAATGAATCGAAATTAAAAAAGAATGTTATAGACATTTAGTACATAAAAAATAGTAAATATAAAGATGTACTCGTCAAAGAACTGCACGAGTACATCGCAACCCATGAGTGCACCGCATACTTACTCTATACTTTTCATACTCGAGTATTTTAAATACCGCAATAAAAAGTTGCGGTGTTTATTTTACCCATTCCTGTAAAAACGAGTATCAAAAATTTCGCAATCAGAATTTTAAGTATTTTTTATACTCGTACGCGAGAATTTTTTAATTCTCATTATTTGTGAGCAACGTTGCCACATTTTTACCCTATTAAAGTTTTTTACTGCCGTTTTACGAAATACTGCATTGTATGCAGATCTATTTATAAACAATAAAAAAAACAAAATTCGATAAAATCTATTGCTTAAACATTATAAGCAGAAAAACAGACAACAACCGTTTTCATACGTATGAAATACAACACATATTTAATGAATAAAATACAATAAAACCCGCTTAAAGGCACAGCTTTTGTACACTATTTAAAGCAGGTATACTTATTTTGTTGCTGTTTTTTATGAACAAATATTTTCAGTTTATGCGCCTTGTTGTCATAAACGTGCTACTAACGGTATTTAGGAAACAAAATGATAAAATGAATCCGTGAATATAAGGAAAATTACTTAATTTTTTTTAGTTTTAACAAAACTGTATATACGCAGTTGTAATATTGCATTGACTGAATCTCATTAGACCTCATAAATAATAAATTGCTTTAAAGTTTTTAGTTTACATATTTTATTTTGTTAAATATAATTGTTGCTTTTATACATATTTATTAATTTTAAAAATCTATTTGCTTAACGAATAGAATTTTTAAATTTCTATCCTGTGTGACTTAAAAAAAAAACCCTAACAAAAACGTAATATAATAAACAATGAACTATTCTTGAGTTATTAGTAAACTTTTGTTGTGTTTTTAATAAATGAAAATATGGCGAATTTTACGGGTTCTATTCAATTTATTTTCTGTTATATATTAAATAAACTTTCATAATTTCAAAGAAGTATGTATGTTAGCTAATTTAGACATTGGCGACTTTTGATATTGTGTTTGATTTAATAATTCTGATCTGATAACTCTGTTTTCCTCTCACTACACACGTTAAAATCTCTCTCTTGGTGTTTGTTGTGAGTATGAGTACGAATAAAGTAAAGCCATCATCACCAGCGTTGCCAGAAGCTTTGAGAAGTAAATCATCATATACAGAAAAAAATCATATTTCATGGAAAAAAATCATCATTTCTTCGATACAAAATTTTATTTTAAAATGTATTTAAAATGTAATTAAAATACATATGTTATTGTATATATTTAAATTATTATTGTTAAGACTGTACGAAGTTTTACGAAAAACTTTTACTATATATTATAGGGGTTTCTTATTTTTAATAATATCTTGGTTAATTTTTAAATTAAAGCAGGAACAGTATTTTATTGCTAAGTTATCTTTTGCGTATAAGATGTCTTCGAGAGTGCTGTGGTCTAATTTATTTCTATATTTAGTTTTGTTTAAATTGACTATTGAGAATATTCGTTCGTCATTTGCTGAAGAAATGTTTTGAACAAATTTTGGCAACACCGGAAAAGCTGCAATGTCGTCAGCACGAGCTATTTTTGAAACTTTTGACCTAAAGTCCTTACAGCTATGATTATCTAAAGTCGTTATAAAAATTTTGAATATCCTTTTTACTAGTTAAAAAAAAAATTTAAAATTGTGTATTAAACCTGTCAGAGAACTAATTTTTGTACTTATAATTTTCAAAGAGTCAAGGCATGAGAGGTCTTTTTAAAAAACGTATCGTTAAAATCAAATCGTTTTAATATTTGTTTACATAACTCATTGTAAAATGCCACACAATTTTCAATTCATTCATATTTTTCATTTGCAGTGAGCTTTGAGCTAGAAATCTTTTGTTTAACAAAAACACCCAGACAGATTTCTTCGTTGTGTAGAAATAGACTTTTGTTTTCAAAGTTAAGGTCGTTATTAAGACTCATGTTCACATATTCTTTTTGTATAAAATTATCTAAAATTTCCTCATACATTCCATGTACTTGACAGGATAAGCTTTGAAAAATTTAGTTTTGTTTGCAACAAGATAATACAAAGCTTAAATTCACTATGTAGTACAATTACAATGAAAGTACTACACATTTGAAATACAAAAATCATAGTTTTTGTAAATTAGAAATCATAATTTAAGAAAAAAATCATCAAATCCTATTTTGGTTTAAAAATCATCAAAAATATGATAAAATCATCATTTTGGCAACGCTGAGCATCACAAACATTTTACTTGAGTATGCTAGACACTTATACTCAAATGGAATGGGTATAGTAAATACTCGCACAAAAGAAATGCGGTGGCGATCACACCGCAACCGCATTTAAGATGAGTATACTTAGAGTATTAAAAACAGACACTCTTGCAGTTCTCTGGTACTCGTATTAATTGTTTGTCACATTTCGATGAAGAAAATTAATGTGAATATATTTTATTAATGCTTTTCATATAATTTTGTTTTTTTGGAATTTTTAAAAAATATCTTGAATGTTTTTTGGGTATTGAAAATTTGTGAGAATATTTATGATAGAAAATTTGAACTTTTTGTCATTTGTCTTTTAGTTTTTTAATTATTATAATGAAATTTGTGTTAAATTTTTAATTTTTTTTTTCTAGTATGCGTTCAACGCTCTTGTCGTTCGAATGCCAATTTTTGACTCAATCGTTCATGGTCTAATTATTTTGCATTATGAATAAAATTTCAATAATTAAAAACGGTAATATTTCAAATATCATATTTAAACTTCTTGTATTTTTTTTTTTAAATTAACGCAGTTAATGTAAAAAACCGACAAAAACAACCACCAAAGGAAAATTACAAAATGTTCACACATGTCTGTCCAATAAAATAATTTAATCTGGCACTTCATAATGACAAACGCACATAAAAAATATTACGGCCACAATGATAAATTACTACGAGTTTTGTACTGAAACGCAACAATACACGAAAAACAAAAAACATTCAAAATTAATTTTTTTTATCAAACTAAATATAAAACGATATCAAAATTGGCCATGACAAATATTATAATACAAGTAATAAAAAAAAAATATGCTGTTAGTAAAGAAAAAGGCTAAGAAACCACTAACAAGGCTAATAAACTAACTTCTCTAAAAGTAAACTAAAACTTGAAAGAAGAAAAAAAATTATGACAAGTTGTTTTAACTGATTATATGCTTTTCTACACCAACAGAAGCAGTGTGGCAAACAACACATTGCTGCTGTTATGGTGGTGGTTTACAAAATGTCTGGATTTCGATTACATTGTGATGTTGCATGCGTGTGTTGTACACATGTCCATAAATTATTTATTCATCATCATTAAAATTACTTTTATTATTAAAACTATTACACAAAATTATTATATGTCTACCTGCAAATATAACAACAACAAAGTAGACAATAAAGCCTTAAATACGTTATTTACTTAAGCTTAAGACTTACGAAATGGAACACTGGAAAACTGTTATCCAATATAAAAAAAAACACACACACACACATAAGTAACTACAACACAAACTCTTAACGCACAAAAGAAAAATTATTTTTTTAATAGTTTTCACTTTTATGTAATTCGACCAACTGTAATTTTCATTTCATTGTTTTTTTCACTTGCAACGCAATTTTCAACAACAGGAAATCATGGACTTACGAGGGCTGCTCTATATATTTCTGGCCTAATAGTGAAAATGCGAATATTTATAATCAAAAATGGTTTTATTGTTTTTCAAAGTATTCTCCAGCATGATTTATACACTTTTGCATGCGCTCAAATCAGTTGTCGAAGCACTTTTTCCACTCCGATTGAGACACCTCTAAAACATGGTTTTTGAACACTTCAACAGCTTCGTCTGGCGACGAATCGTTGACCACGGATTTTTTTCTTGATGTGCGGAAACAAGAAGAAGTCATTAGGTGCCAAGTCATGGCTGTACGGCGGATGATCCATTAATTCGACATTTTGGCCGGTCGAAAACGCTCTGGTTTGAGCCGATGTGTGAGAGCTCGCATTGTCATGGTGAACAATGATTCGTCTTCTCTTGTTGGTTTTTCGAATTTCTCCGATGACTTCAGGCAAACAAATTGTAGTGTACCTCTCAGAAGTGACCGTCCTACGTTGCTCAAGCGGAACAGTCGCCACATGACCAGTTTTGCCGAAGAAACAGGCGACCATTTGCTTCGAATTGCTTCTTCCTTGAACAACTTTTGTTGGATTTTGCTCGTCTTTGAAGACCCACATGGTCGATTGTTGTTTCGTTTCGGTCTCATACGCATAGATCCATGATTCTTCACCTGTGACGATCTTATAAACGTCTTTTGAAGCACCGCAATCGAATTTTTGCAACATTTCTTTGCACCAATCGACACGAGCCTTTTTTTGAGCGACTTTCAAATTGTGCGGGATCCAACGAGAACAAACCTTTTTTACGGTCAGGAGTTCATTCAGTATCAAATTTATGCTGGTGGAAGAAATGTCCAAGGATGTCTCTATCTCTTTGTATGTCGCATGTCGATCTTGCATTATGAGTTCACGCAAGGCATCAATGTTCTCTGGCACAACAGCCGTTTTTGGACGACCTTCACGGAATTCGTCTTTGAGCGAGCTTCGGCCACGATTAAATTCATTATACCAATTTTTCACAGTGCTATAGGATGGTGCTTCATCGCCATACATTTAAGTTCATCAATGCACTCTTGTCGTGATAATCCACGACGAAAGTTGTGAAAAATGATGGCACGAAAATGTTCACGAGTTAATTCCACATTTTTCTTATTAATTTTTTCAAGTCACTGTAAACAACACAAATAATGGTCGTACGTCAAAACGTTTTGAGTACGATTATGCTTAAAAATGACAAACTTTCCAATGGAAATGTCAGATTGCACTTGGCAACACTCAGTGTTGCCAGGCCAGAAATATATATAGCAGCCCTCGTATAAAATTGATATTTTTTGCTCTTTTGTATATTTTATAGGGTGCTTTTTCTTTACTCACAAAAGAGGGTAAAAAATTATTTAACAAAAAAAATTAACTACAAAAGTTCTTTCCTTCATGTGAAAATATAAAAATTTATACTTAAGGGTACTTTGTTTAAGCGGCACTATTAAAAGCTTGGTTTTTATAATGCCTTTTTTTAGGTACTATTTATGTCATCTTAAACTCAAAAGTACTTTTTTATAGCACTTAAAAAGTTTTTTTCTTTACCTAAAATATGGGATATTAAACATTTAACAGAGAACAAAAATTATTAAACAATAATTAAATAATAATAATAATAATTAAAAATTATTAAAGAAGAAAATTAACTCATTTCTTTCCTTCAGGATAATTTAAAATTTGTATTAAATGGTACTTTTTTTTTGAGTGGCACTTTTAGAAGTGGGTCTTATTTTATTTTATTAAGATATTTATAAGAAATCTTTATTTATGTCACCTTAAATTTTTTAAAAGTACCTATTTGGAAAAGTACTTTTTTCTTATATTTTTTACAACCTGTTTAATGCTCTCTTTCAAAAGCTAAATTTTGCTTGTTTATTAGATGTCTTTAAAAACTTACTTTAAAAAAAGTACTTTTTTTAACCTTCATTAGGTCTTCGGGTCAAATTTGACCCATTTTGCAAGAAAATTTTATTTTTTTCCGAAAGTAGGAGGTTTAGATTTTAGATATTTTATGAATTTTATTTATTTTTGAATACTAATAACTATTTTTGGTTTTTATAAGAAAATATTGTACCAAAAAAAAATTATGCAGTTTTTAGCACTTAAGACCTTCGGGTCAAATTTGACCCGTAACAAAATCTGTATGTTTTTACACAGTTTTGTTAAAATAATTTATTTGTAAAGAAAAATGGCAAATGTTTTTTTCACCAAAATTAAAAGTCAATATATCTGTCTCCTTTATTTTCTCCATTTTTGGTGACATTACTGGTATGAAAAATGGGTCCCCATGTAAAAAGCAAAGCTTATTTTCTTATGCAAAACTGATTTCAGTCATATAATAAACACGGAACTAATCTAACGTATCAACGTTATAAAGTGTCGAGTCTGTATTTCTTGTCGGAAAATGAATACTAGTGAAATAGAAAATTTGCTAAATTCACTATCGGACGAAGAGGAGATTTCTTCAGAATATGAAGATAACTTAGAATCGCGGAGACAACTGACAGTTTTAGTGGAAATGAAATTGATGTAGCAACAACTGCAGCAATGACAACAAAAGTAGGTGGAATAAGATATTTCAGACAACCTCTTACAAATAGTCAAGGAAGATTCCGGAGCAAGAACATTATTAGCGCGAAACCACACCTCACCCGCTTCTCTTGTTCGATAATCACAAGGGAAGAAATTTCCACTTTTCAATTGTTTTTCCCGCCACCTGTAATAAACATTATTTTGAAATATACCAATAATAAAGGTAAACGTGTTTTTGATATGGATTGGACTGAAGTTGACGACACCTTTATGGGTACACTTTTGTTAGCTGGAGTGTAAAGATCAAATAATGAAAGTACAGAATGTGTATGGGACTCTGAGAAAGGAATACCAATTTTTAGAGCAATTATGCCATTGAGAAGATTCAAAAGTCATTCTAGAGTAATAAGATTTGACAATAAGGATTGAATTGACACCTAAGCTTTTGTCAACTAAAGGAAGACCGTTATTTTCATCATTTTTTTGCTTCACTAAGGACACTACTCTCGTTTCATATATTCCAAAGAAAAATAAGTCTATGAATCTTCTTAGCACTTTGCATCATAGTCCAGAAATAAGCAATCGTGAGGACATAAGCTGCAAATGATACTAGACTGTAATAAATGTAAAGGAGGAGTTGATACTCTGGATAAAGTTGTTCATGTTGCACTTGCAAAAGGAAAACCAATGGATGGCCTCAAGTTGTATTTTGCAACATTTTAGATATATCAGCTTTCAATGCTTTTATATTATTTACATCGGCTAGTAATGGTTGGAAAGAAACCTGTTTTTCCAAACGTCGTCATTTTTTGGAATATTTAGGATTGTAGTTTGCCACGCCCTATATAAAACAGCAAAATTCCTTGCCAAGAACACAACTTTCTTTATTTAAAATAAATATATACATATATGAATTCGTAATAAATAAACAAAACGTGCAGCTTTAATATTCAAAACAAAGCTAAAAAAAAGTACTAACTTTAAAAACAAACTAAATTAAAGAAAACAAGTTTTTTCATATCGAATTTTCTAACTGGGTCAAATTTGACCCAAAGAACGTTAACGTAAGTAAAATTTGAGGACCTTATGAAGGTTAAAACAAGTTCTTTTTTATAAAGACTTTTCATTAACAATTTTTAATGTTCTTTTTGGAAACGTGTCTTTTTAATATAATATTTTCTGGAATTTTTTTTTTTTATAGTTCAGTTAAATGTAATTTTTGTAAGTCTGTACTTTTTTTATGAAGAGATACGTTTTACGTTTGATAAAAAATGAACTTTTTCTCATATGTACTTTTTGTAAAAGACCAATTTTTTATAAATGTGTGTTATCCAAACGGTACTTTTTCGAATTATTTATTTTTTATTAACATTTCTTTAACAGAAAGAGGCTTTTCTATGCACTAATAAAAGAAAGCATTTAAAAAAGTACTTAAGGTAAGGCTTATTAAGACTGTTATAATGAACATGTTCACATGGTCTTTAAAAACAATGAAAATTGACAACTAAGTATTTTGTATTACATGTATTCTAGAGCTGTTTCGTTTTTTCTCTCTTTTTTTTAACTGGTACTTTTTTGAAAACTTTTTATTTAATTGGTAACGTTTTTAAATTATTAATTAAAATATATTTTGAAAAGCGTATCTTTTTTAAATGGTCTTAATTAAATATATTATTTTATTGCTTTCTTCAAAATGTTTGCGAAAGCTTTTCAAAATCGATAACTTTGTTTTGAAAGAGGAGCGAGCGTACCTTCTTATATTGCAAAGATAAATATTTTAAGGAAACTGCTAACTTTAAAAAGTACTCTTTTGCTGAAGTAATTTTTTAAGTTAATTTAAAGTCAGATTTTTTTTAAACTATTTTGATTATTTTTTTATGATATTTTTTTTAAAAAGATATTTTAAGAAGTATTTATTTAAAGGATTTTATTGAGAAGGTACTTTTAGTATAGAAAATGTTTTCAAGTAATTTTTAAGATACTTTTATAAACTTGTTCTTTTGTAAGCATTTTCTCAATATTTGTTAAAGTTCTTAAAAAAATGCACCGTTTTTAATTAAAGTATTTTTTCTTTTCGATATCACAATATAGTGTTTTAGAAGATATTTTTTAAATAATATTTTAATTAATACTTTTGTTTCAACAGTAATTTTTTTAATTGACGAAGCAGTAGCTGTCAAATTATTTTGCCACAAAACACGTCTAAAAAAAAGGGAAGTCATATTTTAGTAATAGCTGTTGATATAATGAAAAAAAATAATTTGAGCGAAAACTTTAAAGAAAAAAGGAACAAATTGGTACTTTTCCTTAATAGTAATGGCAGTTTCGAATATATTCTAACCGATAAATTTTTCTAGAAGCTTTACAATTTTCGTATGTTGCCGAGAAGTTTAGTGAAGCATAAGAGGAAAAAGAAAAGGCTTGAATTTAGAAGAAATTTCTTTCAAACTTGTTTTGTATACGAGTACAACAACAATATATTATGAACTGCAATAACAAAAAAAAAATACAAAACATACTTCCAAAAAAAATAGTAAATCAGAAAAAATGCCAAACTTTAACTTTTTTTTATAGTGGAACGTTTTAATTTTATATTTACTTTATTATACGCTGAAGAGGACGAAGTCGTTTTGATACAAGAACAAAAAAAAAAAAAAAATACAATATCACATTACAGCCATATGTAGTTTTTTATTTATTTTTTTTTTCTTTTTTTTTTTTTGTTTCATGGAGTTATTATTATTATCTTCATTTTGCGTCTCTGAATATTCGATGACCTTACAATCTAAATAAAATTAATAACTTCGAAAAGACTGTAGTTTAGTGATTTGAAGTAACATCTTCTTTGCTGCTCGTTTGTCTCTATTGTACGTGTTTCAGTCTGATTGTAACACCATTGACCCTGACAAACTAAACAATTTGTTTGAGGGGGAAAAAAGCAAAAAGTTGTCAATGCTGCATACGGGCGGAGTAATAAATATTTTGTTTGTTTTTTATAATTCACGATAATAGTTGTTGCTTTTGTTTTTATTATTAAAAAAAATTTTTTTTGCTATTTGCCGAAAAGTTTAAAGCATCTTTCATATATTTTACTTTAAGAGGGAAAATTAAAAGTCAAATGCCAACAGAAGCCAAACAAGCAAACAGGCAAACAAATGGATATTGTTAAAATGAAATGAAAATTTGTTAAAACAAGTAGAAAACACAAGACTTAAATAAATGAAGTTGGAAAATTTATTTAAAAAATTTAGTAAATAATTTCTTTTTTTTTTTTTTTTGTTTTTCTGAATATCACAAGATATTGATTCAACATTTTTATAAACAAATTTTAAAAGAAGCATGTTTTTTCAATTGACTCTTTGAACGCCTGTAATTAAAAACAAAGACTAGAATTTTTTTGTATTATTGTGGTTGTGATTAAATAAATGAAAACAATATTCCACGCGTTTTGCCCAATTTAAATATTTTTTTCGTAAAATCGTTTTTGTATTTTTATTGTATTAAATATTCAAAGCAGAAATTGTTTTTTTTTTTTTTTTTTTTTTTTTTTTTGCGAATTATATCTTCTGTGTTTCAGTTTGTAGCATTTTAAAACTGAAGCACATAATTGTATGTTGTATTGAATAAACACAGTGATACATATTGTTGTTCCGTTTAAGAGGCGTGTAGGTGTAGGCGTAAAAAGAATTTAAAACTGTTATTAAACTGTTACTACTTCCCCGAATGAAAGCTTAATAACGGGAATCATTCATTATTTTTACATGACAGACATTAAGACAGTTTTTATATGCAAAGCAAACATTTTCAAGATAAGGAAATAATTTTATAATTAAAGCATGTAGAAGATAATATTTGCCTCAAAAAAAAAAAAAAAAAAAAAAAAAATACGCCACACAAAGTGAGGAAAAACTATTCACGTATTTTTAATTTTTCATCTTTTGTTCATGTTTTTTTTTTAATTATTGCGCATCTATTATTGAAAAAACTTACCAACAGGGTGAAACTAAGTTTATTTAATTTAAATTTGTAATAATTACCTGGAATGAAAATAAAAATAACTTGATTAAAAACCAAATAAGAATTATTTAAAAAAAAAACTATATAAAATAAGGAAAGTTATTTTCCGGTGACTTATCTTAGATTTTTTTCCGTGTACACAGAAGTAAGTTTTTATTTCTCTTAAAAATATTAATTAAAATATTAATTAAATTACAACCTGAAACCCAATAAAATTTGAAATGGGTGCAGGCATTTTTTTCTGTGTAGGAAGGACTTATAAATACATTTAAGTATAATTATTTGCTACAGAAATAACTAAAATAAACAAGTATTTTTAATTAAAAATTGCAGAAAAATTTTTACCATTAAAAAAATATACGAGAAAAAAAACTAGCCAGGATTTATTAAAAAGGCGGTTTGTTTAACTGACAACCAACCCCAGAATCTGTATTTGGTAAGATCAGAAGTATGTTTTGTATTATGAGCTGTCGAAATCGGGTCAGACGATCACAATGACCGAGCGCTGTATCAATGGACAGCGCTCGGTCACATGTTGCAAGACCGGTGAAAAAATATTTAGATAATTTGGTCCAACAACTTAAAAATCGCAGATTTACTTTTAAAATATCTCCTTTCTGCCCCATTATACTTGAATACATGTCTCTGATTTTTAAACAGTTGTGAATGAATGAAATTCAAGCCCTTTTAAATAATTGAAAATTACAGACAAAATATACAAAAAATACTATATCTACTCCTAATAACATGGCTGCCTTAAAAGCAATTCAAAGGCGTTAAATCCCATGAACAAAAGGGCCAGTGAACAGAACTTCTTCTAGATGTTAAGTGTTCACCAAATTAATTTTAAAATAAATCGATTTTTAAGCGGACTGCATTAGAGCTGCAGAACTATCGATAGTCTGCACATTCAATTGTTTCGATAGCTTGCCATAAAACTGCCGATAGCTTAGTTTCGATAGTTTTTTTTAAACTATCGTTACTATCGAATTTTTTATGTGCTAATTTTGGCAACTATCGCTATCCAATACTATCAATTTCAGAAAAAAACTATCGATAGCCCGCCCAAAATATAGATATCGATATTATCGATGGTACTATCGATTGTTTTGCAGCTCTACACTGTATTGTAAGTTGCACCGTCTTTTTGGAACCAAGTGTCATTGATATTAAGCTGATTAATTCGAAGGCGTTCGCAAATCACTTTTACGGCAATTCCTTGCTTATTTCGAAGGAAATAAAGACCGATGATATAAACTGCATCACCACTAGTTATTCGTTATCGGCATGAAGATTGCCTTTGCTTAAAAATACAGCTTTGTCTCTAAACACAATTTTGTTGATAAAAAAAAAAATGCTATGAGCTTCGCGAACAGATTTATTTACACAATTTAAAAGCGTTGTTCTGGACATTAAAATAGTTTAAGGGCAGAATAATAAGATACGAATTTGTGTCACCATCTCAGTAGCTTTTATAGAAGATAAGAATTAAACAGCTGCTAACTTTCATGTTATTACAAACTTTTTTATGTTGTTTTACTCCTGTGGCGCTGTAGTGTGTAACATGCTGCATGATGTTTTTTAAATACGAGAAAAATTTCTTGCACTTATTAAAGATATTATTTGTTTTCAAATCTTATTGAAGTTTTAATAACAAAAAAATTTAATTATTTTGTTAAATAAAAATTATTTTCTTATTTTTTAATTAAATATTTAACTTATGCAATTAATTGTTTAATAAACAAATTTTATATTTATTTTTTAATTAAATATATAATTTAATTAGTAAAACACTTAATAAAATTTTAATCTGAAAACAAACAATACCTTTAATAGGTGCCAAAACTTTTTCTGTGAAGAGATTATGTGTTTAGCGAACATTGTGTAGCTGCTTCCCAGCAAGAAATTAGACATTACCTTAAAAAGTACTTGCCATATAATGACTTACTTTTGTGGTTGCCATATTTTGTTACTCGCTTACAAAACACATTACATTAGTTTCCAAAAAAGGAAGTAGTAATGAAACTAGTTCATTATGTTAAAAGAGACTCATTATTTCCTACAATTATTAATGTAATCGATTCTCAGTAATTAATTATAAAAGTCTCATGCCTTGTTAAAATCATTAAGTTGGCAGTCTAGTTGGGAAGTACTTCTGCCAAAAATGCTTAATTTAACACTCGATTACCTTTTCAAAAAATTGTTTGCTGGGTTGTTATGTTCGTTGTATAAAACAGAAACTAAAAATACCACAAATAAGGAAGAGACTTCATATAAAATCCGTTATAGCACGCTACATCGAAATAAAAACGATTCCATGTGGTTTAAAATGTTAAAGTTTTCTTAAAAGGACATTAAATCACCAGATATAAATCTTTAGACAAAATTTGTTCGCGAAATACTTTAGTTTCATTTTCACAAAGTCCAACCAATTTTTTCAATGTTGAGTGCTGTACGGTGAAAATAAAAAAATAACTTCTGTTGACACAGTGCGTCAGAAAATTTTGAGTTATCTGCATGCCTAAAAAGTCAAATCTTTAGCGTATTCACTGCCAGTGAACAGGTTAAATAACTCCTGGAAATGAATACAATTTTACTACTTTTGTTTTATTTTTTCTGAAAAAAAAAAATATTTTTTATAAGTCAAGTCAATCATGCTGGTAACTCCTTAAATCAGATATTATGACATATTTCAGTTTGAAGTTGCTGTTGTTGTTGTTATTTCAATTTGGTTGTTTGTGCGGTAGCAATATTATTTTGCAAAATGTTTAATAAGAAATGACGGAATATATTTATGAAAATTGACCCCCTACAGCTTTAGTGCAATGGGTTTATAACTTTTGTTTCATACACTTTTCTTCATTTGTTTGCAAGATGGTTATAATTGTTGTTGTTTGTTTGTTGAATGGATGGATGGATGACGGGATGAATGGCTGTGGTATTATTTCAGCTTGATGCACAAATCAACTGCAAAATAAAAAAAAATCATTTTCTGTTTTTGCATTGTTCGTTCGGCCTTTCAACGCTTGTTTAAGCGAAAAAAAAATTAAAACTGAAATTAAATTTAACACCGATCAAGATTGTAAATCAACAAAACTCCGGTAGAAAATTAAAAATTTGAAAAATAAAACAAACAACAATAAAAGACTAAAAATGTTGTAACAAATTCAATTTTTTTCAACTGGAAAACAAGAAACTTGAACAAATTTTTGTAACAAAATCAAACAACACAATAAACAACGTATTCAAACTGAATTATAAGTGTGGCAGTTGAATGTTGCACGCCTCACACTAACTCACTGGCGCAATTGTTTTCGTTTAAGGAAATACGTTTATCATCACTTGTTGCAAACGGTATGCAAATTTCATTTTATTTTTTTTTTTTGCGTAATCTTCATTACCGTTGAACACCATAATAATGCCTGATGTTTGACAGACGCAGCTACACACACCTTTCTTTTCTTTTGGAATTTTTCAGTTGTTAAAGAAAATAATAATAAGTAGCAGCTTGTAATTGCAGGTAACTGCTACTGGAACACTTTAATTATAGAACAAGTTTTTAAATGAAAATTTAAAGAAAATTGGAAAGTACTTTTTTAAGTACGTTTTTCAAGAAAAGTACCTTTTTTCTACAAATGCTTTAAAGAGTATAATTTTTTATAAACTAAAAAAAAACACTTTTTCGAAGAAAGTATCTTTACGTACCTTTTTAAAATGAGTACTTTTTTTTTAGTGCACATTAGAACCATTAGGAGATTTTGGTAGGACTAAAATCAACGGAAACGTTTCCTTAGCAAGTTAATCAATTATGTGATCATAATCGGCCGGTATGCAAGTGATTGGTTTTAAAAATTTTAATAAAATTCCATCGATTTTCAAACGTAAACCAAATACAAAAAAATTTTTATAAATGTATGAAGAGAACGAATTTTTAAAAACGACACAAATTACATTACATATGTACATATCTGATCAATAGGTGCCTTATGAAAACGAGCAAATGATTCAAAAAAAGAAAATACTTGGTAAGAAGTGAAAATAGTACCTTGAGTCCGTCTAACCTTTGCCACCAACATCAAGATTAACAGTAAAGCGAAAGGTACGTAGGTCATGGCGGTTTCTATACTATGAGCTTTAAGACTTGATGATTCCAGTACCAACTACAATTAATTCGTTTGAAACGAACATTTTGAGGAAAAAGTACCAGAAGATGATTTACGCAACGACCACCAACACTGTCGCAGTGTTTGTGCAAAATCTATGAGGATTTCAAGAACATAAATTTCAGTCACAGATGGGCATCAATTTTTTAATTCGGGTTTTATCCTCGGCTAGAAGATGCGATGGTATCCCATCTTTTAGTGAACTCCACCCCAAAACCACATTTTGGGAGGCAAGAAAAAGTATGCAAAAATCCATCAAACGAAATCGAGATTTATTTAAAAAAAATTCTGGGATTCGGGAATATCGAGGCGCGCTACCTTGGCCAGATGATACTTGAAATTTCCTTGACCTGCCACTAACACATTTATACAGCTTAAAGTGCTTTTATGATATCAAGGGAATCTTGGTGTACTATTCGAACATGTCTACAAGTAGCAGTCTGCCTCCACGTCTTTCGGGACATTTTTTTTGTAACATCCGCTCTAGGGTTGCCACATGGAAATTTCTGGATTGAGGTTTTTAAAATTATTGAAATCGAAATCCAAGGTTTTTCAGAATTTCGGAGTCTGTGATTCTCTTTTATTGTACAAAATTTTGGATCCTGCAAAAACGGCTTCAATAAATAATTTGACTTTTTTGTGTTGCAAATTACAAGATTTAATGTTATTACAAATTCAAAAATTGAAAAGAATTTTAAGTCAGATTCAACAGATTTTTCCCGCAATAATATGCCTAAAATTTATATTGAAACGTCTGAGAAACTGGGTGTGTACAAAAAAATAAAAAAATTCTTCTAAATTTGAAAAAAAAAACAGTCGGGATTTATTTTTGGCATCCCGACCCAGAAGAGAAAACTCTTAACTAATTATTTTTCCATTTTCCATGATTCCTAATAATTCATTGAATATATATTTTTTTTGATGTTTAGAAATTTCAGTTTGATTTACTACTAATAAATCTGCCAGCAAAAGCAAGCGGTCGGTTCGATGTTTAAGTACATTTCGTCTTCCAGAACGGGTTATGCGATTGAAGTTAACGTCTGTACCTGGCGCGAAGCCCTTATCAAACGGTACTTCAACCACTATTTTGTGCATATTTTCGGCGCTAGATCCGCAGATATACTTTTATTTAGCCACAGCCACCACGTGTACCCAAAAGGGACCTCACCAATAAACAGCTATAGAGAGTGGCGGCTCTCTGTATGGGCTACCGGTTCCCGTGGTGCCAGTTTATTTATTTTCTGTTATTATTATTTATATGTTATTATCCTTTAAGGACACTGATACATCCTTCGACGGTACACCGCTCTCTATCCAGATTCAGTGCCTGCACACTGGTTCCCCTTATACCCCGAAGATACTTGTGTCAAACCTATGTTCTCTCAGCCAGACTCGAAGTACCCCCGGGGGGCGTCTTCCAGAACAATTATTTCCTTGTACGAGGGCTGCTGTATATATTTCTGGCCTGGCAACACTGAGTGCTGCCAAGTGCAATCTGACATTTCCATTGGAAAGTTTGTCATTTTTAAGCATAATCGTACTCAAAACGTTTTGACGTACGACCATTATTTGTGTTGTTTACAGTGACTTGAAAAAATTAATATAGAAAAAAATGGAATTAACTCGATAACATTTTCGTGCCATCATTTTTCACAACTTTCGACGTGGATTATCACGACAAGAGTGCATTGATGAACGTAAATCTTTGTATGCCGATGAAGCACCGTCCAATAGCACTGTGAAAAATTGGTATAATGAATTTAATCGTGGCCGAAGCTCGCTCAAAGACGAATTCCGTGAACTTCGTCCAAAAACGGCTGTTGTGCCAGAGAACATTGATGCCGTGCGTGAACTGATAATGCAAGATCGACATTCGACATACCGAGAGATAGAGAAATCCTTGGACATTTCTTCCACCAGCATACATTCGATACTGCATGAACACCTGGCCGTAAAAAAGGTTTGTTCTCGTTGGATCCCGCACAATTTGAAAGTCGCTCAAAAAAAGGCTCGTGTCGATTGGCGCAAAGAAATGTTGCAAAAATACGATTGCGGTGCTTCAAAAGACGTTTGTAAGATCGTCACAGGTGACGAATCATGGATCTATGCGTATGAGCCCGAAACGAAACAACAATCGACCGTGTGTGTCTTCAAAGACGAGCAAAATCCAACGAAAGTTGTTCGTGGAAGAAGCACTTCGAAGCAAATGGTCGCCTGTTTCTTCGGCAAAACTGGTCATGTGGCGACTGTTCCGCTTGAGCAACGTAGGACGGTCACTTCTGAGTGGTACACTACAATTTTTTTGCCTGAAGTTATCGGAGAAATTCGAAAAACCAACAACAGAAGACGAATCATTGTTCACCATGACAATGCGAGCTCTCACACATCGGCTCAAACAAGAGCGTTTTCGACCGCCCAAAATGTCGAATTAATGGATCATCCGCCGTACAGCCCTGATGACACCTAATGACTTCTTCTTGTCTCCGCACATCAAGAAAAAAATGCGTGGTCAACGATTTTCGTCGCCAGAAGAAGCTGTTGAAGTGTTCAAGAACCATGTTTTAGAGGTGTCTCAATCGGAGTGGAAAAAATGCTTCGACAACTGGTTTGAGCGCATGCAAAAGTGTATAAATCATGCTGGAGAATACTTTGAAAAACAATAAAACCATTTTTGATTATAAATATTCGCATTTTCACTATTAGGCCAGAAATATATAGAGCAGCCCTCGTATAAAGATATGGTGTTATTTATTTCTGCTGTCTCTTTGTCTCTTTAATGTTCGTAACCTGGTAAGTCTGTAAGCCGAACTCTGCTAGTTTCGAATTTTATGTTTTGGACTGACCAGAGATTTCTTACCGTCATGTAATCTAACAAACGCATATCGCTTAAAAACGGCTGATTACGATTTGAAATGGCGTCTTCAAACCGCAACTTACTGCAATCGAACTTTTAGGTGAAAATCTTCGAGCACATACTGAAAGAAGTTAAACTTTTATCGGATTGAAAACGTATTTTTATCAAAATTATTATAAATCACACATTTTGCATTTTGGTATCTTGAAAAGAGGCCATGGCGGATTTAAATTTAATTGATGCACAACTTTTTATTACTCTCTTTTTTCTTCGAGTGTATTTCTGAAAATCTACACGCAAACTAACTGTGTTTAGATAGCGGAACATAAGTGGGGGAATCACAAGCGTTTTGTATCAAACATCAGAAGCCTTTACAATTCAAATTACAAAAGAACAATCAATTATTTGGGTCAGAATAAAAGCAAAATATTTTCTTTCATTTTTTCGTATTATTTTATGCTCGTAAATATAAAATTTTGTTGAATATTACAATCAACCCTTCTTTCACAACGACTCGATATATTTGTTTATGATATAGCACCTGCTTTCATAAAATAATTCTAACATTAGAATGCCTTCCCTTTATTGATTTAGTGGTTAAAAATATATTTTTGATAATTTTGGACAAATATTTTTGTTATTAAAGAGTACTGTGCTGTTGCTGATAGTCCATTTAAGGTACAATGACTTTTTCTTATTTTAATTACATTTCAATACTTTTTTTTATTTCTTGTTTTGTAAAGTAACGTTTTTTGTGTAACAAACAAATCAGTCATCCAACGTAGAAAGAGGGTTAATTATCAGTGGGTACCAAAAATAATAACGACAGGCGTTTACACAAGTACAGAAACTGAAAATGAAACAGTTATTTAGACATGACAGTTAGCGGCAGGCTGATGGTATGATTAAATTGACTGACTGCTGACTTGCATTGAATGAGTGCTAAATTATATTCTGTGTTGTAAGTGTTAGTTTGAAAAAAAAAATATTTGTTTGTTCACAACAAACCCAGATTCAATAAAGATTAAAAGTTACAGATAAAAAAATGAACAATGAAAAAACTCAAGCGCGTTCATTTCCCAAAAAAATTCAAATTGAAAACAACTTTAACGAAATCAAACAAAACACGTGTTGTTGCCTACAAGAACACACACATACTGAACAGAATGTATGTAAGTTAAAGAAAAACCGCTCCCTAATAAATCATTTCATGATTTTTGTTAGAAAACTCTGTACAGAAATATAAATAATTACAAGTATTTTAGTTTTGTTGCATTAGAACATTTTTCATTATCGAAAAAAAGAAATCAACCACAAAAATACCGCATAACGAAATACTTTAGTTGTAACAACTATAGGGTAAATTTTTGCTTGACAATTATTGTTTTTTAATAATGCAAACCCGCAAACGTTTAAATATTAAATTATCTACACCTCTAGACTTATTGCGGAAGTGTTACTATTGAAAGACCAAGTATCCCTCAAAATATAGAGATTTATGCGTCAATCATAGCTAATTATCAAAATGAATTAAAATAAATTTATAATAAAGAACAACATGAACTCGACAAAAAAAAAAAAAAAAAAAAAAAAAAAAAAAAAAAAAAAAAATCAGGTATCAGTCAAAATTTTTAAATAGGAATTTACAATTCAAATATATGCTTTAAAAAACTAACTATAGCACTCAATAGCATGTACTATTATTAGTATGGCTGTCGCCACATGAACATTTATGTGGACAGGGTTTATTTAAATTCTTCTACAGAATATCAGAAATTAAGATTATTTTTTTCATTTTGTGAATCAGTAAACACAAACAAACTTTTTTAAACCTTTTTTTTAAATTCACTATTGTTAATATTTACAATAAAAGTTTAATGTTATTTTTATAGGTTTTTTAGCTTTACGTGCTTCTAAATTTTTGTGATAATAAAAGCTTTTAACAAACACTATCCATTAGTTAAGAAAAATAATTTTTGGACTAAAGAAGCATATTCGTTTTACTTTTATCCACCTCCGCCTTCTATTACTTAAAATGAAAAGAAATAAAATTATTTAATCTTTATTTATCACAAAAAAAAAAAAAGAAAAGAAAAATATAATCCAAAGAAATTTAATTCATCGTGTATTTAGAATACAGAACATTTGTGTTCACGTTTAATGTTTTACAATGCGACGTTTTGCGGGCGTACAAAAAAAAAAAAATAATGATTGTTTAAAAGATTATAAACACGAAGAGTGTTTAACACTCAATACATGAGGGGCAACCAATAGCAATGAAAATAATTTTATCATACGAGGGCTGCCCTAAATATTTCTGGCCTAATAGTGAAAATGCGAATGTTTATAATCAAAAATGGTTTTATTGTTTTTCAAAGTATTCTCCAGCATGATTTATACACTTTTGCATGCGCTCAAACCAGTTGTCGAAGCACTTTTTCCACTCCGATTGAGACACCTCTAAAACATGGTTTTTGAACACTTCAACAGCTTCTTCTGGCGACGAAAATCGTTGACCACGCATTTTTTTCTGGATGTGCGGAGACAAGAAGAAGTCATTAGGTGCCAAGTCAGGGCTGTACGGCGGATGACCCATTAATTCGACGTTTTGGCCGGTCAAAAACGCTCTGGTTTGAGCCGATGTGTGAGAGCTCGCATTGTCATGGTGAACAATGATTCGTCTTCTCTTGTTGGTTTTTCGAATTTCTCCGATGACTTCAGGCAAACAAATTGTAGTGCACCACTCAGAAGTGACCGTCCTACGTTCCTCAAGCGGAACAGTCGCCACATGACCAGTTTTGCCGAAGAAACAGGCGACCTTTTGCTTCGAAGTGCTTCTTCCACGAACAACTTTCGTTGGATTTTGCTCGTCTTTGAAGACCCACACGGTCGATTGTTGTTTCGCTTCGGGCTCATACGCATATATCCATGATTCGTCACGTGTGACGATCTTATAAACGTCTTTGAAGCACTGCAATCGTATTATTGCAACATTTCTTTGCACCAATCGACACGAGCCTTTTTTTGAGCGACTTTCAAATTGTGCGGGATCCAACGAGAACAAACCTTTTTTACGGCCAGGTGTTCATGCAGTATCGAATTAATGCTGGTGGAAGAAATGTCCAAGGATGTCTCTATCTCTCGGTATGTCGCATGTCGATCTTGCATTATGAGTTCACGCACGGCATCAATGTTCTCTGGCACAACAGCCGTTTTTGGACGACCTTCACGGAATTCATCTTTGAGCGAGCTTCGGCCACGATTAAATTCATTATACCAATTTTTCACAGTGCTATAGAATGGTGCTTCATCGCCATTCAAAGATTTAAGTTCATCAATGCACTCTTGTCGTGATAATCTATATTAATTTTTTCAAGTCACTGTAAACAACACAAATAATGGTCGTACGTCAAAACATTTTGAGTACGGTTATGCTTAAAAATATCAGATTGCACTTGGCAGCACTCAGTGTTGCCAGGCCAGAAATATATATAGCAGCCCTCGTATCTTGCATTTTTGTATTATTGTATTATAATACAACAGTATGTGCTTGTTGTTCATAATCTTGTTTTATTTTTTTGAAACCATTCTTGGGACCAACTTATTTATTTTACCAGTACGTCATTTACACTATGCAATTTTTCATGAAACTAGCATGAAATTTCTGTTTGTTTGAAAAGCAGCAGGAGTAAGCAATATGGTATTACTTAAGTTTTTAGGAGATGTCACTGCTGCTAATGTTTACTCTTAGAAAACGCATATCACTCTTAAATAGAAAATTGAGAGAAAAAAAATGCCTCAAAAAATTGCATAGTGTAAATCTGGACTAGGTCCACATGTATACCATACCATTTTTTAGTGCAATTTTCTTCAAATTTATTCTTGAAGTTGCCTCGATATGCGTTATTTAATACAAAACATAATCAACAATAACATCCCCTGAAAACTCGAGCCATACTATAATTCTTACCCCTCTTGTATCACTTCCAAACAAAAAATTTATTTCATGGTGTAAAGTGGCGCTAAAAACCTTATTATGTAAAAATAGTATTTCGTTATATTGTATTCGACATACGTATCTCGAAATATTTTTCGGTATCATAGTACACTCGATTTCGTATGTATGCGTTAATTAGACCCCAGTTAAATTTGTAGCCATCGAAGATGCGTGAAAATTTTATTTTAATTTGTAACAATACTTAATAAATAAATTCGCCACTGCATTGATTCGGTTTACACTAAAATAATACATTAGAAATTGTTTGCTTGAGGCGTTGTCCACACTAAAAGTTCAAAACAATTTAAGACACAAATTGTAACAAAATTGACATAAACTGTAGTTATTGTAACATTTCCTTAAGCCATTATTAAGACAATTTATAACTGTTTTTCTAATATTAATCTTTACTTCCTTTCCCTTTTTTTATAACAGCAAATGCCTTTAGTAAAACCAACTATCAAGAAGTCTGACTCAAGAAACAAAAACAAAAAATACAAAAAAAAAGGAATGTGGGGCGTTTTAAAATTGTTACAACATGACAATTTATTAACTACTGTGTCACAATTTGTGGATAAATGAATGTAAACATTTTCAAGTACTGACAGTTACAACAACCACAACAGCAACAACAACATTCGTCTTCTGTTTACAGCAAGAGCAAAAAACACTAAAAAAGTGCTTTTGTTTAAAAGTCCTTTTTTTAAACGTATTATAAAAATTGCCCTTTTAAAGTTATCATTAAACAACAAAATTTTAGAAATGAAAAATGTAAAAAAAAAGTATGTCAGTTAAAAACATTCCACAAAAATTTAAATACGTTCCACACTGG
Source organism: Gymnosoma rotundatum (assembly GCA_916610165.2). Lineage (NCBI taxonomy): Eukaryota > Metazoa > Arthropoda > Insecta > Diptera > Tachinidae > Gymnosoma > Gymnosoma rotundatum. Next base: position 39,524,727 of record OU744338.1, read on the forward strand.
GTTTATTGAACTTTTAAAACTAATACACATTTTCATATAGAAAGATAAAAAGTACCATGGACCTAGTATGTATTTGGGGAAGAAATCAAGCGGCTCACTGACAAGTAAAGAAATAGTAGGCTGCAGCTGTATAAATACAGTTAATCTACATCTAGATTCAGACCGACATCCGGGATATATATTTTGATTAATTTGCTTTTAGAAGAAAATAATCAGCCCAATCATGCACAATCTCATAGAATTTCTTTCTCACGGAAATAATTTCTCTCGAGAAACCTGCAGTTATGAATTCCGTGGGAACAATTTGAAGGGAGCTGCTTTGCTTATTTATACTTTTTTTATAATATATAATACCTTATTTTTTCCCAGAATTTTTATTACTTTCCGTAGTCAATAAAAAAAGAGGAAACAATTTATAATGGGGAAAAAGAGAAAAGTTTAAAAACTGGCACGGAATGTTTGTTAATAATTGGGCTGATTCGGAACGGAACTGAGAGCTACCAACGTACTTTTTTGTTTAAGGGAATGCCTAATTTTCTCAGGTACTATTTTAAGAAATATTCCTTTTTTATGGATACTTGCATCAGGGACCCTTGTCCGATGACTTAACAACACATTGTTTAATCTCTTAAAAAATACGACAACTATCCCTAAGAAGGGTGCCGTATTTCTTGAAGCGAAAAACGGGTAAGTACTTTTTAAAAGGATTTTCAAAAGGTACTTTTCTTGAAAATACTTTTTTCGAGGTACTTTTTGAAATGGTTCTTCTTTTCAAACAAATTTTTATAAAAGTTATTGCAAAAAATGTACATTTTTCAAAAACTTTTTTGTAAAGTAGTCCATTTGAAAAAGAGATAATTTTTAAATATGTATTTTAACAATTCTTATAATCTTACAGAGAAAGGACAAGTGAGATAAGATTTTCATTAGCTAGACTTTCAAGTCAATCACTTTTAAAATTCCAGGTCGTTGTTCTTGTATCATAACATAACAGCAATGCCTATGATTGTTTCAGACGGCTCTAAAATTACAATGGGAGAGAAAAAACCAAGGAGGCATCAATTACTTTGTTGATGTCGGAGCCTTTCAGTATTGTATTTTATAATTCCCTGTAAGGTCATTGTACAAAAATTAGCAACTTTGTACAAAAATTACCTTATTTCAAATTTATTCAAAAGTACCTTAAAACCCCTTAAAAAAATTTTGCAATAGATTCATCTCAACTGTCTTATAGACTAATTGCTGATCATGTGAGGGCTCAATTGACAAGGCTTTTATTCTAAACCCCTTTGAAATCATTTATCATACAATTTTTACTTCTGCTGTACCGATTTCAATATTCCTTATAAAAATCGTAACCGAATTGAATTCTGGAAAAAATATATTTCCTCATATCCCAGCAAATTACGGTAATTAGTAATGATTTTTTGTTAATTTTATTGTGATTAACTTTTCATATTTTGCTAGTTTTTTATTTCAGAATTCTTTCTAGAAAAAAACTTTGCTTAAGATGTAAGTAAGTATCGTTTTATTTTTTTCCTAAATTTTCGACTCTACATCTAAAAAATAATATAAAATAATTTAAAAAAATAGTGTTGTGAAATAAGTGATTTTATTCCCATAATGCGTTTTTTTTTTTGCTTTCGTCAACAAGTCTTTCAGAACAAAGAAAAATGTATTAATGTCTAGCAAACATAATTCAAACAAAACAGTTTAACTTATCGTACTCTCCTAGATATTCTACGAATAAAGATTATTGTGCTGGGGTAGAACTTAATTAAATTCGGTGTTTCGGCTTTGTCATTTAATGCAACATTCCCCAAATTAATTCGGTTAATCTTAACATCAAGAAAGTCTATACAACTCAAGATGCAGGACTTTAGGGGATATTTGGTAATAAAAACTTAGTTTCAAGAATTCGACCTAAAAGGAATCTGGAAACTCTGCTTCTGGCGAATGGGGATCAAATTCAGTATTTTTTTTTTAATTTAACAAACACATGCTGGATACAGTTGCATGTTATTATGGTGGAACATTTTTTTAATTATGGCTAAACAAACACATGAAAAAGTAAAAATATTTAGGAAATATTTGGTACAAAAACAAAAAATAAATAAAATTTACAATACTATTGACCCAAAAATAAATACTTCCAAATAGTGTTAAATTTGTGGTTTTTGTTTTTCATAAATTATGGTCACCAGCATTGAATTGTCAGCGCATTCACGAATTTTGAACACGAAAAACTGTATTAAAAAATTGCTCAAACAAAAAATTTACTGAAGTGCAAAGACAAAATGAAAAAGAAAAATATATCAGCCAAAAAAAAAGGCGGTTTGACTTTTCCTTTGGCATAATTAAAGCCCATAAATAAGAAAAAGAATTGCACAAATAAAATAAAATTCAATTGAAAAAAAAAACAAATAAAAAACCAAAAAAAAACAAAAGAAAAAATAAAAATAAAACAACAACAAAAAAACACACAAATAATAAAAACAATATCCAAACATTAAAATAATGGACATAATGGGTCAAAAAGTCAAACATATGGTGGTAAATGAATGTAATGTAATGGTATGTATGAACATTAACCAACAACAAATGTATGATTAGACAACAGGAAAATTTAATAACAAAAATATTGGAAATACAAATTATTATAGACAATCAAATTCAAAGGAATGGTTTAAGCTGAATAAAAAAGCCCCTTTTGCACTCTTTTGGATTATTTTTTTTTTCATTTCTTTTTACCAACAAAATATAGCGAATAAGAAGAAAAAATATTATTAAATAAATATTTGTGTTTATCTTATCGACAAACAAATGGCTAATAACTTTAACATGGCGGTGTTAAATATTAAAACCGGAATAAAAAAAAACCAAATTAATGCGAAACTCACATATGAGTTGAAAATCTAGCGCCCCCTTAAGCGGTCTCACAAACGTATCGCTAACAGAAAATGTAGTAAAAATCACACATTTTAGATTTTTTCTAGCATTAAATATTTAATAATTTCCTTTTTTATTTCTGTATTTTTTTTTTTTTTGTGAAAAAAGGCCAATAAAATAAAATGCCATTAATTCTACAAATGGGGAAAAATTATATGATATTTAAAACCAATGCTACCAACGCCTTTTTAACACAACAGACAATCTGATCGACAGATACAACTGTTTTCTCTTGACCATAAATTTTATATTAAATTGCACTTTATAAAAAGAGCAACAATTGCAATTGCAAAACGAAATGTAGGTGCTTAAAATAAAAATTTTAAATAATAAATTACATAACTGCCAATCAAATTTGAAGTATAATAACTTTAAGAAAATGAAACAAGAAGAAAATCTATAATAACAACAACAAATTGGTTATTGAAAACTTAGGTTGATGGCTGCTCACAAGTGAATAAAAATCAACTGAAGTTGCAAAAAAAAATAACTCGCATTTAAAGGTTAAGAAACCCGTAAGGATTAAATAGTTTTTGACCTTTTAATTGTTAAAACACTATTTGTTTTTCTTATTGTCGCTACAAAAATCTACATATCGCTAATTTCTCCCCGCTTTATTTCTGGGTGTCCTCCAGGAAGGTATACTACTTTGTTTAAAATTTTTGTTAAAAGGAAAGAGAATGGGTCTGAAAATGATAAATGTTTTTTTTAATGTCGACAATTATATATGGAATACAATTTCAGCTAAATGTCCGCCTCTGTTAGTCCTACAAAAGCGAGCCCTTTTGAGCACATTTTTCTTTACGTTCTCACACTTGTCATCCAGTATTTTAATAATTTCATCACGAATATTTTGTTTGAGTTGCTAAAGCGTTTTTGGTTTGTTTGCATAATCTTTGTTTTTCATATATGCCCTCAAAAAGAGGTCCGGGGCAGTCGAATCACCCGACCCTGAAACCCAATCAACACCGCTTCTTGAATAACTTGTTATCGAAAAAGGTCTCGCAGCAATTTCATTGTAATTCTGGCTGTATGCGATGTGACACCGTCTTGTTGATACCACATGTAAATCAAGCGCAAAGCATGAAGTTGTGGCACTAAAAAGTTATCAATCATATCACAATATCGCTCTCCATTAACAGTTACCGTTATGCCGTTTTCATTTTCAAAGAAGTAAGATCCAATGGTTCCCCTGACCAAATTGCACACCAGACTGTGACTTTTATTGCATGCAAAGTTGACTGATGAACAGTTTGAGGGTTTGCCTCTGCCCAGAACTGAATATTCTATTTATTCACATATCGATCCAAATGAAATTGTGCCTCGTCACTCATTATGATTTTTTCTTGAAAAGTGGGTTTGTCAGGCGTGAGCTGGTACATCCTATTGGCATATGTAGGGTGGCCTAAATGGTATATTGGAAGAAATTCTTGTGGCAAATAAATATTAAATGGAAACAAATGCAAATCCTTGTGCAAAATTGTGGCCAAAGTTGTTCTTGAAAGACCAAGCTCATGAGCATGCCGTCGTATTGAGATTAATGGATTGTTTTGAACACTTTTTATAGCAGCAGTAATGTTTTTAGCCGATCTTGCAATACGTTGTGGTCCATGCTTGGGCCTATCACCTATAGACCCTCTTTCTTCGAAACCATTTACTGCACAATAAATAGTGCGTTTTGTTGGCTCGTTGTTTTTCCCAAAAATTTCACGTAAATTTCTCATTGTCACAGTAATCGATGATTGATTTTGATAAAATATTTTAACGATAAAAACACGTTGGTTTATCGATCGGTTTATCGATTTTTTTTGGTACCCCAGTACCCCACCACAAATATGCTGGCCGTTGTCTGGCAGGTACAACATTACGACCCGCCATAACCGCAAAAGTTCGATTTGCACCTTCAAGATAGTATCCTTGTTAACTTGTCCCACGAACGAAATCATGACCTTGTTTCTGTAACAAAAGTATAACATTCTTTACATAAAATATTGTAGTCGTATTTTTTTAAACAGGGTGAGCTAGAATTAATAATATTCTTAAAAATAACAAACACTTTTATGAAGTACACTAACTTACCCTGCGTGAAGCAAGATGATGACAATATTTTTGTGTGAGAAATTTCTCACTTAAGTTACAGAAACGAGACACTGTCGATGACACCTGTCGAACTCCAATTTTGGTATCTCCTTATCAGCGCTTATTGATATTTCCTGGACATCTTTTCTGCTTTTTCTTTAGGAATTTTTAATTTTAAAGGACAATAGTGAAAACCATAAGAGATGGGACAAGGAAAGCTCTCAGGGAGTGGGCCAGTTAATCTGCTAAAGTACTCCTGAGCAAAAGGTCCCTTTTGGCAAAAAGTCCAACAAATTTCTTGGATGTAATTGAGATATAATCCTTAGGACTTCAAGATAGGTCATGCGAAGTCAAAGCATTATCTGAACAAGATCATAATCGAAGAAAACTCCCACGAAAATCGAAAGTAAAGGCTTGTGACAATACAAGTCTTAATGAAAGTAAGGCACTCGTATATTACCCGTCTCGTACATGCATTTAAATGAAGGATACATAAGATTCAACAGAGTACTCTTACTTGTTGATCGTGCAATTAGATTTTAAGAGGAATTTATAAACGATTTTAATATTTTAATGTTTAGTCTCGTCTCGTGTTGTCTGCCAAAAACATTCTTGCCCATATATTTAACAGCGACTTGATTATGTTTACGATTTTTATACCTCTCGTAACATTTCATTACAAAGAGTTTCAATAAATTAAATTCATTAAATTTTCCATTGCATAAACAAAAATTTATTAATGTTTTTTCTTTCAGTGTATCTTAATATATAATGATGCCATTTTAGTTTTAATTTCAAATTTTTTAATACAAAGAAAAACACATTTTGTTGTTCATATGTTAAGTGTTGGAGAAAAAAAAAATATAAATTACTATAATTATTAACACAGACAAACGAACGAAAAGACGGACGGGCAAATAAATTCGTACATTTTATTTTCAAATATAAACGGCGGCAAAACGTATTGTTTGTTAAATTCCATGAGATTTTTAAAACGACAGAAATTACGCCGCCAGTTACTACTACAGCTTCAGTATTGCCAATCGCTCGAGGATAATAATTCAAATTTCAATATAATTTTACATCGATATTTACAACTATTTTTGGTTTTAATTTTTTTTTTTTCTTTTCTTTTGTATGTTGATGTGTGATAAAATTTGATATTTTTCGCTTTCGTTTGAAGTAAAATGGTTTTATTATTTGTAAAATTTTTTTCTTTTCAAATTAATCGTTTAAATAACTTACATTTACTTATTTGGAGGGCGGGAGTTATTTGAAAGTAATTTGTGTTAACAACACTTACCTGGAAAGAGACAATAAAAACAAGAGAAAAAAAAATTAATAATTGTATTGGAATGAATATAATTCGTTTTTATAAAGTTTAATTTGTATTGAACTTTTTATCAAATTACATGCGATAATAAGGTTAAGCAAGCGGTTAGAGGAAAAAAAGGACAGATTTAAACAGTTAAATGCGGTTATTTCGTTTTATCCTTTATTCATGCTTTCTATTTTTTAGGCAAAGAAAACTTATTACAAGTCCATTCAGCTAGAAGGCACAAGGTGAGCGATACCCGCCTCACCGTATCTGAATGTGCGTCAGAAGCTCTCAGGTTTCTTCTATGCAGCTGGATAATTAAATATGACTGAACTCTAGTTGACTGTAAACCTCCAATTTTATTTAAAAATTTACGTGCTCAAGTGGAGTTCTGTGTCGGTGGAAATCTTGTTTCCATTGTTGGGACTTTAATATGAATTTATAGTATTGATAATGCGATAGAGATGGACAAGAATACTCACACGAGCAGGACGAGTTTAATCTCTAAAGACACTCTTGACACAATAGTCGGTCGGCAGGAATTCTAGAAGGCTGCTTGGAGAAGCATACGATTCCAGGCTGTACCTGGGAGGGGCTACAACTAATATCAGCAGTGGCTAGTGTTAGAACTAGGGACATTAAGAGCAGGCAGATGTTAACAACTAGGAAAAATTCTGCATTGAAAAAAAAATAGTTTTTGGTTTATACAGAATTCTATTTGATCAATACATTTAAGATTTATCCCATTTTTTTTTTTTTGTTTTTAGTAAATGTTGATCTTGCTTTGCAATTAATAAAATTAAAGTTTATAAAAAAATAAATTACAAGAATTTTTCAATTGAGTTTATTTGATTTTGTAAATAAAAACAATGTTAATCGTTCGCTGATGGCTTGAAATAAAAAGTCATGTAAAACCCTCAACTGAAGATGATGGAAAAATTACAACATTTTAAACTCGAAAATCAGCAGGCATATACCAACTGCGGACGGACAGAATTACAAAAAAGACTTCAAACATTAATTTTAAAGTTAAAAATGTCAATAAAAATTTGTTGAACAAATTAAATTAAATGTTAATAAAACAACGAAGCATAACATCATTTGCACCGAAACGACAACAATAATAATAATATTTAAACACATGAATAGTTGCAACAAGTAGAGACTCACAAGTTTCCTAAACCCAACAAACAATCCATAATAATTGTCATGCAATTTGGTTTTAATGACAATTTTACTTTTGTTTTTCTTAACACTTTTTATTTTAATTTAATGTATAGATTTGCCAAAAAAAAAAAAAATAAAGACCTCTAAAATATTAAAATCTAATAAAAAAAAACGATTTTAGCGAGAAGCGATAAAAACACTGAGCTTTAAAATTAAATTTAATATTGTTATGCTTTTCACTTTTTAAATGTAGAAGTTCCTTTTATTGCAACAAATACCTCGAACACTTTAGTTTTACTTTTGTCTTGTGTGTTTCTTCTGTAAATGTGACTGTGGCTATCATCTATACTAACGATGTTACACGACACGTGTTTTAAAAAGCTTACAACGACTCCAGCTACTAGATGTCTTGTTTAGCAAACTTGCCTCTTAAACAAGCGCAACCATTCATACAGTAAAGCAATATGGCTCCGATGATATACTGAGCCACCACTGTCACACACTTTGTTCCCATTTAATTGACGCACCGCGAGGTTTGGACTACGATTTCCAAATTTTAAATATAATCTCTCCTGTTTTTAAAAATGAGCATGTGGTTGCTTTCTTTTTAAGTGCGCATTTATAGTAAATGAAACTCGAAGCGTAAAGTTTTTTTTTTTTACCCGCAAAATGTAAAGTAATTAAAACTTAAGCACAAAAATACAAAAAGGGTTTTCAATTATAAGCCCAGGGATGGACAAATATGATTAAGATTTCCGTCAATACCTGCCAATATGTCCTAAACTGACGGTGGTCTTACGACTGGGTGTAATACAAAACTTCGACTAGTGACCTCCATTAGCGTAGCCAACGGAGTTGCAATTCTAAGAACATGACTGGCACTTGATTAGCACCGCACCTTCTCTGCAAACACCAACCTTAACCAACAGCCACCACGTGTACCCCGAAGGGACCTCACTAATAACCGGCTATAGAGATAGGTTAGGTTAGGTTGCACAAGCTGTCGGCGTAATGAGACTGACTCACTTGGGTCCTAAAGTGCCCGTTGTGTCACCTTGAATATGATGTGCAAGGATCAGATTCAGGTCCCTACGGTACCATCAAGCTGTCGGTGTAACGAGACTGACTCACTTGGGTCCTAAAGTGCCCGTTGTGTCACCTGGAATAGGATGTGCAAGGATCAGATTCAGGTCCCTACGGTACCATCAAAGATCGATATCCAAACCAGCCAGAGGACCGGATAAACGAGTTTATAATGCAGTCTAAGACTGCTGAAAATGGCTGCTCTATTACCAGAAAGAGCTGGACAATGGCAGAGCAGATGCTCCACCGTTTCCTCCTCCTCCTCATCCTGACAACTTCTACAGAAGTCATATTGCGGAAGATTCTATCTCCAAGCACTATACCCAAGAGCTCTTCGTCTGGAATGGACAATCCTAATTGTTTAAATATGATATTTGGTTTTTTAGACGTGATTGATTCGGAAAATTTTCTCGTACTAAATTATCACTTTCTCGAGCGTGAATACCAGTGGCCGCAAAACCATAACATTCATCGATAAAATCGACTCTATATTTTGTATTCGCGTTAAGAAAAAGTTCTGGTGCCTCTGTCAGAAGTGGAGTATTCAATCGAGTAACCAATAATAGAGTTAATGGTATAGGTGAGGGAAGGTGAAAGAGACACTTGGGGTTTCTGCAAATCCACACTAAGTCTGGAGAACAAAATCAACCAGATTAATCCAGATCAATGCAGATTAAACATAGTTTTTCCAGTAGAGTAGCATCCAGGAACTGCCAAGAAGTTTTGCTCCATCGGTAACGAGAACAAAGGATTTACTCCATCGTTTCTTTCTCCAGACATTCTTTGAAACGGTCTTTTTATTTAATCTTCTAGATACGTCAGCAATTACACAATGCCCTGTCTTTACAGCTACGTAAAGGGGTCGAGATACTTTGAAGTCACAGCTGCCTCAAGCAATTTCTATTGAAAATTCCTTCACATAGCTAATCTACTTACCGTTCTCTAAGGTGGATTCCGGGGCTACCAAGTTTGTGTGAAATTGAATATTTCCGTGCACCTTCACGTTTCCCAGTACTCAAAAGATTATTAGAAATATCTTTCCATTCCGTTAAGAGATGTGTGTCAGTTAAAAACTAAGATGTATGTCCTTTAATCCAGCTTTGTTGTCGATAAATATTTAGACACCACTATAATGTAGTGCCCTGAGCCCCGGTTCCTGGGAGAGATTCAGATTAGTATGTCTCGCCATCTCGATACCATCTCGTGCGACGTTTGCGAGCAATTTTGAATATTATTTGATGCAGCTTTGTTGTGCGAAGAGATCTGGATTTCCTTACCATATAACTATCCCATGGTACTCTAGCAAATGTTCCGCTCTCTTAAAACTCAAATTTTATTTAAATTCACGCTGCATTCAATCTTTGAAAAAAAAACCAATTAATACAGAATGTCAAACAGGCCAACTTAGCCTTAAAATCAGAAAGAAATAGCCCCATCTCCGTCTATCCTGCTCGAATGCACACTTCTACAGTTTCGATGGCCGAAATTCCAAGTGTAGAAAAGGAAATTTTTTGCTGCAGCCTGCTTTTGTTTCAGAATTCGTATCCTGTGACTTTTTTGTGCTTTTTAATTTTAGAAAGGGTTCGGCAAAATTCATTGGAATCTACTAAGTAATTAATCTTAGCAGCCCAAGAACAAGACTTTTCGAAATCTTACGATTTGGTTAATCAGAGAGTATTGAATGAAATGAAGGTAACTTTCTCTTTTAGAGAAATAACATTTATTAGGTTTTTAATATGTTTTTTAATTTTGTTGTTGTCCTTTTGTTATTATACAAAAGTTTAATAAACTTTGTTTTTCTTCTTTTGTTGCTTTTATTTCGTTGCAGCATTAAGTTTCAAAACATTTCATTATTGAAAACAAATTAAACAAGTGTTCGTCGCATGTGGCATGTTCAAAAAACTACTGAGTGTATACACACACATACATATGAAAAATTTATTTTATATTTAACATTATTAGTTTCATTAAAATTTTACTTTTTCATTTATTTAGTTTTAATACGAAATTAAAAATAAATGTTTAAAAGAAAAAACTTTTTAAAATTGTAAAAATATTTTCAAATAAATTTTTGTTACAAAAAAAAAATACAATTGAATGAACCGCGTATACAAATTAAAAGAAAATTTATCGATTAAAATTGTATTGTGAAATGTAATAACTTTTTAGACAGTTTAAACTTTGGAATTTTAAAATTAAAAATATTAAGGCGATTATTTAATGGATCGAATGAGTGTTTTCAACTAAAAGCGTTAGTTTTTTAAATGGGAAATATATATTGGATTATTTTGTAGTGTTGTGTATTTAAAGCAGCTTTACTTATAAAATTAACGCAAGAAAAATAAGAAGTTAATTAATAACCCTACTGGTTTTTAAATATTAATTTCATATTTTAAGGCTCGAAACTTTGATATTACCTTATGCTTAGTTGTAAATAATACCGGTGCCAACACTGTTTTTCGAATCTTCAGCAGAAAAGGCCATTAACTCCTGCATAAATTGTTTAGAACTTCATTTAAAATATTATAGTTTAACCCAAATTAAACAGTTTTTTTAGTTTAAAAATATTTTTGAAACAATTTCTTAGGTTTTATTTAAAGACACCGTTGATATTTTAAGTTCCTGTCGCCGCCGCAGTGACATTTTGTTAGCTCAGAACTATTGCTGCTTTTGTCACTCAAAAAAACACTCAGCTGTTTTCTTGTGTAAATTTTTACAAGAGCCGTTGCAAATTTGCAAAATTTATCTCCTTGTGTTTTGTTGTTGTGGTAGATGACGATGACGAAGGTCGATTCCAATTAGCCGTCTTTGTATATCAAAGAGACCAGAAAAACTTAACTAAATAATACAATTATAATTAAGGTCCGTGTACTCTATTCGGGAGCTAATATCAGCTTCAAACAGCGAATCACTTTTAATGCGCTCGCTTAACGTTAAAGGTTTATGCCAACAAGTCTTTAACAATCTGTTGGGAAAGTGAAAGCGAGTCTTTTAATTTAAGAATTTAACCAGATCGATCCGACTCTTAAAGAACAAAGTGTTTAACACGTTGACTGCCACGCGTGTTTACAACAAAATCCCCGTCAGGCCACCCGTGCCACTGTAAGATGCGTGCTCTGCTACCGCATGTCTGTTTACATTTCTTTCGGTACTCTCACCCCGATATCTATTACGATCCTCATTTATCACGTTATTACTCTGCACGAGCAGTTGTAATCTATGCCGTGTACTGAGTAGTACAACTAATATCTCTGCCCAACTAATATCTCAACCGCACCTTTGCAGTGAATGCTTCAATATTTTGCACTGTAAATAATTTTGTTAATAAACGATTTTTAAAAAATTCAACAGTATTATTATCTCCTGTCATATATTTATCTAAATATGTTCGGAAATCCTTTGGAAGGAGTCACCCGACGTGGCCTGATGAGAACTCTTGCTGTCACCCGAATACGGGTGACGTGGCCTGATGAGAACTTTTGCTGTCACCCGAATACGGGTGACACGGCAGTTAACGTGTTAAAGTTGGCTATCAAGGTCACTAGCCAGTGTTTTTTGGAATTTATATGGAGGAGTCATTCAAATTGAGAATTTCAAAAGTCAAACAATAAATGAAAAATATTATTTCAAAATAAAAGAACAGAAGGAAGAACATTTTTCACTCCTTAAATCCAGTGTTTCAACTTAATTGAATGGCTCAACGAAAAAAAAAAAAAATATTAATATAAATAAAAAGGTCATATTGCGAGAAAAGCTAAATTTAAAAGCTTTCCGAAATCTTTTAAAATTATGCAGCCTTCCACTTTATAACATCCTGTAGCTTCGTAAAGAAATTTCATTACCCACCGCAGCCATGCAGACTACATAAACGCTGTGAACTGGGCAACACTCGAACACACGATGTCTGCTTTACCAACCAGGCTCTTTAACGATTATTAGTCACAACTGATAACTTTTCTAATCAAGACTCTGAAAGATTTGAACGCTTTTTTCCTAATTTATTTATATTTAAAAAACTCATTTCCGCGGTAACAGCAACAACTAGTTCTTTTTTTTACTAAAGTCGCTGTTGGGATATGAATAACTTATGCAGCCATCCCTTTATAACATCTCGTAGCTTCAGCAAGGCTTGAATGTATTTTTTTTTTTCGTAAGCGAGTGAGAACGAGGACTGTGTTCCTTCAGATTACAAATACGCTGTAACGCCTGCAAGACTCGAACACACAATGTCCAGTTTATCAACCAGCTACGGCTGATACTTTTTTTTCTAATAGAGATTCCAAGAGCTTTGGAAGAACTTTTTTTAATTATTAGCATTTAAATAACTCATCAACCGTGGCAACTATAACTTACCAACAATTTATTTTCTTTCTTCTCAAGTCACTGTTGGGATATGAACTCATGACTCATGTCTGTAAACAAGCACGCAGTTAACTTTCCCAACACACATCGCACTTGTAAGTTGTAGAAGTTAAAACTTTTGCAGCTCTGTGTTTCTTATCTTAGGCACACATTCTTAGGGGGCGACATTAGCTTTTATTGTTGAATATGTGTATGTGTATAGAGCTGCCAAATCTTATTATCGTAAAAATTTTTTTCACTGCTTTTGATTTCATTATATGATCACTTGCTTTAAATTTATGTAATTTAGAAAAGGAATTTAGAAAAATCAAATACAAAAGCCTCTTTTAAGGGCACGACTGCCTATCCAACACATTTGTAGGATTCGCTTCGAAAAACATCTGATGGAATTCTTTTCTACTTAGAAAAATCATAAGGAAAAGTCCGTTTTCACTGTCACTTAGGAAATTGTACATCTGTTAGTAAAGAAACTGTTATTTTAGCAAATTAGAAAGATCTGTCCAGAAGTATGTCACACATCTCAGCTTTTGGACATAACTGGCATTTGTGACAGCTCCTTAAAGTGAGTACTCCTTTCAGTTCAGCTAATGAGAACGAACTAGTTTGTCCATTTAGTTCAAAGCTCACTTAGTGAGAAAAACAACTCGGCGAATCCAGTTGATCTGTTTAGCTCAATGGTTTTTAACACATAAAATTTTTAGTGCCCTGTGATAAACTTATCAGAAATTGAAGCATGCACTTTTATCTGACTTATTTTTTGTACACCGTTAAAATTAAATAAGAATATTGGTTCATAATAATATATGTATTTTTTGATTAGAAAAGGATGCTTTTGCTTAATTTGTGCTAAAATAAATTTTAAGGCTTCACTGTAGTTTTAGTTTTATATTTTTTTTCATATTAATAATATATAGTTCAATGGAGTATGTCATTGGAGTCTGTCGTTCAAATGAACTAGTTCGTTCATAACTACACAATTCATGTCCTTTATTAAAAAATATATTATTTGTTGTAAAAATGCGATAATGGCGGATGTTCTTAAAAAAAAACGTCAAAAAGGAAGTAAGTAAATTCTTGGACTGATTTACAAAAATCAGCAATCGCTTTAAGAGAACTTGGGCGTGTTTTGCACTCACATTTTAAGGCAAAAAGAATATACTTAATTTTAAAATAAGGTCTCTTTTGTGTAACAAGGAGGTGGAGAAATAAATTAAAAAAAAAAATTGTTAAAAAAGCAGGAGTTTAAGAGATTCGGTATAAAAATTTTATTTAAATAATTTTTAAGTTTTATGCAATAAATGAGGTAAGATTTCGTAATAGAAATAATTTTCTCCAGACAGTTATCAGTTGCCTGATTTTGCTTTAATTCATTTGTTCGGCTTTGCCTCAGTAATTTTTACATTTCAATATCTTTTTTTTTTTTTTTTGTTTTTTTGTTTTTTAAAACATTCACTTTGCAACCTCTAAAGCAGTATTTTGCTGGCAGTAATTGTAAATAAAGCAAACAAACAAAAAACTTGTTGAAAATATTGCGTGTTAAAAGTGATTTTCAATTTTCAATATCTCGAAATGTAACGCATGACTTCACATGATTTTTTTCTTGTTTTCTGTATCTTTAACAACATGAATGCGCTTTTTTATATTAAAGAGTAGTTTTTACAATTGTAACGGATTTGAAAAAAAAAAATCTTTCAACCATTAAGTTCTTAAATGGCAAGAAAAAATAAACTTTAAATCTACTAGATTTCCAGACATTTAAACAGTTTTAAAAAACAAAATACATTAAAGCAAAAGTTTATTTTATTTTTTATGGACAATCATTTTAAAGCAGCGTTGGATTCTATAAACTATTTGTTTGGATGCAAACAAAAAAAAAAAAAAACAACCTGAATATTATATTTTTTTATAGTTGTTCATTTAGTCGCTTCAAAGTAAGCAACCCTCCCAAAATCTTCTTAAAACTTTAAACTGAAAACATGTTGCATGTGCAGCACATTATTTGTTTAGCTGTTAAGCGTTACAGTATGTTGCCTCGACGACGACAACGACAACAACAACTACGACTATCACTACTACTATGCCATGGTAAATAAAATTTATTGTTGCTATTTTGGCAAAACTAAAATAGAGAATTAAGTCTTCTTCTCATATTGCTTCTTTATTATAAAATATTCTCTAGAGGAAACGAACAAAAATTAACACGAGGGCGGTCTGTGGATTTTTTAATTTCCCATTTCTTAAATGAAAAAGTAACACAGTTTTTTTGTTATCTATGGCTGTCAAGCAAAAACTAATGCACGACATGCACGAGGGAACGTTCAAGAAAACATGAGCATGTTTCACTTAATGTTCTCTCATATGTTTTGCAAGTTTTCTTATTAAAATACATGTTGTATTCCACGATATTTCGTGTTTCATAACATGACGTTCCCTCGTCTGTATCGATGTTTACAGTGTATCTTGTCTTACTTAGTTTAGAGCAGTCGTAATTATATTTCGTAAATAAGAATGGAACAGCAGGTAAATTATTTGAGGAACGGCTCTTTTTAATTTGTTCAAAAAAACAAAATCATGGCCATTTTATGTTGCCTCGTGTCTATATAGCATATGTGTTGCAGCAGGATCAAATTGTGACAGGACTTAACCGTCTGATGCCTGATAACAGGTGAAGTGCTGCCATTTCAGTTAGAGGACGGAAATTTAAGAAACCACGGACTTCTTGAACCACCTTCGTACAGTACGGTGCACTACACAATAAAATGTTGCGTGGGTCATTGGCTTTTTATACACAAAAATAATTTTTTTTTTGTTTTGTTTATATTGACGTGTCTGCAACATTTAATTTAATAAAAAGCATTTTTAGCTGTTGGTCACACCTTCTATTTATTGTGACTGTTAAATGTTCTTACATCATATTTTTTATAAATATTATTTTTTTGTTTGCTGTTGTAGTCGTTGCAACAAAGTTCTTCTTACTGCAATTTCCGTTAGTGCAATTATTTTATTTAGTTGCTTTATTTTTTTAAGGAACACACACATACACTTGTTTAAAAAAAAAATTAAAAAAAAATATTATTTTGACATGCTATTTACCACTTACTGCTTGCTGCATTTAACTTAAAGCCCTGGCATATTTTATTTCATTTTAAAGGTGGTTCTTCTCTTTAAATAAGTTTTTTATTTATTTTTGAAACCGAACATAAAAATTGACCTTTCTAATGGCAATTATTATTGTACATTTTTAAATTATTATTATTGTAGGAGTAACTGTTTGTCTAAGTAATTTTGTTTCTTAGGTGCTTGATGCTGCAACATAAAATTTGCGAGATGTGCGGTTCAATCAGTTGCTACTTAATGTGGGAAAGCATAAAATTTGAACTTCAGGTAAATAAAAATAAAAAAATGTTTATGCTTTAAAGAATAGGGTCTTCCATATACGAGGGCTGCTCTATATATTTCTGGCCTAATAGTGAAAATGCGAATATTTATAATCAAAAATGGTTTTATTGTTTTTCAAAGTATTCTTCAGCATGATTTATACACTTTTGCATGGGCTCAAACCAGTTGTCGAAGCACTTTTTCCACTCCGATTGAGACACCTCTAAAACATGGTTTTTGAACACTTCAACAGCTTCTTCTGGCGACGAAAATCGTTGACCACGCATTTTTTTCTTGATGTGCGGAAACAAGAAGATGTCATTAGGTGCCAAGTCGGGGCTGTAATGCAGATGACCCATTAATTCGACGTTTTGGCCGGTCAAAAACGCTTTGGTTTGAGCCGATGTGTGAGAGCTCGCATTGTCATGGTGAACAATGATTCGTCTTCATTGTAGTGTACCACTCAGAAGTGACCGTCCTACGAAGAAACAGGCGACCATTTGCTTCGAAGTGCTTCTTCCACGCACAACTTTCGTTGGATTTTGCTCGTCTTTGAAGACCCACACGGTCGATTGTTGTTTCGTTTCGGGCTCACACGCATAGATCCATGATTCGTCACCTGTGACGATCTTATAAACGTCTTTTGAAGCACCGCAATCGTAATTGTGCAACATTTCTTTGCACCAATCGAAACGAGCCTTTTTTGAGCGACTTTCAAACTGTGCGGGATCCAACGAGAACAAACCTTTTTTACGGCCAGGTGTTCATGCAGTATCGAATGTATGCTGGAGGAAGAAATGTCCAAGGATGTCTCTATCTCTCGGTATGTCGCATGTCGATCTTGCATTATGAGTTCACGCACGGCATCAATGTTCTCTGGCACAACAGCCGTTTTTGGACGACCTTCACGGAATTCGTCTTTGAGCGAGCTTCGGCCACGATTAAATTCATTATACCAATTTTTCACAGTGCTATAGGATGGTGCTTCATCGCCATACAAAGATTTAAGTTCATCAATGCACTCTTGTCGTGATAATCCACGTCGAAAGTTGTGAAAAATGATGGCACGAAAATGTTCACGAGTTAATTCCATTTTTTTCTATATTAATTTTTTCAAGTCACTGTAAACAACACAAATAATGGGCGTACGTCAAAACGTTTTGAGTACGATTATGCTTAAAAATGACAAACTTTCCAATGGAATTGGCAGCACTCAGTGTTGCCAGGCCAGGAATATATATAGCAGCCCTCGTATTATGTCTTATCTCACTTCAAACAAATTTTTAAGCATGAATAATCATGCCAATTTTAGTGGGATTACGTGATACAGATTAACGTCAGTATCTGGCCGTGAGTCCCTAACTTGACTGTGGTTTTACCACTAAGTAATAACAAAGCGTCGACTAGCGCCCTGCACTGAACGTAGCCAACAGAATTGTAATTCTAAGCTCAGAAGCTATGGTTAGGTCGTAGCATGGAATTCCTTTATTCCAAAACCGAAAGGAGAAATAAAATGGGAGAAGAAATTTATATGAATGGGTAATTTACATCAACGAAACAAGTACAACAACATCTCGTGTAAATGCTTATGGCCCGTCTTCTTTAAACCACAGCATTTTATCCATTTAAAACAGCCTGACCCAAGGATCTAAATATCAAAGAGCAACTATCAAAGAGCAACAACAATCTCGAATTTCGAAAAGTGGTAAATTAATTCTGGCACGTGCTTGCGTCACATGTACGTTTAAGCATATCTGAAGCATGCATGTCCGCATCTGGTCTTTAATAGCGGCGGTTCTACGTCTCTAATAGCGACGAGATTTATGATATTAACGTCAACATGCATATAAGGCGTAAGGAGCACTTTGCACTTTATGGTAGTGTCGGATGGTATATGTGATACTGAAATGTCAATATCAGCAGAAAGATCTTCGAAATTGTCCCTGTATCTGTTTAAGAGGCGTATGTAAAATAACAAACTACGTTGTACGGATAACGGCTCTCTTTTTTCATTTGCCTTTGCAAAAGAATATTTGAAGTCCATAACAGGAGTCAAATAATCCGTTTTCCAGCCCTTCCACTTGCTGCCGATCAGGTCTTATCACGTTTGACTCGACGAACCGGCTGTCAATTAAAGCTTATTAACTTTAAAACTTCTATCTCTAAGTATCGACCAACTTAAACCATGCAAGCATTTCGCTACAACGACTGCCTATTTTGAAAGCACAAAAATTTTGCCACCTAAGCTTGGCGACATTAAACTGTGAACCTTTCAATCTTCTGATAACGATCAATACCGATTTAACATGTCTGAAATGTTGCTTCTGTGCTACAAAAGAAATCATTGCGCTACGTTAATTCCGGTTAACTAAGGTAATGGCTCCGTATTTTACGTGTAAATGGGAGTGTAGAAGACTTTAAAACTGGGTTAGACGATTGCGGAAAATCTTCTCAGCACAACTCTCATGTTCGGGCCGATGCTTCGAATACTATTTTTGGAGTTACTCGACGGCCTGCAGGAGAGAGCGAAGAAGCTTATCTTTGACAGTAACAAATCCAGCTCTACTGACTCACTACAGCATCAACACAATGTGGGATGTGTTTCACTGTTTTATCATTACCATAACGTAATGTACTCTTATAAAATAAGGAAACTTGTTCCAGAAAACTGTAATTTCGTACACGCAAAGCGCGCTGCATCAGCACATCACTTTGTGGTCGATTGGCCAGTAAATCGCACTTTACATTACAGAAAAAATTCGTTTTAGCCGAAAAGTTCGTATGCGGAATAAACGCCTGTCACTTTCAGTAGGCAAAGATTCAAAGCAAATGTTTACAAGCACTACTTCCTCTATTCTCTCACAGATAACCTAATTTCCTAGTTCTGGCACAATGCGTTGGATCAGAAAGGGTTACTCCTTGAGTGCTGATCTGAATTAAAAGATGACCAGATACAGGTTCATTATTTTTAATCATAACTATTCCCGCCCTTATATTGCGCAGTCTGTTAAAAACCAGTTGAAAAAGTAATGAATTGAAAGCTTCACCTTAATTGCCGTATTACCCATACGGCAATCGTTTAATTGTTCGAGTGATACAATGACCTTGTTGGAGAGCGTTTTATTTCAATGATGGGATTGTCTTGAAATCTAAAATCATTTACATGGAAGTAATTAATTAGATGGACTAATTAATTGACGCTTTCATTAGCATTAAAAAATGCTCATTTTAACATTACGATTATTTTTACTAATGATAATGCTTTTTAATGAAAATGTTTCATTGGCAATTAGTTAAAAAACAAAATCGTTATCATTGATTAATGTTTTAATGGTTTAAAATCATTATCATTAATGAATTTATTACTTGCCTTTTTACACTAAATACACATCTTAAAGTATAGTACAACATTATTTTAAAATGGCATTTATAGATCATAAAAATTTGGTAAAATATATTATGTTTTAACTTTCTTAAAAAAAATGAGACTCTACGGAAACATATTTTTGTTTTTGTGTAAGCAATAAGATCTGCTATCTGGAGTATTAGCTCACTTAAGATCTCAGACATCAAGTTTTACACCAATCTAACTTAAAAATGATATAATATAAAAATTGTAAAATATAAATCTACCTTCAAGAATGTTAAGATTTATTATATTGTTACGTTTTTTCCCTTTTAGAACAAACGTGCGGATTCTTTTGATTGCAAATACCACTGTGGCTCATTATTCTGTATTCAAACTGGCTATACTCTTGATTCTACCGGTCTTGTGAATCCCATGGTCTCGTATTAACTAAACATGCGTTATTACTACAAACACAGCCTTCCACGCAACACTACTGTGTTACTTCGGCGAGACATTAACTACTCGATGCCTTGTTTAGTAACCTTAACCATCCACAGACATCTCCACTACTCCTTTTATCCCAGCCAGCCATCCCCTTTAATCCAATAGCCACAACACACGTCTGCCATACACTTTGTTGTTATACTGTTACACCTCCCTGCGCAACCGCATCCGTTCTTACTTTTTGTTATAAAGGGCTTCTTGACAATTATCTGTAGCTCTTAATATCAAATTGGACGTCTCTACTAAATTGTCTGCCATGGCTTCACACAATATTTGTCTTATGCCTCTCGGGAGGTTTGTACTGCTGCTTCTTAATTTTTAATTGCATTATAACAATTAATATTTTTTCGTTGCACGCATGTCCGAATGCGGTATCGAACTCAGGACCTCCTGTTTTGCAGTACGCACCTCTACCAACGCAACCATCGAGGTTGCTCAGCGTTTGTAAGCTAATTGTGATTTTTATTCTATACACACACCATTAGTTGAATTAACTTATTCACCACGCTAATACGGATAACAACAACAGGGGTTGCCAGATCTTATATTCGTAACAATATTCATAGTTTTTTTAAGTTTCTTCGATCAAAAATTTTTGTTTCATAAAAACATTTTTTTTTTATTCCATTGTAAATAGTAATTAAACGATTTCATTAAAATTGCATTGCTATTAGTGAAAATAAATGTAATTAACATAAAATCGTTAGCATTAAATGGTAATGAATTTTTTTTTCTTTGTCATTATTTCAACTAATGCCAATATTCATTTTTATTTTTTACTTTACAACTTTTTCGCATCCAAAATGCTACTTTTACCTTGTTATTGGTTTTAAGAACTGAAAAAAAACTAATTTATTCATACGACCTCATTCGGTAGCACAAAACAAAAGAGAACTTAATTAAGAAAATATTTTCTAATATAAATTTAAATTTGCTAACAACAGAAGCTCATATAATCATTTGCTTTTTGCTTTAATTTGTTTAATAGAAACCTGCTAGAAGTGGAACTAAAAACTGCCATAAAAAAACTGAATTTCTAAAAAATTATAAAATTAAGTCACAAAGAAATAAAAAAAAAATTAATAAAAAAAAAGAGACTTAATCAGCACATCACATCGCATCATAAAATAGCAATGGAGTATAATAAAAGAAATCTAAATTGTATAAAATTAAAATGGACGCGTCAAAGTTTAGTCGTCTTTATGACTTCAGCTTGAACTCCGTGGGGTTTGGTCAGTTGTCATTAGCACTACTACCACTAACGAATTTTAAAATAAATATACGTATTTGGGAATATACACATACGAACATACGTGTATGTGTGAAATGAATTCGCTTCACTTACTAAACATTCATGCCACAATTAAAGTAATTGTGTTGTAAGTCGAACAATGTTTTTTATTTACTCGTACTCTTTATATTAAAAAGTTAAAACAAAAAAACTTTCATTGCTTTTATTTTGAAAGTTATACTCGTATATAAATAAAAAACTAAACTAAAGAAATTGCATGGTGATGACGGGAATTATAGAGGCGTTAGTAAAGCTTTTGTAATGAATAATAAAAATGAAGTTGCCTATACTTGTTCACTACGTTTGCTAAAATAAAGAAAAGATCATTGACTCGCTCTAAACGATTTGCAACAAAGTCACCTTCTTATTTCATTTAAATGTATTCTACATGTACGAGGGCTGCTCTATATATTTCTGGCCTAATAGTGAAAATGCGAATATTTATAATCAAAAATGGTCTTATTGTTTTTCAAAGTATTCTCCAGCATGATTTATACACTTTTGCATGCGCTCAAACCAGTTGTCGAAGCACTTTTTCCACTCCGATTGAGACACCTCTAAAACATGGTTTTTGAACACTTCAACAGCTTCTTCTGGCGATGAAAATCGTTGACAACGCATTTTTTTCTTGATGTGCGGAAACAAGAAGAAGTCATTAGGTACCAAGTCGGGGCTGTACGGCAGATGACCCATTAATTCGACGTTTTGGCCGGTCAAAAACGCTTTGGTTTGAGCCGATGTGTGAGAGCTCGCATTGTCATGGTGAACAATGATTCGTCTTCTCTTGTTGGTTTTTCGAATTTCTCCGATGACTTCAGGCAAAAAAATTGTAGTGTACCACTCAGAAGTGACCGTCCTACGTTGCTCAAGCGGAACAGTCGTCACATGACCAGTTTTGCCGAAGACACAGGCGACCATTTGCTTCGAAGTGCTTCTTCCACGAACAACATTTGTTGGATATTGCTCGTCTCTGAAGACCCACACGGTCGATTGTTGTTTCGTTTCGGGATCATACGCATAGATCCATTCAACATTTCTTTGCACCAATCGACACGAACCTTTTTTTTGAGCGACTTTCAAATTGTGCGGATCCAACGAGAACAAACCTTTTTTACGGCCAGGTGTTCATGCAGTATCGAATGTATGCTGGTGGCAGAAATGTCCAAAGATGTCTCTATCTCTCGGTATGTCGCATGTCGATCTTGCATTATGAGTTCACGCACGGCATCAATGTTCTCTGGTACAACAGCCATTTTTGGACGACCTTCACGGAATTCGTCTTTGAGCGAGCTTCGGCCACGATTAAATTCATTATACAAATTTTTCACAGTGCTATAGGATGGTGCTTCATCGCCATACAAAGATTTAAGTTCATCAATGCACTCTTGTCGTAAGAAATAAAAGAATTAATAAATAAATGAAGTGTCCCAGAAGAATAGAAATAAAAACTGGGGTTCTTGTATATTCAATCAGAAAAATGTTTAAATTTGACAAATCAAAAAATCTCTTTCTGCAGTCGACAATAAAAAATATAAATTTATAGTAAAAGAAAAGGGAAAAGTGAAAAAACTCGCACGGAATTTTTGTTAATATTAGATTTTTATTTAAGGTAAAATCATTTTTGTTCACATCAAGTTTTTAATCACCCTTATTCTAGTTGTCGGCGTTGTCGTCGTGGTTTTAGTATCAATATCACTTTGTATCAATGTCGGCGTTAATTCAATAAAAAAATTTTCATTCTATAACATTCCTGTGACGACGTGGACGGTCTATCGATTTTAAAAATGAAAATGCACATTCCCAAGTTTTTTGTTAAATTTTATTTGTGTTTGATACTTTTATGATGAAATGTTTTTTATAAGTGAAGAAAATTTTGATTGAATTGAAGAAGAAAGCTTGAAAAAACAAAAAACTTGTGCTGGAAAGAAAACTTCTTAGGCAGAATTGCAATTTTTTTAATTTGCCGTATCGCAAGTACGTTCACATGTTCTGCCTGCTCTTGGCTGTGCTTTTAACAACAAATTCGACTTCAGCACGTTCAATGTCATTAGAATCGTTTTCCATGTCAACCATTTCAACACCTTGAACTGCACCTTTAGGATTCAAATGCTTTTGGAAGTTAAGGAGGTTTGCCACAGCTTCTTCCAGCGGACTGAGTGAAAATTGTTCAAACATTCCGCCGTCAGTGGCTTTACATTCCGCTTTATTAGCAACCATCTTTTTTCACTTTTATTTTTTAATATCGCCATACCTTAAAAGTAATTTTTACAAACTTTTTTATAAATCCCTATTCAATCCTTTATTATGTTACCTTTTGTCATTCATCTGCTAATCTTCTATTAGAATTTAGAATTTTTCCAATTTCATCACATTTTTCTTTAAAATTGCATGAAGCAGTGCCTCTGCAAAAATTTTTCAATTTTTCAAATTGATTTGCATTTAAAACCTTCACCTTTTTACATTTTCCATGTTATATTTCGTTTAAATTACTTCCAGTCGTTATTCGTCGAAAAAAACAGTCACGTCAATACAATATCGTCGTCACATTTGTTATAGAATACAAAAAATCTTTGAGCAGTAATCGATAAGTGTCAATAACGACAACTAGAATAACAAATCGAATGCGTCGACACATACCAACATTGATATGTGACGATGTCGACAACTAGAATAAGGGCGAAAAT
Source organism: Gymnosoma rotundatum (assembly GCA_916610165.2). NCBI lineage: Eukaryota > Metazoa > Arthropoda > Insecta > Diptera > Tachinidae > Gymnosoma > Gymnosoma rotundatum. Next base: position 39,548,891 of record OU744338.1, read on the forward strand.
TTTTGTAAAGGTTCTCACTTAAAAACGGCCTTCAGACAGGAGTAAAGTTACGTACCTGGCTTCGGCTAATGAAGTGTCTGCTAAAGGTCGCAAGATTGTAACGAACTGTCAAAAGCTCTGCTTTTGGGATTCTTAACTACCCGAAATTCACTAAGCCCCAGTTGAACCTAAATCTGCTCGAAAATCATACAAGTTGCATTTTTCGAAAGTTTTAAAAATCTCACAAACTCAATTCACGAATATTCTTAGTAATACTTTCCTAGACCAGTTTCTTAGATTTTCAACTCCAAAAAAATAAATAAAATCCTTTCGTGCTTTAGGTGCTGTCAACTAATGGCGTTTGCTAATGATATCTTTCTCATATTGTTTTCACTACGATTAGTTTCTATAACAATTTAGTAATCAAATGTGTCGATTACAGCGCCATAAATTAACTTTTTATTGATCTAAATCAGTAGACTGTTTTGAGTAAAAAATGTGTTATTATTTTTAAAAACAAACAAACAAATAATTTCATAAATTTGTGGTTTTTGATGAAATATAAATGATATATCTTGCCACTAAAGACGTAAAAGAAGCAGTTAAATAAAATAAACATTTGCATTTGAGTTACAATCTTTGCTTTGCATCAAGCCATAGAGGAACTACTGCAGTTTCGACTGAATTTTAAGATGTTTTTTTTAAGACTTCCGTATTGTTTTGTTTTGTTTTGTTTGCACATGAAACACAAATAAAATTATAATTTGCAGATGTAAATAAAATTTAAGATAAAAGCAAAAACTAATTTCCTCTTATTGTGGCGAAATAAATAGTTTTAAGTATATAAAATATCAGCAGCCATGAAGTCCTCATCTGGTGGTATTACCTGAAGGCTGCAACTATAGAGCGAATAGAGCAATTTTTAGTTATAAGGCAGCCTGAACTTTGAAAGTGTACATTTCGGCTTACATGGCTACTTCTGAAATTCTGAAACGAATTGTCGGATCGTAATAGCAATTTTCTGCTATCAAGTTTTAAGCTTCAGCTAACAATTTAACATTTACAGCGCAGCCATTATAATAGATGGCATCAGAGAGAGTAAATATTAGTAGCTCCACAAAATTACTAATTTTACAGTTAAAGACCAACAAAACCCCCAACGTTCGTGCCAACGAAAAAACGAAGCAAAAAACTTAACAACGACTTTTATAAAACCAATTAAAATAGTAATAGATGCTATTAAGAGTTTTTTTTTAGATTGAAATTTAATTAAATTTTTAATTAATTCAATTATTAATTTGATTAGCAAATTACTGTCTTTTTCTTATAAAATAAAGAAAATTATTCAATTAATATATTTAATAATTATTTTTCTTTTAATTAAATATAAAATTGAATGAATTAAAAATTTAATTGAATCTTGTTGTGAAAAATATAAAACCCTAAATAGCTTCATAGACATTTTTCTGTGGTCTAAACGGCGGAAGCGATTTCAATGAAAGCCGAAACATCTCGAAGAAAAAAATTAAATTCATATTCAATTACTGGATTCATAAACTCAAATAAATTTTATATTGAAAAGAGCCTACAACACAATTAATAGAATTAAATAAACAAATTCGTGAATATTTCAATGGGAAAAGTAACATTGAAAAAATGAAATAAATTATAAATAAATAATTATAATTATTCATTTTTTAATTATAACATAAAGTTGAGTTAAAAAAAATGTTTGCTAAAATAAAAATTAATTCGAAATACCACCAAATATAAGTGGTACAAGTTAAGCAAAATTTTCGATAAAATTTTTTTATAATTTTAAACGTTGCATTTTTTTTGCGAAAAATGTTGTCGGTGATAAAAGCTTAAACCAAATTCTGCTTATTATTTACATTTTCTTTGATAAAATTATAAATATAAAAAAAAAAATTAGATAAGTTGATGAGCGTTGGATCTTTAATGCTTTTGGCTTGCATTTTACAACATGCTATAATTGTGCTAAGTCCTCGAGTTCTACAATAGTTGTACAAATGTTGTTCGTAATTTCTATATAAATACTTGCTACAACCTTTTTCTCATATATTTACTGCATGTAATAGCAGAAAAATGGAACTTATTTGGGTAAAATTTATTCCCATTTTCTTGATATTTTTTTTTTAATTTTATTATTAACTATTACGAGGGCTGCTCTATATATTTCTGGCCTAATAGTGAAAATGCGAATATTTATAATCAAAAATGGTTTTATTGTTTTTCAAAGTATTCTCCAGCATGATTTATACACTTTTGCATGCGCTCAAACCAGTTGTCGAAGCACTTTTTCCACTCCGATTAAGACACCTCTAAAACATGGTTTTTGAACACTTCAACAGCTTCTTCTGGCGTCGAAACTCGTTGACCACGCATTTTTTTCTTGATGTGCGGAAACAAGAAGAAGTCATTAGGTGCCAAGTCAGGGCTGTACGGCGGATGACCCATTAATTCGACGTTTTGGCCGGTCAAAAACGCTCTGGTTTGAGCCGATGTGTGAGAGCTCGCATTGTCATGGTGAACAATGATTCGTTTTCTCTTGTTGGTTTTTCGAATTTCTCCGATGACTTCAGGCAAACAAATTGTAGTGTACCACTCAGAAGTGACCATCCTACGTTGCTCAAGCGGAACAGTCGCCACATGACCAGTTTTGTCGAAGAAACAGGCGACCATTTGCTTCGAAGTGCTTCTTCCACGAACAACTTTCGTTGGATTTTGCTCGTCTTTGAAGACCCACACGGTCGATTGTTGTTTCGTTTCGGGCTCATACGCATAGATCCATGATTCGTCACCTGTGACGATCTTATAAACGTCTTTTGAAGCACCGCAATCGCATTTTTGCAACATTTCTTTGCACCAATCGACACGAGCCTTTTTTTGAGCGACTTTCAAATTGTGCGGGATCCAACGAGAACAAACCTTTTTTACGGCCAGGTGTTCATGCAGTATCGAATGTATGCTGGTGGAAGAAATGTCCAAGGATGTCTCTATCTCTCGGTATGTCGCATGTCGATCTTGCATTATAAGTTCACGCACGGCATCAATGTTCTCTGGCACAACAGCCGTTTTTAGACGACCTTCACGGATTTCGTCTTTGAGCGAGCCTCGGCCACGATTAAATTCATTATACCAATTTTTCACAGTGCTATAGGATGGTGCTTCATCGCCATACAAAGATTTAAGTTCATCAATGCACTCTTGTAGTGATAATTTACGTCGAAAGTTGTGAAAAATTATGGCACGAAAATGTTCACGAGTTAATTCCATTTTTTTCTATATTATTTTTTTCAAGTCACTGTTAACAACACAAATAATGGTCGTACGTCAAAACGTTTTGAGTACGATTATGCTTAAAAATGACAAACTTTCCAATGGAAATCTCAGATTGCACTTGGCAGCACTCAGTGTAGCCAGGCCAGAAATATATATAGCAGCCCTCGTATTACAATGTTATTATATATTTTGATTTATAAAATTTTTTTGAAATTCCTAGAAGTTTAACAAAAGAAAACATAATACCGTGTTCACAACTACTCTGATTGTGCTTGATACAACTTACAATTTACAATATTTTGTGAACTGAGCAATTGTTTGTCTTGAGAGATTTAGTAGAAAACAGAATTTAAATGTTTAATTGAAATACATATAAAATCCATGAACAATTCCATAAACTCTATCATTTATATGTTATCATATTTGAAAGGCAATTTTATCATGAAATTGCTGGCTAAACTGTCAATTGAATTCATTAAATTATATATTTAAAAAATTTTAAGAGAAATATTTGTAATTTAGTTATAAAATTTTAGAGACATTTTAAGTTTTTTAATTACTTTTATAATTTGTTATTAAAATTGCAATGAAAGTTATAAATATAAAAAAAAAACTATTAGTGGAAGTTAACCAAATTGCAGTAAACTGATATCCTAAAATGAACATTATTTTATTGTAAAAAGCGATTGATTTTGTAGAAAGAATTACTAAAAAAAGTTTTTGTATGATTTAATTTGAAGTTAAACAAAATAAAAAATGCACTTAGTTGACTTACGAATAACGTTGCAAGCACTAAATTATAATTTTATAATTTTTAAAATTTTTCTTAATTTAACTAAATAAACAATTTTAGTTCCAGTTAATTTTACTTTTTTTATATATTATAAAAAAATCGTACAACGAAAATGACCACAACGGAGAGAAGGTTATCGAATATAAAATAAAAACTGAACTGCCTGCATGTAACGGTCCAAAAGATAAGGACCTCTGACGACACCCTTTAATCTGCAATTTGAAATATTTCAACTTTTTGTTAAGAGGGGCCATAGAAGAACATATCTTCTTAATATATAAAAAAATTTGCAACTGCGTTGTGGCACGATCGGTCAAGCCAAATTCGATTAATGGTTTGTCTAAAGTTTGTACGAAATAGGTCGACGCGTTCGTGAGTTAGGACATATGATTTTGTCTATATAAAAAAGCGATAACGGTATTTATACTACACTATATTAATATATACATGCGTAGCAAAGCACTTCGGGATTAGCTAGTTCTATATATTTTTGAAGTGTCTGACAGTAATGATTTAAAGTCAAATTAGATCCCTAATTAATATTTATCTTTTATATATCTTTTTGTTATTGTGAACGGTAGTGATACCAATTTTAAATGAGTACCGTTACGATTTAACGGACAAAAAAAAATTATAACTGTTTTATGGGGTATCCTTATTTTTAATATTACAAACTTCTTTTAAATGGGACCAGCAGACATCATTTTCAATTAAAAAAAAAATAAAAGTCGGTTCAGATTTTAGTGAAATTTTTAGGCACGATTTAAACAAAAAATATGGACGAATTCCAAAGGTTAGAGTTGTGGCTGTATTTTTAACCGACTTCAAAAACAGAAAGAGGTTATCAATTCGATTGAATGTTGTTTTTTATGTTTATGCCTCCATTACTTATTCATTTCTGGATCGATATTGAAAATTTGTTTTTAGTAGAAATATGGTTGGTCCTGTTTTAAAAACAGTTTTTAATCTTTAAAAGTAAAGGGCGTCCCCAAACAACATACATATTTTTTACGTGTCTTATGAACTATAAAGGGCACTTCTTTAAAATTAAAAATGACTGCGAATTACTAGCTTCTAATAATAAAAATTAATACAAAAATAAGTTTAAAAATTCAAAGGTGTCCCCATAGATGACGTATATGACTATATGGGCCTATCTTTTAAACCGTTAGAGATAAACGCTTGCAAAATGTACAGAACGTAGATTCCTCAGACCGTTATAGTTACAAGTACTAATATTCAAAATTATATATTAAAGGGTGTCCCAATAGTGAATTTAATTTGATGTATATGACCATACTTTTGAACAGTTGTAGACAGACGCTTAAAATTTGCAACGAACCTGTATTGCTAACTCCGCTATAACAACAAGTATAAAATTTTGCTTTAGAAATAAAAGGGTGTGGCAATGGTTAATGCAGTTTGAGGTATGTGGCCGTACCGTTGTTGTCGGATTATAAGGTATTCATCGTGTTATAATTACTTAGATTGGATGGTTAAATAGACGTTTTTTTCAATCTACACAAACAAACGACGATACAAGAATGTTGACGACAGATGTAGCGATAGATGCAGCAATGGCTAAATTTTGCAAATAATTTTTTTTTTACTAAATTAAAAAATTGAAATAAACGTGAACTAAAATAGTTCGTCTAATAATTAATTTAAAAAAAAGGAAAATATTAAAAGTGAGGAAATTAAATTAGATATGCAGGGTGACACAAAATTTATCACCCTGTCTAAGATGTCACAATGTCAGTCAATTCTGCTTAGACAGCTGTGAAGTTAACAGATGCAAAATACACTTAACAAAACTTCTCAAAATTTTATTGTTTATGCAATAATTCGTTAATGGCGTTGAGTCAGCCTAAGTTTTGTAGATGTTTTTCTGATCACCCAATCTTTAAAGCCCAAAAGTTTTGCAGTTCGCCTTAAAGAGTGTGGGACAACATGAAATGCTGCCACGTCTTGCCAGTTCCAAATAGAACTGCCGTTCTTCTGAAAATAAAATGACTGAAAATATAGTAGAGGATACTATAGTATCGACCAGACGATCTACCACATAATTAAGCATCAATTGGGGTTGGAGAATATTTGGTTCCAAAGAGATAAAACAATGACACTAAGTGAATCAGCCACAACCGTGTACTACATTTATTTTGCTTCCGTGAGTCGTCCGTGACCAACGAGAAATCAAAAATATTGAAGAAAATAAATAAATAAACAAAACCGACCGTTGACAGAAAGAAAAAAAAAATTGATGTGACGATCAACATCTTGAAATGATATATTTCTCGTATTCGTCAGACTTAATTAGTTGGTTTAATAGATGATGTTTACAGCGCCTAATTTCTTCTAAGTAATAATTGATTTGTCCAAAACAAACAAACAAAACACGAACTTAAACCCAACTGTTTTGTTTGGATTGTATTTACCTTACAACAAAAAAATAAATGGTTACTAGAATACTGCTCAATACTATAATCTTTTTTACTTTATTTTTGTCTGTCAGCTTAATTAGACCGATTCAAATAAAACTATTTCCTACTAGTTGAGAGTTCTAATTCCAGCTCAATTAAAAGAATATTTACGCATTAAATTGTGACTTTTTATCAGTTATTTATATAGACTTCCTTTCGCATTGAATAATTATTTTATCAGAAATATATTTCAAAACCTAAATCCTTCATTCTTTGATTTACACACTCCATTTAGAACTGTATAAAAATCCTCTTAGATTAACAGAAATGCCAAATAGCAAACGTACATTAAGACATAACAAGACAAGGACTGCTAACTAACTACAGAGCCAACTTATTTCAAACTCAGTTTAAAGATTGGAAATCTTCTTCATCAAATGAAGCATTTTAAAAGTTCAAAGTCATGCAAAATTGAAATAAAAAATAAAAACACAAAATAGAAAACTACTAAGCCATCTTGCAGAACAAAATGAAGATGAGAATCTTTCAAGTTGAGTGGAAGTAGAAAAAAATGTGTGTGCAAAAAACCAAGCCAACAAACACAAAGATAAAGATTCTTTTCTTTTTATGAAGCATAAATGACATAAAGAAGTAGAAGTAAAGTAACTTAAGGAATGATGAGCAAAAATAAAAAATTAAATGCAAGAAAACAAAACCCAAGACAAGCAAGAATTTAAAGAAACAACAAAAAAAAAAACGAAAAAAAAAAACTTTATGACCAAACCAAGGCAAACAAGTACTACTTCAGGGAAATGGCCGGGCTAGTCAGTCGCATGAAGGACGGACACTTGGATAAATAGACGTGTAAAAACATACAAAAAAATAAATAAACAGATTTAAAAGTTTCATTGCAAATGAAAACAACAGAATTCAGGAGAATAAAAAAAAACTGCAGAAATAAATGAATCAGCCAACTTGAATGTCATGAGCTGAAAATGAAACAAGAAATGAAGGCAGGCTGACTGAAAAACAATCAACGCACACGCACGAGATCTTAATAATACAGTAGACACTAGCTTGAAGGACCTTATTCATGGTTTCCCAATAGTAAAGGAAAAAAGTCGCCACGATAAGTTACATCATCGAGCCAGGCAGGCGTTAAGAGACCCAGTCTACGGCCAATGCTTCAAAAAGGTAGTTCACCCTTGAGAGATTTTGAGCACAAAGGGACAGAAATTAATCTTAAGTTCGGTAATGCAGGAAAAGTTTGCAGAAGAAACCAAGATTCTGCATTTCACGCTGCACACAATTATTTGATGTTTTACAAACTTTTTTTCGTTAAAAATATTACATTGTGCCTTAGATGAAAGAAAACAAAGATCATGAGTTCAAATCCCAACAGAGCCTTAAATAGAAAGCAAAATAATTGTTGTTGATTCGCCTCATTGGAAGCATTAAATGGAAAATTAATTTAAAAAAAACAGCAGTGCAAACCTTCCGAAGTCTTTATTATAAAAGTAAAAACAATTGTTGCATTACAGCTGCAGTAAATGAAGGCAAATACATATCAAAACAGCATATAAAACTATTAATGGCGCCTGTACAGTAAAACAACAAAATCATAATCGAAACCTTAATAGAGCTTTAAATCGAGAGGAAAGTAATAGTTTAATAGTGTGTTGCAGTTTTGAGACTGAGTTGGTCAAACATGCCCGTTTCGTAAAACAAAAAATCATTAACTCGTGAGTCTTGCCGTAGTCGCACAGTAATGTGTTTCGGGCAGCTGTCTGAGCGCATGTTTAGAAAACAAAAGATCGTAAGAGAAAATCTATCCACACCCCACACACAAGCCAAAACACGGCGTAAACCACCGAAAAAATGGACATGTGTTTGTATTTGCAACTTGAAGAACATGACAGTATGATGCCTCGCCAAACTTATCTATAAAGATGAATGGCAACGGCTCTATGGTAATACGCCTAAAGGTAGACAACAGACGACTGGTGCGTCGTCTTGTTTTATGAAGAACAAAATATCTCAAAAATTGTGAGGTGTATTTTTTTTCGAGACAGATCCTTTTTGAAAATTCCACAACTTTAACATAACCTGCCTTAGGTTCTTCTTTTACTATAGTCTTCACTAATGAATGTTTATTGGCGCTCATCAATATTGGCATTGATATTTCGAACTGAGATATAATACTTGGTATTATTAAGTACAAGATATTTAAAATTTTAAAACTTTTGCGGACCGAAGCAAAAGCATTAATTAGTTTAATTTAAGCTTTAGTCAACTTACCACAGAATAAATAACATCAACATTTAAATGCAATCATGAAAAATATTTATAATTACCTGTAAAGAAAAAGAAAAATATTTATAAAAAAAAACTCAATATGTCTATACTTAAAACTTAATAGTTCTAACACAGTAGAACTAAGAGTTAGATTTAAATCTTTCTTCACAAAACTTTTATCACAATTAATATTAAAAAAAATTTCCTAGTCCTTAAATATATTAAAATTAGGGGTGATACCAAGGCAGAAGAAGAAGAAAAAAAAACATTTTTATGTGGTAAAGGTGTATTAAAATTACCAACTCATGCAGAAAAATTATTTGATATTCCAGCACCAAAAATGTGTTCGCACTGGTTAAAGATTTTTTTTTTTGCTTTTAGATTGAAATTTAATTAAATTTTAAAGTTGACCAAATTTTATGTTTACAGAAAAAAAGAAACATAATTTTTGTAATTAAAAATTTAATTGAATTAAGTAAATATTTATTTCAATTAATTAAAATTTTAATTGAATTGATTAAAAATTTAATTGAATTAATAAAAACTTTAATAAAATTTCAATCTAAAAACATTTACGATCTTTGATAGGTGTAAAAAGTTTATTCTGTAAACTGAACAAAAACATTTAGAAGCCTGTTTGAAAGTAATGTTTAACATTTTGCAAAATAAAAAAAGGCACGTTGCGCTGGTCCAACAATGTTCGGACTCAAAAGTTTATTTCTATAACACATCTGTGAAGTTTCTTAATTCGATCCAGCCGTTTAGAAATTAATGATTTTTCTTTTTGTAATGTTTTTCTAGCTGCGCAGGTGCCGTAGTTTTTAAACTAAAGTGTCGTCCATTACAATAGATGGAAAGCGAAATGGAAAAATTTGTTCACGAAACACTTCAAAGCATTACATGAACGATAATATCAGTACGCAAGGTAGAAGATTGTGAAGTAACTGATCTTCTAAGGTTGGACTAATTAAATCTGTAGGGTTGTTTTTTACTGGATTGTGACATGCAAAACCGAATCTTTTGCAGTGTTTGGACTATTTAAATCTATAAATACATCAGAGGATTACAGTTAGTTGAATAGTTTTAAATGTGCTTCAGATGTGCTAGGGAACAGAAAGAAACAATCTAGGTACCCCAAGCTGGATAAATAAGCTGGTGACTGGATACGAACACTAAAAATATTAACTAAGCGATATAAAAATCGATCTTAGAACAATCCGAAGTTGTGTTTAAATATCTAGTAATAGCCACCATTAGACTCAGGTGCATTGAAAGAAATAAAATTGAAAATTAATAATCATGGGAGACCCCATCTCAAAGTGTTTTGGTTAGAAAGGAGGCCCAACAACCAGAAATCATTTAAGCCAAATATTACGGTTTACAACTCAACTCAGTTTGGTCATCTACATCATCATACAATCAAACATCATCATACAACCAAACTCTTTTTAATAATATGAAATACAACTGCTTTTTTGTTGCAATTGTTAAAACTGCTACTGAGGAGTTGTAATTTTTTATTACTTTTGTCAACCACATTAACACAGAGTTGTAAACGGTAATGCCGCAACAAAGTTAGAACACAATGAAATTAAAACTCGAAATTTTTTGCCAGGTTGAGTTGTAATTGATAATACCAAATTGGAAAATTTCAATTAAAGTAGAGTTTAGTTGTAAACCTTAAAAGGGGGATTATATTAATGACAGCAGGGAACTCAGCATCAAGAGAGAACTATGAATCACTTATAGTAAAAGCAGTGTGGCATAGAGCAGTAATGGTCCTCGTCTAAGAAATTATTTTTAAACAATTAACAGATTTAGAGAGAAAATATAATTAATAAATAAGACGGAAAAGGATTCCTTTTTCATGTTACTTTTTTATGGTTTTTAAAACCCACTATTTTACAACCAGTTGGCAAATGTCTGTGTTCGTTTCGTAAATCTTTTAACGTAACATTGATTTTTGTTGTTTTTCTAGAGGTTTGACTGTTTTATAAGACACAAGCTTAATTTTATATTAGATATTTACAAACAGAAAAATATTGCAACTTAAAAGGTTTGATTCTTTTTCTCAACGATAAGACATATGAATGTATGTGTTAAATAAAAAGAAATAAGCAAAGAAAAGAATAAAAAAAATTTGATTAAAGAGAAATTATAAATTAACAGGTTAAACATCATTAAAGTGACATGAGTCTTGGTTCACAACAAAAACAAGAGATTAAAAATGAAGAAATAAAAAACATGTCACGTCTCTTACGTTATTCCTGTTGATGTTTATGTAACTTCCATAACGGCGTTTTACCGGGTTCTAAAGGGTTTTGCGCTGCGAATAATTCAACTAAAATGTGTGTTTGTTTAGTAGAAAAAACTTTGATAATGAATCTTAATAAATCATTTCTTCAGTTGTATTCAATTCAGGTTTTTTTTACTGATTTCTTGTTGGATTTTATATTTTTCTGTATCTGATTTTTTTTTTTAGTTTATAAAGTTTATTAAACTCTTTCTTTTCTTATGCAAGAACTTGTTTGAGTAAAACAAAAACTAAACAACTTGTATTCCTTTATTTTTTTGTTTTTGTTGACAAAAAACAAGTTTATTTTTGGGCAGGAACAAAATACATTTTAAAGTTCTTTTTTGAAGGCAATCTTTTACATTACTTTAGCACGAGTTTTATTTGCCTTAAATCCAAAAACAAAACAACAAATTAAACTAAATAAAACAAGCAAAACATTTTCAATTTTTGAGAACTACAACACATGGTTAAATTGGCCTGGTATGACTGGGCATTGCCTGACACAAAACACACTGGTAGAAAGAAAGGCAGAGAAGCAGGCAGCAAAGCAAGCAGCCAGGCATTCAGGCAGGCAAGTTAGTTAGTATATGCAGTCAACCGTATGGTGAAGACCTTCTTCTTAATCATAAACACAACGACAACAAGAAAAACAAAGAAAGACGACAATAAAAACAAACTCTCCTTATTAAAAACACTGGCATAATAAACGAGATAAAGTTCTGGTGATAAACAGCTCTCGCAACAATAATATGTGTAAACGTATTCTTAGCTTGGAATGAACCACCAAAAAGCACAACAACAACAAAAATGCGGGTATGATGAAGATAAAATTTTACCTCAAATGTCTAAAATGTCTTGCCACTGATGAGAAAGGAGGTAGAGGTCTGGCCCAGAGTTTAACAAGACAAAAACACAAATTATGAAGAGGCGTTCGAGCAGAAATCCAACTTACACAAATACATTTGGTGGCAAAACTTTTTCTTTAATGCAAATGAAATAAAACGAAGAAGCATTCGGAAACAATCGAGTAAAACTAAATGTTTTTGTGTTTTTGTTTATAAACAAATACAACTATTACAACAAACAATAAGAAAAAGTTCCTAATGGAAATAAATACTAAAACCAACTGCAACATGTTGTTATGACTGAGGTACAGGTTAAAGGAAAAGGGCATGTGCCACAAGTGGCTTAGAATTTTGTTGAAAGAGCAGCACAAATATGTAAATTTGTTTTAACTTTGTCACGGAAAAAAAATAAACTTAATAAAAATACAACAAAAAGAAAAAGAAAGAAGAATAACAAAATTGACAGCGAGTTTTGTAAATAAGGAAAATTTATGGTTTAAAATACTTAAGCTTAATTGCTGATAAGAAGGGTATTCAGCCGATTAATCGTAAATCGAATAACCGAATAATTTTTGCTGTATACAAAGTTTGATTAAATTTGTCATTTGAAAAGGGACTGCCGAATATAGCATTTAGAAATCAAGCTAATCTCTTTGTATGAGTCCACCTCTAAGCTAATGTAAGATATGCCATAGTTACAGACAAGCACTATTTTTCTTAGTTCCTGGATTGCTTAAAAGCCAAGCAAGCATACCACTTTGTTGACTCTGACTTAAGAGAATCCTCGAAAAAAATCTAATCAGAGATCGAGGCATACAAAGTTAACAATTGGGATATACATAATATTTAAAATCGTCGTACAAGTTCTCTTCTAAGTCTAAGTAAAAATAACATTTGGAAGCTCACCGACTTCTTCACAGGCCTTTTTAGGTCAAAAAAATTTTGAAGAAACTTTAAAGGACATTTTTAAGGTGTACAAAACACATCTAGATGAGAAGCTGAGGTTATACCTCCTTGCATCACTTGATGACAGTGACTTTTCTTCTGTTTGAATTTTTTAACATTTTTCGACTAGAAAATGAATCAGTTAAATTCTGGCAGCTTACCGAAATAAAATTGGATATTGTTTGAAATTCTTGGGCGTAATTTCTTTTTTTCTTTTTTTTTGTGTCTTATTTTGACTCAAACTGTTGCCCACTGTATGTTTAAAAATGATAATTCTTTGCACTATTTAATAAGTCTTATGTTGTCGTCCTTGCATCTTACAGATGTTGAATTGTTTGTGGTTGCGTTGGTAGAGGTCTCTGCGTGTTTGTTAAACAGAGTTTTACTAAAAATTTCACAAGCACAATATCGTCGAGAATACATAATACACTAGGAACACTGACAGAACACAAGGTATTTGAAACATTAAGATAAATTTTAGTTTTTATTAAATCATATAAACAAAACAAAATAACAATAAGCAAATTACATTAAAAGTTTCCCCTCTTTTTCAATTTCATGCCAATTTATTGAAAACACACGCAGCAGTCAAGTTTTAATTTTCAACCACAAGCTTGTGAAGAAAAACATCTGCTGGTGCTAACTGGACAACTGTGGATGAGCTAAGTGACGGTCTGCGTTCTTGTTTGAAAATCTGTTTAAACGGAAGGATATTAAATAAACAATAAAATAAAAATGCAAAAATTGCAATAAAAAAAATAACTAAAAAGCACAACATCCAAGAGAGTTTATTGTGTTGCAAAAAAAGGAGAGAAAATGTATGAAGAAACGATGCAAAGATGACACTGAGCATTTAACAGGATGTTGCAGACATAACTGAAGCGCATTCATATGTATAAAAATATAAATTATTTATGGCATTAAATTTAAGTGAATGTATGTATATGCGGCTATAAACAAAAGCAGCTGTGTGTAGCAAATCAACATTTACAATCGTATGGGTTATAAAAAACAAAGTGATTTCACAAAAGAAAAATGGGTCAATCAAATCATAGAAATTTTTTTTGCAATTTTTACTCCAGAATTTTTGTAAGGACTAAGTGAAAGTTAAATCTACAAATCAATAAAAAAAATGTATTTAATTGTCTGGCTATCTGTCGAAGAAAATTTTGTGAACGTAGACAAAATCATAATTTCCCAGATAAATGCAGTTAGAAATGTGACTAGAACCGTTATGTAGCCCAACATCTACAATGTATCGACTGACTGATTATACAGTTGGTTAGAAGCCAACTAATTTATCCGTCAATACAAAACTGTTGAGTCAAGGCTATGGACTTTTTCTGTCGAATCGGGATAGCAAATATGTTATGGATAAATGTAAGGAATATCAACAATCACCACATGAAACGGGAGAACAAAATACATTAGTTATGTGTATGGTAAAGCAGAACACTCTATACAAAGCAGTTCTTAAATTGTAAATACTTTTACACTCAAATACAAAGGATTTCGAATATATGCAGTTTAACGGATTGCAAATAAATATTACATATAACAAATATAATTCGAAAATTTAAATAAATTATTCGGATAAATATTAAACGAATAAACAAAATTATTCGATAGGTATTATTCTAGTAAAATATTCATTTAAATAACACTACGCAATAATGCGATTTTTTTTTTCAAAAATTACATGTCGTCCTTTTATTTTAAGGGTGTGTAAAAAATGATCACCCCCTCGGCCTACTACCAGAATATAGCGTCAAAACTCTGTATTTATTTTTGTGTTCTTTTGTATAATTTTTTCGAATAAATAATTATTCGAACAAAATATTTATTCGAATAAAAAAATTATTTGCTTAATATAATTATTCGAATAAAATAATTATTCGAATAAAATATTTATTCGAATTAAATAATTGTTTGAATAAATGCACAACCTGCAACAAAAATACGACAATATATCCTACAAAATTTGATTAAAGACTCACATTGTCGTCACATCTATCCATCTCTCAATACCTAATTCGTTTTAATTGTTCCAATTAGGATTTAATTTTGGAATAGAGATAAAACAAATTTAGAGATTGTTTAGTTTTTTGCAGTTGTAATAACTTAAGGGTGGGTTATACTTATTTTTTTGAATAACAAAATTTAGTTTAATAAGTAGAGTATTAAAAAAAGCACATAGTATTAATACTACTGCAATAGTAGTTAAAACTTTTAATATATATTTAGACATATATGTATGTTTAGTAATAAAAAGCCTTTATTACATTAAAAATTAAGCCGTTTAGTTTTTTATAAAAAATTTTATTTTTATTTAATCCAATAAAAAAAGAAAAGGTTTAATGGGAATATAAAACAAACTTTGTATTCAATATTAAGGCACTCTAACAAACATTATTTTAATTTAATTGTGTGCAGCACTGACTTTCCTATAATGAAATTGGAGTTTTATTTAAGTTTTGCACATTCTGAGCAAACAAAAAGGAGGAACACTAGTTGTTTGTTTATTTGTTCGTTTTATTTTCTGTAGAAATCATAAATCCTGCAATAAAAGCGGATGCTTTAAACTCATACACGCACACATCCTCTTACAAAATAGTCTGGTCATAGCCATATGTATGAATGGGTATGTATGTATGTTTGGATATGTCCATATGTATGTACGAAAAAGTCAAAGAGTATGACAGAAAAAAAACCAACAAATAAATATTTACTGTACTCCAGTGATTGCGAGTAGTTGTGTTATGATGTTTTTGTATTTAGTCTACCCCAGAGAAACAAACATGTGTTTTGTATTTGTGACTTTTTTTTTTTTTTTTGTTAATTTTATTTTATTAATGGCGGTGTGTTCTTGTTGATCATGCGATTTTTTTGTTGTTGAATTTTGTTCAAAATAAAGTTGATGATGGTGGTGTTTTATTTTCGAAATTAAGGAATATATAAAAGAGAATCACAAAAAAAAAACAAGAATATAGGGGAAAAAGAGGCTGCAGAAAGATATAAAGAATAATGGAAAATTCTTATAGAGGGACTAAAATTTTTGTTGGTACTATTAGTTCTTTTTAGCGTTGCCAGAAGTTGTGTTAGAGATAACACAATTGTAAAATAATAAAAAATGTAGTAATTTCCCACAAATTATAATTTTCACACTTCTCTTTCAAAAATGGTGTTTTTATGATAAATTCTCTATAACAAAAACTGAAACTGAGACAATGTGATTTGCAATTCCTTAACTATAAATTTTTTTAGTTAATTTAGTTTTTTAAAATATTGAAGCGCTTAATGTCTACATAATTAAGTATTAAACAATTTAAATGCCGTTTGCATAAAATATGATTTTGATGCAAATTTTGTATGAAAAGTTTTATTTTACAATACAAAAAGAAACTAAATTATTATTTAAAATAAAATAAAAATTATTATTTAAAATAAATACAAAATTATTCATAGTTAATTTATTCACATGTTAGTCTTTAGTACTTTTAATGACTTTGTAAATTTTGTATATTTAGGATCGAGAAAATAAAACAATGAAATTGTAAATTCTTTAATCATTAAACATTACAAGCCTTTCATTAAAAACATATTTAAGATTAAAGCTTTTTAAAAAAACCAGTAGCAAAATAAACATGTTGTATGTCGTGTTAAAATTAACTATTTGCTTAAAACATTTCAATAGTTTTCTTTTTTATTTCTTATTAAAATGCGTGACAAATTGTACAAAATTAATATGCAAAGATTTTAGTTGCACGAACTATTAATAATAAATATTTTTTTTGTGAACAAACGCCGATAAAAAGAAAACGGAATTATTTTTTAAGAATGAAGTGAAATGAATAACCAATAGTGACTGGGAAAGACTAAAAGCAAAGAAAAAGAAAATTAATTTAGATTAATATTAAGACAGGTAATTTAGGAACTAAATATTAAAATATTAGATTTTAAAATTTTTATCAATGTATTTGTGTGCCATGTGCATAAAAAATACTTTTATGATAAAATCAATTATAAGTCAATTTCGCATGAAAGTTTTTGTTGTTAAATACGTACATAATATCTAACCCAAATTATTTTATTACGAATACAATAGTTAAACCGTACTAATTTTAGTTTAAACCCATGACGATTACTTGGCTTAGAACATTGTAACCGTGAATATATTTTGGATAGATTTCGTAAATATTTTTCATTTATTTCTATTGTTTTAAGGTTATAAAAATATTAATGCAAATTTCGTCAATTTAATTGTTAAAAAATCAATTAAACATTTAAACAATAGGTCAGCAAATATCAGAGATTTTGAATTTTATTTATGTTACTTTAATTGCCTTTAATAAGCTCATTTGCATGCATAAACCGCAAACAAATTGATTTTGGGTTTTTATAAAAAAAAAGAACAACTAAAAATAATTAGTTTTGAAATTACTTAAAAATCAATTGCTTTGCAATTTAAATATTTAGTAATAGCAAAACAAATTCACAAAAAAAAAGTTATTGGAAACAAAATTTAAGTGAATTTAAAGGTACTAAAAATTATAATGACAAAAGGACTAAATTAAATTTACTGCTTTAAAAGTTAGAACACAACAATATTATTTTCGTTGTCAATATATATCATTTTCTAAAGTTCTTGATTTATGATTAATTTGAAAAAATTCATTTTAATAAAATATAACTTTGAGAATTATTTGCATACTAAAACAAATAATCGGTAACTAATACATGGGATTATAAATTAAAAGAAAAAAATTATTAACATTAAAAAAAACCTTAATCCTTAAACCTTGTTTCGTTCATGAAGATTTGAGACGTGCATATATTGATGGCCATTTCGATAGTGCTTATCTACATATGTAGCTTAACAACATTGGCTTGCAACTTAAATATTAAATTGCTTGTCTTTAAATTAATTGATTAAATGAGAATTACACACGGTCTGGAAAGCAAATAAAATAAGTCCAAAAGTCTGAAGAAAAACGCAGTTATTCTCACAGTTTTTACAGCTTGTTTATGTATTTAATTTTTTTATTTATTTTATTATTTTATAAATTAAAAAAAATAATATAAATATTTAAAAAAAAATCATGAGCGAGGAACTTAAATAAACCTAATATAAATAATTATTATCTCCTCTTTAAAATTACTTCTTCGAGTTTCCGTTTAATCGAAATAGAGTTTTAAAAACATGAAAATTTTAAATTTGAGTAGCCATATAATTTTTTAAAGGATTTTATATAAAAAAGAAGAGCAATTGAATCAAATATTTTTGTAGTTTTAATAAAATATGTAACAAACGTTGTACCACTTTTAAAGTTAATTATATTTGTATTGTTAATTTAAAACAATTTCTGGCGAACTATTTGTAGGTAACAACCTCAATAGTGGGCCCGCGCAACTCTTAAAACAAAAAGACCCTTTTTTTTATAATTTCGTAATTTTGTAAAAAATTTGAATTTCTTGTTTCAGAAGCAGAATTTCATTTTACAAAATTTCTGACTGTTACACTAAAACCGAGCCAAAAAATATGCCTTTTTGAAATAATTGACACCAAATTAATAATAATTATTGTTAAAAAATATTAACAAGGTCTCTTTTTACAAAAATAAGAGTTACAAATTTTTATTAAAAAAAAATGTTGTGCCTAAGAAATGGAATTATTAATTTAGCATTATTACAAAAAATCTGTCTATTAAATCACATGTTTCAATTTTAGTTAGTCTTAAATTTTCTGCAAATTCAGCGATATGAATGAATTAAATTGCATTTATCTCCTTAAGAAAACAGAGGAAATTATTCTAATAAATAAAAATTAATTTATTTTATTTACTTAAAAATATTAAAAGTTTTCTTTGAATTACGATTTTTTTAAATAAGGGATTCTGGCAACGCTAGTGTTAGTTTGTTGAAGTTGTAAATGTTTATATGCAAACATAGTTTAAAAAAGAAGAAGAAGCTATTAAAGGAAAAGGGCAATAAAAAATGCAAGAAATATTTTTGCAGTTGTTACCTTTTTTAAATATAGTTTTATTTAAATTTTGTGTTTAACAGTTGAAGTGCTGGTGATTTAGTAGTTTTATTTTTTTTTATTAATTATTAAAACAAACACAACAAGAATAAGTTAAAAAAAATTAAATTTAAATTCTTTACTAGTTCAAATCGTTAATAGTGGCGGTTATTTTATATTTTTACTTCCTCTTTAAATGAAACTTCTAAGTTTTTTTTTTTCTTGAAAATCACTATTTTTCAAAAATTAATGAGTAGAAACTTTTAAACGTATGAAGAAATTTTATTTTAACTATTTTTTTTTTTATTCATATGCACCATTCATTTTAAAACTTTTTTGCAAGATAAACAAATTTTTTTTTAAATAAAAGAAAACAACTTTCAATTAAAAGAAAAACAATTTTTTTAAACGTAACGTACGCGACCGCTTTTATTTTAATTGTAAACGTTCCATGTGAAGAGTTCGCGTGTTACTAAAGTATCTAGACAGCGAGCAGATATATTTTTGTTGTTTTTTCTCTATGTTGCTTGGCTTTGTTGTGTTGTGTGTTGTGTATCTCTTGGATGGTCTAAATGCCGCTTTTCATTTTACATTTAGTGCGGCATTTAATTGAGAATAATTTTAGTATTTACCAGTGAGTTTATTTAATGTCAATGTTGCCGTGTTTTAATGGTTTATATTTAACCCTTCGTTACATTTTTGGATTAATTCTGAAAGTCAATCGACTGACTAAAAATATTTTACTTAAAATCTAAAATGACAAAAAAATTTAATTAGTTTTTTTTTTTTACAATTATTTAATAGAATGTTTTGGTATTATTAAAGGTATTGTTAAAAAACAAATTTGAAACGTTTTACATTTTTATGGCCAATATTATGTTTGCAAACTATCTGATAAATGCAGACTTTAAGGCTACATCATACAGCATTAGGGCAATGCCTGTGTATGCTATGCAACCAATGTAATAGATTCTAGAATTAGACATTTTTATCCAGAAAATTAATGTAAAAAATATTCATAAATAATTATGTTGTTTTAAGCAGTATTTTTTAGGTTGATTGTTGGTTTTAAGCAAATTATTTCTGGCAACACCGTAGAGGCTTTATATGCAAGCAAAACAATCTGAAAAATAGTTATGCATTTTTTGAGAGAGAGAGAGAGGCACACATAAAGAATTAAGCCTCTCATTTAAATTTGAAAAAAAACATTGTTAATATTTAATGTTTATAAACATAAAACGATAAAAGATTGTAGATAATAATTTATAACATTGCAATTATGTTGTAATAAAAAGAAATTAATTACCATCATTAGTATGGAAAAAAAAGAGAAAAAAATTTGTCGCAGCATAAGTTACTCCGAAGATATTGTTTCAAATAAAATTTGCTTTTAAAATTTGTTTTTATTTGTTTCTTATATAATTGCTGTTAAAAACTTAAAGTATCTGCATATTACGATTGTATACAAAAGGCAATATGCACGTCAAAACCAGGTAAGTTCTGTACGAATACTTTTGTTTTACAAATATATGTACAGAGGGCAAGCTCTGCGAAAGTTTCGATTGTCTGTCTATAGCAGTTAATGAAATAAATGTATTTTTAACTCTTATACTTTTAAACTAAGTTTTGTTTTAGCGCCCTTGAGCCCAGCCCTTACAGTTTATAAGATACAGCCCTGTGGCAAACCGAAAACAACAGAGTACGTAATCCTAAGAAAGATCACTTAATAAATTTTATTTTGTATGTAAACATTTATTAAAATGTTTAGATAACATTTATTAACATGTTTATAGATCCTACTAAATAATTTTTAAATAAATTACTCAACGTATGTAAACCTTACATTAGCAGCATGTTGCTGCAACATGTTGAAAATGTTAAGTTTAACTGCTGTACTTTTGCTGGTACTTATGCTAAATAAAACATTTCTAGACATAAATGATTTGCTTGTTTATGTCTTCATTAACTATGAGTACCTAAGAAATGAGAACGAACAATAATTGAAAAGTGATAAATACTTTTGAAAAATTTCACACTTGAGAAATTATAGCATTTCGAAGTCAATTAGATAAAAGTTCAGAAAACATAAAATGAACAAAGACAGCAACTGAGTTGCTTTTAAAGAACGGTTAAAACAAAGTAAATTAGAATGCAATAGCTAATTTTAAAGGTTTAAAGATGCAACAAAACAAGAAATCAATTAGCATTCAACAATTAAGCAGCAACAATATAAACGGCTTTTATTGTTTTTAGGAAGTAAATTATTGAACTTGTAAATTTAAATGTTGTGGAAAAAAATTTTGTTTTAAAATTAATTTACGTAATTAAAGACAATAATAACAAAAAAAGGCAGACCTCGAGCTTAATTAAAATTTGTTGTTTTTATAATTGAAAGGTCAAATAAAATCGGAAATATATATTGTATTTAAAGACATTTTTAAATATTTGTACAATATAAATTAAAAATAATACTGTTTTTCATACAGAAAAAATTTAGCTTTATCTAATTTTGAATGTAAACATTAACGTTTAATACGGCGCACAGTGTACTGTCATATTTGTCAAGTGAACGAAACAACAAGTTAAAAGTTCTTGAAGCTTTTTTGTCATGTTTAGCAAGATCTTTAGTGCAAAATCATTAATCTATTTCAGTTGCAGTTGCCATATATTTATGGTTAAATTCTAGGAAGATATTGTGCTTAGGATTCCATACACAAAGTCTTAAAATGCGACCTTATTGTTTTCGCTAAAATGTACATCTGTCTGTCTCGGCCTTCTATCTCTGTTCGAAAGTGATTTGAAAAAACGGCATAACCGAGCTTATCAATCCGTTTGGAATCTCTACAATATCCACTTCCGATCCCATAGCTTGATTGAGCGATGTCCGTCTGTCCGTCCGTGTTGAAACAAAAATACGCAAATCGATCAGACATAGTGTCGAAAGAGATGCTATTGGAAAACAGCGCGATCAGTCCATGTCCTTCGAGGCAGCGGTCAAAACACCACCACGCCTACCTCAAATTTTTTCATATCATTTGGAACATTGAAATAACTTAAATAAAAAAAAACAAATATATAGGGTGGTAAAGAATTAAAAAATAAGAAAAAACATCAAGTGAAAAAATTGGCGCTCGTCCATATTTTCCGAGTTACGGGCCTCTGAAATTTTTAAATATTTTAAAATACCAATATGGGTACCATTATAATGCTTTTGAAGAGATTTTTAAGGTAATACTAATTTTTTTTAAATGCTTAACCCATCAAGGGCAGCATCAAGCAGTAATAGTTTTTTTATTTTTTTATTTTTCAATTCCCTGTCACCCCAATATTTGCTTTTTTGATTGGAGTTACTTCACTTAACTAGATTTACATAAATGGTGAAGCGTATATAAGATTCGGCATAGCCGAATATCGCACAACTTTGCACAGTGTCAGTAAAACCGTCTACGCTTTAGTCACATCACTAGTGACTTTTACTTTGGTTTTGAAACGCAATATGCAGACACTTCAAGTTGAAGAACAAGTAAAAAAAATTAAACATAAATCTAAAAAACAAAGGGTGTTCCTATAGAGACTTAATTTTGACGTATATGGCCTTAATTTTGTAACTATAGAAAAACAGACATTTAGAATTTATACAAATAATGTATAATTATGTCCAGTAATAAAGTATGTGTGCGCAATAAATTTAGAAATCGAAAGGTGTTTGCATAGTGGCCGTGATTTTGAAATTACCTCATCTTTTAAACCGTTTGCACTGCTATTTCTGCTATAAAAATCAGCTACAAAAAATATGAAAACTAAATAAAATAAAGGGTGTATCAATAGTAGCAGTATTTTTAACTATGTGGTCTTATTTTTTGAACCTGCGACTATTGTAAAACGACTATTTATTTTCAAATAAAAATATTATTTATTTTTTGGTTTGGAATAGGTATTTCGCCGATTGAACTGGCTTCATCAGGAAACCTTTAAACAAATTTTTAGAAAAGCCAAAAACATTTCCTTTAAGTATAAAAACTTCAAGAACAACTTGAGAGTTATTTTAGAAGCCAATATATTTTCCAAACCAACAAATAAATTCTATTTTTATTTGAAAATGTTATGATGGAATATTAGCATAATATAATAAATAAGATAATATTATGAAGTTTCGTTTTACATTGACAAATTATGTAAAACAAATAAATATTTGGTTTCAAACATACTTTTTTCATGCTTCACTGAATACTCTTCTACTAGGTTATTAATTTGATCGATCATTTTCAAACATTTCTTTGAAAAAAATGAACGCGTTTATAGTCCATAATCCATTATTTAAAAACTAAAAACATTAAAGTGTTAATTTTTCCTTTTTTATCTTTGTACTAAATATTCAAACTATCGGCAAGCTGTGACTGATATATGCAAAAAAACATGGTTGAGATAACCATTAACCCATCCGGTTTAAATTCACGTATTTTTTAATTTCTAAATATATTATGATAACAAAATTATTTATTTATAAACTTCTGTTAATTTTTAAACAAATCAGAAAGCGTAAGACGCTAGCAGATTGTAATGAAGTATTTTATTTATTTCTAAATCTGTCATCAGCACTTTTAGTTAGCGCACGCTGTAGGGTGGAAGTAGCTATTATCTTACAGCAACATATTATGATTATATGGTTGTACGCAAGCTATATGATTATACATGGAAACCCATAACATATTATGTTTATGAATAATATATTATTGCTACAAATACTATATTATTTTGGAATAGTTGTAAAAATTTGGTTTAGTTCAAAACTCTTCAGCAAAAAATTTAAAAAAAAGGTAATCACGTGTGGAATTAATCATTTTTGGCTAAAGGACTTCCCAACTAGATCATCAATCTTATGGTTTTATTAAGGCACTTTTAAGATCAATTACCAAGAATTGGTTACATTACTTATTGCAGGAAGTAATGTGTTTTGTAAGCGACTAACAAAAAATGGCAATCAGAAAAGTAAGTCATTATATGGCAAGTACTTTTTACGGTGATGTCGAATTTTTTTACTGTGTTACTATGTTCCTCTTTTTGTGCGTTATCACCATTTCATAACCGGAAATATGTTCATGGTGGCTGTAAACCGAATTTAAGTTACTTTATTGATTTCAAAACGAATTAAATATTTTGGTTTTCTGAAAATCGAAATCCCTTTATTCTTCTGGTTTCATATCGAAAAGTCCCAACCTATCAAAAACTTTAGAAATTCACAAAAATAATTCTTAATGCATTAAATGTTTTCTCCTAATTGTTTGATATAACCATAATTTGTTCACCACAATCATATATTGTTAGAGAGCTCATATTATGATTCTTGTGACCATAAAACAACAATGATCTTTAATAAATTCTCACAAAAGCATTGAGAGGTCCTGAAAAAAAGGCCAAAAAGCGAAAAAGTAGAAAGAACTGGCATTAAGCCCAATAATAAAGCATAGCAGAAACGAAAAAAGCTGTCACATCAAATAACCGATACAAAGTTTTGATCACTTACAGTACAAAAAAGAACACTGTGCAACGATCAATAAAGTTATGTAAATTTTAAACAGTTTACTTTTTTATATATAGTTTTATCATATTAAACCATCTTGCTTTACATCAAAATAAACAACACAAGACATTAAAGGGTTTAATCTTTAGATTTTGACATGTTAAATAAAATGTAACAAATGCACCTTTTGGTAATTTTTTTTTTTTTTTTTTTTTTTTTTGTTAATGTGAAAAGAAAGTTTTACTTAAAAGCTGGACCAGCAAAATCTGTCAAAATGTCAAAATATATTTAAAGCATAATAAATAGACAGTATAATCAGCCTTTGCCAACGAAAGGTAAACAACAAATCTGCCCAGAAAATGTTTTTAGTTCTGCTGATTTTGTAATAAAAGACTCATGCTCGTGTCAGATGTTCAGTGATGACTACTAAAAGTCATAAAAGTGAAAAAAAAAGAAATAAAATAAAATACGCATTTTGTAAATGTAAATTAGGAGTAGAAAACATCAAGATAAAGCAATTTATTTTGCTCTTATACGATGTATGAAATCATAACTTTTTTATCGCTTTGAAATTGGAACGAAATTCACTCAAGGTGATAAATTTAAGAATTAATTTTAAATAATATTTTCTGTTTCGTAAATTATGAGTTATTGTTCAGTATGAATTAAAGGATTTCAAATACTTTATGGAATGAAAAATTTGGTTGGTCTTGTATCGTGACACAACATATTTCTGTAACTTGTTTTAGAAAATGCTTGAATACAAGGTTGTGGACAAGCAGGCGTGAAAGAGGTTTGCTCAGTAAACTATTCACCTATGTAATCATACAGAATAAAATATGTTCTCTTATTAAAAATGTCATTTGTTTTCAAATTGAAATTTAATTAAATTTTTAATTGGTGCAATTACATGTTTTATGGAAAAATAAACATAAATTATTCTAATTAAATAAAAAATTATATCAATTATATATTTAATAAAAAAAGAAAAATATCGATTTTTAATTAAATAAATAATTGTATTAATTAAAAATTTAATAAAACTACAATGTTAAAACAAATAAACCCTTTAATGGGTGTACAGTTTTATCGTGTGAGTGCTTTAGAAATGTTGCGCAGATTTTACAACGCTCTTTGCTTTTTATTAATTAATTAATTAAAAGCAATTTATACAGATTTTCATTAGCGCTGTTGAAGTTTTAAACGTAATTACACGAAATAGTCGTACGTAGTACGTTCAGTAGATTACTTAAAAATTTAAACGACTAAGCAAAATTTTAGCAAAATTGCTCCTAAAAGGCTTTTGTTTTTGTTTCAGTAACAATTTGGAGAATCAATTTTCTCGAAAAAAAAAACAATCAGTTTTTCAGGATTGTTCTGTAAATCGACGTGATTTTATTGAGTACTTTTCAAAAACGAAAACTTACAACTTAGAGATCTATAAGTCGAGACAACAAAAAGATCTTTAATTGTAAAATTATTTTGGGAATTTTTCCATAAGGAAATGTTTTTGACTTTTCTAAAAATTTTGACAAAGGTTTCTTAATAAGCTGGCTTAAGCACCGGCTTTTTCAAATAAATTGCATTTTTATTTGAAAATGTTTTGGGATATTAGCATACTCGTAATATAAATAATTTTAAAGAAAAATCAATTAGTTTGAAATCTAATAAGTTACGGAAGATTTTCTTGGCGAAATTTTCAATGGCAACATCATTCGCAGCTTTAAAGTTGATAGATAAAAAACCCGAAATTGTTATTCTTTGACTTTTAAATTAATCTTTAAATGGATAAAATGTTTTAACGTGGCCTTATTTAATAATATAATGATCTAAAAAAACCAGTTGAGCGCATCTCTTTTGAAATTATATTTCTTTTTATATGGGGTACGCTTTACAGTCTCCTTAAAAATAAATCCGCCAAATGAAATGGGACTCATACACAAGGAGATTTGTGACGGAAAATTTAAATTGTCTACTTATTACGATTAAAAAGTTAACACACGTCAAAATTATTTCTTCTTTGGGGAGACCCTTAAATTTCTAATTTATTTTTACTTATTATTGCGCGAACACGGACTTTTTCTAAATTAAATATGGCGACCTGTTGCTATTTATAACATAAGGCCATCCATATACGTGATAAGCGAACCATCTTATTTACACAGTGCTACAACTATATCCGCTATAATAACTTTTGAAACGGAATCTACACACACTAAGTTGATTTATTTTTTTGTTCGCTATAAGAACAAGTACAAGAAATTAAAAAAAAAAATACTATGTAAAGGGTGTTTCTGCAGGTACATGATTTGAACGTATATGGCTTTAGTTTTTCAACTATAGTAAGCAGACATTTAGAATGTATTCGAATTATGTTGTACATACGACGGCTGCTATATATATTTCTGGCCTGGCAACACTGCTGCCAAGTTCAATCTGACATTTCCATTGGAAAGTTTGTCATTTTTAAGCATAATCGTACTCAAAACGTTTTGACGTACGACCATTATTTGTGTTGTTTACAGTGACTTGAAAATAATTAATATAGAAATAAATGGAATTAACTCGTGAACATTTTCGTGCCATCATTTTTCACAACTTTCGACGTGGATTATCACGACAAGAGTGCATTGATGAACTTAAATCTTTGTATGGCGATGAAGCACCATCCTATAGCACTGTGAAAAATTGTTATAATGAATTTAATCGTGGCCGAAGCTCACTCAAAGACGAATTCCGTGAAGGTCGTCCAAAAACGGCTGTTGTGCCAGAGAACATTGATGCCGTGCGTGAACTCATAATGCAAGATCGACATGCGACGTACCGAGAGATAGAGACATCCTTGGACATTTCTTCCACCAGCATACATTCAATACTGCATGAACACCTGGCCGTAAAAAAGGTTTGTTCCCGTTGGATCCCGCACAATTTGAAAGTCGCTCAAAAAAAGGCTCGTGTCGATTGGTGCAAAGAAATGTTGCAAAAATACAATTGCGGTGTTTCAAAAGATGTTTATAAGATCGTCACAGGTGACGAATCATGGTTCTATGCGTATGAGCCCGAAACGAAACAACAATCGACCGTGTGGGTCTTCAAAGACGAGCAAAATCCAACGAAAGTTGTTCGTGGAAGAAGCACTTCGAAGCAAATGGTCGTCTGTTTCTTCGGCAAAACTGGTCATCTGGCGACTGTTCTACTTGAGCAACGTAGGACTGTCACTTATGTTTGGGACACTACAATTTGTTTGCCTAAAGTCATCGGAGAAATTCGAAAAACCAACAAGAGAAGACGAAATATTGTTCAGTATGACAATGCGAGCTCTCGCACATCGGCTCAAACCAGAGCGTTTTTGACCGGCCAAAACGTCGAATTAATGGGTCATCCGCCGTACAGCCGTGACTTGGCACCTAATGACTTCTTCTTGTTTCCGCACATCAAGAAAAAAATGCGTGGTCAACGATTTTCGTCGCCAGAAGAAGCTGTTGAAGTGTTCAAAAACCATGTTTTAGAGGTGTCTCAATCGGAGTGGAAAAAGTGCTTCGACAACTGGTTTGAGCGCATGCAAAAGTGTATAAATCATGCTGGAGAATACTTTGAAAAACAATAAAACCATTTTTGTTTATAAATATTCGCATTTACACTATTAGGCCAGAAATATATAGAGCAGCCCTCGTACATACAGTATTGGGCAAAACCTAAGAAACGTTGTCCAATATTAGCTTCTGAGTCAAATTATGTTTAAACGAACATATTTCAATTCAATGTTTTAATGCAGTTTTATTAGTTTCTGTGTCATACAATATTACAAAAAAAAAATTTGTAATTATCTCTCACCCAACGGTACAACAACAAAAATTACTCAAAAATTCATTGGGCAAAACCTAAGAAACTTTTAATATTTTGTATAATAACCCTTATTTTTTATTACTGCGACGCAATTATTTTTGGATCTATGCGTATCCATTCATCTTCCAGACACGAAAATAAATCGTCTCTGTTGGAGAATCGTTTCGATCCAACATTCCTCTTCAATATGGAAA
Source organism: Gymnosoma rotundatum (assembly GCA_916610165.2). Taxonomy (NCBI): domain Eukaryota; kingdom Metazoa; phylum Arthropoda; class Insecta; order Diptera; family Tachinidae; genus Gymnosoma; species Gymnosoma rotundatum. The sequence continues at coordinate 39,577,347 of OU744338.1, forward strand.
ATAAATTTTCGATTGGGTTCAAATCGGGCGATTGGGCCGGCCAATCAAGCAATTGAATCCCTTTCGATTGTATCCAGTCCTTTACCAACTTCGATGAGTGTTTCGGATCGTTATCATGTTGAAACACCCATCGAAGTGGCATATTCCACTCGGCATATGGCAACATCTTATTTTCTAAAATGTCCCTATACACAAATCTGTCCATTTTGGTAGAAATTCTGTGGAACGGCCCTAGACCATGACCTGAAAAACACGTCCACACCATCACATTGCCACCCCCATGCTTGACAGTTTTTTTTTACAATATCGGGGTTTAAGCCTTTCACCAGTATTGCGTCTCACACGACATATGGCATCCGAGTTGAACAAATTAAATTTGCTTTCGTCGCTAAAGAGCACCCTTTTCCACTTTTTAACTGGCCAATCAAGATATTTTTTTGCAAATTCGAGCCTAAAAAATCAGGCATTAATGGTTGACTTGTGAGCTTAAAAATACTTACCGTTTTTTTGCGTGACGTTTTGTAAGAAGCGGTTTTTTGGAAGCTTTATAACTTTTCAATCCAGCCTCTCTCGCCCGTCTGCGGACTGTACTGGCATCAACACTTAAGCCTAATTCTGACACAATTTTTTTTGACGAGATGAAGGGGTTTTTTTTTATTATTTTCTTGATATTTCTATCATCACGAACTGATGTTTTACGAGGTCTTCCACCAGGATTAATATTGAGTACAGATCCTTTATCTTTATAAAGGTTTATCCATTTGGAAACCATTGATTTGCTTACTTTTAACAAATTTGCAATTTCAGCCTGTGATTTGCCTGCATTATAATGCGTTATAGCATTCAATTTAAATGCTTCACAATATTTTTTACGTTGCATTTTATTTTAATTTTAAATGCGAAATTTATTCGTTACACGCTTTTAAATGCATACTAGATCACTTTTTCATAAGAAATCATCGAAAAAATAAGAAGTTACCGTTATCTTAAAAAAAAAAAACAAATTTATTGTACAAAAGCAAAAAGTTTCTTAGGTTTTGCCCAATGAATTTTTGAGTAATTTTTGTTGTTGTACTAAAAGAACCGTTAGGTGAGAGATAATTACAAAATTTTGTTTTTTTTTTTGTAATATTGTATGACACAGAAACTAATAAAACTGCATTAAAACATTGAATTTAAATATGTTCGTTTAAACATAATTTGACTCAGAAGCTAATATTGGACAACGTTTCTTAGGTTTTGCCCAATACTGTATGTTAATAAGGGTGAACAATAAATTTAAAAATAAAGAGGTGTTTCCAAAGAGGCCGTGATTTTGAGGTATATGGCTTTTTAACTTACAAACCATTATAGGAAAGCGCTTGAAATTTACAAGTATGTATTGCCATGTCTGCTGCAAGGAAAAGTAAAATAAAAAAATAAATAAAAAAGAGTGTCGCGAGAAAACGTGATTTTGATTATTGTTCAAATAGTAAAATACGATTTTGACACTTTTCAGCAACACATAGTAAAAAGATAAAATTAAAAAGCCTCTAAATGGTAGCAAATGCTTATAGTGTGATTCCAACTTCCACTTGCAAGATTTAAAGTTGTTTTTTGTGGATTTTTTGTGTGCAAAATAAATTTTTTTCTTTGAGGAAGATCTTTCTGTTGAGTTTAGTTAGATATTTTGTACTAAAATTAAAGCTTTTTAGAGGGAGAACCCTTGCTGCAGCCTAACAACGATCAAAATAATTTTTCCTATTTTAATTTTTTGATCGTCTGTAAGACTGTTCAAAACGCCTACAGACACTTGAGCGAAAGCAACTTGACTCTTCTAGTAACATATATCTCTGCACTATATTCAGCACATTGGAAAGTTGCGAAACATTTTTTATGGGGATGCCCTTTCCCTTGGTTCGTTAAATATTAATTAAACTTTTTTGAATTTGCCACTCGTCAATAAAACGATGTTAAAAATACGCTTTTTTTTTGTTTGAAGATATTAGTTCTACAGCTTTTATACCTTTAAGGTTTAACTTAAGAAGGGGAACTTGGAATAACTTCATATGTGGGGGAGAACCTTCGTCGGTAAGACAGTTTTGAAATCTTAAAACTATCAACCTTGGCGTTAACCTTTCTAACTTTGAGATTTCTTTTTATTTATTTTTTCTTTTTTTTTTTTAATTTTTTATCTGCATAAACAATTAATGTTAAAGTGGATTGCATGCACATAAACTCTATTAAATTCATATTTAAATTTAAACCTTTTCCAAGCATTAGAAAATAATGGAAAGCAATGCTTCTTTTTTTTAAGTTAAATGTCTTTAAAAAAACTTATTAAAAATATAATTAAAAATAATCGATCATCAACAACAGCAAAAATAATAACAATAAAAATCTTTAATTAATGTGTGAGTTTCATGTTAAAGGAAAATACTTTTTCACTGTTTGCTGTTGTTGGTGTTTGTATGGGGAACTAAACGAATATAATATTAACACATTTGTACATCTGTACAATACATGACACACATCAGTTACTTAAGGCTCTTAATGAGATATTGATCGAGTGATTGGTTTTAAGACAACTAAAATAATAATACAACAACAACAAAAAATCATTGAATTAAAAATAATATGAAACCACCACAACAACATTTGCAACAAAATTATGTCTTGTGGCAACTTTCACCACCCACCACTACCATGATAAGAAGATATTATTTATTTATTTTTTATGTTTCTCGTACATTGAAATGTAATTGACAAATATTTATTGATTTAATTTGTTTTGATGATTTGATTTGATTTGATTTTCATAAATTGGAATTATTTTCAAAGCAAACACAAAAGAAAATATTCTTTGGTAAGAAAAAAAAAACAAAAACCACGGTTAAGTTGTTTTAAAATTTAGCGGTGGAAGGCAGCTGTTTAAAAAAAGAATAAAATTAAATTTGTAAGTTTATTGAAAATTTATGGTTATTTTATCGAATTGTATTTTTGACCGGCTTCTTTCTTCAAAAGGAAGCATTTCGATTTCTTAGTTGTTGTTTTTTTTTGTCAGAAATTTTCAAGTAAAAGTTGTTGCTTTAACAACTTTCAGATTCTAAATCAAAACAGACGCTGTTTAGCTTCTTTTTTCTACTAGTATTTTTTATTTATTTTATTTAACTGGTATTTTTCTCAAAAAAAAATTTTTTTCTTGCCCACTTACAATTCTGTAGATTCGTTTTGCTTTGTATAGAACGACAGAGAGAGACAGAGAGAGAGAAAGATTAAATTTAATAATATTCGCTATTTTGCTTGCTTGAAGGCTGTGGCAAATTTACTTTAATTTTTTCATTTCATAAATTATAGACAATGAGCCACAACAGCATTATTTAGTCTTAAAGCAAATAGCTACCACCACCGCCACCACCATCATCATCGTCATCATAAACCACATCCATTACATTGATCATCATTTAGTTGGGCAATAAAAAAACAGAAAAAAAAAACAAGGCTATTCAATATTCATCTTGATGCTGCTTAAAAAGGAATCAAATGAATCGATCTTAAAAAATATGGCACAAGACCTGGTATAAAAGAAAAACAAGATGAAGAAGAAATTTATATACCCTTTTCTTCCAAGGAAAGAATTCTAAAAAAATTAAAAGAAAAAATAAATAAATTCTTGAATGAAATTCTTTTCTGCTTATTTCTTTTGAAAGCAACTAAAATCTATAGAAAGACCATTTTATTCATCTAAATATTAAATAGAATTAGACTAAACTGTCAAAAATAAAAATAAAACAAATAAAAGATGTCTCGCACAGAAAAAAAAACAAGCTTATGGTGTGGTCACAAGAATCATATTATGTTCAACGTAACAATATATAATTGCTGTGAAAATATTATAGTTTTTTTCAACAATATTTTTGTCACGATAAACAAATTTTTTAATATTAAATGGTTATTACGCCCAAAAAGTGCAACATGTTATACTTTAAAAATACTTTTTTCTAAAATTTTAATCACAAACAAATTGTTATAATTATACCAGAATAAAATAGTATTCATAACAGCAATAATATATCTACTGTTATATAAATATAAAGCTCAAAATTTGTTTAACGCAGAACTATAGCTGCCTACACCAGTGAGCCAATATTCCTAGAATTTTCACGGTTTGTTATCAGATATGCGCTTTGTAAGATACAAATTGATAAATAATTACCGCGTAATAAGAGAACTATAATAGGTAAACCCTGAAAATTTGGCAGCAGTAACTTCCATATCAATATACATAGAGTAAAGCAAAACACAGATTGGATTGGAACAGTGCGTAATTATTATCATGTATCTAGAGAACTAGTCTTGATATTTTGCCCAAGTAATTGTTAATGTGCATAGCAGAAGAGAAAATTGTCTAAATTAAAACAGTACGCGTGGTAGCTCCCACACAAAGTAAAAAATTAGAATCGTGTATAGAGAGGATTGCAACACGTAGAGCACTTAATTTTTTTATTAGGAACTTTCTTATTTAAATACATAATCTAGCGAAATACTGGATAGGGATAGGGGGCGTGGTAGCTCACATACGCACTTAAAAGTTGTTGTTTACCTTAGGAACTGTGAGAAGAAGAGTCTTAAAATTTTGTACAAGTAACTTCGAATAAAAAACTGACTGGACTGAAAGAGTGGATTGGGGTAAATATAATAAAGAAATATTAATTCACAAAAAACTGCATTATCGTCTCATTGTGCCAGATTAAATCACTATCCCAATTTTGAAAATGTTTCAGTAATAAACATAGAAAACAATTATAAAAGACGTTATATTTTGGAGATGTTACAAATTATTAATACACTAACAGCACAATGAATTAATTTTAAGGCAGACACAGATAATGTAGCTCAGATTTATAGACATTTAGTAAATAAGAAATAATTTTGTACTTTGTATTTGTTATAAACAATATTTTATTTGACAAAATAATTTTTTGTTTGTTGAAATATGTTAGTTTGAAAAAATTTTTATTACATTTTGTTGTTGTTTTTTTGTTGATTTAATAAATAATTGTTTTCCTGATGATGCTACACAATGCAATACCGAAATATCGAGAATATCGAGAATATATATAAAAATAAAAAAGACCAATTATTATTATTATTATTATGTTTGTCACCCTTGGGTGGTTCAGTTTTTAATCAGTTCAGTGATATTTTGTAAGCCATAGGTTAATTGAAAATGTTTTAGTAAAAAACGTTGAATAATTTCTTAACCTAATGAACAAGTTTAAGCCGGCTTAAGTTTCTTAAGAAAGAAAAATTATCTACAAAGTTTTGTATTAATAAAAAAAAAAGATAAATAAGACATTAGCAGAATGTAATGAAGCGTTTTCTGGATCGCTACATCCGTTACCAGCATTTTTTTAATCGACTGGGTTCTTTAGCTCACGTTGTAAATTTTATCTATTTAACCAGGTATCTTAACCAAAAAATTTTAACTTGCTAAAAAAAACAACCACTGCTTACTTTTTTAATGTCTTTATTATTCGTCATATATATTTGCTTTTGTTTAAATATAATAATAATAAATCAGTAAATGAAAGTTATGAATAAAAAATAGCAAAACGAATAAAGAGTAAAAAAATATATCAATATGAAAATTTATTGTTATTTCTTCGTTTCTTTTTTGTTTTGCTGATTTAATGTAATTCTCATTTAATCAATTTGGCTTTTGATATAAGCCTCTTAGGTTTTCTTTACAAAATTTGAGGATTAATGTTTTTCTCATGAGATCTGCACTTAGGTTTCTTGACAAATCATCTTCTTTAAAAAATGGTTTGGTAGGGGGATCCTTTACCGGGCCCCTGATCTGGAGAATTTGCTTAAAAATAAGTACCATTCCCCAGTTAGCCTCTTCGCTTTGAATGCTGGAGACCTTCTCTTTAGAGATGCAGGGCTTTTATTTTATCATAGAAGGGTGAAAACCCTTGACATAACTGTCTTGGTGTACAACACCGCACAGTAATTTTAGGAGGACTTTGTGATAGATATTATATATCGCTTATTTTATTTGTTTTTAATATTAAATGTTATTTAGTTTGTAGGGTATTAGTTTTAAGTAAAAATTTAAAGAAAGGAGTGTTTACCTTTTTATCTTTTTTTTTTTTTTGGAAATGTAAACAAATGTAATTACTTAAGAAAATGACTGTATACAGAATATCTGTAATGTATTTAAATAAGTGCAAATTAGTCTTAGAAAAGTTGTATAACAATAAGAAATATTTGATAAAAAAAAGGGTAGTTTAAGTGACATACGCATAACGAATTTTGGAATAATAAATCGTAATCGTAAATCGGTGTATAAAAAATTTGGATACAATCCACTGATAAGCTATATGAGCAGTATTGCAATGGACACATGGATATGCTTTCCCCGCAGTAATACACTTCATTTTGTACTCTTAATGCGAATGTCATGAAATATTTATAAATGAACGAATCAAGCAAAGATTAAGTTAATTAATTTTAAAAAATATAGTTACATTAATTTTGTATCATATTATGATCGCAGTATATTAAACCAGGTTTATACTTTAAACATAATTATGGTTATATTTATAAATATTATTATCGCGCCAGACAACAATATGATTCCAGTAACATCTAAATTACCATAATAATATTTATTTATATTTATAATATTTTGATTAACCTGAACAACTAAACAACGTTCTCACAGGTAAGACTCTGTCTATGAAAATTCAAAGACCATTTTCTCGACATCTGATACATAGTGTCTAGCGGCTATTTCAGACCTCGATTATATAGATTTCCAGTGAAAGTGATTGTCGAAGTTTAAAGCATTAAAAGCAAGAAATATCGAAATATAAGACAAGCACATTGATGTATTTAAAAGTCCAATCTGGCGCCTCCGGACTTCCAAGTCCATTAAAATTTATAGCATTTTTATACAAAATTTCGACCTGATTCTAAACCGACATCCAACAGTGCAAGAAATTAAAATGACCTGTCATGTATTCGTAGGGTACAAGATTTGCTGTTAAAAAAAACTTTTGTGGTGATTGGTTGTTTAGACTTTTAGAATTTATTTATTGAAAAAGAAAGCGTAAAACTTACATTCGTTTTAAATAATGACACTGTTTTTGTTGCTGCTCCTACTGCTGCTGCTGCTGCTTCAACAGCCTTATATTACAGATGAACGGCAAACGAAAACAATGCTGATGATTATGATTTTGATGAGGACACAACAACAATGCTTATGTTATGACTTCCTCCTTCAAAACAAACTCTAATGCACAAAAGATTTATAAATAGTTGGTTGCATACAATAAATTTAAAGATACAAAATGAATATGAAACCAAACAGTTAGCAAAAAAAAAATGAAAAAAAAAAATTTGCAACATTTAATAGATCTAGTGATATTTTAGTAGAAAAAGAAATGGTTCTTCAATATATTCTTTCTGTTTTTTCTTCTCTTTTCGTGGCAATTTAATAATAGTTTGTTGCAAATGTGTCGGTTGTTTGTAACAAAAACAACAAAAACAATGAAAGATGGCCCAAACACACATTCACACCAACGTTTCTTAAGCAAAATGTAGGTTGTTTTCTTGGTTATTGTTGCGTCGAGCACGAGAACGTGTACGAGTACTCGTAACTGTTTAAGCTGCATCAATTGTATGAAAGCCTGCTGATTTACTTACCACAAAGTCCAGCAGCTTCCAGAGTTTGCTGTAGGCTCTTTATTTTAAAAAGTTTTTTTTTTTCATTCGCATTTAACTTAAATTATTGTAACTTTATCGCCGTCCAGTCTAACATTTTGTGCATGTTTATGTGCTAAAAGTTAATTCAGTTTTTACTTTTTTTTTCAAATTTAAACTACAAGTAATTTTTTGATCTTGTGTTGTTGTACTCGTATGCTTTCAATTCTCTTTTTTATTATTATTATTATTATTATTTAAAAGTGTTCTTTTGTATTTTTATTTTTTTTATTATCAGTGAATTTCCTTTTCGTCTTGGCACCATTAAGAGTTTCGCAAGGATGTTTGATGACAGTATTAACCCAGATTTTATTTGTGGTTGTCTTGAAAGGAAACTAAACGTTTAAATTATTTTAAAACGATGATATCGTTTTTTATTTATATTCCAGTTTATCGTTGTCTTAACAATGAATATTTTGAATAGGAAAATTATTTAAGAGTAAAAATGCTTTTGATACAGATTCCTATTTTTTATTATATAGAAATTAAAATTTACTTATTATTTGTATGGCAAAATCAAATAATAAATATTTAGTCCAGCTTATGTTCATTAAAGATTTACTTCTATTTTTATTTATAAAAAAATATCCGGAAATGATTGTTGCTTTTTAAAAGTGGAAAAAATAGATCTCAAAAATTTATGTTCCGGTATTTATAGAACCATATTCAAAGCTGGCTAGCATAAATGGATTTCTTTTAGCCAACTAGCTTTTTAGAGAACTAGCTATTTCCGGGGGCTTCGCTACCCCAATGCGAATAAACGTACCACGACCACTCTTCCAAGCAAGTTTTTTATTTGATTAATATCGAAGTTATAAAAGATTTCCTTCTGCGTAGAATCAGGACTTATTGTTTTTTTTCTCTCCCCTACTTACCCCTCCCGTTTCTTATTTCTTAAATAAGCTTACCCTCTTAGCACTTCTAGAAAAAATATCTATCTTTGTTTTTAATTTTTTTTTAATTGGTGCAGCCTTAAATGTCCTTTTAGTCAGAACTCACGAACGCTTCAAACGATTTCAAACTTTAGATGAACCATCTACATAACAATAAGAGTAAACCCTAAAAATTTATTTGAATTCGATTTGACCGTTCGTGAGTTATAAAGTCACAACACACTTGCAACAATTTTTTATATATGTATGTATATAGATGTCTGTGAAAGCAGGGCGACAGCTAAAGTGATTGGACTTCAGTAAGCGATGTAATAATAAATACAAGGGATTAAACATGTGGCAAATAAAAGTCTTAATCGGTGCTAAATTGTTTTAAAAAATGCTTTAAGTAAACAAGCTTGCACTGATTTTGATAGCGACAGTTAGACATCAGAGGATATAAAGCAACAGATGCTGCGAAAAGGGCGGTTAAATGGATCCATAATGAGCTTAGTAAGCATACCCAAAGGCGCCTGAACATAACTACCTGTAGGCAAGTTTGAAAAATACTAAGGTTTGTAAAAAAGTAGAAGAGGGAAATCTTTGATTTTGTTCCACAAAAAAGATGTAAAACCTTTACAGATCTGTTACATTGAGGCTAATTTAATTCCAAAATTTAATATTTGTTTTTCTTACAATTAATTATATAATTAAATCAATTAAAAATTTAATTTAATTTTTATCTAAAGGCTTGTTGTTGTAAAAGCAATAACTTCTCAGAGAAAAAAATAAAACTCATAAACTTAAATCAATTTTTTTTTGTTTGTTGAAAAAAGACCTATTACACAATTATTATAATTAATAACACAAATTTGTTAATATTTATTTGGAAAAAAAAAGAATAAATAAAACAAAAAATAAAACAAAAAGTTTAACAACAACATTTATAAAACCAATTAAAACAGTAATAGAAATTAAAGTTAGGTTCAAACAAATGTTTGTTTAAATAAAAACTATTAATAATTTTTGCTGTGCTTGTGTGTACGTGGAAATTTCAAATAACGGGAAAAGTGTAATTTGTAATAATCTAATTTTTTATGTTCACCTTTGAACCTGCTTAACCGATTTTTGTTTTACTTTCCTTTCGTTTACCCTTGTTCATCAGACTTAATAAAATTGATGCACTGTTTCTGGAATTGTAAATGTTTTATGTCTAAATTCACTGTGTTGAATTCAAAACGTGTTTTTACTACGATTAGAATAAATTCAGTTCTTAGAAAAACCCTTTAAAAAGTCGCAGGCAACGACGGATTCAATAAGATGATATTATAAAAAATGAATTATGTTAGCCACTCTACTAATGATAATTCGAATTTTACATTTCTAAACAATCTTTGTTCATCGACATACTTTTCAAACCTTAATTATTTATTCATCGATTTCCAGCTATAAAAAATTAATTATACTCGTATTTCCTTTTAACCCTCTAGTGCGCCGTGATGCAAATTTGAATCATACCGAATATCTCTCTGTAGCTTCAAAATTTGAAAACAGTTTTATGTAAATGTTCGTTATATGTTGTCTCCATTTAATAGACGTCGTTTTCTCTGCTTTTGAAGTACCGTTATAGCAGCATTGAATTGTTGTGCAATTTTGAAGTGCCTGCTCATTCGTTTGTTGTTCATAGAGGAAACAGTGTGTTTTTCTGACCTTAAAATTTATTAAGTTCAACAAGTTTATAAATAGTTTTGAGTTTTAAATAAGTTACACTCTTTTTTATTACAATGTTATAGTGTGTATTGTTTTTTTATGGTAAGTACTTTGAGCTAAATGCGCAATGATGCAAATTTGCATCAAAGGATTTTTCGCCTCCTGCGCCCTTATAAATGAAAATTATACAAACTGGTAGAACAAAAGTTTGCTTTTAAACCATTTCCTTTCGTTTAAGTAGTATTTTACTTAATTTGGTTTTCTTGCGCACTAGAGGGTTAAATTATTTGTCTAACCCAAATCTATTGACTTAAACAAAAAGCAATAAATCAATGGTAATTTTAAATTAACTTTATTAGATAATAATTTTTTTTTTTATTTTTTTCCCATGTCTACCTACGACTTTTGCTCCTACTACAGCGGCATGAAGCCAAAAATATTTAATCATATAAAGTTAAAATAATTTATTTTAACCTTACATACGAGGAATAAGTGTGTTCCCAAATTTAAAAAAGGAGATCTAAATCACTTTTTAAAGACAAAAAAAAAAAGTTTGACCTACAAAACTTCATGCTAAATTATTTCTTATTGAAAAAATGTTTTCAATTTTATCACTTATATGGCAAAGAACTTCTCAATTTTAGTTCGTGATTCAGTTTTACAGTTTAACTAATAACTATAAATACAAGCAACTTAATGTCCATCCGTATCTATCAATATGTATCTATTGCTTCGCTTGACTAAAGTTTAACTCTAGTTTCTTTTTAACAATCTCTTCTTTTAGTGCAAATGTTGAATATAGAATGAAATGGATTAAATCTTGTTGTTTGTGGCCACAAGAAAATAATAAACTTGAGAAAACTCATGCAATTTTTGTATAGAGTGGGGATAACATTTTGTTTTGTTGTTGTTTTAGTAGTTTTTAGTAACCGCATTTAAATAAATTGAACAGATGGTAATGATTATGTTAAGAACTTAATTGAAAACTCATAAACAAAAGATTATAAAATTGCTGCTTCAATGTCAAGTAACGTTAAGATCAATGCTAAATTGAAAAAAAGTTATTTCCGTTGAAAACATTGTAACATTCGTAATTCGTTTGTGATACACAAACTTTGTAGTTTGAGGGTATTAAAAAGTTATAAATATTTTTGTTGTAAATATCGCTGCGTAATAAAGTTCTATTAAATATGAGATAAACTTTAGTCATTCAGAAATCTTATTGTGGCAGGAGCGCAATGTAGTGCATAGATGTGTATAAACACGAACGAAATACAAATAAACGGTTGTTGTTATTAACGCACATACGAGGGGAGCACGTCAATAAGTTTTAGAAGAACAAAAAAAAAATATATATATCCATTTATTTTACATTTTATTTTAAGACGTTAGAATTGCAAACGGTGTTGTAGGGTCAGAGAAAAATGCTTTTTTTGTAGTTTAAATGATTAATGCAAAATTATGGTTGAGTTAACCACACTGTAAGAGCAATATAATATGATTAATTTATTATATGATTGAAGTCCAATAATAGTCTTATATGATAACATAGTTTTTATTGGAACTATAATACGTGTTACACAAGAAAAGTATGTTAAGGGTGAAACATAATATCGTCAATACTGATTATAATATGATAAAAAATATATTTAACCACAACCATAATTATATATAAAGAACAAACATTTTATAATACAATATGATCATAAACGGCTCTATCGCCGTAGTAGAACTCAACTGTCGAACATTCAGTGAACCAAGCTGATCAGCTAGCCGCCGCCGTGAAAATTAAAATTTTTGCGCCGCCACCGATTTGTGCCCACTCAAAGCTTGAACTGGCTCAAAATTAGCTGCCGGATATAACAGCTTAAAAGCAGGATTTTCTCGGACCGATATATAGGTTTGCATTGTAAAAGCTTCACTTATTATATTTTTATACAATAAATATTATTAATAATAAAATAAATTAATTTTAATTGTGCTTGATTCCTTCAAATATAAATACTTCATGTTTTTCTTATGAAATATTTATTATTTTAAACCAAAAAATGAAATGCGGGGAAAGCATATCCATATGGCATTAAGAAAACTACAAAAATTTAATACAAAAAACACAGTAATCATTGCGTAACTATTTTTATTTTATTTTCTTTTCTTAAGTTTTTTCATGGCCTTTTTGCCTTATTAATTCAATGGAGTTTTCATGTAATCAATTTGGCTTTTGGTATAAGACTCTGAGGTTTTCTTTACAAAATTTGGGTAGAATCCACTGATGAGCTATATGAGCAGTAGCGAAATGGCCATATGGATATGTTTTCCCTGCAGTAATACATTTCATTTTTTAATTTAAAATAATAAATATTTTATGAGAATAATATGAAATATTTATATTTGAAGGAATCAAGCACAATTAAAGTTAATGATTATGATTATGAAAAGATTTAAAATAATAAATTTTCTTGTTAAGTAATAAAATTAAAGAATGGAAGCTCGAGCAATGCAAAGCTATTTATCGGGCACACAAAATTTTGCTCTTAACAAACGGCAAGTTTAATAAAACCTAATGTTGTTATGAAATAAAATACTGATATCGTATGAGTTTTGCAGAATAAGAAATGTTAAAAAATTGTGTTTAACTCAATAAGATGAGTTTTAAAGTAAATGTTTAAATATTTGAACTTTTTCTTTGAATTTTTTTTTTTTTAATATTTAAACTGTGATTTCGATAACTTTGTTCAATTTAAGGTATAAAAATCTTTATGTATATGTATGTATATCTTTTAGTTTTAGAAGCTTATTTGTCACATTTAAAGTTAATTCAAGCCGCCGGCGCGCCGAATGACTTTTTCAAACGCCGCCGCCGCCGATAAATAGTCCACGGCTTGCGAACGTTCGACGGCAGATTTTTGATATCACCAATGTTGAATTGATTGAGTAGACGATCATTGGCTTATTTATGTCATTTTATTTCCATTAGATTTTTTGAACGATGGTAAAAAATACGTCTGCTTTTTAAGAAACATAGAAATAAGCAAAACATAAAATAAAAAAAACAAATGCGAGTGCTATAATCGGCTATGCCGAAGATTATGTTTACATTTCCTTTACCTGACCTAGTGCCTTGGCAAGCTTGATTTCAATACTAACACGGACGGGCAGACGGACATCGCTCAATCGACTTCGCTATGCACCAAAAATCAGTAAAGTATATATTTTATGGGGTCGGAAATGGATATTGTAGAAATTACCAACGGAATGACAAACTTAGATACCTCCCTTTTTCCACTTTTTGTGGTTAAGGGTATAAAAAGCGAAATTAAAAAGCTAAAGAAATAACTTCTTTTAAAGAAAATCTTGTTGCTGTTGTAAGTCTATTGAAAACCGTTGCAAAATTTTGTATTTGTGAGAGTGTAACAAAACTAATTTTATTTGTTTTCATTTATTCATCTATTAAGTAAAGCGTTTATTATTGGCAGTGTGCAACTAAAATGGATGAATGTATAACTTTATTTGTAAGACACTAACAACGAACGAAAGATTTCAAAGTATTTAGTGGTTTAGTTAAGACGTCAAAACAAAAAAAAAAAAAAAACAGCTGCGCAATTGCACAGTTGCTTTAAAAAAAAAACTCTTCTCCTAAAGCCTGGACCGGAGACATTCAACAACAATGGGGATATTAACAACGCCTCCGCCACTTTTGCAATGGTTTCAAAGCGAAAATTAAAAAATGTAATTTTTAGTCAAAAAGTATTTATGCGTTATTTAGCTTTTATATTTATTGTACTTTTTTATTTTAGTTTATTTTATTTATTTTTTTACTTAAAATATTTTTAATCCAATTGTTATTTGGAGTGGTAAAACATTTGTTACATGGACTTAAAATTTGTGGTATTCAAATTAAGACTAAAACAAAAGTAAAAACAATTGTTCGGACTATTTAAAGTGATAAAAAAAAAATTTACATGAAATGGCTTTTCGTAACAATTAAAATTATTTTAAAATAAAAACAATACGAGGGCTGCTCTATATATTTCTGGCCTAATAGTGAAAATGCGAATATTTATAATCAAAAATGGTTTTATTGTTTTTCAAAGTATTCTCCAGCATGATTTATACACTTTTGCATGCGCAGTTGTCGAAGCACTTTTTCCCCTCCGATTGAGACACCTCTAAAACATGATTTTTGAACACTTCAACAGCTTTTCTGGCGACGAAAATCGTTGACCACGCATTTTTTTCTTGATGTGCAGAAACAAGAAGAAGTCATTAGGTGCCAAGTCAGGGCTGTACGGCGGATGACCCATTAATTCGACGTTTTGGCCGGTCAAAAACGCTCTGGTTTGAGCCGATGTGTGAGAGCTCGCATTGTCATGGTGAACAATGATTCGTCTTCTCTTGTTGGTTTTTCGAATTTCTCCGATGACTTCAGGCAAAAAAATTGTAGTGTACCACTCAGAAGTGACCGTCCTACGTTGCTCAAGCGGAACAGTCGCCACATGACCAGTTTTGCCGAAGAAACAGCCGACCATTTGCTTCGAAGTGCTTCTTCCACGAACAACTTTCGTTGGATTTTGCTCGTCTTTGAAGACCCACACGGTCGATTGTTGTTTCGTTTCGGGCTCATACGCATAGATCCATGATTCGTCACCTGTGACGATCTTATAAACGTCTTTTGAAGCACCGCAATCGTATTTTTGCAACATTTCTTTCCACCAATCGCCACGAGCCTTTTTTGAGCGACTTTCAAATTGTGCGGGATCCAACGAGAACAAACCTTTTTTACAACCAGGTGTTCATGCAGTATCGAATGTATGCTGGTGGAAGAAATGTCCAAGGATGTCTCTATCTCTCGGTATGTCGCATGTCGATCTTGCATTATGAGTTCACGCAAGGCATCAATGTTCTCTGGCACAACAGCCGGTTTTGGACGACCTTCACGGAATTCGTCTTTGAGCGAGCTTCGGCCACGATTAAATTCATTATACCAATTTTTCACAGTGCTATAGGATGGTGCTTCATCGCCATACAAAGATTTAAGTTCATCAATTCACTCTTGTCGTGATAATCCACGTCGAAAGTTGTGAAAAATGATGGCACGCAAATGTTCACGAGTTAATTCCATTTTTTTCTATATTAATTTTTTCAAGTCACTGTAAACAACACAAATAATGGTCGTACGTCAAAACGTTTTGAGTACGATTATGCTTAAAAATGACAAACTTTCCAATGGAAATGTCAGCTTGAACTTGGCAGCACTCAGTGTTGCCAGGCCAAAAATATATATAGCAGCCCTCGTATACCCTGCACCATATACATATATACCATACCGAAATATTAGTATTGAGTCCAAATTAAAATCCTCGTGTGTATCATGTGTGATATTTTTTTATACCTCTTTTATTATATTCGTTTTATTTTTATTTGATAAATGAAAGTGTTGCTTGTTTTTTTTTTCTAAAATATGGAATACAACTTTTTGCTATATCCTTTATTAATTACAATAAATTACTATTTACTTAAGGAAAACTACAAAATGTAACTTTTGATGAAAAAATTTAACTTTTTTAAAGGAAAAGCGTAATTTTTCCTGCCTTTCCCTGGTAACACTGGTCAAGGGTGAATCAGAGGATGTGCTTGACTGCAAAAAATTATAAATACCAATCAAAATCAGAAATCTGCTATTATTTTTTCGAATGAGATAAAAGCTCTTACAAAATCATTAGAGTTTGTGTGTATATTTTCGATGGGCTAATCACAGACATGTTATTAAAAATTTCAACTCAAACAGCTGTATAGGCATTTTTAAAAAATTGCAACAACGAACGTATTAAGCTTATAATAGAATCAAACGAAAAATAATTTAGTTGAACATGTTAAAAATTTCAGAATAGTTTATTTTTTCTTTTTTACTTGACTATATCTCTGCTACGAAGTGAGCAAGCTGCTTAGAAGTGGGCCACCTGTTTAGAAACTACGGAATTATTTCCATTTTTTTCTGATGTACCAAATCTCCAACTGTGTAACTTTAACCAACTGACTACGACGAAGCTTATTTTATAATCCAAGAAGTGGGGTTTGGGCTGTTCATCAGCCATATTTACACTGCTCGAGTACATGAGGCATTCAAAATGAGCTTCATTTATCATCAATCAAAATTCACATTTAACAATAATAAACACATCATTCAAAATTAACTCTTTTTTCCACATTTGAAACCAAATTGATATCCACTTAAGACACCATATAACAAAAACTATTTTTTACAAATTGAAAAAAATGCTTAATCATTAAAAAAAAACACCTTCGTGTCAATGCTTAAAATAATATACATACATACACACATGAAAAACAAACAATAGGAAATATTTTTCTAAATGCATAAAACTATTCAAATTAAAGCAATAAATCATAAACTGCAAAGTCATAAGTCATTAACAAAAAATATGAAAAGGAAAATTAATATTAAAATCGACATTAACTTTTTAATTTCGGTCAAATGTTTAGAGGATTTAAAAGACAAACAAAAACCACACACAACAAACCAAAACCCAACCAACCATCATTAAAGAAAGTGAAACTTATTTTGTTGTTGCTTTGGTTATTTACACAAAAAAATATTACAATTGTTGTAAAATGCCACATTAGACATGTGTAGTAATCGAAACAACAACAAAAAAGAAAACATAAACAACAACACTAAAAAAAATTTCACTTTTGCTTTTTCTTCTTTTAATGTAACAGCAGTTTTATTTCAAATATATTTTCTAATGAACAGAGAAAATCTGTAAAAAAAAAAAAAAAAAAAAAAAAAAAAAAAAAAAAAAAAACTTTTAAATTTCTTATAATTTATGTTTGCGACATCATTCGTTGTTGTTGACACTCAATGTTGCCTTGCTTTGCTTTGCTTTGTGCAGTCATATCATTATGATCAACATATAATGTGATTTAGGATGGTCAAACAATTGCTAGTTAAAATAGGGATTGTGCAATAACTAATTTTTCATGTTGGGTTTTTGCCTACACACTGAGGCCTCAAAACACAGTTGCTTATATTCGAAAGGAAAAGCGTGAATCAATTCCTATGTAAAGTAATAACGCCAGGATTTTACTTTTTGTTTATTTATTCTAAATATTATGTTTACAGTTTCCTAATGATATCTTAGTTTAAGTCTTATCGTAAACTATGTGTTCTTATGTTTAGGTTTTTTTCTGCTCTTGTGTGTAACCTTTTTTTTATCAATTAAGTGAGAGTGTGATTATAGTGGTCGTTCTTTGCAAGACCTTGAGTTTTCTATGCTAATCAGTTTGTCTTATCTCTAGTTTATATTAGTTTCACAAAATGTAAATATGTATATATATTTTGGTTTTATCATTTTTCATGTGTGAAATTTTTCGTTTTCTGATCATACTGGGTAATAAGTCGCGCACATAAATATTGAGGCATACTTTTAGGCTTAAAATTATCTAAATTAATAAAGAAAAACCATAAGTTTTGCTGTAAAAACATTCGCCACAGCAAGATACACGAACACACGACAGCAAATGACGCTGGCAACATTTGTCGGCTTGTACGCAGCTACATAATTATTTTGAAGGCAGCAGCTACATAATAAAAATATGATTTTATTGTATTTCAGTGATGTCACTTTAGCAGTTTTTAAAGAAGCAATTCGGATTGAAAATTAAAATATATAATTATTAGAATTGGATTGTCTTTAAAATTAAAATATATTGAAGTATATTGAAAATATATTGCAGATTTCTCAGAAGCTATAATAATGTCAATATAAATAACACGTGGTTGCTTGTTTACTTAAATAAAAAAAAACTAAATACAACAGTTCAATGATATCTTCTAAAACCAATAGTGTTAAATATTTACAGATGTCGCATACGACAATTGAAATTAATATAAGTAGTAAGAACAGAAGTAAATTTTTAACTAAATGTTGTCCACACAAAAAGGAAATGTAGTTTTATATACATCTTAATACATTTCTTTGAAATTTTTACAATTATTCTTCGTATGCTTTCGCCATGTCAATTGTAGTATTTTAAATTCGTCGGTGTGGCATCTCTAATTTTTTTAAAATTCAAATTTCGAAAAATATAGTAATTAACATCTGTTTAAGTCCAATTATACCGGTAAAATTGGGTGGTTTTACATTTGTTTCTCTATTTTTCTACGAAAAAAAAATCCATGTTTGAACCAAGGTTCTAAAGGATCTCCTCACAAAATTTTATTCAAATCTATCCAGCAGCGCTTATGTGAGACAGATAAGAATTCAATAAATAGGTATTTTGTATTCCAAATCAATTATTGTCTTCACCCGCAACACTATTTTCCTTAAATATTTCATGTACTGAAATTATCCTGTTACAGTTTTATTATAGATTTACACTTAAATCTTTAAATAAATAATTTTTATTTTAGTTTAATAATGATTATTTGACCCTTTTTTATTAAATTATTTTCTATTTTATTAAGCTTTGGGTCCTTATATTTTTTTTATTAATATTTTATTTCAATATTTCGGTACTTTCTGCGTACCTTCTTCAGGAAACAAAATTAATATATAAGCAAAATAACAAAATTAATTAACAATTAAAAAATTTTTTTTTTTTTTGTCATAAAGAATTCAAAAATCTGGAATAAGGAAAAATATAACATGGCTTTTAAAACAAATAATACACTGAATAGATTATTTAGTAAGACTAAAGATAGAATTAATAAATTTGACATTTCTAATGTAGTCTATGAAATACCTTGTAAAGGTAGTGATCAGGAGATTTGCAATAAGGTATATATTGGTACAACAAAAAATAAACTTAAGACTAGAACTGCTGGACATAAGTCGGACTTAAGACATGTTAATTCACAAAAAACAGTATTATCCACTCATTGTTTTGACTTAGGTCACTATCCTAACTTTGAAAATGCTTCAGTTCTTAGTATTGAAAAAAATTATAAGAGACGGTATATTTTAGAAATGTTACACATTGTAAATACTCCATTGACTAAAAGAATTAATTTTAAAGCAGATACAGATAATGTCGCTCATATATACAGACACTTAATTTACAAAATAACAGAAATGTTTTTGTTCTTAATATATGTATGTAACACAAAACACTTTTTTATTTTTTTGTTTTTTGAAAATTTTTTGAAACACTGTTTTTTAATTTCATTATGACAAAAAAAAATTTTTTTAATTGTTAATTAATTTTGTTATTTTGCTTATATATTAATTTTGTTTCCTGAAGAAGGTACGCAGAAAGTACCGAAATATTGAAATAAAATATTAATAAAAAAAATATAAGGACCCAAAGCTTAATAAAATAGAAAATAATTTAATTTTTATTTTATATTTTTATTGTTCTTTTTGTTTTTCATAATAAGAATTTTAAGCACTTCTTATTTTACATGTCTTATAGTACTGACATCAGTAAACTGTTTATTGTCGCCAATAAAAATAGAAATTAGTTTAATTTGACTGCTGCGGCGAATTCAGCCCAGACAACAACCTGCCGCCTTGTTGCCTTGCTGTTGACAAAATAGTCATTCATTATAAACACATTCTAAATTTGACATTTTTCAGTCGGTAGCTGCTGTCTAGAATGTGTTTACAGCATTTCCCATAAAATGACAAGTTTGAAGCAGGTTTCGAATGATAATACAAGATGTTGTGGATTACACTAAACAACAATTTAAACAAGAGCCCGGCCTATGGTAGGGGACGAAAAAAAAGTATTTGTGTATTGACTCTTTTTAAATTGTGACTTTTCCTACCTCTATTTTTGAACTTGCTGCCGCCTTAAGTCGACTTTTTGTAACATTTAGTTGTAAATTCTGAACAAGTATAAAATTTAATCTAGAACAATTCTTAAGATTGGTGTTTTTTCTCTCTGTTTTTGAAATTAAATTTTGAACGACATTTAAAGAAACTTGAAGTACAATTTTAATTCAAATATTTTTGCAAGATTTTTAAACAGTTATATTCCTGTTTCCTGGGCAGTAAGGACAGTAAGGTGCTCAATTATAATTGCAGTACTTTAAGCTGGAAACTGCGTGTTAGGACTTTAAATAAAATCTGACCAAGATAAGGATCAAAAGAAGATACTTGTAGACTATGCTTGAAAGAGGCTGAGACGGCACTAAATGGCAATAAGGTTTAGGGCTACAGTCTGAAGCTGCTTAAATGCAATGGGGGATTGATAGAAAAAAGAAGGCTGGCAGTTACCAGTCAACAGTCTAGAATTACCAAAGTCAATAGTAAGGGTTATAGGTCAATAGTAAGGTTAGCAATGAGCTAACAGCTAATTGTTGAAAGCGGAAGGGGCTCGAAGAGGAAAAAATTAAGGAAGTGGTTTGCTTCGACACCCCTCTTAAATTGAACGATTAGAGATGTGGAATGTGCCATAAAATTATTTTTCCAAGTATTTAAAATAAATTTGAAGTTTGAACAAATAAAGGAGTTTCACACACAAAAAAAAACATTCAAAAAGGTGGCAACTTTAAGCAAATCAGACGTTCGTTTATGTTGGAATTAAATTTTAAAAGCTCTCCAAGGAAGACTACGGCGGCAAATATTTACTTCTTTGTCTTCCGCCGAACTAACCGTGGAAAGTAAAATCTGAAAAAAAACTATTGAGGCCACAGAGACTGCACTGGGACAGATTTGACCAAAAAGCTTTGGCCAAACCATTATCTATAGTAATATGATGCGTTTTTTGGTAAATTAAATGGAACAACTTAAAGTGCGACGATACTAACCTACGTGAATTTTGCACAAAAAAAAACTTCGTACTTTGCGTACTGAGCAGAAATTTTCGTTCGCGTGTGCACTTCTTCGAAATACGACGTTATCGAGGCCACAACCATCAAAAGCGAACACTTAAGATGATTTTAATCGGCCCAAAACTAAACGATAATGAAAGACATTGATACAAGAGAGCAATGCCAGTAACATTATCTCTCATGAATATGACAGAAAAGTCATATAAAACGAACATATTTCTTGGGGATTTTTTCAAAGTGCTAATGCCAATAACACAGCAGAATTATTCAAAATTGAACCTTGTTTATCCGAATCATCATGAGAGCTGCGACAGGCATTAGAGTAATATCATATTTCCCAGGAATTGGCATTCACACGCCCAGCAAAAAAAAAAAAAAAGATTTTGTTAAAATATATTAAACTCTAGCTTATTCGATTTCAGTATCCACCCGCCTGTTGTAGGAAACCCTTTAAATAATGTTATGCATGACCTAAAAATCGTGTTCAAAACATTAGCCAACGGGAATCTCCTGGTAAATACCACTGCTTTGAATGCTGATAAATTTGTTGGTGAATAAATGTTTCATCAATATTTATTTATCGCTATTCTCAATGCAATTACTGATGGCATCTTTACTTGTTCATATCTAGCTTTTGAAGCAAATTTAAATGAACAATCATTCAATCCCATAATATAGCCTGCCCCTAGGTTAAAGTTCCTCGTACTTTAACAATTTAATCACCCCCACTGTCATCATAGATGTTATGAAAAATATACGAAGTATATGCAGTCATGTAAAGTATGCTTAATTTCCATCTTGTGAAACAGCTGGAGTTCAACAGCTTACTTAGTGACCGGCACTACGGCTTCCGTAGGGGACGCTCTACGAATGATTTACTGGCCTTACTTTCGGAAAAATGGTGTCCATTCAATCACCATTTCGGTGAAAGTAAGTTGGTGGCTTTAGATATTTCCAAGGCGTTAGATAAAGTGTGGCATGGTGCGTTCATATCAATACTAAATACTTTTGGTGTCGGTGACAGCTTCTCTCGATTTATATAGAGCTTTCTCAGAGATCGCTATAGATGACGAGTTATAGATGATGAGTTTATGGTTAATTCAGGGGTACCGTAAGGGGACCTTTAAATTCAGACTTCCAACATTATCTATTCTTGCGCAGATGACAGTAGCATATGCGAAAGCACATGAACGATACTCTAAATCGCGATCTTTTGGCAATCTCTGAGTGGGCCCTTGCCTACAATTTAACACTCGCACAGGCGTACGGCTGAATATGCTACCTTATCTATAATTATGGGTGCAATAGATGTTAAGGAATCAGAAGTTCTCGATGCCAAGATGAAGATGCAATGTGATGTTCGATGGAACAAGCATATTTTTCAGGTCGCTAAAGAACCATTCAAGTGCCTAGGTTCTTTGAAACAGCGTAAGAAATACTTCACTCCATCTGATCGCCTCGCTATCTATGTCACCTTTATCAGACCGAAAATGGAATACAACTCTCATGTATGGCCCGGTGCTTCAAAGAATATTTTGGAGTTACTCGACCGCGTGCAGGAAAGAGCGAAGAAGCTCATTGGTGACAGTAGAGCTGGATCTATTTATTCACTTGAGCATCGTTACTACAACGGAATATGCTCTTATGAATTCAGGGAACCTGTTCTTGAAAACCGTAATTTTTTTTTTTTTTTTGTGGTCGATTGACCAATAAATCGCACTACGCATTACAGAAAATATTCGTTTTTTAGCCGAACAGTTCGCGTGTGGAATAAACTTCCTGCGAATCATTCCTTTTACTTTCAGTGTACAAAGATTCAAATCAGATGTCCACAAGACCATTTCCTTTATCCCTCTCCCATAACCTAATTTCCTAATTGGGGCACAATGCGTTACATTAGTAGGGGTCAACCCCTGAGTGCTGTTCCTAATTAAAAATAAGTTGTTGGATGTCCTAAAGAAGTTAATAAGTAGTAGCAATGTAGCCATTTACAAATTCATTAGCCCAATCGTAATGACTTTAAAAAGTTATTTTCTTTCATTTTTGAAAACTTGCTTATTAAGTTTGATTTCATATAGAAATTTGTAAAACGAGACTTTGGTGTTTTGCAATAACAACTTAATAAATGTTTATAAACATGACTCGCATTTGATTGCAACAACTAGACTTTTGCATGAATGAGTCTTAACATCCTCTATTTTATATTCTTTTAAAGGCATAAGTTTTATTAAAGCCTTTCTGCCTGCTTGAGTTTGTTTCAAATTTTATTTTTTATGGTTTTATATAATACATGTCGAACAGTTCGTTTCAATATCCATTTGGACAGTGTCCAATTGGCAGTTTGTTACTTTGTGTTTTAAAGAAATATTATATCGAGATGCATTTTATATTTTCTAATTTCTTATGACTGCTTTATTTGTAAGAAATAAATATAAAGAAAAAATTTATATTTTTAATTCAAAGACCGAAAAAATCAATAAATGGTAAAAAATAAAATAAAATAAAATTTATATGATTTGAAAGTGAAAACGCATCATAATCAATCTGACAAGAGACACAGCAACGCAAATGCTAACACAACTAGACGGACGGCCAAGCAAGCAGTTGAAGAAAATACAGGAAACCTCAAAAATTATGCTGGCGGTAATAAAACACTAAACTTCATCTACTTGTAGCACAACTCATAAACATTCATATAAATTATTATACGACTATTGATCAATTTGTACTGATGTACTCTTGCGTCGCCGCCTTCAACATCTACTGCAACATTTTTGGTTTCTTCTTCTTGGTCGTTGTGGTTGTTTGTTGTTACTGCTTGCTGTTTGCTGCTTTCAATTGCTGTTGCAATAGATCGATCATTAGTAGATCAGCAATATTAATAAAAACAACAGCAACAATAGCTGTAATAATGGTTAATTGTTGCATACTACAAAAACAAATTGAAACGAAGCTGTACTGCTCATTTACATCTTTACTTTGCTTTAAAGCTGTAACTGTATGAAAGTCTTAGTTTGTCATAAGTTACGTACGTATGTATGTCTATATCTAATATGGGAATTATTGTTTTCGTTTTTATACAGTAAAAGCTAAAGAGAAGGGAGGTTAACATTATAATGAGAACATTTAGTTTTAAAAAGTTACAAATGTAATCTGCTAAAAAAAATTTCTAAATATAAAAGGCGTAAAGAATAAAGCCCGACAAACCTTACGAATGCGTTAACTGCCAAACGAACTGTCATACTGCGCTAACTTTTTGACATTTGTGCTGACATTAACACTACCAAATTATCCCGATTTACTTTGAATTTATTAATTTAATTAATCGCAAAATTGTGGGCGATGAAGCTAATTTTATGGCTTAAGGGTTTTTATTATACACAAAATTGACGCATATGAGATCAAACTAAGAGGAGCCCACAAACTCTATCACTTACATACAAAAATTAAGCCGGAGCTCTCATAACGGTCGATAGGGGTCGCATCATGAACAATAATTTTTTTATTTAACCCTTAACGAACGAGAGCATTTTTCTAAAATTATGACCAGCACGTAGCATGTACGCACGAATTCGTTTCTCTTCTAACAGATAGTGCTCCGAAAATGACGATAACAAACTTTATTAATCGTAAATAAAATGATGTATTTTCGCTCGATTTTCGGAGAGGAATGCGCACCAGAGTGTGACAAAAAACAAGCGCCGATTGCCATTCATTGTTGCATGTATAATTAAAGCTAAACCTACAGTTTTCTAAAATATCACATCATGCCGCGTGTATGGCGGCGTTCGATTTTTTTAGAATATCTACAATGTCGCGCGTATGGCGGCATTCGTTCGTTAAGGGTTAAATTAATTAAGGGACAAGTTGATTTCAATAACTTGACATGTCAATTGGCCTCCGAGGTCGTGCAATATGACATTCTCAACTTATTTCTAAAGAAGAACATTTGAGGTCACAGCAACAAATGACGTCTTGAAGGCCAACATTGTTTGTATTATTCGTTATATATAGCAGGAGGCTTATTCTTAATTGCGATGCGAAAATCAATGCGATGCGAAAATACATAAATGCAAACAATCGCTGTCTTGAATTGCGATATTCGCAAAGTTCTTTTTTAATCGCATTTTGAATGCGAAAAGTTGGCAAGTCGATATTCTAAATTCCGAAAACAAATGTAAAATTCGCAAAATTTATTCGACAACAAAGTAACAGTCGCAAAGTACAAACATTTGAGTGAAAGATAATATTTTATTTATTTATTATTTAATTCAGCGAAGCAAGCAATAAAAATTTATGAATAAGCACAGCCATTTGGCAAGAGGCCTTTTGAAAACACCAAATGCACGGCAGTCGGAAAATACTTTGTAGCAAACGTTAACTGAAGATTTAAATATCAATGGACCACCTATTAGAGAAGCTGCTGAATGGAAAAAAGTATTAAATATATAAACCAGTTCAAAAATATTTGACTTCAACTTTAATAAGTTTGGGCCGATTTTTAAGTACACACCAAAAAGAAGCTTAGACGAAATAAAATCGACATTGCCGGTGGCCCATCAAGATATAATTCACTGTCTCCCTTAAAGGGGCAAGTGGAGAAATTGTTAAATTTGGCGGATTCCGTAAATGGATTGCCGGGCGCACTTTCCTCCGGCGCAACAATTGCTTCTAAGAAATCTTATCTGTATTCTTTTATTTTGCTCACAGCCTTCTTCATCTTCGAACCACAGTGTCACACACAGAATCCATTTTATTTATTTTTTTTTTTTTTTTTTGCTTACAAAATTTCCTAAATAACTTTTATAAAAAATTTTCACTACCAAACATAAATAATTTATTTCTTTTTAATTGCCTCCAGCAATGCTCGAAAAATCGACCCTAAGCTGGACATTCTGAATGCGCTTTAAGAACAGCCGCGGTGCATATGCTAATTCCAGGTGTTGTTCTTAATTTTTTTTTTTTTTTTTTTGTTTTTAATTTAATATTTAGTGTTATTTTTGAACAGAACGATGATAAAATATTTGACGAATCGGTTGATCGTGAAGAGTATTACGGTACTCTTTTGCAGCTAAAAATTTTCATTTAAATCCTTCTTCGGCTGTTATTTGCTTTGAAAGTGTTTCTGCATTTTCTCTAAGGAGCGTTACAATACCCAATGTATTGAAATTTAATTTGTTTGCATTTTCAACAGCTTAAACTACAGATAAATAACTTTTTGGGAAGAAGCTAGAAGGGAACAGTCTTTTTGAATGTGATTTGATTATTCCTGCAGTCTTATTCTGTAATTCTTGTAGCTAAATCTAAATCTCGATCGCTAAAAAGCTAAAAATAAATTACGGCAAAAAGTGTTACAGAATAGCACTTGTAGCCAAAACCCAAATAAAAATAATGCTTTTTAGAATTTAAGTGATGGAGAAACATTTATCGATATACAGAATAAGACTGCTTATTTCAGTCTCACATAAAAGACTTCTGCAGTAACTCTTAAGAATAGAACATCTACTCCTACTGTTATGTATTTTGCGATTGCTTCAAACGATAAGCTATTGACAAAGCAAGCGGGTTACGCAGAGCTTTTCCGTCTCAAAACCTGTGTGTATTATCCAAAACTACAGATAAAGCAATTATAATCGAACCTGTTCAACATGGTACCAAGCAGGTCTATTACTAAATGAATAAAAAATATAAATGGGGAAAAATGCTTAAAATATGCAATAAAATTCTACTACCAATTGTTGCATCTAAAATGTAATTTATCTTTAAACCTTTAGTAAAATAACTGAAGGTATAGATCGAGAGAAGTTAATCTCACCATCGCAAATGGTGCTATTTAAAGTGTTCAAGGCTAATAACGTTTTAAAGTGAACAAGGACCCTCAAAACTGCGTTTTTAGGCCAAGTTCTGCAATTACTACAGATACCATGTGCCACAATCTATTGATCGATTTGAGAAGGGATATTTACCACCAGCTCATGAAAGCAAGACTGATAGCAGCTTAGGAATGTTGGAACAGCAGAGAACTTAGTTTACAGGATTACATTGGAAATTTTCTAAGTCAATCAACAAGTGCCCTAAGGCTGCAGTTACACGTTTAATATTCACTAGAGCTGTGTCGTTCGCGAACGAACGGGTTAAATTGACCGAATCAATCAAGTGAAGTGAATGATCCGGTCATTTTAATCCGGTCTTTTCGTTCAATAGTGTACGGGTTAAATTGAACGGATGACTTGATTGAACGAAATGGGCCAGATATTTAACCGGCTCCATTTATTCAAATTGACCGAATGAACGAATTGAACGAACGAATCAGTCTTTGATAATTGACCGAAAAAGACCGGTCACTGAAACGAACGATCGGGCACATGTCTAATATTCACCCATATTCTGTTTGGCAACGTCAACACAAAACGACGCCGTTTTGCTTCGTTTGTTGTAAATCGGTATTCCCGTTGTCAATATTGTCATTAATCGATGACTGTCGCCATGTGTTTGGTATTTTCTAAGAACAATTGATGTTGATGTTGCCCTTTAGTTTGTCATCGCCATGTTTGATGTTGACTTGTGTTGTGTGCAAAGGAAAATTTTAAAAACATGAAAAAGTATACAACAAAATTTAAAATAACAAAATAAAAAATATTTAAAATAACAAAAAAAAAAAATGAAAAAAAAACTAAAATTACCAACTTCTGCCAATTTAAAAAATTAGTGCAAGAGTTAGAAAGAATCCATCGCAATGAAAAAAAGGTAATTAATAAGTAAAGGCAGGATTTTGCCGGACCGATAAATGGATTTGCATTATAAAAACTTCACTTATTATAATTTTTTCCATTTAATAATATTATTATTAAAATTAATAGCAATAAAAATTGTAAGTTTTAATAATACAAAGCAGACAAAATCCTACCCTTAACTAACGACAAGTTGCAATAATGGCCGTTAGACTATTTATTTTAATTGTTTGTAATAGTTTTGCTTTTTTATTGTTTATAGGTATTTAATTTTTGTACAAAATTTGAATTTTCCACAACACTTATTTAACACAATAGAAAACAAATTGAATCAACTGACTCAAATATTAGATATGTGTGTTTTATTTTTTTATATTATCGATAAACAGTCAACGTCGTCATTAGTTTGTTAGGGAATACCAAATTAGTATTGATGTTGTGTTAAGTTGATGTTGTCTCAAAATTGATGACGATGTTGACGACGCCAAACAAAATAAGGGTGATTTTCTTTGTCAAAAATCAACCGAATTGAAAGCTGTGAGGTCATAAAAACTCCCAACTCATTTCGTCAATATTGCGAAAAGTTCGTACTCGACAGAAATCTAGATTCATTCTGGGCAGAGTATTTATTTGTAACTGAGTAGAAAAAAATTTTGTTACCTTCAAGTTGTGGATTGCAACTTGCAAAACTATATTTCAGCGTGTAGCTCCCAAAAACAAGATTTTTTTTTTTGTTAAGATGCATTAAAATATTAGATCTGCAAAAGCAGTAAAGCAAAGTAACAAAAACTGTGGCAAAAGTAACTCAAGAAACTGCGAGGCGAAATATAACGGGCGGTGAGAAGTAAATTCTATTAAAAAAAAAAAACCCCAATCTAACTAAAGAAAAACAAAAAGGACGGGTAAGCTCGTTTCGCAAAAGAACGAAAATAGGTATTACTAGAAAAAAACGGATAGTTTAAGCAGAATGGATGAAAACGGACTTAAAACTAAATTGTGAAGTTTTAAAAAACGAAAAATAATTAAGCGAATAACTTAAATTTGCTGAAGTCTAATCTCTCACAGTTTAACTACTCTTGGTAACGCTTCTTTGAATCTATAAACTGAATTACTATTCTGGGGTCAAATTACGGCAGCCGATATCAATCGAAATTAAAAAGTTAAATGCAGTTAGGGTAATGCTGTAATTGAACCCCTGCCCTAGTCACCTAATGTGACAGTTTTTTCTATAACATACCTCACAGATAGTTTGACGATAGGGCGCTGTCTGACAAGAAATAAATGACCACATAAAAGTGGACTACAAAGAACCGCAGCTATTACAAATTAAATTACTAAAAAGCTATAGACGGAAAATTCTATATCCTACAGGTGAGATTAAATGTAAATGATTGCACAGGGCCGAATGATGAGTAAGAGGAATAATATCGCAAAATTAAAATTCTGGAAATTTCGCACTTTATTTTTTAAAATGGAACAAATTTAGGTAAAAGTGATTGAAAAGCTTTCACTGTAAATTCAAGAAAAAAAAATAAATACAACAGTTTTTGATAATACTGCGGATATTAAGCACTTAACTTTCAAACATTCACAACATTTTTTTAAGGGGCGTTTCATATTGATACATCAATTTTTCGTTGAAGTAATATTTATTATTTAAGTGTTTTCTCGTCATATCTCTCTAATGTGTTGAAATGAAATATTTTTTATTTAAAACTAATTTCGAAACAAACAAAAAAAAACGAAATACTTAAGAAAAAAAAAAAAATCTTTAAAGAAAATTGCAGTTTGTGGCCTAAAAGTGTTGAAATATTTTATTCAGATTATGGCTTTTAGACAGCGTGTAAATGTGCTTAATAAGTTGTTATTAACAAAATCATAATAATTGATTGTTTAATAAAACAAAATATTAAATAATAAATCACAAAAACAATTGAGAAAGTGTAGAAAGGAAAGCAGTGAAAAAACTTTTACGCCATTAACGATTTCAAATTAAACAATTTTTAATTGCAATAACACGGTTAATTTTATGTAATCTTATAAAATACATCTCTAAAGCTTTCAAAGATTTTTGATTAATGCCATTTTTCTTTATCAATTCATTGTTAAAATGATTCTTAACAAGCTGTTAAAATTGTATTTCTTTTGTGTGTGCTTTTTTTTAATTTTTTAAGAACCAACGTACGCCTCTCTAAAGTCGTATAACAAAAGAGATTTGCCAAGTTAAGGAAAACAATCAACACATCATTGCCAACCAAAAGCATATGATTTTTATTCTTTGCTATCAGACAATTATTATGGTTAGAAAACTGTAGGTGAAAATGAGCCACATGATTAACAGAACTTTCATCATCTTAAAATACACCGAAAAAATATATAATATTTCCATTCAAATATTCTTCTAGAAATTTGAATCAGAATCTTTTCACTTTAAGGTCGCAATACTTTAGAAATATATGCACATAAACTTCGAGGCATCAGTACTTAACGAATCTTTTTTTGTTTTTACAGGAAAAATTTACTTTATATAGTGGCCATCCCTAAGTATAACAGTTTCCGAAAACGGGCGCACAGTGGGGGATTTGGACAAAAAATCTTAAATTGATCTTCAGTTTTTAGATAAGTACTATTATTTCACTGAAACTTTCTTCGACTATACAAAAGGTCATAATGAAGGTCAAGCGGTAGGGCACATATGTTTTCAAATAGGGCCTTCAGAGTATGTAAAAAATTAAACGCGCGTGAATAGAATATTTTTTATCGGATTTGTTAAATAAACTAGGAATTTTCTAAAACAAAAAAACACTGCTCTACACATATGGAGGGGTCATCTCTTATTAATCAGAAAATATTTAACTTTTCAAATAAAACTTTTTAATATAATAGTCAGGGGGCAATTTCGATATCGATCGAAATTTTAATTGAATATAAATGAAAATTTCCATCGATTTCGAATGCTGTAATTTGACCCTGGTCTGTTTTTATATTCTTCACCACAAAAAGTAAAAAAAGGGTATAACTAAGTTTGTCATTCCGTGT
Organism: Gymnosoma rotundatum; assembly: GCA_916610165.2. Classification (NCBI taxonomy): domain Eukaryota; kingdom Metazoa; phylum Arthropoda; class Insecta; order Diptera; family Tachinidae; genus Gymnosoma; species Gymnosoma rotundatum. The sequence continues at coordinate 39,608,246 of OU744338.1, forward strand.
GTAATTTCTACAAAATCCATTTCCGACCCCATAAAGTATACATATATTCTGACTTCTTATGCATAGCGGAGTCGATTGAACAATGTGCTTATTTCTGTCTGTTCGTCCGTGTTAGTGTTGAAATCGAGTTTGCCTCGGAAAAAAAAAATAAATAAACATGTCGATTTATCAAATATAGTGTCGAAAAGGTGCATGATCGGTCCATGTCCTTCGAGGCAGCAGGCCTTAGCTACCTCTAATTTGTTCATATCATTTGTAACAATAAAGTATCTCCAAACAAAAAAATAAACTTATGGGGCGATCTAGAATTAAAAAAATAAGAAAAAAAAACCATCAAGTGAAAAAATTGTCGCTCGCCCATATTTTCCAAGTTACGGGGTTCTGAAATTTTCAAAATTTTTTAAAATATCAATACGGGTACTTTTTTAAAGCTTTTGAAGAGGTCTTTAAGGAAATACTTAGGGCCAATTTTTGAGTTCGTATTTAAATACGCATTTAGTTAATTTTTATTTAAATTTTTCAGTCCTAATTTAAGTTCTCATTTAAATATCACAAAAATATGGCAGCATTACGAAATATCAAAATAAATCTCCATTGTTTATACTGCTAACAAACACAATGAATTGCAAATTTTGTTAATAATATTTGAAATAAATTATAAAAATGCCAGCGATACTCATGTATTCACTACCTAAACTTATTTCATTTATTAATTATGAAATGTGTGCAAAACATAAAATATTGTTCTATCAATTGCTAAAAAGTTTGTTTACTTTTGTTTAGTTTTGCGAAACAACAACAAAAAATGCCATAACCATATGGTAAAACTGTATTATTTAAATAGACTTTAAATGCGCAAGATTGGTCATTTAAGTTTCATTTAAGTGTGCATTGAAAAACTGAATTTTGTACTTAAATAGAACCTAATATAAATGACATTTAAATACGAAGTCAAAAACTGGCCCTTAAATTTTTAAAAAAATACTTTACCGATGTCATTTTTATATAAAATTATATCTATGCAGCACTATAGATGGGAGTAATTAATTAGATAGACTAATTAGTTGATGATGTCATTGGCACTGAGTGGTAAACAATGCTAATAAATTTTTTAGCATTATCTTTATTTTTACTAATGGTAATGTTTTTAAATCAGGAATGGGCAACCTGCGGCCAGCGGGCCAACTGCGGTCTAAGTGCACATATACTGCGGTCCGCGAAAATACTTAAAATTTATATGGTGCCCGGCCCTTAAGTAGTGACAGGCAACAAAACAAAGCTTAAAAAAATTATATTCTTTTGTCTTGTATTTGAACGAAGATATAAAACAACACCATAAAACAGTCTAAAAATCATAACGAAAAAATACGTTAAAAATAGTTAAGTTAAAAATATATTAATATTTTATTTGCTTTGGATGAAGAATTTAAAGAAAGATTAATGGATTTCAGCAGTACAGAATGCAATTTTGATGTATTTTCAATTTGACCAAAATTCCCAAAAACTTTAAGTTAGAATTAATTGCACTGCAAGAAAAGAGGATCTTAAAATTAAATTTATGGAATTATCAAAAAATTGAATTCTACAAAAATTTTGATGCTTACATATTTCCGCAATGAATTTATCAGCCCAATCATGAATATTCTCATGGAATGTCTTTCCCACGGAAAATTTTTTCTCGAGAAAAGATTCCTCTAATTATGAATTCCGTGGGAATAAAATAATCAAAAAGTGGCATCCTCGTAATTTGAAGAGAGTTATTTTGTTTATCTGCATATAATTTTTCTTTTGTAATTCATAATACCTACTTTTTTCCCCGAAGTTTTTTCTATTTCCGCAGTCAATCAGAGGGGAAAAAATTTAAAAAAAAACCTCCCACGAAATTTTTGTTTATAATTTGGCTGAATAACCCAAAAAAAAATATTATTTTATTATATGGGAGCACATACAAATATGAAAAATTTTTTTTTCGAAAATGACTTTTTTAGAATTAATATATATATCGCGAATTACGGACGAGAATTTATAAAGTAGCTTATTAGTTGCTACTCGTACTACTAAAATTAAACCAAACATAAGTACCTAATCCATAAATAAGCAGTGGAAAGTGTCTCATTAATATAATTATACAACTTATTATTAATTTTTTGTAATGTTATAGTGCTGTTATACTTAAAAGTATTATAAATATATTATCAAAAACATTTTATTTTTGTTTAACTTCTAAAAATTTTCTTCACCGTTTTCTAAAAACATAATCTTCATTTACCTACAAAACCAACGTTAATGGCCCGTTTAAGTTTGATTGTTTTCAATTTTGTCCCGCATTACAAAAAGGTTGCCCATCCCTGTTTTAAATGATTGAAGAAAAAATTTTTTGCATCGATTAAAAGTTTCATTTGTTTTAAGATTTTATTTTTATCAAATATTTAATTAGTGCACTTATTTCTGTAATTAGAAAATTGTTTTTTCTTCTTTATTTTATTTTTTGCTTTGTGAAACATCCGTAGTAGCACTATATATTTATTTAATTTTGCTTTTTTTTTGCCAAACAAGCATATTTACCTACATGTTTTGCAGATGATGGTGATATACTTGTACTTATAGGAATTTCAAAAACTATGATTGCTTTAAAACAATTTTAGTTTTTTTTTAAGTCAATAAAGCAAAAGGATTTAAATCACCGATTCGTTTAGCTGCTGGAAGTTCCTGCAGAAAGTTACCCAAAAATGTATAAGCAAATACCTCTTACTAATTATGAATTTCGTTATTCTTTTAAAGCTTGAGCGATGTTTTACAATCAAAGTATACTTTTTAATATTGTATTAAATTTAAGAAATCCTTGATTTGAAAGACTTGAAATATAAAATTTCTTTCAGCTTAGTTTCCGAAAAACAAACTTTGAAATACTGCACTCTCTAAATCTAATACTTTATATGATTTCTTTTTTAATTCTTTTTTATAGATAACATTTTCTTCATCTTTTATAAATTGTGTGCTAAATCCATGAATAAAATCTTAAAATTTATTTTATGAAAAAAGACCGCAAAACGGCTACAAAAAAAAAGCGCAAAGAAATAAAAAACACCCACACATTTTGGTTAATAAATCGCAGTGGTTGAGGAGTAGTTATTATTCGCTTGTAAATACTTGTGGTTATTGTTTGCTGCAAATAAAAGCAATGATTGTGGATGCATGAATAAACGGCTGGCTAAATGGTTTTATGGCAACTGAAATGACTGAATACAAAGTTTCTTTTCAACTTCATTTAAATTTTTTTTTGTTAATGCTACAAAGCGCGTTTTCATATCAAAAGAACAATTATAAAAGTTTAGTAAGCATTTAAACTATCATACATTATGTAAAGTGTCCTCCTCCACAGGCACACATACGCTCACTAAACTCTACATACAAGATGGTAGAGAAAGATGGTGATAAATTTTTATTCTTGGCTAAAATATTCGAAGAAAACCTCTTCATCACAATTATCAAGAAGATATGAGTAGAAGTAAAAGTTTAACAAAAAAAAAAAGGAAGGAATAATGTAAACACATGTTTAAGGAAAAGAAAAAATAAGCAGCAACCAAACACTCACTCATTCACTCAACCTTAATTCTGTTGTCATGTGGCAAAATGGTAAATTTTAATCACAAAAAGGTGTTTGTGTCTTTTTAACGTTTTTTATAGATTTCTTTTTAGGAACAGAATTTCACCTTTATTTTAAATTTTATTTATGAAGCATTTAAAAGAAAACTTTTTTCCTTTAGGCCACATAAGATGATGACTTTTACAATAAATCACTAATTTATACAGTAATTGTGCAGATTACAATTTGTATTTAAATGTTTTTTTTTTTCTTTGAATTTTTAAGTTAAACTATTGATGTGAGTTAGAATTGTATTTAAGCACCGTCCACTTAAAATAAAAACTTATCAAAAATTACAAAGTTCCTTGCGACTTAATGTAAGTTTCAGCTAATTTCGTTTGCCTTTTTTAGATAATTATTTTTTATAATTTTTTAAATACGCTATTTTAAAAAGATAGTTTTTTAAAATAAGCATTTAAAAAAATATGAAAAGGTACCTTTTTTCCAAAATCCTTTTTTAAGTACTTTTTTGCAAAGGTATTTTTGCTCTCTTTTTTAATATGCTATTTTAAAAAGATACTTAAAAAATTGTGGAAAGGTACTTTTTTCAAAAATAATATTTTTAAATATTAAATATTTTGAAATTATTATACATTTTTTAAAATAGTAAATTTAATAAAAGGTTTATTTGCAAAAAGGTACATTTCATCATTTTTGTTTTAACACTCTATTTTAAGTACTTTTTTTTAATAGATACTTTTTTTTCAAAAATTGCTTTTTTTTTAAATTTTTTTTTTTTTTAATAAAAATTTAAAATTATGAAATTTCTTGAAAATAGTACTCTTATATATACTTTTTTTTTTTAAAAGATAGCTATTTTTTTAAATTATCATATATTTTTTTTTAATAAGTATTTTTTAAATTATTATATTTAAAAAATATATCTAATAAATATATTTAAAAAATAAATTTAGAATATATTTAAAAAATAAATTTAGAATATATTAAAAAAGTATCTTTAAAAAAAGATTTTTGAAAAAAGTACCTTTTGAAAAAAAGTACCTTTTTTAAAAAGTATCTTTTGAAAATTTATATTATTTTAACGATAAATAAGTATATTATGTTCCTTGGAAAAATTTAATCTTATGTATGTATATAAAAAAATCTTTATAAAAACAATAAAAAGACGCTACTGAAAAAAGTACCTATTGATAAAAAATACTTCTATAAAGCAACGCAAGTACATATTTAAATAACTATAAAAATTTTAAAAGTACCACCCAAAAAGTACTTAAATAACAATATCTAAAACATCTCCCCTAAAAGAGTACCTTGCCAATAAAGTTAATAACTTTTTATGAAATCCTTTTGAAAACAAATTCTTTTTACCTTTTACACACTTAAAATTTTCTTTCTAATTAAAATATCTATTAAAACATGCATTTTAAAAAGGTTTTGTTAAAAAAAAGTGTGATTTGAAAATAGTTCCTTTTTGGCAAATACGTTTTGTGGCAGGTTTGAAAGCGGCAGTCTTGCTTTTCTGTTTTAAGACTCTACCTACTAGTTATCTCTACTTTTCACTGAAGTTCTTTTTTGACATCTTTTAAATATTTGTATGTACTTTTTAAAGTATTTTTTGCTAAATTTTTAGGTCAGAAATTGTATTAAAGAATTAAAAAGAAAAAACTATCAAGCAGTCATAAACAACATCTTCATGTCGCTACTTTTAGTCACATATTTAAATAATGTAACAAAAGAAAATCTAACTTTTGAAAATTAAACGACATAAAGAATAGAAAGAAGCTCGCTCTCACATTAAAAAAAAAAAAAAACTGAATTTATGTCAAGTGTTTTATAAGTAGTGGGAAGTAATAACATGATTTCAATGGAAACTGAAAAAAGAGAAATTGTTTTATTTTTCTTAAATTTAAAAGAAAATATTGTATTTCACTTTTTAACTCTATTTCACACTTGATAAATTCAAATTATAAAAATAAATAATTTATTGCTTTTGTTTTAATAATCTTTTAAACGAATTGCGACGATTGCCCAAAATTATGCTTTTTTTGGTGGTAAAAATGAAAACAAGTTAATTATTTATGCTTGAATGCATTTAACAATTGTTTTCGAAGAAATTATTTTTAAAGTAATCGAAAAGGAACTAAGGGCACAAATCTATTTTCTTTTTTTTTCGTAAATAAAGATCTTTAAATAAAAATGACTTTAATATATGAATAATATTTGTTACATTTACATAAAGAAATATGTATGCAGGTGGGTAAAATCATAAGTTATTTAAATTTCCATTACGACAGCCCTTCATAATTTCATTTTTATTTTTAACAATTAAATATGAAAGAAAATTTATAATTTAAATTAAAAAATGTTGGATTTTTCGAAACATGTAGTAGTTTTATTTTATAAAATAAAACTGACAAAAGTTTTACTTCTTCCCGCCCCACCAATGGCAGCCGTAATGTGGCCTTGCATGGTTGGAATTGTTGTTTTGGAGATGTCAAATCGCATGATATTATTTGCTGATCAAACTAGCCTGCCAATAGGTTCATGGTTGTGTTTCACATCAAGTTCAGCCCATTCTGTTTCTTCAATAGAAACATTGATATTCACCAAACTTTTCTAAGGTTAATACAGACCAAACCAGCGACATTATGATACGTCTGCTGTTCACAATGATTTTATAATGTGAGGTCTTTGCGTTAAATTTTCCGGTGGTATAATAACACAAGCCAAATTTTAGACACATCACGATCTTCACTGACACTTGCCAACGCAGGTTGGTTAATTAATCTCCAAAAAAGTGAAGTTGGTGCGGAATTTAGTCTAATCGATGAGTCGATCATGACGACCATAAAATGATCGTAGTTGCTTGAATTTTTATAATAAAATTCAAGGAGTGAAGTTGTAAACCTTACTGAACATTTTCGGTATTGCGACAGTACACGAATCTTGTTTTTACGCTTAAAAATTTACTTGCTGTTTTTTTTTTCTTTTGTAATTCTTTACCGCTCCATATATTTTTATTTTTATAGGAGTTACTTCACTAAACTTATTTTGTTCCAAATGATATAGAAAAATAAGAAGCAGGCATTTTGCCGCTGAATGAATGGACATGGACTGATCTTGCTGATTTTTAATAGCAAAATTTTCGAAACTATGTGTGATCGATTGGCGTATTTAAATTGTCTCTAGCTCATCTAGAGCCTTGGCAAAGTTGATTTTAACCCGAACACGGACGGACATACAGAGATTGCTCAACCGACTTCGCTATGCATAAGAACTTTGAATATATATTGTTACGTTTATTTAAATTATAAACGTGTAATTTATGAGTTCTTTATTTGCAAAATAATTAAACACACAACTTTTAGAGTTTTAATTAAATTACACTTTATTTAATCAATTATTTGACGATTTCACTATTCCCGATTAATAACACACGCTGGCAACTTTAATTGTTGTACCACAAGATCTTAACTAGATGACGCTTACAATACGAATGAATCAGCACGTATTGGCGTTGCTTTTATATACCCTATTTTTAGGCGTTCTTGAATGTTCGAGAATTTCTACCGCCATCTATTGCGTAGTTAAAAATGCTGCGTTGCCACTTTTATCTCAGACACATTAGTGAGCATTGTTATTTACTTCTAGAACCTTCAATCATTATTTAAAAATACATGTTGTGTATTTTTATTTAGTTGTTATACAATGCAGGTGTGTGTATGTTTGTGTATTGTGTTTGTTTAGTCATCGCTTTGTGTTAGTTGTTTTTGTAAAGTAATAAAGATGTTTTATAGAAACTTCTAGCTTTGAAAACAAACACAATAGGTCATTTCGCTTCACTTTCTTGGCGTCCATTATTTTAACATCTTTTTATGATTTTAATAAAGCATCTTTGTAACAATATATATATACTTTATGAGGTCGGAAATGGATTTTGTAGAAATTACACACGGAATGACAAACAAAATATTGTTTCCAATGATAAGTATTTAAGGTTTAGTGTGCGGAATTTAATCAAAATTTACATACACATTGGGAGTACAACTGTAAAATGTCAGTTTTTTCTTAGATAATAGGACTTCATGGTTTTAAAACAATCACTGAGGGGAGCACTAAAAGTATTATCCATCTCTGATCAATATTTTTCCACCGTCTTTACGGTAACATATGTGTTTGTCTAGAAGGCCCCACCTATTGCTTTTGGTATATAAGGACGGCTTCAGTCGCTAGTGCTTGCAGGGGCTCAAAACTGAAAGAAGAGAACTTTCAGTGACTTTCTAGTGGCCAAATAATGGTATCGGTAGCCTTTAAGGACCAAGGTCGCTGTTTCGGTTATTGCAGAGTCCTGTCTCGAAAGGGCGCTTGCAGTCTAATTGCTATTGTAGTTCAATCAAAGTCCCCCTAACGGTGCGGTATGATTTTAGATCATATCAAGCTCTTTAGTAAGGAGTAACAACACATGATTCTGACAATCATGATGCTAAAAAATAATCTTTGATTATGACGTTTTTAATAGACTTTATTAAATAATTTTAGACCTTTTTATTACTAATTGTTTATAAGTTAATTTTTCGGCTTGAGGTCTGTTGTTTAATAAATTAAGAAATTTTTTTTTTTTTTTTAAAGCTGTTTTAAGTGTTTTTATATATCTTTCTTTAATTTATTTATCCGATATTTCGGCCAACTTTGTTGGTCATCTTCAGGGATTGTTATTTAAAAAAATATATTCAAAAACTTTTCTATTATTTACGTCACTCAACTTTGTCACTTAAAAATTTAAAAATTTTTCTTAATTTATTAAACAACAGACGTCAAGCCGAAAAATTAACTTATAAACAATTCGTTTTAAATAGACTTTAATAACATTAATATAACAAACACACTCTCCTAACTAAAGTAACAGCCTTGGGTACAAGAAAGAAACTAACTCATTCATAAGATTTAGCCATCAGTTTCTTTCCAAACACAAAATTAAGATGATCTCTATTTAAAGTTTAAATAAGTAGAAATAAGTTGAATAATTAAACTGTTAAAAATGTATGCGTTAATTATTGTTTTATTAAATTTTAAAGCTTTAAAAATGTCAATTTATAAATTAAAGTCACTTATTAAAATGCCCACTTAAATATTATTTCATATAAATTGACAGATAAAAAAAAAATACGAAATAACGAAACTGAATTTTTCCTGGGCATTAAAAAACAAAACTTCGCTAACTACTTAATGCAGCAGTTAAATTATGGCTTATAAATCGAGTAACAAATGAAAAACAAAAAACCAAGTCTGCGATCTAATAAAAAAAGCTAAAGAAAACTACAACAACAACAGCAATGAAAGACATAACATCATGTAATAATGGCTTAATAGTTGCGGTTGGTTACTCAAAACCATTTGTAAAGCAAAAGCAATAGCAAAGTCAAGTGGCAGTAGTTTAGTTTGGTTTCTTTTCATTTTTCTATAATAATTTGGCTCGTGCTTTATTATAAAAAAAAATCAACAACAACAATAACAATAAGCCAGCAACAAAGGTTTAAATCGAAATGGTAGCAAATATAACAATGACTTAATAGAAGCAAAAAAAAAAACCAAAATCTTAAGTGCTGTACAAAACGAGGATGGTTGGCAAAGGTACCTATCCACCCAACCTAAAGTTAAGTTACTTTAAGAAATGACTGTTGAGAAAATGGCATTTGTAAATAAGTTTCTGTTTAAGGTTTCTTGCTGTATAGAGAGTGAATTGTTTCAACTAGCTTTGAACAATGTATTTTAAATTTTAATCATGAGTAATGTTTGATAAAATGCCAGTCCCATGTTTGCCGCCTACTTTTAAAACCGATCAGAATTGAAAAATCATTTGAACTCCTTCCGTGACTGTTCTGCAGTGTACCATCATATAGAGTATCGCAATCGTTCCCAGAACAGTAACGCATGAGGACTAGTCGTCCCTACATGTCTAGGTTTTCATAAAACTCTTTGACTGGCAAAGCTAATAACGTAACGAACTTCTGTATCAAGAATAGTAATCACCAAGAAAGCACAACGTCGTGGCGGCACGAGCTGTGAAACCAATTTATGAAATTGTAGCTACAGTTAGATTTTTAAGAAGTATTGTTAATTGCAGTTCAAGTAAACATTACGTAAGCACAAGTGCTACGTAACGGCATTAGTGAGCGTTGTGTGCTTTTTCATGCATCCAGTAATATGCAATCCGAAAAAAATTCTAACGTAATACGTAACCAAGTATAAATTTCGTAGTAATAAAGTCCAATGTTTGTGAGAAACACAGAAAAATTATGGCTTTAAGTTACGGCATTGAAATTGTATGAAAAAGAAATGGCAGGAATGAAACATTTACACGTATCGTTTTACCGGGAGCTCTTTATATTATTTCCTCTTCCATAAAAACTAGTCAGTTAATTATTTTACAACTTTCAATACTTTATAGAATCCCCCTATGGCACTGACATAACCAAATTCTACTTAATATCGGGTGTAAAAATTACGTAACGCAATTTATACGTAACGCTTTTAGTGGGATCAAGTTATTAAAATTTATTTGGGTGCTATTGCGCGTATCCAGTAATATGTAACGATTTTTTACAAGAAGGGAAGGTAGATAAAAACTGAAAAAAAATGTTTACGTAATCTAACGTAACCAAGCCATTGTAAAGTAATTAAGTTAAATGTTTGTAGCATAAGAGAAACATGTTTTCGGAAAAATTTTTGTTTATGTTTCATTGGCAGCTATTCACCCCTATCACGAATATATTTTCACTCGAAATTTTTTCCCTTTTCCCCAAATTGCAATCCAGAATAATTTACGTGAACAATTTTTCACTTAAACAAAAATTTCCCTTATCGGGATTGATTTTTTCCCTCGAAATTTTTTCCCTTTTCCCTTAGATTTGTTCATTTAAATTTTGCTGGGGAACTGCATACATTATGCCAGTTTTTATATGTTTTAATTAAAATATTTACATCAGCAACACATTTTTTTAATTCAATATCAGTTAGTGCAGTGCAGACCGACATTATGCTCGTTAAGATGCAAAACAGAGAGATCTTTCTATTGGTTATAAATTTATGAAGATTTTTTATTAAAAATATTTTTTAAATGATAAGATACAATAATTTATTTTATTGAAATGGGTCAGTAGCAATGTCTAGGGTAGGTTAGGCAGGCAGCCGTGTTGCCACAGCCCACTTGGGTCTATTGATTAGATCTTTTGTGTCTAGGGTAACTTCAAGGGCTTTTAAGCGACTTGCACGTCACTTTCTTGAAATAAAATTTTTTTCTGTTGTAGTATCTCCTCCTCCTGCAGCAACACAATAGCACCAATCATTAACATTTTTAAATTTTTAATAACTTTAAAAAATTTGGAATATTTTTTATCTATATATATTTTCTTCTTTCTAATTTGCATTCAGTACAAATTGATAGCGGGAACAAACGTTCCCATGAAACTAACGATAGGGAACAAATATTTCACATTTTGTTCACGATAGGGGTGATTAATTTTATTATTACCTCTTCCATAAAAACTAATCGGTTAATAATTTAAGAACTTGTAATACTCTATGTGGTCCACCTTTGAGATTGACGTTCTTATTCTTATGCTCATGCTCGAATAAGAACGTTTTTTTTTTTTTAATTTTGTGACACTACCCAGCAAAAAATTAGACATTACCTTAAAAAGTATTTGCCACATAATGACTTACTTTTGTGATTGCCATATTTTGTTACTCGCTTACAAAACACATTACATTAGTTTGCAAAAAAGGAAGTAGTAATGAAACTAGTTTTTTATTGTAAAAGAGACTACGGTACTAATGGTTCTCATTATTTACTACAATAATTAATGTAATCGATTCTCAGTAATTGATTATAAAAGTCTCATGCCTTGTTAAAATCATTAAGTTGGCAAACTAGTTGCGAAGTACTTCTGCCAAAAATGCTTAATTCCACACTCGATTACCTTTTCAAAAATTTTTTGGTGGGTTAAGGCCCGTTCACACAATCATGCAAGTCTTAAGATTTGCATTAGACTTTGTAAGAAAGAAATCTAATGATTGTCAAAAAACCATTAATAACAGAAAGCAAACTTTACTAACTTATTTTTCGGAGTTTTTGCGCTCATAAAGAAAAAAAAACAATCATTTAACATCCGAACGTTTTCAGAAATGAAGACTTTTAATTTTTAATTTATTTCAGAAATGACTCTATTTTGATAGTTTTTATGTCTTTCAATTTTTATATTTATAGTTCCGACATATTTGAGAGCCATAAGGAAGGCATAGCGTGCTGCATTTTAATGCAGTTTCGTAAAAACCTTCCTAGCAGGGTTTTTTAAGTTTTTTTCTTCAGAGTGCTCATTCATTGGTTGGCTGAGTTATGAGGAGCAAGACAACCCCGATATAATGAAAAATCAGAATGTTTAAAAAAATTTCTTAAAATGAATATTAATTATGGAATGTCAAATTCATTATAGACATATACATTATTTTTGCTTTCACACTAACAACTCTTAATATTTTAGTGTAAAACGAGCTTTATGTGCTCGATAGAGTATAATAGATCTGTCTGCCTTAAAAAGGATATAAAGATTACCACTCTACCAGTTCCTAGAAAGTACCTGAAAGTGTATCCAGCACTGTCTTTTCTTAAATAAAATAAACTTTTTATTTCTACTTTTAAAATTTTAGTGTTTCTAAAATCTATAACCACCCTCGTTATCATTAAAAAAAAAAAATTAAAACAACTTTTAAAGAGCTCTAAAATTGTTTAAATGAGCATGTAATGTTGTTACAGATTTTTTTTTTTGGCCCGCTGTCATTTTCTTTCCTTTTTTAAAATATTAGGATTTTGCTGTTTACAAAAAAAACTCACATATACACACATACAATCAAACCGAAAAATGATCACTAAATTGTAGCTGCCAAAATGTGTATTGAAAGACGACAATAAAAAAAAATCCACCTTCACTTTTTAAATTCTTTTTTTTTTTGCTCTCCTAAAGACAATACCCCAACTCTATAATAAAAAAAAAAAACATAAAAGCCAAGAAAGAAACACTTGTTGGTTAAATTTAGCTTTTTATGATGGCTTCGTAATCGTAGTCTTCTTTGACTTTTTTTTTTGCTTTTCTTCTGCCTTTGGTTTTTTAAGCCTTCTTTATACATCCTTGTTTAAACAAAAATGGTCATCAGCTTTTAAAATAGATAAATATGTTTTGTAATGTTTAAATATGACACTGTAACGGTACTGATAAAATATTTCTTTTGTTGTTGTTTTTTTTTCATGCTGCCCGTTTTATTGTGTTAAAGGCCTTTCACTTGGTGGAGGAGAGAGATATATAAAAACCAACAAAGAAAAGAAATCAAGTGGAAATTGTTAATATCTCGATTAGAAGATCTCAGCACAAAAACAATAAGTAGATGTTATCACAACAATGTAACACTAAAAGCTTTTGGTCTAAAATGTTATAAAATTTTTAATGTTTTTCTTTCGACTGAAAAAAATATCGAATTTTTTTTTTTTTGTTTTTTTGATATATAATCGGTTAGTGGAATGATTGGAAAAAGGTAAGAAACTATTACTGAAATCATAATTTCTACCGAAATTAATTTTTATGCCAGTGGTTTCAATAACCAAAAAAAAAAATGTCGCAAGTCTGGGAAAAGTAAGTTCAAAAAAAGATTTTTGAGTTTCTGCTGGTTTCCGAAGAAAAAAAAAGAACGCTGAAAGATTTCACTTTTAATTCCTAAGACCTAGCATAGCCCAGATGGTCTAAAGAGCCAACATGTAACGCGATATGACGGCAAAAAAAACTAAGTTTGTCTAGAACACAAGTGCATAACTACGATCGTTGGCCATTACACTGTGTACACATACCCGAATCAAACATCAACTACAGAGAAGCTGCCACGAAGAGGTAGAGAAAACTGTTGCACATATCCTCTGATTTTGTATTGTATCTGCATCTGGATTATTTTCATGGAGATTTTGGAGACTGAAACAAAGACTGATTTTTGGGGAATAAACGTTTAATTTTGGGATTCCGTTAAAAAGATATCTGGATACAATGGCTAGACTTGTGGCATTCAAAGGAAACTGATTTATAGTGAATTTATTAATTGCTGTTTCTTTTCAACTGTGTTGGCTGAGTTATTGGGTATTGTTTTAAGTGTTAAGTGTTTTTTTTTTATTTTTATATGTATATATTTTTTTTATAATTGTTATAAATTTCATAAACTTTTTTGATTACACTCTGTGCATTTCCACCTTCACTGTGTCAAACTGTTTATGAATATTTTATGTATTTTTATTGCCACCATAGATTTTAAATCCTAATAAAGAATATCTCAGAAGTTTGTTCGTAATAATTTGAATTCCCAGAATTTTAGTTTTCAAAAATCTGAAAAAATAAAAATAATACCTTTGTATTTATTTTTTTTTTTTTTTTTTTTTTTTTTTTTTTTTTTTGTGAACTTTCTCAAGCCAATTGGTGATATTACATAAGGTATAAAAAAGTTTTTAAAGGTATTTTATATTTGTTAAAACGAAGCTGATACCATCTGCTGAATTTCTTCAAAATTTAAAGATAATTTAATGTGCGAAGCAAAAGAAATTGAAATTAATCATGAATTTAAAAAATGCAAATTGATTACTTTTTAATTGCTTTTTGGCCTCATACATATTGAGTAACACAATACATATTTGGAAACAATATGCATAGAAAATGTGGATTTTATTCGAATTTTTATTATTTTTTCTTACAATAGATATTTAATTTCACACTCATGACAATATTACAAAATAAAAAATAAAAATGTACCGAAATCTGAAAACAACATTTTTTCCTTTAAAATACATTTGCCCTATTCACAAGCCCCCTAGTACGTGCTAAGTACTAACAAAATACAATGGTGGTAGCTGTGTTGTTGGTAATTTTCATGCAAACATGCGATACAACACTTAGTACTTTTTTTCATATGTCATATGTATTTGTTTAAATGTTTTATGTTTAAATGAATTATTATTTTTGTGTTCATGTGTGAATTATATTAAATTAAATTGAATTAAAAGATATTTTTAGTAGTTTTATTTATTTAATTTATTGATTGGACTGATTTATTAGAGAGTGGAATAAGTCATTTCTGTTGTATATAGTAGGAGTGGGTATATTGGAAACATATCTTAAGGTTTGTTCTCTGCCAATATAAAAACTGTTTTGTAAGATTTAATATTGCTTTAATGATTCGATTTCTAATATTTTGTATGGTAACGCCATCACCTATACCAAAAAGAGATGCTACCTTACGAACACAAGCACCATTTCCTGAAGATCCCAAGCAGTAAAGTACAATTTTGAGCTGCAAGTCAATGCGTAGTTGGAGCCTTTCGCCAATTGTGTGAAAAACATAGTCATTTTTTATAAGGTTGAATATATAGGCAAATTCCTCTGGCCGTAGTCGTATCATATGAAGAAATCTGTTTTCATCAAAGTATCTTAAAACCCGATTATGCCATAACGATGATTTTGGTAGCCCTAAATGTATAATTCTGCGACTGGAGAGCAAGAACATTAGGTTCATCCTAAAAATGCCTTGAATTTCATCCTCATACAAAAAAATTTATTAATTTACTTTTTTCTGTTTTCTCCCCCAGTTGGCTTATAAATAACAAATGATGAATAGCACTTTTCTTCTTCTTATTTAGTTTTTGACGTATGAAGTACAATGTACAATGGCACACTGATACAATGGTTGTTCACAAAGAAGTAAACAAAAGGTAGTATGCAATACTACCTACACCTTAGCAGAGCTTGTGAATACGGCAATTAATTATTTCTTTGTGTCATATACTTACAGTCTGTCAATATTGAGTTTGCACACTAAAAATAAGGACGATTAATTTTAAGTTTTTAGTAATTTTATAACATTTTTATACTAAAAAAATGTTATATATACATATTACATAAATTTATATATATTTACAGAGATCTAATTTACTTTATTCGTGCTTGATTCCTTCAAATATAAATATTTCATGATATTCTTATGAAATATTTATTATTTTAAACTAAACTAAAAAATGAAATGTATTAGTGCGGGGAAAGCATAAAAAATAAAAATAGTTACTAAATGTTTGCTGTGTTTTTGTGTAGAACATTTTTGAGTTGTTATTGTCTTTTGTCTTATTGATTCATTGGAGTTCTCATTTAATCAATTTGACTTTTGATATAAGACTTTCTGTTTTTCTATACAAAATTTGGGTAAAATCCACTGATGAGCTATTTGAGCAGTAATGAAATGGCCATATGGATATGCTTTCCCCGCAGTAATACATTTCATTCATTTTTTACTTTCGTTTAAAATAATAAATATTTCATAAGAATATCATGAAATATTTATATTTGAAGGAATCAAGCACGAATAAAGTAAATTAAATTTTAAAAGATTCCGAATAATAAATTTTCATATTGATATTTACAGAGATCGTGTCGAAAAAAAATTATTAGCTTCAAAACAAGAAAGAAATACAACAAAAACAAATGTTTCCTTCATTTTACACTGTCCATAAACTCTTTGCACACAAATTTCCTTTCACTTTTGGTTTCATCGGACAAGTCTGAAATTCAACCCCAAAATTGTTAATATTAATTATGAAAACCTATAGCATACACCGCACATTGTAAACGGTTTTTCATTGATCCTATTAACTTCTTAACGTCATATTTCTTTGGTATTTTCTGCCACTCTTCTAAAATTGCATGTTTAAGCGATGGCTGGAGTTTTTCCAAAAACAACCGTAAACTCTCTACAGGATTAAGATCGGGGCTTTGGGCGGGTGTATCGATGACGTGACTGCAGTTATTTAGCAGTCACATTCTTACCATGTGCCACTTATGCTTATGGTCATTGTCTTGATAGAATTTAAAACTTGTTTTATTGTCCCTTATGAAGCCAAATTTCTGCGCACTATTAATTAAATGGATTCGCAAAATGTGCAAATATTGACGCGAGTCCATCGTTGCGTCTAAAAAAGCTATGTAACTAACTTATTGACTTGAGACGAAGCCCCAAATCATTATAGACATTTTTCCAAAATTTAACTGTTAGAATATTATTTTGCTGCTTCAGAGATATTAAAGGGTTACGCTACACCCTTGACGTCCATCGTATGATCTCTTCCTAGCCATATTTAATACTTCAAATGTTGTAATTGTTTTAGACGTGTCCAAAGTGAAAGTCCTTTACAAACTAATTTACAAATTTACTGTCAAGAATAATGTGCACATATAATAACGGTAAATCACTGTTTAGCTTCAAAAATTAACAAAAAGGGAAACAAAACAAAGAGTTTATTGACAGTGTAAAATGAAGTAAAAATTTGTTTTTCTTGTATTTCTTCCTTGTTTTGAACCCAATAAATTTTTTTTCGACACGATGTATGTATGTAAATATAAACAAATTTATGTAATGTGTACATACAAAAAATTTTTTGTTATAATCATGTTATGAAATTACTAAAAACTTTAAATAAATCGTGCTTGTTTTCAGTGTGCAAACTCAATATTGACAGACTGTATGTAAATATGTAATTTTGTTGATAAAAATTTATTTAGATTTTATTGATTGAATAAATATAGAAATCTATTATTTTTGAATTTCTCCGTAAACATTTGTGATCTTGTTGCACCCAATAATTCAAAACGTTATTTTTATATAATTTAAAAAGGATAATTTTTTATAAAATTTTTAAAGTAAAATTTTAGTATTAAAAATTCTTTTTACGATGTCAACTCATTTATTTATGAAAAAATAAGAAATAAAAAAAAACCACATGGATAATATAAAGTAAAAGTAAAATCCTGCATTTATAAGTATAAAAATGCAACTACAAAATAATAATAATAATAATGAATTATACATTAATTTGTAATTTAAAATTCTAAAACAACTTGAATCAAAATTAAAAGCAAAACTAAATAAAATCTCTTAAAAAGATAGAAGAAAATGCAGAAAGGGGCTCGAAAAATAGAGACAGAAAACAAAAAAATAAATTATTTTAAAATTATTAGTTCCCAATGTAATATTTGTTTAACAACATTCCTCTCATGTGATACATTAGCACATTTTTGTAATTTTGAAAAACACAGCATTTTTTAGTTTTTGCTTTAGTTTATTAAATTTAATTTCATCTTAAGAAAAATCGTTTTAATTTTTACTTACCGAATGTTCATTAAGATGTGATTCTAGCTCAGAACAGGTCAACATGGTGGCTTCCGACAAGGTGGGAGAATTTTCCAATTTGTGTTCCATATCACGTAACCATTTGCGTAATTCTTTGGGATCCTCATAAGAGCCCACATTTCGATTATTATCATCAAGCAACTAAAAGTAGGCAACAAAAAATAAAAAAATTAACTACGCTACATCTGTTATAACAACACCCCATTTTATTCTATGTTTTCTGTATGTAGCTGATACAAGAAGCTTTGAAAAATATTAGTCAAGAAATCTTCGTTTTAACGACAAAATAATGAAAGATCCAGCCTGTAAACTTAACTCATAAAAAGGTAAATTCCCACTTAGCAAATAAAGAAACCATTCATTACCCAAGACACTGCTCAAAAATACCAGCGGCAAGCAATACAACAGCCAAGCATTCAACCGCTTAAATATTTCCCATTAATAACGTTATTAACTCAGAAATAAGTTTTAAAATTTTCCCAAAAGTAAAGACATAAACCAAAATGTGTTCCCATTATTTGCAAATGTTTCACCTTGAAACTCACCTTAAAACTTTTATCCAAAGTAAAATCCAAAACACTCACGGTACCCTCTATTTCACATCTAGCCTCTTTGCAGGTATCTAAAAGATTTGTGTCCATAATATAATTATAATTTGTTTGTATGGCAGCCCATAAATCATCTTTTCCTGAACCAATGCCCAATGTGGCAGCACTACTTTGCAGTGAAGAAGAACTATAACCACTGCCCCAGGAGTTGCGATTACATGCGTTTGTGCTGTTGCCGGCATGACTTTTAGATAAATGCATATTGGCCAATTGATTGGTTAAATTGCGATCGGCGTTTTTCTGTAAATAAAAAAAAAAAAAAAAAAAAAAATTAATGCAAATTTAATATCACATGGTGCGTTTTCGTTTTAACTTAAAATTTGATTTTGCAATAAAAGGGTTTTGTTAAAGGTACGTGCTCACAAAAAATATTTTTATAAGTCACTTTTCTAAAATACCAGCTGTTATAAATGCTACGTTTTTATGCATGTACTTTTTAAAGTAAGTACTTTTTGAAGTACTTCTTAACAAAGGTCCTTAATAGAGTAAGCACTTTTTTATTATTAATTTATACATTTTATATTTTAATTCGTTTTTATAGATTGTACTATCATATAGGATTTCATTTGTATTTGTTACTAAAAACTATTTCCGATCAAAAGTACTAATTATAAATTTCCATATAGGTAACTGCTGTAACTGCTTCCATATAGGTACCAGCTGTTATAAATGCTACGTTTTTATGCATGTACTTTTTAAAGAAAGTACTTTTTAAAGTACTTTTAAGAAAGGTCCTTTTTAGAAAAAGTACTTTATAGAGTAAGCTCTTTTCATTGTAGAAATATTTTATATCTTGTTAATTCGTTTTTGTAGATAGTTCCTTTATAATGGTACTTTCATATAGGATTTCATTTGTATTTGTCACTTAAAACTATTTTCGATCAAAAGTACTAATTATAATTAAAGTACTAATAATAATTTTTATTAATTTCTTCTTTAACAAATGGTCTCTGCTATACTTATGAGTGAGTTTTTACTAAAAGGTATGTTTAAAAAAAATATATGTACATATATATTTCTAAGAGAAAACACAATTTTTAAAAGATACTTTTTTAAAGAGCGGTACCTTTTTTTGTTTGAATGTTTTAGTTTATGAAAAAAAAAAACATTTTTATAACGAAATTCTCTTTTTTTCACAAAGTGTGTAAAGCTATAGCTGCCAACTACAAAAGGTTATAGCTTTTTATAAACTCCAAAGTTAACGGATGTCCATACAGCTGGCGTTATTTAATGTATCTGATCTTATCTCTTAAACTGTTGTAGGCAGGGACTCTAAACCTACACAGATTATGTGTTGAAATATCCCCAAATAAAAACTAAAATTAAAGAAAGTGACCACAGAAGTAGTGCGTTTCATATATGCCTGTATCTTTTAACTCGTTATGAGCAGATACTTGAAATTTGAATAGAGAATGCATGTATAACTGACACCACCATAACAGAATGAACACTAAAATTAAATTTTAAGTGTAGCCCATCTACGGACTTATCTCTTAAAACTTTTATATAGAAATTTCAAGACACGATGATCCTCTGCCTGCATGTCTGTTTTGAGGTCTGCTTTTTGCAAGAATTATTTGAACTATACCTTTAAAAAAAGGTACCTTTTATAAAACATACCTTTTTTGAAGACAGAAAAAAACCAATTTGTTATAAAAGACTTTATCCAAAAAGTACTTTAGATGAAGAACATTTTATATTACGTACTATATATAAAAACTAGGTCTTCAAAGAGGTTCCTTTTATTCAAATACCTATTAATATTGCAGGAACTTTTTGTGAGTGTAATGTTTATAAAAGGTAGTATTTATTAAAAAAAAAATCGTGAAAACATGTTTCTTTTAAATGTGTGTATTCGTAGTACAATTAAAACAAGTAAGTAAGCAATTTAACTGTCATTTACAGCGTTGTTCATCGTTAAGCACTACCTTCTTTTCCCATCTTTCTTTTAAGTACGGGTAAGAATTTATTAAAATCTATAGAGCAATATCTGAAAAATAATGTGCAATAATCACAATAAAAATGACAAACATCCAACAATCTAGCTGTATAATACTGTTACGTTTTTTTTCCTTTTAGACAAACGTCGGATTTTTTTGATTGCAAATAGCACTGTGGCTCATTGTTCTGTTCTGTTCAAACTTTATGGCTTTCTCTGGCTATACTTCTTGATCCTACTGGTCTTGTGAACCCTTGGTCTCGTATTGCTATTACTTTTTTTTTATAAAGGGCTTCTTGACAATTATCTGTTACTCTTATATTAAATTTGCCTCTCCGGAGGTTTGTACTGCTGTTTATTAATTTTAATTGCATTATAACAATTATTATTTTTTCATTGCACGCATGTCCGAATGCGGTATCGAACTCAGGACCCCCTGTTTATAAAATTACCTAAACCCACCACCTTTTATTTTTAACACTATATATTTTTAACACTCTTCAGTACTAACAAAAAAGTGGCTTGAAAATGATGTTCTCACATACCAAGTGTAAAGCCAGAGACGACGGTTTTCACCGAAAGATATAACAACAGTATAATATTTATTGGCGGAACAATCCCAATTAACTTAATACCACATCTAGCTTACCCTGGAAACCATATTCGGGAAAGCCGACAATGTGAACTCGAGACCGCTGTTTAAAGAAAATTTCTTAGAGCAAATGCTTTTTGGTCAACACACTTTTTTTATTAAAAAAATTTTTTTTGAAACATTGCTATCACTCTGACAGAAATAAAGAAGCTGCCACTGTCCCCTTATGATCCAATATGAAAACTACTCTCTACTTACACTAAGTTTGCTTTGTTTAAAAGTAATTTTAAGATGATTTGTGCCTTTCTCAAAATTTTTTTCTTTAAAAATATTTCTTAATAAGTGTACATGCTGTATAAAGGTAGTTTTATTTATTTATGGTACTAAGAAAACACATCTTACAAAAAGTACTTTTACTGAAATACTTTCATTCAGGATAATTTTTCAAAAAGTACTTTTATAAAAAGTAGTAAAGAAATTTGTTACATATGGTATCTTTTTAAAAGGTACGTTTTCTAAATACTTTAGGGATATTTTTTCAAAAAGTACTTTAAAAAAATAATCATTTTTGCAAAAAGTACTTTTGTAAAAAGAACTATTATTTGTGATTGAAATCACACGAGTTTTAAAGAGTTTTTTTTTAAGAGTTTAAAATTACTTTAGTACTAAAAGAGAAAATATTTAGTGTTGTCCTTTTTATTAAAATTAATTAAATTTTTTAACATCAGCTAAAAGAAACATGTAAGTAATTTATTAACCATTATTTCAAACGGTTATTTATTCTTTTCACTTAGAAAAATTACTTTTTTAACTCGAACACAGATGTATATTAATTGAGATACAACAACAATAACAACAACAGTAGTATCAGCATCAAAACACGTTTGTTTTCATTTTACACTTCGATTACAAGATCACACATACACACAGTTTGCCATAAAATCTTTCAGAGTTTAAAATAGGTGCCAGTCTACACCACAATTTTAAGTGATTCTTCTTTGGAGGCATATTTTTCATTGTTTCATTGTTTCATACCTTCATGAGGAAAATGCGCCCCATCATAAATTCTAATAATTGGTCTTGTTTGTTATAAAAATATTTTCACTAGAAGAAAAAACTCTTAAACAAACGACCGTTCAATGAAGTAAATTTAGAAACTAAATTGAGAAGCAAATTCCAAACCAGTTGTATTCATTTCAGAACAAGTAAAAAAATTAACATAAAAAACACGATTGATTACAAATTCTTGTCACTGGCGACGATCAGTTGCAATGGCAGTTGCTTGAAGGACGAACCATTTGCAACATAGCAAGTGTCAAAAAAAAAAATTATAAAATAAAAACTAGTAAAATCATTCATTGATATATTGAGCAAGAATTGGTTTTCTCTTGCAATAGTTAACAATTCAGACAGGGTGTAACCAAATAATTTCATATTTATTATAATATATTTTTGTAAACCTGCTACTTTCTTTTAAAACTTTCCTTTCGCATTCAAAGAAATTATTTCTTTGCTTATGACGCACATTCATTGAAGTTCATAGAACAAGCGGCTGAAAATAGAATTAGATTTTATAGTAATTTTTTTTTTTTGGGAATCCAGGGAAAAGTGAATAATCAAAATGAACCGCCCACTTTTACGCTTACCTCCCATACAAAGTGAAAATTAATTTTGACTTACGGCAATGTTTTTTTGGCACATAGCATTTTTAAACCCTCTCATAATCATTTGTGTGAAATTAAAAAATATTCCCATACAACTGGTATTAAAAAAGTGCCATTACTCCCTTGAGTTTGAAAGCATCAACTTAATTTTCACAAAAAATAAATATTCACCCTTATTCTGTTTGACGTCTTCAACATCGTCGTCAATACTAATTTAGTATTCCGTAACAAACTAATGACGACGTTGACTGTTTATCGATAATATAAAAAATAAAACACACATTTCTACTATTTGAGTAGTTGATTCAATTTGTTTTCTATTGCGTTAAGTGTTGTGGAAAATTCAAATTTAAAAAAAAAATAAAATACCTACGAGGGCTGCTATATATATTTCTGGCCTGGCAACACTGAGTGCTGCCAAGTGCAATCTGACATTTCCATTGGAAAGTTTGTCATTTTTAAGCATAATCGTACTCAAAACGTTTTGACGTACGACCATTATTTGTGTTGTTTACAGTGACTTGAAAAAATTAATATAGAAAAAAAATGGAATTACCTCGTGAACATTTTCGTGCCATCATTTTTCACAACTTTTGACGTGGATTATCACGACAAGAGTGCATTGATGAACTTAAATCTTTGTATGGCGATGAAGCACCATCCTATAGCACTGTGAAAAATTGGTATAATGAATTTAATCGTGGCCGAAGCTCGCTCAAAGACGAATTCCGTAAAGGTCGTCCAAAAACGGCTGTTGTGCCAGAGAACATTGATGCCGTACGTGAACTCATAATGCAAGATCGACATGCGACATACCGAGAGATAGAGACATCCTTGGACATTTCTTCCACCAGCATACATTCGATACTGCATGAACACCTGGCCGTAAAAAAGGTTTGTTCACGTTGGATCCCGCACAATTTGAAAGTCGCTCAAAAAAAGGCTCGTGTCGATTGGTGCAAAGAAATGTTGCAAAAATACGATTGCGGTGCTTCAAAAGACTTTTATAAGATCGTCACAGGTGACGAATCCTGGATCTATGCGTATGAGCCCGAAACGAAACAACAATCGACCGTGTGGGTCTTCAAAGACGAGCAAAATCCAACGAAAGTTGTTCGTGGAAGAAGCACTTCGAAGCAAATGGTCGCCTGTTTCTTCGGCAAAACTGGTCATGTGGCGACTGTTCTGCTTGAGCAACGTAGGACGGTCATTTCTGAGTGGTACACTATAATTTCTTTGCCTGAAGTCATCGGAGAAATTCTAAAAACCAACAAGAGGAGACGAATCATTGTTCGAGCTCTCACACATCGGCTCAGAGCGTTTTTGACCGGCCAAAACGTCGAATTAATGGGTCATCTGCCGTACAGCCCTGACTTGGCACCTAATGACTTCTTCTTGTTTCCGCACATCAAGAAAAAAATGCGTGCTCAACGATTTTCGTCGCCAGAAGAAGCTGTTGAAGTGTTCAAAAACCATGTTTTAGAGGTGTCTCAATCGGAGTGGAAAAAGTGCTTCGACAACTGGTTTGAGCGCATGCAAAAGTGTATAAATCATGCTGGAGAATACTCCGAAAAACAATAAAACCATTTTTGTTTATAAATATTCGCATTTTCACTATTAGGCCAGAAATATATAGAGCAGCCCTCGTATAAACAATAAAATAAGCAAAACTATTACAAACAATTAAAATAGTCTAAGGGTCATTATTACAACTTGTCGGTAGTTAAGGGTAGGATTTTGTCTGCCTGATAAATAGCTTTGTATTATTAAAACTTCTAATTTTTATTGCTATTATTATTAATAATAATAATATTAAATGGATAAAAAATAATAATTGAAGTTTTTATGATGCAAATCCATTTATCGGTCTGACAAAATCCTGCCTTTACTAATTGCCTTTTTTTCATTAGGATGGATTCTTTCTAACTCTGTCACTAACTTTCCAATTGGCAGAAGTTCCTTATTTTAGTTATCCATTTCCATTTCTTTTTTTATTATTTCAAATATTGCTGTTATCTTTTTCGTGTTTTTAAAATTTTCGTTTGCACACAACACAACTCAACATCAAAAATGGCGACGACAAACTAAACGACAACATCAACATCAATCGTTGTTGGAAAATACCACCAAACATATGGCGACAGTCATCGATTAATGACAATATTGACAACGGAAATACCGATTTACAACAAACAAAGAAAAACGACGCCGTTTTGTGTTGACGTCGCTAAACAGAATATAGGTGATTAAATTTATAGAATGGGATCCTAAAATATATACCTAAACCGCCTACTTTTACGCACATCTCCCATAGAAAAAAAATAATAAGTAATTTAGGCACAGTATGTTGATAATTTTTTAACATCATTATCGTACTCCAATTTTTTGATTTGCAGGTTTGAGCGAAATCTATTTACAAATGGGTCTGAAGACAATAAAAGATTATGCATTACGTCTTCATTAGTGGCTAAACGTCTAATTCTTCACGAAAAATGTAATCTACAGGCTCTATAGTCCTTATTCCTCGCTTCCTCGGAGAGCATACCTGATACAAATAATCAATTCAAATCAATTAATAACGCACCTCTTATCACTGCACTTGCCAACGTAATGTAAATTAACATATCAATAAAATTAAAAATTTATAACCAAATGTTAATACATATTTAAATCAGACACTGTATATGATTGTTGGTACTTCATATATTAATTATTAAGCTCTAAAGGAAAAGAATTAGTGTTGATGCATGCAACAACATAATAAATGATTGAAAACACAGCACCTAATAGTCTATCGCATATAATTGTGCTTGACCTTCTATTATTGTTATCAAACAGTAATAGTAAACAACAATTCAAATTCAATTGAAGCTTATGCTTTTTTCTACAATGAAATAAATAACAATTAAAACTATTGACTAGTGTGTATGTATATTACATTATGTAATAATGTGACAGTAAAGGATTGTGGAAGCAACAACATGTATTAACGATAATTCATGTTTTGCTACTTTATCATTTTAAAATTTTTACTGTTTTTTTGGAAAGGAGCAGTTAGGAGCAGCTAAATTTTTTTTAACTTTTAGCTGAGACTTAAAGCTGTAACTTTACATCTTTGATTAAACAGCGCTCCACAGCGCTAAACAGATGCAGTCAACTAAACTTGATGAACATTGAAATTTTGTTCTACGAAATTTTTTATATAACACTTTTTCCAACTTTTTTTAATGCAAGTCCCATCTAAGACAATTGTCATTTACAAAAATATACAACAAAGTCATACGAGAGCTGCTCTATATATTTCTGGCCTAATAGTGAAAATGCGAATATTTATAATCAAAAATGGTTTAATTGTTTTTCAAAGTATTCTCCAGCATGATTTATACACTTTTGCATGCGCTCAAACCAGTTGTCGAAGCAATTTTTCCACTCCGATTGAGACACCTCTAAAACATGGTTTTTGAACACTTCAACAGCTTCTTCTGGCGACGAAAATCGTTGACCACGCATTTTTTTCTTGATGTGCGGAAACAAGAAGAAGTCATTAGGTGCCAAGTCACGGCTGTACGGCGGATGACCCATTAATTCGACGTTTTTGGCCGGTCAAAAACGCTCTGGTTTGAGCCGATGTGTGAGAGCTCGCATTGTCATGGTGAACAATGATTCGTCTTCTCTTGTTGGTTTTTCGAATTTCTCCGATGACTTCAGGCAAACAAACTGTAGTGAACCACTCAGAAGTGACAGTCCTACGTTGCTCAAGCGGAACAGTCGCCACATGACCAGTTTAGCCGAAGAAACAGGCGACCATTTGCTTCGAAATGCTTCTTCCACGAACAACTTTCGTTGGATTTTGCTCGTCTTTGAAGACCCACACGGTCCATTGTTGTTTCGTTTCGGGCTCATACGCATAGATCCATGATTCGTCACCTGTGACGATCTTATAAACGTCTTTTGAAGCACCGCAATCGTATTTTTGCAACATTTCTTTGCACCAATCGACACGAGCCTTTTTTTGAGCGACTTTCAAATTGTGCGGGATCCAACGAGAACAAACCTTTTTTACGGCCACGTGTTCATGCAGTATCGAACGTATGATGGTGGAAGAAATGTCCAAGGAGGTCTCTATCTCTCGGTATGTCGCATGTCGATCTTGCGTTATGAGTTCACGCACGGCATCAATGTTATCTCGCACAACAGCCGTTTTTGGACGACCTTCACGGAATTCGTCTTTGAGCGAACTTCGGCCACGATTAAATTCATTTTACCAATTTTTCACAGAGCTATAGGATGGTGATTCATGGCCATACAAAGATTTAAGTTCATCAATGCACTCTTGTCGTGATAATCCAGGTCGAAAGTTGTGAAAAATGATGGCAAGAAAATGTTCACGAGTTAATTCCATTTTTTTCTATATTAATTTTTTCAAGTCACTCTAAACAACACAAATAATAGTCATACGTCAAAACGTTTTGAGTACGATTATGCTTAAAAATGACAAACTTTCCAATGGAAATGTCAGATTGCACTTGGCAGCACTCAGTGTTGCCAGGCCAGAAATATATATATATAGCAGCCCTCGTACAAAAATATACAACAAAGTCATATGATAATTTTACTGTGATTGCACTAAAAGATTGAATATACGGTAAATTTGCATGCCATTTAAACTGCGAGCGAGTCTTTTAAAACAAATAATAAATATATCAGCATAATATTACGGAATTATAATATTTAGATATCTGACAACAAAATACCAAAAAAAAAAATTATCCAAATCGGCGAACATGAAAAAAATTAATTTCGGAAACTCTTCAACCTATGTAAGACACCCCAACCAAGAGCTAAGAAATTTATCGGCTTAAATCTTGTTAAGTGCAGTGTACTCCAATAAAAAAAAGTATTTATGGGGAGAATTAAAAAATAAAAACATTGGCGCTCGCCCATATTTTCCGAGTTATTGGCTTCTAAACTTTTCAAAGAAAATCACGATATTTTTTTTTTTTTTTGTAAGATATCAGGTCAATATGAGTATCATTTTAAAGCTTTCTTTCAGGAACAA
Source organism: Gymnosoma rotundatum (assembly GCA_916610165.2). Taxonomy (NCBI): domain Eukaryota; kingdom Metazoa; phylum Arthropoda; class Insecta; order Diptera; family Tachinidae; genus Gymnosoma; species Gymnosoma rotundatum. The sequence continues at coordinate 39,635,974 of OU744338.1, forward strand.
CTATTTTTTAAATGCTGAACCCATTAAAAGCCGATGACATTTCTACCATAGAGTAGAAAATCCGTGATTAAGGCCAAATAGTCAGGGAGTTTTCAGTAACCGAATCCGGTGTTGGTTATAATATAGAGGAGGACAAATACGTAGAGAGTTACCGTTATTTGACTTAGTTAGTCAATAGAGTTATGTTATTTCCTTTACAGCTTGAATGTCCACTACGCCTAAATCTTAAAAATCAGAAACATTCTGATCCTAAAGTCAGATAGAACTTACAAAAGGGTTAACTGTCAAAAAATTTGTCATGCTGTGCTCACTTTATGAAATTCATGATCAGTATACTCTGGAAAATAATTCTGAATAAATTGACGGCTAAACAACGCCACCAAAATATCCAGAATTACTCTAAGAGTCAGTTATTAATTCGCGCTTCTTATAGGCGACTTTGTGTTTGTTGCGGCACACAAAATCGTGAATGTGTGAAAAAAAACAAATTTTTAATTTGTTGTCGGTTGAAAGAGGTGAAGCTCTGTCCATCTAAAGATCTTTGCCTACAAAAGATATTCAGCTGGTGTCATGAGACCATCATTTCTTTCGCCTATTATTCCCTACAGCAAAATTATGTTCAACAATGAGGCTAATTTTTGACTTAACGGGTTTGTTGATAATCAAAATTGCTGCATATTGACTGAAGCTAAGCCCCAATACATCCAACAGACTCTGTTACATTGAAAAAAAGCTTGGTTTGGTGTGGTTAACATGCTGGTAGCACCATTAGGCTCTATTTCTTTAACAATGAAGCCGGAGCTCGTGTTACAGTCGATGGAGATTGTTACCAACCATACCATGAATAATGACATTGACCCGAGCAAGATAACAGAATGGTGCTACGTGCCTTTCAGTGACCGCTTCTATCGACTTTTTCAAATCTAAATTAGGTGATAAGTTTATTTCGAGAAATGGATTCTTCGATTGGCCTTTAAAGTTGTGCGATTTTCCATCTCTCGTTTATTTCTTGCGGGGTCACGTGAAGTCACCTGTTGGTGATGATAAAGCAACAATAATTGACGCCTTAAGGGCCATCATCATCAAGCTGAATATTAGATGTCCAGAATGCGCTTCGTTAAGAACAGCCGCGGTGGCCATATGCCAGAGATCATGTATCAATTATTAATGATTTTCAAATAAGAAATTAAAATTAAAATAAAGTTGTATCGGGCTTGATACAACACCCTTCATTTTTAAGAACTCTGTTTAACAATTCATAGAAAGCAGGCTTTTCCAAATTATATTAAAGTTTTTTGAACTTGAACAAAAACGCTTAATGAAGTTGAATATGATTTAAGCAACTCCTACTAAAAATAAACCCATAATGAACACTTTTTTTCTAAGAGACTTTAAGCATAAAGTGTTAACTTCTTTAAAGAGCCCCCTACAATGGAATCGTGCCTAATAAATTCAGCTAAAAAATCCTAATTGTGAACGATTATGCAATCAATTGTCACTGAAAGCCAAAATGTAAAATTGTAGAGATTTTGCTGCCACTGCTACTGCTGTAAATAGTTGATGTTGCCATTGTATGGCAGCAAGAAAATTCCCACATACGACATACAAACTAAACCTGAAAATTGTTGACAAAATTAAAAAAACAGGAATTATTATTTCTTTTTTGTTTTATTTTTTGTTTTTATGAATAGTAAATAAAAACTGGAGAAACATACAACGGAAAGTGGGACGTATGCTGGGGAAAATGTGTCTTTGTACATGTCCGAACCAAGAAGGTGTTGCATATGGACGTGTAGTCTTTATTGTTGTTCTTTTCTTGTGGCAATCACTTTAATGCAACCACATATTTTGAATTGATGCAACTATGTTTGCTTGTTCCTTTTAGCCATTTGTGTGATAATTTTTTATTTGTTTTTTTTTTCTCTTTTTGTAATTTTTGATTACATCGAAGCATAACAAAAGCGAAGTTTAAAATGTGGCCACTGACTGCATCAAATGTTTGTTTCCTTTGTAAAGTAACATTTATAGAGTCATTGTGATAAGTTTTTATTTCTACGGCTGCTTGTAATACTTGGAGATTTTTCCATAATCAACTTCTCTTTATGTTTTTCCAAAGATTAGGCCAATAAATCATTGCTACGCAGCATTAATTTAAAAGTTTCATTTTCGTAGTTGTTTTTTTTTTCTATTTTTATTGTTTTTTATTTTCATTTATAACGCCTGCATCTTACAGTTAACTCTTAACATAAACTACTACATCGTCATTAGTATCGTCATGACTTATTATTAGTTGCCATTAATTCACGTTTGTCGGTTAACTACAACTTTGACACACAGTGGAACGAAAGTGAGAGAAAAATGTTGTGTTTTTTAATAAATGAAATTTAATCAACTTTGAGGTTCATTTTATTTAAGAATCAAATAAATAGAACAATAGATCTGAAAATTTCATGTATTGCGGTTCTAGACCGGTCTTTGGACAAAACAAATGTAACGTCAGCACCAGGCCATGTTGGCTCCAACCTGGCTATGATCTCATGACTGGGTAAAAAATATACGACCACCAGCACTCTAAGAGCGTATATTGACACCCTGAGTAGCAACTTGTAGCATTTTAAATGGCAGGACTATACCCTTATTCCTCGCTGAAGAGCTGAAGATTATCTAAACTTACATCGCGCTATTGGCGACTTTAATTCTTATACAACAGCAATGAATTGAATACAGCCACCAAGTTACTCCCGGAAAATACTCGCCAATAATCGTACTATCAGTAATCAGGCTAGGAGTTTCAGGCCCCTGTAGATCGCAACGACTAATAATGTCAAACATTCCAACAGCGGTAGCGTTAAGGAGGCGAGTTCTATAAGACAAACGTGCCCTTAAGCCGGCTTTTGCTGACATCAACTTTACAAGGTTAGCGCCGCTATTTTTTTGCCAACAAAATCCAAAACACACGAAGAACTCAAGAAAACATATCGAACTCAAAGGCGCCTTTAGCCTCTGTATTTGTGTTGCCTGAAGCCATCGCTCCTGCAATTAAAACATTGATTCCTTTTTTGGTCAAAACATGAGAGGAGTAAAGACTAATCATCTTGGCTTAACTTTTTCTTGGAAATCAGCATATATGAGGCGACTTTTGCTCTAATCTACAGCGACTGTTGATGTTTTATTAAGAGAAAAGTTCGTTTAAAAGCTGAAACTGAGCCATAATTTAAAGTGCAGCATCGTTATGTCAAATTTTTTTAAACAAAGAAAATTTCAAGGGTCAATTTTAATAGTAGTGTGTCGTTTCTATAACTCCAGTGGGCAAATTACCGCATTCGATATCGATCGAACTTTACATTTAAATTCTATTAAAATTTCGATCGTTATTAAATGTCGTAATTTGGCCCCAGAAAAAAATTTTTCACATGCCAATATTGCCTTGTTATAAAAAACGTGAGCTAAAGTTGATCAGGAAAAAAAATACTTTAATATTTTCATGTGAGAAATTTCTCACTGGAGTTACAGAAACGAGACACTGGCTCTTCAATCAACTTAGACACACATTGTTTTATGTTTTACTTTCCTCTCTAATGTTTTGTTAAACTTTCTTCTTTACTCGCGCCCTAATCATTCCAATTGCTGTTTTATACAGACACCTTCACTAACTCATCCTTCACAGCACCCCAATAACTGTTTCCTTTTCTACTTAAGACTTTGCCGAGGTTTGAACAGATGTTTCGTTTTATTCACCCTTACATAAATTTTCCACCACAGCTGCTCACAGTTAATTACTTTTTTCTTTATACTTAAGGTTCTATTGGGATTTGAACTCATAGACACCTAATCTACGCAGTCAGTGTGGCTGCTTAGCAATTGTTACTTAATTTTCCTTCCACACTTGTAAGTGGTAACTTCAAGTCTAATTTTCGTAGCAAAAGATTATTATCTTAATGAAATATTCCCTAACACCCTATTCCGTTTCATTATTAGTTATTATGTTATTTTTACACTTATTTTTACACCCCACAGTGCAAACACGTTAGCATATATCAAACATACCATCATGTAAATATTTAAAATGGTAATACATACAGTAGCAGCATCAAGACAGTTCATAGCAATGATTGCAATTGTGACTTTAATTTTTGGGTTTTTTGTTTTATTTGTTATTTGTTATTTTCGTTTTTTTTTTTTGTTTAATTATTCTCACTCCACTGTTATATGATCATAATTAAGATTGTGGGCATATTTTCACATTTAGCGTAAAACTACTTGGCTTTTGACTTTGTTGTTATTAGTGTGTTATTATTAAAAATATTTACAATTATTTTTAGCACCAATAATATTACAGCATTAATGCTGTTAATTGCAGTAATAAATGGTTTTTATAAATTAAAAATTAAAACACGTTGTTAAGCTGAAACAGGGATGGTATTGATGTTCGTGTGTAAGAGTTTCCATTAATTTTCCATTGTCGTCAGTATGCATGTATGAGAAAATTTATTTTTTAGAAATAATTGTTCATAAGAAAGGTGTTAAAGTAATTAAGTTTTAATATAAATATCTTGAAGTTAAAAGTTTATAGAGTTGAGTGCGTGGCTTAATTAATTATTTTTTTGTTTTTTTTTTTTGGTGTCAGGTTGCAGGTAATATTCAATCAATATTTAATAATAATCAGGCATGTCACAAATTCCGATCGGAATGGTTTTGATTCCGTATTAACAATTCCGATCGATTTTGTTTAAGCTTCTTCAGATTCCGATCGATTTTGCTTATTTCTAAAAAATGATAAATCTCACCCTTTTTATTTAAATGGGGCAATAATGCGCACACCAAAGTAAACAACAAGGCTAATCTAAATAAGGACACGTAATAAAAGTCAACAAGAAAGTCACAAATAACGAAATTTTAAAGAATCTAAATTCCACTTTGAAATTTAAAATTGGTTTCATTCCGAAGAAATTTTTCGGTTTTCGTTTTCTGAAGAACCAATTTGCGGAATTAAAACCACTTCCGATCGGAATTCAGTTCTGTTACATGCCTGAATGACTTTGTTTTTTTAAGTAACTATTAATGAATCCTTTTTATTAAAAAGCACTACTATTAGTGCAAATAATGGTAATGCTAAAAAATCATTATTATTTTTGTATCAGTATTATTTATTCAATGCTTATGAAATTTGCAATTAATTAGTGCATCTAATTAATGATTCCCATGAATGCAATTAGGTATAAATGTCAGTATCTGCCTAAATGGTTTAAAAGATGACCGTTAGTTAATAATGCCACCCATAGGGCACCCTTAAACATTTGAGGTAAGTTTTTTAAAACATTTTGTAAATGTGACCCTTGCTATTCCTATTCCTAAAGCGTGCCCTATAGGTGGCGTTATTAACGAACGATCATCTCTTAAACCATTTAGGCAGACACTTGCTACTTATACACAATTTCATTTATGGGAGTCATTAATTAGATGGACTTATTAGTTGCCAATTTCATTGGCATTAAATCATAAATACTGCTAATGATTTTTTGGCATTACCTAATTTTCATTAACAGTAATGCTTCTTAATGAAAAGGTGTCATTGATAATTAGCTAAAAAAGAATGTCATTATCATTGAGTAATGATTAAATGGTTTCAAAGCATTACCATTAATAAACATCACACTATAAAGTATAATAAAGCATTGTTTTAAAATAACTTTTTTTACAAAAATTTTGAAAAATGATACTCTATAGAATTTTTTTTTTCGTATAAATAATAATAGCGGGATGTCATAACGTTCATGGACATAATGTCCATCAACTTAGAATCATAACGTCCATGAATATTCTAGGTATAATTTATTTAAGAAAGATGTAAGGTTTTTATAAATTGTCTTATTCAAAATCTTTGGTAAGCGAAGGTGTTGGTTACACCATAGGGAAGAGAATCCCTGCCTCCGACTAAAGGCTGGCTATGCCGAAAATCATTGGTTAGCGAAGCCGTTTTTGAGTTACGTGCGGACATTATGACACATTTATAAGTAAAACTATGTCCATACTAAAAGCGACAAAAAATATCATAATGTCCATGGACATTAAAATGAAATAATTAGCATTAAATGATAATTTAATTTAATTACCATTAATAATTTTTTCATTGTTATTATTTTTAATAATTTAATTAAATTTCAAAGTTATTAATAAAATGGGCGGTATTAAAAAATCCCAAATATGAAGAATACGTTATCTTATCCGCTAAGTAAAAAATTTTTAAGTAAAGGGTGTCCCCATTGGAGATATAAATTTTTCCTCCTCATTTCACTTTCGATGACCCACCTCTGCTTTGAAGTCGACTCTTTTGCAAAAATTATTTTGAGGCAACGATTTATACTGAAAAGCTGATAACTTTATTAGCACATGTGTTCTTTTATTTATTGATAGCAAAAAGTTATGAAACAAAAATAAGAAATTCGCCATTTGTTATTATAAAATTCCATTCTATTCTGTAGCAGTTAAAATAAAATTTAAAAAAGAAAAATTCAAAAAATATCGTTTTGGTTAAGATTTAAGATATCATTTATATGTTAATAATTGAATACACAAACTCAGAAAGAACTTTTAAAGCAAACACAAAAATAATAAATAAGCAGCAAATTTAAATTCTGATAATTTGAAATTAACACAAAACAGGTAGTAAACAGTCATATATTCAGCCATTCCGAATATTAACATACCCTAAACACTTTTTTGTATTTTTAAAAAACATATTTGTAATTATAATATATTAACTACAATTTATCTTATTTGTAGTAAAATTCCATTTTTTTAGACAAAACTTTTGTGACTTTTAAAAATTTTCTTGATATTTTCTCACAGAATTTTTATTTATTTTTTTTTTTTTTTGTGCTCTTAAAATTTATTGAAAATCAAGTTTTGTAGCGAATTTTCGGTTTAATTTTAATTTTAATTTATATTTTTTTATTATCAGACTGTACTACTCTTTATTTTTCCGAAAATATCTTTTTAATATAGTTAAGATACTTTTGTAATTTTTTTTTACATTTTTAATAAAATTTCGGTTTTATTTAAAAATATGATGGGGCAAAAAAACTCTAATAAAACTGAGATGTTGTTTCGTAAAATTCGAGAAATTGTTTGTGTCTTTTCAATGAAACTTTTAATTTTATACTAAAAGTTGCGAGAAATTAAAATTTTTTAATGAATATTTTGTTTAATTAAAATTATTTTTATAATTTCCTTGATTTTTGGAGCATACAAATTTTTTAAGAAAACTTTCATTATGCAGTGACATCTAGGTTTTTGAAGAGTTTTCGGATTTATAATCTTTTTCGTTTTATTTCAAATATTTTCTCTTCATTTTTTAAAGATTTTAAAATTTTGTTTCTGAATAATATTTTTAATATTAATATTTTTTTAGTGGGATTTAAGTTTTCTGAAATGGCAATTTTTTGCGAATTCGAAAGCTTTTTTGAAGTGCATTCTTCTTTTAATAAAACGAAGATTTTTAGAAGATTTTTAATCTTTTGACAATGATGTCGTTTTTTACAATTTTAAATTAAAGTGAATACCCGGGTTGTGCTAATTTTGCATAGCAAAAAGTTATTCTTTATAAATTGATATTCTACAATTTAGTATGATATCTAGGGCTTAGGAAAATCAATTCTATATAATAGAGCACATATGAATATTAGTAAATCAACTTTCCTATTTGCATTCAAAGGGATTTTAAACAAATTCTAACCAGCTGACAAAGCTGTATTAACCTTCTTAGTTGTCGTGAAGAGTATAAAAGAAATAAAAAAAAAATTTAAATTTTAAATTTTTAGTAACAATGAAAATGTATTAAAAAAGTATTTAAAAGAAGAGAAAAAAGTGTGCTCGCAATATTTAGAGAAGTAATAACTGATTGATTGAATTTAAATTACCATTTTTAAAAAATAACATAATTTTAGGAACATTATTTTGTAACCATAATAATATTAATTGTTATAGAGAACATGATATAGTTGTCATGACCATACTACAATAATATTTAGTTTCATGTTCTGCAGATATGATAGTTTTATAGAATTAGGAAATTAATTAATAAATTCAGTCACTTTTAGAATTAAATAACTTTCTTAAGGAGCATGTAATAAAAATCTACGGTTTGTCATGTATTAAAGTACAAAAAAAAACACACACACACACACTCCAAATAACAATATGTTAAAAATAAATTTGTATTAATAAGTCGTGAAATTTATTATCACAATGGCCTGATTTTTTATTGATTAGAATGATAATAGCAACAACAAGACTGAGTATAATAAAAAAAATATCAAAAAATAAAATTATTAACTCTAATAAAATCGAAATCATACTTTTAAATGATAAGAAACTGATTGAAAAAATTAAACGATAGTGCTTTTGGCACAAAGATAAGATATAGCTTTTTGTAGCTGAAAGTCTAGTTTTGTTTTATTAGTACCAGTTTAATTTATCCTCTCTCCCTCTTCAACATATTTGTTCACGTGTCTAAGCGCAAAATTAAAATGTGACAATTTACTATTGACAATTTTTTATAACTTTTAATTTTTTCCCAATCAGGATGGTTCAAACACGCAAAGAAAAAAGAAGGTTGAGGTAACCACAATTGAAGAGCAACATATTATGGTTGCATTATATGGCGGCTAACAAAAAATAGTATTGTTACATCTGCAACCATATTGTTATGTAGCAAAACAATAACTTTGTAAAGTATAAATATAATTATGTTCAAATATAAACATTAAATGGTTAAATTAAAATAATATGGCTGAAAATGTGCAAAATTTTTCTGATATAAAAGACTTATTTTTATTTTATTCATTAACGATTTGTCATAAAAATTATTTAAAAACATACATTCACAAAAAATCATATATTTGCTTATAATACCGCTTAGATCATAGGCTACAAGAATCATAAAATAAGCCCAAATAAACAATTGTGCTTCGAACACAAAAATAAACATTTATATACTTACAATACATACATATTTATTTTAACTTTTTTTTTAATGTTTTGGTTCTCTTTTTATATGTTTTCATATTTTGCATATTATTTTTAATTATTTAATTTGTATATAAATTTTTTATTTTTTTTTCACTTTCTCTAACAATAAAAAATAATTTTAAATTTTAGCTACCAGAAAAATTACTAAACTGTCAAGAACTAGAAAAAAATACTTTTTAACGCAAACATGTTATGGTTAAATATTTTATATTATTTTTAATAAGTTATAAAACTTTGGTTGTGGTTAAAAAACAATATAATCGTTAAAAGTTAATAAAATATGTTTATCGCGACTTAAGTTTTGGAGAAAACAACCATAATTGGTTCTCCGCAGCCATACATTGTTACAAAGAACAAAATATGGTTATTGTGACCATATATCACAACCATGTCTTTTTTCTGCGAGCATCGATCTTATATATGAATGAAAATTGACTTATTTTCGGCTTTTTGGTTTATCTTTAGTTTAATTTCCAAATATTTCTAGAAAGTTAAATTATTTATAAATGTATGCGGACGTTTTCCAAAGAAAATAAGAAAAATTAGACGCTAGCAGAATGAAATGCAGCATTTTCTGGACGGCCTTTGTCAGCATTCTATGCATCTATAAATCCAAAAAGCCAAAAAAAAAGTCAATTTTCATTAAATTTTTTATAACATGAAAAACTTTAAATTTTTTTTACTATTTTCCTTATTTTAATCCATTTAATATTGTATGTAAAAAAAAATAAATTAAGTTGCACAAAAGACCTGCTCGATACATACTTTGAAAATCTTCTTCCGAACTCCCAGCTGAACTTATGTACTCATAGAACAATATAAGTTTTTTAATTAACCAAATGAGAATTATTATCAAACTCATAAAATAATCATAGTCTAAAGTAAAGTTTTCTTTGAAGTGCACTTTTTGTGTTCTATAGACACGTCAATGTGTATTTTATAGGTAAAAGTCGGTTTTAAATTTAAAATCACCAGAAGTTGCTTTTAAAATAAACAAATTTACTTTTTACATTTGTATTTTATTTTCAACAAAAAATACTACCAGCTGATCAGAGATAGATAATATATTTAACTGTTTTTTTTTTTTATTTTTTTATTTCGCGCCAGCACTCCGCAAATGAACCCTACTCAAGCAATGCTTTGTGTCAGAACTAAGAAATTAGGTGATGGGAAGAAAGATGGAGGGAGTAGTGTTTGTGGCAATTCGATTCGAACTTTCCAGTATTGAAAGGGATAGAAAGGACCTCTGCCGGAAAAAAAATAAATAAGCTCTTATTGAAGAACGTGTTATACGCAAAAACATACGGATACCGGGAACGAGCTCCCTAATCTCATTAGAACACATTCCGTCGCAGTATCAATAAAACAGCCAAACACAACCCACATTGCGTCGATGTTCAAGAGAGTCAACAGAGTTGGATACCCTACTGTCACCTATGAGCCTCTTAGCCCTCTCCTGTACGCGGTTGAGTTACTCTACAACAGACTTTAAAGCACCGGCCCATACGTGGTAGTTGTATTCCATTCTTGACCGGATATAGGTAGCTGGTATAATTAGTAAGAAGATCAGATAGAGTGAAATATCTTTTACACTGTTTCAAAAGACCGAGGTACTTGAAAGCTTTTTCTGAGACGTGAAAAAAGTGTTTGATCCATCGAACATCACACTGAATTTTAATGCCAACACTTTCGGTCGAATGCCTGTGCGTAAGCATATAACATTGACTCTCACGAGCATTTAAATCGACTCGATTCGACCGGGCTTAATCGGATATTGTCATGAGGTGCTGATTGAGCGCATCATTCATATGCAGTCGCTTGGCCTCAACCTGTAACAGTTTTGACAGCTTGCCGAATGCATATCAATGACAAATTAAAGGCAAACCATTTATTTTTTATTTGATGTGTCACCCAGTTAAAACCGAATCAACTTAAAACATACTTTATTCTTGATTAAAGTATTAAAAAATTAAAGTAATGTCTAAGAGAAAAATGTTTCTAATATGTTTCTATGATTATGGGCCAATGTATTTAAAAACTCACCTTTAAACTATTGTAAGGTCTCTCGACTTTCAATTTCGCCTTAATGCCATCACGACCTTCCTGTTTTTCATCTGGTGGCAATGAAGTCATCGATATAGAAGTTTTTATATTCGATGCCACAGCATTCGATAAAGACGATGATGAATCATTATCACCGTTTGTAGCGCCACAGCCGATAATTTTTTTGTTCTTGTTGTTGTTTGTGTGGTTTTTGTTGCCACCAAGACATTTGGAAAATTTATTACGTTTCTTCTTTAAAGACGACGTTGTAGATGCTGATGCATGTAATTGTATTGATTTATTTTCAGATTTCTGTGGAGTTACAAATTGATTAAATGATGTTGGTTTTGTGGTTGTTGTTGTTGTTCTTGGTGCAATTGTTGTATCAGGAGCAGAAATCGAATTGTAGGAAGTACTTAATAGACAAGATGCAGAAGAATTCGTCATTGTATCATTCATAATTTCTAAGAACGATTCTTCTATTTCTAAATCTTTAGACATGGCCGCTAAATCAGTCTCTTGGTTACTGTAGTTGATAACTGTATTTGTAGTTGCATTTCCACTTGTGGTTGCAATTTCGTTTGCATTTGTATTTATATTAAGAGTATTTTTTGTTACACTTTGTGTGTTTGTGGTATTGGTTTCGGTAGGAGTTGACTCTGCATTCTCTGCAGCTTCACTTGGAATTCCTTTATTATTTGCTATTGAAGAATCCATTGTGGAATTTCTTTTTAATTCTCTTCCAGTTTATACTCTATTATTAGCATTATAGTTTGATGTATTCTCTTCTAGCTGTTCCACAACTAAAAACAAACAAAAGGAAAAGAGATAATTTTATTATTAAAACGGATATTACGTAATAAAGTGTATGGTGGCAAAGGTAGTAGTTGCTTGAATTTTTAATTAGAATTTTATGGCTGATTGTTGTTGAATGAAAGGAAGTGTCCAAGCGAATAATAATATTTTTTTTCTTTCTCTTTATTCTGCAATTTACCATTCAAAGTTACAAAGTGATTTATTGCTATTATTTAAATTAGGCAGGACACAGACTTTCACAATCACGTTATTAAAAGTATGTGCGTGATTTCAAGAATTATATGAACAACGAAAGCCTTTTTTTAGTAAACGATAAGATATCCTGCAAAATTATTTTTTTTAATAAAAAGTATAAAAATACTCAATAAAATGGAATATTAAAAAATGGAATTTATTAATATATAAATAACTTTTTTTTTAATGCTATAAAAAACAGTGTAGCCGCGGCTGTGTGGCATGTTGCGCCATCCTGTTGAAACCAAATGTTGCCAATATCCTCCTTTTTAATTTTTGTGAACAAAAATTCGTTCAACATGGCCCGATAACGATCGCCATTGACTGTAGCGGCCTCTGGACCAAAATCCGCACCAAACAGTAACTCGTTTTGGGTGCACCAGCTTTTCAATGTATGCGTGCAGGTTTTCTGTGACCCAAATGCGCCAAGATCAAAATAAACTTCATCTGAAAAGATGATTTTTTTGCAAAATCAGCATCGGCAGCGTTGCTTAAGCGTATACACAACCATATTCGTTCAGCGGAAGGACAAAACTAATTATCTATCAAATCAGACATGAGCTTAGTGTTACCATTCATGAATAAGCACTAGTTATAAAAAAACCTTAGTCGGCGGACCCGTTAAAATCGATAAAAAGTTATATTAACCATAAAAACTCGCTACCAAATATCAATTAACTTAAACAAACCGATTATACAATTAAATAAAATACACAAAATTTATTCGAGTATATAAAGTAACAAAGAAAAAAAATTAAGTTAATTTATTTTAATCGTGTTCAATTCCTTAAAACATAAATATTTTATTATATTGTCAAGAACTATTTATTAATTAAAACTATAAATGTATTACTGCGGAGAAAGCATATCTGTACAGCAATTTCGCCACTGCTCATCAGTGGAGAAATACATTGAATCAACAAAGAAAAAGACATTAAAGCTCAAAAATGTTTTATACGTACGAGGACTGCTCTATATATTTCTGGCCTAATAGTGAAAAAGCGAATATTTATAATCAAAAATGGTTTTATTGTTTTTCAAAGTATTCTCCAGCATGATTTATACACTTTTGCATGAGCTCAAACCAGTTGTCGAAGCACTTTTTTCACTCCGATTGAGACACCTCTAAAACATGGTTTTTAAACACTTCAACAGCTTCTTCTGGCGACGAAAATCGCACCACGCATTTTTTTCTTGATGTGCGGAAACAAGAAGAAGTCATTAGGTGCCAAGTCAGGGCTGTACGGTAGATGACCCATTAATTCGACGTTTTGGCCGGTCAAAAACGCTCTGGTTTGAGCCGATGTGTGAGAGCTGGCATTGTCATGGTGAACAATCATTCGTCTTCTGTTGTTGGTTTTTCGAATTTCTCCGATGACTTCAGGCAAACAAATTGTAGTGTACCACTCAGAAGTGACCGTCCTACGTTGCTCAAGCGGAACAGTCGCCTGATGACCAGTTTTGCCGAAGAAACAGGCGACCATTTGCTTCGAAGTGCTTCTTCCACAACAACTTTCGTTGGATTTTGCTCGTCTTTGAAGACCCACACGGTCGCTTGTTTTTTCGTTTCGGGCTCATACGCATAGATCCATGATTCGTCACATGTGACGATCTTATAAACGTCTTTTGAAGCACCGCAATCGTATTTTTGCAACATTTCTTTGCACCAATCGGCACGAGCCTTTTTTTGGGCGACTTTCAAATTGTGCGGGATCCAACGAGAACAAACCTTTTTTACGGCCAGGTTTTCATGCAGTATCGAATGTATGCTGGTGCAAGAAATGTCCAAGAATGTCTCCATTTCTCGGTATGTCGCATGTCGATCTTGCATTATGAGTTCACGCATGGCATCAATGTTCTCTGGCACAACAGCCGTTTTTGGACGACCTCCACGGAATTAGTCTTTGAACGAGCTTCGGCCACGATTAATTTCACTATACCAATTTTTCACAGTGCTATACGATGGTGCTTCATCGCCATACAAAGATTTAAGTTCATCAATGCACTCTTGTCGTGATAATCCACGTCGAAAGTTGTGAAAAATGATGGCACGAAAATGATCACGAGTTAATTCCATTTTTTTTCTATATTAATTTTTTCAACTCACTGTAAACAACACAAATAATGGTCGTACGTCAAAACGTTTTGAGTACGATTATGCTTAAAAATGACAAACTTTCCAATGGAAATGTCAGATTGCACTTGGCAGCACTTAGATATCTTATACAAAATTTGGGTTGGATTTACTGATAGGAACAGCTGAAAAATCTATAATTTATCAATATGAAAATTCGAAAAAATCAAAATCACACCAAGAACATAGATGGACTTAAAAAGGAAAACCACAAAAATGAAAAATTCAACAATGCCATATTAAAAATGACAAAAATAAAAATAAAACACTTACCTATGAGATAACCTGTTATACCCAAAAAAAAAAAAATTATTTAAAAATTTATTTAGGAAAAAAGCACCTGAAAGAAAACTTAAGTGTACAAAAAATCGTCAAGTTAAATAATTATTTTTTAATATAGCATGCGATAAATATTTTATCTCGATACATGCGGAACAAATTCCTCAGTGAATTTCGTTATTTTAAAACAGATACGATCATCGCGATCACACTTTTCATTTCGGAGTATCAAACTTCCCAAAAAATGAAACCAAAGAGTGTCAATGGGATTTGATAAATTTTTTTTCTAAACGGAAAATCTACTTAATGCAAATTCCTCTAGTAGAAGTTTCAAAGCGATTCTGGCAATGTGACTACATCTTTTCTTTGAGTTACCCTAAATCTCTAATAGTTTTTATTCTCCAAAATGGAAGTAACAGAAGTTTAACACAGTAACAGAAGTTCAAAATAAAGTGTAGAATTTCTACTGTGAGTAAATTTATCGCATGATATTATTAAAAAAAATGTAACTGAAAAAAGGGATAATTTACCAGAACAAAAAAAAATCAAATTTCAAACAATAGTTTTCGTAGGTACAACTTCAACATTTACAGATATTTTTTATACCCTTCACCAAACGTGGAAAAAAAAATAAATATAAGTTTGTCACTCCGCTTGTAATATATATTTTAAATTCTTATGCATATAGACAAGACGATTAGGCGAAGTCCGTCTATCAGTCCGTCTTGAAATCAACTTTACCAAGGCCCAAACTAAGCTACAGAAAATTTGAATAACTTAATGGATCAGACATTGTTGCGAAAATTTTCCTGCTAAAAATCAGTAAAATCGGTCCATGACCGTCGAAGGTGATTGTTGTTTATGATAAAAATTAATAGAAAAAGGTAAGAAAACTTGGCGAGCTTTCACTTGATAGAGCAACCTTTTCATTTCCTAAGTTGGGACAACAATCCTTATCAAAACTTATGATTAAAAAGAAAAGCTTTGTTTTAACAGAAAAACTTTATGTCGGAAAATAATTTTTATGCAAATTTTCATTTTAACTACTCAATGGGAAATCTGCAATATGGTACATGTGGTTATACATATATGGTGAAGGTGGTATATAAGACTCGTCATCGCCGAATAAAGCATTCTCACTTATTTAAAATTTGACGTCGATAGCAACTTAACAACTGAAAAAGTTGAAATAAAAATAGTGACAGAAAATTTCAAACAATTGTTTAAAGTTTTTTTTTTTGCACAAATACAACTCTGTATGGCATACGCATATATGAGACGAAAAGTAGAAATTAACTTGCGAAAAGCGAAGTCCAAGTAGTCTTATGATTGGAATCGAATTACATACATATAAAAAACCCCCCTGATGTGATAAACCTCATTCCGACAAGCAGCTTAAAAATAATTTACTTATATATTTAAATTTTAAAACTACACAATGCTTAACGAAAAAAAATGTTTCTTGTTGCTATTATCACTGATTGCAAACATTGTATTTTTTCACTTCAATAGAGTTTCGAACAAACAAACGATCAATACGAATTAAAAACGACAATGTAAATACTGACAAACGTTGCTACTCTTACCACGGTGTCATTATAAACACTTTTTCTGTAAGTTTGTTTGTTTGTTAATGCTTTTTTTTTTTCTTTTTAAGTGTTTTCTATTTTTTTCTCTCTAATAAGTTTAAATGGCTCTTTCTTCTAGGTTTGCAGTTGATAGCCGCAAAAACACTTTTTGAAATGTTTATGGTTTTAGAAACCTAAACACTCTAAAGTTATTAAATTACTTAGTGCTGGCATTGTTGCTGCCATCACCATCACCATCACTAACAACAACAACACTATCACCGTTTTTATTGTTGTCATTAAATAAATGTGTGTTTCAAATGTGTGTGTGTGTGTTACAGTACAAGTATTAAGAAAAACTTAAAGAGACACTGTGTTTAAACACTTATGACAGTTAATAAAAGGTTTTTTTAAACAACAATTTTAAATAACAAGCCAACACCACCAACATCCTAATCCCCCACAAGTATCCAACCAAATAGTGAACAGAAATCATATTGAAATTTATATATTTTCATGTATGAATTGCAAACATCACTACACACATACACTCCAACGTACATAAATACTTACAAACATGGTTTAAAGTATGAGTGTTGCAAATAATTGTTAAAGTTCCCTTTAAAAATCATTGGCCAAGAAGCAGCTCTCAACTAATGGTAATCGTCAGTCAGCCTGCCTTCATATACAATTTAACATATTGCAAAACTTTTTATGTTTTTCAGCAGGAAATATTGAATTCAAAAAGGGTTGGGTTGAATACTAAATAGATTTACATGCTCAACATTGAATTTGAATAATTTAAACTTAACACAAAGCTAAAATTTCTATTTTGAATTAAACTGCTCTGGTCATTTGTTTACACAGACAGAAAAGTCTCATACTTTTTGTCGAAGTTGTGCTCAAATGTGTAAGTGTGATTCAGACTCACGTGCTCTGAAACCAAGCAGACGACAAGCACGTGTTTTTAAAAATCAATCGAAGAAATTATTAAACGTAGAACAAAATTATTAAATTAGTATTCAACTTCAATGAAAGCTAAAGGGCTTGAAGAGTTTTTAGTTCTCGAATTAAACAGTTTTGTACTTCATTAAAAAGAGATCCGTACTTTTGAAATCACCCCAGATTAGTACGAATTTGAAAAAAAAAAGTAAGTAAAAAGTGAAATGGTAACACTGCTTCTTTTAACAGACATTTTTCAACTGACTTCTGACTAAGTTGTAACAAGTTGCGCAAATAGTTTGGGTTCGACAGCTATTGACAGACAGCAGGCGTTAGCAGAACCCACTGTTTTGATTAACGTTACGTCCACTTTCACGAAACAACTCAAAAAGTCTTCCATATATGAAGAATAGCGGTAAAAAATTAAGAGAAGTTGTCACACGCTTTCGTTTATAGTTGATTGTGAGCAGACGAAAGTAATTTTTTTAATTTTTTCTTAAATCACGCGATAGTGTCTGCAATCAATGGCTGTCAATAACGCAGCTTGTTTAAACTTTAGTCAGTGGTCACATGCCCGCTGACATTTCACTTAACATGCCAGAAATTCACAGTCATGGTCTTATTAAATCGCACTCTTCTTCTCTCCCTTAAATTTTTCACAAATTTTCTTTATCACTTTATTTCCCAATCAATGACTTGTTCTACTTTATTCTCAAAAAAAAATGTTGCAATTATCGCTAAAAAAAAAACTTTTCTATCAATTCGATTAGATCTCTTCAAGTCGTACTCCCATAACCTTTTGGTATCTTCGTTAAAGACGTTTAAAATTTAAACAGAAAAACAAAATAATAAAAAAAAAGAAGAAAAAACAAAAACAAAAATCTAATGCAAATTTATCTTGGCTGCCTTTGAATGCCCAACTGGCGGCTACCGTGTCTCAAGAAAATTTAACAAACAATCAACTATGCAACCAACCAATACGATATTCATTTACAATACTTCAAGTACAAAAGGAGGAAAAAACAGTAACATATATTTAAATACCCTACATTGTGCAGAGATACAATGTAAGATAGTACGCAACAACTTATTTTTTTTATTGTTATAACAGTGATATACATTAAAATTGGTTGAAAAGCGGCCACCCAAAAATTCTATCAGGGTTTTTTAAGCTTAAAAAAGCTAATGAAAGGATGAATTGTCAAACGAACTGTCATACTTCGCTTTCTTTGTTACATTTATGATCAGTATACTCTGGCAAATCATCATGAACAGATTGACGCCTAAACAATGTCACCAAATTATCTAGATTTACTGTTTAAATCAGTCATTAATTGACGCAACTTATAGACGACTTTGTGGTTGTTACTGCACAAATAATTGTCTACCGGAAGCAGTAACACCAACACGGCGAAGTTATGTATAAACTGCAGACAATATCGTCGATGTAAACTAAAGCATTGATTTTGGATTTTTTTTGATCGCAGGAATAGCCGCTCTGCCCGTCCACTACATATGCAATAAAGCGCAAACGTCTCGGTCTACATCCATATAAGATCCAGCTATTGCGGGAATTAAGACAGCGGTCGGCATGCAACCATCGACTTATTACAATCAAAACTTATAAATGAGTTTATTACGAGAAATAAAAAAAGCTTTCCTAGACAAAAACTAAACATTTTCAGCCTTATATGCAATTTAAATAATATGACCGACCTTAAGTTGCACAAAAATTGTTTGAGAGGTACAAAAAGGAAAACTGTGTTTCTAAAAAATATCTAGGAGACTTTAGCGGAGCTCTAAATTCTAATTATGCACTGCAGCGTGCTCGTAGAAACCACAGAAACTTTTGTATGTAGGCTTCTCCTGTAGACAACGCTTTTTCTGAATATATCGGTCGATATAGGATCTTTGTCACATTGAAAACGGCATCTGCTTATTCGAACTCTTAGAATGGCCAGGCTATTAGCAAACCCAATAATAAAATGCTTCAGAGCTATCCCAAATTAATTCTCGCCATTTTTATGTCATTGCAAGCCTCAAGTACTTCTCTTATATATCAAAAATTTTTTTGGTTACCATGACACCAAAGCCTACAAAAAAAAGAGATCACACTAAGATAAAACTACAAGAAGTTATAAAAATAAACTGCAGTGTTTGTGAGTGTCAAAGAATATACAAGTATTTTGTACCCCGTCAGGACAAATGCAGAAGAAAAGAAAGTGATACTGAACAAACTCGCAGATTAATAAATGCAGTAAAACCAGGCTTTAAGGGAAAAAAGCATTTAACAAAGAATGGCATCATTGATTGAAACCAAGTTCTTCAAAAAATACTACCACCATTAGAAGGCCATTTTAACTGGTGGCAAAAAGTCACGAAAACACCAATAAAGCATTCCGATACCTTCATTACCATTCGCGCACTTTTTTTAAATATATAATCCAATTATAACCTAGCAAAAAATTAGACATTACCTTAAAAAGTGATTGCCATAAATTGACTTACTTTTGGGATTACCATATTTTGTTACTCGCTTACAAAACACATTACATTAGATCGCAAAAAAGAAAGTAGGAATTGAACTAATTTTTAAAGTTAAAAGAAAATACCTTTAAACACGTACTAATGATCATCGTTATTTCATACAATAATCAATGTGTATGACGATAAATACGTCAAGTTAAATACGTTTATTAAAAATGTAGCATGCGATAAATTTTTTCTCCCATATAGTAAATTTCGAACTTTTTTAACAAATACGATTACAGCTACAAAACCCTACGATCTTGGTGAATCAAACCTATTGGAAAATCAAGTGCACATATAAAGCTATTAAGCAAAAAATCTCTGTAACGATTCATTAATACGGTTGGCTACTTTAGGAACGGTGGTACCTATTAAATACGGATGTGCTCGTCGTGGGGGTGGTATGTTGTTCTCAAACTCAATTTAAATAAACTGTGTTTACAGTTTAATAGCTTTATATGTGCTCTTGATTTCGCAATAGGTCTAATTCTGCGAGATCGCAGGTTTGACCACATTGACAAAATCCCTCACAGAACTCATTGTATAAGAGGAAATTGCACTAAGTCAATTTTCTTATAAAAAAATTTTCAAATTCAATTTGAATAAACTGTGTTTACAGTTTAATAGCTTTCTATGTTCCCTTGATTTCCCAATAGGTTTGATTCACCAAGATCGTAGGGTTTTGTAGCTGTAACCGTATTTGTTAAAAAAGTCCGGAATTTACTATACAAATTGTACTGTATGTATGGGAGAAAAAACTTATCGCATGCTACATTTAAAAAAAAACGTAACGTCAGTAATTGATTATAAAAGTCTCATGTCTTGTTTAAGTCATTAGGCTGTTTTTTAGATTTGGTTGTCAAAATCCTTAGTCAGTTAAAGCTTTTTACAAATAATTTTGAAAAAAACACTTGTTGATGTGTGTAAAAATAAATATGTCGCACTGTGTAACGAGAGGAGCCAAAAATGGTTTAATTCAATGTTAGACTATTCTATTTTATTTTTTAAAAACACTCTTGCTAAATGATATCTAAAATATCTACTTAAAATGTTTACAAATTTTAAAGTTATTGTGGTTCAAAGTTAAGGTTTGTATACAGCATACGAAATTTATGGGAAAATCGCAAATTTTATGTTCATTTATAATACTAAGAATTTAAATATCCGAATGTAACGGCTACCAAAATTTGTAACAGGGTTGTAAATGATGGTTCTAGTTATAATTGCAACACTGTTTTTGTTTATAAATATTGACCATATGTCAGATGCCGTTAGAATAAAAATAGTGGTGAGGCTTTGTCAAGTTTTTTAAACAAGCGTGAAGTTTCGTGCAGAAAGAAGAAATTGTTTTTTTTTTTTTTTGGTAGCTGCAAGCATGAGTTTTATTATATTTAAAGTTCAGCTGCGCGATATTGGCCGAATTCGTTTTGTTTGATTGTTTTTAGTGTTAACCCCGTTGCGGATTTGTTCTATTTTTCAACTGTGGCTAGAGATAAAGCAAAACAGACCCTGCAATGTTATGTGTCATGTTTAAGATTTTGTAGAAAATCATTTTAAACGAGTATTACTATAAAGGGAACAACAGAAAAAAAAAATTTCTAACAATTGATCTAAATATCAACGCATGAGAGTTAGATTTGCAACTGAGTTGAGTGACTGGTCAGATACATGTGTGTGAAGATAAATACGTCAAGTTAAATACGTTTTTTAAAAAATGTAGCATGCGATATTTTTTTTCTCCCATACATACAGTACAATTTGTATAGTAAATTCCGGACTTTTTTTAACGAACACGACTACAGCTACAAAACCCTACGATCTCGGAGAATCAAACCTATTGGGAAATCAAGAGCACATATAGGGCTATTAAACTGTAAACACAGTTTATTCAAATTGAATTTGAGAAATTTTTTATAAGACGCGGAAAATTGACTTAGTGCAATTTTCTCATATAAGATGAGTTCTGTGAGGGATTTTGTCAATGTGGCCAAACCCTTCGATCTCGCGGAATTGCACCTATTGGGAAATCAAGAGCACATATAGAACTATTAATCTGTAAACACAGTTTAGTCAAATTGAATTTGAGAAATTTTTTATGAGACGCGGAAAATTGACTTAGTGAAATTTTCTCATATACGATGAGTTCTGTGAGGGATTTTGTCAATGTGGCCAAACCCTTCGATCTCGCGGAATTACACCTATTGGGAAATTAAGAGCACATATAGAGCTATTAATCTGTAAACACAGTTTAGTCAAATTGAATTTGAGAAATTTTTTATAAGACGCGGAAAATTGACTTAGTGCAATTTTCTCATATAAGATGAGTTCTGTGAGGGATTTTGCCAATGTGGCCAAACCCTTCGATCTCGCGGATTTACACCTATTGGGAAATCAAGAGCACATACAGGGCTATTAAACTGTAAACACAGTTTATTCAAATTGAATTTGAGAAATTTTTTATAAGACGCGGAAAATTGACTTAGTGCAATTTTCTAATATACGATGAGTTCTGTGAGGGATTTTGTCAATGTGGCCAAACCCTTCGATCTCGCGGAATTACACCTATTGGGAAATCAAGAGCACATATAGGGCTATTAAACTGTAAACACAGTTTATTCAAATTGAATTTGAGAAATTTTTTATAAGACGCGGAAAATTGACTTAGTGCAATTTTCTCATATAAGATGAGTTCTGTGAGGGATTTTGTCAATGTGGCCAAACCCTTCGATCTCGCGGAATTACACCTATTGGGAAATTAAGAGCACATATAGAGCTATTAATCTGTAAACACAGTTTAGTCAAATTGAATTTGAGAAATTTTTTATAAGACGCGGAAAATTGACTTAGTGCAATTTTCTCATATAAGATGAGTTCTGTGAGGGATTTTGTCAATGTGGCCAAACCCTTCGATCTCGCGGAATTACACCTATTGGGAAATTAAGAGCACATATAGAGCTATTAATCTGTAAACACAGTTTAGTCAAATTGAATTTGAGAAATTTTTTATAAGACGCGGAAAATTGACTTAGTGCAATTTTCTCATATAAGATGAGTTCTGTGAGGGATTTTGTCAATGTGGCCAAACCCTTCGATCTCACGGAATTGCACCTATTGGGAAATCAAGAGCACATATAGGGCTATTAAACTGTAAACACAGTTTATTCAAATTGAATTTGAGAAATTTTTTATAAGACGCGGAAAATTGACTTAGTGCAATTTTCTCATATAAGATGAGTTCTGTGAGGGATTTTGTCAATGTGGCCAAACCCTTCGATCTCGCGGAATTACACCTATTGGGAAATTAAGAGCACATATAGAGCTATTAATCTGTAAACACAGTTCAGTCAAATTGAATTTGAGAAATTTTTTATAAGACGCGGAAAATTGACTTAGTGCAATTTTCTCATATAAGATGAGTTCTGTGAGGGATTTTGTCAATGTGGCCAAACCCTTCGATCTCACGGAACTGCACCTATTGGGAAATCAAGAGCACATATAGGGCTATTAAACTGTAAACACAGTTTATTCAAATTGAATTTGAGAAATTTTTTATAAGACGCGGAAAATTGACTTAGTGCAATTTTCTCATATAAGATGAGTTCTGTGAGGGATTTTGTCAATGTGGCCAAACCCTTCGATCTCGCGAAATTTCACCTATTGGGAAATCAAGAGCACATATGGAGCTATTAATCTGTAAACGCAGTTTATTCAAATTGAATTTCAGAAATTTTTTATAAGACGCGGAAAATTGACTTAGTGCAATTTTCTCATATACGATGAGTTCTGTGAGGGATTTTGTCACTGTAGCCAAACCCTTCGATCTCGCGGAATTACACTTAATGGGAAATCAAGAGCACATATAGAGCTATTAATCTGTAAACACAGTTTATTTAAATTGAATTTGAGAAATTTTTTATAAGACGCGGAAAATTGACTTAGTGCAATTTTCTCATATACGATGAGTTCTGTGAGGGATTTTGTTAATGTGGCCAAACCCTTCGATCTCGCGGAATTACACCTATTGGGAAATCAAGAGCACATATAGAGCTATTGATCTGTAAACACAGTTTATTCAAATTGAATTTCAGAAATTTTTTATAAGACGCGGAAAATTGACTTAGTGCAATTTTCTCATATACGATGAGTTCTGTGAGGGATTTTGTTAATGTGGCCAAACCCTTCGATCTCGCGGAATTACACCTATTGGGAAATCAAGAGCACATATAGAGCTATTGATCTGTGAACACAGTTTATTCAAATTGAATTTCAGAAATTTTTTATAAGACGCGGAAAATTGACTTAGTGCAATTTTCTCATATACGATGAGTTCTGTGAGGGATTTTGTTAATGTGGCCAAACCCTTCGATCTCGCGGAATTACACCTATTGGGAAATCAAGAGCACATATAGAGCTATTAATCTGTAAACACACTTTATTCAAATTGAATTTGAGAAATTTTTTATAAGACGCGGAAAATTGACTTAGTGCAATTTTCTCATATACGACGAGTTCTGTGAGGGATTTTGTCAATGTGGCCAAACCTTCGATCTCGCGGAATTACACCTATTGGGAAATCAAGAGCACATATAGAGCTATTGATCTGTGAACACAGTTTATTCAAATTGAATTTCAGAAATTTTTTATAAGACGCGGAAAATTGACTTAGTGCAATTTTCTCATATAAGATGAGTTCTGTGAGGGATTTTGTTAATGTGGCCAAACCCTTCGATCTCGCGGAATTACACCTATTGGGAAATCAAGAGCACATATAGAGCTATTGATCTGTAAACACAGTTTATTCAAATTGAATTTCAGAAATTTTTTATAAGACGCGGAAAATTGACTTAGTGCAATTTTCTCATATAAGATGAGTTCTGTGAGGGATTTTGTCAATGTGGCCAAACCCTTCGATCTCACGGAATTGCACCTATTGGGAAATTAAGAGCACATATAGGGCTATTAAACTGTAAACAAAGTTTATTCAAATTGAATTTCAGAAATTTTTTATAAGACGCGGAAAATTGACTTAGTGCAATTTTCTCATATACGATGAGTTCTGTGAGGGATTTTGTCACTGTAGCCAAACCCTTCGATCTCGCGGAATTACACCTAATGGGAAATCAAGAGCACATATAGAGCTATTAATCTGTAAACACAGTTTATTTAAATTGAATTTGAGAAATTTTTTATAAGACGCGGAAAATTGACTTAGTGCGATTTTCTCATATACGATGAGTTCTGTGAGGGATTTTGTTAATGTGGCCAAACCCTTCGATCTCGCGGAATTACACCTATTGGGAAATCAAGAGCACATATAGAGCTATTGATCTGTGAACACAGTTTATACAAATTGAATTTCAGAAATTTTTTATAAGACGCGGAAAATTGACTTAGTGCAATTTTCTCATATACGATGAGTTCTGTGAGGGATTTTGTTAATGTGGCCAAACCCTTCGATCTCGCGGAATTACACCTATTGGGAAATCAAGAGCACATATAGAGCTATTGATCTGTAAACACAGTTTATTCAAATTGAATTTCAGAAATTTTTTATAAGACGCGGAAAATTGACTTAGTGCAATTTTCTCATATAAGATGAGTTCTGTGAGGGATTTTGTCAATGTGGCCAAACCCTTCGATCTCACGGAATTGCACCTATTGGGAAATTAAGAGCACATATAGGGCTATTAAACTGTAAACACAGTTTATTCAAATTGAATTTCAGAAATTTTTTATAAGACGCGGAAAATTGACTTAGTGCAATTTTCTCATATACGATGAGTTCTGTGAGGGATTTTGTCACTGTAGCCAAACCCTTCGATCTCGCGGAATTACACCTAATGGGAAATCAAGAGCACATATAGAGCTATTAATCTGTAAACACAGTTTATTTAAATTGAATTTGAGAAATTTTTTATAAGACGCGGAAAATTGACTTAGTGCGATTTTCTCATATACGATGAGTTCTGTGAGGGATTTTGTTAATGTGGCCAAACCCTTCGATCTCGCGGAATTACACCTATTGGGAAATCAAGAGCACATATAGAGCTATTGATCTGTGAACACAGTTTATACAAATTGAATTTCAGAAATTTTTTATAAGACGCGGAAAATTGACTTAGTGCAATTTTCTCATATACGATGAGTTCTGTGAGGGATTTTGTTAATGTGGCCAAACCCTTCGATCTCGCGGAATTACACCTATTGGGAAATCAAGAGCACATATAGAGCTATTGATCTGTAAACACAGTTTATTCAAATTGAATTTCAGAAATTTTTTATAAGACGCGGAAAATTGACTTAGTGCAATTTTCTCATATAAGATGAGTTCTGTGAGGGATTTTGTCAATGTGGCCAAACCCTTCGATCTCACGGAATTGCACCTATTGGGAAATTAAGAGCACATATAGGGCTATTAAACTGTAAACACAGTTTATTCAAATTGAATTTCAGAAATTTTTTATAAGACGCGGAAAATTGACTTAGTGCAATTTTCTCATATACGATGAGTTCTGTGAGGGATTTTGTCACTGTAGCCAAACCCTTCGATCTCGCGGAATTACACCTAATGGGAAATCAAGAGCACATATAGAGCTATTAATCTGTAAACACAGTTTATTTAAATTGAATTTGAGAAATTTTTTATAAGACGCGGAAAATTGACTTAGTGCGATTTTCTCATATACGATGAGTTCTGTGAGGGATTTTGTTAATGTGGCCAAACCCTTCGATCTCGCGGAATTACACCTATTGGGAAATCAAGAGCACATATAGAGCTATTGATCTGTGAACACAGTTTATACAAATTGAATTTCAGAAATTTTTTATAAGACGCGGAAAATTGACTTAGTGCAATTTTCTCATATACGATGAGTTCTGTGAGGGATTTTGTTAATGTGGCCAAACCCTTCGATCTCGCGGAATTACACCTATTGGGAAATCAAGAGCACATATAGAGCTATTAATCTGTAAACACACTTTATTCAAATTGAATTTGAGAAATTTTTTATAAGACGCGGAAAATTGACTTAGTGCAATTTTCTCATATACGACGAGTTCTGTGAGGGATTTTGTCAATGTGGCCAAACCCTTCGATCTCGCGGAATTACACCTATTGGGAAATCAAGAGCACATATAGAGCTACTGATCTGTAAACACAGTTTATTCAAATTGAATTTCAGAAATTTTTTATAAGACGCGGAAAATTGACTTAGTGCAATTTTCTCATATACGATGAGTTCTGTGAGGGATTTTGTCAATGTGGCCAAACCCTTCGAACTCGCGGAATTACACCTATTGGGAAATCAAGAGCACATATAGAGCTATTAATCTGTAAACACACTTTATTCAAATTGAATTTGAGAAATTTTTTATAAGACGCGGAAAATTGACTTAGTGCAATTTTCTCATATACGACGAGTTCTGTGAGGGATTTTGTCAATGTGGCCAAACCCTTCGATCTCGCGGAATTACACCTATTGGGAAATCAAGAGCACATATAGAGCTATTAATCTGTAAACACACTTTATTCAAATTGAATTTGAGAAATTTTTTATAAGACGCGGAAAATTGACTTAGTGCAATTTTCTCATATACGACGAGTTCTGTGAGGGATTTTGTCAATGTGGCCAAACCCTTCGATCTCGCGGAATTACACCTATTGGGAAATCAAGAGCACATATAGAGCTATTGATCTGTAAACACAGTTTATTCAAATTGAGTTTCAGAAATTTTTTATAAGACGCGGAAAACTGACTTAGTGCAATTTTCTCATATACGATGAGTTCTGTGAGGGATTTTGTCACTGTAGCCAAACCCTTCGATCTCGCGGAATTACACTTAATGGGAAATCAAGAGCACATATAGAGCTATTAATCTGTAAACACAGTTTATTTAAATTGAATTTGAGAAATTTTTTATAAGACGCGGAAAATTGACTTAGTGCAATTTTCTCATATACGATGAGTTCTGTGAGGGATTTTGTTAATGTGGCCAAACCCTTCGATCTCGCGGAATTACACCTATTGGGAAATCAAGAGCACATATAGAGCTATTGATCTGTGAACACAGTTTATTCAAATTGAATTTCAGAAATTTTTTATAAGACGCGGAAAATTGACTTAGTGCAATTTTCTCATATACGATGAGTTCTGTGAGGGATTTTGTTAATGTGGCCAAACCCTTCGATCTCGCGGAATTACACCTATTGGGAAATCAAGAGCACATATAGAGCTATTAATCTGTAAACACACTTTATTCAAATTGAATTTGAGAAATTTTTTATAAGACGCGGAAAATTGACTTAGTGCAATTTTCTCATATACGACGAGTTCTGTGAGGGATTTTGTCAATGTGGCCAAACCCTTCGATCTCGCGGAATTACACCTATTGGGAAATCAAGAGCACATATAGAGCTATTGATCTGTGAACACAGTTTATTCAAATTGAATTTCAGAAATTTTTTATAAGACGCGGAAAATTGACTAAAATTGAATAAACTGTGTTTACAGTTTAATAGCCCTATATGTGCTCTTGATTTCCCAATAGGTGTAATTCCGCGAGATCGAAGGGTTTGGCCACATTGACAAAATCCCTCACAGAACTCATCGTATATTAGAAAATTGCACTAAGTCAATTTTCCGCGTCTTATAAAAAATTTCTCAAATTCAATTTGAATAAACTGTGTTTACAGTTAATTAGCCCTATATGTGCTCTTGATTTCCCAATAGGTGTAAATCCGCGAGATCGAAGGGTTTGGCCACATTGACAAAATCCCTCACAGAACTCATCGTATATTAGAAAATTGCACTAAGTCAATTTTCCGCGTTTTATAAAAAATTTCTCAAATTCAATTTGAATAAACTGTGTTTACAGTTTAATAGCCCTGTATGTGCTCTTGATTTCCCAATAGGTGTAATTCCGCGAGATCGAAGGGTTTGGCCACATTGACAAAATCCCTCACAGAACTCGTCGTATATGAGAAAATTGCACTAAGTCAATTTTCCGCGTCTTATAAAAAATTTCTCAAATTCAATTTGAATAAAGTGTGTTTACAGATTAATAGCTCTATATGTGCTCTTGATTTCCCAATAGGTGCAATTCCGCGAGATCGAAGGGTTTGGCCACATTGGCAAAATCCCTCACAGAACTCATCTTATATGAGAAAATTGCACTAAGTCAATTTTCCGCGTCTTATAAAAAATTTCTCAAATTCAATTTGAATAAACTGTGTTTACAGTTAATTAGCCCTATATGTGCTCTTGATTTCCCAATAGGTGTAATTCCGCGAGATCGAAGGGTTTGGCCACATTGACAAAATCCCTCACAGAACTCATCGTATATTAGAAAATTGCACTAAGTCAATTTTCCGCGTTTTATAAAAAATTTCTCAAATTCAATTTGAATAAACTGTGTTTACAGTTTAATAGCCCTGTATGTGCTCTTGATTTCCCAATAGGTGTAATTCCGCGAGATCGAAGGGTTTGGCCACATTGACAAAATCCCTCACAGAACTCATCGTATATTAGAAAATTGCACTAAGTCAATTTTCCGCGTTTTATAAAAAATTTCTCAAATTCAATTTGAATAAACTGTGTTTACAGTTTAATAGCCCTGTATGTGCTCTTGATTTCCCAATAGGTGTAATTCCGCGAGATCGAAGGGTTTGGCCACATTGACAAAATCCCTCACAGAACTCATCGTATATGAGAAAATTGCACTAAGTCAATTTTCCGCGTCTCATAAAAAATTTCTCAAATTCAATTTGAATAAAGTGTGTTTACAGATTAATAGCTCTATATGTGCTCTTGATTTCCCAATAGGTGCAATTCCGCGAGATCGAAGGGTTTGGCCACATTGGCAAAATCCCTCACAGAACTCATCGTATATGAGAAAATTGCACTAAGTCAATTTTCCGCGTCTTATAAAAAATTTCTCAAATTCAATTTGAATAAACTGTGTTTACAGTTAATTAGCCCTATATGTGCTCTTGATTTCCCAATAGGTGTAAATCCGCGAGATCGAAGGGTTTGGCCACATTGACAAAATCCCTCACAGAACTCATCGTATATTAGAAAATTGCACTAAGTCAATTTTCCGCGTTTTATAAAAAATTTCTCAAATTCAATTTGAATAAACTGTGTTTACAGTTTAATAGCCCTGTATGTGCTCTTGATTTCCCAATAGGTGTAATTCCGCGAGATCGAAGGGTTTGGCCACATTGACAAAATCCCTCACAGAACTCGTCGTATATGAGAAAATTGCACTAAGTCAATTTTCCGCGTCTTATAAAAAATTTCTCAAATTCAATTTGAATAAACTGTGTTTACAGTTAATTAGCCCTATATGTGCTCTTGATTTCCCAATAGGTGTAAATCCGCGAGATCGAAGGGTTTGGCCACATTGACAAAATCCCTCACAGAACTCATCGTATATTAGAAAATTGCACTAAGTCAATTTTCCGCGTTTTATAAAAAATTTCTCAAATTCAATTTGAATAAACTGTGTTTACAGTTTAATAGCCCTGTATGTGCTCTTGATTTCCCAATAGGTGTAAATCCGCGAGATCGAAGGGTTTGGCCACATTGACAAAATCCCTCACAGAACTCATCTTATATGAGAAAATTGCACTAAGTCAATTTTCCGCGTTTTATAAAAAATTTCTCAAATTCAATTTGAATAAACTGTGTTTACAGTTTAATAGCCCTATATGTGCTCTTGATTTCCCAATAGGTGTAAATCCGCGAGATCGAAGGGTTTGGCCACATTGACAAAATCCCTCACAGAACTCATCTTATATGAGAAAATTGCACTAAGTCAATTTTCCGCGTCTTATAAAAAATTTCTCAAATTCAATTTGAATAAACTGTGTTTACAGTTTAATAGCCCTATATGTGCTCTTGATTTCCCAATAGGTGTAATTCCGCGAGATCGAAGGGTTTGGCCACATTGACAAAATCCCTCACAGAACTCATCTTATATGAGAAAATTGCACTAAGTCAATTTTCCGCGTCTTATAAAAAATTTCTCAAATTCAATTTGAATAAACTGTGTTTACAGTTTAATAGCCCTATATGTGCTCTTGATTTCCCAATAGGTGCAATTCCGTGAGATCGAAGGGTTTGGCCACATTGACAAAATCCCTCACAGAACTCATCTTATATGAGAAAATTGCACTAAGTCAATTTTCCGCGTCTTATAAAAAATTTCTCAAATTCAATTTGACTAAACTGTGTTTACAGATTAATAGCTCTATATGTGCTCTTAATTTCCCAATAGGTGTAATTCCGCGAGATCGAAGGGTTTGGCCACATTGACAAAATCCCTCACAGAACTCATCGTATATGAGAAAATTTCACTAAGTCAATTTTCCGCGTCTCATAAAAAATTTCTCAAATTCAATTTGACTAAACTGTGTTTACAGATTAATAGTTCTATATGTGCTCTTGATTTCCCAATAGGTGCAATTCCGCGAGATCGAAGGGTTTGGCCACATTGACAAAATCCCTCACAGAACTCATCTTATATGAGAAAATTGCACTAAGTCAATTTTCCGCGTCTTATAAAAAATTTCTCAAATTCAATTTGAATAAACTGTGTTTACAGTTTAATAGCCCTATATGTGCTCTTGATTTCCCAATAGGTTTAATTCTCCGAGATCGTAGGGTTTTGTAGCTGTAGTCGTATTCGTTAAAAAAGTCCGGAATTTACTATACAAATTGTACTGTATGTATGGGAGAAAAAAAATATCGCATGCTACATTTTTTAAAAAACGTATTTAACTTGACGTATTTATCTTCACACACATGTCAGATACCGAATTTTTTGGTAAATTCATTAGGAACCAAACAGAAGTGGTAGAGGCCGACCGAGTGTTTCTTGGGAGGAAGGTTCAATAAGAACAAAAAAGAGGCGAGTGGAAGAACTTGTCACTTGTTGTATGGAAGGTGGGCGTGGCGATTAATCGATTTTCTTTGCACTTGCCATATGTTACAATATTACTAAATATATTTACATGCAAAATTTCAATCTTATCGGATCGCTAATTAATTCTTAGTTATTAAAATTTTTTAGTTTAGATATGGGAAAAGGGCGTGGCACTTGTTAGATTTTATCGAAATTTCGCATAAATACTTTTGTTCCTAAGAAAAACATTCATGCTTAATTTCACCTAATTACTTTAACTGCTTCTATTTTTGGCCACCAGTTCTATAAAATCGCGATACAGTGCGTCGTGTTAAAGACGTTTTAATCGCAAAAAATCGACAACTTGAGAAACCATTTGCTACCTTAATGTTTTAATAAGTTTGACGTTTGAAGATTAAAAGGTTTGTTCGTGGTTTCGTAGTTGTTTAAAAATGTTCTGAATTTATACTATATGTATGAAGAAAAATATAGCATGCTATATTTTTTAAGCGTAATAAACTCCACGCATTTTTTTTATTTACATGCGTAAGTTGTCAAGAGTTAA
The DNA here is from genome assembly GCA_916610165.2 of Gymnosoma rotundatum. Taxonomy (NCBI): domain Eukaryota; kingdom Metazoa; phylum Arthropoda; class Insecta; order Diptera; family Tachinidae; genus Gymnosoma; species Gymnosoma rotundatum. The sequence goes on from OU744338.1 coordinate 39,668,018, forward strand.
GGCGATAGCGCGCGCTCTCTCTCTCTCTCTCTCTTTATGAGAGAGCGACTTACAAGATTAATTAGATTCACCCCAGAAATTTTATGCTCTATTTTCAACGCTTAAAAACTAATGCGCCAAAAATCAGTATTCTTGCCTGAAGGTTATTAATCTTCTTTTTTGGAAATAAGTAAAAACAAAAATAGCAAAAAAGGTGAAGAGATTTTAAGAAACAACACAACAACGTTTATTATATTACTTTGGTTTTAACATTTTTTTTTCGAGTTTCGTATAACGTTTGCCTGTTTAATCCCATTAAATTAATGCCGTTTCAATTCGCCTTCAATTCATAGTTCAAAAATGTTTTGTAAAACTATTTGAAATTTTTATAACAGTCAGACACTCATTCATAAAAAAGTTATTTCTTACTTTTTTTTAGCATTTTTTTTTCCTTTTTTATTTTGCGGTCTTTAGAGTATTTAGATAAACAAAAACAAAACAACAAAAAACAACAAATAAAAAATGTAGTATAACAGAAACCACAATGGTTTAATGGTTGTTAATAAACACATGTGTGTCCCCCAAATGAATAAAATATTAGTTGTTGCTTTGAAATTTGTTACATGAAAAAAAACTGAAAAAGAAGCAAAAAAAAATTAATACTCAAGCAATGACTCAAAATCAACTATTTTTTTAATGAACATTTTTTTTTAAACCAAAATAAAATGGATTTTTATTCTGGCTGTTGCCATTTTCAGAGTTTGGCCACCATTGACATATGAAGCATGAGGCATGTCTGCTTGTTTACTTACTAACCCAGCGAACACAACATCAAACTTTTTAAATATAATGATTTTTGCAGTTAGCATTAAATCTTGTTCTTAAAAAATTTTAACTACACAAATTTTTACAGGGAAGTTAGAATGGGAAAGGCTCGCTTGGGGGGTCCGCATATCGGTACTTTTGTAGGAATGAACAGTCATAATAAATGGCGACAAGAAGGAACAGGTCCATGTATGTGAGAGCAGATTGAAGTAGGGCCATCACACACCATCTGGATATTTTAAGAAGACCTACTCTTAACGAATATCTAGGACAAATGAAAAATCGGCACCTTCTCCTAATTCCGGCAACGTCTATAGTAATCGTTATCCTAAGGGAATTATATTTCTAAATTTCTTGACAATCTGCAGTTTCCAATAATCTCAGCAATTAATGTGGACTTATTGGCTCATTTATCCAACTGAAAGTAAAAAAATCGAGGATGGTAGGTAATCTTTTCGCTTTTCGTGGTCAAATATCTCACTATGTTCTTTATTAATTTCAGGCAGTCTGACAGTGTTGTAACGAGAAATGGCAAGGAATTACTTGCAGCCTGGCTAAAACTTTTTAAAATACCACAGCCAGATTGTACAGAATTAATTACCAATAACTTAGTGCTTTTTGCCTCTTTTTTTAAGAAAAAAAATACATCTGTCAAGTGACAGTTTGATTAAGCGATACTGAACTTTTCGATTTGCTTTCTAGAAGGTATGGGAACTCCGGCCCCTCAATGCGTTTTCTACAGCGCGAATTTGATACGATAATTTCGTGCTGTAGATTATCACAATAAAATAAGGGAAACGTGGTGTTTACAGGAACAAATAGCGCCAGCCCTGTTACGAGACTCTTCAGAGAAGAAACTACAGTTAGCCAGTCCGCTGGGTGGAGTTGTAACCAAATAGCGTGATTTTTAATTCCCTGGATGTTTCACGCTTAAGAATTTGTTTTAGTATCTTTGTGATTCTAAACATCGCATTGTATGACTTTGAGATTATAACTACAACTATGTTTGCTGGGAAAGCACCAGCATTTCAATACACATTATTACATGTATAAAAGTAAAAATATACACACATGCCATCCCCATCCATCTATAGAACGTTTTTTTATTTATTTATTTTTTTTTTTTTAATTTATTTAGTTTTCATTTTTCTATTGTAAGGATTTGAGGTGTTTGAATTAAAATCGACAACAGAAAAAACCATAAACGTTGGTTAAACGACAAATGACAGATATGTAAGTCGTGTGTGTTAGCTAGTTGAGTCATATTTTGCAGTTTGAAAGTCTTATCAGATCGAAGTAATTCTTTTTTTTTGAGTTTTGTTTAATTTTTGACTTTTTATAAAAGACTGTCGTGTGATTTTACTTTTTTTTTGTCCCCTACAATTTAGAACCAATTAAGTCATAAATCATAGATTGTGAGAACAAAAATTTTTCAATTTAGCATTTAAAAGCTCGAAAAAAAAGAATAAAGAAAAAGACCTTGAAGAAATAGATGTTTAATCGTTTGTCAAATATGGTTGCACTGTGGGTGACATGTAAGAAAAACAAAAGAAATACAAAAATTATAATTTCTTCTATAAATAAAAATGATCTTTTGTATTTGTGTAAAAGAGACAATGGGACTTTTCCAATGAAATATTTTTAACAGCGAACATCGCGTTTGATTTTTGAACCGTGTCTTTTTTACAACTTATCGTTTTCCAAGGGCATCAAAATGTATGCTGTTCCGATGTTAATTTTTCTTGCTTTCTGGCCATTTCTTCTGGTGCTCTACAAATCCTAGAAGGATCCTTTTGGAACTCAAATTATTGATTTTCATCACTTTATCGATTTGGTTAAACGATTCGAAAGACCTTTCAGTCCTTTTAGCGTTCACTCACCCGAAACATGGATCTTTGCTGGCGCATTGTATTTCGATGGTTGTTGCTTCATTTGTGACAAAAAGACTTCAATATGGAAAAAAATAGTCGAGTTGGATGTCGCCTAGCAGTCTTTTGCAATGGCAACAGGTATGACCAGTCATACCGCCCCTCTCTCTCTCAGAGAGGGCTTCAGCATTCAGCTTGCAACATTTTCTTTCTTTGATCGATCAATGTCATTTCATAAATTTTACTGTCGGTTTTGGGCCTGATGTACTGTTTTAGGCGACTGGAACTTTCGGCGTCATTTGTGTTGTTAAAAAAGCAGCAAAATTTAATAATTTGAAGAGGATGTGTACAACACGCTACATTATGCAGGTTTCAGTTGATAGCAGACGTTAGAAGTTTTAAATTTTTATTAAGAACGTTTAGAAAGTCCAAAGACAAAAACTCAATTAACAATTGTTGCGGTTAGTGCGATTGAAGAGTGTGTTAAATAATCATAATTTCATTTCAATAAAGAATAAAAATTTCAGCACTTCATTATTTTAAGAACTGGATTATCCTCCCACAACATTGAGTTTTTAAGTGTGTCACATTTTGCTACTTTTAAATTACTTTCACTGTTCAAATGACACCAGGTATTTGAATGTTATTACCCACATGTTTGTCATCATCATCTAATGAATTGTTAAGTGTCTTACGACATGTTGCACTAACTTGTTGTACTTTGTCGTTATTGTCGTCTTAGACGTTGGCGCTCATCGAATAAATGTGCACTTTGTTTGAGTTGATGGTTGTTATTTTTTTTTTTTTATTGTAATTTCAATTTAAAACTGAAAAAAGTGCCATTAACGGCACACAAAACAAACCAAATCAAAAAATACGGGTATATGAAAAGCAAAAAGGCAGATTCGTATTCTTAACAAACTGTTGTTTTGTCTTGGATTTGTTTACATTATCGACCAATTTTAGCTTTTGGTATGAACACCAACTAAACGAACATTAATTCAATGTCTCAATGTGTTTGTATTTTCTTCTTTTTTTTTACTTAAAAGTCATCAGTGCCACCGTTGTCTATAACGCCAGCAAACAAAAAAAAAAGTGCCTAAAACAATTGCTGGCATATCACTGAACAGATTAAAGACAAAAAAGTCATGTTGCACTTAAATAAAATGAAAATAGTCATGTGCACAATTTTTGCAGTTAATTGTGTTAAGAAACATATCCCCCACCTTTTTTTACATGAATATACGAATGCATATTGCCTAAATGGAAATATATTAAATCAAGGTCCTGATTTATAAATAGTTGACATTATGAGTAATTTTCAAAATTTGCTAGAAAGAGGAGATACCTCTTAGGAACGCTCAGAAACAGACTCTTATATACCTCGTCTATCAGCCGGGAGGGCTGGAGCATTCTGGTTAAAGAAGTTGGGCGAAGAGAAAGACACTTTAAAATAATATCCTTTTCCAGGGTAAAAAAACCATAAGAGAAGAATGCCAGGAAGAAGAGCTGGGTGGGTGCAAGCGGATTCTGGATACCTATATAAAAATAAAATAGACTTATACCTCTAAGAACATTATTTTTCCAATATTCTTGTGACGGAGAAAATGTTAGGCAAAAAAAACGGGTTCTCACTAAACGGAACAGTATAAGTGATTAAATTAACGTCTGTACCTGGCACGAAGCCCTTACCAGACGGTGGTCCAACCACTTTTCTGTGCAATTTAAAGACCATTTCTTGCAGGACCAAGACTCTATTCCTTGCTAAAGGGTCGGAGCCTATTCTTAAACTCCTCTGTTGAGAGTGCAACAGAACACTTCCGTCCATTCTACTCCAGACCAGCAGAAATAGACTTTTATTCAACCACAGCCATTATGTTCCCCCAAGGGACCTCACAATAACCGACTACAGAGATGGGCGGCTCTCTGTATGGGCTACCGGTTGCCGTGGTGCCAGTTTATTTATTTGCTATTGTTATTTATATGTTATCATTTTAGGACACTGATACATCCTTCGACAGTACACCAGATTAACGTCTGTACAGTAGATTAACGTCTGTACCTGGCACGAAGCCTTTGCCAGACGGTGGTCAAACCACTATTCTGTACAATTTAAAGACCATGGCTTGCACCACCATAAATCTATCCCTTGCTAAAGGTTCGGAGCCTATCATAAACTCCTCTGTTGAGAGTGCAACAGAACACTTCCGTCCATTCCACTCCAGACCAGCAGAAATAGGCTTTTATTTAACCACAGCCATTATGTTCCCCCAAGGGACCTCACCAATAACCGACTACAGATATGGGCGGTTCTCTGTATGGGCTACCGGTTCCCGTGGTGCCAGTTTATTTATTGCTATTATTATTATTATTCATACGTTATTATCATTTAAGGACACTGGTATATCCTTCGACAGTTCCCCCACTATCTATCCAGATTCAGTACCTGCACACCGGGGGACAGATTCCCCCAATACCACGATGATACCTGTGTCAAAGCCTATGTTACCTCAGCCAGACTCAAAGTACTCCCGGAGGGTTAAACGGAACAGTCAGTAACACGTTGCAAGAGGTAGAGATGTAAATCTTCGAGGTCGCATCAGTCAAGAACGTTGCTATAGGAACGGGGTGACCAGCCTAATTAGAAATAAAAGTCTGTCCCAAATATAGAAACATTGACTGGTACCTACAACGTGGGTGATGAACTCATGTATTAAGCGAAAAATAGAGACGAACGGGGGATGTCAATGGACCAGTAGATGCATGTATATACACTACTCCATGAGTAAGCAAAGGAGGTCAAATAGGGACCAACATGTACCACTGTGCAAACTGTAAGCATTTCATAAATCTTAAAATATGGTGGGAGCCAACTACAAATAGGCAGCCTGAGAAAGCATAGTACATCGTGTGCGAATGTGCTGCACTGACTGGCGTTAAAAATGAAAAGTGCAGTATCATAAAGGCAAATACTGGTTATTATATGGAACTGTAAAAAAAATAGGAAGTCGACAGCGAGAAATCGCTAATTTAAAGTTAAAGCTGATTGGGTGCTACAAGAAGCAGAATTGAGGAACGAAATAGGATTGAACAAGCAAGACTGCTATATTCGGCTATGACGAATCTTATATACCCGTCACTATCTATTAAAATGACATTGGCTTTTAATGGGTTAAGCATTTTTTAAAAATTTTAGTATTTCCTGATAGATCTCTTCAAAAGCTTTAAATTGAAACCGATATTGATATTTCAAAAAATTTGAAAATTTCAGAGCCCCGTAACTGGGAAAATATGGGCGAGCGCCAAGTTATTCAGTTGGTGTTTTTTTTTAGTTATTAATTCTCTATCGCCCCATATATTTTTTTTTTGGAGTTACTTAATTGTTCCTAACGACATAAAAAAATTAGAGGTAGGCGTGGTCTTTTGCATGCTGCCTCGAAGGACATATATTTGATAGGTCGGCAAGCTTGATTTCAACATTAACACGGACAGACGGACATCGCTCAGTCGACTTCGCTATGCATAAGGGTCGGAAATGGGAATTGTAGAAATTACACACGGCATGACAAACTTAGATATATCCTTCTTCTACTTTTTGTATTGATGGGTGCATAAAGGGCTCTTGTCTCAACCCACTTAAAGATTGCCCTGAAACCAATCACCCTTCATAGTCCGGTGACCTTGCCAACACGTCCCTTAAGATTTCTTTGAATGCTGCATTTTTTTCTGTATAAATAATCGTTAGGTACTTTTTCACTAAACAAGCCCACTGAAAATTTAGACCAAAGACGTGTCGCAGTTTTCTCTTTATGGGTATTAATGCCATCAAGTTAAGTTCAGTTCATCTTTAATACTAGAGCCGGCAGAATAACAACTGGTAGCATGATGTTACACTTAATAAGGCTTTTCTTTATTTCCAGATTAAAGTTTACTTACATTTCTAATTGAATTAGAACACATAATTGATTCAATTAATTATTTAATTAGATTTCTTTGTATTTTTTTTTTCAATTGAGCATATAACTGAGCTATTTAAAAATTTATTTCTGTATAGAGAAACAGATATAATTAAGGAGCACGTGTTAGCGTTGCATATTTTATGCCCGCAACTGTAAGTTATAACTGTTCAATAATTATTTTGTCAACTTCGTTAGGGAGCTTCTACAAACTGACAGTTAATTTTTTTTTTCTTCAATTCTTTATTCTGCATATCCCTGCAATTATTGTAAAAATATTATTTTAAAATATTTTTATATTGATAATAAAATGGCTTAAAGAGATGTGTATGTGTTTTACTAAAGCGAGTTTTGAGGTTTTTTTATTTTTATTAAATCCCTTTTAGTCTAAGACCCTCAAGGAAAATAATTCCATTCCATGTCTTTGTGAAATAAATTTTTCTATTTTTTGGAATTTTTTTTTTTTTTTTTTTGTTATCTTAAGATGAAAAATCTTTTCTTGATGACAATGTCACATGGCTTTTTCATTTATTTAGAGCAAAAATTTTTTTTTATTTTTTTTCGTGTCACCAAGATTTTGTTACATTTTTTTCTTTATTATTTTCATTAAAACGGGCGAAGCAAAAACTTTCGCTTGTATTAACTTTCGTTGCCTGTATTAAAAGGTGCTGTTGTGTAGCAGCCATGCTCTAGAGCTGTATGTTTGAGATTAATATTGAATAACCTCTGTCTAAGCGCTAATTACTACCACTTGTAACAAGTTGGTTCATTTGCTGGTTGGTCGGTCCATATAAGATGACGCTTAATAAATGTATACTTTTACAATACTGTTTGAATGTGTACGGTCATGTCGGTGGCGAGGTGACTCTATGAAGCTATTAAATATATAAATATTTGTTTTGGTTTCAACTTGAGCCAATTGAATACATTTTTCGTCTCTTTTTTATCTGCTGTTAAATATTTCATTGTTAAGATAATTTTTTTGTGTTTCTTTTTTCTTCTTGATTGTCATTTATATTGTTTCCTTAAAACTTAAATTAAGCGCAGCCAGATTTAAGATTTTTTTTTAATAAAAGTTACTTCGACAAATAATCAAAGTCTTAAACTCAAACTAATTTGCATTACAAATTAGAAAGTGTACTTTATTTTGTTTATTAGGAGATAAAAGCCGGCATTTGAATATAGTTAGCCGGTAATATTTCTTCTTTTCTATTAATTTAGTTTGTGTTTAAATGACGTTAAAGTAGCTGTTTGTTTTGTAATAAATCTTTATTTCAGTTTCATACGTACATAAATAAAAGAAATTAATTTATTGATGGATAATTAAATTGTAACAATAAAGAACTAATTGTTGACTAGTGACTACCTGTAACAAATACACACACAAGCGCAACTTTCAATAAAATTTTTAATCTGTCACTAAAAGATCAAATCAATTTTAAACATCTTAATTTACATGTAAATGTTTCTTTGACCTTTTTAAATAATTTTTCTTTTCTAATTTATTAAGCACTAGGTCAGTTTTATAAATAATAAAAATTTTTTATTTATATTTTCAATATTTCGCCACACCTTTGGGTGGCATCATCAGGAAACAGGAAACAAAAAATTAAATTTTCTTTTTTCAAAAATAACAAAAATTAAAATGAAATTATTTTTTCAAACAAAAACAGAAAAATTAAAAATCAAACGACAAAAAACTCAAATATTTAAACATTTACATTTTTATAAATTTAAAACTCAAAAAACATTCAAGTAAAATAACTCAATAATTTTAAACATTTACATTCTTATAAAAATTTTAAAAACAGAAAACATTCAAATTACTTTAAAATTTTAAAAAAACTTAATACAAATACATTAACATAAACTTTCACGATAGAAATGTTACAAGCAATCATATACTCTCAAACGTTAATTAATTTTTATGCACTAAATGTCTATAACATTGCGCAACATTATCAGTATCAGCCTTAAAGTTTATTCTTTTTGTTGTTGGTATTTTAATTATTTGTAACATCTCTAACATATACCGACGCTTATAATTATTTTCTATATTTAAAACAGATGCATCTTCAAAGTTAGGATAATGATTAAATCTGGCACAATGGGAAGATAATGCAGTTTTTTGTGAATTATTAACGTCCCTGTATCTTTGATCAGACTTATGTCCAGCTATTCTAGTTTTTAGTTTATTTTTTGTCGTACCTACATATTCCTTATTACAATTCTCACTATCATTACCATTACAAGGTATTTTGTAAACTACATTTGACATGTCCCATTTTTTAATCTTATCTTTTGTTTTACTAAATAATCTATTTAAAGTATTATAAGTTTTGTATGCCATTTTATATTTATCCCCATCAAAAATTTTTGATTTTTCAATCCTTTCTGCTATTTCTGGTACATAAATTAAAGACTTGTAAACTTTAGTTTCTGTAACATCTCTTGTATTATTTGCTCTTCTAAACCTTAACTGTTTAAACAAACTATTTATCACTCTCATTGGAAAATTATTATCAATTAATATCTTTTTAACTTTATCTTTATTGCTTTTGTGAAATTCCTTATCACTTAGCTTAAGTACTTTTTCTATCAAATTTTTTCCCGTATTAATAATTATTCTTTTATTATGCTTTGAATAATAATTAATAATTCTCCCGGAAGCTGTTGGCTTTTGATACCAATCCATTTTTAGTTTATTCCCTCTCCTTACTACTAACGTATCTAAATAGGGCAATTTAAAATTATTTTCTATTTCCATTGTAAATTTTATACAACTATTGAAATTATTTAATGTTTCTAACATATTTTCAATACCAGATGCAGAAATAATACAAAACAAATCATCAACATATTTTGTCATTATTCTTGGTTTTATATTAACTTCATTAATGCACGTGTCTAATAATTTTTCCATAATAATATCTGCCACAACAGGGGAAGCTGGAGATCCCATTGGAAGCCCTTTTTGTTGCAAATATATGTTACCATTATATTGAAAGTATCTGTTATCTTCAATACAGAATTTTAAAATTCGTAAAAATAAACATTTTTCCATCCTAGTATATTCCTGTATTACGTTCCATTTTTCTTCAATAATATTCAATGCCAAATCAACAGGTATACTTGGAAATAAAGAGACTACATCAAAAGATACTAATTTTTCATCATTCAGAACACTTATGTTCCTTATCCTCTCTTTAAATTCAAGCGAATTTTTAACATTATATTTTGAATTTTCTGTAATCTTTTTTAAAATCATTGTAATATATTTACATAACTCATAAGATGGAGAATTTATAAAAGAACAAATCGGTCTTAAAGGAAAATCCTCCTTGTGAATTTTAGGTAACCCATACAATCTTGGAGCTGTAGAAACATTGGTTTTAAGCTTGTTTTTCTCTAAAATTGTAATAACTTTTTGTTTAAAAAGTTCTTCAACCAACACATTATTAATCTTCTGCAATTTTGTTGTTGGATCTTTGTTTGCTAACTTATAATTAGCAACATCCCCTACAATACTGTTAATTCTTAAAACATAATCACTCTTATTTAAAGCTACTGTGGTGTTACCTTTATCAGCTTTTAAGATGAGTATATCCCTATTTCTTCTCAAAAAACTATCCGCCTTTTTTACGTTTTCTAACATAAATCTATCCCTGTTAGTTAATTTAATCTTATTTAAATGATTATCTATTATTGAAGTTAATTTAGTCCTTGCTATTTCTTGTTCTTCTTTTGATTTTAATGTTTGCACTAAATCCTCTCCGTCCGTTATCATTTTTAAAACCGGAAAATCTTCTCGTTTAATGGGTAACGCATGTTTATGTCCTAATGAAAGAACCCACTGAACCTCATCTGGAATATCTAAATTAGTCTTATTTACAAACCACTTTTTGTTTAATTTAATACCTAACTCCTTCTTTTGTAATTCCCTCAAACCCTCAAACTTCTTTTTATGTATTTTATTTACCTTAACTTTTAAAGCTGCTCCTATTCTGTCTTCAAACTGCAAAAATCTTTCCATTGCTTCTCTTGATAAAAGTTTTTCCAAATCACTTTCAATCATTATTAGCTCCCTTTGAAAATACTTCAATAATTTATGTTTTTCAAGAATTGAACATCTTAATATTTTATCTCTTAAATCAAACAGGTATTTCTCCATGATGTGTTTGATTGTCCATTTTCCCTCCATCTTGAAAATATTAGGAATATTCTTTGTTGCATTCACAATAAATTTTGGTACAATTCCTGAATTACGGCATCTAATTAAAAAGGTTATTGCAGATTGAGTTTTAACAACCTTATCCCTCAACGTTTTGAAACGATTAACGAGTCCTCTCATCAACCGGTTTCTTTTAAATAAATTATAACTCATCGTTATATTGTTTACACGTGCTCACTTTTAAATTATATGTAAATGTTTCTTTGACCTTTTTAAATAATTTTTCTTTTCTAATTTATTAAGCACTAGGTCAGTTTTATAAATAATAAAAATTTTTTATTTATATTTTCAATATTTCGCCACACCTTTGGGTGGCATCATCAGGAAACAGGAAACAAAAAATTAAATTTTCTTTTTTCAAAAATAACAAAAATTAAAATGAAATTATTTTTTCAAACAAAAACAGAAAAATTAAAAATCAAACGACAAAAAACTCAAATATTTAAACATTTACATTTTTATAAATTTAAAACTCAAAAAACATTCAAGTAAAATAACTCAATAATTTTAAACATTTACATTCTTATAAAAATTTTAAAAACAGAAAACATTCAAATTACTTTAAAATTTTAAAAAACTTAATACAAATACATTAACATAAACTTTCACGATAGAAATGTTACAAGCAATCATATACTCTCAAACGTTAATTAATTTTTATGCACTAAATGTCTATAACATTGCGCAACATTATCAGTATCAGCCTTAAAGTTTATTCTTTTTGTTGTTGGTATTTTAATTATTTGTAACATCTCTAACATATACCGACGCTTATAATTATTTTCTATATTTAAAACAGATGCATCTTCAAAGTTAGGATAATGATTAAATCTGGCACAATGGGAAGATAATGCAGTTTTTTGTGAATTATTAACGTCCCTGTATCTTTGATCAGACTTATGTCCAGCTATTCTAGTTTTTAGTTTATTTTTTGTCGTACCTACATATTCCTTATTACAATTCTCACTATCATTACCATTACAAGGTATTTTGTAAACTACATTTGACATGTCCCATTTTTTAATCTTATCTTTTGTTTTACTAAATAATCTATTTAAAGTATTATAAGTTTTGTATGCCATTTTATATTTATCCCCATCAAAAATTTTTGATTTTTCAATCCTTTCTGCTATTTCTGGTACATAAATTAAAGACTTGTAAACTTTAGTTTCTGTAACATCTCTTGTATTATTTGCTCTTCTAAACCTTAACTGTTTAAACAAACTATTTATCACTCTCATTGGAAAATTATTATCAATTAATATCTTTTTAACTTTATCTTTATTGCTTTTGTGAAATTCCTTATCACTTAGCTTAAGTACTTTTTCTATCAAATTTTTTCCCGTATTAATAATTATTCTTTTATTATGCTTTGAATAATAATTAATAATTCTCCCGGAAGCTGTTGGCTTTTGATACCAATCCATTTTTAGTTTATTCCCTCTCCTTACTACTAACGTATCTAAATAGGGCAATTTAAAATTATTTTCTATTTCCATTGTAAATTTTATACAACTATTGAAATTATTTAATGTTTCTAACATATTTTCAATACCAGATGCAGAAATAATACAAAACAAATCATCAACATATTTTGTCATTATTCTTGGTTTTATATTAACTTCATTAATGCACGTGTCTAATAATTTTTCCATAATAATATCTGCCACAACAGGGGAAGCTGGAGATCCCATTGGAAGCCCTTTTTGTTGCAAATATATGTTACCATTATATTGAAAGTATCTGTTATCTTCAATACAGAATTTTAAAATTCGTAAAAATAAACATTTTTCCATCCTAGTATATTCCTGTATTACGTTCCATTTTTCTTCAATAATATTCAATGCCAAATCAACAGGTATACTTGGAAATAAAGAGACTACATCAAAAGATACTAATTTTTCATCATTCAGAACACTTATGTTCCTTATCCTCTCTTTAAATTCAAGCGAATTTTTAACATTATATTTTGAATTTTCTGTAATCTTTTTTAAAATCATTGTAATATATTTACATAACTCATAAGATGGAGAATTTATAAAAGAACAAATCGGTCTTAAAGGAAAATCCTCCTTGTGAATTTTAGGTAACCCATACAATCTTGGAGCTGTAGAAACATTGGTTTTAAGCTTGTTTTTCTCTAAAATTGTAATAACTTTTTGTTTAAAAAGTTCTTCAACCAACACATTATTAATCTTCTGCAATTTTGTTGTTGGATCTTTGTTTGCTAACTTATAATTAGCAACATCCCCTACAATACTGTTAATTCTTAAAACATAATCACTCTTATTTAAAGCTACTGTGGTGTTACCTTTATCAGCTTTTAAGATGAGTATATCCCTATTTCTTCTCAAAAAACTATCCGCCTTTTTTACGTTTTCTAACATAAATCTATCCCTGTTAGTTAATTTAATCTTATTTAAATGATTATCTATTATTGAAGTTAATTTAGTCCTTGCTATTTCTTGTTCTTCTTTTGATTTTAATGTTTGCACTAAATCCTCTCCGTCCGTTATCATTTTTAAAACCGGAAAATCTTCTCGTTTAATGGGTAACGCATGTTTATGTCCTAATGAAAGAACCCACTGAACCTCATCTGGAATATCTAAATTAGTCTTATTTACAAACCACTTTTTGTTTAATTTAATACCTAACTCCTTCTTTTGTAATTCCCTCAAACCCTCAAACTTCTTTTTATGTATTTTATTTACCTTAACTTTTAAAGCTGCTCCTATTCTGTCTTCAAACTGCAAAAATCTTTCCATTGCTTCTCTTGATAAAAGTTTTTCCAAATCACTTTCAATCATTATTAGCTCCCTTTGAAAATACTTCAATAATTTATGTTTTTCAAGAATTGAACATCTTAATATTTTATCTCTTAAATCAAACAGGTATTTCTCCATGATGTGTTTGATTGTCCATTTTCCCTCCATCTTGAAAATATTAGGAATATTCTTTGTTGCATTCACAATAAATTTTGGTACAATTCCTGAATTACGGCATCTAATTAAAAAGGTTATTGCAGATTGAGTTTTAACAACCTTATCCCTCAACGTTTTGAAACGATTAACGAGTCCTCTCATCAACCGGTTTCTTTTAAATAAATTATAACTCATCGTTATATTGTTTACACGTGCTCACTTTTAAATTATATGTAAATGTTTCTTTGACCTTTTTAAATAATTTTTCTTTTCTAATTTATTAAGCACTAGGTCAGTTTTATAAATAATAAAAATTTTTTATTTATATTTTCAATATTTCGCCACACCTTTGGGTGGCATCATCAGGAAACAGGAAACAAAAAATTAAATTTTCTTTTTTCAAAAATAACAAAAATTAAAATGAAATTATTTTTTCAAACAAAAACAGAAAAATTAAAAATCAAACGACAAAAAACTCAAATATTTAAACATTTACATTTTTATAAATTTAAAACTCAAAAAAACATTCAAGTAAAATAACTCAATAATTTTAAACATTTACATTCTTATAAAAATTTTAAAAAACAGAAAACATTCAAATTACTTTAAAATTTTAAAAAACTTAATACAAATACATTAACATAAACTTTCACGATAGAAATGTTACAAGCAATCATATACTCTCAAACGTTAATTAATTTTTATGCACTAAATGTCTATAACATTGCGCAACATTATCAGTATCAGCCTTAAAGTTTATTCTTTTTGTTGTTGGTATTTTAATTATTTGTAACATCTCTAACATATACCGACGCTTATAATTATTTTCTATATTTAAAACAGATGCATCTTCAAAGTTAGGATAATGATTAAATCTGGCACAATGGGAAGATAATGCAGTTTTTTGTGAATTATTAACGTCCCTGTATCTTTGATCAGACTTATGTCCAGCTATTCTAGTTTTTAGTTTATTTTTTGTCGTACCTACATATTCCTTATTACAATTCTCACTATCATTACCATTACAAGGTATTTTGTAAACTACATTTGACATGTCCCATTTTTTAATCTTATCTTTTGTTTTACTAAATAATCTATTTAAAGTATTATAAGTTTTGTATGCCATTTTATATTTATCCCCATCAAAAATTTTTGATTTTTCAATCCTTTCTGCTATTTCTGGTACATAAATTAAAGACTTGTAAACTTTAGTTTCTGTAACATCTCTTGTATTATTTGCTCTTCTAAACCTTAACTGTTTAAACAAACTATTTATCACTCTCATTGGAAAATTATTATCAATTAATATCTTTTTAACTTTATCTTTATTGCTTTTGTGAAATTCCTTATCACTTAGCTTAAGTACTTTTTCTATCAAATTTTTTCCCGTATTAATAATTATTCTTTTATTATGCTTTGAATAATAATTAATAATTCTCCCGGAAGCTGTTGGCTTTTGATACCAATCCATTTTTAGTTTATTCCCTCTCCTTACTACTAACGTATCTAAATAGGGCAATTTAAAATTATTTTCTATTTCCATTGTAAATTTTATACAACTATTGAAATTATTTAATGTTTCTAACATATTTTCAATACCAGATGCAGAAATAATACAAAACAAATCATCAACATATTTTGTCATTATTCTTGGTTTTATATTAACTTCATTAATGCACGTGTCTAATAATTTTTCCATAATAATATCTGCCACAACAGGGGAAGCTGGAGATCCCATTGGAAGCCCTTTTTGTTGCAAATATATGTTACCATTATATTGAAAGTATCTGTTATCTTCAATACAGAATTTTAAAATTCGTAAAAATAAACATTTTTCCATCCTAGTATATTCCTGTATTACGTTCCATTTTTCTTCAATAATATTCAATGCCAAATCAACAGGTATACTTGGAAATAAAGAGACTACATCAAAAGATACTAATTTTTCATCATTCAGAACACTTATGTTCCTTATCCTCTCTTTAAATTCAAGCGAATTTTTAACATTATATTTTGAATTTTCTGTAATCTTTTTTAAAATCATTGTAATATATTTACATAACTCATAAGATGGAGAATTTATAAAAGAACAAATCGGTCTTAAAGGAAAATCCTCCTTGTGAATTTTAGGTAACCCATACAATCTTGGAGCTGTAGAAACATTGGTTTTAAGCTTGTTTTTCTCTAAAATTGTAATAACTTTTTGTTTAAAAAGTTCTTCAACCAACACATTATTAATCTTCTGCAATTTTGTTGTTGGATCTTTGTTTGCTAACTTATAATTAGCAACATCCCCTACAATACTGTTAATTCTTAAAACATAATCACTCTTATTTAAAGCTACTGTGGTGTTACCTTTATCAGCTTTTAAGATGAGTATATCCCTATTTCTTCTCAAAAAACTATCCGCCTTTTTTACGTTTTCTAACATAAATCTATCCCTGTTAGTTAATTTAATCTTATTTAAATGATTATCTATTATTGAAGTTAATTTAGTCCTTGCTATTTCTTGTTCTTCTTTTGATTTTAATGTTTGCACTAAATCCTCTCCGTCCGTTATCATTTTTAAAACCGGAAAATCTTCTCGTTTAATGGGTAACGCATGTTTATGTCCTAATGAAAGAACCCACTGAACCTCATCTGGAATATCTAAATTAGTCTTATTTACAAACCACTTTTTGTTTAATTTAATACCTAACTCCTTCTTTTGTAATTCCCTCAAACCCTCAAACTTCTTTTTATGTATTTTATTTACCTTAACTTTTAAAGCTGCTCCTATTCTGTCTTCAAACTGCAAAAATCTTTCCATTGCTTCTCTTGATAAAAGTTTTTCCAAATCACTTTCAATCATTATTAGCTCCCTTTGAAAATACTTCAATAATTTATGTTTTTCAAGAATTGAACATCTTAATATTTTATCTCTTAAATCAAACAGGTATTTCTCCATGATGTGTTTGATTGTCCATTTTCCCTCCATCTTGAAAATATTAGGAATATTCTTTGTTGCATTCACAATAAATTTTGGTACAATTCCTGAATTACGGCATCTAATTAAAAAGGTTATTGCAGATTGAGTTTTAACAACCTTATCCCTCAACGTTTTGAAACGATTAACGAGTCCTCTCATCAACCGGTTTCTTTTAAATAAATTATAACTCATCGTTATATTGTTTACACGTGCTCACTTTTAAATTATATGTAAATGTTTCTTTGACCTTTTTAAATAATTTTTCTTTTCTAATTTATTAAGCACTAGGTCAGTTTTATAAATAATAAAAATTTTTTATTTATATTTTCAATATTTCGCCACACCTTTGGGTGGCATCATCAGGAAACAGGAAACAAAAAATTAAATTTTCTTTTTTCAAAAATAACAAAAATTAAAATGAAATTATTTTTTCAAACAAAAACAGAAAAATTAAAAATCAAACGACAAAAAACTCAAATATTTAAACATTTACATTTTTATAAATTTAAAACTCAAAAAAACATTCAAGTAAAATAACTCAATAATTTTAAACATTTACATTCTTATAAAAATTTTAAAAAACAGAAAACATTCAAATTACTTTAAAATTTTAAAAAACTTAATACAAATACATTAACATAAACTTTCACGATAGAAATGTTACAAGCAATCATATACTCTCAAACGTTAATTAATTTTTATGCACTAAATGTCTATAACATTGCGCAACATTATCAGTATCAGCCTTAAAGTTTATTCTTTTTGTTGTTGGTATTTTAATTATTTGTAACATCTCTAACATATACCGACGCTTATAATTATTTTCTATATTTAAAACAGATGCATCTTCAAAGTTAGGATAATGATTAAATCTGGCACAATGGGAAGATAATGCAGTTTTTTGTGAATTATTAACGTCCCTGTATCTTTGATCAGACTTATGTCCAGCTATTCTAGTTTTTAGTTTATTTTTTGTCGTACCTACATATTCCTTATTACAATTCTCACTATCATTACCATTACAAGGTATTTTGTAAACTACATTTGACATGTCCCATTTTTTAATCTTATCTTTTGTTTTACTAAATAATCTATTTAAAGTATTATAAGTTTTGTATGCCATTTTATATTTATCCCCATCAAAAATTTTTGATTTTTCAATCCTTTCTGCTATTTCTGGTACATAAATTAAAGACTTGTAAACTTTAGTTTCTGTAACATCTCTTGTATTATTTGCTCTTCTAAACCTTAACTGTTTAAACAAACTATTTATCACTCTCATTGGAAAATTATTATCAATTAATATCTTTTTAACTTTATCTTTATTGCTTTTGTGAAATTCCTTATCACTTAGCTTAAGTACTTTTTCTATCAAATTTTTTCCCGTATTAATAATTATTCTTTTATTATGCTTTGAATAATAATTAATAATTCTCCCGGAAGCTGTTGGCTTTTGATACCAATCCATTTTTAGTTTATTCCCTCTCCTTACTACTAACGTATCTAAATAGGGCAATTTAAAATTATTTTCTATTTCCATTGTAAATTTTATACAACTATTGAAATTATTTAATGTTTCTAACATATTTTCAATACCAGATGCAGAAATAATACAAAACAAATCATCAACATATTTTGTCATTATTCTTGGTTTTATATTAACTTCATTAATGCACGTGTCTAATAATTTTTCCATAATAATATCTGCCACAACAGGGGAAGCTGGAGATCCCATTGGAAGCCCTTTTTGTTGCAAATATATGTTACCATTATATTGAAAGTATCTGTTATCTTCAATACAGAATTTTAAAATTCGTAAAAATAAACATTTTTCCATCCTAGTATATTCCTGTATTACGTTCCATTTTTCTTCAATAATATTCAATGCCAAATCAACAGGTATACTTGGAAATAAAGAGACTACATCAAAAGATACTAATTTTTCATCATTCAGAACACTTATGTTCCTTATCCTCTCTTTAAATTCAAGCGAATTTTTAACATTATATTTTGAATTTTCTGTAATCTTTTTTAAAATCATTGTAATATATTTACATAACTCATAAGATGGAGAATTTATAAAAGAACAAATCGGTCTTAAAGGAAAATCCTCCTTGTGAATTTTAGGTAACCCATACAATCTTGGAGCTGTAGAAACATTGGTTTTAAGCTTGTTTTTCTCTAAAATTGTAATAACTTTTTGTTTAAAAAGTTGTTCAACCAACACATTATTAATCTTCTGCAATTTTGTTGTTGGATCTTTGTTTGCTAACTTATAATTAGCAACATCCCCTACAATACTGTTAATTCTTAAAACATAATCACTCTTATTTAAAGCTACTGTGGTGTTACCTTTATCAGCTTTTAAGATGAGTATATCCCTATTTCTTCTCAAAAAACTATCCGCCTTTTTTACGTTTTCTAACATAAATCTATCCCTGTTAGTTAATTTAATCTTATTTAAATGATTATCTATTATTGAAGTTAATTTAGTCCTTGCTATTTCTTGTTCTTCTTTTGATTTTAATGTTTGCACTAAATCCTCTCCGTCCGTTATCATTTTTAAAACCGGAAAATCTTCTCGTTTAATGGGTAACGCATGTTTATGTCCTAATGAAAGAACCCACTGAACCTCATCTGGAATATCTAAATTAGTCTTATTTACAAACCACTTTTTGTTTAATTTAATACCTAACTCCTTCTTTTGTAATTCCCTCAAACCCTCAAACTTCTTTTTATGTATTTTATTTACCTTAACTTTTAAAGCTGCTCCTATTCTGTCTTCAAACTGCAAAAATCTTTCCATTGCTTCTCTTGATAAAAGTTTTTCCAAATCACTTTCAATCATTATTAGCTCCCTTTGAAAATACTTCAATAATTTATGTTTTTCAAGAATTGAACATCTTAATATTTTATCTCTTAAATCAAACAGGTATTTCTCCATGATGTGTTTGATTGTCCATTTTCCCTCCATCTTGAAAATATTAGGAATATTCTTTGTTGCATTCACAATAAATTTTGGTACAATTCCTGAATTACGGCATCTAATTAAAAAGGTTATTGCAGATTGAGTTTTAACAACCTTATCCCTCAACGTTTTGAAACGATTAACGAGTCCTCTCATCAACCGGTTTCTTTTAAATAAATTATAACTCATCGTTATATTGTTTACACGTGCTCACTTTTAAATTATATGTAAATGTTTCTTTGACCTTTTTAAATAATTTTTCTTTTCTAATTTATTAAGCACTAGGTCAGTTTTATAAATAATAAAAATTTTTTATTTATATTTTCAATATTTCGCCACACCTTTGGGTGGCATCATCAGGAAACAGGAAACAAAAAATTAAATTTTCTTTTTTCAAAAATAACAAAAATTAAAATGAAATTATTTTTTCAAACAAAAACAGAAAAATTAAAAATCAAACGACAAAAAACTCAAATATTTAAACATTTACATTTTTATAAATTTAAAACTCAAAAAAACATTCAAGTAAAATAACTCAATAATTTTAAACATTTACATTCTTATAAAAATTTTAAAAAACAGAAAACATTCAAATTACTTTAAAATTTTAAAAAACTTAATACAAATACATTAACATAAACTTTCACGATAGAAATGTTACAAGCAATCATATACTCTCAAACGTTAATTAATTTTTATGCACTAAATGTCTATAACATTGCGCAACATTATCAGTATCAGCCTTAAAGTTTATTCTTTTTGTTGTTGGTATTTTAATTATTTGTAACATCTCTAACATATACCGACGCTTATAATTATTTTCTATATTTAAAACAGATGCATCTTCAAAGTTAGGATAATGATTAAATCTGGCACAATGGGAAGATAATGCAGTTTTTTGTGAATTATTAACGTCCCTGTATCTTTGATCAGACTTATGTCCAGCTATTCTAGTTTTTAGTTTATTTTTTGTCGTACCTACATATTCCTTATTACAATTCTCACTATCATTACCATTACAAGGTATTTTGTAAACTACATTTGACATGTCCCATTTTTTAATCTTATCTTTTTTTTTACTAAATAATCTATTTAAAGTATTATAAGTTTTGTATGCCATTTTATATTTATCCCCATCAAAAATTTTTGATTTTTCAATCCTTTCTGCTATTTCTGGTACATAAATTAAAGACTTGTAAACTTTAGTTTCTGTAACATCTCTTGTATTATTTGCTCTTCTAAACCTTAACTGTTTAAACAAACTATTTATCACTCTCATTGGAAAATTATTATCAATTAATATCTTTTTAACTTTATCTTTATTGCTTTTGTGAAATTCCTTATCACTTAGCTTAAGTACTTTTTCTATCAAATTTTTTCCCGTATTAATAATTATTCTTTTATTATGCTTTGAATAATAATTAATAATTCTCCCGGAAGCTGTTGGCTTTTGATACCAATCCATTTTTAGTTTATTCCCTCTCCTTACTACTAACGTATCTAAATAGGGCAATTTAAAATTATTTTCTATTTCCATTGTAAATTTTATACAACTATTGAAATTATTTAATGTTTCTAACATATTTTCAATACCAGATGCAGAAATAATACAAAACAAATCATCAACATATTTTGTCATTATTCTTGGTTTTATATTAACTTCATTAATGCACGTGTCTAATAATTTTTCCATAATAATATCTGCCACAACAGGGGAAGCTGGAGATCCCATTGGAAGCCCTTTTTGTTGCAAATATATGTTACCATTATATTGAAAGTATCTGTTATCTTCAATACAGAATTTTAAAATTCGTAAAAATAAACATTTTTCCATCCTAGTATATTCCTGTATTACGTTCCATTTTTCTTCAATAATATTCAATGCCAAATCAACAGGTATACTTGGAAATAAAGAGACTACATCAAAAGATACTAATTTTTCATCATTCAGAACACTTATGTTCCTTATCCTCTCTTTAAATTCAAGCGAATTTTTAACATTATATTTTGAATTTTCTGTAATCTTTTTTAAAATCATTGTAATATATTTACATAACTCATAAGATGGAGAATTTATAAAAGAACAAATCGGTCTTAAAGGAAAATCCTCCTTGTGAATTTTAGGTAACCCATACAATCTTGGAGCTGTAGAAACATTGGTTTTAAGCTTGTTTTTCTCTAAAATTGTAATAACTTTTTGTTTAAAAAGTTCTTCAACCAACACATTATTAATCTTCTGCAATTTTGTTGTTGGATCTTTGTTTGCTAACTTATAATTAGCAACATCCCCTACAATACTGTTAATTCTTAAAACATAATCACTCTTATTTAAAGCTACTGTGGTGTTACCTTTATCAGCTTTTAAGATGAGTATATCCCTATTTCTTCTCAAAAAACTATCCGCCTTTTTTACGTTTTCTAACATAAATCTATCCCTGTTAGTTAATTTAATCTTATTTAAATGATTATCTATTATTGAAGTTAATTTAGTCCTTGCTATTTCTTGTTCTTCTTTTGATTTTAATGTTTGCACTAAATCCTCTCCGTCCGTTATCATTTTTAAAACCGGAAAATCTTCTCGTTTAATGGGTAACGCATGTTTATGTCCTAATGAAAGAACCCACTGAACCTCATCTGGAATATCTAAATTAGTCTTATTTACAAACCACTTTTTGTTTAATTTAATACCTAACTCCTTCTTTTGTAATTCCCTCAAACCCTCAAACTTCTTTTTATGTATTTTATTTACCTTAACTTTTAAAGCTGCTCCTATTCTGTCTTCAAACTGCAAAAATCTTTCCATTGCTTCTCTTGATAAAAGTTTTTCCAAATCACTTTCAATCATTATTAGCTCCCTTTGAAAATACTTCAATAATTTATGTTTTTCAAGAATTGAACATCTTAATATTTTATCTCTTAAATCAAACAGGTATTTCTCCATGATGTGTTTGATTGTCCATTTTCCCTCCATCTTGAAAATATTAGGAATATTCTTTGTTGCATTCACAATAAATTTTGGTACAATTCCTGAATTACGGCATCTAATTAAAAAGGTTATTGCAGATTGAGTTTTAACAACCTTATCCCTCAACGTTTTGAAACGATTAACGAGTCCTCTCATCAACCGGTTTCTTTTAAATAAATTATAACTCATCGTTATATTGTTTACACGTGCTCACTTTTAAATTATATGTAAATGTTTCTTTGACCTTTTTAAATAATTTTTCTTTTCTAATTTATTAAGCACTAGGTCAGTTTTATAAATAATAAAAATTTTTTATTTATATTTTCAATATTTCGCCACACCTTTGGGTGGCATCATCAGGAAACAGGAAACAAAAAATTAAATTTTCTTTTTTCAAAAATAACAAAAATTAAAATGAAATTATTTTTTCAAACAAAAACAGAAAAATTAAAAATCAAACGACAAAAAACTCAAATATTTAAACATTTACATTTTTATAAATTTAAAACTCAAAAAAACATTCAAGTAAAATAACTCAATAATTTTAAACATTTACATTCTTATAAAAATTTTAAAAAACAGAAAACATTCAAATTACTTTAAAATTTTAAAAAACTTAATACAAATACATTAACATAAACTTTCACGATAGAAATGTTACAAGCAATCATATACTCTCAAACGTTAATTAATTTTTATGCACTAAATGTCTATAACATTGCGCAACATTATCAGTATCAGCCTTAAAGTTTATTCTTTTTGTTGTTGGTATTTTAATTATTTGTAACATCTCTAACATATACCGACGCTTATAATTATTTTCTATATTTAAAACAGATGCATCTTCAAAGTTAGGATAATGATTAAATCTGGCACAATGGGAAGATAATGCAGTTTTTTGTGAATTATTAACGTCCCTGTATCTTTGATCAGACTTATGTCCAGCTATTCTAGTTTTTAGTTTATTTTTTGTCGTACCTACATATTCCTTATTACAATTCTCACTATCATTACCATTACAAGGTATTTTGTAAACTACATTTGACATGTCCCATTTTTTAATCTTATCTTTTGTTTTACTAAATAATCTATTTAAAGTATTATAAGTTTTGTATGCCATTTTATATTTATCCCCATCAAAAATTTTTGATTTTTCAATCCTTTCTGCTATTTCTGGTACATAAATTAAAGACTTGTAAACTTTAGTTTCTGTAACATCTCTTGTATTATTTGCTCTTCTAAACCTTAACTGTTTAAACAAACTATTTATCACTCTCATTGGAAAATTATTATCAATTAATATCTTTTTAACTTTATCTTTATTGCTTTTGTGAAATTCCTTATCACTTAGCTTAAGTACTTTTTCTATCAAATTTTTTCCCGTATTAATAATTATTCTTTTATTATGCTTTGAATAATAATTAATAATTCTCCCGGAAGCTGTTGGCTTTTGATACCAATCCATTTTTAGTTTATTCCCTCTCCTTACTACTAACGTATCTAAATAGGGCAATTTAAAATTATTTTCTATTTCCATTGTAAATTTTATACAACTATTGAAATTATTTAATGTTTCTAACATATTTTCAATACCAGATGCAGAAATAATACAAAACAAATCATCAACATATTTTGTCATTATTCTTGGTTTTATATTAACTTCATTAATGCACGTGTCTAATAATTTTTCCATAATAATATCTGCCACAACAGGGGAAGCTGGAGATCCCATTGGAAGCCCTTTTTGTTGCAAATATATGTTACCATTATATTGAAAGTATCTGTTATCTTCAATACAGAATTTTAAAATTCGTAAAAATAAACATTTTTCCATCCTAGTATATTCCTGTATTACGTTCCATTTTTCTTCAATAATATTCAATGCCAAATCAACAGGTATACTTGGAAATAAAGAGACTACATCAAAAGATACTAATTTTTCATCATTCAGAACACTTATGTTCCTTATCCTCTCTTTAAATTCAAGCGAATTTTTAACATTATATTTTGAATTTTCTGTAATCTTTTTTAAAATCATTGTAATATATTTACATAACTCATAAGATGGAGAATTTATAAAAGAACAAATCGGTCTTAAAGGAAAATCCTCCTTGTGAATTTTAGGTAACCCATACAATCTTGGAGCTGTAGAAACATTGGTTTTAAGCTTGTTTTTCTCTAAAATTGTAATAACTTTTTGTTTAAAAAGTTCTTCAACCAACACATTATTAATCTTCTGCAATTTTGTTGTTGGATCTTTGTTTGCTAACTTATAATTAGCAACATCCCCTACAATACTGTTAATTCTTAAAACATAATCACTCTTATTTAAAGCTACTGTGGTGTTACCTTTATCAGCTTTTAAGATGAGTATATCCCTATTTCTTCTCAAAAAACTATCCGCCTTTTTTACGTTTTCTAACATAAATCTATCCCTGTTAGTTAATTTAATCTTATTTAAATGATTATCTATTATTGAAGTTAATTTAGTCCTTGCTATTTCTTGTTCTTCTTTTGATTTTAATGTTTGCACTAAATCCTCTCCGTCCGTTATCATTTTTAAAACCGGAAAATCTTCTCGTTTAATGGGTAACGCATGTTTATGTCCTAATGAAAGAACCCACTGAACCTCATCTGGAATATCTAAATTAGTCTTATTTACAAACCACTTTTTGTTTAATTTAATACCTAACTCCTTCTTTTGTAATTCCCTCAAACCCTCAAACTTCTTTTTATGTATTTTATTTACCTTAACTTTTAAAGCTGCTCCTATTCTGTCTTCAAACTGCAAAAATCTTTCCATTGCTTCTCTTGATAAAAGTTTTTCCAAATCACTTTCAATCATTATTAGCTCCCTTTGAAAATACTTCAATAATTTATGTTTTTCAAGAATTGAACATCTTAATATTTTATCTCTTAAATCAAACAGGTATTTCTCCATGATGTGTTTGATTGTCCATTTTCCCTCCATCTTGAAAATATTAGGAATATTCTTTGTTGCATTCACAATAAATTTTGGTACAATTCCTGAATTACGGCATCTAATTAAAAAGGTTATTGCAGATTGAGTTTTAACAACCTTATCCCTCAACGTTTTGAAACGATTAACGAGTCCTCTCATCAACCGGTTTCTTTTAAATAAATTATAACTCATCGTTATATTGTTTACACGTGCTCACTTTTAAATTATATGTAAATGTTTCTTTGACCTTTTTAAATAATTTTTCTTTTCTAATTTATTAAGCACTAGGTCAGTTTTATAAATAATAAAAATTTTTTATTTATATTTTCAATATTTCGCCACACCTTTGGGTGGCATCATCAGGAAACAGGAAACAAAAAATTAAATTTTCTTTTTTCAAAAATAACAAAAATTAAAATGAAATTATTTTTTCAAACAAAAACAGAAAAATTAAAAATCAAACGACAAAAAACTCAAATATTTAAACATTTACATTTTTATAAATTTAAAACTCAAAAAACATTCAAGTAAAATAACTCAATAATTTTAAACATTTACATTCTTATAAAAATTTTAAAAACAGAAAACATTCAAATTACTTTAAAATTTTAAAAAACTTAATACAAATACATTAACATAAACTTTCACGATAGAAATGTTACAA
Organism: Gymnosoma rotundatum; assembly: GCA_916610165.2. Lineage (NCBI taxonomy): Eukaryota > Metazoa > Arthropoda > Insecta > Diptera > Tachinidae > Gymnosoma > Gymnosoma rotundatum. The sequence continues at coordinate 39,694,325 of OU744338.1, forward strand.
GCAATCATATACTCTCAAACGTTAATTAATTTTTATGCACTAAATGTCTATAACATTGCGCAACATTATCAGTATCAGCCTTAAAGTTTATTCTTTTTGTTGTTGGTATTTTAATTATTTGTAACATCTCTAACATATACCGACGCTTATAATTATTTTCTATATTTAAAACAGATGCATCTTCAAAGTTAGGATAATGATTAAATCTGGCACAATGGGAAGATAATGCAGTTTTTTGTGAATTATTAACGTCCCTGTATCTTTGATCAGACTTATGTCCAGCTATTCTAGTTTTTAGTTTATTTTTTGTCGTACCTACATATTCCTTATTACAATTCTCACTATCATTACCATTACAAGGTATTTTGTAAACTACATTTGACATGTCCCATTTTTTAATCTTATCTTTTGTTTTACTAAATAATCTATTTAAAGTATTATAAGTTTTGTATGCCATTTTATATTTATCCCCATCAAAAATTTTTGATTTTTCAATCCTTTCTGCTATTTCTGGTACATAAATTAAAGACTTGTAAACTTTAGTTTCTGTAACATCTCTTGTATTATTTGCTCTTCTAAACCTTAACTGTTTAAACAAACTATTTATCACTCTCATTGGAAAATTATTATCAATTAATATCTTTTTAACTTTATCTTTATTGCTTTTGTGAAATTCCTTATCACTTAGCTTAAGTACTTTTTCTATCAAATTTTTTCCCGTATTAATAATTATTCTTTTATTATGCTTTGAATAATAATTAATAATTCTCCCGGAAGCTGTTGGCTTTTGATACCAATCCATTTTTAGTTTATTCCCTCTCCTTACTACTAACGTATCTAAATAGGGCAATTTAAAATTATTTTCTATTTCCATTGTAAATTTTATACAACTATTGAAATTATTTAATGTTTCTAACATATTTTCAATACCAGATGCAGAAATAATACAAAACAAATCATCAACATATTTTGTCATTATTCTTGGTTTTATATTAACTTCATTAATGCACGTGTCTAATAATTTTTCCATAATAATATCTGCCACAACAGGGGAAGCTGGAGATCCCATTGGAAGCCCTTTTTGTTGCAAATATATGTTACCATTATATTGAAAGTATCTGTTATCTTCAATACAGAATTTTAAAATTCGTAAAAATAAACATTTTTCCATCCTAGTATATTCCTGTATTACGTTCCATTTTTCTTCAATAATATTCAATGCCAAATCAACAGGTATACTTGGAAATAAAGAGACTACATCAAAAGATACTAATTTTTCATCATTCAGAACACTTATGTTCCTTATCCTCTCTTTAAATTCAAGCGAATTTTTAACATTATATTTTGAATTTTCTGTAATCTTTTTTAAAATCATTGTAATATATTTACATAACTCATAAGATGGAGAATTTATAAAAGAACAAATCGGTCTTAAAGGAAAATCCTCCTTGTGAATTTTAGGTAACCCATACAATCTTGGAGCTGTAGAAACATTGGTTTTAAGCTTGTTTTTCTCTAAAATTGTAATAACTTTTTGTTTAAAAAGTTCTTCAACCAACACATTATTAATCTTCTGCAATTTTGTTGTTGGATCTTTGTTTGCTAACTTATAATTAGCAACATCCCCTACAATACTGTTAATTCTTAAAACATAATCACTCTTATTTAAAGCTACTGTGGTGTTACCTTTATCAGCTTTTAAGATGAGTATATCCCTATTTCTTCTCAAAAAACTATCCGCCTTTTTTACGTTTTCTAACATAAATCTATCCCTGTTAGTTAATTTAATCTTATTTAAATGATTATCTATTATTGAAGTTAATTTAGTCCTTGCTATTTCTTGTTCTTCTTTTGATTTTAATGTTTGCACTAAATCCTCTCCGTCCGTTATCATTTTTAAAACCGGAAAATCTTCTCGTTTAATGGGTAACGCATGTTTATGTCCTAATGAAAGAACCCACTGAACCTCATCTGGAATATCTAAATTAGTCTTATTTACAAACCACTTTTTGTTTAATTTAATACCTAACTCCTTCTTTTGTAATTCCCTCAAACCCTCAAACTTCTTTTTATGTATTTTATTTACCTTAACTTTTAAAGCTGCTCCTATTCTGTCTTCAAACTGCAAAAATCTTTCCATTGCTTCTCTTGATAAAAGTTTTTCCAAATCACTTTCAATCATTATTAGCTCCCTTTGAAAATACTTCAATAATTTATGTTTTTCAAGAATTGAACATCTTAATATTTTATCTCTTAAATCAAACAGGTATTTCTCCATGATGTGTTTGATTGTCCATTTTCCCTCCATCTTGAAAATATTAGGAATATTCTTTGTTGCATTCACAATAAATTTTGGTACAATTCCTGAATTACGGCATCTAATTAAAAAGGTTATTGCAGATTGAGTTTTAACAACCTTATCCCTCAACGTTTTGAAACGATTAACGAGTCCTCTCATCAACCGGTTTCTTTTAAATAAATTATAACTCATCGTTATATTGTTTACACGTGCTCACTTTTAAATTATATGTAAATGTTTCTTTGACCTTTTTAAATAATTTTTCTTTTCTAATTTATTAAGCACTAGGTCAGTTTTATAAATAATAAAAATTTTTTATTTATATTTTCAATATTTCCCCACACCTTTGGGTGGCATCATCAGGAAACAGGAAACAAAAAATTAAATTTTCTTTTTTCAAAAATAACAAAAATTAAAATGAAATTATTTTTTCAAACAAAAACAGAAAAATCAAACGACAAAAAACTCAAATATTTAAACATTTACATTTTTATAAATTTAAAACTCAAAAAACATTCAAGTAAAATAACTCAATAATTTTAAACATTTACATTCTTATAAAAATTTTAAAAACAGAAAACATTCAAATTACTTTAAAATTTTAAAAAACTTAATACAAATACATTAACATAAACTTTCACGATAGAAATGTTACAAGCAATCATATACTCTCAAACGTTAATTAATTTTTATGCACTAAATGTCTATAACATTGCGCAACATTATCAGTATCAGCCTTAAAGTTTATTCTTTTTGTTGTTGGTATTTTAATTATTTGTAACATCTCTAACATATACCGACGCTTATAATTATTTTCTATATTTAAAACAGATGCATCTTCAAAGTTAGGATAATGATTAAATCTGGCACAATGGGAAATATTTGAGTTTTTTGTCGTTTGATTTTTAATTTTTCTGTTTTTGTTTGAAAAAAATAATTTCATTTTAATTTTTGTTATTTTTGAAAAAAGAAAATTTAATTTTTTGTTTCCTGTTTCCTGATGATGCCACCCAAAGGTGTGGCGAAATATTGAAAATATAAATAAAAAATTTTTATTATTTATAAAACTGACCTAGTGCTTAATAAATTAGAAAAGAAAAATTATTAAAAAGGTCAAAGAAACATTTACATATAATTTAAAAGTGAGCACGTGTAAACAATATAACGATGAGTTATAATTTATTTAAAAGAAACCGGTTGATGAGAGGACTCGTTAATCGTTTCAAAACGTTGAGGGATAAGGTTGTTAAAACTCAATCTGCAATAACCTTTTTAATTAGATGCCGTAATTCAGGAATTGTACCAAAATTTATTGTGAATGCAACAAAGAATATTCCTAATATTTTCAAGATGGAGGGAAAATGGACAATCAAACACATCATGGAGAAATACCTGTTTGATTTAAGAGATAAAATATTAAGATGTTCAATTCTTGAAAAACATAAATTATTGAAGTATTTTCAAAGGGAGCTAATAATGATTGAAAGTGATTTGGAAAAACTTTTATCAAGAGAAGCAATGGAAAGATTTTTGCAGTTTGAAGACAGAATAGGAGCAGCTTTAAAAGTTAAGGTAAATAAAATACATAAAAAGAAGTTTGAGGGTTTGAGGGAATTACAAAAGAAGGAGTTAGGTATTAAATTAAACAAAAAGTGGTTTGTAAATAAGACTAATTTAGATATTCCAGATGGAGGTTCAGTGGGTTCTTTCATTAGGACATAACATGCGTTACCCATTAAACGAGAAGATTTTCCGGTTTTAAAATGATAACGGACGGAGAGGATTTAGTGCAAACATTAAAATCAAAAGAAGAACAAGAAATAGCAAGGACTAAATTAACTTCAATAATAGATAATCATTTAAATAAGATTAAATTAACTAACAGGGATAGATTTATGTTAGAAAAATTATTAGACACGTGCATTAATGAAGTTAATATAAAACCAAGAATAATGACAAAATATGTTGATGATTTGTTTTGTATTATTTCTGCATCTGGTATTGAAAATATGTTAGAAACATTAAATAATTTCAATAGTTGTATAAAATTTACAATGAAAATAGAAAATAATTTTAAATTGCCCTATTTAGATACGTTAGTAGTAAGGAGAGGGAATAAACTAAAAATGGATTGGTATCAAAAGCCAACAGCTTCCGGGAGAATTATTAATTATTATTCAAAGCATAATAAAAGAATAATTATTAATACGGGAAAAAATTTGATAGAAAAAGTACTTAAGCTAAGTGATAAGGAATTTCACAAAAGCAATAAAGATAAAGTTAAAAAGATATTAATTGATAATAATTTTCCAATGAGAGTGATAAATAGTTTGTTTAAACAGTTAAGGTTTAGAAGAGCAAATAATACAAGAGATGTTACAGAAACTAAAGTTTACAAGTCTTTAATTTATGTACCAGAAATAGCAGAAAGGATTGAAAAATCAAAAATTTTTGATGGGGATAAATATAAAATGGCATACAAAACTTATAATACTTTAAATAGATTATTTAGTAAAACAAAAGATAAGATTAAAAAATGGGACATGTCAAATGTAGTTTACAAAATACCTTGTAATGGTAATGATAGTGAGAATTGTAATAAGGAATATGTAGGTACGACAAAAAATAAACTAAAAACTAGAATAGCTGGACATAAGTCTGATCAAAGATACAGGGACGTTAATAATTCACAAAAAACTGCATTATCTTCCCATTGTGCCAGATTTAATCATTATCCTAACTTTGAAGATGCATCTGTTTTAAATATAGAAAATAATTATAAGCGTCGGTATATGTTAGAGATGTTACAAATAATTAAAATACCAACAACAAAAAGAATAAACTTTAAGGCTGATACTGATAATGTTGCGCAATGTTATAGACATTTAGTGCATAAAAATTAATTAACGTTTGAGAGTATATGATTGCTTGTAACATTTCTATCGTGAAAGTTTATGTTAATGTATTTGTATTAAGTTTTTTAAAATTTTAAAGTAATTTGAATGTTTTCTGTTTTTAAAATTTTTATAAGAATGTAAATGTTTAAAATTATTGAGTTATTTTACTTGAATGTTTTTTGAGTTTTAAATTTATAAAAATGTAAATGTTTAAATATTTGAGTTTTTTGTCGTTTGATTTTTAATTTTTCTGTTTTTGTTTGAAAAAATAATTTCATTTTAATTTTTGTTATTTTTGAAAAAAGAAAATTTAATTTTTTGTTTCCTGTTTCCTGATGATGCCACCCAAAGGTGTGGCGAAATATTGAAAATATAAATAAAAAATTTTTATTATTTATAAAACTGACCTAGTGCTTAATAAATTAGAAAAGAAAAATTATTTAAAAAGGTCAAAGAAACATTTACATATAATTTAAAAGTGAGCACGTGTAAACAATATAACGATGAGTTATAATTTATTTAAAAGAAACCGGTTGATGAGAGGACTCGTTAATCGTTTCAAAACGTTGAGGGATAAGGTTGTTAAAACTCAATCTGCAATAACCTTTTTAATTAGATGCCGTAATTCAGGAATTGTACCAAAATTTATTGTGAATGCAACAAAGAATATTCCTAATATTTTCAAGATGGAGGGAAAATGGACAATCAAACACATCATGGAGAAATACCTGTTTGATTTAAGAGATAAAATATTAAGATGTTCAATTCTTGAAAAACATAAATTATTGAAGTATTTTCAAAGGGAGCTAATAATGATTGAAAGTGATTTGGAAAAACTTTTATCAAGAGAAGCAATGGAAAGATTTTTGCAGTTTGAAGACAGAATAGGAGCAGCTTTAAAAGTTAAGGTAAATAAAATACATAAAAAGAAGTTTGAGGGTTTGAGGGAATTACAAAAGAAGGAGTTAGGTATTAAATTAAACAAAAAGTGGTTTGTAAATAAGACTAATTTAGATATTCCAGATGAGGTTCAGTGGGTTCTTTCATTAGGACATAAACATGCGTTACCCATTAAACGAGAAGATTTTCCGGTTTTAAAAATGATAACGGACGGAGAGGATTTAGTGCAAACATTAAAATCAAAAGAAGAACAAGAAATAGCAAGGACTAAATTAACTTCAATAATAGATAATCATTTAAATAAGATTAAATTAACTAACAGGGATAGATTTATGTTAGAAAACGTAAAAAAGGCGGATAGTTTTTTGAGAAGAAATAGGGATATACTCATCTTAAAAGCTGATAAAGGTAACACCACAGTAGCTTTAAATAAGAGTGATTATGTTTTAAGAATTAACAGTATTGTAGGGGATGTTGCTAATTATAAGTTAGCAAACAAAGATCCAACAACAAAATTGCAGAAGATTAATAATGTGTTGGTTGAAGAACTTTTTAAACAAAAAGTTATTACAATTTTAGAGAAAAACAAGCTTAAAACCAATGTTTCTACAGCTCCAAGATTGTATGGGTTACCTAAAATTCACAAGGAGGATTTTCCTTTAAGACCGATTTGTTCTTTTATAAATTCTCCATCTTATGAGTTATGTAAATATATTACAATGATTTTAAAAAAGATTACAGAAAATTCAAAATATAATGTTAAAAATTCGCTTGAATTTAAAGAGAGGATAAGGAACATAAGTGTTCTGAATGATGAAAAATTAGTATCTTTTGATGTAGTCTCTTTATTTCCAAGTATACCTGTTGATTTGGCATTGAATATTATTGAAGAAAAATGGAACGTAATACAGGAATATACTAGGATGGAAAAATGTTTATTTTTACGAATTTTAAAATTCTGTATTGAAGATAACAGATACTTTCAATATAATGGTAACATATATTTGCAACAAAAAGGGCTTCCAATGGGATCTCCAGCTTCCCCTGTTGTGGCAGATATTATTATGGAAAAATTATTAGACACGTGCATTAATGAAGTTAATATAAAACCAAGAATAATGACAAAATATGTTGATGATTTGTTTTGTATTATTTCTGCATCTGGTATTGAAAATATGTTAGAAACATTAAATAATTTCAATAGTTGTATAAAATTTACAATAGAAATAGAAAATAATTTTAAATTGCCCTATTTAGATACGTTAGTAGTAAGGAGAGGGAATAAACTAAAAATGGATTGGTATCAAAAGCCAACAGCTTCCGGGAGAATTATTAATTATTATTCAAAGCATAATAAAAGAATAATTATTAATACGGGAAAAAATTTGATAGAAAAAGTACTTAAGCTAAGTGATAAGGAATTTCACAAAAGCAATAAAGATAAAGTTAAAAAGATATTAATTGATAATAATTTTCCAATGAGAGTGATAAATAGTTTGTTTAAACAGTTAAGGTTTAGAAGAGCAAATAATACAAGAGATGTTACAGAAACTAAAGTTTACAAGTCTTTAATTTATGTACCAGAAATAGCAGAAAGGATTGAAAAATCAAAAATTTTTGATGGGGATAAATATAAAATGGCATACAAAACTTATAATACTTTAAATAGATTATTTAGTAAAACAAAAGATAAGATTAAAAAATGGGACATGTCAAATGTAGTTTACAAAATACCTTGTAATGGTAATGATAGTGAGAATTGTAATAAGGAATATGTAGGTACGACAAAAAATAAACTAAAAACTAGAATAGCTGGACATAAGTCTGATCAAAGATACAGGGACGTTAATAATTCACAAAAAACTGCATTATCTTCCCATTGTGCCAGATTTAATCATTATCCTAACTTTGAAGATGCATCTGTTTTAAATATAGAAAATAATTATAAGCGTCGGTATATGTTAGAGATGTTACAAATAATTAAAATACCAACAACAAAAAGAATAAACTTTAAGGCTGATACTGATAATGTTGCGCAATGTTATAGACATTTAGTGCATAAAAATTAATTAACGTTTGAGAGTATATGATTGCTTGTAACATTTCTATCGTGAAAGTTTATGTTAATGTATTTGTATTAAGTTTTTTAAAATTTTAAAGTAATTTGAATGTTTTCTGTTTTTTAAAATTTTTATAAGAATGTAAATGTTTAAAATTATTGAGTTATTTTACTTGAATGTTTTTTTGAGTTTTAAATTTATAAAAATGTAAATGTTTAAATATTTGAGTTTTTTGTCGTTTGATTTTTAATTTTTCTGTTTTTGTTTGAAAAAATAATTTCATTTTAATTTTTGTTATTTTTGAAAAAAGAAAATTTAATTTTTTGTTTCCTGTTTCCTGATGATGCCACCCAAAGGTGTGGCGAAATATTGAAAATATAAATAAAAAATTTTTATTATTTATAAAACTGACCTAGTGCTTAATAAATTAGAAAAGAAAAATTATTTAAAAAGGTCAAAGAAACATTTACATATAATTTAAAAGTGAGCACGTGTAAACAATATAACGATGAGTTATAATTTATTTAAAAGAAACCGGTTGATGAGAGGACTCGTTAATCGTTTCAAAACGTTGAGGGATAAGGTTGTTAAAACTCAATCTGCAATAACCTTTTTAATTAGATGCCGTAATTCAGGAATTGTACCAAAATTTATTGTGAATGCAACAAAGAATATTCCTAATATTTTCAAGATGGAGGGAAAATGGACAATCAAACACATCATGGAGAAATACCTGTTTGATTTAAGAGATAAAATATTAAGATGTTCAATTCTTGAAAAACATAAATTATTGAAGTATTTTCAAAGGGAGCTAATAATGATTGAAAGTGATTTGGAAAAACTTTTATCAAGAGAAGCAATGGAAAGATTTTTGCAGTTTGAAGACAGAATAGGAGCAGCTTTAAAAGTTAAGGTAAATAAAATACATAAAAAGAAGTTTGAACAAAAAGTGGTTTGTAAATAAGACTAATTTAGATATTCCAGATGAGGTTCAGTGGGTTCTTTCATTAGGACATAAACATGCGTTACCCATTAAACGAGAAGATTTTCCGGTTTTAAAAATGATAACGGACGGAGAGGATTTAGTGCAAACATTAAAATCAAAAGAAGAACAAGAAATAGCAAGGACTAAATTAACTTCAATAATAGATAATCATTTAAATAAGATTAAATTAACTAACAGGGATAGATTTATGTTAGAAAACGTAAAAAAGGCGGATAGTTTTTTGAGAAGAAATAGGGATATACTCATCTTAAAAGCTGATAAAGGTAACACCACAGTAGCTTTAAATAAGAGTGATTATGTTTTAAGAATTAACAGTATTGTAGGGGATGTTGCTAATTATAAGTTAGCAAACAAAGATCCAACAACAAAATTGCAGAGGATTAATAATGTGTTGGTTGAAGAACTTTTTAAACAAAAAGTTATTACAATTTTAGAGAAAAACAAGCTTAAAACCAATGTTTCTACAGCTCCAAGATTGTATGGGTTACCTAAAATTCACAAGGAGGATTTTCCTTTAAGACCGATTTGTTCTTTTATAAATTCTCCATCTTATGAGTTATGTAAATATATTACAATGATTTTAAAAAAGATTACAGAAAATTCAAAATATAATGTTAAAAATTCGCTTGAATTTAAAGAGAGGATAAGGAACATAAGTGTTCTGAATGATGAAAAATTAGTATCTTTTGATGTAGTCTCTTTATTTCCAAGTATACCTGTTGATTTGGCATTGAATATTATTGAAGAAAAATGGAACGTAATACAGGAATATACTAGGATGGAAAAATGTTTATTTTTACGAATTTTAAAATTCTGTATTGAAGATAACAGATACTTTCAATATAATGGTAACATATATTTGCAACAAAAAGGGCTTCCAATGGGATCTCCAGCTTCCCCTGTTGTGGCAGATATTATTATGGAAAAATTATTAGACACGTGCATTAATGAAGTTAATATAAAACCAAGAATAATGACAAAATATGTTGATAATTTGTTTTGTATTATTTCTGCATCTGGTATTGAAAATATGTTATAAACATTAAATAATTTCAATAGTTGTATAAAATTTACAATGGAAATAGAAAATAATTTTAAATTGCCCTATTTAGATACGTTAGTAGTAAGGAGAGGGAATAAACTAAAAATGGATTGGTATCAAAAGCCAACAGCTTCCGGGAGAATTATTAATTATTATTCAAAGCATAATAAAAGAATAATTATTAATACGGGAAAAAAATTTGATAGAAAAAGTACTTAAGCTAAGTGATAAGGAATTTCACAAAAGCAATAAAGATAAAGTTAAAAAGATATTAATTGATAATAATTTTCCAATGAGAGTGATAAATAGTTTGTTTAAACAGTTAAGGTTTAGAAGAGCAAATAATACAAGAGATGTTACAGAAACTAAAGTTTACAAGTCTTTAATTTATGTACCAGAAATAGCAGAAAGGATTGAAAAATCAAAAATTTTTGATGGGGATAAATATAAAATGGCATACAAAACTTATAATACTTTAAATAGATTATTTAGTAAAACAAAAGATAAGATTAAAAAATGGGACATGTCAAATGTAGTTTACAAAATACCTTGTAATGGTAATGATAGTGAGAATTGTAATAAGGAATATGTAGGTACGACAAAAAATAAACTAAAAACTAGAATAGCTGGACATAAGTCTGATCAAAGATACAGGGACGTTAATAATTCACAAAAAACTGCATTATCTTCCCATTGTGCCAGATTTAATCATTATCCTAACTTTGAAGATGCATCTGTTTTAAATATAGAAAATAATTATAAGCGTCGGTATATGTTAGAGATGTTACAAATAATTAAAATACCAACAACAAAAAGAATAAACTTTAAGGCTGATACTGATAATGTTGCGCAATGTTATAGACATTTAGTGCATAAAAATTAATTAACGTTTGAGAGTATATGATTGCTTGTAACATTTCTATCGTGAAAGTTTATGTTAATGTATTTGTATTAAGTTTTTTAAAATTTTAAAGTAATTTGAATGTTTTCTGTTTTTAAAATTTTTATAAGAATGTAAATGTTTAAAATTATTGAGTTATTTTACTTGAATGTTTTTTGAGTTTTAAATTTATAAAAATGTAAATGTTTAAATATTTGAGTTTTTTGTCGTTTGATTTTTAATTTTTCTGTTTTTGTTTGAAAAAATAATTTCATTTTAATTTTTGTTATTTTTGAAAAAAGAAAATTTAATTTTTTGTTTCCTGTTTCCTGATGATGCCACCCAAAGGTGTGGCGAAATATTGAAAATATAAATAAAAAATTTTTATTATTTATAAAACTGACCTAGTGCTTAATAAATTAGAAAAGAAAAAAAACATCTTAATTTACATTTATTTGATTTTTATGATTTAAGGTAAAATTTCTTGTTTTATTTGACATTTTAAATTTAAGAAAATTTATTTCATTTATAGTTGGGATTGTTTCATTACCATTTAAATTTAATTAAAAGACTTATCCATTATTTCATTTATTTACATTTTTTTAATTATATCAATTATAATTATATTTACTAATGGTAATGGAAGTTGTTAAAATACTGAAAACAATTGGCAATAACTAATTTCTTTATCTAAATTTTATAAATTGATTGAATTTTATATTTGGCTGGTGTTGTTAATTAGAATTGTTAGCATACATGGGAGTAATTAATTAGTAAGAAAAATTAATTGACGATTTCATTCGCATTGAATGATAAATAACATAATGCTAATAATTTTTTAGCATTTATTACTTTTCTAAATAATAATGATTTTTAATGAAAAGGTTTCATTGGTAATTAGTTAAAAAAACAAAATCATTACCATTGACTAATGATTAAATGGTTTAACATCATTATCATTAATGAATATGTTCGTTGTCTTTGTACACGAAATACGCATCTTTAAGTATAAAACAGCAATGTTTTTGAACGGTATTTAGATAAAAAAAATTGGTAAAATATTTATGTTTTTAATTTCTCAGGACAAATGAGATACTATTGGAACCTATATTGTTTTTGCGTAAATTATAAGAGCTGCTAGTTGTGGTTAAGGTTGAGTTTAGATCTCAGACATCAAGTTTTACACCTATCTAACTTAAAAAAGATAAATTATTAAGATTTTCAAGTGTAGATCTATTTACAATTTATTTATTTTATGTTTTTTTTAAGTTTTTGCGATCAAAAATATGTGTTTCATATAAACAATTACTTTTGATTCAATTGTAATAACACGATTTCATTGAAATTTCATTACCATTATTTAAAAAAAATTATAATTTAATTTTTTTTCATTGTCATTATTTCAAACAATGCCAATGAAATTTCAATGGTAATGAAAAAATCCCAAGTATGATTGTTAGCAACGACGTTTGTTAAAAGTAATGCTTTGAAACCATTACATAATGATTTGATTTTTTTTAACTCCTTAAAAAAACGTTTTTTATTTATTTCCAAATAAAACTTTAATTAAAGTTTTAAATGATTTTATTATTTAATATAAAACTTTTGTTTTTATTTTTCAATTAAATGTATAATTAACAGCATTAAAAATTTAATTAATTAAATTTCAATCTGAAAACAAATAAACCTTTAATAGGTGCAAGAACTTATTTCTGTTTAACTAATAATGAAACTTTCTCATTTAATAATTTTTGCAAAAAATCGACTTTAAAACAGATTTCATCTGTCTGTCAATAACTGTTCAAAAGTATGGCCATACATCAAATTGTATGAACTATTTAATTTATAATTTAGAATATTAATACTCTTTCTATAACGGCTGTAGCAATAGACAATCTGTCCAATTTGCTAGCTTTTGTTCAAAAGTTTGTCCACATGCATCAAATTACATCAACTATTGGGAAACTCTTTAATTTCCATTAAAATTTTATACTTGTTATTATAGCGGAGTTACGAATACAGGCTCGTTGTAAATTTTAAGCACCTGTCTAAAACTGTTCAAAACTATGGCCATATACATAAAATTAAATGACATATTGTGGCACCCTTTAATTTAAAATTTTGAATATTAATACTTGTTACTATAACAGTCATAACAATCAACATTCTGTTGAATTTGCAAGCTTTTGTCTATAATAGTTTAAAAGAAAGGCTTATATAGGTATATTTACAGCTTGACGTTGGCAATACATCAAGCTGTATGTTTTACGGGGTACATTGCAGAAGCAAATGTGCCTAAAAGATTATTATTCAGACTTCGTTTTGCACCGTCAATATTCCGAATTAGGATGACATTCACTATTTCCGCGAAACAATTAAAAGTGTGCGATAAAAATTATATACAATTTGTTAAAAGGATTGAAATCCATGTGTTTGAAGATAAATACGTCAAGTTAAGTACGTTTTTTCAAAAATATAGCATGCGATAAATTTTTTCTCCCATACATACAGTATAATTTTTATAGTAAATTCCGAACTTTTTTAACAAATACTACAATTTTCTCATATACGGTATGTTCTAAAAGGGATTTAGTAACTGTGACCAAACCCTTCGATCTCAAAGAATCAAACCTATTGGGAAATCAAGGACACATACAGAGCTATTAAATTATTAACACAGTTTATTCAAATTGAATTTGTGAAAATTTTTATAAGACGCTAAAAATTGACAGTGCAATTTTCTTATATACCATGAGTCTTATGAGGGATTTTGTTACTGTGACCTAACACTTCGATCTCAGAGAATTAGACCTCTTGGAAATTAAGTGCCCTTGATTTTAAGGTTTTAGCCATATTGATAAAATCCCTCACAGAACTCATCGTATATGAGAAAATTACACTGTCAATTTTCAGCGTCTTATAAAAAATTGCACAAATTCAATTTAAATAGACTGTGTTCACAGTTTAATAGCTCTATATGTTCTCTTGATTTCCCTGTATCGCTGTAATCGTATTTATTAAAAAAGTGCGGAATTTATTATACAAATTGTAATGTATGTATGGGAGAAAAAATTTATCGCATACTACATTTTTTTAAAAACGTATTTAATTTGACGTATTTATCTTCACACACATTTAAAATCCATTAAACTGCCTCGAAATGCGTCCAGTGGAAAAATTATAGGGTTAAATTACATCAGTCTTTAGAAAAACTTTAAGGATAGAAAGGGTGTCCAAAAACTGGTGAGTGTTCTAAGGGGTGTATTACACACATTTGCGCTAACTCCTTTAGATTTATAATCCTTTAATTAGTTTTCAAAAACTTAGAGCTATAATATTAATCCGTGAAAATGAAATTTATTCTTGTTGTTTTTAATTGTTAAGTAACAAATAAATATGTTAAAACTTTTTTGTGAACTTTCTTTATGTTTTTTACAAGTCTCAGCCATCCTTAATGAACAGCAGATTATGTGTAACCAAATTTCCAAATTCTTAAATCCCGAAACATATGAAGCTCATTTCATTAAATACTTCTGAGAAGTACTTAAGACTCACAGAGCTTTTAAAAACCTTTTTTTTGGGCTTCCAGCCCGATTTCTTTAAAAAATTAGATACAAAATAACTTCTGACTTCTTTAAAAAAATATCAATATTAATAAAATTAAGTATATATAATTATTGTTTTACATACCTTTTTTTAAATACCAGGAAATTTTCAAATTAAGAAATAATTTTTAGTTTTCAAACAGCCACAAAAAATGTTTAATTAAGGAGCAGCACATGTTTGTAGACAACAATACAAATACAATTTATCTTAAAACTTTTCTTTTAATTTCATATTCAACTCACAGTTTGATTTAATGACAATTTGTTAAGCAGATCAATGTGATAAAATGCAAGCGTTTCGTTGTTTTGCAAATTTATAGTAAAAATTAAAAAAACAAATTCTTTTTTTTTTTTTGTTTAGACTTTCAAGATGACAAATTTAAATTGTTACTACGACAGACATAAAGGCAGTTTAAGCTTGACACAGACAAGTGATGCATGCGATGCAACACATAAAATTATTTGTAGCTTTTGTGGTTATTTAAAATTTTTCTTTTTCGTTCAAGATAATAAAAATTATTGAAAATTTCCAACATTTGTTTGGAGAAGGTGTTTTAAAAAGATAATTTTTTTACAACAAAAATACAATTAAAGTTGTTTTTGACTGAAGCCGAACTCCGAAACACAAATGAATGACTGCAAAGAAATAGTAAAAGAAAAAAGAAAATTTTAATTATTTGTAATAAACTACTCTTTATGCTTAAAGAAAATTACTTAAAAAAATAAGAAACTTAAATTATTAATAGAGTTAATCTTAATCAAAAGGTTAATTAGGCAGCTGAAAACTGTTACTAGGGGCCTATGCTTTTTTACTGAAGCAGCTATCAGCCGACAAGCCCATGAAAAGCTCATGAAAAAGCACTGATTTAACATTTTAGGAGATAAATGAATAAAAAATAAACTTTCGTCTTTCCGTCGAAGTAGTACTTGATACAAAAATAAATTATATATAATTGAGTCCTACGAACTTTATGTGGTTCGCACGACCATTTTCAGATTTTCTTGCACAAACCTTATAAGCCGTATCATTTCAGATTTTCAACGTGACTAAGTGTCAAATGAAAAATCAAACTCATCTGTTATTTGCAAAAGAAAATAAGGAACTTAAGAAAATAAGAAATAAATAAAAATAAACGCTTGTACTGATTTAATGAAATCTCTGATTTATCTGCTTGAAAGAAAATATTGTTATAATTTCTGAATCAAAATGGTGCAGCTATTTATGGACTTATGCTTTGCTGTTTTCTATAATTATTGGCGATAGCTTATTCTATTTCAACCAGATGAGTTTATCCAAGTCATTCAACGAGATTTTCTGATTTAATAATATTTTAGTCGGCCTTTTTATACATTCAGGAGACTAAAATCAAAATATTTGTTAAGCAAACAGTACTGATAAAATGACAGAGAATAAATATTGCAAAAAAAAGCAACTGCAAAACATCTGATTTCATTTGTTTTTATATAACGGTTTGAAAGTATGGCCACATACATGAAATTATTGGGACGCCCTTTAATTTGCATATCGAAATGTAATGAGCGTTATAGTGGACTTAACAGCTTGTTATTAATTTCAACCATCTGTCTACAACTGTTCAACAGTTTGGCCATATACATAAATCGAATTAAACGATCTATAGGGGCACCCTTTAATTTTAAAATTTAAATTTTATACTTGCTGTTGTAGCAATCATTTTTTTTTTTTTTTTTTTGTAAATTTTAACTGTCTTATACTTCTTCCCATATAAATAAAAGCATTCTGTGTAATTTTCAAGTGTTTGTATATAACGCTGCAAAAGATACGTCCATACAGGTCAAATTAAACCGATTTTGGGAACACCCTTAAATTTCTAATATGAAATTGTATACTTTTTACTATAGCGTACTTAGCAATAGAGGTCCCTCGTAAGTTAAGCTTGTCGGTATATAATGGTTTAAAAGTTTTGTCACATACATCATATTACATCAACTATTGGGACACCCTATAATTCCCAAATTTAAATTTTTACTTTTTACAGCGGAGTTAGCAATACAGGTTTTTTGTAAATTTTAACCGTTTGTGTACAACTGTCCAAAAATATGGCCATATACTTTAAATTAAATGAACTATTGGGACACCCTTTACTTTAAAACTTTTCATATTTATACTTGTTACTATAATGGTCATAGTAAGCGACATGTTGGCTAATTTTGAAGCGTATAGGTCAACTTACGTCACCTACGGGAACACCTCTTAATTTTTAAAATAATTTTTTTATTACTTTCTGACAGTGGGAGCTATAATGATACATCGTTTTATTTGTAATTTTAAAGTGGTGCCATTAACGCTTATAGTGCACATATTAAAAATGTATATTGTATGGGGATACCCTTTAATTTTGGGATGAACTGTTTTTAAAGCGAGACCAATCTGTAAGCATCACCTTCAAATAAAAAAAAGCAAAATCCAGTCGAATTGATAACTTCCCGCTTTTTTTTAAATCGTTATGTTATGGTCACAAAAACCATATTATGGTTGCGGTGAACCATATTATACTTGCTTTAAACAATGGCTACCCGCGATAAATGAGTTTATGTAAACATTTAATTGTGATATGATTACTACCAACAAAAAGGGCCACTTCACTGGTTTAAAAACACAGGTTTTTTTAATTTAGTTTTATTGATACCAATGTAAGGTACGTCCGCTCTTTTTTTTACTAAATTTTGATAAGCTTTGCTTATCGCATCAATGTAGCGCCAAATTGCATCTTTCAGACCATCAATTGTTTTCGGTTTGTTGACGTAAGTAAACCCGGTCTTTCAAATGGCCCCAGCAAAAATAATCAACCGACGTTAAAAAAAATAAAACAAGGCGGTCAATTGACATTGCTAAAACGAAAATTGCGCGACCGGGAAATTTATCATGCAATTAATGAATTGTTTAGCCGGTTGTGCGGTTTGTGGCGCCACCTTATTGCAACTAAAGGTCACGGTGATCCTCGAGTTTAGTGATTAAATTACGCGTAGCAGTCTGAGTAGAAGCCTTAATACGAGGAAAACCTGCTCGTATTGATAAAGGAGAATTTTTACAATATTCTAAAATAGTATAGTATTTTTAAGCATAATATATTATAAACGAATATAATATGTTTAGATTGTCGGTTTGTAATCGGACGATAATTAAAAATTATCGAATCGTGCTTGGCTTAAAAAACACTTTGTTTCCGCTCTCATCTAAATGATTTTCTATCAGTTCAGTAAAGCAATCGATTCATTGGAAAACGCCCAGTGCATAACATTTAATACAAATTTGTTGAAAAATAAATAAAATAAAATAAAAATAAGAAGAAAACAAATAAAAGTTCGAAATAAAAATTATCAAAATAAATAAAGAAGTTAGCAACAAGCTAACAACAATATTAATTCTGACAATAATATAATTTGACTATAATCATGCCATTCAAGTATAATATATTACTCTTAGATTATGCTTATTTCAACCATCTGTTTTCCTTACGACATCTTAGCATAACGACTAAATTTCTTGAATAAAGTGAGCAGAATTAATTGCAACTGGCGAAATAAAGTATAAATTTGCATCAATTTTTCCACTAATGCAAAATAAATGTTAAAAAATTTTGACGATCTTGAGGACCACTTGAACACTTAAAGCTAGAATTAGCGAAGCCACAAGCAAAATTTGACACCTTTTACATTTATGATCGCGTAAAATAATCCATAAATTATTAAAATACTATTATTTTCAAAGTATGACAAAAAACGATCTCATAACAAATTGCATCATGGCAAAAGATTGGAAAAGTTTGTTTTCTTTTATTTTTGTTAACTCATTATGGAGTATAAATCAAACCACCCACCTTAAAAAAATCACCACCACCACCACTTCCAACCATCACTAGACTTAGTGACTCGAGGTGATCATAAATTACCAACTAAACAACAACAATAACCGTATTTTAGATGCAAAAAAAAGGAAAATCCAAATGCAAATACAAATACAAACACAATTCATTGCTATCTCCCGCCATAAAACTAAAAGGAAATCAATAAAAATTTAAATCTCATTAAATCGCCATTGGCTAAAAAGTATCGAATATTACAAGGGAAATTTATTTATTTATGCACCCAAAAACAAAAAAAAATCCAAACAACATCCCTCCTTCTGCGCCCTAAGGCGAAAATTTGATTACAACAATATTTAAAAGGAAATTAGTTTAGTTTTATAACATTTTAATGAGTTTTCATCAATTTTATTTACACTATTTTATACGTAAAGACAAAGCCACAGCCGAAGACGGATAGACAGATTGAAAAAACCTCAACATCCAACTTAAATTTAGTGGGCAAATTGTAAACAAAAATTAAATAAAAAATTGACAAAACCGTTTTGATTGAAAGGAAAATTAAAAAAGAAAACACAAAACAAAATTATTTTTTAATGAACAATTTTGTTGAAAAATGCATTTAAAGAAAAAAAAATTATAAACAAAACACCAACAGCAACAAAAAATATTTATTACCGTTATTAACCTTTACGAACTCGCACTCTTCGGCATCTATCACTCACTCATACTGGTCAAATGGGGCGAGTCTTTAAGCCAACTAAAAATGAAACTTCAAACATCAAAACATTCCACAATAACGGTGGATTTTAAGCATTCACTTTTACAGTGAATGCTTAAAATAAAATTCAAATATATTTATTCACAATTCAAAATATTGATAATTTAGTTTTAAATTTTTTCCCCATCAGGATTTGAACCATCGATTTTATTAATTAATGAAAATTGACTTATTTGCGGCTTTTTGGTTCTTTTTTTAATTTAATTTCTAAACATTTTTAGAAAGAAAAATTATTTACAAATGTATGCGGACGTTTTCCAAGGAAAACAATAAAAATTAAACGCTAGCAGAATGAAATGCAGCATTTTCTGGACCGCCACATCCTTCATCAGCATTCCTTGCATCTATCTACCTTATGTTATGTACATCGTAAACATCATCTATTTAACCAACTAATCTTAATGTTAATTTGGTGAGATGAAGTTCACACACAACTTGGGACACAACTTGTCCCAAATTGATTTAAAAAATATACATCTAAAATTTTTTGATAAAGAAAAATATTTTTCTAACGAAATGTTTAGTAAATAAAAGTTTCTGTCCCATGTCATTTGTCTTAAATAGCCTTCTTAAAAGAGATACTTGTGCGAAATTATTATACAAGTTTCCCAAATTGTTATCTAAATAAAAATACTTTAATAATCGAACTTTAAAATATTATATCCAATTTGGTTTCTAACGCAAAAAACTTGTGCCAAATTGTCTTCTGAACACAATATAGATCCCGAAAGGGTTTCTTTAGATGATTGTTTGCTAGCTAAAAATATATGTAACGAACTGTTTTTTCTATGCATAAATATTTGTCAAAATCGATTTCTAAATTATTTTTCCAAAATTACCTTTTAGGAGAAATATTTACACCACATTTATTTCAATAGAAAAATATTTGTCCCAATTTTACTGGGTCAAAATTTTTGTGCGAAATCATTGTGTCGAATTATTTTCTATACGAAAATAATTGTGCTGAATTATTTTCTATACGAAAATAAATGTGCTGAATTATTTTCTATACGAAAATAATTGTGCTGAATTATTTTCTATACGAAAATAATTGTGCTGAATTATTTTCTATACGAAAATAATTGTGCTGAATTATTTTCTATACGAAAATAATTGTGCTGAATTATTTTCTATACGAAAATAATTGTGCTGAATTATTTTCTATACGAAAATAATTGTGCTGAATTATTTTCTATACGAAAATAATTGTGCTGAATTATTTTCTATACGAAAATACTTGTGCTGAATTATTTTCTATACGAAAATAATTGTGCTGAATTATTTTCTATACGAAAGTAATTGTGCTGAATTATTTTCTATACGAAAGTAATTGTGCTGAATTATTTTCTATACGAAAGTAATTGTGCTGAATTATTTTCTATACGAAAATAATTGTGCTGAATTATTTTCTATACGAAAATAATTGTGCTGAATTATTTTCTATATGCAAAATAATTCTGCTGAATTATTTTCTATACGAAAGTAATTGTACTGAACTATTTTCTATATGCAAAATAATTGTGCTGAATTATTTTCTATATGCAAAATAATTGTGCTGAATTATTTTCTATATGAAACTAATTGTGCTGAATTATTTTCGTATTTTCCATACGAAAGTAATTGTGCTGAACTATTTTCTATATGCAAAATAATTGTGCTGAATTATTTTCTATATGCAAAATAATTGTGCTGAATTATTTTCTATATGCAAAATAATTGTGCTGACTTATTTTCTATATGAAACTAATTGTGCTGAATTATTTTCGTATTTTCCATACGAAAAAAATTGTGCTGAATTATTTTCTATACAAAAAAATGTGCTGAATTATTTTCTTTACGAAAAAAATTGTGCTGAATTATTTTCTATACAAAAAAATGTGCTGAATTATTTTCTTTACGAAAAAAAATTGTGCTGAATTATTATCTATACGAAAAAAAATTGTGCCTAATTATTTTCTATACGAAAAAATTGTGCCTAATTATTCTCTATAAGAAAAAATTGTGCTGAATTATTTTCTATACAAAAAAATGTGCTGAATTATATACGAAAAAATTGTGGTGAATTATTTTCTATACGAAAAAATTGTGCTGAATTATTTGCTATACGAAAATAATTATGCTGAATTATTTTCTATACGATATTTTGATAGTACAAATTGTGTCCCAAATATATTTCCGTAAAAATGTATAAAATTTCCAGATTATTTTTGGAGCAAAATAATTGTACACATTTTATTTCTAAAGAGAAGTATTTGTTGTTGTTTTTCACTTTTGTTAGAAAATGAATAAACGAACATCAATTGAAAAATTGCACAATAGTGTTCTAATGTCCCACTGTAATAATTAAATAAGCTTAAAACAGCTGACCGTTGAGCATATTACTTTAACTTAATGGTCACAGATTTCATCAAACTCTGACAGAAATGTATCTTTTAAAGGTTTAAAGTTGTTGAAAATATCTTATCGATATTTACTAGCATAAAATTAATGACTGACTCTTTGACTAGGCAGCGTTTTAAGCTGACCAGGTTATGTGTAAATAAATTTGTTCGTAACCAGGAAAACTAATTTTTTTTTTAAAACATAAAAATTGAACGTGTGATTGATTAAAATGCAAAAAAGGAAAATGAAAACAACAACAAAAATATATCATTTATTAGCAATTTGTAAAACAACTTAACGGGCAACTTGTTAACGATTGTGTTATATGTATGAGATGCGATAGATAAGAGTATGGATTTGATGCTGAAAGAGATCCAGAGGATTATTGTTGCATTAGTAAATGAAGATGACGACGATGATGAAATTTATGCAAAATCACAATTTGCCACAATAACTGCAATAAAAAAACCAAAAGAAAAAGTTGTACCTTCTTTTTTACACAAATAAGCTGCAGACAGATTTCAACATCTGTAAGAAAAAATGATAGTCGTCACTATTTTTTTTTTTTCGCACGCCAACAATCCATCATTATGACTCCTTTTTTCAATAAAACCAGACGCCCACTTTTATTTAGACTCGTAGAAAAATGCAAAATAAAAATCTTTCAGTTTGAAGTTGTTTAAATACAAAACCAATAAAACTAACAACAACAAATACTCAATCAGTCAATAAAATGCAGAGTAAAAGTGGCAAAAGAAAACAATATTAAAGTGTTAAGGGGGCAACAGCATCATCAACCGCTGTTTAATAAAAGAAATTGAGAATAAGGGCTGCTACAAATAACTCAAGTCAGCCTGATTTTTTAAATTAATCCGTTATTTTTAAAGCAAAACTACAAATAGTTTTGAAGATAAATCGTTAAAACAATATTGATTTTTTTTTTTGATCTTTTAACCAAAGAAAGAACACATTGAAACAATGGAAAAATTCTCATTTCCTTTAAGAACTTTTGAAGAAAAAAATTTCGAGAAATAAATTTGGGAATATATATTTTCTAAAAAAAAACATTCTGTGACTTTTTTTTAAAGAAAATTATTTAGAACAAATTTTTTTGTTTTGAACAAAACTAACAGTTTTTTTGCGAAAAAAGATTTGTATTTTTTTTTTTCTGAAAAAAAATAAAAAAGTTTTGGGACAATTTGGGACAACAATTTTTAACGGGTGTATTTTTTATTATAAAAAAATTACAAAAAAAAAATTGGGACAAATTTTCTTCTTAACCGTACATACACAATGTGAAAAATATTCTTTTTACATAATTTGAGAAATAATTTTTTCTAAAGAAAACAATTTTAGACGAATTAATATAAAAAAATAAGAAAGTAATTTTTTTGAAGAAAATACTTTGGAACGAATTATACCGTAAATATTAGATAATAAAAAAAATTATTTAGATAAAGTTAATTGGGACAAATTAAAATACTGGGTCAAAAAATGTGTTTTTTTTTAGAAAAGTACTTGAAGAAAAATTATTCGAACGAATTTTAAGTTCAATTTGGGACAACTGTTTGTAAAAATTATTCGACATAAAAATATTACGAGCACCAAATTGTCTTTTCTCAGTCTATATTATTAAATATTATGTTAATGCTCTAAAAACCTTTTGTTATTGTTGTAGCTAATTTCTCCCATTTCTGTTGATGTTTTCAATTTTATTTCCTCAAAAGATTTATAAAACAAATAACAAAAATAGAAGAATTAACCACGATAAATAAGCAGACAGATAAATCAATTGCTACCAAATTGTAATGTGATCGTTTTATTGTATTGTTGCATTTAAATTAAAAATCATTGTTGTTCGGGTTGCTTCTTGCGTTTTTAGTGTTGCTACAAAATTACATACGGAGGAGATTTAAAACCTAAGGTTGAAATTTGATAATGAAGTAAAAATTTTCTCGTTACACGATGCTGAACCAAAGACCTACTGCCACAAAAAACTATTTCGCTTTACTGCAGTTATTTTATTATTTTTTAAATTTTACAGGAAATTTACTTCAATTGAAAGTGATTGAAAGCTTCAAATACTCTGTTTGCTACTTAGTCAAGTCATTACGCGACCGCATAATTATTCGCAAATAATAACATGGACTGCATTCAATTTCGTGTGATTTAAAAAGAATATATGAACAATTTTATTTTATAAAGGCATTTTAGAAAGAATATTTTGTTTCTGTCTTATTTTCTTACAAATGAGTTAAAAACCTAAAGAAAGTCGAATTTAGTTAAACGTCTCCAGGTTTCAATATTAATAAAAAAAAAAGCTTCCTTTAAATTAGATTATTATAAATATGCTATCGGCACATAAAAAATTAAATTCGTACTCAATTACTAAATTTGTAAAGTTAAATGAATTTTTGATTGACATGGGACCTATTACAGAATTAGCAAAACTTTAAGGTGGGATCACCGAAACCAAATATTGCATTATATTACGCCCCAATCGTGCGATTTCTGAATCAATTAGCACATGTAGCAAACGAAGCCAGTGCCAGTTTTGCACAATAAAATGCAAATCTGGTGCGGCAATTGTGTGACGGGCCAATAATACCCTGTTCAGACACACGCTTTAATTACGCAATTAAGGAATTTACGCAATTAAGACCTTAATTGCATCACTAATTGAATAAGATACAAATTGCAGCAACCCTTGCCAACCAGTATGTTGTTTATTCTGGGAAAAGAAAAAATTCATAAAATTGCCAAGCCACAAGTAAGAAATATAAACAAACAAATAAAAATAAAATGGCGGGTCATGCGGCAATGGCTTTTGACACTTCCAACTTCAAAGCAACAATAAAAAGCCATGTTGTTTTTGCAATAAAAAGATAAATCAGCTGGGCAAAGACACTGCCTAGTAAAATAAATATGCCTTATGCTAATTGATTAAGCCTAATTGAGCATGTGTAAACACCAAATTAAATTGCGCAATTAAAATTAAATTAACTCAATTAAGGAAACATGTCTGCTTTAATATGGATTTCAGTGAAGAAATATGCATAAGACTCGGTGACCACCAAATATGATGATGTAAGTCCTAAGATAATCACAACACCTATGCCAAAAAAGGAAGGAGCCGAGTGTTACTTCATCGTGGCCATACACTAAAATCAGGAAATTTATCTTTAGTGTGGAAGAACACTATTTTTTTAATATTTTTAGAACAAAACATTTTGGTGTACTAATTTTTCTATAACGTTCAACAGCTAATTCTCATAATAACAATACACCACCGTATGACTAGGCTGCGCCAATTATTGTTGCCAACTTGTGTTTTACCAATTGGCGGCAATCATATTTGTACACAATGGGTCAATCATTTGACTGATAAAAAAAAAGTTGCGACCACTTTATTAATATGCGGCAATTTAGTACAGCATTTCATAGTTAATAAAAAACGAAATGAATAATTTATCGAAATCATATAATATCCATATGATAATCTATGTACATATTTGTTATGCGTCTCAAATTTTGTTTTGGAACAAAGTGTTTTTATTATAAAGTAGTTTTAACGTATGGGCAAAAAAATGCGAAAACTTTTACAACACAGTATTACAAAGAGTACTTGCTATTTACAAAAACAAAAATATTATAAAATATAACGGTAAAATCATACTCAATATAATTAACAAAAGCATGTGTATTTTTTATCAACTAGTTTTATAAATGCCGCTGAATGAATTAGACCGACGTAAACTAATACGAGGGCTGCTCTATATATTTCTGGCCTAATAGTGAAAATGCGAATATTTATAATCAAAAATGGTTTTCTTGTTTTTCAAAGTATTCTCCAGCATGATTTATACACTTTTGCATGCGCTCAAACCAGTTGTCGAAGCACTTTTTCCACTCCGATTGAGACACCTCTAAAACATGGTTTTTGAACACTTCAACAGCTTCTTCTGGCGACGTAAATCGTTTACCACGCATTTTTTTCTAGATGTGCGGAAACAAAAGAAGTCATTAGGTTCCAAATCAGGGCTGTACGGCGGATGACGCATTAATTCGACGTTTTGGCCGGTCAAAAACGCTCTAGTTTGAGCCGATGTGTGAGAGCTCTCGTTGTCATGGTGAACAATGATTCGTCTTCTCTTGCTGCTTTTCGAATTTCTCCGATGACTTCAGGCAAACAAATCGTAGTGTACCACTCAGAAGTGACCGTCCTACGTTGCTCAAGCGGAACAGTCGCCACATGACCAGTTTTGCCGAAGAAACAGGCGACCATTTGCTTCGAAGTGCTTCTTCCACGAACAACTTTCGTTGGATTTTGCTCGTCTTTGAAGACCCACACGGTCGATTGTTGTTTCATTTCGGGCTCATACGTATAGATCCATGACTCGTCACCTGTGACGATCTTATAAACGTCTTTTGAAGCACCGCAATCGTTTTTTTGCAACATTTCTGGGCACCAATTGACACGAGCCTTTTTTGAGCGACTTTCAAATTGTGCGGGATCCAACGAGAACAAACCTTTTTTACGGCCAGGTGTTCATGCAGTATCGAATGTATGCTGGTGGAAGAAATGTCCAAGGATGTCTCTATCTCTCGGTATGTCGCATGTCGATCTTGCATTATGAGTTCACGCACGGCATCAATGTTCTCTGGCACAACAGCCGTTTTTGGACGACCTTCACGGAATTCGTCTTTGAGCGAGCTTCGGCCACGATTAGATTCATTATACCAATTTTTCACAGTGCTATAGAATGGTGCTTCATCGCCATTCAAAGATTTAAGTTCATCAATGCACTCTTGTCGTGATAATCCACGTCGAAAGTTGTGAAAAATGATGGCACGAAAATGTTCACGAGTTAATTCCATTTTTTTCCATATTATTTTTTTCAAGTCACTGTAAACAACACAAATAATGGTCGTACGTCAAAACGTTTTGAGTACGATTATGCTTAAAAATGACAATCTTTCCAATGGAAATGTCAGATTGCACTTGGCAGCACTCAGTGTTGCGAGGCCAGAAATATATATAGCAGCCCTCGTATGTAAATTTTGTACTGAAAATCCGGCCAAAAAGAAGTCGAGATTGTCAACCATTTTAAAGACATGGGATTTAAAAAAACATTCATCTATAAAACAATAGAAATTATTGAAAAAAATATAAGTATGGAAAGAAAACCTGTGGTGGAATCGTTACATCCGTGTTCGTATCGACAATCGTACGAAAAAAAATTACGTGATACGTTAATCGTATGAACTAAATGGCATTATGACATACGATTGTAAACGGATCGTAATTTTTTAATGATTCGCAATAGTTTTGAAATTAAAAAATTCTAGAGCTAAAGAAAGAGTATTCAGGCTGGACAGTTTTTCAAATTTTGTTGTTTCCAAAGGTCAAAACCGATTTTTTGACTATAGCGCTTGATTCAAGGGCTGCTGCTTTAATTAACACTTCTTCACTTGGCACCAGCAGCTTTTCTTCATAAAGGCCTTCTTCATTCTGGTTTTTCAATTTAAAAAAAAAACTTTTTTCTTTGCTTGATACCTATTTTTGATCAGCCTTAATCACAAAATTATAAATATAAATATTTTCTTGCAAAAATATAAATTGCGAATTACCTATTTTAAAATCTTTACATTATCAACTGGTGGTACACTAGTGCGTTCATACACTTGGAAAGCTCATCCTATAGTCTGTTAGCAGTAGATTTTAATATGCCCAATTAGGAAGCATGTTTTTTTTTTTTGTCAAATTTTTGTGTTCATTCATGAATCATAGATTTAACTTATTGCAATAATAACTTTATCATAAACTAAAATTAAATTTGTTTAATTCGCACTTTTTTTATGGAATTTGTTGCATTTTTCATCTTATTCGAACTAAGTTTTGTTAACGTATGACAGTTCGTAAAAAATGTACGTTCATGTATACGATAACGTATGTTATAATCTGCGTTATTGTGAATTATCATCCGTTAACGTATGTCATAATCCGAAAAACATATTTTTACGATACGTGTTGTACGTTCACGGATGTGACGATTCCACCCCTGGTTCGGGTCGCAAGTGCCGCTTACAAGATTCTAAAATTCGAGGTAAATTAAAAAAGGAAACATTGGGGCGTAGCGCAAAATCCTTTCTTGCCTTAGGAAGAAAATAGCAATGCCATAGCCAATATTTTTTTGTAAATTAAACATAACCTAATATTTGTTAAATAAATACAAATTTAGATTAAAA
This sequence comes from Gymnosoma rotundatum, assembly GCA_916610165.2. Lineage (NCBI taxonomy): Eukaryota > Metazoa > Arthropoda > Insecta > Diptera > Tachinidae > Gymnosoma > Gymnosoma rotundatum. Next base: position 39,722,271 of record OU744338.1, read on the forward strand.
TGTATCGCTAAAATATTTTTCTTAATGTTTTTCGAATTTCCGTATTTTTTTTGCCCATACGTTACTTCTTCACCATTTCTTTGATACACCATTTTCAATTGTCAAGAATGCCATTTTTGGGTGGATCGTTGTATGATAGTTTCAATGGTCTTGATTCCTGCGAAAGGAATAATACCGCCCTTGGCAGGAAAACTTTAACAACACTTAAAAGGTTTTTTAACTTTTTAACTTCAAATTCAATTTTTTAAACCCTCAGTTCAATCTTTTAGATTTTAAATTTAATTTTCTAAACACCAAATTCAATTTTTTTCCAGGAATAGAAATTTTTTTTTATTTCCTTTTTTACATAAAACTGTTGTCGGCTTTTAATGGGTTAAGCATTTTTTTTTAAATTTTAGTATTTCCTCAAAAAAAATGTGGTGCACAATCGTACTTTTGTATGAAAAGTTCTGAGGCATATAACTCGGAAATTATGGATTAATTTATTTTCCTGATGGTTTTTTCTTTTCTTATTTTTTAGTTTTTTATCGTCCCATATATTTTTTTATTGGAGTTACTTCATTGTTCTAAATGATGTGGAAAAATTAGAGACAGGCGTGGTGCTTTGCCCGCTGCCTCGAAGGACATGGACCGATCATGCTATGTCTGATCGCTTAGAGTATTTAAATTTTCTCTAGCTGATCTATTGCCTTGGCAAAGCTGATTTTAACCCAAACACAGATGGACAGGCGGCCATCGCTCAATCGACTTCGATATGCATAAGAAGTCAGAAAGGTATTAAAAAGTGGCAGGTATTTAAAGAATGAAGTGTAATATTGTTTATATTTTAAGGTAATGCCTGCCCTACAGCAGCCTGTGGTAGTTTCATTGTCTCATCTCTGCATAGTAATTATTACAATCTTCGCCTGAAATTATTGGCCAAACTCATACTTAATTGTATGCTCCAGTAATGTTACGTTTATTAGACGAATTTAATTTATTCTTTCTTGTCCTCTTCGTCGTCTTCTTTTTTGGCATGAATGGAGCTAAAAACCTTTTTTTAACACTTTATATTTCTCCTAATTTTATAGACTGTTTGCCTGTATTTTTAAAGGGTTTTTACTATATTCTATTTCTTATGTTTTAAACATTTTCCAAGACAAACCATTTATCTGTTATTTTAGTTGATTTACACAAAAACAAAAAATTTTTGTATATTATCCTTGAGTGAAAATTCCAAGGCATAAACTATAATTGTTTCCAAGCAAAAATTTGCTTCTGCCAGTTAAACAACAATAAAATACGTTTGTGTTGAAAAAGAGTCAAACAAAAATAACCATTGAATGTACCGTTAGGTAATAATTAATTCACACTAATGTTCATTAAAATAGAAAAATTTCTAGAAGAACAAAAAAGCAGGTTAAACATTTTTCTTTTTGTTTCTATTATATTTTTCTACCACTTTATGGTTACCTTTTCTTCTTTAGGCGTTTAACCAATTTATCTTAATATAAATGTTTCATATTAGTTTTTCATATATCTGAGGTTACCTACGTTAAGGTAATGTTAAGCCGCTTAAAAATTTTTTTAAACTAAATGAGAGTTTTTAGAAAAACTTTGTAAATCAAAATATAAAGTTGTTACAAAAGCCACTATCATCAATCTGGGTTGTACAGATATACGCTTAATTGAATATTAATCTAATTCGCTTTTTCCACTTATTAAGAAAAAAATAATTGTTTTTTTAATAATACAAATGGCTGTCAAAGTTTTAATCTTAAAAAATAACAGAATCAATTTCCAACAATTACAAAATTGGTAAAGTCACAAAAGGAACAAAAGGTTTTATCAAACAGTTTTTTAAAAATAAAAATTAAAGCTTAATTGGATTAATGCTAAAGTAATTTGACCCATTTCTAACAAATATTCTGTTTATTTGATTAACACATAAAAACGATACATAATTAAATTAAAAAAAAAATTAACAAAGAAACATGTCTACTGCGTTTATTTTCTTTCTTCTTCTTGTTTATTAAGAAAAGCAGGTTTTCCATTGTTTAAATAACAAACAAAAAAAAGGAGGTAAATCAATATTAACTTTAAAGATTTATGTAAATTTTGTTGAAAATGAGTTTTTCTATAATTTTTTATTTCCAGAGTTATAAATCGTTGGTAAAAAAACACGCAGCCGTTGTAATTATTTGTCTACAAGCATCTGTCTGACTGCCTGACTGGCTCTCTGTCTGCCTCTGTGTCTGTCTATCTGCCTTTATATTTAACATTCGTGTATCCACAATTGTCTATTTATATGACTAACTGTCTATTTTATCTATTATTACTTTTATTGTTGCTGTTGTTGGTTGAATTTTTATGTAAATTTGAAATTTTGTTTTATTGTTGGTGTTTTTTTTTCAGTTGTTTTTGTTGTTGCAGCAACATTGCAAATTTCCTAAAGAAAAAAATTCAGCATAATTTAAAATATTTACAGCTTTATCATTTAAACAAAATCATTTAGATTTTTTTGTGTAAGTTTTCCTTATTGTAGTTGTTTATAACTTCTCTGCCTACTTTTATTAAATTATTGTAAATGCGTTTTATATTTCTTTAACTGATAGTCTGTCTCTTTATCTGTCTTTCTAAATTCATAAGAAACTCAATTATTCAAAATTCATCTGTTTAGTTTTTTCTTTCAAAACGTAAAAGACTTTCATTACATTAATGGCAACAAGTATAAAAAAAATGTTAAATTACAACTTCACTGTTTTGATTACCCTAATGAAAATCTCCTTCCTTTTTATATTTTAAATAGCATTTTGCACTACATTAATGATTATTAGCAGAAATAACTTTCTTTCGTTTATCTCATATTGTTTTCCCTTAAATATAGAAAGTATCTTTCATGTCCTAAAAAGAGAAAAAATTTCCAAAGCATTTTTTATAGAAAAAAATATATTTTTAATGTGCCAATGTGTTTTATTAAAAATTTGTCCCAAATTATTTTGTCTAAAATGGATATTGTTCAAAAAATTATTTCTATGTACCAAAGCGTGCACTAAATGTTTATTCTTCATTGTTGGTTTTATACATTTTTTTACAGTACAGAACCGAAATTCGTCCCAAAAATTGTCCCAAAAAATTGTCCCAAATTTATTTTCAGAAAAAAACAATTGCATAAAAATGTCCTAGTGTGTTACCTTAGAAATAAAATTAAGGTAAAAGTTTTGTTTCCATACGTTATTCTATAAAAAAAATATCTTCTAACTGTCCTAACTGTTTATATATAGTCTGTCTTAATGTATTTCTTTAGAAAATTAAAGGCTTAAAGTTTGTTCAAATATTTTGCCTTTAGAATATTAAGTTCTAGTGTTTTCTTTAAACAAAAATAGTTCCCGCAGTTGTTCATTGGAGAAAAGTAAATAAGTCTTTCCAAAGCAAGAAAAATCCAAATATTTTTCTTAATGTAACAACAAAAAATTTGTCCTAATACGTCTTCTTTGAAAAAATTTCTCTAAGTGAAGGCTAAGAACTCCTCACTTACAAAAAAAAAATTTAATTACAAAATATGTCTTTTTCTGTACAAAAGATATAAACGAGTCCCAATTTTTTCTCTTTAGCAAAATGATTTGTCTGTTTTTTTTTTAGGTTTGTCCCAAAGTGTAACCTTTAGCATAATTTTTCCCGTTTTTTTACCTCGAAGAGTTATATAAAACAAGAAAAAATGATAAATGTTTTGGTTTTTACAAAATTCATTGTCCCAAAATATTTAGTTCAAAATTCATTTTTCACAAAAAAAAAAAAAATGACAGATGGATTTATTTTATTTATCCATAGTGGTCGTTTTTATAGAAAAACAAATGTCCTATAGTTTGTTTTAGAAGACACAATATCCGAAATTAAAATTTGTCCCAAAGTGATATTTTCCAAATAAAATATATCTACAATTGTTTTGTGCAGAACAAAAGCCACACGAAATTTTCACTTCATATTATTCACAGCAAGATTTCAATACAATATGTTCTACACAAACAAAAAAAAAAACAATTATTTTTGAAAATTCGATAATATAAGTTTTTTTTTTTCTATTTTTATTATATTGAAAATAATCTGTTTGTTGTTGATTTCTCTTTCTTTATCATTTGACATGTCACTTCATGAATTAGATTTAAATTTTATAAAAAAAAAAAATTCCAAATTTCTTAAGTCATGTTGTTTTTGTTTGTATGAATTGTTGTCATTTATTGTAAAGAGGAAAAGGGGAAAAAATCAGTCAAGTCAAGATGATCATGACGTAGCTGATGACGATGACAGGCCTCATTGACTGATGAAATGATTTAGTTTGAGATCAACGAAAAAAAAAAATTGTTGCCAACAAATAATTGTTTATAATAATGCGTTTAACTGAAAAAAATGATTATTGGTGCTTACTGTAGCTGTTGTTACTGTTGTTGTTAGTGGGTTGCTGTAATGTGCATTGTTGTTGTGAAAATGTGGCTTAAAGTTGTTAACGATATTTGAACATCTTTGCAACGAATGAAGAAACAAACGAACAAAAAAATTATCATCTAACAATTGAAAGACAATTGAATGTTTTTGTTTATACCGGTATTTTTTATTTTATTTTGTTTGTTTTCTTGCCTCAGCCGTCCATTCGTCCGTCCGTCTATCGGTGTGTAGTTTGATTTAACTGCCATTTGGCTGGTTGCTGTCTTCATAAACGAACAAAAATATTTCGAATTTGTTGTTTTGTTGGATAATGGTAGCATCTGCAACAGCATCTTCTCAATTTACTTTCTACTGTTTAAATATGCCACTTTTCGTAACTGCCATTGTGTAGTTTTTCCTCTCTAGAGTTTTGTAGTACAACAAAAACAAAGAATTTTTTATTTTTTCTAAATACATTTTTTATCGTTGCAAGTGCAGCTCTGGTGTGTAGGCACTTCAATTATCTTCAATGAAACACATCCTTTTTTTTGTTATTTGAAATTGTTGGTATATTTATTTGTTAACTTGCTTGTTTGTGTTCAGTGTGTCAAAAAGAAGTGTGTACATTTTCAAATCGAAAACGCAAGTGGAATTTCTATTGTTACGAGTTATTATCTATGAAGTTGTGAAAAAATTTACACAAAAATAAAATGGAATGGAGAAAAAGTAAACAATCAGGGTAAAAAACCGTTTCAAATAAACTGCAAGTGTTGGCTTTCAGGCTTTCATAATCCTCATTAACTATTTCGAGTCAAATAAAAATAAAAATTAATTTTAAATATTTCAAATAGTCCAGTGTAGAGTGTGTAAAAGTGCAGCAAAGTTAGAAAAGTACATGGCCACACATTTGGGTTTCCAGAGAGAAAAACCTATACCCCTATTGCCGAAATGTCAATTTCATGTGGGCAAAACAAAAGAAAAGACAAGAAATAAGTTTAAACCAAATTTTATAGAAATATCAATTAAAAATAGATTTAAGTGTAGATTTATTTTACGAAAATGAAAATCATGACGCCAATATAAATAATCTACGAATACGTAAAAAAAATTCGGAAGGCGCAGATGAGTCACTGGCGCAATATTCTCAATGCCGAAAGTTTGTCCAGATGGTAATATTTGGTCATTTAGTGAAAATAGCTGGGAGACGCAATCCTCAAGGGTATTAAGAGGAGTTTCTCTTATTATTAGCAAGTTTTTTTTTAATACTTGCTTTGTAATGAATCCAAACCTATATGAAGTAAACTTTAATAAAATGTCTATTCAAAATATTTTAGACGCCATATACACACGTTGCCATTCGCTTGAGGTTCTTGTAGGTGGACCCCAGCTATTCAATTCTATGGAAAATCCCAAGCTTCCTGCACTAGTTCTTGGTCATCCCAGATTTTTGTTTTCCTCTAGCAATTTCCGGATTTTTTTCCATCAGTTGCAAAAGACATTCAAATTGGGTTTTAGTTGTTATTTTCATGTCCTGCGTGTATGTATTTAATTAACATTTAATTATTTATATTAAACAGAACAAACACCTTACTTACGCTTTTTCCATTTTTATATTTTTTTTATTATTTTTGTTATGGTTTTTGTCAACCAAACTCATACAAAGTGGTGAACCGCAATTCCCAAAAACACAACCAAAATGTCAACCGCACTTGAGTTGAGAATAACAATACCGATTTGAGAAAGACGACAAAATTGTTAAAAAAAAAAGTTGTCAACCGCAATAGGGGCACTAGTGAATGACCAAACATAAAAATTAAAAGACCCATTCAAAGCCCTGAAAATCGATGTGCGAACAAACACTTACTGATTATGCGATTAATTTAAAAATTTTGTTTGTGAGATAAGCCTCCTACATATGCAAAGTGTCAATTTTTCCTAATTCGTGTATCTTAGCATGACTTTTTTGGTGGAAAATAGCGGCAGGTGTATGACTAGAAGCGACTGTGCTTCGTTTCTTTTAACTTAAGTGAAAAGTTTTTTACATAAGATTACTATAGCCATCTTATTTTACACAGGATGAACTTGCATTAATCATTAACTGTTTTAATTACTTTATTTTAAAATGCGTGCTTTTATATATAGTCCATTCTGCGTAAAACCAAATGACTCAAATAGTTTCATGTGACAAAATTCTCACTTAAGTTACAGAAACGAGTCACTGCATTAAAAGAAATGTTGTAAGTAGCTTAAAAAATAATTCGCACCATTCAAGAATGTTCCGAACGTTTGTAACCTTTTTCAGAAACGATGACGTGAGGGTGCATTCAAAAACCGGGAGTCAATAAAATTTTTTATTTATAATTTTTGTAATACATTTTTTAAATTAAATTTCTAAACAATTTTGAATATTTTTTGAAGATTATTTGGTACTAAATGCCTATTTCAAACATCACGGTTAAGGTAGCCATAATTTAAGAGCAAAAATTATGATTATAGAATTATTTGGTTTTATATAAATCATATTGCACTTAATAATGCTGTTGTTTAATATAATAAAAACATTGTTAAATATAACCATAGTTATGTTTGAATAAAAATAATAAAATAAAATGATTATAAAAAAAATGAAACTTATTCTAGAATGTTTTTGTTTACCTTTTTAACAAATACGGCATTTACACAATGCAATTTTTCATGAAACTAGCATGAAATTTTTGTTCTTTTGTGAAGCAGAAGGAGTAAGCAATATGGTATTGCTTGAGTTTTGAGGGGATGTTACTGTTGCTTACTTTTAGATAACGCATAACGCTGTAACTTAAATACAAAATTGAGTTAAATTGGCCTCAAAAAATTGCATAGTGTAAATCTGGACAAATATGATAGTTTTTATCTATGTTTTTTTTTTTTTTATACCCTTCACTACAAAAAAAAAATGGAAAAAGCGTATTTATAAGTTTGTCATTCTGTGTTTAATTTCTACAGGATCCATTGCCGACCCCATAAAGTATATTTATATTCTGACGGCTTATGCATAGAGAAGTCGATAGAGCGATGTCCGTCTGTCCGTCCGTGTTAGTGTTGATTTCACAAAAAAAAAAAAAAAATATGTCAATCGATCAGTTAAAGTATCGAAAGAAGTGCCATTGGAAATCAGCCGATTACCACGTCCTTCCAAGCAGCAGGCAAAACCTCACAGCTACCTTTAATTTTTTCATGTCATTTGGAACAATAAAGTAATTCGAATCAAAAAAATAAATATATGGGGCGATAGAGTATTAAAATAAGAAAAAAAAACGAAAAAAAAAATTCAAGTAAAAAAATTGGCAGACTCGCCTATATTTTCCGACTTACGGGGCTCTGAAATTTTCAATTTTTTAAAATATCAATATGGCTGTCCTCTTAAAGCTTTTGAAGAGATCTTTAAGGAAATATTAAAAATTTTTAAAAATGCTTAACCAATTAAGAGAAACGATGTCATTTTAATGTAAAAATTATCAGGCATGTCACAAATTCCGATCGGAATGGTTTTGATTCCGTATTAACAATTCCGATCGATTTTGTTTAACCTTCTTCAGATTCCGATCGATTTTGATTATTTCTATAAAATGCCTAGTCTCCACCTTTTGAATTAAATGTGGCAATATTGCGCACACCAAAGTAAACAACAAGGCTAATCTAAATAAGGACACGTAATAAAAGTCAACAAGAAAGTCACAAATAACGAAATTTTAAAGAATCTAAATTCCACTTTGAAATATAAAACTGGTTTCAGTCTGAAGAAATTTTTCGTTTTTCGTTTTCCGAAGAACCAAATTACGGAATTAAAACCACTTTCGATCGGAATTGAGTTCTGTAACATGCCTGTATATACAGCTATGGACAGAGAAATAGCGCACTTCATAGTCGTTTGAGAAATGGTTCAACAAATTCAAAAAAATATATATATTCATTAAATATTTTTACATAAATTAATTCAGTTAACTTGTTAGTAAAAAGGAGAACTTAAAAACAATGCTAACTGATATTTTAATCAACATAAAATCTATAAAGTTTGACTTTGTCTATATTTTAAGTGGACAACAAAATAGCGCATTTTTCTCGATCTGCAAAAAAAAGAAGTAAACTAATTATAAACTTGGTTTATTTTTACGAATATACTTGCCATGTTAGTACTTTGTGCTGTAGCCTTTATTTCTTTTTACAGCTTCGCATCTGCGGGACAAACTTTCTATTAATTTTCGACATTTATCTAAAGGAATAGAGTCCCATGCTTCTTTTATGGCTTTCCAAAGATCATCAGAATTTTTACATTTCAGTTGTCCTACCTTAACCTTTACGTCGTTCCACAAATTTTCTATAGGGTTAAGGTCAGGACTCTGTGCAGGCCAATCCAGAACTGGAATTTTTTCATCAGAAAGCCAATTTTTTACTACTTTTGCCGTATGTTTGGGGTCATTGTCGTGCATAAAGATCCAATTCAGAGGCATATTTTCGAAGCAATATGGCTCCATTGTGTTTTTTAATATGTTAAGATATGTGAATTTATCCATATTGCCATTTATTGTTTCAAGTGCTCCGACACCATGCCACGAAAATGATCCCCAAACCTTTAAATTTCCTCCACCATGCTTTACGGTTTTTAAAGTGTAGCGAGGATTGTATTCTTGGTTCTTTTCAAGATGAACGAACGTTTTTCCATCAGGACCAATCAAAATAATTTTAGTTTCGTCCGTAAATAAAATTCTTTTCCAAAAATTTATGTCTTTGCTACCGTAAGTATTTGCAAAAGATAATCGCGCCTTAACATTCTTTTTTGACAGAAGAGGTTTTTTTCTACTAACACGTCCAAACAAGTTATTTTCATTCAGCCGCCTTCGCACAAGTCTAGCCGACACATTTAAGCCAAAATCCTCATTTATTTCGGCCATTATTGTTCTTGAGGACTTGAAAGGATCAAGCTTACTATTCCGAACAATTGCTCTGTCCTGATGCAAGGTTGTTTTTCGAGGGGGATTCTTTCGATCTTTCTTTCTTTTTAGCAAACTATGATCAGCACTAATGCATTTGACTACGTTGTAAATCATTTTTCTGGAACAACCAATAATTTCAGCTATTTCCACTTGTTTTTTACCTCTCTGATAAAGATCCCAGATAATATTTTTTTTTCAACTGAACAGTGTGGTCCTCTACCCATTTTTAATTACAAAATAAAAAAATGTATTAAAATTAATATTTTAATTAATTTTCAACCAAAACGAAGAAACGGAATTCTAAACAACTTCTTCTGCCAACAATCAAGAGTTAATGCGCTATTTCATTGTCCAAGCAATAAAACAATTATTTAATCAAAACACACCAAAAACAAACATGTACATTATTTAACGGTACAATTCCATAAAAAATTAAGAGAAATGCAGTAAAGCAAACTAAGAGCATCACATTTCTTGTTTTAAGTTTTCTACTTTTGAAGCAATAATACATTGTATAAAGCTCAAGATTAGTGCGCTATTTCTCTGTCCATAGCTGTATATCCAGTACCATTTTTTTTAGATTTTTATTCTCTATCATCCCAATATTTGCTTTTTTGATTGTAGTTACATCCTAAACTAGATTTACATAGATGGTGAAAGGTGTATAAGATTTGGCATAGCCGAGTGTAGCACTCTTACTTGATAAATATTTTGTTGTTTATTTTTTTTATATTATTTTTTTTTTTAAGAATTTAATTTTTAATTTAATATTCCGGTAGCTTCCAAATAAGCCACTGAGCTTTCAGAAACTTTCAACCAAACATAACATGGTAATTTTTAGCCATACTTCGATTCCATAGGAACTAGTTTTTATATATTATGGTTATTGATCATATGTTATGGTAACAAAAACTGTATTATTTTGGATTAGTTTTCAAAATTTTCTAAAACTTTAATTAAAATTATTCGAGTTTAAATCAGGTTGCAGTTTTGACTAAACTATTGTTTAATAATTCTTGCGAAAAAACCGACTTTAAAACAGATTTCATCTGTCTGCCTAAAACTAATAAATTAGATTACATTAGCTATTGGGACACACCTATATCTCCAAACTTTATACTTTTACAACTGTTCAATAGTTTGGCAATATACATCAAATTGCAGCAACTATAGGGTCACTCTTTAATTTCCAAATTCAAATAACTTACTGTTGTAGTAGATTTAGCAATCAGGTTCTGTGTAAATTTCAACCGTCTGTCTGTAACGGTTCAACAGTTTGCCCACATACATCAGATTATATCAACTATTTAATTTATAATATAACATTTTTATACTTTTTATTATACTAAAAAAAGTAGTGGACATTCTGTCTAAAATTAAGGTGTTTTTATACAACGGTTCAAAAAATACGGGCATGCAGAACAAATTACATTAATTCTTCTTGTTATAGCGGACTTAGCAAAACATGTTCCTTGTAAATTCCAGCTGTCTGTCTATAAGGGTTCAAAAGTCCGGATTATATCAACTATTTAATTTATAATATAACATTTTTATACTTTTTATTATACTAAAAAAAGTAGTGGACATTCTGTCTAAAATTAAGGTGTTTTTATACAACGGTTCAAAAAATACGGGCATGCAGAACAAATTACATTAATTCTTCTTGTTATAGCGGACTTAGCAAAACATGTTCCTTGTAAATTCCAGCTGTCTGTCTATAAGGGTTCAAAAGTCCGGCCACATACACCATATTATATCAACTATTGGGACACTCCTTTATTTCCAAATCCAAATTTTATATTTGTTGTTATAGAGGACTTAGTAGTACAGGTTCTTTGTAAATTTCAATCGTCAGTCTACAACTGTTTAAAGGTGTGGCCATATACCTAAATGAACTATTGGTGCACCCTTTAATTTATAATTTGAAATATTATTAGCTGTTGCTATAACGACCGCAGCAATCGACATTGCGTTTACAAGCGTTTGTGATACCGGTTCAAAAGATAGGCCTATAAAAGTAAATCTACAGTAATTATGGGATACCCTTTGATTTCTAAATTCAAATTATAAACTCGTTAATATAACGGACTTAGAAATACATGTCCCTTTTGAGTTTCAGCATTCTGTCTATAACGGTTCAAAAGTACGGCCACACACTTGAAAGCACTTCAACTATTGGAACACCCTTTAACTTCCAAATTCATATTTTATACTTGTTGTTATAGCGGACTTAGCTATACAGGTTCGTTGTGAATGCCAAGCGTCTGTCTATAACTGTTAAAAGTATGGCAATATACATCAAACTTAATGAACTATTGGCGCACTCTTTAATTTATAATTTGTAATATTAATAGTTGCTACTATAACGGCTATAGCCTTCGACATTCTGTCCAATTTGCAAGCGTTTGTCTATAACGGTTCAAAAGATAGGCCCATTTAAGTAAATTTACATCAATTATGGGGGCACCCTTTAATTTTTAGATTTATTTTTGTATAATTTTTTGTTTTTGGGAGGTCATTTTAAATTTTACAGAAGTGTCCTTTACAGTTCATAATACACGTAAAAAATATGTATGTTGTATGGGGACACCCTTCAATTTTTAAGATTATTAACTGTTTTTAAAACGGGACCAATCTGTAAGCATAATCTATCATACTAACAAAAATTTTTAAAATCGGATCAGAAGTGACTGAGTTCTGGAGGCAAAAATATAAAAAAAACAACATTTAACCGAATTGTATAACCTGCTTCCTTTTTTGAAATTGGTTAAAAAACTACAATTGTACAACGAAATCATATATTGTTACAGATAACAGAATATGGTTCTTATGATTATAGTGACATAATGAAACGGAGAATGAAATCTGCAAAAAACAAAAGGCAAGGAAGCATTGTTTCTATCGCAAATTGAACAAGACAGATTGTAAGAAAAAACATACAGCCCAATTATAAATTAAAATACCGTTCGAGTTTTTTGACTTTTCCCCATTGATCCCATTATAATTTTGTCCCCTTTTTACTGAGTGCGAAAAGTAAAAAAAGATCGAAGGAAAAAGTACGTATTATGAATTATAAAAAAATAATAATGTGTAAACAAAATTGTTACAGGGATCATAATATGGCTTCAGTGAACATAATGCAACCATGTTTTTTATTCTACTTTAACATTTAGAAATCTTCTTTTTATTTCTATTTTAGCCTTTTTTTGTATTCTTTGAATTTCAAGTTCGCTATTTCAAGTTACATTTCTTTAAAGAAGGAAGGATAAGTTGCTTAAAATCTAATAAAAACTCAAAAACTAAGTCTCCTTCCGCATTTTACCTTTTGTTGCGCAATTTTTGAGTTTCTTATGTTTTGTCATTCGTAATTCTACTAACCACATGTTGTGAATTGAGTTATTATGCTTAAAGAAATAAAATAATCTAAAATCAGTATGAGATTTTTTAAATACCTTCAAGTAAATTCAATACGAAAGTGAGAGTGTGTTCCACATACCTGAAATTAAAAAAAGAAAAAAAATTATTTTGTTAGAAAAAAATTTTCAAAACAAATATTTAGGTTAAATACTTAAATACTAACAATCTTTTATAATTTAATTAATCTTATACGAAACAATCAAACACTTAATCAAAATACTAGTTTGTTTGAAAAACTGACATAAAGAGTCCACGTCCACATGCACTTCCATAAATGTGCCACTCAATTAAATGTGTGTGAAAAAAACAACAAAAACTGAAACATATAATGGCTACTAAATTAAGAGTATAATTTTCTTTTGAAAACCATATTTATAAAAATTGTAAATTAAATGTTGCTATTATATATTAACAAACAAAAAGTGTTTTTTTTATAATTATTTTCAACAAAAACTTGGTCAGAAAATCAAAAACAGTCACCGGCATTATCTTTTCGAAAACACTTAATTTTACTCATATCATAGAGCCATCTGGTCAAATACCAACATTCAGTATAAATTTTAAATATTTCTTCTGTTGTACGATGTGGAAGGAAAAAATCAAACGTTTGCCTTTTTCTAATGTTTAAATTGATTTGATAAGAAATATAATACAACTGCAACAAATTAAAAAAATAAAACTTCATAAATTATTGACATATTAGCGGAGGTATCATTAAACACAATTTATTTTCTTTAGTCACCAGAGTTCGCATACGTACAGCAAAGTTTTTCTGTTTGATTTTAAAAATGTAAGTAATTTAGATGAAGATAAAAAAACATGAACGAATTTAGTTAAAGAAAAGTAAAAGTGTTAGAAGGTGATTTAAAACGAATTAATGGAACCCTAAAAGATTTCATTTCGAATTGGTTTTTTTTTTGTACTTTAGATATTTAAAATCTTATTAATGCAGTATTTTATCTGTGTAGCGTGCGTAGCATTAACTGAGTCGAGTTTTCCTTAAGTGACACAATATTAAACATCCCACTGTATATTTAAGAAGAAATAGTCTTGCTTGGGGATTGAAATTAGGACAGCCCTTCTGAAACCGATTTACGTCTTGACGGCATAATTGGTTGAAAAGGATTTACAGAATTTTAGGTACGACAAGCCTTCACAGCTGTATCTGTATCTCTCTCTCTCTTACACAGAGAAAACAGCATAGTTTCAGAAAGCAGAAAACCACTGAAAGGCCGTCAATACTTGTCCACGAATTTAGCTGATTTCAATTGCAACTAAAAATACCAATCGGGATAGATTATACAAATCTCGGATTTCAGAATATAAGCTCTCGTAAAATCCCATAATTTCGATTTTTTTTTATTTTCTCATTTCTCATTGGTTTTTAATGGACAATAACTTTTAGCTGGAAAAATAAAACCAACTAGTTGAAAATTTTATTTATTCATTTCTTATTTCATAAGTGCTATGCATAATCACACTTATTGTGCAAGTTCACTTAAAGTCACCTTATCAGATTTTTTTTCTCCCAATAATGTGCTTACAATTCGTATGCACTTTTTTTAGCTCTAATGCTTATAAATTAAATCCATTAATTAGCAGAAAACCAATAAAAAAGTTGAAATGATATTCTGAACATTTTTACAAAATTACTTTATTTTCAAAAAAATAAATAAATTTGTTAAGTCTCTTTATAGGATCTAACAACCCTAAAAAATCCGTACCAGATGGCTAAACTGACGGTTGCTTGACGCAGGTAGTAACAACACTAGAATTGCCAATTGCCAATCGAAATTTTATCCGGGGTGAAGTGCTCTAATATAAGCAACTTAGTCGTAAAGGCGGTTGCTTTTCATAATCAAAATTTTTAATGCTGTTTTATTACGAGGGGTAGGAAATAAATCTTAAAGAACTTTAATATCTTTAAAAAGACATACCGTCACGTTTTTCCTTTTTTTTTTTCAAACGGTTGGTGTTTTTCTTTTTTTATTTTTTAAATACGAGCAAGTTTTTTTTATTTTTCTGTTATTTGTTTTTTTGCCGGCCCTTGGCCACACTTATACAGAAACAGCCATGCTCAGTGCGTCCAACAATTCTAGAACTGCTCATTGTTTTCTTAAGCAAACATGCGCATTAAACTAGTACACATCTTCAAACCTTAATACTCTGTGGATCCGATTCTTCCAGTTTACCAACCAGACCGTTTAAACATTTCAGACTTGACTGTCTCATGTATTGCTGAGTATGATTTGTTAATTTCTACACAAAGACTCCTTTACAAACTCATTTACCGCGGCTAAACAAAAAATATTTTAATTTTTAAATTGAGATTCCGGAAGATTTTAATTGCCGCTTGCCATTTATTCGCTTTTTAAACAAATCATGCGCCATCATGCTCAACAATTGTTTTTCTCTATACTCAAGACTCTGTTGGGATTTGAACTCCTGTCATTATGTTTAACCAACAAGCAAAACTCTTTTGAAACGAAGCTGCTGTGGCTGCTCAACATTGTTTTTATTACATTCGTACACACCACACTTGCAAGTGGTAGTTTTATGCAAAATGCAATCCAATAATTTTTAACATACAACAAAAGCTTTTAGCTTTGTTGCTGCCGATATTTTAAGAGGCTATTTGCTTTTATTTTTTTATTCCTCAAATTTTCAAATTGAATGCTTCTGCTATAGAAGCGACTCAAATCATTTTTTGCAGAGCGATCTCTCTAAATTAGATGGAGCGACCACTATTAAAGCTTGAAATAGACATGATGATATTTTAATGATGATGGCTTTATTAGGTTCGAATCTCTTTTCTTCGAGACTCATTTCACTTCAGTTGTAAAACTTAATTGAAAGCATTTGCTTAGAAGAATAGCAATTTGATTGCCGGTGAATATTTCTTTATCAAATGCAATCATACTTTTTAATATTAAGTTCGTATTTGTACAACAACTATTACCATATTTGACAGTGACGGTTCTTTTCTTCTCAAGGACATTTTAATAGCTGTCAAACAAACATTGTTAAACAGGCAGCATGATTAAAATTTTTTCGTTGGAGGTTGCAACTGACAAAAGTGTTGGTTTTTTTTAGAACTGCATGAAAAATTTTGAGAAAGTAAAACAATGTCTCAACTGCTGTTCAAGTAACGTGCGTTACAGACATCTTGTTGAATTACAAGTAGATTCAACATGCTGTAGCGTATTCGAAACAACACGCAAATATTTTAAAGTGTTGTTAGTTTTTATAACTCTGCTTTAAAAACGTTTAAACAAACTTGTTGATATAAGAAATTGAGTGCAATTATGAAAATCCATATTTAGTATATGGGGTGTTGGATATTCGTTTATCATTATTATAACACCAGTAATCAAACCCACAATCAATAAAAGAAAACACAACCAAATTTGGTTCGGTATCATGTTCAAATATTATCGAAGATTTAAGTTTCCTTTATATAAACAAACCGTCTCGTTTAGTTATTTGTGGCAAATCCCACAGCTGTATAAAAGTGAAAAGACGCTTGTTAACGTCTTTCACTTTCTATCAAGAACAAGAAACAATTTTTATCATGTCAAATGATCTTTAAAAATAAAACGTCAAAACATTGGCTTAAAACATTTAGAAGAAACTTTCTTCCTCCACCCCTCCGCAAACTAACAAAACGAAGTAAAAAGATATTTTTAAGACAAATAAAAAAAATTCGCATCATGTCGCAAGTAAATTGACTGCACAATTCATTAACTTTAAGTATAATCTTTTACCTGCCTGTCTGTCTGCCATATTGTCTCTATGTCTATATCTATGTGCCCCAACAATTGTGTCACTCTAATCACTTAGGTTTCGTTTGTTACTTTTTCCTTCATTGAATTGCATTTTTTGTTTTTTGCCTGTGAAATTTTCGCAGCCGTACACGCGCATTTAAACAATTAATTTTGTTAAATTTTTTCAATCAATTGATTTGTTCGCTGTGTCTTTATATTTGTCTGGTGGGTAGTCATGATCATTATGATCATCATAATCTAGTCATGATCATTATGATCATCATAATCTAGTCATGATCATTATGATCATCATGATGTAGTTAAAGTTTTTGCTAAATCGAAAGATTGATTTGCTTTCAACTATTTATTAAGACTTTTAAAATCCATTAACAAGGCCATTGCTTATGAGGTGAGAATGTTTCAAGAAGTACTAGAGTGTATTTTATTTGCGAGCTACTTTGAATTCAGTACGAAAATAGTCTAAATGTTTTTCGGCCGTTATTGATTTGATGGCCTGGGTTCGTAACCCATCCACGGTCAGTTTAATAACATTGGCCCATATTCATAGTTAAAATAAAGTATACTTTAAGGGGACTAAAGTCGTTTTTACTTTAGAGTCAACTTTAACTCATGCATAGACAATTTAAAATATACTTTTGGCATATAAGACAACTCTAACTTTCGAACCAGCTAAAGCTGTTTTTAATTCACTTTTCCCTAATTATTTTATTTGGTTTAAGAACACAATACTCTTTATCTGATTTTTATACCAAAGTGAACTAAATAAAAACAAGGTTACTATTTTTTAGTATTTGTTTAGAAATTGTATGAAAACATTTATCAAATTACAGTTGACATTCTTGACTATGAAAGCAAAAAAGATAATAGAAGCCTTTTATTTTAGAGTATACTTTACCAAGTGTCGTCTTTAGTCTATAACTATGAATATGCGCCACTAATTTTTCAAAATATATATTAAGCTCTATATACTAGTATATACGAGGGCTGCTCTATATATTTCTGGCCTAATAGTGAAAATGCGAATATTTATAATCAAAAATGGTTTTATTGTTTTTCAAAGTATACTCCAGCATGATTTATACACTTTTGCATGCGCTCAAACCAGTTGTCGAAGCACTTTTTCCACTCCGATTGAGACACCTCTAAAACATGGTTTTTGAACACTTCAACAGCTTCTTCTGGCGACGAAAATCGTTGACCACGCATTTTTTTCTTGATGTGCGGAAACATGAAGAAGTCATTAGGTGCCAAGTCAGGGCTGTACGACGGATGACCCATTAATTCGACGTTTTGGGCGGTCAAAAACGCTCTGGTTTCAGCCGATGTGTGAGAGCTCGCATTGTCATGGTGAACAATGATTCGTCTTTTCTTGTTGGTTTTTCGAATTTCTCCGATGACTTCAGGCAAACAAATTGTAGTGTACCACTCAGAAGTGACCGTCCTACGTTGCTCAAACGGAACAGTCGCCACATGACCAGTTTTGCCGAAGAAACAGGCGACCATTTGCTTCGAAGTGCTTCTTCCACGAACAACTTTCGTTGGATTTTGCTCGTCTTTAAAGACCCACACGGTCGATTGTTGTTTCGTTTCGGGCTCATACGCATAGATCCATGATTCGTCACCTGTGAAGATCTTATAAACGTCTTTTGAAGCACCGCAATCGTATTTTTGCAACATTTCTTTGCACCAATCGACACGCGTCTTTTTTTGAGCGACTTTCAAATTGTGCGGGATCCAACGAGAACAAACCTTTTTTACGGCCAGGTGTTCATGCAGTATCGAATGTATGCTGGTTGAAGAAATGTCCAAGGATGTCTCTATCTCTCGGTATGTCGCATGTCGATCTTGCATTATGAGTTCACGCACGGCATCAATGTTCTCTGGCACAACAGCCGTTTTTGGACGACCTTCACGGAATTCGTCTTTGAGCGAGCTTCGGCCACGATTAAATTCATTATACTAATTTTTCACAGTGCTATAGGATGGTGCTACATCGCCATACAAAGATTTAAGTTTATCAATGCACTCTTGTCGTCATAATCTACGTCGAAAGTTGTGAAAAATGATGGCACGAAAATGTTCATGAGTTAATTCCATTTTTTTCTATATTAATATTTTCAAGTCACTGTAAACAACACAAATAATGGTCGTACGTCAAAACGTTTTGAGTACGATTATGCTTAAAATTGACAAACTTTCCAATGGAAATGTCAGATTGCACTTGGCAGCACTCAGTGGGCACTCAAATCGGGGATTTTATTATTTAAATAGTTAAATTGAATTTAAAACAAATAGTATTATGTGTAATGAAGATTTTTGGGGATAGTTGAAATTGTTTTTTGGGGATTTCTGGGGATAAAACTTATCTAATTGGGGATACCACTAGAAAAAATCTGGCAACCCTGTCTATTCTTCTTCTTCACCATCTATATTCTCTACACTATTCCTTTCAACAGAAGGTAACGAGCACAATTAATAAGTAGGCATTATTGCCTGAGTATTTCTTTTCTTAAAAAAAAGGTTGTGCTCACGATTATACAAATTCAATAGATGGATATGGCAACCTCGCTTGCCAACCTGTTTTAAACTTACAGTCATATCTAAGTCAAAATTTACACATGCGATTATTTCATGCGAATTTGTTTTCAATTCTGTTAAAAAGTTTCAGCGAGTTTCATCGCTTCCTTATATTATTAAATTTTTCACGGCATTTGTACATTTCGCTTTCTTTGTGCAATTTCAAATAATATACAAACAACAAAACATATGCAGCGAACGTACACAAAGCAAGTGTAAAAAATATCTCTACACTTCTGGCCTAAAAAGAAAAATTTCATGCAAAATGCCATCGTGTAAAATACGTATAAGCCAGAGCATAAGTCGGCGTCTATCTGTCAAAAATTGTCATGCTTATGCAAAATGTATAATAGAAATTAAAATTGAAACATGCAATTTTGAGAGCGCGTTAGAAAGTGAAGTTGGCTGCTTGTTTTTTTTTTTTTTTTTTTGGAATTGCTATATAAAGTAATGACAAGTTAGCGTTTTTATCTCTTTTTGTTTGTATTTTGTGGGTTTTAAATATATAATTAGGATTGTTTTCAAGTAAAAGCTTGGCGACAAAGGACGAGCGAGACCTGTATTCCCCCTGGGCAACGATTATTTTTCTATACTTAGAGCTTTAAAAAATGGGCTTTTCTACCAAAATTATATTTCGTTGTAGGGATTTTGTAAGGAGCAGTGCCTTGGCAGGGCGTCAAGTCTTCACATCTTTTCTTGGGATTTCTTTTCCACGACTCTATAACTACATCCCAAAAACTAAAAGCAGTCATTTAGTAGGTTTATTAGTCTTAACGTAAACCAAAGATTTTTCATGGGAATTAAGTCAGGCGACTGTATTTTTATAATTATATATTTTAATCTGTCACTGTCTTATTGAAAGACTCAAAGCAAAAATATATTTTTTTAATATGTCAACGTTAAATGAAACGACCCCACTAGGCAATGCAAAGAGCACGCCCGCAACATTATACGTGAACCTCTATGCTTTATGGTCTTGGATGTAGCTTTTGGATCATATTGTTATTTTTTTTTACTCATACAAGAGAATAAAAAATATAGAAAAAGTTTAATTTTTAATTATTAATAAAATTTGTTTTAGGTAGATTTCAAGTTTTTTTTTTTTCAAATCAGTTTTAAAGAAAGATGTGTGACTTGTAAACATTTTTCGAAATCGTATTAAAAAACAAAAGTTGAGCGCGTTAACGTCCATAATTAAAACTTTGTCTTCACTTCTTCTAAAACCATATAAAGTTTCGTTATAAGTGGAACTGACGTCCAGAATCTACAGTTTTATTTCCACTGTAAAGTTTTTCAAATCACCTGCAGTACAGTGTGTAAGAGACAGCAGCAGCTGCAAAGACAACAACTGTTTGCAATTCATAACTTGATAATGACTTCATGTTAATGAATTAATTACGGTGATATTTTAATTTTAATTATTGCTGCGTCTGAGCAACAAATAAATCAAATGGTACCTTTCTCCAAGAATTAAACAATTTCTAGCTGTACGTGCGCGGCTACAAAAAGCTGGTATAAAACGAAGTATTTACATCACAACGAATAAAATTCGTTTTCGTGCTACACATACAGACTAGTTGAAACATTTTTCAGTTCATTTAATATAATTTTTGAATGTCAATGCTGAATAACAAAAAAAAACAAATAAATGGTTGTTTCATTTGTAGTTGTTTTTTCTTCTTAAATTTTTTTTTATTAACAATTTGCACGCGATCATTCAGCCTGGTGCAAGTCAAAAGGATAAAAAGTAAAGAATGAATAAATGCAACCTCCCCATTGACTAAACCAAATTGACAGCAGCAGCATATTTAGGGAAAAAATAAAATAAAATAGAAAATAAATGGAGGGAGGGAGGATTAACAAGTTAGTGTAAGTGTTGATGTGTTTGATAAATAAGAGGAAAATAAAAATTAACCCCCAGAAAAAAGCAAATAAAATGTGAAACATTCAGTTCGCTATTAATTTTCAGCTGCCGGCAGAGTTTAAAAAAAAAATTATTTTTAAACGATCTTAAATAATCACCCTTATTCTAGTTGTCGGCGTCGTCGTTTTAGTATTAATATCACTTCGTATCAATGTCGGCATCAATTCAATAAAACTTTTGCTTTCTACAACATTCCTGTGACGAAGTCGACGGTTTATTCACTTTTTATGAAATGAAAATGCACATTCCCACGCTTTTTGTTAAATTTTATTTGTGTTTGATACTTTTATGCGAAAATGTTTTCTATAATGAAGAAAATTTTGATTTTGGCTGTGCTTCTGCAGTAAATCAGTTTGATTGTTGCATGGTCTTTTTCAGAAGGTTTGCCACAGCTTTTTCCAGCGAACTAAGTAAAAAATTGTTTAAGCATTCCGCTGCCAGTTGCCTTACACCCGGCTTTATTAGCAACCATCTTTTTTACTTTGAGTTTTAAATTTCGCCATACCTTAAAAGTAATTTTTACAAACTTTTTAATAAATCCCTATGCAATTCTTTATTTTGTTACCTTTTGCCATCTATCTGCTAATCTTCTAGGCGGACCAAGAAAATTTAAAAATTTTTCCAATTTCTTCCCATTTTTTCTTTAAAATTGTATGGAGCAGTGCCTCTGCGAAAACCCGGTGCAAGAGAGGGATTCTTCTGGAATTTTTCCGCCAACTTTCACTTTTTTACATTTTCAATGTTATGTTTGGTTAAAATCACTTCCATTCGTTATGAAAAAGGCGTCGACAAAATACAAAGTCACGTCAATACAATATCGTCGTCACATTTGTTATAGAATACAAAATATCTTTGAGCCGTAATCGATAAGTGTCAATAACGACAAGTATAATAACAAATCGAGTGCATCGACACATATCAACGTTAATATGTGACGACGTCGACAACTAGAATAAGGGTGAATATTATTATCATAAAAATGTATTTTTCTTTTCGAGACAAAAAGAACTGACTTGTATTGTTGTTTATACAAAATATGACCACAAAGCCTAAAGGCGTTTTTCTGTATTATATTCTATTAATATGAGGTACCGCTTCAGACACTGGTGGCCGTAAGCATAAAAGAAAACTTAGCATTAAGTTGGAAAGGATGACAACATCAAGCAGGAACTCAGTGTTGACACTAAAATTCATTGTGAAATAAAGTCTGCATTCCGGTGGGAACCTCTAAAGAAAAAAGTTTAATAAAGTTTGTTTGATTTGTAATCCCATGTTGCAAATCAAATACGGTGGGACACCCAATAGAGCATTGAAAAATAATACACCACTGTACCAATTTTTATATCGTTGGTATCATGTAGAAAAGCCCTGAATCACACAATTGTAACTAAAGAAATAATACTGGGTGTAGGCAGGGAAGGTATTTTACTTTGTTTTGCCACCATTTTGGTAAACATTAGTCTTGACAGTTCATATTTTTAGCAGCCGTGAAATCCGCACGTGGCAAATTTTTTATGGAGCAATATTCTAAAAATCAACGTATTTTAATCTTCAAAACATTCTGTCCAAATCAATCATAGATTACTGTGACGATGAGAAAGTTTCGTGAAATTTTTGGGAAAAACAACGTGCCCACAAAACGCACTTTTTATCGTGCAGTGAATGATTTCGAAGAAAGAGGGTCTGTACGTGATAGGCTGATGCATGGACAAAAACTTACTGCACGATCGGCTGAAGACTTTACTGAAGGTGTTCAAAACCATCCATCAACCTCAATTCGACGCAATGCTTATGAGCCTGGTCTTCAAAAAACAATTTTAGGCACAATTTTGCACAATGATTTGCATTTGTTTCCATTTAAGATTCAGTTGACGCAAGATCTTCCTCCACAAGACCATATACGAATATGTAATTCCAATAGGATGTTACAGCTCGTCCATGACAACCTCGATTTTCATTAAAAAAAAGTCTTAATGAGTGACGAGGCATATTTTCATTTGGATGGACATGTGAATAAACAGCATATTCAGTTCTGGACAATGGAAAACCCTCATTTGATCTTACTTCTTTGAAAATGAAAACCGCGTAACGGTAACTGTGAACGGGGAGCGATATCGTGATCTGATTGAAAACTTTTTAACGCCACAACTGCATGCTTTGGCTTTGATTAATATGTGGCATCAACAAGACGGTGCCACATCGCATACAGTGAGGTTTACAATGGAATTGATGCGAGATCTCTTTTACAACAAGTTGTTTTAAGGAATAGGGATATTGATTAGCCTCCACGGTCGGCTGATTTGACTACTTCGGACTTCTTTTTGTGGCGATAGTTGAATAGCAAGGTTTATGCAAACAAATCAGAAAAGCTTGAGCAATTTAAACGAAATATTCCTGATGAATGTAATGAAATACCGCGTTAAATGAGTGAGAACGTAATGAAAAATGTGCTCAAAAGGGCTCGCTTTTGTGAGACAGACAGAGGCGGACATTCAGCTGACATTGTATTCCATACATATCAATATATTTAATAAAAAAAATATAAACAAACAAATTACTATACCTAGCCGCTGGACACCCTGTAGAAACAAATCGCAATATAAGTAATTGTAAAACCGCTTTGTTTTTTACCATTGTTTCAAATTTTTGTGAGGAGGTATATTTGGGAAGTGTATTAGAATCACTAAAAAAAAACTGCATGCTTTTCATACAAATTTTTTTGATCACTTGATTTACATAAAAAAAAATGGGAGTTTGGGCCCTTCTATACAATACCAGCGATATATTTTTCTAATCAATCGTTTCACCCAACACGTAAAGTTCGTAAAAAAAATTATCATGACACATTTTAAAGTAGAATTGTATATAAAATATAATTTTTCTATATAAAATTAAAACTATAAATGTCAATTAAAGGATTTTTATAGTTTTATATTCTTTTTACAACAACTCCCCCTTTTTTAGTCATCATAAAAGTAGAGAAAAAAAAAACACATTTTAAAAGTGTAAAATAGAAATTCTTTTTTTTTTATTTATTTATGCTCCCCTGGTTCTATTCCCTAGGAAACCAGACACGTCACAACATTTCTGAGAAATGAATAGACAGCAGCAGCTAATAATAGGAAACCAAATTGAAAATTGAAATTTTATTTTTTGAAATATAATTGCTTGTTGTTGTAGCAAAATATTGCAAAATGTTGCAAATTGTTGTATTCATGATTTTTTTTTTAACTCTACGCCCAATGTCAGGGTCAATTATTTGTTAAAGTAAGCAATAGAAGAAAAAAAATTGTAATGAAAAACCACTTGATACTTTAAAGAGGCACAATTCTTTGTTTGCATGTCAAAATGCTTTTTTATGTCTGCTACAAATTGAAAGCAATCAACGGTTTTTATTTTTGGCATTTGTTTTTCAATATTTTATTTGTTTCTTTTCTATTTTGTTTTAGTGTCGAATTAATTGAGAAGGAACTTTGTTTGAAACTAAAATGTGTTATGATCTAAAGGAAAAAATAGTCCAGCTTCTGAATTTATAGTTTTTGGAAGGAAAAATATCAAAATAAAAGAATCCCTCACAGAACGATTTTTATAAGAACTATGCACCAAGTCAATTTTACGTATTTCATATAAAAATATATGAAAGTGTGTTTACAGTTTAATAGCTAAATATGTTACCTTAAACCACCAACTGGTTTGATTCTACGATATTAAAGAGTTTGGTCGCGGTGATCGTATTTGTTAAAAAATAAAATGAAAATAAAAAAATATGCATGGGAAAACAATTTTATCGCATGCTACATTTTTTTAAAACCTATTTAACTTGCCGTGTTTATCTTCATACACATTCATTTTTCATGGGAGCAAGATGACATGTGCCATGAACAAGCATGCCTCGCCCTGTATGGTTTTTAAATTATGAAAATGAAATTAGGATCTGCAAATGGGAAACGGTCAGCGAAATATAAAATTTTTTACAGCCGGAAATAGTACAGTTTTATATACATATATTTTTTCTCTAGGATTAATAAAACACATTGGAAGTAGTTTTAAAATATATAATTTTTGTGTTGGTTTAAAATGAATTCACTTCATTTGGTATGCAGTACACGGTGATAGTGATGAAAACGAAAATTATTTATTTTTCACATTTTTATTTAATTCAATAAATATTTAATTCGTGCGTCTTGACGTGTATGTGTCAGTATCAAAAGCACAACTTAATCACACATTTTTTAAAAAGTACGAGGGTAGGTAAAAAATTTCATTGAAACAAATTATTTTTGCGTTCGTTTTTCATTTTTTTAAAATAGTTTTATTTCACTCTAGCGATTCTCTTACTTTTTTAGGCCATGTATGTAGTCTTAAACAAAACCTTTTGCTAAATACTTTCTCCTCATTTGCTTGGGATTTAAATTTTGAAACATGGAACACATAAAGACAAAATACCCGCGAAAAAAGGGGTTTTTCGAATCTGCATAAGCCGAAACGAATGGGTTTAGATAAGATTCAATTGATAAGCTCGGGTAATGCGTGAACGCTATACAAATAATTGGGTTAATGACTAGGTAATAGCGATTGAACCGATATTAAAGAGAAAAAAAATTAATAAGTTCGCGGTTTCTTCACAGTCTTGAAACTGGCTGCAGAGGCGTCGAAACTGCTTTGATCTTTTCATAAATTAAATATCAAGAGTTGTCGGACAGTTGATTGCTTTTTTATCATCTTGACATCTTTAGAATTATACCTTGATTAAAATTACTAGCAAGAGTCACCCTCGTATTAAAAGTTTAGGAATTAAAAAACTGTGCTTCAAATTACACTGTTTGGCAGAAATAACTTGAAGTAACAAAATACAATAAAAGAACACTCTTCAAACGACGCCCTTGAAAAAAAATAATAATGCAACGCCAACTAATAACGCAAAAAATTATTAAGCATTTCATTCTAATTACTTGGAGTGCTAACTGTAGCAAATAATAATTTTTAATGACAAAAACAAAAAAACATAATGAATTAACACAATCACTATAGGAACAGCTGTTTATTAAGCAGCACATGTCTAATAAATCTTTTTATCATTAAATAGGACGATGTACAGAAGAATTTTTTTTTTCTTTTTTTATTAACGCGAACTAAAATTTCTCTGCGACATTAAAAAAAATCTATATTTTTGTTGTTCACAATAACAGCCGCAGTGTTTTTTATGGAACAATTTTTCGTAAAATATTTAAAATAAGTTCTATTAATGAACAGAAAAAAAAATTATTTGAAATTATCGAACATCTTGCACATTACTAAAGTTATCGGAATTGACTGAACAAAACAGTTGTTCTCTTAAGAAAATTTTATTTTTAAATTTGTTTATTTTATATTTATTTGCGCGCTACAACAGTATTTATTAGCACTATTTCACAAACGCTACCTTATGCATAGCGAAGTCGATTGAGCGATGTCCGTCTGTCCGTTCGTGTTAGTGTTGAAATCACGTTTGCCTCGACAGACATAGTGTCGAAAGAGGTGCTATTGAAAATCAACATGATTGGTCCATGTCTTTTAAGGCAGCAGGCAACACACCACGTCATTTGGAACAATAAAGTAATAAGACAAAACATCGAGTGAAAAAATTGGCGCTAGCCCATATTTTTCGAGTAGTGGGGCTTTCAAATTGTTGAAAATATCAATATGGGTATCATTTTGAAGCTTTTGAACAGATCTTTAAGGAAATACTAAATTTTTTTTTTTAAACGACTAACCCATTAAGAGTTGATGTAATTTGTATGTAAAATGATTTTTAATTTCTCTTTTACTCAAATATTTGCTTTTTTAATTGAAGTTACTTCACTGAACTAGATAGATGGTGAAGGGTATATAAGATCCTGCATCGCCGAATATAGCACTCTTACATGCTTTTTTTATCTTATTTGACATTAAAATGTTTGATTTTATTTCAACAGTTTTTCTGTCGAACAATGTAATTTATTAATTATTTATTATTCGCATTCTCATTACCTGCTTTTGGAATAATTTTAATAGTGATTCATTCTTAATAGAGATAAAAATATTTATAAATAATTAAGCCTTATTAATACACAGTTGGGAATCGTTTGTCTGTCCTAATTTAATATTAAAAATTTCAGTTGCTAAGCCAAAATGTATTAATTTGAATTAATTATCAGAGTCATTTTAACCCATTACCACTACTGAGAAGATTATCTTGAAACATTTGTCATAACTCGTATAATATATTCAATAAAAATTTGAAATCTGTTTCTGTTTTACAAAATTCGATTTATCTTTAAAAGATAAGAAAAAATAAAAAATGAAAAAACTTTGAAATTTTGTCTATTGTAAATGAAAAAAACATTAATATTTTTAAAAGAAAAACAAACGTATTAAAATAAGATTCAAAAAATAAAATTATTCTATTCAAGAGAAAATAGGAGAAATTCCTGTACTTAAATTATTTCATTTCCCTCCTATGACTTTCAATAAACGTGTAGTAGCCCATCTAAACACACATACCAACAACATTTGTAAAACTATAGTGAAATCCGATGACCAGGATACAAACAATAGGTCGTGAATTGTTCTAAGAAACAATGCAAAAATTAAAAATTAATATTTGAAAAAATTGCAACAAAAAAATTTATTTAAACATATTTAAGCAATATTATAAATAGTTTTTTATAATTTTAAGACTTCGACAGAAAAAAAATGAAGAATTCTAAACAATTATACTTTGAATTTTTTATCACCACTGAAATGACAAAAATATTTGACTACATTTAATGCTAATAATTGTAATTCAACTAAAATTGTTTTTACTAATGGTAATGAAATTTTAATGAAACTGTTTAATGACTAATTACAATTGAAAAAAAAATATTAAAGACAGGGAAATATTTTTTAAATAATTTTCATAAAAAACTTCGTGCTATTTTATTATTTAATTATCCCGATTAAATTAATTACCGATATTGACCCTCAAGGTCAAAGCACGTCGCAATGGCCATTTCGTTACCGCTTACAAAACTCTTCAGGAAACTCAAATATTTAAAAAAAAAACTAAAGATTTTTTGTCGAAACAATAAAGCAAAGACAAAAATCAAAGTTAACGAGACGTGCTTTGACCCTCAATCATAAATATCGGTAATTAATTTAATCGGAATAATTAAATAAAAAAAATAGCACGAATTTTTTTATGAAAATTAACAAAAATAATTGTTTTTTTGAAAAATAAATTTATGATAGCAGAACCTTCAAAAGAACTATGAATAAAACAAACAAACAAACAAACCTTAACCCAAGGCGAATTAATATAAGGTGATAGCGATGGCGAATTCAGTCATTTTAGCCGGTAACCTTACTGTCAAACTTCATATAAAAAATCTGCATAACAGTTAGATAAATTTTTTATATGTGGAGTTTGACAGTTAGAATAACGGCGAAAATAAATGATAGCGGTGGCCGCTATCACTTTTATAATTAATTCGTCTTGCCGTAACCGTTTTATAGAAGGATATGCGTTTGAAAACTTTAATAACTTATCGATTTTAGGTGGGACAGGTTTAAAAATTAATGTCTGAGATCTAAAGTCACCAACACCCCGTTAAAAATTCATCATATATATATTTCGCAAATGTATGTGATAAAAATACTGAAAATAAATTTGTACTATGCTTAAGAATGTTTATAAGTGTTACAAGAAAAGATGTGAAAAACTACAGTCGTAAATAATTTTTCTTTCTAAAAATGTTAAATGTTAAATTAAAAAAAGAGCCAAAGCCGAATCAGTCAATTTTAATTTTTTTTTTTTTTTATTTTATGAATATCACGTCAATTTCGACACACCCTTTGATTTTTAGTATTAGAGGTTAAAGCGGGTATCTATTAAAGACGGATAAACGGATGCATTGTAGCGAAAACAATAGGGTTCCTTTGGGTATGGAACCCTAAAAACAAATAAAAGAATTAAAAAGTCTGTTATGTGAGAGGATGCGCGTGAATGAAATTTAATAAAAAAAACGTTCTTTAGGTATTTATTGCTTTTCCCTAGTAAATAAATGTCTAAAAATTAAAAAAGTGCCCCCTTTTAAGTTTTCTGGCTCCTAATGCTTTACAAGTTATAAAAATTATTTAATAATTAACGAAGATGTAAAAAATGTATTACTTTCAAATTCGTAATGCATTCGTTTTCAAACAAAATAAATGGCATTTTCTAGCCGTTCTGTTGTCGTACATTATGATAGACTGTCTTGTAAAGGGTATTTTTTTTTTAGCTGCACAAGAACTTAAAACAATAATACAGGAAAGAAATATTGTTGAAGTGAAAATTTTTTATCATATTTTGGTGCGGGGGCTGCTATATATATTTCTGGCCTGGCAACACTGAGTGCTGCCAAGTGCAATCTGATATTTCCATTGGAAAGTTTGTCATTTTTAAGCATAATCGTACTCAAAACGTTTTGACGTACGACCATTATTTGTGTTGTTTACAGTGACTTGAAAAAATTAATATAGAAAAAAATGGAATTAACTCGTGAACATTTTCGTGCCATAATTTTTCACAACTTTCGACGTGGATTATCACGACAAGAGTGAA
The DNA here is from genome assembly GCA_916610165.2 of Gymnosoma rotundatum. Taxonomy (NCBI): domain Eukaryota; kingdom Metazoa; phylum Arthropoda; class Insecta; order Diptera; family Tachinidae; genus Gymnosoma; species Gymnosoma rotundatum. The sequence continues at coordinate 39,751,947 of OU744338.1, forward strand.
TTGATGAACTTAAATCTTTGTATGCCGATGAAGCACCGTCCAATAGCACTGTGAAAAATTGGTATAATGAATTTAATCGTGGCCGAAGCTCGCTCAAAGATGAATTCCGTGAAGGTCGTTCAAAAACGGCTGTTGTGCCAGAGAACATTGAGGCCGTGCGTGAACTCATAATGCAAGATCGACATGCGACATACCGAGAGATAGAGACATCCTTGGACATTTCTTCCACCAGCATACATTCGATACTGCATGAACACCTGGCCGTAAAAAAGGTTTGTTCTCGTTGGATCCCGCACAATTTGAAAGTCCCTCAAAAAAAGGCTCGTGTCGATTGGTGCAAAGAAATGTTGCAAAAATACGATTGCGGTGCTTTAAAAGACGTTTATAAGATCGTCACAGGTGACGAATTATGGATCTATGCGTATGAGCCCGAAACAAAACAACAATCGACCGTGTGGGTCTTTAAAGACGAGCAAAATCCAACGAAAGTTGTTCGTGGAAGAAGCACTTCGAAGCAAATGGTCGCCTGTTTCTTCGGCAAAACTGGTCATGTGGCGACTGTTCCGCCTGAGCAACGTAGGACGGTCACTTCTGAGTGGTACACTACAATTTGTTTGCCTGAAGTCATCGGAGAAAAATTCGAAAAACCAACAAGAGAAGACGAATCATTGTTCACCATGACAATGCGAGCTCTCACACATCGGCTCAAACCAGAGCGTTTTTGACCGGCCAAAACGTCGAATTAATGGGTCATCCGCCGTACAGCCCTGCCTTGGCACCTAATTACTTCTTCTTGTTTCCGCACATCAAAAAAAAAAAAAAATGCGTCGTCAACGATTTTCGTCGCCAGAAGAAGCTGTTGAAGTGTTCAAAAACCATGTTTTAGAGGTGTCTCAATCGGAGTGGAAAAAGTGCTTCGACAACTGGTTTGAGCGCATGCAAAAGTGTATAAATTATGCTGGAGAGTACTTTGAAAAACAATAAAACCATTTTTGATTATAAATATTCGCATTTTCACTATTAGGCCAGAAATATATAGGGCAGCCCTCGTAAATGTCCTGGCATTTACTATCTAAATATAATTTCCGGCATATATCCGTCGGTATTTTCTATCACGTGGTTCATTGGATCAGCCCAATTTTTTAACCTTTTCCAATAAATCCAGCCGTTTGGCGTCAATAGTGTCTTGAATATTGGCTTTCAATGCCTTAAGGATTGTTGATTTTTGAGCACAAACCACTGACCCACAAAATGTAATCGAGAGGCGTTCAATAACACGAACGAAGGGGGCCAGTAAACCGGACTACTTGTGGAAATAAAGTTAGTCACCAAATTGATTTTGTAGTAAATCTATTTTAAGGCGCGCTGTATGGCAAGTTGCGGCGTCTTGTTGGAACCAAATGTTGTTGACGTTTAGCCGAGGCTGAATAGTGCGCGCAATTCACCGCAACGGTAGCGATGTTGTCGACAGTGTGTTAACCGTACCAAACAGTAAAATTTAACGGATTTAATGGTGATTTATTAACGGCTTGAGTGTTATCTTCGCTCTAAATATGGAAATTTTGCCGATTATATCGACCGAAAAACGGACGAAGTGCTTTATGAACTTCGTAAACAGATTTTTCATAATTTGGAAGCGTTGTTCTAGCGTTAAAGGATCCATGATGACTAACAAAACCTTAATGAAATTATCAGCTTTAAAATCATAGTTTTTGATATGGACAGTTCTGACGCAGCAGAAAAAAAACACCCTTTTTACTTGTGAATGATAAGAAAATGTTTCTAATGTCTGTCTGACATTCCGCATTTTCTGTAGATAAATAAAAAAAATATGTGTTTTATTTATGTTGTGCGGTTGTTGTTGTTGTTATTTTTCATTTAAATCATTTTACTCAACAATTGCGTGTATGAGTTTGTTTCTTTTTTTAATTTTTCCTCAAAAATATTTTTAGCGGTTAAACGTTTGTATCGCCATCTTACAATTTTAATGTTGATTAATGGTTTTTGTTTGTTTGTTGGTTTGTTTGTTTGTATGTTTGTTTGTATGTTTGTTTGTCTGTTCTCTGACTGTTAAATGACAACATTATTAAAAAGTCTACAAAAATTTACAATGCTGTATTATAAATCAGTTCATTTATGCTTTTGGAGTACAGTCACTTGAAAAAGTATTCGTAAACATATAGTGCTGATTTCGTGAATGGTGACACTTAGCTCATGTCTGATTTCACAGACAATTAGTTTTATCTTTCCGCTGAAAGAATATGGTTGTGTATATGGTTGAGCAAAGCTGGAAAGTATTGCGACATTAAGGTGCCGGAAAAAAAATCATCTCTTCAGAAGAAGCTCATTTTGATGTCGGCGGATATGTAAACAAGCAAAATTACCGCATTTGGGGCACGGAAAACAGGCAAGCATACATTGAAAAGCCAGTGCACCTAAAACGAGTCACTGTTTGGTGTGGATTTTGGTCCAGAGGCATAATTGGGCCATTTTCTTTGAAAGTGAAAGGAATGGCCGCTACAGTCAATGGCGATCGTTATTGGGCCATGTTAAACGAATTTTTGTTGACAAAAAATGAAGAGGAGGATATTGGCAACATTTGGTTTCAACAGAACGGCGACACGTGCCACACAGCCAAAGCTACTTTGTTTTTTATGGCATTTAAAAAAAATTATTGACGGGCCCTATATTAATGCAATGGTATGAAAAAAAAATAACTCAACTTATAAAAAATAAATCGTCATGATATCAATGCACAATCTAGCCGGACATGAAGCCAAAAATTTACTTTAAGAAATGTAAAAATTTAAGTACGCAGCTCGACAGACTACAAAATTCTACAATTCTGTATAGTGAATTATACAGGCTTTTGCCCGAGATTTGTCGATTTGGGACAATAATAAAAGTGACGAAGTTCGCTAGTTTGTAAAAAATATTGAAAATGTAAAAAGATTGTACGGGGGACCACCTCAGCCTGCAATAATATTTGGATTAGGTCGTGCGTTTTTCTCTTTAAGTGATAAACCTTGAGACAGTTACACCGCTGGAGGTAAATTATATAAATGTGTCATTTTTGTACAGGAGGAGAAAATTCATCGCATGCTAATTTGTAAAAACCGTCTTTAGCTTTAGGTGTTTCCCATCTCACACAGGTATCTGTGAAAAATATTTTTATATTTTTTATTAATTTTTTTTTTTTTTTTCTTTACAAGAGGCTGTTCAATTACTTTTGCTCACTGTACAATATATTTATCTTTCGTCATTAATGCTTATAATCATTGTAGCATTAGAAAAATGCTTTTTATTATTTAAAAAAAAGAAAATAAAAAAGATTAAAATGCATTTCATTTTCATTTTTACATATGACGGTGACGACGAATGAACTGAAAGAAACAAGTCGTCATCAGACACACACACGCACATGCACACTGGCTTGTTTTTATCCTTTTCTTATTAAGACATAAAATTTTAAAGAAATAAAATTTGAAAACAAATATTAAACCATCCATTTATGATTTGTTGAAAATTTGCTATAAAATAAAAGTCGTATCAAAAATGACTGACAATAAAATGTAGAAAGCGACACTTTACACGGAAATAGTAATAAAATTAAATCAAGAGTCAGACATTAATTTTGAAAATTAAAATTTTTGTCAAATTTAGTTGAAATACGTACAAATAATGAATACTTTCTAAAATTTTCAGCTTCCGCTTAAAATGCTTCAACAAAATGCGTTTGAAACGCCAAACAAAGTCATACAAGCAAATAATCAATATTTTACTCGAATTTTATTAAACTAAAAAGACAAAAAATAGTAAATCAAACTGTTAAAATAAATAATCAATAAATGACTGTATGAAAAAAAAATTACGAACAATAGTTTCATCAAAAAGTAGAGTGGATCTTAGCGATGGTCGTTTGGTTTTCAAAAGTAACCCCGCAAGAAAAGTTAGATCTTCACCACCATACAAAATGTGCAACCCTCTCTCTTCCTGGAAATTCCCAGGAATGATGACTTTATTTTTTACTTTTTAAGGATGCCATTTCTAACTGACAGTTTCTTTTGGTTTAATTTTAATATTAAAGAATTAATGAAATTTTAATGAACTTCATTAGCAGGAGTCTGGTGTGACGATGCACATAGGGGTATTATGCCAATCTAGCCGGACATTACTTTTTTATAGCTTATACAAAAATTTACTGAGTGCACCTAGCAAAATCTGTTATGGTCATAGGCCGTTAAAGCTAGACATAAAGGAAAAGCGGACCAAGAAAAAAGTTCTCCTTAAAATAAATAAGTTTACTTTTTAATTTTGAAATCATTTTGTTTAGCAATTACAACTTTTAATGTCAAGGGATGTTTAAAAACTTAAAGTTGCACTAAGAAATTCTAAAATGCCACTATTGCCCCGCCTCTTTTTGTGGGCGGTGAAATAAAATATTATTTGAAAAAAGTATATAATTATTGGAAATGGATAACATACGCCTTAAAACTATAAAAATTAATTTATATGGGCAGGCGGACAGGTATCCCTCCAATCACATTCCCCAAAAACGGGTTGTGAAAAAAAAATTAAATTTTTTTTGCCAATTTCAAAAAAATATTTATTATTAATGAAATTTTACTTTATTTTCGGCTTTTTGGTTCTTTTTAATTAACTTTCTAAACATTTTTAGAAAGAAAAATTATTTACAAATGTATGCGGACGTTTTCCAAAGAAAACAAGAAAAATTAAACGCTAGCAGAATGAAATGCAGCATTTTCTGGACCGCCACATCCTTCATCAGCATTCTTTGCATCTATCTACCTTATGTTATGTACGTCGTAAACATCATCTATTTAACCAACTAATCTTAATGTTAATTTGGTGAGACGAAGTTCCCACACAACTTAAAGCTTTTCTTTGTCATTCTCTTTGTAACTCGTCTTGTACATTTGTTGTTGCTTTTTTTTGTACTAGCAATTTGATAGTCACAAATGCAACTTTTTATTTTTTAATTATTCATACTTGTTTGCTCACAACATTATAGACACTGTTTCAGTATCATATTGACTTTTATGAGTTAAGTATGAATGTAAATACGCGATGCCCAGCGTTTGTTTTAATTTTTAATTTTTACCCTGATTTCTTTCTTTTTTTACCTTGTTTTCTTTGGAAAACGTCCGCATACATTTGTATATAATTTTTCTTTCTAAAAATGTTTAGAAAATTAATTAAAAAGAACCAAAAAGCCGAAAATAAAGTAAAATTTCATTAATTTATAAAATCGATGGTTCGAATCCTGGTCAGGGTAAAAATTAATATTTATTATTACTATTTCCAATGCCTTACTAATCCCCGCCTCAAGAATATTATTAAAACGACATTTTTGTAATTTGTAGTTTTTAGTATTTGATTTATCTGAAAATAATTAATTTATTCATAATATAACTTCTTTAGGATTGTAACGTTAATTTTTATTTAAAATTGTTACAATTAATTAATTTAAAAAAAAACTTATACTTTGCACTATGATGATAATGAGTTCCATGGTCCATCTTCGTCTAATTCTTCAAATACCTTTTCCAAATCTAAATCCTCTTCAGCGTTAAGTACAGATGGAAGCATGAAAGAAAGGTAATAGCTTTTTTTTTTGTGGAGTGCGTCTTATACTAGTAAATAGTGTAAATAGTAAAAGTAGAGATCCTAAGTTTTATAGTGATGTATAACATTTTTACGACCGCGATGGAGATCACTCTCAAGAGCCTATTCACTTTTTTTTTTCTTTTGATAAAAAATTTAACGAAGACAAAAATCCTTCTTTTAATTTCGCACGAATTTTTTTTTATCATAAGATGTATAACAAAAATTAAAAAAAAAAATTAAAAATTATCAAAAAAAATAAAAATTTAATTTAAAAAAATTAAAAATTAATATAAAAAATCAATACAAAATCTTTATTCGTTTTCCCACAAGAAAATATATTGCAACATGTCAAAATCGTTTAAAGTCAATTAAAACGTATGCGATTTATCCTACTTTCCTGACTTTAACAGTTTCCCAAAACGACAAATTTCAAGCAAAAGCCTTAAAAATTTGCTATACGATGCAGAATTTTGTTATCCATCCAGCTGCGTACTTAAATTTTTACTTTTCTCAAAATTATTTTTGGCCTAATGTCCGGCTAGATTGGCAAAATACCCCTATGTGCGTCGTGGAAGACAACACCAATGGGTGGGTTAAACAATTTTTTTTAATTTTACTATTTGCTGTAAGATCTCTTAAAAGCATTTGAATGATACCCATATTGATATCTTAAAAAATATGGTGCACACTCGTACTTTTCTATGAAAAGTTCAGAGGCCCATAGAGCTGTACAATTTGGGAGAGCGACAATTTTTTCACTGGATGTTGTTTTTTTTATTTTTTAATTCTCTGTCGCCCCATTTATTTGTTTTTTGATTTCATTTGCTTCATTTTTTTAAAAATTATATGGAAATATTAGCGACAGGAATGGTGTTTTGCCCGCTGCCTCGAAGGACTTGGACTGATCTTGCTGATTTTTAATAGCAATTGGCGTATTAGAATTTTCTCAAGATCATTTATACGAGGGCTGCTCTATATATTTCTGGCCTAATAGTGAAAATGCGAATATTTATAATCAAAAATGGTTTTATTGTTTTTCAAAGTATCCTCCAGCATGATTTCTACACTTTTGCATGCGCTCAAAGCAGTTGTCGAAGCACTTTTTTCACTCCGATTGAGACACCTCTAAAATATGGTTTTTGAACACTTCAACAGCATCTTCTGGCGACGAAAATCGTTGACCACGCATTTTTTTCTTGATGTGCGGAAACAAGAAGAAGTCATTAGGTGCCAAGTCAGGGCTGTACGGCGGATGACCCATTAATTCGACGTTTTGGCCGGTCAAAAACGCTCTGGTTTGAGCCGAAATGAGAGAGCTCGCATTGTCATGGTGAACAATGATTCGTCTTCTCTTGTTGGTTTTTCGAATTTCTCCGATGACTTCAGGCAAACAAATTGTAGTGTAAAACTCAGAAGTGACCGTCCTACGTTGCTCAAGCGGAACAGTCGCGACATGACCAGTTTTGCCGAAGAAACAGGCGACCATTTGCTTCGAAGTGCTTCTTCCACGAACAACTTTCGTTGGATTTTGCTCGTCTTTGAAGACCCACACGGAATTCGTCTTTGAGCGAGCTTCGGCCACGATTAAATTCATTATACCAAATTTTCACAGTGCTATAGGATGGTGCTTCATCGCCATACAAAGATTTAAGTTCATCAATTCACTCTTGTCGTGATAATCCACGTCGAAAGTTGTGAAAAATGATGGCACGAAAATGTTCACGAGTTAATTCCATTTTTTTCTATATTAATTTTTTCAAGTCACTGTAAACAACACAAATAATGGTCGTACGTCAAAACGTTTTGAGCACGATTATGCTTAAAAATGACAAACTTTTCAATGAAAATGTCAGATTGCACTTGGCAGCACTCAGTGTTGCCAGGCCACAAATATATATAGCAGCCCTCGTATCATCCTGGCAAAGTTGATTTCAACCGACTTCGCAATGCATAAAAACTCAGAATATATACAGGCATGTTCTGAATTCCACACGAAATTTTCACTTTTTATTTTTCAAGGCATTGTTTTCGTAAAAAATTATTTTATAGCCACAATGCTTTGGAAAATATAAAGTGAAAATTTCGTGTGGATTTCGGAACATGCCTGATATACTTTGTGGGGTCGGAAATGAATATTAAAGAGATTACACACAGAATAATACACTTAGATATACCCTTTTTCCACCTGTGGCGAGGGGTTAAAAAACTAATCGGAAAAGATATTAGGAAGATTGTTGGAATTGGAAGCTATTGGGCAATTGTGCCACTGTCCGAAATATTTTACGACAAGGTAACTTGTTTTTGGAAGTGTAGACTGGATATATTTAGCTTCCTTTTGATAATTAGATGGTTTGAGTGAGGGATAGTAACACGCTGCTGTATAGTTGAGTTTGTAAAGTTTTTGTTTTATTATTTTAAAGAAAATCACGATAGACCCTCTGATTCTTTGAGCGGCACAATCCTTCCCAATCTTGCTTCTAACAAAGATTCGTCACTTTATACCAGAAATGAAATAACAATCAATACAACAAATTCAACCGAAAACAGGCAGTAATATCGGTTGCATTTTTTTATGGTAGAATTATAGTTTTGTAATATTGACAGGTCCATCTATTGACTCTGATCCAAAGCGACCTTTTCCAATGGAAGTAACTCGATGCAAAAATACTGATGCCAACAAAAGGCTGGTTAAGAACCTTTCGAAATCTTATTCACTTATTTTAAACGCTTTATCAGTTCGAAGCTAGACATTTTTTTATTTAACGTCAAAGAATTAGGCTTAACGTATGAATGAAAAATTAATACTTATCAAAAAATGCGAATCTTTGTCTCTGTCTAGTCGCAGAACTATGCTAAATGCCATGTTCATTTTAAAAACAATAAACGGTAAAACCTGCTCTAACTTTTTGATTGAAAATATATCTTTTTGTTTTCCTCAACGTCCAACCAGATACTATTCTCCATTGGATATTAAATATTTTAGAATGAACTATGCAAATTTCGATCCTTTCATTAGATGTTGTAAGGACTTTAATAAACTATATCTTTATATTGATTATGCCTCAAATGAAAATCTGATAAAACGTAAAATTTTGTTTTCATTAAATATGTATTAATAGTCTGTAAGAATTATAAATTTATAGACTTGAATAAAAATATACAAAATAAAATAAAATATACAAAATATACAAACATTTGTAAACCACGATTAAGAAAAGGTAAAGACAATGTCTAAAAAAAGGAAGTTGTTTTATAGTCATTTTTTTATTTCCCCGCATCATATTTAATAAAAGTGTTTTAAATTGTTGGTTGGCCTAAAGTGCTTTAAAGTTTACGATCATAAACCGCCTCTCATTTAGATTTTCATATATGTTTTTAAAATATATTTTGTATAGTGTTGTATCTGTAAATTGCATTTATTTATCTTGCAATATTATAAAAACATTAATAAACAATTAAGCCGAGCGCTTAATAAATTAATTCCAGTTATTAAAAATTGTTTTAATCTGAATCAGTAAGTGTTGAAAACAGAGTTGAGAAACAATTAATTCTTAAGAAGAAATTGATGAGATAAAGCTAAGAAAATTATGATAGAAAATTAAGACACAAAATAATTAATTAAGATTTAAGCTCTTGCTATTCTTGATATACAGTCATCAATACTCGAAGGAATGACCTAAAATTGGATTCTCACCATAAGCTTTGTGAAGAACAGTCGCGGTGGCCATACGCCCGAAATCATTTTTAAATGTTAAGGTCATGCATTAATCTTTCGAATAAAAAATATTTTAGGATAATTTTTTTTTGTGTTATTTTTTGTTTCTATGTTTCTTAAGCAATTTTGTGTACTCTTCCACCTAAAAATTTTCGAGCTTTAATGCACTGTCTCAGTTAAATCGGTTCAGTATTGAAGTAATAAACTGCTTTACTGCGAAAAAACAAAGACCATTATGCGTTTAATTAAACGGTAATCGTGGCTAAGTATCCTTTAATTATGAAAGGAATTTAGGCTTAAACATTTTATACCTTTAAATAAACTTTACCAAACAAAAATGAAATCACAATATTTTTTTTTTAAATGTAAGTACACATTTCTTTTATGTGTTTAAGCAAATGAAAGTAAGATTTTCTTCTGACTTGTATTAAAGAAAAACAACCGTTCATAAACTACACACAATATTTAACAATTTAATTGTAAAGTGAATACGAATGAAGTAAACTAAAACAAAAAAAAAAAAAAACGCAAGCGTGAGTTGGTGTTGTTTTATTTATGGGAACACATTTTATCCAATGACGTTCAATGCTCTCAACGGAGGAGTCATGGATAACGAAATAACATAAAAACTAAAATTCATCTAACGAAGAAAAAAAATCATATATGGTTTTGTCAGTAAACAACAACTGCACAAACAATAAATAAAAATAGTTGAAGAAAATGAAAATCAATAAAAATGTTCAAATAGAAAACATAGCGGGTGTCAGTCAGTAAGTTTTGGATAACAAAAACAAAAAACAGTGCAACACGACAAGTAAAAGTTGGAAACAATATTATATTTTATTCGAATAAAGAAATGCTTTGCCACAAATACATAGCGTGCATTTGTTGCAATAGTGTAATATCTAAACAATTTTAAAATTAAAATTTTGTTTAAGTTTAAATTTTTTGTAAAAATTCTTTTTTTCGTGCTATTTTCCCGATTAATTATTTAAATCATCGATATTGATTATTGAGGGTCAAAGTACGTCTCGATGGCCATTTCGTTATCGCTTACTTAACTCTTCAGGAAACTTCTGACAAATAATTTAAATAAATAATAAATCGGGAAAATAGCACGAAAAAAAAAAAGAATTTTTGAAAATTAATATAATTTTAAAAAATCCCGTTGTTTAAAATAATTGAATTTTTTATTTCGAAAATTTACACGGCTGAAAATAAAATATAGTTTTTTTATGAGAGACATTTATATCACAAAAGAATATTTTTGCCTACTGAACCTATTAAACTTAAAATTTTGAGATATGACGATATTGATATTATTCTCAACAGTTTATATAAAGAAATTAGAGAAGAAAAATCAAATTTTTTATTTTAATTTTTTAGTTAGACATATGAACTAATTATTCGACACGAATATTGGTCCGTCGAGCCATTTATTTAAAATTAGATACGAAAAAAAAAGTCGCTGGAAACTAAACCTGGAGAGGTCCGTAAGATTAGAGAAACTAATAAAGGATCCATAGATTGTGTATTATTTGGTATTCTACTTAAAGCATGCAAGCGACATAGAGAAGTAGCCAACCGATGTGTAGCGTAGATCAGATGGCCAAATAAATTATAATGGCGCTGATTACATTCGAGCAAACTAAAAATTTGTTGAAGTGCCAGCGTTAACATTTAAGAGATGACATCATCAAACTCTTTGCTGAAGGTGTGACTATCAGGCCAAGGAAAAAGTTGTGTACTTTATTTACAGTGTGAAAAACCCATATTCATACGCCCTTAATAGAATAAGTATTTTCGCTATATCATTAGATATGTTGAATATAAATAAATGAAATCATTTATACTATACTGTATAATAAAAAGTATATTTTTACACTAAATAAAATTTTTTGTAACATTATCCCTCACTCAAGCTTGATCGTCCCGAATAGGCACCATTTTAATTCTTAGGATAAATGCTTGTCCGATTTTCAAATGTTCACAACCAGTGTACAGCTTTCATTTTGTAGTTTATTTTTGCAATTCCACTTCTGACACCAATGTTACGTTTTTCCCCTTTTAGACAAACGTACGGATTCTTTTGATTGCAAATACCACTGTGGCTCATTATTCTGTATTCAAACTGTATGGCTTTCTATGGCTATACTTCTTGATCCTAACGGTTTTGTAAATCCCATGGTCTCGTACTTACTAAACATTCGTTATTATTACAAACGCAGCCATCCACGTTATATTACTGTGTTACTTTGGCGATGCCTTGTTTGTTTTTAATCCAATAGCCACAACACACGTCTGCCATACACTTGTTATGCTGTTACACTTCCCTGCGCTAACCACCATCGTTCTTACTTCTTATTAAAAAGGGCTTCTTGACAATTATCAGTTGCTCTTATATTAAATTGGACGTCTTCACTAAATTATCTGCCATGGCTTTACACAATAATTGTATTTTGCTTCTCGGGAGGTTTGTACTGCTGCTTTGTAATTTTTAATTGCTTTATAACAATTATTATTTTCCGTTGTACGCATGTCCGAAGGCGGAATCGAACCCACGATCTTTTACAGCACGCACCTCTACCAACGCAACCATTGAGGTTGCTCAACTTTTGTTAGCTAATTGTAGTATTATTCTTTACACACACCATTAGTGGAAGTAACTTTTTTCACCTCTCTCATACTGTTAACAACAACAGGGGTTGCCAGATCTTACTTTCGTAACAATGTTTAGCATTAGCAAAATTCATATTTGTACACGGCGGCTAAACTTTCTTTTTATGAATTTTGCACAGTTTGCAGATATAATTGAATTTTTTCGAGAAAAATTTCTTTACCAAGAAAAATGCTTTTGATCCTTTTTTTCGAAACAAGTGCTATAGGTCGAAAATTAAGCGAACTTACTGCAGAGTTAAAATAAATAAATGTAGATGTGCATAAGGAAGGGAAATTTTTGGAAAGTATTCGACGAATTGTTAAAAGGAGTCATTCTACAATCTAACACGTAATAAAGAGCTACAAAAAAAAACTGGCACCTTCTCTTAAACACGGCAAAATCAAAACAGACTTATGTTAGATAGAAGGGCATAATCATTTCCTTTGCGGCAGATCAAGAAGAATAACATAATTAAAACACTTAAAAGTTAGTGTAACACCTCAAAAGATTCGAAATTACGTACGAGGATTCAGTGTTTAAATAAGAACAAACGGATTATCTGCGCAAAAAAGTACGTTAGTAAGACTATGGACTTCTGGTATAGGATAATTTTTTCTAATGAATGTAATTTAAAAATTAAGATCTCTGATGGCTTTCTAAGAAAAATCTGTTAACTTCTTTCAAACATTATGGGAGTTCACGGATGGTATAGGGCTGTTTTGGCACCGAAGACGTAGGAAACCTGCATTTTGTAGATCGTATAATGGACTCGGAGAAAAATATAAAAATTTTAAAGACAAATCTAAAAAAAAAAAAGTGCCGAAAATTTGGGTTTTAGAGATAACTTTATTTTTCAATAGTATAGCGACCCCAAGCGTACTATCCAGAACACACGCTTATAAAATTTTATATAACTGCCCAAAATACCTAAAAACTCCATCACAAAGCCCTGACGTTAACCCAATTGAAAAAAGTTGGTAAATTTTTAAGAAATAATTAAAATATTAAGACATTCACAACATTCAGGACCTAAAGAAGGTTTTTCGCTTAGAAAGGAATAAAATTCTACCAAACTTAAGAAAAAAAAGCTTGTCGGATCGATGCCATGCAATAATAACACCATCTGGATTTCAATTTTTCTTAACTTTAATTAATGAAATGTTTATATTTTTAATTATTTCGTTAAATAAGAGCTTTAAATTTCAAAATATTACAAAACTGTGTGGTGTACGATAATGAGTGTTGCATACTGCATGTCTGCTCTCCTTTGCTGTACGACTGCATCGTAGGCATATTGAAAATTGCGTCTTTAACAGCCCTTCCATACACTCTATAGCGGAACTGGTCCATTTGCATCTTTTCATTAGGAGATGCAACTGGTTCTAGCTGTGGTGGTGATCACACATTCTCGCATAACTGAACTGGGTGAGTGTTAACCCACAATCATCCTTCTTTTTCTATTTCTTCTCTATGTCTCTCTTTCTCTCTATGTCACCCTCTCTATTTCCTTTCTATTTTTTCTATCTATTTCTTGCACCAGGTAACAAATAAGCACAAGCTTTTGTTTTTTCTCTTCAGACCGCTGGGATGTGAACACAGACCAACAAACGTTCACATGCTTAATATTCAATGCTGTTTTCATCCAAGCTACACTATTATCGCCGAGTTTTATATTTTAAATCGTCTGTCCCTACATTTTATACTTAATTGCAAATTCCTTACACATGTTGCAAACCTGACAACTAACTTTATGCAATATTCAAGTGGAACGTGTGTATGTATGTTGATGAAAAAACACATTCACTTGTTGCTATAAAATAAATTTTTAATCAAAACTTTAACTCTTTCTTTACACACACACACACACACTTATAGATAAATTTCAATGTAACGATTAACGAAGTAAGAGTGGCAGCATACGGCTTTAGCAAGGAAGAGTCTGTTTTGAATATCATGCATAAACATGTCTGTTGTACATTTTAATCAAATGTCTTGCAATAGAGCACGCAAATTTCAAGACAGTAGTCAAAACTAAAAAACCAAAATACTACAAAAAAAAGTGGTGGCGGCGGCGGCTACTTCTTATTTACGTTGATACACAAGCATTTAAAAGCTGCATTATTATGTTCATAGATAACATTATCATAACTTTAGTGGTGCTGGTAGTGGTGACTACAGCTAAAAGATAGTAATTGCTGAAATAGACCCGGTGATAGTGTTGCTCTTGGCCACCTACTTTCTTGGAAATTGTGAAAAAGTTTTTATGAATTTTGCATTCAATTAAACGCCCACTTTAAATAAGAAACTAAGAAGAAAAAAAAAACAATGCAATCAAGTAAGAAAAATATTTAAACGACACTGTAATAATTTATAGCTTGTACAATGTAGGTAAAGGGTGTTCGTTTTAAAAGTTCGCAATTTTTTCCTAAAATAAAACAGTAAAATTGGATTCATTGAAAAAATGCTGGTTGTTATGCGATTATTATTGTCAGGTATAAATTCGTTTATATAGCTGTTGCTACGAGGGCTGCTCTATATATTTCTGGCCTAATAGTGAAAATGCGAATATTTATAATCAAAAATGGTTTAATTGTTTTTCAAAGTATTCTCCAGCATGAATTATACACTTTTGCATGCGCTCAAACCAGTTGTCGAAGCACTTTTTCCACTCCGATTGAGACAGCTCTAAAACATGGTTTTTGAACACTTCAACAGCTTCTTCTGGCGACGAAAATCGTTGACCACGCATTTTTTTCTTGACGTGCTGAAGCAAGAAGAAGTCATTAGGTGCCAAGTCAGGGCTGTACGGCGGATGACCCATTAATTCGACGTTTTGGCCGGTCAAAAACGCTCTGGTTTGAGCCGATGTGTTTGAGCTCGCATTGTCCTGGTGAACAATGATTCGTCTTCTCTTGTTGGTTTTTCGAATTTCTCCGATGACTTCAGGCAAACAAATTGTAGTGTACCACTCACAAGTGACCGTCCTACGTTGCTCAAGCCGAACAGTCGCCACATGACCAGTTTTGCCGAAGAAACAGGCGACCATTTGCTTCGAAGTGCTTCTTCCACGAACAACTTTCGTTGGATTTTGCATAGATCCATGATTCGTCACCTGTGACGATCTTATAAACGTCTTTTGAAGCACCGCAATCGTATTTTTGCAACATTTGTTTGAATCAATCGACACGAGACTTTTTTTGAGCGACTTTCAAATTGTGCGGAATCCAACGAGAACAAACCTTTTTTACGGCCAGGTGTTCATGCAGTATAAAATGTATGCTGGTGGAAGAAATGTCCAAGGATGTCTCTATCTCTCGGTATGTCGCATGTCGATCTTGCATTATGAGTTCACGCACGGCATCAATGTTCTCTGGCACAACAGCCGTTTTTGGACGACCTTCACGGAATTCGTCTTTGAGCGAGCTTCGGCCACGATTAAATTCATTATACCAATTTTTCACAGTGCTATAGGATGGTGCTTCATCGCCATACAAAGATTTAAGTTCATCAATCCACTCTTGTCGTGATAATCCACGTCGAAAGTTGTGAAAAATGATGGCACGAAAATGTTCACAAATTAATTCCATTTTTTTCTATAATAATTTTTTCAAGTCACTGTAAACAACATAAATAATGGTCGTACGTCAAAACGTTTTGAGTACGATTATGCTTAAAAATGACAAACTTTCCAATGGAAATGTCAGATTGCACTTGGCAGCACTCAGTGTTGCCAGGCCAGAAATATATATAGCAGCCCTCGTACAAGCGCGTAGACGGCGCCATCTGCATTATATATTTTCACATATTTTTCGCAGCCACTGCGTCCGTTTTTCATAAATAACTCAGCGAATTTTGCGTTTAATGGCCTCTGGATTTTTAACAACGACAAGCAACTTTATATTTCCAAATAATCTCATGAGGTTGGATCGTACGATTTTAGTGGCCAATTCACGAAGCCGTCACGTTGTTGTACATCAAATGTTGTGATCTGAGATAAGTGGCTTTATCCTTTTTTAATCATACAAAAGTTAGTTTTAAGTCTTTGTGCCGTCCGTTGTTGCCTGGAACATTCTCCTCGTAATAGTTTTTGGATAATAAAACTAAACGTCATGACTGAACAACATCAATAAAACCCTTTTTAAAGCCAAACCCAATAGTCGCTTTAATGTATCAGCTGTCAAATTGGTTGTCGAACAAAACAGTGTTGCCACCATAAGGATGTGAACTTCTAAAAAACACCCTTTACTATGTTTTGAGTAGTTTCGCATGCATGACTTCTTAAAGCTAATAAACTAACTGTTATCTTTAAGTTTACAAATAGTTAAAGCGAAATTATAATGAGAAATATTTTTCCACTTGATTTCTGGTCGGTTTTTTTTCTAAGAAATCAAGTGTTGTTTTAATTTGCTCCCTGCTCCTCAAATAAATGAAAATTGTGTAGTTGCCACATCTAATTGTCAATCGTGAAGGCCGTCATCGGTTATCAACTGAAAATCCTTAAATTAAGTTAAAAGTTTTTGCTTGCAAAAACACAGCGACAATCACAAAAAACTCTATTTAAATTTGTTAAAGAAATCCTAGTTTTAAGAAGTGCGCTTTAAGGATGGATTTCGTTTTCAGTCAGACTTCTAATCCATTGAAATGCATCCCTTAAAACTTTTCATATCAGAGTTAAAACGTTTAATGGCTCAAATGTTCGGATGCTTGTCTGCTTCATATCCAATCTCTTTTAATTTTTATGGCCAGTTTTGTGTCGGCGAAGCCACTTTTACGACCAGACACTGAGGCTTTTTGTAATAATTTTAGGATATTTCATATGGCATACGATGCCGTCTTTTTCAATTATTGAATTCACGTTCAAAATTTTAAAAATTGTTTTTATGCTTACCACCATAAGTATGTTAACTACAAATCTGGTTGGCCAGGGTTCAACCCCAGCGGCAATCATAAAATAAAAATGTTTTTATTCTGTTTAATGGTATAATTAAATTTTCAGAATTAACACTACTGCTGCGTCCTTCGTCGGTACTTCTTCATAGCATATTCGCCGGCAAAGTAAAATAACTAATAAAATGGCTGTATCTTTCTTTCTCCTTTCATCACTTGTCTTATCTCTCATCTATCCCTTGCCTAAAGAACGTTGCACGGTTACAAAAAATAATAACTAAATAGGTATTGTTGCCTGAAGTGCTACTTCTCTTTAAACAAAATATGCGCTGACAAAGCTAACGGGTCTGCCATCTAATGTTTTTTTTTTTTTTTTTTTTTTTTTTTAACTAGTGCTTATTTCGTGAAAGGTAACACTTAGCTTATATCTGATTTGACAGATAGTTAGTTTTATCCTTTCGCTTAACGAATATGGTTGGGTATACGCCTGAACAACGCTGCCTACGTTCGACTTACAGAAGATGGCGATTTTGCTAAAAAATCTTTTCTGATAAAACTCCTTTTGATCTTGGCGGATATGTAAACAAGCAAAATTATCGCATTTGGTGCACAGAAAACCCCTCGCATACATTGAAAAGCCGGTGCACCTAAAACGAGTCACTTTTTGGTGCAGATTTTAGTCCAGAGGCATAATTAGGTAATTTTTCTTTGAAAATGAGCAAGGAGTGGCCGTTGCAGTCAATGGCGATCGTTATCGGGTCATGTTGAACGAATTTTTGTTTACAAAAATTTAATAGAAAGATATTGGCAACATTTGGTTTCAACAGGACGGTGCTACGTGTTTTAAAATAAAAAAGTTATTTGGCGGACCCTTTATAAAAAAAAAATTTATAACAGAAAAAAATGTACAAAACAAAGTGCCACCCAATGTACGAGGGCGGGTCAATAAATCCATAACTTTTGTAATTTCCCGCTACTAAACTGAAATGGCAACACTGCTTCTGTCAACAAACATCTGTTAGTTGACTCATGTCAAAATTTGAATAAGCTGCGTCATTTAGTTTCTGTTTAACTGCCATTGATAGCAGACTGCGTTTCGCGCGGTGTGTTATGGTGGGTCTACGTTTCCTCCAAGGTTACAAAACGGCGCAAAAACTAGTCATTGTTGCTCCTGAGTAAAACCTTTCGACTGCAGCGTAAATGTCACATGGTCGATTGCGAGTACAGATAATTTACATTTTTTATTTTTTTTTTTTTTCTTTAATCACGTGGCAGCAGTCTGCTATCAATGACACAAATTCTTCAAACTTTGACAGGAGTTTACTACTAGTGGCAGTTTAGCTAAGAAGCGAAAATTTCAAAAATTCACAGACTTACTGACCCACCTCCGTGCAATGTTTTATTTTGTTTCACCTTTACAGTCCCTAGCTTACCCCCAAACATGATGAAGTTTTCATAACGGAAAAATTTGCATACATAAATTAGACATGATTATAAAAAAGGCAAACAAAAATCAATGTAAAAAAACACTATTAATTGCTCATTTACATGTTTATTGCTCATTAAAACGAAATTACATGGTATAAAACTAAATATTTACACAAAGATCTAGTTGAAAGAGTTTTCATCTGAAGTGCAAACTCCAAAGATAATAGAGATACTTATGAAAGAAGAGGAAAGTCACATAAGGACTGATAAGTGAATCGACTAAAAACTATTATTTTGAAGCATTTAGTTTACACATTTTTCATATGACTAATTCTACACAATGAATAAGACTTTTAGACTTTAGAAAAAGTGTGTTGTCTTATCACAAGTACATTCTTTTATAGATTAAATTTAATGAATTTGTATAAAAGTAAATAAATAATGTTAATCTAAACACATTAAGCATAAAATGTATTGTATTTGTTTTTAGTGGCATGTGTAATCGGATACTAAAAAAAAAACAATTTCTATATTTTTTACGCTTTAAAAATGTCTCAAATACATTTGAATGTTTTTTTTAAATGCTGTTGCACATGCTCACAATTAGTTTTGTTTTAATAGAAGACTAACAAAATACAAAGTGCATTTTTTTGAAAAGGAAACAGCGTCATCATTATCATTTAACATTTGTATTTAGTTTAGTTTTGTGTATGAAAGATGAGTGGAGAAAAATGCAGAAACAAAAGTAATAGAACAGTTTTAATACATACCTTTAGAAATTAACGTAATATTAAATTACTGCTTCTTGAATCTAGATAATTGCTGACAACACCATTTCCACTTAATAAATAATGAAGATTATTACAAAAAAATTTTTTTTGTTTGTAAATTCCAGCATTGTAACAATTACAAATTTCTGCAATTATTTTTACGAAAGTCGTTTGTTTCAGATAATTGTAGATAAAGTATCCTTTCAATTGATTTTTAATTATTGAAATGTTTAGAATAAAATTTCTATTGCATTTTTATACCGGTCACCACAGGTAATGTCTACAATATCCATTTCCGACCCCATAAAATATATACAGTACTGTTCAAAACCTTAGCAACTTTTTCCCACTAAGTAATACTAGACTCATATATTTTCTTTAAATAAATTTATAGAAAATATTTGTTTATTTACTACTACGAGTACACAATGTGTCTATAACCTAAAAATAACAACAAAAATTAAATTCCATTTCTTTGGAAGTTATAATAAAATAAAAACAAAATTAACTTAAAAATTAGCTGTTCAAAACCTAGGCTTACGACCCCAACGCAACTTTTGGGCATAGATTCATTAAGATTCGATAGAATAGATGTTGATATAGCTTCCCACTCTGATTTTAGACAGTTCATTAACTCCTGTTTATTTTTAAAGCGTCGAGTTCCAACTCCCCGTTTTAAAATTCCAAAGAGGTTCTCTATGGGATTCAAGTTTGGCGATTGAGGTGACCAATCCAAAACTTGAACCCCATTAGCTGATAACCAATCCTTGACTAACTTCGATGAGTGTTTTGGGTCGTTGTTATGTTGAAATATCCATCGAAGTGGCATTTCCCACTCAACATAGTTAAGCATGTGAGTTGCTAAAATGTCTCTGTAAACAACAGTCCATTTTTTGTTTGAATTTTTACGAAGAGACCAACACCACTGGCCGAAAAATAAGTTCAATCACATTTACACCCCCATGCTTTATTGTGGCTTTTGAGTACCGAAGATGTAGCCGCTTTCCTTTTGGTCTTCTCACGTGGCAAACTCCATCTGAATATAGCAAGTTAAATTAAGATTCATCACTAAACAAAACAGTTCTCCATTTAGATATAGTCCAATCCATATGTGCTCTAGCAAAATCCAACCTAAAACAACCAAAAAGCTGAGAAAATCGACACTACGTTGCAATCAATCAAACAAACCTATTTTTTAAATGCTTCTTAGTCAGCATAGGCTTCTTAGATGGCATGAAGCTCCTTAAGTTTTGTTCCAATAAACGTTTTCTTACTGTGGAAGAACTAATCTGAAGGTCAAGCTCATTCACTATGTCTTTCGACGAAATAAATGGATTTTTTTTTACCTAGACTGAAAATTTTCTGGTCTGTTCGCTCAGAAGTTTTTTGAGGTCGCCCACCGCTATTGGCTTCCTCTACTTTCCCAGTAGCTTTATACTTTTTTATAAGTCGGAAAACTATTGACTTATTAATATTCAATTGGTTTGCTATAGCAATTTGGAATTTACTGTTATTAAAAAGTTCAATAATCTTTAGCTTAAAAGCTGATCCATAATGTGTTCACGTCATGGTTACACTTCTAAAGAATTGGTACTACTTAAATGCATAAAATCAACCAAAATTATTTTTTTCAATAGCAATCACAACGGGACTAAAATTTTTGTTGTTGTTTTAGTTAATATTTCGCAACAATGTAAAAGTTGCTTAGGTTTCGACATAAAGTGTATTTTTTGTTGTTACTTAGGTTTCGAACAATACTGTATATTCTGAATTCTATACATAGCGAAGTCGATTGAGGGATGTCCGTCTGTCCGTTCGTGTTCGGGTTGAAATCTACTTTGCCAAAGGAACAAGGGAAAATTTAAATACGCTAATCGATCATAGTTTCGATAATTTTGCTATTCAAAATCAGCAAGATCGGACCATGTCCTTCGAGTCAGCGGCGCCTCCCTCTAATTTTTCCATGTCATTTTGAGCAAATCTAGTATAGTGAAGCAAGCCCAATCAAAAAACAATTATATGGGTCGATAAAGAATAAAAAATAATAAAAAAAAACATTAACTGAAAAAATTAGCACTTGCTAAATTTTCCGATTTATGGGCCTCATAGAAAAATAAAATTGTGAACCATAGATATCAATATGGGTATCATTTTAAAGCTTTTGAAGAGATCTTTAAGGAAATACTCAATTTTTTAAGAGCCGATGTCATGTTTACGTAAACTTATGTATATGTAGTACTTAATTTTTTTCCTTATTTTTAATTGTCTGTCTTCCTTATGTTTTTGTTGATTGAACTATATCTACATATGTCTATGGTGAAAGGTATATATGATTCGGAATAATTTAAAATAAAAAACAAAAATGGACACAAAAACTTAAAACTGCTATTGCGTTGCAGAACACCAAATTTGGCCGAAGCGTGTATGCATCGCCTACCTGTTCTATCGGATTTATCGAAACAGTTGTTACAATTAATATTAATCAAGAAAATTTATTTGGTTAATTGGCGGCGGCTTGAAAACGCTAAAGTCCCAGCAATGACACTAATCAATTAATTTTTATCGATCTAACACGTAGATTATCAAAAAAAATTTCTGATCTCTGAAAACCCCCCCGGGTGTACTAAGAGTCTGGCTGAGCTAACCTAGGTTCAGACGAAGTGCTCTCTGGGTAAACGGGGAACCAGTCCCCCGGGCGTAGGTACCAAATCTGGATAGTTGGGTACTGTCGCAATACGCTTTAGTGTCCTAAGTCATACTGGCACCACGGAAACCGGTAGTCCATACGAGATCCGCCCATCTCTGTAGCCGGTTATTGGTGACGTCCTTTCGGGGTACACTTGGTGGCTGTTGTTAAAAAGTCTATATCTGCAGGGATGGTGCGGAATATATGGAACTGTGCACTCTCCAACAGACGGGGTTGGATAGTCTCTAACCCTTAGATTTGCAACTCTGTTGGCTAGGTCCAATTAAAGGCACTGGTCGACGCTTTGTATTTCACTCAGTGTTAAGACCACCGTCAGGTTTGGGTCTCACGGTCAGGTACTGACGTTAATCTGTATCACGTTATGATCTCTGAACAATTATAAAGAAATTTAAAGGATAATTTATCAGTGATTTTAAAATAACTCATTTATTATATTATTACGAGTATTACCTTAATAATAACAAAACTAGAAATTTTATTATGGTAAAAAAAATTATTCGAATAAAATTGTATTCGAATAAAATTCTATTCGTTTATTTTTTTGTAACAATTATAAAAAAATTTAAGGATAACTTTTGAGTTATATTAAAATAATAAATAATTAAAATAATAATACTTTGACAAATAAATATTAAAAGAAAAAAATTATTAAAAATAAATATTGGAATTTCCTCGCCTATATATTTTGGTCCGTTATTTTTATTAATTTTTTTTTTAATAAAAATTATTTCATTATTTTATAACCATTAAAAACTTGGATATGTCAAAATTTGTGGTATATCTATTTTTCGTTTTCCGACGACAACACTGCAGTTGGCGGAATATTGAAAATAAAAAGTTTGTATTAAAAAAGACCTTAAACTCAACATAAATAGATATGAATATAAATAAGAAAGGTCAGAAAAACTTTAATATACATTATTAAGAGATAAACAAAATTATTCGAATTAAATTTTATTCGGATAATTATTAATCGAATAAAAAATGTTAATTAAATACAAGAAATTTAAAAAACAAACCTATCAATAGAAATGGACAACAATTACGCAAAAAAACAAGCCCATTTGTGTGTTGATTTGCTGCTACTTTGAAAAAAGTTTTTACTACTGCTGCTAATTTTTAAACAATAAAAACGAAAACAATATGAAAGAAACCTTTCATCGTTTCAAATATGTTTCATAAAATCTATACATAGCTTGCTATTCATTCAAGTTTTCAAATCAAATCAACGTTTCATCGACATGCGACAGACAGTTAGCATAATATTTAAATAAATTTAAAACTCAAGGGTGTGTCTTTAAAAAAATATATTCCACCAGTTAAGAAATGGTGTAATAGACATTCATAGATAATTGTTAAACATTTCTTTGCTCTAAATGCACAATTAATAATAACATTTCAATATGAGAATATAACATTTACAGAATCCACATACCTCACACATATACATATATACACATGAAACGGGCATTTAACAAATAGCACAACATACACAATCTTGGTAACATGAGCTTGAATATGGAAAAATTTCTGCAACTCAAACCCAAACCTATTAAATACTGTTACTGATGCATTAAAAGCTTTTTAAACACCACCTGAACAACATTAACACTGACAACAAAAACAACATAAGTTGCATGCTTTCTATTAATTTTTCGTTTCAGTTTGATTGTAGAAGGCATTACAACATCCAGTATTTAATAATAATGATTATAATAACTCTAGTTCTTGTAGTGCATTTACTAAAACAATAACAACTAATAACTCGTTAATCAACTTCGATTAAAAACTTCTAACGTAAAACCAAAACAGATGATTTAACCAGCCCACAATCATGCCATCCATACATTCAGTCATTCATTCATGTTTTCATCCATTCAGCCAGTCATGTAAACATATAACCATTTTAACAACCAGTCGTCGTCTGAAACTAGACATGCATTAAAACGGCTACGCTGAAAATAGTTAATAATGGGCGATCTTCCTTCTTCAGTTTAGATGAAGCAAACAACTCGCGTTCAATATTGACAGGTTTATTTTTTTTTTTAAACATGTTGGTCTATTTTTTCTACTTTGTTTAATTAAAAATATATGTTGTGTCCCCATAAAATTTCTTAATAACTTCCAAGTTTTATACTGTCCTCTATAGAAGAAAAAAAAACTGTATTAACCCATTAGAGGGCGTCAGTACTTGATACTATTTTCCGTTAGTTATCATCCACGTCCAAATTCCGATAAAATTTATTCAAATTGCCCGGCGTCCTTTTGATAAGGAATTCATTGGGTTTTTATTGGATTGGAAGCTTCCTCTGGATGACTTTTGATTTGGACGATGATGATGAGTTTATATAACAATACAAACGTCAAAAGTATTGTTACGAAAATAAGATCTGGCAACCCCTTTTGTTGTTGTCCGTATGTGCGTGATGAAAACAGTGGTGAATAAGTTACTTCCACAAATGATGTGTGTTTACTATAATACGACAATTAGTTAACAAATGTTGAGCAACCGCAATGGCTGCGTTAGTAGAGGTGCTAGCTGTAAAACAGAAAATCACGAGTTCCAGCTCACTTTCGGACATGCGTACAAAGGAAAGTAACAATTGTTATAATGCAATAAAAAACTGAGAAACAAACCTCCCGGAAAGAAAAAGACAATTATTTTGTGAAAGCCATTGCAGATAATTTAGTAAAGAGCGTCTATTTAATATAAGAGCAGCAGATAAATTACAAGACGCCCTTTACAATAAGAGAAAAAGCTCTAGCTGTTAGCGCAAGAATGTTACAGCATAACAACAGTGTACGGCAGATGTGTGTTGTGGCTACTGTATTAAAGGTGATGACTGACTGGCTTAGATGAAAGGCTTAACTGTGTGGTTTATGGACAATTTAGGTTACTAAACGAGGCATCGAATAGTTAAAGTCTCGCCGAAGTAACACAATAGTGTAGCGTGAATAGCTGCCTTTGTAGTAACGCATGTATTGTAAATGCAAGACCCAAGGATCAAGAAGTTATAGCCAGACAGTACATAAAAAAGATCCAAATAACATAAATACCAATGTTTTGTTTGATGTTATAAAGTTTAATTTTATTTAAAAATTACTTAGATTAAATAAACTATATTTCAAGTTCTTAAAAGAATATACGATACATTTTAAATTTAAAGGAGGGAAAAGAATTAAAAGTTCCCACCCAGCCACGCAAAAATCAAAGGAGACAAGACGTTCAGTCGCTACCAGCTTGGGAAACGATCATATATTGCGGCGGCATACACACAACCAAGAATAGCTGATTTTTTCCACTGGACTGTACGGGTTATCGCAATGCCAAGAATTTTATAACCAAAAATTAGTCTTCAATGCGTGTATTTCAGTTTGGCCAAAAGCCACATGGAGTGCCCGAATATTCTGAGGTTGGTAGCTGTTTACAAAAATGGTTTTCTATTAAAGTGGCGTACGCACAACTTTAATATTTAGGACGCTCAGAAGCCCAATGCGGTTAAGTCCATTTGTTGATATTATCGGAATTTTGAAAATTTTGATGAAATAAATAGTAATCTTCTCAGTTATTGAAGGATCTACTCGTTACATTTTTCCTGGTTCTTTTATTAATAGCTTCTGAATATATTGTATAGTAATTTTAGAAGCCATTGTGAATAAGTCCACCTTTTATCAATATTTTTTTAAATAAACTTTAAAATAATTATTAAATTATTCTTCTTCTTTCGAGAATTGTTAGCAACAATGAAAAAAAAAGAAAGAAATAGAAGAAGATGATGTTTGTTATTATCAATAAAAATAAAACTTACTCGTATGACAATAAATGTTATTTTATTATTTTCTAAATAAATTTCTTATTTTTTCAGCTGCCAAAAGGTAAAAGTCCTTGAATTTATAAGCTGCTGTCATTATTTCAATAAATAACTTACGTTTTTATTTACATTTTCTATACATATATTCTTTTTTTTTTGCAGAGTTTACTTTATACAAGTTTCTAATTAAATTAAGAAACCAAGAATTTTAAAAACTAATATACCAAAAAATATTAATTTTCTATATTTTCGTGTTTTGGACTTAACCACATTTGCTGCTGAGCGACTCTTTTAACTTTTTTTATGTTTACAAGTGGTTTAGTTTTAACATTCAACGGCATACGCACGGTTAAATGTTAGTTGTGTCCACTTCAACAGCAACGAACAGACAGAACTTGTACGAAGTTTTAAGATTCTTCCTCATACTTTTCCCTAGGTAAACGACTTTTTACTTTGTATGAAAGGTACTACGTCCACTGTCCCAATCCATCGAGTCGTTAAGCAGCACAATTTGTAAATAATTTTGTTTGTAATTTTAATTTTAAAAGCCCGAAAAGAATTTTAAAATTGATATTGAGGATTTATTTGCTGATGTCCATGAAATAAGTATAGATGTTTTGCAAAAAAAAAACTATAAAAGCTAAAATATTAAATTACAAAACCTAACACAATTTTCAATTTGCTGCAGCTGTTCAGAACAGTGTTGAGAATTGTAGCATAGTTGCGGGCACTGTTCCGTACATGTAAATTTGGAAAAAATACTAAATTAGCTTCGAAAGATATTTTACATTGCAATATGTGCAATGTATTGACAAATTTAATTATTTGCTTTAAAAAATATTATTATGTATTTAATGTAACTATTTATTTATTATACTTTTATTAACCAAACTGATAAAAACTGATGAATGATACAATTATTATCAATTACTTCAAAAGTACCTAAAACGGGCAAATGTGCCGCAATGGTACTTTACACATAGAATTCCAGCACTGTCTTGCGAATGTCACGTAACAATGCCGTCAAAACCTATTTTATACAGGTTGAAGCGTTCCGGAAACGTGACAGTTAATTTCGGTAAGCGTTTGCATTGTTTTAGTATGTTTAAAAACAAACGGCCGTTAGGTTAGCTTACGTGAACGTTCGCATAATTGTACCTTTAGTTTATGCATATTAAAAGGAAGTTTATAATACAAAAACTCAGGGGCCTACGTGTTATAATTCTGTAGATATACGATGATTAATGAAAAGCTTTTTGTTGGAGCTACGATGCCTACTATTTCAATTCAGAACATTTTTTCTCCAACAAAATCTTCTGCAAAAAATTCTTTAGGTACACGTATGAACAGTGCTACGCCCACTGTTCTAATGTTGGCAAGTAACGCGATGATAAATATTAACTTTTAGCATTCGCATATCAGTAAACAAACTGTAACAATTTTAGGAAAACCGTTCACTGGTCTAGGAAGCTACAGCTATAGCAAACCAAAAAACACATTTTGTTCTTTATATTTATACAGATATGATTGTGTATTATTAGCCATGATTATAATTCAATTAATTTTTAACAATACGATAATATTATGATTATGTAGCAAAACATATTTTGACGACAACCATATATTTTTGCAATATGTACGGATGATTTTAGAATAAAGACTAACGCTACTTGTGTTTCAAGTTTTTTACGATAACGCTTGTAAAAAACTTGTTTCACGATTACGTCTTTTACCAATAACATGTTTGGACTTGTGTAGAGGTTTGAATTTTAAACACTCCAGGTTTGAAGCAGATAATGTTGTACAGCAGAAGTTTAAAGTCTACGCTTAGAAAAGTTTCTGTCAATAAGCCAGGCTCTGCTAAGTAAGAACCCATTCAAGATGTATACCGAGGTATTTAACCTCCAATAGTTACGGTATCGTTTGAATATTTATGCGAATTGGAGGGCATAAGTCTCTAAACAGTTTGAACGTTATGTGAGTATATTTTTATTCATTTATTTACATTTATTTTCCTTTGCTTCAATCGTTTTTCTAGAATGTTTAGAAACGCTGTTTATACAGAAAATTTCTGAGTGTGGACTTAGTTGTTAGTTGCCACATCCGAAACACACAACAGGAATACCAATATACTACATTTCGAGAATTTTTTGGGCTTCATTTGGCTGAGGCTTAAGATATCTCCTTCTATCAGTTTAATAACTTTCCACCTTAAAAAAGCTTTTAAGCAAATTTAGCTTTAACTTAAATACTAATCCTTAATGTCATACTTTGACAAACAACGAGAAAAGCGCATGAAAGGGGAAGCCCTTTTAATACATTTACTCAACTGTATGTTTCTTCTAAATCCAAATTTATGCTTCGGAATAAATCGTTTCTTGCTTCGGATTCAGTTCAGCTTAGCTATGAAAATCTTTTCTTTATCAAGTTCAAGAACAGGCTTAGAGATCCAAGCTGTCAAAGAAAACATTTACTCAGAGGGAAAATACTCAAGGCGTTAGAAAGCTTTAAAAAAAATTAAGTTATTATTGTGCTTCACGTGACAACTCACATCGGTTTTATCAAAAACAAGCGCTTTCTAGGGGTTTAACTCAGATACTGCCCTTTCAATGTCACAAAATTATGGTTAATTGGGATTGCTGCATCAGCATCGACAGGTGATAACTCGGCTGTTGCAATTTTTCAGACATCCAACAAATAGGATACTTTTTTTGTATCATTTCTAGGCCAACCTCCACGCGAAGTTTGCAACGGAGTCTTAAGTATGTTTGGTCATTTGAGACTTCTACATGCTCGCCAATATAAATAATCTGATTGTAAATTACGTCAAGTATAAAAATTATTAGAAAATTGTTAAAGAATATTCTCATCTGTATCAAATGGATTAAATGCATACAAGGCGAAAGAAAAAACTTGTTTCATTATGTAGCCAAAGGTAAAGTTAAATACAAGTTAATATCCATGATCTTAAACATGAACGAGACTGTCTTTGGGGCTTCAAAATCGGCATTTAAACAACAAAAATTATGTTTTTATATGACAAAAATCTCACAAATTTATATGAAAACTTTGCGTTAACAACAATAACCAAACATACA
Source organism: Gymnosoma rotundatum (assembly GCA_916610165.2). Classification (NCBI taxonomy): domain Eukaryota; kingdom Metazoa; phylum Arthropoda; class Insecta; order Diptera; family Tachinidae; genus Gymnosoma; species Gymnosoma rotundatum. The sequence continues at coordinate 39,780,651 of OU744338.1, forward strand.
GACAAACAGGCAAACGGACTGACGAACGGACGGACGGACGGGCTTTTTGGAGGTGTGGCTTGTGTAACCAAATTGTGTAATTTATGTATCACATGCAACCTCTATAATGCGTGCAGGTGCGTTTATACTTTATTTTCTTAACTGACGCATTGCTCCCATTAAAAATTCGTTTCTGTAAAGTTTCACGTATATTTCTGTTTAAAAACAAGAGAGTTTCGAGGCAGGGAAGTGTGTATGTGTGTTTTATTTTTTTTTTTTTAATTTTCAATCAATTTTTAGTGTCGTCTGTCCCCTTAAGGCTGTAAAAGCCTGCTTGAAGTTACAAGTGTTTTTGAGTTTAAGCATTTTTTTTTTTGTGTGTGAAAATGTTTGGCTTTAAGTATTTTTTTTTTTTTTTTGTATTTGTTGCCAAGAAATTAGGTCACTAAACTCATTCAGCTAAGAGCAAAAAATATAAATTTAAAGTTTTAAATCAATGCAAACTTTTATTTAATTAAACAAGGAAGGAGACACACACAACAACCCAGGCATTTAGAGCCACCATGCAGCAAACCAAACCAAACTGTAGTACAACAAATATAAATACTTCTCTACGCCATAATCTCAAGATTAAGACACTATTCATCTTTGCCAATTCCATTTGCAAAAAAAAAATAATGAAAGAAACCCGATTAATGGCATTTTTCTAAAGTGATTTTTACAAAACATTCGCACTACAATAATTTGTTTTTTTTTTTACTTGTATTGACTCGAGGAATTTGCATTTATTTACACCATTTGATCTCGGATTTAAGAAATCTCATGGAAATCGTTAACGATATTTTAAAACGAGAAAACGCAGTATTTATGATTAATCTACAGACACACATATTAGCTTCGTTTATGAAGTAATTAAAAGTGGCCAAAGAAATACGAAGAAAAATATATTCCATTTATGAACAATAAATTCTCTATGTACTGAATTTGGTTTTGAATACTGATTTTAAAGTGGAACAAATCTAAATTGTGTATGGTATGATGTGAGTATTTTTTTTTTAATTTTTAAGATTTACAGTTTTGATTTTGAAATTAAAAAAAATTATAACATCCGTAAATTAGTCATTTAGCTGTTTATTAAGTATAGTTGCCGCAAGAGCAAATTTTATTTAAGAATGGGAATGTAGTTGGTTCTAATATCTCATACGACTAAATTAAAATAATATTGAAATCACAATCATTATTCGTTTTTAAATTTAAAAGATATTAATTATTCTTGCAAAACAAACGAATTCAAACAAACAAACATTCTGTTTAATTTAAAAGTGTTTGTATATAACGGTTCAAAAAATAGGCCAATATAGGTCAAATCACATCAATTATGGAAACAACCTTTGATTTCTAAAATTAAAATTATTGGCGTTTTCTAATAGCAGACTTAAGATTATAGATTTTTTATATCAACCGTGTGTATTAAAGTACAGCCGTATACATCAAATTAAATGAACTATTGGAGCACCCTTTAATTTATAATTTTGAATATATATACTTATTATAACGGTTATAGTAATTGAAATTCTATCTCATTTTCAAGGTAAATTTATGTCACCTATGGGAACACCCTTTAATTTTCAGATTTATTTTTGTATTACTTATTGTTATTGGCAGTTATAGATATACACAGTTTTTTTTTCAATTTTATAGTGGTGCCTTTTACGGTTCATAATACAAGTAAGAAACATATACAGTGTTGTGCAGAACAAAAGCAACAGCATACATCTCTTAATATAAATACATATTTTTTTATTTACAGTTCATTTTACAAAACATATTTCATTTATTTATTTCATATTTTTTAAGTAAATTATAAATACAAAAAAAAAATTAACATATTAAATTAACAAATACATAGAAATAAACAAAAACAGATTTTTCCTCCTGATTGAAGTGTGCAAAACAAAAGCAGCAAATTCAGTATTTGGTATATGCTCCCTTGTTTTTAATGACATCCGCACATCTACGGGACATGAATGCAATAATGTTTGTTATTGTACTATTTGGAATTTTTTCCCACTCTGATTTCAAATCTTGGAACACCTCATTTTTTTTTTAATTTTTTTCCGGCTACTTTTCTTTTTAGTATCCCAAAAAGGTTTTCAATGGGATTCAAGTCGGGTGATTGGGCCGGCCAATCAAGGACTTTAATCCCATTGTCTTTAGTGAACTCCTTGACCAACCTCGATGTGTGTTTCGGATCGTTATCGTGTTGAAATACCCATCGAAATGGCATAGTCCACTCGGCATGTGGCAACATTTGATTCTGGAGAATATCCCTGTACTTTAAGCTGTCCATTATTCCATCGATTTGATAGAAGGGACCAACTCCGTCAGCTAAAAAACAAGTCCAGACCTTTACATTGCCTCCTCCGTGTTTTACAGACACTTTGCAGTTACGGGATTCAAGGCGTTTACCAGGCAGTCTACGGACTGTACACATTCCATCAGAATTTATTAAATTAAATTTCGATTCGTCGCTAAATAAAACGGTTTTCCACTTTTGAGGAGTCCATTTTAAATGATCTTTTGCAAACTCTAATCTAAGTGTATAAATCGATGAAAATTTATTAATAACTATCACATAAAAAATTATTGGTTTGAAATATTACCTTTGCTTTTTATGCTTCTTTGTAAGCAATGGTTTTTTACATGGATGATAAGTTTTCAAATTATTTGCAATTGCCCGTCTTCTAACCGTGGTGGCCTCAACGTTCAAATTTTGAGTTTGGACGACTTCTTTGGAGGTTACAAATGGATTTTTTTTGAAAAAGCGACAAATTTCTGTCTTCTCGCTCGGTGGTTTTTTGTGGGGCTCCTCCTATATGTCGAGTGTCAACGCTATTATTCGATTTATACTTTTTTAATAATCTGCATACAATTGACCGGTTGATATTGTATTTTTTGGCAATATCTGTTTGCTTTTCACCTCTATTAAAATCATTAATTATTCGTAATTTAAATTCTTTTTTGTATTTATCTCTAGCCATTATTTAGTAAGTGATTTAGTGAACAGATTTTGAAAAACTGATCGAAAAAATCTTTCGTTACTTCCAAAATCTTCCCAAAAGAATTTCATGATTGGAAAAGAACCGTTATTTTAAAAAAAATCTTAAAAATAACTTAGCAACTATGATTTGTTGCTTTTGTTATGTACACTTTCTTTTGAAGGTCGACGAGTTTTGTTATTGTTTTTAACATTAAATTCGTATCGATTTGAAAAATATTTATGCTGATAATAATTAACCATAAGAGAGTGCAAAAAAAAAGAAAAACTCTTTAAACGGGAAAAAGAAAAGAATTAAAATGTCAAAGTATAGTTTCATATGCACTTTGTTGCTTTTGTTCTGCACAACACTGTATATTGCACGAGAACATCCTTTAATTTTTGAAATTTTTTAAAACGGGACCACTCTGAAAGAATAATCGTTTAAATAGAAAAATTTTTTTTTTTAAATCTATTCAGAAATGACTGAGATCTGGGGTCACCAACACCAAGGTCGGTTACAAAGGCAACCATGTGCTGAAACTATAATTGTATTTTCGGAAATTGACTTTTTTCACTCTCTCTCTCACTCTTTCTCTCTCTCTTTCTTTCTCTCTCTCTCTTTCTCTCTCTCTCTCTCTTTCTCTCTCTCTATTTCCACTCTCTCTTTTGGTTTCAGGGTTCCTAGATTCTTTTCGAGTCGAATCTCCAAAAATTTCACTAAAAATTAAGAGTAACTTTTTTTAATTTGATTAAGAAAAACAAAGCATAAAACCGATATTTATTACTAAAAACGAAAGCACCCATTTCGCTACAACTCACTTAGGAAACTTCTCACATATCATTCGTAGGTGTTTAACATAGCCATTTTTGAAAATTTCTTGAAAAGATTGGTGGTTATTAAAAAAAAATGGGTAATGACTGGTATAACACACCTTATACAAATCAAGGTCCAAGGGCTACTCTATTGATCCATATTACTGGGATATCTGAGATAATCCTAGAAACTAAAACATTTTTTCGAAATGACCATCAATCTTACCTCTTTTTGGTCAAATATTTAACTAATCTGACCGTACCTTAAATTTAAAAAGTAAAATTTGTTTTAGTTTCTAAGATTATTAAATTATGAATTCAATCAAATTTCAGTGGCAATGAAAAAGTCCCAAGTACGCAATTGCTAATGCTTTTTATATTTCTTTTTTTTTTTTTTTGCACTAAAATTGTATCATGGCTCAAAAGCGCAAACAGGTAATTAAAAAATATTAAACTTTTTCTATAAACGCAGTCCGTCAACTTTACATGCAACACAAAGAAAATAAAAAATGCATGCGCATGAATAAGTGTAGTATTGGAAAAATAGTCAGTATCTAGCATCGAGTATTAACACATATTTTTAATACTCAAAAGTAGTTACTCGATTCTCTCATAGTCGTTTTTTTATCGTAATTGTGTGCCAAAATTTTACGGCTAAAATACAACTCTTGCAGTAACACAACAATACTTCTATGCACAAATAAATACGTGTACAAATCTCAATCTCGTGCAGTTTTAGCAATAATTAAAAATTATTTTTTTATAATAATATATATAGTACAACTTACAAATGTCTGCTTTATGTTCTAAATAAAGCCGCCAAGTTTGACTTGGACTCTTACGCGAAGGATTCCGCCGTAAGATGTATGGTTCTCTCTTTAGTTTTAAATTTTATTTTTTAAACTTATTATAGCGATACCCTGTGAAAATCACTTTAATATTGGACACCTTTTGATTTTAATTTTGTATATTTAGTATCAGCCTATTACGGTTCAAAAAAATCAGACTATACATGTCAAAATTAAAATCAGACTATATATGTAACTATCGGCATATCCTAAAATTTTTTATTTATACTTATAACAGACATTGCAGTACATTCTCTGTACAAATTTCAAGCGTCTACCTATAACGGTTTAAAAGATAGTTCGCAAAATTGTCTGTCTTTTGGAAATACCCTTTAATTTTTAAATTTATTTTTTACAATTTATTTTTATAGCGGACATATTTTTAAATACTCTGTGTATATTCTAAATGTCGGCCTACTTCGGTTGAAAAACTAAAGCCATATAACTTAAAATAACGTTATTTTTCGAACACCCTTTTCATTTTCTGCTTGTTACTATAGCGCACATAATTTTACTCACACTGTGTCTGCCTTTAGCATTAAAAAATTAACAATATTTTTAGAAATTTCAAGTCTCTTTCGGAGCCGCGTATGGACCACCCTGTAATTTTTCATTATTTTTTTTTTAACTTGTTACAGAGGACATAGTAATTTTTAGACCTTGTTGTTATAGCCGCTATGGAAATACATCTTCAACGAAAATTTAAAGTCCACCTATTAGGGTTGCAGAAGTCGAGGGCTGTGACAGGCGGACATACATTATAACGAAAACAATAGAGTTAAGTTTTTACAACCTGTGTACGGAACCCTAAATACCGCTAAAAGAATCAAGTAGTACGCACTACGAAGTATCGGTTGATTAAAAAAAAGATCTGGTAGCACTAATATTAACAGCATTTATACTGCCGACCACTTGAATAGGTTCATTAATTTTTGCTCTTATATTTTAATTTCTCTTCATATAAACTTTAAGAGAACAATTTTTTTTTCAATTAGGCGATATTATGAATGATCAAATTTTAGGAGTGAGTTATTACAAGTGTTTTTTTTATATTTGCTTATTTAAAATAGGGCGCAGCAAGCTGTTAACTGAAGAATAAAAAGGTAAAATTAAAGCATTCAAAGAAACTGGCTTAAGCCAAAAATTGTTCGCAGCCAGAATGTTGTAAGTAATTTTTTAAGAAATCTCCCCGATTACGGAAAAAACATGAAAGGGCGGACAGAAAAGCTGTTATAAGAGCTGCCTCAAATTCGAGCGATTCTGCTGCAAAAATTAAACAAAAATTGGGTATCACAGCTAGCATAAAGACTCTAAGACGTGTTGTTTGAAGTTCCAAACATTTAAAGAGATTGAAAATTAAAAAAAAAAACCATCTCTTAATGCTACTCGTAAAGCGAACCGGCTGCAGTTTGCACGAGAACACATGAGCGATAAAAATGAATGGTGTCGTGTTGTCTTCTCAGACGAAAAAAAGTTTAATTTGCAGGGTCCGGATGGATACAACTTCTATTTCCACGAGCTACGTGAGGAAGAACGCTACCTAAGTCGTCTTCATAGCTGTAAGGGAAGTGTAATGGTGTGGGGGGGCAATTTTTTATCATGGTACATGTAAGCTTCGATTCCTCACACCAAAAATGAACGCCAACAACTACAAAACAGTACTTGTAAAGGCGTTTTCATATTTTTCTAATATTTTTGGACCGATTCCCTGGATATTTCAACAAGATAATGCCCCGACACATAATGCCAGGGTTGTAAAGGCGTGGTTTCAAAGTCAGAATGTCAATATGTTGGAGTGGCCACCATATTCTCCTGACCTAAATATTATAGAAAATGTATTGGACTTGCTTTCTCGCAAATTCTATGATTCCGGCAGACAATAAGAAACAAAAGAAGCTTTAATTAGGAGGAATTAAGAAAGCCTGGCACGAAATTTCATTATGATTAATTGAAAATCTTTATAACTCCCTCCCAAATCGTATTTTTAAAGTTATATCTGATAAAGGAGGATATACTCCTTAGTAAATCAATAAAACATTGTAAGAAATCTTAAAAAATAAAAGAGTTTTAGAAATAAATAAATTTCGGTTTTAGTTTTTTAAATGAATGATAGTGAACCTATTCAAACGGCACAATAAATTGTGTTGAAAATCATATTAGTTTTGGGAAAAAATCGCTAAAATTCAGTTATCTATTATTGAAACATTTTTTTTTATTATAAACTCACATAATCCAATATTTTGCCATTTTAGAAAATAATGTAACTACAACCTTAATGACTTTTAGAAAAAAATTTATTTAAATGTAATAAAAATAGTGAACCTATTCAAGTGGCCGGCAGTGTATGTTTTGTCATTTAATTATTTACTTCTTACTTAATATTTATTGCCCATTTTTATGAACAGTTAAAAAACTTTAAAAAGTATAAAATTTATGTACTTACTTTTAAAACTAGTTCAAATACAAAGAATCCCCTTTAGATAAAAAAGAGAACGGGCGGTATTTCTATTTCGAGTTGTTCAGAATAGTTATATAAAAACTCATACAAGGGTTTGTAAATAACATTTGTTTCACATCTTACCCTGAAATGAAGAGAAAAAAAAACAGAACTGATTAACTTTAAACAAAAATATACAATTTCAAATGTTGTTATTCACAAAGTATAAAAATAAATTCACAAAGTAATAAAATAAATTCTTCACAACGTTGAGCAACAAACTATAAAGAACTAAAACATTAAAAAATTATTTATCAGAATTTGTATACAAAAGTTAATAAATAAACAACACATTACAAAACATTTATTTTCTTCTATCAAAATTGTTTATTTAAAATTTTAATTAAAACAACTTGCGAAATTTTATTATTAAAGAGCTAGTAGTTGTTTACACTTAATTTGGTTAAAACTATTTGTTTCATAATGAAAGAGTTAAAAAAAAGAAGAAAGAAAGCAACTTAATAAACAAACAGACAGTGGAGAAAGAAGAATAGAATTACTGTTGGTTATTGTTGTTTTGGCTTAAACTTTAATTTTTGTTTTTGCTTTATTGTTGGGACAAAAGTCTTTAGTTTATTTAAAATGTTTGTCAGAAGTTTCCTGAAGAGTTAAGTAAGCGGCAACGAAATGGCTATCGAGACGTGCTTTAACCCTCAATAATCAATATCGGTAATTAATTTAATCGGGATAATTTAAAAATAGCACGAAGTTTTTTATAAAAATTAAATAAATTAAAAATTATTCCCGTATCTTTAATTGAAGAAATAGTTTAATGTTTTCCAATGGGTTTTTAAAATACCTATTTTTAATAGAAACTTACTAATTTTTCTTGTTTAACAAACGTTATTTTTAAATTGAAATTTGTAAACCCATAAATTTAAAAAAAAATATAAATATTTAATGACCATCATTTGAACTCCATGTTATTATATTATTTAAGCATTTAATTGCTGCGACTAATTAATTCTTCATTGTTTCACTGATATTAAAGTGTTTCAAATAGAATGAAGTAAAATTGATTAAAGAAATATCTATTGTTTTTTAAGTCACTTTGTTATTGTAATAAAAAGTGTAAATATCCATCGAATAGCGCAGCGATCAAATGGCTTTAAAAGCTGACTTTTTCTTATAAGTTAAAGTCTTTTTAATGTACAAATTTATTTAAACATAAAATACACAAACTGTGTAATAGAGTATGGCCATCGTGAGAAGTAGTGTAGTTTAAATTAGCGCACACATTACGAGGACTACTTACTTATATTTGGGGAATAGCAAATAATAACAACCATTGCGCTGTTGCATTCGGTCAAACCATTTGTCGTAGCAGTTTTTCTATTCCTCTTGAGACACCTCCAAAACATAGTTTTTGAAAGCTTTAACTGCATTTTTGGCGCTCTGAAATCGTTGACCACCCCTTTTATCTTTGATATTCGGGGTGGCCTATACAGCCTAAAATTCTATCATTCTTTTTTCTTAATTTTATCGATTTTATGTAGGCCACATGCGCAAAAGGTTAACAAATCATTTTTCAAATTAATATTTCTCCGATTTTAATATCATCTGTGTCTACGAGAGCTTCTATATATATTTCTGGCCTGGCAACACTGAGTGCTGCCAAGTGCAATCTGACATTTCCATTGGAAAGTTTGTCATTTTTAAGCATAATCGTACTCAAAACGTTTAGACGTAAGACCATTATTTGTGTTGTTTACAGTGACTTGAAAAAAATAATATGGAAAAAAAATGGAATTAACTCGTAAACATTTTCGTGCCATCATTTTTCACAACTTTCGACCTGGATTATCACGACAAGAGTGCATTGATGAACTTAAATCTTTATATGGCGATGAAGCACAATCCTGTGAAAAATTGGTGTAATGAATTTAATCGTGGCCGAAGCTCGTTCAAAGATGAATTTCGTAAAGGTGGTCCAAAAACGGCTGTTGTGCCAGAGAACATTGATGCCGTACGTGAACTCGTAATGCAAGATCGACATGCGACATACCGAGAGATAGAGACATCCTTGGACATTTCTTCCACCAGCATACATTCGATACTGCATGAACACCTGGCCGTAAAAAAGGTTTTTTCTCGTTGGATCCCGCACAATTTGAAAGTCGCTCAAAAAAAGGCTCGTGTCGATTGGTGCAAAGAAATGTTGCAAAAATACGATTGCTGTGCTTCAAAAGACGTTTATAAGATCGTCACAGGTGGCGAATCATGGATCTATGCGTATGAGCCCGAAGCGAAACAACAATCTACCGTGTGGGTCTTCAAAGACGAGCAAAATCCAACGAAAGTTGTTCGTGGAAGAAGCTCTTCGAAGCAAATGGTCGCCTGTTTCTTCGGCAAAACTGGTCATGTGGCGACTGTTCCGCTTGAGCAACGTAGGACGGTCACTTCTGAGCGGTACACTACAATTTGTTTGCCTGAAGTCATCGGAGAAATTCGAAAAACCAACAAGAGAAGACGAATCATTGTTCACCATGACAATGCGAGCTCTCACACATCGGCTCAAACCAGAGCGTTTTTGACCGGCCAAAACGTCGAATTAATGGGCCATCCGCCGTACAGCCCTGACTTGGCACCTAATGACTTCTTCTTGTTTCAGCACATCAAGAAAAAAATGCGTGGTCAACGATTTTCGTCGCCAGAAGAAGCTGTTGAAGTGTTCAAAAACCATGTTTTAGAGGTGTCTCAATCGGAGTGGAAAAAGTGCTTCGACAACTGGTTTGAGCGCATGCAAAAGTGTATAAATCATGCTGGAGAATACTTTGAAAACAATTAAACCATTTTTGATTGTAAATATTCGCATTTTCACTATTAGGCCAGATATATATAGAGCAGCCATCGTATTTTCATTATATTGTTTAAAAATGTTGAAATGATTTAAGCATGTTAACCTAACAGATTTGTGTGAGAAATATGTTAACTAAAGCAGGGTTGTCAAAAACGAAGCTAACTGACAAGCTACCCAATGTTGCCGTTTGGTTTTTTGTAACTTTTAAAGGCTCGTAACTTTTGGTACAGACACGAAATACAAGTAATATCGTTGAAAAAGAAGTTGTTTCATTATTTGACGTAAGAATCTCTCGTAACATATCAATTCGATTTTTATAATAAAGGTTATCTGCAAAATGCTATCAAAATCCCACATAAAAATTAGTTTGAAATAAAAAATAAAAAAAACCGTTGCAGAACTTTTTACTCAATTTAATTGATAAGAAATCACGAAATGTTTCTAGCTTCATGTTTGGCAACAGCAAAATGTTTCTGGCAACAATATTTCCAGCTGTGAAATAATATGAGCTGCATTTTGTGCAGAAAACTAAGCATTCTATTTAAACGTGCGAAAATTTACAACCACCGTACCCATATCTCGATTTAGAAGAAAGTTGTCTTTTAATTTCCTTCAAGAAGTGCCGGATTATATTAAGGAAATTTTATTTTGCAGTTTAAAGCAAATAAGACTTAAGTTTGCCTTTAATGACGGTACTTTTAAAACAATTAAAGTACTAAATTCTAACGAAGCTCAATCTTTCAAAGAAAAAGGTCAAACAGATTTATTAAAAAAAATCCTACTTTACCTAAGTTTATTGAATGGCGGAGCATGCACTTTTTCATACCGAAATATCAGTATAGAGTTCTAATTTGAATTATTATGAGTATCAGTATCATCGCGCTGAAATTTTTTTATACGTTTCTCTATTTTTATTTTCGCTATGTTTTTGTTCAGTAAATGAATTTGTTGAAATAAGACATTTTACTATATTCTATATAATTTATATTTAATTACTGTTTTTTAAAGCAAAATTTCAAAATGTAACTTTAAATGAAAAAATGTAACTTTTTGAGGGAAAAGAGTAACTTTTTCCTGTCTTTGACTGGCAACACTGGAGCTTCACACATTTATTTTTTATAAAAATAAAATAAGAAGATAATATTCTGACTTCAGTATAATTAAATATTTTAAATGCACGAAGTAAACTTGAGGGTTTCCCTTACGATTTCGTGGGGAACCCTTTACCCCACTGTCTTTTTTTCCAAATCTTCCACTATGCGACCACAAATTCAATTTGTGGGTTAATTTATGTCATATTGCATAACTACAGAAAATCTCTTAGTCAGGCTTAAGTTCGTATATATTTTTTTTATTTATAATTTTATTAAAATAAGAAATTTTAATCACATTGTGTGCCAGTTTTTACAGCATACATATGTATTATGTTAAGAGAGGAGCTTTTAGGAGCGTTGCTTAGGTTAGATGACTAAATGATAATAAATTTATTTTTAGAAACTTAAAAAAATAATAGACGATATATAAAAGAATTACGTATCGAATGTGGAATAAAATGTTTCCTTAAAAATCGCTGTTAAGAGCGGCTTAAAAATTCAACGATGTTAAATTTTTTTTTATCAGAAAATGCAAAAATTTTAACAAGTTTCAAAAACGAAATAAAACAACAACTACAAATATTTTTTTTGAGGTCCTAAAAACACGTGTTCAAATAAAGTATGATAAGTTTTATGGCATTTATAAAGAAAATTCAGCAACAAAAATTTTAAAAACAAACAAATCAACTATTTTTGTTTTAGCCCAAAGTAAAAGATATTGAAATTCCTTTTTTCCTTCAATGTGAAAAGAAACCAATTTTTTTTAAGAAGTGAAAATACAAGTGTTTTTTTTCTTTGTTATTGTACTTAATTTATATGCTTTAAAAAATTTTAAATTACAAATCTGTATACAAATCCTAAGAACACATGTTTCATATTAAAAAATGAAATCAAATTAAAGGTAAAACATTTTTTTTTTTAATTTTACGTTTTTTTTTCTTCTTTTTTACTTAATGCAACGAAAAGGCAAGAGTAGCAGCAATAAAAAAGAGAAAACCCTTAATTTATATTGAAGTTTTTCTAAAGTAAATGATTATGAGTAACGAGTATAAGTTAATGTTCATCAATCTATGCGCCAGATAACCTGGTCACCCCTTTAACAATATTGCGTTATTTATTGTTGTTATAGTTAACCTACCACTATAATCTGCTATAATGCTGTTGTTATTGTTGTTACGGCAACGGATCTATACTTAAGCATAACTGCAAGTGTGGTATTCGTATAAAATGAACCTTGTTGTACTTAAAAAAAAAGCAAAAAACAAAATAAACGAAAACCAGAACAGCCAAAGATCGCAGTTGAGTGGCTGAACTAAAGTTAAAAATAAAATCACAACCATTAATAAACATTTTTTTTGTGACTTTAACTAAATAAAATAAGGAATGTGGTCTTGTCTACATTTGAGCTGAAATACAGAAAAAAAAAGAAAAAAAAAATGTTTTTCAGCAATATCAGCAACAAACATTACCGACAACAAAAATGTTTGCCATCAAAATTTTTAATTTGAAATGAATGTTTTTTTAAAAAAGCAAAAATTTTTCAGTTTGGGCTTGAGGAACTATTTCAAGTTTTTATATTGTTTACGTTTGTTATTTTACGTTCATTGAAAATCGTAAAATAAAGAAAATAATAACGGTTTATATATGTGACGAGAGGCTTAGTTGTCTGCTGTGAGACCCTTTTAGACCCCTTTAAATACTCAATGATTTCTGATAATGATATTTGCTACCTACTTACTGTCATTCAAGTCGCATACTGTCAATAGCCTTTAGTCTAACTGTAGCGACTTCAATTGTCGATCTGTACAGAGTTTCTCTCCTCCTTAACATTCACACTTAATATTTTTCAGCACGCGGTCCTAAGCCTAAAGCTATTAAGAGCTGTATATTCTTTTTTTAATTTTTATTTATTTTGTCAATTCAAGCTTTATCGTATATTTTAAGTATAGCAAAGTGTTGGTTATAAATGCAATTTAGGGATTACACATTAATACGAGTACATACACTTAGGCTATATTAACTATAAGAAGTTTTTACTTAACAAATACATTACGTATTTAAGGAATTTCACTGTTGTGCAAAAAAATCAAATAAACAATGTGTAAAGCTATTTGCGTTGCTATTGAGTTGTCGAGTTTGGGGAAGAATATTCCAAAGACGCGCCGCGTGTATAAAGAAGTGCCATGCAGACACATGAAATCGGTGTGAAAGAATTAAAATCTTTCTTCCTCTAAGTGATCTGGCAAACCTAATCTTGTCAATAAGATATTGTTGAGCTTCTGAATAAATAATCTTATGCAGAAATAATAGCACGGGTATGTTAAGAAGATTATCAAACAAAACACCGTAAAGTTTAGCGGAAAAATTAGAAACATGGTCATATCTTCTTAACCGATACACATATCTAATTATGTTATTATATAAAACGTTTACGAGGGCTGCTATATATATTTCTGGCCTGGCAACACTGAGTGCCGCCAAGTGCAATCTGACATTTCCATTGGAAAGTTTGTCATTTTTAAGCATAATCGTACTCAAAACGTTTTGACGTACGACCATTATTTGTGTTGTTAACAGTGACTTGAAAAAATTAATATAGAAAAAAATGGAATTAACTCGTGAACATTTTCGTGCTATCATTTTGCACAACTTTCGACGTGGATTATCACGACAAGAGTGCATTGCTGAACTTAAATCTTTGTATGGCGATGAAGCACCATCCTATAGCACGCTCAAAGACGAATTTCGTAAAGGTGGTCCAAAAACGCCTGTTGCGCCAGAGAACATTGATGCCGTGCGTGAACTCATAATGCAAGATCGACATGCGACATACCGAGAGATAGAGACATCCTTGGACATTTCTTCCACCAGCATACATTCGATACTGCATGAACACCTGGCCGTAAAAAAGGTTTGTTCTCGTTGGATCCCGCACAATTTGTAATTCGCTCAAAAAAAGGCTCGTGTCGATTGGTGCAAAGAAATGATGCAAAAATACGATTGCGGTGCTTCAAAAGACGTTTATAAGATCGTCACAGGTGACGAATCATGGATCTATGCGGATGAGCCCGAAACGAAACAACAATCGACCGTGTGGGTCTTCAAAGACGAGCAAAATCCAACGAAAGTTGTTCGTGGAAGAAGCACTTCGAAGCAAATGGTCCCCTGTTTCTTCGGCAAAACTGGTCATGTGGCGACTGTTCCGCTTGAGCAACGTAGGACGGTCACTTCTGAGTGATACACTACAATTTGTTTGCATAAAGTCATCGGAGAAATTCGAAAAACCAACAAGAGAAGACGAATCATTGTTCACCATGAAAAAAGTAGTGGTCCCAGAATGAACCCTTGTGGCACACCTCTTGTTAAAGGTTGCAAAGATGAGTAGAAATTTTTAAAAGATGCAAATTGCAAACGAAAAGTGAGTTGGAGTACTGGTCAGTGTGGAGGGCAATCCGGAGCAGTCAAGTCATTTCCGCACACAAGAGAAAGAAAGGCGTAATTATCGCTAGAAGAGATGGCAGGAACTGACAACTTTCGAGACTTTTTGATTCGGTGCCCGAGACTATCACTTTGGAGACTTTGTACAAGCACACGCCAAGGAGTAAATTTGATTATTAAAGTCTAAAATTGCTTTTAAACCAATTTTTCTAAATCTTGATGATATACTTAAAATCTTATTGTTTACAAAAAGCGAATCAATTAATCAAGTATAAATAGAGAACAGAACCAAATTTTTACAAATTTTATTTTCTTGAAACATTCTGCTATTTAACAGGTGGGCCATAGGTGTGTTAAGCCTGCGATATCATGTAGAGAGAAAAGCAAACAAATAAACAATCGAAAAAAATTAATTTTTAAAAACTACTAAAAACAGCAATAAGAAAAAACAGACACTTGCGTTTTTTTTTCGTTATTCTCCTCTTTTTTATTTTTAGGAAAAACAGAAACATGAATATTTCTAGTTCTTTTTTTTTAAAGTCGCTTTAGCATAGAAAAATTTTTATTTAGCACACACATGTTGTGGTGCAGCATACAATATTTAAGAATGTTGCATTTGCTGTAGCCGTCGATGTCTTACAATAATGTTGTTGTCAATTTCTCAATTGATATTGTTATTATTTTTGGTCAGTGTAAGAAATTCCATCCAAACAAAAAAAAAAGATTTAATAGCCACCATATGAATGCGTAATTTATCATGTTTTAGTTGGCCAATTACTTGGACAGAACAATCAGATGGAAAATTTTTTGAGCTTGTGCTGTATTATTTATATTTACTAAGCATTCATTAAACTTTTATTTGCGTTTAACGGAAAATTAGATGAAAATTTGTCTTGGAGGGTTTACCAGGCTGCAAAGCTGTTAAGGCTGCGAAAGCTTTCTTGCCTTGAAAAATGTAATAGCTAAGCGAGAGTAAGTGATAGCAAAGTGAGAATGTCCAGGTTGTGTTATAGGTTTTAGTGTATTATCGCTTCTACCTTCACTTGTAGCGCACACCAGTGCTACCGTTTGGTTACATTTTTTGTGACCTTTGACGGCTCCATAACATATCAATTCAATTTTAATAACAAAGGTTTGTTATCTGCAAGTGCAACCAAAATCCCATATAATAGTGCATTTACATTATACCGAAATCTAGTACTTATGAGATTTCGAGCAAAATCTAGTTGATTTTTAATATATTTTCCATACAAAAAAAATCTACTTCGCCACAAGATATTGACAAAATCTACTCAAAATCTAGTAGTACTTAATAATGCAACTATGGTTTTCTTCATGTTGTACCAAAAAATACAAAGCAGCAAAAGAAAAAATGACAGTTTAATTAAAACAAAAAAGAAAATTTATAAAAAACAAACAAATTGCCATAAAATATGACGATGTAAATGTGTAAATTATAATTATAACGTAATAAAATTTTTTAAATGTACATTTTTTCGATTCGTTGTTAAAATAAAATCTTGCTAATGTCTACAAAAACCCAGTGTAAACGAAATAGATTTTAAAAAAGATTTCAAATCAAATGAGCTAGATTTTGGTATAATGTAAATGCACTATAAAAAATTAGTTTGAAATAAACAAAAAATAACATTGCTAAAGGTTTACTCGGTTCAATTCGTGAGAAATCCAGAAATGTTTCTTACATCATGTTTAGAAACAGCAAAATGTTTCTGGCAACAATTAGTTTCAACAATCAAATAATATGAGCTGCGTTTCGTGCGGAAAACTAAGCATTGCGGAAATTGTTAACAACTTTAGTTATTCCGCGATGTAGAGGAAAGTTATCGGATTATATACAGAAAAATTGTCAGTAATTTTATATTGAACTTTTAAGCAAAAGGGGTTCAAATTTGTCTAAAAACGGTTGTTATAACGGTATTTTAAAAATAATTAGTGTGGTAAATTCTATCGAAGCACAATCTTAAAAAAAAAGGATTTATAAAAAAAAATCCTACTTTAATTTTATTGAATGCCGAGAGCATACACTTTTCCATACCGAAATATAAGTATTAAGTCCTAGTTTAAATGTAACTTTCTTGAAGAAAAAGAGCAAATTTTTCTTCTGTTATCCTGGCAATACAGGTGCACACTGAGATCAGAGAAGAAAGTTTATGCTGCTGTCCAACAACATGAATAAACTTAAGAATGCAATGTGAGGGAAAAACAAGTAAAATTGCTATATTCGGCTATGCCGAATCTTAGATACCCGTCACCATCTATGTAAATCTAGTTTAGTAAAGGTACTCTAATTAAAAAAGCGAATATTGGGGTGACAAAGAATTAAAAAATAAAAAAAAATTTTGGTAGTATATATATATATATATATATATATATAATTTTACATAAAAATGCAATCGGCTCTTAATTGGTTAAGCATTTTTAAAAATTTTTAGTATTTCCTTAAAGATCTCTTCAAAAGCTCTAAAATGATACCCATATAGATATTTTAATAAATATGAAAATTTTAAAACCCCGTAACTCGGAAAATATGGGCGACTGCCAAATTTTTCACTTGATGTTTTTTTTTTCTTATTTTTTAATTCTCTATCGCCCCATATATTTATTTTTTTGATTGGAGTTACTTTATTGTTCCAAACGACAGAAAAAAATTAGAGGTAGGCGTGATGTTTTGCCTGCTGCCTCGAGAATATGGAACAATCATGCTGATTTCCAATAGCACCTCTTTTGACACTATGTCTGATCGATTGACATATATATTTCTTTTTTTTGGGAAATCAAGTTTGCCGAGGCTAACTAACTAACTAACACTAACACGGACGGACAGGCGGACATCACTCAATCGACTTCGATATGCATAAGAAGTCAGAATATATCGCTGGTCTCATGTAGAAAGGCCCTAACTCGCATAATTGTGATTTTACAGGAGAAGGTAAAACATAACAAAAACTGTATTTATCACAATGTAATATTTGAAATGCAATTGCTTATAATATCGTTATTTTTGATACTATTATATTCAAATTTTGTGACGAGGTGTATTTGCATGAAATGTAATTGAATCAAGAAAAAAATTAATTTCATAAAAATTCGAGTTAGGGCCTTTCTACATGAGACCAGCGATATACACTTTATGGGGTCGGAAATAGATATTGTAGAAATTACAAAGCAATAAAAAACTTAGTCATGCTCTTTTTCCACTTTTTGTGGTGAAGGGTATAATAACAAACAACCTTAAAAAGGACACGTAAACTTTTTGTAGTTTGACAATAACGAAAATCTTAGTGAACTAACAACAATTTTTATAATACAACTAGTTTGCACAGTGGTAAAGCGTGTGTTGATTATTAGTGTTGTCAACAAAATTAAACAAAGATGAGTAAAAAAATTATTCAACAAAAATAACTGTTTTACTTCAAAAATGATATTTGTAGGGAATTTAAAACTCACATGACTATTTATTGTTATATATTTAATAAGTCGAGTTTTCTTTGATACATATCGAATATCGTGACCTTTTTATGTTTATTTCACTAAGTTCTACAATTAATTATCTTTCTTGCCGCTAAACCGTTTAAAGGTTAAAAATAGGAAATAAATCCGAAAAGTTTTAATGTAAAGAACATATCTAATTAAAATAAGTATGAGTTTTTTTTTTTAAATTGTGACTACACATACACATCTTCTTCCCAAATGCAGTCGTTTTCACTTTTAGCCTTTTTGTGACTTGATAAATATAACTGGTGACAGCAGGAGTTATAACGAGATATACATCTATTAATTACAACATAATATTTTATTCGTGAAACAACTTTCTCATCCAAACAAAACCTAAAAAAAAACTGACGTAACATTGTCAAGTTATAACCTTGAAAATATCATTTATAGTTTTTTTTGCGACAGCTAAACCAAATTTAGCTGAACTGTTTCTTCGTTTAATAAGATAAAAAGTCGTGTGCGAAAAATACAATACAAACTATGAGGATGAGCATTACTATGGTTAAGCTCTTTAAAATAAATAACTTAATAAACAGAAAAATAAATACTTAAAAGAAAAAGCGTTTTAGTTTTACAAAACAAAGTCAAACAATTAACAGTTTTTAATGACTTATCACAAGTCACAAGCAAATGTTGTGCTAAAATTTAATATATATTTTATTGAATGCATAAATGCAAATTAAATACTTCTTATCAAGCAATATCAACAGATTCATTATTGTTTTGTGTCAATGACTCATTTCCTGTCTTGTTTTGTTGAAAGTCATTCTAGTTCAATTAATTAGTTGTTGAGCAATTCTTAGCATAAAATAATAAAATTGTGTTAAATACATTTAATTGATCTTAAGAACTGAAAGTGTGTTCCGATTTTATTGAAAGATTAATATCACTTTCTAATATTAAAAAAAAGCAAGTAAAAGAAATAAGAAAAAAATTAATTACTATTTATAATTTAACATAAAAATGTCATCGGCTCTCAATGGGTTAAGAAATTTAAAAATATTTTTAGTATTTCCTTAAAGATCTCTTCAAAATGTTTTAAATGATACGCATACTGATATTAAAAAAAATATATATATATATATAGTTCAGAGGCCCGTAATTTGGAAAATATGGGCGAGCGCCAATTTTTTCACTTGAATTTTTTTTTCTTATTTCTCAATTCTGTATAGCCCCATATATTTTTTTTTATTAAAGTTACTCCAGTCCTCCAAATGATATAGAAATAATAGAGGGAGAAGTGGTGTTTTGCCCGCTGCCTCGAAGGGTATGGACCGTTCTTTCTGATTCCCAATAGCACATCTTTCTACACTAAGTCTGATCGATTGGCGGTATTTAGATTTTCTGTAGCTGATATAATGCTTTGGCAAACTTGATTTCAATACTAACACGGACGGACAGACAAACACCGCACAATCGCATAAGAACTTAGAATATATAATGTGTGTGAAGATAAATACGTCAAGTTAAATACGTTTTTTTAAAAATGTAGCATGCGATATTTTTTTTCTCCCATACATACAGTACAATTTGTATAGTAAATTCCGGACTTTTTTAACAAATACGATTACAGCAACAAAACCCTACGATCTCGGAGAATCAAACCTATTGGGAAATCAAGGGCACATATAAAGCTACTAAACTGTAAACACAGTTAATTCAAATTGAATTTGAGAAATTTTTTATAAGACGCGGAAAATCGACTTAGTGCAATTTTCTCATATACGATGAGTTCTGTAAGGGATTTTCTCAATGTAGCCAAACCCTTCGATCTCGCGGAATTACACCTATTGGGAAATCAAGAGCACATATAGAGCTATTAATCTGTAAACACAGTTTAGTCAAATTGAATTTGAGAAATTTTTTATGAGACGCGGAAAATTGACTTAGTGCAATTTTCTCATATACGATGAGTTCTGTGAGGGATTTTGTCAGTGTGGCCAAACCCTTCGATCTCGCGGAATTACACCTATTGGGAAATCAAGAGCACATATAGAGCTATTAATCTGTACACACAGTTTATTCAAATTGAATTTGAGAAATTTTTTATGAGACGCGGAAAATTGACTTAGTGCAATTTTCTCATATACGATGAGTTCTGTGAGGGATTTTGTCAGTGTGGCCAAACCCTCCGATCTCGCGGAATTACACCTATTGGGAAATCAAGAGCACATATAGAGCTATTAATCTGTAAACACAGTTTAGTCAAATTGAATTTGAGAAATTTTTTATAAGACGCGGAAAATTGACTTAGTGCAATTTTCTCATATACGATGAGTTCTGTGAGGGATTTTGTCAGTGTGGCCAAACCCTTCGATCTCGCGGAATTACACCTATTGGGAAATCAAGAGCACATATAGAGCTATTAATCTGTAAACACAGTTTAGTCAAATTGAATTTGAGAAATTTTTTATAAGACGCGGAAAATTGACTTAGTGCAATTTTCTCATATACGATGAGTTCTGTGAGGGATTTTGTCAATGTGGCCAAACCCTTCGATCTCGCGGAATTACACCTATTGGGAAATCAAGAGCACACATAGAGCTATTAATCTGTACACACAGTTTATTCAAATTGAATTTGAGAAATTTTTTATGAGACGCGGAAAATTGACTTAGTGCAATTTTCTCATATACGATGAGTTCTGTGAGGGATTTTGTCAGTGTGGCCAAACCCTTCGATCTCGCGGAATTACACCTATTGGGAAATCAAGACCACATATAGAGCTATTAATCTGTAAACACAGTTTAGTCAAATTGAATTTGAGAAATTTTTTATAAGACGCGGAAAATTGACTTAGTGCAATTTTCTCATATACGATGAGTTCTGTGAGGGATTTTGTCAATGTGGCCAAACCCTTCGATCTCGCGGAATTACACCTATTGGGAAATCAAGAGCACACATAGAGCTATTAATCTGTACACACAGTTTATTCAAATTGAATTTGAGAAATTTTTTATGAGACGCGGAAAATTGACTTAGTGCAATTTTCTCATATACGATGAGTTCTGTGAGGGATTTTGTCAGTGTGGCCAAACCCTCCGATCTCGCGGAATTACACCTATTGGGAAATCAAGAGCACATATAGAGCTATTAATCTGTAAACACAGTTTAGTCAAATTGAATTTGAGAAATTTTTTATGAGACGCGGAAAATTGACTTAGTGCAATTTTCTCATATACGATGAGTTCTGTGAGGGATTTTGTCAGTGTGGCCAAACCCTTCGATCTCGCGGAATTACACCTATTGGGAAATCAAGAGCACATATAGAGCTATTAATCTGTAAACACAGTTTAGTCAAATTGAATTTGAGAAATTTTTTATGAGACGCGGAAAATTGACTTAGTGCAATTTTCTCATATACGATGAGTTCTGTGAGGGATTTTGTCAATGTGGCCAAACCCTTCGATCTCGCGGAATTACACCTATTGGGAAATCAAGAGCACACATAGAGCTATTAATCTGTACACACAGTTTATTCAAATTGAATTTGAGAAATTTTTTATGAGACGCGGAAAATTGACTTAGTGCAATTTTCTCATATACGATGAGTTCTTTGAGGGATTTTGTCAGTGTGGCCAAACCCTTCGATCTCGCGGAATTACACCTATTGGGAAATCAAGAACACATATAGAGCTATTAATCTGTAAACACAGTTTAGTCAAATTGAATTTGAGAAATTTTTTATAAGACGCGGAAAATTGACTTAGTGCAATTTTCTCATATACGATGAGTTCTGTGAGGGATTTTGTCAGTGTGGCCAAACCCTTCGATCTCGCGGAATTACACCTATTGGGAAATCAAGAGCACATATAGAGCTATTAATCTGTAAACACAGTTTAGTCAAATTGAATTTGAGAAATTTTTTATGAGACGCGGAAAATTGACTTAGTGCAATTTTCTCATATACGATGAGTTCTGTGAGGGATTTTGTCAATGTGGCCAAACCCTTCGATCTCGCGGAATTACACCTATTGGGAAATCAAGAGCACACATAGAGCTATTAATATGTACACACAGTTTATTCAAATTGAATTTGAGAAATTTTTTATGAGACGCGGAAAATTGACTTAGTGCAATTTTCTCATATACGATGAGTTCTGTGAGGGATTTTGTCAGTGTGGCCAAACCCTTCGATCTCGCGGAATTACACCTATTGGGAAATCAAGAACACATATAGAGCTATTAATCTGTAAACACAGTTTAGTCAAATTGAATTTGAGAAATTTTTTATAAGACGCGGAAAATTGACTTAGTGCAATTTTCTCATATACGATGAGTTCTGTGAGGGATTTTGTCAATGTGGCCAAACCCTTCGATCTCGCGGAATTACACCTATTGGGAAATCAAGAGCACACATAGAGCTATTAATCTGTACACACAGTTTATTCAAATTGAATTTGAGAAATTTTTTATGAGACGCGGAAAATTGACTTAGTGCAATTTTCTCATATACGATGAGTTCTGTGAGGGATTTTGTCAGTGTGGCCAAACCCTCCGATCTCGCGGAATTACACCTATTGGGAAATCAAGAGCACATATAGAGCTATTAATCTGTAAACACAGTTTAGTCAAATTGAATTTGAGAAATTTTTTATGAGACGCGGAAAATTGACTTAGTGCAATTTTCTCATATACGATGAGTTCTGTGAGGGATTTTGTCAGTGTGGCCAAACCCTTCGATCTCGCGGAATTACACCTATTGGGAAATCAAGAACACATATAGAGCTATTAATCTGTAAACACAGTTTAGTCAAATTGAATTTGAGAAATTTTTTATAAGACGCGGAAAATTGACTTAGTGCAATTTTCTCATATACGATGAGTTCTGTGAGGGATTTTGTCAATGTGGCCAAACCCTTCGATCTCGCGGAATTACACCTATTGGGAAATCAAGAGCACACATAGAGCTATTATTCTGTACACACAGTTTATTCAAATTGAATTTGAGAAATTTTTTATGAGACGCGGAAAATTGACTTAGTGCAATTTTCTCATATACGATGAGTTCTGTGAGGGATTTTGTCAGTGTGGCCAAACCCTCCGATCTCGCGGAATTACACCTATTGGGAAATCAAGAGCACATATAGAGCTATTAATCTGTAAACACAGTTTAGTCAAATTGAATTTGAGAAATTTTTTATGAGACGCGGAAAATTGACTTAGTGCAATTTTCTCATATACGATGAGTTCTGTGAGGGATTTTGTCAGTGTGGCCAAACCCTTCGATCTCGCGGAATTACACCTATTGGGAAATCAAGAGCACATATAGAGCTATTAATCTGTAAACACTGTTTAGTCAAATTGAATTTGAGAAATTTTTTATGAGACGCGGAAAATTGACTTAGTGCAATTTTCTCATATACGATGAGTTCTGTGAGGGATTTTGTCAGTGTGGCGAAACCCTCCGATCTCGCGGAATTACACCTATTGGGAAATCAAGAGCACATATAGAGCTATTAATCTGTAAACACAGTTTAGTCAAATTGAATTTGAGAAATTTTTTACGAGACGCGGAAAATTGACTTAGTGCAATTTTCTCATATACGATGAGTTCTGTGAGGGATTTTGTCAGTGTGGCCAAACCCTTCGATCTCGCGGAATTACACCTATTGGGAAATGAAGAGCACATATAGAGCTATTAATCTGTAAACACAGTTTAGTCAAATTGAATTTGAGAAATTTTTTATAAGACGCGGAAAATTGACTTAGTGCAATTTTCTCATATACGATGAGTTCTGTGAGGGATTTTGTCAATGTGGCCAAACCCTTCGATCTCGCGGAATTACACCTATTGGGAAATCAAGAGCACACATAGAGCTATTAATCTGTACACACAGTTTATTCAAATTGAATTTGAGAAATTTTTTATGAGACGCGGAAAATTGACTTAGTGCAATTTTCTCATATACGATGAGTTCTATGAGGGATTTTGTCAGTGTGGCCAAACCCTCCGATCTCGCGGAATTACACCTATTGGGAAATCAAGAGCACATATAGAGCTATTAATCTGTAAACACAGTTTAGTCAAATTGAATTTGAGAAATTTTTTATGAGACGCGGAAAATTGACTTAGTGCAATTTTCTCATATACGATGAGTTCTGTGAGGGATTTTGTCAGTGTGGCCAAACCCTTCGATCTCGCGGAATTACACCTATTGGGAAATCAAGAGCACATATAGAGCTATTAATCTGTAAACACAGTTTAGTCAAATTGAATTTGAGAAATTTTTTATAAGACGCGGAAAATTGACTTAGTGCAATTTTCTCATATACGATGAGTTCTGTGAGGGATTTTGTCAGTGTGGCCAAACCCTTCGATCTCGCGGAATTACACCTATTGGGAAATCAAGAGCACATATAGAGCTATTAATCTGTAAACACAGTTTAGTCAAATTGAATTTGAGAAATTTTTTATAAGACGCGGAAAATTGACTTAGTGCAATTTTCTCATATACGATGAGTTCTGTGAGGGATTTTGTCAGTGTGGCCAAACCCTTCGATCTCGCGGAATTACACCTATTGGGATATCAAGACCACATATAGAGCTATTAATCTGTAAACACAGTTTAGTCAAATTGAATTTGAGAAAGTTTTTATGAGACGCGGAAAATTGACTTAGTGCAATTTTCTCATATTCATATTATTCATTTTCTCATATTCTCATATTCCGCGAGATCGAAGGGTTTGGCCACACTGACAAAATCCCTCACAGAACTCATCGTATATGAGAAAATTGCACTAAGTCAATTTTCCGCGTCTCATAAAAAATTTCTCAAATTCAATTTGACTAAACTGTGTTTACAGATTAATAGCTCTATATGTGCTCTTGATTTCCCAATAGGTGTAATTCCGCGAGATCGGAGGGTTTGGCCACACTGACAAAATCCCTCACAGAACTCATCGTATATGAGAAAATTGCACTAAGTCAATTTTCCGCGTCTCATAAAAAATTTCTCAAATTCAATTTGACTAAACTGTGTTTACAGATTAATAGCTCTATATGTGCTCTTGATTTCCCAATAGGTGTAATTCCGCGAGATCGGAGGGTTTGGCCACACTGACAAAATCCCTCACAGAACTCATCGTATATGAGAAAATTGCACTAAGTCAATTTTCCGCGTCTCATAAAAAATTTCTCAAATTCAATTTGACTAAACTGTGTTTACAGATTAATAGCTCTATATGTGCTCTTGATATCCCAATAGGTGTAATTCCGCGAGATCGAAGGGTTTGGCCACACTGACAAAATCCCTCACAGAACTCATCGTATATGAGAAAATTGCACTAAGTCAATTTTCCGCGTCTCATAAAAAATTTCTCAAATTCAATTTGACTAAACTGTGTTTACAGATTAATAGCTCTATATGTGCTCTTGATTTCCCAATAGGTGTAATTCCGCGAGATCGGAGGGTTTGGCCACACTGACAAAATCCCTCACAGAACTCATCGTATATGAGAAAATTGCACTAAGTCAATTTTCCGCGTCTCATAAAAAATTTCTCAAATTCAATTTGACTAAACTGTGTTTACAGATTAATAGCTCTATATGTGCTCTTGATTTCCCAATAGGTGTAATTCCGCGAGATCGGAGGGTTTGGCCACACTGACAAAATCCCTCACAGAACTCATCGTATATGAGAAAATTGCACTAAGTCAATTTTCCGCGTCTCATAAAAAATTTCTCAAATTCAATTTGAATAAACTGTGTGTACAGATTAATAGCTCTATGTGTGCTCTTGATTTCCCAATAGGTGTAATTCCGCGAGATCGAAGGGTTTGGCCACACTGACAAAATTCCTCACAGAACTCATCGTATATGAGAAAATTGCACTAAGTCAATTTTCCGCGTCTCATAAAAAATTTCTCAAATTCAATTTGACTAAACTGTGTTTACAGATTAATAGCTCTATATGTGCTCTTGATTTCCCAATAGGTGTAATTCCGCGAGATCGAAGGGTTTGGCCACACTGACAAAATTCCTCACAGAACTCATCGTATATGAGAAAATTGCACTAAGTCAATTTTCCGCGTCTCATAAAAAATTTCTCAAATTCAATTTGACTAAACTGTGTTTACAGATTAATAGCTCTATATGTGCTCTTGATTTCCCAATAGGTGTAATTCCGCGAGATCGAAGGGTTTGGCCACACTGACAAAATCCCTCACAGAACTCATCGTATATGAGAAAATTGCACTAAGTCAATTTTCCGCGTCTCATAAAAAATTTCTCAAATTCAATTTGACTAAACTGTGTTTACAGATTAATAGCTCTATATGTGCTCTTGATTTCCCAATAGGTGTAATTCCGCGAGATCGAAGGGTTTGGCCACACTGACAAAATCCCTCACAGAACTCATCGTATATGAGAAAATTGCACTAAGTCAATTTTCCGCGTCTCATAAAAAATTTCTCAAATTCAATTTGAATAAACTGTGTGTACAGATTAATAGCTCTATGTGTGCTCTTGATTTCCCAATAGGTGTAATTCCGCGAGATCGAAGGGTTTGGCCACACTGACAAAATTCCTCACAGAACTCATCGTATATGAGAAAATTGCACTAAGTCAATTTTCCGCGTCTCATAAAAAATTTCTCAAATTCAATTTGACTAAACTGTGTTTACAGATTAATAGCTCTATATGTGCTCTTGATTTCCCAATAGGTGTAATTCCGCGAGATCGAAGGGTTTGGCCACACTGACAAAATCCCTCACAGAACTCATCGTATATGAGAAAATTGCACTAAGTCAATTTTCCGCGTCTTATAAAAAATTTCTCAAATTCAATTTGACTAAACTGTGTTTACAGATTAATAGCTCTATATGTGGTCTTGATTTCCCAATAGGTGTAATTCCGCGAGATCGAAGGGTTTGGCCACACTGACAAAATCCCTCACAGAACTCATCGTATATGAGAAAATTGCACTAAGTCAATTTTCCGCGTCTCATAAAAAATTTCTCAAATTCAATTTGACTAAACTGTGTTTACAGATTAATAGCTCTATATGTGCTCTTGATTTCCCAATAGGTGTAATTCCGGGAGATCGAAGGGTTTGGCCACATTGACAAAATCCCTCACAGAACTCATCGTATATGAGAAAATTGCACTAAGTCAATTTTCCGCGTCTTATAAAAAATTTCTCAAATTCAATTTGACTAAACTGTGTTTACAGATTAATAGCTCTATATGTGCTCTTGATTTCCCAATAGGTGTAATTCCGCGAGATCGAAGGGTTTGGCCACACTGACAAAATTCCTCACAGAACTCATCGTATATGAGAAAATTGCACTAAGTCAATTTTCCGCGTCTCATAAAAAATTTCTCAAATTCAATTTGACTAAACTGTGTTTACAGATTAATAGCTCTATATGTGCTCTTGATTTCCCAATAGGTGTAATTCCGCGAGATCGAAGGGTTTGGCCACATTGACAAAATCCCTCACAGAACTCATCGTATATGAGAAAATTGCACTAAGTCAATTTTCCGCGTCTTATAAAAAATTTCTCAAATTCAATTTGACTAAACTGTGTTTACAGATTAATAGCTCTATATGTGCTCTTGATTTCCCAATAGGTGTAATTCCGCGAGATCGGAGGGTTTGGCCACACTGACAAAATCCCTCACAGAACTCATCGTATATGAGAAAATTGCACTAAGTCAATTTTCCGCGTCTCATAAAAAATTTCTCAAATTCAATTTGACTAAACTGTGTTTACAGATTAATAGCTCTATGTGTGGTCTTGATTTCCCAATAGGTGTAATTCCGCGAGATCGGAGGGTTTGGCCACATTGACAAAATCCCTCACAGAACTCATCGTATATGAGAAAATTGCACTAAGTCAATTTTCCGCGTCTTATAAAAAATTTCTCAAATTCAATTTGACTAAACTGTGTTTACAGATTAATAGCTCTATATGTGCTCTTGATTTCCCAATAGGTGTAATTCCGCGAGATCGGAGGGTTTGGCCACACTGACAAAATCCCTCACAGAACTCATCGTATATGAGAAAATTGCACTAAGTCAATTTTCCGCGTCTCATAAAAAATTTCTCAAATTCAATTTGACTAAACTGTGTTTACAGATTAATAGCTCTATATGTGCTCTTGATTTCCCAATAGGTGTAATTCCGCGAGATCGAAGGGTTTGGCCACATTGACAAAATCCCTCACAGAACTCATCGTATATGAGAAAATTGCACTAAGTCAATTTTCCGCGTCTTATAAAAAATTTCTCAAATTCAATTTGACTAAACTGTGTTTACAGATTAATAGCTCTATATGTGCTCTTGATTTCCCAATAGGTGTAATTCCGCGAGATCGGAGGGTTTGGCCACACTGACAAAATCCCTCACAGAACTCATCGTATATGAGAAAATTGCACTAAGTCAATTTTCCGCGTCTCATAAAAAATTTCTCAAATTCAATTTGACTAAACTGTGTTTACAGATTAATAGCTCTATGTGTGGTCTTGATTTCCCAATAGGTGTAATTCCGCGAGATCGGAGGGTTTGGCCACATTGACAAAATCCCTCACAGAACTCATCGTATATGAGAAAATTGCACTAAGTCAATTTTCCGCGTCTTATAAAAAATTTCTCAAATTCAATTTGACTAAACTGTGTTTACAGATTAATAGCTCTATATGTGCTCTTGATTTCCCAATAGGTGTAATTCCGCGAGATCGGAGGGTTTGGCCACACTGACAAAATCCCTCACAGAACTCATCGTATATGAGAAAATTGCACTAAGTCAATTTTCCGCGTCTCATAAAAAATTTCTCAAATTCAATTTGACTAAACTGTGTTTACAGATTAATAGCTCTATGTGTGGTCTTGATTTCCCAATAGGTGTAATTCCGCGAGATCGGAGGGTTTGGCCACATTGACAAAATCCCTCACAGAACTCATCGTATATGAGAAAATTGCACTAAGTCAATTTTCCGCGTCTCATAAAAAATTTCTCAAATTCAATTTGACTAAACTGTGTTTACAGATTAATAGCTCTATATGTGCTCTTGAGTTCCCAATAGGTGTAATTCCGCGAGATCGGAGGGTTTGGCCACACTGACAAAATCCCTCACAGAACTCATCGTATATGAGAAAATTGCACTAAGTCAATTTTCCGCGTCTCATAAAAAATTTCTCAAATTCAATTTGACTAAACTGTGTTTACAGATTAATAGCTCTATATGTGCTCTTGATTTCCCAATAGGTGTAATTCCGCGAGATCGAAGGGTTTGGCCACACTGACAAATTCCCTCACAGAACTCATCGTATATGAGAAAATTGCACTAAGTCAATTTTCCGCGTCTTATAAAAAATTTCTCAAATTCAATTTGACTAAACTGTGTTTACAGATTAATAGCTCTATATGTGGTCTTGATTTCCCAATAGGTGTAATTCCGCGAGATCGAAGGGTTTGGCCACACTGACAAAATCCCTCACAGAACTCATCGTATATGAGAAAATTGCACTAAGTTAATTTTCCGCGTCTCATAAAAAAATTCTCAAATTCAATTTGACTAAACTGTGTTTACAGATTAATAGCTCTATATGTGCTCTTGATTTCCCAATAGGTGTAATTCCGCGAGATCGGAGGGTTTGGCCACACTGACAAAATCCCTCACAGAACTCATCGTATATGAGAAAATTGCACTAAGTCAATTTTCCGCGTCTCATAAAAAAATTCTCAAATTCAATTTGACTAAACTGTGTTTACAGATTAATAGCTCTATATGTGCTCTTGATTTCCCAATAGGTGTAATTCCGCGAGATCGGAGGGTTTGGCCACACTGACAAAATCCCTCACAGAACTCATCGTATATGAGAAAATTGCACTAAGTCAATTTTCCGCGTCTCATAAAAAATTTCTCAAATTCAATTTGACTAAACTGTGTTTACAGATTAATAGCTCTATATGTGCTCTTGATTTCCCAATAGGTGTAATTCCGCGAGATCGAAGGGTTTGGCCACACTGACAAAATCCCTCACAGAACTCATCGTATATGAGAAAATTGCACTAAGTCAATTTTCCGCGTCTCATAAAAAATTTCTCAAATTCAATTTGACTAAACTGTGTTTACAGATTAATAGCTCTATATGTGCTCTTGATTTCCCAATAGGTGTAATTCCGCGAGATCGAAGGGTTTGGCCACACTGACAAATTCCCTCACAGAACTCATCGTATATGAGAAAATTGCACTAAGTCAATTTTCCGCGTCTCATAAAAAATTTCTCAAATTCAATTTGACTAAACTGTGTTTACAGATTAATAGCTCTATATGTGCTCTTGATTTCCCAATAGGTGTAATTCCGCGAGATCGAAGGGTTTGGCCACACTGACAAAATCCCTCACAGAACTCATCGTATATGAGAAAATTGCACTAAGTTAATTTTCCGCGTCTCATAAAAAAATTCTCAAATTCAATTTGACTAAACTGTGTTTACAGATTAATAGCTCTATATGTGCTCTTGATTTCCCAATTGGTGTAATTCCGCGAGATCGAAGGGTTTGGCCACACTGACAAAATCCCTCACAGAACTCATCGTATATGAGAAAATTGCACTAAGTCAATTTTCCGCGTCTCATAAAAAATTTCTCAAATTCAATTTGACTAAACTGTGTTTACAGATTAATAGCTCTATATGTGCTCTTGATTTCCCAATAGGTGTAATTCCGCGAGATCGAAGGGTTTGGCCACATTGACAAAATCCCTCACAGAACTCATCGTATATGAGAAAATTGCACTAAGTCAATTTTCCGCGTCTCATAAAAAATTTCTCAAATTCAATTTGAATAAACTGTGTGTACAGATTAATAGCTCTATGTGTGCTCTTGATTTCCCAATAGGTGTAATTCCGCGAGATCGAAGGGTTTGGCCACATTGACAAAATCCCTCACAGAACTCATCGTATATGAGAAAATTGCACTAAGTCAATTTTCCGCGTCTTATAAAAAATTTCTCAAATTCAATTTGACTAAACTGTGTTTACAGATTAATAGCTCTATATGTGGTCTTGATTTCCCAATAGGTGTAATTCCGCGAGATCGAAGGGTTTGGCCACACTGACAAAATCCCTCACAGAACTCATCGTATATGAGAAAATTGCACTAAGTCAATTTTCCGCGTCTCATAAAAAATTTCTCAAATTCAATTTGACTAAACTGTGTTTACAGATTAATAGCTCTATATGTGCTCTTGATTTCCCAATAGGTGTAATTCCGCGAGATCGAAGGGTTTGGCCACACTGACAAAATCCCTCACAGAACTCATCGTATATGAGAAAATTGCACTAAGTCAATTTTCCGCGTCTCATAAAAAATTTCTCAAATTCAATTTGACTAAACTGTGTTTACAGATTAATAGCTCTATATGTGCTCTTGATTTCCCAATAGGTGTAATTCCGCGAGATCGGAGGGTTTGGCCACACTGACAAAATCCCTCACAGAACTCATCGTATATGAGAAAATTGCACTAAGTCAATTGTCCGCGTCTCAT
Source organism: Gymnosoma rotundatum (assembly GCA_916610165.2). Lineage (NCBI taxonomy): Eukaryota > Metazoa > Arthropoda > Insecta > Diptera > Tachinidae > Gymnosoma > Gymnosoma rotundatum. Next base: position 39,812,175 of record OU744338.1, read on the forward strand.
AAAAAATTTCTCAAATTCAATTTGACTAAACTGTGTTTACAGATTAATAGCTCTATATGTGCTCTTGATTTCCCAATAGGTGTAATTCCGCGAGATCGAAGGGTTTGGCCACACTGACAAATTCCCTCACAGAACTCATCGTATATGAGAAAATTGCACTAAGTCAATTTTCCGCGTCTCATAAAAAATTTCTCAAATTCAATTTGACTAAACTGTGTTTACAGATTAATAGCTCTATATGTGCTCTTGATTTCCCAATAGGTGTAATTCCGCGAGATCGAAGGGTTTGGCCACACTGACAAAATCCCTCACAGAACTCATCGTATATGAGAAAATTGCACTAAGTCAATTTTCCGCGTCTCATAAAAAATTTCTCAAATTCAATTTGACTAAACTGTGTTTACAGATTAATAGCTCTATATGTGCTCTTGATTTCCCAATAGGTGTAATTCCGCGAGATCGAAGGGTTTGGCCACACTGACAAAATCCCTCACAGAACTCATCGTATATGAGAAAATTGCACTAAGTCAATTTTCCGCGTCTCATAAAAAATTTCTCAAATTCAATTTGACTAAACTGTGTTTACAGATTAATAGCTCTATATGTGGTCTTGATTTCCCAATAGGTGTAATTCCGCGAGATCGAAGGGTTTGGCCACACTGACAAAATCCCTCACAGAACTCATCGTATATGAGAAAATTGCACTAAGTCAATTTTCCGCGTCTCATAAAAAATTTCTCAAATTCAATTTGACTAAACTGTGTTTACAGATTAATAGCTCTATATGTGCTCTTGATTTCCCAATAGGTGTAATTCCGCGAGATCGAAGGGTTTGGCCACACTGACAAAATCCCTCACAGAACTCATCGTATATGAGAAAATTGCACTAAGTCAATTTTCCGCGTCTCATAAAAAATTTCTCAAATTCAATTTGACTAAACTGTGTTTACAGATTAATAGCTCTATATGTGCTCTTGATTTCCCAATAGGTGTAATTCCGCGAGATCGAAGGGTTTGGCCACACTGACAAAATCCCTCACAGAACTCATCGTATATGAGAAAATTGCACTAAGTCAATTTTCCGCGTCTCATAAAAAATTTCTCAAATTCAATTTGACTAAACTGTGTTTACAGATTAATAGCTCTATATGTGCTCTTGATTTCCCAATAGGTGTAATTCCGCGAGATCGAAGGGTTTGGTCACATTGACAAAATCCCTCACAGAACTCATCGTATATGAGAAAATTGCACTAAGTCAATTTTCCGCGTCTTATAAAAAATTTCTCAAATTCAATTTGACTAAACTGTGTTTACAGATTAATAGCTCTATATGTGGTCTTGATTTCCCAATAGGTGTAATTCCGCGAGATCGAAGGGTTTGGCCACACTGACAAAATCCCTCACAGAACTCATCGTATATGAGAAAATTGCACTAAGTCAATTTTCCGCGTCTCATAAAAAATTTCTCAAATTCAATTTGACTAAACTGTGTTTACAGATTAATAGCTCTATATGTGGTCTTGATTTCCCAATAGGTGTAATTCCGCGAGATCGGAGGGTTTGGCCACACTAACAAAATCCCTCACAGAACTCATCGTATATGAGAAAATTGCACTAAGTCAATTTTCCGCGTCTCATAAAAAATTTCTCAAATTCAATTTGAATAAACTGTGTGTACAGATTAATAGCTCTATGTGTGCTCTTGATTTCCCAATAGGTGTAATTCCGCGAGATCGAAGGGTTTGGCCACATTGACAAAATCCCTCACAGAACTCATCGTATATGAGAAAATTGCACTAAGTCAATTTTCCGCGTCTCATAAAAAATTTCTCAAATTCAATTTGACTAAACTGTGTTTACAGATTAATAGCTCTATATGTGGTCTTGATTTCCCAATAGGTGTAATTCCGCGAGATCGAAGGGTTTGGCCACACTGACAAAATCCCTCACAGAACTCATCGTATATGAGAAAATTGCACTAAGTCAATTTTCCGCGTCTCATAAAAAATTTCTCAAATTCAATTTGACTAAACTGTGTTTACAGATTAATAGCTCTATATGTGCTCTTGATTTCCCAATAGGTGTAATTCCGCGAGATCGGAGGGTTTGGCCACACTGACAAAATCCCTCACAGAACTCATCGTATATGAGAAAATTGCACTAAGTCAATTTTCCGCGTCTCATAAAAAATTTCTCAAATTCAATTTGACTAAACTGTGTTTACAGATTAATAGCTCTATATGTGCTCTTGATTTCCCAATAGGTGTAATTCCGCGAGATCGAAGGGTTTGGCCACACTGACAAATTCCCTCACAGAACTCATCGTATATGAGAAAATTGCACTAAGTTAATTTTCCGCGTCTCATAAAAAAATTCTCAAATTCAATTTGACTAAACTGTGTTTACAGATTAATAGCTCTATATGTGGTCTTGATTTCCCAATAGGTGTAATTCCGCGAGATCGAAGGGTTTGGCCACACTGACAAAATCCCTCACAGAACTCATCGTATATGAGAAAATTGCACTAAGTCAATTTTCCGCTCCTCATAAAAAATTTCTCAAATTCAATTTGACTAAACTGTGTTTACAGATTAATAGCTCTATATGTGCTCTTGATTTCCCAATAGGTGTAATTCCGCGAGATCGAAGGGTTTGGCCACACTGACAAAATCCCTCACAGAACACATCGAATATGAGAAAATTGCACTAAGTCAATTTTCCGCGTCTCATAAAAAATTTCTCAAATTCAATTTGACTAAACTGTGTTTACAGATTAATAGCTCTATATGTGCTCTTGATTTCCCAATAGGTGTAATTCCGCGAGATCGAAGGGTTTGGCCACACTGACAAATTCCCTCACAGAACTCATCGTATATGAGAAAATTGCACTAAGTTAATTTTCCGCGTCTCATAAAAAAATTCTCAAATTCAATTTGACTAAACTGTGTTTACAGATTAATAGCTCTATATGTGGTCTTGATTTCCCAATAGGTGTAATTCCGCGAGATCGAAGGGTTTGGCCACACTGACAAAATCCCTCACAGAACTTATCGTATATGAGAAAATTGCACTAAGTCAATTTTCCGCGTCTCATAAAAAATTTCTCAAATTCAATTTGACTAAACTGTGTTTACAGATTAATAGCTCTATATGTGCTCTTGATTTCCCAATAGGTGTAATTCCGCGAGATCGAAGGGTTTGGCCACACTGACAAAATCCCTCACAGAACTCATCGTATATGAGAAAATTGCACTAAGTCAATTTTCCGCGTCTCATAAAAAATTTCTCAAATTCAATTTGACTAAACTGTGTTTACAGATTAATAGCTCTATATGTGCTCTTGATTTCCCAATAGGTGCAATTCCGCGAGATCGAAGGGTTTGGCTACATTGAGAAAATCCCTTACAGAACTCATCGTATATGAGAAAATTGCACTAAGTCGATTTTCCGCGTCTTATAAAAAATTTCTCAAATTCAATTTGAATAAACTGTGTTTACAGTTTAGTAGCTTTATATGTGCCCTTGATTTCCCAATAGGTTTGATTCTCCGAGATCGTAGGGTTTTGTTGCTGTAATCGTATTCGTTAAAAAAGTCCGGAATTTACTATACAAATTGTACTGTATGTATGGGAGAAAAAAAATATCGCATGCTACATTTTTAAAAAAACGTATTTAACTTGACGTATTTATCTTCACACACATGAATATATATACTTTACTTTACAATATCTATTCACTTCGGAAATGGATATTGTAGAAATTACAAACGGAATGCCAAACTTAGCGAATGTAATGAAGTTAAACACTTTTTCTTAAAAATATTGCATGCGATAAAAATGTATTTCCATACATTTAGTGTCTGGTTTATGTAAATATGGAAAATAAATGTTCGTTCGCATTAACATAAACAGGCCAGGCATTTAGTTTACATTTCGCTGTTAAGCAGCTCACATTTATCGGAAATGGTCTCTGATGTTTGGTAAATAGATCTGACGAAGAGATTTGAAATCCTTTAAATAACACGAAGCTTGGTATATAGTATGTGGAATCTGGAGACCTGTCGACCTTCCGTTCATATATAGATTAAGCTATGCACAGTCGCAAATAGAGGTTAAAACTAAAATAGTGAGACGAGAAGTCTATCTCTAAGGACGCACCGTCTACGATTAGAACAGGAGTACCGAACCAATTAAGTTAACAATAATCGGTTTTAAAAGCGAAGAATATACAATAGATATTAAACTGTCTCGATATATTTATTAATAACAACGGCACTAGTCGATATGTAAGCGAACTCGAGAAGAATTGCAAGGGAAATTATAGCCGTATAATTGTCGTGTAGTTTGGCAGGCAGCAAGCTTAAATTCTGTTAAGGGATTTGGTAACAGCTGACAATTGGTCCCAGATGTTTAAACCCAACCTAAGGCTCCGTCACTCTAAGCATACATTTAACGGCATAGATGAGTACTTTGTAGTACCAGTAAAATTGCAGTGAAATAAACTTTTACTGATACTGCAATTCAATTTTTCATTACAAGCAAATGTTACTGATTGCTGAAAAACAAGCATTAATCACTTTATTTATAGGACCGGTGAATTTATTTACTGGTTATGAATATTAAATAGCACTATCAGTAAAATTTGCTGATTACTGTGGTTTTTCAGTAACCAGTACATTTTACTGATAATGCAAACTAAATTTCATTATCAGTAAAATTTAGTGGTTGCTGAAATTTCACATGTAGTTAGAATGTAGAATAGAAATAATTGCTGTTTTCTTTAATTAATTTAATTATAAAATGTAAAACTTTGAAATCACATCATTTTTTATTGTTCTAGAGAAGTCAATGCACTTGATAGTTTTCTGTCAAAATAATTTATTTATAAATATATATGTTTTTTATTACGTATTGTATTGTATTGCATTAAATACATTTGTTTGTTGTCATTTTGGTTTTTGTGTGCAAGAACTTAATAACAAAATTGTAGTATCGATCGTTTGTCGCTTTAATCCAACGACCACCTACTTTTCAGAGTTTGAAATTTTGCAATTGCAAAAAGTCGCCAATTTACTGCTGTTGTTGCTGCTGCTGTTTATTTTTGTTACTGCTACTACTGACACCACCACTATTGTGCGGTGTACCTCAAATCAATTTGAACATTGTACATTGTACATGTTTGTTCCAAAAACACAAATTAAAGTAAACATAAAAAATCATTAAACAAACAGATTGGTAATTTTTTTATTATGTTCTTCAATAGAACATTCAATATGTGCTCTTTTTATACTTTGAAAAAAAAAGAAAAACAACAACTAATAACTTGAACAAATAACAATATGCAATTAATTTTGAAACTTATCTTTAAATATTGACAAACTTGCTATAAATGGCAAACAGCAGCAACGGCAACGGCAGCAGTAATAAATATTAACCATCATATTGATAAGTAAACTGAAGTTTTGTTAATTTTACTTGTTGTTTTATTTGAATTATTTTATGCAGTTTTATTAATTTGAATGATTATTTGTTGTGGTGGGCTAGTGAGATAAATAGATATGTAAGCTTATGTATGTATTTACGTATTAATGTATGAATGAAATAAAACGTTTACGATTTCCAATATGTCTGTGGTAGATAGTATTGCACAGTAGGGTGTTTCTGAAAAAAATGTTTTAATTACATTGAAACAAGCCCCAGGATGCATGAAAGTAAGACATTTTGATTGTATGAAAGATTATAACCGTTTTTTTTTTTTTTTTTTTCGCAATACCAGGAAATTCTATCCGGTATCAGTATTCAGAGTGGTATTTTGCCCTGGTTGCTTATATGCAGCCAGTTCTTCAATTATACTAGGAAATAAGACTTAAAAACTCGATCTTGCATTCACACAACACTTAATTATACCATAACTACTGCCTCACATTTACTCGAATTTCATATGTGTGAAGACAGATTCGAATTTAAAAAATTTCTTAACTTAGCGGATTTGTGGTTAACAGATTACTGTTAAACACTTAACAGTCGTTAGAAATTGACCTTCATTTTTCCTTCCGGTCCATGCTAACTGAAATATGTAAAAATTTTATAGAGAGTACTTAGTGAAATTAGAAAAGTCAAATATGCAAAATAATTGAAGAGCACCTCTCAAGAAATTTTCAAAAAGGATATGTTAAAAAACTCAAATTTGTTTTAGTATCTAAGATTATTTCAGATATGGATCAATAGAGTAGCACTTGGACCTCTTTTGTATAGGGTGTGTTAAACCAGCCATTCCCTGTTCTTTAATTATTTTTGTGCACATTAAACTTCTCGAACTCACTAAGTACAATCTAGCATAATTTTTACATATCGCACTTAACATGGAACGGGGCTCAAATTCCGTTTTAATTAATGAAGGTTAAAATTCTAACGACTGTTAAGTAATTACCAGTGCTCTGTTAACTGCAAAATGAGCTATATTAAAAAATTTGGTTTAAGGCTCCACAAATTATATTCGAATTTGTTTTCACACACATTCGGGTTTCTACAGGTTGAACAGTGGGACCGTTAACAACGCCAAGCCAGCACATCTGTTAAATAAACTTTTATTTTATATCTGACATTTACCAAACTGCCAAAGCGAAAGCTGAGCTTCCTCAGCCTGTCACTATTTGCAGCATATTTTGAAGAAGGGGTACCGTTGCGTGGGATTATCTTGAAAATTAAGTTGGTCAAGTAAATAGGAACTGTTACTAGTTCTCGAAATTGTGAAAACGAAAACATGAATTGAAGAATAGTAATATATATAATCAGGGTACGAAAATAAACAAACCAAACGAAACGTTTTCTTGCATTTCATTTAGTTTAGTTTGGTATTGTTTTTTTTTTTTTGCATTTATTTAAACGTTCGCAGCAAGAGGGTGATCCGTTTGTATAACCTGAAAAATAGAATAGATGAAAGAGAAAAGTTGGAAAATAAAAAAATATATATAAGTGTAAGAGTCGGGTATGAGTAAAGGCGGATATGTAGGATATGGGATTGATAGAGGCAAAAACGAATCTGGCGGAAACTTCAACATGAACAGCGGGTTGTTGCCGCTTCCATGTTGGTCAGAGAATCAACCGCAGTCCCTCAAAAAAGTACTAATCCTGCCGGATCTTAATAATGCAACATCAGATAGGCTCCCAAAATACCGTTGACCGAGGTTCCTCAGTCGCCGATATTCTAGATCGGGGCATAGACAGAGGTGTTCAAACGCGTCTTCCTATTCCTTTTGAAAACTTCTGCAGACATCTTCGTATATATCCTCCTCGCATGGGTTCTAATCATAAATAGCAGCATCAACACGCTGCCCGCAGATGGAGACCTAGCTGACCGTCGAATCTGCCGTCATTACATTCAAGGGCGTCCGGCATTCAGAAACAACTCTAAGGAACATGGTTGTGAAGTTGCTACAGATACAGAAATAGATATCCCTGTTAGATGTTGAATAGCACATACTCCTGCCTGTAAGAGTATACTCACTCGGGAGTCTGAAGCCATAGTATAAAAAAGTGAGAACAAAATTGAAATGTTTTGGAAGAAAGCGTTTGGTAATTGATTTGCTCGTTATACATTAACGCTTTAAAAACTTAGCAAACTACACAATGCAACTGCACGATTTTTTTGGTATATTAAAAAAAGTAGATAAGCGGAAGCTAATTGTTTCATTTCGATTTTGATCATGTACGAAACGGTTCAAAAAAAGTTCATGTCTTTGCATTAAACGTTTGCGAAACGTTTTGTTTCTTTAATACACTGGCTTTGATGGGACACGCGATAAACTTCAATAACTGTATGAAATATTTTTGACGCGCAACCTATTGAAAAAGAAAATTTTACACTACATCCTTGCCCTAAAGATCATCTGCTCTACTCAAGAAAATCTTTTTCTACATCTTGATTTTTTGTAAAGCTTGCGTTAAGTTTAGGAACGTCCTTTAGCTATGATAATGTAACCGCGACGCACGCATTAAGTTCCATGTGTGAAATAGATAAATAATACGAGTTTAAAATGTTTTAGCGTAATGTATTACGCAACACATATTTAAATATAAAATTAAATACATATTAACACGTATCGTCAAACGCATTTACATAAATAAAATTTTTTTAAGAACAGTAAAAGTTATTTAATAAAGATGTTTACACAAATAATTATATTTTTAAATTCCATAAATTTTTACAAAAGTAAATAAAAACACATAAAGTGTGTAGTTGCTTTATTTTGAAAAACTAAACACTCTGAAAGAAAAAAAAATTTATTTTTAAAAATATTCTGTGCTGTTCATATGTTCATGAATGTTTTGCCGTTGCGTTTTCATAATTAGCCAAGTATCAGTTGGACTCACACTGGAAGGGTTGCGTACAGTGTGGAGGCCGCCCTTAAATTTGAAATTTTATATTTTTTTACACATGTTATTTCAGTGGCCACACACTCAGTGAAAATTTTAAGAGTCTGACTATAATAGTTTAAGAAAAAAGACCAAGTTGTTAAAATTTAAAGTGTCTGCCTGTAACGATTCAAAAAGACATTACAAGTTTAAAATGTGTCTTTAACGAAGGACACACCTTTTATTTTTTAATTTTATTCCCTAGAGGTGTTATCATAGAGGCCACATACCTGCCTGTAATAGTTTAAGAATTTAGGCAATAACGTTTCTAGGAATAGCCTTTAATCTTTATTTTCATTTTATAATTTTTGGTTGTAGCGGTCATAAAAATAAGGCTTTAGCGAATTTTTTATTAAGTATCTAACTATTACCGTTTAAGACGTAACAGGCGGAAAAATCTAAAAAATATTTATTTGAATATTAATTGACGAAATATCTTAAAATTAAAAGTGAACTCTTAAAAATATTTTAAATGTGTGCTTAGAAGTCTGGATGAATCGTTTATGAAAATATTAGAAATTTCCTTAAATTGAACTTGTAAGATTCCTAAAAAAAATATTTAAAATTTACTTTTAATCATCTTAGATGGACTAATCAGCCTTATTCTAATTCTTGGCGACGACGCCGACATATCAATGTTGATATGTGTCGACGCATTCGATTTGTTATTCTACTTGTAGTTATTGATACTTATCGATTACTGCTCAAAGATTTTTTGTATGCTATAACAAATGTGACGACGATATTGTATTGACGTGACTCTGTTTTTTTGTCGACGCCTTTTTGCATAACGTCTGGAAGTGTTTTTAACCAAACATAACATTGAAAATGTAAAAAACTGAAGGTAACAAATGCAAATCAATTTGAAAAATTGGACAATTTTTGCAGAGGCGCTGCTTCATGCAATTTTAATGAAAAATGGGAAGAAATTGGAAAAATGTCTTTTAATAAAAATTGTGGTTATACTTAAAAAGTCTGATATAAATGTTAACTTTTTAAAAAGTATTTTCAATTTACTTTTTATGTCTGTATTTATCTACGAGTGGTAAAAATCGATATAGACTACAATTGACAAAATTTATTCAATTTAAAATAACTTTTTGCTCTAAGGTTCAAGCTTTGTTAATGATATGATTGATTATAATTCTTATTCAATCCATTTTATTGAGAATTACCTGTCTGCAAGTTCTTAAAAAAAATGAAAAGCTATTTATTTAAGAAGTGGCAAAATGGTCATAGAGATATGCTTCAACCACAGTAATCCGTTGTGCTTTTGTTTTTGTGATATTTTTTTTTTAGAAAAAAAACGTATTTTTAAGGAATCAAGAGCAAAAAATTTCTAATTATTTTTACTAAACTCTGGCAAATCATTATGAATAGACTCACGCTTGAACAACACTATCTAGTTATCCAAGTTTACTTTGAAAATCAGTCATCAATTAAAGCAACTTATAGACGACTTCGTGATTTCTATGGTGCACATAATTGTCAGTCTGAGCAAGTCATCCGTCGAACTATGGATGGATTTCGTGCCACATACTCTCTTGACGATGCAATAACACCAACACGTCGAAGAAATATGTGTACTGAAAAGATAATCGCTGCTGTAAACGAAAGTATTTAAGAAGTTCCAAATGTATCAATTCGTCGTTGGTCGCAGGAATTGGCGCTCTGTCCGTTCACTAAATGGAAAATTTTGCGCAAAGATCTTAGCCTCCACCCGTGTATGCTCCAGCTAGTGCAGGAATTAAAGCCACGAGACCATTATATGCGTCGTTCTTTCACCGATTGGGCTTTAGAGCAGTTAGTAACTGATCCGTTGTTTTATCACCAAATTGTGTTCAGCGACGAGGCTCATTTTTGGCTTAACGGGTTTGTTGATAAGCATAATTGCCGCATATGGGGTGAGACAAATCCACAACAAACCCTACAGACTCCATTTCATCTAGAAAAATGCACCATTTGTTGTGGTTTACACGCTGGTGGCATCATCGGAGCTTATTTCTTCAAAAATGAGGTCGTCATGAGCAGCCGCGACGTCCATATGCCCAAAATCATTTATAAATATTAATGCCATATTGTGATCTTTCGTATAAAAAAAAATGTCTATTACAATTTAATTTTTTGTATTATTTGTTACAATTTTTAATTCTATCGGGCTTAAAAATCACCAGATATTTTATAAAATGAAATTTTTTGTGAGGGGATAATCATGGCGAAATAATACAAGGTGGTCGCGATGGCGAATTCATTAATTTCGCCGTAAACTCTAAATGTCAAACTCCATACATAAAAAATATGTATAACAGTTTATTGTATGGAGTTTGACAGTTAGCGTTTACGGCGAAAGTAATGAATTCGCCATCGAGACCACCTTGTATTATTTCGCCATGGGGATAATTAAAAAAGAAAACAGCGATCAAACTATTAAAGTACTAAATTTTCCATCTCTGTGCTTAACTGTAAATATGAAACTTAATTTATGAGTGGCGTCCATTTTTAATTTTTTTTATACCAGATTAATGGCAGATTTGACACATGTCTTTGTTGTTAGTATCGGTTTTTATATGCCAGGCTGTTGTTTCTAAAAGAATTGTTTTTTTTTTTTTTGTTTCTCAAAATAAATTTTTCATGTCAAATGACAATTTTTTTTTAATTGTTTAAATAGAAAAAACGTGATAGTTTTGTTTTCATTTTTGGGGATAAGAAAAATAAGAACAATAAGAACAAAACCGAAATTAGTATAAAACAAAGATTGACATTTAAATTGACATTCAAAGAATGATTTAGTTGAATTTGTTGTTTTTTTCTGCTTTAAAAGCATAGTGATATAGTTTTTTTTTTCTTTTGTATTAAAATGTTGCATTTGTTCTAACATTTTAAATTTATATTATAACATTAGAAATGTATTAAAAATTTGAAAAATTTTACGGCATGTGAAAGATTGATCCAACAAACACGCAGAACAAACAACAGGTGGAGAAGTATTTTTTTTTTTTTTTGGATTTTTTATGTTTCTTTTTAAAATAAATTGAAAATTAAAAAAAATGTTTGTAATTAGGTCAAGTTATATAAATAAAAAATGTTTGATAAGAAAAGTTCTTATCCAAAAGAAAAGCACTTCAAAATTTAAACAAGATGGGGTCGCAATAAATTGCAAGATTTCCCGTATTTTATATGACTTTAAGGTTTCTCAACGAATAGTGGCTAATTGGGCTCTACTTAGAATATATAGTTTTACCGCCAGTTGCAGTATTGTAAGGGATAGAAATTTTTGTAGAAACAAGAGAGAGTGAGAGCGTTTTGCTATTGTCGATATGATAACAATTAATAGTAAAATCGCCGGTCCAGGTATGGACCACCGCATAATTTTATTTATTTTTCATATTACAGCGAACATAATAGATTTAAAATAATTTAAATTTGTTATGCTTGTTTATAACTAAATAGCGATACATAACACTGCATAAATTTATAAGCTCAGTCTATAACGGTACAAAAGATTAGGCCATATTCATCAAAATCACTGCCGCTATGGAAACGCTTTTTAATTTTCTAATTTATTGTTTGCACTTTTTTGTATAACGGTTTTTTTATATCTGTGTAAATTCTAAATGTCTGGCTATTACGGTTCTACAGCTAGAGAGCTATGACTAACGGACAGACATTGTAGCAAAAAACAAAATAGGGTTACGTTTTTACTCTTTGTGTAAGAAACCCTAAAACCAAACAAAAAATAATGTTTAAATTAAAAATGCTTTCGAAACCTTGGCCTAATATTCCCTAGGCCAAGGGTGAATGGTTTCGGAAAGTCAAGGCGATGTATTTTATCTACACTATAGAGTGCTTTTTTATTTCAAAAGGGCGGCTAGTGTTAACTTCAATAAAATACAGTATTGTGCAAAAGGCATTAATGGTTGAAAGCAAATTTAATTTGTTCAACTCGGATGGCATATGTCGTGTGAGACGCAATACTGGTGAAAGGCTTAAACCCCGATATTGTAAAAAAACTGTCAAGCATGGGGGTGGCAATGTGATGGTGTGGACGTGTTTTTCAGGTCATGGTCTAGGGCCGTTCCACAGAATTTCTACCTAAATGGACAGATTTGTGTATAGGGACATTTTAGAAAATAAGATGTTGCCATATGCCGAGTGGAATATGCCACTTCGATGGGTGTTTCAACATGATAACGATCCGAAACACTCATCGAAGTTGGTAAAGGACTGGATACAATCGAAAGGGATTCAATTGCTTGATTGGCCGGCCCAATCGCCCGATTTGAACCCAATCGAAATTTTTTTTTCCATATTGAAGAGGAATGTTGGATCGAAACGATTCTCCAACAGAGACGATTTATTTTCGTGTCTGGAAGATGAATGGATACGCATAGATCCAAAAATAATTGATAATTTAATCAAATCTATGCCGCGTCGGTGCGCCGCAGTAATAAAAAATAAGGGTTATTATACAAAATATTAAAAGTTTCTTAGGTTTTGCCCAATGAATTTTTGAGTAATTTTTGTTGTTGTACTAAAAGAACCGTTAGGTGAGAGATAATTACAAATTTTTTTTTTTGTAATATTGTATGACACAGAAACTAATAAAACTGCATTAAAACATTGAATTGAAATATGTTCGTTTAAACATAATTTGACTCAGAAGCTAATATTGGACAACGTTTCTTAGGTTTTGCCCAATACTGTATATCCACTTGTTGACGCCCACTACTTCAAAGACGAATACCACTTGATTTCATTTCCCAAACACTTTTTCGAGTAGAATTGTTTTCCTCTATTGTGTACAGTTAATAATTAAGCCTTAAATTTACGCATAGACTTCTTTTGCTTCAGAAATTTAACTCGCCGTCATCCATTCTGTACACTGACGGATCGAAAAAGCTCTGCGGCGTTTTATTAAAAATTCTTGCAAAAGAACCTAAAATACCACTTCATATCGGTTTTCTAATACATCAAGCATTTTAGGCGGACCGTACACATTGTTATTGAAAGTCCGGCAGTTCTCATTATATCAATTAAAACACATGCTACTCCTTCAATTCCAGTAGACTAAAATTAGGTTACCTTATCCAGGCTGGGTTTTCTTCAAGCGAATTTTAACTTCTTTGGGCATGAACAGTCGGAATATATGTTCTGTTGGATGCTTGCCATGCAGCTTGGCACTTTTAAAAACAGTATTTGTGGGTAAAATCCTTAAGAGGCTAAGATGTCGTAAACTCAACACTTGTTGGGTCGTTAAGAAAATGTGGCCGTACTATAATGACAAGCGCTCAAGCGATCAATTGGTAGAAGAAGACGAGAACATCAGAATACTGCTGGAGATGTTGAATCAGTAATGAGTTAATGGATAGCGTTATACATATGGCTAGGCTAGGATTTTCCTATAATAGGCATTGCTGAGTACATGGTAAGAATAAAACATGAATGTGAATGTTTGGCACTTTTGTCTTCGATACAAACTATCAGAGTGGTTAGGGACCGATATTTAAGTTGCAGATTAGTTGACAGCATCACGTAGACAAATGAAATAGTTTTTAAAAAAACATGAACCTGCTAGAATCGCTTTCCCTTTTCCATTGCATTATGAAACTTTTGGCGATTAGTTTATTCAAAATGGCCCCTTTTTTCTATGAAAATAGAACGAATGGTTCATTTTCAACTCAACACTGCAAAAATCCGCCAAATTATATTATGCACTAGATTATAAAGAAGAAAAAAAAACAGAATTGCTTAATTGATACAACTCTATTAAATAACTTACTTTTATTTTTACTCGTAATTTCCTGTTTTTTTTTTCTTAAAAAAGCAAAAAAAAAAACAGAAATAAAATAAATAAAATTAAAAAAAATAAAAAAAAAACTAAAAATGATTTTTAATTGTCTGTCGACTTAATTTAAACAAAAACGTTTTAACATTTTACAAAATGTTTCCTTGTTATGATTTCATGTCAGCCATAAGAAAATCATAGAGAAAAAAAATACGAAACCGAAAACGATCGTTGTCCTACTTGTACAACGAAATAAAAAGTTAAAATATTCATAATTTTAAAATTTGAGGAGAAAAAAAAACCTGGGTGTGTTATAACGCATGATATGTTGCCAACGATTTATGTAAATCAAACAAACTGATTTTGTGAAAAAATATGAATTTTGACTTGAAATTGCGTTAGAGATTTTTGAGAAAAAAAAATGAACTCGGTAATAAAAAAAAACAGTAGCTTCCGTGCAAGAATTTTATTTATTCTTTTAAGGAATTGTTGATATTTGCTTTGTATTTGTTTGTGTGAAATAAAAAACTCCTCCTTAATTTTAATTTAATGCAGAGTTTTAAAGGAATTAATACATTTATTAATTGCAATCAGTGATGAAACTTAAAATTGTTTTGCTTCTGTTGTACTGTTTTTCTGTTGTTGGTCTAAAAAATTTAGTTGAATAGGAAAAATTTAGCAAAGAGTACTGCTATTTTCAAATTCACAACTGGAATTTTATTTTGACTTTACAGTACACACGACGTAATTAATTAGATACACTAATTTTCAATTTAATTAGCAGTAAATGATAAAAAATAATTTTCAATATAATTAGCAGTAAATGATAAATAATGCGAATTGAAAATAATCGTAATGCTTTTCAATGCAAAATAAAATAAAGTCATTATCATTGACTAATGATTAAATGATTTTAAAGCATTGTAATTAATAAACGTTATTCCTAGGAACATTTTTTTCGTATAAGTAATAATACTATCTGGGGTTTTGGTGACTTTTGATCTCAGGCATCAAGTTTGACACCTACCGCACTTAAAATTTATAAATTATTAAAATTTTCAAACATAGATCCATCCCTCCATTTTCCGCGTCTTATAAAAAATTTCACAGTTACAATTTGAATAAACTGTATTAAAATTGGTCTAATTCTCCGAGATCGAAGGGTTTACAGTTTAATAGCTTTATATGAGCCCTTGATTTCCCAATAGGTCTAATTATCCGAGATCGAAAAGTTTGGTGACAGTAGCAAAATCCCTTATAGAACTCATCGTATATGAGAAAATTGCACTAAGTCAATTTTCCGCGTCTTATAAAAAATTTCACAAGTTCAATTTGAACAAACTGTGTTCACAGTTAAATAGCTCTATATGTGCCCTTGATTTCCCAATAGGTTTGATTCTCCGATATCGTAGGGTTGTGTCGCTGTAATCGTATTTGTTAAGAAAATCTGGAATTTACTATACAAATTGTACTCTATGTATAAGAGAAAAAATTTATCGCATGCTACATTTTTTAAAAACGTATTTAACTTGACATATTTATCTTCACACACATATAAAAAAAATCCTAAGTACTTTTTACCAATCTTTTTTAGGCAGTTACATGAATCGACTCCTTGTAATCCCTGTTAGCAAAATATAACTTCGTACACTTTTACGCTGGCGCAACATAAATTAAAATTACAGACACAAATGTTTATCTCGATTTAAGTATCTTCATGTCCCAAATATAAGCAATGAAATAAAAACAAAAAAATATACGAAAATACATAGATAAATATATGACTAAGTGCCTGTTTAAGTAATTGAACAACAAACATAAGAAGAAACCAACTAAATTCAGTAAAAGCAAGAGTGACCATTTTAACATGACATTTGTGTTCGGATGTTGCTTAAATGGTGGTGGTTAAACAAGTCAAAATTAAGTACATAAAGCATGTGATAATAATTTTGTTTATTTCCTTTATTTATTGAATTTCGAAAATTAGAGCTAACAACTGTTTTATTTTGGGAAAGACGGCTGCACTTCATTTAAAATAAATTTGACAACTATTAATAATTATAAATGGTTTATTTTTAACTCACGGTACTAAACATAACCTACAATGAGTTTTGTATAACTTTTATAAAGTGCCAAAATTGGACATACACATACATAAATACCTCCTTCATCATAAAAAATTTCCTACACAAAATTATAAAAGTGAAACAAACAAATCCCGTCAATCAATATTGTGTCATTAATTCAACAAAAGGGTTAATCCAGGCTTAATTTTTTTATTATTCATTAACAAATAAAAAAGTTTTTTTAATTCGACAATATTTCACGGCCACTATGCATGGGGACAATTAATAGTATGACTTTGTTAATTGTTCACTAGCATTGACATCATTTTCAAAAGTTAAAATAAAATATGTAGGTTTGTTTCCAACAAGAAATGAGTGATCAAACCAATACATAAGCAATTAATCAATTTTGGGAGAAAAAATGTTCCCCTTGGAAAAACTAATTCTACCTCTTATTTTCCTGTCTTTTTGTTTAGCACTTAGAACTCTTAAGGTCAAAGAATGTTCTAAAAAATAAAGTTGGACTCAAAATATTATAAAATGCCATTTTAGCCCCGCCCCTTTTTATGGGCGGTGAAATTAAATATTATTTAAGAAAATAATGTAATTATTAAAAAAATTGGATTACATATGCCTTCAAACCATAAAAATGAATTTTTATGGGCAGGGGGAGGAGGTATTCTTGTAATTCCACCCCAAAACATCGCTGAAGTTTTTTTTTATTTTTTCCCCTATTTGCTAAAAATATTGATTTTCAAGATTTGTAATGCTGAGCCAATCGCCACGTGCCAAGGATATTACTTAAAGGATATTTTTGTTATGTGTTACTTTGTAGTATCTTATTTATCTGAAAATAATTTTTTATTTATTTATATCTACTTTACGCTAAGATGATTCTTCTGATTCTTCAAGGACCTCTTCGGAATGTGAATCCTCTTCAGCGTTAAGTACAGGCGAATACATTAAAGAAATTGATTCTTTCGCAAAGGGTAAGGACCTTTTTTTGAGTGGGTCTTGTAGTAGGGATTAGTGGGCCAGAGCTTAGCAGAAGCCTATTAATAATATCCAAGTTACACTGAACCCTTGAAAACTTTTTAGCAAAATTCTGCCTCAGCCGCTTCTTCAGAAAACTGTCCAATAGGCAATAATAATAATAATAATAACAGTGTTAAATGTAATAATTAAAAAAAAACAATTACCTTAACTATTTAAAACCAAAACATTTTATGAATATAAAAATGTTTCTTGCTTGTATGTTCCTACGCAATATATGAAAAAACAGAAAAAGATGAAAAAAAATCGGAAAAACATGGCACCAAAGCGCGCAAAGTTTTTTTTTACAATATAAAAGTAGATATCGTAAATTTTAGGATCGCGTTGGAGATCAATCTCAAAAGCCTTTTCACTTTTCTTGTAATTTGTCACTAGAATAATAAAAGTGATAATATGTTAATACTAAAAAGAACATTATGACGTTTTTCAAAGCGACATAATGTCGATGCACGTTATATCACTTTTGAGTGTGACATATGACATGTACGATATGGACATTATGTATTGGACACTATGAATTGTGACACCCAATTTGTCACTTGCTCATTTGTAACAATTTTTAAGTAAACGGCGTTACCTACCGTTTGTATGATAAATCTAACTTTTGGCTTGTGTTAGTTAATAAGCAAAGAACCAAGTCCAGCTTATAAAAAGTTTTTGTTATTAAATCTGTTCCAAAAAACTAAAAAAATTTTTGATAAATTAATTTACTTTGTGCTTGATTCCTTCAAAAATAAATATTTTTTAATATTCTCATGAAACATTTATTATTTTAAACTAAAAAATGAAATGTATTACTGCGGGGCAAAATTACCCATATGGCCATTTCGCTACTGCTCATATAGCTCATCAGTGGATTCTACCCAAATTTTGTAAAGAAAACCTCAAAGCCATATTGATTAAATAACAACTCCATTGAATTCAGAAAACAAAAAGGCAATAAAAACTTAAAAACTTTTAATACAAAAAACACAGTTACCATTGAGTAATTATTTATATTTTTTCTTTCATTTTTCTACATAAGGGTTGCCATCGGAAACCATTCATATGTATCTATTAAAGTAGATTAATTAAAAAAATTACAAATAATAAATTTGCTTGTTAATTTGCACAAATTTTTTTGGAAAAAAGTCACTGGTAACACTGTTTGCTACAGACATGCAAAATTTCCATATTATTTTAGAAACTTTTGTTGTATGCAATGAGAGATATGTATGTCTATCATAAATGATTGCCAATAATCAATCAAATCACTGTCAAATTAAAAACAAATAAAAAATGTTACATTTAATTTATAATTTTATAATTTTATTTATTTATTTATTAGAAGTGCTCGTTCGCATTTAGTGAAGCTGGCAGTAAGTGTGTAAAGTGGTCATTAAAATTGTTGTCTAAGAAATGTAAATATCATCAGAATCTGCAAGTTTTGGTTCGACTTTTAGTTCAACTACAAATAGGTACTTTTCGTTATTTAATCTTTAATTTTTTTAATTTGCTGCAATCATACTTTCTGGCTTTTGTTAAACCAGCTGTAACTTTAATTATGTGGTCTTAATAACAAAACAAAAAATCAACATAAATTTTAGTTCATTTTTTGTCTTAACTGTTTAGGTGTGTTCCAGCAGCAATTTTAATTTTTACAAAATTTTATTTTTATTGTTAATGGCTTCTTTTTTCAATTTATTTTTAATGTAGAAAAAATAAAAACAAGAAACCTAAACAGGTTTTCTAACTTAAACAAAAAAAAGTTTGACATTGAAATTAGCTTCAAAAAATAAAATTTTTGGTTTCTTTTTTGCAGTTTTTAAGGCAACAGAAAAAACTATTCAGAAATATCACCAATGAAGACTAAATGGAATTGCTAAAAGCATAGCATTTGTTAGAAACTTTAAAAAAGCAATATTTTTTTTCTTAAATTTTATTACAAAAAAACTTGTTTCATGTCGTGGAGAAATAAATGTTGGTCGACAAATGTTACAAATTATCGATGTGAAATTTCCTTAGCACTTGAAGTTAAGCCCAGAATAATGGACAGATATTCATAGTACCTACCTTTTTCCCCGAATTTTTTTCACTTTCCGCCGTCAATCAAAAGGGGAAAAATTTATAATGGAAGAAAAGGGAAAAGTGAAAAAACTTGCACGGTTTTTTTTTTATAATTGGGTTAATTATTTTATAGCTTCTTAAAAATACTCAGTAAATTGTTTTTTTAATTTTTAAATTTCTTTAAAACTTAAAAACTAAAGCAAGAGCGAGTTTCAATTTTGTCTTTTCAAAATGTATTTCTTCAATATGATTTTTATTTAAATTTGGTTCCTTAAGAAACATGATTTTTGTTGAACAGTGGTGCATTTAAATACAAAAAATTATTAATTATAATAATCATTTTCCTTTTTTCTATTTTTATTTATCATTATTCGCTAAAATATGGATCCTCTGAATTTAAAAAAAATTTAAATCATTAAATATCAGTTTTACATATTTTTTTTTTCATTTCTAATTCAAGAGATTTGCACTGTTGTTATCTTTTCATTTGCTGTTTTATTTTGTGAAGAAATTAATACTAATTTGTTATTTTTACTTATTTTTTGTTATATTTCTCACGTTAATTGTTTAGTGTTAAAAGAGTTTAAAGATTCATAACATTGTGGCTAAATAAACGTCATTAAAAGTAATTATGATTACGGTGAAAAGTATTGCTGTAAAGCTTTTAATGTAAAGATTATTACGCGGCCATACTCTGGGGGCAAATGAGCCTAAAAGCAAACAGCAGCTAATTTTAAGAGAGTTTCATGATGAACGCACTACTTAATAGAAAAGGTGGTTTGCACTCGCAGCAATTTGAAATATAAAATGGAAGCAAATTTAGTCAACGACCTATAAGTACAGTTGCGAGCAAAAAAAAAATGAACTCTAGTGTAAATGATATTTAAGTGAATCTTTTTGATAATCGATTTTATTGTTTTTCATATATATTTTTTGCTTTGACTTTTCTTCAAGTTTAAAATTAAATTTTTAATAGAGATACACCTTTTTTCATTTTAGTAGAATAATTCCTAATTCAACATGTCTTATTGTGTAACCCTCGCTAAAAATAAAAATAAAATAAAAATAAAAATAAATTACTGCAAAAAGCGTTACAGAATATCATTTGTATCCAAAAATCCCTTATTAATTTTTTTTTAGTTTTAGCGATTTGGAAAATAAGGCTGCAGTAAGTAATGTATACATTAAATTATGTTTAGTCTTCAAAATACATTCGTGACGGACAGTAGTTTGTCTTGAAATATCAATACTATATTGTGTAAGCCTTAACTCTTATTGAGTTTAAAAAAGTTTAAATATAAAAATAAATTTTTTTATTTTAATTTACTTTATTCCTGCTTGATTCCTTAAAATATAAATATTTCATGATATTCTGCTGAAATATTTATTTAAAACTACAAATGTGTTACTGTGGGGAAAATATATCCATATGGCCCTTTCACTACTGCTCAAATAGCTCATCAGTGGATTTTAACTAAATTTTGTATAAAAAACTAGAAAGTCTTATATCAAAAGCCAAATTGATTAAATGAGAACTCCATTGAATTAATAAGACAAAAAGACAATAACAACTCAAAAATGTTTTTTTTTTTTGTTTTATTGATTCAATCGAGTTCTCATTTAATCAATTTGGCTTTTGATAAAAGACTTTCTAGTTTTCTATACAATATCTGGGTAAAATCCACTTATGAGCTATTTGAGCAGTAGTGAAATGGCCATATGAATATGCTTCCCCCGCAGTAATACATTCAATTTGTAGTTTTAAATAAATATTTCAACTGACTGACTTTTAATAAAAACAATTTTAATCAAGGACACGGGAATATTTTTTTAAAATTTAAGTTTCACAAAAACTTCGTGCTATTTTTTATTTAATTATCCCGATTAAATTAATTACAATAAAGCAAACACAAAAATCAAAGTTTAAGCAAAAACAACAATAACCAACAGTAATTCTATTTTTCTTTCTTTCTCTAATCGGGATAATTAAATAAAAAAATAGCACGAAGTTTTTGTGAAAATTAAAAACAATTTTTATTTAGTAGAAATAATTAAGAAGGTTTTGAAATCGCTATAATTATATTTTTAGTTTTTATAAATTATTCTTAACTATATTTTTAAATGTAAAACAATACGCATATTTTTTTGAACATAATTCTGTATCTCATCAACCACTGAAAATATCTTAATAAAATTTCATAGAGGCAGAACTGAGGTGTTTCTGAGTGAAGCTGCGAACAGTCGGACGGCTGCGGTAAAGGAGAGTTTTGAAAAATGCCATAAAAAGTTTAGATTTTTCAAACTAAATTAAACATTAAAAATATCTATAAAAAATGTTCTTACGTGTTATCCCTTTTAGTTTGTTGAATAATTTTATTACAATTTTTTCATATTGGTCAACCTTAACGTAGTATTTTTGACGTGGTGTACTTTTTAATGATCAGACTATTAGTTAAATAAACTTGCTATATTCTTAAAAAAATTTATAATAAAGAATTTTTTTAATTAAAAAAAAATCTTTAATTTCTTATAAAAAACAAATCTGAAACACAATTTTCTATTTTAGTTTGAAGGTAAGAGTGAAAAAATGATTAGTTATTATGCAATATTTTTCTAGCTGTATAATTTTGTAATAATCTACCTATGACGAAATATTTACCAGTTGGTAGCGATGGCGAATTCATTAATTTTCGTCTCACTGTCAAACTCAATGGCGAAATAACTGTTATACAGATTTTTTATATACATGGAATTTGAAAGTAAGACTACCGGCGAAAATCAATAAATTCGCCATTGCTCCCACCAGGTAATTGATTTTATAGAAATAAAAACTGATACTTAATAAACAAATAAAATAAATAAGCATCAATTAAATTAAAATAAATTACTAAATTAAAAAAAATAATTGAGAAAAAAACACTCCAGAATTCATTTTACTTTTTACTTTTAGAAAGGAACAACACTTGTTTGTGTTAATTTTATTGCCAAAATTATTTCTCCGAAATTTGGGTCAAGTTCTTAAAAAATTTTTTTAAAAGCATTGATTCCCAACAAAAAAAAAAAGAAAATAATCATATTAAAGGCTACACAAAAACTTTAAGTTTAATAAAAGAAAGAAAAATTTACCATGAGAAAATTAATAAAATGTTTACAAATTTAATATGTTCATTTTATTTTATAACCTTAAGCATCAAGCAAACAAGAAAAGAAAAAACAGCAACAAAAATATAAATTTGCACCAAAAAATCAAAACATCATGTTTTACAAACACTATCATTGAACAACAAAAACAACCATAAACTGTTAATGTTTTGAACAACAACAACACTAATAACAAAAAACGAAAGCAACAATCGATAAATGTAAAATAAAACGACTAAAGTTTAATGCATGTTGTATGTTTATTCATTTATTCGTTCGTCGTTAAGCGTTTGTCTGTCAGTATGTTTGGTGGGTTATGGGGTCAGATTCATTGTATTTAATACCATTTTGTCTCTCCTTTTCAACAAATAACCACCAACAGGGTCTTCAATTACAGTAGGCAAAAAAAAAAGTAAGTCCCAAACTCTATCAAAATGTGAATAGTATTAGAATGGTGGTTTGGTCTGGTCTACTCAACTCCTGTCTGGCTACACCAGGCAGGCGGCATTTGATTTAGACATACATTTACATACATAGATGTTAAGAAAGATGCCATAAAGACGTCCAGCAACAACAACACGTTAAAATAAAACTAAAAGGAAATATATATACTTTTTTCCGAATGAATTCAACGTAAATTATTATTTTTAAGAAAATCCAGCCTTTAAAAAAGTGACTTCCTAAAGTACCTGGCTAAAAAAGTCTAAAGAACACTTCAGAAGTTACCTTTACAAAAAATGATTAAAGTAAATTTTCGAAAAGCATATTTTATAATGCACATAACTTTTCTGCAAGATACTCATTTAATACTAATTTTATAGAAAACAAGTAAGAGAGTGCTATATTCGGCTAGGCCGAGTCTTATATAACCTTGACTATCTTTATAAATCTAAATTAGTGAAGTAACTCCAATCAAAAAAGCAAATATTGGGGTGACAGAGAATTAAAAAATAATGGGTTAAGTGCTTTTAAAAATTCCTTACAGATCTCTTCAAAAGCTTTAAAATGATACGCATATTGATATTTAAAAAAAATTTCAAAATTTCAGAGGCCCGTAACTAAAAAATATGGGCGAGCGCCAATGTTTTCACTTGATGTTTTTTTTTTTTCTTATTTCTTAATTCCCTATCGCTCCGTATATTACTTGTTTTTAATAGTTCCAAATAATATCGAAAAATTTGAGGAAGGTGTGGTGTTTTGCCCGCTGCATCTAAGGACATGGACCGATCTTGTTGATTTCCAATAGCACCTCTTTCTACACTATGTCTGATCGATTGGTTCATTTCACCATTAACACGGGCAGACGGACGAACGGACATCACTCAATCGACTTCGCTTCGGAATGACCACCTTTGTTATACCCTTTTTCCACTTTTTGTGGTGAAGGGTATAATAATGTAATGGGAAGAGCATGGTAGCTTATTATACTGGGTATTACGAGTGATTTCAGATTTTATTCTTTTTGAACCATAATGTTGTAAAAGATACTTTGGGTATAATTATTTTTATGTGTTTGTTAAAGTACTTTTTATAAAAATTACTCGTCTTAAAAGGTACTTTTTATAAAATTAAAAATTAAATTTTTTTTAAATGTTTTTTGTACGAAGTATTTTTGTTAAAAACACACTCTGTAAAAATAAAAAAAATGAAAATTTTTTAAAAATAATATTTTCTAAAAAAGATAATCAAGAACTGTTTGTAAATCACAAGAAAGTAAAAAATGTTTAACTTTCACTTAAAAAAAGTGAAAAATGTGAATTTTGTAAAAGTTATGTTCTGAGAGGCGTTCTTTTTATGAGTGATAGTTTTTGTAAAACCTTATTTAGGTACAGGAGACTTTTTGGGTAAAGTACTATTTTGTACAAAGTACTTTTTGTGAAAAGTACTTCTTATACTAAATTTTTAAGAATATGCTTTGAAAAATTGTACTTGTTGTTGAATGTACTTTTATGAAAAAGATACTTTTCATAAATTGTACCATTTGTAAATAATACCTAAAATAAATTCCACTTTTTCTCAATAGTACATTTTGCAAAAGATACCTTTGGTAACCTACTTCTGTATCTGAATTATGGTATAAAATTTTATTCAATTAAATTTTTTATTTTTTTTTTTTTATTATAGAAAAAATATGCTTAAAAAATTATTTACGTGCAGTTTTAATAAAGCAAACACTATCTTAAAGGTTTAGGTTTATGTGAGGGATTTTTTTTAGTTATTTTTTGTTACGAACAATAGAAAGATGATTGAATAACTTAACATTTGCAACACCGGAAGAAAATTGTTATAGTACATGTGTATGATAAAAATAATAAATACAAATGTCAACTGAACATAAAAAGAAACGTGTAGTTTTTACTAATTTTCAAATTTTTTGTAAATCGATCATGAAAAAAGCAATATAGATATATTTTCATTTTAAGTTAAAAAAATCACTATTATTAACCATATAAGAGGAAAGGAGAAAAGAATTTCTAGACCTGTTTCTTTTTTTTTTTTTAATAGAAAAATAATTATTGGTGTTACATGGCTTTTGTTTATTTAAGCTTTAATTTTATTATTTATTTTACTTTTTTGATAACATCTAGTACTCATATTTATTTTAACAAATGATACCTTCGTTAAGTCATTTACATTCTTATTGTTTTTAATGCAATTTGACAAATTTGAAGATAAGTCGTACACATATTCCCAGATAAAATGACAAGAGAACAAAATAGACTAAGCTCACGATAAAATAATTAAATAGTAATATTTTAAACAAACAATTTTACCTAATTTTAATTAAAACATATTTTTTTTTTTTCAAATAGTTAAAAAAGCACTTTTATAAGGAGTACATTTTGAAAATACATTTCTTTAATGCCCTTTCTTACAAGTTACCTAGCCATCTACCTTCCATTTTGTGTTCTATCTCTGTTGTGATTTCAAGCACACCTGTTTGAATGAGTTTACTTGAGGTTTTCTTTTTAACTGGTTAAATGACATAATGATTGTTTACTCTGGTTAAATAATTTATACCGTTTGTAACAGCATAAGTCAACTTATTCATTTAATACTCTCAATTACATTTAAATAATGAAAATTAATTTGATAATTGTAAACAACAGATCGTTTTTTAAGTTTTCTTATAAAAATTTAGTTAGACGAGCGAAAATTTATAAGAAAAACCAAGTGGAATTATTTCTTTCGTTTCTTCATTGGCGTTCATACAGATGAACGTGCTGTCGACCAGAGTTCCCAGATTTTTTTCGAGATAAATTTTACCCAAAAAAAAAATTAACTTTCCCCAAAAATCTCCACTACAAATAAAACTATTTTTTTTTAAATTCAATTTAAATATTAACATACATTTTATAATATTGTATTGCTACAAGCTACATAGTATATTATATATGTACTAGCAGTGCCCACGACATCGTCAGCGTGTCATTTCTAATTTTCTTAAAATTTAATTATAGAAACATATGGCTTAAATATTAATTTTTCTCTAAACTGTTTGAAAAATTTGGCATCTACAAAAATAAATTTTGCTTTATTTTTTCTATGAAATGAATTGATTCAGGTTCTAAGGGACCTCTCCCCAAAATTGTTCAAATCTATCTAGCAGTTTTTACGTAACGCGAGTGCAGGCAGACAGATAGATAGACAGACCAAATCCAAGTATAGGTTACTATCTACAGTTCCGTGAAAAATAATAGTAGTACCACATGAAAAAATTGTTCCTTTCATTAAAACAACGATTTTTTATTCATAAAAGAAAACATTTTTCGCCTGTATATTATTATTTTCACATCGAATTTTAGAAGAAAAATAAAAACTTAAAAGAAATGTTCTACTTCAGAAAATAAAACGTAAAATTATTAGGAAAGTTTGAATTTTACTATTCGAAAAAATAGTAGCAGTTTTGGAAAATATCTGTTAATATAAAAACATGTAATCAAATTCATTATTTTTTTAAATGTTTTGCTGGATACCTTAATATTTTGTGGAATATCCTTCATTAGCTAAAACAGCGGCGCAACGGCGTGGCATGGAGTCAACTTAAGATCTGCACCTCTCAATGGGGATATTTTCACAAGCTTCACTGACGTCCATAATTCCTGTACGTTTCCAGGTTTATCTTTAAAAACAGCCTTTTTAGCATCCCCCCAAAGATTCTCAATGGGGTTCAGATCTTGGGAAAGCGCTGGCTATTCCAAAACCTCAACTTTTTTGCCATTTTGCTTGTGTGTTTTGGGCCGTTTTTCCTGCTGGAAGACCCATTTCAGCGGCATATTAAATTCTGCTTAAGGTAACATTACTGTTTTTAAAATTTCCACGTACAGAGCGGAGTCCATGTTGCCTTTTATACAATGTATCGGTCCTGTACCATCGTATAAAAAGCAGCACGTTGAATTTTGCACCACCGTGCTTGACAGTCTTCAAAACAAATTTTGGATCGTATTCCTTGTTCTTGGGTCTTCTTACAAATGTCCTTGTACCTGGCGTACCAAAAAGAACCACTTTTGACTCATCTGTCCAAAGAATGTAGCGCCATTTTGACTGAGGCCAATCACTGTGAGTTCTAGCAAACTTAATTCGATAGCGCACCTTTCTTGAATTTAGCAATGACACTTTTTTTGGATTTCTACCAAATAGATTTTGCTTAATGAGATGTCGACGAATTGTTGACGTGTCTACTTCAAGCTCCAAGTCCTGCTTTATCTTTGTTCATGTCACATTAGCATTCACCAAGTGCTCAATACACAAAGAGTCACTTTGAAGAATTTGCGACTAACCAGTTTCGGTTCCATTTTTTACAGTTTGCAATAACTGTTGGTGAACAACCCACTACATTTTGAATAAATCTGTATGATTAACCTTCTGATAGAAGTTTTTTAATTAAATTTCTGGTGATTAAGTTGCAGTATTTACCACGACCCATTTTAGATGTATTAAACAACAAATTTTTACTAAAAATTAAATTCGAGAATTTGTATTTTGACAAGAAAAGCAAATAGTCCGAAACTAATATAAAAAATTATTATAATGCAGTTTTATATAGGCTACTACAATTATTATGCCCGACCAAAAAGCAAGTATTTTTAATTAAATAACTGTTATTTTAAAAAATGAATACAGAGAGAAAAAAAGTAAAATTTATTTAATAATAGCAAAATTACAATAACCAAAAATATAGTTCTTTTAAATCCCCATTTTTAAAAATAAAATCCTTGTTGTTTTCAGATAAATCTCCTAATATGACAACACTGCTGTCGGCAACATTTCATTATGTTATTGTTTGCTTTTAAATTTATGCAAAGCAAATGTCAACAAAGCGTATCACCGAATACCAAAGAGAGCGGAATAAGCACCTCAACTAAATGTTTTCCTTCCAAATGTTCGCCTGTCTACACTCGGACTTTTATGGATTATTACCACATGGGAAATGATTCATTTTACACTTTACATCCACTTCGCAGTTCATCATTTTAAAAATATTCTCATCAACATGATCGTTGTGTGGAGTCAAAGGTTAAACAAAATTATCAAACAAAATTCGTTTAGTTCAAGTTTTAAAACATGTTTGCAATTTTATTTCCTAACATCTTTTCAGCTCATTACTGTTCTTTTGTTTATACACTCTTTATAATACAGGGTGTTTTTTTAAGCTTAACAAATTAACAAAAAACAAAAAAACTAAAGAAAAATATTCTAATATCAAGAAAGCATGCCGGCTTTACTGAAACAATAATTTTACGCCATTATGGTTTGAATATTATTACGGAACTATGGCCATTGCACCTTGGAACTAAATTCCACATTTTCGATGTCCAAAAGTTCATACACTTTTTACAAAAATTGCGGCCGTATTTAACCAATTTTTTGTTTAAGGTGTTTAATTATTCTTAGTTTATCGATGCGGATAAGTGACTTGACATATTCTTATACGGTATTTACACTAGGCAATTTTTCATGAGACTAGCATGAAATTTTTGTATGTTTGTGAAGCAGGAGGAGTAAGCAATATTGTATTCCTTGAGTTTTAAGGGGATGTTACTATTGCTAATGTTTTCTATTAGATAACGCATAACGCTGTAACCTAAATAGAAAATTGAAAAAATAAATGCCTCAAAAAATTGCATAGCGTAAATTTACAATTAAAATCTATATATAAAATCTATAAATAAAATCTAATGGGCTTAGAATGCGCAATCTGGGTTGCCAATATCTTTGATTTTCTCTCTATGGGACAATCCTTAAATTTTAATTTATTTTTATACCCTTCGCCACAAAAAGTGGAAAAACGGTATAACTGAGTTTATTATTCTGTTTGTAATTTTCACAATATCCATTTCGGACCCCATAAAGAACATATATTTTGAGCTCTTATGCATAGTAAAATCGATTGAACGGTTTCAGTGTGTCAGTCCATGATCGCATTGAATTCAATATTGTTATTGATAATCAGCAAGATCAGTTCATGTCCTTCGAAGCAGCGGTCAAAACGCCACACCCATCTTTAATATCATCAAAACTAAATTTCCACAATTTGCTAGCATCGCTCTGCTTTGACTTAAGTCTTTACGTAATAAAATGACAAACCAAATTAACCGTTGTCAGTTGATTAATGGATTTTCGAACAAAACAATGTGGTCAACGCAAATATGTGTCTATCTAAAAAACACTCTTTACTTGAAAGATAAAGCGATATTTTCAAATTTTTCTTTAACTGTTTTTAATACGTTTATTAGGCGTACTTCGTTTAAGCGTTTTTAAGGAAGTGCTAAGATGTTTCATCAACTTGAGTCTGCTGCAGTGCATATTGGAAATTTGAAGTATTTTAAAACACGCTAACTTTTAAGCATGTTTATTTATGTTTTTTAAGAGATTATATGTTGATTGTGTTTTAATATAAAATTTCATACTTAAAATACCTATTCAATAATAAAGATAAAATAAATAAGATTTTAAAAGTAATTACCTATTAACTTTTCATTTTAGGTAAAAGTTGACTGAAAAAGAAACTAATTTTTTTTTTTCGAAAATCACGAGATTCACCCGCATTTAATTCAAAATATCACAGATTATAAAAAAAAAAATCTGGAGTTATTACAATTGTTTTCACTATGTCAATTAAAGGGTTACTTACTTGCTTCCAATAAAAATCTAGAAAAAAATCAGTATCTTTAAAAATTATTCCAGAATTATCGTTATCGTTTTTATCGTCAGTATTCACTGTAACAAAAAGTAAAGACAAGCCAATAAGAATTTAATAATAATTTTTTTTTTTAAGTAGTACATATATTTTTTTATAAATAACTCTTTTCAAATAAAAAAGTAAGTAAAATTTATTGCACTTTCTTACATATCTAAAGTAAATACAAAAAGGCAAGGTAAAAAATAAACAAAATTTAAATCATTATTCTGAGAAACGCAATCTCACACTCGTTGCTTTGCTTATTAGTAAACAAACCGAAGGAACAATTAAAGAGAACAATTTTTAAATTGAAGGCGCTCACTCAAACTCAAACACAAACGCACACAAAAACTAAACGTTAAAAACAATAACAATAGCAACAAAATTATTAACTACATACATACATACTTTTTATTGTTTTTTATTTTTTTTAACGTCAATAACAGTTGCTTTTGTTGATTAATCATACAGAAAGAAGTGAGAAAAAAGAAGATAAAATAATAAGTGCAAGTTAAAGAAACAAGTGCAATTAATTTGAAAACTTTAGAAAAGGAAGTACGTTGAAAGAAGAACAAGGAAAAGATGTGCGATTGTCAGAAAGAAAACAAGGGAGTCCAGAAAGAAAGAATGTTTTAGTAAGAGCAGAGTTGCCATAAGTTTAATACATAAATAACAGCTTTTTTACAACAGCAGTGTTAAAGACGTTATAAAATATTATTTAATAATAAATTGAAGTCCTATGAGAACTTATTCACATTACTAAGCATAGCTATACCGGTGATTTAAGGGCTATTTTATAAAATTATTTTTAATTACACTCTTAATAAAACTTTTAGTAGTGAAATTCATATCAACGGATTTGTCAAAAAAATCTAAATTGTAGTTAGTTTTTTTTTACTTCACATTAAAATACGAATTTAAGAGGATTTCATATTGATTTAAATGGTACTTAAAACCCGTTTTAGCTGCTAGCAAAAATGAAGAAAGTCTTATGTTTTCTTGACAATTTAAGCGTGTCGTGGAAAACTGAATTTCGTATTTTAAAAAAACTTAAAATTTAAATACAATGTCAAAACCTGGCGCATTGTCTTAAACCAACATAACTTTAACCCTTTCGGGACTACTGGGATAATACGTCCCAGCAATTTTCAAACTGTCTTTTTTCTTTATTTTCAACGCAATCTCCAGGGAGGTAGAACTCCCAAACGTCCAAAAACGGATAGCATTAATATTGGAGACCACTTGCCAGTAGAGTAAGAGCAGCGTTGTCGCTGTGTCCGCTGTTCTTCACTTGGCATTAAAAAGCGAAAAAAGATATGCTCAGGTTGTAACAACGCCTTATGTTACAAGTGTTTTGGGCCATTCCACAAATAAATACCTAATTGCATTCCTTAAATGTTAAAAATAAATGTAAACTTTTATCTAAATCTAAAAATATTTATATTTTAGTTATCTTTTTGATTTCGAATCGCTCTTCGAGAACACTGATTGGGATTTTATGCCCCATGAAAATACTTGTTGGGATTATATGTCCCAGGATAAAAGGACGAATTTAAAATGTTTAAGTATGGAGAACATAATACTTTTATCATACCTTTTAGAATATGAAAAAAATTTTACCATACATAAATTGGTTTGCAAAATAAAACTCCGTCCCGAAAGGGTTAAGGTTGTATGTCCCCGTCTACACTTTACACCTTTTGTTTGTTGCTTTTGGACTCGTAGTTTAAACAAAAACAAAATCCAAGCAGTCAGTGCCGAAATTGCAGAAATATAATGTTAGTGTGAGGACACAAATGCAACTTCAAGAGAATTTAAAAAAATTGCAGAAACAAACATTAAATTTACTCGATAGATAATCTACAATTAGATATTAAAGATTCGTGGATTACACATATTATTATGTTATGATATCTGTACTAACAAAAGCTTGGTAACACTATAAAAAGAACTTTGTATTGTGGCGGAAGGAATAAGCCAAACGTCAGGCAGTAGGGACAAATAAAACTAAAATATGTGAAGCTTCTTATTTCCAAAAATATATTTACATATAAGTCTATATAGTTAAAAATAATATGTAAAAAAATATAGACAGCCAATATTTATTGCATGTTTATTTAGACTTCAATAGGGAATAAAGTCCGTTATGTTTTCTTGTCCCATGATCGTTTTTTCTTTTCTAGCACAAAGTTGCATTTGCCAATTATGCCTGCATAATTTTTTAGTTATGTTTTCTATACACACATGCATTTATTTGTTTAACTTTTGCTATATTATTATTACCTGTGATTTATAAATATTGAAGCACTTATTAAAATATTTTACTTTTTTAACACAAACTTGAAAAACTTTTATTGTTTCTTTTAAATAAATTTGTCACTTTGTATCTTTGCATTATTTTAATGGTGGGTTTAATTTTTATTAGGGGTTTGATTTCTGATCTTTTAGTTTTACTAAATTGTATAAAAAGCCTGTATATAACTGATTTTGTTTTCTAAATTTATTATTTAATATAAGATTTGATTAGTAACTCAAGTTTACTTATTTTCACACAAAAACAATTTGTTACTTTTTGTATTTTTTTTTTCTCAATTTATCTTTTGGTTTTTCTTCATATCGGTAAACAGACGCACTCACAAATGTTCACAATTAAAAACCTTATGCATTGGTTGGTAAAAAAAAATAAAACAAATTTCTTAACAGATTTATCATAATTTCCATCAAGCTTTGACAACATTTTTAGTTGCTCGTTTAATTTTATTACATTTCTTTTTTGCAATTTTTAGAGGTTTATTTTTGCAACTTCCTCTTTTTCTTACTTTAAAATCACTTCTTTTTGTTATCTTCTTTACTTAATACACCTTTGTTGTTGTTGCAATTGCATTTGTAAAAGAGGGAACACAAAATCCCGCACGTTAAAAAACTCACGACGCTTCTATGCGCAACGATGATCTTTTGTGGAAACGGGCAAAACAACAACTGACTTATTTCACTTTGAGAACGAGAGAAATGAGACATTTTTGAAAACGAAATTGAAACGTTCTGGCTAACAACCGGCAACATGTACAGGGCTGCCAAATCAAACCTTATAACTTCATAACTTGAGTTGTATAAATTTAAATTTTTTAATATGTTTTTTTAGGGACAAAATAAACTAAACCACAAAATACTGAAAAAAGCAAAATAACGACACAAGACATATTTAACCTGGTGGCAGCGCTATGGCAGATAGTAATTTTTTGCTTAACCCACAGTTTACATTAGACAATGCTGTCATGACAATAGAAATACATGCACAGTTTTTCACTAATAC
This sequence comes from Gymnosoma rotundatum, assembly GCA_916610165.2. Taxonomy (NCBI): domain Eukaryota; kingdom Metazoa; phylum Arthropoda; class Insecta; order Diptera; family Tachinidae; genus Gymnosoma; species Gymnosoma rotundatum. The sequence continues at coordinate 39,845,176 of OU744338.1, forward strand.
AAGTACACATTTCAATTGACTGAATTACTGTCTTGAATATTTTGAAGACAGTAAACAAGACAGTGATTTGACGTATGCCGACAAATTTTTTTATAATTGCTTTAATTAAATGAAATTTTAATTAAATTATTATTTTAATTACTAAAATTTTCTTTGCATATAACAATAGAAATGGAAAAATAGCAAGAAGAAACTCTAAAGCTATTTTAAATTTTCCGAGAACGTGCTCATAATGAATTGTCATAATTATTGTCTGGACGCCTATACTACAGAAGCAATTGTCAGCTTTTTTGACAACTAATGTGTATTATTTTATTGTCATGACAGCATTGTCTAATGTAAACGTAGCGTAAATTAGTTTTCTCCTTTGCTTACTGCCATCCCTAAATTAGCGCGTAAAGCGCAAGATAACTGTCAAAATTTCTCATGTTCATACAAAATGTATGAAGCATCCCTAAATAGCACGTCGTCAACGCTTAGCAATTGGAAAATTAAATTTTGACAGTGCATTAGGAAGTGAATTTGGCTGCTTGTTGGTTTGTTTTGTTGTTTTGTTATGGCTAAAAAGTAGTGACAATTTAGTTATTTTTAAGGCAATCTAGCGGTTTTATCTCTGTTTTTATTTTTATACAGGGTTTTATAAAATAAAATTAGTTAACATTACTGTTAAAGACACAAAGTTGACGCTGTTATTAAGGGATGAAATTCTAGCGCAAAAGCTATGAATTTCATTGCTTTGCGTCTTACGCGCTAATTTACGGATAGCAGTTACACTCTATTAATGTCAAAATAATTTGTTTTGTTTACGAAAGAGAAAAAATTTATTTAAATTTAATATTTAAGTGCTGCACGAAGTGTGGTTTAATTGTTTAATTATTGGATAAGTGATATTAAATATTTATAAATAAAATTTTGCTTTAAAATCTATAAATGAAATGTTCAAATTAAAATATGGATGGCTTGCGTCAACGTTTTCCCTTTTAATTTTATTTCTGTTACATATTTTTAACACTAATCATTGATTTGTTATCGTCGCGCTGCCACCTTATATTGATATATCTTGTATGTACACTCACATAATAAATACATTCTGAAAACCCTGTCGAGTTAAAATAGTGAAATTCAAAAAAGTTAATACTAAGTTTTACGTGGGGTCTATTCAATTTTAATATTTCAAATTCCTTTTATTAATGCTCTAAATCTAAAAGGCATAGAATCAGCAACTGATATGATAATGTTTCGGAATACTTTGTCCATTCTTGAATAAAAGTGACTCCAGTTCATTAGGATCATTCTTTTAAACTTAATAATCGATAATTGTGATTCAAGCGACTTACGAAAGAACTTGAAGCACTATGCTTCTTTAAGGCCACGATACACATTCAAACGCAGTCGTTCTACCTGTAAAAAAATGGCATATGTTCCTAAAAGGTATTATAATGAGAATTAGATATGTGGATATGTATGAGAGACTTTTTGACAGAGTTGTACAATTTTATAATCTTTTGAAAAAGTACAGATAATAATAGTTTTTATTCGATGATTGCATCTTTCGTTTATTACAGTATGGAATGTACATAATTGCTTATTATTTTTTTTTTTCTTCTGATGTTTTTATGTGGGACAGTATTCCATCAGAATTTCTTGTGAATGAATCGTACTATTCTATAGGATAATCGTCAGCAATGGATGTGTGATGTTAAAATTGATAAAAATTTATATAGTATTTTCTTATAAAATTGTACAAAATAAAATTTTTAATTTTATTTTTTTCTGAAAGCAAACTCAATCAGTGATATAATCTATGCATGTATATACATATAAAAAAGTTATTGCACCGAGGTCTTAAATTACGGCGGCAGAGCAACTTTATCCTCCCTGAATATTTATTGCTAATCCAAAAGTAAAACATCAGTTCCAAGGTTCATTTGAAGTCTCCTCGACTTCAGCGTCTTATAGCTATTCTCATATATGAAAGCAGAACAAGCTATTTGAAGTCCTTGAGGTTTACAGTACCACTTACCTCCATTAAAAGCTAACAAAACGAAAAGTCTATTAACCGCCACGTTGAAATTATTGATCACCAGTGTGTTTCAGTGCGCGCCCTAATGGATTTACTTTCAGGCAAGTGATGTCTCTGGAGCCCGTTATATGATCTATGAGGTTCTTCGTCGGATTAAATGACCTCTGAGGTTTTTCGTCTTCTTAAATGACCTGACATTTATATCAAAGCATCCAAAAGTACGAAAATGTGTTGTTTTTTCGTTGCTCATAAGTTCCAATAGCAAGTTGTTAAAAAAGTGGAATAACAAAATTAATTAAGTTTTTAAAATAAACAGATGTTTTCGGATTTTCCAAAGAATCTAAATATTAAGCTACCACTTTAGGGGAGGTGTACTTTTTTAATGTTAGGGTTAAAACAAAAAAGATTACAAACTGGAACATGAGTTGAATTGAAGATAATTGATACTTAAGTTGTATTTATTAAACTTTTTTGGTTTTTAAATAAAACTTTTTGTTGAACTGATGCTCCAAATCGCCTTGCAGAAACAGGCTTCTTCAAAAAAATAAGGACGTTATCAATTAGACTGAATGTTGCTTTTTTATGTTTGTGCCTCCATTTCTCATTCATTTCTAGGGACAAAATACGGCATTCGATGTCGATCGAAATTTTCATTTATATTCTATTGAAATTTCGATTATTATCGAGTGCCGTAGTTTGCCCCCTGCATCGATTTTGAAATTTGTTCTTATTTAAAAGGAGATGCTTACAGATTGGTTCTGTTTTAGAAACAGTTCATAATCTCAAAAATTAAAGGGTGTCACATGTATTATGAAACATAAAGGCCACCACTTTAAAATCACTATAGCTCCCAATGGCAAAAAATAATACAAAAATAAATCTAAAAAATAAAGGGTGTCCCAAACGTGACGTTAATTGATATAAATAAGCTTTATAACTCACGATCCGGTTTATCTTAAGTTTGCACGAAATCTGTTGACGGGTTCGTAAATTATGACTTTTCATGACAACATGTAATTTTGTCCATATAAAAACAACAACAAATACGTAGGCACCTATGAGCGTATGCGTTGTGTATACTGTGTGCTGACTTCATACACACGGTGTTCAATGTTAATATTCATGCGTAGCGAAGCACGCCGGGACCTGCTTGTTTGTAATAAAAATATTTTAAACATCAGAAGTTTCTGTTGAATTTATTTTAATATTAAAAAACAAAAACAAAAATAGCCTTCATACATATTTTGGTTAAAATAAAGTTTCTGTAAAATAAAATGAAAGATGAATAAATTTCGTTTTCCTTACTTAAGCAGCATACATGTACATACATATGTATTTCTAACAGCACTTTAGTTTTACTAATGAAGTATTATGCATAAATCTAAATTTAGATACACATCTTGCTCTTGAAACATTTTTTCTTTTAGGAATAAGAAAATTACATACATACGTTTTTGCACTTTGTTTTATTTTTGGATTAACTGCAGAAATACTTATTGCATTGGGGATTCATGGATGAGTTGCAATGTACACACATAAAAAAGTTTGAATCTTTAAATAGAAAATTGCTATGTTTTTGAAAACGAAAAACATATGTACATATACATATGCCCATAGAAACATGTTGTTGTATAGGAACTTTAAAAATAAATAAATATTTTCAAAGCAGGATATATTTATGAATCATATTTTTGATATTTTATCTTTTGTTACATAAAAGCTACATACATCTTATGTACATACATCCATATGCTCACATTGTATATAAAAAATCTCAGTAATCACCGAAACTAATTGTTAATTTAAAAAATTTACTTACTTATATTTGGAATGATCTCTTAGCTTGGACCCAGGATATTTTTAAAAATTGAAAATAAGCATAATTTGTTTGAAATTTCCGAATTATTTTAAATATTAATTTGAAGAAGGCCTGACATATCTCATATATTATATGCATAGATATATGTATTAATTTCTGTATCGCCTCGTCTAAGTCTACCTACTTTAAATATATTATTAAATCTATTTCTATCACAATTTCAGTTAGGCACAAAAATAGCACATCTACGATGATTTACGAAATCAAAGCTGTTACAAGAATTAGAACGAGTAAATTAGCTTCAATTCAATTACTTACTTAGTCAATACTTTGTGGAATGTCCTTTATTTTTAATAATTTAGAAAAGAGAATTTAAATAAAAGGTCAAAACATATTATTATTAAAAAAGAAGGAGGTTATCAATTCGTCAGAATTTTGATTTTTTAGGTTTGTACCTGCAGGACTGAGGAATTTCTAAACCGCTTTTGAAAATCTTTTCTTTATTTGAAAAGATCTGCTTACAGGTTGGTCCCGTTTTAATAACAGGGGCAAATTACGACATTCGATAATTATCGAACTTTACATTCAAATTCTATTGAAATTCCGATCGATATCAAATGCCGTAATTTGCCCCCTAATCATAATTTGAAAAATTTAATAGTGCCCCTATATAACACAAATGTTTTTTACGTGTATTATGAGCCGAAAAAGGGCACCATTCTAAAATTAAAAAAACTGTGTATCATTATAGTTGCCAATAGAAAAAATTAATATAAAAATAAATCTAAAAATTAATGAATGTCACCATATGTGACGTAAATTGTCCTATATAAGCCCATCTCTTGAACTGTTATCGATGAAAACTTAAAAAGGGTGACCCAATAGATCATTTAATTAGACGTATATATAGCCATACTTTTTAACATTTCCAGACAGATGCTTAAAATTTACAAAGAAATTGTGTTGCTCTGTCCGCTATAACAACAAGTTTAAAATTAGGTTTGGTCCACTACTTTGTCCGTATAATAGGGAGTGAATATACATATTTGCGGTTATAAATTAAAGGGTTTTACAATAGTTCATGTAATTTGATGAATATGACCAAACTGTTGAAAAGTTTTAGACAGGTGGTTGAAATTTACAAGGAACCTGTATTGCTAAATTCGCTATAACAGCAAGTATAAAATTGGGATTTTTAAATTAATAGGTGTCCCAATAGTAATTTGAGGCATGTAAAAAAACTGTTGAGCATTTATAGACAGACAGCAAGAATTATTTTAATAATTCGCAGCGGAGTAATAAATAGTAAAATTAAATTTAAATTTTGTATAGTAAAGCTAAAGCTTTAAATTTATAATTAGCACAAAGCTAGAACTTTGAAATTAGTCAGTCCGCCGTATCCACTATTTTTAAACCTTGTTGTTATTATGTGTTGTTATATTTATCATGCTTTGAAAACCCCAAAAGGGAAAGAAAACAAACATGAGAAATGAAAAAGTTTTTAGTTCTGTCCCATTTTAAATTTGTCCCAAATCCAAAAAGTATTTTTTGTAAAAAAAAAAAAAATACAGGAAAATAGCCTCAAAACAGCTTTTTTCCAAAGCAAAAAGAAAAAACGCTGCTTGAAAGTATTTAAAATTTGTAAATATATAAAAGTTAATAGGTAATGTTTAATCTTATATTTCCTTTACAAAAGTCCGTTTAGATATCACATTTATGACGTATCTTTTTATTTCCATTTTCTGTGTACGAAAACTTTGCTCCTCTATTTTCAACCGATTTCATTCTTTTACCTATTTTAAATCGCTTTAGTATTTAAGAAATAAATGACTTCTTAAATTGGTACCACTTAACATGTAAAAAGTACACAGCCATTTGCTTAAAACGTGAATGCGTACATACGTTAAAAATTTAAAGAAGTTTTTAATAATCGATTTGGTCGTATTTTAACCAAAGGGCGAACTCTGATAATAAAAAATATCTTTGCGAACAACTTAATATGGTGGGACAAATTCAGCAATATCATCTACGGAACGTGCAAGATTTTAGAATAGATAGAGTATCTACAAGTGCAATGCAGAGATCGCTTTTTTACAAAGGCCTCAATCTATATAATGGGCTTTATTCAGAAACAAAGAATGAAACTTCAAAATTTTATTAAAAATTCTAAAATACGAAATATCTAAAATTAATAAGGAAAAAAAAACAGCAAAATCTAAAATTCTGAATTTTGAATACAATCCAACAAAACCTTAACATAAAATTTCTACCACGATTAAGCTTTATTTTTTTTATTGAAATATGAAAAAGCAATTTTTTAAAGAAATAATTAAGTTTTAAAGTTAAAAGCTGGCTTATATTATGCCATAATATCCGTCGAGATGCTCCTTTCTATAGTAAGTAGGAACTCAGCAAAACATCTCATAGAGCTTATTGTCCTCTAACCCAGATCTACTTTACGAATGTATGTACGTTACTTAAAACTTTTCACAACATTGATCAAATATATTTTTCTGAATTTAGTTAAAAACTACGTCAATAACTAAGTCTTAAATCGCGTTACAGTTTAAATAGCATTTGCAAAATTAATGATCTTATGCAAAATAAGACTAAATTGTATATTATTTCCGATCAGTTTAAAATTAGTTGTGTAAAAATTTCCGAAATAAAAAAAAACTATAATATGCAATTTCCGTTGATGTAAATGAAGAAATGCTCTAATTAATGATAATATATATTTACCCACTTGTACAGAAAAAATTATGCAAATCGGTATTAATTATGCCACTATTTTAACAGAGAGAAAATACTGGCAACTCTGTTACATTCGTTTTTCTTTTCCTTTCTTTTTGCATGAGAAATGAAACAATACATTAAATATGCAACATTTTGGTTGATTGTGTGCAAAAAAATCAGCTGCGCGTCGAAACGCAACGAACTTGAAACAAATGGCTTTAAAGAAAAAAGAGACAATCCTCGTTCAATAATTGTGTTATAAATGTATAAAAATTATAAAACTATTTAAATAATACAAACCCCTTAAGGCACAAAAAGTGAACAAAACTTAACCTAAAAATCTATAATAAGTTATGTCCAACTTGCAAAGAACCATGTTAAAAGGTCGTTTGCCACCCACCGTACCTGGCAGTCGCATAGGCAGAAGGTATTGGCGAAAACATTATTTTACTATTTTTCTTTTTTTTTTTTATCAAACAAAACTACTATTTAATTCTAATCTAATAGTGATTCATTCAAAAAGTCACGGGTACGTGATTTCAAACCTTCTCTGTGGAGTGAATTCTTTGCCGAAAAGGATGACATTGTGGTTGATGAAAAACGCACTTTTCGCATTTATCGTACAAAGGAGCCAGAAAAACCAGGGCCTGTTTTGCTCCTATTGCATGGTGGTGGCTACTCAGGTCTTACATGGGCTCATTTTTGTGTATGTTTTGTTATTGCAATTTGCGGTTTTTCTTTTAATGAAAGTGTTTGTTCTCTTTTTCAGACCGAGATTACTAATATGATTCATTGTCAATGTTTATCCATTGATTTACGTGGTCACGGTGATACTCAAACAGATGATGATGATGACTTATCGGCCGATACTTTAGCCAAGTAAATATTTAAACTGTTAAAGATAATTTCATTGTTAAGCCAAAAATTAACAACATTTTTAATATGAATTTGTTTACAACATTTTTTATGTAAAGTTTGCCTTGATAATTTTTTTTCTCTTTATTTCACAGTGACATTGGCGATTTACTATTAAAAATTTTCCCAGATAATATGCCTCCAATTTATCTTGTGGGTCATTCAATGGGCGGTGCTATAGCTGTGCATTTTGCCAGCAAGGATTTGATACCAAATATCATTGGTATAACTGTCATAGACGTAGTTGAGGGTACGGCTATGGAGGCCTTAGCCAGCATGCAAAGCTTTTTGCGATCTAGGCCACAATATTTTAAGAGTATACCGAATGCTATTGAATGGTGCATACGCAGTGGACAAATACGGAATATAGACAGTGCCAAAATATCAATGCCAGGTCAAATTATAAAGTAATTTTCTTTTTGCCTAAAAAATATTAAATAACAGTTTTGTATAAGTAAGAGTCAATTTACACTATGAAAATTTTTATGACACTAGCATGAATCACGTTTTTTCAGAGGGGTACGCAATATGGCATGGCTTGAATTTTTTATGTTTTTTTTTTTTTTTTCAAAATAACGTATGCCGCTGCAATTAAAAAAAAAATTGAAAAAAATTGCATCAAAAAGTAGCATGGTGTAAATCTGAACTAAGTTTGAAGATAAATTAGGGCCCAATTGAAATTTGATATCCATTAAATTATAGAGTTGTCCGATGTTGACCTCCTAATATGAAATATGATCATTTTATTACTCTTGAAAGTTTGCATGGGTTAATTTTTTATTTAGTCCTGCTTTCCAGTTCAAACCTCTAACAATTAAATGTAAATTAGTTGTTCCCGGGGCGCTTCGCTACCCCCATTAGAATAATTGTACCACGATCACTCTTCCAAGCAAGTATTTTATGAACGTCTTCGTCGCAGCATTGTTAATAATTTATTTATTTATTTTTTTTTTTTTTTGTGCAAAAGATTTTAGTTTTAACTGAAAGATTACAAATCAATAATTAATTAATTAATTGTCAATGCTTGCACTGTAAGCTTAAATTAAAATCAAAAATACACAGAAGTTAAGTGAATTTCTCGAGCAAGCAAAGCCTTATACCGATAAAATGTAATTCTCATAAGAAAAAAAATACATTTTATGTAGGGAAAACACACCATCATAAAAGCACGCGAATAACGCATATTCGTAGCAATATTTCGATGTCTTTTTTTTATAAACCATCAGTGAAAGTAGACCTTTCCAACGCATGTACTCGTTTGCAAATCGGTTGAGTGGTTCTCGAGTTATACAATCACGAACATAGAACAACTTATTTTTATATATATAGTATAAGAAGATATGTTAGTATCGGTTTGGACTTCAAGTCTAATGGAGCAACAAACATTCGACGTCTGCGTTGACCAAATTTCGCTGTGGCTAAAAATTGACAACGACTTTCGTAATAGAGCTGATTATATTTATGTTATTAGTTATTGCCATTATCAAACTGAATAAATTTTTGAACTCAGACAAATTAATTAATAATTCATGCTTGAGTCATAAATGATTTGTCGGTTTGACTAAATTTGGCAACGAAATTCGTGCTCTGCGAAAGCCTCATATGCCTCATATGCCACTAAAGACAACATACGCCAATCCGAACATTTTAAAAGATAACAATTTTGAGCTCGGATTTTAGCAGTAGAGTCTATAGAGGCTTCTCACGTTTAAGATGTCTGAATTATTTGTTGTGGCATCACTTATTGAATTTGGAATTTGTATATAGTTTTTTTGATTTTTATAATTAATTTCCTTTACTAATTTTTTAAGCACTAGGTCAGTTTATAAATAAAAATATTGTTTGTTATTTTTTATTTATTTTTTCAATATTTCGCCACACCGTTGGGTGGCATCTTCAGGAAACAGGAAACAAAAAAAAAATTAGTAAAGGAAATTGGAATTTTTTGTTTTTAATTTAAAATACAAATGCCTATAAAATCTTTTTCTCGTTTTTAATACAATTTTTATTTATTTTAATTAGCTGCGCAACGAAAAAATTAGCCACCAATGAATTACCACTTACCGAAGAGGAGGATGAAGCAGAGGCTACTAGTTCTTCCAAATTTGTGCATCCTTTTAGCATTTCCGAAGACGAAGAGGTACCAGGAGATGTCACACCAACTGACGTGAATAAAAAGGAGATTGATTTTCAGAAACCATCAGCTGTTATTGAGGCGAATAATAAAAAGTATGTATTTCAATAAAATTTTATTTAATTTTATTAATATTTCGTAATTTTCAGATACACTTGGCGCATTGATTTGTCGAAGTCGGAAAAATATTGGGTTGGCTGGTTTTCTGGTTTGAGTGAAAAGTTTCTTAATCTACGTCTGCCCAAACAATTGCTTTTGGCTAGTATTGATGGCTTGGACAAGGCTTTGACTGTAGGCCAAATGCAGGGACGATTTCAAATGCAAGTTTTGGCTCGTTGTGGTCATGCTGTTCATGAGGATCGTCCCCATGAAGTGGCCGAAGTTTTAAGTGGTTATTTAATTAGAAATCGTTGTGCTGAGGCTGCTGGTGATTTTCGCTGTCACTTACCAGCATGTTGAACACTTAAAGTATTTTTTGATTAACATTATTTTTTTTAATTTATCTCCTCTTCTTTAATGCATCTTTAGAGAATGCATTATATTTTTAATTATAGCATCACCCAGAGACACAGGGATCATGTAAATTGAATTCATTAACTTTTATATCTTTATTTTTTTAATTTATACTAAAAATTTTAACTTTGTATATTATTATGCGTTAAAATTTTGCTTCAAAATAAATTTCAATACACATAAGTAAATCAGCATGAGTTTTGCTTAAGGAACATGATTTTAAATCTGCTATAAACTATACAAGTTTTATTGAGTTCTTCATACACTAGTATGTAAAATAGAAAATTTAAGACATTTTTTCTCATTACTATCTTGCAATTAAACATTTGTTTTGTTAGTTTAAAAGTTTTCCTTTTTACACCCAATTGTCTTCTTCTCAGATAGTAAGTTTAAATTGTCTTTTCTAATGAGAAAAGCGTTAAAATTTTTGTCATTTACTATGCAACAAATTCTATTAAAATAATTTCAAGCCATTTATTTTCATATATAAAAAAATTAAATTTCAAAAATAATTACACATGTGTTCAGTCGACAAAACGATAACCTTCCTTCTGTAACTTTTTTTTCGTTTCCAAGGCCTTAATATGTCTAAGGCGTTCAGCTATTTGTTCGCGTATTTCATCTCTGTATCGTTTGCCTTCGCCTAGCTCCTCCATTTCTGCCAACCAATCCGCACGTTCGTTGATTTGTTGCAACACTTTGTGAAACAATATTTAAATTTAAAAGAAATTAAAATTTTACAAATAAACACAACACTTACATTCATCTATTATATCTTCCTTTGTAGTTTCAGTTTTAGGTTTGGGTAGACGCTTAGGTTTTAATTGTGTTTCCGGCATACGTATACCCGACATGGATTCTTGCAATAGTTTTTTTGCCTTTTCCGAAGGCAGTTTATCATCTGGTTTTGGTCTATAAACTGGCATATCATAAGCTCCACTGGCTTTTATCTCCATTAAGGATTTGCGTCTAGCTTTTTGAGCTCTTTTTAAGATTTCCAATGCTTCTTTATCCGCATCTTTTGAAGTATTTATACGTGGCGGTTCTGGCTTAGGCAATGGTTCACCGTTGCGTAAGTGATAATCAATTTGTTTGCGCATTAACATGGTCATTTTAGATTCCTTCATTAGTACTGTAAAAATCCAAAAATATATCTTTGTTTGAAATTTTTAATTTCATTACTTATATCACAAAAGTTTATCTTAATTAAAAACAAAATTATTTCCATCATAAAAATTACTTTTTTATGAGCAACCTGCTTTTAAAAAATCCTTTTTTATAGCGATTTATATGCAGTTACAAACACAATTTTAAAATAAACAGGTAAGAGATCTCATATACCCTTTACCATCTCTGTAAATCTAGTTTAGTGAAGTAATTCTAATCAAAAAAGCAAATATTGACAGAGAATTAAAAAATAAAAAAAATTGTGATACTACATATATATAATAATAAAAATGCTATCGGCTCTTAATAGGTTAAGCATTAAAAAAAATAAATTTGGATTTCCTTAAAGATCTTTTCAAAAGCTTTAAAATGATACCCATATTGATATTTGAAAAAAAAATTTTAAATTTCAGAGCCCCATAACTCGGAAAATATGGGCGAGTGCCAATTTTTCACTTGATGTTTTTTTTTCTTATTTTTAATTCTCTATCGTCCCATTTATTTATTTATTTATTTTTTTTATTAGAGTTACTTTATTGTTCCAAATGACAAGAAAAATTTATAGGTAGGCGTGGCACTCTTACTTGTTTTAGTCAATTCTAATTTTGGTTAGTTATCATAGAAAATGGAAAACGATCTATTTATCGTTTTCGAAATTCTGGCTTGTGTTAGATATTTTGAATTAACTCAAATTTCATAGGAATATTTCCATTTTTTTGAAATGACATTTCCTTTTTTTTTATACCCTTCCTACACATGGAAAAGGGTATATCTAAGTTTGTCACTCCGTTTGTTATATTCTACAATATCCATTTCCGACCTCATAAAGTATACATATACATATGTATATTCAGAGTTCTTATGCTTAGCGAAATGAACGAAGTCTGTCTGCCCGTCCGTGTCCGCGTAGAAAACAACTTCGCCAAGCCACTAGATAAGCTAGAAAAAGTTAAATGGACCAATCAATCAGACATAGTTTCGAAAATTTTGCTATTGAAAATCAGCAAGCTCGGTCCATTTCCTTCAAGGTAGCTTTCTTGCAACTGGGATAACAATCCTTAGCAAAACTTGAAATTTTTGACGCTTTTGTTTAACAGATAAACTTAATGGTAAGAAAGAATTTCTTATGCCGATTTATATTCACAGATGGTTATACATAGATATCGCTCATTTACTTCTAGAACGTCATAACTCAAATTTTGAAGGTACAGAATTATTCTCATTATTTCCCTAATGTGCGCCGTCTACTTTAATTTTGAATAGGAGCCGCCTTGTGTGCCTAATTTAGTAATTGTGTAAAGATGTATCTCAGTAGTTGCTATTTTACAAAATAAATCAATTTTAAACTAATCATAAAAAACAATTAATTATTTGTATATAAATAAACATTTCGCTCATTTGCAAATACAAAGTCATAACTAAAAATTTTAAATTTTAGAGTTTCTCATACAGTATTGCTCGCCTTTTCATGCTTTATGTTGTGTATATGTTTCATCTTTATGACTTTTGTACTTTCCACGTTTTAAAACAATAACGGCCGTATGCATAACATAAACTTAGCATAAGTGACGAAACTAAGCAGGTACTCTGCAAGACTCTCCACACAATTTTATACCGAAAATTGTTGCAAACACGGCAACAATTTACAATGATTTTGAGTGTCAGGTCGTAAGGCAAAACACACTGGGAGCCTTATCAAATTCTTCACCCATGCTAAACTCATTCTAAGTTGTTGTTATGCATACGGCTGTAAGCCGTTATTTCACTTTATGTTTGGAAACTTTGTTTGTCAATAAGAACGACACATTCAGTGTTGCCAAAACGGCAGTTTTCCCGCTAGATCTAGTGGTTTTTTGCTATTAAAAACGGGAAGTTAGAAAAAAAACCGTTAAGTGAAAATTTTAGTTGGCGGGTTTTTGGCGTTTTGTTAGTTACAAAGTAAGCTACACTATGTATTTGTAACCTTGTATAAAATATATAGATTATCCGTCCATGCTTTGTTTTTTTAACTGTTTAAACAATCCAAAGGTAAATAACGAAGTAAATTTTAATTGGGCCAGTAAAAACTCTATTTAACTAATGGAAACTGTCATTTCAGATTACCAGAAAATTGGTATAAATATTTTACGATATTCCTATGAAATATTTGTTATTTACGACTAAAAAATGAAATGTATTACTGCAGGAAAAGCACAACATCAGTCGATTCTTCCGAAATTTTGTATAGTAAATCTAAGAGTCTAATACCAAATTGATAAATCGTGTTTTACGTATGAATAAAACTAAACGAGTTTTTTTTTATTAAGACTTGGTGCCAAATTAATTGCCACTTTTATTGAACAAGTGTATTTGGTTTTAGTTCATAGTTATAGGCAGTTAAAAAATACATCGATTGAATCGACGATCATTCTTTAGAATGTGCGTGAAATATGGTTCATACTCTGGGGCAGGGATAGGCAACATGCAGCCCGCGAACATTTTTAAAACTATGAAATAAATTGTAATCTTTTGTCTTGTATTCAAACGAAGATATAAAACAACAATATAAAGTAGTTTTTAAAAATCAAAAAGTTACGTTAAAAATAGTTACGAAAAACAAAACTATTGTTACTTTTTTCTCTTTTGAACAAACGTACGGATTCTTTTGATTGCAAATATCACTGTGGCTCATTATAAATTCTGTATTCTTACTTTATGGCTTTCTCTGGCTATACTTCTTGATCCTACCGGTCTTGTGAATCCAACGGTCTCGTATTTACTGAACATGCGTTATTATTACAAACGCAGTCATCCACGCTACACTAATGTGTTACTCCGACGAGACATGAACTAGTCGATGCCTTGTAAAGTAACCTTAATCATCCACAAACATCTCTACTACACTTTATATCCAAGCCAGTCATTCCCCTTATCCCAAAAGCCACAACACACGTCTGCCATACACTGGTGTTATGCTGTTACACTTCCCTGCGCTAATCGCTACCGTTCTAACTTTTTAATATAAAGCGCGTCTTGACAATTATCTGTTACTCTTATATTCAATTAGACGTCTCCACTAAATTATCTGACATGGCTTCATACAATAATAGTCTTTTGCCTCTCGGAAGGTTGTACTGCTGCTTCTTAATTTTTAATTGCATTATAACAATTGTTATTTTTCGTTGTACGCATGTCCGAAGGTGGGTTCAAACTCACGATCTTCTGTTTTACAGCAAGCACCTCTACCAACGCAACCGTCTAGTTTTGCTCAGCTTTTGTCCAGTAATTTTGGTATAATTCGATACACACAGCATTAGTGAAAGTAACTTATTCACCACGTTCATATGGATAACAACAACAGGGGTTGCCAGATCTTATTTTCATAACAATATATTAATATTTTATTTGCTTTGCATCAAGAATTTGAAGAAAGATTATGGATTTTAGCAGAAAAGAATTCAATTTTGATGTATTTTCAATTAAATTTTTGTTAACAGATGTGACTTAAATTTCCGAAAATTTAAAGTTAGAATTAATTGAATTTTATAACCATTTAGATTTTATAATTGTTTGGGAGCATATATAAACAATTTTTCTCGAAAATGACTTTTTTTAAAATCAAAATATAGATCGCGAACTACAGTAGAGAATTCAATAAGTAGCTAAGTAGTTGCTCTTACTAAAATTGAATCAGACATAAATACCTAATCCACAAATAAGCAGTGGCAAGTGTTTCATTAATATAATTATACAACTTATTATTAAGTTTTTGTAATGTTATAGTGCAGTAATAAAAGGTATTATAAATATATTTTCAAAAATATATTTTTTTTTTGTTTAACTTCTAAAAATTTTCTTCACCGTTTTATGAAAACATAATTTTCATTTACCTACAAAACCAATGTTAATGGCCCGCTTTACGAAAAGGTTGCCCGCCCATCCCTGCTCCAGGACTAAAATTAAAACAGATTTTATTCCTTAACGACATGCATTTCATATCTCAACAATATGTTTGAGCCAACGGCATGCTAGAGTACATTAACTCAACTTGATTCTAAGATGGAGTTCATCTAATATAAGTAAGGCCTCATTCCAACAAAATGCCTAAATATTTATATATATGAATATATGAACTTATCGTAAGGATACTTTTATAATATCCATAACTATATTTGTGTGTAATACTCGTATTTCGATTTCCTTTTAACTTACATTTTATTAAATCTGCAGTTTCTTTGCTGTACGCGACTTTTTGTGTATGAAAGAGACCACCTTGTGGTATACGTTCGCTTGGCCATAATATTGGTTCTCCTTCCGAACTTGAGCTTTTTTGTGGGTTTGACATTTTTAAATTACTTTTAAAATAAATTTCAAAATTTTTTTTTGGAGTATTTATGAATAATAATTAAAAAATCTACCAAATACTGATAGCAGCAATAAAACAAAATTCTTTATCAGGGTAAACAATTAAAACAATAATAATAAAAGGGTACCAAGGTAACGAAATAAATGATTCTATGTGGACAAATGTTATATGGCCAAGTACACATGAACAATCCTGGAAATAATGTGTAACGTAAACTTGTTTTACTTGAGCACTATAAAGGGAAACTGTTATTGTGACGTAAAAAGTTGTGCCACGCGAAGCCACAGTCAAATCAGCTTGTGTTTGTAGCTTCAAATGTTGTCTCAATCTGTTGTAAGGACTAAACAAAAACTTAAATTATTAATTTAATTTCGGCTTAAGACGGAAGAAAATTGTTCGCTTGATTGCAATACTAAATTTTTGCGACTTAAAATTAATTTCAAAGTTAAGTATCAAACCAACTTAAGAAATATTTTTTTCATCATTTTGTTAAACGTAGGCGTTGTTTTTGCGATCGTAAAGAACAACACATCTTCTGTGGCACTTTCGCTCATTTCTTACTTTTACTAGATTTGTTCCTACGACCTTTTTTTCTACTTAACGTGCACTTTAACTAACTAACGTAGTAGTGATCTAAACCACAATATTTTGTGACTAAAGTCTCGAACTGCTCGATGTCTAGGTAAGTAAATATGTAGCTTTAACCAGCACAACAATTCGGACTAAAATAGCCAGTGGTTCGGCAATACACACACACACGAAGCCTTATTATACCGGTCAGAGTCTTTCAACCACTACAACTTAAGTTCTAACATACAGCCGCCTTCATTATCCCTTCTACCGCTTCAATACAAAAGTACTTTTTTATTTCTAATCGAGACTGTGGGAGGTTGGAGCTGTTATTTTCAGCTTTAGTAGACAACTCATCCATCAAAGTTGCTTATCAACAATGTCTTTGTTTTTCTACTTAAGTCGCTGTTGGGATATGAACTCATAACTCGTATGGTTAACAAGCAGTCACATAAAACACACGTGTTATTAGAAAGTACTCTGATCTCACTCTTATTAAGCAGCAGTAGTTTTTGAGACTTAACCAAACACCAATCCTGCTTGTGTAGCTATGGATCAAACTTTCTCAGGGATTGCATTATTCGAGTTGTTAAAGATGGCATCCCATCAAACGAGTTCATGGTTAATTTAGAGCTTACGCAAGGTTCCATCCTTTCTCCTATCATATTTCTTATTGTTATTAACGAGCTTCAACGTCAGACTTCCAACCCTATTTATTCTTTCGCAGATGTCAGTAGCATATGCGAAAGCTCATGGACGATACCCTAAAATGCGATCTTTTGGCAATCTCTGAATGGGGCCTTGCGAACAGGGTTTAATTTAACGCTCGGAAAACCTAGTGTTGTGTAGGTTTTATGAAACGGTGTAAGAAATACTTCACTCCATCTGATCTCCTGCTATTTATGTCACTCTTATCTGATCGAAAATGGAGGGCAACTTTCATGTATGGGCTGGTGCTTCAAAGACTATTTTAGAGTTACTCAACCGCGTGTAGGAGAGAGCGAAGAAGCACATCGGTAACAGTAGGGTTTCCAGCTCTATTAATTAACTGTAGCATCGACCGGATATGGGGTGTGTTTCACGGCTTTTTTTTTTGTTTTTTTGGAATGTGCTCTTGTAAAATTAGAAAACTTGTCTCTAAAAACTTTGTAGTCGATTGGCCAGTTAATCGAAATACGCATTACAGAGAATATTTTTAGGCGAAGAGTTCGTATATGGAATAAACTCCCTACGAAGATCTTTCCTGTTTACTTCAGTGTGCAAAAGTTCAAATCAAATGACCACAAGCACTACTCCCTCTATTCCCCTTCTCATAATCTGATTTTCTAGTTCTGGCACAATGCGTTGCAAAAGTAAGAGGTTTTTTTGTTTGTTTTTTCGATTTTCACCTGACAGATTGTTGATCATCTTAGCATTAAAACGTTGGACTTTCTATTTCGTAATTTTTTTATTTGGAGCCATCAAAGTGCAAGACTTAATCTGTCTTTTAATGTTATTAAGTATGGTCGTCCTATTATCCAATGTCGAGAATAAGAACATTAAAGTTTCTATGAAACACAAGAGTCAGTGAATTTATATTTTGGTACCATAAGGAGGAAAACTTTCCACTGATTAGTACTGAATTTGTCAAACTTTACGTCTAAAAGTATCATAATAATATTCGTTCGACTTCGATGGTGATAGAACTTACGAAAGGTTCAATTGTCTATCGAACTGTCATACTGTGATCACTTGTTGACATGTATGGTCAGTGTGCTTGAAAAACGCTATCAAATTATCTAGATTTGCTTTGAAAATTGGTCATGAATTCGCACATCTTACAGACGTAAAATTGTGTTTAGCAATCACGCTCATTTTTCGCTTAACAAGTTTCTTAACGAAAAAAAAAAAACTGCCGCATAAACCAAACTACGACAAACGGTAAGCTCTCCATTACATCCCACAAAATATTTGGTGCGTTTTACACGCTGGTGGCATCATTGCGCTTTATTTATTTATTTGAAAATGAAACCGAAGCTTAAGTTGCAATCGATGGCGATTGCTATCGCACTATGATCAACGATTTTTTGTTTGAAAATATAGATGATCTTGATCTGGACTAGATTTGGTTTCAGCAGGATGGCGCTACATGCCATACGGCGACCGCAACCATAGACTTATGAAAATCAAAATTTGCCGATAAGTTGATTTCGAGAAATGGGCCCGTCAATTGGCCTCCAAAATAGTGCGACTTGGCAGGCTTCGATTAAATTGTGTGGGACCATATGAAGTGCATAGAAACCATTAATAATTGACGCCCTGGGGGAATGGGCTTCATGAAAAACAGCCGCAATGGCCATATTACAGAAATTATTTTCAAATATTCATGCTGTCGCTAAAAAAAAAAATGAAAAATTTTTTAGAATTAATTTTGGCTTAAGTTCAATTCCATTTAACTTTCTATAAATGTTTAACAAAGAAAAAAAATTTACGAATGTGTGCGGATGTTTTTCTAAGAAAATAAGAAAAATTAAACACCAGCAGAATGTAATGCTCAGCGTTGCCTCTTTGGTCCAATCGGACCAAACTTGGTAGTTTTTCGTTTTTAAAAAACAGTTTGGTTGGTTTGTTGAATTTTTTTTTAATTTTTGGTAGGTTTTCCTCCTGTAGCAACATAGTAAATTTTTCATCTTAAAAATTCAGAACATAAAATAAAAAATATGTAGCTTTTAATAAAATAAACAATAACTTTGATAGTGTTACCACAATTTTCAAAAACTGTTTTGGGTGTACTAAAGAACATCTCTGCTTTTCTGCATAGAGATGATTAAAGCTATAACCATCTCTGGTTTAAGAAACGCGAACTATTTTATGAAATTGAAATTAATAATATTTTTAAGTGAAGGTTTATTTTCAAGTGTATGTATTAAAAAATTAATAGACTAAATGGAAAACTAATTAAACTTTATTAATTCTAAATATGTATCTATTTATTACATAAATATTTACTAATATTGCATGTATTTTTTTCAGATTTTTATCAAAAACTCCAAAATTAAATGAAAATAATATAATAATATAATTTCAGAAACGACATTCAATCAACCAGGTAGAACCACTCTTAAAATTTTTGTTTTAAAACATTTTTAAATAATATAATACTTTTAGTGAACATTGTAAAGAAACAGTCAAAAGAAAATTTAGAACCGAACGGTTGAGCGAATTTGATTGGCTCCAGGAAAGGGATGGGTGTTAAATCTGCATAGTATGCTCTAAAACTATTTTGAAACCAATGAATTATATGTGATATTTTTTGTATTTTAAATTTCTTTTGTTGTTTTATCTGCATACATTTTGTATACACATACATACATCCGTTATTTTAAATGAAATATTGCTTTTATGTTGTTATTTTATGTATATTTTTATGTTTTTTATAAAAACTGGAATTTTTTATTATATTACTATATAAGCCAAAATAAAAATTTTGATTTTATTGAAGAATTGCATTTTAAAATTTTTGGTAGGCTGTTAACGATTTTGGTAGGATTTTTGAAAATTATTGGTAGGAAGTAAATTTCTTGTGTGGCAACGCTGGTAACGCTGTATATTCTGCATCGCTACATCCGTCATCAGTATTTTTCGCATATAGCTACCTTAGATTGTGTACATTGTAAACATCGTCTATTTAACCAACTAATTATGTAAATAAGAATACGAGGAGTTTCATATCATTATTAATTTGGTTAGACGAAGTCCACACACAAATTAAAGTATTTCTTTGCTGTTATCTCTGTAAATTATCTTGTACATTTGTTTTTGCCTTAAACTAACCTTGATGTCATATCTAAATAAGAGCGTCAACTTTGTATCTTGATCAGTAATGTTAACTCATTTTATTTTAAAAAACGCACGGTGTAGTAAAAAAAAGGATGAAACTAGTAGATTGCCCTGAAATAACTAAATTGTTATTAGCTTTCAACAATAAAAAACAAAAGCTAAGAATCAGCCAAAATCGGATTTCCTAACTGCTCTGCGTTGACGCCGCGCTATTATGGTTTGCCTCATACATTTTGGCAGATATATTGCGTCTAAGGCGCTTATTTAGGTTTGCCTGATACTTGTTTCCTCACAACATTACAGATGCTGTTTGAGCATCATATTGATTGCTAAGAGGTAAGTATGAATGCGCATGCGCTGTGCCTTGCGTTTAATTTTTTTAATTTAATTTTTATTAAATTATTAGTTGTACTGTTATGATATAGTAAACAATTTATTTATTATAAGAGTAGAAATACAACCTCACGGTTGCGGATGCGGTTGTTTTTTTTATATGGAGTTTTGACAATAAAAAACGTTCAACGAATCCGCATGAAATTAGAATCTATTTTAATTTGAGTGCGTTTTCTCACAAGCTCTCAATTTTGATTTTTTTTTCTTTCAGCATGTTGCCACAGTTTTATTGTTTTTCTACCAAAAAATTCTATTTGTTAATATTTTTTGTGAATGACTACGAAAAAAAGAAGAAAGAGAAAGAAAATGTAAAAAGTCATTGAAAATCAACAATAATTTTGAAATTTTTCAATTTATTGCTTATTTACATTTAAAAAATTTTTTTTTAATATATTTCAATAAAGAAGAATAAAAAATTTAGTAAACAAATAAAAAAAATGACAATAAAAACCGCATCCGTCGCCGCAACTCATTTTATTTGTTTTTTCTCTGACATGCGGAATCCGTCGCCGCAACCGTAAGGTTGTATTTCTACTCTAATGTAAATTAATTTTGAGTTCAATTTTATTTTACTTTCTAAAGATGTTTAAGAAAGAAAAATTATTCACAAATGTATGCCACATCCTTCCAGCCATCTTTCTGTTTCTTAAAAGTAAAATGGAATTGAACTTAAGCCAAAATTAATTTAATTCATTTGTAAAATCATAACAGTTCCACTAAAAATTTAATAAATTTTTTTTTATTAATTTTTACAATTAAATTATACAACCCTTTATTTATAGGACATATCCACAGTTGTAAGAATCTTTTTTCAACTATTTTTATAAAGAAAATTCAAAAACACTGGGTAAATTTTTAAAATTATGATTTTATATATTTTGTTTTCCTTTTTAGAGTTGAATGAAATAGTACTTTTAGTATTTTGTTTTTCAATTACATCGTTGGTTGTTGTTATTTTTAATGATTAATATATATTTTTTAAATTTCCTTCAATATAAAACATTCGTATTTTTATTTAAAACTAATTTTTTTATTTTATTTATTTTCACTATTATGCAAAATAAAAAACTACAATTTTTTATAATGTAATATTATTTGGTTGTTATTTCTTAATTTGTTTGTTGTAATATTAAGAGTTAAAAATATTTAATAATTGATATTTTAAATGTCTGCTAAAATATTTGCTAAATATTTTAATTGTTGCTATAAACAAAATATAATACCCAGGAAATTTTTAGAACCTTTTTTAAAATTAATAGTTGCAAGACGCATATAAAAAAAATTTCAGCTTCTTTGGTAATATCATTAGTTTTGATGGGAACCTAATCGCTTTTATAATTCGTGCTATAAAACAGTTATTTAAGTTTTGTTGGCTTTTAAGCTGTTTATAGAATTTAATTAAATTTATTAAAGAATTTAATGAAATTGCAATAAAATGGCAAAAATTATAGAAAGAAAGGGAAGTTGTAGTCGAAAAACATTCAAGCGTTAAGATCGTCGTCGTCGTTAAGTTTGATCAAACTCGAAGCAAATAAAGCAAATAAAAGGGTTAAGAAGCGAATTGTTTATTACGGTATCATTTAAGTGAAAGCGAGTAATCGATTTCAAAAAAACAATCATCTCTAAAAAAACCATAAAATAAGATTTTAAGAAGCAAAAACAAATTTAAAAACTCCTTCTTTAAATCGGTCGATTTCTATCACGTATCTAAACGATTTGTTACATGCTGTAATACTTCTTCATAACGATCCCAATCATTAGTCAGTTAGTTCGTTGCTTTTATGGCGTCAATCGGCCAAACTAACAATCAATTTTATAGGAAATCTATGGCTGCTGGTAGATAGAAAAGTAAAAAGGAAATGCGCATCTTAAAATCGAATAGAACTGCCAAATCGTTTGACGTTACACTTTTTGAACCCCTAAATCAAGGCGAATCAATTACCAGGTGGCAGCGTAGGCGAATTCATTAATTTTCGCCGTGTACACTACTGTCAAACTCCATATATAAAAAATCTGTTTACCATTTTTTTTATATGAAGTTTGACATTCGTTTCTACCAGCAAAAAATAATAAATTCTCTAACGCTGCCACCTGATAATTGATTCGCCTTGCCCTAAATATATTTGTTTAAATCAAATATCTCTGAAAACTGGCATTTAAACTTCAAATTGACAACATCGTTCATTGAATTATTTTATCTCTAGAAGAATTCTAAAATTTTTTTCTAATGACTAATTTCAAATGGAGATAATCGGTTTGATAAGTGAAGCATATACATATATAATACTTAAGTATTTCAAAATACCACAATCTCACACTTTCACACATTCGAGAAAACATAATTTCCATTAAGATAACGATCGCAATTGAAAACTAACTTCGTAAACTGTGGGGTGTGCATGACGATCGCTGCTCTAGACAGGTTTTACGAAAAGTCGTTTATCTATACATATTAAAAATTGTTACAAGTCTGTTGTGACTTTATAACTCACGACCGGTCAAACTGTATTTAATTAAATTTTTAGGATTTATCCGTATGGTCGTGTAGATGGTTTTTGTAGTTTGCACGAAATCGTGCGAGAGTTATGACTAAAACGAGCATTTACGGCTGCACAGATTTTAAACAAATTTAAAACAGAGATATTTATTAAGAAGCTCCAATAGAATATGCCTATTTAAAAAATAAGATAAGGGAGGGTTAAGTGGGAGAGAGGAAAAATACGCGGAAACGATTTTAGCAAAAAACGATCTTAAGAATTCTTTAAAGATAAATGAGTCCTGATTCCTAAGGTCTAATAGACAAAGAAGGAAAACAGTTATTAACTTTCATTAAATAAAAAACTTGATTGGAACAGTGATCGCAATAAGATTATTCTCTTTGGGGTAGCGAAGCGGCCCGGAATAGCTAATTTGTAATAAAAATTATTATTTTTATTTCTTTTATTTATAAAAGATAATAATATAACAAAAAATATTATTTAAGTTTTTATTATAGGTTTTCTTTTTGCAAACACAAAACATTTTATCTAAAGTCGTGTGATAATTTATCATATTTTAGTTTTATGTCACTCACTCACATGCACTGTTACATGAGTAGAAAAAAGTTAGTGTCCATTCCAAAAACTTTATATACACAGAATCATTTAAGAAAAAATAAATTTAAATCACTTCTGGTTTTTAAAAAAGTTACTTATGCGGCATTTACATGATGATTTTTTTTGAGCTTTTTATTTAAGTGCGAGCAGAACTCATACAAGAAGGATTCAAAAATAAGACAATATATGTACGTTACAATCAATCATTTACGATTTACTCTAAGTCATCCTATGCACATCACGTTTCTCACGAGGTACAGATCTTCTATAGATACAGCCTCCATACATTCTGTGTAAAATTCAAGTGTATGCGTGAATATCTCGTCTTTATGGGGCGAACATGGTGTGTAAATTTTAATTACCTGCATATAACTTCACTTTGATAACAAACACCCTTTATTTTTTAACTTCATTTTGTTTTATGTTGTTGTAGCGGCTTAAATAAGAAATTAACAAAAAAAAAAAAAAAAAAAAAATTAAGTCTTTACCGCAAAGAAGAAATCAAATTAAACTTAAGCTATGTACAGACGGTTGTCAGGTCTTACAATATTGTCAGACCTAACAATGTACTTGACAATGACAAGGCAAATAAAAATTATAAACACAATTTAATTGTCAGTTCACACGATTGCAAGGCATTTGTCAGAAAACTAACAATTCCGTTGTAAGAAAATTATCTGACAATAAATTTTTCTTACAACATTGTCAGACAACAAATTGGTTGTTCACACGGTAGTAAGAATTGCCAAGTGTCAGAATTAAAAAATTCAAAAGAAAATTTTTTTAATTAATTTTAATGTAAATTATTTTAAAAGGTACAAATTAATATTATAAATTTTTATCGAAACAAATAGATATTAATCAAAACGAAGAAACTGCAACGATTCTAACATCTTACGTTTTTAGCGAATATAAAAAAAACCGACTTCAAAACAGATTTTAGCTATTTGTCTAAAAATGTTCAAAAGTTTGGCCACATACATCAACTATTGGGACACCCCTGATTTTAATTATAAATTTATATTTCTTAATATACCATACAAATTAGTGGACACTTTGTCAAGGGTTTGTATAAACCGGTTCAAAAGATAGGGCTAATACATGTAAAATTACATCAGGTATGAGCACACCCTTTAATTTATAAATTCAAATTGGATACTTGCTCTTTTAGCGGACTCATCAATACAACTTCCCTGTAAATTTCAGTTGTCTATCTATAACAGTTCAAAGTTTTGGTCACATACACCAAATTATCAATTATTGGAATACCATTAAATTTCTAAATCCAAATTTTATTCTTGCGATTATGAACTATTCGAGCTTTGTTCCTGAAGAGCTTTATGCCATTTTCAAAGTGCTTGAAAAAGGCAAGTTTTTTCCCACCATTAAAATCATCCCGTGAAATACCGTCGCTGTGCATTTTTTTAACTCTCTTTTTTCTGCTTTTATTTTAATTTAAATTTTTTATTTTAAGTTTAATTTTAAAGAATTTTTCACTTTTTTTCATTAACTTTTATCTGACAATGATATCGTTGTCAGATGTTTAAAATTTCCAACATGTTACAATTTATTTTATACTGACAATGCCTGACAATGTTCTGACAATGCAAATGCGTTCACACAATTGTAAGATATCTAACAATTTATTGTCAGGTATTAGTCTAACAATTTTCTGACAATATTGTCAGACAACAATTGTAAGTTCACACGATTGTTAGACATTTTCTGAATATTTTTCTGACAATATTGTTAGATCTGACAACCGTCTGTACTTTAGCTAGAAATATACACACATACCGTTAGCTAAATATAGTTTTCCCTTGTATAAACAAATGAAGACTTAATTTGTCAAATCGATTAACTCCATTAAAAAAATAAACTAAAACAGGTAGGAGTGCTGTATTCACCATATATTTGTAAACCTAGTTTAGTGAAGTAACTAACTAAAATAAACAATCAAAAAATATTTGTGGTGACAGAGAATCAAAAGAGAAGAGACAAATTAAATACTATATATAATTTTACATAAAAATGTCAGCGCACCAAAAAAATTTCGTAACTGTGTCTGATCGATTGGCGTATTTAAATTTTTAGCTAGCTCATCTGCATATAAATCTAGACTATTATCTTTCAGTGTATGAAGAATTGCAAAATTTTAAAACTAAATTCAGACAGACAAAATGTCTAAGATTTTCTAATATTTATTTGAACACAGGGAAACATTAAAAATTTTTAATAAAACATTTGTAAAAAACGTTAAGAAATATTTAAAAATTAATTCCACTTATGCACGCTTAATCTTGGCGATTGAAGTAGTAGTTCTCTGAGATTAAAATCGCAATCCTACATCCTCTTTTTTAAACCAGTTTAACATGTGATGAATTTTCAGAGTCGTTAACAAGTTAAAACGGGACTTAAAATTTCCTTAAATCGAAAAGACAATTAAATAAAAATGATTAGTAAAAGAATTCTTCAAAAACGTGAGTCGTGTATATATAAATGTAATATATATATATATATATATATATTTGAACAACAACAAAGTCTTTTTGTATTATAAAAGAAGTTATAGAATAATTTTCATGGGTATTTTTTTTAATAAAAATTAGAACTTTTTTTTAATTCATAAAGCAATTTAGTACAATTTAATTATATTTAAATTATAAAAAATTAATATCAAAATTAAACTAACCAAGTGTTTTATTTTGTTTTAATTTAGCATGTTGTTTTATTTACAAAATGAGGTTTAAATATTAATAATAAAAAATAATAATAAATAAAATTGTTTATTTTGTTTACTTTTTTTCCAAATGAGAATTTACGTACAACATTAAATTCACATAAAGAAACTATAATTAAAATTATGCATTTATAAATGTGATTAGAGTTTTTTTTTTTTGGGAAATTTTTAAATGGTTTTTTTATTTATTAATAATTTTCGTATTTTATTTACGCAAAAGTCAAAATCTAAATGACTGCATTTATAGAAGAGAGTAGTTAAAATATTTGCAATTTTTGTTTTCTTAATTAGGCTAAAAAATAATTTTTATTTTTTATTTAAATCCACATACACACATTGTATACAAAAAGTAACTTAAAAATTATTAAACAAAAGAAGACATAAAATTTAATTAAACAACTGCTAAAAAAAATATATGTTTTATAAAATTTTAAATAAAAAAAATGATTTGTTTTACATTAATAAAATTGTTATAAATTTGACTAAAACACAATGATATACATACATAATCTTTTTTAGCATTACCAACTAGTTACAAATGATGATGATGTTGTTGTTGTAGTTGTTACAAAATTTTTATAGATTAAATAATAAAAGTCACTGTCATGCAGAATTGTTTTTGTTTCCGACTTTAGTAAAGCTTGAAATCCGTACAGTTTCGACACGGATTTAAACAAAACAAATTTTTTAGGTTTAACTTATATTTTGGTTCACGTGCCATTGGAAAATAATTGTTAATTTAAAATGTGTAGAAAAAACATTTGTTTTAGAATACTTTTATTTAAGCAAACATTAAACAATTTATTGTTTATATGTATTTCGTCTATTAAATTTTCCGCTACTCTGAGTTTTATATAAAATTATAAAATTAAAAAAAAAAAAATAATTAAAAATATAATAGTGTGCCCCCGTTTGGCCCTTATTCTGTGCAGTTAAATTTGGATTGATTTTTTTTTACAAGGAATTCGTAAAAATTACCAAAAACAGCTTCATCTAAAAGTATCACGCCACTCACTTTTACATATGTTCGGATTTAAGAACAGGGAGGCATGTGAGGTTTATCTGTATGAAATATAGGATGGATATTGTCATTTTTTTTTTATTTCGGCACGTACTATACAAATGCAATTGGACTAGGAATGAAATTGTTTATTTTATAACATTTGGAAAAAATTCAATGTTTTGATATCGTAATATTTTACGTAGTTTTCTCAAGATTCATGAATTTTTTGATATTGTTGTTTTCAAATAGAATTTTAGAAAAAAGAACAAAATTGTTTCTGCTTGTAAAGTTAAAAAAAGAGTTATTTGAATTTTTAATCTAATAAATAAGCATCTTTGTAAGTTTTTGTTTTATTTGTTGGTGTGTTTATCAGAACAATTTCAAACACGGGTAGATATATGTCTTTAAGGTAAAATAGGGTATTTTTTATTTTTAAATAGCGGACCAGAATAAATAAAGTCTCAGCTAATCGATTTTAATCAAATTCGAAACATTAGATCAGTCCTCTATATCTGTTTCCAGAGCTAGGACCTAGATAAGACAAAACAGGGGAAAACGGAAATTTACATCTGCACCGATTACAATAAAATTTTAAACATAGTTCGATTTAGATGTAAAAAAGAGGGAATATGAGGGGGAAAGGAAAAACGCGCAATTTTATGCAACTTAACTGATCTTAAAAAAATCAGATTTAAAAGATGTTTGAAATATAATTATGTCCTGATCTATAAGAGTTGACGACTCTTGTGAGATTTGCAATATTTTATCTCCGAAATTACTCTTTCAATTACAAAATTTGGTTTCTCATGTATTCGGAGAAGAGCCCCTTAGCAAGCAAGGATATAATATATTATACAGTGCCTGGAAAGGTCCTGAAATTAGATCCAGGCAACGCAGTGAACTATAAGCTAGCTAAATATAAAATTATAATTTTAAATATTATAATTTTAAAAGTTGCTCCGATCTATCACGCCAAATGATGAAGCATCTCTATATTTTGAACTAGAAGGTTAGTAAAATGGGTGTACTTTTTGGTGTTAGAAATTAATTGGAAACTGTGGAAGTCAACATTAGAGGGATATGGCATGAAATCATGCCTTTTATTGTATTCCTCTAATTCCCACTGTAGCATAGGGCGCCAAAATCATACCGACCTAGGTTCAATAAGCAAAATATTGCAAATTAATATGCACAAACTATAATTTTTTAGGAATATGTTTCCAAAAAAAAAACAAGATTACTTAACATTCACAAAATCCCAAAAATTACTATTAGAGTATATCAAGCTAAAAGAAGTATAAATCTGTGACCACTTTTGCTAATCACATTTTTTTAACAAACTTAATTTTGTTTTAATTTACTAAAGCAACGTTTTAGTTTAACAAATGGGAATTAATTTAAAAGTAGCATAACTATTACTTAAACAATGTAATCTAAAACAAATAGATAGTTTTCTATAATTTTCAAACACAATTAATTTAAAGAATTTCAATAAAAAAATGTTTAACAGTTTTAAAATTAAAAAAAAAAAATATGTAAGAGCAGGGCATATTTTATTTTAAATATTGAGATTAAAACAATTTTTAAACATTTACAAAAAAAAAAAAAAATTTTATATAAAAGAATAAAATAAAATTACAAAAAGACATTACGTGTTTATAAAAGATATACATACATACATACTTACACAAAAAATGAATATTTATTTATATAAAAACAGGCTGCCCGTTAAACGTAATATATAAAATAAAATATATATCAAATAAATTAATTACAAATATATAAAATAATGTTTCGTTTTATGTTTTTTATTATGCTATAATTTGTATTTTGTTGTTGTAGTTGTTGTTATATACGTATTTATGTTTAAAGGGTTTTATCCTTTTTGTCAATTAATTAATTGTTTTATATATATGTATATGTTTATAATTATGTATGTATTGAGCATAATATGTGTATATAAGTATTTTTATATATTTATATAAAGTTTATAAGAGTCAAGCAGGTTTAATTAACTAATATTTAAACTAAGCTTAACGCTAACCAAAAAAAAATTTTTTTTATTAAAATAGTTTTTTTGTTTGTTTGTTTGTTTTGGTAATGACCAAGCATACACACACAGGCTTGTGCTTAACTTAAACCAAGTTTAAATAAAGATCAGATTCCCGGCCTTAATAAATTTTAATAATTTTCTAAATAAATGAAAATATATATTTTTTATTAAATAAAAAAAAAAGCTTAACTTTTTAATCAAAAGTATTGTTAATATAAAATGTATTGGGTTTTGTTTTGTTTTAATTATGTATTAATATTAATTTAATTAATTCAGCAATTACATTCCGTTAATGAAAAAATTTTATCTTGGTTTTTTGTAAGGAGAAACATGTGTGTAAAGTGTTTTTTGTTTTTGTTTATTTTTTAAAGTTCCACTTCAGCAATTATATTCTTATTTTTAATAATTTCTTTTTTTTATTTTTTATGATGATTTCATTTCTTTTCTTAATTCCTTATCCCTTTTTTAATTTGCCAGTAACTAAAAAAAGATTTCTCTCTCTCTTTCCTTTTCTTTTCTCTTCTCTTATAATTTTACTTTCTTTGCCATACTAATTTTTTACTAGTTTCATTTTTTGTTTTTCAGCGGAAAGTAATTTAAGTCAGTCTCTTATAATCAAGATACAAATTCAATTCTTTTTGAATTTCTTTTTTTTTTTTTTTTTTGTTATTGTATTGTTAGTTAATTATTATCCAACATTTTCTACTTAATATTAAATTTAATGATGATTTTTTTTTAATGAGCAGTGAATTATTTGTTTGTGATTTGGTTAAAATAATGTAAAATGTTGATCTAATTTAGCCAAATTTTCCTAAACGAGGAGAAAATAAAGAAAAAAAGATTAGAAAGAAATAAAATTTCGAAATAAATAATTACAATAAAAAAATATTTAAGAACTTTTTGACTCGAAAAAATAACAGTTTTTTACCACAATTAAATTTAACTTTCTTAGACTTTTCTCAATATCACCATTTTCATTTTAATTTGAGTTTAATTTTTTTTACAAATGGTCCTGCTATAGACCTGCTTAAGCGATGCAAATTTTTTGTTTAGCAAGAATTAGTGGTGGGACTTGTGCCAGTCCTGGCAACATACTTATGTCAAGACATTGCAGATAAAGTGCCCTTGAGACGATTAAACATGTACGAGTGTTCTCTGTTAATCGCTTACTGCAGATTTGCAAATAAATACACCAATCACCATTAGCATTTGATTTGATATTGTATAATTTTGATACAGAATAAAATGTAAAGTATGAAAAAAAACTGCGGATGAGAAATTGGTTAAAAAAAGCGGGTTCCTTTTGCACTCGAAAATCTCTAAAATTAATTTAGATTTAAGTGTTGGCACAATATAATTGCAGGCAATCAACTATTTCTATGGTAAAACAAGTAAGAATAATAAAAATTGTCCATGGACCTTGCACTTTTCCTAGCACATAGAGCAGTTACTGTAACATAACTGTTATATTACAAGTATATCAGCTCTGAAAATTGAAACAAGCAAGGACCTACTTAGGAGCTGACCAATGTTTTAGTCATAGATAACAGGAGTGCTAGAAAGCAAGCATTGGCTTGCCTTTGCAATCTAACCTAACAATAGCTATTTTTCAATTTGATACCAGTTTCTATACAGGACTTTTAAATAACTTGTTATTGTATAAATAAAAAATAAGATTCGAAATTTCTGTTTAGAGTTTAAATTTGTTCAAAGTTGCTTAAAATCTAAAGAAATAATAGGTCTGTTTCTTTACTCTACTTTGGTATCCCGTGGGATCCCGATTTGCATGAAAATTGTTTTCTTACTTCAAAATTGGGCAAAAGAGAGCGGTTTTGAGAGAATAAAGTTCTTCTTCTTCTTGCACGAAACAGCCCAAACTTTTTCTTCGTGCAAGTTTTTTAAACTTGTGCAAACACAACAAACAAACAAAATACAAAATAAATTATTATTTCTTTTTGTTGAGTTATTGAAAATAATTTTTTTTTATTAAAATAGTCAAAATACTGAGTTTTTATTTTGTGTTTAAAATTTGGATTTTGTGTTCCCGTACTTTTATATAATTTTGTCTCTTTATGAGAGAAAACAATGCTTGCGCTCATTTTCACAAACTTTACTAAAAAAGTAAAGAAACAGACCTAATATTTTGTTTCCAGAGAAATATATTACTAATTGCTTTCCACAGAACCAAGTTTCCCAGATAAAAGATTACCGATTTCTTTTCTTATAAATGCCTTAAATAATTTCATTTGATTAGAAACTGAGTTGACATTTTCAAAAGTTAAACATCTTATCTTATCTATATGTAAAACACAAACCATTTAAAAATATTAATTTTTATTTTTCATTTAAATGACGTCTATGCGTTGCTCGCGTTTTTGTTTTATATATACATTTTTGCGTGTGCGTTTTATAAAATTAGGCCCTAAATGGATTTAAGTGGTTCATTTTTCTAAAATTAAAAAAGAGAAACCTATATTTTTTATTTTTGAAATGAACCTTTAAATTGAAAATGGTGATTTTATTATACTGTTATTATACATTCAAATGACAGTAAAACCTTAATAGAGTTTTAACTTTGAAGAATTTAAAATTATATTGAAAACTTTTTCTAATATCGCCAAAATTTTTGAATTTTAAAAACTTTAGAAAAATAATAAAATATATATAAAAAAAATAATAAAATATATTACAATAAAATTTCTAAGGTTTCTAACAAGCAAAAACCTCTTCAAATAAATTTTAGCAAATAAAATATAGTTCTCCTAGTACCTGATTATAATTTTAATTAAATTTATATTTATATTATAAAAGATGTTTCAAAATTTCACTAAACAAACATGAGTAAACTAACGGAAACTAATGTCAAATTAGTTTTAAAAGATACAAATAGATCAACTACTAATAGAGAAAGGAAAAATACAGCAAACTATAAAAAACATAAATTTACAGTTTAATTATAAAAAAAAAAAGATTTGTGTTGCCACAAACATTTTACAAAATGACTTCTTTCTGTTAACCTGTCTAGTTTTCACTTTCATGCAATGAAAGTAGTCTTTAAAAAAATTTTACTTAATTGTACATGACTAAGAAATAAATACTTATTATTATTATAGAAAATTGTAAGTAACGAAACTTAAACATATTTTCTAAAGGAGTCTTGCAAAATGAACAAATAATTAATTATCTTATATTATCATCTCATATTAACAAACAATTCAGCAATTTCATTTGTTTTAATTTATTATTACTTTAGCCTGGATATTCGCTTGTATTTCAAAATATTATGTCACATATTGTACCTGTTCGAAAATGTATCACCGAGTAATGCACATCGCGAAGTAAATGCTCAGTCAACAAAAAAAAAAAAAAAAAAAAAAAAAAAAAAAAATAATGTTTACAATCAGCCCAACAATAAATAATCTCACGGAAATTTTTTTGTGAGAAAAGATTTCTCGAATTAAAAATATATATATATATATCTGTAATTTGAAGGGAGCTATTTTGCTTAAGTCCGTTTCACACTATAATACTGAGTATAAAGAGTTGTCAAATATCTAAGTATCATGAAAAAGTGTGATAATGAAAGTGAAAGTGAAAGCAAATATCATGTATATGTCAAATAATACGAAAAGGAATTTGACATCCCATAACACACATTCATTTTTAGAATTTTTTCTAAACACTATCAACCGTATGCATAACAAAAACTTAGAACGAGTTTGGCACCCAGTGTGTTTTGTCGTACGGTCTGCCATTTAAAATTATGTAGATAGTTGCGCCGTGATCCATAACCATATTTTGTTTCGGTTTGTACAGCTGTTGCTGGGTTGCTAATCTTTGGCCGAGATAGACTCGGATCGTTCCGTAGCGTAGATCCAATTGTCGTAAAAACTAAAGGTACAATTATGCGAACGTCCACTTAAGCTAACCTAACGGCCGTTTGTTTTTAAATATACTAAAACAATGCAAACGCTTACCGAAGTTAACTGTCACGTTTCCGGAACGCTTCAACCTGTATAAAATAGGTTTTGACGGCATTGTTACGTGACATTCGTAAGACAGTGCTGGAATTCTATGTGTAAAGTACCATTGCGGCACATTTGCCCGTTTTAGGTACTTTTGAAGTAATTGATAATAATTGTATCATTCATCAGTTTTTATCATTTTGCTTAATAAAAGTATAACAAATAAATAGTTATATTAAATACATAATACGATTTTTTAAAATAGATAATTAAATTAGTCAATACATTGCACATATTGCAATGTAAAATATCATTCGAAGCTAATTTAGTACCTTTTCCAAATTTATATGTACGAAACAGTGCCCGCAACTATGCAACAAATCTCAACACTGTTCTGAACAGCTGCCGCAAATTGAAAGTTGTGTTATGTTTTGTAATTTAATATTTTAGTTTTTATAGTTTTTTTTTCCAAAACAATTGTACTTATTTCTTTTCGGGTTTTTGAAATAAAAATTACAAACAAAATTATAATCACACGCGAACAAATTGTGCTGCACAATGTTTTATTTTTGTTTATCTTATTGACATGCGTCACATTTGTAAAGTTTCTATAAGTACATAAACGACCGTACGTTAAAATACGTTAAGTTTTTCTTACATTAACGTTCGCATAACGAGGCCTTAAGTTTGTATTATGCATACGGCCGTATGATTTTTTTTATTTTATTAGGGTTTTTCTGCTGCTCATAACCCAGCCAACCATTAAATGAGCACTGTGAAAAAAGACTCTTAGAAGAACCCACCTAGGGAAATATTTCTGAGCATGCCTTAAAATAGCTCACTATATCTTTAGGGCTATAAATATAAGAGCACTTTATGAGACAAAAAAGCTATAAGAAATAGCCGTTTCTGAAATAAATTAAGCTGAACCAGTTTGTGTACTTTTTATGAACGCAAAAGCTACGAGTAATAAATAAGCAAAGTTTCATTTCGGATTCTCATGGTTTGCTGGGAATTTTCATTCTACTTGAAGTGTAATAGTGTAGAAACAAAATGTATGTTACGTTGGATTTTGACAATCTAATGCAAGTGGCAAGACTTGTATGATAGTGTGAATTGGGCCTTTATTAACATTTTTTTATTTTTCTTTCATAATTCCTCAGAATTTTTGTTAATAGTTGGGCTGAATACTTAAGACGAAAACAATCAAAATGAAAAATTAATAAAATTTCAAATCAATTCTATTCTGACATACGTGTCGGTAAACTTAGCAAGAGGTTAGCATGAGTGAGGGGATTGGGTAAAATCTAAGAGTGCTTTTTCGCATGGTTTGACACTAGAAACCACTGCTCACTGAGGTGCTGCCATGCTAAGGTTTTTGTAATGCAAGCTGTGGCTGTTTGAAAATAACCAAAAATTCATAAAGGAAAAAATACAATAAGGTCTTTCACACAATGGTTACGGTATAAATTTGCATATTGTAAATTTGATATTGATATTGAGGTAGTTTCTGAACTCGTTAGCACGCAATCATTAGGTTAGGTTAGTTAGGTCATTAGGTTAGGTTAGGTTGCACAGGCAGTCGGCGTAATAAGACCGACTCACTTGGGCCCCAAAGGTCCCATTGTGCCACCTGGAAACAGGATGTGCAGGGATCAGATTCAGGTCCCTACGGCACCATCAAAGATCCAAATTCGAACCACCCCGAGGACCGGATTAACAAGTCTATCCTAGCAACATCGCAGACAGATAAGTCTGCAAGACCATGCAGTCTCGGACTGCCTAAGATGGCCGCTCTATTCCCAGAAAGAGCTGGGCAGTGGCAGAGCAGATGCTCCACTGTTTCCTCCTCTTCCTCATCTTGACAACTTGTACAGTAGTCATGATGCGGAAGATTGAATCTCCTAGCATGACTGGCAGTATCCTTATTCACCACATCTTCTGGGGTAGGTTCATCACCCTCCGGAGTCAGGTTACCCCTGTCGTCGCCTCGATAGACACGAAGAAGGATCGTTCCGAAACCGAAGCGGCGCCAGCGGTTCCTGACTCAGCAGGACAACGATCCGTCTGGATGCGCCTTCAGGTTCGGAAACCTATGCTACCTTCCAGTCACTAGTTGGTAGTTCAGGATTTCCTCCCCGAATAAGCTCCATTATATCCTTTGGTTCGGCATTCGTGCCGTGGCTCTATGCCTGCGGGGTATCTATTCGAGAGGTACCACGTCAAGCTTCGCTCCTTTCCATAGGCCTTCCAAAAGATCGACGGCTTGCTTTAATAGCATAGCCGAACGCTCGTTTGAACATGCCATGAGTTTGACACGTCCACGAAATAAACCAGCGTCGTCACATTGAGGGAAGGGACCTGGGTTGTCTCTAATGACCCTCCAGAACACTCTCATCAATTTCTTGCGTACCACCTCCCAGTTAGCGTAGGAGATGGAGCTATCCGCGCCATTCCTGTCGATGACGGCACGTACCAGGTTGCCCTTTGCAACCTGTTTCCAAATACATCAGTATTGCTGTAGATATGCAAGGAGAAGCAAATTTTTGATGCAAAAAATACAAAAGTATTATGTGTCAATACAGTGTTAATGCCTTGTAAATAAAAATTTAGAAAGTCAGCCTTGTTTTTTCCTTTATTTGTCACTGAGCAAGTATGCACTACTATTTTGCCTGGCCGGGGGTTTTTTAAAGTAGTTTATTAAATATTTTGTGTCTTTCAAAGTGCTAGAAATTTTTGTAATGCATTTTATCAAAATTACTATTTATCATATGCATTTCCGAACAGGAACAATCTTTGTTTTCTTTCCCAATGGACAAACAGTTTCCTATTTATATGCGTGTTGAAAGAAAATTTACTAATAAGAAATAAACAAAGCAATATACCTGACCTTTCTTCTTAAGTTCAATTTAACGTTTCAGTTTTACTTAAAAATTTTCAATCAGTTATAGATGTTTAATACGTTTCGTAGAATTAACAAACGTAAACTGCAGCTTGAACAATTAATATACCGAATGCAAAATACCAATCAATATAAAACGTGCTTGACTGTGTAAAAAGTTTTTTTGTTCTTTGGTAAAACCTGAAAAAGAACTATTAAAAAAAAAACAAACAAACAGCAAAACAAAACAGCAAACAAGTACATTGAAATTGGCGAAAAAAAAAAAAACTAAAGTATGCCAAATGATGTGCAATACAAAAAAGATACCCACAACTAAATCATTGTAAATTATTGTAGTTAAATTAATTAAAAAGAAAGTGGATATTTTGATTTGAAAATCGTACTTAAAAATATAAAAAATTTAATGGATTAGAATGAATAGATGAATTTTAGGTGGCGACGGTTTAAATTTATGAGTTTGTTTGTTTGTGTTCTTTTTTGTAAAGCTAAAACATTATGTTAAATATTTAAAGATTTGTTTAGTTTATAGCTTGTTCAGTCATTTGAAGACATAATGTTTCTAATTGTTCTAAACTTGTAATGTCATTTAGTGGGTCTGTTACATTGTTAAGGGATGTTTTCAAAACATCTGAAATTGTCAGAGGAGAATGCTGCTGATGTTGATGATGTTGATAATTTTCATTAAGAGGAGGTAATTTTAAATTAATTTGTAATTGATGATTGTTGCAATTGTTACAAGAGCTAAGACTGTTGCTACTGTTACAATTGTTGTTATTGTTAGTCGTACTACAAACGTTGTTACATTGTTGCAACACAATATTGCTACTATTACTATTACCAACGATAATGCTAACATTAGAATTATTGCTATTATTAGTATTACTACAACTGTTACCAAGACTACTGACATTTAGGTTGCATGAATTGCCAACAGCAGCAGCTGCAGCCGCTAATAGTTGTAATTGTTGTTGCTGTTGTTGTAGAGCATGTTGCTGCTGCTGTTGTTGTTGTTGTTGATGTTGCTGTAACATGACATCATGATTGGTATTAATTAGATTTGAATTATTGTTATTGGTTTGCGTATTATTGTTTGTTATTAGGACTTGGGATGGTGGCGAAACTGGAGCAAGAACATTAACATTAGCAGTTGTTGAGGCAGCTGCTGCTGTTGTTACAGTTGCTGCTGTATGCATGAGATCATCATTACTAACCATTACGACAGCAGCCATTGTTTTCTTCGGCATTGATGGATTTGTTCCAGGAGATAGTTGTTGTTGTTGTTGATGTTGATGTTGCTGTTGTTGTAGAACTTCCATATTGCTGACATTTAAATTGTTGATATTTACTGAAGTTAAACTGGCTTTACGGGACTGCTGTTGTTGTTGATTTGATTTTATCATGTCAGTTGTTAAATCCTCATTTGTTGCCATGTTTGTATTAGATAAAACACCTTGACCCGGTTTAAAAATCATTTTTTGTGGCTGCTGAGGTCCACCAGAGATAACAATTAAATTGTTAAGAGAACGTCTATGATGTTGTTGTTGTTGCTGGTTTAGCTGCTGCTGTTGCTGTTGCTGCTGTGGCAAAGCCGGAAAATGTGCATGTTGTTGCAACATTTGTGGTTGTATCTGTGGTGGTTGCTGCTGCTGTTGCATTTGTTGCTGATGTTTTATTTGTTGCTGTTGTTGTTGATAATTTTGATATGCAGAACTTTTATATGGATTATTGTTGTTGCTGTTGCTATTGTTAATATTAGCATTATTGTTGGTGTTGTGATATTTATCGTATTCATTTATTTGCTGTTGCTGCTGCTGTTGTTGTTGAATTTGTTGATTATGGTGATGTTGCTGTTGCAAACAACTCAATGAAAAATTCAACATATCATTTGAATTTTTACGATGATTTATGCGATCATTACTGCCGTTTTTTTGATCACATTTTCTTGTTTTACCATTCCACCTGGAAAATTGAAAACTAAAAACAATTATTACAAAAAATAAATGAAAGTTGTTTTCTAAAATTTAAAAGTGCGTAAAATTGCGATTTTAAAAAATTTTCATGTAAAAAGTCATACTGACAACCGTGACTTCCTTAAAATTTGCCTGGTTTAGAGAAACCCAATATTAAATTAAAAAAATAAATATTTGTTAAAATTATAAATCAATTCACTTGTGCTAATACAATGGTTTTTCTATAAGGACGTGATGATTATTGACTTTTGAGGATAAACATGGAATTTAGAGGGTGAAAACCGAAAGACTTCCAATTACAATCAGTAGCAAAGAATATCACAATGAATTAGAAGAGTTGCAGAAGAGTAATATTTGAAGAATTTAATCAAGCGTGGATATACATAGAACTCTTCAGGATCTATCAAGAACGTATGAAAACAAAACAATATATCTAAAGATATTTTTTTTAATAATTTTGAATTATTCACTTTATTCGTGCACCATTGAAGTGCAGTGCAGATTTCTATACATCCACTTAATTTGGTTGTAATAAAACAAAATAGCCATATCGCTAAACTTTATAGTGATAGTGAAATAATGCTTTACTATTACCAAGCTGGTAATGGGTAAGAGAAAATTTTGTTTTACTAAAGTTAGTGGTAGCGAAATGCCTAAACAGCACAATCATGAATATTCTTACGAAATTTCTTTCCCATGAAAAAAGTTTTTCTCGAGAAAAGATTCCTCCAGTTATGAATTCCGTAGGAACAAATTAATAAAAAAGTAGCATCATCTTGATTTAAAGGGAGTTATTTTGTCTATTTACATATAATTTTTCTTGTATAATTCATAATCACCCCTATCGTGAACAAAATGTGAAATTTTTATTCCCATGAAATTTTTATTCCCCATGAAGGGAAAATCGCTATCGTGAACTTCATGGGAACGTTTGTTCCCGCTATCAATTCGTACTGAATACAAATTAGAAAGAAGAAAATATAAATAGGGAAAAAAATATTCCAAATTTTTTAAAGTTATAAAAAATTTAGAAATGTTAATGATTGGTGCTATTGTGTTGTTGCAAGAGGAGGAGATACTACAACAGAGAACAATTTTATTTCAAAAACGTGACGTGAAAGACGTTTAAAAGCCCTTGAAGTTACCCTAGACACAAAAGGACCAATCAATGGACCCAAGTGGGCTGTGGGAACACGGCTGCCTGCCTAACCTAACCTAGACATTGCTACTGACCCATTTTTATATCCGATTTTTTCTATCTCCATTTTTTTCATTTAAAAATATTAAAAAAAATCCCCATAAATTTATAACCAATAGATCTCTTTGTTTTGCATCTTGACGAACATGAAGTCAGTCTGCACTGCAGTAACTGATATCGAATTTAAAAAATGTGTTATTGATGTAAATATTCTAATTAAAACACATAAAAGCTGGCATAATGTATGCAGTTTCCCAGCAAAATTTAAGTGAACAAATCTAAGGCGAAAGTGAAAAACTTTCGAGGGAAAAAATCAGTTACGATAAGGGGAATTTTTGTTTACGTGAAAAATTGTTCACTGAATTATTCACGATTGCAATTTAGGGAAAAAATACCGAGTGAAAATATATTCATGATAGGGGTGAATACCTACTTCTTTTCCCCGATTTTTTTTCACTTTCCGCAGTCAATCAAAAGGGGAAAAAACTTATAATGGGAGAAGACGAAATAGTGAAAAAACTCGCACGGAATTTTTGTTTATAATTGGGCGTAAAGTAATTTCCTTATGTATGTATAAAATGTCTTGTCAATCCTGAATGAATACTCTTTGTTATTCGCAGAGAACAGAACACAAGTTATAAAAAAGTGGGACATTCTCTTTTTAACA
Organism: Gymnosoma rotundatum; assembly: GCA_916610165.2. Taxonomy (NCBI): domain Eukaryota; kingdom Metazoa; phylum Arthropoda; class Insecta; order Diptera; family Tachinidae; genus Gymnosoma; species Gymnosoma rotundatum. The sequence continues at coordinate 39,885,203 of OU744338.1, forward strand.
GCTGACAGATTTGTTTGTCCTTTATAATAATAAAAAAAAACTTAAAGATATGCTGCGATTTCAAGATCTAAAAAAACCGAATTGAATTAAATTAAACTACGGGAATTTTTTATATTATATTAAATAATTTTCAAAATAAAATCTTTTTTTCGTGCTATTTTCTATTATCCCGAATAATTATTTAAATTACCGATATTGATTACTGAGGGTCAAAGCATGTCTCGATGGCCATTTTGTTACCGCTTACTTAACTCTTCAGGAAACTTCTGACAAACATTTTAAATAAACTAAAAATTTTTGTCCAAACAATAAAGCAAAGACAAAAATCAAAGTTTAAGCAAAAACAACACTAACCAACAGTTATTCTATTTTTCTTTTTCCACTGTATTATTTTTTTAGATTTTATTTTAAAAATTAATTAATATAATAAAAAAAAAATCCCGTTGTTTAATTTAATTCAATATTAGCAAAGTGTCCCTGCATATAAATAAATTATCGTAGTGACGAAATTCCATGTAAGCAAAAAAGCATTAAAAATAAATTTGCAAAAATAGTGGAAGCTTAATTTAACGATGGAACTGAATGCGAAAATGCAGCAATAGCAAACATACACACGCCGTGTTTGCTATTGCCCCATCATCTGAAGAGACCCCTTGTTTAAAACTTAATACAACTAAAATCATGTTGCTTTGATCGTTGGCTCGTTTGTAGCTTTCATGTTCTACTAATATATAATTCGAATCGAAAGAAACTGTTTGGAATCGTAATGTAAAAAATGTACAAACTAGAACACTTTTTCTTTCGAATCGAACTACAGAGGAGAACTCCAGCTTAACCATTTTTGTATTGCTTCTAGATTAGACAGAAGAAGATACGAAAACTGTTCGATTTATATATCAATGTTGGCCGTTTGAAAAAAAAAACAACATAAACTGTAATGCCTTTGCTATTTATTCAATTAAATATATTGGTCAACAAATGTTTTTTTTGTATATTCATTGCCAGCAAGATACTTAGTGTGAATTAAAAAAAAGCTAAATCTTCCGGCTATAAAGCATTTATATATTTGTTCATATCTAGATGAAAAACAGTGGTTTTTACTGAAAGAGGCACTTCTCTATAAATCAACAATTAAATGAGAATTATAATTTAGGGTTAACTTTATAACACATTTTCTAGTGTATTGACTTAAGACTTGAGGGCTTCTTTAACCATTAATTTTAATTTCTTATTAAAGTTTTTATTTTTAATTGCTTCAACTTACCTTGGCTTATTTAAATTGCCATTGCTACCATTTTTGGTATGATGAATTTTTGGCGTCATAGACATTTTCAATTTAGATAATTTGAATTTTAATTCTTTCAATTGATTGACATGATTTACAAATGCCTCATTATGTATGGATCGATCCAATATCCATAATATAACACTAATATTATCGTCATCAACAACCGCATATGGATCCTTTTGAGCAATTGTACAAACTAAACAGAAGAAAGAGAGAGAGAGAGAGAGAGAGAAGATACAGAAAACGTATAAATATTTACGATATTTAAATTGTTTCGCTAACTACATGTTGGTTCATACACTCATATACCGTTACTTTTGTAGACTTACCCAAGTCCACAACTTTTAAAAACATTAGAGCAACATTGTCTTCACCACAGCTGCTATTGACCAATTCTATGGGTTTCATTGGAGTCAAAACAATATTGGCCAATTCTTCAACAGCTGCCTGCAGCTTAAGCTGACCATTGATTAATTCCTGCTCCATTTTGGCTAAATGTTGGCAACGTTCCTTTAATTTTTCTATGCACAATGCCAATTTGTGGGAAGCACCTTTGGTAACGCCTAAACTTTGCAAATACTCCTCACTGATTTGCAACATATCTTCGTAGGTCATATTTTTAAAAAGTTCGATGTATTTATGAAGACGCAATGATTTCAGCCACAATCCAATGCTGGACATACCAACGTTACGTGTTTGGAATTTTATGTAATTTGGTTTAAAATCATCCAAACGGGTATCGGAGCCACTATTTGTCAGCGAACCGCGATGATGTTCGATAGAGAGGGAAAAACTACGTGGTTTATTGGCGAATTGAGCCAAATTTTCTGTCGAATTGGAACAGTTGTCGTTGACTGTAATCACGGAAGAATTAGATGATGATGCTGAAGAGGATATTGTTTGAGTGGTAAGACTGTTGGAACGCCTTGTTTTTAAGGCTACAAATTTGCTGTCTAAACTCCAGCGATTGATATCTAAGTGGTCAGTGCAATTGCTCATTAGTATTGAAGCGTAACCCATTTGTTGGTGGGGCTAAAACAAAAGGAATTTTATTATTTTTTCCTCTTCTTTATTAATTCTCTTAAACTCACCTGCATTTGGAGGGGATTGCAGCTGGTTGTGTTGCTGCAGCTATCGCTATTGTTTACTGCATTTGGATTTGGATCAAAATCTAAGATTTCTGTGCCATTCTTTGAGAATGAGGTGTCATGATCATCGATGCCGTTTATTTGACCACCACAATTGTTATTATTAATTATGTTAATAATGGGATTTGTTTGTGGTCCAAAAATATTTGGTGTCGTAGCCACCGATGAAACTGAAGCTGCTGTAGCTGAGGCAGCCGCAGCCGCTGCCGCCACACCATTTACCAATGAAGAATCGTTGCAGTCCACCGCAGCAGTGAATGAATCAACGATAGAGGTCCCAACGATATTAAGACCTAAACTGTTTTGACTAGAGGCTAAATCGTTCAGCGTAATACCATTCAAGTTATCACAGAGTTGATCGGCAATAGTTGAACCAACAATAATACCACCTCCACCGCTTGTATTATTTGACACTGTATTTGGATTAACCACTAACGATGGCCAATCCGAATTTACTGCAGCTTTTGTAAACTGTGGATGCTGTTGTTGTTGTTGTTGCTGTTGCTGTCTACTTGGCGGTTGAATAGTTTGCCAATCGTTATTGCGATTTCCCATCATTGAATTATTTGAAATTGTAGATCCATTACAATTCTGTGTCAAGTTACCGAATGTAGCTGAGGCTGCAGGAACATTTGAAGCACTCGAAGGAATTGAAATTGCGGACGATGATGATGATGACGTAACTGATGAACCTGAAGTTGTCATTGTTGGGTTATTATCCAGCAAAATACCGCCAACTAGACTATTTTGATTTTGCAAATACGGGGCATGTACTGCTGGCATGCCCATATAATGAGAAGGTGGACAGTTGTTGAAGTTGTTAAGGTGATCTTCTAAATGCCTTAGCCAAACATTTAGGTTTCTGGAATTATATTTATTTAAAGAACATTATTTAAAAACGTAACCAACCACTTGAAGACAACTTACCTTCGATCATCGCTTGATACGGCTGGGTGTATGAGCATATAGGAGAATATCTGTTGCACCAATTCAGTAGGCACAATTTGTCTGATTGTATCCTTTACCGCCAATGGTATCAATGATAAATAATTTAATTTCGCCTCATCATTACCCGGTTTAAGTAGAGGTAACATATTCAATACCTCATGTAAAATATCCTCTTTTTTACCATACAATTTGCGTTCATCACAATGAGTTATATGAAAATCTGTTCCGTAGCAAGTTATTGAATCCTTATCTGATGAGGAAGACGACAATGTATCGACTAAATCGCCCAAGTGAAATGTTTTGTAGGCATTCAATAGATTTTGTAAATACGATGGATTATTGGCATTCATATCTACAACAACTGTACTCAGATTAGATGTTGAACCCATGTTTTGTGTCAGTGTATTATCAATGGAATATTGTAGAAACTTTAAGCTGGGATAACGTAAGCGTTTAAGAAGAGCATACATTACAACAGTACGCTCACAGTCATTCCATCTCTCGAAGAGATTTGTTACTGTATTAACCTGTTCACATAATGCATTACCGTTGGCATTTGTGATATTAACACTACCACTATTGGCCGTTGATGTTGTAGACAGGCATGAGGATGTGGACGATGCTGAGGATGATGAAGAAGATGATGCTGATGATGAGGTCACTATATTAATGTTATTATTGGCATTTGTGGTATTAGTTGTTTGGTTTTCAATTGTATTTGTAGTATATTTCATATTGAAGTTTCTTTTCTCTATTACAGTAGAAATTGTAGCGGATATTTGTATTTTTGGCTTTTTTTTTTTCTTTTTCTCTTGTAGGTGTGATTAAGATGATAGATTGCTTAATCTGTGTTGCTTCAGTTTTAGATTGTTGTGTTATTATTATTAAAACAAATGTATAATGGTATATTTTTCTCCCGTTTTCTATCAGCAGGTCGTGGTATTAGTCTAAAAATATAAGAAATTCATTCATAGTGATGAAATCAAAAATTGCTCAAGTATTTAAATTTTTTAATTAAATTCTTTAAATTAAAATTAGTTAATAATTAAAATTAAATGGATTTTTGTACTTTATTTTCAAAATTATTTTGGGAATTTTTATAATAATATTTATTAAATTATGCTAATATCTCATAACATTTTTAAATAAAACTGCAATTTATTTGTTGGTTAGAAAAGCAGGTATCTATACGTATTTCGCCGGTAGTTTTTATGTTTAATACGCCTTACGTCTGCATTAAGAGTCGGCATGTAACCAATCTAACCCAGAAGGGAATGTTATTAAAAATAAAAACGTGGCTTGTTTTTTTAGTAATTTTTTTTAAGCCTTAATATTTCTGTATTGGTTTTATAATAACTCTCATGTTGTTTTTGAAGTTTTTATACTTAAAGGAAATGTTTTTGGTTTTTCTACAAATTTGGATATAGGTTTCCTAATGAGCTGGCTTTAAGAACCGACGATATAGGTATAGATATATGCTATTCCAAACAAATAAATTGCATTTTTATTTAAAAATTTTATTTACTTACTTTTTAAGCAATAGGTCTTTTTATGTTTATATATATTTTTGATACGAGGGCTGCTATATATATTTCTGGACTGGTAGCACTGAGTGCTGCCAAGTGCAATCTGACATTTCCATTGGAAAGTTTGTCATTTTTTAGCATAATCGTACTCAAAACGTTTTGACGTACGACCATTATTTGTGTTGTTTACAGTGACTTGAAAAAATTAATACAGAAAAAAATGGAATTAACTCGTGAACATTTTCGTGCCATCATTTTTCACAAGTTTCGACGTGGATTATCACGACAAGAGTGCATTGATGAACTTAAATCTTTGTATGGCGATGAAGCACCATCCTATAGCACTGTGAAAAATTGGTATAATGAATTTAATCGTGGCTGGAGCTCGCTCAAAGACGAATTCCGTGAAGGTCGTCCAAAAACGGCTGTTGTGCCAGAGAACATTGATGCCGTGCGTGAACTCATAATGCAAGATCGACATGCGACATACCGAGAGATAGAGACATCCTTGGACATTTCTTCCACCAGCATACATTCGATACTGCATGAACACCTGGCCGTAAAAAAGGTTTGTTCTCGTTGGATCCCGCACAATTTGAAAGTCGGTCACTTCTGAGTGGTACACTACAATTTGTTTGCCTAAAGTCATCGGAGAAATTCGAAAAACCAACAAGAGAAGATGAATCATTGTTCACCATGACTATGCGAGCTCTCACACATCGGCTCAACCAGAGCGTTTTTGACCGGCCAAAACGTCGAATTAATGGGTCATCCGCCGTACAGCCCTGACCTGGCACCTAATGACTTCTTCTTGTTTCCGCACATCAAGAAAAAAATGCGTGGTCAACGACTTTCGTCGCAAGAAGAAGCTGTTGAAGTGTTCAAAAACCATGTTTTAGAGGTGTCTCAATCGGAGTGGAAAAAGTGCTTCGACAACTGGTTTGAGCGCATGCAAAAGTGTATAAATCATGCTGGAGAATACTTTGAAATACAATAAAACCATTTTTGATTATAAATATTCGCATTTTCACTATTTGGCCAGAAATATATAGAGCAGCCCTCGTATTTCGCTACTTCATTGTGTAGCATCATCAGGAAAACAAATATTTATTTAATTAAAAAAAAACAACAACAAACAAATTTCAAAAAACAAAAAATTATTTTGTCATATAAAAAATTTTTTTATAGCAAATACAAAGTACAAAATTATTTCTTTATTATTTATTTACTACATGTCTATAAATCTGAGCCACATTATCTATGTCTGCCTTAAAATTAAATTTCTGTGCTGTTGGTGTATTAATAATTTGTAACATCCCTGAAATATAAGGTCTTTTATAATTGTTTTCAATATTTATTACTGAAACATTTTCTAAATTGGGATAGTGATTTAATTTGGCACAATGGGACGATAATGCAGTTTTTTGTGAATTAATATTTCTATATCTAAAATCGGCGCTTGGCCATATTTTCCGAGTTACGGAGCTCTGAAATTTTGACATTTTTTAAAATATCAATATGGGTATAATTTTAAAGCTTTTGAAGAGATCTTTAACCCTTTCGGGACTACTGGGATAATACGTCCCAGCAATTTTCAAACTGTCGTATTTTCCTTATTTTCAATGCAATCGCCAAGGAGGTAGAACTGCCAAACGTCCAAAAACGGATAGCATCAATATTGGAGACCACTTGCCAGTAGAGCAAGAGAAGCGTTGTCGCTGTGTCCGCTGTTCTTCACTTGGCATAGAAAAGCGAACAAAGATGATATGCTCAGATTGTAACAACGCCTTATGTTAAAAGTGTTTTGGGCCATTCCACAAATAAATACCTAATTACATTCCTAAAATGTTAAAAATAAATGTAAACTTTTATCTCAATCTAATAATATTTATATTTTAGTTGTCTTTTTAATTTCGAATCGCTCTTCGAGAACACTGATTGTGATTTTAATCCCGATGAAAACACTTGTTGGGATTATATGTCCCAGGATAAAAGGACGAATTTAAAATTTTTAAGTATGGAGAACATAATACTTTTATTATACCTTGTAGAATATGAAAAAAATTTTACCATACATAATTTGGTTTTCAAAATAAAACTCCGTCCCGAAAGGGTTAAGGAAATACTAAAATTTTTTTAAAAATGCGTAACCCATTATGAGCCGATGTCATTTTTATGTAAAATTATAAATATGCAGTACCAAAAAAACTAGATTTAAATAGATAGAATATAGCACTCTACTTATTTAATATTTATTTTTTAGTGAACCGCTACGTATTGAACTGACACATTTTGATAAATAAGTTTAAGGTCACTGGAAAACTGCATTTATCATGCTACAACATGCGTGCAAACGTAATATGTGCATGTTGTTCCCTCTTTATTTTTCCAAAAATTTAATAAAGTATTTTCCCTTCAGTTATTAATATTCTTAATCTTGTCGATTTTTTATAAAAATTATTCTGGCATCCATAGCACTTGAACTAGTATGTGACGAAAATGTGCAAATTAGTGGTTTTGGTATATTTATGTTTGTGGTTATTGTTACTTATTTTGTTGTTGTTTTCACTTGATCTAGTTTTTTTTTTGTATTAAGTAAAATTTTTGTTTTTGTAGGATGATTATTTTTTTGTTTTCTCTCTTATTTAATTTTTGTTTTGATTTCTTTTTACATTTTCGAACTTTTATAGTAAATATGCAACAATATCCACACAATAACGATTTTGCTTTTTTCTTTCTAGTTGTAGTTTCGTTTGTACTGTTTCTATTTATTTTGTAACGACATTGAAGGTATTGACAAAAAACTGTTACAAATGTACAAAGTTATTCATTTAATGTTTGTTGCTTTTGTTTGGCTTTGTTTGATGGTCAATTACAGTTATACCGTAAAATTATGAACATATGTACGTAGGTATATGCTTATTTATATATCAATATGTACATACATACATATGTAAGCTCACAGAAATTAAAAATACAAGTCATTCATTTAAAGTCTCTTTTTTTCCATGTTTTCTTTTATTTTAATTATTTTATTCGTTTGTATGTTTTTAGCCGGCAAAAAAAAACAGCAAATCAGTATGTTCAAACAAAAATTTAATAAGTATTTCATTATCAACATAAAAAGCAACACATTTGCGGAACTCACTCAAATATTGTCTTCGAGTTCAAAGTTCTGTATTAAAAATACATAATGACGAAGCCAACGACAGCGACAACAGAGGACGGTATTGTTTCCGAAGCCTGAAGTCGCTGAAAGATAGTACAGACAGAATTAAATAAATACGAGTGCCTTAACTTTTTTAAAGTCAGATTTGTTTTTTAATTATAATGAGTCATCTTTGTGGGGGCAATTAAACGCATACATAAGTATGTGTGCTTAAACAAGAATAATTTGGAAGCGTGTGCGTGTACGATTTTGGTATTTTTATTTTAAAATTGGACTCGAAAATAAAAACACAAATTTATGATAAAACAGCGATACACAATGTGCAGCTTTATAACGAAAATACTTTAAGCTTCTAAAAAGTGCATATTCGAAACCAACGATACGGCGTTGCATATGTCTCTTTTTAGGGTTTTCTAAGTGCTGATAGAATGTATAACTCTTTATAGCATTCGTCTACCATGTGACTTCACTCTAAACTAAGTAAGTCCTCACCGTCATCTATTCATCAGATGCAATTTATTATAATTTCATTAAAATCGAGTATTTGGCGGAAGAACTTAAACAAAGTGCCGCAGTTAGCAGGTTCTGAAGAAATGATTTGCCATAGATGCAATAAGTTTCTCAACGAATACCCTTCAGTGATTGTAAAAAATGACAGGCTCATACCCAGGTAAATAAGACCAACATTAGTAAAATTAGGAGGCGGATAGTGAAGTATTCAGATGTGCTACCGTGAGCGAATAGTCACCAGGACATTAAATTTAGATGCAGACGAACACAAAAGCCTTAATGAATTTATATTAAAGTACTAATAGGTCTACACACTTATGCCCTATAGATCTGTCGTAAAACAGACTAAGGGTGCGCAATTACTCACGCTCGAAATGCCACATAATAAAAAAATAACATAATTGATATAATTAACTTCTCAATTTCAGCAGAGTTGTTAAAAAAAAAAAAACAGCGAAAACAGTAACATTTAATTTTTATACATAAATAGCTCATTTTTTCTTATTGATCCTCCTTTTAAAAAATTCATAGGCGACTAAACTTTCCAGATAAGGTTCTGTCTACATTTGAGATTTAATTCAAATCGTTTCAGCCGTATAAAAAGGCCCTTTTTTCCTACATCGCTCTGGCTGAAAAGGTATGGGCTATTGCATCATTTTAAAGAGAATCTATCTATTTTTCGAATTTCAATAAAATAAGTTCAGCCGAGTAGCAACACGAGTGCTACATTCAGCTATTTCGAATCTTATACACCCTTTACCAAAAGAATTAATGTGTTTTTTTTAGAAAATTTTTAAAATGTTGATAATTTTTAGTTATTTTTTGTACAGTTTTGGTTTTTAATGAAATTTCAAAGTACGAGGGCTGCTCTATATATTTCTGGCCTAATAGTGAAAATGCGAATATTTATAATCAAAAATGGTTTTATTGTTTTTCAAAGTATTCTCCAGCATGATTTATACACTTTTGCATGCGCTCAAACCAGTTGTCGAAGCACTTTTTCCACTCCGATTGAGACACCTCTAAAACATGGTTTTTGAACACTTCAACAACTTCTTCTGGCGACGAAAATCGTTGACCACGCATTTTTTTCTTGATGTGCGGAAACAAGAAGAAGTCATTAGGTGCCAGGTCAGGGCTGTACGGCGGATGACCCATTAATTCGACGTTTTGGCCGGTCAAAAACGCTCTGGTTTGAGCCGATGTGTGAGAACTCGCATTGTCATGGTGAACAATGATTCGTCTTCTCTTGTTGGTTTTTCGAATTTCTCCGATGACTTCAGGCAAACTACAAACTACACTACACTACAATTGTACCACTCAGAAGTGACCGTCCTACGCTGCTCAGGCGGAACAGTCGCCACATGACCAGTTTTGCCGAAGAAACAGGCGACCATTTGCTTCGAAGTGCTTCTTCCACGAACAACTTTCGTTGGATTTTGCTCGTCTTTGAAGACCCACACGGTCGATTGTTGTTTCGTTTCGGGCTCATACGCATAGATCCATGATTCGTCACCTGTGACGATCTTATAAACGTCTTTTGAAGCACCGCAATCGTATTTTTGCAACATTTCTTTGCACCAATCGACACGAGCCTTTTTTTGAGCGACTTTCAAATTGTGCGGGATCCAACGAGAACAAACCATTTTTACGGCCAGGTGTTCATGCAGTATCTGATCTTGCATTATGATCTTGCACTATGAGTTCACGCACGTCATCAGTGTTCTCTGGCACAACAGCCGTTTATGGACGACCTTCACGGAATCCGTCTTTGAGTGAGCTTCGGCCACGATTAAATTCATTATACAAATTTTCACAGTGCTATAGGATGGTAATTCATCGCCATACAAATATTTAAGTTCATCAATGCACTCTTGTCGTGATAATCCACGTCGAAAGTTGTGAAAAATGATGACACGAAAATGTTTACGAATTTAATTCCATTTTTTCTATATTAATTATTTCAAGTCACTGTAAACAACACAAATAATGGTCGTACGTCAAAACGTTTTGAGTACGATTATGCTTAAAAATGACAAACTTTCCAATGGAAATGTCAGATTGCACTTGGCAGCACTCAGTGTTGCCAGGCCAGAAATATATATAGCAGCCCTCGTACAATTTTTTTTGGAAAAATTAAAATTTATGGTGAAGTTTTCGTGAAAATAAATATTTTGGTGAAATTAATTTTTTTTTTAAGTGAAATTCCATTTTTTGTAAAGTAATATAGATTTTCTTTTTTGCAAAATTTTTGGTTTTAATAAAATTAAAATTTTTTATTGCAAGAACAGTTTTTTAGCAAAGTGTAATATTTTTGGTGAAATATTGGTGAAAATATAATATTTTGGTTAATTTTATTTATTTATGTTTTTTTTTATGAATTTTTGGTTTTCAATACAACAAATTAAAAAATAGTTATAATAAAAAGCACAAATTATCTGTAAAATCTAGAAAAAAGAGACACTCAACTATTTATGCTAAATTTCAATAGCACTTCTTTTGAAACTATTTCGAGAGAATGGTGGTCTTAAATTATCTTTAGCTCATCGGGCATGATAAAGATGATTTCAGACTGATTACGGACAGACAACGGACATTGCTTAATCCACTACTTAATAAGGTCAGAAATAAATATCGTAGAAATTACAAACCACCTGTGGTGAGACGCATATAAAGATTACCACATAAGAACAGTGTAGATTTAGTAAACGCAACCCTTGATAAGCGCAACAACTAATGCAAACTAATAGTTACTAATTATATAGTAGGTATATATAAACGTATATAACGTATAACGAATATAAGAATGTAAACGTAGTATATAGTGTATGCTACGTTTATATGCACATCTTATTCGTAAATAACAAGAGTGCTATATTCGGTTATGCCGAATCTTATATACCCTTTATCATCTATGTTAATCTAGTTTAGTGAAGTTACTCCAATCAAAAAAGCTAATATTAGGGTGACAGAGAATTAAAAAATAAAAAAAATAATAATTTATAGTTTTACATAAAAATAACATCGGCTCTTAGTGGGTTAAGAGTTTTAAAAAAATTTTAGTATTTCCTTAAAGATCTATTCAAAGGCTTGAAAATAATACCCATATTGATACATCAAAAAATTTGAAAATTTAAGAGCCCCGTAACTCAAAAAATGTGGGTGAGCGCCAATTTTTTCACATAATGTTTCACATGATTTTTTTAATTATCTATCGCCCCATATATTTATATTTTCGATTGGAGTTGCTTTAATGTTCCAAATGACATGAAAAGATTAGGGGTAGGCGTTGTGTTTTGCCTGCTGCCACAAAGGACATGGACCGATAATGTTGATTTCCAATAGCACTCTTTCGACAATATATCTGATCGATTGACATATTAAGTTTTTTTGACCTTCCGTGTGTAATTTCTACATATCCATTTCCGACCCCATAAATGATATCGCTCATTTACTTCAAGAACGTCATAACTCAAAAAAAAATTCATATCGAGATAATCGCAGCTTAAGTTTTTGACTCGTTCTCACCATCGAGAAAAATATTAGACTGTAAAGTTTCCACTACAATAAGTAAAATGATTCATAAATAAAAAATTTATTTAAGAAAACTTTCATCAATTATATATTAACCCTTTCGGGACTACTGGGATAATACGTCCCAGCAATTTTCAAACTGTCTTTTTTCTTTATTTTCAACGCAATCGCCAGGGAGGTAGAACTGCCAAACGTCCAAAAACGGATAGCATCAATATTGGAGACCACTTGCCAGTAGAGCAAGAGAAGCGTTGTCGCTGTGTCCGCTGTTCTTCACTTGGCATAGAAAAGCGAACAAAGATGATATGCTCAGATTGTAACAACGCCTTATGTTACAAGTGTTTTGGGCCATTCCACAAATAAATACCTAATTACATTCCTAAAATGTTAAAAATAAATGTAAACTTTTATCTCAATCTAATAATATATATATTTTAGTTGTCTTTTTAATTTCGAATCGCTCTTCGAGAACACTGATTGTGATTTTATGTCCGATGAAAACACTTGTTGGGATTATATGTCCCAGGATAAAAGGACGAATTTAAAATTTTTAAGTATGGAGAACATAATACTTTTATCATACCTTTTAGAATATGAAAAAAATTTTACCATACATAATTTGGTTTGCAAAATAACACTCCGTCCCGAAAGGGTTAAAGGGGAGCTCTTGGACAAACTATGTTCATAGGATGTTTGAATTATGACGTTATGCCTGTAAAAATATATCCGATACTGTGTCGCAAATTAAAATGAGTCATTATTTCTGAAAACAAAAATGGAGTTTTACTTAATAATATTTTTCATCAACACAGCCATAACTCAAGAAAATAAATCATTATATGCAAAAAGTCGACACATTTTGAGAATATCTCTTTTCATTTATAGAGTCACAAAACGAAATGTGACGATGTTGTAGAAAGCGATATAATTTTTACGTTATGAAGTTTACTCAACAACTTCAAATGTGTCGTTCTCACTGACAAACAAAATTACCAAACATGAAATAAAATAATAACTTATTCTCTTAAAACGTGGAAAACGTACAAAAGACATAAAGATAAAACTTATACACAATATAAAGCATAAAATGGCGAACAATTCTGTATGATTAACTGAAAAATTTGAAATTTTAAGTTATGACGTTCCATAAGTAAATGAGCGATATATATTCTGAGTTCTTATGCATAGCAAAGTCCATTGAGCGATGTCTGTCACTTCGTGTTCGGATTGAAATCAACTTTGCCAAGGCACTAGATGAGCTAGAGAAAATTTAAATACGCCAATCGATCAGACATAGTTTCGGAAATTTTGCTATTGAGGCAGTAGGTAAAACAGCACGCTTGCCTATAATTCTTCCATATCATTTGGAAAAAATTTAGTTTATCGAAGTAACTCCAATCAAAAAAAAAAAAACAAAAACAAATATATGGGGCGATAGAAAATTAAAAATAAGAAAAAAATTATCAAGTGAAAAAACGGCGCTCGCCCATATTTTCTAAGTTATGGGTCTCTTGTCATAGAAAAGTATCATTGTGCACCACATTTTTTGAGATGTAAAAACGGGTATAATTTAAAAGCTTTTGAAGAGACTTTAAGGAAATACAAAATTTTTTTTCTTTTCTCTGTCAGCCTAAAATTTTATTTTAAGTTTTTTCTAGATTGGAGTTACTTCACTTAACTAGATTAACATATATGGTGAAGGGTATATAAGATTCGGCATAGCCGAATACCGCACTCTTAATTGTTTATTTTAATTTTTTTTATAAATAAATTTAAAACTATACACGAATGCATGAAATCCTATGCTTACCAATATTCTAGGAATGACAATTTTTTGCGTGGTGCTTCTGTTATTTAAACTAACGTAGTTAAAAAAGTTTTTGTTTGTGAATAGTAGCGTTTGATCCAACGTTTATCTACAAGGGTAAGGAAGGATAGCTGCCCTTTTGAGGACAGAATAAGTGATTAGATTAACGTCTGTACCTGGCAGTAAGCCCTTACCAGACGGTGGTCAAACCACTATTTTGTGCAATTTTAAGACTATGGCTTGCAGGACCATGAATCTACCCCTTGCTATAGGGTCGGAGCCTATCTTTAAACTCCTCTGTTGAGAGTGCAACAACACATTTCAGTCTATTCCAAGCCAGACCCGCAGAGATAGACACATTAAACCACAACCACCAAGTGTACCCCGAAGGAACCTCACCAATAACCGGCTCCAGAGATGGGTGGCTCTCTGTATGGGCTACCAGTTCCCGTGGTGCCAGTTAATTAAGGCTATTATTACTCATACGTTATCATTAAGGAAACTGGTAAAATCCTTCGACATTACCCAACTGTCTATCTAGCATCAGTGCCTGCACACCGGAAAACTGGTTCCCCCTATACCCCCGAGGACCCTCGTCTTCACCGAGGTTAGGTCACCACAAACTCTTGGTGCCCCCGCGGGGGGGGGGGAGGGGGAAGGGTCCTTTGGGTACATTTATACATATGTATATCATCTAAAAGAAACACAGTAGGAAAATTTACAGTAAAAACTCAATTTTCGTAACAAATTTAGTTTCCTCAGCAGCACAAACAAGGTTAAAAAATTGTAAAAAGAAAACAATCAAATTTAATAAAAAGAGCAATTATTGTAGTCTTAAAAACGGAGTAGTAGACTTTTTTCGATTACTGTATATATATATATATATGTATATATCTTGTTGTTGTCAAGGTTTATTTGCTTTAGATAAATGCTTTTTCGTAAAAAGAATTTCCAAAATAATATTTAATTTTAAAATTATCTTTCTAAAAATTGTTATCTAACTTTAAAAATAAAATATTGTTAAGTAACTACTAATTATTTATTTTTTGCCGCCAGTTAGTTTTATGGCTAACTTGTCAAATCTTTAAGATTTCCTATTTTTTTGTGAATTATTAATTTTAAAACTGAATTTTTTCCTTTAAGTAATAAAGTGTTTTTGAAAAAAAGAACACGTAGTTAGTAACGAAAATTGAAGCTGTTACTAACCGTGAGTGGTTTTTATAATTACACTAGCTAAAACCCGGTGCGCTTTAATACGACACACATTGTCACTTTTTATGGGAGGTACAACTTCCTTCATTTTAATTCAAGTAATTTGTTGCTTAAGTATGAAGATTAATGTGTGAGTTATTCATTAATTATTTCAGGACTCTAGGTGTTATAGTTCTTTGCGCACACGGTAATAATATTTCACATTGTAAAAGCGGTACAATGTCCGCTATTCCACTCCTGCCCGTTTTTTGTTTGCTTATGCAGAACTCTACCTATTATAGTTCCCTAGGTAAGGAGTGAGGTATCAGTTATTTGCCAAACTAAGGGAATCAATATAGCGGTTTTCGGGGCTTTAACTACTATAGTTTTCAAGCTGCTCGATATAAATTATTTTTTTATGGCAAATGCCACGCCTACTTGAATTATCGAAAAAATAAAATAGCGAGTAGCCAAATGCGAAAATTTTGAAGGTTAATTTTTAATGGAAATCGTTTGTTTAACGTGAGCGTAAAAGGGAAAACAAAAAATCGCCTTGCCTATTAATGATATAGAAAAGCAGTTCATTATTAGCTGGATTAAATATCGGTAATATAATAATAACCAAATATAATACAACCAGCAGTCGAGTGTTTTCATCAAATAAATTTCTAGAAATTGAAAACTAACGAAAAATAGAAAATACCTTATAAATAAAAAAATTTTTGATAAAAAATATAAATAAAAAAATTTTTGATACTAAAAATTATAAAATACATCACAAAAATATATATAAATAAATTATTATAATAAATAAAAACTCTATACCTCAAATAAAAAAAGAAAAATATATAACAACAATAATATTTAGGAACCAACAACATAAAACCATATGAATAGAAAAAAAAATCAAATTGAATAAATGCAACTTAGTATTTATTGTGCAAATAGTACTTTTCTTAATACAATAGGAATTTGAACAATATGTACAGCGATTCGCTGCAAAAATATATATACACATAGAGTATCTTTAATAAAATATATAAAAATAAAATATAAATACGATCTACATGCAATAATACAAGTAATAAATCCACGACATGAGCTAAATAAATAAATATTTTATTTATTCAACAAATTGCTAATGAAATACATAATAATATTAAAAATATATTTATTTCGTCGCCTTAAACCGAAAAGGCCGTTACTGCATAGAAAAAGAAAACTGGTGATCTTGTGAATCACAAAAAAAAAAAAAAAAAAACATTTACAAATTTCATTTCATTTCATTTCGTTTTTTTTTTTTTTTTTTAATTTTTATTTCCGAACCCATAAAGTACTTATATGTATATATCTCTTAAACCATTATTTGTAGACGCGTGAAAATTGTACAGAGAAGAAATTGAAAAATTGAAATGAAGGTACACCGGTAATAACGTGATTTTCACATGTATGGCCTTCGACTTGAAAAAAGGAGGTTATAAATTCGACTGAATGTTGCTTTTTTATGTTTGTGCCTTCATAAATCAGTCACTTCTTGATCGATTTTAAAAATTTCTATTTTATTTGAAAGGTAATGCTTACAGATTGGTCCCGTTTTAAAAAACAGTTCAAAATCTTAAAAATTAAACGGTGACTCCATACAACATACAGGTATTTGTATGTGCATTATGAACCGTAAAGGGCACCATCACTGTAGCTCCCAACGGCAAAAAGTAATACAAAGACTACAGATTAAAGGGTGTCCCCATAGGTTACGTTAATTGACCTATATGGGCCTATCTTTCGAACCGTTATAGAAAAAACGCTTGCAAATTGGACAGAATGTCCATTGCTATGACCGTTTTAGTTACAAGTATTAATATTAAACATTAAAGGGTTCCCCAATAGTTCATTTAATTTTTTGTATATGGCCATACTTTTGAACAGTTGCAGACAGATGCTTGGAATTTAAAAAGGACCTGTATTGTAACTCCGCTATAATAACAAGTATAACATTTGATTTGGAAATACAAGGGTGTCTAAATAGTTTCTATGATTTGAAGTATGTGGCCAAACTTTTGAACCGTTATAGGCAGACAGCTGAAACTTACAAAGGACCTTTATTGATAAGTCTGCTAAAGCAACAAGTTTATAATTTTAATTTAAAAATTACCGTTACATTAGTTAGACGAATATCCATTACGGAATGTTCATTAAAGGGTGTTACAATAGTTGATGTTATTTTCATGTATATGGCCAAACGGTTGAATAGTTATAGAGAGACAGTTAAAATTTACAATGACCTGATTGCCATGTCTACCACAATAACAAGCATAAAATTTTGATTTGGTAATTAAAGGGTGTCCCCACAGTTGCTGTAATTTATTGTATATTGCCAAACTGTTAAACAGTTGTAGACAGACGGTTAAAATCAGCAAGGAGATGTAGTGCTAAGTCTGCTTGGGACGGGTAGGACAAGAAACACGAAGTCTTGAAATAAATGAGTCTTCGACTGAAATTGTACTTCCATAAAACCATGTAACTAAATTCTATATAAGTATTTTCAGGTAACAAGAAAATAATTATTGTCTTGCAGGTACATTATTTTACAAAAGCAAATTTATTTGAAACACAGCCAACATAGTGAAAAATAATATTGTACTATAGATAGAGGGCTACTGATAAATCTACAAAAATTAAACTCTAAAAATGCAAAAAAAAAGAGAAATAATTTCTTAGAATTAGAAAATTAAATTTTATTTTATATATGGATTTCACCAAGGCGAATCAATTACCAGGTGGCAGCGTAGGCGAATTCATTTTATTTTGCCGTGAACACTACTGTCAAACTCCATACTCGTATATAAAAAATCTGTGTACTATTTTTTATATATGAAGTTTGACATTCGTTTCTACCAGCAAAAAATAATAAATTCTCCAACGCTGCCACCTGGTAATTGATTCGCCTTGGATTTCACTACGAAACCACAACTGCAGTGTCGTTTTTGCTGAAAGTACCCATATTTTAATATTAATATTAATTTTCCAATTGATAAATATTAGTTTAAAATTTTTTTAATTTTTTTTTTCTCGTGTAGTTACGGACTTTTATATTTAAGGTGACGATATGTACATATTATATTCACAAAATTATGTGTGTATAAAGAATATTCGTAAGACATTTAAGTTTGTTAACTTGATCTTAATAAGAAAATAATATGTGTGTGTGTGTGTGTTTTTAGATAACCAATTATATGATAATCACATTTATTAAGTACCACCTAAATAGGAATATAAACACAATCTTATTATAATTTATTTTTTATTGTGATGTATGACTTATTATATAATTGTGTTAAAATGAAGATTACTGAGGGCATGTTTTATTGAAATCTTAAAATTTATTTAGAGTTGTTACGAGAACCTGATAAATATTTAGAGGAATATTAGGTATTTTATGCATAAAATTTAATATAAAATTTTAAGTAGGATCAATCTGTAAGCAAAAGGATTCCATAAAAAATCATTGTTGGCACGGTAACAAACAATAGACTCTTTAATGGTTTCTTCTAAAAATTTATTAATTTGTTTTTAATATAAAAACCGAATCGAATTTTTTATTAAGAGCCATATTTCTATTAGTATAAGAATAAATAAAAATAATGTATCCTTGAATATCATGCACTGTTTATAGTATAAAATTTTAAATATCTAACAAAGAATATGAATATTAAAAAAAAAATTACCTTAAAAGTTCTACAGTGGTCTGGAAGTGTTTAATATGCTGTGATAAACATCATTTTAATATTAAATTACTTAAAATTCATGCGTCGTCATTTCCTGGTAGAACTGCCTTTCGGGTGTCAAGTGTCCTCCCTGCAATAAATTGTTAAATTACGTCAGGATTACAAATAAACAATAAACATAAGTTTTGTTATTTATAAAATTATTTCTGGTAATTAATAATACGAGTACTGAAAATAAAATTATGTTAAAAAATCTAACATTTTCAAAATGCTATTTATTTTTGGGAAAAAGCTGTTATCGTATTTTATTAATGCGCTCAAGATAAAAATATTTTTAATAAACTAAAACAAAACTTCATCGATAGAATGAGAATCATGTTGAAAGCTTTATTTTTTATTAAATTTGATCGTCTTAAATATGAAATCATCACATTCTATAAAATGCATTAATTTTTATCCGCCCATCTTTTAACGTTTTCCTGGAGCTCATCTTGTACTGAAATTTTAGATTTTAAAAATTAAAAAAAAAAAAATAATAAAAACTTAGTTTTATAATGTTTTAAAGTACTTGGAACCATAAAATCCACTAATTATTAAATCCATTAATTTTTATTACTGTATCTTCTATAGTTTTTATTTTTAATCATCTAAAGAATTTTCTAACTTAGAAAATTTAAAGATTTTTATATCAAAACTCTGTTTTCTAAAGCACTAAGAATTAATAAGTATTAAAGCATAGAGACTTATTAATGGATATTCTTTTTATTAAATCAATAAACTTTTAGCAGCCAATGTTCCTCCTTCATAAATTTTAAAATATTAAACTGTAAAAACCTTTAAACTAAACCTTTCGTAACACATGGACTATTTCACGAAGAAAAGCATATCTTTATATTTTTTTTTCGAGTCCATGTGATCAATATAATACCCCCAAGATTTATACGCCTTACAGCGCTACAGAACTTTATTAACGCAACTGGATTACATGTGATTTTAAAATTTCGAAACTTATCTTCACACACATCTTTCGACGTTGCTGATATGAATTTGGTATACTTATCATTTAATTCAACAGGGCATTGGCGTAAAAAACCATGCCTTAGAAGGGCTAAGCAACCGCAGATTTTTTTTTTATATGACAATTTTAATACGTGTCGCAATTTTCCCCATCTTAAAGGGCTGTAACCCCCTCTAGACACATTCTTTAGTTACGCCTGCGGTACACTCTGATCTGTTTATATTGAGTTCATTTGACATCACAATGGATAGATAATTGCCTGACTTTTAATGCATTCGCACATTCCCATGATAAAGTCTATGCACCTTGTACTTTAAAAATATTACATAGTCGTTAAATTGTTGTATTCACCCGTATCGCGAATTATTTTCCAGATGAAATTTTTTCACATTCCATTAAAAACAGAATTCCCCTTATTGTGAATGTTTTCTTTTTGTGTGAAATGTGAAATTTTTTTGATTTTGATAGCATAATTATATACGAGGGCTGCTATATATATTTCTGGCCTGGCAATACTGAGTGCTGCCAAGTGCAATCTGACATTTCCATTGGAAAGTTTGTCATTTTTAAGCATAATCGTACTCAAAACGTTTTGACGTACGACCATTATTTGTGTTGTTTACAGTGACTTGAAAAAATTAATATAGAAAAAAATGGAATTAACTCGTGAACATTTTCGTGCCATCATTTTTCACAACTTTCGACGTGGATTATTACGACAAGAGTGCATTGATGAACTTAAATCTTTGTATGGCGATGAATTACCATCCTATAGCACTGTGAAAAATTTGTATAATGAATTTAATCGTGGCCGAAGCTCGCTCAAAGACGAATTCCGTGAAGGTCGTCCAAAAACGGCTGTTGTGCCAGAGAACATTAATGCCATGCGTGAACTCATAATGCAAGATCGACATGCGACATACCGAGAGATAGAGACATCCTTGGACATTTCTTCCACCAGCATACATTCGATACTGCATGATCACCTGGCCGTAAAAAAGGTTTGTTCTCGTTAGATCCCGCACAATTTGAAAGTCGCTCAAAAAAAGGCTCGTGTCGATTGGTGCAAAGAAATGTTGCAAAAATACGATTGCGGTGCTTCAAAAGACGTTTATAAGATCGTCACAGGTGACGAATCATGGATCTATGCGTATGAGCCCGAAACGAAATAACAAAAGACGAGCAAAATCCAACGAAAGTTGTTCGTGGAAGAAGCACTTCGAAGCAAATGGTCGCCTGTTTCTTCGGCAAAACTGGTCATGTGGCGACTGTTTCGCTTGAGCAACGTAGGACGGTCACTTCTGAGTGGTACACTACAATTTGTTTGCCTGAAGTCATCGGAGAAATTCGAAAGGCCAACAAGAGAAGACGAATCATTGTTCACCATGACAATGCGAGCTCTCACACATCGGCTCAAACCAGAGTGTTTTTGACCGGCCAAAATATCGAATTAATGGGTAATCCGCCGTACAGCCCTAAATTGGTACCTAATGACTTCTTCTTGTTTCCGCACATTAAGAAAAAATGCGTGGTCAACGGTTTTCGTCGCCAGAAGAAGCTGTTGAAGTGTTCAAAAACCATGTTTTAGAGGTGTCTCAATCGGAGTGGAAAAAGTGCTTCGACAACTGGTTTGAGCGCATGCAAAAGTGAATAAATGATGCTAGAGAATACTTTGAAAAACAATAAAACCATTTTCGATTATAAATATTCGCATTTTCACTATTAGGCCAGAAATATATAGAGCAGCCCTCGTATAAGTACTTTTTATCTAATTAAAAATTGTTTGTTTGATGAAAAGTAATTTTAATCAACAAGATGCAAGGTAACAGGATTTTTTAAAATTATAAGCAAAAAATGTTAAGTGAAAAACTTGGGGTTGATCTTTAAAATTTGTATGTATAATACGGCATATGTATATATATCGAGTATTTTATGAGACAATATGGGTATCATTGGAAAAGTAATTTTAATAATTATTTCATTAAATAGAAAAAAGAGTAAAAAATGTTTTTTTATGTAAACTACTTATATCAAATAATTTAAGTATAGCGGCTTTTTATACCACAGAGAAGAAAATACTTGCTCCCGGTTCCGGAAAACTTTCATTTAATGTTTTTTTTACATCTCCTGAACTATATATTTTTTTTTTTACCTGAGTTTTTTTATTTTTTTTTTTTTTTTTGTTTATCGTGGGTCCGTAATTTAGAATCTAAGGGTCAGCCCTAAATTTTTACTTTATATTTTTTGCTTAAATTTGCATTTTATACTCCGTAAATAGCTTTTTTGCTCATTTTTGCAAATGCAATAATAACACTGTTCAAGTTGTGAAAAAAAATTGTTCCGATACCAATTTTCTGTTCAAGTGGAATAAAAATGTCACGTAAAAAAATTTTAACTTTTTATTCACGAGGTCATAGGGAAATAAAAAGAGCGGAAGGCATCCTATTTTAAGTCTGAAGTATCTAAATAAATTACTATACAAGAACTGCATAAGCGAGCAAGACGCCTGCAATGTTTGAATTGTCAAAAGAATTTAGTAATTAGTAAAGATAACCACATGCTGGAATAAAAACGAAAGTCCTTACTAAGTACTCAGAGGCCGTATTATGTAATTCTCTTAGCTAATGCTTAAGCTAAATTGCTTAAATGTTGAACTAATTCATGTAAATTTTTTTTAATCGATATCTGTAAGTCTAACTCAATATATAAAACAGTACTAAGTATAGGGTTAAATGTTCCAATGTCGTATTGGTAACAAAAAACTGATTTGTTAAAATTAAATTATTTTAGAGATGGCGATTTAGCTTAAGCGACTTATAGAATAAGGCTGCAGAATATATATATATATATACTTTATAGAGTCGGAAATTGATATTGTAGAAATTACAAGCGGAACGACAAACTTAGATATACCCTTTACGACTTGCGGCGAAGGATATACAAATATTTAAAAATTTTTCTACGCAAAATATAAAAGAAAATTATTTTAAATTCCGAAAAACGCCGGAGAAAACTCCTAAAAAACTTTAGGGAGCAAAATTTTTTAAATCTTTTTAAAATTATATGAAGCATTAGAGAACGAGTAATACAACAAAACATTAAGAAGTGGGGGCATTATTTAATAAATTACTTAGTGCGGTAATATTTGAAATCATTTAAGAGCTTAAAATTGTAAAGCTTCTTTAAAATTTTCAACAAATAATACTGGTGTTTCGCAATTATTATTAACTCAATTTTAAAATACTTGATTATGTAATTCAATTTTGCTAAATGGAAATTAATTTGCATTTAAAGAAATTAGTATTATTTTAAGTAATTAATGATTCAATTTTATGATGACATATGGCGTGTTGAGGTACAGATTTATTATAGGAAACAACTTGTGTGCAGAGTTAGTTTTGAAGGTCTTTGTTATTAAAATCGAAACAAATCTACTTTACGGGCGTAGAATGCAATTTTAATAAAATATGTTAAGTGAAAAATTTCATGGCAACCCTTAGAGTCGGTGTTACGTACCTCTAAAGAGGTATAAAATATGGCATACAATCGAGTATTTGAAGACGGAATGAGACATCATGGGCAAGGTTATTTAAGGGCCTTTTTATTTAACTGAAAAAAAATTGTATTGAAATAATATTTAACAATGACAGTAAATAAGTGTGGAAAACTAAGATTTCATTTGTGTATTGAGGATTTTATTATTTCATAACCTCAAAACAATCAGTCATTCCAATATTCAAACGGTATTATTTCCAGTGTGCATAAATATTTTTCTTTTGTTAACCTTTTTTAATTTAATTTTTTGTGTACTTACATTTGATGTAATATTAAAAAATTGTCTGTTTTATTGAAAAAGTTTATTTATTTCTCCAGGAAATCGACGTCAAAGTTAAAGATTATTATATGACTTTTTTTATTTATGCTTAAAACTATGCCAGCACTTGGCTGTATTAATGGTTAAAATAGGTTTATTCTGCTTTTCTGATTTATCGTAAGAAATACTTTTCTACGATTTTCTTAAATTATTATTGATTTTTTCTAATAATTTTCTTTTATTTATGCATTTTAATATTTAAACAAAATAACACAGTTGAGACAAATCACAAACACACAAAATGTATAAAACAGCAAGAACAGCAAATTAAAATATGTGATGGAGTTAATGTAAATTTTAACCGAGTCTTGTTTATGTAAAAAAAATCTCAGACAAAGGAATTTCTATAATAACCCAATAAAATTAAGTACCGTTGGAAATTTTAATGTTTATTTTATTTTATTTTAAAATTGAGAGCCAAAATGAAAGAGAAAACTATTGATGTTAATCGTTCTTAAGAGCTGAACGATTTTTTTTTTATAAAAATGGTCACTAGAATTAGAAAAAAATCATAAAGAAAATCGTTACAGATTAAAGCAAAAAAAAATTGCAAATCGGCACAGAATTTTTATTGCGAAACTATCTCAATTTTTGTTGTAATAAAATTTTAACTGACTTCAAAAAAGGAAATTATCAATTTGTCTGAATATAACTTTTTTATATTTGTGCCCGCAAATTTCTCTTTTTCTTATGATTTTTTTTTCTCGTCATTAAGTACCCAGCAAGATTTAAATGACTGAAACTAATACATGCAGAAGTTTACACTAACACATTTGCAAAAATTTGATATTAAACGTATTGCTGCATTAAATTGGAATGATTTTTTTAGTGTATTAAATATAAGTTTTAGCTTGTCTTTATTGGTATTGCTTTAGCATGGTTCAAAACAGAGCTTATAAAATGTTTTTCATACCCTGCACTAGAAAAATTGGAAAAACATTATATCTAAGTTTGCTATTCTGTGTGTAATTTCTACAATATCCTTTTCCGACCCCATACAGTATATACATAATTTCTGAGTTCCGTGTGTTTCACGAAAAAAAAAAAATATGTCAATCGATCAGATATAGTGTCGAAAGAGGTGCTATTAGAAATCACCATGATCGGTCCATGTCCTTCGAGGCAACAGGTAAAACACCACGCCTACCTCTCATTTTTTCATGTCGTGTCGGCGCTCGCCATTATTTTCCGAGTTATGGGGCTCTGAAATTTTCAAATTTTTTAAAATATCAATATGGGTATCATTTTTAATCTTTATTTATGTAAGATTATATATATGCAGTACCAAATTTTTTAATTCTTCGTCAATATTTGCCTTTTTGATTGGAGTTACTTCACTAAACTGGATTTACATAGATGGTAAAGGGTGTAAAGAATCGGCACAGCCGAATATAGCAAGCACTTTTACAAAATTTTTTGTAAAAAAAGTCAGTAACAAAGGTTTTTGCTACAGACATTACATGTAGAAAATATTTTCATTATTTTTATTATTATCATTAATTAATTTTATTAGTACACCTATACCTCATTTTACACGCTACTCGTTTTGCACGTTTTCGATCTTACACGGTTTTTTAAATGAAAATTTAAAAAAAAATATGCAAGCGAATTTATTTCTACTTAATTATATGTAAATCTCGCAACACTTTGACGATACCTCTTGTACTCTCATGAACTTATAGGAAAAAACACAGAAAATAGGAATTCCCCTTTTAGTGTTCAAAGCAAAATTTTATGTGTCCACATACAGATGAGTTCGTATTTATTCTAACAAATTAATAATTGTTTAATATCTTTAATTATTTAAAGTTTCGTTTTACACGGTTTTTTCATACAAAAAGTATTTTTTCGAGTTAAACGGTTTTATGAGGAACGTATCTACCGTGTAAAACGGGGGATAGGTGTATTAAAAATATTTTTTTTTTACATTATGTACACTTTGCTTCTTCTTAATTTGAATTAATTAATTTAATTAATTAAAGCTCTAATTTACATAACACTTTACAAAAAAGGAGAATTTTTTTTAATTGATTTTGGTTATTTTCAGTTTTTATAAAATGTGGTAACGTGTTGCAAGGTTTAAATCCTTTGTAAAATAGATTTCGCTGCCTTGCAGTTGAAGGTTCTCGTTCAATTCTAAAGTTGTGCATATTTTTTCTGATATATTCTATATATTATTTCGTAAATAGTGTTAAGGAAATCAGACGATCCATTGAAAACGTGCAATATGAAAATCAGATACCTGTGATAGAGTCTAAGTTTAAATTTCGTGGAATAAATTTACAAGAACTCTAAAGTATTTTCAAAAGTATTAAGAAAAAACCGGGTTATACAAATATAACAAGCAACATAATTCTAGATAATTGGGAAATAGTAGGCAGTACAATATTAAACTTTATGAATAAGTCACTGATGACGGGAGTTTTTCCTAGTAACTGGAAAGAGTCGATGATTCAACTGAAAAGGTGAAAAATACAGTAAAATGTGAGGAGTATCGACCACTTAATAATTTAAAAACTTGTGAAAAAGTAATCGAGATTATAGTAAAAAATCAACTGAAAGATTATGTAGAACAATATGGTCTCTTATCGAAGTACCAATCTGGATTTAGAAAGCTATATTCATGTGAAACAGCACTTAATTACGTCGTAAATAGATGGAAAAGTAGACGAAAAAATAATAAAATATTGGCGATCTTTCTTGATTTTAAATGAGCTTTCGAAACTATAGATAGGGATATACTTCTCAGGAACTATTTAAATATGGAATACAAGGCACAGAATTAAAAGGGTTTAATTCTTACCTAACGCACCGCAAACAATTTACAAAGGTTAATAAAACCGTACCAAATGCAGTTTTAGGAGTGCTCCTTTTTATTAACTACATAAATGATGTGAGATTGTATTATATGCAGTTGATAACCTTATATTTACAGAAGCAGCCACCGAAAAATTATGCTATGAAAATTTAGATAATGACATCAGTAATATAAATAAATGGTTGAAGATGAACAAACTAAAATTGAATGACAACAGGACTAAATTAATGAAAATAAGTATGAAAACTGACAGAATATTCATGATAAATAATGTGACTATAGAAAAAGTAAATACAATGAAATACCTTGGTTTCTTAATAGATGAATGCTTAAATTTTAAGGAACACATCGAATATATATATAAGAAAATTGGTAAAAAAAAAAAATAGGATTTTTTTAAACGATTAAGAAACAAAGTTTCAATATTAACGGCTATACACATATATAACACAACAATAAAACCACATTTTGAGTATGGTTCAACTATATTATTTACTTGCTGCTCAGACCATCAAATAAATAGACTGGAAAACAAAGCTATGCGCTCAATTTTGAAATGTCACTGTTTCACGTCAATAAAATATATGTTAGATACACTGAAATGGTTAAATGTACATCAGAGACTGCAACTTAATACAATACTCGTATATTTAATTCAGAAAATGAAAATGAGAAAATCACCAGAATATCTAATTGAACAAATAAGATACGTTGGCGAAGTTCAACCCTACAGCCTTAGGAATGCCTTGGACTTTAGACCCCAGAGGGCAGACACAAGAGGAAGGAAGAGATCTTTATTTAGCAAAGGACTCTTTTTAGAAGGAAGACTGTCAATTTTATAAAAACTATTGATCTGTGATACTTCTTAATATAATTTGAAAGAATCAATTTAATTTATTTTTATTCAGATTTTATTCTTTTTTTTTTTGCCATAAAGTTAACTAAACTGTATTAATTGTATTTTATATGTTTCGCATTGCTCCGTTTTGAAGTTTTCGATGTCGATCTATCTGCCGTGTATTGCAGCAGGAATATAATATTGCAGACCCAGCTTGAATGTGGTTTAATTTTATAACTGATATTTTCTTTATTATTCATTTATAATTATAGATTTTACGTTGTTAACTTTTTTTATGTGCTTCCTTCTGATTCGACACACATTATAAAATTAATTAAAGCAAAATTCGTCAGCCAATCTATTATTTCAATTTATAACTCAGTTAAATTAAACAAGAATGGAAATGTTCCATTATAATGCTATATATCGATTGGTTATCAAGGAGCCCATAAATTAATATTTTCCAACTTAACTTATGGTTAAAATTCTTTGAAAGAAAGTCAAAATCTTGCGACGTAAACCATATAAGTTGAGCTTGAATTACATCAATTGATTAAACGATAGAAATATTTAAATCGACATTAAATTTCGAGTGCGGTAACTTTGTACCTGGTCGTAAGTAAGACTCAGATGAATTTGGATTTGAGATTAGGTTAGGTTAGTGAGGCAGTCAGCTGTGTTGCAACAGCTCACTTGGGTCCATTGATTGGTCCCTTTGTGTTACCTGCTGTCAGAAGGGAGAGAGAAGAAGAAACAGAGAGAGACGATTAAAGCAGGATATAGAGAAAGAAATGAGGATAAGGAAAAGAGAAAGACAAAAGAAACAGCGGGTGTTGGAATACGGAGAGGGTCCGAGGTTCCAAAATGTGCGCTCATCTCCATGAATGAATCACAATGTCCGGTTGTGGGCCGGTAAACCACATACTGTGCCTCAAAAAGGAACTTATCCTACCTGGCCAAACGACGATATATCAGATAGGGGCCCGTCGTACCGATAGCGGAGATATCTCGGACGTATGTATTCCTTCGCAGGGGCACTGAAAGAGAAGGTGTTCCACCGTCTCCTTTTCCTCCTCGCCTAGACAATTTTTGCAGTTGTTAAATGGTAGACCCATTCTCCTAGCATGGGTCCCAAACACAGTGCCCAGTGACCGCAGCCACCAAGTCACGCAGTCGTACCCTCGTTAGCTACAGTAATGCAACCGCCCTGCCCCGATTTAAAGAGGGCCAGATTTTTCTAGAAGTGGAACATGTCGACTCGTTAGACCATCTGATCTGCGTAAGTCCGTAGAGAGCAGCGTCGATGCATTGTCCGCAAGCAGAGAGGGGTATGCACCTCCGTCAAGCATTGTCCCCTCACCAATTTTAGGATGACTTTCGAAACCTCCGCCATACCGTTAAGGGATGTCCGGCATTCAGAGAAAAGTTAAGATGTGGTGAACATAGCATTGAGGGACATAATTGCGGCGTTGCTGTTGGTACAGATGAAAATATCCCTGTTGGTTTATTATAGTATTTCAACCAACACACCGATCATATACCTAGTTATGAATACATAATTTAAAAAACAACTACTACATAACTCGATAGTTGTCTTTATTGTAGTTTACTAGTGAATAAAGTACAGGTATTTAAAATAAAGTCAACGCACAAAATTTTCGGAATTTTTATATTGTTGTTTATTAGGTACAGCCATTTCATGATTAGATCATCGATTTTTATTATTTATTCTTTTTCTTTGTTTAAAGCATTATTTATTTATTTTGGCCACTGCAACCATTAAAATAGACATTATGTACATGTGTATATAAATTTCCTTTTTATTGAAACCTAACTTTTGTTTACCAGATTTGGCTCATATTCAATGTCAAATGATGCCTTCTTTGCGCCCATAACTTCTGCTTCAAACGAATTGATATAATTAGTATACCTCCATATTTTTGTTGCTGGGCATATGCCGACTAAAATTCTTTCAAATTAAACTTAAAGAAAAAAGAGCAATAAAGAAAAAATTTAAGTATCCTAGTAAAAAGTTTACATGTGCTATAGGGTTATACCTATACGTATAAATATATATCTATATGATCATAACATATGTACATTCATATATTTTTACTTTTAACACAAAACAATTTTCAAATTTAAATTTTGGAAAAGTTATACATTTAAAGTATTTACATCTGTTAAACGGGATTAGCAAATAAAACAAAATATTTGGAATTTTTGACTTTGCAAAGAGAAATGAAATTTGAGAGAAAAGAAATTAAAAGTATTTATACAAATGTATGTAATGAATTACCACGATTTACATGCATTGAGATGCTGCATGTTTTTAATACTAGGGGATACATTAAAACGATTTCTCTTTGTTGCAAATGTCACAAAAAAAAAAAAAAAAAAAAAAAACAAGATGCAAAGAGAGGGGAGTTATATCATGTTTTATTTGTTGTTTGGATTTTATTTTATTTGTTGGTTATTGTTGCCCCTCCATCTTTAGATCTAGCGTTATTTTTTATAACAATTATCGTGAGTATTGTTTTTGTTTTTTACTTTTATTTGTCATCTTTAATATTAGCTTTAATAAGTTTTGCTTTTTATTGACTTTTCTGTATTTTTCAATAAATTTTTAGCAGGTATTTAGATAATCTTATGTTTCAAACATTCAAAGCAAAAAATATTTTGTTTTTAACTATATACATACATTCATAGATACGTTTTGCAATGACTTGAATATACTACATACACACACACAAGCAAAAGAAAATAAAAAACAATAGTATAAAATATAAATTGTGCCATTCATTGTTTATGACTTGGTGAGTGTGTTTTTAATGAATGTTTGGTTATTTGTTTTTCACGATTTGCTTAAATACTTATAAAATATTGTATTTTTACTTTGAGCTGATTGTATGATGATGTTGATTATGCTGCGCTGTCTGGTGTTTGTAACCCGATTTTCTTTTCGCCGTTTGCAGCGAAGCAAAACCTTGAAATTATTTTTTTTTACTTAATTTTTGCTTGCAACCTATTAACTTTTTGTCACTTTATCAGTCATGCCACTAAGAATTTAATAATTTCCTGTTTACATCCATATAACCACTTGCAACTTAATTTGTGGTTTCCGAGAATGCTGCTAAAGCAGCATCTATTAATTAAAAACACTTAATTTCTTATGCAAACTTTTAAAAAATAAATATTTTTGCTGAATGCAATTTGTGTTTGTTTTTTTTTTCTCACCTTTTATAATTTTACTCACTAAATATGTTTCACTTGTCACTTTATTAATAAAATTTCTTTCTTTGCAAATTTTAATTTTCGACAAACCACGTTTCATTTAATTTACACATTTTTCCACACACGTATATACTGATCCTCATCTTGGATTTTAAAGTCTGTAGACTTAAGTTTTTTGCACAAATTTATATAAATTAATGATATTTTATTAAAATATGTTGGAAAATTTTCCTATTTTCGTTTTCATTTGCTCGGATAATAATTGGGATAATGAATGAAAACGTAACTATGGTTGTATTTTGATGGACTTAAAGGCAATGTTTCATAAGGAAAGTAGTAAATAAAAGTACTTTTTGAAATATCGTTTTTACAACCGCAACTGACTATTGGTTATTGTGTGAGAGAATGCGATTAAGGTTCTCATATCTTGAAATTCACATGTATCAGGCAGTCGTTCAATCAACTTATCCAACTCTTTTGCATGCAATATATTTTCAAAAATTATAAAATAAAAAAAAAAAATTAAACAGATTTTAATATATTTACTAAGCAAAATAAGATTTTAACATTGTTTATTTACAATTGTGTGCATTAAATAGCCAGCATATTTCATGCAATTGTTAATATGAGATGTCTTGCGAAAACTATATCATCATGGGATTGCAATAAAATAAATTTGAACAGACTTCATGCGTTCTACGCGTTCATGCTTTCTACGCTTTGTGCTGTGTAACTTGTCACATATATTTACATTAATTCTACTTTTTTGACAGACGCGTATAACGCGTGTACGCATAGAACGCGTGGTATGGACTTTCAGCTTAAATAAAGCGAAGAAACTGGCTTATGCAGCTTTATTGTCACAATAAAGTTATGGTAGCACATTAAAATAAAGCTTAAAAATTTATGTTAAAAAAGTAAATTATGTTTCTTAAATTCATGCGTTTTTTTATTAGATAGTAAGAATACTTCGATAATTGTATTAGTATTACAAAACAATACCGCTAATATGTGAGCTGTTTAAAAAAATTTATGTTTCGGTATCATTTATATATGTTACTAAAAAAATTACCATGATTCACGGTTAAGCCTGGTACTCTGTTCAAATTTGTGAAAATTGTTGAGAAACATTGAATATTTCATGTGGAATATTTGACATTTAAAGTGTGGTATCATTGTTTTAAAAATGTATGTAAAAGACATACGATCAGCTGTTGTTTAAAAAATTCCACATGAAATAATGCCTATTTGCTTTATTTCACAGCTTTGATAAAATGTTGCCAGAAACATTTCATATGTTTTTCCACAGTAAAAACAGAGTACTACTTCTGCAACATTTTTTCATGACTTTTTCATACAAATTTTTTATGTATGTAGTTTGACAGCATTCCGCGTGAAAAACAGAACAGAGTACCAGGCTTTAACATAAATGCCTGGTTATTAAATTTAAGTTTTGATTATGAAGGCGTTACTTCTTTTCTACTGACGCTGTACTCTTTCGTCCGTTTTTGATATATTTTTTATTCTCTTAATGATTTGTTTTTATATACGTAAATAAACACAAGACTGTTCAAAAATGTATTAAAATGTTATCGATATATTTTTCTTATTAAGTGCATTTTTAATCAACAAAGTAATTGTTGTCGCACAAATTTTTTTCCACTGGGAATAAATATGAAATATATTTCTAAATTTTTGCTATTTAAAACGATCACCAATTAACTAAAACAATGAAAAACCATATGTTTATAATTTAATACCTTGAAAGAAATTAAAAATTTATAATAAATTGTGCTTTATTTTATTTCCTAAATACACGAACGAGGAGAATAAAATTGGTGTGGATAAGGACAAAAGTGTAATAATAGTGTCCTTTGTTAATTTTTCAATTAAGATAGAGAAAAGTGGTGTTGTGGAAATGTTTAGTACTACTGAATTTCAGAAAACATCGTTTTTAGAGCAAACTAAGGCAGCTCGTGAAGAAAGGGCTCTGGAGAAGAGAAGAGAATGGGCAACTATTAAACTTCAATCTTCTATTAAGGGATTTCTAGCACGTAGGCGTTATCGAAGGCAAATAATGTAAGTATTTATTGTGAGTATGGTTAATGGTTATAGTGTGTGATGTGCATACCTTTTATGTTTCATCTTTATTTTCTGCTGTATCTAGCGATGATTTTGATAACATATTAACTACTAGCGGTTTTGGTAGCGATGGTGACGAAAAAAAGGAACCTAATAACTTACATGCAGCATCTATTGTATATCCAATTGTAAGGCGATTCTTAACGACCAACAAACTGGATAAGCATTGTGAAAAGACACGCGAACGTTATGAACATTTGTGTCGCTACTTAAATAAATCTATGGAAACTGAAACGCCGAAGTTATCCTATGCTACACTGTGCTTACAAAAGGACAAGAGGTAAAAAATTGCAATTTATAACTATTCCACATTGAAAAAATACTATATTCACCACTATTATGTGAATCGGATGCGTGTAAATTTGTAAATCGAATATAAATTTTTATATTTATTAAATCAAATTACGTTAATAATGCAATTAAAAGATATTGAGAGTTACGCAAAAGTTTAAATGCTGTTTTAATCAAGTTTTAAATAAATTTAAATAACTTTAAAATGTAAGTTTCATATAAGTAAATTCTGTAATGGCTTCTGTGCGAAAAAATTCAATACTTCATGTTTAATGATTTTATTTGCTTTAGAATTTGTAAAAGGAATATTTTTGTTTTATGTTCGTTAAGTTTAGGTTTGTTCATTTTTAACCAATAATTTACGTTTTCAATATCCTGTGTTTAATTTCTGTGACACTGTTCGTCTGATTTTGATTCACTAAATATAAGAGTATCATCCGCGTATAACACTATTTCGCAGTTTTTAATTATAGTGGGCATATCATATCCATTATTGATCGTGGCAGATTTCATATTGTTAACTTTAGTTATCTGTATTATATTTTGAGGAATGTTTTAAACCAATTTAACTATTTATTCTGTATTCCATAAAAAAATAATTTTTGAGAAATAATTCTGTATCTATGATTTCAAATGCCCGTTTAAAGTCTAGAAAAATTGCCATAATTTTCTTATTTCTTTTTCAAGTTTTTTTCCACCTATTTATATAACTAATTCACAGCTGTTTAACATGAAAATGTTTTTCGAAAACCCGAGTGGTATTTAGTTAAAATATTATTTTTTTTTCAAGTATTCTTTTAGCTGTTGTTTTTTCAATAACTTTCTCATATGTTTTTAATGTGTTTATTGGCCGAAATTCTTCGCACTTATTTGTCTTTGCTATTTTTTTAATTGGTGTTACCCTAGAAGTTTTCAGGAAAAACTCCAGTATCTAGAGATTTATTAATGATATTTAAAAGTTTATCACCAATTAAGTTCCAATTTTCCAATATCAAGTTAATACATATTCCTAGATTTATTTCAAATCAAATGATTCACAAATACAATGTTCAAAAATTAAATTCCTCATAGTTTTCTAAATAGACAAACTTACAATTGATAACTATCTTGTAGATTGCTGACAAATGACATTTCATTTTGCTGGTATCTCAATTGTACTGTTCTCATAATTAATCACAACTAATAACAAATGAAAGCTTAACTGAAAAATAATAATAAATTTTGAAATTAATTTTTTAAGTGTTTTTCGGTAATATTATTTTCTGGAGAGCTTTTGATTTTTCGAATTTTTTTTTTTTTTTAATTTAATTAAATTTTTTTTGTGCGTGTGTTCAACATGCAGTATTCTGTAAAATTTGGTGAATATTTGTATTTTATGAAACAATTTTTTATTTCGAAATTTGAAGTAATAATTATTACTTTTATACTTTTCTCTTATACGCTTTACCACAAAAAGTGGAACAAGGGTATAACTAAGTTTGTCATTCCTTTTGAAATTCCTACAAAGTATATATTCTCTGAGTTCTTATGCATAGCGAAGACGATTGAGCAATGTCCCGCTCTCGGTCCCTGTTAGTATTGAAATCAACTTTGCCAAGGCAACAGATGAGCTAGAGAAAATTTAAATACACCTATCGATCAGACATAGTTTTAAAAATTTTGCTATTGAAAATCAACGGCAACGGTCTAAACGCCACCCCTGCCTTTAATTTTTCCATATTACTCCAATCAAAAAAAAGGTATATGGGGCCAGAGAATTAAATTAAATTGAGAATTAAAAAATAAGAAACAAAAATCAACTGAAAAATTAACGCTCGCCTATATTTTTCGAGCTACGGGCCTCTGAAATTTTTTTAAATATCAATATGTGAAGAGATCTTTGAGGAAATACTAAAATTAAAAAAAATGCTTTACCCTTTAAGAGCCGATGTCATTATTATGTAAAATTATATGCACTACTTAATTTGTTCCTTATTTTTTAATTGTCTTGCACCCCAATATTTGATTTTTGATTGGAGCTACTTCACTAAACTCGATTAACATATATGATAAAGGGTAAAAAAGAATTCGCATAGCCGAATATAGCATCCTCAGTTGTTTAAATTAAAATTTTGATTTTTAAAATTTTCCTCGAATACTTGAGAGTTTTATAAAAGTTAAAATTATTAATGAAATTATGCCAAATAAAGTAATAATTAATTTTTTTTATGTTTTAGTCTCCCTTGGATAGCGCATGTTAAAACATTATTAAACTTTAACATACAGTTATTGGAAGATATCAAACCAGGTAAATGATTTACTTTTTGTTTAATACACGAAAATTATAAAATTAAAATTTTTTTAAACCAATAGAAAGTCATACTGATAGTATGTCCTTGACTTTGTATCTGCACACTTTAGTAGTGTTTACATCGCCAAAATCATGGGGTATAATGAGAATTAAACAGTTTGAAAAGTTGCAGCCAGCAATGCAAAAAATCTGCTGTAACATACAAGGCGATTTGATAAAAAATAACTTTTTCAAAGTAATGAGAGTAAGTAGACTGCAGAATTTTAATTCAATTAAAATGAATGACTTACATTTTCTTATAGTCCATACTCATAAAAGGCACGTCACGCGAAGAATTAACTCTTAAGCCAGTATCCCTTATAGCCGTTATGACTTTATGCACAAGGCCCTTGTTAGATGGAGATTTTTCACGTAACATAATGGCACAATTTTTAATAGAAATATTATCGGTGCCAGCTTTGGTGTATCACTTGAGTACTACGGCCCCTCAGTGCTTGGAACAAATGTCTTCAATGTTAATATTAAAACGGGCTTTGTCTATTTCCGAGGATGTTGAGTGGTTTACCGATTATGGCAAACATATTCCGGGCACAAAAACTTTGGCTTTATTAGGAAATATTGTTAATTTATTTAATATAGAAAACTTAAATGAGGTCAAAGTATTAGCTTATCCCTTGTTGACGGTTAGTATTAATCCAAAGTTCCATACATTAAAAGAATTTTGATTTTATTTTAATTTCTAGAATACCGTAACATTGTTATTTGAAAATATACCCAGCAATTCGACGTCTAAAGGTGTCTTCACTCAATGGCATGAGCTTTTAGGTTGGCACACTCCCTCTAAGGATCCGGCACAAAATCAATGTGTCTCCTTAATTAAAAAACAATTTCACATGCTGTGGGGTATGCGTTGTTTGCAACTCACCATGGGCGACTTTCTTAAAGAAGTCAATGTTAATTTTGAACGCATAGAATTCCACCCACCCAGTCAAACTTCTGTAACCAGCAACCTATTACGTCGTGCCTTGGATCGCAGTTCAACGCGCACTAGTTTCAGTAAGAATACAAAAATTACATGGCGCAAATTAGAGTCTCCTGAAGTTATACAAGTATCACGTATATGTGCCATGTATTATGCAGCTTTAAATACTTTGTCACAATTAAAATTAGAAATTTTAACGGGTATTTGTTTTGTTGATAAAGTTTTTTATGATTTATGGCTGTTTATAACATCTTTGGGTCCTCATTGTGCCTTAAAAGAGTTTGTGGAATTATTTAAAAGTGAAGACTTTCATCGCAAGCCCCAAACATCTATGCTGATGTTATTTTGTGATAGCATGACTCACTATGTCACGTAAGTTTGTTGTTGTCAACATAAAGGCTGTTGTATTGTTAATGTTTTTCTGCTTTGTAGAGTTCTTGATGAACACGAAATGTACACTGAACAAAAATTATTTAAATTAAATGATTTTGTAATGCTGACCTATTTTTTAAATAATATTTTATATAAAATTATCAACGAGGATATATTTGGTGAGTTTTTTTTTTATTTAACGAAGAGGAGTGTAAGGAAAGCTCACAGAAAAATTTGAAGAAAATTAAAGTTTGAAAAGAAACAATTATTTTTCAAGTTTTATTTTTTGCTTGGTAACGCAAGTTACTGTAGAAGGAGCGTTTTCCGCCAGAAAGTCCTCCAGAGTCTTCTTATTTGTATTAAATATATTTTTATTAATTTCCAACTAAAAAGTAAAACTTGAAAAATAACTGTTGTTTTTCATTAAAGAAATAAAACTAATAAATAACTTTTATATTCAAAAGAAAAACTAAAACTCGAAAAATAAGGGTATTAAGGGTAATAAGGGTATACGTATGTCATTCCGGTTGTAATTTCTACAATATCTATTTCCGACCCTATAAAGTATATTTATTCTGTCCCTCTATCCGTCTGTGTTAGTGTTGAAATTAGGTTTACCGAGGCACTAGATGAGCTAGAGAAAATTTAAATATGCCAATCGAAAATTTTGCTATTGAAAAACAACAAGATCGGTTCATGTCCTTCGAGGCAGCTGCCTCTAATTTTTCCATATCATTTGAAACAATGAAGTAACTCCAATAAAAAAACAAATATATGAGGCGATAGAGAATTAAAAAATGAGAAAAAATATCAAGCGAAAAAATTGGCCCTCGCCCGTATTCTCCGAGTTATGGGGCTTTGAACTTTTCATAGAAAAGTACGATTGTGCACCATATGTTTTAAGATACCAATATGTGTATCATTAAAAACCTTTCGAAGAGATTTTTTTAAGAAATATTATGATTAAAAAAAATGCTTAACCCATTAAGAGTCAATAACATTTTTATGTAAAATTATATAACATCGCTCATTTACTTCTTTCGAGTTAATCGCAGTTTAAGTTTTTGACTCGGTCTCACCATCGAAAAAAATATCATTCTGCTTAAGTTCCCACTACAATTAGTAAAATCATTCATAAATAAAAAATCCATTTAAGAAAACTTTCATCAATTATATATTAAAGGAGAGGTCCTGAACAAACAGAACAGAGTTTTACTTAAATAAATTTAACATCAACATAGCCATAACGCAAAAAATAAATTATATTTAAAAGGTCAACACATTTTAAAAATATAATTTTTTCATATATACAGTCACAACATGAAATGTGACGATGTTTTAGAAAGCGTTATGATTTTTACGTTATGAAGTTTACTCCACAACTCAAATGTGTCGCTCTTATTGACAAACAAAGCTTCCAAACATGAAGTGAAATAATGACTTATTCTTTTAATACGTGGAAAGTACAAAAGAAATAAAGATGAAACGTATACAAAATATAAAGGCAAGAAATGGCGAAAAATTCTATATGATTAAGTCCAAAATTTGAAATTATTGAGTTATGACGTTCTAGAAGCAAATAAGCGATTTCTCTGTCACCCCAATATTTGCTTTTTTGATTGGAGTAACATCACACTAGATTTACACTAATGGTAATAAAGGGTATATAAGATTCGGCATAGCCGAATATAGCGCTCGTATTTGATTTTCGAAACAAAAAATTCAACTTGAAAAATAACAATTATTTTCCAAACAGAAAATAAAAATTGCAAAATTATTATAAAGTATTTTTATGAATAAAACTTTTAATCTTTGCCATTCCTGGTTAAAAAAAAAAAATCGAAAAATATTTTTTTTAGTAATTCGAAAAATTCATTTTGTTTTTATTGGATATTTAAAATTTTATTATTTATTTATCTAGGTATCACTAAAAATATAACACACTCTCCCGTCTTTATATCTATGCACACCTTAATGTTGTGTCTTTATAAAAGGGATTGCCGCCGGCGTTTTACTCCTGCCAATCATTGGTTAATAAACGAAGTGAAACCATCAACATTTATAAATGATTTGGAAAAGGGTAAACGTCATGCGGTGATACTTTTACAGAAAATGCCTCACATAATACCGCACGAGGATCGTGTTAAGCTCTTTAGGAAATTTGTACAAAATGAAAAGGCTGTATTGGGTTTAACTGAATCGGCATGTGCCTCGCCCAGATCTGCTTTGATTGTTATACATCGTGAGCGTATTGTAGAAGATGGCTACAGACAATTGGCAGCTTTAAAGCCGCATGCTCTTAAGGTTTGTTAAACTCTTTTATATTGATTGAAAAAAAATAACAACTACAACAACAACAAAAATGATTTTGTTTCAGGGTGTCATACGGGTACGTTTCATTAATCAACAAGGATTACATGAGGCTGGCATAGATCAGGATGGCGTTTTTAAAGAGTTCTTAGAGGAAACTATTAAAAAAGTGTTTGATCCTTCTTTAAATTTATTTAAAACCACTTCCGATCAGCGTTTATATCCCTCACCCATTTCATATGTGCAGGACAATCATTTACAATTATTTGAATTTGTGGGTCGTATGTTGGGTAAAGCTGTATACGAAGGCATTGTTGTGGATGTACCATTTGCTTCTTTCTTCCTATCTCAACTGTTGGGTCAAACCCATCAAGTTCTTTATTCTTGCATGGACGAATTGCCTTCATTAGATGCAGAACTTTATAAAAGTTTAACTTTTATCAAACACTATGAACAAGATGTGGCTGATCTTAATTTAACGTTCTCCGTGGATCAAGATGTTATGGGTAAAATTGTTACCCATGAATTACATCCGGGTGGTAGAGTTCGTGCTGTAACCGATCACAATAAACTTGTGTACATTCATTATATGGCCTATTTTCATATGAACACACAAATTCGCGAACAAACACAAGCCTTCAATCGTGGCTTTCGCAGCATTGTTAATCCAGAGTGGCTTTCGTTGTTTTCGCCACCCGAACTGCAACGTTTGATATCAGGCGATACGGTGCCATTGGATCTAAAAGATTTACGCAAACATACACAGTATTATGGTGGCTTTCATGATTCACATCGTGTTGTTGGTTGGCTGTGGGATATATTGGCTAAAGATTTTACCGAAGAAGAGAGAAAATTGTTTTTGAAGGTAAATATTGTAATAATGTTCGTATATAACTTTTCGCTGACGATGTTGCGTTTGTTTACTTAGAAGCTAAACGTTATTAGTGCACATTATGCATGAATTTTTTTTATTAAAGGCTTAGATGAGTGAACTCAAATGTGATGAGAACTCCTACTTTCGATATACTGTCAGCGTCAAAAGAAAGTGTTTTTTATTCTATTCATGGTTGCTGTACCACATTCCAAAGCAGTTGGATTATTCCCCCTTATTCAACAGATTACAACCCAATTGAACATCTCTGGGAACATTTCGATAGAAAAATAAGAAAAAACTCTCTGAAACAAATTTTACAGGAGGTAAAATCGAAATTGGTGGAGTCTATGCCCAAGAGGTTAGAAGCAGTTTTATAGGCAAAAAGAAATCATACAAAGTATTAGCCATTATTTTTTTTAATAATTCTGAAACTGTATACTTTCTTTTGATGCACCAAATATAAAGTATTTTAAGTTTTGGTTTTTACTGTTTTTGTTGTTGTTGCAATATTTTGATTTTTTTATTTACATATTGTAGCAGCATTGTTAGAAAAACGTTAATATTTCAATGCCGAAATAAACACTTTCATAGAATAAAACATGGTGTACACTTCCTTTTGAGGCTGACAGTACTTAATTGTATTCGTATATAGTATATTCTGCTGTATTCATAAAATAATAAAATAGATTTGAAATGTGTTTTGGGACAAATTTATAAGGAAATTTTATCATAAAACATGTTTCAAATGTTTTTTTTTTATTTTTTATTAATATGGCAGATAAACTTTTAATAAAATTACGCATTACAATTATATGTTGGTCACTGTTTCTTTTTAGTTTGTTACCAGCTGTTCAAAACCTCCTCTTTTGGGATTTGCTCATTTAGAGCCTCCATTTTCTATACGGTGCGTAGAAGTTGGTGATGATGAGGATACGGGCGATACAATAGGCAGTGTAATACGAGGTTTTTTCACCATACGCAAAAAGGATCCATTAAATCGTTTGCCAACATCATCTACCTGTTTTAATTTGCTTAAGTTGCCAAATTATCAAAAGAAATCAACACTGCGGGATAAACTTCGATACGCAGTCACCAGCAATACCGGCTTTGAGCTGTCATAATCATATAAAAACATTAATTTGAATTGTTTAAGTTTAAAAAAATGCATACATATGTATGTATGTATGTATGTGTGTATGTATGTAGGTATGATTATTTTGGAATAATTTAGTTAAAACATTTAATTATAAACATATCATTTTTTAATGTTTCTTTAATGCATGTACAGTTTGTCAGAATAAATAATGTTGCAGTTCAAAAATTTAATAATATGTTGCAACATTTTTTATTTCTTTTACTTTTATTTAAATTTATAATTTTTTTAATTTTTCTTTTGTAACTGTGATATTAAAAAAAAAAACTTTAAACAAACATAAAAATGTTAAATTTTTATAAGATGCAGTTTTATTTTTTTTATATTTATAAAATTCCTAAAATTTATTATAAAAAAATAATTTTGCAAAAAGAAAAAAAGCTTAAAATATTATAAACAAAATTTTTTTTATGTTGAATTTTTTTCTTTTTTTGGTTAATTTTGTTCTGTTATTTTACTACAAGTAAGCAAATGTATAGTTTATGTAATAAAAAATTTAAAATAATATATAAAAATAATGTATGTACACTTATAATGTATAAACTTATGTATGTATTTCTTTATTCATCTTTATTTGTATTTGTGTGTATATATAGAAATAAATATATGGACATGTGTATCTGATGTATGTGTAAACGATGAAAACTTTTTCTACCAAACAAAAATTCTTTTTAAAGCTTGAAGAAGTTAGTATTTTATACAGCCCAATTATGAATATTCTCACGGAATTTCCCACGGAAAAAATTTTTCTCGAGAAAAGATTCCTCCAATTATGAATTCCGTGGGAATAAAATTTTAAAAAAGTGGCATCATCGAATTTGAAAGGATTTTTTTTTGTTTATTTTCATATAATTTTTATTTTATAATTTGTAGTACCTACTTTTTTCCCCCGAATTTTTTTCACTTTCCGCAGTCAATCAAAAGGGGAAAAAATTTATAATTGGAGAAAAGGGAAAAGAGAAAGAACTCGCACGCAATTTTTGTTTATAATTGGGCTGGTAATGTAATCTGTCAGCGCGTTCGTGTTTTGAATGTACAAACAGCACTACAGTGGTACAAATTTGACCGATTTTGGTATTAGAAACCTTTAAGCTTCTTCCTCGTTTTTTTTTTATTTGCCAGGGAAGCCAAAATGCCTAGATTAATATAACTTTATTTAATCGTTCGATTGTTTGGATTAAAACATGAAAGAAGGCTTAGACACAACACTAAAAACGACCAACACTCTACGTAACAATCTCAAGACATCAATATAAACAACCGATAAATTTAACACCAGCGGAGTATATAGACTTACTTGTACCTGCAACCATACATACATCAGACAAACTGGACGCACATTAAAAACAAGGTTTACAGAACACATACGATCATACAAAAGGAAAAGGCAAGACTCCAATTTCGCAATACACCTTAACACACATGGACACGAACCAAGGGAAATAGATGAATGTATGACAGTATTACATGCAAGTAATAAAGGACGAAGACTAGACATTCTTGAAAACATGGAAATTTACAAAACACGAACGTTTAACAGAAATATTATTAACAAACAGGAAAACACAACGTCTGACACGATTTTTTACACCACTAAAATTACTAAAACACTCTTACAAACGAAAAACACCCAGAGACGGTCACACTTACCTATCCAATAATAAGAGACCCAAATATTAAACTATTTACCCCAATAAACAGGACAGATATCAGGGAATCTACCTGTATAATGCCATTTAAACCGACAAAAATTACCTAAACCCACCATCTTTTTTCTTAACACTACTATTTTTAACATTATCTCTTCAGTTTTAATAAACACGTGGCTTGAAAATGATGTTATCACATCGAAAGCGCTCGCCGAACGTACGAAGTACACAGCCAGTGACGACGGTTTTTACCGAAAATTATAACAACAGTTTAATATGTACTGGCGGAATTAATCCAATTAATTTAATAACAAATTTTTACTTGAGATTTTTCGTTTTGGGACACTGCTAAATTCAGAAAAGTTGGATAAATCGCATAATTTTTTTTTTAATTTATACGATTTTGAGATGTTTGCGATATATTTTTTGTGGCAAAACGATTAAAGATTTTATGTTGATTTTTTTTCCTGTGAAAGGCTAAAAGCAATTTTTAGAAAAATTTTGTTTCAAATATTTATGATAAAAAATTTCGTTCGAAATTAAAAAAGAATTTTTTTTTTTTTGTTTTTGAGAGTGATCTCCATCGCGATCCTTAAAATGTTATAATATCATCGTAAAACTTACGATTTCTACTTTCATACTGTAAACGATACGGGGTTTTCAGAAAAACGAATAGTAATGAAACTTAACAAAAATAAAAATACAACAAATTTGCATGTATTCGATCATACCAGATAAATTTTTTTCACAAGTTCTATACAAAAGTTTTTAAAAAGAGTTCAGCAATTGATAGTAAGGATTTAAAATTATTAATACGTGGGAGTATTTATCTTTTTATGAAAATATGTTTTAAAAATTTATTTTTTATCAGAAGTATCATATTTTCGTATTAAAAAACAGCCTGTTATGAAAAAACAAATTTGTGTGTTTACATATCATTTTTGCACATTATTTTTTAAAATTCTGTTTAAAACTTTTTAAAATGAGACCAAAAATTTTTTTCTATGATAGTTGTTAACTTTAAAATTTTAAAGCACTAAAATTTAATCGCAAAAATCCGATGGTTTTTTTTTGGTTAATTGATTTGGTTTACGCTACAAATAGCATTTTATTTAATTTCGAGCTAAGCCGAGTTAACATTATTATTATTATTTATTAGCACAGAATTATAAAAGGAGCATTTCAAAATGTTACTATTATTTAAAAACTTAACTAATTCAAATAGCTTAAATATATAAATAGCATATGCGTACAAAAATTGCTTGTATAAAAGTATTTTCTTTCAACAGCCTTAAATCGCATTATTTAACAACACTGCTTTATTATCGTGAGCATTTTTGTATATGTTCTAGTGCACTCGATGTTTCTACTATGATTTACAGTTTTTTTACTTCATTGTCGCCTTTTGTTTTGATGTTCTACTTTGTTTTAAAACACAAGCACTAACAAAGCTGTAAAGAGAAACTTTTCGAATGGTGCTTGTTTTGTTTTAGTGAGAGCCATGTTTTGTTATGCTTGTTTTGATATTTATATTTACACTGAAATTCTGTGTTTGGAAGTAGTGTACACTAGAACATAGAACTTTCAAAACATTTTGTGCAGCTCTTTATCTGACGTGACAACAGTACTTTTCTGCAACGGTCGTATGGCACGTGTGAAGTGACAAGGCGAATTATGTCGAAACATACTGTCTATTGATGAGATTTGTTTTTAAAATGCATTCATTTCTTCAATTTACCGTTACCATTTGAAAATACGTATTTACCGTTACCGTTTGAGCATAAGAATCTTTTCAGTTTGTCGTTATCAGCAGAGCATTTAACTTGTGCAATAAACTTTCAATTCTTTTTTTTAATGTCTGAATTTATTTTTTGCCCATAAAATGAATAAAGAAAATATTATAAATATCAAAGAAAGTGATTTTAGCTCTAGTGATGAGTTTAGCAATAACGCTTCGTTATTTTCTAAGAAAAGAAGAGTTATAGTTCCTAGAGAAAACCATTTCTTCATGTTGGAGATTGCTTCAAAAAATACCATACCTTACAAGTATATAAATAATTATCAGAAACTCAGACATGTAGTAGTTGT
This sequence comes from Gymnosoma rotundatum, assembly GCA_916610165.2. Taxonomy (NCBI): domain Eukaryota; kingdom Metazoa; phylum Arthropoda; class Insecta; order Diptera; family Tachinidae; genus Gymnosoma; species Gymnosoma rotundatum. The sequence goes on from OU744338.1 coordinate 39,929,982, forward strand.
ACAAAAAATAAATAATTTGTAACAAAACTGAAAAGAAATGAATATAAATGTATAATAACATACTATTGTTTTTTTTTTAATATTTGTTAAAAATAACTACAACCTGGTGAGAATCAAACGTGTGAAAAGTCGCGTCCGATAAGGGTTAATATTGGTTTACTTTTTTTTGTTTACATTTATATACAGCTAGTTCAGATAAACTTGCGATAAAAATTAGGGAAGACAGAAATTTTTCATGCTTCGCAAGTAGATTCAAGCTGAATCGTCTCAAAACAAAATGCTTCGCTCTCAAGATTTTATATGGCAAAGCATGTTGATTCGGTCGTGATTGGGCTGTGAATCATGAATGAGAGAGCGAAGCAAGAATATTGGGCTCCGTGTGAACATAGTATAAAAAAACGATACGTGTTTTTGCGCCATTTTTGTTTTTATTGCGATTTCTAAAAAACTTTACCCTTTTCTGGTTTTATATTCATAAAATGTTTTATTTAAATCATTATTTATAACACTAATGTTACGTGTTATCAGAAGAAGCGGCTGAGGCACCAAACAAATGTTTCCGTCTTTATAGACAGAAATTAGCTAGAAAGTTTTCAATGGCTGGCTCAGTGTAGCAAAATATTATTAATTGGCTTTTGCTAATCACTAACCCACTTATTACTAGTATAAGACCTAATCCATAAAAAGACCTTTAACGCTGAGCAGGATTCAGATTCGGAAGAGGTCTTCAAAGAGCGAGACGAACAAGAATCACCTTGGTACAAAGTAGAAGTTGTTTTTACATAAATTAATTGTTATAATTTTATATAAAATTTACCGTTACAATCATAAATAAGTTATAACTATGAATAAATTAATTATTTTCAGATAAAAAAAAATCCTATACAATAAAGAAATTGCTATTCTGTATTGCGATATTCGCAAAGTTCTATTTTAATCGCATTTCAAATGCGAAAAGGTGGTAAATCGGTATTCTAAATTACGAAAACAAATGTCAAATTCGCAAAATTTATTCGAAAACAAAGTAGCATTCGCAAAGTACAAACATGTAAGTAAGAAACAATATTTTATTTATGTATTCATCATATATTTATTATTTAATTGAGGGAAATAAGCAATAAGACCAACAAACCGCGTCAACTTTAAATAAATTTAGAATTCATGAAAAAGCACAACCATTTGGCAAGAGGCCACTTAAAAACACCAAATGCACGTCAATCTGCAAATAAGTACCTTGTGGCAAACGTTAACTGAAGAACTAAATATTAATGGACCACCTATTAGAGAAGCTGCAGGATAAAAAAAGTATGAAACATATAAACCAGGGGTGGAAACGTTACCTCCGTGTTCGTATCGACAATCGTACGAAAAAAAATTACGTGATACGTTAATCGTATGAAGTAAATGGAATTATGATATACTATTGTAAACGGATCGTAATTTTTTGAATGATTCACAATAGTTTTGAAATTAAAAAATTCTAGAGCTAAAGAAAGAGTATTCAGGCTGGACAGTTTTTTAAATTTTGTTGTTTCCAAAGGTCAAAACCGATTTTTTGACTATAGCGCTTGATTCAAGGGCTGCTGCTTTAATTAACACTTCTTCACTTGGCACCAGCAGCTTTTCTTCATAAAGGCCTTCTTCATTTTGGTTTTTCAATTTAAAAAAAAAAAAAACTTTTTTCTTTGCTTGATACCTATTTTTGATCAGCCTTAATCACAAAATTATAAATATAAATATTTTCTTGCAAAAATATAAATTGCGAATTACCTATTTTAAAATCTTTACATTATCAACTGGTGGTACACTAGTGCGTTCATACACTTGGAAAGCTAATCCCATAGTCTGTTAGCAGTAGATTTTAATATGCCCAATTAGGAAGCATGTTTTTTTGCCGAATTTTTGTGTTCATTCATGAATCTTAGATTTAACTTATTGCAATAATAACTTTATAATAAACTAAAACTAAATTTGTTTAATTCGCACTCTTTTTTAGCGAATTTGTTGCATTTTTTATTTTATTCGAACAAAGATTTGTTAACGTATGACAGTTCGTAAAAAATGTACGTTCATGTATACGATAACGTATGTTATAATCTGCGTTATTGTGAATTATCATCCGTTAACGTATGTCATAATCCGAAAAACGTATTTTTACGATACGTGTTGTACGTTCACGGATGTAACGATTCCACCCCAGTTCAAAAATATTTGACTTAAATTTTAATAGGTTTGGTCCTATTAAATAAATTTTAGAAACAATTTTCACAGCCAAGCACAAAAAATTTATTTTTAATTTGACGTTTGTGATACTGATGTTTATTTGAGCAGCGTTGCCACGATTTAAAATAAATTGCGAATGCTATTGCGAAAGTTTAACAGAATACCAATTTTCTTTCGCATGGCATTTCATTTGCATTGATTTTCGCATCGCAATTTAGAATAAGCCCCCAAGCGTATGGCAGACGTGTGTTGTGGCTATTAGATTAAAAGGAATTGAATGGCTTGGATAAAAGGAGTAGTGGAGATGTCTGTGGATTGTTAAGGTTACTAAACAGGGCATCTAGTAGTTCATGTCTAGCCGTAGTAACACAGTAGTGTAGCGTGGATGACTGCGTTTGTAATAATAATGCATGTTTAGTAAATACGAGACCATGGGATTCACAAGACCGATATGATCAAGAAATATAGCCAGAGAAAGCCATAGATTAAGAATACAGAACTTATAATGAGCCACAGTGGTATTTGCCATCTAAAGAATCCGTACGTTTATTCAAAAAGGGAAAAACGTAACAATATTAAAAAACATAAGCAATATGTGCAACAATAATTATAATTTTTCCTTGCGGTAATATTTTTAGCGGGAGGGACAACACGAAAAGGAAATTTTTTAGTAGATTTTTATTAAGAAAAAATAACTTACGATTGCAAATATGTAGAGCGTAACAAAACTTTATGTGGAAAATAATTCGTGATAGGGGTGAATAAAACATACTTTGCGTAAATTTTAAATTAGGACCTCTGAAAATGATGTTATTATAAGGCCACCTTTTACTTTTAATTTTTTTATAATTCATTTTATAGTGGCTCCTCAATACATATCTTTTGTAAATGTATACTCCCAACTCATTGCGGTTGAAAAAAATAAGGCCACATACGTGAAAATTACGTTACTATCGGAATACCCGTTATTCTTCATTCATTCTTATTCGTATAGCAGACATAGCCGTACATCCTCTGTACAAATTTCAATGGTCTGACCCATACGGTTCTTCAAATTTACGGCCATTTGTAAACATCTTTTAGTTTCTAAATTTTTTGTTTAATTTTTTTTAACAGCGGTCATATTTGTACATACATTTGTACAAATGTCTGTCATCTACAGTTGAAAAACTAAGGTCGTTTAAGAAAAAATTACGTCAATATTGGGACACCCTTTAATTTAAAGTTTTATGTCTTCTACCGACTTCAAAACAGATTTCATCTGCCAAAAGTTCTGTTCAAAAATATGGCCACATACATCAAGTTACATCAACTATTGGGACACCTTTTAATTTCCAAATCCAAATTTTATAGCGAAGATAGCAGTACAAGTTAGTTGTAAATTTCAAGCGTCTGTTTACAACTTTTCAAACGTATGGCCATATGTTTTAAATTTAATGAACTATTGGGGCATCCTTTAATTCATAATTTTGTATATTAACACTTGTTACTAAAACGGTCAAATAAAAAATTCAAAATCGATCCAGAAATGAACTCAGTCACTGGAGGCACAAACAAAAAAAAACATTCAGTCGAATGGTTTCGAATTCCTTGTTTTTTGACGTCGGTTAGAAATAAATATATTTTTAATAATATCACGTTACTTTCGAAACCCCCTTTAATTATTAATATTTGCTGATATAGCTGCTTTAATTATACATCTTCGGTGAAAATTACAAGAGTCTTCCTATTACGGTGCCAGAAAAAGAGGACTTTGACAGTTGGACAGACAAAAGCAATAGGATTACGTTTTTACATTTTGTGGACGGAACCCTTAAAAACAACAATAAAATTAAAATATTAATTATTCTGTAAAATTTAATTTAAAAATGAAAATCAAACAATAATCAACTATCGTTAATATTTTTAAATGCAGTGGAATGAACTCATTACGTTTTAATCGTCTGTAGTTCAATACAGTCCGAGTTCAGCAGAGAAATAACATGGTTGTGATATGGTCACAATAACTATGTTATGTTCTTTATAATATTGTATAGTTGCAGAGAACAAATTGTAGTTTTTTTTAACAAATACTTCAGTCACGGTAAATATTTTTTTTGACTTATATTAAACAACAAAAATATTTAATTTAATATTTGCAAAGTGCCCATGCATATTCATAAATAAATTATCGTAGTATTTTGTGATATTTTATTTTTCATCCTCTTTCAACTGTATAAAAGAGCCGAAAAAAAATCAGCCGTATACAGCGGAGAAAGAAAAATAGAATTACTGTTGGTTATTGTTGTTTTTGCTTAAACTTTGATTTTTGTCTTTGCTTTATTGTTTAGACAAAAATCTTTAGTTTATTTAAAATGTTTGTCAGAAGTATCCTGAAGAGTTGAGTAAGCGGTAACAAAATGGCCATCGAGACGTGCTTTGACCCTCAATAATCAATATATTTAAATATTTAAATAATTAATCGGGAAAATAGTACAAAAAAAAATATTGTTTTAGAAAATCAATTAATTTTTTGTTAACATTTAACCATTATATGATTGCTGTGCGCAAAAAACACGACATGGTTGGTTTAAGTTATAAAAATTTGAATTACGACCAAAGTTTAAAATAATATACATATATTTAACTATAATATATTTTTAGTAATCAGAGTATGATTAAATACAAGCAAAATAACGTTTGCGCTTAAAAATAGTTTAGTTTTAAGTCTTGACAGAATGCTTTTCTATTATTTTAGGAATTTATTGTGAGCTTGAAGTTGAAATTGTTTTTACGAGGGCTGCTCTATATATTTCTGGCCTAATAGCGAAAATGCAAATATTTATAATCAAAAATGGTTTTATTGTTTTTCAAAGTATTCTCCAGCATGCTTTATACACTTTTGCATGCGCTCAAACCAGCTGTCGAAGCATTTTTTCCACTCCGATTGAGACACCTCTAAAACATGGTTTTTGAACACTTCAACAGCTTCTTCTGGCGACGAAAATCGTTGACCACGCATTTTTTTCTTGATGTGCGGAAACAAGAAGAAGTCATTAGGTGCCAAAACAGGGCTGTACGGCGGATAACCCATTAATTCGACGGTTTGGCCGGTCAAAAACGCTCTGGTTTGAGCCGATGTGTGAGAGCTCGCATTGTCATGGTGAACAATGATTCGTCTTCTCTTGTTGGTTTTTCGAATTTCTCCGATGACTTCAGGCAAACAAATTGGAGTGTACCACTCAGAGGTGACCGTCCTACGTTGCTCAAGCGGAACAGTCGCCACATGACCAGTTTTGCCGAAGAAACAGGCGACCATTTGCTTCGAAGTGGTTCTTCCACGAACAACTTTCGTTGGATTTTGCTCGTCTTTGAAGACCCACATGGTCGATTGTTGTTTCGTTTCGGGCTCATACGCATAGATCCATGATTCCTCACCTGTGACGATCTTATAAACGTCTTTTAAAGCACCGCAATCGTATTTTTGCAACATTTCTTTGCACCAATCGACACGAGCCTTTTTTTGAGCGACTTTCAAATTGTGCGGGATCCAACGAGAACAAACCTTTTTTACGGCCAGGTGTTCATGCAGTATTGAATGTATGCTGGTGGAAGAAATGTCCAAAAATGTCTCTATCTCTCGGTATGTCGCATGTCGATCTTGCATTATGAGTTCACGCATGGCATTAATGTTCTCTGGCACAACAGCCGTTTTTGGACGACCTTCACGGAATTCGTCTTTGAGCGAGCTTCGGACACGATTAAATTCATTAAACCAATTTTTCACAGTGCTATAGGATGGTGCTTCATCGCCATACAAAGATTTAAGTTCATCAATGCACTCTTGTCGTGATAATCCACGTCGAATGTTGTGAAAAATGATGGCACGAAAATGTTTACGAGTTAATTCCATTTTTTTCTATAATAATTTTTTCAAGTCACTGTAAACAACACAAATAATGGTCGTACGTCAAAACGTTTTGAGTACGATTATGCTTAAAAATGACAAACTTTCCAATGGAAATGTCAGATTGCACTTGGCAGCACTTAGTGTTGCCAGGCCAGAAATATGTATAGCAGCCCTCGTATTGTTAGATAAAATGAAAAAATTAAAATGCATGCATGCAATATAATTAATTAAAAATAATATACAAAATATGAAAACAAATAGCGAGGTAAGCAAAACATTTCAAAAATAGTTGAAATATACACACAGAAAAAAGATTGGTAACAATTCGCTTGATACGTTAAAAATTCAATTACTAATATAATAATTTGATTTTTATTATTAATAATTTATAGTCTTGATTTATTTTTTATATTAAAAGTTGAAGTTGCTTCTAAATGTTAGTTGTAACACATCTTAGAAAAGTTAACATGGCCGATTTGTGTCTTTACTAAAATCTATTCTATTAAATGGAAGATGCAACTAAATTTATTCAGTACATTAGTACTGAAAAGTAAATTTTGGAAGTAAGAATCATAAAAGTCGATTGTATAATCTGAAATCAAAAAATGTTTGACACAATATAAATAATATTTGTACACATTACAAAAATCAAAAATATTTTAGTTCAAAAATAAAAAGATTTATTAAAAGTATCTCGGAAAAAATAATTTTATAATATTTAATTTATTTCGCAGCGCAAAACGTGCGGTATGGGATAGCAAGTAGAAGAAACTATGTGGAAAGGAAGAAATCATAATGTAAAGGAAGAAGAAAGCTGCATTCAATGGTTCGAATCATGAAATTTATATATATAATTTATTTATATTTATAATTTATTATTAAAATAAAAGTAAATATTAAAAACTTATTTTGTTTTGTTTAATTCACAATAATATTTTATAATTACCCAAGAATCATTTTTCAAAATAGTTGTGACTGCTATATTTATTCAGTTATTCAAAATAATACACACAATCGACAAAATTTGATTGGCAATAAATTCGGTTCTTATAACGAATTACTTTTCTTCGTATATGTACATATGTACACAAGTAAATATTCACCCTTATTCTAGTTGTCGGCGTCTTCACATCATTGTTCACATCAATGTTGATATGTGTCGACGCATTCAATTTGTTATTTTACTTGTAGTTATCGAAACTTATCGATTACTTTTTAAATAACGAATGGTAGTAATTTAAACCAAATATAACATTCGAAAATTGAAATATTTTCGTAGAGGCACTGCTTCATGCAATTTTAAAGAAAAATGTGAAAAAATTGGAAAAATCCTAAATTCTCTTGGTCCGCCTAGAAGATTAGCAGATGAATGGAAAAGATAACAAAATAAAGCATTGAATAGGTATTTATGAAAAAGTTTGTAAAAATTACTTTTAAGGTATGGCGAAATTAAAAAATAAAAGTGAAAAAAAGATGGTTGCTAATAAAGCGGAATGTAAAGCCACTGGCGGCGAAATGTTTAAACAAATTTTTACACAGTTCGCTGGAAGAAACTGTGACAAACCTCCTTAACTTGCAGAAGTATTAAAATCCTGAAGGAGCACTTCAAGGAGTTTAACTGGTTGACATGAAAAACGATTCTAATGACATTGAACTTGCTGAAGTCGAATTTGTCGTTGAAAGTGCAGCCAGGAGCAGGCAAAACATATGTACGTACATACTTGCGATACTTCAAATTAAAAATATTGAAATTCTGTCTAAGAAGTTTTCTTTCCAACACAAGTTTTTGTTTTTAAAGCTTTCATCATCAATTAAATCAATATTTTCTTCACATTTTCAGTTCATAAAAATTGATAAACCGTCGACGTCGTCACAGAAATGTTAAAGAATGCAAAATTTTTATTGAATTGACGACGACATTGATACGAAGTGATATTGATACTAAAACGACGACGACGATGACGCCGACAACTAAAAAAGGGTGATTAATTTTTGTGTTTTACGAGGGCTGCTATATATATTTCTGGCCTGGCAACACTGAGTGCTGCCAAGTGCAATCTGACATTTCCATTGGAAAGTTTGTCATTTTTAAGCATTATCGTACTCAAAACGTTTTGACGTACGACCATTATTTGTGTTGTTAACAGTGACTTGAAAAAATTAATACAGAAATAAATTGAATTAACTCGTGAACATTTTCATTTTTCACAACTTTCGACGTGGATTATCACGACAAGAGTGCATTGATGAACTTAAATCTTTGTATGGCGATGAAGCAATATCCTATAGCACTGTGAAAAATTGGTATAATGAATCTAATCGTGGCCGAAGCTCGCTCAAAGACGAATTCCGTGAAGGTCGTCCAAAAACGGCTGTCGTGCCAGAGAACATTGATGCCGTGCGTGAACTCATAATGCAAGATCGACATGCGACATACCGAGAGATAGAGACATCCTTGGACCTTTCTTCCACCAGCATACATTCGACACTGCATGAACACCTGGCCGTAAAAAAGGTTTGTTCTCGTTGGATCCCGCACAATTTGAAAGTCGCTGAAGAAAAGGCTCGTGTCGATTGGTGCAAAGAAATGTTGCAAAAATACGATTGCGGTGCTTCAAAAGACGTTTATAAGATCGTCACAGGTGACAAATCATGGATCTATGCGTATGAGCCCGAAACGAAACAACAATCGACCGTGTGGGTCTTAAAAGACGAGCAAAATCTAACGAAAGTTGTTCGTGGAAGAAGCACTTCGAAGCAAATGGTCGCCTGTTTCTTCGGCAAAACTGGTCATGTGGCGACTTTTCCGCTTGAGCAAAGTATGACGGTCACTTCTGAGTGGTACACTACAATTTGTTTACCTGAAGTCATCGGAGAAATTCGAAAAACCTACAAGAGAAGACGAATCATTGTTCACCATGACGATGCGAGCTCTCACACATCGGCTCAAACCAGAGCGTTTTTGATCGGACAAAACATCGAATTAATGGGTCATCCGCCATACAGCTCTGACTTGGCACCTACTGACTTCTTCTTGTTTCCGCACATCAAGAAAAAAATGTGTGGTCAACGATTTTCGTCGCCAGAAGAAGCTGTTGAAGTGTTCAAAAGCCATGTTTTAGAGGTGTCTCAATCGGAGTGGAAAAAGTGCTTCGACAACTGGTTTGAGCGCATGCAAAAGTGTATAAATCATGCTGGAGAATACTTTAAAAAACAATAAATCCATTTTTGATTATAAATATTCGCATTTTCACTATTAGGCCAGAAATATATAGAGCAGCCCTCGTAAGCAGAATTGTTAAACAATTTATATATTTTCCATTTGAAGCAATCGTTTTATAAATTAACAATTATTGCTATTATGTTACAAAATATATCACCGCATATGCCAGATTAACGTGTTAGAAGTTTTGTATAAATGTGGAGTCAGTTCCGAATTACCAGTTACGTAATGGTATGATATCTTTAATAAGAGAATACAACGTTTGCCATAGAAATTGACGTGCACGTGGGAATGTTTAAAGATACGATGCCGTTATTTCGGCTTATATTTTATATTTTTTGTATAAAGGATGCTTGTAGCTTATGTGTCAAAGCCTTTTAATTATTACTCATATGCATGTATAATAAGTAATAATTGCTTTTTAACTGACTTCAAAAAAAGAAGGAGGTTATACAATTCGGCTGAATGTTTTTTTTTATATTTGTGCCTCCAGAACTCAGTAATTTCTGTCCGATTTTGAAAATTTTTGATAATATGATAGATTATCATAACCTTAAAAATTAAAGGGTGTCCCCATACAACATACATATTTTTTTACGTGTATTATGAATTGTTAAGGGCACTTCTGTAAAATTTAAAATGACTGTATATTACTATAGCTCCCAATAACAAAAAGTTATACAAAAATAAATCATAAAATTAAAGGGTGGCCCCATATCAATTATGGGGCCTATCTTTTGAACCGTTATAGATAAACGCTTGCAAATTCAACAGAATGTCGATTGCTATAACCGTTATAGAAACAGGTATTAATGTTACAAATTATAAATTAAAGGGTGCGCCAATATTTCGTTAAATTTGATGTATACGGCCATACTTTTGAACAGTTGTAGACAGAGGCTTGAAATTTACAACGAACCTGTATTGCTAAGTCCGCTAGAACAACAAGTATAAAATTTAGATTTGGAAGTTAAAGGGCGTTCCAATATTTAATGTAATTTTGTGCATGTGACCAAACTTTTGAAACGTTATAGACAGAACGCTGAAACTTAAAAGGGACCTGTATTTCTAAGTCCGCTATATCAACGAGTTTATACTTTGAATTTCGAAATTAAAGGATGTGCCGTATTTACTGTAGATTTACTCATAGAGGCCTATCTTTTGAACCGTTATAGACAAGCGCTTGTAAATTTGACTCAATGTCTATTGCTATGGCCGTTATAGTAACAGTTGATAATATTTAAAATTATAAATTAAAGGGTGCACCAATAGTTTATTTAATTTGATTGAAATTTACAAAGAACCTGTATTACTAACTCCTCTATAACAACAAGTATAAAATTTGGATTTGGAAATAAACGGGTGTCCCAATAGTTGATATAATATGGTGTATGTGGCCGGACTTTTGAACTATTTAGACAGACAGCTGAAATTTACAAGGGGCATGTTTTGCTAAGTCCGCTAATAGCAAGAAGCTTATAATTTGAATTTAAAAAGTAAAGGGTGTTCTCAAAATTATTGTGATTTGTTCTATATATCCGTATTTTTTGAACCGTTGTATACAAACACCTTAATTTTAGACAGAATGTCCACTACTTTATTTGGTATAATAAGAAGTATAAAAATGTTATATAATAAATTAAATTAAATAATTGATATAATCTGACGTATATCGGCAAACTGTTGAACCCTTACAGACAGACGGTTGAAATATACACAGAACCTGATTGCTAAATCTACTACAACAGCAAGTATATAATTTGAAATTAAAGAGTGACCCTATAGTTGCTGCAATTTGATGTATATTGTCAACCTATTAAACAGTTGAAAAAGTATAAAGTTTGGATATATAAGTGTGTCCCAATAGTTAATGTAACCTAATTTATTTGTCGTTTCATTTTTTTCGCAAGAATTATTTGTGAATTTATGTGTTAAAATAACTTTTGTGACAAATCAATAATAAATTAAACAATAAATAACAATCAGGAAATATTTGCATTAACGAGACTATAGTATAATTCAGTTATATAACTTGACATTTTCAACCATATAATGATATTTTAGTTTAACAATTTAATGTTTATATTTGAACATAATTATTTTTAGATTTTACCATGTTATTGTTATGCTCGACAGCAATATGGTTGTAAAACCAACCCCTTTTTATTATTAAATGTAACAATACTATGTTTTGTTAACAAAAAAAAATATAATAAAACCATAATATGTTACTCTTAAATTATGGTTACCTCAACCATGTTTTTTCTTTGCTTGACACTAATAAAGTCTTAATCAACCAATCTATTTATGGAAGCGTATTTTTAAAATCTTAAGAAACATTCAGTTTTAAATCATCTTTGAAGTCCTTTAGCTTTAGAATTTAAAATATTTGCCTTTTAAACAGAAGCGTTGCTCTAAATATAGATGTAAGTAGTACAACCTTTTAAACCTAAACAAATTATTTTATTTTATTAAATTCTTTAGAGTTATCCTTTTCTAATGATCGAATTGAATAAAAAACAAAGATCAGCTTAAGGAATAATTTGAAACCGAATTCCTTTTCAACTTAGGAAACGGAAAGAAACTCTTATGAATTTTCTTGGCGCCATTCACAACTATCACCCATAATCAAGATGACTGACCGAGGATGTCTTTACCAAAAACACTTGTCTAGCAACACTTACGAGCATTGATTCGAGGTAAAAAAAAAACATTCAAACCATAAATTGACATAAAAGTTGACAATTATTTAATTCTTTGTCGGCTAATACTTTTTACAAGAATGCAGACACCAAAAACTACCGAACAGAAAGTTGTCTAAAAAATACAAAAATATCATTATCACACTTGTTACATTGGAGAAACAATAATAAAACAAATTAAATGTGGATCTTTATGGTCTAACGACACAAGAACTAGGGCAACATAACTCAGCAGGAGATAGAGAGTTTATAAGTACAAATTTGAGGATGGACAGCAATACAAAAAAAAAAAAACATTAAAGGAAACATTAAAGAAAAAGAAAGGATCGTGATTGAATAACTAAGACAATAGACTTGCAACTTGCAACATGCAACAACAAATTTATAACATGCGATATTATTATGGTTATTATAAAACTGGCGACACTTCTTACACCTAGTTTTTCCTAGTTTACTTGTACTTTGATTGTAGCATCAGACATCTAGATTTATACACTTAGAGAATTTTTAGCTTTTATATCCGCAACCTCCATACGATAGAAAATAAACTATAATATTCAATTCAAGTTTATAACAGACAAAGCCATTCCTTTTAATTTTTTAAATCTTATAAATTATGTCGACCTAATTATCATTACTTCTCTTCCCTTTTTTTTGTCAAATCACATCGCGTTTGGCATTACCGCACGTACAGATTTCAAGGGCAACGAATCTTATGTTTACAACCCGTTTACAACCTATACTTCGTTTCTGTAATTAAAGTGTAAAATATCTCCCATAAATTTATTATAGTCATCTGTTTTTACACAGGCTGTGCAAGAGTTAATAATGTTATTTCAGCGACTTCAAAAAAGGATTGTTTTTTTATATTATTGCCTCCATAACTCAGTCATTTCTAACCGATTTTGAAAATTTTGTCTTTATTTAAAAGGTATTGATAGCAGATTAGTCCCGTCTTACAATCAGTTCATTATTTAACAAATTAAAGGGTGTCCCCATACATCATACGTGTTAAAAAAATGGGTATCACTATAGCTCCCAATAGCAAAAATTAATAAAAAAATAAATTTAGAAATTAAGGGTTGCCCCAATAGGTGACGTAAATTGACTTATATGGGCCTATCTTTTGAACCGTAGAGACAAAAGTTTGCAAATTGGACAGAATGCCGATTGCTATGACCATTATAGTAATAACTATTAATATTTAAAATTATGAATTAAAGGGTGTCCCAATTTTTATGTAATTTGATGTAAGTGCCAAACTTTTGAACTGTTATAGATAAACATCTAAAACTTACAATGGACCTATATATTTTAGTCCGCTATTAAAGAATTAGAATTTAAATTTAGGGTGTTCCCAAAATAATTAAATTTGATCGTTGTATACAAACACTTGAAAATTAAACAGAATGACCACCATTTTGTTTGGTAAAAGAAGTATAAATATTTTAAATTATAAATTAAAGGGTGTTACAATAGTTGATGTAATTTGATGTATACAGCCAAACTGTTTATCCGTTATAGACAGCCGTATAAAATTATTTACAAAGAACCTGATTTCTGATTCTACTGCAAAAGCCAGTATAAAATTTGAATTTCTAAATTGAAGAGTGCCCCTTTAGTTGCTGATGGAATATAGGCGGTTCCAATAGATAATGTAATTTGATATATGTATGTGGCTATACTTTTGAACCATTATAGACAGGCAGATGAAATTTGTTTTGAAGTCTGTTTTTTTTCACAAAAATTATTATAAACAAAATTATAACCCGTATAAAAACAAGATGGCTATAATATTTTCGAGTAAAAAATTTCTTAATAAGGTTACATGAAAGCTACACTTATGCTTCTATATTTCTTCCCCCGATTACATTATCAGATCATCAGGGACAAAGAAAACTTTACAGCAATAAACGCGACTAATCAAAATAAAATAATAATAACAACTGAATAGACAACAACTTATAGAAAGCTTAAGTTAGATAACGAATTGCGGTACGCGGTCCCACCGAAGAGCTTGCTATAAAGCGGAAAATTCATCCCAGTTAAATTATTCCGTAGTCAGACAGATATTCGGAGATTTTTCGCTCTCATATAAGATGGCTACATGGTGTGATCTGGGACAGTGATAAGGACACATTATCACGCCCTTTCTCTTGTTGGATTTAACGGCTCTCCATGAATTGTGAGATACTTTCGTCACACGCTAAGTAAATTGTATTCCAAGTGTCTGGTGGTGTCTAAGGGAACTTCATCATCGTGCAATACACAACGCATAGAGATAAAGAAATTTAATACTATTTTTTATTGGTCTTTTTTCGAGTCGAATCCTCAAATGAAAATTTGTTTGTATCCATAAATCCCCAGAAATCAGTTTTTATTCCTAAAACTTTTCCCGAAAAGAATACTTATTTAATCTAAGTCCATTAAAGCATACTTTATTTCCTGTATTTAATGTCATTTGGGAAAAGATGCCATATTTGTAGAATAGACCTATGTCGTTCATGAACAAACGGGTGCAATTGAACGAATCACACAACTGAACGAAGTGATCCGGTCGGCTTAATAAGCGCTTCTCGCTTGTTTTAACTACTTAAATGATCAACAAAATCGGAAAGTACGACTTCTAAATCTTTGTTCTCGTTGTCTGAACCAAGTCTTTTAAGAAGTGTTACTAGTTTTAGAAGTGTATTGTGTATTAAATCTTACTTCATTCTCCATTTTGCTTATTATTGAATTCATTCCCGAAGAAACTCTTTTTGCACAAGCAGACTAAGTATTATCAAAACAAATCGTGTCGATATTTAAATGATCTTCATGCAACGGCATCTGTGATAAAGTGTGATAAATATCTCACATTATTATATTATAGTCATCTTGTTTTTTACAGGGTGATCTAGAGTACATAATGAATTTAATAATATAAAAGAAGGTGTAACTCCAATCAAAAAAGCAAATATTGCAGTGACAGAGAATTTAAAAGTAAATTCAAGTGACACTGCTTCCGACGACAAACTCCTGTTGTGACACAAAACCACAAATGCAATACAAAAGTATAAGAAACCGTTATCAGCAAGAATCGATGAAAAAAAAATAATGTTAAAATAAATTGTTCATCATAAAGGATTATATATATAATTTTACATAAAAATTTCATCGGCTCTTAATGGGTTAAGCATTTTTCAAAAAATGTTAGTATTTCCTGAAAGATCTCTTCAAAAGCTTTAAAGTGGTGCAAAATAGTACTTTTTTATAAAAAGTTCAGAGACCCATAACTCGGAACATATGGGCGAGCCCCAATTTTTTCACTTGTTTTTTTTTTTTTTTTGGTTTAATTCTATACCACCCCATATGCATAAGAATTCAGAACTGAATAAGATTTCTCCGCTATTTTTATTATTACTGAGAGTAATACAAACAGGGCTGCCGTTTTTGGTTATTTCTAACCAAAAGTGGTTATTTTTTTCTTTAATGTGGAGATGTGAATATTTTTCTCATTTTGATTATTTTTTCTCCAAAATAATAATACACATGTACATATTTTTTATGTTATACTTTTTAAGCTTTTATATTCTTCAATTTTTCAAATTACTACCAAGACAACTGAAAATAAAACAGCTGTGACTAAAATCGCTAGTGCAGCCACCTGCTATGAATTCGCCTTAAGGCCCAATTATAATGTGCATAAGCTAGCTTTAGCTTATGTCAAAAATCCAACGAAAAGCCTGTCAAATGCTTAGGTAACTTATCAAAGAAATTCATGTGGCTACAATGTACTTACATAAATTTAGTAACTTATTTGCCACAGTTGCACATTTATGTTTGATTCGTACTTTTGCCAAAAGTAATTTCTATATAAATTAACAAAATTTTAAAACGAAAAGGCTTTAAAGAAAATATTTGTTATATTTAATAACATTTACATATTTTGGTTCATGTTCTAAGAAAAAGTAAAAAAAAAACTATTACAAGTTATTTTCTGTTTTGTGTTTGTGACCAAACGTACTAAAAAATGCAACGATGTTCATCGCTTATATCGTATACATATGTGTGTATAAATACAAATTTAATTTAAATATATTATATTTGTAAAAAATTAGCCATAAAGAAAAATTATTTTTTTTTCTACATTTTCTATTGGATTAAAAATTTAACAATTTAGGTCTTAGTTAAAGTTTTTCCTTATCAATGTATAACACAAAGCACAATCAGCTGTTTCCGTACGTAAAGTGCGATCAGTTTCGTACCTTGCATAAAGAAATGAAATTTAACGAAACTTGACGAAAAGTTATCTTATGTACATTATAGTTTACTACATATAATTTAATGTATTTGCACAGTTGTATAAGCTTGCATAAGTTGTTTTATGCACATTATAGTTGGGCCTTTAATTGCTACTCATTTGCTTATAATATTTTTCTTCTACAACACTGTCAACAGCTTTTAATTTTGCTAAATGTGAAATTTCACTTCAAAATGCAATGAACTTTTGTGGTCTTAAACTATTATACTGTGAACTGCAAGTTTTGTTTACTTTGTTTTAAACAAACTTTTATTTTTTTAAACATATGTACGTGTACAATCGTTACTTATTACATACATACATATGTAGGTAAAAGAATTTTATTTTTGTTATTATTATTAACTGAATTTAAATCACATAAGTTACATTATAAATATGTATCCATTTTATATGTTATTTAATAAAAATACTACATATTGAAATTTGGTTATTTTTTTTCTCATTTGGTAACTTTTAAAGCAAATTTTGGTTGTAAAAATTTTTTGGTTGTGGCAGCACTGAATACAAATAATATTCTTTTTATAAAATTTCTTTAAGTGTAAAAACAAATCTTTTATTTTCTATAGCATTCTATTGAAGTGTCGACAAGTAGAGGAGTAACAAGATGGTTACAAGTGTTTTTGTTGTTCTTGTTTTTAATGACCAAAATTTCGAATGTCATCAAATAATGCCGCTTCCGACGACAAACTCCTGCTGTGACACAAAACCACAAATATAATACAAAAGTATAAAAAAAAACCGTTATTAGCAAGAATCGATGAAAAAAATAATAATTCAAAAACAAATTGTTCATGTTCATAAAGGATTTAATAATGAGTTAAATAATATTTTATACAATAGGAGCAACAACCACAAAAAAAAAACTTAAAATATTTACTCATTTTCAAAATAATTACTTTAATTTGTTAAAAGGAAAATAGGTATAAGAAACTTTAATAGATTTCACTAATTGCTTCCGTTTGTTAATCGAAATAAGTTTTAAATGAAATTTGAGTTAAAAAAAATGATTTTGATAAATAATTCCGTTTAAAGATTTTTGTTTTGCTGGCTGTTGGTTGGTGAAATAATCAAATGTTGAGTCACTCACTTAACACGTCCATTCTTAATATTTTCCTTAATCTTTTTCTACCACTCATACAAGATATCGACACTAAACTTAAGCACTTCTTCATGCTGCATTTAAAGCAAACAGATTGCGTACTTGTGTTTATAAAAGCATTTGCTAAACTGTCTACAGACAAAAATTTGTCACGCCCTCTACCTAAATACACAAAGATAACAGTTGTCCGGCAAGAAAATTAATAAATCCAGCCATTTGGCATTTGAATGACGATGATTTTATGTCGTCGTTAAGTATTGAAGAAGACGTTTTAGTAAATGTTTCGCATTTTCTATAGTGACAACTTGTTGTAATTTGAGTGATCCAAATCCAAAATTTGTGCATAATTGCTTGTTTTTTTTTTTTTAAAGTTGGTGTTTAAAATTTTCTTAACAAATCAATATCAACAGCTCTAAATCTGTTGTTTTTTTTTTCTTTTAATACTCAAAAGTAAACTAAATGTGACTTAAAAAATCCTTAAAAACTAATTAGATATTTTTATCAAGGATTTAAATCCTTTTTGCTGACATTATTTTTTAAGTATTTCTCAAATTCTTTATACTTGAAAAACGAAACTATTTCTGGGACATTGTGGATTTTCAAAAAGTTAATCTTTGAAAGATTTAAAATTTAATCATATTTCCGTTGCAGGAAAAGATTATGTTATGCAAGTTAATAGCATGAAAACGTGTCATATGTCATATTGGCATTTCCGTTATTAAGAGTTAAGAAATATTGCAGTAAATGGTAAAGGTTTATTATGTCAAATGAACAAACTCCTAAAATTTTGTAAATTCTTAGAAATAAAAAATATATTAGATGGCTATTTCTGTGGTTTTATAAGGGCCACATTAAAAAAAAAAACTAATGAAAATAGTATGCAATCGGTTCCAATTACATTTTCAAGTTAAATGATTAAAGGATCAAAGTTCAAATTTTAAAACGATATTAGATATTAAATTCCAACTTGAATAATAAAAGAAAAATAGAAAAAGTAGTTTTTTTTATAGGCTTTAACTAAATTAGTTACCCAGTAAAAAAAAGTGAGGAAAAAGATGTAATTAAAACACCACATCTATATGAACGAAGTGGTGCCAATTCGGGTGAAAAACCTATGAATTTTACATTGGCGTGTCATTGAAGGCATGTTGTTTGTTTTGAACAAAATTGCACTACTTTTAAATAGATTTCTAAATGCTAATAAGTTTCTGTGATGAGAATTCAACTTTAAGTAATTAAATTCCGTTACATTATGTGTAGTTTTTAGAATATATATTTCTTTGCTAACTTTAGAGCATCTCTTAAATTAGACTTAAACGATTTTTTATTCGAGTTCTTATCATACGTTCTATCTGACAAATAAATTAAAATTCTGCCATTAAGAACAAAATAACAAAAAGTAAGAGGCTATAATTAAATCAAATTTCCTTAGAAAATTTTCATTTGTATTGAAAATTTGCATTCTTTTTATAAGCACGTTATAAAATTAAATTGTTTTTAAAATAAATCGGTACGTATTTTAAAATAGTAATGAAAAAATTTATTAAAAAACTTGGGGTAGACACGCTGTTTGTTATGACTAACTTTAAAATTGTATTATGGTCTACCAAAACTTTTGGACATACTCTCACAAAGGCCTTTTTTTCATCCGCGACTTCCTACAAAAGTTCTTATAGAACTCTAAATAAAATTGTAAAACAAAACAAGTCCTAAAATTCGTCCCTTAATTCGTTTATAGATTCAATAGGGAACTTTTTATGTGCTTCGGTTTTTTGCCTTTCAAAAAAAATTGTTGATTCTTATTTCTTGTTTGTTAAAGTAGTTGGTTAAATAGATGATGTTTACAGTGTGTACAACCTAAGGGAGATAGATGCGAAAAACGCCGATGCAGGATGCGGCGGTATAGAAAGTGCATCATTACATTCTGCTGGCGTCTAATTTTTCTTGTTTTCTTTGGAAAACGTCCGCATACATTTGTAAATAATAATAATTTTTTCTAAAAAAAAAAGATTTTAGGAATTAAAATAAATGAACTTAAGTCAAAATCAATTTCGATTCATTAATAATAATAATGTTTTGCCACTTTAAAGCGAGAACGCCAACTTCATGTGTAACTTTTGTTCATTTTGTTTTGCTATGAAAGATCTGAAATTAAGTTTTATTTTAAATTCTTTTAGTCATGCAAGGAAAAATGTAAGTCTAAGAAGTAGTTCAATGTGTTTTTTCAAAAAATATTTTAAAAATAACTTACAAGATCTAGAAAAGGTGTATTGGCTTTCATAGATGTAAATAAGATGCCGTTCGCTAAGAATGACATACATTATTTTTTACTGGGTAGAAAAAAAATAGGTTCTACGTACAGTGGAGGCTCGAAAAAGTTAAGTCACAGAAAAGTTAAGTATATGGAAAAGTTAAGCAGCTTTTATTGACCACGCGTGACTCTGAAAAGTTAAGTGATTCTTAACTTTTTTGAGACAATTGTTTTTAATATTTATTAATTATTTTAAATTGACCTTTTTGGTTTACTTTATTTTGGGTTATATAGTTTTATCTATATTGGGCTTTTAAGGTCTTTGCTTATTATAAATGTAAATCAAAACTATAATTCCATTTTTTTATCCAACGTTTCGCTGGTATTTCCAGCTTTTTAATATTGTTTTCTGTTTCCAAGATCATTTTAACTTCTCACATTTCAATCAGCAATACGTACATATGTATGCATGCGTAGCAAAAAACTGCATATAGTTACCGTTATAATTTTTGAAAATACTACTTTGTTCTTTTGCTCTTATTAGTTAAAGAAAAATAGTCTTGGAATTAGCATTGTTTTGATCGCAAAAATGTTAACAGTAAAGAAACAAAAAAGGTTGTCAGTCGCCGAAAAATGCATGATTTTAAAAAAATTAAATGAAGGTGTTCTGGCTAATCGATTGGCCAAGGATTTCCAGATTTCTGAAGCAGCAATTTCGAAAATTAAAAAAAATAAAGCAAACATTTATGCAGCAGTGTCAAATACGTGGAATGCCGATAATCTTGATGATAATGAATCGGACACAGGCACGGATCAAGAGGATGACAATGTGGCCGAAGCTTCAGAGTTCGTGCCATATCATGATGCAATATGCGCAGTTAATACCTTGATCAGATGGAATGAGTACAATGCGAAATTCTCCGACAAACGTATTTCACAGCTCTTCCAGCTACGATCCGATATCGTAAAATGGCATTCAGATAAAAAGCTCCATCAAAATAAAGTTACTGATTATTTTGCCGCAACAAATACCAACTAATCGTAGTGTTAAAAAGTATGTACATAATATATAATAAGTACATAATATATAATAAGTACATATATATACTTATGTATAATTCCAGTTTGAAACTAAATAAACAATGAAAAAATATATTTGTTTTACATATAACCATATGCAGTTTTCATACTACGGAAAAGTTAAGATTTCGGAAAAGTTAATCACCCCGAAAACAAACTACTTAACTTTTTCGAGCCTCCACTGTATATATAATTTTACATAGAAATGTCCTCGGCTCTTAACGGGTTAAGCATTTGAAAAAATTTTTGTTATTTCCCTAAAGATCTCTTCAAAAGCTTTAACATGATACCCATATTAATATTTAAAAATATTTGAAAATTTCAGAGCCCAGTATCTCGGAAAATATGGGCGAGCGCCAATTTTTTCAATTGATGTTTTTTTTTATTATTTTTTAATTCTCTATCGCTCCATATATTTGGTTTTTCGATTGGAGTTACTTTATTGTTCCAAGTGACAATTGAAAAAAATAGAGTTAGACGTGGTGTTTTGTCTGCTGCCTCGAAAGACATGTACCGATCATGCTGATTTCCAACTATATTTCTATTTCGATACTATATCTAATTTCGCTATGCTTAAGAAGTCAGAATATATATACATATATACTTTATGGGGTCGGAAATGGATATTGTAGAAATTACAAACGGAATCACAAACTTAGATATACCCTTTTTCCACTTTTTGTGATGTCACATTTAACTTCAAAGAGTAAGAATGCTATATTTGGCTTTGTTGCCGCCTAGAAGGACATGGATCGATCTTGCCGATTTTCAATAGCAAAATTTTTGAAAATACGTCTGATCGATTGGCATTTTTAAATTTTCACTAGGTTGACAAAGTTAATTTCAACACTAACATGGATTGGAAATGGGTCTTGTAGAAATTATAAATGAAATCATAAACTTAGATATATCCTTTTTCACCTGTGGTATAAATTATAATATAAATTAAATTATTAAATTATTTAACTCTTAAATAGATTTTCTCATTATTTTTATAAAAAGTCCTTAAAGAAAATATATTGAAATGCAAGCAAAATAGGTTGTGAAATGAAGGATATGAATCCTTAAATATTTACGAGATAACATTATTATTCATTTCCGGTTTTACATAAATTAACGTTCAAATGTATAAGTGATTATTGTTACAAACATTTTTTTTAAAAACCTTAAAAAGCAATTACCTACTTATAGGCGACAATTTTAATAACAACAATTAGTTATGAAATAATATTTAATCAAGAGGATAAGTTCCTTAAAAACAAACTCTAAATACTTACATTGTAATCTTTAACATACTTATGTAAAGCACCTCTATAAATCTAACCATGGGAAGCCATTGTAAAATAAAAAGCAAAATTTCGGGGACAGCAACACCAACCAACTACTTCAAACATTTAAAAAAAATCATGAATATAACACTTGAATAATGAAAAAATGGAGTCTGATTACTACAGTATGTGTTGTTGGTGTTTGATGTTAACGAAAGAGTAAAAGAGATAAATAGAGATGATTGTAAATAAACCAATGGTAGAATTAGCTTTATTTGCATGTTGAAATTATAACTGCAAGCATTAGAAAGAGAAAGGGAGTAGGAGTAAATTAAATGCCTTTGTGTTTTTGCTGGTTGTATAAAAACACAAAACACAACAGGTAGAACAAGTTTTCAACAAGTGACCGAAATTTTCTCTCTTTGAGTGGAAGTGATCTTTTGCGTGTGTAGGTTTCTTAAAGATTCGGTTAATGGGAAAATAAATAGAGCTGAGTATCTTGTTAAAGCAGTCTGAGAAGAAACGCTAAACAAGCATCAAGTAATAAGCGGAGTGGAATTAAATAAGAAAATTGAAGCTTTATAATAATTAAAGAAGTGTTTAATTATAATTAACAATAAAAAATGATTACAATAAACGAATTGGTGGATTTAACAGTACAACAACAAATTGCCCATGAAATTTTGTATAGACAACAAATAATGCAACGTTTGCCCGATCCATTTACAGCTATACTTCCTACCATGCATTTGCCACAGCAAATGTTTATACCTTCTCATCCTCCTTTACCGGGGGTCGAAGCCAAATTAGAAAATAACAATTTATGGCAACAATTTCATAAAATTGGCACTGAAATGATTATCACTAAAAGCGGAAGGTGCGTGTGACAAGTGATTCAACAAAACTTTATAAAATAAAAACGTGCTGTGATCTCAATGTTATCAGTCATTTCAAATTGTTTATAACTACTAAGTAAATTTAAATAGACATTTTAAATCAAAAGATAATGTTTACCAATATGAATAAGTACTAAAGTATTTACCAACAGATTTTTTGTTGTAGTTCTTGCATTAAGATAAAAAGTGTAAACAAAATAATACTTAAATAAATAGAAATGGCTCATAATCTTGAAGAGATAACAAAGTTTCTAGATAACTACGCAAAACGTAAACAAGTTTTATTTATATTATATTTTTTTCTTTTTTTTTTAGACGTATGTTTCCCTCGATGCGAGTGTCTCTTAAGGGTTTAGAAGAAGAGTCTCAATATTGTGTTTTAATAGAAATGGTACCCATTGGAGATTGTCGTTTTAAATTTTCTGGTTCTCAATGGATTCCCGCCGGTGGCTCTGAGCCTCAATCGCCACAAAGAATGTATTTGCATCCCGACAGTCCCGCCTCTGGTTCTCATTGGCAAGCACAACCCATTCTTTTCAATAAGGTCAAATTAACCAACAATACTTTGGATAACAATGGTCATGTAAGTACTTTTTTTTTGCTTTTTTTTTTTGTTTTATTTTTGTAACTTGAATGTTTTACTTCTGTGAATGTTTTATAAATTTTGTTGGTTTTTCTTTTGATTAATTTTAGATTGTTTTGGCCAGTATGCATAAATATCAACCGCGTATACATGTGATACGTACTAATGATTTAACACAAATACCCTGGGCTCCACAGCAATCCTTCGTTTTTCCTGAGACTGAATTTGTGGCAGTTACTGCTTATCAGGTTGGTATTTCTTTGAAGATGTTTCAAACACACACATATACCCTACAAACATACATGTG
The DNA here is from genome assembly GCA_916610165.2 of Gymnosoma rotundatum. Taxonomy (NCBI): domain Eukaryota; kingdom Metazoa; phylum Arthropoda; class Insecta; order Diptera; family Tachinidae; genus Gymnosoma; species Gymnosoma rotundatum. Next base: position 39,953,806 of record OU744338.1, read on the forward strand.
TGTATAAGAAAAAGGAAAACTTTGTTAGAATTTTAATTTCTTTAGTTTAAAAACGTTTTTATTTATATGTAAGTCACAAGGCTTAAACCATTTCCCAAAGCCACATTAAATTTTTTTTATACCAAATCTTTACTTGTGTCATAAATAAAATTCAGTATTATGATTTCAAATAAAATTTTAAGATCCAAAGGTTATATACCTAAAACTTGAGATTTCTATTCACGACTGCCTTTGCTTACTTAAATATTTTTCTTTTAATCATATTTTTGCCATCATATTTTTGTGTGTCTAAAAGTTAAAAAAAAATACTCTTTGGTGGTCTGGGAAACAAAATTAGCACATGCAATTAAAACAACCACCCGTTGAGTTATTGTCTTCTCTACAGCCTAGAAGAAGACACAATTTTATATTGTTTTATTAATTATTTTTTATTTTTGATATTTGTTTATTTATTTGTTTTTATTTTTTATTTTTTTATTACAGAATGATCGTATAACAAAACTTAAAATTGATAATAATCCCTTTGCTAAGGGTTTCCGTGAAAGCGGTCAATCAAAATGCAAAAGAAAAATGTCCTTATCGCCCTCACCATCCGAAGAAAATCAAAATAATTTGTCGCACTGTGATGACGATCAGTCGAGTGTGGCCAGCAGTCAAGATTCATTACAAGCCAAACGTTTATGTATGCGTGAAGAAACACTACCTTACATGGATTTAAATAATGCCATGAGTTATGTTTCACAACCCAGCATTAATGACATGATCTCACCGGCATTTTTTCCTCAACATACTCAACAAACTATGCCCATCTTCATGCCAGTCTTACCATCTTATATGGAACCTTTGCAAGCACAAAGAGTTTCGTATCATAATTCCTCTCCAGAATATGACTATACGTCGTGTAATGAGGAAACCTCCTCGCATGATGATCCAAATCCTGAGCTTTTTGTTGATGTTGTTAGCACCTCCTCCGAGGAGTCTCATGAATCCAAAAAACATTTAACAATTTCTACGTCTCGCAGTTCATCACCCAGTCTCTCGAATTGTAATTTGCCAGTAAGACATCGCAGCAGTTTTAGTATCTCTTCTATACTGGGTGGTAATACACCCAATGCTGTGTCTGTTTGATTATATTAAAAAATTTATTTTCAATTTTTTTAAAACTTTTCCATGTGATGCTGGACATTTTTTTAAAATGTAAATGTAGTTGAATAGTTGTAGTTTTAGATTTTTAGATTTTAAAATATGTAAGAATCTCTTGTATTTCATGTACATACATATATTTTGTTCATATTCATAAAAATAATTTATTTAATTAAGATTATTTTAATAAGATGAAATAAAAAGTTTTGTCGAAGAGAAAAACCATTCAATAACATAAAAAAACAAACTGTTTAAAGCCACCTTTGTGTGTGTAGGAAAATGAAAAAACTTTAATCCAATACATTGCTCCCAGATGATTTTCGAGTCAAATCGCTAAATTGTAATGTGCATCAGAAGCACATCCTTTTGTGGTTGATTGGCCAGTGAATCGCATTACGGTTTATAAAGAAAATTCGTTTTTTAGCCGAACAGTTCGTATGTGGAATAAACTCCCTGCGGATGTCTCTCCTATCACTTCCAGTATTCAAAGATTCGGATCAACAACTCTTTCTATCCCCCTTCGCTCAACCTAATCTCCTAGTTCTGGCGCAATGCATTGCATTAGTAGGGGTCATTCCATGAGTGCTGGTCCTAATAAAAACAAATATAAAGAAATCTATTTAAATTTAAATTTAAGCATCAAGAGACGTATTAATACGTAAATAATTTTATTCGTAAAAGTATTCTATGTTTTTATAAATTTATTAAAAAAAGTGAAAAAGTTGGCATTCGAAATCTTAATAAATTCCTTTGTATATACATACATACATAGATATGTATTGTAAGAGTTAAAAAGTATCAGTTCTGGAGGTGAATTGAATTTTTTTAAAGTGCGTACTAAACTCATTTTGGTTTTTTGGTATTAATTTATAACATTGTCGTTTAGTTTAACGGGAGAAACTTTGTCCTGAAAGTGACTCTACCGTGAGAGTCGTTTACGTTACCCCGAAAACAATCGTGTAAGACTCTTTAATTCATACTTTAAACGAGTCGTAAAACAATCGCCTTTATGAGTATACAATCCGCTCATTATAAGTCCCAAAAGTATGCTACAAAATTTAAGTGATTTTTACGTATTTTAGGAGTTTTTATTGCAAATTTATGTAGCGTTTACAATAAATAACAATAAATTAACAATAATTAAGAATGAATTTCATTAAAAAAAAAAAAAACAAAGAAGGGAAGTTAACACGACATTGACAATAATAATCAATTTCATTAAAAAGGATAAAAAAAAAATTTAAAACAAAACTTTAAAAAATTGAAAAACAAAATCTCAAATAGAATTAAGATATTATCCATCAGTCAGCTTTTTTGGTTCGATCAGTTTTTCTCAATCTGTCAGCTCCAACAAAATTGTTGTTGGAAAACTTTATTGAATAAAGCGTTATCAGCTTTTGAATATTTTGTGTTGCAGACATCTGTAAAAATAAAATAAAAATTATAATGCTATAGCAGAAGCTTGTCGAAAAAGAACTTACTTGGTATAATTGCTAATTGTTAGTTCCACGCCAGCTTAATTTTGCAGCCAAATTATCGCTAATGATTGGTTTATAGTGCTTCAGATAAAGGATTTGGAACAATCACCACCCACTTTGCTAATAATGTATTTCTATAAAAAGATTGATATATGATAAAGATTATTGTTATTGAGTTTTGATAGTTATATATGATGCAGGTCTTCTAAATGCCATTTTCTTCAGTTTGGCATTATTTATTGCACATAATTTTAAATTTTAAAATCTTTTAAAATACATTTTTTCTTACCACATCGTTAAAACTTATTGAAACCGCAACACTTTTTTTAAATTTAATACAACCGAAAGAACTCTCGTACAAAAGTTAACTTATTGAAATGAAAAAAAAAAATGTAAAATATTACTGAAAAATATTACTCGTATCCTAGCAAAAAAATCTAAGTTAACCTTGTGGCGATAGTCACAAGTTGGCTACAAACAATTTTTCAATGCTCTTTACAATGCGTATTAGAAGATTCACTCTTCTAACAATCGCCAAATTGGCTGGCAAAAGCATAATTTGGAAGAACCAAATATAAATTTTCGTTTACAATTGCGTGGAAAATTGAAAAAAGGAATCGTAAAATGATCGCACTCGTCAAACAAACTCCTAAACGCTACCTGGGCAGTTATACGTAGCACATAGTAGGGTTTCGCCAATCTATCCCGACATTAATTTTTTTTGTTCATATTGGCTCTAAAAATGTATTGAGTTACCCTAGATTTATGAAACTTGACAGGAAAATCTGTTATGGTCAGAGGTTGTTAAAGATAGAAAAAACAAAAAAATCGGAGAAAAGAGAAAAAAGTTCCCCTTAGAAGAACTAATCCTACCTCTGAAATATGCAATTTTTTTTTTGTAATTTTCCCGTAGTATTTTATTTATCTGAAAATAATTTATTAATAGTAATAACTTATTTATGATTGTAACAATAAATTTTATTTAAAATTATAACAATTAATTATTAAAAAGAAATTCCCCCGTGCACTAAGATGATAATAGTTTCGAACCTGACTCCTCTTTAGCCGTTAGTACAGATAGAAGCATGAAAGAAAGGTTATTACCTTTTTTTTTTTGGTGTGGATTTTATAAAAACGAGTGCGATTTATCCAACTTTCCTTACATTAATAGTGTCCCAAAATGATAAATATCAAGTAAAAGCCTTGAAAATTAAATATGCCATACAGAATTTTGTTATCTGTCCAGCTGCGTACTTAAATTTTTTATACATTTCTTAAAATTAGATACAAAATTATGATTTATAGTTCGTGACACACACTAGAAGTGTTTTTCAGTTACACTAAAGATATGCAAAGATCTGTGATGTTATAATGAATAACTATTTCATATCGTTCATGACATACTGTATGACACAAATTGTTCTCTAGAATAGCTTTGCTTTCAAGCACAAATCTGAAGCTATGATGCAAGACCATTTGCAGAAGATTGTGAATTGGGCTATTGTATCTCACAGTCTAAGATTTTAATACTTTGGCAAGATGTAAATATAAAAAAGTTACCCCCTTTTAAAAAAATTAATATAAGATTTAAAATAGAAATCTTGGCACTAAACAAGCAAACAAGAAACAAGTAAAATGTGTAAAAAACAAATTATATAACGGTATCATATTGGTAGAGTTTTTCTTGACATTAAACACTCTTTGCAATTGACAGTGAATATAACTTATCTTTGAATATTAATAAATATTTAAAAAAAAAAAACATTTCCTCTAAAAAAAGTGTTTAGGTAAATTGTAAAGTGCAGTTTTCACTATCATACACAATCACATAAAAATCGGAAAGAATTCTTTTCACACATAATTAAAGTACGTAAATCTTTTTCAGGTTTACGAAATCTTCAAATAGTGATTTATGTGGTATTTGGGAATTTTAATTAATTTCGGTTTATATTTGTGAAAACGCAAAAGAAAAGTTCCTCAAGTGGCATCGGGCCCGTAACCCGGAAAATATGGGCAAAAGCCAATTTTTCCACTTGATGGTTTTTTTATACATGTTTTTTTTGATTGGAGTTATTTCATTGTTCCAAACGATATGTAAAAATTAGAGGTAGGCGTGGTGTTTTTCCCGCTGCTTCAAACGACATGGACCGATCTTGTTGATTTTCAATAGCACCTCTTTCGACACTATGTCTGATCGATTGGCGCATTAAAATTTTCTCTAGCTAATCTACATTTCAACGCTATCACGGACGGACAGACGGACATCACTCAATCGACTTTACTATGCATGCAACATATTCTATATATACTTTATGGGTTCGGAAATGGATATTGTAGAGATTACAAATGGAATGATAACCTTTTCCCATTTTGTGTGGGGTCTAAAAATAGCTTAGTTAAAAAAGTTGAACCAATTTCTGCAGAGCTTGATTTAAAAAAGCAATGTTTTTCTTCCGTTCTGAAAGTAGTTGTATTTAGTTAAAATTTTTTATGCTTGATGTTTTTAACGATCAGTAATTAGGTAATCAATTCATTAGTCAAATTCATTAGTTTTTTTGAATGCCTCTTCTTAGTAATTTTTTAATTTCAGTCACTTTTTGTCATGAAAGTATGACAGAGAGTCACTTTCATTGTTCGTGTGTTTTGGTGTGTCAAGTTTTAAGGAAAAAAAAAATTATATTTTAGCAAAAAAAAAAAATCATAAATAATTTTCAATAATTAACTTTTCATTAAACGGAAACTTCCCGTTCATATATCATTTTTACAGAGATCTATAAGACCATATTTTAATAGTTTTTCAAAAAGAAAAATTCATAGAACACAAGGTGTTCATCAACTAAAACAACCTGCAAGAACAAAACGACATACATACACATAACACGAACGAAACAAACAGAGCTAACAAGATATCACTAACTAACTTGCAACATTTATGTACCTTCTTCGTACTTGCTTTTGTGCAGAGCCGTTCTCTTATCAGTAGATCATAGAAAGCCGCATCTTAAGTGATGGCGCCAAGTCAAATATTACAAAGCTGCGACTACGTGTGTTATTGGCCAGAATCACAACTTTACAATTTATTTTCAGATGAGACAGAGCGATCAGCGGTGGTTGTCAGTGATGATTTTGTTAAATCTGCTACAAGTATGACACAAGGAGAGTAAAGATGTAAAAAGAAAGTACAGGCAGGCTGGCAGGCTGGTTTGTTAAGAATATTCTTATCACTGAATTTCCTTAAAGAACAAAAGTAAATTAATGTTTTCACATACAAACGAACATGAAGTATTTATAGAGGCCCAGGACCACCATTGCTACTCACAGATTATGGCATGTTTAAATTGTCAAACGTAACGCCAGCTTATCATTGCCATCATCAACATCATCACTATTAATTCTTCAGTACCTACATACATATATTTTCTTTACATATTTTCCCAAACCATGATTCAGGAACAAACAACAACAACAAAAAAAAAAAGAAGAAATAAAGAAAATGTACAACAACAGTCATTGACAACTGGATCTGGTTGATCATGTACGAAAAGTAGATTGAGAAAAAATACGAAGCCGTACAAATTATGGCGGCTTGTAAACGCGGTACAATTTCAAAGAGCAGCCAACCAATTTAACAATTGTATTTTGTCAACGTTGATTTGTATATAGTTTTTTTGTGCTTTAACTCCACAACTTTTTTTTTTTATTTTTTTGTGGAATTTAAATAAAATAAACTAAATGAATATTCAATACGGGTGGCATTTAAATCGCACCCGCGATATACATACCTTCCTTAAACCTGCAAAAAACTTAAACAATTGTTGATGACTTAAATTTTGTGAATTGTTTTTAGAGAGAAAAAAATCCATTCAAAGACTTTTGTTAAACAACTTGTTTCCTATTGTCGTTTCGTTTGGACCGCAACGAACATGATTATATTGACGTTGCCAATGTCGTACTGAGGACGTAGTTGAGGGTATTTAAGGCAATCGTCATAAGTTGCAATAAAATTCTTAATTTTGTCAAAAAGCAACTTAGAATAAAAATTTTGAATCTATTAAAGTTTTAATTGTTTTCACATAGAAATTATTTAATTAATTAGAAGAAAAATAAAAAAGATGTTTGAGTTTTTTTATTGTCTTTTTGCTTTATTAATTCAATGAAGCTCATATTTAATCATTTTGCTTTTGATATAAGGGGTGTTTTTTTACTAAATTTGGGTAGAATCCACTAATGAGCTATATGAGCAGTAGCGAAATGGCCATATGGCTATTCCTTTCTCGCTGTAATACATTTCATTTTTTGGTTTTAAATAATAAATATTCCATGAGAATATCATGAAACATTTATATTTGTAAGAATCAAGCAGAATTAAAGTAAATTAATTTAAAAATTCTTTTTCATTAAATATATAATTAATACAATTAATTATTTAATTAAAAAATATTGCTTTTAATTAAATATATAATTAAGTGAATTAAGACTTTAATTAAATTTTAATTTAAAAACAAATAAAATTTTTAATGGGCGCAAAAACTTTTTTCTGTGTACGGAAATATGAAGCCGAAAAGCAAGATAGTTTTCCGAAAGCTTATGTCAATTGACTGATCATCGCATAATTTTATTAAATGTTTGAATTAAAACTATAACAGCTTAAACCACTGTACTTATAATTCCGCAAGTTTATTGATAATTGTACATAAAATGCAGCAATCGATAAATTGTAGTACTCTCTGATTACGTCGAGAATCGAAACTCAAAACATCCTCTGTTTGCATACAGGCCCTTCACACAATTCAGCTACGACTACTACACACCCTGTTATGTTTTAATAGCCTTAACCACCTTTTCTGCTATTACACAGAATATATAGACAAAACTTTTTCAGCGCATCTTCCTCGGCTACACAATAATCCGGGGAGATTTAAATCATTGTTTTCCATTACATAAACAGTTACTGTTTTTCTTTATATCTCTGATGGGATTTAAACACATGATCTGTTTAATAAACAGGAAGACATCTTTACCTAAACAGTATCTAGCAGCAAGGCGAAACTTAAAAATACTTGCATATTTTCTATAGATAGAAAGAGGTAGAAAGAAAAATTTTTGTGGCCAAATTTACAGTCGTCAGTTAACAAGTGACCATGGTTTATTCAATGATTTTTTTCTTAATGCTTTCTTTGTCATTATTAATTACCCAAATCTCATAAGTTACTAATTAGTTAGTCAAGAGTTAGTTAGAAGTGGCAGCCTCTCACGACGAGCCCACTTGAACACAATTGTATAGCCCGTTGTGATACCACAAGGAAGGCGGCGAGACTCCATGCAGATTCCCGGATGAACTTTGCTATGTCCCCTATATGTTGAGATGATTGCTCCGTAAGAGTCCCGAAGAAAGGAGAGCCCAGAATTCTAAATCCTCTTCGAACCAGGGATGGGAAATGGCACGAGTCAAGAGTTGATGCTTGAAAAATTATTATTTACATTTTTGTTCTTGTAAAAATGTCGTTCAATGTCATTAGTTATATTGTGAATCCAGTCCTTAACGTAGTTATGCCGAAGCGATAATTTTCAGGTAGTGGTTCAGCCTTTTTTTTTTATAAAGTTGTAGAAAAAATTGTAAAGCTTAAATGAGACGGTTAAACTATTACACTTTAACTATTACACTTTAAGGCCAAGTACAAGAACCCATTTACGATCTTCTAAACAGCGCCTAATATTGTATCTTCTTTATTAAGTGAAAAGCACACAAAGAGAAAATTAGCTAAAATCTGTTGAGAAGCTTTAGTGCAACATGTGAAAAATATCGTAATACACGATTTTTATACATCCTTATTAATCCAAGTTTTGAAATCGGGCATAATTAAGCCCTTAAGCCCTTTCTTCTCCTTTACTTTTCTTTAGATCTAAATATAGAAAACAAAATATAATCTTTGTTAAGTGTGTTTTTGACTCAAAGAAGTAGCGCTTCAGGCATAACCTATTTAGTTATTTTTAGTAACCGCACTACATTCTTTAGGAAAGGGATAGATGAGAGAGAAGACAGGTGGTAAAAGGAGATAGATATAGCCATTTTATTAATTATTTTACTTCGCCGGCGAATATGCTATGAAGAAGTACCGAAAAGGAATTTACGATTTTACCCAACTATTACATATTTGTCGACTTTCTAAAGGGTTTTGTCTATGATTGTATTAAATTAAATATTAATACATTATAAAAAATACATTATAATTAATACATTATAATAAAAATATACTCGTATAAACCATTAATATTTTTCAACTTACAAATTAGAAAATGTTATTAATTTAAAATATATTTAACATGAAAAACATAAACACAATTTTACTACAGACTTAATCTTGTTTTTGAAAACAAGAAACACATCTAAGATTAATACCAAAGATTAGCTAATAGCGAGTTTATAGCTTGCATTAGTGTTGTCGGTGTTCTCTTTTAAATTAAATGTATTTTCTATTTTCTTTTGAAAATGCAAACTTTCTTTTTGCATATATCTTTCTCTTCACTTTCTCCTTATCCAACCAAAATCAGCTGTATGACCTGTTATTTGTATATGTTTAACCTATGAAATTGTCTCTTTTCTTTTTATTGTGTCCGCTTGATGCTCCGCTATTCTTGTTGACAACATTCTCCTTGTTATTCCTATATATATATATTACATTAAACAGTTTGCCGAGGCAAACTTGATTTCACAAAAAAAAAAAAAAAAATAAAATAAAAAAATTTGTCAATCGATCAGATAGATATAGTATCGAAAGAGGTGCTGTTGGAAATTTTTTCATATAGTTTGCAACAATAAAGTATAAAATAAATATATGAGCATTAAAAAAATAAGAAAAAACATCAAGTAAAAAAAATTGCGCTCGCCCATATTTATCGAGTTACGGAGCTCTGATTTTCAAAATTTTTGGAAATATCAATATGGGTATCATTTTAAAGCTTTTGAAGAGATCTTTAAATAAATACTTAAATTTTTAAACAATGATTAACCTATTAAGCGCACATGGCATTTTTATGTGAAGTTATATGCATGCAGTACCATAATTTTTTTTTTTATTTTTTAATTCTCTGTCACCCCGATATTTGCTTTTTCGATTGGAGTTACTTCACTAAGCTAGATTTACATAGATGGTGAGGGGTATATAAGATTCGGCATAGCCGAATATAGCACTCTTACTTGTTTTTTTTTTTTTTTATTTATGGTATCCATCTTTATTTCAAATTTTGTCTAAAATCCAGTTTTTCCCATTTTCTCTTTTTGAGCCCAAGTTTTGAAAAGACTTATAGCTTATTGCAACTTTGAGATGAGGATGTATCAATATTTTAAATCTCAATAAAATTATTTCAGTAATATGTAATTGAATGTTTTTCTTTTATTACCGACTTTGGAAAATGTCGGCTGTATACAATTTTTTCTATACGTGGCCGTGTAAAACAAGGGGATTTTTCTCAAATATAGCCTTTAAAAATCGTAAAAGAAAAAAAAGCAAAGTGTTTCTTAAACTTACAGGTATATTGTCAAAGTATTTTTTAACCTAAAGGCCTTTCAAGTGGATTACCTTAAAACAGCCCTGCAAAAAAAAAGTATAAAACTAAAATTAAACGACGTTTAACAATTTGGTTCTCATCGTTGCGATTTCTTTAAACTGAATGCTAAAGTGTTTAAAGCTCCACATAAATAACACTGCATATTCATGTTCTTTTACAAACACACAGACCATATACGAACAGCAACAACCACATAGTTGACTGCAATAATCAATATAAAATCATTAACAACATTTATTGTGCTGATGGTGATGATCGTTTTCCGCTTCATTGTATTTCTTTTTTAGGTTGACTTTTAATTCTTTTACCCTTAAAAATCCACTTTTAGGTTTTTAGAAAGGAAAAAATAAACAAATTTATCGAATTTTTATTAGGGAAATTTGAAAATTGTCTTTGCAGCAAACAAAACTTTGTAGCTGAATGTCACAGTCATTGTTGTTCAAAATGAAGAGGTTGAGGCTGATGAGGCTTTTGCTGGTCGACCAGAGAAGACCTTCTTAGCATCCTCTTCGATTTTTTTCTACACAGATCTACATGCTGTGATAACAAATGTTTGCAACATGTAAATCGGGCAACAACAACAACAACAACTTTACTTTGTCGCTCTATCTATCCAAAATAATAAAAATAAACTGACTGAACGAATATACTAAAGCGCCAAAAACAAAAAAAAACAAAAATAAATAAAATAAATAAATAACAATATAAAGACACAAATAAAAGCGGCTAAAATCAAAGCTTTTTTTAAGCTTCTTCTTGCCGTTGTTTTTATTTTATTGATTTGGCTTAAGAAAACAGCAGCCACTAATTTTTTGTTTGGCGACAATTTTATCGTCAGTCTCACATTAAAATTATTTCAGTTGACTTTCTTTATTCTTCCGCTTCGTGTTCAATATCTTTTTATGTTAAAATGTGTATATATGTGTGTAGGTGCATCATGGCAACACAATAGATATAGTGAGCTACTAAATACTACTGTGCTTCATTAAGGTTCGAATGGTTTTTGGGGGTCTTCGTCGTTGGCGATATTATTGTCTTTATTGTTGACATATGGATAAATATTATTTCGTAGATATTGTGTTTTTTTTTTTTGGATGTGTGTGTATTTGTTTGTGTTTCTTGTTATTGTTTCATTTTGGTTATGTTAATTGCTTTCCAATTTGACAGAGGCAGTTTATGTGAGAATTAGTTATGAGATCGTAAATTTCAATTGCTTTGAAAAGTTGAAAAGTATATTTTGATTTGAAAGTAATTTACTCTGAATCACTAATTCATTTATACTGAGTACTTTAGCCTACTTGGGATCGTGCCACACTACAGCTCAAGATACAGCTCTGATCGCACATAAATCAATTTAAAGAAAATTAACTTGACATCATTGGGCATTCGCAAAAACATAGATAACACATTAAATTTATTTAAATTGATTCGCATTTATTTTTAAAGCGGTTTTCGCGTAGTTGGATACATTTTATTTAGTGGTTTGCTGCCTCTGCGCAAAACAGTACTTGAGTAATTCTTTAAAATTACCTTCTCTACATTTCTCTCGATTGTTTTTCCGGTCAGCAAGGAATCGCTAAAAGTCATATCTGGAAAAAAGCGTTAATTCCATTTATTTTTGTCTTAACAGGGATAATTTTTTGTTGACTTCTTTACGGATACCTGTTCACCTCCAGTTTAGCATAGACTTACTGTGTTGGACATAATGATTACTTTAAGAATAATAATATTGATTAAATTAAACAGAACTGTGAGTATCCAATAGGGATAGACATAAAACGTCACAAGATGTGGAGAGGTTATTTAGTCTGTGAAGAAACTCTGATTTGTATAGGCATATAGAGGAAACCGGACAAAATGGACGACAGTGCCTTAAAGAAGACAATTGCGAGATATTAAACAATAGCTAAGTAGTCAGGCCCAGGGGTGTTGGAATTTTTCTAGAAAAATCGTCAGAAAGTCGAAAATTAATCATCCTAAAAAAGAGAAATTATCGTAAAAGACACAGATTAAAATTTTGAAATATATGATTATTATTATCAGCCTTTTAATTTATTTCGTTTGTTGACAAAAAATAATGATCTGTTTAATTTAAAATAATTTAATTACATGTTTAATAAAACCGTAAAACATAGTTTTTTTCGTCTTTTTAAATTAAATTTTTAGTACCGTTTCACAGTGGCATGAAATATAAAAAAATATGGAATAAAAGTCTGGAATTCTAAACTACTTGCCCGATTTTCATTAAACAAACTGCGATTTACAGATTAGGCCATAAGCTTTTCGCCTATAGTATTTGGATACACCTTGTGTCAGTACAGATAGTACCGCAGGGCATTAAAGCAGGTAACCTTGAATTCGAAAAATGTTTCAGAGCTTATAACTTTATCAAAAGTAAACCGATTTCAAAATTATTAATTTTTAGTAATGTACATAGATAGATACGAGAAACACGTGCTTGAAGTATGCATTGTCTCTTTTATACTCTTAAAGAAACTAGACTTTCAAATTTAAAATACCAACTTTTTTTTAAAATACAAGATAGAACTATTTTAAACCAGATTTAAAAAGCTAATGCTATAAGAAGTAACTTGTGGAAAAACTTTTTTTCTTGACTTCATTATTTTAGTGGTAATATTTTTTTATTTGAAATTTCATAAAAAGTTATAAAAATGTGAAATTTTGGTCAAAAAGTACTTTCAGTTTCTTAAATTGATTTTTAATCTTTTTTTTGTTTATTTATAAAATTTTTAACTTTTTCTTTAAGACAAGGCCTCGTGTAATCCATCCGATAACCTTTTATAGAATTTTTGTGAGGTAACCTACAGTCAGCATTGTTTGAATATGGGCAATTTTGTAACAAAAATCTAAATGTTTGAGACTGTTAAAAAAATTGCACGCGGATTTTCATTATTTTTATAACCAACTATTCCAGTACGATTGGTTTTTAGTAGTTTCCCGAATTTTGTAGACATCCCGAGCATAATGAAATAAAAATGTGCCTGCAATTTTTTACAGTCTCAAACATTTAGATTTTTATTACAAAAATGCCCATATTCGAACAATGCTGACTGTAGGGTACTTCACAAAAATAAAAAAAAAAAATAAAAAGAAAGAAGCGCATTTGCTTTAGCTGACTATGTGTTTCTTTCTGCAGCAAAGCAATCAGCACAGTAATTACTTTAAAACGTTTGCTGTTGCTTAAGCAATCAGTTGTTATTTATTTTTAATTTTTCTATTGCTTAACTCTTTACTTTGAAGTTGTGGCTGACTGCGATTGCTTATGCTTGCTGTTACTTGCTGTAACTCGCTGCTTTTCATCCCTTTTAACATTAGAAACGTATTTATGAATTTATTACTTACAATACGTTTGTTTTTATTATACCATTAAATGGATTTTTTATTTTCTTAAAAAGCAGCAGTAAAAGAAGAAACAAACAGCAACTGATTGCTTAGGCAACAGCAAACGTTTTCAAAATAAATGCTTTGCTGATTGCTTTGCTGCAGAAAGAAATACATAGTCAGCCTAAGCATAATCTTTTTTCTCTCTCTCTCTCTCTTTGCATTTTCTTTTCGCTGCTTTTTCATTTATAAATAAATGTTTTGTTAATGCTGAGACATTTAATTTTTGCTGAAAAATATGTAAGCAAAGCAAAGATTTTAGTGCTGTTGCTATTTTTAAGCACACAATTTAAACCCTGCTTGAAAACATAATTCAATACAACATGAGACACAATTTTTATAAAAATTGTTTTGAACTTCAAGATTAATTTTACATTGAGAGTTTTTTTTTCTTTTTATAGATGCCAACATAAAATCATTCCTCTGAAAACCATATACTCCAATTTAAAATTTTATTTTTAATTTTTTTTTTTTAATTATTAGTTAATCTTGTTTTTTTTTTTCTTGTAACAAATAAATTAGTTTGGCTTTAATTATTTTTTTTTTAATTCTTTATTAAGAAAGAAAAATTACAAATAAAAGCTGTTGCTTTCTAAGTGTTTTCTGGATGATCAATACATCTACTTAGTTTGTGTACATTGTAAATATCATCTATTTAACCAAAATTTGTAAATAAAAATATGAGGATTATTTAAACATGAAAACAGAAGCCTGGATTAAAGTCAAACTAATAAATTTACTTGATATTAAAAATTAATTTCATATATTGGGTTATTTTTATAAAGTTGTGACATATTACACATTATACAAATTATCTTTTTGAACGATAATCTTAACATTGATAAGTTTTATATTTACATTATATATTTTTAAGCCAAAAACAAAGTCCTTTGGTATCATATAGGTGTTTCCCAATTTTTTTTTAACATATCGATGTCATTTAATTAGAAGCAAAAGGAAATATGTAAATTTTTAGGGGGTTGGATAATTCTTTAATTTCAACAACTGCTATTTGTTTCTTATATTAAGAATATCAAATAAAATCTGTTCTTCCTAAAGAAAATTTTAGAAGATTGATGAACACCTTAACTCTCTGTGTAGAGTAATAATATTACCATATTCAACTTCATTAATACTAATATGCTGGAATAATATGAGTTATACAGAATAAACGTCAAGATATAAGGAGTATGAAAAAGAAAATCTTCAATCGTTAATATGTGATATTTATGACAAAAAAAATCGTCAAAATAACGTAAAATCGCCGGGAACCCTAAAATTGATAGTTACCAGTCGACAATCTAAAATCTCATGAGCCAAAAGTGAAGCCACGAGACTTAACGAAAGAAATGAAGTCGAAAATTAAGAGTAAATTTTTTTCAGTAAGACAGTAAGCCTGAATTTCTTTGAAACTGAAATTTAATTAAACTTTTATTTTGGCTCAATTATATATTTACCTGAAAAATAAAACCTACTTTTCAACTAAAAAATTATGTGAACAAGAAATTAAATTTTTTGCAGTGTTGTCAGATTGGAGGATTGTCAAAATGGTGATTTTGTTTTACCAAAATATTGATAAAAATTCTTTTTGATTTTTGTGGGAGGTGTCGGAAATTTAACTTTATGATTTTGTTTACAAATTTCCCAATAAAACTATTATAATTAAACTAAAGAACGCCTGTGTTAATCATAAAAGAGATTTAAAATTGAAAAGTAATATTTTCAGGGATATTTTTGGAGATAACAGCTTTTAACTAGGGAATAAGACTTGAAAACTATCTGGAAACTAATTAAATCTTAAAAACTCAATTATATTTGTTCAATTAATCAATTCGCGTAGTCTTTGGTGACTACAGTAAAGATATTTGGTAAAAAATATTTCCATCTGTCTTTAAACAATTTAGTAATTTTTATTTAGATTTTACTTTTGCATTTTTATAATTTAAATACAGGGTTGTAATAGAAAATAGCCATTGAAAATAAAATTTCGTTTTACTTATGTTTGTGATTATATATGTATGTATATGTGTGGAATTATGCTTCTTGTTTAATAATTTTAAAATTTGTTTTTTGTTTTATAATTTTATATTGTATATAAAAAAAGTATTTTATTAGTACGAATCCCTTGACAAACTGAACATACAATTCACGAAACGTTGGGATAATACGTAATAAAACATTTTTGCATTTTTATTAACACAAAAAAAGTTAAGGTTATTTTAGCCGACCGTAGAAATCGTAAATGTATAGTAAATGTAGCTGTACAGTAAATGTAAACGTAGTTGTGCTTATAGAATGTGTAAAAACGTGTGCGTAGAATGTGTAAAAAATAAAACTGTCTTGTGTTTTGTCTTATTTTGTAGGTGCTGTTAAATTAGAAGAAGATTTGTTTATTAGTTTAAACTTCTTGCATTTGTGTAAACTTTCGTCTTTTTTTTTGGATTCTTATATCCTAGAGAATGTTTATTGTAAAGGCATTCATTAGCCTAATAAAGATTTATTAATTTTTCATCGTCCATTATTTTTTTATTTTTCTATATTTCAGTTCATAAATAAATCAAAACACACAGCTGTTCAAAACAATGATGGCCACTTTGCAATTTTGTGTAAAGAGTACTTAAATATTTCCATGGTACTAAAAATGATTTTGTTTTGTAATAATGAAAAATATAATATTTGCACAAGTTATACTTAGCCTAACAATTCTACAAAACATTACGGTTATAAAATATTTAATTTAGAAAAGAAAACTTCATAATTTCTTTAAAGTTATATTGTGTGCGATAAAATTTAACAACCTAAAAGTTTAAGTAAAAAAGGACAAATAAGTACTTAAAAGGGGGTTTGTACATTATTTTAATTTATTATAATATTTACCATCACTGTCTACATGTGTCACGTAACCTCGTATTGAAATTCTATTTTCTGCAGGTTGAAACGTTACGGCAAAGTGACATTTCAGTCGGCTAAGCATTTGCATAGCTTTTCGTATAACAAAAATGATCAGCTGACACATTTACATTTTTACATTTACGGTCGGCTAAATGTACCTTAAGGCCTCATTAGCTTTAAAATACATATTAATAAATTTATGACAACATTTTCACGAAAGCTTTAATTGTTTTTATCGATCCTACAACAGGTTGTAAATTGAATAATTAAATCAACCAATTAAATTGTATTAAAGAATTTTACGAAAACGTGTTCTTCTACAACTATTGTTGGAAAAAAATAACATCCCAGCAAAAAATTTTGAAAAGGTAATCGAGTGTGGAATTAAGGATTTTTGGCAGAAGTACTTCCCAACTAGATTGCCAACTTAATGATTTTAACAAAGCATGAGACTTTTATAATCAATTACTGAGAATCGATTACATTAATTATTGTAGTAAATAATGAGTACCATTAGTACGGTATTCTCTTTTAACATAAAGAACTAGTTTCATTACTATTTCTTTTTTTCGAAACTAATGTAATGTGTTTTGTAAGCGAGTAACAAAATATGGCAATCACAAAAGTAAGTCATTATATGGCAAGTACTTTTTAAGGTAATGTCTAATTTTTTGCTAAAAATTACCTAAAATTATTTGTTCCTTTAATTGTTTCATTTGTTCACATATTGTTTGTTGCCAATAAATCCATAAGAAAACAATTTAAAATTAAAAAAACACACACAATAAGGATGACAAAATTAAAAAAAGAAGAAAAATAATCAGCCGCAATAATAATAGAAAATGTAAATAGATGAGATGCGATTTGAATTAATCACCCTGTGTGGCACAATTAACAAAAAGGGGGCAAATCTCATTTTAAGTAAATTATTTTAAAACAGGTAACTCCTACATACACATGTACTACTGCAGGATGTGAGAGATGTTGTTTTTCTATTTACGAAAAGAAAATATTCTTAACATATTTGTATGCGGGATTAGTAGTCGTAGACACTAGAAAAGAAAAATTCGCAAACGATATATGTACATACGAGTGCAAAAATCTTTTGAAAAAAATTGTTTATATTAGAAATTATAAACATTTTGCATTTATGTTTGCCGCATAACAAAGAAAACAATACAGCAATATGTATTGTAGTTAAAGGAAGAATGTCAGCAATCTGCTTCTTTTGGGCGCGACTCTTTAAAAGTGTTTGAGCTAAAATTCAAGTGGGCTTTTGTTAACAGCAAAATAATAACTATAGAAGGATTTTCATTATCCTCTAATTGTTTGCCATTGTTCACACGATATGGTCTGAAAACTAACACGCTCCTTAAGTCCTTTTTAACATGCAGACAGAGTCAGCCATGCTATTTTAGTAAAATACTGTAGATTTATTTTTAAGATTTATTTTAAGTATTTGCTATTCTTAATTTTATATTCTATTCTATTCTCTTATTTTCTTTTTTCTTTCATTTAATTATATTTTGTTTTGTTGTTTTATTGTTTTTCTTTTTGCCCAGCAAAACCAAAGATCCTTAAGATGGCAAAATGTATGATTAAGAGTTTAGTTAAATAAATTTACACTGGTTAGGCTTTTATTTTAGATTTTTGTTCTGTTTTGTTTTCTTTTTAGTTTTAAAGTAATTGAAAAGCAAGTGCATCTTGTTTCTAGCACAGTTTAAATTAAGGCTTCGCTCTCAACAATAAAACCACTTGATGTTTTATTGTGTGTTTTATATCCTCTTGAAATAACAATTTCTACAATATATTAAGTCTTTTAAATCATTACAATTCCTATTCATATCGATTTTTATTTGTCTCGATGCACTGCAAGAAAATTTTTCAATTAAGTTTTTACGAAAAATTTTCGTGAATATGTGATGATTTAGGTCCTTTGTTCGGCTTGGGGTCGTTTTGGGAAATTAAAACACTTTGTAATGTTATTTAGTTTTTATTAATTAATTTTCAAGTTAATTTCTTTTTTCACGTGCTATTTTCTAATATCCCGATTAATTATTTTAATCACCGATATCGATTATTGAGGGTCAAAGCACGTCTCCATGGCCATTTCGTCACCGCTTACTTAACTCTTCAGGAAACTTCTGACAAACATTTTAAATAAACTAAAAATTTTTGTCCAAACAATAAAGTAAAGGCAAAAATCAAAGTTTAAGCAAAAACAACAATAACCAACAGTAAGTAAGCAGAAGATAAGTGTTTACTGCACCAAATATACGCGCCCTTTTGGACATCAGTGGGGTTAATTTAACTTTGTTTAATTTAAAAAATTTCCCCTGGAGATGAATAGCGAAGCTTTTCGAAATATTGGGAATAAAAAAAAATTTTTAATAATATTAACAAAGTGTTTAAATTACCCAAAACGACCTTTAGCCGAAAAAAGGATTTAAATCATTCATCGAAAAATTTTCGTAACATTTAAGTAAGCATTTACAAATTTAAACCAAAAGCTATTGTGACATACTAAATTTGTTCATTTTTACGCAAAAGTGGCAACTCTGTCTAAGATTCCAAAAATGTGTTTAAAATTGTAAAAATAAGAAAGTATGCTTTACGGCGACTTTTCGGTCAAGGTCTTGAAATCATTGTAACTGTAGGGTTTACCGATAGGCGATGTTGCTTGCTTTATAATACCTTTTTTTTTGAGTCAATACCGAAAATTTTAAAAAAGTGTAATCACAGTTATAACTTAAAAAAAAAAATAAAGAATGCCGTCATAGTGGACATAATTCGACACATATGGCCATATCTTGAAAACTGTTATGGTAAGGAACTTAACGTTGAATGTGAATGAATTTCAATGTTATATTTGGTGACCCTTTGTCGGTCTATATTTTCTAAAGTCGATGCAAAAATTATAGCTCCTATTCTTTGATAAAATCAGCCATTATTTAAACTGCTGCCATTCCACTTCTCTAAGTGTAAATATTTAAAACTTTAACATTTTGTAGGCGCTTATTTTTTCTTAATTATTATTGAAATTGTATTACTGGATTGTATATTAAGAAATTTTAAGCATTTTATTGTTTTACATCGTAATGCTGGCGCAGGCAGTGAAAACCACTCTCTTGAACATACATACTTACATGTGTACGTACTTAAGCCTGTATATACAAGTTGCTTACATACTATTATAATAAGTCTAGCGCATAGTTTTTATGTTCAATTGTTGCAATCTTCTTCTTTGTTAAAAATTCATTTGGTTTTTCATTTTCGTATGTATAATGTAAATATGTGTGTATATATCTATAAGTACGTAGACGATGGACGATTTATTTACATGGCAAACAATAAAAACCTCAAGTACCCACTTCACATTGGCATTGTTTGCCATAAAAATAAACTATTTGGTTTTAACTACTTGTTAACGCCGGCGGTCCTGCATAGTTTTTGTATTGACCACTAAAATATATTGCTTCCTTTTGCCATACATACATTTTTATGTATGTATGTATGTAATGCATGTGTTCTTGGCATCTTTAACATATAAATCCACTCATTACATTCTACATGTGTATATGTAATTATTTACAGGCAATAGTTACAATGTGGCAACTATTTACGTACGTACGTTTCTTAATGATAATCGCTCGAATCTTTTTATTTTGATCTCCTACTTACTTGACAAAGTAACCAACCTTCCTTTTTGTTCATTAGCCTATATGCAGATAATTTATATTCCTATAACAAGGTTTAAATTTGTGGGTTATATGCCTTGAGCCTAGCGATTGCGGCTTAGGGAAATTTCTATAAAAACGGATGAATGAAGTAATACGGGGATTTCCTTTGTCTTCACACTCATATAATTTTCTTTTCTCACTTTTCGTCTTCTGCTTTTGACTGTCGCAATGTTTCGTGTAAAACACCTGCATTTAATATTCATTTTAACAATTTAAGCATGAGCGCCTGAGTTTGGCTTAAATAATCCACAGTTATAAACAAACATAATACATAAAGTAGTGAGTGCGTGTGTGTGTGTGTGTGCTTACTCTGTTGCTTAACGGAATTAATTTCAAATATTTAAACACCCACTCGTAAGTGTTCATTTTAACTCATACTTAGCACTTTGCCTTTCAGCTTTAGGCACTAAAAATTGTGGTTTTTAAGTTTTACACACATGTACGCAAGTACATATGCAAATATATACAAGGGCTTGAGAGCGCTGCTATTTAAATATGCATTTTTTTTTAAATTATTCTTTGGCACTTATCACGTATCAAGATTTTTTTAAATTTCTGCAAAATTCTCACATCAGTGAAAAAGAATAAAAATGAATGGATTTTTTTGTTGCTGTTATATTGGTATTTATGATCTTATCAGCTATTCCCGATGCTTTTCGCTACCCCAATAGGTATAACATACAATGACCACTCTTTCGATCCAATCCAGTCAGTTTTTTATTTGATTATTTAGACCAATATGGAAGTAATTTTAAGACCATTTCTCTTATAATTCCCTAAGTAAACGACAACAACAACTTTTCATTTTGCATGGGAGGCACCACGCCCACTATTGCGATCAAACCACATTTACGCCAGACTATGCATACGAGTAATAATAAGAAAGTTTCTAGTACATAAATTCTATGCGCTATAATTTTCTAGATTAACAATAATAATTTTTTATTTTATATGGGAGGTACCACGCCTACGGTTTTAATACACTTACCTTTTTCTCCAGCTTTGCATGTTAACAGCAAAGCTAATTGCGCAAAATTTTAAGATTTTAAGACTTATTGTAGTTCTCTAGGTACACAAAACTAATTATCCACATTGTAGGAGAGGTACCACGCCCACTGTTCCAACCGAGTCTATGTTTCGCCAGACTATAAAAACTAATATCCGAGCTACTTGCGCAAAACTTAAAGACTTTTTCTCTTCTAGTTCTTTCGCTACATGGTAATATTTTTGCACTTTGTAAGGGAGCTACCATGCCCACTATTCTAATCCAGTCTATTTTTGCCGAACTATTTATACGAGAGTTTATTATTAACACTTTTTTTCTTTCATGTTTTGAATATATGTGTATTTTTTACACATGGCAATTTCAGTGGTCATTTATTTCTAAATACTGAACTGATTAAAATGGGATAAAGATGATGCACTAAAGCTCGACAATATCTACAAATATGTGAGAGAATAAACAAAATCGGTTAACAAACAGAAGAGAAAAGGTATCCCGAATTTTTATGTTTGCCTATTTATATATAAATTAATAAAGGGGGTTAGGGGTTCGAAATTTATTTATTATAGTTCTCTAAATACACGTTAGTAATTTTTTATTTAGTATGGTGATAAATTGTTACTTTGTATGGAAAGTGCCACGCCCATGTGATATATATTAAAAATATATGTGCGCTTTTTTATCAACCGTATGTCAGATAACAATCTGTGAAAAATCCTGGAAGATCGCTCTACTAGTGTTGGAAGCTATAGCATTCCGACAAACACACAGACAAACACATTTTGTGCTATAATGATCAAGCTTGATCTGATTGAAATGATAATACATATTATATACAAGTAATAATAAGGTAGTTGGGAATTGCAAGCAGGGATGCCAGAAAACGTTGATAAGAAATCGGCACTTTTGCACAAAAAAAAAAATCCGTTTTATCAGCACTTTAATTTTAAAAAATCGGCAAGTTAAAAAACACATTTTAAATACAATAAACAAAAAGTATCTTATAATTTTCCATTTTATAAGATTTATGTTAAAAATCAAGATGTTTTAATATTTGAATTGTAAGTTCTAAATAAAAATTGATACAGTTATTTACAATTCTGTTTGTTTCGTTTTGATTCTTATATGAACTCCTTAGCCACTGAGCCCAAATACATCCCATAAAGTTTCTAAAAAAGCTCTCTATTCATAAATTCCGTTAAAAAAAAGTTCATTGATTTTTATAAAATTAAGAACAGTTCTCAGAAGCCTTTCCATATCGCTGTAAAGTTGTGCATTTTATTCAGTTGACTCACTTTAAAATATTCTGTTTATAATATTAACAATTTCAAGAATATATTTAAAGAGGATAAATATATTTGATTTGGTTCGTTTAAATTTTTTATTATTGTTTTCGCTGTATCGATTTGATCAATATTAGCAGCAAATTAAAATTAAATTTTTAAGGCGTCATACAAATTTTTAAGCAACTACTGCTTTAAGCGACTGCTACTACTGCTACTGGTAATTTTTGTTTTATTTCTAGTAATTTCTGAATGTTTTGAAATTGTTGAAGTCTTTCTGTATTTGAAGACAAGCATATAACGCAAGTGAGTGACAAACACATTTCATAATAATTAATCGGAAATATCTTTCTATTTATTTTTTTTTTCAACTAATTTTTTTGAGACTGTCATAGCGGCAGCATCGAATCCTATCAAATTGGACTTGTAGTTTTTGTGATTTTGTGTAAAGCTTGTACAAACCTTTGGCAAAGCATTATCTACTTTTATCAATCCTGTATTTTAAATTTTACATATATACGTACAATCAAACACAATGACTTAGTGTGCCATAGTCGGTTGATTCATTCATGCCTGCGAGAACTTTTTATTTTCCAATAAATCACACACAGTTAAAAACTGTTTTTCTAACCATGTTTTTTATAACAGCAAATAGGTCTAACCCTTTTTCTTCTTTAATGGAAGTGCTGACTCATTAACAGTTGTCTCTTTTTAATGTTACAAGTATTCTAGTGTGGCCCAAAATTAATAAATTATTCTAAAACAAAGTTACCTTGTTACAGTGTTTAACAAAAAAGCGGCATTTATAAAGCTAAAATCGGCAAATCGGCATTTTGAGGCAAAAAATCGGCAAATATGGCAGGCCTGCTTTGAACATAATTTTAAAGGCAGGCTTGTTTTTATACCCTTCACCGCAAAAAATGGAAAAGGATACATCTGTTTGTCATTCCGCTTGCAATTTCTACATATCCATTTTCGACCCCATAAAGTATATATATATATTCTGACTTCTTAGGCATAGCGAAGTCGATTAAGCGATGTCCGTCTCTCCGTCTGCCCGTATGTCAGTGTTGATATCAAGTTTGCCAAGGCACTAGATAAGCTAGATAAAATTTAAATACGCCAAGCGATCTGACATAGTGTTAAGAGGTCCTATTGGAAATCAGCAAGATCGGTCCACGTCCACGTCCATGCCTAATTTAGAACAATAAATTAACTCCAATAAAAAAAAACAAATATATGGGGCGATAGAGAATTAAAAAATAAGAACAAAATATCAATTGAAAAAATTGGCGCTCGCCCATATTTTCCGAATTACGGGCCTCTGAAATTTTAAAATTTTTTGAAATATCAATATGAGTATCATTTTAAAGCTTTTGAGAAGACCTTTAAGGAAATACTAACATTTTTTTAAATGCTTAACCTATTAGGAGCCGATGTCTAGGGCTTGTTACATTTTTTCTTATTTTTTAATTTTCTACCTTCCCATTATAAGAATTTTTTATTAGAGTTACGTCACTAAACTAGGTTTTTATTAATGGTGACGGGTATAGCACTACCACTTGTTTTTAATTTCCTTTGTCCCAATTTTCACTTGGCAATTCTTATCGGCTTATCCCTTTTGCTTGCTGGTGAGGGCGACAAGAGGAAAAGAAACGAGTACACAAGCTAATGTACTCGTTCAATTCAATTTGCTTTCTTATTCGTAATTTTTAGCTGATTAAATGTTATATGTTTTTATACACAAATTGAAATTTGTTGTTGTTGTTTGTTGTTGAACCGCTAAAACAATACGCTAATAAGCTAAGAATTGTGAAAACGACAAGGCAAGTTCAAAGAAGAAAGAGTGATAAGTTTATTAATAAGAATTGCTTCGTGAAAATTGAGACTTTCGAAGTTTCGTATAATTCAAATGCATTTTTGGCTCGTAATTGGTTTGTCTAAAATAAGCAAATTTGTTATTCTGAACATATTTGAAATCTTAAAAAAAAAGAAATCAAATGAACGAAAACCTTTTACTTCAATCAGCTGCATTTAACATCTTTATATTCCGAACCAAATTGGAAACACAGTAAAACAACATTTATTAGCCATCTTTGGTCAGCAAAATTATTGATATCAGTAAAGTAAAATCTTAACATAATAATTTTCAAATATTATATTGTTAACAAGAAAAAATTAGAAAATAAAATATGAAACATTAAACAGTAGTTAAAATGATACAACAACCATAATAAGACAAAGAAATGTTTACCTAAAGCCAACAAATTTTCCCTTGGGACATGTGTTTCTACAAATAATTGTATTTATTTATGTACATTTCAATTTCAAAAAAGAAAAAAAAAATCCACACAAGAAATTCAATGAAAATCTCCACAATTCTCAGAGTCCCAAAGGAGTTTAGTTTTCTTATACAAATAGTTAAAAAAAAATTTTTTTTTTTTTTTAGTTAACAGCTCAAGCCAGCCAAGTTTCAAATGAAAAAGACATGTAAATTATGATGCTAAAATGGAATTGAAATAGTAGATATAGACAAACAAACTGTTGCAAGTTGGTATTTTTATATAGTAATGGTACAACAACAAATATTAACTAGATGGACAGACAACCGGTTAAAAAACTAGATAGACAGACACAAACTTACGATGACATGCGTTACCACCTTCCAAGACGAAGATGATCAATACGATCTTCCATTCAGCACTGAGTTGATGTTTAAGACGCCAACTAAATGAAAATGAAACAATCTGAAGGCGTTGAAAAAATAACCCATAGGCAGACAGACATTTAAAGAAGAATAAGAAAAACAAAAATCATAAATAAAAAACAAACAATCTAAAGATTTTACAAAAAAGAAAAATTTGTCTAAACACAGAAAACAATACCAGTAAATAACACGAAAAAAAGCAAAAAAAAAATCTGTTGCAACATGAAGACAACCAGCCAACTTAACTATAAGAAACTCCTCTGTTTGAGTGATGATGAGTTGTTGATGGTACAATAACAAATTTAACAATGTAGTTTGGTGTTGAATAAAAATATTTACTGGCAAGGGAAGTATTACTTTATTTGCTCTTCAGCGAATCTTTGCAATTGTTAGTTGGTATTGCTCCCACTACTAATACAATCGAATAAAAGTTATCTACATGAGAAAATTGTAAAGCAAAAGTTGCCACTCTTTTAAAACACTTAATCAATAAATGTGAAATTTTAAGAAACTTGTTAACTTGCAATGACCTCCTCAAAGTGTCACAAATGACTAAGTGAAGGCTTAATGTGGGCCGAAGAAATTCCCTAAAATGCCAATAAATACTTCAAGCTGTAAAAATTTTAATAGAAAGGGAAATATAGAATATATTCAATGCATCTTCTGATTCACTTCAACGAAAGGGGGTACATTTAATTAATACCTTGGATCAGTCAGCAGTGAACATTAATATAATATCGACTTTCTGTTATTGACTTCCTTTCTCGCTCAGCTTATTTGTTAATACTTTCTTGACAGCTATATATGTATATAGATATCCTGGCGGACTCCATCGTTCTTCGCTAAACATGAATATTAACATTGAATACCGTGTGTATGAAGTCAGCAAACAGTATACAAACCGCATAGGCTCATAGGCGCCTATGTATTTCTTGTTTTTTTTTTATATGGACAAAATCACATGTTGTCATGAAAAGTTATAACTCACGAACGCGTCAAACGATTTTGTGCAAAATCAAGATAAACCATCTTAACGACCATAAAAACAGTGCAAGTTATAGAAGCGCAGCACACTTGCAACAATTTTAAAGGCGCAATAAAGGGAACTGTTTCGTCTGTTACCTGCTATTACTGGTTTTGTCCTTGTAGAATTTAAATCTAAAAATTGCTTTTTTAATATCTCGTATATTTGTAGCTCGACTAAATCATTCATATAATCGGAGTTAAAACCAATATTAAAATGTAAAACAAATTTACGCGTTACAAACATAATAATTTAGTAAATAATATTGTCATATTGTCACAAATGTATATTTTATGATTATTTTAAAATATTCAAAGTGTGCTTATTTCTTTCAAAATGCCCTTTGGAAAAACTTGCTTGCGTATGTATGGTGCGTTTTGCGCTCTTTGTTAAGAGGTTTTTTTTTTGTTGTATGGTATACGTGAGCCGGTGCGAGCTTATTTGGTGATCATTGACAATATCTTACCTAGGTTTATTCTACTAACACATTTGCAACACTTTTAATTACGTACGGCGTTACCGTTGTATCAAATTAAATTAAAATTAGTTTTTTTTTGTAGATTAAATCTAAATTTTAACTTTTGTTTACGCATACTTGATTAGCAAAGTTCAAAATGATGCGTATAAGTATTTTGGTAATTAAATCTGTTCCAGAAAACATGCAAAATTTGCATTAATTTTTTTAAAACAATGGCAACTCTGTTTGCTACAAAAATTACATGTGTACAAAAGTCTGCATCGATTTTTTAAATTTCTCATTAAGAATGTGATAGAAACTTTGTTCTATGTAGGGATGGGTATTTCTATCTTTAATGATTGTCAAATGATGGATAAAATAACTGTCACTGTTGTTGTAGAGTTACGATTTCAGCTTGGATGCCATATTGCGGAGTTCTATCGAGGTATTTGTATTACTTTTATTCAGAAATGTAATTCTTCTACATTTTAGTATTTCTCTATGCCGTTTCTTATACTTTTCATATAGCTGACACCCTCGTCCAATTCTTCCTTTTTCGACATCTGTATAGTTAATTTTGTTATACATAAAAAAATATCGTTTTCAATTATACATTGAAACGTTTGTGCAGCTGTTAAAAGTTACTGAAATTTTATTAAATTTTTAATTGATTTCATTATTCATTTAATTAGAAAATTGTAATTTTTTCTTTTTCAATAAAATATGTAGTTAATTATTTAATTACCAAATTTTGCATTTTTTTAATTAATTATATAATTAAGTTAATGAAAAACTTAATCATACTGCAATATGAAAGCCAATTTAATTTGCGTGTTAACACGTTTAGTTGAAAGAAAATAATTTTCATTGTTAACACAAACTGATGTAAAAAAGTAACAAAATATTTTATTAAAACAATTAAAAGT
This sequence comes from Gymnosoma rotundatum, assembly GCA_916610165.2. Classification (NCBI taxonomy): domain Eukaryota; kingdom Metazoa; phylum Arthropoda; class Insecta; order Diptera; family Tachinidae; genus Gymnosoma; species Gymnosoma rotundatum. The sequence continues at coordinate 39,981,430 of OU744338.1, forward strand.
GTTGTTAAATTTAAATTTAACTTCAAACATTTGCTTGTTAAAGTAACAAACTATTTATAATTGTTTCAGAATATCTGATATATTATCGAGCAGAGATGGAATGTTGTGAAGCTGGTCTTAAAACTTCTAAAAAAAATTAACAAGAGTGGTCCACACCTTTTTGCGATCTTATCCCTATATTGTTAAAGCAAGAAGTATATAAGAATTTTTTATATCTATGTTAGGAAACTGTCTCTCTAGAACGAGCACTATAGTAATAACATGTGTACTATAATCGTTCTAATAGTAAAAATTAAAAAAAAAAAACAAGTTCTTAATAAAAAAACGATCATAAAACATTCTATTTAAAAGCAATTTTCAGTTAACAATTTATGATGATCGCTAGTTTTGTTTGCATCAACTACAAATAAATACTTCCAATTTACAGACAAAAAAAAAATGTTAATACAAAATTGGAACAAAGAGTTCTTGTTAAAACAAAAGCAACACATTTGTAAGTACACGTAGAAAAAAAATATTTTCAGAGGTGACGATAAATTAATTGAATTATGTAGGTGTGAGACACTATTATTTTTCACAGTATGTGAAACAAAGAAAATATTGAAAACCAGATTCAATTAGAAAAAACGCAGATTCAATCAAAAAATTAATTGGATTTTAACCCATCATGAAATTTGTAGTATTAAAGGTGTTAATTGAGAAAACTTTGTTAATGATTCATTCTTTATAATAAAAATAAATAAGACAAAATTTTAAAAAAATTCTAGGTTCTCCATTATAGTTCGAAATATAGACCCATTTATGTAAACATCACGTTGTATATGAGAAACCATATAAATTTGATTTATTTAATATTTTAAATGTTAGGTACTGCAGCGGTCAATACATACGCACATTTTGCGTACATTTTATGTGCCTATGTTCTACAGTTCGAAAAGTGGGGCCAAAATCTTCTTATTGAAGCCGGTTAAAACAGTATTCAAACAAAGTAAGAATAATGAAATTTTGAACCACATTTTGAGCTGACTATTTTTTAAATAATTTATTGAGTCATCAACAAGTGTAACTAGTTTCGCTTATAAGTAACGTTGTTTTCTTAACCGGCTTTCTGAGCCGATCTAAAATTTGTTTGTTGTTTATTATTTGAAAGGCTTTGTTTACAGATTGGTTCTATTTAGAAAGCATTTTGATAAATAAAAAAAATGGTGTTCAAATATTGCATAGGTGATTTAAACGTATCTTTTGAGCTAGAGGGGTCAAAGTGCTCCCATTAACAAACCATTTTAACTTCGAAATTTAAGGGTGTCCGTATAGGTGGCATTAATAACCGAACCGTTGTACACGAACAGTTGAAATCAAGACAGACAACTAAACGGTATTCCAATAGAATTTTAAAAAAATTTCTTTTTGAATTTGACTGTTTTAACTGTTTTAGGAAGTCCGTATAACAGCACGATTAAAAACTAAAAATAGTATTAAAGGTTTTGTCATCGATCATACATAGAGTCGAAAAAGGTGCTGTTAGAATCTAGCAAGATAGGTCCATGTCCCTCTAATTTTTTCATATGATTTACAACAATGAAGTAACTCTAATCAATTAAAATGATTGGGGCGATAAAGAATTAAAAAATGAAAAAAAAAAAACATTAAATGATGGCGCTCGCCCGTCTGAAAAATTAAAATTTTTTAAAATATCACTATGGGTATCATTTAAAAGATTTTGAAGAGATCTTTAAGGAAATACTAAATTTTTTTTAATGGCTTAACCCATTAAGAGCTGATGCCATTTTTATGTAAAATTATATATAGTATTTATTTTATTTTTATTTTTTATTCTCTGTCGCCCCAATATTTGCTTTTTTGATTGGAGTACTTAACTAAACTAGATTTACTTGTTCAATAATGATTTTTAAAAAATTTCGAATTTTTTACTAAACAAGATTTTATGGCTAAAAATTTTTTATTAAACAAGATTTTATAGCTAAAAACATTATATATTTTTGTATAGCTGCAAAACTGGGAATTTAGTTTGTATATGAATAAAACTGCTTATTTTAGTTAAATAAACATATTCCAATTGCAAAATATGGAAATTATTGGACCACCAATTCCAAACAAGTTCTGCTTTTTCGGAAGTAGAGGGATCATTAAACTATAACTATTAGTTTTTTTCTATTTTATTACTACAATCATTTTTGGTGTAAAGAGCGTAATGTCCTTGATGCGAATATGCCACAATTGTATACACTTTTTCTCTGTGTGTAGCTTTTTGTTAAATTATGTGTTTCCACATACGTTCACCTTGTAACACAGATGTTGTTGCTATTGATGGTGGTGGGCTTTCATTTTTCTTCGGTTAATGCGTTATTTGCTACAGCCAATTGACAGTTGTATTAATTTAATGTGCGTATAACATGTTGGGACACATTTTTGTTTTTCTTCAATGCGACGGCTGATTCAAAAGAAAATAAATATAAATTTTCAAAAATTATGCGATAGCATTGCAACAATGCACACCCTCGATTAATGATGGCAACCACCTTTAATCACCACATAACAGAGCTCTACTGCACAAAGTTAGACAGACAACAACACATATGTATGTATGTATTCATCCATATGACGTTTTGTTGCTTGATTTGTTTTTATTAGTTATTAGTGTTATTGTTTTTGTTTATTTATTTGTTGTTCTGTAATTCAATCCTAAAAATTAATGTACATAACTTTTAGTTTTTCTTTTAATGTTCATTTTATTCTCCCCCTCCTCTCTTTCAGAAATAAAGTGTCATTTTGAAATACTAAATAATTTTAACACTGTTACAACAACAGTGGAAACATTTATAGTTTTTGAATTGGAGTCAGAGGAAGTGTTAATGAGTTAAATTTTTAACCGCACATGCCACATGTTGTGTTTTCTTGTTTTTTGTTTTGTTGCTGTTTATTTTTTTTATTACAATTTTAGTTGTTACGTTTCATTTGAATTGCTTTAAAAAAAAGGTTTGGTAAACGTTTCACTCTCATTTGTCAACATATTTTGTTTGTAATTTAAATCGAGCGTAATGGAATGTAATGAATAATTTAAAACATGCAGTTTGTAGGTTTTTTATAAAAATATTATACAAGGTGGTATTTTAAAAGATTGTTTAGTTGGACTTTAAATACTTAAGTATATTTAAATACATATTTATATAATTTTAAAAAAATCTCCTTTAGTCCAAGAAAATTTGTGAAAGATATACCAATTCGATGAAAAATTCTAAAATTTTGCATTAACAATGCTTGTCATAGCAGACTTTTCACTACAGCTGCTTGTTAATATCAACCGTCTGTCTACAACGGTTCAACAGTTTGGCCAAGGCATATTTATTTTAATAGGTAGTGTCGTCCGCCCAGCTGGTTTGTAGTTGGAAGTGTCAAAAATTGTTTGTATTTTACTCCGTTTGTTTGCGAAAAGCAAAAAACACTAAAAACAAGCATTTGCAAAACAAAGCAGGCATTTGTATTGAGAGCAAATTTCTTTTATTTCTCTTTCTGTTTTTGACAATTTAAACGCACAAAACAGTAAAATAAAAATCCATGTTGTTTTTGCCAATGGTTTTTGTTGTAGAGCAACTACTACCCCGTAAAATAAATGTGCCTTGAGTTTGGCTATATAAATCAAATTATATGAACTATTGTAACACCTTTTAATTTATAATTTGAAATATTTCTATTTCTTTTTATAACAAACGAAGTAGTAGATATTCTGCTTAATTTTCAAGTGTTTGTATATAATGGTTCAAAAGATAGGCTCACTTGACTTTAATTGTGGGAATACCCTTTAATTACTAAATTCAGACTGTATACTAATTCTTATAACGGGCATAGCAACACAAGTTTCTTTTTAATTTCAACTGTCTGTCTATAACGGTTCAAAGGTTTGGTCGCATACTTTCAATTTTATCAACTATTGGCACACCCTTCAATTTTCAAATCTTAACTTTATATTTCTTAATATAGCTGACTTAGCAATACAGGTTCTTAGTAAATTTCAACCGCCTGTCTCATCAAATTCAACGAACTATTGGGGCACCCTTTAATTTATATATATGAAAATTTACACTTGTTATTATAACGGTCTATAACGGTTCAAAAAATAGCCCCATATTGGTCTATTTGTGTCACCTATGGGGACACCACTTTTATTTTAGATTTATTTTTCTAAAAATTTTTGCTGCTGGCAGCTTTAGTGATACTCAGCTACTTCAAATTTTGGAGTGGTGCCCTTTGCGGTTCATAATACACTTAAAATACATGTATATTGTATGTGCCCGCTATTTAATTTTTAAAATTTTGAACTGTTATTAAAACGGGAACAATCTGTCAGCATAATCTTTGAAATAAAGAAACAATTTTCAAAATCGGTTTAAAAATGACTGAGTTCTGCAGGCACAAATATGAAGAAGCAACATTCCGTCGAATTAATAACTTCCTTCTTTTTTTTTTTAATAAAATTATTCGTTGTTTATTGTTGTTTTGGTTAAACTTTAATTATTATCTTCACTTTATTGTTTGGACAAAAATCTTTAGTTTATTTAAAAATTTTGTGAGAAGTTTCCTGAAGAGCTAAATAAGCGGTAGTGAAATATTCATCAAGACGTGCTTTCATCCTCAATAATCAATAGTTTTAAATTATTATAATCGGATTAATAGTACGATTTAATTAAAGTTTCATTATTTTATTTTATTTAAAATTTTTTCTGTCTAAAGAAAATTTAACATAATTATTAAAAATTAAAATATTTATTAATATTCTGGAGTATGCAGATGATGCAGACAAATTTGCTTTTAAAGCTTCTATAGTAATTATAAACCAAACGGAAAAGACTGATCTTCGAAATTTTTTAATTTTATACTGCCATCCTTATTATAAGGAATTAAAGAAAAATTACATTTTTTCTCCACACCAAATCCATGTCTTCTCCCTACTACACACATACAGTCACAGTAACACTACCAAATCAGGTGTGCCATTTTTTGATCGGATATCCCAAAGAAATTGGTGGAATTTCTCACCCAGAATAATATAAGATAAATATATGGATTTTTAAGGCAAATTAGAATAAAAATCTCATCCCATGCGTTTCAAAACCAGTTGGTCGCGATGGTGAATTCATCAATTTTCGCCGAAACGCTAAATGCCAAACTCTATATATAAAAAATATCTATATTTTTTTTATATGGTGTTTGACATTTCACATTAACGGCGAAAATAAATGAATTCAATAATCAATATCGTGCTTTGACCCTCAATAATCATTATCGGTAATTAATTAATCGGGATAATTAAATAAAAAATAGCACGGAGTTTGTATAAAAATTAAATATTTAAAAAATATTCCCGCGTCTTTAATTAAATAAGTTGCAAAGTGCCTGTGCATAGAAATAAATTATCGTAGTGTTTTTGATATTTTATTTTGCATCCTCTTTCAGCAAAAAAAAAAAATTCTGCCTTATACAGGGTAAAAAGAAAAATAGAATTACTGCTTAATTGTTTGGACAAAAGTCTTTAGTTTATTTAAAATGTTTGTCAGAAGTTTCCTGAAGAGTTAAGTAAGCGGTAACGAAATGGCTTTGTATGGAGTTTGTACAAAAATTAAATATTTAAAAAAATTAAATATTTAAAAATATTCCCGTGTCTTTAATTAAAATTATTTTGATTTAAAAAAAATTGTATTATTTTTAAGATGCAGGTCCACGCCATGCGTTCATGGGTAAATGCCTATGATACTTTTTTTTTTTTGCATTTTATGTGTTTTAAATACAAGTTACTTGCGATGCTTTTTATGCGCCGACATTGTTTTTAAATCAGCTGTTGTGTAGATAGTGTTATCAAACATAAACCATTTAGGCAAAATGGAATGTTTAATTTATGGACAATTTTTCTTATAGAGGAGTAAACTTTTATTGTTTAAAAATTTGTGATTTTTCACTGCAGCAATAAGATTCTCCTCCATTGACCTTTTTTTTTAAATAATAATCACAACAGTGATGACACTTAGTACTTATAAGTAATCGATAAATAAAATACAAATGTTTTGCATGAAAAAAATTGTATTTCAAATTCATTTTTATGTATTTTATTACGCAAGCTTTTTATTTATTAAAAAGCTTTTTTTAACACAAGAAAATAATGTAGTAATAAGTCGGATCTTATATATCCTTTACTATCTATGTAAATCTAGTTTAGTAAAGTAAGTCCAATACAAAAAGCAAACAGTAAGATGACAACAATTAAAAAAAAATAATTTTTTACTGCATATATATAGTTTTAAACAAATTTGACATCGGCTCTTAATGGGTTAAGCATTTTGAAAAAATTTTATTATTTTCTTAAAGATCTCTTTAAAAGTTTTAAAATAATACCCATATTGATATTTTGATTTTTTGATTGGAGTTACTTTACTGTTCCAAATGACTTGAAAAAATTAGAGATAATCGTGGTGTTTTGCCTGCTGCCTCGAAACATGGACCGATCATGCTGATTTCCAATAGCACCTCGTTCGACACTATATCAGTTCGATTGACATATTTCTTTTGTGAAATCAAGTTTGCAATCAAGTTTAACACGGACGGACAGACGTACAGACACACATCTCTTAATCAAGTTCGCTATGCATAAGAATTCGGAATGTATATATACTTTATGGGGTCGGAAATAGATATTGTAGAAATTACACACGGAATGATAAAAAAAGTAAACGTATTTTGATGCATAAAAGCCTGGTGAGGACCTTCAGCTTTATGGAGATATTGCGAAATCTATTGTTCCCATCTTTAATAATGTAGAACTTTAATTTTATTATCAAATATATTTTCTTTATTTAATTAAATTAATTAAATTAAACTTAATTATGTACATATTTATTAAACAATATAAAAAATAATAATACTAACTTTTTAATTTAATAATACAATATATACAATAATTACAAACTTTTAAAGCTAAAAGGCCTTAATTACATTGTAGATTGGCAGACCAACACCATTAGAGGCTGTTTGAAGGCTAATAATGGACATTAATATCTAACTAACTGCCACCACCTAAAATGGCCGAGATGCTAAAGCCTTTCTTTTTATGGTTGCTATTATTGCTATTGCTATTGTTGTTTCTGTTTCTGTTTTTGTTGTGGTTGTTGTTTTTGCTGTTGTTGCTGTTGCCTGATGGTGATTGAGATAATGTATCATCATATGAATTACAAGTAGCAGACATTGTTGGTGTTAGTGTTGGTGTTGTAACCGGTGTTGCAGAATCGTCTTGTATTAATGATGAATCGGATGAAGAAACATCGGCATCGTTTGTTATGCATTCTAAGGTGGTATTTGAGTTAATGGCCATAACACGATTTGGCAATTCATCTCTACTGCCACCAACACTTGCACTGCCCTCGTTACTTGCCACAGAAAACTGTTGTGGCATATCGCCCATATTATGTGGTGGTAGCGGCTGTAATAATGTTGATGATGGTGGCTGCGCTAAATCAGCCAAACCCAATGCTTCATTTTGTGCTGCAACAGCATAAACATGTTGAGGATACAAAGGCTGGGGACGGGCGAAATATGAACATGCTAAATCGACCAGTGAAGGTCGTAACAATGATTGCATGTTTTGCTGGAAATGATGCATTAAAGCAACGGATGTTGCATTACAATGACTAGCAGCAATTGGTTGTTGTTGAAATATGTTGGTTGCACTGTTAACATAATCCAATGACGACATGTTGCCTCCCGAACTGGTTTCATTTGTTATTTCAAAAGAAGACGCCGGTCCATTTGAACGTAATCGTTTAATTTGCGGCGATGTTGCTGTTGATGGCAAAGTTGCATCCACTACATCCACGAGATTTTCATGTTGAGAATGTTGTTCATTAAAGAATGCCGTTACTGGTTTATCTGAACAAATTGATGATCCTGACTCACTGATTGCAGTGGTCAGCGATTTCGTAGGAGACATAATATCAAGTTGTTGTTGTTGCTGCTGTTGCTGATGATGAGACTGATCCTCAGAAGTAGGTGATGAAGACATTTTGCGTTTACAACGTGATTGACCAGTTTCACGAAACCCTTTGGCAAACGGATTATTATCAATTTTTAATTTAGTTATACGATCATTCTGTAATGAGCAGAGCAACAAAAAAAAAACAAGGGTTAAAAAAGGTGATGAGTGAACAATTTATAAAAATTTTTATTTACAGAGTGTAGAATGAATGAAATGTTTTTAAATTTATTAACAGGTATATAAAAGAATTAATTCTTAACTTCTTTGCGCAAATATTTAATTTTAGATAAATTTTTATATGAATATTTTCTAAAAATTTTGTTATAATAAATATTAAATAAAACATTTCAGTTGCTTAAAGGTCTTATTTCCACAATGTTTTTAATATTATTGATTTTTTTATTGACGATTGCGGTAGAGAAACAAGCGAAGTATAAATTTTTATTGTTGACCATTTGTATTGTATTTTCGTTTTTATTGAAATTATTTTGGTTTTTGTTATTTTACTTTTACTCCAAATTAGCAAAAACAATTTTAAAAGTTGAATCGAGGATAAAATAATTGGAATCTGTGAAGTAGCGCAACATATTGCACCTAGTCTATAAAGTCTGTGAGGAAAAGCAAATTTAGAAAAAATTCATTGAAATAGGTTGGACACTTACAGAGAATAATATACTCGTATACGCTTAAAGTAAAATATTTTTTTTTTTTTTTTACATAAATTACTCGCTTCCCCCAAGCATCCGAGTTTTGTAACCAGACTATTCTGAATTTCACTAAAATTGGTTCACACCTATAAAACTCATGGGTTGTTCACCTTATTTCCCCTGCGAGTTTGAGTTTCACAGAACCTATTTTACTCTTGAAACTCTAGTCTATATGCGTTATAAGTTTTCTTAAGGTCGGTCCAGACTATTCTGAATTTCACTAAAATTGGTTCACACCTATAAAACTCACGGGTTGTCATCCTTATTTCCCCTGTGAGTTTGAGTTTCACAGAACCTATTTTACTCTTGAAATATAAGTTTTCTTATGGTCGGTTCACCGACTTTGTCTTGATTGACGCATAAGACGTATAACATTTATTCTTGAAACGCAAACAAAAATATTGAAGACACAAGCTTTTATTTATCCGATAAAAACCGAAAGACTTAAGCAACACGCGTGCGAAAGTTCTTCGGGCTGAGAAAATGCTTTTCGATTAAAAATTGCGTAAATTTTTCTAAGTTGTAATAAAAAAAAGGTAATTTCTGTATATGAAATATTTTTTTTTTTAAATTTTATTGTGGGTGTAGACAGTAATAGATATAAAATAAAAAACAACTAATTTTGGAATTTTTGTCTGTCTGTTTGGCTGTGTTCGCATCACATACAAACTACAAGATGGATTTGAACAAAATTTTGTGAGAAGGTCTCTTATAAGCGTGGTTCCAGTATAGAATAGTTTTTTTTTCTTAAAGTAGTTGTAGACTAAATAGAGATACAAATGTGAAAGCACCCAATTTTACCGGTATAATGGTACGAAAGCAGTTGTCAGCACATTTTATTTTTGCAAATGGAAAATTTTTTAACTGTCTGCAGAACTTTGGAATAAATATTTAAAAACAAGTTTTTCTAAATTTGAATTTTAAGAAAATTATAAATGACACGCAGACAAAGTCGTGGGCATTGCTAGTATCATTACCGATGATGAAACATGTACGATTCTATGTATACATAATTATATATTAAAGCTGGGTCTTAGAAACAACACTGTTCGCATGACCCCATTTTAATATCAATAATGAGTTTGTCCTACATGTTTTTTAAAGCGTTGCTTGCCTTTTACTGCAGGAATATAAATGACAAATCCCACTATCATTTCTAAAAAAAAATAAAGAACTTAAAGTATAACAGAGAAGTTGTAAGTGTGTTAACGGGTCGCACAACGCGAATACTCTTACAACACTTTCAAAACAAGCAACGAAGAGTTGTTTAAACCATATCTGCTGGATAGGTGCTTGAATTAAGCGCATGTAGTGCAATAAACTTGACTGCTACAGTTTTCAGCTTCTAATTTGACACCACTCATGTAAAACTTAAAAATCGTTTTTATTAAACGTTTGAAACTAAGCAACAATTTCGGCAAATAGCTCGTCAAAAACATATTTTAAGTGTTCAATTATAGAGAAGTAATTTAACATATCTCCGAAAAAGTAGTCTAGCTGAGACAGATCACGTGATCTTGGTGGTAAAAATATATATACTAAATATATATAAATATATATATAAATATATAAAAATAAAATACTTCTTTGAGTAAATTGATTATATGAAGCACTATATGGCTTTTAAATGATACCCATTTATATACGAGGGCTGCTATATATATTTCTGGCCTGGCAACACTGAGTGCTGCCAAGTTCAATCTGACATTTCCATTGGAAAGTTTGTCATTTTTAAGCATAATCGTACTCAAAACGTTTTGACGTACGACCATTATTTGTGTTCTTTACAGTGACTTGAAAAAATTAATATAGAAAAAAATGGAATCAACTCGTGAACATTTTCGTGCCATCATTTTTCACAACTTTCGACGTGGATTATCACGACAAGAATGCATTGATGAACTTAAATCTTTGTACGGCTATGAAGCACCATCCTATAGCACTGTGAAAAATTGGTATAATGAGTTTAATCGTGGCCGAAGCTCGCTCAAAGACGAATTCCGTGAAGGTCGTCCAAAAACGGCTGTTGTGCCAGAGAACATTGATGCCGTGCGTGAACTCATAATGCAAGATCAACATGCGACATACCGAGAGATAGAGACATCCTTGGACATTTCCTCCACCAGCATACATTCGATACTGCATGAACACCTGGCCGTAAAAAAGGTTTGTTCTCGTTGGATCCCGCACAATTTGAAAGTCGCTCAAAAAAGGCTCGTGTCGATTGGTGCAAAGAAATGTTGCAAAAATACGATTGCGGTGCTTCAAAAGACGTTTATAAAATCGTCACAGGTGACGAATCATGGATCTATTCGTATGAGCCCGAAACGAGACAACAATCGACCGTGTGGGTCTTCAAAGACGAGCAAAATCCAACGAAAATTGTTCGTTGCCTGTTTCTTCAGCAAAACTGGTCATGTGGCGACTGTTCTGCTTGAGCAACGTAGAACGGTCACTTCTGAGTGGTACACTACAATTTGTTTGCCTGAAGTCATCGGAGAAATTCGAAAAACCAACAAGAGAAGACGAATCATTGTTCACCATGACAATGCGAGCTCTCACACATCGGCTCAAACCAGAGCGTTTTTGACCGGCCAAACCGTCGAAGTAATGTGTCATCCGCTGTACAGCCCTGTTTTGGCGCCTAATGACTTCTTCTTGTTTCCGCACATCAAGAAAAATTTACGTGGACAACGATTTTCGTCGCCAGAAGAAGCTGGTGAAGTGTTCAAAAACCATGTTTTAGAGGCGTCTCAATCGGAGTGGAAAAAGTGCTTCGACAATTGGTTTGAGCGCATGCAAAAGTGTACAAATCATGCTGGAGAATACTTTGAAAAACAATAAAACCATATTCGCATTTTCACTATTAGGCCAGAAATATATAGAGCAGCCCTCGTATCTCTATAAATATGATACACAATCGTACTTCTGTATGAAAAGTTTAGTGGCCCATAACTCGGAAAATAAAGCCGAGCGCCAATTTTTTTTTTATTTTTTAATTCTCTATCTTCTAGATATTTTTTTTATAAAGATTAGTAGCACTTCAGGCATTAATACCTACTTAGTTTTTAACCGTGCTACATTCTTTAGAAAAGGGATAGATGAGAGAGAAGACAGGTGGTGAAAGGAGATAGAAATAGCCATTTTATTAATTATTTCACTTCGCCCGCGAATATGCTATGAAGAAGTACCGACGAAGGAGGCTGCATGTTTTTATGTTAATTCTGATAATGTATTTATACCATTAAACAGAAAAAAAACATTTTTTATTTTTTGACTGCCGTTAGGGTTGAACCCAGGTCAGCCAAATTTGTAGTCAACGTGCTTACCACCTTGACTACAGCAGCCTTGTTTTTTGATTGGAGTTACTTCATTGTTCCAGGCGTGATGTTTTGCCTGCTGCCTCAAAGAACATGGACCGATCTTTCTTGCGTAAGAACTCAGAATATATCCACTTTATGGGGTCGGAAATGGATATTGTAAAATTACAAACGGAATGACAAATTTACCCTTTTTTCTCTTTATGTAGTGAAGGGTTAAAAAAATATTATAATAATAATAATTGTAAGAAATTTCCCTTCTTAGCAGAATATTAAGTTGGTACTGAATAGAAAATAATGTCAAAACTGATTTCCTTTGTTAATTCTCTGGTAAAAAAAATATGACACCTCAAAATTATTTAAAACGTAGGCAAACCCTACGGAATGATACTTTTCATATTTCACTACAAATCAGGCTTATTAGACAAACGAATAAAAACTCGTCACCATCAGACTGGCGTCTAAAAGCAATCATTCAAATAACATTAAATAATCATTCAGTCAGTCAGACAAACACTGGGCAGGACAGAAAAAACGGACACAGCTTAACCAAAATTATGGAAAGAAAAACAAAAACACAGCAAGAGATCAAATTATGCCACTTCATTCTCAAATTTAGTGATTCATATTTAAGACATGTTTAATGTAAAAGAATCTTAAAATCACACAGCGAAGTAGGAGTCAGTCTACTGCAAAAACCAAAAATGTTTTTACTACATTCCACTCACTTGTCTTACTCGTGTTCATTTAGTAATAAGCATCATGACTAAGTGATTTTCTCCCTTTTAATTTTTGTATTTTCTTTTTTTTTTGCAAAACTCATACACCAGTATAAACAACAACAACTATGCCTACATCATCTATCAAAAAAAAAAAAAAAAAAAATAAAACAGCATCCATTTGAAAAAAGGACGATACATTGGGCGTAACAAGCTAATTTGGCTGTAAAAGAACAACTGCTGTGTCTTTGTCTTCAGTTTATTTTACTATTGACTTTTGTTGCTCTTGTGGACTTTTCTTTTAAATATTTTTCTTTTACAGCCTTAAACAAATTAAATAATTAACTCAAGTGGTTTTTTTTGCAAATCTGAACACCCATGGTTCTGATTTGCATGGATTACTTAAAAAAAAGATTTAATTGTGAAAATAAACAGTCATAGAAAGAAGAGAGAGAGAGAGAGAGTAAGGGAATTAAATATTTATGAGCGGATAGATGCACACGATTGTGAATGAACTAAAACTTTTAAATAAAATCTGTCAGATAATTTGCAATTATTTTAAGACACTCTTCTGAAGTTTGTTTTTAATTAGAAGTAAAAAAATACTTTTATTTTTCCATCTTTCTGTTAACATAAATATTCTGTAATGAAAAAGTACTCATCGGCTACCTGTCTTGCCACTTCGGTGCTTTTTGAGTAGTTTTTGCTGCTTTTTACCTCTTTATTAATGTGGGAGTTTATTATTCATACATTTTTCCTTGCTGATGTTCTTCATCGCTTCTACAATTTTATTTTAATGACTTCTAAGCCAAGAAATGCCTTTCAGTTTAATGAATTTATTTTAAACTATTAACAGCTATTTTTATTTAATTAAAAAAATATGTGTATAAAACAAGTGGAAAAAGGATATAACAAAGTTAGTCATTCCGTTTGTAATTTTTACAATATCCATTTCCGACCACATAAGGTATATATATATATATTTTTTTTTTTTTGGGTTCTTATGCATAGCGAAGTCGATTGAGCGATGTCCGTCTGTCCGTCCTTTTTAGTGTTGAAATCAAATTTGCCAAGCCAATAGATTATCTACAGAAAATTTAATTACGCTAATCGATCAGACATATGTATATTCGAAAGAGTTGCTATTGAAAATCAGCATGATCGGCCATGTTATTCGTGGCAGCGGGCAAAACATCACTCCTAAACAGGGCTGCCGTTTTTGGTTATTTCTAACCAAAAGTGGTTATTTTTTTCTTTAATGTGGAGATGTGAATATTTTTCTCATTTTGGTTATTTTTTCTCCAAAATAATAATACACATGTACATATTTTTTATGTTATACTTTTTAAGCTTTTATATTCTTCAATTTTTCGAATTGCTACCAAGACAACTGAAAATAAAACAGCTGTGACTAAAATCGCTAGTGCAGCCACCTGTTATGAATTCGCCTTTATTGCTACTCATTTGCTTATAATACTTTTCTTTTACAACACTGTCAACAGCTTTTAATTTTGCTAAATGTGAAATTTCACTTCAAAATGCAATGAACTTTTAATAAGTAAATCTGTGATCTCAAACTATTATACTGTGAACTGCAAGTTTCGTTTACTTTGTTTTAAACAAACTTTTATTTTTTTAAACATACGTGTACAATCGTTACTTATTACATAGATATATATGTAGGTAAAAGAATTTTATTTTTTTTATTATTATTAACTGAATTTAAATCACATAAGTTACATTACAAATATGTATCCATTTTAAATGTTATTTAATAAAAATACTACATATTGAAATTTGGTTATTTTTTTTCTCATTTGGTAACTTTTAAAGCAAATTTTGGTTGTAAAAATTTTTTGGTTGTGGCAGCACTGCTCCTAAATCCAAATTATCCATATCATTTGGAACAATAAAGTAGTTCCAATTAGAGATGAGCGATATTTTTGTACCTGTGATTAAATCACTGTGATTAAAAAATCACTGGTTACTATTGTGACTGAATTGATCAAATAACAGTTCCCCGTAAGAACGTTCTTTTATATTTGCACACATACAAACTTAAATTTTATTTTTCTTTTTGAAAGAGAAATTTAAGACTTTTGACTCTTATAGCAAAGCAGCTTCTTTGCTGTTTAGCTTTTTCTTGCTTCTTATTATTAACAACAACCATTCTTTTTTCCAAACTTCACACATACATACATACGTAGCAAAAAAAACAAAAACAAAAAATGTTGTGTGCTTTTTTATTTTAACCTATATTTCTGGGCAAATTTAATTACACCTGCTTTTAATGTAGAGATTACCTTTTTCCTTATGATTACTGTTTGCATAAAATATTATTTAGAGTTATATATTTCCTATATAAACATGAATGTTTAAATTAAAAGAATTGCAAACGGTGATCACGGTAACTATTTAAAAGAACGGTGATTTGAAAATTACATTCACTGGTAACGATGTTCCTCAAAAATCACGGGATTGCTCATCCCTAGTTCCAATTAAAAAACAAATATATGGAGCGATAAAGAATTAAAAAATATGAAAAGTATCAAGTACGAGTGCTATATCCAGCTATGCCGAATCTAATATATCCTTCACTATCTATGTAAATCTAGTTTAGTGAAGCAAGTTAAAAAAAAAAATAAAAAAAAATTGGTATAGTATATAATTTTACATAAAAATGCCATCGGCTCTTAATGGGTTGAGCTTTTTTTAAAAATTTAAAAATTTCCTTAAAGATCTCTTCAAAAGCTTCAGAATGATACCTATATTATTATTTTAAGAAATTTGAAAATTTTAGAGCCCCGTAACTCGGAAAATATTGGCGAGTCTAAATTGTTTCACTCGATATTTGTTTTTCTTATTTTTTTAATTCTCTACTGCCCCAAATATTTATTTATTGGAGTTACTTTATTGTTCCAAATGATATGAACAAGTTAGAAAAGTTAGTTAGTGTTTTGCTGCCTCGAAGGACAAGGACCAATCATACTGGGGTGGAATCGTTACATCCGTGTACGTACAACACGTATCGTAAAAATACGTTTTTCGGACTTTGACATACGTTAACGGATGATAATTCACAATAATGCAGATTATAACATACGTTATCGTATAAATGAACGTATGTTTTTTACGAACTGTCATACGTTAACAAATCTTTGTTCGAATAAAATAAAAAATGCAACAAATTCGCTAAAAAAAATGTGTGAATTTAATAAATTAAATTTTAGTTTATGATACAGTTATTATTACAATTAGTTAATTCTAAGATTCATGAATGAATACAAAAATTTGGCAAAAAATATGGTTCCTAACTGAGCATATTAAAATCTACTGCCAACAGCCTATGGGATAAGGTTTCTAAGTGTATGAACGCAATAGTACCACTAGTTAATGATGTAAAGATTTTAAAATAGGTAATTCGCAGTTTTTATTTTTGCAAGAAAATAATTTATATTTATAATTATATGCTTAAGACTGATCAAAAGTAGGTGTCAAGCGAAAAATTTTTTTTTTTTTTAAATTGAAAAACCAGAATGAGGGAGGCCTTTATGAAAAAAAGCTGCTGGTGCCAAGTGAAGAAGTGCTAATTGAAGCAGCAGTCCTTGAATCGAGCGCTATAGGCAAAAAATCGGGTTTGACCTTTGGAAACAACAAAATTTGAAAAACTGACCAGCCTGAATACTCTTTCTTTAGCTCTAGAATTTTTTAATTTGAAAACTATTGTGAATCATTCAAAAAATTACGATCCGTTTACAAACGTATGTCATAATGCCATTTAGTTCATACGATTAACGTATCACGTAATTTTTTTTCGTACGATTGTCGATACGAACACGGATGTAACAATTCCACCCCTGATTTCCAATAGCACCTCTTTCTACACAACTTCTAATCAAATTAGTGAAATCAAGTTTGCTTCGCCTAACGGATAGACCGACATCGCTCAATCGACTTGGCTATGCATAAGAACTCAGAATATATACAGTTTATGGGGTGGAAAATGGATATTGTAAAAATTACAAACGCAATGACAAACTTAGTTACACCATTTTTTCTACTTTTTGTGGTGAAGGGTATAAAAAAACATTTTTTTATGAATTTGAGAATAGAAATATTATTTTTGTGGTTTTGATTCCTTTCCTTGTTTTTTTTTAAAGCAAATGATTTGAATAATAATAATAATAATTGAATAAAAAAAATAATAAAAAGCCCCAACTTCGAATGTCTAACATGGCGAAGAAAAGGGGGAACAGTTCCACAGTTTTTGTATCATTGACTCTCTTTTTAAGTATCATGGGTTTTGTTGTTTTTTTGGTTTATTTCCTATCATACGTTTTAAATAATATTTAATAACAATTTAGTTATTTGATCTCAAATTTTTGTTTATTTTTTACGTAACTGCATATTACCTGTCGAAAAATGGCAATACCTGTAACAGGTGTTTCTATTTCGGCTCTTACCGTGTCGAGTTTAGCACATCTAGTTGATTCTTGAGGATCCAGATGGGTTAGTTAAACACCAATGGCTTTGTTGTAATTTTAGAATTATTTGCAATGTTTTGTTGGTTTTAGCCTCAGGACTCGTTACAAATGATAAATTTATTGATGTGTTAAATGACCTGTTTCTCTTGTTTTTAAGCAAATCTGAGTTGGATGCATTATATATATTTTCATTCCATTTGGATTGTATTGTTGAGATATTTCCATGTCATCGTAATGTGGGTGTTCAGAATTGAATCTGGTAACCTGTTTTTGCTATAAATTTCAAGCATCGCACAGAGTAGTATTTGACCCAAAAAGCTGGCCAAAATTATTAAGCGTGGTTTTTGTTTTAAAAGTTTAATTTTTTTGATAGTTTTAGCTTTAGTTTGATAAAAAAAAGGTAGTGGCAGATTATTATTGGGTTAGTGTTATTTTTGACACCCCCCACCCACCAAACACCCACCCAACCCCCAATTAGAACTTTGTTTATTTTTTTTTTTTTCATTTTTAAGAGAATTTATTTTTATATATATGTTGTGTATTTTTAGAAAAACTATTTCTTATTACGTATGCCGTTCTCCCCCTCGCATTCCGCCAAAATTTTGTTTGCAACTGTTTATTCTAAGAGCAAGTCAAATTAAAATTAGATAGTCGAACTATTGTAGTTGTGTAGATACAGGGTATTTTACAATGTCTCCTTTCTCAAAATTATAATTTATCCAATATTAAATATTTAAAAAAATTGGTCTCGTAGCTTGGCTTTCTATAAGGAATAAACAACCAAATAAGCAAAAACATGTTTACTTCTGAAAATTATTTTATATTATTAAATACTCATCACATGAAAGAATTAAACTAATTTAAAAATTCAAAATTATGATAATGTCATACGTATTTCATCATGGGCATTATCATCTGTATCAGGAAGTAGTAGTTGAATAGTATCTGATAAAAAAGGTTTTTTGTGTATTGCAGCTTAAAAAAGGGTCACTGCTCAAAACCTTTTCAAGAAACTGAAGTTCTTCATAATCCAACTGCAGAGATTGCAGCTTCACTTCCGCTAATGTCATTTTTTAACAATGAGTAGCATGGATATACATTTTTGTTGGCATTGTATAATATTCATATTGGTTTTTCGTGAAATCAGCATTTATAAACAATGCTAAAGCACCCTCCGATAAAAGCTTATTTACTCGGACCTCGGAAGCTGTTAACGATCGCTTGAAAATTTTTGCTTTTCTTGGAGATTGTGTTATATCCATTATTAATTTAGCCGCATCACTATGTCCCGCTGCTCTCTGGCTCATTGATGCAGCAAATTTGATCTTCCCTGTTGTTAATTACTGACGAATTTCTTGCGTTTTTTTTTCGTTTTGCTCTTTCACTTGCTTCGTTAAATTCTTTTTTTGGTCGCCCTGAAGATGAACTGCCAAATACTGATATTGTCACAGTTTCTTCCAGCCATTTAGCATACCTGCTTAAAAATCGGTCCTCTTTTCGTTGTGCTAAACCCCAATACTTTTTGAAATTTATAACACACTGCTTTACTGCTTGTATATCGCCATCTCCTTGGCATTCTGAAATCGCACACAATTTGCTAACTAAAAACTGCAACTATTCGTCAATGATTGTAGCATTAGATTCCTGTACTATTTGGAATAACTCAAATCTTGTGTAAATTTTTTCCATGTTATCTCTCAAAGTTGCAAAACTCATATAATAAGAATTTTGCGCAATAAGCCATATATGCACATTTTTCAAAGTGCATTTTTCTTTTACTTAGTTAATAACCTGAATTGAAAGAAATTCCTTTTTTAAGGGCAGGTAATCCATCATGTTGGTAATTGCTAAAAGTGTTAAATAATATTTTACAGCAATAATTCGAAAAACACAAAAGTTTATGACGACAATAAAGTATAAGAAAAAGTGCCTTATGAGCAAAAATAGAAAAAAGGTAAAATTTTCAAAAAATCACCAAAAATAATGGCGCAAACTTGCGCAAACTTTTTTTCTTTTTTCTTAAATTAGAGATTTCATATTTTATTGTGGTATATAACATTATTTGTACAACAGTTACCTTCACTTTCAAAAAGCTTTTCCTTTTTTGTTTTTGTTAAGAATTAATATATTTAAATACATAGTTTTTTTTTATAATTAAAATTTTAAAAATAAATATTTAAGATAATTTTTTCTTTTTAAATATTGAAAATAGCTGCTGATCTTTCAGGCAAAAAAAAAATCAATGTAATACCTCTATTCGTTTAGCCATAAAAAAATATCATATAAATATCTTGAAATCGAAAAAATTCAATAAAAACGCATGCAATTTTCTTCACTTTCCTGACTTTGACAGCGTCCCACAACTACAAATCTTAACTTACACCCTTTAGATTGCACGATATGATGTAGAAATTTGTTCTCTATCGGTCTGCGTAATTTTCTCTTAGGATTTCATCAAATTAATTTTTGCCTTTTTGGCCAGCTTTTTGGGTCAAATACTCCTCTGTGCATCGGTTTAATAGTGAAAATTACGTTTTTATGGGGATACCCTTTAACATAAAATTATATATTTTTAGCTTTCTCTTAAAGCGGACATTAGAAGTGTCTCCCTATAACGCTTTTAAAATATAAGGTCGTATGCGTGAAGAAACACCTCTATGGGGACACACTATAATTTTTAACGACAATTTATCATTTGCAGTTGTAGCGGCCATAAAAGGGCTAAGACAGACGGAAAGATATTGTGAGGTTAAGTTTTACCCTATAAGTACGGAACTCCAGAGATTTCTATGGCCAAAAAAACTGGTAGCACGATGGTAAAACAGGTTAAAAAGTAGAAGTCTTTAAAAGTTTTGGAAATAAAGCCAATACAAAATATTCCCGATTATAGTTTTGATACACTTTTTTAACTGACCTGATAAGCGGTAACAGCAACAAATTCCGTTTCAGGAAAAACAAATGCCTGTTGAGGTGCCCAGGGTATTTGAGACAAATCGGATGTACGTATCACATGAATTCGGGGCTGGTATTTGTGCATGCTGGCCAAAACAATCTGAAATGAATTTGGAAAAGAAAACAGATAAAAATTATGAAATCATATTCTTTAAATTAATATATTTAATTCATGTAATGCAAACTTCTTAATTTGTGTTTTCATAAGGAAAACATACGTCTCTGACTCTGTCTTCTTAAGAATGATTTCAATGGATTTATTAATTTAAAAAATGATGTAAATTTTTCTCCCAAAAGAATGTGAAAATTCAAAGGACTTTTCATAAGTTTTGTATTTTTGAAATAAAAAATAAATATCCGATCGCCATTGAAAACTTTTGATTTAAAGGCAAAACATATACTGAGACTAAAGTTGAGTCAGAATAGTGTGAAAAATCTGCGGCATCGCGTAAAACTTTTTAAAATTAATATGCAGAACCGATTGCAGAAAGTGCAAGATATTGGCCTACTGTCTCGAATTTCATTTTCTGATTGCTCCTTGTTGGAATATTTCAATGTCGGTGGATTTTTTAGTCTTTTTTAGCAACTCGAGTGCACATTGACATCGTTCTGTCCATTCGGAGGAAACATTTAATGGTAAAAAAGTTTGCCACACCTGCAATAATTGCAACAAATCGTCTGCATTAATTACAAAAGTTGTTTTTGCCTTTTTCATAATTTTGTGCGAGGATTAAATGTTAGTGGAACAGATTCGACTCCTTTATAAGTTATTAAATGTCAAAAAGCAACATTTATTTGGGTTCAGTTTTTGATCGTATTTTTAAGCTCTCGAAATCCTAAAACTATGTGTTATTTTTTGCCTAGACAAGCCATTTGCTCCTTAAGGAATTTCAAGAAATTTTTGAAAACTAAATTTTTTTTGTCTGTTGCAACAAAACACACATTTTCTTGCTGTTTTTCTGAATTGATAGACAATGAATGGATAGACAAACCGATTGTTTTATGAATAAATAGTACAATTCTCAACGTCTGTATGTAAAACTTTGTTTTACTTGTTTATTTATATTCTAATTTGATTACTTACATGACCATTATTATCCAACGTATTATTTGTCAGCTTTACTTTATTAAACAATATTGGCTGAGCTTGCCAATGAGCACCCGTTGCAGGACTATCGGGATGTAAACACATGCGTTGCGGCGATTGAGGCTCGGCGCCACCAGCTGGTACCCATTGTGAGCCAGAAAATTTATAACGACAATCGCCAATTGGTACCATTTCCAATAATACACAATAGTTGCTTTCGTCTTCAAGGCCAGACAATGACAATCTCATGGATGGAAACATGCGTCTGCGATTATAAAAATTTTAAAAATTTAGTTATAATTAAAACAATTATATAAAAAAATATTTGTTGTTGCTTTTGTTTAAATAACAAATATGATAACCATGATATTTATTTTATACACAATTAAGTAGACAAATGTTTAAAAAGAAAAACGGAAAAAGATTCCTTGAATAACAAAGAAAACTTGCTTAAAGAACTATTTCAACATCATGCAATCTTATTATCAAGATGTATTACACAGTTCGTTTATTGATATTTATTTAATAGCAAAAGTTAAAAATGCTGTATCAAACTGAATAAGGAATAGAAAGGGACAAAGAGGGCGTAACAAATATTTAATTGTGCGTTTAACATGTTTTTATTTTTATTAGTTTTTGTTTTTTTTTTATTTAGAATTTCAGACAGCACTATTTATTCGTATGAAGGCGAATTGCTTTTCAGTGTATAATTAATGTTTAGTTTACTTTTAGATACTTAAGCATTTAGGCGCACTGTGTAAAATCTAACAAGAAAATACAAAAAAAAAATTTAAGTTATCAAACAAAATTGTAACATTCCTTCGTTATTAACCTCGCTTTCAATGCAAGGACCTAAATAAATATTTTTTAAAGAAAAAAAAAAAATGAAACGAATTGAAATAAACACAAAATATGAAAAGAAACAAACAAATGTTTTAGTTTCGGTTTTCAGAATATGTTTCAAACTGTTGTAGTTATTTTGTGCGTTGGATTTTTACGCATTCATTTAGTTTTAGTTATTTTGGCGTTGTTGTTGTTATTATGTTTGATTTTTTTGTTTTTAAGGTTCGCAATGCTAACAAGGATTCATTGTTGAACAGCAGGTGGCCACGAGCCTTGGCGCCAATTTAAATTATATATTTATAAATATGCATGTGATTGTTGGTTT
Source organism: Gymnosoma rotundatum (assembly GCA_916610165.2). Lineage (NCBI taxonomy): Eukaryota > Metazoa > Arthropoda > Insecta > Diptera > Tachinidae > Gymnosoma > Gymnosoma rotundatum. The sequence goes on from OU744338.1 coordinate 40,003,905, forward strand.
AGATTTATTTTCAATTTTTTGTAGGTTTTACGCTTGAGGACTCATCATAAATGATTAATTAATTGAATTGTTATGGTTTGTATTCACTTTGTTTTTCTTTAAAGCAAATGAGAATTGGATGTATTATTTATGTATTTGGGAACCCATTATTCTAATGTGGAATATAAAATCAATTATATTCAAATGTATTCCGTAGATCGCAGGCACAAAAATGAAGCCGTCTTAACACTTTTAAGGTCTTTGTTTAGTTTAGTTTAGGCAGCCAAATGACTAGTTATCTACTAGGGTCCAGCGATCCCTCCACAGAAAAAGGTGTTAAAACATGTTAAAGTTTTTTTTTTGTTTTTAAATAAACAATTTAATTAAGTTTTTGATTGACTAAATTATTCGTTAATTTAGAAAGTTATTTTCTTTTTTTAAATAAAAAATATGTAATTTATAATTTTGATTATTTGATTAGAACATTTTTTATTTATTTTTAATAAAATATATAATTGATAGAATTAAAAATATAATTAAATTTCCAGCTGAAAAAACCTTTAATTTAGATTGGTGGGAAAAATAGAAGAGTAAAAGAAAGTGAGAGAGACTAAAGCTAGGTACTAAAAACGAAATGCGAACACATGGAGCGATTTCAAGTGGATCATTTTGGATAAGGAACAGTTTAGTGCTAAGCGAACGTGAAATGAAAGTCCACAATTGACACAAATGCCAGTGCAAGTCATGCATTGCGGTAGTTCGGAGGAGAAACCAACCCCAACTCAGGGTGCCCAGATTTTTTTCGAGTGATGTCCACAATTGGATAAATTTTATCCCCATAATTCCTCAAAAACAGTGTCAACTATCCCCAAAAATCCCTACTACAAATAATGATATTTATACAATTTAACTAATTAAGTTTATTTACAATGAAAATTTACTTATTTTCGGCTTTTTGGTTCTTTTTAATTTAATTTTTAAACATTTTTAGAAAGAAAAATTATTTACAAATGTATGCGGACGTTTTCCAAAGAAAACAAGAAAAATTAGACGCTAGCAGAATGAAATGTAGCATTTTCTGGACCGCCACATTCTTCATCAGCATTCTTTGCATCTATCTACCTTATGTTATGTACGTCGTAAACATCATCTATTTAACCAACTAATCTTAATGTTAATTTGGTGAGACAAAGTTCACACACATCTTAAAGCATTTCTTTGTCGTTCTCTTTGTAACTCGTCTTGTCTTGTACATGGTACAGTTGCATTTCGTGGCTATCCAATGGCTTAGCACAAAAGCAACAACAAATGTACAAGACGAGTTACAAAGAGAACGACAAAGAAATGCTTTAAGTGGTTTCATTAATTTATAAAATCGATGGTTCGAATCCTGATGGGGGAAAAAAATTCAAAGTATATTTACAATATCGAAAAGTTCTGAATCAAATGTTTCATCAAAAGCAATCTTTTGGTACAAATTTTTGCAGTTAAACGTTTGAAGCATTTTTGAAGATGCAACACTAGTGTCACACAAATTGTATTACTTTTAAATTGCATTAATTCTCAGTAAAGATTTAAGCACCTCGTATTACATTTTTTTATTTTGGTTTTCATTGAGTTCATTGTTAAAAAAAAAGCGAATTCATTTTGCAAATTTACTGAGAGACTTACATGTCATAATTTTTAACAATGGAAATTTAAAAAGATCAACAAAAATTTTCTTTAAATCCCCGAAAAGATAAATATATCCTCAAAGAAATCTTTAATCCCCAAACTGAAAATTTTATCCCAATTTTGAAAATAAAATCAATGATATAGGGATTAAAACCCTACTCTGGCAACCCTACCCCAACTCCTGATAAAGGAAACAATTCCACACAATCTTATTTAAGACATACATAAAAGATAGGGCATCGAAGGTTTTTGTCCTCAACAGCATAGATAAAATCCTTGTGATACCTTTCGCCTCCTGCTCTCATTTTAGCAGCTTCTACAGGAGCCACTATAAGAGATACCCATTGTTTTAGTTTGGTCTCTAACTATTTCAGGCTATCAAAGTTTTAAGTTTGTAGATAATGATGTGTAAATGTACATTTATTCCTTGTCCTTATTCGGACGCCAATTTGCTTGAATTCTTTAGGATGTTGGGCATGAAGTCATTTGTAGAAACGGTATATCCAAGAAGACCTAGAAGACATATTTCTCGTTAAGATTGCCAAATAAAATTATTTCGTCCACTCTATAGTACTTTATATACATGGAAAGGAGGTAACAAAAAACCTCTTGCTGTACATCAACGCAGGTAAAAATTAAGAAGTAAATATTTCTTTCAAGCCTTGGTCTGATATCATTAAATTTAGCTGCCGCAGTTGGTTGTCTTACATATTCTCACGCATGGATTACGTATCTGCCATTTGCAGATAACGTTTAACGTTTTACAACTAAATTAAAATTTTTAACTAGGCTTGAGTTCGCCCTGTAATTTAATCTTATAATACCATGTTTGCAATCTTAGCTAAGACTCGAGATTTTTCAAAAACTCTGCTTATTTTTACAGTTTTTCTTTATATTTGTGTTACTTTCATATTTTATGACTTTTCCGAATAAACCGCCTATCAAGAAGTATACCGATCTATACCACTTTTGCATTGCTTAGTATTATATTTAAAGAAATGGCCACGTTATTCAAGTACATACATTGTCAGAAATACTATCCGAGTACACTTTTGTTCATTTGTCTCTTTTCTTCCTATCGCTTTTTTAAATGGAGCAGTGTAATTGTTTCAATTACTTTCGTATATATAATTCAGAATATAAACCTTTTTAAATGATTAACACATACATAAGTTGCTGCTCGACTATCCCAAAAAAACGTTGCACAATTTGCCAACCCTGACAGATCATATTTTAACGGGGTTTCAAACAAAAATTATGTATTTATTACACTGATAGCTTAACTGTATTTTAATTATTAAAAATATTTTAATTAACTGACATTAGTTATTTTTTTGAATTCATAATTTAAATTCTTGTTTCCACAACACTCGCCTTAATCTATAAATAATTTCTGTTAATTTCTTAATAATAAAAGCAAATCATAGAAAACTTGAACTTTAAATAATCTTAAAATTGAATGAATATTTTATATTTATTTGTTATGTGTTTGTGTTTGTTTTTGTGTTTTTATGAGTTGGTGTTTTAAATCTGAAAAAGTGTTAATAATTAAATTTATAGGAAACACGTTTTGTCTCACTGTACTGTGTGATCTTATAAATTAATAAGAGTAACCGTATGTAGATATTTTATTTTGATATTTCGAATTTTTTAATTATTAATGATAGTTAATCGCCTACAATTGAAAAGGGGTTCATATCAGTTTGCCATCTGGGATGTAATATCTTAAATAATCATAAGCAATCCAATTAAAGCATTCGATTTGGAGGCCTTTTTTTTAAGGCACCAGAAAGCTTGTGGCAATTGCTAATACGTTCTGTGAAATATAAATTTAATAATACAAATTTTGCATTATCTTATTATATAAAAAACGACAGATACTGTTTCTATCATTTCCCTATGTTTCAAATCTTCATGATGGCAATAATTAATTTCCAACAGAAAGAAAATTGTGCTGATAATAAATGACGAGGAAGGCAAATGAAAAATTGATTGAAACTTAATTAATAAAAATCCAGGGTAAATATCACTCTATTTATGGTTTAGCGATTTCGATCGAAGCTGATCTCTACTACTGTGAGTCTGTTCTTTCACAAAAGGCAGCTGACTACTAGTTATCAGTAGCCCTTTGAGTCATTTATCATCTCGTAATTTCAAGCATAGCTATCGGACTAAGTCTTAAAATGGTTTCTCAATTAACAATATCTCAGTTAATGTCAGTTCGTCTCATGTACGCCAATGGCAGACATTTCTCTAACCACAAATAACAATCACAATAAGTTATATATACTTCATACCCCTACAAGTTTTTGATGTAGATTGTTTAATAAAAGTAAATTGTGGGGTGTATTGCTTCGTTCTTTCCTTCGCCTTTCAATAGATTTGTATTCACGATCTCCGGTTTACTAAACATGAGCCTTAACAAACTTACACAGCCATAAGCAACATATTATTCTGTAACTTCTTTCGGACATTAGGAACTGTGTGTCTTATTGAGAAAACTTGTGCCTTTAACCAGCTTAGCCATCCAGGCCGTAATATTGTGTGGCTTTGGCTAGACCTGAACTCACGATGTCTTGTTTTACCAAAGAGGCTCCTTTTAAGCAACTCAGCTATGAGAACAACTTTCCTCACTAACAAATGCTTTGTTAAGGTATGATTTACTATTTCCTTGTTTTACTATACAGGCACCTAACCATTTTATACGCTCCTCTAATATACAAACGTTTTGACTAACTCATCTATTGCGGCTACTGCTGACAATTGCTTTGCTTTTCTAATCAAGACTTTGGAAAGTTCGAATAGCTGGCTGCTCAGCAAGAATTATTTTTCTTTCTACTCAAGGCTACATTGGGACTTGAACTCATGGCTCTTTATTTTCTGTTACGCAAATACAGAAATCTCTATTAATGTAGCCAACTCGACTGCTCTTCTTTTTTGTTCACATATTCATTACACTTACTAGTGGTGGAAGTAAAATCTTATTAAGCTGTATTTTTTTAAGACACAATCCAACTTCTTTAAAGGGCGGTTATTTAAAGGTTCCGTATCTTATTTTCGTAACAGTATCGATTCAATTAAGGTTCAGACAATTATTCTCCAATTAAACAATAGAATTTTATGATATACTTAATAGTAATAGGATTTTTTCCTTAAAAAAAAACATCAACAAACACCAAAAAACTAAATTTGAATTAAAAAAATGTAAATTTGTCCCAAAAAATGCATTTTCACAAAAAAAAGATCGAAAAATTCTACTAAGAGCATAATAGAAAACAAAAGCCAAAAACACAATTAATAATTTTTCCAGAAGAATATGCTTGCATCCAAAATTCAAAATTTACAAAAAAAAAAAAAAATAGTGGATCCAAAAATCATATAACAAAATCCAAAACTCGAAAACTAACCAAAAAACTGAAAATCAAAAATAAAATTTGAATATCGGAATAAAAAAATTAGTAAGAGTGCAACATTTTTTTTTTTTTTTTATTTTATATACCCTTCACCATCTATGCAAGTCTAGTTTTGTGGAGTAACTCCAACTCCAAAAAGCAACAGAGAATTCAAAAATAGGAATAAACATTTTAAGTACTACATACTCGTATATATATAATATTACAAAAAAATTCCATCGGCTCTTAATGGGTTAAGCATTTTTTAAAAATGTTAGTATTTCCTTAAAGGTCTTTTCAAAAGCTTTAAAATGATGCCCATATTGATATTTTAAAAAATTTGAAGATTTCAGAGGCCCGTAACTCGGAAAATATAGGCCAACGCCAATTTTATCACCAAAATTGTTTTCCTTATTATCTGATTCTCTATCGCCCCATATATTTGTTTTCATTTGTGATTATAGCTAATTCATTGTTCCAAATGATATGGAAATTAGAGACAGGCGTAATGTTTTGCACGCCGCCTCGAAGGACATGGACCAATCTTCTTGATTTTCAATAGTAAAATTTTCGAAACTATGTCTGATCGATTGGCGTATTTAAATTTTTTTATAGCTTATATAGTGCCTTCGAAAACGCACGGACAGACGGATATTGCTCAAGCGACTTACATAAGAAGTCACAATATATACACTTTATGGGGTCGGAAATGGATATTGTGGAAATTACACACGGAATGACAAACGTTTAATACACCTTTCCCACCTGTGGTGAAGGGTATAAAAATTGCAAAAAAGAAAATTAACTGCTCTTTCTGCTAAATGAATATAAATATAAACATTTACCATAAACAAAAAAAAAAAAATATAAAGACTGAATCTTAAACTTTTGTAATGAAGGGCAAATAAAATTCGGCACGGGATTCGGTATGGAATTCTTACTTGTATTTTCAACATCATTTGTTTTTTTTTGTACTTTTCGTCTATCTTGTCAATAAAAACAAATTTGCTTAATTAAAAATTTAAATTTAAAGATCCATTTTAATCGCTAGAAAAGACACTTGTGTACTACTGCACTGCTAGTCACCAAATATAAAATCGAATACAATCGATGTAGTAACAGACAAACAAAAAGTGTTATAAATGGAAAAGGTACTAAAACGTAAACGATAATTTCAAATGATGGCTAAAAAAAGATTTATTTCGAAGATCACTACAAACCACATATCACACACACAGAGAGAATAACAGAACAAAATTACATACGGAATTAGTAACTTAGAGCCAGATTTAAAGTGGAAACATGAATAATGCATGATCATAAACAACCGAACTAACTGTGCTGAGCCGAAGAAGTCATGAGACATTTTAAAATGTTGGTGCTTTTGTTTTTTTTTTTAATAATTTTTTGGTGGCTGTTTTAAATTTTGGATTTTGTGTCTTTTTTTATTTAGTGTGTGAGAAAGTATTTTAAAAATGAAAAATTACAATAAACTTGAAAGATAATTTAAGTTTTGAATCTGAAATCAGATAGAATTATAGCAGCCAACAACAGCAACAAAGCCACCTTTTTTGGCTTTTAGCTTGTAAATTATGGTTCAGAGACACAAAACGAAAAATATTCAAAACATAAAATAACTAAAAGCAACCAAGGCTTGTTGTTGTTGTTTTTACTTAAGTCAGACAGTAAATGTTTTCTTAAATTTTATCTTTTGAGAAAGATCGAAAAAAATTTGTTAAAATTGACTTTTTTTCGAAAAGTTTTTTGTTTTAAAGTGTGAAATTGCTCGTATTTAACGTAACGAGATTGCATGCTGTGTTCATTGTCAACGATCAGCGATCATCATCAGCTTTTAAGCAATAACCTCTTTATATGCGTTGCGGTTTAAATTTGTTTAAGAGTTGCCATTTTTTGCAAATTATATTTAACTTTTAAGAATGCTTTTGTTAGATTTTGCAGCTTTTATTAAACTTATTTTTAGTCCCAATAGTAAATATAATTTTTTCTTTTTCCCAATTGTTTTGGCTTTTAAAAAAATTTTGTTGTAGAAAAATGCTGTAGCATCTGCGGTATTAAGTACTGTATTATTTTACCAGCGATGCAATGCTCTGAGGTAATACCGGCGAAGGAGGGCAGTACAACATATACCACTAGTGCACGGTACAACATATACCACTAGTGCACGGGTGAAGAATACCTTTGTAGTCACTATGACAGAGGCCAATAAATTGGGACACCTCATCCGACATACTCTACACTAGAGCTGCAAAACCATCGATAGTTTTATTTTTTGCTGGCTATCGGCATTTATTTTCGAAATCGATAGCATTGGATAGCGATATTTGCCACAGTTAGCTCTTGAGAAAATTGGACAGTAACGATAGTTTTTAAAAAACTATTAAAACTATGCTATCGATAGTTTTCTGTCAAACTATCGAAACTGTTGAACGTGCCGACTATCGTTAGTTTTGCAGCTGTACTCTCCCCTTTAATTTGCTTATTTACAGTACGAAGAAATGGCTACAGGGTAAGAGGTTTCGATAAAAAAAAATGCCTATTTAAAAGGAGAGTAAAGCTCTTTGTAGTTGTTGGGAACAAAGATACTTGGATAAGTAAAAGGAGAGGGAAACAGTTTTGATTCATTTGATAATTTAAAAAAAATATTTCTGTGCGATCAGAGTTACTTTTGCCTCCCATCTGCAGAACTCTTTAACAGTCATTTCAAAATCATGGTATTAAAAATATTAAAGTCTAACAGCTCTTTATAACCACCATAATAATAATTATTTTGTGCAGCATAATTATACCTTGTCTTGACAAAGTTGTACTAAATAAATAAAATATTTCATTCAAAATTGATAAGAGTTGCCAGAGAATATATTGATTCCTAGAGATGCAAAACAATCGATAGTACTAAAGATAGTTTTATTTTTGTCCGACTATCGATAGTTTTTTTTCCGATAACAGTAGTATCGGATAGCGAAAGTTGCCATGGTAAGCATTAAAAAAATTCGATAATATTGACACTTTAAAAAATAACTATCAGAACTATACTATCGATAGGTTTTTAGCAAGCTGTCGAAACAATCGAATATGCCGACTAACAAAACATGATACCTGAAATCTACCCTAGTACCGGCAGTATTAAAGGATGATAAATTCTTAAATCAAATAAAATATATAAAATCGCTTAACACGCTCTTTTTTAAGTAATTTGAGTTTCAAACTTTTATTAAATACGTAAACGGATTTAAAGGATTTTTAAAAGCATGTTTTAACTAACAGAGCCTGACCGTGCGTGATTAAAAAAATTTACTCGCGAGAATGAGTGATAAGAAATTTTGAGGACTTAAAAAAAGTAACAACATGAAAGTTTAATAAAGTAGAAAGGAGAAATAAAAGATGTTGTGTTCTAGTAAACTTCATCTGCATGTCTTCGAATTTCCGTAATGTAAAAAAGAAATTATTGGATATTCATATTTCATTAGCTTCAAAAGCAATTCGCTTTTGCAAAACTAAGTTCAGTTGCAAATACCAAAAAAAAGCAAATTTTGTATTAAGAAATTAAAAAAAAAAACAAATAATTTGTAGGCTGCATGAGCTAATGCATTTCACTTGTTATTAATTCGGACAGTCTATTTAAACAAACAAAACGTTGCGAACACGTTTGATAAAAAAAAAACTTTTTAAAACTTTTTAATCAAAACAAATACTTTTTAAATAGTAGAGCGCAAACGAAACTATTGGCTTCTGTTTTTGATATTCCAAAATAATTGTACACTTGCGATGTTTAGTATGCAAAGAAATAAGTGTTTCTTTTTAAGCACTAATTTATTCTTGACTATAATAAGCCAATTAATCGTCAAACGTTTGCGAAACGGTTTTTGTTAAAACGTTTCAATTTTGCTTTTCTGGCTTTGGTCATTAATTTAATGAACATACTACGATCATGAGCAAAAACAACATAAAACCAAAATGGCATAATCTTTCTCTTTTTATAATTATTATTATTATTTTTTTTTATTTACTCACTTTGAAGAACAAACCATAAAGCAAACGTTTCGTTTGGTTTGGTCTGTTTTCGAACCCTGGTTAAGAAAAATATTTCGTATTACCGTTATAGCAATGCTATCATTCTATTTAAAACTTGAATTTATTAAAAGCAAGGATGTATATAAATAGTTCACATTTATGCTGCCATTCGGTTTTCATTTTGTTTAAAGCGAAGGATATAAAATTTGTTCGCTCACTGAAATTAATGATTTGGGACAAGTCTAATTTAAAATGACACCACCAAATTTTTGGTGAAATTAGTTTCAGGAAATTTTGGTTTGAAGACAGGAGAGGTGCAGTGCAGCAAGCGGTTTAAGCAACATCACAGGGCTTAAATTTTGAGGGGATGCTTTTATCTTGCTTTGAGTACGTTCCTTTTATACGTATCATTGTTTTTGTATTATTTAAAGCAAGAGAAACAACTATAAAAAATATCAGCATGAAAAATTTCAACGTTAAGGGATGTGATAAAACTCGCTGAAACTATAAAAGAGAATTAAAATAATCTGCAGAAAAATATGGCAGTAAATTTTGAAAACGTTGCCATTACAAGACCTAAAATTTCGAAAACTTGGCAATACCTTTTGAAAGAAAAGCCATCAATAAACTTGACTTTTAAACTGGCGCCATAGATGTCATAAATGTTAGTAAACTGAAATAAAAAATTGTCATAAAATAATATTTAAGATCTGTGCAAGTGAAAAAGGTGAGCGAAAACATTTTGTTGTTGTGAGAGCGCATCTTTAAAGTCAGTTAAAATTTAAAAATATTTTTTTCTTTAATGTAGGTGTTACATAGTTAAGGTAACGTGCATTTCATTCCACTCCATCATTGCAATGATGTTTACATTTAAAACGTCCATGAGTATTACAAGAATTTATGGTCAATAGTTTAGCAACTGGAGAAATAAAAAATGTCAGATTTCAAAACAAATTTACCGCTTCAGATAAAAAATATTTATAGGACACAAAAAATATGACAAAGTGAAGAATATTCAATACAACTGCAACTGTATCCAGTTGATTGCGATTGTACATTTACAACATGTAACATGTTGAGTCACATCACCTTAGAGTATCCTACTGAGTTCTCAAGTCATAAATAACAAAGACGCCACATTTAAAAGTAGGCACACAAAGAAACACCAAATGTACATATGTAGGTTCTTTCAAAAAGAGACTCACGCTTACAATGATGACCAGTAATGGCATTGAAATTGCTGCCGTTGATGGTGATGATGATTATGAATCGAAATAAGATTTTATCCTCCATTTAAAATCTTTTCGGTGTTTTTTTCTCTTTTTTTTTTGTGAAATGTGTTTGAACAAAATTGTGAGATCTTGTTAGAGTTTAACAGGTGAAATGTAAATTTGAAAAAAGTATGTACATAAGATTTATCTTCCTAACAATTTACCAACATGTAGAACAAGCTCTTAGATTGAGCAATTTTTTGCTTTTATTTATTAACAATACTGCTTCCTGTGACTGTGATTTGTTTTTCCTTAATGTTTACAAAACTTCATATTTTAAATACTTGGAAGATATTCCTATCAAATAATTGTTGTATTTCTTTGTATAAATTTATTAGTTTTAATATATTTCTATCTCACATTTGTGTGTGAAAAATTTGTCGCGACGTTGTTAATATTTTCTGTTGCTCATTTTGTCAGGCGCCTTGGCCTAATGACCAATCTTATTCAAATGGCAAACATCTTCAAAAACATTGACCGCCTTGCCGTTAAAAACGTCACTTTACTTTTTTGTTGTTGTTATGTTTTTTGAATATGAATGTGTTAATGCAATCATAAAATCTCTCTGCCAACTCATTAAGTATTTTTACTTTTTTTCCTTTTTCTAACACACATATACATACACACCCGACTGAGTTATAAAGTAGATAAAGTCAGCCAACCAATCAACTGGGAGGTTTTGTAAAAGGCGCGATATTTTTCGAGTTTTAAATAAAAGACCTGTGTGAGTGCCTGACTGGGCTTAAGTATTTTGGTAAACAAAAGGATACTGGCGCCTCGTTAACAAGGCTTATTTAGGATAATTGATTTCAAAACAACAAGTAATTTCTTACATATTTAACAAATACAAACAATAAGAACTCATATTTCATACCTGACTGTCAAAATATATGAGCCGAAAGGAAGGGATTTTTTCAAAAATTTTTAAGCGATAAGAAAACTTACCTTCCACTTTTCGTTATTATCATTTCCGTTCCAATTTGATGAAATTGCTTCCATAGATCATCGTTTTGCAGTGTTACTTCAACACCGGGCAGTGTTACTCTTGGTGGCATTATAACATGTCTGGGCATGGACATAGGCAGCATAGAGGGAAATGGATCTGAAAAATGTATAAAAGAACTAATGTTAGTTACACTCAATAAAAGAAATCAAAGTTGTGGCATATTGGCTGAAATATTTACGGCGAAGAATTACTCGCTTAGACTGATTTCAAACTGATGTGTTCATGATTATCATGGGTGCCTGCAATGATGGCTAAAACTCGGGGTGCTTTTAATTCTAAGCGAAATCAATAACTTCACTTGTGAGCTAAGAGCGCGAATAGAGTATTTTAGCATTATGGTTGGCAGGACTAGGGATGCCAATCGAGATTACTTTTTATGAATCCCAGTATTCGGGACAAGTCAACTATAATATTTTTTGTGAAAATTTTCTCAATTAGATTACAAAAACAAAGCACCGACCGCTTCAAACTCTGCCCAACTAAATTATGTTTTCTTGCTGCTATTTTATTAAAGAAACCAAATAGAAAACTGAAGAATTATATTCTAATAGTTTCGCTAACTCTATGTTTTAAATCACGAAAAACCCCGCGATTTCGTGATTTCCCGCTTAACATTTCTGGGCGGGACCATGCTCTAACTTCTTACTGAAGAGCTGGAGACTAGCTAAACTTACATCGCACCCTTGGCGGTCTCTACAGCAATAAAATAAAGAGCAAACGCCTTTCGGCCATTTGCCACACCATATCATAGCGACACATATTATTCGCCAAAGAGTCCAACTTATAGCCAATACCGGTTAAACCCCAAAAATTCTTATCTTTCAGTCTCAGGCAAATTGGTTAGAATGTCAATTGCTATGACCTTAATAGTAACAAGTATTAACTTTAAAAATTATAAATTAAAGGGTGCCCCAATAGTTTACTTAATTTGATGTATATGGTCATACATTTGAACAGTTTTAGACAGAAGCTTGAAATTTACAATGAATGTGTATTGGTAAGTCCGCTATAACAACAAGTTTATAATTTCAGTTTGGAAATAAAGGGTGTCCCCATAATTGATGTAAATTGACATATATCTTTTGAACCGTTATAGACAAATGCTTTCAAATTGGTCAGAAAGTCGATTGCTATGACCGTTATATTACAGCTATTAATATTAAAAATTATAAATTAAAGGGTGCCCCATAGTTCATTTATTTTAATATGTGTGGCTATAATTTTGAACAGGTTTAGACAGATGCTTAAAACTTACAAAGAATATGTATTGCTAACTCCACTATAAGAACAAGTATAAGATTTTAATTTGTAAATAAAGGGGTGCCCCAATAGTTGATGTAATTTGATGTATGGGGTCAAACTTAGCTGAAACTCACAAAGGATGTGTATTGCTAAGTCCGCATTAACAACAAGTCTATAATTTGAATTTAGCAATTAAAGGGTTTTCCTGAAATTAATGTAATTTAACCTACATGGCCATATCTTTTGAACCTTTATATAAAAACACTTGAAAATTAGACAGAATGTCCACTACTTTGCTTGGTATAAGAAGACGAAAAAAATTATAAATTAAAGGGTGTTACAATAGTTGAAGTAATTGATTGTATATGGCAAACCTGTTGAGCAGTTGTAGACCGACGGTTGAAATTAATAAGGAGATGGAGAAATGAGGGTATCACAATAGTTAATGTAATTTGACAGACAGATCAAATTTGTTTTGAAGTCGCTTTTTATTGACATAATTATTTTGAACGTATGTACTAAGAAGCGACGTTTTTATATTATTGCTTTAACGTAATTAGTGAAAAATAGTTGTAGACAACTACGGACAGGATAAAATATGTTAATAAAGAGCTCTTTTAGAGCTTAGAAAAACTAACTGAAATAAAAATTTTCTGAAATTATTAGGGAGATCTTTAAAATGAACCAGTTTAGAAGAGAAAAAAAACATCATTTCTGAAGATTTTCGGATTGCAGATGAATATTTTTTGTACTCTTTATAAGCGTTAAAGTTCCGGGAAATAAATTAGTAAAGTTTCATTTTTTATTCATATAAAGTGCTAGGGAATTGACGATAAATATTAAGCGGTATTAGCTCTAACAAAAAAAAAAAAAAAATACTTCTTATAATAGAAGTAAAATAAGTTATTGCATATAAGATATATTGAAATTTATAAATATTAGATCAAGTTGCTCAGGTAAGGATCTCCGTGTTTTTTTTTTTACAAAGTCACAGTGAGAAATTAATGTCCATAATAGTCAATAATCAACAAAATCAATCAATTAATAATATTCTTAATAAACACTTCGATATTAACTCCACACTAAAAAAAACTATTAAGTAATACGTATTTAAATAATTCGTATTCAGTGTTGCCAGTTTTTTTCGAGCTTCTTTTCCAAATGACTTCTCGAATGTCGCCAAATAACGCCAATATAAAAAATCGGTAATAGAAGTTATAAAAACTGTTTCACAAATATCAAGTACGTAATTAGGGTCTCTAAATCTATTAAAAACGCCTTGAACTGAAGAAAAGTTTATTTAAAAATTGATAATAAATAAACTTTAAAAATAAATATGTTTCTGGATGCCGATCAAGCATTTATTTGAGCAACTTTTTTAAATATAGAAAATAACTTTCTTGTCAAATTATCTATCAGTTACATTTAAAAATTTGTCCAAAAATCAATGCTGTCTATATTCAAAAATTAATTTTGTAAATGTTTTTTCTGTTTAAATTTTTTATTAATTCATCGCTATTTTCTTTATTATAAATTTGTTTGTTATCGATGCCATTTCTCATTTGGTTTAAACAATTGTGATTGTTTGTCTCACTGCCTTTTTCTTTCGGTGCCTTTGTCTTTTGATTTTTACTTGTATAATTAATATATATTTGTATATACAAGGCAGACAAAAAGGTACGTACAGATATAGGATTTGAAGCGAATTTATTTAATAAACCAATTTTAATCAACCTTAAACATATAAAATAAAGCCGCCAGGTTTTTTATCTTTAATTAAATGCATTGTTATCGTAGAGAAAATCATAAGAAATAGCCAGAAATTTGCCCAAGTATTTTAAATACCGCCAAGAATCTCTCCTCTCCTTATTTAAAAATGTTCATCGCCAAAAAGAATTTTTTATCGCCACGTTTGGCGAGAAATCGCCATAACTGACAACACTGCTGATATTGAAAGAATGAACTCATCATGATCTGCATTTTAACTTAATTCAAAAATTTAATACTTTCTTTAATTGATTCTTGGATAGTTTTTTGAGAAACAATTAACCTTTCAAATTACTTTCGAGTAAATTGTATCTGTTTATGATTCTGGTCAAAAGTCAAAAGAATTAATTTCTCTTTCTGTTTTCTACGGAGACAATTTTAATTTTACATGGTAAATCGAGTATACAAAAATTTTGGTCCTGCGTTTGATCACAATCCAAGGTAAAGACAATTTTATTACTGATTCACAAGCATTTTAAAAACATCGCAATGAGGCTTATGAATTGCTTTTCCAATGTACATATGTGTGCATCAAACTGAAAAGCGTGGCTGATCTTTTAATCTAGAAAGAAAATGTGACTTTTCTGCGCCATAATTGATTTAACCAGCTGGATCCGCTTAAAAAAAGGCATAGAATGTTAAATCAGCTGATGACCGCCTTTTTGTGGCAAACAAGTGTTGATCGATTAAGAGGAAAATAAAAATCCAGATTACAGGTCTGTGACTCATTTGGGCAGGTTCGATAACAAAAATAAAATAATACACTTTAGAATTCTGTTTGATATCACCCTATTTTTTAATACTTGAATGAAAGAAACTTTTATCTGTTTTTAAATTTTAAGGAAAAATATATTCAGGGTTAAAGTGAGAAGTGTTCTCCCTGTATTTTTTTATTTTTTTTTTTATTTTAGAAAAGTACGTTTAAAGTATTAAACTTAAAATATTTAAATTTTTAATAAACATACTATTTACCTACCCGGTATTCTCTGCATGATTTGATGGCGATAAATTTCATGAGCAATATGCTGCTGCATGCGCAAATCCACCAGTTCATTCATGGTAATCATTTTGAACGCCGCTTTAACTGATGACAATTGGCCGATTTGTTTTTAAAATATTTTTATTAAAATAATTTAATAAATCTGATCACCCGTTTAGGAAAGGAAGAGCTCTATAATTTAAAATTAACAGTTAACTGTAGCTTGTTGTCTAATAATTTCTATGCACGTTGGCGTCGGAAGTATTTAATATTTATCAATCACTTTTATGTTTTTGCCGAACAACGCTATTCAATTAAAAACTAGATTTAATTAATTATTCATTTTTTGTCATTTTTATTTGAGTTATTTTTTCTTTATCAATAGAAAATGTATGAATATTAATGTGAAATAATTTAATTAATAATCAAAATTTGCATATTTTTCAATAATTATTTTTATTTTTTTTACTTTCTATTCTTTTATTTATTTTATTGATTTAATTTAAATTTCAAAATTTCGTTTTTCAATTTATATATTTACTTATTTCTTCAACAATCAGTTGGTGTTAATTAAATTAGATCGTCGATAATTTGTATCGCTAATAGTACGTTCGCATGTCATACCACTCCACTGTACGTATTTTTATTAGAAAGTAGTCGCACAAGAAGCGTGTGAGAACAACATTTTATTCACCGACGGCTTAAACCTTGTTATTTAAAACGTTTTTGGTGCTGGCTTTACAAAGTTTGTATTTCAACTGAAAATATATCTTTTTATGGTTGCGACAACAATTTATTTATTCAGATGAATGATCATTATTATTGCCATCATCATCATCTGGTGGGTAGGAAAGCAGTAAAATAAAAAATTAATTTAAAAACTGAACTGAACAGAAAAACGATCGATTTTTAAAGGTTGGTTGTTAGTTGGCTTGACTAGCTGAATGGCTGGTGTTGTTGTTTTCGTTAAATGATCGAAAAGATCATTGTTTATTGAGTATGTAGATCTACCTACTGTCCTACAACTCTTATAAGATTTGATTCCATACCCTTGTTTTGTGGTTTTTGTTACCAAACCAGCTGGATTTCTAAATAATATCTACGAATTCTTTACATCAATATAGAGTTTTTAAGATCGTTTCGACGCTTGTGATTGGTTGCAGTTGTTTCATTACTAACAGAAGCGAGAGAGTATTTTGTTTTATTTTAAATTTCTCTTGAGTTAAGTCACTCTTCAGGGATGAGTGTTTAACTAAAAAAAGTTTTCATTAATGCTTTGTCGTTTGAAAAAATAGTTAAATAGTACCAAAAGTTTAAACAAATTGGGATAAACTGAACATTCTACAAAAGGAAAGAAAAAAAAAATTTTGCATTCTGTTTCTAAATTTGATAAAGTGATTTAGGGAAAAAGGTTTACCTTTTTATATTTATATTTCTAATACATTGTTTTCAATCCAGTGTTGGTCCAATTAAAGTTTTTTTCACAAGGAAATGTTTCTTAACATGTTGTCATCAGACAATACGAATTGAGAGTTGAAACACATAAAAACTAAAACGTTTCCGTCAGCGTGAATAGTCACGCAATTAAAAACGGTCAACTTTGTTCAAGACGTACAGTTAATTGCAACGGTCGCAGAGTGAAATTGTACGATTCTACACAACTTATGAAAAGGTTTATAAATCGTAAGGAACCTTAGCAAGACCCTAAGTGAACTAACATATACCGATGATATAGTATTCATCAAAAACTGATATAGTGACGTGGAGAAAGATGTGACTTATTTCGCCAATACAGCGCTTTAGGCAGATCTCAGGATTAATGAAGGCAAGAAAAAATTATAAGACTGAACGCTAGTAATAACACTCCTCACACTTTATAACCAGATGAGGAAGACGTTTAGAGATTCGAATACCTGGATAACATCCTTACCAAAAGTAGGGGCACAAAAAAAGATGTTGTTAACAGAATATGCAATGCCAAGGGAAATTCACTTTAATACCAAAATCAACATTTTTAAAAGCTGAGTCTTAAGTCAGCTGTGCACATACGAAACATAACTAGTCCTTCGAAGTATGTTACAAATCTAGTGGCCTAGCACCATATCCCAGGATTCCCAGATTTTGTTCGTGTCGTATACCCAATTAATAAGTTTTATCCCCACTACAAACAATACTATTTATTTTGAAGCTCAATTTAGGTATTCAAATTCGGTTTTTAATATTGTACTGAATACGATATTAGTTAAGTTGATTGACAAAATAGAAAAGTTTTGAATCAAAATGTTCTATAACGGTGTCTGAAGCAATTTCTTGGAACTTTGTTTGAAAGCCTTTCTGAAGATGGAACAATAACAGTCACAACAAATTGTATTATTTTGAAAATGTGGATTAATTCTCAATAAAGATTCGAGCAGCTCATATTGCATTTTATTTATTATTTTGGTTTTCATTGAGTTTATTGCTGCAAAAAAGGCGAATTAATTAAACCGTTCAAATCCTCAAAGGGCAAAATGTATCCTCCAAGAACTTCTCAATCCCCAAACTTAAATTTTTATCCCAAAGATTTGGGGATAAATCCTCTAACCCGACAACGTTGCCATATACAATAGAATGTTGTTCACACTACTTAAAAACCTATACCTGAATTAAATATATTAAGACGCAAATAACATGGGATTGGGAACAAACTGTTGCAGTAGCCCATGAATTATTAGGTAAAACCCTCAGGAGTCTAGCAAATCTGTAAGTTCCTAAACCAGTTAGAGATGGACCGTACTGACCAAGTCTTGTACCGAGCTGAGAATACTAGCACGTTAATAAGATACATGTGTATATGAATATTTATTTTTTTGAAATAATAATTTAAAAATGTATTTGATTGTTCAAAAAAGAAAAACGGATATGTCTGTTTTTTATTCGAAACCACCTACTAAGCAGTTTTGTATGGCATAAAAATACGCTTGTTGAATATTATATTAAGAATCTTTAAGGGTACTTCTGCACGCTCATTAGTTTTGAGCTATGACTCTTGCAAACCTAAATAGTACTTTTTCGTTGGAAAAAATATTATTATTTCACTCTGTTCTATTGTGTGTGTGTGTTTTTTTTCCTCTCAAAAACAATTAAAAATCTTGTTTTGAAATATATTCTCTCATTGGGTTTTTTTTGTGTCTCTTTTTAATCACCATTTTGAAAATCACACTCATTGTGAAGTGCTGATCTTGACGCTTGTGGCTGTTGACTTCCAACACGCTTCTGTTTCTTTTTGTAGCTCCTCCTTCTGTTACTTTTATTATAAATTTTAACGCTCAATGGCGTTACTTCTATTTCTTCTGTAGCCGGTTTTAATCATTTTGTAACAACCAGAGTTTCTTTTGTTTGTTTTTTTTTTAAGGAAACCCTTTTTGGATTTATGTTCATATTTCTCCACTCCTTATTTGGCTGCCTGTTGGTTGTAGTTTTAATCTTCATTTTTTTATTTTAAAATTTTTGAAATTATCAGCTTCAATGATGGTGGTCTGTTTTTTTTTTTTCTTTTTATTTATCATCATCATTTTTTTTCTATCAATAATAAAATACCTACATCGTATTAAGGCCTTCATAATTGTAAGTGGCAGAGTTTCCAAATAATAATTATGAAGAGGTGCATGATCATCATCACATCACATTGAAAGTATGGTTTAAATGGAACATATGCTTCCTCTTGTTATCGATTTAATGGCGTTTTTACAATGGTTTTCATATCTTGTGAGTATTTATTACATTCTAAAGCATTGTTTCCATATTATGCGAGCATTAGCCCCGTCATGTTTGGCAGGTGGATTCATAAACATTTATAGCCAAAATGTGGTAATTAATCCATGAGAGTGTTTAAAAATTCACTATTTTTGTTGCTGCAAACAAAATAGAAAAAACTAAATTATACGGCCTACAAATTATTTGACGCTATAAAATTACATTTTTTTTCTATGTTTTTGGTGGATGTTGAATGGGTGTTTTTTTTTTCTTTATTGGCAGCTGTTTATGTTTTTTTTCAGTGGCTTATAGTGGTTTGGCAAAAGGTGTACAAACGATCGTTTCGTTTCCATTAATGCGGCCATATTTAGAAATTACTTTAGCACACAGTGTGTTTTAATCCGCTATTTGTTGATATTTCTAAAACAGATAAATATCTGCTTTATTTAATAACAGTGCCAATTGCCAATTTGTTAAAAAAAAAAGATTTCTTTTTATAATACCTACCAATTTTTTGTAGACATATTGGTAGTTGTGTTTTTTATTTTATATTTTAATAAAATGTTTTAAAATGTGATGGAGTGTGATCGTAGGTAAAACAGTCCTCTTAGATTACACATTTTCTTCGAAATTCAAGACTTGAAGTACAGAAGATTCCGATTTAAAATGGAAACTTTTTGTCCTAAGGTTTTATACAAAAAATTTAAGAACGAAAATAGTTCTTCTAATATTAAAAATGTGAAAGTTTTTATGTTTAGATATTTATAACAGTTTGTTCGAAATAAAAAAAAAAAAAAAAACAATAACAAGAAATTGCTATAAAAGCTCATCTAATTGTAGTTCTTAATAGCAGTCGTTATAATAATATTTAAAAAAATAGAATGCTGTACTCCTTGGATTTTCACAGTTTGCTATCAGATATTGGTTGGTAAATATCGTACTTATTTTTATACCCTTTACCACAAGAAGTGGAAAAACGTTATATCTAAGTTTGTCATTCGATGTGTAATTTTTTCAATATCCATTTCCGACCCCATAAAGAATATATATTCTGACTTCTTATGTAAGTCAAATAAGCGATGTCCGTCTGTTCGCGGTTTCCGTCCGTGTTAGTGTTGAAATCAAGTTTGCCGATTACAAAAAAAAAAAAAATATGCCAAACGATCAGATATAGTGTCGAAAGAGGTGCTATTGAAAATTATCGTGATCATTCCATGTCCTTTGAGGCAGCGGGCAAACCACCACGCCTACCTCTAATTTGTTCATGGCACTTGGAACAATAAAGTAACTCTATTTAAAAAGAAATATAGGGGGCGAAATATGGGCGCTTGCCCATATATTCCGAGTTACGGGGCTCTGAAATTTTCAAATTTTTTAAAATATTAATAGGGTATAATTTTAAAGATTTTGAAGAGATCTTTAAGGAAATGTTAAAATTTTTTTAAAAATGCTTGACCCATTAAGAGCATTTTTATGTAAAATTATATATGTATATGCAGTATGATATTTTTTATTTTATTTTTTAATTCTCTGTCACCCCAATATTTGATTTTGAGTTACTTCTGTTACTTCTGTTACTTGTTTTTTATAATTTTGATATTTACATTAAGTATAAGAAAAATATTACCAATATGCAAAACGAAATGTATGTAAACCAAGCTCGTAAATACAAACTTAAAACTATTGTTTATTAATTTAATTGGGTAATAAAAAGTTAAATGAATTAGTTTCATTTTAAATTTGGAAACAAATAATTGATCGTAATAAGAAAATTCAAAATCGTTTGTTTTTAATACGACATTGGAAAATGTCTTAAATTCTTAAATTAAAACAAGTGAAAGTGCTATATTCATTCGGCTTTGCCGAATCTTACTTACCATTCACCATTAATGTAAATCTAGTTTAGTAAAGTAACTCCAATCAAAAATATAAATATTGGGGTGATATAAAAATGTCATCGGCTCTAAATGGGTTAAGCATTTTTGAAAAATTTAGTACTGTATATTTTTCAAAAGCTTTTAAATGATATGCATATTTGTATTTAAAAAAAATATGGTTTTAATCGTACTTTTCTATAAAAAATTCATAGGTCCATAACTGGGACAATATGGGCGAGCGCCAATTATTTCACTTGATGTTTTTTTTTTCTTAAATTTTAATATATCTATTACCCAATATATTTGTTTTTCTTTTTTATTGGAGTTACCTTACTGTTTTAAATGATATGGAAAAATTAGAGGCAGGCGTGGTGTCTTGCCATCTGCATGAACCGATCTTGCTGATTTTCAATAGCAAAATTTTCAAAACTGTGTCTGATCGATTGCCCTATTTAAAATTTCCCTGGCTCATCTAATGCCTTGACAAAGTTGATTTCAACCCGAACACGGACGAACATCGCTCAATCGATTTCGCTTTGTATAAGAACTCAGAATATATACACTTTTTGTGGTCGGAAATGGATATTGTAGAAATTACAAACGCAATGAAAAACTTCGATATCCCCGTTTTACACAAGAATCTGACAGAATTCTGTCCTACTTTAAAAATCATACAAAAAAGACAAGACAAGACAAATGGTTTTAATATATTGTTGTTTTTTTGTCCTCATCTTAAAAATAATCTAATCTGATCGCATAGAGGCAAATATTCTATGAATTACTTTAAAAGATTTTAAAATCGTACAAATCTGTAAAAAATTCTGTCGCACACACAGATTTTAAATTCGCACTATCATAATTTTTTAACACACATGCAATTTTCGACAGATCGTACGACTGATAGTGAAACCTGCTTAACAGGTTTTAAAATTCAAGTAGTTTCTAAAAGAAATCGACTTTGGTGTGTGACTTTGATTATGGGCCATTGAATTAAAGTATTATTTTTTTGTAATTTAAAAATTTTATAATTTTAATATCCTTCAAACCAGATTTTTTTATAATGAGTTTTAATATTAAAAATAAACTTTTAAGTAAATTACCATTAATTGTGGTTGATTATTTCAAATATAAAAAAATTTCATGAAATATTTACAAGGCAGTATTTTCTTGTAGTCCTTAAGGATGTTTTAAAAAGCACACTTCCATCTTAGATTATTAAAGAAAAGCTTAAAAGCAATTGTTTAACTTAAAAAAACAATTGTAAAATATTTGTAGTACGTTTTTAAAATATTCGAATTTTTAATTTAATTATAACATGTACTGAACTCATTTAAGTGCAGTTTTTACAGATTTATGAACTCGTAATTTAAACGAAAATGTGTTATCGTATATTTATTATTTTTACAGATAATTTTGACTGCGATACGGTTCATTAACATTTGCTAACAAAGAAATGTAACAAAAATTACCAACTCAAAATATAAAATAACCATATATTGACATATTTAATTTGAAAGTTTTTATATGAACAGACCAACAGATACTGGGTGTTAAATATTGGGAGTTTTTTTTTATAACGTTTATGAACTCATCAATAAGTAACAAAATAAATAAACAAACAAATTTCATAAAAAAATGTGTACCTTTGACGTAAAGTGTTTTAGGATGGTTGTAGTAGCAACCCGGTACCACCACATCATGATTCTTTGTATGCAAATCAGTTACGTTGAGTTGTGCTCTTAAAGCTGATTTTAAATTGGTAGTCATATTTACACATTAAGTTTATAATAATTATTAAAAATGTAAATGTAATTTCACACTTTGGTATCATTTTGTATTTTAACTGTTATTTTAGTCTTCCTTTTTTATTTTTGTTCAAAGTGTAAACAAATGACTAGGCTCGCTTTTGTTTATTTGCGAGGGCATGAAAAATTTACAAAAAATAATCAATAATTACTGAATATTTAGCCGTTTATTTGAAAGCTTTTTTGCATGAATTAAGGGCAATAAAAACAATACCAGTGCCTTGCTTCTGTAACTTAAGTGAGAAATTATTTGCATGAAAATATAGTCACTCTTTTTACACAAGGTGATCTTTAACACATCACGAATTTGTTCATTTCTTTATGTATTACAAAATTCATGATTAACTCTAACTCAACCTGTGTGAAACAAGACAAGATTACTTTTGTGATTGCCATATTTTATTACTCGCTTAAGCTACCCATACACGACATGTTTTTTACACCTGACTTTTTAACTGAGTTAGTCATATGTAATTCTGTATGTGTGTCAAAATTGGTATTTTACAGAAGAGTTTTAACATTTGGTCACAAACGTACAACAGCTGATAAAATTCCCTTTTTTCCCTGTACAGATATCCAAGCCGTCCGGTTTTAAAATGACTTGTAGTCGTCTTAAAATATTTTTGCCTGCGTTACGAAATTACTGAAGACTTGTCAATTTTAATAATTTCATTTTACTCTATATATGAACAAGATCAGTTTGTATTAAATAATGATACCACTGTTGCCGTTTGGTTACACTTTTTACATTTTTTGTAACTTTTGAAGGCCAAATTTTCGTAAATTTTGGTACAGACACTAAATAAGCTAAAAAAAACTGAAAGATTACTGTTTCATTATTTGAGGTAAGAATCTTTTTTAACACATCAACCTTTCTTAACATATCAATTCGATTTTAATAACAAAGGTTACCTTGCAAATGCATTTAAAATTCCATATAAAAAATTAGTTTGAAAAAAAGCAAAAAAAAAACTTTTTTGGTTAATGTTTAGAAACAGCAAGATGTTTCTCGCAACAATTCTTTCTGACTGTAAAGTGTTATGAGCTGCATTTCGTGCAAAAAACTAAGTATTCTGTTTAAAAATGCAAAAAATTTGTTAGCAACTTCAGTTATTTCGCTTGAAAAATTTGACAACCGTAATAATATCCCGATTTTAAGTGCCGGACTATATGTTGAAGTTTTAAGCAAATAAGACTCAAATTTGTCTTTAATAATGATATTTTTAAAAAATTTAGTGTAGTAAGTTCTATCGAAGCTAAATCTTTCATAGAAAAAGTTAAAACGGATTTATTACAAAAATCGTATTTTAACTAATTTTATTGAATGTCGAGGTCATGCACTTTTCCATACCGAAATATTATAATAGATTCCTAATTTAAATCCTCATGAATATCGCGGTATGAAATTTTTGTCATACGTTTTTCTTTGTTCTTTTTTTGTTTTGTTTTTGTTCAGTATATTAATTTCTTGCCTTCTCATTTTTCCTAAAATATTGAATAAAACTATTTATTATATTTTGTATAATGTAACTTTTTTAAAGGAAAAGCGTAACTTTTTCCTGGCTTCCTCTAGCAACACTGAATGATACAGAATTCACATAATTGTTATCAAATAGTTAAAAGCAATTTCAGATTTTAGTCATATGAAATATTACCATCAGCCGGCTAATGGTCAACCGCCGTTGATTGTTATCATGCGGCATAAGTTTTTTGCAATACTTTTTAGAATTAAAAAACAGCTGATGTCAGATGGTTTGTCAGACCAAAATAGAACACGTTCTAAACGAAAATTTGTCAGATGACTTTTCACATGTATTTTACAGAAGCAATGTTTCAACAGCCCTACACGACATGTATGTGTTTAACAGTGGGAAATTTGACATGTCAGATGTAAAAAACATGTTGTGTATGGACAGCTTTACAGAACACATTACGTTAGTTCCCAAAAAAGAAGAAGAAGAAGTAATGGAACTAGTTTTTTAATTTAATAAAAAATACTTTAAAGTATATACTAATTATCGTTCTAATTTCTAGCAATAATCAATGTAATCGATTCTCAGGAATTAATAATAAATATCTCATGCCTTGTAAAAATTATTAGATTTACAATCTAGTTGGGAAGTACTTCTGCCAAAAATGCTTAATTCAACACTCGATTACCCTTTCAAAAATATTTTACTGGGTAAAAATGACTGAAGAAAAATTCAAACGCAGTTTATTTGTTGTTATTTTTATTGAAGATTTCTCTAGAGCTCTTAATCAGTTTTTAGACGTTTTAAAACTTAAACAAAAATTGTAACATATGTAGAAGTTTGCTCATCAGCTGTATACGTTGTAGTTGTCCAGGCGAATTTAAATTATTTATAAAAATTGTCAAAATAATTAAAAAAAAAATTCAAAAAATTTAATGTCTTTTTATTACTAATAAATCCTGATAAGAAAATGAAAAAAAATCTGATATGTACAATGCAGTTTAAGAAATATAATCATTTCATTTATTTATTTTATTAAATATTAAATAAAGCCTCGCGGCTAATACATTTAATGTAATTACAACAAAAAAAAATCTTATACATATTGTATTATACAGTTAAACCTCGATTATCCGGCACTCGTGGGAACCGTTACCAGCACGGATAATCGAAATACACGGTTAATAGAGGTTATATCAAAATATGTATACCGAAACAGTAACTTAACTGATATGCTTTTGTCGCAGTCATGAATCAAAGTAATTTTGTCTTTGATTAAAAAGAACTTTTCTGACTCTTTTTGGTAATTATTTACTATTTGCAGGAACCATTATTCTACAGCAGTTGTTAGCAGATCAAATTTTACTTACGAAATAAATAAAAGTGCAAATATATTCTTATGTGTAGACGCATGAAGTTAAAAAGGGGGAAACACCGGACTTAGATTTACACAATAAAAACCATATAAATGCTTCACGAATAATATATGTAAAGTACGGTTAATAGAGGTATAAGTCTAAAGCATGGTTAATAGAGGAAAAGAAAGAACCTCATGCCGGTTAATAGATAATAACTGATTAATAGAGACCTGGTTAGTCGAGGCTTAACTGTAATTTACTGTTGTTTATTTTTTTTGTATTTTATATTTTGTTTTTAACAATTGCTTTTGACAACATACCTAGATTTTGTAGCAACAAAATCCCTGTTGTTTTTTGTGTTGTTGCATTATTGTAGCCGCGAAATTACCTGTATTAATTCGCCTTGAGTTTGACTAAAGGGTTTTTTATTATTTGCTAGAAATAATTTGCTTTTTCGATTAATTGTATATTATATATATAACTATTATAAATTTATATATATAATAATTTATATATATATATATATATATATATATATATATATATATATATATATAAATTTTATTTGACTACTTTTACTGCAATAATTTCTGCTTTTAAATTTCTAAAATGTTAGCAAATTTATTACAAAATTTATTTATATACATTTTAAATCTCTGTTGTCAGTTTAGATGATTTATTTCTACAATGAACATTTTTATGTTATTTTTGCGTAGAATTCAATTCAGAACTTTTTAGAGGAAATTATTAAGGTTTTGAGGCTTTTGCGGAATGGTGTTTAACGTTATTTTCGATAATGTATATTGCAATTTGATTGATTATCCCTCCAATTACTGTTTTACTAACAAATCTTATGGGAACAAAATAAGAATTAAGGCAAACTAGTAAGAGTGCTTTATTCGATGATGAAGCCCCAACCAAAAAACAAATATTGGGGTGACAGATATTTAAAAGTAAGAAAACCAAATTACATATGTACTACACATAATTGTATATAAAAATGTCAAGGGCTTTTAATGGGTTGAGCATGTTTTTTCTAATTATTGTATTTCATTACAGATCCCTTTAAAAGTCTTTAGATGATATCTTGATATCTCAAAAAATATGGTACACAATCGTACTTTTCTATGAAAAGTTTAGATGCTTATAACTCGGAAAATATGGGCGAGCGCCAATTTTTTCACTTGAAGTTTTCTTCTTATTTTTTAATTTCTTATCGCCTCAAATACTTATTTTTAAAATTTGAGTTACTTCATTGTTCCAAATTATATGGACAAATTAGAGGCAGGGGTAGTGTTGCGCTCGGGCTTCATGGACCGATCTTGTTGATTTTTGGTCGCAAAATTTTCTCTAGCTGATCTAGAGCCTTCGCAAAGTTGATTTCAAACCGAGCACGGACGGACAGAGGGACACCGCTCAATCGACTTCGCCCTGCATAAGAAGCAGATATTGTAGAAACTACAAGCTGAATGACAAACTTGGAAATACCCTTTTTTCACTTTTTGTGGTAAAGGGTATAAAAACAGAAATTTGAAAAAAATAATCAAATAAAACGAAGGGCACCCCGATAGTAACGTGATTGTCATATGTATGGCCTTATTTTTTTGAACCGTGATGGGCAGAGACTGTAAATTTTTAGCAGGGTATGTATTGCTAAGCCGCTACAATATTTCACGCAGAGCTGTAAACGAATGATTCATTTTTGTTTTTTAACTCACCGTGAATTAAAATGTTTGAATGCATTCATCTGTTCAAAAAAATGAATTGAATTAAAATTTGAATGCATTCACAATGAATTTGAATTCTTGAATGCCATTCACTTGGCCACACAAAGTGAATGAATTTGAATTTGAATGACTTTATTATGAACAAAATTTGTGTGAATGCATTCACTTCATCAGCTAAAAATGAATTAGAATTTGAATGGATTTATTATGAATATAGACGTCGTGAATGCATTCACTCGCTATCGAATTAAATGAATTTGAATGCAATTGTTGGAAGGAAAAAAATATTGAAGGCATTCATTTTGTTTACAATAATTCTTTTTAGTTGAAAATTATACAGCGTGTGTTACTAAGTCGGCCATGACATAAGCTGTAGAAAAGTTAAAGGGTGTTACATCGCTGTAGAAAAGTTAAAGGGTGTTACATCGTAAACGCTGTAGAATAGTTTAAGGGTGACACAAAATTGACGTGACTTTGACGATTATAGTGTTATCTTTTGAACTATAAAAGATAAAAACTTGAAATTTGCGCAGTGTGTGTTACTACATCGCCCATGATAAACGCTGTAGAAAAGTTAAAGGGTGTTACAAAATTGATAAAACGCAGTGTGTTACTACGACGGTTATGATAAACGTTGTAGAAAAATTCGTGTTATTAATTATATACCAAAGGAAAAAAAAAACATTAATATTTTATACCAACCAAAGAAGATGTGCTTTATTTATTTTACAAATTAGTCCCATTGAAATTCAAACACAATAAATAAAAAAATTTGTATGAGAAATTTAGGGTTTATAAAGCGTCATTGGCTCTCAGCAGTAGCAGTTTTTCAAAGTTTTCGTCTGTAATTCATCCACGTTTAGGTGCATTTAACATTCAAGCATACGAAAACAATCTTTCTGCGGCAGCTGACGATGGCAGAGGAGCATTGTACTTTAAAAACGCTTTTTTTATTAAGAGAACTTAGTGATTTTGATGTATCCGCCAAATACGACAAAAATTCCGTGTCAGAGACCGTAGTTTTGTCAATATATTGTTCTTGAGAAGTTTCTAAAAATAAAAAATAGCAATTAAAAATCAATTTTTTATACAATTCTAGAAATCTTACCAGCAACAGAAAAACTGAAATAACTCGAAATATTGATTTCAGGAGAACTTGGTATAAGTTGTTCTGCTTCGCCAGCCATTGCAACCACTGCATCTTTTGCTAGATTTACCATTCTGGCTTCAGTCGCTGTATCGTATTCAGGGTTTAGAACCTTTACGCACTGGCATTTTACTGCAGGGCACAGAACTGAGGCCACGATTGCTGAATGAACAGTTTTTTCTAGCTTTATATGTGATGCAAAACGTGTTTTAATGCACCCTATCATTTCGGCGGACATTGTGTTTAAATATTCGCTACTATTTCTTAACTGCATTTTAGCGTATTTTGTTAAAATGGTAGCCAAGAAAGGTAGCAAATATCCTTACATCATGCCATCTTGCCTTTGCTGTAGGCCTTAAAAGCTCGATATATTCAGCCAAATACTCTAAATCCTTATCTTGGAATCGCTCAATGCCAAGTTTTTGGCATAAATCAAGCAATTGCAATTTGTGGGACATCAAGTCTTTTACCGAGTCATACAACGAGTTCCATCGCGTCACCACAGGGTATTTAAGCTGAGAACCTAATATTGGTATTATTTTCTCCGATGATTTTGGTTTATTTATTTTTGACCATAAATTGCTGCATTTTTTAAAAATCTTAACAAAAGAATATACCAAATTAGTAAATTATAATGAGAAGTTAATTATCAGCTTTTAGTAAACAATCTTACTTGCTTATGTTTATCATATACTAAATTTTTTGACTGCAAAAGTTTATTAAAATCTCTCGTTGCAATGAGATTCAATGTATGTGATGCACATCTAATGTGGTTTGGAAGATATCCCTCCAATTTTCTGTTCGCTGACTCCGTGAAAATATGATCTATTTCGAATTCTACTTCATATTCGTTTAAAAAATTATCTTGGTTAATAATGCCGAATTCCGAAAATGCTTTAATAAAATTGCTTCCATTGTCAGTTGTCGTCTCTACCAAGTTGGCGATATTTAAGGCATACTCTTCATGAATTTCGTCAATGATACGATAAATTGCATCAAAGGAGTGAACACAAGAAAATCGTTTGCATGCTAGTGAAACTGACTTCCTCTCAAAAGTTTCACTGATCCAGTGAACTGTATAACCAAAAAAACTTCTGTGTTTTGTTGACCAAATATCAGCTGTTGAACAGAAATAACCACCGGATTTTATGACCTCCTTCAAACTGGTTTTCCATTCTCGAAATGTAGCGTCCATTAGCTTCATAGCAGTTGGTCTACTCATTACAGTGAAATTAGGATTTGCAAAATTTAACAATGTTTTAAATGAATTAGATTCAACTATAGACACTGGCAGCATATTTTTCATGATAAATGTCAGCACGAGCTTGTCGAAGTGATCTTGTTTTGTGAGAATAATTTTTGCGTCCTGTTTCAGCTTTTCATATTCATTGTATTTTGTTAAATGTAGTTTTCGTAAATGACGAAGAAAATTGGATGTTACATGCAATGTTCCAGCTAACACTTTGTCACAACTAAGGCATTTCGCTAATACGCTTCCTCGTTTTGCTTGAGTTTTTCTTTTAAGTAACATTGGCTGTGGAAGTATAGAAAGTAGAATTAAGTACAATTTTTTACTTATTTCATAACCACTTTTAGCCCAATAAACTCACTTCTTCTATGATGGTAAAATATTTTTCGAACAGCAACGACTGAGAGGGATCCTTCAAAGCTGCGGGTGATGATATGGCATCCAACTCGGTCTTATATGTTTGTCCTAAATCCAAAGTACAATTTTTGGAACAGGAGGGTCCATCTTGATTT
The DNA here is from genome assembly GCA_916610165.2 of Gymnosoma rotundatum. Classification (NCBI taxonomy): domain Eukaryota; kingdom Metazoa; phylum Arthropoda; class Insecta; order Diptera; family Tachinidae; genus Gymnosoma; species Gymnosoma rotundatum. The sequence continues at coordinate 40,034,129 of OU744338.1, forward strand.
ACAAATTCGTCTGATGTAAATGGTCGTTTTCGTTTAGAATTAGATAAAGTATTCTCAATACTAATAACTTCATTCCCATTAAATAGATTCGGGGAAATAGACATTATGCACAGTATAACGCAAACACTTTTCACTTTCTATTAAATATTGATCTTATTCGGCTTTCACACAAAATGCAATTGAGAGTAAAATGTATTGTGATAGTTATATTAACCCATTCATAATTTTAAATACTACAGATATTTAGGTACATATAAAAAAATCCTGTTCTTCAATATTTACCAAAAAAACCAAAAATATTTCATACCTACGCAAGCCTTTTACATTTTTTAAGAAATAAACTTTGTAACAGTTTCCACGAAAAATCTCATTATAAGTGCAATAAAGAAAGTACCTACCCCTCAATTTAGTGCTAGCAACAAAAAAATGGGTCATTGAATGACCTGTTTGTTAGCCACGTGCTACGTTGGAAAAATGGCAGGTAACAAAAATTTAAATAATCTTGTTCAATTGGATTGTTTTAACTACCATATGATAAAAATTCAAATGAAATTTTAGAACTAAATTCTTTACACTGGCAAACAAATTAGAATTATTATACCGACCTTAAATACTACACAGATTTTTTTGAACATTCTCTATTTCACTCACATTTACATTTGTCATGGAAACTGTTACAAAGTTTATTTCTTAAAAAATGTAAACGGTTTGCGAAGGTATGAAATATTTTTGGTTTTTTTTTGGTAAATAATTAATAACACAAATTTTTCTACAACGTTTATCATAGCCGTCGTAGTAACACACTGCGTTTTATCAATTTTGTAACACCCTTTAACTTTTCTACAGCGATTATCGTGGCCGATGTAGTAACACACACTGCGCAAATTTCAAGTTTTTACCTTTTATAGTTCAAAAGATAACACTATAATCGTCAAAGTCAAGTTAATTTTGTAACACCCTTTAACTTTTCTACAGCGTTTATCATGCCCGATGTAGTAACACACACTGCGTAAATTTCAAGTTTTTATCTTTTATAGTTCAAAATATAACACTATAATAGTAAAAATCACGTCAATTTTGTAACACCCTTTACTTTTTCTACAGCGTTTATCATGCCCGATGTAACACCCTTTAACTTTTCTACAGCGTTTATTATGCCCGATGTAACACCCTTTAACTTTTCTACAGCTTATGTCATGGCCGACTTAGTAACACACGCTGTATAATTTTCAACTAAAAAGAATTATTGTAAACAAAATGAATGCCTTCAATATTTTTTTCCTTCCAACAATTGCATTCAAATTCTAATTCATTTAATTCAATAGCGAGTGAATGCATTCACGACGTCTATATTCATAATAAATCCATTCAAATTCTAATTCATTTTTAGCTGATGAAGTGAATGCACTCATAAGAAGTATTTTCATGATGAAATTCAAATTCTTATCCATTCACTTCGTGTGGGCAAGTGAATGGCGATCAAGAATTTTAATTCATTGAGAATGCATTCATCAGAATCATTCGTTAACAGCTCTGATTTCACGTTATTTTCACAGGGCCTCATGTACTATTTACTATGTCCGCTTTAACAAGACTAAAAAATTCGGAAAAAGACTTAAGAACCAAAAGGATTTGGAGTTAAAGTCTGTGATCAATGCTGTAAACTTAGTTCTTTTAGCATTGTTTTTAAATACGCATTTTCTTCTGGATTTCGTTGGTTTTTGAAATTTAAAAGTTGATTACGCTGTTCGTGTTTCACTGTTCTATATGACCATACAGTTTGTTTGCAAGAAAGTCTGTTAGAACTCTTTCACATAAAAAAAACTTCCTAACACTAGTATTTAACTTTATTAAATTATTCTTTTTAAATAGTACCAATTAGAAAAGACCTGTCAACAAATCTGATCAACAAAAGCACTTTCAATTCACACTGTATTGAATCTAAGAGTGAAACACGGCCTTTACAAGTACGTAAAGAAAACACTTTCCATTTAAACTAAAACTATTTTTAGGTAATGTAAAACATTGTTATGTCTAATATGCATAACAACAAATTAAAATAAAATCATCAAAAAACAGTAAAATTAATAGATCTGTCATAATTTAAAGACAAGCAAAAAGTTTTTTTTTTTTTTTTGTACGCAGACACTAAATGCAAAAATAATACTAAAATTAAAAGATTTTACATTTAACTTTTTTTATTTAACGAATAAAAAAACACACAGCTTAAGAATCGTATAATTTAGTTTTGTTTTCTTTTACACCCAGTTAATTTTATTTTATTTTTTTATGATGCTGCAACATGAAGCTGAAGATGGTCTGAATAAGGAATTTATGTGTCTGTAAAAAGTGTACCTGTCAAAATGTATCCGAGTTGAAAATGATCGAGTGATTGTAGTTAATTTTATGACGCAGCATCGCCCCGTTCATGAAGCTGATGGCGCCAAAAATTATCGAAATATGACCCAATGATAAATTCATTGCATTTGCCACTGACCTAAACGCCCAAGACCCGATGAAGTTTAACAAGCAAACAGACATTGAATAACAAAAAAAAAAATCTAGTAAATGCAACAAAATACCTATTTAACACTCTTATGAATAAAAAATCACATAGTCAAACTCTAAATAGTATCTTTGAGTTTTGGGTTTTAAAAAGTTTGTGTTAAGTTTAAGTATTTTACAATTAAGTTTTTGAATGAAATGAATGATTGTATTTAAAAGCAGACCCTCCCAACCGCACTGTGTGGAATTTTCAATGAAATAGTTTTTGTTGTTGTTTATATTTTTTGATCTATTATTTAAGTTTTTTTCATGTTGTATCGACCTGATGTTTATGAGGCCATGCTTCACAACATACATACATACATGGATTTGTTGTGTTTTGTAACAAATTAAATGCTTTTGAAAGTTTTTAGTTTTTGGGTTTCTTTTAAAGGAAGTTGGTGTAAACGTAATTTACAAAATTTTCAAAATTAACATAAATAATGAAGAAGTTGTTTAAGATAAATTTTTTTATTACAAAAAATAAATGATATAAAAAATTGGAAATGATTTGAAAAAAATTAAGAAAACAGGTTTCATTTAGGTTACAGCGCTGCTTACAATATGGATATTTGTAACGATTTTTATGCAGTCGGATTAATGTTCGTTATCAAATTCAATTCACCTGTTTAGGAATACTCGTCGAATTCTAAAGAAGATTTAGGAATAAAACTGCCTGTTTTTATAAATGCAAACCAACATTCTTTTGCAAATTTATATTCACAACAAAAATAAATTTTCATATTTTGTTTTTATTACAAAAATGCGAAAGTAGTATTAAAGCGTTAAAAAGTTTTACGTAGGGTTGCAGAATTTGTCACCTTAACAATTTAATATTGTTAAAATAAGATTGTAAAATTATTCTTAACTAGGGTAGTCGATTTTTAGATATTATTTAAAACCGGTTTTCTAATATATGTCTAATGTTTAAATATAAAAAACTGCTTACCCTGATTTTTGAAAAAAAAAATTATTTAGAAATTGTACAAATAAAAGAACTTTTAATCAAATGCAAAAAAAAAGAAATAATATTTTTATTTTAACACATAAACTCCTGAACCGGGGAAAAATTAGCCAAAAATTAGTTTCTTTTAAAATCAAGGGGTTTGACACATCCATTATGGAGTATGTAGCCAACAATTGTGGAATCGCGATCTTATGGCAATCTCTGAGTGGGACCTTGCAAGCAGAGTGCAATGTAACGCTCGTAAAACCCAGTGCTGTGTTCTTTCTCGCAGGCGTACGGCTGAGTATGCTAACTCATCTGTAATTATGGATGATATAAATATTAAGGAACCAGAAGCTTTCGATGTTCTTGGCATGAAGATTCAATGTAATGCTCGTTGGAGCAAGCATATTTTTTAAGTCGCAAAAAATTATTCAAGTGATTAGGGTGTCTAAGACGGTGTACGAAATATTTTACTCCATCTGGGCCGGTGCTTCAAACAATATTTTGGAGTTACTCGACCTCTTGCAGGAGAGAGCGATCAAGCTCATCGGTGACAGTTGGGTATCCAGTAGACAAGTGCCCGGTCATTCGTTTCAGTGACCGGTCTTTTTCGGTCATTTATCCAAGACTGATCCTTTCGTTCAATTCGTTTAATCGTTTAATTAGAACGAATTTGAACATCAATCCTTGTCTTTTTAATAAATTGTGGTTTTGATACAGAGGTTAAACCCTTTCAACATAGAAAACAATGTATTAAAGTTTTCTGTACATTCTCAAGAGAGAGAGAGAGAGAGAGAGAGAGAGTGATAGAGAGACATATTAATTGCTTTTTTATTATGAAGAAGAAAAATATACAAAACAAAAACTAGATATTTAACAATTTAAAAGAAAGCACAAAAAGTTTCTTTTCCTCAAAAAATAAATAAATAATTATAATAATTAAATTCATTATTTTTATTAATAATAATTAAATTGCGTAAAAATGTAATACGCTGTGGCTTTACGAGATAATTCCAGCACAAATTAGGCTTCTTTTTCTCTGTGCTATTTCTTTAGTGTATTTAAAATCATTATTTTTTAATAATTTAAATGCGAATTGTCTGTCCATTACAAAAGAATTAATATATCAAAAAAAAAAAAATTTTTTTTTAAAGACTTAATTCAAATAAAAATTAAATGTGTACTTACATACGTATATACATCATCCTCCTTTTATTACACAAAAAGTCAAGTGAAATATAAAAACATGACGCAACAAAGAGAACAAACAACTGAACGAAAGCGATTCGTAAACCATATTTTATTCCATACACTATTGAACCAAAGGAGCCGGTTAAGTATATGGCTCATTCCGTTCACTAAGTCATCCGTTCAATTTAACCCGTACACTATTGAACGAAAAGATCTTTTCGTTAAATGACCGGATCATTCCATTCACTTGATTGACTCGGTCAATTTAACCCGTTCGTTCACGAACGACACAGCTGTAGTATCCAGCTCTATTGATTCACTGGAGCATCGACGCAATGTGGGGTGTGTTTCCTTGTTTTATCGTTACTACAACGGAATTTACTCTTATGAAATCAGGAAACTTGTTCTTGAAAACCGTAATTTCGTACGTGCAACACGCTCTGCATCAAAAGCCCCTTCCTTTGTGGTCGCTTGGCCAGTGAATCGCACTACGCATTACAGAGAAATTTCGTTTTTCAGCCGAACAGTTTGTATGTAGAATAAACTCCCTGCGGAGGTCTTTCCTGTTATTGTCAGTGTGCAAACCCCCTCCTATAATCAATTTCCTAGGTCTGCCACAAGTACATCTCCTGAGTGCTGGTCCTAAATAAAAAAAAAATTCGTTTACGTGTTTTTAATCGGTGCTTTGCATTTCGAGGAATTTTACAATAATTTAAAAATTTTGTTTCAAAATTGGGTACATTTGGATAGGACTAGAAAGGATCGTCTAAAATTAAAAAAAAATATACCTTTCCGCCGGGTTTGGGAGATAATGAAAAAATTTATCTTATATTGATAATTGTTTTTTTAATGTCCGCAATGGAATATGGAATACTATGTTAGATAAATGTCCACCCCTGTTAGCCGCATGAATGCGAGCTTTTTTGAGCACATTTTTCATTACATTCTCACACATTTCACGCGGTATTTCATTAATTTCATCACGAATACTTTGTATGAGTTGAACAAGCGTTTCTGTTTTATATGCATAAGCCTTGGTTTTCAGATATCCCCACAAAAAGATCAATCAACATCACCATTTCTTGAAATAATTTGCCCAAATTTCACATAACTTTCTCATCGTCACAGTAATCGTTGATTGATTTTGATAAAATGTTTTGAGGACTAAAACACATTTTTCAATAATAAATTTGCCACGTGTCTACTTTACGACTGTCAAATATGAACTGTATACCTTCCCTGCGGACACCCTGTAAAAAGGATAACCTACACATGTAAGCACATCTTTTTAGATATTTTCAAGGTCTAATTGAATTAAAATCCAGAAGCCCCCTTCATCCTAGGGGCCGACCGTTTTTAGCTTCACTATGAAATACGTCTGCTTTGCTTCTGTGAAATTTTATTACGACCTTATCAGTTTTTTATTAGAAACCGAATTAAGTCCTAAATAAATTGTTTCCAAACCACTGTACATCATTTAAAATGCATTCATTCCATTGGATTTTTATAATTGTTTCTTACAGCTTGTTCTCTTAGTTTTTCCCTTAATCGCCATCTTCAAGTTCTAGAACATCATCCGAAAAATCTTCTTCGATACTGAACAAGAGATACTACAAATGATATGCAATCTCTTTGGTTTTACTCATAGAGGAAAATTTAAGGAAAATAGCTCCAGAGTTTATAAATTTTGACGAAAATATACAGATTTTAAAATTTCCAAATGAACGGGTTGCTTTAATAATAAAAAAGTATTTTAAAAACCGACAGCTATAAGACAAAACAAGTCGGGTTTAAAACCGGTTCAAAAACACGAGTCGACTAAATTAAAAAAACAATAATTTTTTTAAGCGTTTAACAGGTAAATAAATTCCCTTATTTTATTGCCTTGAAATTGTTTTTTTTTTTTAATATAATCCTTGTCTGTTAATTTTAGCTAAACTTCATTTCCGTTTAGTTTCCGGTTTCCTTAAAACAAACATGAAGTCTGAAGAACGAAAGGCAACAACATTTAAAGACAGTCGTTTAAACAAAGATTAAAAATGGTTACTTTCAATTACTGCCAAGCAGTAGAATTTAGCAATGGAATGTTTGTTTGTGTTGCTGTTGTTTTATCAACTCAAGACAGGATTTAATTGTTATTCGCTTGAGTACATTCATTGCATTGCAATTTGTCAGTTTATTTTTATCGTTAACAAAAAATTAATTGGCGTGTTAAAGGTCTTTTGAAAAAGGTAAATTATGATACGTGTTGTTGTTGTTGTTTGTGCGTATGTATATTTAGGCTGCACTTCCGTTGTCGACAGACTTTAATTTTTACTTGAGTTATAGATTTCAGTAAATATCTAAAATAAGGAATAAATGTAGGAAAAATGTCTAATGACCACCAGATGGTTATTTGTATGTTCTAAGTGTTTTTTTTTTGTTTTGTTTTTTTTTTTGTTTTCCAATAATTTATTTGTTCTTAATGATTTCTTTTTTGCTTATTTTAATTAAAGAAATTTACATTATTTGTAATAGATTTTCTTTTAATGTTGGGAGTATTAACAGTGATTTGAGTGTGTGGGTGAACAAGAGTAATGAAGTGAGTGAGTTTAAAAGTAATTTAAAGTGAAAAATTGCTACAGTTAAGGGACGGTATCTTTCGTGAAATATAAAAATAAAAATATAGGCCCATATTCATAGTTATAAACTAAAGTCGACTCTGGTTAAAGTATACTCTAAAATAAAAGGTTCTTATTATCGTTTTTGCTTTCATAGTCAAGAATAAAATATACTTTAAGTTTAGCCGCCTTCCACTGGGTGTCAACATGTAATTTGATAAATGTTTTCATACAATTTCTAAACAAACATTAGAAAAAAGTAACCTTGTTTTTATTTAGTTCACTTTGGTATAAAAATCAGATATAGAGTATTTTGTTCTCAAACCAAATAAAATAACTTTGGAAAAATGAGTTAAAACCAGCTTTAGATAGTTTTAAATTTAGAGTTAACTTTCTCGCCAAAAATATATTTTAAATTCTCTATGAATGCATTAGAGTCGACTCTAAAGTAAAACCGACTTTAGTTCCCATAAAGTATACTTTATTATAACTATGAATATGGCCCATAGTTTTTATGTTATCACACCGATAGCGAAACAATTTCATTTACTAAATGTTTTCCTGAAAAGCCCTGGGCTTGAGCTTAGATCCCCAAATTTTATAACACTATAAAAGATTTATTTACACGGGCGTTGATTGCCAGCCTCGAGAGTCCAATAGCTATCATCGTTCTCCATTCTATGTATAGAATGTATGTTGCCTGCCCGTGGGTCAAGTTTATTCCCTGTCCACGTTACTTCCACCTCGGGGGCACCAAGAGTCTGTGCTGATCTAACCAGGGTGCAGGCGAGGGTCCTTGGGGGTATAGGGGGAACTAGTCCCCCGGTGTGCAGGCACTGAAGCTGGATAGACAGTTAGGTACTGTCGGAGGATTTTTACCAGTTTCCTTTTTTAATAATAAAACGTATGAGTAATAATAAAACCTAAAACAACTGGCACCACGTGAGCCGGTAGCCCATACAGAGAGCCGCCCATTGGTAGCCGGTTATTGGTGAGGTCCCTTCGGTGTACACATGTTGGTTGTGGTTAATTTGTCTATCTCTACGGGTCTAGCGTGGAATAGATTAATTGTGCTGTTGCACTCTCAACAAAGTAGTTTAAGGAAAGGCTCCGACCCTATAGCAAGGGGTAGATTCATCGTCCTTTAAGCCATGGTCTTAAAATTGCAGGTACAGACGTTAATCTATTCACTTATCCTGTCCACGGTACTCTACTGACAGCCATATTTTATGTCCAAAAGATCTATCGCCTGGTTTTTGCACAACTTCTGTGTCTCACTAGCTGTCCCCTGCTACTGGTTTCCATTGCTTCCTGTAATAGTACAACAACTTTAGAAACGGATTACAAGATTAGTTTATTGGATCCATTTGGCTACCACGTCTTCTCAAGTCTATAACATAAATATCTTAAATGAACGCAAGAAAAGCATAGTTAAGTTACAGTAAGATCTCTATTACAATTATTAACATTAATTTAGATTACAAAATACAGTCAAGAGTTTAAATTTTGAAGGCAAAAATTTTGTACTATTCATATTAAATACACACTAAAGAAGAAGAAGAAGAAACTAAATTCATATTTTGTTGCCAGGCTTTTGTTGGCAATAACGAAGAAACAGCGCCTTAGCATGAAGTCAACCAAGTCATCTTTAGGAAAGCTCTTCAATGACTCCTTCACTACAGCTCAAAGTTGCTTAATGTAAGCAGAATATGATTCAAAAATGTTTTACTTTACGTTAGTCCAAAGATGCCCCACCAGTCTTAGGAAAGGAGATGTAAATATTACAATCCGTAGGCCACTGACGCGCATTTTTCTGCTCGTTTGTTTTGAGTTTTTGTATTGTTGGAAGACTTTTATTCTAATAAAGTTTTAACGTACATTAAGTATTAAAACATAACCTTATTGTTTTCATAACAATGTTTTAACAATGAAATAACTCCCAACAAAAAATTCTAAAATCCCATACAATCCCATACGGACCTCTTTCATCGGGAGGTACCTGTTATACCATAGAGGTGAAAACAGTTATACAGTTCCCGATTGCAAATATAATTTGTATTGAAAGTTAGTTCATTTTTGTTGGGGCTTACTTCATTTGGGAGTTGTTTCATTTTCTTTGTAAAAATATTTTTATTTTGAGTTAACGGTTGTTTTTGGGCCCTATTTCATTCTGGCGTTGAGAGTTTTTCCGTTTTTTTTTTTTTAATTTGGGAGTTATTTCCTTTTTGTTGGGACTTATTTCATTGCGAGTTATTTTGTTGGGAGTTATTTCACTGTACCACTGTATTAGGTTGACTCTTGCAATTCTCACCCAACATGTATTACTAACAACAAATGTTAAAAATTAAAGTTCCGAAAATGTCATGATATTTTAACAAGCAGAAAAAAATAAAACTTTGAATTAAAGAGTGTTACGATATTGATATAATTTCACTTATATGGCTTTAGTTTTTCAACCGTAGTAAGCATAAATTAAGAATTTAATTAAGTATGTACAAATATGTTGCCTATAAAAATAAATTGTAAACAATAAATTTAAAAATGAGGAGGTAAGTAAGCGGTCGTGAAATGGCCATCGAGACGTGCTTTCGCCCTCAATAATCAATACCGGTGATTTAATAATTTAATCGGGTATCCCGATAGTAATGTCATTTTAACATGAATGTCTTATTTTTATACCCTTCAACACAAAAATTGGAAAAAAAATGTACAGTCAAGGACTAAAGTCTTCATACATACCCAACATTTCATATATTCGTCAAACAAAAAATGCAAAAAAATAATTTTGTGTACCAGACATATTTAATTCCGTATTAATTATGAAACAAAAACCAACATTTTCATTCAACTCAAAAAATAACGATAAATGCAAAAAAAAAACTAATTATAAAGATGGACAAAAGTGTTCATACATAACAGAAAAACATTTTTGACTTCGAAAAAGTAGTTAGTTTTAGATTAATTTTTAAAGCGTTAATATTTGTTAGTCCACCGTTAGCATCAATCACTGCCTGCAGACGTCGCGGCATTGAAGCGACAAGATTTTCGGTCATGTCAGGAGTAATTTTGGACCAGCACTTTTGTAATGCTTCTTTTAACGTTTCTCTGTTGGTACTCGTAACACTAACGTAACCGATTTTTCGCTTTAAAATATCCCAAACGTGCTCAATCGGGTTTAGGTCCGGTATTTTTTTTTACGCCAAACTTTTTCACCCCTGTCATTTCCAAGCAAGTCAATTTTGCTTTCATCCGTAAAGAATACCTTTTTGCAAAAATCTCTGCCTTTGTTAATGTGTGTTTTTGCAAATTTAAGGCAAAGTCTTCGATCTTCGATGCCCTTTAGCTCTTAACGTTCTTTGAACCGTTTCTGGACGAACTTATCCGTAATATTTTCGATCTTTTCTGCTAGTTTAGGCCCTGATATTCTCGGATTTGTTGCCACTTCTCTTAAAATAAAACTGACATCTCGCCTAGAGAGTTTCTTCGGTCGTCCAGATCTTGGCTTAATCTCTACAGAACCACTTTTTTTGTACTTTTTGATTATGTATTGGACAGTGGCAAAATGTATTTTAAAATTTTTTTTTGCTAATTTCGCGATAAGATTACGCTCTTCAACAATGAGATCTTTTACATCGAAGACAGTTTCTTTACGCTTACTCATCTTAACAATTGAAAACTATTTTAATACAAAAATACCAAAAAAGATAGTTCAACAGATACGGGGGCCCATCTCGATTGCAAGAAACTAACCGTATTTGAATAATTACAGGTTGCAAATTATGATTAAAACAGAAGAGACTACATTGTATGAACACTTTTGTGCATCTTTTTAATTTGTTTTTTCTGTATTTATCGTTATTTTTTTGACTTGAATGAAAATGTTTGTTTTTGTTTCATAATTAAAATGGAATTAAATATGTCTGGTACACAAATTTTTTGTTTTGCAATTTTTGTTTGGCGAATATATGAAATTTTGGATATGTATGAAGACTTTAGTCCTTGACTGTATGTATATCTAAGTTTGTCATTCCGTTTATAATTTCTATAATATTCCATAAAGTTCTGAGTTCTTATGCGCATAGCGAAATCGATTGACCAATGTCCGCCTATAAGTCTGCCTGTCCGTGTTCGGGTTGAAATCCAATTTGCCAAGGCAAACGATCAGATATACTTTCGAAAATTTTGCGTTTGAAAATAAGCAAAACGGTCTATGTCGTTCGAGGCAGTGGACAAAACACCACGCCTGCCTCTAATTTTTCCATATCAACTCGAACAAATTTAGTTTAGTAAGGTAACTCCAGTCAGAAAAACATCAAGTGAAAAAATTGGCGCTCTTCCATATTTTCCGAGTTATGTGCGTCTGAACTCTTTATAGAAAAGTACGATTGTGGACCAGAGTTTTGAAGAGAAAGAAAAGAAATAACTCAAAAATCTTGGTGCTTTTATAAAAACTTTTCAGTGTGTTAATCGTTTGTAATACGGAGAAACAGCAAATAAATTAGAGGAGCGAAACAAAATACATTTGGTTTTTATGTGTCAACTAAATAAATCTATCTATTAATAGACTCAAATTACATTTTAAATATTTTTGTGATTGAACAGAAGTTCTTCCAAATTACTGGGATCACAACAGAAAGGGTTGAGTGCATCTATTCTTTATCTAATTAAATTGTCAAGCCATTCAACATCTGCTGTTTGTCTTTAATTAATTTTATTATATATAACATTAAAGAGTATTAATTGTTAATAGATTTAAAAAAACGTCATCATTTCCCATAAATTAAATAAAAAACGCGTGCTTCAACTTCCGACCGAAATGCAACGAAATGATAGTGGCTACAAAAAAAATGTTACATGCTATTTGACAAAATACAATAGAAGATCTTTCATCAAGAAAAAATCAAATACCCACAAAACAACAATCATTGAATGAAAAAAAGAAAAAAAAAAACTTCTAGTGGCGCTACACAAATAACACAAACACAATGCTGTTCATTAAATCTGTTTTTTTATTTATTTTTTCTGAACTATTAAAGCTTATCTAACGCTCTAATGCAATTCCGTTGAAATTGTATAAACACAAACAACAAAACAATCTAATGCTTACGAATGCATAAGTGTCTACAGAAATAAATAAACAATTATAAACGTCATGCTAAACCGCATCTTTATGGGACGCAAACACAACAGTCTTTTGGACAACATTCTTACACTCGTGCAGCAAAAGATACGAAAAAAAGGATGAATGTATGAATAAATATATCATGCGCATGCGTACGCTTTCTCGTATTCCGATTGCACACACATACACACATAAATTTACTACCGTGTTTTCCATGCTAATCGTCGTCGTCATGAGGTTAATGAAAATGTTGGCACTCTAAGTCAAGTGCTTCCAACTGAAACGAAACAAAACTCTCAAAAATTGTGTGGCTTTGGCGCCATGGGCGCCAAAATTAAATCATCCACTAAATTCTATTAAAATATAAAATTATATTTAACGAAATTAAGAGCATAAAGTATTTTATATTTTGTGTAAAATGAACAAATACTCACCCAGTGAATGAGTGGTATAGGAAGGAGAGTATGGAGGTTTATTTTTACTTATATGTTTGTATGTATGTATAACATGCAAAGTCATCCCATGTGCATTAACGGAGATTTGGTAAATTAAAATTTTAATTCTTTTCATTTACTTAGACTTGTGATTTAAATATTTGAAAATTATTATTGAGTGGGAAGTGAGAAAGAAAACAGATAAACAAAAAATTTACAATTCTACAAATATTTTAGACCATAAACTTAAAAAAACCCCGATCGTATGCATATATGTATATAAATATAATCCTAAAAAGAGCAGATGTATTAAACTAATTGTACATAATTTAAAGGGTGACTTAACTATAAATTATAGCTATTTCTTTATTAATTCTTATAAAAATTAATCACCATTTTATTTAAAAAATTGCTTTTTATTTGTGTATTTTATTAGTACTATATAGCTCATCAGTGGATTCTACCCAAATTTTCTATAAAAAACTTAAGCCCTAGCGAAATGGCCATATGGATATGCCAGTAATTTCCTTTGTAGTTTTTAATAATAAATATTTCGTGAGAATATCATGAAATATTTGTATTTTTAAAGGAATCAAACACGATTAAAGTAAATTAGCATTAACAAGATTTCTAATAATTAATTTTGATATTGATATTTATATATCGATGTCTTAATATAAAAAACGAATAAATTAATTTTTTGTTACTTTACAGGAGAATAAAAAAACCTAATAAAATCCTAAAAATTTTAGATACAATTTTGTAATAAAAAAGCAACACAATTTTTTATAATTTGCATTTAAATTTTTGTTGTATCTAAAATTTTTAGGATTTTGAAGTTACAATAAATTGACTTAGGCCTTTTTTATATTAAGCTTTCGATATAGTCTAAATGAAAATGTAATTTTTTCATAAAGTTAACAGTTCCTTTTCTTTTGGAAAAAATTTTCTGTTTTATCATTCGGCATCATATTGTTAAGAGATTATCCTTTTTAAATGAAGATTTTTGCATTGCATTCGTATCTGCCCTCTGTAGTCAAAAATCTAAGGCTGAAGGTTGAACATCACCAATATATCTTAAGTGTTTGATCAAGCATTCGGAAGCATTTCCCGTTTTCATTTTCTAAAAAAAGTGAATTGGGACATTAGCATAATATAATAAATAATATTATAAAAATTCCCAAAATAATTTTATAAATAAAAATTATATGCAATTGCTTGTGCAAACTGTTAGCATCACTGTTATGTTTTTTCTTCTTCTTGAGAAATTAAAAAAAAAAAATAACTGCACCTTACGTCTGCATTAAGAATCGGTATGTAACCAACCTAATGCAGAAGAGAATGCAAGCAAAAATAAAAACGAGGTTTGTTAGTAATTTTTTTAAAGCCCTAACATTTCTGTTTTGGATTCTAAAATAACTCTTATGTTGTTTTTGAAGTTTTTATACTTAAAGGAAATGTTTTTGGCTTTTCTAAAAATTTTTATAAAGATTTCCTGATGAGCTGGCTTTAGCAACCGGCGAAATACGGATAGATACCTGCTATTGCAAACCATCAAATAAATTGCAATTTTATGGGATATTAGCACAATATAATAATCTACAGCCTTAGTCGCATATTAAACCATTTTAGAGGATCTAACATATAAATCGTATCGCTAGTATTGCTCTTTCTTTTGTATTTTCTGCAGTTTTTTAATTGTTGGTGTAAACAGCATAATATCGGATAATTAAAAAGTTGATCCATATTCAAAATGTGGTCTTAGGGTGTGCGCTAGGAAGGTATATTACTAAGATTTGCTGCCATTTTAGTAAACATTAATTAGCCTTAACAGTTCATATTTGGCAGACGTGAAGTGAACAGGTGGCAAATTGACTATAAAAAAATTTTCGATGAACCAACGTGTTTAAATCGGTAAAATATTTTTATCAAAATCAATCATCGATTATTGAGACGATGTGAAAGTTACGTGAAATTTTTGTGAAGTGAATGATTTCGAAGAAAAAGCGGCTGTAGGTGATAGGCCAAAGCATGGACCACATCGTGCTGCAATATCGGCTGAAAACATTGCTGTTGCTCAAAAAAGTGTACAAAACAATCCATCAAGCGCAATTCGACACCGTGTTCAGGAGCTTGGTCTTCAAAGAACAAATTTAGAACCCAATTTTGCACAAGGATTTGCATTTGTTTCCATTTAAGATTCAGTTGACATAAGAGCTTCTTCCACAAGACTATATACTCCCCGCTGTACATATGCCAATGGGATGTTACAGCTCGCCCATGACAACCCCGATTTTCATGAAAAAATGATAATGAATGACGAGGCACATTTTCATTTAGATGGATATGTGAATAAGCAGAATAGTTGGTTCAGGGCAATGGAAAACCCTTAAATTATTTATCAGTCACCTTTGCATCCGTTAAAAGAGACAGTCTGGTGTGCGATTTGATCAGAAGGAAGCATTAGACCTAACTTCTTTGAAAATGAAAACAGTAATTGTGAATGGGGCGCGATTTCGTGATCTGATTGAAAACTTTTTAACGACACAACTGCATGCTTTTGGCTTGATTAACATGTGATATCAATAAGACAGTGCCACAGCAATCAGGCTTACAATGGAATTGCTGGGAGACCTCTTTTCACAATAAGTTATTTCAAGAAATGGTGATGTTGATAGGCCTCTCCGGTCGCCATTAAATAAAACATTTATCAATATAAGATCCATTCTCTTTCATTTAATTAAAAATTATAAACAAAAAAACAAAGTAGTATAACTTCCCGGCGTACAGTGTGTATTTTTTGCACATATTTTTTCACCACAAAAACTTAAAACGGGGTATTTCTAAGTTTGTCAAATATCCATTTTCAACCCCAAAAGGTAAACACATATTTTCTGAGTTCTTATGCATAGCGAAGTCGTCTGTCTGTTCGTCAGTGATCGGGTTGAATTTACCTTTGCCAAGGCACTAGATGCGCTAGAGATAATTTAAATACCTCAATCGATCAAACATCGTTTCGAAAATTCTGCTTTGTTCTTCGAGGCAGCAGAAAAAACACCACTGCTGCCTCTAATTTTTTCATATCATTTGGATTAAATCTAATTTCGTGAACTAAATCATTAAAAAAATGAATATACGGGGCAATGCCGAATATAGTACTCTTACTTGCTTATATTATCATAACATAATTCTTCCGTATCCGTTTCAGTAAATATCAAAGTGTCATCTGCATATTGTACCATTTTACATTTCTCACAAATACTTTTCCTATCGCTGCTAAGTTTTAACCTTGTGGTATTTCAAAGTCATTTTCTATTGCATTTGATATTAGCTTTTAAACATTTGTTAACTGCATTCGTTGAGTTAAGTATAACTGAAACCATTTCAGTTCTGTGTCTTAAACAACGTATTTAATAAAGTCTTACAATAAGATATGTTGTTCGATGGTTTCAAATACTCTTTTGAAATGAAGGAAAATTGCTTATATTTTATTTTTCTTCTTTCTATATTTCCATCTATTTAAAATAAAATTTAAAAGAAAGTTATTTTAATTAAAATTTCCTTAATTGTATTTAAATATTATTCTATTCATTCCTAAATACTCGCAAATTAACATTTAATAATTGTAACGCGCTTACAAAAGACAATTAAAAAAAAAAATTCGAAGAAAATGCCTGCAGTACTTAAAAAAAACAAAAATCAACAGGCAGGAATAAAAAACTCAAATAAAAAATTTCAAGTACACACTTTAGTAGCACTAGAACATTGTCATTTCCAAGTTTAGCACTTAAGTGTATTTAAATAAAAGAACTTGATTGAGACAGAGAAGGAAGAATTATGTCTGAAAATGTAAAACGTAATGTGATTACTCATTTAGGCTTTTAGCCAGTTACGCACTTCACTTCAGTTGTAAAGAAAACTATTAAGAAAAAATTAAACAAAAAACTTACACAAAACACACGCAGACATTCGCAAAGACGCATGAATCTTTAAAAAAAATACTTTCCATTGTCTGCTCCTGAGGTACTTGTACTTTGTTAATGATTTTATTTTACTTTTTCATGGCTTTCATGTTTATTTATGATAATTTAAGAGCAAACAATTATAAATTCTTTTCTTGTTATATTCAATAATCACCAGCATCGTCGTCATCACAATAATCGACAGTGGCTTGAATAAATAACAAAATCTGAAGTGTTATATTGTGCTACTTCTCAAAATAAGAAGATCTTTTAAGGACTAGAATTTTTAAGAAGATTTTAAATAAATGGAAAAAAATTAAAATGGCATAAAAGTCATCAGTAATAAAAAAAACCCCATTGACGTTTAGTTATGTAAAATAGTTGTTAAATAAATTTAATTAAAACAAATATTAATAGTTTTTTTTTTTTTTAATTTAAATCTTAAATGTTTTTTAAAATTATTTCTTAAGCATTTCACACGTTTTTCAACACGCAAAGAAAAAATATGGTTGAGGTAACCATAATCTGAGAGCAACATACTATGGTTTCATTATATGGTTGCTAACAAAACATAGTATTGTTACATTTGCAACCATATTGTTGTTTCAATCAACATTAATTATGTTCAAATATAAACATTAAATGGTTAAATTTGAATATAATAATATGGCTGAAAATGTCATGTTATATAATTAAATTATAAAATAGTCTCGTAGGTGAAAAATTTTCCTGATATAAAAATCTATTATTGTTTTATTCATTAACGATTTGTCATAAAAATTATTTAAAAACATAAACGCTTATATCGTAGAATACTAGAATCAGTTATTAAAAAATATTGTTTATAAGCCCAAATAAATGATTTCACAAATATGCTTCAAGCACAAAAATAAAGATTTATATGCTTACAATACATACATATTTACTTCAACTTTTTTTAAACGTTTTGGTTTCCTTTTTATTTGTTTTTATATTTTGCATATTATTTTTGATTATTTATTTTGTACATAAATTTTAATTTTTTTCACTTTCTTTAACAATAAAAAACAATTTCAAATTTTAGCTACCAGAAAAATTACTAAACTGTCAAGAACTAGAACAAAATATTTTTTAGCGCAAACATTATTCTGTTGATTTTAACCATACTTTGATTAATAATAATATATTATGATTAAATATTTTATATTATTTTTATTAAGTTATAAAACTTTGGTTGTGGTTGAAATTTTTTTAAGTTAAAACCAACCATGTTGCATTTTTTGTGCACATTAACCACATAATCGTTAAAAGTTAACAAAAAATGTTTATCGTGACTAAAGTTTTGTTGAAAACAACTATAATTGGTTTTCCGCAACCATACATTGTTACAAAGAACATACTATGGTTATTGTGACCATATCGCAACCATGTTTTTTTTCTGCGTGAACCGACTTCCAAAAAGGAAAGAGGCTATTAATTCGTCTGAAAGTTGTTTTTTTATGTTTTGCCTGCAGAACTCAGACATTTCTAAACCGATTTAGAAAATATTTTTAATTTGATAAATATGCACACAGATTGGTCCCATTGTAAAAATAGTTCATAATCTTAAAAATTAAAGGGTGTCCCCAAACAACATACATATTTTTTATTTATTTTTTTACATGAACACTTGCTTAAAATATAAAATGATTGCGTATAACTGTAGCTACCATTAACAAAAAGTAATACAAAAATTAATTTAAAAGTTAAAGGGTGTCCCTATAGGTAAAGTAAATTTATCTGTATGGGCCTAACTTTTGAACTGTTATAGACAAACGCTTGCAAATTGGATAGAATGTCGATTGCTTTTATAGTAACATGTAATAATACAGTATAACAGTATAATATTTACTGGCGCAACAAATCCAATTAACTTAATACAAATAATATTGTTGTAATTTTCCAATTTCGCAAAACACCTTAACACACATGGACACGAACCAAGGGAAATAGATGAATGTATGACAGTATTACACCCAAGTAAAAAAGGACGATGACTAGACATTCTTGAAAACATGGAAATTTACAAAACACGAACGTTTAACAGAGACATTATTAACGAACAGGTAAACACAACCTCTGACACGATTTTTATACCACTAAAATTACTAAAACACTCTTACAAATGAAAAACACCCACAGACGGTCACACTTACCTATCCAATAATAAAAGACCCAAATATTAAACTATTTACCCCAATAAACAGGACAGATATCAGGCAATCTGCATAATACCATACCTGCATAGTACCATTTAAACGGATAAAAATTACCTAAACCCACCACCTTTTATTCTTAACACTATCTATTATTAACACTATCTATTCTTAACACTATCTATTCTTAACACTATCTCTTCAGTTTTAACAAATACGTGGCTTGAAAATGATGTTATCACATCGAAAGCGCTCGCCGAACATCCAAAGTACACAGCCAGTGACGACGGTTATTACCGAAAATTATAACAACAGTTTAATATATACTGGCGGAATCAACCCAATTAATTTAATAACAAATAATATTATTTAAAATTATAAAGTAAAGGGTACCCCAATAGTTTATTTAATTACATGTACCCAGACGCATAAAATTAGCAAACAAACCTGTATTGCTAAATCCGCTATAAGAACAAGTACAAAATTTGGATTTGGAAGTTAAAGGGTGTCCCAATAGTTGATGTATTTTCAAATATGTTGCCTATCTTTTAAATCGTTAAAGACAAACGCTTGCCAATAAAAATTATATATTAAAGGGTGCCCTAATTGTTAATGTAATTTGATGAATGTTGAATTGCTCTTGAACCGTTATAGACAGACAGATAAAATCCTTTTTGAAGTCGGTTTTTTGTTTTGCAAGAATTATTCATTCATACAAGATGTCGCTTTTCATCGTTACATTCTCTAGCATTTATTTATTAGCATTTAGATTTTACATCCTCATAAAAAATCCGCGATAAAACACCTTTTAATTATTTGTCTACACGATTCACAGCGGTATTTAACAGGAAATCCCCAAGCACCTACACTGCTTCAGCAAATGTTTGTGAAAAGTTATTTTTTCAATATTTTTATTTTATATTTTATAAAATGACGGTGTAAAAAATATGTTTAAATAATAACACACTATTACTTAGCCTTTGAAGAAATAAAAACGTATATATGAATTAATCTATACTCAGGATTATAATGATAAGTATTTTTATCGCATTATGAAAAATTGTATGGTGCTTTGGAAAAATTAGCAATAAAATTTGAACTTTAAAACTTGCTATGTTGAAATGAACTCTTTTCTTGGTGGTAGCGATGGCGAATTCGATCATTTTCGCCATTAGCCCGAATGTCAAACTACATATAAAAAAGGTATACAGGGTTTTTAATATATGGAGTTTGACAGTTAGGCTACTGGCGAAAAGCAATAAATTCGCTGTCGCTACCACTTAATAATTGATTCGCTTTGAGAAAAACAATATCATGATATTATTACTATTTATTTATTCAAAATGGCTCAAGGGCATTCAGCTGTCACTTGTATAATATTAATATTTTTTAAGAAGTATTGTTTTGAGATATACGTTATTATAATATTGTTTGGGGTTACCGGGTTTTTACTTGAGGGCCTTTCTAGGCACTGTATTATATATTATAGCCTTGCTTACTGAAGGCTCTACTCCAGGCACGTATTTTCTAATCGAAAGAGTAATTCAGGAGATAACATATTCAAAACATTAGGAGAGGTCCAATCTATCAAGTCTGTAACCCAATTCTGTCACAAAGCCGGTATTTTTCCTCGGTTTTTTCCTTCTAACTCATTTTTAAAAGAATTTTTTTCTGCAACTCCGCATAGCAACAAAAGTTTACTATAAATGATTTAATATTTAATTTAATTTGATGATAGAATTTTACAACAGGTATTTAATTACCGCTTAGAATGACCGCAGGTAATAAAGTCTTTGGTTACAAATTACTGAGTATTTTATTATGTGAGATATAACGTAATATTTTAATTGCGATTAAGTTTCATAACGTGAATGAGACTTTTTTCCTTTTAGAGGCAACAGAGTTACTTTTCCCCTGAATATATTGAAAAAGTAGATCTTTAAAATCGAATTTTGTTAAGATCGGTTAAGGTACATGAAATTGCGCGTTTGTCCTCACTCGCCCTTCCATTCCTTTTTTCTCAAAATAAACAGATTATATTCTACCTTCTACATAAATATCAATCTGTATTAAAAAAACTTTATTAAAATCGTTACAGATCTAAATGCCAATTTTTTCCTTGTGTTTCATCTAGTTTTTAGTTCTGATAACAGATGTAAATTAGAGCCGGTTCATGTATTGAATTTTATTAAAATTGATTAGCCGAAATTGAACATCCTGGTACGCTATTCGAAAATATTAATACCTTATTTTACCATGATGACAAATATCTACTCGTATTTAAAATTTCATTAAAATTTGTTCAGTCGTTTAAGCTTGATTAAGCACTCTCAAACAAACAAATAAATAAACAAACTTATAAAGTTTACAATATAAAAATATTGATTTACTTTAATTGTGCTTGATTCCTTCTTAACGTATTTGCATGTGAACGTTGCTTATTTGTAAAAATTAGTTAAAATTATTATTTTTATACCCTTCACCACAAAAAGTGGAAGTTGTAAATACAATATTCATTTCCGAACCCATAAAGTGTGTATATGCTGACTTCTTTTGCATAGCGAAGGCGATTGAGGGATTTTCGTCTGTCCATTCGTGTTAGTGTTGAAATCAAGTTTGCTGAGCCAAACTTCATTTCACGAAAAAAATAAAATAAAAAAATAAATGTCAATCAATCAGATATAGTGTCAAAAGAGGTGCTATTGTCCTTCGAGGCAGCAGGCAGAACACCACGCCTACCTCTAATCTTTTCCACTCAAAAAAAAATAAATGGGGCCATAGATAATTAAAAAATAAAATAAAACATCTAGTGAAAACATTGGTGCTCGCCCATATTTACCGAGTTACGGGGCTCTGAAATTTTCAATTTTTTTTTTAATATCAATATGAATATAATTTTAAAGCTTTTGAAGAGATCTTTAAGGAAATACTAATACTTTAAAAAAATTTTATTTTTAATTATTTTTAAAATTTAACCCATTAAAAGCCGACTTCATTTTTATGTAAAATTATATATAAGCACTACCAAAATTTTTTTTTAATTTTTGAATTCTCAGTCACCCCAATATCTACTTTTTGATGGGAGTTACTTTTTTGAACTATAGATTCACATAGATGGTGAAGAAGGGTTTATAAGATTCGGCATAGCTGAATATAGCCCTCTCACTTGTTTTTAGTAACACTTTTAAAACATATAAGTGGTTTCCAATTTTTTAAAAATAATTAATTTCATAAAATATTCCCGTGATTTAATTTAATAATTTTTATTTCTATGGATTTTCGGTTGAAATTTAGATGTTACGAACGAAGAAGAGTAATGAAAACTGAAAATCTATGAGCCGAAGTAAGTTGTCAGCTGTCAAGTGTAGACTGAAACACAATTACTTTTCCTCTAGTCGGTATTTAGTTGCGCCCTGCACCGATCAGCTTGCGTAGTATCACTCCGTTACAATTTTGATTACCTCTACTTCATTATTTAAAAATGTTATAAATTTTTTCAATTATTCTTTAATCAAGTTTTGGCGAGTATATTTATCCATAGCCATACGAGTACAAGTTCCTTAGGGCCGCTCAATATAAATTTTCTTTGTGTGTAATCTTTTCTCTGTATTAATTTTGCATTTACAACTTTCAAACTCAACAGCATTAAAAGATGTTTTTTTTCTTCCTATTTTTTTTGCACAGCTTGTTTTCTTTCAGT
This sequence comes from Gymnosoma rotundatum, assembly GCA_916610165.2. Classification (NCBI taxonomy): domain Eukaryota; kingdom Metazoa; phylum Arthropoda; class Insecta; order Diptera; family Tachinidae; genus Gymnosoma; species Gymnosoma rotundatum. The sequence goes on from OU744338.1 coordinate 40,056,805, forward strand.
CCAGTATTTAATAGCCTGTGGTGTTTATATTTGAATAACGTTGTTGATTTTGTTGTAAACGTTCGCATTACCATACCACATAAAATAAAATATACGAGTAAATGCATGGCACTGTAAGTAGTTGTTATGATTTTTGTTTTGGCTGTTGTTTTTATGTTGACCATGTTGGATGTTGGGGCTGCTGTTTTTTGTTGTTGTTGTTGGTTGACTTTAAACAGTAAAGCTGAGAATTAAATACTTTATCCGCAATTTTCATAAGCTTCCTCCTTTTGTGGGTAAAATATTTTACATGGTAAGTGCTGCGATGTTGTACATGTTGTTATTGTTGTTGTTGTTGCAGACAGAAGCCCACTTGATTGTCAATAATCGTTTAATTTTTATTTATACATATTATTGGTTTATATTTGCCTGTTCTTTTATTTTTATTTATTCACAATCCAGTCACTTGCAATGAAGTTTATATAAAAAATTTTCGATTTAATGGATTTGGAATTATGTGTGAAATTATAAAGAGATAATGTTGAGCAGTTGTTGCTATAATTTTAAGTTTTTTTTTCGTTTTAAGAGCAAGACACTTAAGATCATAATTGTTGTGTGTATTGAAATTTTTGCACCTTTATAATTATTAGAAAATTATAGATTTTTTCAAAATATGCACTGGTCTGACTTGTGCAAAAATTCAGGGCTCTACGGGTGAAAATTCTCCATTTCAACACTCCACCGATTGTAGTTCTTTAGGTCCCCGATTATAATAATTCGCTTTGCCACGCGGGTACCACGCCGACTATTCCAATCCAGTTTGTGTTGGGCTAAACAATGCTTACTAATATGGGAGTAACTGGTGGTCTACCTTTACAGTTCTCTAGTTACAGAACGCCGCCTATTATTCTAATCCAGCCAGATTCTCGCTACATAATGCAAATTGATAAGAAAGTTATTTAAACAAAGTTTCAACTAGCACGATGATAAATATTAACATTGTATGGAAAGTGACACGCCCACGTTAAATATCAAATAAATAAGTATTCTATTTTATCCGCCACACATATATGAGATAACACACTTTTAAAATTCCGGTAAGATTGTTTCACTGGTGTAGGCGGCTATAGCTTTTACGACAAACAAACAAACAAATACATATTGTGTCTCATTTACTCCTAGAACGTCATAACTCAAAAAAATTCACATCGAGATAATCGCAGTTGAAGCTTTTGATTCGTTCTCACTATCTAGAAAAATAACAGACTGCTTAAGTTCCCACAACAATTAGATAAATTATATATAAATAAAAAAATCCATTTAAGTAAACTTTCATCATGTATATATTAAAGGGAGGTCTTGGACAAACTTGTGGGAATTATGACATTATTGCTGTTAAAATATATCTGTGTTATAAACTAAAATGTATCGTTATTTATGAAAAGAAGAACAGAGTTTTACTTAATAAAATTTTACATCAACGCAGCCATAACACAAAAAATACATTACAATACAATACAAAATACAGTCACAAAACGAAATGTGACGATGTTTTAGAAAACGATATGATTTTTACGTTATGAAGTTCACTCCACAACTCAAACGTGTCGTTCTTTTTGGCAAAGTTTCCAAAAATGAAATGAATTAACGTCTTGTGGAAAATACAAAAGACGTAATGATGAAACGTGTACACAATATAAAGCATGAAATGGTGAACAATTCTGTATAAATAACTCTAAAATTTGAAATATTGAGTTATGACGTTGTATTAGTAAATGAGCGATATATAGAAGATAGATTTATGCTACGCTTTACGTATGATGATATTTTTTTCCTTTTGCATTAATGTATATCATCTATCTAATTCACAATGAAATCCAATCCAATCCGACCTCATAAAGTATATATATTCTGACTTCTTATGCAACTTGATTTAAAAAAATAATAATAAATATGTCAATTGATCAGATATATTGTCGGAAAAGCTGCTATTGGAAGTCAGCATGATCGGTCCATGTCCTTCGTGCCAGCAGGCAAATCACCACGCCCACCTTTAATTTTTTCATGTCATTTGGAACAATAAAGTAACTCCAATCAAAAAAATAAATATATTGGACGATAGAGAATTTAAAAATAGGAAAAAAAAACATGAAGTGAAAAAATCGTCCCTCTCTTATATTTTCCGAGTTACGGGGCTCTGAAATTTCCAAATTTTTTGAAATATCAATATGGGTACCATTTTAAAGCTTTTGAATTTGCTTAACACATTAATAGATGACGGCATTTTTATGTAAAATAATATATATGCAGAATCAAAATTTTTTATTTTTTAATTCTCTGTCACATTAGCTTTTTTGATAGGAGTTACTTCACTAAACTTAATTTATATAAATGGTGAAGGGTATATAAGATTGGCCGAACATAGTATTCTTACTTGTTGTTTTTTTTTTTTAAGAATTAAATATTTGTTAATAAAAACAAATAAATTGTCAAAAAATGTGAAAAATATAACTTCTGTATTTTTCCCTTGTTTTATTGTTTTCTTTATTAATAAATTTATCTTCTTTTTGTTTTTGTTAAATTGTTTTCTTTATTAATAAATTTATCTTCTATTTTTTTTTCAATCTGTTCATTTTTGTACTGCAGTAAAATTTAGGTGACAAAATACTCAAAACTTTTTTTAAATATTTAATTAAGTTGAAAATAAAAACAAAAACGTTAAGAAAAATAGAGATAAAATTTAATTTATTTAATGTATGCGTATCTTTTGTTGCTTCATTGCTAATAACAAATTAAGCTTTTTCACATCTTTTTGTAGCTACTGCATTAAGCAGTTGGTTGGTTGGTCGGTTGGTCGGCTGTCAGAGAGTTTGGTTGGTGGCATCTGTATCATTTAAATAAATACAAACACATTTCAACATTTTTGTTTGGCAAAGTAAGCGTTAATACGAAATACTGGGTATAACTGATATGAATCTTTATTATTTTTTACCACAACCATTTTAATCTTAATTATTTATTTGTTTTTCTCGAAAAAAATTCCATTTTTATTTGTACAAGTACATGTGCATCAACCATTTAAATACCTTTAATTATGATAATTTACACTTGTTTCATTTTTGAATATTTCCTGCAGCACCAGTAATATTTTTGTGATAAAAAAAAAATTGGATGTTAACGTTATTTGCTGTTACGTTAAATTTTGTTGGGGGTTGATACGTGCGGGAATTTTAATTTCATTTTGTTTAATTTTATTTATTTAAGCATGAGATTAAATAAACAAACAACACATTTGCCATGTAAATGATATTAATTAAACACAACGATAAGGCGTTACAACATTCATAGTAATATGATAAAATATATCTAAAGCAATACCGCAATTAACAAGTATGTAATAAAGATTTATATACATATCTACTCATATAAATATTTCAAACGATTGAAACAAAATAATTCACAATAACGATTTCTATCAAAGATAAAACTAAAAACATATTGGCCCATATTCATAGTTATAGAATAAAGTCGACTCTGGCTAAAGTATACTCTAAAATAAAAAGTTCTTATTATCTTTTTTGCTTCCATAGTCAAGAATAAAGTATACTTTAAGTTTAGCCGCCTTCCACTAGGTGTCAACTGTAATTTGATAAATGTTCTCATACAATTTCTAAACAAGCATTAGAAAAAAGTAACCTTGTTTTTATTTTGTTCACTTTGGCATAAAAATCAGATATAGAGTATTTTGTTCTCAAACCAAAAAAAAAAAAAAAATTTTGAAAAAATGAGTTAAAAACAGCTTTAGGTAGTTTTAAATTTAGAGTTAACTTCAATGCCAAGAGTATATTTTAAATTGTCTATGAATGAGTTAGAGTCGACTCTAAAGTAAAACCTACTTTAGTTCCCTTAAAGTATACTTTATTTTAACTATGAATATGGGCCATTGTTTTTGAAATTTTCAAATTATAAAAAAATCTGAATATTTATTATATCGCAGCTTTAAAATGTCTATCAAACATAACAAATGATTTTACTAATACCTAACTTTACTTTTACAATTATATTGCAAATAGGGGAGAAATAAATAAAGCCAACTATTGTAAAAGGGTGTATCTAAGTTTGTCATTCCGTGTGTAATTTCTAAGATATACATATGCGTCCCTATAAGGTATATTCTGAGTTCTTATGTATAGCAAAGTCGATTGAGCGATGTCCGTCTGTTCTTCCGTGTTCGGGTTGAAATCAAGTTTGCTGAGGCACTAGATCAGATAGAGAAAATATAAATAGCCTAAGCGATCAGGCAAAGCTTTAAAAATTTTGCTGTTCAAAATCAGCAAGATCGGTCAATGTTTTTCGAGGCAGCGGGCAAAACACCACACCTGCCTCTAATTTGTACATATTATTTGGAACAAATCTAGTTTAGTAAATTAATTCCAATAAAAAAAAATATAAATGGGGCGATAAAGAATTAAAAAATAAAATATCATGTGAAAAAATTGACGCTCGCCCATATTTTCCGCATTCTGGGCCTTTGAACTTTTCATAGAAAAGTAGGATTTTGAGTTATGGGTATCATTTAAAACCTTTTTTAAAGAGATCTTTAAGGAACTACTAAAATTTAAAAAATGCTTAATCCATTAAGAGCCGTTCACATTTTTATGTAAAATTTTAAATAGTGCTTAATTGTTTTCTTAAATTTAATTCTCTGTTACCCCAATATTTGTTTATTTAATTGGAGTTATTTCACTGAATTAGATTTACACAGAAGGTGAAGGGTATATAAGATTCGGCATAGCCGAATATAGCACTCTTACTTGTTTAATTAAAAAAAGTAACTGCAGTATTCATTAAATATATTTGAAATGTATTTCAAAACAAATTTGCATGGATCGTTTCTGCTTTGCCTCTGCTTAATTTCATTAATATATCTTCAGTGGTTCATGAGATACCTAACTACGTCCAAAACAAATCGTTTTCTAACCACTGTGCACTGTGAGATTATGTCGTTAGATCTGTCAAAAATGGCGTGTGCGTGTGTGTAATAAATTGAAATATGCGACAGATTGTTTGTAAGGCCACTGTCACAAAGTTTCTTAAAAAAATAGTTGTGTGACACACTGGTACCTGAACACAATTTTTCTTGTGCTCTTTTTAACTAGAACTAAACTAAAAAAAAAATATTAAATTAGATTTTCTTGTGAATGACTTCTCTAATTGTATGCGTCTATATACAATTTGAAATTTATATATTTTTGTTTTTGGAGGATGAGGATTTTACAAATATTTACAGCTTTTTCGAAAGTGAGTGTAAGTTCCAGAAATCAAGAAGAATTTTTACTTATCTTTCATACTCTCGAGTGTTGGATCAATTAGAGTAATTTATGAAAAAAAAATCAAATGAAATAAATCCCAAAATTCCCAAATCATGCATAGAAAATCCCAAGAAGAAAAAATGTTGCCATGGATCGACAATCAGGAATTACAGAGGAGGTAATCGTTTTGAAACAAGAAATAACTGTTTTTTTTTTATTTTAATTTTATATTTTTGCGCCAATTCAGGATTAAATCTGTAAAATAAATTGTCAGAAAAAAATATCCAAACGTAGATAGGATACGTAGAGACGAAAAATTAATTAAAAATATATGGGATTAAGTTTTAGTTTTTCTCTAGGCGGATTAGATATTTTCAAAATTAAACGAGACCGAAAAAATAATTTAGCACTAGAGTCAATGATTTATTTTTATAAATTATTGCCAATAAACTAATCCAATCGCTTTTTATAAGAACACAAGCTATAACCTTCAACTGACTACTGTTATCGGGGGTATAACTTGTTTAACTAAAATTTTTGGAGAAAAAAAAGATCTATCTATTACTCAGTGATTTTAAATCTATACTTTCTACTCACAATTTGTGCAGTGAAAAAGTAGACATATTTTCATTTATTTATCTTTCTAATAATTATAAAATTAATTATATTTCTTACAATATTTTCGCTGAAAAAAATACTATTTTTCACAGAGTAAGTAATGGTTTTTTTTTATTGATTTAATTCTTATTAAAATATTAACTTTGTTAATTTGTTGTACTTTATAAATAAAATTACTTTGCTTGCCTTTCTCTGAATAATATGAAAAGCTTAACTAGTTAGCTGCTGTAAACGCTATTTAATATGAAAGTTTCATTTATAAAGTAATCTTAGAAGGCCTAGTGGCTTTAATGGATAATTTCTAAAAATGAAGCTGCTGTATTACTAAAAGTAATTACTAACAGAATGGCTGCCTGTTTATAATGGCTGCTTATCAGTAAAAGTAATTTTGTGTTTTTTTTTTTTTACTTGACTACTGGACTTGATTTTAAACATTTTATCTCTGTTCTTTAATTGAAAAATATATTGTTTGCTCTTGACCGCAGTTTCAAAATTAATTCATCAAATCACTTAACCTCAACAAATTCTCTTTAAACTTAGAAAAAAAAGAACAGCTTGACCAGTTTAACATTGTGAAAGAAAGTGTTACTCATTTTTATAAAAAGTAATTTTTATTTATTTATTTTGTTTTACGATTTCAGTAATGGATAATGCATTTCGTAATTGATTGCTTTTTATATTATTTTTATCGCCAAGATAAAACGAAACATTGCTTGATTATTGTGTTAAAATTTCTGTTTTTATTTGTTGTGTCAAATGTCGTCTGCTGTCATTAGATTTAATGTCAAATAGTTTGACTCTAAAGCGATTGATGAAAAAGAGTTGTCAAAAGGTTTTTTTTAAGGATTAAGACATTGAGAAGTTTTTTTTTTAGTTTTTGTAATAAAATAAACGATTTGATGAGAAAATATTAAAGTATGACAACAAAACCAAAAATCAAATTTAGGCATATTTTTAAAATCTTTAATAAAATGTAGCACATATTGGTTTAATAAAAAAAAGTATGACAATATTTTAAAACATTACTCACCATGATGATTTAGTCTTAATAAGGAAAAGCTTGGGTGCAAACTGGAACTCGTTAGGAATGTATACTGTCGCCTTCCTAATTCCTCGTTAATATTTACGATGCTTTGTGTTTTATAGAAGGATAAAGCCAGAGCTTGCGGGAAATTATTTGAAATTCACAAAAAATCTGTATTAATTTGGAAATAAAAGGATGTCCCAATAGTTGTTGTAATTTGATAAACAGTTATAGCAGGACAGCTGAAACTTACAAGTGACATGTATTGCTGAGCCCCCTATAACCACAAGTTTATAAATTGAATTTACGAGGGCTGCTCTATATATTTCTGGCCTAATAGTGAAAATGCGAATATTTATAAACAAAAATGGTTTTATTGTTTTTCAAAGTATTCTCCAGCATGATTTATACACTTTTGCATTCGCTCAAACCAGTTGTCGAAGCACTTTTTCCACTCCGATTGAGACACCTCTAAAACATGGTTTTTGAACACTTCAACAGCTTCTTCTGGCGACGAAAATCATTGACCACCCATTTTTTTCTTGATGTGCGGAAACAAGAAGAAGTCATTAGGTGCCAAGTCAGGGCTGTACGGCGGATGACCCATTAATTCGACGTTTTGGCCGGTCAAAAACGTTCTGGTTTGAGCCGATGTGTGAGAGCTCGCATTGTCATGGTGAACAATGATTCGTCTTCTCTTGTTGGATTTTCGAAATTCTCCGATGACTTCAGGCAAACAAATTGTAGTGTACCACTCAGAAGTGACCGTCCTACGTAGCTCAGGCAGAACAGTCGCCACATGACCAGTTTTGCCGAAGAAACAGGCGACCATTTGCTTCGAAGTGCTTCTTTCACGTACAACTTTCGTTGGATTTTGCTCGTGCTTTGAAGACCCACACGGTCGATTGTTGTTTCGTTTCGGGCTCATACGAATAGATCCATGATTCGTCACCTGTGACGATCTTATAAACGTCTTTTGAAGCACCGCAATCGTATTTTTGCAACATTTCTTTGCACCAATCGACACAAGCCTTATTTTGAGCGACTTTCAAATTGTGCGGGATCCAACGAGAACAAACCTTTTTTACGGCCAGGTGTTCATGCGGTATCGAATGTATGCTGGTGGAAGAAATGTCCAAGGATGTCTCTATGTCTCGGTATGTCGCATGTCGATCTTGCATTATGAGTTCACGCACGGCATCAATGTTCTCTGGCACAACAACCGTTTTTGGACGACCTTCACGGAATTCGTCATTGAGCGAGCTTCGGCCACGATTAAATTCATTATACCATTTTTTCTATCATCAATGTTCTCTGGCACAACAGCCGGCTTTTTGGACGACCTTCACGGAATTCGTCTTTGAGCGAGCTTCGGCCACGATTAAATTCATTATACCAATTTTTCACAGTGCTATAGGATGGTGCTTCATCGCCATACAAAGATTTAAGTTCATCAATGCACTCTTGTCGTGATAATCCACGTCGAAAGTTGTGAAAAATTATGGCACAAAAATGTTCACGTTCATTGTTTTCTATATTAATTTTTTCAAGTCACTGTAAACAACACAAATAATGGTCGTACGTCAAAACGTTTTGTGTACGATTATGCTTAAAAATGACAAACTTTCCCATGGAAATGTCAGATTGCACTTGGCAGCACTCAGTGTTGCCAGGCCAGAAATATATATAGCAGCCCTCGTAGTAATTAAATGGTGTTCCCACAATTAATGTAATTTGACCTATATGATCGTATCTTTTAATTCGTTATATACAAACACTTGCAAATTAAACAGAATATCCACTACTTTGCTTGATATAGTAAGAAGTTTAAATATTTCAGACTGTAAATTAAAGGGTGTCATAATATTTGATGTATATGGCCAAACTGTTGGACCGTTATAGATAGACGGACGAAATTTGCAAGGAACCTGATTACTAAGTCTGCTACAACAGCAAGTGTAAAATATGAATTTCAAAATTAAAGGATGTCCCTATATTTGCTGTAATTTGAACTATATTGAACTGTTGAACAGTTGTAGACAGACGGTTCAAATTTTCATTTAGCTGTAGTGCTAAGTCTGCTATAGCAAGTATAAAGTTTGGAAATTGAATATAAGGGTGTCCCAATAGTTACTGTAATTTGACATATGTGGCCATACTTTTGAACCGTTATAGACAGACAAACGAAGTTTGTTTTGAAATCGGGTTTTTTCTGCCAGAATTATTTTTCAAAATTATTTTTTAAAATTTTCTATCAAAATTGTTTGCAACAGTAGCAACGAGAAAAATTACATGGGATGAAAATACAAAGTAAAAGTAAAAATTATTTTTGAAAAGCGTGAAATTTTCAAAAATAGAAAACTGCCACTCCACTTCACACTAATCTTTTGTTAAAGTGCTCGGTATACGACTGCGAGTGTTGACGTTAGTGATGAAGCTGAAGAAACCTCCTCCTGCAATTTTCGTGTCAGAAACAAAAAGTGGTGGAATCCACGCTCTTAACCCAGCAATACAATGGCGGTATTCTTTTATCGCATGAAAAGGAAAAACAAAAGAAGAATATTTAATATTTAATGAAAGCCAATACCAATTTGGATTAGAAATTCGCTTCAATGATTTTAAAGAATAAAAGGGCATTAATGAATAAAAAAAAAAAAAAAAGATTTTAATACGGCAAGTGATCTATTTCGCGTTTAATAGTTTTGCGCTTTGATCATTTTAAAAGCATGTAATGGAATTTGAAATTACAAAGGAAAATACATGTCGGTTCTTTTTCAACTGAGATAAGCCGGCTATTGATCTCACCTCATTTTCAAATAATTATACGAAATAGACAAATACACACAAACAAAGAGCAGAGAAGAAATGAAACAAACGTACCGACCCATCACCTCAACTAAACCAGAACATGATCTACAACATCCAATCATTATTGTTATCATTATCATCCCCTGACATAACTCTGACAGTATTTACCTGTGATCTATTACACTCACTCACACAACTACACTTTAACACTGAGTTGAGCTTAGAAATTTATATAAACTCGAGAGTTAAAAAAAAAAGTTAAAGAAATTTGTGTGAGTTTATGAATTGGGGAGGTTATGCCTGTTACACGTGCATAGCTACTGAATATTCTCTCTAAAATTTGTCTGCATTTCTTTTATGGAGATTATCTCTTTATCAGTCCTAATCTCAAGTAGTTAATAAAGTGGATCTTTTTGTTCTTTGACGGTTTCTATTGTTCTTAAACGTCGGCCTATTTCCTTTAACAGATCACCGATGCGTATGATCGTTTGTGGTGCTACCAGTTATGTTTTTCTCTCAAGAATGTTTATTTCTTAATCCTCGGAAAGTTAGGTGAGATGACCATAAAACAGGAACAGATAAGCAATGATGGCATTAAAAGTCTTCCGATAAAAAAAAAACAAATCAAACTAAAAATAAGTTTTTTTTATTAAAAAATCAAACAAATAATAATGATAATAATGTTTTCTTCAAAAAAAGCCGACAAAACATACAAAAGTCGAAATTAAAAAAAAAAAAAAAGAAACAATATTATTAAACTGGATAGAGATTATCAACATAAAGTTCTTCAGATCTAAGTGATGAAACGATTGTTTTACGTTTAATTGTTACAAAATCAGTATTGATTTCTTGGATGAACATTATTAATAAAACAAAATTTAAAGAAAAACTATATTGATTTTTAAAGCATCAAGTGTTTTTAATTATTAAAATATTTAAAATTTCTTCTCGCAAATAAATATTTCTATTGAGGTAATGTTACAAGTAATACTCGTATACGTAATCAAAAGTATTGAAAAGTTAGTTTCAGCCATCAGCAGTACGCAAAAGAAAAGACTTGAAGGCATTGTTGTACTATGGTCACGAAAACAACGTTATGTTTTCTGTAATTATGTTGTGTTAAAGTGCCAAACAAATTTGACCCGACTGCCCTTACGAAAGGAATAACTGTCATACTTTTCACACTTTTGGACATTAATGATCGTTACATTCTGATAAATCATCTTGAATTGATAGACGCTTAAATAACGCTAAATAATTATATAGATTTACTTCGAAATTCTGCCAACAACTCAATATTAAAATAATGTTTTGTAATGAGGCTCATTTCGGGCTTAACGAGCATATTAACCAGTGTTGCCAGAGAAAGATAGGAAAAAGTTACGGCCTTCCTATAAAAAAAAGTAACATTTTGACATTTTCCTTAAATAAATGGCAATTTAATGTATCTATATATATAAAAATGAATGTCTGTCTGTTTGTTTGTGCTTTATAGGAGGCCAAACCCTTGGACCGATCTTCCTGAAATTTTCACAGCATGTTACTGTGACTCTGGAAGGAATAATAGGCTATATGAAGTTTTAATTAGACAAAGGGGCGTGGTACCGCACATATAACCCAAAAATTTAAATCGCCATATTTTGGCCATTTTTTGACCAACGTCGACGATATTTGGTACATATGGTATTGGCATAATTAGGAATACGTACCAGGAGAAAAGTTAAATTTTAATTAAAAGAGGTTAAGAGGTCTCGCAAATCAAGTCTTTGTTGAAAATCGGGTTTTTCGTTTTTTTTTTTTTTTTTTTTTGTTTGACTCATAACTTCGTCAATAAGCACGTTGATTCGATTATTTGACCGAATATTTCTAAAGAAATTTCGCAAATTTTATTTCCATATACAAAAGCTTTAAGTTTTGGCAATATTTTTGTCCATTACGATTCCACATATTAAGTATTTTTGCAATTTTTAACAAATTCTGTAAAAAACGGTTTATTACTTTTCAAATTTATATGGAAGGTATAAAAACTAGTGACGCAATTTTGAAGACGGATAAGTTCTAAACAGTTAAGAAAAAGAAAAATGGAATTTAGTCCTACATTTCCCAAGTTACACTGGTGATACTTTTTTCTTTATAATTATTGTATATTTCCATAAATTTTTATAGCTGGGTCTTCAGGGTGTCTCCTGCGAATAGATAAAATATTATTTTATTTCAATTTAACCCGCCGTTAGATTGGATTTTTCCTAATATCTTTAAAGGTATAAAGATAAAAGCGGGTATAACTCAGGAACGGTAAGAACAAATTTAAAAATTGTTGTATTCATATTAATGAGAATTAATTTGTCTTTCAAAATGCATTATTAGTTTTTTTTTCGTTTCCATTGCAACTTAATAAGTTGTAAAGCGTTATTACAAAATTAACCCTTTGATGCGTGGCGTACATTATAATGTACGTCGATTTTATCGACCCGTAACTGGCTGAAATTTAAGCATATACGCAATTAATTTGCAGTTACAGGTTCATTGTGATGCTATTTTTTAATTTCTAAAGAGGTTTTAAGATTTCAATACAACTTGTGATCACTTTTATATATTTTGTCTAGTCATCATCGACACATCCCCTTTTATGTGAAAGTTTATTTTCAAATAAAAAAACAAAAAATTGAATTTTCTCGCGAGTTTTTTATTGATGAATTTTTAAATGTTTCTTTTATTTATGTACATATGTGTATTCAGAAATTTAAAATCAATAAAAAAATAAAATAAGGTGAAATAGTTTTTAGGTTGAAGCAGATTTTACAATAAAATGTACATCTTCAAAACCCACTTTAGTATAAAAACTTGTCCCCATAATTTTTTACACGTGTTCTTTGAAGCCTATTTAAGCTATAAAAACACTACATAGAATTCTTCTATATATTGTGTCAAAGGGTTAAAAAAAATTACGAATGAACAAACTCATCACCAAAACAAATATTTTTCACACAGGATTAAAGCTTGGATACTTTTGTTTAAAACTATTACCACAGGAGTGAAGAAACCCTCGGTTATTAACTAAGTTATGAGTAAAGTTAGAAAAAGAGCCGAAAATTTCAGGCATGAATACCTACTTAGTTTGTAACCGTGCTACATTCTTTAGGATGCGACCTCGAAACCCATTCCGAAAATTCTTTAAAAAAATCAAAAGTACTTTACCCTATAAGCTTTTAAATTTTTATTGAGCACCTATGAGAATCAGAAAAAAATTTTTTTGGGACACCTAAAGTATATAAACACTATGATTGTTCATTTTATCAGGGTTGTTTTACTGTTCCTAACATACTTAAGCATAAAATGAGCACCAAAAAAAAAAAAAACTCTTAGAAGAACGTACCTAGGGAGCTATTTCTGAGCATGCCTTAAAGTGGCTCACGCCATAACCCCTATATGACACGCAAATATGTGTATCATTTTAAATAAACTAAAAATTTTTGTCCAAACAATAAAGCAAAGACAAAGTGCCCGTGCATATAAATAAATTATCGTAGCGTTTTGTGATATTTTATTTTTCATCCTCTTTCAACTGTATAAAAGGGCCGAAAAAAAATCAGCCGTATACAGTAGAGAAAGGAAAATAGAATTACTGTTAGTTACTGTTGTTTTTGCTTAAACTTTGATTTTTGTCTTTGCTTTATTGTTTGGACAAAAATTTTTAGTTTATTTAAAATGTTTGTCAGAAGTTTCCTGAAGAGTTAAGTAAGCGGTAACGAAATGACCATCGAGACGTGCTTTAACCCTCAATAATCAATATCGGTAATTTAAATAATTATTCGGGAAAATAGCACGAAAAAAAAGATTTTATTTTAAAAACAAAAATTAATTTGTCAGTCGATCAGACATAGTGTCGAAAGTGGTGCTATTGAAAATTAGCACCATCGGTCCTTGTCCTTCGAGGCAGCACGCCTACCTCTAATTTTTTCATGTCATTTGAAACAATGAAGGAACTCCAATAAAAAAAATAAATATATGGGGCCATAGATAATTAAAAAATAAGAAAAATAAAACACTAAGTGACAAAATTGGCGCACGCCGATTTTTTTCGAGTTACGGGGCTATGAAATATTCAAATTTTTTCAATTATCAATATGAGTATCCTTTTAAAGCTTTTAAAGAAATTTTTAAGGAAATACTAAAATTTTTCAAAATGCTTAACTCCATAAGAGCCGATGGCATTTTTATGAAAAATTATATATATGCAGGAGCAAATTTTTCTTTAAGTTTCGGTCATACCAATATTTGCGAGTTACTCCACTAAACTATATATACATATATGGTGAAGGGTTTATAAGATTCGGCCTAGCCGAATATAGCACTCTTACTTGTTTCTACTTAATTAGTTCAGGTTAATTTATTTCACAAAAAAACTTTTTTTGGAAGATTTTTTGTTTCAATGATACACATATTTGTGTATCATGCCGTGTGCCATTTAAAGGCATACTCGGAAATAGCTTCCTAGGTGCGTGCTTCTAAGAGTCTTTTTTTTTTGGTGCTTATTTAATGGTTAAATAGATTAGCAGCAGTAAAACAACCCTGATACAATAAACAATTATAGTGTTTAGAAAATTTTCCACAAAAATTATACATATACACTATATCTACACACCATCACACTTTTTCATAATACTTAGGTATTTTGACAAATTTTAATACTCAGCATTATAGTGCAAAACGGGCTCAAAAATATAAAAAAAATTTGTTGCTGTAAAGTTTTTAAAAGACTTTCACCATAAAGTGGTTTAACCCTTTCGGGACTACTGGGATAATACGTCCCAGCAATTTTCAAACTGTCTTTTTTCTTTATTTTCAACGCAATCGCCAGGGAGGTAGAACTCTCAAACGTCCAAAAACGGATAGCCTTAATATTGGAGACCACTTGCCAGTAGAGCAAGAGAAGCGTTGTCGCTGTGTCCGCTGTTCTTCACTTTGCATAGAAAAGCGAACAAAGATGATATGCTCAGGTTGTAACAACGCCTTATGTTAAAAGTGTTTTGGGCCATTCCACAAATAAATACCTAATTACATTCCTAAAATGTTAAAAATAAATGTAAACTTTTATCTCAATCTAATAATATATATATTTTAGTTGTCTTTTTAATTTCGAATCGCTCTTCGAGAACACTGATTGTGATTTTATGGCCGATGAAAACACTTGTTGGGATTATATGTCCCAGGATAAAAGGACGAATTTAAAAGTTTTAAGTATGGAAAACATAATACTTTTATCATACCTTTTTGGAAATAAAAAAAATTTTACCATACATAATTTGGTTTGCAAAATAAAACTCCGTCCCGAAAGGGTTAAAGCGATTAAAAGCAACTGTTTAATGAGCATAACATGATACTAGATATATAAATTAATAAAAAGAGTCTAACATATTTTTGTCATAATATTTATTAATGCAAAGAATAGTTTATCAATTTAAACAAAATATAAAAGACATTTTAATAACCCATTCGTTTATCAAATAATACATCAAACCAGCATAAACCTCAAAGTGGATAATCATCAACCATAGAATTAGAAAAAAAGAAAACAAATAAAAATACATTTGAAATCTTAAAAGATTCTAAAATAGAATTGAATTTAATGAATATTTAAATGCTTAATGATATGACAACAACAACTATAATAACAATAAAAAGAACAATATAATTCATGGTTTTATCTCAAGAAGAATAGAAAAAAAGTCAATTAAATTTTGACAATGCAGTAACTCCAACCATTACGGTCATCAAACGATAGAACTTAATTGATGAATGAATACACACACACACATACACACACACTCATAGAAATACACCTGCATTCATATTTCAGTGTAACTTGTAAAAATACTTGTTGGATTATTGATTTCAGAAATATAGAATAACGAATCCAATACCTGTTGTTCGTTTATTTTATTTAAATTTTTATTTGTTCGTTCTTTTATTTTTTTTATTAAAATGTATATTAAATGTCATTCACAAGACAAAATATTTTACATAAAAAAGAAAAAAACTGAAAAAAGTTTAGTTTGATTGATGTCTTTTTGTGATATTTAAGACACCGTTTTCTTTTATAGTTTTATGAGAAAATTTATTATAATACAAACAAAATTTTTATTTAATGCCGAAACGGCTAATAGTCAGGCTTATGTCTCACAGTGAAATAATATCATTATAAAAATTTCTTATATGATAATTGTTTTTGGCTCTGGCTTTGTCGCTGTCCAGATTTATGTTTTCTTTTTGTTTTTATTTATTTATTATATTTTTGGTTTAAATGTTGTGAAAATCAGCAGGGAGTTTGTTGGCGCCACTGAAACACGCATGATCACATGTTTAATTTAATATTTTATTTTTAATTTAAAAATAGAAAAAATGATAAGAAATCTTACAATTGACTTGATCATTTAAGGCGTTTCTGACAAACAAAAAAAGTGGAGTACTTTTTAGAAGCAAGTTTTTAGAAAGTTAAAATATTCTAAAAGTTATAATTTGAGTTGAAAGGATTTCAATTCAATATAAGCCACAATCATAATGTATTTTATTTTGTATTATTTAAACAGCATTACATTTGCATATATTTTCAGTTAATAAAAATATGGAAATATTGCTGATTACATTTAACGAATTTAAACAAAAATTAACATTTCCCGAATTCACAATTGGTTTATATTGTCGTATTATAATAGAACAGTTCGAATTTTTTGTTGGTAGTTGTCATTAAAAAATTATTAAAAAATTTTACAAATTTAATATGAAAATTTATTATTTGGAATCTTTTTGGTTTTAATTTACCTTTAATCGTGCTTGATTCCTTCAAATATATATATATATTTCATGATATTATCATGAAATATTTTTTATTTAAAACTACAAATCGAAATGTATTGCTGGCCATTTCACTACTGCTCATATAGATCATATGGATATGCTTTCCCCGCAGTAATACATTTCAATTTGATAATATCATGAAATATATATGTATATTTACAAATTTCTTAGAAGTTTTAAAAATGAATATATAAAATGATTTGTAATTATGTATGATTTTTGTTCGACTAAACCAAAAATTTACGCAATTTTAAGTAAAACTTTATGTTGTTTGAAAATTATTTGTAAATAAATATAACTTAAGAGCTCCCATGTCTTCTCTAATTTCACATTATTTTTCAAAAATAATTAAATAAAAATGAATGTTCAGAATCATATACACAAAATGTGAATATAAAGATACGATATACGATACAAGGGGAGATTGTGCAGAGAGCAATTATTAAAATTAAAAATGTTTTCTTTTTAAATTAATTCACCAGAAGAAGCGATAACCTGCAATCGCCTTTTTTTGAGAGTATGGTCTCTGAGGAAGTATCCGCATTGGCGGATTATTTGCCACCCTTGCCACCCCTGATTTTCGGACAGAAAAATATGGCTGATGGCATCTTAACTGATGGCGGTTTCCAAACACAGTACAATTTAGTTACATCTTACGATGTAGGATGTGCTCTTAGAACAAGATCAAATAAGAAATCTAGCAGTGGTGAGGAGTTCCTGATTTTATTCTAAGAAAAACGAATCTTACTACATGGCGTTACTTGGCAATAATTTGCAACCATGGTTTCAACATCGGTTATTTTCCTAGAAAATTGAAAGAGGCAATAGTAGTTCCCATTCCCAGCACTGGTTTGGACTCAAGGAAAGCTGGTAGTTATAGACCTATCTAAATACTATCGTCGTTTGTAAAACCTATTTAATGGTTTTTGTTTTCGGGAATACGAAATGAAATTGCAAATGGTGATGTACTAAAAGACTGTCAGTTTGGATTTAAGGGAGGCCATTTAACGTCACATGCCCATATGGTCTTCATAGGCTTCGTGACTAGGGGCTAAAAATAATAGGCACCCAACTCTTGCGTTAAATCTGGATTTTTCAACAGTTTTTGACACTGCTTGGCAGCAGGGAATTGTTTACAAAATATTGGGTTAAGGCCTTAAACGCTCTTCATGAATACTTCATGAAATAGGTCCTTAAATTAAATATTTAGAAGACCACTGAAGTAATGGAGTAATAATTAAGGGTAGGCGTTATAAGTTTTTCTAAATGCAAGAAGTTTTGTGTCAATCTTAACCATTGCCGGTGAACGTATTAGAGACCTCTGATAGAATGAAGTATTGAATTCTATAGACATCTCGATTTTATAATAGAAAGTGCTAAAAAAATTTTATTTTATGTACCATAGGATTTTACGCCGCAGGAGTAGTTTAAGTACAAAAGTCAGGTTATTTATTTACCGGCAGATTATCAGACCTTTTATATATATCTTACGATTTTCGAGTTTGATTCACACCATGCTGAGAGGCTTAGGATATGAGAAAAACTTGTTTCTGGCTTTTCGGAGACCGACCTGCATTTTTCGAAGATCTTTTTGTAGAAAGATGGATAGTTGTATAGACTTTGAAATGATTGATGATTTTCTTATGAGATCTGTACTTCGTTAAATAATGATATGGTAAGGGAATGACTTTGAATTAGGAGGTCTTCTTTTTGGGGTTACAAACCTCTTATTTTATCGCAGGAGGGTGAAAACTCTTGACATATCTGACTTAGTGTACAACATCGCAAAGCAGTTTTAATGGGATATTGTGATCAATATTATATATCTCTTATTTTATTTCAAGTAAAATTTAAAATCAAATGATTGTTTTTTATCCTTGTTTTGGAAATGCAGTAATTTAAAAATGCCTGTATACAGCATATCGGTAATGTAATTAATTAAGTGTAAATTAGTCTAAAAAAAAGTTGTAATACGTTTATATGTTATAAGAAATTCAATTTAGTTTTTGGGCATTATTTTAAATTATCCCAATTAAATTAATTACCGACATTGATTATTGAGAGTCAAAGCACGTCGCGATGGTCATTTCGGTACTGCTTTCTTAAGTCTTTAGGAAACTTCAGACAAACATTTTAAATAAACTAAAAATTGTCAGAAGTTTCCTGAAGAGTTAAGTAAGCGGCTGCTGTAGTCTAGGTGGTAAGCACGTTGACTAAAAATCTGGCTGACCTGGGTTCAACCCTTGCGGCAGTCAAAAATAAAAAAAAAATGTTTTTTTCTGTTTAATGGTATAAATACATAAGCAGAATTAACATAAAAACATGCAGCCTCCTTCGTCGGTACTTCTTCATAGCATATTCGCCAGCGAAGTAAAATAATTAATAAAATGGCTATATCTATCTCCTTTCACCACCTGTCTTCTCTCTCATCTATCCCTTTCCTAAAGAATGTAGCACGGTTAAAAAACTAAGTAGGCATTAATGCCTGAAGTGCTACTTCTCTTTAAAAAAAAAAAAAAAAAAAAAAAAGCGGTAACGAAATGGCCATCGAGTCATGCTTCGACCCTCAAAAATCAATATCGGTAATTAATTTAATAGGGATAATTTAAAAAATAGCACAAAGTTCTTTTTTTTTTGAAAATAAAATAATTATAAAAATATTCACGTGTCTTTAAATTGATTAGTATTTTTAATCAAAAATATTAAAAAAATGTGCCATTTTTATGGATATTTTTAAAAGTAATAAATAAATTAAATAATTGGGCTTAAGATCACTTTTAATTTTTAATTTCAAAATTCTTATTAGCAGATATCAAGAGCAAATATACATATTATATTTTGCATGCAACTAGTTTCCTGATATTTTTATTTGTCGGCAAGAAGTGTAGAGACGCAAGCGGGGTAGACAAAATGGCATGGTTTGAATTTTGAGGGGATTTTTTTACACATGCTTTGTGTAAGTTCGCTGCATTTGGTTTGTTGTTTATGTATCATTTGAAATTACACAAACAGCTACAGCAACGAATATGAAATAAAAAGCGAAATGTACAAATTCCGATGCCATGAAAAATTTAATAGTAGAAGGACGCAATGAAACTCGCTAAAACTTTCAAACACAATTGGAAAAAATGGCATGAAGTTATTGCATGTGTAAATTTGGTCTTATAAATAGAATAACGAATAAGAAGTTTTTGAGTGGTGTTGTTCTAACCAAACTAATATTGATTGATTGATTGATTGATTGATTGATGTATATTCCTCATAAAATGATGTGTACAATGTTCACAAACTAAGGTAGATAAACGCGAAAAAATCTGATGTCGGATGTACTCAGTCAGATAATGCTGCACTACATTCTGCTTCTGTCTAATTTTTCCTGTTTCAATATAAATAAAGTCCGCAAAAAGTTTAAATAACTTTAAGAAAGAAGTAAAAATTTAAATACAAATGAACTTAAGCCAAATTAAGTAAATTGTTTGTTTCATCAAACAGTTCAAATGATAACTTAAAAAAAAACAAGAATTAAAAGTTATTTTTTAAATTCGAGCAGAAAATTTTAATATACGACATTTGTTTAGGTCTAAGCAACGAGACTAATGCCTAAGTCCATTACATACAGTTACATAAAAATAAGGAAATTTATTTTATATATTATCAAAAATTATGGTCTTCTTTGTAATTCTATGCTTAGATTAAAAATTTATATTTTATATTAATTTTAATATAAACTAAAAATTTTGAAGAAATTAAAATATTTTAAGAAACTAAAAAAAAAAAACATTTTTCTTAAAAAAAATTGATTCTGAAAAAGTAATGTTGGTAACATTGTTTGTATACATCACACCCGCAAGCTACAGCAATTTTATTCGATGAATATGTTATGTTATGTTATGTTATATTGGATCCGATATAAATAAACTTGCCATTTTGCTTCGTCGAAAATTATAGATTCCTTACCTGGGTTCCAATCTGTTCCAAGACTTGTTAACAATTTATATTTCAGTGCAGCATTTCATTCTGCTAGCGTCTAATTTTTCTTGTTTTCTTCGGAAAATGTGCTCATACATTTGTAAAATAAATTTTCTTTGTAAAAAAAAAGATTTTAAGAAATTAAAAATAAAATGAACTTAAGCCAAAATAATTTCTATTAATTTATATTTCATTTAATCTAATGACATTAAAGCAAAGTTTCAGGTCGTAACTATTAAATTGTTTCATTGCGCAAGCACTCCTTCAATGTCCACAAATAATCACACGCAGATTATATAAAAACTTCCAAATCTTTAATAAAGACATCAAGGCATTGAGATTTTAATTTGAATTTCTCTCCATCCTCAAGATTCTATTAATTAAAATAACATTTACTTATATGGATAAAGATCTTATTTTTTTAATTTGTTTTATGTTTATGGCGTTCGTTTCCGTTTCAATCTTTGCGTTAAAAAAACTAGGTTTCTAAATAATTTTTGACAACCTACATAAACCTGAGATAAAGACAAACAAATCCAAAATTAGTTTTATATTAAAACATATAAGATCTTTTCTGATTCCATGATTTATGGCTTAAATTTATCATAAAACTTTGATCTAAAAAAAAAGAAAAAAATTAAAAAGATACACGGACAATAATAAGGCAAGTGTATTTGGGTTTTTTTTTCTCTTTTTATAAATCAAATTAACAAATTTATTTTATTGACCCTAAAGCTAAATCCATCTATATGTATGTATATATGAATAAAATTATGTAAGAGATCATTCGTTTGTAAGTGTATAGTTAGATTTAAGTCGATAAAGTATTTAATTATACAGATTGTATAATTTATAACATACAAAAATCAACACAATCATAAATCATTATGAATATTTCACAACAACAACAACAAAATTCAACAAAAACTATTGTCACCTGTAATTACAGGTTTGTGTTTCCACTTAAAAACATCACTTTAAATAGTGTTCCCTCCCTTACAAAAACACAAATTAAAAAAAAAAAAAACACAATAAAATTTAATAAATTTTTATAAAAATTTCATAAAATTACATGAGAAATACTCAAGCTAAAATAACTCATTTTAAAACACACTGCCATTCTTAAACATACAAGAATTTACTCACATGGGAAATGACTGACAATACACTCCAGTCAAAAGATCATTGCACAGTCGGTCAGAAATAAAAGATTTTTGAAATAATTTTGTAGCTTTCATTCGTCTAGACCGATTTTAACAAAATTTTACATATTAGTAGCGGAGGAGCATTTGGACGTCGAGCTTAGAACTGAAGCCTTTCACATCTATCGACATCGTGATATAAATTCCCGTAGCAGGCATTTTGGGCATTTACATTTTTGTGACTCTTGCCATTTTTTAGTTTTTCACCAGAATAATTTTAATTTATAGTTTGAATGCCTTGGACAAGGCTTTCGAAACTAACTAAAAACCTGAAGGTTATCATTTATAGTTAATCAGTTTTTATTTAGAAATTATGAATTTTTCAAGAACTCAGTTCAGTATTTTTATATTTATTTATTTTATTTTTTTACCCAAATTGTGTATAACCCCGGCAACAGTCTAAAAAACACCCATTTGGATATCTTTTGAGAAAGTTTTGGGAATTTCGTGATTTAGTATTTTTAAACCTCCATTTTTTTTATTTTTTACTCTATTTGACGAAATACGCTAACGCGAAAAATTCCATTTAATGTCTTTGCAAAAATATTCGTTTTGTATGCTTTTCGAAAATGAGAACTTTAAAAAATTTTTTATTAAATTTAATACGGTATCTCTTTATCAAACAATAAAAGATTTGAATACGGTATCTCTTCTGAGTACAAAAATATTTTTCAGAAATTTCAATTGTCAAATGTTTAATTATTTCAATCGTCCCAGCAGTTTAAAGTTATTTTGTTTACGACCCACTGTGCATTGCTATAGAAACCGCATCAAATTATTTTTAATGTTGTGGAAATTCTTAAAAGAAAAAAAACAAAAAACAAATACAAATACAAAACCAAAGATTTTTGATTGCGATAATAATGTGATTTAGGCGCCTGCTAACTAAATGCCAAAACGAGTTAAAAATGCAGATAAAGATCTCTTTCGTTTGCTTAAGTACCGATATCAATACATATACTCACGTGAATTGTATGTTGTTTATTTCTTTTTTTGTACATAAGTAGATACACTGGGCAACATATCGAAGGAAACTTTAAAAAAAATTTTTATGTGGCATCAAATTAAGTTTTTGATTTGGTTTTTATAACGATTTAAAACAACAAAATAGATTGCTTCCATTCAGGGACCTTAAAGTTGTATTTCAGAAAAGTGCTTATGTTGCACTTGACACAACTACAGGTAAATAGTTTTTTCCTTCCTGTTTTGTTATACATAACAATAATTTCTTGCACTACCTGGCATAAGACTAACTAAAATGAATTTTTGGAGCGAGCTACCGCCTTTTAAGGAAAAGAAAAATTATTTATTGTTAAAGAAATTCCATAAGATATGAATATTTTTTTTTACCCCCTTCAGGTAAACCTTCTTACACCAATGGTACTTGGGGTTGCTTAGTTCAACTTGTAAGGTTTGTCTAAGTACTGTAGAATCTTGCACTATAAACGCAGCAAAAACAGGTTTTGAGTTCTATAGAGTTTC
This sequence comes from Gymnosoma rotundatum, assembly GCA_916610165.2. Lineage (NCBI taxonomy): Eukaryota > Metazoa > Arthropoda > Insecta > Diptera > Tachinidae > Gymnosoma > Gymnosoma rotundatum. The sequence goes on from OU744338.1 coordinate 40,080,057, forward strand.
GGCAACAAATCAAAAAAGAAAGAGTTTACCTACTGGGTTCAATTTATCAAGTATTTCACCAGAAATAAATAAAGAACGAACATGTGATTTCTGTTTATAAGCCACTAAACACGTCTAGATTTGTCTAATATGGAAAGATCTGGCAGACTTGTTCTAGTTTCTTTGTACCCCTGCCATAACAATGAAAATTATTAACTTTATTATTTAACAAATACTTTTGTGTGTAGATAACGTAGACCAAATGAATTAAAATGTATTAAATGTTACTTCGTAACAATAATTATAAAGACCCGTAAAATTTCTGTATTCATAAAGCTTCTGAGAAGTTTATTACAACATGTAAAAATATATTTTTAAGGTTCCCTAATTCTCAGCAAATTAACTTCAACATAACAAACGACCACAACAAAAACAGTGTGATTATATTCATTTGCTTATTAACCCAATTAATTTATTTTTGTAATTATTTATTATTATTATTATTTAAGCCCTTCGAAATTAACAATTATAAAAACAAAATTTAAAACGGGTTTTCATCTTTTCAAAAGCCCTTTTCGGCAAATAATTGTTTTTTTAATATTGACAAATATCTTTTAATCTATAACGGTTCAAAGTTTGGCCACATACATTAAATTACATTAACTATTGTGACACCCTTTAATTTCAAAATCCAATTTTTTACTTGTCTTTATAGCAGAGCTAGCAATTCAGTTTCATTGTAAGTGTCAAGCATATGTCTAGAAATGTTCAAAAGAATGGCCATATTTATCAAATTAAATGAACTATTGGGTCACCCTTTCATTTAAAGTTTTGAAAATCAATACTTGTTATTGTAACATTTAAGCAATCGAGATTATGTCCCTTTTGCAAGCGTCTGTCTATAACAGTTTAAAAAATAGGCCCATAAAGTTCAATTTACGTCACCTACGGGGACACCCTTAAAATTTTAGATTTATTTTTGGATTATCTTTTGCTATTTGTAGCAATAGTGATACCCAGTTTTTTTAAATTTTACAGCGGTGCTTTTTGCAGGTCATAATACACGTAAAAAACATTTATGTTGTATGGGGCACCCTTTAATTTTTGATAGTATGAACTTATTTTAAAACGGGAACAATCTGTAATCAATAGCTTTCAAATAAAGAAATTTAAAAATCGGTTCAGAAATTACTAATTTATATTAAAAAAGCAACATTTAGTCGAACTGATAACCTCCTCCTTTTTTGAAGTCGGTTAAAAATGTCAGTATTGTTTTATATGAAGAATGTTAGTGGACTCGCCCAATTTATCCAGAGGCAAAAACTTTAATTAGATTCGGGCGTAAATGCATCGGCTTATTTCAATCTTAGGAGCATCTATCCCTAAATATAAATATAAACTATTCGATTACTTCTGAAGTCGTGACATTATCGCATGCAATTAAAAAAAAATTATAGCATAACTTTATTTACCTTGTGTAACTTATCAGGATATTTGTAGCGCATTGACGACTATGGCAGTGTTGAGCTTTTCTCTATATTTCTAGTTTCATCACCCACATGTCTTATTTCTCCACTATCCCTTTCGTAAAGCATGTAGCACAGTTACCAAAATTTTTCTCTTTAAAAGTATTACTTCTAGTTAAAAATAAAATATTTTTAAATTCAAAAAATTATTTGGAAAGCTTATTTCGTATATAGATTGTACAACTGTAAATGTTAAGACAAAAATTGTGTCCAAATATGATCGATTATATAAAATGCATCTGCTATTATCGGTTTGTTATTATTTAACCCAAAAAAAAAAACAAACACATCAACATAATCTCGTGTATGAAAAATACAAAATCTAAAAATTGTGATAAAATCAATGTTGATATGATCAAATGGATGTTCAGGTGGCTGCACTGAAAGAAATTGTAGTTATATTAATTGTTAACATTTAAAAAGAAGTCGAAATTTCTTTTATATTATTTACCCTGGATTTTTTGGGAACAAATTTACACAAAATATTAATTTGAAAATAAATATTTTTTTTTCAAAATAATATGGTAATAAAATAGCAGAAGGTCATTACGATCCGACAACGAAAGTGGCATTAAAAAACAAAACGTCATTAAAAAGAAGGGTTTGTTAATAAAAGATTCAACTTCTGAGATTGGGATATTAAAAGAAAATAAATCAGCTTGTTAACAGTATTATTATTTTTTAACTAAGCGTTGAAATTTTGAATATTCTCAGTGTACTACTAATATTAAACCTTATTTAGAACTTTATTCATAAAACAATATCCATTTAAGTTCTAGCAGCCTGTAAACAATTTTGTTGTTTACGTTAATAATTCCTAAGAAATATAAAAAATTATCAACTTCATCATCAGCTGCCACCAACATCCAGCATAAAATACGACAGCTCTACGGTATTTGATTAGAGGGACTGTACAGTTTTGAAGGGTCACATTGCAAAGCATATAAATATTCGTTATTTTTAACACCATAGCAGAGAATTCAATTAAATAACTTTGGTTTTGTGTGTCAGTCCATAATTAAAAGCATATAATTTTCTTTTTTTAAAACACATGGTGAATAAAGAATTTATGGAAATAATTTTGCTGCCGTTTTAAAAATGTTCACGACTTTGTTTTTAAATAAGGTCTCTAGTGTCGCCTAGTTCATCATTGTCAGTTGTTTTTTTTTTTAGAACTAAAGATTTTTAATTGCAACTAATCAATGAATCTTGTTTGTAGACAGACGACTAGAGCCTTTGGTAGATTAATATTAAAGGTTTCTCACGATTTTGTTTAGATGATAGTGTATTTTAATTTTTCTTATTTTTTTATTAATCTTCATCATTATCATCAAACACATTTATTGTGCTACTTTTTTCTTTATTTAAGTTTTTTTTTCGAAATTTATATTGTATAGAACGATTAGTAAATGGTGTTAGTCAAAGTTGTTATTGATGGAATTTTATCAAGACACCAATAAATATCGTTTTTAAAAACCCTAATCAGCATTTATCACTTGTCTTATTCTTGTTTTTTTGTGTTTTTCTTTTCCTATCGATTGCACCCTATACTCTTCATATATGGAAGTTGAAACATAAAAAATAAGAGGTGATGAAATGATCTTTACCTTTATAAATTGAAAATACATATGAATAAAATTATGACATGATATGGAAATTTAAAGCGTGTTATGGTAATAGGAATTATAGTATGTTTATTGCAAAAAAAAATATGATTGCGATGAATTAAATTTATTTTTTTAAAACAATACACCACGATAAACATTTTTTGTTGTTTAATTATTAAATATTAAATACTCACAAAAATTGTAACACTAATTTTTTGACTAAATAATTTTTGGTAAATTCAAACCACAACCAAAAATTACTGAGTATAGAAAATTACTGGTATTTAGTAGAACCCTCAAATATTATATTAAACAAAATTTATTTAAATTTGCCCTTGGAATAAGGCGTTCTATCAGTTTTCAATTCCAACCAAAATATTATTAATAATATGTTTTTTTTAATATAAATCGCTACATCTATTGATATACCGTCTGTGTAAAATTATAAACAGAAATTAAATTATTTTACACAATGAAATCTTTTCTTAATTTAATTTTATATTTGGTCATAATATAATTTTAACATATCATAGTCATTGCATACAACATTTTTTTTACCTGAACGTGCTATGGAACATTTTACAATGTTTTTAATTTCTTAGATACCAATATGGTTCTAATAACAATAATATTATCATTACCATTTTTATTAATATTTCTATTATTATTAAAATTAATATTATTATGCTAAAATGATAATATAATTTGATTTGTGGTTATTGTATAAAAACTTTTTGTTAAATTATAGTTACCACAACCATGTTTTTTATGCTTACAATATCTAGAATGTATAGATTCATCATTATATAACTCATTTAGTTTAAAGGAAGCCGTACGATAACACAGTGATACGAATATTTGATTGCGTTTGTCAAATAAGATTTTTTTATTGTTACATTTTATTTTTTCTTATTTATAAATTTATAATATTTTAAATATCTCCTTTCTCTTTTTAAATTTTAAATAAAAGAATTGTGTGCCTCAATTTATTTTTCCTATTTTTTTGGTAAGAATTTTAATTATATGCTTTTGGTTCACTCGAAAAGGAGAGACAAATAGCACAATATATAAAATATATCCTATTCAACGATATTATTTGTAAAGAAAACATATAAAAAATGTATGTAAAGAAATCATGGAATGCCATACTCCTCAAAAAAGACTAATAAATCTGTCAATCTGACGTATAACGACAAAGCACGAGCACTCCGGTATGAAGGCTCTCACCTTGAAGAGACAATTTCAACAAGAGGTTAATTGCACTGTGAAAGACTAAGAAATAATCTTCTATATAGAATAAGGCTGCAGTAGTTAGAGGCAAAAAGTGTGCAATTTAACCTTTTACGTTGGTTCCTGCAAAGAATTTCAGGTAAGAGTTAAAGATTTCTTTCCATCACCGGGTTATGTGCATAAGTTCCAGACTCTAGAGTATTTAAAGGAGAAAACCGAAAAACATTCAATAAAAATAATTTTAAATTCAGCCAAAGGACATTTGGCCCCTGGTTTTAAACATCTTGTGTGTGGCCTACTTTTAGAGAAACCAACAAATCCAGGCTCTTAGATACTTTAAGTAAAAATAATGGCCTGAACAAAATGTTTATTGACTTTATATTGCACAATTATTTAACTGAAACTAAAGAGCCAGAGAGTTTAGTTGAGTTGCAGTACGCTTTAGAATTTAAATTGAATATTTTGTTTTTAACATGAATCTTAGTCGACCTGAGTTTCTATCATTTTATATGTTTGTACTGCACGAACGCTTTGGTATGAAGGCACTCAACTTTAAGGGACAGTTTCAACAACTGTGAAAGCTTAAGAAATTATTTTTTATTTAGAATATGAAATATGCTGTAGCTCGAGGCAATTTGCCATTTGGCCTTTTACTGTGGTTTCTGCAGAGAATTTCCTTCCGTCACCGGCTTATGTGCATAAGTTCCAGACTCTAGAGTATATAAAGGAGAAAACCGAAAATTGATATTCTCATGAAATATTTATTTTTTTTTATTATTTCATGAGAATATCATGAAATATTTATATTTGAAGGAATCAAGCACAATTAAAGTAAGTTATTATAAAAAAGATTCCAAATAATAAATTTTCTTATTAAAAATAATTTTAAATTCCATTCCATGTTATTCTTTCCATTCATTCATAGGATTCAGCCAAATGACATGTGGCCACTGATTTTGGATATATTGTGTGTGGCCTATTTTGGCAGAAACCAAAAACCCAGGCTCTTAGATACTTAAGGTGAAAAGATCATTAATTGCTCATAAAAATAATGGTCTAAAAAAAATGTTTATTAATTTTATATTGTACAATTATATGACTAAAATTCAAGAGCCAGAAAATTATCTGTAAAGTTTAGTTAAGTTTTACTGCGCTCTACATTTTAAATTATCATGGATATTTTATTTTTAACATGAATCTTAGTCGACCTGAGTTTCCTTTTCATATTTCAATCGCTTGTTCATTGCAATTAACTCTATCATTTTATATGTTTGTATAATCTACCTTTTCTAGCTTCTGTTTTAACACAACCAATAATTTTCTATCTTTAATATTACAACCACATCTGTTTGTATGTACATACGTTCGTATGTTTGTAAAATAATATACACTAATTGTTTAAGGTTGATGGAGAGAAGCTGCTATCGTTTGCGCTTATTGCTGCTGATGATGTTGATCTTATAGATTCAAATTGGCGCCCATTAAAACAGAAAAAAAGAAAATAAATAAACTTCGATAAACTTCTTGTCTTAAAAGAAAAGAAAAAAAAAATACTACAACAAAAATATAAACTGCCGCTTATGCTCCAATGTAATTGTATGTATGTATATAAGTGTCTATATAATTATGTAAGTGTGTATGTTAATATGTACTAACATAAGTGCATCTGTAGTGGTAATATTGATTGTTAATTTTCAATTTTAATGCTATCAGTTCAACGGCATCTTATAACCAACCATCTTTTCGATCGCCTTGTTTCCATAAATGCTTGATTGTATCGATAAAGAATTCTATCCAAATCCTTTTCTTTGTGAACAATAAAAATTTTATTCCCTCGATTGTATCTCAAGGAATATCGTTTTAAAGTTAACACTGCATATCGATTACAAATAAGGAAAAAATAGAAAAAGACACATAATATAAAGTAAAGTAGTCGTTGAAGCCAACAATTGACCTGTGTGTGTATGTAAGGCATCAACTCACAATCTAGCATTTGTTTCGGAACACTTTAAACAAAACAAGACATTTTGTAATCGATACCGCCGCCTCTGGTTTTGCATTTACTTTTCGCTTTTCAATTATTTCCAATTGATCTAAGGAAATAGTTGTTGTTGTTGTTGTTTTGCTTTTTTTTTAATTGCCACTTTATCTTGTAATCTATTTGTAATGAAGCAAAAATTTATTAGTAAAATATAACTTTGCTTTTTTGGGATCATAATGTTTGGGAATTGTTGCTTCAATATTCCATAGATTCTGTTTCATAAAGTGTGTTAAATTGACTGTGTTTAAGTCTCGTTTGTATTATTTATGCGTTGTTTTGCAAAAAGATCAATCAGTAGAGGAACAATAAAATAATGAAATGCAGCTGTCTTTTTTACAAATATAAAAGACTTTTGAAAACAATAATGCTTAAAGCTGTTGCCATTTTTCGTTATACATCTGTAAAATCTATATGAGTAAATACACAGTGGGACTGAACAAAATTATTTTTTATATAAATGGCTCTTTTTAAACCGTAAATAAATGAATTTGTTTTTTGTACCCTCTAAGTCTTTTGGATGTAAAGAAAAACTTAATACAAGTTTTTTGTTTAAATACCTGCTTGAAAAATATCACTTTGAAGACAACTTTAAACACAGTGTGAATATTTTCAAATTGGCTTACATTGTTGACAGAGTAAGCTTTTCTGAAATCTACGAATTTTATATACAAAATTTGATTTTAAAATATTTATTTGCAAATGCCAAAAATTCACATGTATTCTTTATAACTACTAAAAATATTTTAATTGGAATTGTTGGATTTTCTTAAAGAAAATAAAATACTTTTTAAATAAATAAAAATAATTCAGTGATGATCTTTATACACGCAGAAAAAAAACATGGTTGCGATATGGTCACAATAACCATAGTATGTTCTTTGTAACAATGTATGGTTGCAGAAAACCAATTATAGTTGTTTTCAACAAAACTTTAGTCACGATATACATTTTTTGTTAACTTTTAACGATTATATGGTTAATGTGCACAAAAAATGCAACATGGTTGGTTTTAACTTAAAAAAATTTCAACCACAACCAAAGTTTTATAACTTATTAAAAATAATATAAAATATTTAATCATAATATATTATTATTAATCAAAGTATGGTTAAAATCTACAGAATAATGTTTGCGCTAAAAAATATTTTGTTCTAGTTCTTGACAGTTTAGTAATTTTTCTGGTAGCTAAAATTTGAAATTGTTTTTTATTGTTAAAGAAAGTGAAAAAAATTAAAGTTTATGTACAAAATAAATAATCAAAAATAATATGCAAAATATAAAAACAAATAAAAAGGAAACCAAAACGTTTAAAAAAAGTTGAAGTAAATATGTATGTATTGTAAGCATATAAATCTTTATTTTTGTGTTTGAAGCATAATTGTGAAATCATTTATTTGGGCTTATAAACAATATTTTTTAATAACTGATTCTAGTATTCTACGATATAAGCATTTATGTTTTTAAATAATTTTTATGACAAATCGTTAATGAATAAAACAATAATAGGTTTTTTATATCAGGAAAATTTTTCACCTACAAGACTATTTTATAATTTAATTATATAACATGACATTTTCAGCCATATTATTATATTCAAATTTAACCATTTAATGTTTATATTTGAACATAATTAATGTTGATTGAAACGACCTTTGGACAACAATATGGTTGCAAATGTAACAATACTATGTTTTGTTAGCAACCATATAATGCAACCATAGTATGTTGCTCTCAGATTATGGTTACCTCAACCATATTTTTTCTTTGCGTGTATGCACCGAAATTTTTCTTTCACTATTTCAAATGCAAAACAATAATATTTTCACAAGGCCCTATAAGATTTTTTTTTTAATTTAAAGTGATTTTTAAATAGAAATACCAATTTGGAAACAATTCTTTTTAATTTCTAATAAAAGTTTAAAAAGACATACAATTTCTATCACTATTTTAAAGCAAAAAATTTGTAATTTCAATATTTTAAAGTTTAAAAAAATTTTGTTTTCAACCTGGTTTTTATGATGCAATTCAAATTGTTAACGTTTCTTTTTTTTTTTTTTTATTTTTATATCCGTTATGAAATATTAAACAAAAAAAAACAGGAAATAATCTTCAGATATCCCATTAATATGGATCAATAGAGTATCCCTTGGACTTTTATTTGTATAGGGTGTGTTATACCAGCCATTCCCCATTTTTCCATAATGACTACCAATCTTCTCAGGAAATTTTTAAAACTGACTAAGTTAAAAAACTTTGTATTTGTTGTTCTTTAAGAACTGTTTTGCACATTTAATTTTTATAATTTTACTAAGTACACTCTAACACAATTTTTACATGTCGCACTTAACATGGACCGTGTTCCAAATTCCCGGGTTAAGCGTTTTAATTTATAAAGGTCAAAATTCTAACGACTTTTAAATGATTAACAGTGCTCTGTTAACTGCAAAATGATCTATGTTAATGGCTTTACTAGTTAAATTCGAACCCAGTAAAAAAATATGGATTCATCTATAATCGAGCAATAAAGGAGTAATGACTTGTTCATCCGTTTGGAGTAATAAGCGAGCTATCGAAACTATTTTTTTTTTATTGTTTATGCCTCGCTTAATACTCCAAATGGATCAATGGGGGATGTATCAATTTGTTTTGTTTTTTTTTTCCTTTACATAACTGTTAATTGTTGATGTTTTCGTTTTGTTTTCCTATTTAGTCAGTTTAGTTTTAAAAAGTGAAATACGTGTTTTTAAAAACATCGAAAAGGTACGGGTATAGTAACAAATTTGTTAAAAATGTGTGAAAATTTAGATTCTAAGCGTCATTTAAAACGTCTAGTTAAAAAGGAAATTGAAAAATTCTCAAACTGTAATCGGCAGACTTAAAGTGAACAAGAGGCATCAGTACTTAAAAAAGTCAATGAATTATCAAATTAAGATAGCCAAACGGAAAACTTTGATGTTCATTATGATATCAATTCAAACAATATCAGTGAAAATTTTAAAAGAAGCTCGCTTCTTGGGTAATTGAAAATCGCGTTTCGAACGAATAATGTAATTCATTACTCTACATTTTAAAAAGTGTAGGTATGGACGTTCTACTATGCAAAGAAACATTGTTAAAAGCAGTGCATGCAGACAACCCACGCTGCTTCACAGTCAGCCCAGAACTAATAGATATGGCAACAGGTGAATACTTTCATTGTGGTTTAGAAAAAGCACTGATGATGCACGGCCAATACATATCACCTAATGCAAATGCCGAACTACTGATCTATATATTTGTGGATGGAATGCCGCTTTATAAAAGCACATCAAAGTCATTACGGTTTGTAGAAGAATACATCAAATTAAAAATTTTTCCAATTGATTCTTTGAAGGAATTAAATTCGATAGAACAGCTGTTTAAAACCTAGCCTGATTCAGAAGTGGTAAGACTGAGTTTTTTTTAAATGCAATCAGTTAAACAAGTATTCAAAATTCTTTGTTTTTTATTTAAATTTATTTCAGATTTCGTATATCAAACTGCAGTTTGACAAAATCTTAATTGAAAAGCAATCGGCGAAATATACTGGTCAATTTATATCGGGATGGATCAAAACAAACAAATACAAATTGTTTAACTTTTTTTATTTCGGTAATAGCTGAATTTTTAATATTATGTCTTAATAATATATTACGTGTTATTTTTTCATCAATTTTCTTGCAAAAGCACTTAAAGACACGTATCCAATATACCCGAAATATGAAAAATCTTTCAAGGTGGCATTTCGTAAATGTACATGCTATCTAAAATATTCAATGTGGTTCGGAGTTTTATGGTGTAATCCATTACTCGCAAAGGAGCGCTACAAGATTACTCTTTGGATGACCCTATTTTTTTACTGGGAATAACAAACAAAATTTAAAAATAATAAAGTGGTATTTCTGTACGAGTATTACAGGCGCTTATAAAAAATAACTGAAAAAATTAAGTGCTTTTCGTACAAATTTTATATGTCATGCTTTTTAGTGATGCTGCGATAGTTGGCCTCCCTTAAAGAATACATGAAAGAGAGTAGACTTACAATTATTGCACATAAAGAACTGCAGCAATATTATGTGACATGATGTAATTTGCCAATTGTGATCACCGAAAGCATATATAGCTTATCTGTCTTACGGGCTGCAAGGCAATTCGAACCATTTTATTTAAACTAAAATCCAGTTGTGATACCGCTTCATCAATTCAGATGACTTTAAAAATGCAATTGTTAACATTTGTCAACAACACAAGGTTCCAAATGCTCCACAAAATCCCAAAATATTCTTGATATTTGTATATTTCTTTGGTCATAGTTTCTGCAACAATTTTAGAGAGAATTACCGCAAATTATATTAAATCGTCATTTTACACCAATTATTGAAAATCAAACATGTCAATTGATTCTCGTCTGCATAATTTTAATATTTAATTATTGATAATATAAGACTTCATTTAAATGGCTTCCTATTAAATAATTAATCAATTCACTTTATAATTATTTGTTAAAACTCCAAAATTCTTTTATTATATTTTCTGGAATTTTCCAGATAAATATTAATTCATCGTCTTAATACCGCTCACCTTTTATGGCCGTAACAAAATACTAACGCCTCGTCGTGTACCTGTACTTTAACGTCATCATAATCATTATGGTTTTTAAATATCAGACCAGGCCATTAATACAGCCACTTGACCTAAATTAAATCAAAACACAAAAAAACAACAACAACAAATTACATACTCACGCATTCATACTCAAAAACATAACTAAACATGTAAGTATGTTTGATTATGTGAATCTTGTACAAAAACAAACAAAAACGAAAAACTATTAATCATCCTGTGAATGTGTTACGTGTTATACTTTACGTTATCCACAATGCATTGTATGCGTCTTAAAGGCGGACACCAAAAAACAAAAACTGCCTTCAATTCCAACTAAATAGTCACTGAAAATGTGGCAACAACAATAAGCAATAAACCATAAAACAAAATATAATGGGCCTGACACAGCTTATTAAGCTGGTGATAGTTCCTGGTAAAAGAGCATTTAATTACGCTCATTTAGTGGCGATTAATATTTTTATTAGCTGCCATAATTATGAGAAAAACAAAAACAGGTACAATAAACTTGAAAAAAAATCTAAGGATAATTTTAAGAAATTCCACAAAACAGAAAGTAACTTTAATGAATACACTGGTAACAAAAACATAATTTTTATTGTCCAACAACAATTAACTAACAGGTGACTGTAGTTGAAAGGATTAAATATTCTTACTTTTACAGCGAGTGTTATTTAGGGAAGAGCTTAAATGTCGGCGTTTAAAATAATTGCATTAGATTGCACGTGTGTAAGTGTGTGCACTCTTTTCAACCAACTTAAAAAAAAATAGATTTTATCAATTTGCCAAGGCACATTTATTTTACTAGGTAGTGTCGTCAGCCCAGCTGGTTTGTAGTTGGAAATGTCAAAAGTTGTTTGTATTTTACTTCATTTGTTTACGAATATTACAAAACACAAAAACAAGCATTTGTAAAACAAAGGCATTTAAATTGAGAGCAATTATCTTTTTATTTCTCCTTCTGTTTTTGACATATCCAACGCACAAAACAATAATAAAACGCCATGTTGTTTTTGCAATGTGGTATTTGTTGTAAAGTAGCAACTACCTAGTAAAATAAATGTTCCTGTTGCTTTTTTATGTTTGTGCCCGCAAAACTCAGTCATTTCAGACCCGATTTTGAAAATTTATCGTAATTTGAAGATTATGCTTACAGAATGGTCCCGTTTCAAAAACAGTTCATAATCTTACAAATTAAAGGGTATCCCCGTTTAACAGATTATGAACCGTGAAGAGCACCACTCTAAAATTAAAAAATACTCAGTTTCACTACAGCTCTCAATAGCAAAAAGTATTAGAAAAATAAATCTAAAAATTACAGAGTGTCCCCTTAGGTGACGTAAATTGACCTTTATGGGCCTATATTTTGAAGCGTTAAAGACAAACGCTTGAAAATAGTACAAAATGCCGGATACTATCACCGTTATAATACCAAGTACAGATGTTCAAAATTATAAATTAAAGGGTGTCCCAATAGTTCATTTGATTTTATGTATATGGCCATACTTTTGAACACTTGTAGCCAGACTGTTGAAATTTGCAAAAAACCGCTATTACAACAATTATACAGTTTGGATTTAGAAAGTAAAGGGTGTGTCAATAGTGATTATAATTTGATGCATGTGCCAGAAATTTTGAACTGTCATAGGTAGTCAGTTGAAATTAATAAGGAATCTGTATTGATATGTCCGCTTTAACAAGAAATATACAATTTGAATTTACAAATTAAAGGGTATCCCATAATTGATGTAATATGAACTGTATGGCCCTATCTTTTGAACTGTTATATACACGCACTTGAAAATTATATGTATTATAACAACATGTATAGAATTTGGAATTGGAAAATAAAGGGTGTCCCAATAGTTGATGTAATTTAATATATGTGCCCAAACTTTTAAACTGTTATAGACAGGCAGCTGAAATTTATACGGAACCTGTATTGCTAACTCCGCTATAAGAAAAAGTATATAATTTGAATTTACAAATTAAAGGGTAATCCCATAAATGATGTAATCTAAAAACTACAGGGTGTCCCCTTAGGTGACGTAAATTGACCTTTATGGGCCTATCTTCTGAACCGTTATATACAACTACTTTTAGACTAGAAAAAATATGCACTACTTGAAGTATAAATGATTAAAATTATAAATTAAAGGGTGTTACATTAGTTGATGTAATTTCATGTATATGGCCAAGCTGTTGATTAAATGTGACAGACGGTTGAAATTTATAAAGAATCTATATTGCAAAGTCTGCTATAATTTTTCACAACTTTCGACGTGGATTATCACGGCATTGATAAACTTAAATCTTTGTATGGCGATGAAGCACCATCCTATAGCACTGTGAAAAATTGCTATAATGAATTTAATCGTGGCCGAAGCTAGCTCAAAGACGAATTCCGTGGAGGTCGTCCAAAAACGGCTGTTGTGCCAGAGAACATTGATGCCGTGCGTGAACTCATAATGCAAGATCGACATGCGAAATACCGAGAGATAGAGACATCCTTGGATATTTCTTCCACCAGCATACAATCGATACTGCATGAACACCTGGCCGTAAAAACGGTTTGTTTTCGTTGGATCCCGCACAATTTAAAAGTCGCTCAAAAAAAGGCTCGTGTCGATTGGTGCAAAGAAATATTGCAAAAATACGATTGCGGTGCTTCAAAAGACGTTTATAAGATCGTCACAGGTGACGAATCATGGATCTATGCGTATGAGCCCGAAACGAAACAACAATCGACCGTGTGGGTCTTTAAAGACGAGCAAAATCCAACGAAAGTTGTTCATGGAAGAAGCACTTCGAAGCAAATGGTCGCCTGTTTCTTCGGCAAAACTGGTCATGTGGCGCTTGAGCAACATAGGACGGTCACTTCTGAGTGGTACACTACAATTTGTTTGCCTGAAGACATCGGAGAAATTCGAAAAACCAACAAGAGAAGACGAATCATTGTTCACCATGACAATGCGAGCTCTCACACATCGGCTCAAACTAGAGCGTGTTTTACCGGCCAAAACGTCGAATTAATGGGTCATCCGCCGTACAGCCCTGACATGGCACCTAATGACTTCTTCTTGTTTCCGCACATCAAGAAAAAAATGCGTGGTCAACGATTTTCGTCGCCAGAAGAAGCTGTTGAAGTGTTCAAAAACCATGTTTTAGATGTGTCTCAATCGGAGTGAAAAAAGTGCTTCGACAACTGGTTTGAGCGCATACAAAAGTGTATAAATCATGCTGGAGAATACTTTGAAAAACAATAAAACCATTTTTGATTATAAATATTCGCATTTTCACTATTAGGCCAGAAATATATTGAGCAGCCCTTGTAACAATAAAAATAATTATACAACATTTTTTTTCTATCATTTCACTTTAGTTTCAATCTGAAAAAGTCTTATAAAAATTTTTCTATTTTTTTTTTTTAATAAATAATAACCAAATAATTTTGAATAAAACAAAAAAAAGCAAATATTGGAGTGACAGAGAATTAAAAATTAAAAAAAAAAAAATAAGTACCACTTTAAAAAGTTTTTACATAAAAATGCCATCGGCTCTTAATCTGTTAAGCATTTTTTTAAATTTTAGTATATCTTAAAGATCTCTTCAAAAGCTTTTAAATGATATCTATATTGATAATTAAAAAATTTCAAAATTTCAAAGGCCCGTAACTCGGAAAATATGGGCTAGCGCCAATTTTTTAACTTGCCGTCATTTTTTTCTTATTTTTTAATTCTCTATCGCCCCCATACATTAATTTTTTTATTAAAGTTACTTCATTGTTCCAAATGATATGAAAAATTTAGAGGTAACCGTGGTATTTTGCCCGCTGCCTCGAAGAACATGGACGGATCAATATAATTCCAAATACAAACTATTTCGACACTATGTCTGATCGATTGGCGCATTTAATTTTTCTCTAGCCGATCTAGTGCCTCGGCAAACTTAATTTCTACACCAATACGGACGGACAGATGGACAGACGGATAGACGAACATAGCTCAGTTGATTTCGCTATAAGGATATTTAAAAAATTACAAACGGAATGACAGACTTAGTTATACCCTTTTCCCAGTTTTTGTGTTGAAGGTTATAAAAATGTGTTGTGGGTAAGACCTAAGAAACAATCGTTTCATGGCGAACAGGTATCGCAGAATTTCTTTAAAATAATTTAAAATAGGAACAAATAGCTTATTTTATACTTTTCTTTGCTTATCAGACTAAAACTAACGATAATGAAAAATGTAAAATTATAAAAATGAAACAATTCTTAAAAAAAAATTTAAACATCCGCATTTTTCAAAAGTACTTAAAACTGTTGATATTTCCAAAATAAATTAATACAATACTTACTGCTGCTCTTTGTTGTACTTAAAATTATATAAACAACTGCTTATCCGAATTATTTTGAACACTCAAAAAAAAATATATGTACATATGTATGTACATATATAATGACAAATAATTATTTTTGTAAACTAATTTATTTTTTATCTAAACACAATTGCGGCAAACCTAAATCTTATTTTAAATCAATCGAAGAATGACAAATGCCCCTTTGAGGCAAAATTAAAAAAAAGTTAAAAAAGAATTTTAAATCTAGACTACAACATAAGATGACATATGACGATCATACAATTGTTTAAAGATAAAATAAAAGTATGTGGGCATATGTAAGAAAACAAAAATAATCCTTTTATTGTGCTAAAGTACACAAGGATAATAACAATTAAATAATCTCTTTTTTTTTCAAAGATAAATAAAAATAAGTGCAGCCATTTAAAATATAAAACAATTTGTTGTGTTTTTAAAACATTTTACTATCGCATACTTATTATGCTATTTAAAAATATTTTCAAGTAGTTTTTTAGAATATCCTTGTTGTGGCCATTATTTTAAATAACATACTGCTCTAACAGGTTGACAATTTGAAGGGTTTCTAAGTTTTGTTTGTTTTGTTTTGTTTTTGATATGTGATGTTGATAGCAGTATTTTATTTGGGTCTTTGTGGGAATAGATTAAAATTAAAATTGGCAATTTTAAAAAGAATCTAAGGTTATCATCACAGAACATTTACACTTAATTTTTATTTATGTTATTATCAGCAACAAATTTTAGAAAAGTTAATCAATTAATCAATTTTGGCGGATGGACTTTCGCTGATATATTAATATATGTATATTAATAAACAATTTATATTGTTACGAATAATAAAATCTGGCAACCCCTATAGCGTGGTAAATAAGCTAATTCAACTAATGGTGTATTTATAGAATAACAAAACCACAAGTTAGCTAACAAAAGCTGAGCAGCCTCAGTAGCTGCGTTGGTAGAGGTGCGTACTGTAAAACAGAAGATCGTGGGTTCGATACCGCATTCGGACATGCGTGCAACGAAAAATAATAATTGTTATAAGCAATTAAAAATTAAGAAGCAGCAGTACAAACCTCCCGAGAGGCAAAAGACAATTATTGTGTAAAGCCACGACAGATAATTTAGTTAAGACGTTCAAACTTAATATAAGAGCAACAGATAATTGTCAAGAAGCCCTTTATAATAAAATATAAGAGCAATAGCGGTTAGCGCGGGGAAGTGTAACAGCATAACAACAGTGTATGGCAGACGTGTGTTGTGGCTGCTGGATTGAAGGAGATGACTGGCTTGGATAAAAGGAGTAGTGGAGATGTCTGCGGATGGTTAAGGTTACTAAACAAGGCATCGAGTAGTGCATGTCTCGCCGGAGTAACACAATTTTAAAGCGTGGATGGCTGCGTTTGTGGTGATAACGCATGTTTAGTAAATGTGAGACCAAGGGTTCACAAGACCGGTAGGATCGAAAAGTATAGCCAGAGAAAGCCGTAAAATTTGAATAAACAATTATGAGCCACAGTGGTATTTGCCATCAAAAGAATCCGTACGTTTGTCTAAAAGGGAAAAACGTAACAATATTAATAATAAAGTTTCTAGTACAAAAGTTCAGGGCTTATTTGTTTTTTAAAGGAACAAATTCACATGTTGTCAGGAAAGGTCGCAACTCACGAAGGCGTCGATCGATTTCGTGCAAACCCTAAAAGTTTAATCAAATTCGGTTTGACCGTTCTAGACTTATAAAGTCGCAACAAACTTGCAACCATTTTTCATATATGTCGATTACTGAGAATTGTTTGCATCGATTATTGTTGGAAATAATAATGATCATTAGTAGGTATTTTAAGATTTTCTCACTTAACTTAAAGAATTAGTTCAACTGCAAGCAACTAACTAATTATAGTAATCACAAAATTAAGTCATTAAAGGGCAAATACTTTTTTAAGGTATGTCTTGTTTTGCTGGGTATCTATTCGCAATACACTTTGCTTCCCCAAAAGTAGTAATCGTCTACATTCACTATTTCAATCCAGCCAGTATTTTTTATATTATTTAAATAACAAGAATTTCAACACTTCTTTTGTATTGGAGGTACCTTAGATACGGTTCTAATCAGGCCTATTTTTCGCTAGCGGGTTACGTTTATTAAATTTAATTACTCTACCTATTTTAGTGCTTTAGATGTATGATAATAATTTTCACTCCTTTGTAAGGAAGTTACCACGCTTCCTCTTCCAGTTCAGACAATATTTTGAATTTTTTGATAATAACGTGAAGAAAATCAAAATATCTTTTTTCCGCGCGTTTTCGGTGATACGAAAATCACTGTTAGACATTCCTGAGATTACAAGGCAGTTGTAAGCTTCAAGCAAAAAACTATGTCACAAAGTCCATATCCACCCGAGTGTTAAGGGACGAGATAAAATTTGAAACCCACATTTTTTAAACATTTGTTCATAATCTCCTTAAAAAAATCGAAAATTTCGTAATTGCCAGCAAGGCCGTAAAGCTATTTTCCCTAAGTTGAGCAGCAGGCCAACTGACAAAACAGAGGATCTACTGTAATTATCTGTGGACCAGAACTCAGAGTAGCGCTGGGAAATGGTCTAATGCCAGTGGTCCCACAATAAGTGAACTTAACAAAACTGAAACGGTGGGTAAAGGCTACTATATGTAGACAGGGCTCGAATAGTGCTTAAAGAGTCCCTTGATAGAAAGGGTAGTAATGTACTCAAATAAAATAGAAGTACCTTAAGTTGGATAACTGCTGATCATGTTAGATAGTGACTAGTCATGGAAACTTTATTTTTTATCTGCCCAAGATGATAAATGCAGCCTATGCCTAAAAGAGGCTAAGATAATAGAGTCCATTGTGTGTGAATCTCTAGCACTGGCAGACATAAGATTTAGGATTACGGACAGAATATTCTTAAATGTGGATGTGATGAGAGATCTAAGTAATTACTAGTGACTCTGTGCTGAGAAAGAAGGCTGACAGTTACCAGTCGACAGTTTGAAATTACTAACAACAAAAGTAAAGGTTGTTGGTTCCGCGTGGCTCAATGAGGATTGCCGTAAGTTACAAATATGAGTCCTATAATCACTGAGGACGGAAGGCACTCAAAACGTGACCCTTTAAGGAAACGTTCTGATTTAATATCCACCCCTATATTTATAATAATAATGGACTTGAAAAAAAATTATTTTTAGGACACCTCAATCTAGTAAGCGGCTTTCAAATGACTCAGAATTCTATCATTTTTCTACAAATACTCTTATCTGGACATTATCTTCAGTTTTTGTCTTAAATAATAGAAGAAATACTTCTTTACTTTGTACTTTAAGAAAAAAGCTTTATAAACTGTAAACAGTTTTTTTTAAATACATAATTAAAAATTGACATAAATGCACATACGAGTAAAACAATCCCACACATGTTATTTCAATATTTTTCACAAAGTGCATATAAGTTAAATATTCTTAATAAAACATAATTTCCATTGAAAAATATACTTATGACCATTTAAGTATAAAAACTTTATTTAAGACCATATCAAAAATATAACATACATTTTTTAAAACGAAAAAAAAATCTATTCAATAATAATCATTATTCATATTGTCACATATTTGATTACATATTTTAGTATAATTATGTATAATTAAATATATAACCAAACAAAGAATTCTATTAATTATTAAAAAAATATATATATACGATAAACAACAACAACAACACATCAAAACATATTTGGGATGAACAAATGTCAGTCAGTCACACATTTTAAGCAGCTTCACCGATGGCAGCTACAAAATATTGAATATTGAAAGCAAAATCCCTCCTTAAAAAACAAAGTAACACAAACAATTCACATAAAAAAAATAAAATAAAAACCAAATTCAAACACAACTAAAAAGCATAATTAAATTTTAACAAATTCGCAAATTTAAAGAATTTGTCAAACAAACTCAATACTCAATATTGGCATCTCAAATATGCCACACACACGCTCTTAATATGGACACAAAAACGAACACAGCAACACTCTTCAACTGACACAGAAATAAAACCTGCAGCTTTGTATAGATGGATGGGATGGATGGTTGGTTGGTTGGTTGAATAATAATGTTAAATTGGCTGCTAAACTACAAAAAAAAAAAAAACGATACAAAAATAACAGACAGTTAACCGGGTGGTTACCAATGAGCATGAAATTTGCGTCATAACACAAAACACAAGCAGCACAACATTAAATCAGAAAGGAATGTTTTTTAAATACCACAAATATTGAGTGAGGTTTCATGTGTCATTTAAGACTCCAAGGGAAAAAAAATCACATGTAGAAACGTACAAAAACAATGAGCGGCGTCTCATTATTTATTATGAATTCTATAAATATTAATGAATTTTTCTAAATGTAATTATAACAACTAATTAATAATGTACATTTTTAATTGTCATCCAAAACAGCGTTGCCGCTTTGGTCCAATCGGACCAAACTTGGTAGTTTTTCGTTTTTAAAAAACAGTTTGGTAGTTTGGTTGGTTTGTTGCATTTTTTTAAATTTTTGGTAGGTTTTCCTCCTGTAGCAATTTTTTAGCAACAGTAAATTTTTTACCTTAAAAT
Source organism: Gymnosoma rotundatum (assembly GCA_916610165.2). Lineage (NCBI taxonomy): Eukaryota > Metazoa > Arthropoda > Insecta > Diptera > Tachinidae > Gymnosoma > Gymnosoma rotundatum. The sequence continues at coordinate 40,100,079 of OU744338.1, forward strand.
TTCAGAACATAAAATAAAAAGAAATGTAACTTTGAATTAAATAAACAATAACTTTGAAAAGTGTTATCACTGTTTTCAAAAACTGTTTTAGGTGTAATAAAAACATCTCTGCTTTTTGGAAAAAGATGATTAAAGCTATAGCCATCTCTGGTTTAAGAAACGCGAACAATATTATGAAATTGAAGTTAACAATATTTTTGAGTGAAGGCTTATTTACAAGTGTTTGTATTAAAAAAAATTAACAGACAAAATGGAAAAGTAAGTAAACTTTATTAATTGTATATATGTACCTATTAATTACATAAATATGTACTAATATTGCATGTAAAGAAACAGTAAAAAAAAAATTTTAGAACCGAATGGTTGAGCGAATTTGATTGGCTCCAGGAAAGGGATGGGTGTTCATTCTGCATAGTATGCTCTAAAACTATTTTAAATCATAACATCCATCTTAAAAATCACCAAAAGACAAATTTCCACCTCAAGAGTTACGGAAAAAAAACCAAGTGAGTATAACAGAGTTTATGTGCAAGAAACGCATTTTTAAATTTTTGGTAGGCTGTAAACGATTTTGGTAGGATTTTTGAAAATTATTGGTAGGCAGTCAATTTCTTGTGTGGCAACGCTGATCCAAAACGAAAAAACACACTCTCTCACAAACCCATAAACACTTCAAATGCATGATGATCGATGAGACCCAAAAGCTATAAGTATGGTTTATGTCTGTGCTGAAATATGTAGTTAGGGTGACCAGTTTACGTTTCATCATATATATTATTTCTAAAGCACTTTTTTTTGTCGGGTGCAAATATCTTCCATACCACCGCAACAAATTTAATGAATGATATCTCATTTTAAAGCTTATTTCTAACACTAATGACGAAAAATAATTAGAAATTGAATTATTAATATTTTCATTGATAAAAATTATATTTTATATAGAACTGCAGTATGTATTAAAATCCATTCTGGCAATACCGCTACTTACTGTAAGGCCGTTTATTAAAAGATATTTTTGTTTGAATTATGAATTCGTACGGGCAAAAAATTAACATTGATCATGTCATTACCTCTAACATTGTATTCAAAGAATTATTATAAAAGCATTTAATCATATGTATGTATGTATGTATGTATGTATGTATACTTTTAGTAAAATGTATTGAAATTATTAAAATTTCTATTATGTAATTATTTTCATTTTATCTTACAAAAATGACAACTAACGCTGCGAAATATTCGCAAGGGTCATCTAGTTTTTTTATATTTAAAATATTTGAAAAACGCAAAAAATAATTTAAACAAGTAAGAGTGCTATATGACGAATCTTGTATACCCTTCACCACATATGTAAATCTAGTTTAGTGAAGTAAATCCAATTAAAAACGAAAATATTGGGGTGACAGATTTAATTAAAAAAAAAAAAAAAATAGATAAAAATATCATCAGTTCTTAATGGGTTAAGCCTTTTGATAAAAATGTTATTATTTCCTTAAAGATCTCTTCACATAGAAAACAGATAGGTATAAATTCGATTGATTTGATTTTGAATATTAATAATTAATAATTTTGATTTATTTTTTACATTTAAAGCCAACAAATGATATTTCTCTTCAAATGTTGGTTGTAACACCTCTTGAAAAAGTTAACCTGACCGATTTGTGTGTTTACTAAAATCTCTTCTATTAAATAGAATATGCAACTAAACTTATTCAGCATATTATTACTGAAAACCAAACTTTGTTAGTTAGAATCATAAAAATCGATTATGTCTTCTAAAATCGAAAAATATTTGACATAATAAAAATGAATTTGTACAAATTACATAAAAAATATTCAATATTTTAGTCTAGAAATACAAGATATATTGTTAGTGATAAAAAGTTCTGCAATATTGTTGAAAGGTAAGTCCAAAAACAACCTCACAAAAACATTTGTAAATTAAAAAACTCTTAAATGTTTAATACACTTCGCTATAGCAAGACGGGCGGTATGGGATGGAAATTTGAAAAAAATATGTGGAAGAGAAGAATCATGATGTAGAAAGGAGTAGGCTGAAATCGATGGCTCGAGATATGAAATGTAGTGTGTAATCTTATTCCTATAATTTACTTTTAAAATAAAAATAAATATTAAAATATTTTATTGTTTTATTTAATTCACAATAATATTTTATAGTCACCCAAGAATAAGTTTTTTAAATAGTTGTGAGTGCTTATTCATTCAATTATTACAACCGAATTCAAGATAATGCACACAACCGACTAAATTCGTTTGGCAACAAATTCGTTTCTCATAACGAATTTTTTTTTTCTGTGCATATTTATATCTTAAAGGATATGGTGCGCAATCGTACTTTTCTATGGTCGAGCGCCAATTTTTTCACTTGATTTTTTTTTTTAATTTTCTATCGCCTCATATATTTGTTTTTTTGGTTGGAGCTACGTAATTGTTCCAAATTATATGAAAAAGTTCGAGGTAGGCGACCGACCGATTACCAATAGCACCTCTTTCGACACTATGTCTTATCGCTTGGCATATTTAAATTTTCTCTAGCTAATCTAGTACCTTGGCAAAATTGATTTCAAAACTAACACTGACGGACAGACGGACATCACTCAATTGACTCAGAATATATACACTTTATGGGGTCGGAAATTGATATTTTAGAAATTACCTTTTACCTAAAAAGTACTTCAAGGTTTATTATATTTGCACTATAGAAAACTAAACTTAACAAATTTTAACAAGTTTAGGCTACCGCTTAGGACATTAAAATATCCAACGTTTTTATCCTATTTTTTTTAGCGAGAAATAGCTAAGGGTTGTAGCAACTGCCTCCTTTCTAGATCTCGATTGGCTCTCGCTCATCTATCGTGTGTTTTCTTGCAGTGTCCCAACTTTTAGTTGTTATCGCTGCTTTATTTGAGCTGATAGTTGCATTTAAATTTCATTATTAAAGCCAAACGACCATCGAATTTGACGCTAATTTGACGAATGGGCTGAAGCGCAAATTGATATTGAGTTTGAATTTCCATTCAAAATTTTATTTTCCGATAAAGCCCATTTCTGGTTGATTGGGTTTGCAAATAAGCAGGATTGTCACATTTTGAGTAAGGAAAATCCCCAAGCTTTTGTCAAAATACCATTACATCCACAAAAACTTAATATTTGGTGCACTTTATAGGCTGGCGAAGTCATTAGACTATATGTCTTTAAAAATGATGATGCTCAGAAAGTAACAGTCAATGAGAAATGGTATAGAAACATGATTCGAAGTTTTTTCGTACCTTCATTACGTGTCGTTTGTACCAAACTGAAAAACACAAACAGCTAATGTATATATACATTTTTGGTATAAACATATTGTTACGAAAATAAAATCTGGCAACCCCTGTTGTTGTTTCCGTATGAGCGTTTTGAATAAGTTAACTCAACTAATGGTGTGTGTATAGAATAATATCACAATTAGCTAACAAAAGCTGAGCAACCTCGATGGTTGCGTTGGTAGAGGTGCGTGCTGTAAAACAGGAGATCATGAGATCGATCCCGCATTCGGACATGCGCACAAGCGAAAATAAAAATTGTCATAATGTAATTTAACATTAATAAACAGCAGTACAAACCTCCCGATAGTCAAAAGGCAAATATTATGTGAAGCCATGGCAGATTATTTAGTGGAGGCGTCTAATTTAATACAAGAGTAACAGATAATTGCAAGAGGCCCTTTGTAACAAAAATTAATCACGGTAACGGTTAGTGCAGGGAAATGTAACAGCGTAACAAGAGTGTATGGCAGACTTGTGTTGTGGCTATTGTATTAAAGGGGCTTGGATAAAAGGAGTATCGGAAATGTCTGTGGATGGTTAAGGTTACTAAACAAGGCATCGAGTAGTTCATGTCTCGCCGGATTAACACAGTAGTGTAGCGTGGATGACTGTGTTTGTAATAATAACGCATGTTTAGTAAATAAGAGACTATAGGGTTCACAGGACCGTAGGATTAAGAAGTATAGCCAGATAAAGCCACAAAGTAAGAATATAGAATTTAGCCACAGTGTTCTAAAAAAGGGAAAAATGTAACAATATAAAATGAATTATTTTTTGTTTTAACATATAAATTTCTGAAACGGGGATAAAAGGTCCCAAAAATTTGTTTTTTTTTACAAAAAAGCCTACCCTGCCATTCTTTTTGGAGTACGTAGCCACCAATTGGGGACTTAAAAACCCATCAACCCCTTTTTAATCGGTGCTTTGCACTCCAAAGTATTTCACAATAATTTTAAATTTCGTTTCAAAATTATCTACGTTTGGATGGGGCTGGAGGGGCAACCGTTATAATCTTTTAATTTTTTTTTTATACGCATTTGCTTTAGGTTGTCTTTAAAATAGTTTAAAAAATTTTACTAGTACTGAAGTAAATTTAAATTACATAAGCAAAACAGAATATCACCTTTTTTGGAAAATTCCTTAAAAGCCGGAATTTTTTTACATTTTCTGAATTCAGAGGTTTGTAACTTTTAAACAAAAATCACTATGAGCACAAAACCTGAAATTCGTTTATTCTAAATTTTATTAAGAATATAGCAAATTATCAAAAAAAAAAAAATGTAAGCCAATTTGCTTCCAAACTAAAAGAAATAACTATGTGTTAATACATTTTTTTTTTTTTAGATATTTTCAAGTTGTATTTAAATTTTAAAAATCTTAACATTTGAGTTAAAAATTAACTTTTTATGGCAATTTCAAAATATTATATATCTGAGCTACCTAACTTTGGGGCCCCACCCAGAAACCCCTCTTCATCCTAGGGGGCCGACCGTCCGTATATTCATAAAGAAACACCTCTGATTTGCCTCTGTACAATTTCTTTGAGATATCTTGAGTTGTTCAAAAGATACCAAACTTTGTCAAAAAAAAACCGTTTTAAAACCACTGTGCATCGTACATGTCCTTACTAAACAATTGATCAATACTCTATTTCTCTTAAGACCTTCAATGCTGATAAGATTTAATTCTTTAATGAATTATAATAATGCATTATAATATTAGAGCCAGCGCTTTTTTAAATATTTTTCTCCTTTGTGTCCCAATTGCTTAAATTGACGAGCTGGTCACCTTTATTTATTTATTTTTTTGTTTTTTTTTTTAACTTAAAGCACAAGAAATTTTTGACTGTTGCTAATGCAACAACAATATTGACAGAATTTAGTGAATTGTGTTTTTTCGGTTTTTGTGGCTGTGACTTTGACATGAAACTGTTGTATTTATTGACATTTTTCTCGCATTTATAAACATTCAAGTTGTACTTTTTTGTGTTTGAATAAATTTTTTTTAAGTTTTTACTAATATTTATTTGTTGATGATATTGCATTTTAAGCATCCCAGAAGTATTAGACAAGACATTTTTATTTTAAGGCCAGTGCCTTAAAGGCATTTATTTTAATTAGTCTCTAAAGATGTGACGAAAATGTTTGATGGCCTTAAAAACTAACAACTAACATTCTAAAAGGTAGAAAAAAAACTCTTGTGTTTCTAAAATTTTTACATGCAAGAAAAAACACAAATTTAAAATAAGTTTGGGATTTAAGAACAAACTTTAAAACGTTTTATGGTTGTAAATCTAATAGATAAGTGTGTGAATATGGGTAGCTGTTAATTTTATCTCATAGAATCTTAAATAGTAAAAGACACGCTTTACCTACAAGCGCTTTGAGAAATTTTTTCAAACTTTTATGAGTTTTACAAGCGTTGCAGACAACTGGCGCGACGTTCTTAAATCATCAAATACGCCCCTGTCTCCGTTGGTTAGTAAACGGATTATTAAACCATCTACTTACAGACAATCATACACATTCTTTTTGTTACGAGGCACACTTCGTTTATTTCATAATAGAACTTGTTGTATTTTTATTTTGAATTTCATTTTTTTTTTTTGTTTTTTTTTTTGTTTAACACACGTAAAACTAAAAGAACCATTGATCATCTATCTGAGCCAACAAATGAACTTAATCAGTGGCAACTTTAAATATGTTTAAATCCAATGATTTTTATAAAGTTTCTTAACTAAAAAACACATTCAAATAATTTCGAAGCTTTAAGATATGAATCTCTAAGCCACCGCTATATGAGAGTATTCTTTGTTTTTCATATTTAACTCATTCATTCAGTTTGTTTCATACTTTCTACATCTGCTGAGTTCTTTCTTAAAGTTGTTATTGGTTTTAATAAAATTTTTTGATATTTTCATACATGAATGCATTGATTGCCTTTATTTGAGTTTTTTTTATGAAGAATTAAAACAAAAAGTGTTTACGCTTTCGAATCTTCCTTCTTCAGCAGTATTTTTAAAATAAAATGATAACTTTGTGTGATCATGCAAGCCAGACAAATATTTCATTTCCTTTCATTTTAGTTTCTTAAATTAAAAAACAAAAAATAAAAATTTAACATTTACTTCATCATTATCTCGTCTTTATTTGCTGTCTCTGCCTCATGATCACTTCAGTTTTAAGGAAAAATATTATTTAGTTCGTATAGTTGTATTCTACTGAAATTTGCAGGGCAGTCGGAATGACGTATATAACAAGAATTTTTTTTGTAAATTCCTTTTATTGAATCATCAAGTTCAAAGGACAGGGTTATGTTTAGAATAGCACATCCAAGGCCCTCAGACAGCCACACTTTTTGACTAAAGTTTCCATGACTGTGTTCGTCAATGTATTCTTAAAATGTTCTCCTTTATTTTACGGATGGTTTTGGTCGTAGATCCAGAATTCAATAATTCCATTAATAGAAAATACAGTGTTGCTAAATCATGCAATCTATAGGTTCAATTCCTATCACCGAATCAAAAAAAAAACTAAACAACCAGGAAATGGCTTTTGCAGTATTTAATATCGGATTGATTCCGTGTTGTTTAAACCACATTTAGTCCACATCAATTTAATTAAGATATCCACCGCCAATACTAATCACAGCATCATTTAGTTCTTATTTCAATAAATAAATTTTTTTTCTTTACAACTTATCTACCGTTGCAAGTTGGGACGATAAACGAACAATCAACAATCTTGGGCTAATTTTAACTTCCACAAGATCCAGTGTTGCATTCTGTGACTATAGTAAAGGTACTTTACTTCATTTGATCTTATTACTATCTATATCACTTATCTAGCAGCGAAAGTGAAATACAACTTTTATGTCTAGTTCAGAGCTGTTCAACTTTGTAAACGGATGAGCGAAGTAGCTTTCACGTAATGTAGGAAACACATTCCCAAAACTTATACTTTTTGGTGTACAACTCATTGCGGTCAAACAAATCGCACAACGCAGAAACGGTAGCAATTTTCAGTGTGAAAAAGTTAACATCAATTGTCCAAAAACACAACTCCTTCTATCCTCCTATCCACTGGCTGAATTTTAAGTACTGGCGCACTGCCTTTCGTAAGTAGAGATCATCTCCAAATTGCTGATCCAAACAAAATGTCTAATTTTCGTAAAAGTTGCGCCCACAATCATGTTCCCAACCAAACAGTTACCTGAATTCAAAACATTAATTTTTCGCCAGTCATATGAGCGCTTTCACTCCAAAATGCTGTAAAAATTATTCTTAAAAAAGCTATTCAATTAATTAATTTAATGTTAATCATGTTTATTTTATTTAATGTAGGGTATTTTTTAAGTCCTTATCAGTATGAAGCAATAATATCTTATTTGTTTTTTTAATTTACGTTCGTTTTAATTTTGCGTGTGAGAAAGCACAAAATAATGGTACGAGTTCGTACATATTTGCACCTCTGAATTTCGGTGTGGTACAGATTTGTTCATACATAATCATTTTGCGTATTTTGTATTTTTATTTGTTATTTTTTTTATTAACTTTGGTGGAACTGTTGTTTGTTTAAAGTATATTTTGCTTTTAGCAGGTCTGTCAAATACTTGTACTTCAACTTAAAGTACAGTGGGTCTGCTGCTGTAGTCAAGCACGTTAACCTGTCTTATCTCTCATCTATCCTTTTTTATAAAGAATGTAACAAGGTTATGAAAAAAAACTAAATAGGTTATGCCTGAAGCACTCCTCTTAAAACAAAACAAAAAAAAAGAAAACAAAAAAAAAACCAAAATCTAAATTTTCTGTTTGCTATGTAACCGAAGCTTACCAAATGGTGTAGAGCTCTTAGTTGCATTTAAGACCATTTCTCGTTAAGCAATGACCCAGCAAAGAAATGAAATATTTTAAAAGCACTTGATTTACATAGTATCCATAAATATAATCAAACTGTAATGATAACATGGCTGTACATAAAAATTGTTCTAGTTTTTCGCATTTATGTCTATTTGTAACCACATCACGCAAAAATGGCCCGCTCAATTTTAATACAAGATCAAGATTTTTGATCGAGAAAGTACCTCATTTCTAACAACAAAGTAGAGAAAAATTATGAAATTTTCCGATTCCAATGACGTATGTATGTCTAGTGTTCCATGATGACTGGCATATATGCAATTTTAATTACACGATATAAACGCCAAGAAATCACTCTCAACAATTACAACAATGTTACTCCCAAATAATTTTATTCGTAAAATATGAAAAAGTACAAATTCGAGAATAATGAAAAAATTATTTACTTAAAATATATACAACACACTTCTTTTTACAACCAACAACAAATAAAAAAAAAATAAGTCAAGTCAGTCGTTTTAATATATATTTTGGTAAAAGATTGAGTAAAAATGTGCCATGGGAGCTTTAAAGAATGAATCAACCTGTCAATAGGCTCGTTAACGGCAACAACATTTTTACGGTTACAACCTCTAAAATCGAAAATGATCGCGCCTCGACTTATTTAACGTTTTAAGACAATCACCCTTATCGCGAATCTCAAGGGAATAAATTCTAGAGAATAATTTGTTTATTCCAATGAACAATTAATTGGCAACGCCAATTGTTAACCAGTTACGCATGGAATTTAGTTTTAAAAAACCTCCACCGTGTGTGGAATTAAAATCTTTAGGATCAAATACGTCGCACTATTTTTGTTGATACTGTTTCGTATTAGTCACTGCAAGCATATAATAAATAATAATAATCAAATAATATTCGTATTGGATTTCATTAAAATTTAGAGATTTTATAGTCGACGGTAATTTTTTACTCACGACGTGTATACACGTCGAACGCACCATAATAAAGATTTGGTTCGACGTGTATACACGTCAAAGACACTTAAGAGGTTAAGGAACAAAACAAACATCTGTTGCCATTGGAACACTCTATTGTGAATTAATGTAATCTAATTTTTTACGCGTATTTTTGTGATTTGTTTAAAAAATTGTAATTTTCTTGCAAAATGAATAGTATTTCGCTGAGATATAAGTTGTTAGAAAAAGAAAAAAACAACTTATTTGAAAAAAAAAATAAGGAGATGAAATTTAAGAGATGCGTCAAATCCCCTGTACTTATCAGAAGTAATGTAAATGAAAACATTAAGAGTTGTTGGCAGTATGTATGTACATATGTTATAAATAAATTCTTTCAGGTTCCAACAACATAATAGCTTTCAAATATCTTTTAGATATATTGGTACAGAACTGCTTATCTGACAGGAAGTCGTCAGCGATTCTGTCGCTAGTGAAGCTTGCAGCATGTCTACGCTTTTTTGCAGAAGGAAGCTATTAAAAATGTGTTGTGCGTCAAATGGACATTGGTGTAGCGCAATCTATTTTTAGCAGCAGCTTGTTTGCACTTCCACTCCTTTTAAAAATAAAATCAAACAATTAAAACCTATTTAAAAAAAATAACAAGAAAGCTACTTACATTGTCCTTCTTTTTTATTCCCAAGCAAAATGTTTGTGAAAAAAATACGAATAATTTTTGGAAAAAAAAACCCACGGGAATAACAATCGGCGATGCCATATTTTTTAGGGAGATGGGAAATATTTCGAGGGAAAAATATTCACGATATGGGTGGATAATTGCAGCAACATCAACTTTAGCAAACAAAAAAAAAATTAAACTTTAACTTATGTTAACCCTTATATCACCAGTAAAAAATCTAAAATTTCTATGCCTCACAAGTGGTTAAAGCTTGCTTAATTTTCTAACGAAACTAGTCTAAAATTTGGAAAGATTTAGTTTAGTGGTGAGTTAAGGTGCGTTTAGACTGTGCTAATATTTGTGCAAAATCATAAAAAATTTGTTTGTCCTAGTGTAAACACTCGAATTTGTTAGCCACCAAATATTTTTCGACTGTTTGTTGGCTAAAAAAATCTTTGTTTGTGAACAAAGATTTGCATAATGTAAACACTTTGTCAGCACGTCGTTACAAATATTTGGCTCGATATTTTGTTTGTTCTCGCAATATTTTTGGCGAAACAAATAGCGACAAATAATTGTAGAAACGTGGGCTGCCAACAGTTATTTTTGAGAGAGCTTAACATATAAAAAATGAAATAAATTGAAATGGCAATATTAGTCAATTCGTTTGACAGATTAGTAACTAAAAAGCGCTTTTTTATAATTCTTTATGATAAAGCATATTTTTCTGAAAGAAAATGGACAACATCAATTATTGAATCGCCACCATCTGCCAAAAAAATCAAAAGGAAGAGGACGACGCACGATTGGAGTGAAGAAAATATATTTAAATTGATCGGCGAAGTGGAATTCCATCCTTGCATTTGGAATGCATCAAGTGCTGACTACCATTAAAAACCCATGCGGGATAGCGCATGGACTGAAATTGGCGATATGCTTAATGTTACAGCGGAGGAAGTTTTCACAAAATGGGCGAATTTGAAGATTCAGTACCGGGGCTACATCAACAAAAAAAAAAAACAAATCTGGACAAGGTGCAAACAATGCATCAAAGTGTAAATATTTCGACTCGACTGACTAGAAGTCATTTAGTCCGTCTAAAGAATTGTTTTAAAAAGTGTTGCTGTAGTCATGGCGGTAAATACGTTGACTACAATTCTAGTCGGACAGGGATTAACCCCTGCGGCAATAAAAAAATAAAACTGTTTTTTTCTGTTTAATAGTATAAATACATATTCAGAATTTACATTACAACATGCAGAGGTTACAAAAAAAATTAAATAGGAATTATTGCCTGGAGTGCTAATTCTCTTTACTTAAAAACAAATCGGCGTTTATATGGAATCTGTAGAATTTCTCTTGTTTCTTTTTTACACAAACGGTCTAAAGACCTAGAGTTGTTAGTGCGTTTGATAAATTGGGCTTGAAATTAGGAAATGACCATTTGTAGTAAAGTAAAGTTGCTCGTAGCTTCTCGCTGTGCTCCCGTGAGTATGCCGCTATTAAACGAGAAGCAAACTCTTAAAAAAATTACCCGAAATTATGTTGCAATAGAAAATGCAAAGGGAAAGAGATCACAGCACGTAACCATTGCAACAATCTCGTGACCCATATATAATGCAGGTATATACTTTTGGAACCTTGTACTTAAAAACCTTGTATCGAAACTTGCTATTATAAAGCTGAGGACTACAAAACAGGCATATTGGTATCTATAATAACGGTTATGGCTTTTTATAACATGTCAACAATTAACGAATACAGCGTTTCCCAAAAGGTTGGTTTGAGCAACAATTTTACATGGTTTAAAGTTGTGGCACATCTAATTGAATCCTGAGTAACGAAGGAGCTCGCGAATGATTTAACATTAAACATGATTTTCCAAAGTGTACAATGGCCCAGATGATTAATACTTTGGCAAAAATAAAAAGACTTTTTCCATAAAAAAAAAAATAATTTTAATTTTCGAGCGTCAGTTTCTTAAAAACGTAATGCTCTATCCGTTAATAAGTCTTTTATTTAACGAAAGCACATTAATTTTTCTCACCAAACCCACTGTATCGGTTTTTAAATCTTGACTAATGCTCAGGTATTATGGCATTTCAAACTACGATTTCCTATCATATGTGGCGTGTGTGGTACTCACATACCATTCACAAAAATGTGCACAAAACGAAAAGAAGCAAAACTAAAAAAAAACAAGAACAATCAAAAAGGAAGCAGCAGCAACTGAAGAAGTTGTACAAAACAGCATCAGTAAGCGGTCAACAGTTCTGTTCCGTGGTCAGTTATAGGGGCAGAAAACAAAACTCCATGAGTTGGCATACATTCGAATGTACGTACATTTGCAACGAAATCTTCTGGTTAAAGAATAAGAAAAAAGTAATAATAATAAGAATAAGAAAAAACAATTTGAATTTGTTGGCGCCAGGTTAAGCAGCAACAGCAAACAATAAACATAAAACGAGAGAATGAGTTTTAAATTATTTAATGAAAATTTCATACGTTTAAATTTGTTAACATGTTTTTAAAATTTAATTTTTTTTTTCTCATGTTGTTAAAAAAATTCATTTGTTGTGGCTTCCACCATGAATTTGGTATTTTTTTTCTTTTCGTTAATGAAATAAAGTAGGAATAGTTTTTGGTGGCCCTCTGGCATTTCTTTATTTTTATTTTTTTTCAAGACACAATTGTTTATTTGTTTGCTTGCTTGTCTGTCGGTTGGTATATTGTATGAAGTTTAAATTTTTTTTGTTTGCTTAAGTTGTTGTTGTTGCAGTTATTGTCTTAAAACGTTAAATATGTCGAGGGGCGATCATTTTCGATTTTTTAGGTTGCAACCGTAAAAATGCTGTTGGCGTTAACGAGCCTTTTGACAGGTTGATTCATTCTTTAAAGCTCCCATGGCACATTTTTACTCAATCTTTTACCAAAATATACATTGAAACGACTGACTTGACTTATCTTTTTTTTGGTTGTTGTTTGTTGTAAAAAGAAGTGTGTTGTATATATTTTAAGTAAATAATTTTTTTTTCATTATTTTTGCATTTATGCTTTTTCAATTTTTACGAATAAAATAATCTTGGGAGTTACTTCAACAATTATTGTTTAATTAAAAAAAATACAAAATTTTTAACAAATTTAGAAGATAAAAAAAAACAATTTTAAAAATTAAGTAATTGTTTTAATCTTACGCCAATAATAGCAGATGAACTTGTAAATGTTTCAACGAACTGAAAACTTATTTAAAGGTTTATAATCCCCTCTTTTTCCACCTTTTTAATGTTGAAACCCCTAAAATAGTTGTTATAAAGACAGAAGTGGCAGGTTACTTTAGATACCCAGTTTTCACTTCTTGAAAAACACACAAAAAATTACAACCTAAATATCTTTTAGTTTTATACAATTTCCAATAGTTACACAGCACAATTTTTGCCTTGGTTTAAGAGCTATACCACCCTCCAAATAAATTCTATAATCATGCTTATGTTTCTTCATGATATTGTTGTGATGTTTTGTTCCAATCTAGCTGACACTTAAACAAGCTTTTCATTAGGCAATTGACATAGAAGGATATTTATTCACTATATATTAATTAATTTTCAAAAATCGTTGTTGTGCCTGATGTTGAATACGGCTTGCGGCCGTTTTCAAGAACAACAAGTGTGGACTTTCCCCCAGGAAGGAATGACAAAAAATTTGTTTTTTTTATTTTAAACAAAGAATTTCGTATATAAGATATGACAGATCTTAACAAATTCTCATGAGCATAAAAAAATATTGCTTATAAATTTCGTTAAATTAACGAAACAAATTGTGTTAAATTAAAAAAAAAAAAATCGTCAAATTAACGAAAAAAATCTTAATTTAAGTGTTAACTAAGTACAAATGTTGTATATATTGTCCGAAAAATAAGATTAATTTCACGGCAATAATTTTTTTTTATTTTTGTCAAAAAAATATCTAATTTAATGTAGAAAATATTTATTGTGTTTTATATTAACATTATTTTTTATTTATTCTCTTCACATTTAATTAATGCGTTAAATAAAAAACACATTTATGTCTTTGCTTAAGAAAAAAAAATTGCAAAAATATCTTAAAACTTCTTCTTGAACATTCATTATGCCATTTATTAAAAAAAAAACATAAATTCTCAATACTTCTGTCAACTACTGGAATTACATAAGTGTTTGCCTAGACTGTAAGAACTTCGTAATTAAATAAAATTAAAAAAGATTAAAACAACTATTCCATCGTCAGAGTATTTATGTCTTAAACAACAAACAAATGAACGTCAAAATGAAATAATCGGTTTTTACAAGCAACTTGACGAAGACTCCCATACATATTAATAGTTGGCAACCCCCCTCCCACCACACACAGGCATTAGTTGGAAAAAAAGCAAACAATAAAGCTTAATAATATAAAGTGAAAATTAACTTAATATTTGCTCTTTTCGTTTATCTTCGTTTTCGAAAAACCAAACAAATAAACAACAAATTTCACAGCTTAACGCAATTGTATAATGAGTTACTTATACACCGTAGCGACGACCGACACACATTCATCCATTCATTTAAACATCAAGTCATGCATGCAAAGCAAACGATTTCTTTTGATTCCATTGCATTGCATTACACTGTGTTGTATTGCATTTATTATCCATTGTCATTTTGTTTTATTTGCTGCCGCTGTTGTTTATACGAGTATTATTGTTGTTTTTTTAAATTAGTAAAACTATAACAGAATTCTTTTTTTTCACTGGCGTTTAAATTATGATACTGACTGTAAATAAATGTAAAAGAAATGGAAAAAAATGAATTTCTTCGAATTTTGTCAGCGTTTCAATTGAATTGAATTAATTTACGCCTCACGAATTACCAACAGGTGGTGCTGGTTGATAGGTCTTCGTTTATTATTAAAATTTTTTACTTCGTCTATCGTAGTAGATCATCTAGTATGATTGACTATTATGTGTTAGACATTAATATACAAGCAGAGTTTTAAATGCTAACAGATACAGTATGCAAAACTCACATTCGTACAATAATTTTTAATTTTAATTAAATAAATAATTACAATATAATTATTTTTTTGCAATATTTTAAAATTTAATGATTTTATTTAACGAAATAAATAATATAAACATTTCACTAGTTAAAGGTGAAAAAAAATTTCAAAATTCTGTCTTTAAAGAAACAAAATTCATATCGGTACATTACAATAACGTAAAAAATATGCCAAAATATGTTTTTATAACTGTGTTAGTTTGTCATTCCGTTTGTAATTTCCACAATATCAAATTTTTTTATAAACAATGATCATTGTAAACCATTCGTGTTCGCCGATGACATTTTATTATTTATTAATTTAAGCTGATTTCGATGAAATGTGTAGTTTTTTGAATTAACATCCCAATTATATAGCAAACCTTATGCTGACAAACTCTTTGGAGATAAACCCTACAAAAATAAAGGCCCTACATTTTTTATCATCTTATCGTAATAATTTTCAACCACGTATTACTTTAAATGGACAGGAAGTATTTTTTGTTATATCGTTTAAATTCCTTGGTCTCATATTCGGCAATAAACTAAACTTATATGATCACCTAAATTATATTACCAATAATATATGTCTCATTTTAAGAAATCTTTACTCTTTTAAATCGTATACACCGCAACATATAAGAAATAGTCGTGCCATCTCACTAATGTCTCGTATCAACTATTGCCTGGATATGTTTTATATGTTAGAATCCATGAACATGATCGTACTTCGGAGCTCATACCAGTTTTTTTTTTAAATGTGGCCTTAAAGATTATATTTAACTGCGTATTCTTCTTCACTTTTACAAAGTTTTAATATTTGAGCGGCTTTTTTCTCTTGCCACTGAATTTTCTTTTAAAAATTCTACTCGTAACATGCAAATCATACATACATACTTCTATTTTTGATCGATCTTTTAAAAAAGGATTCACCATTCTTAGAATAAACTTCCCATCTCTCTCAAACTTTTCTGTCATTCTTATAATACATCATACAAATTTTTTAAGTGTATTATGAACTGTAAAGGGAACCCCTGTAAAATTTAAAATGACTGCGTATTACTATACCTCCCATTAACAAAAATTTATTTATGGTGTCCCCATAATTGATGTAAATTTACTTATATGGATGGGCCTATCTTTTGAACCGTTATAAGCAAACGCTTCAAATTAAACAGAAATTCAGTTGCTCTGCCCGTTATAGTAACAAGTATTAATATATTAAATTAAAAATAAAAGGGTGCCCCAATAGTTCATTTAATTTGATGTATATGGCCATACTTTGAAACAGATGCAGACAGACGCTTGAAATTTACAACTAATATGTATGGCAGATTCCGCTTTAACAACAAGTATAAAATTTGGATTTGGAAGTTAAAGGGTGTCCCAATAGTTGATGTTATTTCATGTATTCGGCCGAACTTTTGAACCGGTATAGACAGAACGCTGAAACTTAAAAGAGACCTGTATTTCTAAGCCCGCTATATTAACGAGTTTATAATTTGAATTTAAAAATTAAAGGGTGTCCCATAATTGACGTAGATTTACTTATAAGGGCCTATCTTTTGAACCGTTATAGACAGAAAGCTGAAACTTAAAAGGGACCTGTATTTCTTATCCCGCTATATCAACGAGTTTATCATTTTAATTTAGAAATTAAAGGGTGTCCTATATTTGACGTAGTTTTACTATGGGCCTACCTTTTGAAATTTACAGACAAATGCTTGAAAATTGGACATAAGGTCGATTGCTATAATAACAAGTATTTATATTTAAAATTATATATAAAAGAGTGCCCCAATAGTTCATTTAATTTCATGTATATGGCCACACTTTTAAACAGTTGTAGACAGACGATTAAAATTAACAAAGAACCTGTATTACTAACTCCGCTATAACAACAAGTATTAAATTTGATTTCGAAATAAATGGGTGTCCCAATAGTTGATGTAATTTATTGTATATGGCCGAACTTTTGAACCGTTATAAAAAGACGGCTGAAATTATCAAGGGACCTGTTTTGCTAAGTCCGCCATAACAAGAAGCTTATAATTTGAATTTATAAATTAAAGGGTGTTCCAAAAATTAATGTAATTTGTTCCAAATGTCCGTACTTTTTGAACCGTTAGATACAAACACCTGAATTTTAGACAGAATGTCCAATACTTTGTTAAATACAATAAGAAGTATAAAAATTTTAAATTATAATTCAAGGGTTTTACAATAGTTGATATAATCTGATTTATATAGGCAAACTGTTGAACCGTTATGGACAGACGGTTGAAATTTACACAGAACCTGATTGCTAAATGTTCTAAAACAGCTGTAATTGATGTATATTTACAAACTATTAAATAGTTGAACAAGTATAAAGTTTGATGGTGGAATATAAGGGTGTCCTATTAGTTAATGTAATCTAATTTATTTGGCCATATTCTTTAACCGCGTTAGGCAGACAGATGAAGTCTGTTAAGAAGTGTATTTTTTTTGCAAGAATTATTAATATATTACATCATATAAATATGTATATTTCAATATTATGTTAAATATTTTTACATAGTAAGTTATCTAACTATACATGTATAATTGGCCTTTTAAGCTTCCTTTCTATTGATATATAATAAATAAATAAATTAAAATAAAATATTAAAATATCTATTTCCGACCCCATTAGGTACATATTCTGAGTTTTTATGCATAGCTAAGCGATGTATGTCTGTCCGTCCGTGTTAGTTTTGAAACTAAATTTGACAAGGCACTAACTCTCTGTCACCCCAATATTTGCTTTTTTGATAGGAGTTACTCCACTAAACTAGATTTACTTAAATGGTGAACGGTACACGCAAAGAAAAAACATGCTTGTGATATGGTCACAATAACCATAATATGTGAACGGATGGTGAAATTCGGCATAGCCAAATATAGCACTCTTAGTTGTTTGTATTTAAAGTTTATAGGAGTTTTATCGAATCCGAAGATGAAACAATTAGAAGTGTTATATTCGGCGTTGCCTATTTTTATTTCATTCACCATAGTGACGTTAGATATTATCCTACGCTGTATGTTTCCCAATTTTACAAAAGTGTATATCCGTCCTTTTAGCAGATTGTTGATTTTTGGTTTAAAAATGTCTTATTTGTTTATAATTTACTTAGTTTTTTTTTTCAATTTTTAAAATTTTATTTAATATTTTTTTTAATGAAACTTTAGTGATAAAATGATATTCAAATGACATTTCGATTGTTAAATGAATTACTGATTTTCTGTAGTCTAGCGCTTTAGTTCTGAAATCTTGATTTTCAGTAAAAGAAATCAATTAACAAAAATACGCAGAAAAAAGTTTTTGCAACTATTGAAGTTTTTTTCTTTTGTTTGCAGATGAAAATTTAATTAAATCGTTCATTCTGTCAATTAAACATTTAATGGAAAAATATAAAACTATATAAAACATTTAACAACAAACAAAACTTTAACAGGTTCAGTGAAGTAACGTACAAAAAAAAAACATAACAACATGAGATAAACATTAGAGGCGATTGCTTTATCCCCATTTGTGTGGGTCGTCTGGGGCCCACGTAAACTCTATATCGACACGTTCACGTACGACTGTGAACAAGCATTCAGAGTTTATAAACTTAATATATATGCAGTTCCCGAGTTTTTGTGTTATTAAAAAAGATCTTGAACAACATTACATTTTAGAAGTTATACTAAAGAAGTTATCATTTGAAAACTCTGTATTATTCTCTGTGAATTATTTAACACGTACTCGTAACTTTAGACGAATTCATGCGCAAAAAATTGAAAGTCCCCTTTTAAATTCATAGTAAGATTTTTTGCGATTTTTACTTATTTCTTTTAGCCATTTAACCACTTTACCGTACAGTTTTTATATAATTAGTTTTAAGTTAACATACAATAGTGTTAGAACCCGTAAAACTTGTCATTGTAGTGAACACACCAGAACGTAATAACTAAAGGTGTTAAATACACTTCGACTTCAATTAAAACGAGTTTTTTTTTAAAGATTATTCGAGTGCGCTAAACAAATTTGATGAAAAAATTAAATAAAGTTTGTTATACGAGTAATTAACGAAATTTAACAAAAAAAAAAAAACTTTTTAAGATAAATAAGCGTAAATACTTAAAAATCATGCTTTTTTTTCTTTTTTTCATTGTAATTGTCGATATCTTTTGATGAGTTGTCGTTTTATTAAAAGGTGTAAAATACATTAACATAATGATTCAACAACATTATAAAAATAAAAATAATAATAAAAAAGAGTCATTAACATGTACATATCTATGTATGTGATGTGTATATTTGTACATTAATGTTTTTTATGAATATTTAAATAAAAATAATATGTAATTATCTACACGAGTACTTGTATATCTTCATATCTTCTGCAGTATTTTTGTATGTTTTATTTGTACAAATTCTTGACTTGTGCTGTAGAAGATAACTTTTGTCACGAATATAAAAAATTTTAAGAAATTTTTATTTTGTTCGTTACTTTTGTAAGTAAAGTACTATTTGCAACAAAATTAAATTCTACTATTAAATGCATGTTTGGAAGTTTGTTATTCAATTATGTCCAGCCTGCTGAATGAAATCCAATCAAATATGGATCACAGATTGCTCTTTACGCGGATTATTATACAGAACCAGAAAAGGAACTATAAGGGTTAAAAACTAAAGCATACCTTCAGGTGTTGCAAGTAACACAATTTGCTAAAGGATATTTTTTAAGCCCAATAAAGCTTAAGAAAGGCTTAACTGTCAAGCAAACTGTCGTACTAAAGTCACTTTTTGACGTTTAAGTAAACAACGGAACTAAATTTTTCGCCTTGACGTATATTATTCAAATGTAATTTAAGGTATTTACTTTGCCGAATTCGGTTATTGTGTTCAAGATAGCTAACGATTTAAATTATATATCTTTTTTTAAGCAGTTTCCTCATCAATTAAAGTTTTGCTTTTTTTCAAATAGAAAATCAGAAAACTGCTTTCTTCTTTTTAATTCAATACTTAGTACTTAGTACAATTAATAATTTAGTTAGATTATTTTGTATTTATTTTTAATTAATTATATAATTAAAAGAATTAAAAATTTAATGAAACTTCAATCCGAAAGCAAATAAATTTTTTTTTTTTTTGTGAAAACCATAATTGCTTCCCTAATGGTTCCTTCAATAAGCTTTTATTTTTATGTCATCTTAAAAATACTCAATTAAGAACTTTCCAAACAAACAGAACGCGGCTGTTGACAACAGAAGCAACTAATGAAGCGGTGGTGTTTTACTAAACCCTAGTTCGCAGGAAAAAAATTAATAGCACCATTCCCGTACATTTTGTGTTGAATTCAGTAAAATGAGAGTAAACGCATATTATTCTTAGGTGAAGACAAAAATGCCCAAAAGTACGGGAATATAAAAAACTAAACTTTTATCCCGAAACAAAAAGTCAAACAAAATATACATACAGTTATTTATATCGAACAAAAAACACAAATATTTTGTATGTTCTTAAAGTTATTTTATTATTATTTTTTTTTTTATAATGCTTTTTAATAACAATTTTGGTAGACATTTGTGTGCATGAATTATTCTTTAATTTTTTTATTTGCTACTGTTTACTTTTCAAACAGCTGATTGTTTGTCAGTTCACAAAATCTACCCAAAGAAAAAGCCTGGGCTGTTTCGAACAGAAAGAAAACAGAAAACTTGTAGTACAGGAACAGTTTTCGATTTTAGCAGGATCCTAAAGTTGAGTACGTGAACACACCTAATATTTGTCCTTGTGACGCAGGTACATAAGAGCAATCATTACAACAGTTGTATTAGCCATTAGGTTGGGTCATCAAAGTAGCTACTGACTTTGATCATGGCCACATCTCTACATTATTTCAGGCTATGACAAGGTTTTTAGCAGAACTTTTATTAATGTGCGGATATTTGGAAACAAAACAACACGATGTACATGAGTCGTCAAAGTCTACTATTTGCTATTGAAATCTTAAAGGATTTTCATTTCTGTAATATTAGTTTGAGACTCTGTTAGTAAAGTATGTATTTATATTTCAGAATACTCGTACCTATCAGAAAGTAATTCGTTTAAATCTCGTATATCAGCGATGAAACGGGCTTTTTTTAAGGCCTCAAATACCTTATGTTGGAGCAATCTTTAAAATGTAGTTTCAAGAATTTGACTATTGAGAATCAGGAATTTGATTACACATGGCTAAAGGGAAGCCTGTTAATAATTATGGATATATTAGCCAATTATCAAAATTTAGTTTAGCTTAGATAAACTAAATCATAGTACTAATTTTAAACTATACGAATTTTCTTTTTAAATTAAGCAGAGAATAATAAATTAGCAAATTTCATATATTTCACATGTCTTCCACGCACATTCGAATATGTAATTTAATGCAACAGTTTTGGTGCTTATGAAGCATAATATTTCACAATTTTATTCTGTCATTGGAAGACACCATACACTACACAAATCCAACAACCAAAAGAACGTGTTCAGTGATAAAATATGAAATAAATTTAATCAAATTGCAACACGAATGGCCGACAATATTTCCACTCCATTAGCAAAGATCCACCAACCACAATTAAACATGCATGGCGGCATTAAATAAACGTAGCATAACATAAGCAAAATGTAAATAAACAAACTAATCCGGCTACTCAGAACCCTAAAAACTTTGTGAATAAAATATTTGAAATTAATGAAATTATCAAATTATCGTGAAAACACACACTTTTGCCAAATATTGAGAATTAAGGAAGTTTTCTTGTTTTTTCTTTAAAATTTTCAATATGAATATCGAGAAATTATTGAGTAAAAATAAGTCCGTTTTTCTCTAGTTTTTAAAAACACAATAAAATATAATTTAATCACTATACTGAAACACGCCAACTCATGTGATTTTCAGAATAGGAACATATCACACGAGTTGGCGTGTTTTTAAAATTCAAAATTACAAAGTAAGAAATAATTTATTTGTTGTCATTAACTAAAATACAAGCGTAAAATTTAAAACCACAATATTGAAGATCAATTTCTTAAAAGGAAATGTTCATTTGAAAACTAAAATTTTCTCTCTTATCTATATGCTTTCGCCGCATTAATACATTCAATTTGTAGTCTTAAATAAAAAATATAAATATCATGAAATACTAATATTTGAAGGAATCAAGCACCAATAGAGTAAATTAGAATAAATTTACAACATTATTACTTTGCTTTTAATCATATACGCAGAAAAAAACCATGATTGTGATATGGTCACCATATTCACATTACGAACGAATTATAGTTGTTTTTACCAAAACTTTAGTCACGTTAAATTTTAACGATTATATGGTTACTGTGCACAAAAATGCAACACGGTTGGTTTTAACTTATAAAAATTTTAACCACAAAGTTTTAAACTTTTTAAAAATAATATAAAATATTTAACCATAATATCTTACTATTAATAAAAGTATGGTTAAAAGCAACAGAATAATGTTTGCCCTACAACGTATTTTGTTCTAGTTCTTGACAGTTTAGTAATTTTTCTGGTAGCTAAAATTTGACATTGTTTTTTATTGTTAGAGAAAATAAAAAATTAAGAATTTATGTACAAAATAAATAATTAAAAAAATAGTATGCAAGATATGAAAACGAATAAAAAAGGAACCAAAACATTTAAAAAAGGTTGAAATAAATTTATAAGTATGTATGTATTGTAAGCATATACATCTTTATTTTTGTGTTTGAAGCACAATTGTGAAATTATTTATTGTAGCTTATGATCTAAGATTTATTATAAGCAAATAATTGTTTTTTTTTATTGTTAATTTATGTTTCTAAATCATTTTTATGACAAATCGTTAATGAATAAAACAGTAATAACTAAGTCTTTTGTATCTGGAAAACTTTAACCATTTAGTGTTTATATTTGAACATAATTATGTTTATACTTTACAATGTTTTTCTTTTGCAAGAAACAATATGGTTGCAAATGTAATACTATACTATGTTTTGTTACCAACCATATAATGCAACCATAGTACATTGCTCTTAGATTATGGTTACCTCAACCATGTTTTTTCTTTGCGTGTACATCATGCTTAAATATATTATATTATTTTTTTTTCTTTTTTATATTATTTTTCTTCTTTTTTATTAAACTAACCAACCATGTTGCATTATTTGTGCAGAGTATCCATATAGTGAGTAAATATTCACTAAAAATTATTTATCGTGACTGAAATATTATTAAAAACAACCATAATTTTGTTTGCCGCATCTATACACACCACATAATATGGATATAAAAAACAAGACAAATTAACACATTTACAATGTTTTTCGATTAAAATGCATTTTCTTTCTAAATTATTATTTTTAAAGTAAAAACTATAGGATTCGGGTTAACCCAAATTCAACTTTTTTTTTCTTTTATAATGTACAACCCCTAAAAATATCTAAATCTCACTCAATATAAGTTTCAATGATAAGAAACAAAATCAAAGGGACATAAGAAAAGTCTAGAGGCGTTTTAAGAATACGTTCAGTTGCCGTTTCGAAAATGTTTCTATTGAAAATCAGCCAGATCGATCCATGTCCTTCGTGGCAGTGGGCAAAACACCACGCCTACCTCTAATTTTTCCATATAATTTGAAAAAAAATTAGTTTGGTAAAGTAACTTCAATAAAAAAAAAAAAACAAACATATGGGGCGAAGAGTATTAAAAAATAAGAAAAAAAATCAAGGGAAAAAACTGACGCTCGCCCATATTTTCCGAGTTATGGGCCTTTGCACTTTTTATAAAAGGTACGGTTGTTCACCATATTTTTTTAAAGATATCAATATGGTGAATATGTTTTAAAAGCTTTTGAAGAGATCTTTCGGGTAGTATTAAAATTTTTTAAAAAGGCGTAACGATTAAGAGCCGATAGCATTTTTATGTAAAATTATGTACTCGTATAGTTCTAATTTTTTTATTTTTAAGTCTTTGTCACTCCATCGTTTTGTTTTTTGATAGGAGTCACTTTACTAAACTAGATTTACATACATATATGGTGTGGGGTATATAAGATTCGGCATAGCCGAATATAGCATTTTACCATTTTTTAAATATGTTTTAAAAAGAAGCTATCATTGCACAAAAATTCAGCAGGTAAGTGCAGTAATTGCGTTTGACATTTAAAAATAAGTTTTTTTATATATAAAAATTAAATAGCTGTCGAACCACCGTCACCTGATAAATTATTGCGACATGAAAGCTATCTTTATTTTTTTTTTTAACAAAACAATTTTTAATATCCTTTCTTAAAGAAAAATGAAAAAAAAAATATTTTTTTTTTATAATCTTATGTTTATAATGTTATCGCCCTAATAAATAGTATAATAGTAGAAGTCATTTTAAAATCTTTAAAGAAATTCTAAAATATTAGCGGTATGCTTATTAAAGAGTCTCGTCCTCTATACTGTTTTTGACTCAAGAAGTTCTGATACGTTTTGCTTAAAAATTAAAAATATTCTTTTTTTCAATTCTAAATAAAAAAATTTAATTTTTTAAATTATTTTATTATTACTCGTATATTTTATTATTACACTCAAGCCCAGTTTTTTTTTAACAAAAAATTCAATTTATTTATAAGGGGATTTTTTGTGTTTATTATTTTTCTTGAAAAACAATTTTATATCTTGATTAAATTAAAATTATTTTTTTTTTATTTCAAACAACTTTCACATGTGAGTTGCGTTACAAACTTCTTAACATACATATCAGCAGTAACATAGAGTGCAAAAACAAAATTTGTAAAAAAAAATAAAAAAATTGTAACGCTAAACGCCTGCCTGAAAATAGTACAAAATAATAATGACACAAAACACAACAACTTAATAGTTTTAATAACCTTGAACTTGAGCTGAACAAATTAAAAATAAAAATTAAAAAACATTAGTTAATTATTAATATGAATGGCTTCTTAGTTTATGTTCTAAAAAAATGAACAGAAAAAAACAATACTTTAATTTAATACATGTCTGGGTAACGCCCTTGAACGAAAAAATTAAAAAAAGTAAAAACACCTACAAGTAAAAATTTTGTAAAATTGTAAAGATCAGGTGCAGCTCGTAAGCGTGTAATTGCATCCATAATGAAAGATATCAAGATATGATATGGTGGGTGCATGACAAGTTACAGTAGCATTAAATTTGTTACACGCACTTGATATCGATACGATTCGATGCATTTGTGACAGCATTAGTAACAATTGCATGAATGACTAGACGAAGGAGGTTATGTCTCAACACCACCCATTGGCAAACAAACAAAATTTGTGTTCTCCCGTTTTCTAAGGACATACGGCAGGCGACAACATTTATTTATGTCCTTAAAATGACAATGACTTTTAACAATTGAGAGCTGTGTCGTCTGCATTCGTTCAAGTGGTTGGTATCTTTTTTGTAGTTGTGGCAGCAGTTTGTCGTGTCAAATATTTGAAGGCGGTTTCATTTAAAACTATTTTTAACAAATTTTATTAAATTATGTTAGCTTGTTTTTTTTGAACAATTGCTTTTGAATTTTCCGTTGTTGTCACTTTACAAACATCCTTGATGAATTTTGACGCCGTTGCTGTTGTTGTCGATCAATATCATCGTTTGAGAACTTAGTTTTGGTATCTTATTTTATGCCTTTGGCCTTAGAAAAGCTTTTTGTTATAAAATAATTTTATTTTAAATTGCATTTAGTACAAAAATTCAAATATCGTCATCTAAAATACATACTCACTTTAATTCTTTTTAAAAGTTTGCTATAAAATGATAATGTTTCTGGTTTTCTGTGAATCACGCCGGACGGTGAGTATTTTTTTTTTTTTTTTTTTTTTTTGTAAGAAATTATGTATCCAGATTTAGCAATTTTTAAAAGATTATTTTGGTTTAGAAATAAATTAATAGTTGCATTATTTTTTTACTGTTATAGCCAAATGAATAATTTTAATCCAAACAAACCGAAACACTACGCCTGCCTCTAACTTTTCCATTCCTTTTTTTCAACTTTCGTTTATGATAAAGTATAAATGAAAAAGGTAAGGAATTGGCGAGCTTTTCACCACTGATCTGATATTGTAACACTTTCATTTACTTAGGTGAGAAAACAACCCTAGTAAAAATTTACAAAAATGTTTCTTAGTGGAGCTATGAACGGTCGGCAGCTTAGGGTAACGGGAGCCTCTAGGTATGCCACCAAAGTTGGATACCTCGTAAACGCAAAATATTCGTAATGTCATAAAAAGTTTATTTTTAATTTAATTGTTAAGATTTTTTAATTTTAATTTAATAATATCCCGAACAAACTATTTAAATAGCTGATTTGATTATTGAGGATGAAAGCACGTCTCGATGGCCATTTGGAAACTTCTCAGAAACATTTTTAATAAACTTAAGATTTTTATCCAAACACTAAAGTAAAGGCAAAAATGAAAGTTTAAGCAAAAACAATAATAATCAACACTGATTTTATTTTTCTTTATCCACTATACACGGCTGACTTTTTTTCGGCTCTTTTATACAGTTAAAAGGTGATGAAATATAAAATGAAAATAACAAATAAAATATCACAAAACAGCACGATAATTTATTTATGTTTAATACAAGGGCATTGCAAATTAATAATTAAAATTAAATGCCGGGAATTTGAAATTAAAAAAATGCATCCTTAAAAATATTGTGCTAATATTCCGAACAAATTATTAAAATCAAAAAAAAAGCTTAACTTTGTATAAAATAAAAGGAGAAGATTTTGTCTCAACAAAATCTCTAGAAGAGGCAATATTAAACAGAAAAAATTACGGTTGGAGAAATTGTAAACTTGTTTTGAAATATGTTGGATGAACCTCACAAAATAAAGTTTATAAATTTAGTATGGAAGATTAAAACAATTTTTCTATTGGGATAAAGGAAATACCAAAATAAAGCAGCAAAATTAATATTGTTACGTTTTTCCATTTTTAGACAAACGTACGGATTCTTTTGATTGTAAATACCACTGTGGCTCATTATAAATTCTGTATTCTTACTTTATGGCTTTCGATGGCTATACTTTTTGATCCTATCGATCTTGTGAGATCCATGGTCTCGTATTTACTAAACATGAGTTATTATTACAAACGCAGCCATCTACGCTACACTACTGTGTTACTCCGGCGAGACATAAGTAACCTTAGTAACCTTAACCATCCACTGACATCTCCACTACTCCTTTTATCCAAGCCAGTCATCTGCTTTAATCTAATAGCCACAACACACGTCTGCCATACTTTCCTGCGCTAACCGCTACCGTTCTTACTTTTTATTATAAAGGGCGTCTTGACAATTATCTGTTACTCTTATTTAAAAATAGACGTCTCTACTAAATTACCTGCCATGGCTTTAAGCAATAATTGTCTTTTGCTTCTCGGTAGATTTGTACTGCTTGCTTCTTAATTTCCAATTGCATTATAACAATCATTATTTTCCCTTGTACGCATGTCCGAAGGTGGGCTCGAACGCACGATCTTCTGTTTTATAGCACGCACCTCTACCAACGCAACCATTTAGGTTGCTCAGCTGTTGTTAGCTAATGTGATCAGCGTTGCCACACAAGAAATCGACTTCCTACCAATAATTTTCAAAAATCCTACCAAAATCGTTCACAGCTCATTTGGTTTTTTTTCCGTAATTGTTGAGATGGAAGTTTGTCTTTTTAGAATGAACACCCATCCCTTTCCTGGAGCCAATCAAATTCGCTCAACCATTCGGTTCTAAATTTTGTTTTGACTGTTTCTTCACAATGTTCACTAAAAGTATTATATTATTTAAAAATGTTTTAAAACAAAAATTTTAAGAGTGGTTGTACCTGGTTGATGGAATGTCGTATTTGATAAAATTCTGAAAAAATACATGCAATATTAGCAAATATTTATGTAATTAAAAGAAACGTATTTCCAATTAAAAAAGTTTACTTACTTTTCCAATTTGTCTGTTAATTTTTTTAATACATACACTTGAAAATAAACCTTCACTCAAAAATATTGTTTATTTCAATTTCATAGGCCCCTTTCAGATTAGGCAAGTTTACTTGCGCAAGTATAATTTTCACTTTTGTTTATTTTCTCTTGAACTTGCTTTTATGTTCACATTCGGCAACTTTGTTGAGCAAGTTTAATTTTCTTATGCTCGAATTTTCTTAATTTGTTGATGTTTTTGTAAACCATAAATTTCTTCCCGTTTTGGAATGTAGCTTAACAACACGCCGAAGAAGAAATAAAAGACAATGTAAAAAACTAATAAATAATCCAAGGCAAGAATGCCAGCAGAAGCAGAATTGCCAAGTACAAGCAAGCCGGTACTCAAATCTCGGCAAGCCTTTCCCCTTCAAACCACCTCTCTTCTCACACCTACAAACAAAAGACTTGCGCAAGTAAACTTGCCTAATGTGAAAGGGGCCGTAATATTGTTCGGGTTTCTTAAACCAGAGATGGTTATACCTTTAATCATCTCTTTGCAAAAAAGCAGAGATGTTTTTTATTACACCTAAAACAGTTTTTGAAAACAGTGGTAACACTATTCAAAGTTATTGTTTATTTAATTCAAAGTTACATTTTTTTTAATCTAATGTTCTGAATTTTTAAGGTGAAAAATTTACTATTACTAAAAAATTGCTACAGGAGGAAATCCTACCAGAAATTTAAAAAAATGCAACAAACCAACCAAACTACCAAACTGTTTTTTAAAAACGAAAAACTACCAAGTTTGGTCCGATTGGACCAAAGCGGCAACGCTGAATGTGATATTATTCTACAGTATAGAATCTATACACCCACCATTAAAGGCTGGTTCACCCACAAAAATTTTGTTCCGAAACATTTTTTTTTATATGTAGTTTGACGTTTTATTTTTTGAGAGAGAGAGAGAGAGAAAAAGAGTAAACTCACTTTGGAACAATTTTAGCTTGAATTGGTTTAATTTTAATTTTTGTTCCGAAACAATGAAACTGTGCTGCCAACTATTTTATATTTTCAAAGCAAATTTAACTGAGCTGCCACTTCATTAATTAATGTGATAAAAATCTTTCAAGCAAAAAAATATATTTTACATACTTTTTCGTTCTTTGTTTGCATTGATATTCAATAATTATTTTTAAAATTTGCTTTGTTCTTAAGATTACCTGCCTTAATTTGCCTGGTATATTAATAATAAAACACAAAATAAAAGAAAATAAGTTTAAAAAATTGTGTCATGGATCTCAACGAATGAATCCCTTGCCTTGAAGCTTATTTCAGAAATGAAAAAGCCGGGTAGAGAATGCTTGTATGACTTTTTACCTCAATTTTTTTTACCTCTTTTTTTTATTTAATTATGAAAGTTTTTTAATTTAGAATTTATTTATAACAAAACGGCATTCAGTGATTTTAATTTTCTGTCACAGTGCTGCCTGCTTGTAAAGTAATACATCTCGCTTACACATATGTTTCATATGGTAGCTTTGTTTTTCCAGAAAAATTGTTCGTAGTGGGTGAATCGTTTCAGAACAAACTCTCAAAAAACTAAAATTCTCTCACAACAAAAATTTTGTTCCGAAACAATGGGTGAACCAGCCTTTAGTTAAAGTAACTTTATTCACCACTCTCATACTGTTAACAACAATAGGTGTTGCCAGATCTTACTTTCGTAACAATATGTTACCACTTTTTAAAACTTCAAGAAGCATAACAAGAGAAAAATATAACAATATGATAAGTTAGTTTATTATATCTTTATTTGAAGATCTTAACGAAGTAATTTTTATTTTTATATTTTCAATATAACTGGAAAAAAACTCTCAATAAATTTAGTAATTCTTGTATTTAAATGTCTTAATTTTAAATAAATTGATTCAAACGCAAATATCTCAATATATGAAATTAAAATAAAAGTCAAAGAGTGTCCCCACAGAACATGTGGTTCTGTCGTCTTTTGGATTATCTTTCAAACTGAAGCAAAAAAATCTTAACAATTTTTAGCAACAAGAAACAAAAAATTTATTAAAATTTAAAAGGTGTCCCATTGTTTTTTATGTATATGGACTTCTATTTTTAACTGCGGAAGGCAGACCATTGAAGTTTACACAGATTCTACCCGCTAAAACAACAAGTATAAAAAAACAAAATGAAAAATCAAAGGGGGTGCCCAATGAGGATTTATAACTTTAATATGCTAACATCTTAAATGTAGAACGCACTTGGTGGATTTACATATTTCCATTTACGTAGAAAACAAAAAATGTCTAAGTAAATTTGGACAAAAAAGCGACTTATGTTCAGAGTACGCTACGTTGTTTTTTTGCCATAGTTTCCCTTTTATTATAAAGTTTAAATCTCTTCATGCAACTTATTTGCTCTGTATGACTACAATACGAAAAATTATAAATATAATTTTGGAGGTCACAAAGTACAATTTTAGAACACCAAAGGTTCACCCCAAGATCGCTATTCACTACGAACTTATTTTTTAAATTTTTATTTCATTTTTCTTTTTTAATTCTATTGAATTTAATATAATTCAGAACTTGTTAAAAAAATCAACTGTCTGGAACATCTAAAAAGTTTTTTTTTTTGTTACTTTTCCCACTAGAAGTGTGATTGGGTTTGTAATTTCTTTTAAAATGTGACAATAAAATTAGGAAAAGGATAAGCCATCAATATTTTATTTACAATTCTGCCTGTGTAAACAGGTCAAATATAGCAAACTAGTATCCTTTTATATATCCATCATACACACACACGTGAACACTTTGCCACATGGTCGGTACTTAAAAAAACACAATAAATTTCTGGCGCCACCACAAACTGTGTTGTCAAAGGATGTTCCTTAAAAGTATTTGAATTTATTATTCAACTTGCTGCAATAGTGCATGATGTGGTATGTTGTAAATAACTGGCAGAATTAAGACCAGATTTGTTGTTGTTGTTTTTTATTTTTTTTATATTTTTTATCTTGGCATTTCCATTGTTTTATCAGGGAGTACTGCTACTGTTAGCTGCTTGCTTTGTTTACTCTCTCTCTCTTTCTAAATTTATTATCACTTTCATGTGATCTTATTGTCACCGATCTTTGAGACTTTTTCTTTAAATCTTTTTGGGAGTTTGTATGTGGAAACATAAAATTTCGGCAGTTTTAATGTTTTTCTTTCTTGTTTTGTACTGAAAAGACATGTGTTTTAATGTTGCTTGGTTTTTTTGCTTCCTACACGATAAACATAAATTGTTTGAAGTTTCTTCTGTCTGTCTGTCTGTCTATCTATCTGTCATTCTGTTTTATATACGATTTTATATTTCTCGTAATCTTTGCTAAACGATTGTAGTAATTTGTTTAACAGCTTCCGTTTTTTCCGTTCACTATGTTTAACTGTTTACTTTACTATTTTGTTTTAGTTATTTGTGTTCACACAAAAGGGTTAAATTGTTGTTGCTATTACTTACAATTACTTTTGTTTGATTGTAATTTTTTTCTTAAACAATCTAAGTTTCCTTGATTTTTTTTAATGATCGTAAAAATGTATTTTCTTTTCTTTGTGTTGTAGTTTGTATTCTCACTGTCCGTTTCTAAGCAGATGGCTTTTAATAATCAAAGTATTGAAATTTACATGTTATTAAGTATTTGCTCTTATTATGATACTCTTCACCTTTCGAAAATATTCATTTCCGATTCTATAAAGTATATATTCTTAGTTCTTATACATAGCGAAGTCAATTGAACGATGTCTGTCTGTCCATCCGTGTTCGTGTTCAAATGAACTTTGCCAAAGCACTAGATAAGTTAGAGAAAAGTTAAAAACACCAATCGATCAAACAAAAGTTGGAAATTTTGCAACTGAAAATGAGCAAGATCGGTCTATGTCCTTCGAGGCAGCGGGCAAAACAACACGCCTGCCTTTAATTTTCTATGTCTTTTTTTCCACTTTTGTTTGTATTCCGTATGTGGTTGTATTTATGTTTAAAATTATTGACAAAGGTAAGAAAAATTAGTAAGCTTTTCATATGATACAGCAACCTTTTTTCTATAAAGCTGGGACAACAAACGTTAGCACAACATAGAATAGATTTTGTAGAATAGAAAGAGATAGAATTTCGTATGGTGATTTCTATTTAAATTATTCAATGGGAAATCTGTAGTATAGTACATATACATATATATGGTGATGGATATATAAGATTTATCAATGTTGTGGTCTCGGACAAATTTTGTGTTTTTCAAGAATTCAACTAAATTGAACCCTTCTACCAACTAGAGGATTTTTTTTGCAGGTGGCCCTTAAAAATAAGAAATTGTGCTATCCTTCCACAGGCAGGCTCATCTACCCCAATGCCTTTAACCGCTTAAACACATCATGTAAAGAAATGAATACAACAAAAAAGTGCCGATTGGCACTTGAAAATCAATGAAATAAAAATGAAAATCACATTAACTGTAATTGACCAAGATTGCAAGTTTATTGGCTTCATTGACTAAGCAACGGAATCCACGATGATGCGGTCAAATTCATTATTGGAAACGAGTGCCTTAAAGTTCCCTGCAGACGATCAACGCTCTACAATTGTTACTACATTCGTGATTTTTCGGCTACGAGTGCGGTGTATTACAGCAATACACCTAATTCTATTTTGACGTGGTCTTTTTTTACACGACTTTAATTTAACACAGTTTAGAAAATGATGAATTAAAATTTTTGCACAATTTATTCTATTTAGCACGATTTAAAAATTTTGGGCTTAAAGTGTTTTGCCAAATTTAAATTAGGGCCATTTCCTTTTTTTAGATGCAAGCAAATTTAATTATCAGAATAATTGAAATTGTTTAATGTTTTGTGAACTATCAATGCAATCTGATGTGTTTAGTAAAGGCCGTGCAGAAATCATGTATCACGTGGTGGTAGTGGCGTAATTATTAATTTTCACCGAAATTCATGAAATTTAGTAAAAAAGAATAGAATACTTATTATTAAAAAAAAGCTTTTTTTCAATAACTTCAACAGGTTTTAGAGACAAAGAAATAAATACGTATATTTGCACACGATCAATGTCTTTTTTTAAACGATTTTTGTACACGGCTTTTTCGGGAACCAATTTACTGTGTAAAAACAGAGTTGATAAAAGTTGAATTTTTCATTTGACGAATGTGTTTTTGATTGTCTTCAATTCTGGTTAAACAAAACAACCTCAATTGCTTGCGAATGCCCAGATGTCAATGAGTGCGGATGAATGAAGCTGGAAGCCATTTACTATTTCTGTGAGTACAATAGTTCCTCTCTTCTGTACCTACCGACTTTTCATTCAGACTTTCTTCTTTGATTCGTTTCCTAAACTTTTCCAGAGCATTTTATGATAAATAGAGTAGCTCAACGAGAAAACACGATTTTAGAGATTCCTCAAAAAAAATATATATTTTTTTTTTTTTTTGATATTTGAAAATTTTATTTTTTTAAACAGTTGAAAGGAAATAAATATCAGCGTGTCCCCCTCTCACAATGTTTAAGTAACAACGTTTTTGAAAACCGAACAAGGAATAACACGTAAGAGTGCTATATTCGGCTATGCCAAATCTTATATACCCTTCTAGTTTAGTGAAGTAACTCCAATAAACAAACAAATATTTGGATGATAGAAATTTAAAAAATAAAAATTGAGTACTATGAAATTAAAATTTTACATAAAAGTGTTATCGGATCTTAATGGGTTAAGCATTTTTTTTAAAGTTTAGTATTTCCTTAAAGATCTCTTCAAATGCTTGAAAATAATACCCGTATTGATATCTTGAAAAATTTTGTGCACAATCCTACTTTTCTATGAAGAGCTCAGAGGCCCGTAACTCGCCAATTTTTCTACTTGATATTTTTTATTCTTATTTTTTAAGGTTTCTAGCACCTGATAAATTTGTTTTTTATTGGAGTTACTTCACTTAACTAGATTTGTTCCAAATGATATGGAAAAATTAAAAGGCAGGCGTGGTGTTTTGCCCGCTGCCTCAAAGGAAATGGACCGATCTGGCTGATTTTCATTAGCAAAAATAATGGCTGATCGATTAGCGAATTTAATTTTTCTCTTCCTTATCGAGTGCCTGGGCAAAGTTGATTTGAACCCGAACACGGACGGACAGAGGGACATCGCTCAATCCACTTCGAACTCAGAATTTACATTTGCAATGACAAACTTAGATATACCCTTTTTCCATCTGTGGTGATGGTATAAAAACACATATCTTTGAAAAACTTCGTTTTAATTATCTCTTACACATTATTATTGTATGACAAGATTAATAGGGTGTAAAAAGCAACTTGGAGGGGATATATATTGGCTTAAGAATGACCTTTCTACTTTTTTATAACGCTGCATATTTTAACACATTTCAGAATAAATTATTATACCAAATAAATACCCATATAAAAATAGATAAATACGTTGAAAAAAATTATTTGGAAGCTTTTTAAGAAATCGATTTGTTAAAAGCAAAATAAATATTTGTGCAGTTTTTGTTAAACATCAATGATGTTTGTTGAAAAGTATGAATTTGATCACTTGTAGATCAATAAAACTCACGAATATTGTAGCATTAGATGAGGGCGCGCTGTGTTAAGAACTAATAGATTATTCAAACAAGAAAAAATAGCACCTGCAGTCAAAAAAATTGTAGGTAGGAAATATGAAAAAAAAAAATATGAAATAAAGAATCAGCATCCAGGAGTCAAACAAAAAAGTATTTTGTCAAAAAATTGTCTGTTTGTGATGTGCATTGGCGTAAATAAGCCTGTCGGGGAAGGGATGAGCCACCCTTACAAAATACATATTTAGCTACCACCATCATTTTAGACGGCATTTACACGATTTTTTGTTTTAAGCAAAGAAACACGATTTGTGTTATGCATGACTTTTTTCTAATCTCTTTTATAACACATTTGTATTCTTGTCTTTATGTTTAACTAGCGGAACCGGTGAACTTCGCCTCGCCCCAATTTTAAGCCTTCAGACAAACTTTAGAGTAACAATACAACAACACAATTATCAATTATCATCAAATATTGTGATAAAAAAGAGGCCCGATAAATAAAATTTCATAAAAAAAATCAATTTTCGATTTTTCTAATATTCCGCATTTCGCATTTTCCCCAATTTTCCATGTTTTACACCAAGAACTTTCTATTTTTTCATTTGGAAAGCCATTAAGGAATAATTTAAACCAAACTTCGTAAAAAAATTCCACTTTTGATTTGTCCAATTTTCCTACTTTTCCGAAGGGATTTTTCGTAAAATCCTTCTCCTCTAAAATACGAACAAGTGACAAAAAATTTTACAGAAATCGGCCCAGCCGTTCTCATTTTATGAATTATTATACATTTTTTACACCATTTATATACATATATATACATATATATATATATATATATATATATATATATAAAATTAAATTAAATTATTATTTTTTATACCCTTTACCACAGGTGGAAAGGAAAGTTTGTCATTCTATTTGTAATTTCAACATTTTATTTCCGATCCCATCAAGAATATATATATATATATATATATATATATATATATATATATATATGTATTTTTTTATCCTTTAGCCCCTTACATAGTGGAGTTTATTTAACGATGTCCGTTTGTTCAACACTGGCGTGCGCAAGGGTATGACAAGTATGACATCTGACATACCAAACAAATCATACGCGCCCCCAGCTCCCTCAGAAAAAAAAATGTATAGACCGACGTTATCTATGGAGAAGAAAACTAATCGAACTCAAAGCTAATGATGATGACTATAGAATTGTTTCAAGGCAACCAGTGTTGCCACTGTTTCTTCGAGCTTTCTCGACAAATTAAAATGGATAACGATGAATATCGCCAATATATAAAACTATACAATAACAGTTATAACAAACAAGCATTTCTTTTAGCAGCTTTTTAAAATAGAAAACAAGTTTCGTGTAAAATCAGTATTGTTCAACTTTGTTTGAAATTTGGGGCAAACTCAGTGTTATCTATTTAAAAAAAACGAATTGGGTAAATTCATTTCCACTTAAATTAGTGTGGTTAAATGTTTTTGATTCATAATTCCTGCATATATATATATATATATATATATATATATATATATATATATATATATATATATATATATATATATATATATATATATATATAGTCAGATTGGCAATCCATATTTAAACTGTTTATTTCATTTATGAGTTATATTTATGAAATCTATATTTTTTATCACACAATTCGTTGTAAATACCTTTAGCTGGTTTATCGTTTTTAGCCGCTGATATCAAAGAAAAATGGTACATTAACTTTAACCACTGTAACTCACTGCCGTTTTGCTTTAGCGTCTTTATCACTTGACATTTATTTCAAACATTAGTACTTATGTATATACAATATTAAATATATACATAGGTCAAAACGAATTTGCTTGATTTGTAATATTATTATTATTTTTCGCCACGTTTGGCGAAAAATCGCCATAACTGACAACACTGGCAGAGATTAATCTCCTTCAGTACTGTAACGAAAAATACTTTCCACCAACAAATATTCACAAGTAGCTAATATGGTTGAGTTATGTCGATTTTTTGTCCATTCAGATCACTAGTTGCATATGTGAGAGAAGCTCTTCAAATTTACTGATCATTAAAAAAAAGCTAAGATCTACAATGACACGAGAACGCTTAAAGCCTCTTCTTAAGGATGTTGTTATAGAAAGGTTTTCTACACAAAATTTGTATAGAATCCACTGATGAGCTATATGAGCAGTAGCGAAATGGCCATACGGATATGCTTGATTAGCAGTTATACATTTCATTTTATAGTTTTAAATAACAAATATTTCATGAGAATATCATACCTACATATACTTATTTGAAAGAATCAAAAGCGATTAAAGTCAATTAACATAAAAAAGTAAATTAATTTAAAAATTCAGCACTGAAGAGTTTAGTAAGCGGTAACGAAATGGCCTTCGAGACGTGCTTTGACCCTCAATAATCAATATCGGTTAATTATTTAATCGGGATAATTTTAAAAATAGCACGAAGTTTTTATGAAAATTAAATTTTTTTAATTATTAGGTCCGTTTTTTACTTTTTGATAAAGTTCGTGAAATTGAGCGCAAGCATGGTTTTCTCTCACAAAATAAAAACTCAAAGTATTTTGGCTGTTTTAAAAAAATTTATTTCAACAAATTAACAAAAAGAAATAAAAATTTATTTTGTATTTTGTTTGGGTTTAAAGGCACAAGTTTAAATAACTTGTACCTACGAAGAAAAAGTTTGGGCTGTTTCGTGCGAGAAGAAGAAGAACTTTGTTCTCTCAAACCCGCTCTCATTTACCCAATTTTGAAGTAAGAAAACAATTTTCGTGCAAATTGGAGTAAAGAAACAGACCTATTATTTCACACTAAAAGTTTAAAAAACGTCAATCGAATTCGTTAAAGTTGGCCAATATTTTTAAATTGATTCAAACGCAAACCCTTAAATACCTAAAAAAAATGGTCTTATACCACTTTCAAAAAACCAGCTCAATTATGATTAATATTATTATTATTAATTTGGCACCCCTTAAAAATCTTTCCATAGCAAAGAGGGGCTCTTGTGCACGATACTTCTGTCCGTAATCGAGTTGAAATCAGTTCCTAGATGAGCTACAGAAGATTTATGACCACCATACTTTCGGACATACATAGTTTCGAAAGAGGTGTTATAAAAATGTAGAAGCATCGTTCATAAATAGAGGAGAACGACCTACACAAGAAAAACAAGTCAAGCAATTAACTATCGTAGGTACCTACATATGTACCTACCTATGTATAATTTTTTTTTTAAATCGTGTAAATCCTTCTCTATTGAAATTCTATAAGTACCTATGGAAAGCTATTTCCCTATTCGGTAGAGAACTCTGTAGACCCCTTTGAAAAATTTTCTAGTTGCGTTAATGATGGAAGCCAAAGGAAAAACAGGATGTTATATAAGTTTAAAGGATCTTTTAGCACAAAAGGCAGATGTTATTTTCTTCTTATTTAACTCAAGATTAAATCAAAAAGGGCTTAAAAGAATAATAAGAAACCACAAGAAAGAGACAACAATAAAAAAATACAAAAATTTCTTTAAAAATATTCTGAAGTAAAAAATCTTGTTACTGTTTAAAAATTTAATTTTGGAAATCCTACTCACTTTTCAATTAATGAAAAACACTTAATGCGATAACAAAAGGGAGGGGTTTAAAAGAACTACAGCTGGCAAAAATCAAAGAGTGAGACAGTGAGAAATGTGAAATAAAGTAAGTGTTAATATCACAGGTATTAATGAACACTGCTATAATGAATAGAAATTGTTTTTGTTGTGTGGTAGCAATGGCATTGAAGAATTGAAAATGGAGTTTGGTACAACAGAGGTACACTCACACATCAGCACTACACAAATAACATTAATGGACCAATGGTAGTCCAGTTCTATAATATTTTTCTTTACAAAGTGTAGATATTTTGAAACTGGCTTTGAAAACAAGAGAGTGAGAGTGATATTAAGATAAGGCAATTATTAAAGAGAACAATGTTTGTTTTTTCTTTGAGTGGAAGAGATTTGTTTAAGCAGTAGTTAATTATTAACATTCTTTAAAAATG
Organism: Gymnosoma rotundatum; assembly: GCA_916610165.2. Taxonomy (NCBI): domain Eukaryota; kingdom Metazoa; phylum Arthropoda; class Insecta; order Diptera; family Tachinidae; genus Gymnosoma; species Gymnosoma rotundatum. The sequence continues at coordinate 40,138,662 of OU744338.1, forward strand.
ATCAGTTGTTAAGACATCGTTGAGCTATTAAGATCGAAGTATTTGGTAGAAAGAAGATTGAAAAGAAATATTTGATTATAACAGGAACATATATAGAAAAAACAGTGTTAAACAATTTTGTTATCAATTAGCAATATTAAAAAAGTTGATTAAACAAACAACAAGTGTCGTGTCGTTAAATAATAAAACAATAAAAAATACTAATCATTTAAAAAAAGTATAAAAAAACAGTTAAACAAAATGTTTAATGTACATGAATTAATGGAATATCGCATGCAGCAACATATCGCTCAAGAAATTTATCGTCAGCAAATTATGCAGCGTATACCAGGTAAGTTAGGTACCAATTTAAAAATAATTTAAAATCTATAGAAAAAAGTTAAAATGATTATTTAGTATTGCCGGCGGCATTTAGATTCCTATACTAACGAAAAAAAAATTATGCTTTTTACCATTAAATTTAAAGTTTGAAAAATATTGTGTTTAGGATTGGGACTCTTTAAATTAATTACAACAAACATTTAATTTGTTTTAAATTTTATATACATAAAATAAGATCATGAAGCCCTATAAAAATTTAAAGCAATCACATAATAGGTGCATGCATATATGTATGTGTGTAGGTATTTGTTTTTATTATTTCGAATTTTACAATATGTATCAAATATTAATGATCATTTGCAGCCAATAAAAGAAATATTTTAATTTAAAAAAAAAAATTTTAACTTTATTAATTCGTACTTATATTTTAGATCCCTTTCCGCAAATGTTGCCAATGGGTATACCACATCACATGATGATCCCAGCACCACGACCAACTTTACCCGGCAATGTTGACGCAAAATTGGAAAATAATGAATTATGGCAACAGTTTCATAAAATTGGTACCGAAATGATTATCACCAAAAGTGGAAGGTAAGTCAAAAAAAATAAAAATATTTCGTTTTAGTGCTTTTTGTCCTAAGTCAATATTTGCAAGCCTTAAAAGGGCAATTCTATGGCGCCATACAAAAATATTTCTACACTTAAACATTAAATATTGATATAGTTAAAAGTTTTCTTAAATAATTTAAAAAATTTGAAGTCTTTTAGCAAATATTGATTTTGTTAAAATGTTTACAAGAGACCTCACATAATATTTAAATACATTGTAGTTGATATTTACGTAGGAAAAAGGAAAATAAACAGTCTCAGGCACTTTAAATCGTGAAACCAAATAAAATTTTCCATTTCAGTCTGGCTGTCTGGTAATAAAAAAATATATGTTCATATTTTCTTATTAAGGTACACACACAGAAATAACAATGCATTTATGTAATGTAGACAGGATTAAAAATTAAAGATAAGAGGTGCATACATACATACATAGGTACTTCTTCAGGCTTCTTTAAATTATTCCACATGTAATTAATTCTGTCAAAAATTTTTGTCAAATGTAAAAATTAGAATCGTGTAAAAATAAATTTTAATGAGTAGAAGACATAATTTGTCCAAACGGAAACAAATATGATTAGAAATTTTTAAACCTTTTGAAATAATTGGGGTATTTTAATGTAAGCAGTGTTGCCACATGTGAAGATCTATATGGCATTTAAATTTAATAAAAATGATTTTACTCCAAGCTAGACAAATTTAAAAATGTATTTAATAAAAATAAATAATTTTCTTTATTTGACAAAATTTTTCGAAAAATACAAATGTTTTTCAAATAAAAACTTGTGTAATATTTTTAACTATGGCAACACTTAAAATCCTGTTATAATTTTTTTTTTTTACTTTTCTTAACTATATATTAAGATTGTATTATGCGTACCATATTACGATTATAAACAACTATATTATGGTAACTTGTATATTAATATTTTAATGTTCGCCAACAATTTGATTCTAGCAAAAGTGCTATTATAATTATGTTCTTCTCACTATGAGTTACTTTTGAAGGTCAGTATTCACTATCATATACGATCGTACGACTTAATCACAGAAAAGTTTTACAGAGTTGAAAATCGTTCCAAAAAGGCGTTATAGATGCCACACTATTAAACAAAAAAGATGCAAAAAACATATGGTTTCAATATTTTGTTGTATTTTCTCCTCATCATCTTAAAAAAAATCAACCCTGATCGCATAGAGAAAAATATTTTATGAATTATTTTAAAAGATTATAAAATCATACAGATCTGTCAAAATGTCTGTCACACACATAATCATTTGATCCACATTATCATACTTTTTGAGCACGCATGCAATTTTTGACAGATCTTACGATTGAGTATGATAGCGAATCCTGGCCTTAAATGATAACAGAAATATCTGCTAGCGCATTCTTTTCAAATTAAAGCTTGCTTGTAATTTTATACCCTTTGCCATTTGTAATTTCTACAATATTCATTTGCGACGTCTGTCGGTCTGTTCGTGTTCGTGTTGGAATCAACCTTGCCAAGGCACTAGATGAGCTAGAGAAAATTTCAACACGCCAGCCGATCAGGCATAGTTTCGAAAATTTTGCAATTGAATTTTAGCAAAATCGGTCCATGTCCTTCGAGTCAGCGGCCAACACCTGCCTGGCTCTAATTTGTTCATAGCCTTTGTTGCAAGAGAATCATATTTAAAGAAAATTAAACTTATAAAAATGCATTTCAACTTTAGAATTTGTTTAAGTCCTTGGAAGTGTTGCCAAAATCGATCTTGGTAACTCGGTAATAATTGATTCTTTTAACGGATTCTTAGAAATTAAAATAAACGTGTAAATATACATTATATATATGTATATACGTAAAGTCTTATTTTAAATTAAAACTATTTATTTATAAAAAAGTATGCCTTTATTGAGACAGAGTTGTGTTTCTTCCAGAGCTGTATTTGTGCCAGATAAACTTACAAACATTTAAGATAAAAAAAACAACTCTTAAAGTATCGAGAAACTATTTTTGCATATTGATAAATACTCGTTACCATAGATACATTAAAATCTGAAGACTTAAACTCGTTTGAAGATGAGATCTTGTTTATTTTATGTGATTTATATCACTGAAGACCGTTTTTGTATGCTCAACTAAGAAATTGTGTGTTATGACTCACTTACAGCAAAGATTCGGCATTATTATAACATAATTAAAACTATAATTGCTATAAATGGCAATAATAATTATAATACAATATTACACATATATAACACACATTGACTGCCAATTTTACTTGGTAATTACAAACACTAAACTAAGGTCTTGTAGTCTGCACTCTTTAATCAAAGATTTCCAAAATAACTACTTGTTCTGAGTGTATGAAATTGGTTTACCATTTTTGGACTATGTCTTGTAGCTAAACTTCATCTATTATTAACATTTATGTTCTTATAGAATATTCTGCAAGAAAAATTATTGGACTTTCCCTTTATTTTCAAAGTTATACCAACTAAAAATTATATTTTAATTGTTTAGAAGTTTAACCAAATGAGAATTTTAAAATCCTAAAAAAAAGCTATTAAAAATATATTAGCAAGCCTAAAGAGCTTAAAGCTTAAAAGATTTATTTTCAAAAGATCTTGAAAAATATTTACTGGTTAACTGTTATTAAATAGAACATCGTGGATACGACGAAATAACAAGACTCACTTAAACCCAAATTTAATTTACCATTTTCTCTTATTTATGACATTAAATTTTTCTTTTAGTTGTTTGTATTCAAAATAATAACTTCACTCAAATATGAACATATTTTAAAATAAATCAAAATAACAGAGAAATGACCTTAACAAACAAATAACATATTTTAGTTTTATACGAATTTTAAAAGATATATTTATACAAAAAAGAAAAATAATAATAAAAACACGAAACATTAAAAAAATGTTACCGCTGGCGCCATTTAAATCATAAAAACAGCACTAAGTCGAATATTTCATTTCATTACTAATAATAAAGGAACTGGACGAGCAGACACTTGTTTCAATATGTTTTGCCTTTCTATATTGTTCTTAACAGTATTTTAGGCTTAAATCTTCACAATACAACACAAGTGTTGACAACATAAACTAAACAATGAGTTCAGTTTAAGAGTTTGAACATTTCTAAAACTACAAAAAAAAAAAAAAAAACAAGAAAAATAACAAAAGAAATGACACCAAATACACATACTGATATTGAAAAGTATGGGACACATTGGTAAAGACACGAAATAAACAAAGAAAAGGGTCACACATCAAATCATTTAATAACTACTTCAACTACCTGAAATTTCACACTTTTTTCAAATATCGATAAAGTATTGTTAGACGAAAAAAAACATATAACAAAATTAAAGACAATATCAAAAAGGCGGCGGCATCTCTTAATAATTCATTAAGTTCATTGTTTTCTTAAAATTTAGTAGACAATTTTAGGTAGCCAGAGATGGGAGATTTTTGTAAAAATATACAATAGAACCACATAAAATGTATATTATTTATCTATTCTAAGAAAAAATTAACATAACATTGTTTTAAACTAGATAATTATGTAAATTGTGTTTTATAACTATAAATTTATGTACGTATGTATGTGTGTGTGTGTGTGTGTGTTTAGATCTGATCAACTTTTGTAGTTTTAAACATTTAAGGGAGCTGTTGCCACTGCTCATTAAGTTCCCATAACAATAATTGTTAGAATAAGAAAATATATTCTAATACACATACATACGTATGTAAGTTTGTTTGTTTATGCGTCGGCGTTACCGATTTTAATCAAATTTGAAACTAAGACAGATTCTTGAGCAGAGTGTAAAATAGATTGTAGCTAACACGATTTTAATCAAAGATAAATGAGATGGGCATATACTATGTTTGATTTGGAAACTTTGATCTAGAAGCGAGAAAAAGAAGAAAACGATCGCTTGATGTAAATATCGGGTTAGTGTTATCGAAGATTCAAACAGTTTCTGAATTGAATTAACTCTATCGATTTCAAAAATTGTTTCTTCTGTATTTGCAGAGCAGCTACAGGTTGGAAAAATTTCTGTTTGTTAAAATTTTTGAAAGAAGAGAAAACAACGACAGATATTAGTTTGCTGAAAATATAAGATAAAAAATTGCAAACTGATGAATTAAACCCATTGTATAAAAAATAAGAAAATAATTAAATTCGCTAGATTCTCCTGAAAATAACACTAAAAATAATCATCACTTTAAAAACATACAAACAAGCAGCCAATCTCAGTATCTAACGCAAAATCAAAATTGGTTTTTCGAACTGTTAAGCGCTGACACCGAGCAAACCTTTATACATTTTTTATACATGAGAGCGAAAATACACCCCTTAGCACCCCTTATTTATGATTAAAATGGCTGTGGTATACGACTCGCACAGTGCGAAGACATCGTAAAGCAGATGACCCAGCAAGAAATAAGTGAGCGAAACTTATACATACACAATTTTATACTAACACACTTGCAATAATTTTATACTAAAGCGACGTTGCCGTTGTACTGCTTTTGGTATGAATTATTTTTTTGTTAATAAATCTAAGCTTTAGCTTAACAAAGTTTAAAATACATCTTAGAAAAAATTTTTTAATTAAATATTTTCCAAAGCTCATGAAAAATTTGCATGAAATTTTTTGGAAAAAAAAGACACTGGCAACGTTGTTTGCCACAGACATAACATGTGTACAAATGATTTCATTACTTTTTTCATTTTCCTATTAAGAATGTGTGTGTATGACTGTGTGTTCTACGCAATGATGGATATTAGCAACATCAATAATTGTCATTTAATGGATATAATGATGGCAGTGTTGCCATTTTTTTCGAGTTTTCTCGCAAAACATCGCCAACATATGAAAATATGTAATATTAGTTATAAAAACATTTTTATTTAATTTTTTATTCTCATTCCCTAAGAATGAATGTGCTACAACCAGTGTTGCCAAAACTATTGAACCTATTCCCCCTAGATATTACTTTAAAAAACGCTAGAAACCGCTAACTAGTAGAAAAAAAAACGCTGACATAAGCCGCTAAAAAATTTCATGAGCAATTTATTTTTATACCCTTCACTGAGGCAAATTTGGTTTCACAAAAAAAATAAATATGTTTATCGATCGGATATAGTGTCAAAAGAGATGCTATTTGAAATCAGCATGATCCGTCCATATCCTTCAAGGCAGCAGGCAAAACACCACGCCTACCTCTTATTTTTTTTTTTTTTTGTCATTTGGAATAATAAAAAAATAAATATATGGGGTGATAGAGAATTAAAAAGTAAAAAAGAATGATTAAGTAAAAAAATTGGCGCTCACCCATATTTTTCAAGTTAAGGCGCTCTAAAATTTTCAAATTTTTTTAAATATTAACATGGTTATCATTTTAAAGCCTTTAAGAGGTCTTAAACCCAGTAAGAGCCGATGGCATTTTTATGTAAAATAATATACATGCGTACCATTTTTTTATTTTTTAATTCGAATATTTAGATTATCTATACGTATTAGTTTCGTTTTGAGAACTGGAATAAATATTAGAAGTTCCGATTAATTTTAGACATTTTTTCGGAACTTTGTCAACGAAGCAGTATTTGTTATGCCGACGGAGACCATATCTAAAGCAACAAAGTAATTATACAAAGGCAAATAAAAAATTTGGGAATTGACATACTTAACGGTTAAAATAGCATCAACCATATTGGCTTGCAATCGATTTCCACTTTATAGCAATTATATTATTAAGGTGATTTAAAATTGTATCGAATATTTCTAAGCTGTTACCAAATATTTAGAGGCATCCTTTTTTTTTTTGTTATAAATACGTTATTTACTGATAATAAATTAGTTTTTTCTAAAATCTCCCGATTTTCTGGTAATCTGAAATGACAGTTTCCATTAGTCAAACAAAGTTTTAATTGGCCCAATTAAAATATATTTCGTAATTTACCTTTGGATTAATTGTTTTATCAGTTTAAAAAACAAACAAAGCAGAGACGGATAATCTATATATTTATATAAAAGGTTACAAATACATAGTTAAGCTTACTTTGTAACAAATAAAACTTATTGTAGCTTAAAAAACGCGGAAAACCCGCCAACTAAAATTTTCGTAGTTGAAAAAACCACTTAGTGGTTTTTTTTCTAGCTTCCCGCTTTTAACAGCAAAAAGCCACTAGCAGGAAAACCGCCGTTTTGGCAACACTGGCTACAACTAAAAAATTTTATCGCCAAAAAGGATTTTTTATCGCCACGTTAAGCGATAAATCGCCACAACTGACAACACTGATGATTGATGTTTCGGTTTCTACTGGATTTAAAAAATAAAATAATTGTAATGCTCTCTAACAGACTCCGACTTGAAAGAAAGTTAAAAGAAACTCTTATAAACTAATGTTACTTAACAAATTGTTAATTTATTAAACGTGTATTCATTCTTTACATTTTTACTCACTTTACATTATAACACTTCTTTGTTTATTATCACAAAACTAATGAATTATTTTAAACATTTATTTACTTCTCCTTTTTTTTTTACTGATCATTAAATTAATTTAGTTTTATTTTTTCATTTTTCTGCTAATTAAATATTATTGGTATTGAAATTGAGGAGATTTTTTTATAGTGATTCGTTCTTAAAACTTTGTATTCCAAATAATGCTGTAATGTATCAGATACATATAAACCTTTTCCTTTTCTTTTTTATTATAAGTTTTTCGTCATTTAAATTTATATCTGCCTTAATTTAAATTGTATAAACGGCGCCAATGTGTTTGTGATCTCCTGCTGTTATAATGATCACTGTCTTCTTTCTTTTTTTTTTTTTTGTTTAAATGTATTTATTTTTGAGCTGCAATGACGTTTGATAATTACACACATAAACCACTAAACGTTCGTTTCTTTGTTAAATGTTGTTAAACACTTGTAAATGTTGAGATTTTATTTCTTGTTGTTTTATTTATCATATCAAAACCACAAATCGATCAAATTTAACACCCAATTGTTAAGAGAAATATAATTCTTATTTTATGTGAATTTTCCTTTAAATGATTAATGATTTTCTGCTTAAAAAATATTAATGATCTTTTTTCTTGTTTGTTGTTATTTTGCAGACGTATGTTTCCTTCTATGCGTGTGTCGGTTAAGGGTTTGGAAGAAGAATCCCAGTATTGTGTATTGTTGGAAATGGTGCCCATAGGAGAATGTCGTTACAAGTTTTCCGGTTCACAGTGGGTACCAGCTGGCGGAGCAGAACCCCAGTCACCTCAAAGAATGTTTTTGCATCCGGACAGTCCAGCCACTGGTTCACATTGGCAAGCGCAAACTATATTATTCAATAAAGTCAAATTGACTAACAATACGATGGATAATAGCGGTCATGTAAGTAGTTTTAACAAAATTTGTCTTCTTTAATTTTCACCTTTTAAATGCTGTCCTGATTTCTAATTTAATCTTTATTTTTTATTTTTAATACTCTTTCAGATCGTTTTGGCCAGTATGCATAAATACCAACCTCGTTTGCATATAATCAAGACTTCTGATTTATCTCAATTACCCTGGGCTTCGCAACAAAATTTTATATTTCCAGAAACTGAATTCATAGCTGTAACGGCCTATCAGGTTAGTATTTACAACAACAAAAATTATTAACACACTTCACTTAAAATGTCTAGACTAAAAACCTCTGAAATAAGAAAAAAAATTTTGAATAAAACTACCACTCTGGCTTAAACTAACAGCGGGAGCCTCAATGTGTTAATAACTTGTTTTATTTTTCTCTCCTTCTCTCTCTCTTCGATTTGATCACAGTTAAAAACAAAAACAATATTTAAGTAAAAATTTCACGCCTTTAGAGAAAGCGTTAAGTTGACACTTAAAATGTCTCGACTATAATTTTAAAGGCGCGTCAGCTATTTTCAAATACTGAATAGAAATTAACAATTAACAGACGACAATTGTGACACTTTCAAGTGTTTTGACAAACATAACTTTTTACCATGAGTCTCATATTACAGACACTTAAAATCTAAAAACATATTAATAATAAATGTTGTACTTTTTTCTGCTCTATTTTTTTAAATCTAGAATGACCGTATAACAAAATTGAAAATCGATAATAATCCATTTGCTAAAGGTTTTCGTGAGACTGGTCAATCGAAATGTAAACGAAAAATGATGTCGTCTTCTTCGTCCTCTTTAAGTCAGCATGAAGAAAGTGATGATTGTCTGTCGAAATCTGAAGATGATCGTTCAAGTGTTTCGAGTTTTGATTCACCACCTCAGCAAAAACGTTCAAGATCTATAGAAGCATGCGACGAAGAAACTGCTTCATATGGTGTTGCAGCCCGTTATGAGGAGTATCTGCTGGCCCAACATCAACAACAGTTACATGCACAATATCATAATTCATCTACTTCTTTGTACTATTATCCTCCTCAACAGCACTTGAGTTCCGAGCAGTTTATGCAGCAACATTTGCAATCATTAATAATGGATCCTTTGGGACTCGATTTAACTCCTCGTTCGCTACAAACTTCCTCACAAGCATCTACTTTATTAAATAATAATGATAAAATAGCTTGCGAAGAAACTGAATTGTGTGTAACATCAACTCCTTCACCCTCTAAATCATCTACATCAATCGAAACTTCTTCTTCTTCAATGTCACCAGCATCTGCTCAGCCAACATCTAAAAAGAGAAAAAATTTTAGCATTTCAGCTATTTTGGCTTATTAAACATTAAGCCGATTGTGGATAATGGAAGAAAAGTTTTTGTTAATTTTCGTTTTGATTGTGATGATTTAGGAATGCTGTGCATCTTAATATTTTATTCGAGTTAAAAACTTAGTTGTTAAACAAATTTTGATAAGTGTTATTTTATTTTATATCATTAAATTAGACTTAAATTATAAAATATACTATTTTTTAAGAAACTTGCATTAAATAAATGAAATATTATAATAATGTTACAGTTTATTTGAATTTCTTAATGACTAACATTTAAGACAATTTAAATTTATTAAATTTAGTACCTCACTACGCACAGTGGGGAGTTTTGGGAAAAAGAGTAGAAATAAATCAACAGTTTGTAAACCAATCCTCAAGCAATTTTTTGGTACAGAAGAGAGTTAGTAGAGTTTTTAGGTTTCAAACCTGGACATGATATCTCTAAGATAGGGCCTCTAGAAGCCGTCTAATTTGTTCATTTTATGAAATTAAAAGTAGAACCAGACTCCAATTTTTAATGCGATTTTTAAATTTCTTTGTTTACAGATATTTCTAATCAGTGTTGCCATGAGCAAGAATTTGATTTGCAATAAAGGTTGAAACCGCACATGGGGAATAAGGGCTATTTTAAGAGGATCAAACGATTTTTATGAAATTTAAAACTCCATCTGGCTACTTTTCTGGCTTTATAATACTCAATCTATTTTAATGAAATTTAAAAAATAATTACATAGATAGATTCTTATCCAGAAGGTGACATAAATGATGCCTTATTTCAGAACTCTAATCTATGTATTCAAAAAAAGGGTGAATAACAAGATTAGGTAAAACAATTAAGAGTGCTATATTCGGCTATGACGAATCTTATATATACCCTTTACCATCTATGTTAATCTAGTTAAGTTTAGTAACTCCAATCAAAAAAGCAAATATTGGAGTGACATAGAATTAAAAATTAAAAAAAGTTTGGTACTGCATATCTATAATTTTACATAAAAATGCGATCGGCTCTTAATGGGTTATGTTTTCCGACAAATCCAATGGATCTGATTTGTCTCTCAAGTGCTTTCTTTGCTACACAGAGAAAAGAAATTCGTTATGAGAACCGAATTTGTTGCCAATCGAATTTTGTCGGCTGTGTGTATTATTTAAATGCGGTTGTAATAACTGAACGAACATGGCACTCACAACTGTTTAAAAATATGATTCTAAAGTGACTATAAAATATTATTGTGAATTAAAAAAACAATATAATCAGGGGTGTCATAGAAACCAATATTGGTTTTGCTAATTGTCGGTTTTGAAAACCAATATTGGTTTCATTTGGTGTCACGAAACCAAGTTGGTTTTGTTAATTTCGAATGTAAATAAAACCAATATCGAAACAGCTGTTGTTTACATTTTTATTATTTTTTATTTTAGAAAATTGACAAAATATTATATTTTTTCATTAAAATATCAGTTTAAAGTGTTTTTTGTGAAAATTATTAATATCAAATAATTAAACGGTGATAAGTGCTTATAAATAAAATAAAATGACATCAGCAGTAGTAGCATTTTTGTTGTTGGAAGATGAACGCTCAGAAATTCGATTTCTTAGAGATCACAGCAATCCACTTGAACTGCCGGAGACATCGTAAGTACATTTTTTTTTACTGTGCGCTAATATTAAAAACTGCTTTAAAGTTTTATAGCTAATTATCGTTTAAACAAGGAATCTTTTCGTATGGTGCTTGACAGTATTGAAAGACACTTGACGCGTTGTAAAATTCTTCCGGTTTTACAACTTGCTGCTTCTTTGCGATTTTTAGCAGAGGGATCTTATCAGAGATCAGTCGGAAACAATTTAAGCATAAGCCTAGGTAGAAGCACTATATCACTATATCGTGAAGCCTTTTGCTAAGTCCGGATATTTTTCCATAAATTCCATGATTATGATATTTTTTGTATTATTATTATTATGTTTTCCCCTAGAAAATAAAAAGATAAATGCAAAAATTTTTGTTTTCATAAAGCAAATATTAAATTAAATTAATTTACTTACATTTCTAAAAAATATCCCGCTGCAAAAAAGTAAAAACGAAAGTGCGCCAAAATGAATGAATGAAAACTGACAGCTGTTAGCTGCTTGGTTTATTTCCAATAAAAAACCGATAACATTGGTTTCTGTGACACCTAAAACCGACACTAATTCTAGTTCGAATATAAAACCAATAACATTGGTTTCTATGACACCAAAGCATTTTTTCTTGTCGGTTTTAAAACCAATTCTGACAATATTGGTTTCTATGACAACCCTGAATATTTTTTTATTTAAAAAATAAATTAGAGGAATAAGTTTATACATTATAAATTTCATGATTCCAACCATTGAATTCAGTCCATCCTTTACATCATGATTCCTCCTTTTCCACAGAGCTTCTTTAACTTGTCATCCCATACCGTACGTGTTGCCGCTGCGAAGTGTATTAAACATATTAAAATTATTTTTATTTACAAGTGCCATTGTGAGATAATTTTGAACTTAGCATTCAACAATATTGGAGAATTTTTTACCACTTTCCATCTTTGTAATTTTAAACTAAAATATTGTTAATTTTTTGTATAATTTATACCAATTTTATATTTATTATGTCAAAAATTTTCCCATTTCAGAAGACATAATCGATTTTTATGATTCTAACTAACACAATTTGGTTTTCAGTAATAATGTGCTGAAAAAGTTTGGTTGCATTTTCCATTTAACAGAATTGATTTTAGTAAAGACACAAATTGGTCAGGTTTACTATATCAAGCGGTGTTACAACCAACATTTAGTGAAAAATAGCATTTGTTGGCTTTTAATATAAAAAATAAATCAATATTATAATTTATTAATAGTAAACACCAATTATTGTACTTGTAATTAAATTTAAAACATATCAATTGAATTTTTACCAATCTTTTTTCTGTGTGTATCCTACAAGCTTTTTAAAAAAATTTTTTTTGCAGCACAGGATAATTGAAACATTTATATAATTTTTCCACCTGTTTACTTCGTTGATTATAAACGATTTTAAATATATTCATCTTCCTTTCATCGTCCTTTAACCTTTCTATCTGCCGTTTGTCCGTGACAAGATAAATTTATTTATTCATATGGATTTACAAGATTTTAATAAAACTAGATATCACAAGGGTTTTAGCGTCGCTGATTATGAAGGTCAGTTTTTAAAAATTTTAAATGGCGGACAATTAAAAAAAAATATTCGAATTCGCTTTAAACTTATTACAGAGGATTTTTGGTTCACTGATTGTGAATCTGATAATTGTTTTTAAAAATTTTAAATAGCGAATCCACTATGGTGGACAATTTAAAAAAAAAAAATTATACACATTAAAACATCTTAGAATTTTGAATTTATACATTTTACACTTACGATGTCGCACGTGACAAGCTTTAAATAAGTCTAAGTGCAAATATACGGTTAAGGAAAGAAACAATTTACCGTAATTGGCAATCAGATTGTTCTTTTTAAAAGAGCAACTGGCCATGTATAATGTCACTTAGTAGAATTATTAATCAAAAGCAAGCGAGCAATAGAAATGTTTAAAACGAAACTTATGCGCTTGTTCGACTTTGCATTTGAATATTTTAAAATCTGTTACGAATAAATATATAATTTTTTCACATAAGGTAAATTTGACTGACAGATTCCTCATTAAAATGTGTTAAAGCATCATACTATTATGGACTTAAAATTTTTTGTCTCCGGTTCATATTTCTGTGGAAATGCCCATATTTATATGAATATTATGATTCGCCATTTTGAAAAATATTTTTTTTTCTACAAAATTGATTGAATTTTTATGGTTTTTATTCCAAAATAAAAAAGGTTTTGTATTAAATTTTCATATTTTGAAGTAAGATTTTTGGCTTTTATCTTATACGAGGAATGTATGGAGATCTGCCGCTAATTTATTCAATTTATTTTTAATTCCTCCGCGACTTTTCCAATAAAGTTTAATAAATTTCAGAATTCGTAAGAAAATTATGTATCAGCATCCGTTTAATCAAGTTTTCTTTATTGTTCTTAAATTCAAGTAAAAAACTAAATTCAGAGAATAATAAAAATCATATGTAACCCTGTGGCCATGCAAATCCCACACATTTCCTTTTCCGTTATGCTGATCATTGACCAATTTAATTGAGAAGAAATTATCTGTTATTATCGATTAAAAAGAATATTTTTAATTAAAATTTTTTCCTTGCCTTTTCAAACGAATCATATCACACAGAAGTGGTCACATCATGGCGCCAAAAAATGCATAGGTGAAACCATTGACCGCACACAGCCGATTTATTTTTTCTACACACACTTATCAACATAAAAGACGGGAGCAGCAATAAAGAATGAGTGGTAGGGAAATCAGAGTGCAATAATATTTAAAGAAAATGTGTGTGTGTGTATTTAAATGTGTTTTTATGGCAGCACATAATAATGAAGTGGAAAATAAAGCCAAAATCACCAGAAAAGAAAAAAAAGTATTGTAGCTGCTAATGTTTCTACATGTTATTTCACCACCTTGATTTGGGTTTTCTGTGTTTTAAAGCGAGAAATTTCTTTAAAACCAGGGTTTTCATTTTTTTTTAATAAATATGTGGAATATGTGTTTATTTGTCCCAAAATGTATTTATTCATTAATTTACTTATTTATTTTATTAAATATAAAAATATAAACAAGTAAGAGTGCTATATTTGGATATGCCGAATCGTATAGGGTATATACGAACTATCACATCTATGTAAATCTAGTTTAGTGAAGTAACTTTAATCGAAAAAGTAAATATTAGGGTGACAGAGAATTAAAAAATAAAAATAATAAAATTAAATGCTACATATATATGTAATTTTACATATTAAAGCCATCGGCTCTTATTGGGTTAAACATTTTTAACAATTATGAGTATTTCCTCAAAAGATCTCATCAAAAGCTTTTAAACAATACCCATATTGATGTTTTAAAAAATTTCAAAATTTCAGAGGCCCGTAACTCGGAAAATATGGGCGAGCTCCAATTTTTTCACTTGACATTTTTTTCTCATTTTTTAATTATTTATCGACCTATATATTTGTTTTTTGATTGGAGTTATTTTATTGTTCCAAATGATATGGAAAAATTAGAGGTAGGCGTGGTATTTTGCTTGCTGCCTCGAAGGACATAGACCGATCATACTGATTTCCAATACCACTTCTTTCGACACATATTTATTTTTTTTCTAGCTGATCTAGTGTCTCGGCAAACTTGATTTCAACACTAACAGGGATGGACAGACGGACGGATAAGAAGTCAGAATATATATATATTTACTTTATGGAGTCGGAAATGAATATTGTAGAAATTACAAACGGAATGACAAACTTAGTTATACCCCTTTTTCCACTTTTTATGCTGAAGGGTATAAAAATTGTAAATAAAACCCTCACTTTTAAACGAACTACAATTTTATATTTTCGAGGTTCTCCGAGGGGCTTTTGAAACTTATGACTAATGCCTAAATGCCCTTAACAAAAATGAGAGCAATTAATTTAATTGTGATGATTTTTTAAAGACAATAGAAATAACGTAAAAACGCAAACGGCTTTTAATTTATTTTTTTAGAGATGAGACTACCCTGTTTAGCTATATAAAAAGAATTGTCAAGACCCCAAGCCCCTAAACTAATGAGTCTTCGTCGAACAGTCGACGGTTATCGCCAAGTTCCATTTTCACTTGATTCCAGGATAATTTACTTTAGACCGACAACAACCATGTCATCAGCATCGGAGAACGTTAACGAAGAGAGGGAAGTGGGCCTTATTTTTTGGATTTACCAAACTGTATGGCAATTATGCGAATATAATTCCCTTTCCGCTCACATTTGAAATAGTGCCGTTGCTCATTAATCAATCGAAGTATCTGCTTTTTACATTTAATTTTTTCTCTCCTGTTAGCCCTCATGTTTATGCAGCTTTGACTTTGGGTCCATGCCGTGAGTACCAATTACATATAGTTCTTGCTGTTGAAACAGGGTTTTCCCATTAGGCAGAGCCTTTAGTTCAACCCCCTCCAAGGCTTTTCTATGACTTTAATATATATAAAATCGCTTCCTTCTAGCCAAGCATTCTTTGGCTTAGTTCTAAGCTAACTCTTTCAGAAAATGCCCGCTAATAGCCTCACAATGATTATATACATAAATATGTTAAGAAAAACGAATTTTCTTTAGCAAACAATTTTTCTCGAAAACCCTTGTTTTGCTGTCCAGCAAGAATTTAATGGAGATTTAAAAATAGACGCAACGAATTACCTAAACGAAATGCGTTGTTATCACTTAAAAAGCGACAAATCTGTCTCCCTCGTAAACAGCAATCACGGTTAAATTACACATGTACAAATACGACTACTACCACTACTTAAAAAACTTAAATACTCAATTCCATTCAAATTGCTGACTCTCTTTCTTTTTTGAATGAACTGATAAAAGTCTAAGCATCATCATTATTATTTTGTTTTTATTATTTATTTTTATTATTATTTGTGGTAAAGTGTGGTAGTGGCTATCAACCAAATATGCTCTTTAAGGGGCGGCAAACTTAAAACAAACTTAAAAGCTGTCAAACTGCTGTTCATAATGGACCTCTTATCGCCAGAAATTGTTTTAACTACTGGACTTTGTTAAGAGCAGTTAAAAGCCAAAATACCGCTCGTTTTATAATCTATGGCTCTCTATGCTACTGACTACCCCTTTGCCACAATTTCTGTTGTCAAAAGGTGTTTCAAGCCAAACAATATAAGAAAATAAAACAATTCTGTAATCAACGAAAAAAAAACAGAAAAATACATTCAAGAGTCATCATCATTACACTTTAAAGTTTAAGCCAACAATATTATAACGATCGCAAGACAACAATAATTTTAACAAAAAATTATGATTTCCATATTAAATTGATTTTCAAGTCTATAAACTTCTGCACAAAATAGTAGCTATCTGCTGGACTGCTTATTTGTCTCGTAACATAATAAAAGGGTATTGCGTTAATAAGTGTTTTTAGTCGAATGTTACCACGGCCAATTGTATGACTAATTGAATAAGATGCCAAATGCAACCCTTGCCAACAAGTATGTTTACTGGGAAGTATGTTCAGTGAGAAGAAAAAATTCATAAAATTGACAAGCCGTAAGTAAGAAAAATATAAACAAACAAATAAAAAGAAAATGGCGGACTAATTGAATTAGAGTTAGGTTTATCAGCTCCTTAAAGAGAGAGCTCTGTTCAGCTCAGCTCACGTCATTATAACGAACTAGTTCGTTCATTTAGTTCAAAGCTCACTTAGTGAGCTCTAACAAATGGTCGAATTCAGTTGACATGTTTAGCTCAATTGTTTTTAGTTCAATGCTCAATCAGTGAGCAGAAAACAATTGATCGAATCCGGTTGATTTGTTAAGCTCACACAATTTTTAGTGATAAAATTATCAGAAATTAAAAACATATTCACACATACTAATGAAAAACTGTGCTACTAAAAAAAATTTAAAGCTTAACTATACGTAAGTATGAACTTTTCTGGCTTTATATTTGTTAACCTTTAACCCCAAAAAGATTTTTTTTTCATTGTAACATATTTTCTGATTACAAAATGATGTTTTTCCCTAATTTGTACCAAATATAAATAATAAGGAACTATAAAGGGCGCTCAGTAACTGAGCAGAGAGTTCCGTAAAAGGAGCGCTACATATAGTTAAATTGAGTAGTAGTTCAATTGAACTAGGCCGTTCACGAACTACACAACTCTAAATTGAATAAGCTTAAATGAGCATGTGTGAACACCAAATTAAATTGCGCAATTAAAATTAAATTAACTGAATTAAGAAAACATATCTGAACAGGGTATTATTTAGTAAATTTGACCACTTTTGTGACCAAAATAAATTGCAGACAAGCGACTGCTCCAAATTACGTTCTTTTTATTTATTATTTGGCAGTTTTTCTTCAAAGGTCTTTAAAATTATTTTCTCAATCAGATAATCTTTCGTCTAAAATTATTCTTATAAATTTGAAAATATCCGTTTTACTAATCTGCTTGGCATTTAAAAATAGCAAATCTTTTTAGTTTCTTCTTTAAAAGTTGTATCTCATTATTTGCATATTAGCCATCTGTTTGTAACAAAATTAACACTGGTTGTGAGCGTATTATATACATAAGCTAGTTTTAACCAGAGATGGGATCGTGAGTTACTTTTCACTCACCATCATGCACGCTCGTCAGAAAAAAATAATTCCTAATCTACTAAATTATATTTTTGTTTGGCTCATGTGTGCATGACATAGAATTAGTGGCTATTAAGAAAACTCACGCTTACGAGTAACTCACGAAAAAAGATCAAGAAAAATTAAGATTTTTTGTTTTCCATAATTTTATGTTATAAAAATATTTTTTTTTACACTAGATTAAAAAATAATCGATCTTTCTTTGGTTAACAAAATATATTATTAAGATTAAGGTAAATTTTTATATTAAATATTTTCTTTATTCATTTAAACATACAATATTACGCTATCCTCTGGATAAAATCATGAGGGATAATGAGTTACCATAAACAAATGAAAAACCTCAAACTTTTAATATTAAATATTGCAATATTCAATATTAGGGATCTTCAGTGAGCAGATACATGCCACCCAATAGTGTGGCGAAAAATTTAAATAATAAATTCTTATATTTTTATTTGTAAAATTATTTTAGGAATTTTTATAATATTATTTATTATATTATGCTAATATTCCATAACATTTTCAAATAAAAATGCAATTTATTTGTTGGTTTGGAATAGCAGGTATCTAAACGTATTTGGCCGGTTGCTAAGCCAGCTCATCAGACAATCTTTATACAAAATTTTAGAAAAGCCAAAAACATTTCATTAATATATAAAAACTTCAAAAACAACATAAGAGTTTTTTAAGAAGCCAATACAGAAATGTTAAGGCTTTAAAAAAAAAGTTACCAACAAACAAACCACGTTTTTATTTTGGCTTACATTCCCTTCTGCGTTAGGTTGGTTACATGCCGACTCTTAATGCAGACATAAGGCGTATTTAAGGCGAATCAATTATCAGGTGGCAGCGTTAAAAAATTTATTATTTTTTGCTGGTAGAAACGAATGTCAAACTTCATATAAAAAAAATGGTAAACAGATTTTTTATATATGGAGTTTGACAGTAGTGTACACAGCGAAAATTAATGAATTCGCCTACGCTGCTACCTGGTAATTGATTCGCCTTGGTCGTTTTAAAAATGAAAACAACGCAGTTATTTTTTTTTTTTTAATTTCTCAAGAGAAAGAAAAAACATAACAGTGATGCCAACAGTTTGCACAAGCAATTGCATATAATTTTTATTTTTAAAATTATTTTGGGAATTTTTATAATATTATGTATTATATTATGTTAATATCCCATAACATTTTCAAATAAAAATGCAATTTATTTGAAATAAACATACAATTTATTTAAAAAAAAAATATATAATATTTTTATTTTGAAAACTGAGCCAGTCTATGCATATCATACGGGAATATTTCTGTACATAAAAAAATAGATAGTAATCGATGTGGAATACAAAACACATATTTTTGGAATGTATTTCTGTGTTTATGTCTGTCCGTCTGTCTGCCTATGTTCGCACCACATAAAAACTGTTGGATAGATTTAAATAAAATTTTGTGAGGAGGTTCCTCAGAGCCTTGATTGCAATATAGACAGTGGTCATCACATTTAATTTTTGTAAATAGGAAATGTTTAACACTATTTACAGAACTCTGCAATAAATATTTGAAAATTTAAAAGTAGTTTTGTTTTATAAAAACTTTTTTTTTTCAAAAACAAGCCATAGACAATAATATATTATTTCTAGCTGAATATCACAACTTTTCTATAATATTTACACTCTAGCTGCCGTATTCATAAAAATAAAATAACTTTAAAATTTGTTTTATGACAAATTTTTCATACAAAGTTGTCTAATTTGAAGCAAATTAGAGCTTGAAATTATAAAAAATATCTTTAAAAATTAAATTTTTCAGTAAACTCTGGCAAATCATTATGAATAGACTCACGCTTTTACAAAGGTCTCAAATTATCCAAGTTTACTTTGAAAATCAGTCATTTGGTGGTTTGGTGTCAATGGAATTCGTTACCGCGCCATGATTAACGATTTTTTGTTTGCAAATATGGATGACATTGATCCGGGTAAAATGTGGTTCAAACAAGATAACGCTACGTGCCATACGGCAATCGCAACCATCGAGTTATTAAAATCAAAATTTTGTGATAAGTTTATTTCGAGAAATGGACCTTTCAATTGGCCTCCAAGATCGTGCGATTTTACACTTCTTGATTATTTCCTGTGGGCCCACGTGAAGTCACTGGTTTATGCTGATAAACCAGCAACACTTGACGATTTAGAGGCCAACATTGTTCGTGTTATTCGTGACATACGGCCAGTATTATTTCAAAAAGTGACTCGTCATGAGCAGCCGCCATGTTCTGATCTTTCGTATAAAAAACATTCTTCATTACAATTTAATTTTTTGTGTTATTTAAATTTCTATCGGGCTTAAAAAAACACCAGATACTTAACATATTTTTATATACATTTTGAAATTATCCATTTATTTACATTTTAATATGATTAAGAACAAAAATATGTCAAGCCTCACAAAAATTTACATATCCAAGATGCCCTATTTTGAGATTATATTATGACAGTCTAAAAGGTCGAAAGCTCGACTATTCATCTGTTAGCAATATGGTTAATTTAGTTTCAATATTTTGTTTTCGCCACACTGTGCAGATGCACGCCAGAATATCAGCTTTTTTCCAGGCACAGAAAAGCGATTGCAAAAAAATATATATATTACAAAAAGGCAAAAAGAAATAATCACAAACCAATCACGTAAAAATTCCACTCATCCACCCTTACTCATGACGTTTTTTTTATAATCAAGTTCATGCACGCTCACGTGACTCTGAAACCAAAAACGAATGTCAACTATTCACGCTTATCACTTGAGGGGTGGCCGTCTCTAGTTTTAACATTTTAAACATGTTAGGGAATTTATAGTGTTGCCTTATAACAAGTCGTATTGCCACTGTTGGTTTGCAAAAGCTTGAACAGCAATAAAAAAATATAAAAATCATTATGATCATTGTGATGTTAATTAAGTTTATCGGTTAAAAGAAAGGGCCAAATTAGCATTTGTCGGTAGCTGTATGGTGTCTAAGAAAATGTCAAAACCTCAATGAAATTAGCATATGAAAGCACTAATTTGCTATTTCATTAAAAATTAATATAAATTTAGAGCTTGTTTTTTCCGAATAATATTAAATGAGACAGTAAAATATACATATTTAAAAAAAACGCATGTGTATCATTTTTCGAAAAATATACATATTTTTTTAATTTATGCGATTTTGCAATATGAATAGTTTGTTCATATACATACATAATTTTATTTATTAAAATCACCAATAAACAATTAATACTTTATAGAGGTTAATAAACTTAAAAACTTACGTTTATAGATCAAAAAAAAAAAAAAGAAAAAAGGAATTTACAAATTATTTCAAACAGGAGTTTGCTGTTAGCGAAAATTTAAAGTTTGGTAGCTTTTTTTAATCAATACAAAATCTAATAAAATATTAGAATATTTATTTTAATAATGATCATCTGTTATCGTTTTATTATTATTAAATAAATTCACCAAGAATGAGTTTGACTTCTACGCGAAGGGTTCCATACCATGTATGGATCACTCTTTAATTTTTAATAAAAATTTTAAAAGTTGTCACCTTTTAATTTTAATTTTTATACCCTTCATCACAAAAAGTGGAAAAAGGGTATATATAAGTTTGCCATTCCGTGTTTAATTTCTACAATCTCCATTTCCGACCCCATAAATTATATATATCCTGGCTACTTATGCATAGCAAAGTCGATTGAGCGATGTCCGTCTGTCTGTCCGTGTTAGTGTTAAAAACAAGTTTGCCGAGGCAAGCACAAAAAAATAAATATGTCAATCGATCAGATTTAGTGTCGAAAGAGGTGCTATTGGAAATCAGCATGATCGATCCATATCCTTCGAGGCAGCAGGCAAGACACCAGGCCTACCTCTAATTTTTAACCGACTTCAAAAAAAAAACGAATAAGGTTATACAATACGGCTGAATGTTGCAAACAAAAAATTATACAAAAATAAATCTAAAAATTAAAGGGTGCCCCCATAATTAATGTAAATTTACTTATATGGGCCTATCTTTTGAACCGTTATAGACAAACGGTTTTAAATTGGACAGAATTCGATTGATATGGCCGTTATAGTAACAAGTATTAATATTACAAATTATAAATTAAATGGTGCGCCAATAGTTCATTAAATTTAATGTATATGGCCCTACTTTTGAACAGTTGTAGACAGACGCTTGAAATTTACAACGAACCTGTATTGCTATGTCCGCTATAACAACAAGTATAAAATTTGGTTTTTGAAGTTAAAGGGTGTTCCAATAGTTAATGTAATTTTGGGTATGTGACCTAACTTTTGAAACGTTATAGACAGAACGCTGAAACTTAAAAGGGACCTGTATTGCTAAATTCGCTATAACAACGAGTTTAGAATTTGAATTTAGAAATTAAAGGGTGTCCCATAATTGATGAAGATTTACCTATATGAGCCTATCTTTTGAACCGTTATAGACAGAACGCTTGCAAATTGGCCATAATGTCGTTTGCTTTGGCCGTTATAGTAACAGTTGATAATATTTAAAATTATAAATTAAAGAGTGCACGAATAGTTCATTTAATTTGTGATATGGCCATACTTTTAAACAGTTGTAGACAGACGATTGAAATTTATAAAGAACCTGTATTACTAACTCCTCTATAACAACAAGTATAAAATTTAGATTTGGAAATAAACGGGTGTCCCAATAGTTGATATAATATGGTGTATGTGGCCGGACTTTTAAACCATTATAGACAGACAGCTGAAATTTATAAGGGGCATGTTTTGCTAAGTCCGCTATAACAAGAAGCCTATAATTTGAATTTAGATATCAAAGGGTGTTCCCAAAGTTAATGTAATTTTTTCTATATGGCCGTATTTTTTGAACCGTTCTACACAAACACCTTAATTTTAGACAGAATGTCCACTACTTTATTTGGTATAATAAGAAGTATAAAAATGTTATATTATAAATTAAATAGTTGATATAATCTAATGTATATGAACAAACGGTTGATCCGTTACAGACAGACGGTTGAAATTGAAAAAAGTATAAAGTTTGGAGATATTAGTGTGTCCCAATAGTTAATGTAACCTAATTTATGTGGCCATACACTTGAACTGTTATAGGCAGACAGATGAAATCTGTTTTGAAGTCGGTTTTTTTTCGCAAGAATTATTTCATGTCATTTGGAACAATAAAAAAAATCCTGAAATTTAAAATTCTTTTTTTTTTTTTTTTTTTAATATCAATATGAGTATCATTTTAAAGCTTTTGAAGAGTTCTTTAAGGAAATACTAAAATTTTTTAGAAATGCTTAACTCATTAAGAGCCGATGGGATTTTTTTGTAAAACAATATACATATATACAGTAACAATTTTTTTTTTTTTATTTTTTAATTTTCTGTCACCCAAATGTATGCTTTTTTGATTGGTGTTACTTCACTAAACTAGATTTACATAGTAGATGGTGAAGGGTATATAAGGTTCGGCATAGCCGAATATAGCACTCTTACTTGTATTTGACTATAATATCATAAAAGTTAATAGCAAGTTTATAAATAAAAGAATTTTCTAAAAAAAACGACTTCATTGTGTGACTATGATTATGGACCATTGTTTGTCGAAAATAAGTCTTAAAATTAATTAATTTTCAAAATAAAAGATTTTTCTCCGTGCTATTTTCTATTATCCCGATTAATTACTTAAATCACCGATATTGATTATTGAGGGTCAAAGTACGTCTCGATGGCCATTTGGTTACCGTTTACTTAACTCTTCAGGAAACTTATGACAAACATTTTAAATAAACTAAAAGCTTTTGACCAAACAATAAAGCAAATATCCCTCATTAATCAATATCGGTGATTTATATAATTAATCGGGATAATCGAAAATAACACGAAAGAAAATATATTTTATTTTGAAAATTAATTAATATAATAAAAAATTCCCGTTGTTTAATTTCATTTAATATTTTCAAATAAGCCTTAAAATATTTGGTTCCATTTACGGATAATTGTGTAGCAAACAACACTGAATCTGTTGGGTTTTCATTCACAATAACAATAATCGATTCTATAACCAGGTTTGTGCCGTAAATAAATACAATTAACAGAGCCGCTTCTTTAAAATGTAATGCAAGGAGAATCAATTATTGATTCGCCTTGATGTAATTGCTTAATTCACAAAATCTTGTATGGTGTATTTTGTATTGAATACACTTTCTGTTTATATGCTTGTGAACACGCAGTGTATTATTGTATCAAACATCAAAAACCAAATAAGAAAAAGAAAAAAAGTGTTCAGAAGAAGGTTTTCAGAAAGTAAAATGGACAATAGGACTAAAAAAAGCATCCATTTTCTTTTTTTGTTAACAAATTTTTAACATCAACAATACAAATGTTTATGTATATTTTCTTGTTCTCAATGTGATATAGAATTCACATGTAGTTGATAACACGATTACCAATACAACTTTTCAAAAACATGGAAAATAAAAATGTATCGGTGTATTGAAATTTTATATGAAAATGTCGAACAACAAGCATACACTATTCTATTTTAATTGAACAATACACAGTATACACGAATACAAGGCGTTTTGTGAATTAAGCAAATAATAGTTCTTTGAACCAATAATGCTAGAATTGCCACACTATTGCATTTTAACTAATCGCTCTTTACAAATAAAAATAAAAAACATCTTTCTTTAATTTCTTACAAATATATTAAAAAGTCTTGTAATTATTTCTTAAACAATTTTAATGGTGTATAAAAGGCAAATGCTCACGATTATTATAATTTAGTGTTTTACATCCTTT
This sequence comes from Gymnosoma rotundatum, assembly GCA_916610165.2. Taxonomy (NCBI): domain Eukaryota; kingdom Metazoa; phylum Arthropoda; class Insecta; order Diptera; family Tachinidae; genus Gymnosoma; species Gymnosoma rotundatum. The sequence continues at coordinate 40,163,466 of OU744338.1, forward strand.
TACTCAATATTTTTAAGACTTTGTCTTAAGTTCTTCACTGGAAGAACAAAACTTTCGATTGAATACCTGTTGTTGTAACTTTCATTAAAGGAATATCTCGTTGTGTATAATTAAAACTCAAGAGTTGGTTCGAAAATATCGCCAAGCGTAAAGGACATTGGATGCAATTATACTAGAAAATTTGATTGTTATCTCACTTATTTGACTGGGACAAGTGCCTCTGCAAAATCTAACAGCTATACTACATAAACATGAGCGGAAGGTTTTTTTTTGCTGTCAAAAGTTTTCATTCTTGTACATTTTGTATGGAGCATGCGGAAATAACGCGGCGGCAACGATCTACAATTGGAAAATCCGATTTCGACAAGGCGTTTAATAACAATAATAATTGAAAATAAACAAAAATTCAAATAATTTGTTTCGTTTTTTTTTTTTTTTAATAAAATTTCAGTTAAAAGAACACAAACACTAGAGTTGCTTTTTGTGTTAAAATTATCAGGAAAGTTATTATGTATATTTTTTTTAAAAATCTAGTTTAGGAACGCAGTTCAAAAAGTGGTGTCCTGGGTAAAAATACAATATTAGGTGAAAACTTTGGGGGTGGACCTTTAGTTTCGAACTTCCAAAGTTTGTATGTATAATATGGAATATATCGAGTATTTTATGGCGGAATGAGACAAAATGGGAATCATTGTAAAGGTAATTTTTTGCTTAGATTTCCATTTTACACACCGTAGACTTAGGCCATTATTTTTTTAAAAACCCTGTTTTTTTATTATTTTGACAGCGTTTCCGCTTTTGTTTAGGTATGGCAATTTAGCGTTAAAGCTATGCCAAAGAAAACGTTCCGCTTTTATTTAGGTATGGCTGTAGGTTAAATGCTTTTTTCTTAGAATTCATTGCTTTGAGAAGATAGAAGTCAGCTGAATGTAGCTGCAATAACGTGTGGAAGCCATTTAAAAAACCCGAACACAATATAAAAAAGAGGTACAGTTTCTATTTGTACGATATAAGTAAACTAACTAATCTTTCTACAGCATAATATTCAAATTTTTTAAGTTCAGGTTTTTCGGAAAAACATTTAGTCCTGTATGTATTCGCGTTTACTTACTATTAAGGCTAGACAAAAGACCAATATTATGTATAACAAATTGGAATTTAATTTAGGTAAAAAGTTTATTCACTTTTCCTATTTCTCCTTTTAGAAGTTTATTTACTTATTTTTCATACTTAATTCCAGATTACAGACGCGCTAACTAATTTACGATGATGACTCTGCAAAACTCTTTTAGATTAGAACGCATAGGCTGACCCCGAAGTTATGCTGTATTTTTTTTTTTAATAATTTTACAAATAATTATTGGTCAGAATTTTATCAATGAAAATTATATATGTATTTTATTTTCTAAGTTGTACAATTGAAGATGAGCATTCTTTATATTAAAAACACATGATCGTCTATATCGTTTTATTACTGAAAAAATTGGCTTAAGACAATATACAAACTTTAGGGGTGAATGCAATATAAAATATTGGGATCAATACCAGCAACTAAACAGGGGACCCAGCTTTTTTGTTTCTGTGTTTTTTAGCTTTACATTTTAACTTAATTAGGTTTAGCAATTTGAAAAAGTACAATAAAGCGGTAGACTACATTTAGCAAACACAGACATGAATGTGAATACAAGTTAAGACTTCATTCCTTTTTCTTTTTCGCATTTGCAATTTACTTTAATTTAAAATAAATTTAACTGGCTGTCATACGAGACAATTCTTCACGCAATTCATTGGTATCAATAGTGCCTTTTGGAGCAGAAGTTGTTGCATTTGAGGTCGGTCGATTACAGGTCTTCTTGTGCATAAACCAATGTAAACGTTGACACTCACGATCGCAATATTGCACAGCTTTACATTTTGAACATTTTTTGTCGGGTTTTTCATTGCCACAGGAACTGCAATAGGAAACTTCGTCAGCAAAACCGCGTTGGCCATTGATAGATGAACGCAGAATGCTCAGTGCAGAGGGAGCATCTTTTGCGGCCAGTTGACTGACCACCTGCCGAAATATGGTGCACTCTCTGAAAGGAAACTCACGTACACAGTCACGTATTGTGAATTCGACGTAATCCAATTGACCTAACTTGTTCTCCTTTAATACACGCTTGATGAACATTTCAACAAAATCATGCTTGTTAGATTCTTCGGTGTTGGTGGCAGGTTTTTCTTTGCGCTGGGCCTTACATTGTTCCTCACAACGCATCAATTCGGAAACAATCCAATGCAGATAATGATACTTAAAGGCCAACAATTCATTAACATCGCATTGTTTTTTCATTTCCTTCTCACACATTAGTTCCAAAGATTTTCGCAATCCCTGCAGATGTTTAAGCAGCCCTAGATTTTGCAAGTTAAGCACAATACGAACTGGATGCAAATTTGTATCCACAACAAACTTATGGAAGGCATTTAGTAATACAGGTGGAATATTTGGCTCTTTTTGAAGACCTTGAAGTTGTGTATAATACTCAAGTTGTGACTTCGAAACATAATTATTTATCGTCTCAACGCATGCATGATTGCCTACAAAAGCTGCCATTTGTGACGCTGTGCGATTAACACTGTTCAACGTATTTGGATTAATGCCAGCATCCAATAACATGGTACAAATTTCTGTATTACCAGATAAAGCTGCAAAGTGTAAAGGCGTATAGCTAGCACCGTGTTGACTAAAATCTACATCAGCTCCCTGAAATGGAAAAATTAACATAAATAAAAGCTCCAAGAAAAATAAAAGCATTATTTCTAATTTACATCCATCTATAAGCAACGTGGCCCTCGAAATGCAAATTGTTTAAGATGTTGCCGTAAACAAACTATATTTTAGTTGCCATCAAACTCACCATGTCTAATAAAATTTGTACAGCTTCCTTATTGCCCTTGCAGCAGGCATGTTGCAGTGGTGTCATTCCATTTTCGTCTACAAAATTCACACCTCCTTTAACTTGAGCAATCAGCTGCTTGAAGCCATCCTTATCGTTGTTAGCAATTTTTTCAAATATTTGCTTCTGTATATCATCCAGCTGTATTTTATTTTCTTCTGCCATGTTTAGTTTACACAATTTATTTATATTCTTTATACTATTTATTTATAACTTGGTCAATTTATGAAAATAAATCCTGTGGGCAAGAATTACTTCGTGTGTTTTTCTTTAAAAGTTCTTCCAAGTGTGGGAGATTGGCAGCGCGAACATTATTATTGTAGAGCTACCAGACGCCTTTCGAAAACAATGATGTCAACATAATTTGTGTATTAAAAATATCAGTCGTGTTTCGTGTATAAATATTAATGTACATTACACTAAGCCATCACTCGCCACCGCCGTGTATAAAATTTAAACAAAACGCGGAGGGATTAAATTATAATCTTATGTATGTATGTAAATTATGCGTATTGATGTTCATGTTCGATGCTTACAACAAACATGGACATGGCATATTATAATAATATTTTGGAGCCTATTATTTTCTATTACGTAACGTTCAAAACCAAAACTTGCATTATCATTGTTGGTAGTTTGGTAAAATTTTTTTTATTTCAACTTTTTACGCAAAATTTTTATTTTGGAATCATTTAACATTAAAAGTGTTAATTATGCTTTTCTCCTTCTAGATATTTATTTTATATAATTATTATTTGGCTGGAATTTCAAGATTATGGCATTTTTTATATAAAAAATTTGTATAACTTCTTTAACAAAATTGGATTAACAGATTTACTTAAGGCTTAAGCTCGTCACGAGGGTTAACATGGTTATATATATGCTTTTAACTGTAAAAAAAAGTGTAAAGTCCGATATAAGAGTTTTTTTTGCTTCGCTATATCCTTCTTCATTACTCATCGAATCTATTTAAGAAGCATTATTTAATTGTAAACTTGTTCCATTAAAGCAACATGGTAATTCTTCTCTGAAGCAACTTTTTGATTTTTCCGATATCTTGTTAAAAATTTGTGCAATACTTGTACATTGTGTAATCAAAATTTTGTAATTAGGTCATTAGTATTAGATCAATTATATTGATTGATAAAATATTATTAACAAGCCAAAAAAGAAAATTTACAAAAGAAAAAATGGAAAAAATTCTTTAAATTTTATTTGTGCATTATCAATCATTATAATTTTGAATTGGAGAAAAACAGAAATTTCCTTCAGAAACAATCAATAGACCTACACGGTGCATAGAACGTAAAAACTCCAGAAATTCTCAGCTATACGGCTCTATTACTCCTACAGCTTAAGGAATTGCACAGTTGTTTTCATTAAGTCTTTATACTTAGCATTTTATGATATTCCGGTTAAAACTTAAAAATACTTCCTGCAGATTTATAAAATCTTATGACAGTGAATAATAGAATTATAATTTTATATAATAGAAATATAATTTTCCTGAATTTGATAACTAGTATCTGTTATCACCTCAAAGCAAAACTTTGAACGTGTAACTGCAGCGTAAAGACATTATTCAATATTTTAAAAATACCAAAAAATTGTATGATGACTTCTCTCATTTGTGTTTACCTTAATTGTTTATATGTATTTTACAAGACGGCATTTTGCATGATACTAGTTTCATGAAATTTCTTTTGTTGGCAAGAAGTGTAGAGACGCAAACGGGGTAGACAAAATGGAATGGCTTGAATTTTAAGGGGATTTTTTAAACTTGCTTTGCGTACGTTTGCTGCATATGATTTGTTGTTTGTGTAATATTTCAAATAACACAAACAACTACAGTAGCGAATATAAAATAAAAAGCGAAATGTACAATATCCGATAGCATAAAAATTTTATAGTATAAGAACGCGATGAAACTCGCTGAAACTTTTAAACAGAATTGGAAAAAATACCATAAAGTAATACCATGTGTAAATTGGGACTTCGCTAATGCAACTACAACCCTTTGATCTGGCAACTGTCTACACACAGTTGATAATTTTACGACGGTATTTTTTCTATTTTCTTTTTCTTCACAATTTTCTTAGTTCGATTTTAGCTGCCGTTTAATTAGGATGTACGGGTGTCCTTGCGGTATTTTTTTATAGCCGTGTTTTTAAATGTTTTTATAAAATTTACAAAGATATACATGTATAGAAAAGTTTAATAGGAAAAGGAAACTACTTTTAATAGATTAACGAAAAATAAACAAGTGATGTTAATAAAAAAAAGGTGATAAGAATAAACAAACTATTGAAAACTCAGTGATAAAACCTATAAGTTGTTTACATTTTTATATGGTTAATGTGAAAAAGGCATTGCAATTTTTAATATTCTGCTTAAAAAAAGTACATACTGAAATGCTATCATAGGGAAAACAAAACGGACCAACCCTCTTAAAATTATGTTTGTGTATTAGAAATCACGGAAAACAATTTCAGTGCTTTGAATATTATTCCTCTTTATAGGTGCTTGATGGCTTTAGTATTCGCATGATTGTTGTCTTACCTTATTTTTATTCTTCCATATGGAGACAGGAAAACGTGCCTTGAATTAATACTTGAAGCTCGGCAGGCAACCAAAACAAATATGAAAAAACATTCCCGTATTTAAAATAAAAGCTTTTTTTATATTTCTGTTTCTGTAGCTGACAATATTGTTCTTGTTATTGTTGGGTAATTCATGGCGGACATCGATAAGAGAGTTTTGCAATCAGCGTTGCCGCTTTGGTCCAATTGGACCAAACTTGGTAGTTTTTCGTTTTTAAAAAACAGTTTGGTAGTTTGGTTGGTTTGTTGATTTTTTTTTTAATTTTTGGTAGGTTTTCCTCCTGTAGCAATTTTTTAGCATAGTAAATTTTTCATCTTAAAAGTTCAGAACATAAAATAAAAAAAATGTAACTTTTAATAAAATAAACAATAACTTTGATAGAGTTACAACTATTTTTAAAAACTGTTTTGGCTGTACTAAAAAACATCTCTGCTTTTATGCATAGAGATGATTAAAGCTATAACCATCTCTGGTTTAAGAAACGCGAACTATTTTATGAAATTGAAATTAACAATATTTTTAAGTGAAGGTTTATTTTCAAGTGTATGTATTAAAAAATTAAGAGACAAAATGGAAAAGTAATTAAACTTTATTAATTCTAAATATGTATCTATTAATTACATAAATATTTACTAATATTGCATTAATTTTTTTTCAGATTTTTATCAAAAACTCCAAAATTAAATGAAAATAATATAATAATATAATTTCAGAAACGACATTCTATCAACCAGGTAGAACCACTCTTAAAATTTTTGTTTAAAAACATTTTTAAATAATATAATACTTTTAGTGAACATTGTAAAGAAACAGTCAAAAGAAAATTTAGAACCGAATCGAGCGAATTTGATTGGCTCCAGGAAAGGGATGGGTGTTAATTCTGCATAGTATGCTCTAAAACTATTTTGAAACCAATGAATTATATGTGATATTTTTTGTATTTTGAATTCCTTTTGTTTTTTTTCTCTATATACATTTTTTATACATATACATACATCCGTTACTTTAAATGAAATATTGCTTTTATGTTGTTATTTTATGTATATTTTTATGTTTTTTATAAAAACTGGAATTTTTTATTATATTACTATATAAGCCAAAATAAAAATTTTGATTTTATTGAAGAATTGCATTTTAAAATTTTTGGTAGGCTGTTAACGATTTTGGTAGGATTTTTGAAAATTATTGGTAGGAAGTAAATTTCTTGTGTGGCAACGCTGTTTGCAATATAAAAAAATATAATATAATGAAAACATTAAAATACTTTAGATAAGAAAGTTTTTAATTACATGATAAAACTGCTTGTTATTTGTACTTGAGGTCGTTTTACTTTATTTCATTAACGACTAATTTACAACACATGTTGTAATTTTACTGGCAAAGTAATAACGAACTCAAATCAGTAGATTAATACATATAAATGTTTCAAATTAAAGCCTGATTTTTTTTTAGCAAGAAATATTTTAATTGATACTTTTTAGATAAAAAATGTTTACTTTGCCGTTGGTGTTGCTGTTATTGTTGTAGAATACAATAATAACCCCCCACTAAGTGCCGCCAAACACGCAGTCGGCTGCAGCAGCAACTGCTCATGAAAGAAAGATATACAAACAACTGCACCCAACCATTGGTAATTAACAGGCAAAGATACATTTTTTCAAATGCACTTTGGATATAAAACCAAATGTTGATGACGACTGCTTTATAATCGGTTTAGTTCAAATTTAAAATTTTTGGAATATTGTTTTCCTAATAAAAGTTTTATTATATTTTAGTTGTTATTTTAACAAAACGGGATCATTAGGACCCAAGTGAGTCGGTTTCCTCACGCCGACAGCCTGTGCAGTGCAATCTTCAGTTGTATTATCTAAACGGTTATAAGTTGGCAAAATGAGGTTTTCTAACTATTATGAACCATTAGGTCATTTAGGTATCATTTGTTCAATACTTTTCATTAAAGAATAAATTTTTAATTTGCGACGTAACGCAATTTTTATTCTTTAATCTAAAAATCTAAAATGCTTACTAGTATAAAATCTTTTGCAGTAATTATCCGGCTGTAAGATACATAATTTTTAACCCAAAAATTTCTTTATACCGGCCCTTACTTATGTGTTTTTTTTTTCTTTTTTTTTTTTTTTTTTTTTTTGAATAATATTTAACAATTTTATAAATTTTCATGAATTGTATTATTTCTAACAAATTTTGAGATATTTCTTTTAAAGATGTTAATATTTCTTTCCGTTTTGATGTAATTAGGCAGCATATTATATAGTTTTAGTCCCTTGAAGAAAAGCGATCTTTGCATTGCTGTCGTTGTCACCCTTTGTAGTCTAAAGTTTTCTGCGTTTCGTAGGTTGTATGGTTGAACCTCTCCTACATAATTAAGCTGATCGATTAAGTATTCTGGAGCATTTCCCATCTTCATTTTTTGGACAAAGTTAAGTGTATTTAAAGCCAGTCTTTGTTGTATATTTAGCCATTTTAATGTATTAAGCATTATCTGTATCGGAGTGTTGCCATTGGTGTAGCGAAGTTAAGGGGAGGGAGTTATTACACTCCCAGAATAAATTTAGGCTCATCATTCTTTTTACTTCTTATGGGATTTCCTTTACATGACTCATATATTCATGTGTTCGCCATGAGCTGTCTCCAGAAATATTCTCTCAAGTACAGAATGTCTAAATAATTAATTATTTTGGGTATCAATATCGATAAGCGGCTGCCTCATTGTACCCGTTAAAAATAAGAAAAAACATCAAGTGAAAAAATTGGCGCTAGCCCATATTTTCCGAGTTATGGGGCTCTGAAATTTAAAATTTTTTTTAAAAATATCGATATCGATATCAGGATAACTGAAACAAAACATAAACAATTTTGCAATTATATATGTATATATTGAACAGCGTTGCCATTTTCGTTCTTTTGTTACTGAAATTGAAGTATAGTTAATTTAGTAGGCTAAAACTAATTTTAGGCTTGTGCTTATATATATTTATTTAACAAAGTTTTAAATGCAGCTTCTAAAATTTTTTTCAAATAAGTCTGTACTAAAGAGGCTTTTTGGAATTATGGTAGTTTTTCGAAAATAAAAGTAAGTGGCAACGCTGTTTGCTACACACATCATTGCGGCTGATAGGGTAATAGTAGCTGGCGGCGGTGTCCAAGCCGCTTGCGCCGATTATTTACCGGCTTATTGGTTTGCGTACGGCTGCAGCCGGCTGAGCCGAAAATATACTTTAAGCGGTCTTTACACGATCAAAATACTCATGCAGCATTACGGGAGTTTATGTAAAAATGTATTAATATATGTTACACAGACGATGCTTGATGAAAACTCAAAAAATGTGTGTGAAAACACAAAGATGTGTCTATTCTGTTTTCAAGCACGTACAAATTTTTCATTTTAAACGAGATTAAGTTATGCAGTTCTGAATTTATCGAAGTTTACCAGTATTTGCATGCGCTTTGGGGCGTAAGAAGTGCAGATTATAATGACGATAATATAAAAGAAAACCAATAAGCAATCTTATTACAATGATACAAGAAGTCAACCTCCGGAGGGAATCTTGTATATGTTTTCGTTTTTTCAAAATAAAAAATCATTTAAACATTCATTCTTATTCATGACAAAAAACTTGAATGTTAAATATTTGAATGTTGGTATCAATGAACAAATACTAAAGAATCAATCAATCAATCAATACGGATTTCTTCTATGTATTACCTTTTAAATTAACAAATAAATCCCTAATAAGAAACTAATAATTGATGATAACTGATCCGTCGACAAGCCGACAAATTCGGCGATGACGCGACTCATAAACATTTACCGGCGGCGCAGCTAGCCGCCAGTCGTGTTAATACGACTTGCTGCACTGCTCACATGCCTACAATAGTTTCGTAAATCTTTTTGCATTTTGCTTTCAATAATTTGATAGAAACCGTTTTCTACGCGAAAGAAAAAGGTGGCAGTCTTAGGATTAGTCAGTGGTTGGTAGGGTTGGTTGTTTTTGCAAGCTTTTCCTTTGGAAAGATTTTTTGTTACACCAGTCATTGAGCCAAATACCGTTTTCCCATAGTAAAGAAGCGACCCGAGTCCACATCAGATATTATTTATGTTAGGATTAATTTTTATAAAACGATAAAAGTTTCTCACAGAACATGAATTTAATTTATCAGAATGGCATAAAATGGCATATCCGATTAAGAAGGAAGTGACACAAATTCTACTCTAAAAAAGCGAAAACGCACCCTTTAAAATGTCATTTCGTTGCATTGTTAGTGGGATGCTGTTCTCAAAAACTGTACAATCTTTGTGAAAAGAAAATCTGGTTATTGAACGCGCATAAGTATGTAACTTATCATACACACACACACACACAAAACATACATATACATACATACATACATCGATATTTCGTCTTGTCCTTTGTAGGTTTTTTTGTGTACAAACTTGTTTATTCTCGGAATTTTCATACATTTTACTTGCAAAAACAACACCCAATTTCTATTGTTTATTTGTTTTTCCTGATGCTCTTGTTGCAGTAATTTTCTGTTGATAATATGTATTTACCAGAGATGGAAAATCCTGTACTTCTTAATTATTAAACTGCTTTCTATTTTTAAAAAGACAGCAAATAGGGCAGTACACTTCACCTTACGTCTACACCAGCCATCAACTTCGTGTAAACATCAAGTCGCACACAAATTCGGCTAGTGTAACACCCAACGTTAATGTTTCGTTGCCAAACATTTGTCTGAGCAGTGATGTTCGCCATCAAATGTGACTTTTAGTATAATTTTCTATTTCGAATTAACGCCATCTATTGACCAACAATGCGAACACTCTCTTTCTTGTTAAATACATTGAAACAACTCTGATGACAAACAGAAAATTATGATCAGACAGAACTTGAACATCGACACGTTTTCGCCACATAGAAGATCATGGACAAATTATTACCGTTGTTCTGCCGGCGTTATGTGAATGTCTTGTTCAATTTGATGGCTAGTGGAGACGTGGTAACCCCATGTTCTCTACATATAAAAGCCATTTTACATGACGACATTTTTTATGAAACTAGTTTCATAAAATTTTTGGTTTGTTGGCAGATGTATGGCGACGTAAACGACGGGGTAAGAAAAATTGCATCGGTTGAATTTTGAGGGAATGTTTTTACATTTTACACATTTTATTTGTGTATAATTTTAAATCACACAAACAACTACAATAACGAATATCAAATTAAAAGCGAAATGTACAACAAATTCCGATGCCATGAAAAATGTCATCGTATAGAGAAGCGAAGAAACTCGCTGAAACTTTAAATGAGAATTGCAAAAATAGCATGTTTTAAAGCTTGACTAAGTTAGTACTTTTATTGTTAAAAAGTACTTATTTTGGTTGCTTAAACGGTACCCCATTTAAATTTTCCATACCTGAACGTTGTATATGGGTTTGTATTCCTCTTCAAATGTGTGTTTTTTTTATCACACATTTGTTATTCTCTTATTCCTTGTATGGGAGCTCTTAACTATTTGTGCAATAGTGTGCAGGCATAAATTTAAAACGTGCAACTTATTGATAATTATCGATTATTTACTTATGTTTTTCTTTTTCATAATGACAAACATACATACATATTAACATGTGTATATAATATTCATTAGGTATGTGAGCCTTTGTTTCATTTTTAAGAACGAGTTTAATGGAGCAACACTTTATGTCAGTAATCTTGTGATAAATAACACTGTATAACAATTCAAAGAATTTTTTAAGTCCATTTTCAAGTATTTTTATGTATTTTATACAAATCTGTATTACCAGTCTCGCAATAGAGATTTTCACTTGCAAATATTATGAAAACGAAACGCATTTGAATGATTTTGAATGTTTAAATCAGGCTTTAAATTACTTGCTTAAAAATAGCAACAGCACTAAAATCTTTGCTTTGCTAACATGTTTTTAAGCAAATAAAAAAAAAACTAAATGTTTCAGCATTTACAAAACATTTCATTATAAACGAAGCAACAGCAAAAAGCAAATGCAAAAAAAGAGAAAGAAAAAACGCATATGCTTAAAGGCCAGGATTCACTATCATACACTATCGTACGATTTAATCACACAAAAATCTGATAGAATTCTGTCCTACTTTAAAAATCGTTCCAAAATGGCGTCTTATGTGCCACACTATTATACAAAAAAGATGCAAAAACATATGGTTTTAATATTTTGTTGTTTTTCTCCTCATCATCTTAAAAAAATCAACCCTGATCGCATAGAGAAAAATATTTTATGAATTATTTCAAAAGATTATGAAATCGTACAGATCTGTCAAAAACTCTGTCACACACATACAATTTTAATCCACACTATCATACTTTTTGAGCACACATGAAATTTTTGACAGATCGTACGACTGAGTATGATAGTGAATCCTGGCCTTAAGCTGCAGCAAGCAATCATCAAAGCATTTATTTTGAAAACGTTTGCTGTTGCTTAGGCAATAAGTTGATGTTTGTTTCTTTTTCTGCTGTTGCTTCTTAAGAAAAAAACCCTCCTTTAATGGTGTAATAAAAACATCGTTTGTATTTGTATTTATTGTATGTATTTTCTTACGTATTGTAAGTAATAAATACATAAATACGTTTCCAATGTTAAAGGGATAAAAAGCAGCGAGTTACAGCAAGAAATACGAGGGCTGCTATATATATTTCTGGCCTGGCAACACTGAGTGCTGCCAAGTGCAATCTGACATTTCCATTGGAAAGTTTGTCATTTTTAAGCATACGTACGACCATTATTTGTGTTGTTTATAGTGACTTGAAAAAATTAATATAGAAAAAAATTGAATTAACTCGTGAACATTTTCATGCCATCATTTTTTACAACTTTCGACGTGGATTATCACGACAAGAGTGCATTGATGAACTTAAATCTTTGTATGGCGATGAAGCACCATCCTATAGCACTGTGAAAAATTGTTATAATGAATTTAATCGTGGCCGAAGCTCGCTCAAAGACGAATTCCGTGAAGGTCGTCCAAAAACGGCTGGTGTGCCAGAGAACATTGATGCCGTGCGTGAACTCATAATGCAAGATCGACATTCGACATACCGAGAGATAGAGACATCCTTGGACATTTCTTCCACCAGCATACATTCGATACTGCATGAACACCTGGCCGTAAAAAAGGTTTGTTCTCGTTGGATCCCGCACAATTTAAAAATCGCTCAAAAAAAGGCTCGTGTAGATTGGTGCAAAGAAATGTTGCAAAAATACGATTGCGGTGCTTCAAAAGACGTTTATAAGATCGTCACAGGCGAAGAATCATGGATCTATGCGTATGAGCCCGAAACGAAACAACAATCGACCGTGTGGGTCTTCAAAGACGAGCAAAATCCAACGAAAGTTGTTCGTGGAAGAGTCACTTCGAAGCAAATGGTCGCCTGTTTCTTCGGCAAAACTGGTCATGTGGCGACTGTTCCGCTTGAGCAACGTAGGACGGTCACTTCTGAGTGGTACACTACAATCTGTTTGCCTGAAGTCATCGGAGAAATTCGAAAAACCAACAAGAGAAGACGAATCATTGTTCACCATGACAATGCGAGCTCTCACACATCGGCTCAAACCAGAGCGTTTTTGACCGGCCAAAACGTCGAATTAATGGGTCATCCGCCGTACAGCCCTGACTTGGCACCTAATGACTTCTTCTTGTTTACGCACATCAAGAAAAAAATGCGTGGTCACTACTCACAAACTCAATTTGAAAAAAGTGTTTATACAGAGCAATAGTACTGACCAGAGTAAACACTCTGCATTTGGCCACATTGGTCAAAATATCTTAGAGACCAAAATTTGATGTACTGACTTTCAATAAAAATAATTTTAATTTATGTAGATATAATTAAGAAGGTGTTGAAATCGCATAAATTTTATTATTTTTTACAAATTTATTGTTAAATATATTTAAAAATGTAAAACAATTCGTGTTTTTCTTTGTATGATGTTACGTCAAACATATTTCACTTCACACTCATATATGTTTTACGTAAGTCGTTACGTCAAAAACATATATAACTCGACATATTTATCTTCACACACATAAAAAAGGGTATAACTAAGTTTGTCATTCCGTTTGTAATTTTTACAATATCCATTTTCCACCCCATAAAGTTTATATATTCTGACTTCTTATGCCTAGCGAAGTCGATTTAGCGATGTCCATCTGTCCGTCCGCGCCTTTACAAACTTGATTTCAACAAAAAATTTTAATACGCCAATCGATCGGACATAGTGTCAAAAGAGAGGCTATGGGAAATCAGAAAGATTGATTCATGTCCTTAGAGGCAGCGGGCAAAACACCACGCCTACCTCGAATTTTTCCATATTATTTGGAACAATGAAGTAATTCCAATCAAAAAACATAGCACTCTTACTTGTTTATCTTATTTTTTCATTCTCTGTCATTCCAAAATTTGATCTTTTGATTGGAGTTACCTGACTAAACTAGATTTAAATATATGGTGAATGGTACATAAGATTTGGCATAGCCATATATAGCACTCTTGTTTCAATTCATATTTCATTATTCATATCTACCCACTCTAAAAATTAGCAAGTTTTTTTCTACTTAAAAAAAATCGATTATTTAAATGGTCTCCTCTACATTTCTTCCATTTAAAGTTTTTTCTTCTACTAAAAAATTAAATTTTTTTTCAAATTATTTATTCAATCTTTTATATAATTAAACTAACAATAAGTATTCATATCTTAAATCTAACAATTATATATGATTATGTCCCGCCAGAACTAGAATAAAATAAATTTTGCATTTAAAACTCATCTTTCGTCTCATCTTTGTCGGATGTAGGGATGCTATTAGGAATAGATTTTGTTTATAAAATCCCGGGATTGTTCTAAGTAACTTTTTAAAAAAACCTAAGCGTTCATTGAATATTTGAAACTGATTTATTTTTCAACATTCACTGCTTATGAAAAGCACCTTACACATTTCATACTTGTCGGTTTTAAAAATTAGTGTATAAACAAGGTGTCACAAATATTCATTGAATTTACAAGTGCATTATTAAAAATGTTAAACAAAATCCATAAAAGTTAATGAATAAAAAAAAAATAATAATAATAATTAATAGCCAAAGAAAGGCATTTTTTTCGCAATACTAGGATTCGGTATTTCCTGTTTAGTATCCCTACTTGAATGTAAACATTGTCGTTAAAGATGTTACGTGCTAGCGGGCTTTGCATGTCTCTATTTCTGCTTTTCTAAATGTTCGAGCAGGAGCCAATGTTTCATAAATGAATTCCATTATAATCGATTTGGTTTTAGAATGACATTATAAAGAACATCTTCGCTCAGACTAGAGTTTCTGCCAACGAGCTAATTTATTCATCTGCTTTTATTGTCATTTTTCTCAGCTTCACTTCTTTTTGGGGGTTTCAGGATATATATGTATAACATACGTTTAAAATATTTTCTTTTGCGATTTTTCTTTTTCAAGCAAAACTTTTCAAGTAAAAGTCTCTTTAAAGTTTTACAGATCCTTGCTTTTGATAAATAAAAAAAAACATTTACAAGCAAAACGAAAGTTCAACGCACTAATAAGGTGAACGAACAATAGTTATACAAAATAAATTTAAATTTTGTCTCTAGTAATATAAAATATTATTTTATTGTAAATTGTTTTAAAATGTGTGTCACCTTTCTACTTGACCCATCAGTTTGTACATCTTAATAAGAGCAAAAGAAAGTATGTTCAAGTATGTTCAACTCATATACCATGTGGCTATTGTAAAATTTGTGTTCTATAAAAAAAAAAATAAACAGCTGTTTGAAATCCAGACGCAAATATTTTAAGATTCTTACTTCTTACAATTCTCATTATTTTTAAATTGATTTAAATAATTTAATAGCAATTGCTCTAGGTACTGTTACAGCCAGACGGTTCCGAAAAATTTTCTATGAAATTGTCATTTTTAAACCAGTGGGGAAATTACGGCATTCGATATCGATCGAAAATTCAATAGAATGTAAATGTTTACTCCGACCGATATCGAATGTCGTAACTTGCCCACAGTGTTTCTGGAATCGTAAGGCTGGAATCAAAAATTAAAATTTTATTTAATATGTTATTATTATTTTTATTATTATTATTTTTTTTTTTTTATAAATAATATTGAGCTGGAGTTTTACCCTCCAGACCAGGCTATGCCTATTAAAACTATTCCAATTGAATAGTTTTAATAAAAATCGGCATAAAAAATTCTTTACTACGATAAAGTTTTTCTGTTCAAGAAAACCTTTTTCCGAATATTGTAAGTTTTGCTAATGGTTGTTGTCCCAACTAAGTAAATGAAAAGGTTGCTGTATCAGGTGGAAGCTCACCAATTTTTCCTTAATTTTTATCATGAAAAACAATCCACTGTAGGAATACAAACGAAATGCTAAAAAAAATATGGACAAATTAGAGGCAGGCGTGGTTTTTTGCCTGCTGCTTTGAAGGACATGATCCGATCTTGCTGATATACAATAGCAAAATTTTCGGTCAAAAAGGGTACATCTAAGTTGGTCAATTCGTTTGTAATTTCTACAATGTTCATTTCCGACCGATCTTAAATTTGTTTTAGCTTGTCTACTGCCTTAACAAAGTTGTTTTCAACACGAACATGCACATACAGGCGGACATACGAATAGTCGGACGAAGAGACATCGTTTAATTAACTTCCTATGCTTAAGAACTCCGAAAATATACACTTTATGGTGTCGGAAATCACACTGAATGACAAACATAGATACACCCTTTTTTCCACTTTTTGTGGTGAAGGGTATAACAAATAAGTGCGGTATATTCCGCTATGCCGAATTTTATATACCCTTCACTAGATACACACACATGTATATATAAATTGGCATAAGAAATTCTTTGCTGGCCTTAAATTTTTCCTTAAAAAAAAGTCGAAAATTGTTAGTTTTGCTTAGGGTTGTTGACCCATTAACTTTCGTTTGTATTCCTGGGGGTTTCTTGCCTGCTGCCTTAAAGGACACGGACCGATCCTGCTGATTTTCGATAGCAAGTTTTTTTTTTTGCAAAGGCAAACTTGATTTCAACAAAAATTTAAATACGCCAATCGATCAGACATAGTGTCGATAGAGGGGCTATAGGAAATCAGCAAGATCGGTCCATATCCTTAGACGCAGGGGGCAAAACACCACGCCTACCTCTATTTTTTTCCATATTATTTGGAACAAGAAAATAACTTCAATAAAAACAAGACGTGGGCGATAGAGAATTTAAAATTAGGAAAAAAACACATCCAGCGAGAAAATTATCTAAATGATACCGCTTTTGATGAGATCTTTAAGAATATACTAATAATTTTTAAAAATTCTTAACCCATTAAGAGCCGATGATATTTTTATGTAAACAAATGTGTATAATTTTTTAATTATTTTCTTATTTTTTAATTTTCTGTCGTTTCAATATTTGCTTTTTTGATTGGAGTTTCTTCACTAAACAAGATTTACATAGATAGTGGAGAGTATATAAGATTCGGCATAGCCGAATGTAGCACTCTTACTTGTTTAAACTAATCTTGGATAAATAGGAAATAAAAAATTAATTAGGCAAATTTTTATAAATTTTATTCAAATCTCGTTTTTTATACTCGTATGTTGTAGTCGTTTGTTTTATGTAGAAATATTAACCAGTTTTTTACACATGTCACAAATTTATGAATAACTTGTTTTGCGTTTACCAATTAGTTGTATTATTTGAAAAAAAAATAAAAATTTTAAAGCTTCAACGAAAATTATTATAAACGACTTTGTAATTTTTAAGAAGAATGTTTTACTTTTTTTTTATTGCCAATATATTATTTGTTTTAATAAATGTTTTCCTTTTTTATAAAGATAAATAAATTTTTAATTGAATAAATATAATCATCCAAATATTTACTTTTTTTAATAAGGAAATATAACAAAGAATTAACGAAAAAAAGAGTGTTTAAAATACAAAAATAAAAGTGAATTAAAAACACAAAATAATACAATCTGAACCTAAAAAAAAACAGAAAAAAGCAACAAAGAAGCAAACATAAAAAAACAAAATATAAAATATAAGAAATGGGCAAATTACTGAGTTTGTTGGCACGTGATGATTCAAACTGTTGCACAGCCAAATCCTACGATGTTTTTTTGGATTTTGAAAATGCAGCACCCACGGAAACAGAACGCGAAATATATGAAGAGGTGGAACGTGTTCTCAAAGAATCTGAAGCTGTTTTAGAAGAGATACAAGTATATAAAGTGAGTAGTAAATAAATAATATTTATTCGCTTGACTGTTAAGTTTTAAAAAATGAGCAAAGAAAATAATTTTTATGATCCTCTATTATAAATAGAAGCATAACATGCTAAATTTCATATTATTTTTTTTTTTTAATTCTACATGCCACAACTGCAAAAGTCATTCATGTGACACCTTGTTTCTAGTAAATTTATTTTTTATTTATTCTACTGAGTATTAATAATCATTTTGTTTTATTTTCTACTAAGCACATTTATTAATTAAATTTTTTAACATTTTCTGTTGGTATTTATGGTGACGTTATATTTTCTTGTCAGAGTGTGACTCACGTGTTAAACAACTTATTCGTTTATTTTGTACCCTATAAACGATTCTAGTACACAGTAGTTATGATTTGCTGCAATTATTTAATTAGTTAATAAGTTTAAAACATCAAATAAATGTGAACTTAAGCCTAATTAAATTTAATAATAGTTCGACTAATTATTTAAAAAAAAAAAAAAATTAAAAATTTTAAGGACAAACCACCGATGAACTCTATAAATATTCATATACCGTTTTTAGACTTAAATATATTAAAATAACAGAACAGATTTAATATATTATATCCATTCAGTGCAGATTTATTATAAATTTGGTTGTGTTTAAAGTTGTTGCAAAATTGCAAAAATAATTAAAAATTCAAACCAACCATGGTGCAATTTTTGTGGAAAGTAATCATTTAACAATTAAATGTTAACAAACTTTTTTCCGCGTGACTAAATATTTGTTTAAAAAAAACTTAAATTTGTTGACTGCAATCATATATAAATACGTCAAGTTAAAAATGCTTTGTTTTTTAATGTAGCATGCGATAAATTTTTTTCTCCCATACATACAGTACAAATTGTATAGTAAACTTCGGACTTTTTTTTTAACAAATAGGATTACAGCGACAAAACCCTTCGATTTCGAAAAGTAGAACCAATTGAAAAAAATTGAATTTGAGAAATTTTTTATAAGACGCGAAAGATTGACTTATTGCAATTTTTTCATATACGATGAGTTCTGTAAGAGATTTTGTTACGTATTTAACTAAGCATTTATCTTCACACATAGTAGCCATACCACAATCATATTTCTCTCTGCCTTACAGAAAAAATCAAATCGCACTTGATCAACAATAGGGTATTAACTCAAAATTTTTGAAATATTACTTTTTTCAAGAAATCAGCTAACAACATCAATATCTATCTACTGTAAAAATGTCAACGTATTCCGTTTACTCTTTCATCTCGAAAACCACTTTTGAGACCATATTCATGATAATGTAGTGATTACCTTTATTTCAACAAAAAGGTATTATTTCGAGTTAATACAAAAGTTAACATGGAACTGATTCGTAAATTTTCATAAAAAAGGTATTATTTTGAGTTGAGTCTCTTTTCAATTTGGTTTTATTTTGAGTTGATACTGTCTTGTTGATAAAATTTGTTTCATTTATGATCGAAAACTTTCAGAAAAATGGTATTAACTCAAAAAATTGATTTTTTTTGCAATACTGGCACAGATTTATAGGAATAACGATGTAAATATATTTTTAAATGGAATTTGCTTCCTATGGTATATTTGAATTTCTAAATTCTGTTAAAATATGGCCACAAACAGTTTTTTGACTCTACTGAAAATTTTAAAATTTTGAGTTAATACCCTCTTGTTGATCAAGTGCGAAATATGTCTTATAAGAACACAAACTGACAAATAAAACAACGACAATGACAATGACAATAAAAAGTTTTCTATTTTTATAATATTTCCTAAGTACAGTTTGATATCCTATAAACAAGAAATATTTAAACACAACTGCGCAAAATTTGTATTAAAATTAAGCAACTTAAGTAGTAGTGAGAAAGGAAGCAGCACAAAGCTTAAAAAAAATTAGACAATTATGAAAAAAGGCAAAGAGCAAACCACAAGGTCACCCAGATAAATAAAAACATGATCCCGAAGTCGTGAGGGTAAAACACGGTCCATAAGACGACGCATAGGTTGTGTTCCATTGCAAAGTGAAACAGTGGTTTCCCAGATAAAGCAAACGCTGTCTTTTCTTTCGATGATTCGGTTAATTTAATTTGTAAAAACGCATCCTTTAGATATATCATGTCTGATTTGACAGATAGTTAGTTTTATCCTTTCACTGAAAGAATATGGTTAGTGTGTACGCTTGAATAACGCTGGGAAATATTGCGACATTAAGATGCCGATTTTGCCGAAAAAAATCATCTATTCAGATGAAGCTCATTTTGATCTTGGAGGGTATGTAAACAAGCAAAATTGTCGCATTTGGGGCGCAAAAAAAAGCAGCACGCATACTTTGAAAAGACGGTGCACCCAAAACGAGTCACTGTTTAGTGGACCAAAGTCCAGGGGCATAATAGGGCCATTTTTCTTTGAAAATGAGGAGTGGCCGTAACAGTCAATGGCGATCGTTATCAGGCCATGTTGAACGAATTTTTGTTCACAAAAATTTAAGAGGAGGATATTGGCAACATTTGGTTTCAACAGGACGGCGCTACGTGTTAAACAGCCGAAGCTACACGTTTTTTTTTTTTATAGCATTAAAAAAAAGTTTTAGGCGGACCCTATATTAATCCCTTTTAATAATAGTTTACTGCAATTGCACTAGAGTTATATCAATTCGCTATAAATCATACAATATTTTTTTCATCACTATTTCAAGATTATTTTTAAATATATTTAACAATTATGTATTTGTTATCACTAAACACGTCACTTAATTATTAAAACTAACACCCTCAACGGACGAAGCTCTTCATTATTTAAACATTAAATCGTTCGTTTTTTTCCCAACTACTTCATGCTTTCTGTTTTATATTTTTACCATTCATTTGTTGACATTTAAGGTTAAATTTAAAAATAATTTCATATTTCCAATTTCAGCAGTAGAGTTGATAAGTTAATAACATTTCATAGTGTTAGTTTTTTGGTTTCGATATTAATTTTAAATGTCGTCATCATTACAAACAATAACTCTTTAGTCACAAAATATTTATTTTAAATAATTTAAACAAAACGAAATTAAATTGAAATCAACTAAAAGCTTAGCACAAATAATAATTTTAATATTTATTATATTATTATAATAATATAAATAAATTGCAGCTACCAGATGAAATTTATATTATAAAAAAAAATCGTCAAAATTACAAACGTTAGGATTACACTTTTTAACGATTTTTTAATGAGTTTTGACCATCCCAATTATATTAATTTGGTTTTAGCTAATTATTATAAAGAATGGCGATTTTTTTTAGAAAAATAAATGTTTCAACATACAGGGTGTCCGCCGGGAAGGTATACTACGTTGTTTTTTTCGCTATTTGGGTAAGCAGTCGTGAAGATGATACGTGGCAAATTTATTATTGAAAAAATATTCGATAAACCAACGTGTTTTAATCGTTTAAACATTTTATTAAAATCAATCTTCGATTACTGTGACGATAAAAAAGTTACGTGAAATTTTTGGGAGAAACAACGTGCCAACAAAACGTACTATTTATCGTGCAGTGACTAATTTCTAAGAAAGACGCTCTGTAGGTGATAGGAACAAGCATGGACCACAACGTGCTGAAAAATCAGATGAAAACATTACTCCTGCGCAAGAACGTGTTTAAAACAATCCATCGACCTCAATTCGACGCCGTGCTCAGGAGCTTCAACGAACAAATGTGGACCACAATTTTGCACAAGGATTTGCATTTGTTTTTATTTAAGTTTCAGTTGACACAAGAGCTTCGTCCACAAGACCATTTACGCCGCCGTACATATGCCAATATTAAGGTATGTGATGGAAATCGATTTCGAAATGGAGACGACTTAAAACCGTAAATGGTTGTGATATCCTTACTATTTTCGTTTTTTTAATACCTTCAATATATATTTCAATAACTCTCCATTCAGTTCCTACAATTACTTTGAAGTAACCTCTTTACTTTTGTTTAAAATTTATCTGAAAACGAATCGTTTTCAAATCGATCGATTTTCATCACATACCTGATTATATTATAATTAATATTAAAGCTCGCCCATGACATAATGAGTGACGAGGCACATGTTCATTTGGACGGATATGTGAATAAACAGAATAGTCAGTTCTGGGCAATGGAAAACCTTCAAATTATTCATCAGTCACCTTCCCAACCATTAAAAGTGACTTCTGGTGTGAAATTTAGTCAGGAGGAATTATTAGTCCCTATTTCTTTTAAAATGATAACGACGTAACGGTAACTGTGAATGGGGAGCGATTTCGTGATATAATATGATTGAAAACTTGTTAACGCCACAGCTGCATGCTTTGGGCTTGATTAACGCGTGATATCAACAAGACGGTGCCACATCGCATGCAGCCTGCATTACAATTGAATTGCTGTGAGACCTCTTTTGACAACAAGTTATTTCAAGAATTGGTGATGTTGATTGGTCTGCACGGTCGCCCGATTTGACTGCTCCGGTTATCTTATTGTGGGGATATTTGAAAGCAAGGTTTATGCAAACATAGCAGAAACGCTTGAGCAGCTCACACGAAATATTCGTTATGAAATTAATGAAATACCGCGTGAAATCTGTGAGAATGTAATAAAAAATTTGCTCAAAAGGTCTCGCATTTTCACAAATACAAAAATTAAAAAACATTTGTAAAAATAGTTTAAATAATTTACAATTTAAAAAAGCCTTATAAAATAAAAAATTTTTGTTTTTAATATTTTCATCATATTTGTGTCTTAAGTTTTCTAATAAAATTGCCATGATTATTTCTATTCCAACAAATTTAAATGTCACCCCATTAAAGCTCTACAAGTAACCCAACTTTAACTTGTAAAAGAAAACATTAAAAAAGAAAACTGAAATTGATGTTGCAATTTATAAAGAGGAATTATAGTATTTTAGTTAGTTGCCGTTATTGTCCCGGTTATTTAAGTTTTTTTTGGCGCTCTTCCAACTCAAGTGAAAACAAACTACAGGATGAATAGAAAGTAAACAAACAAAAAAAGGAAAAACACGAATATATCATAGCATGTCTGCAAGCAAGTAAACAGGTTTTAATGAAACTATTACCAACTTCAATTCCTGCTGTTTCTATGATATTAAACAACGATGTGAACATGGAAAAACATTTTTTTAATGATAAATAAAGCATTCGTTTCGTATGCCCCTTTAAGTTTTCGTTTAATGACTTTTCTATCCCTCCTTTTTTCTGTTTTCATTTTTTTTTTTTGCTTTTATTACTGTTTTTCAGTTGCAAATACTCGTAACAGGGAAATGTGTTGTGTGAAAAGGATTTGACTGAAATGGAAATTAACTTTGATTCAAAAGCTTTTTAAACCAATGAATAATATTCTTACTTGGCTCTATTAAGCGGGTATTCAAAAATAAGTTGACTATTATGGATTAATACGTTATTCTAAATTTAGACTCTACTGCATGCAATGTGTGCATTTATGTGTTCATAAACTCTGAAAGCAAGAAAAACTATGTCACACTTCTGTGGCTACATACATTCTCAACGATAAAAAAGAAAAACATTTACAAACAGGTAAAAATAGTTTGTACACAAAACAAATTTAAAGGGTGTCACCATTTTGCGGTTTTTAGTATGTAACGTGTGACATATAGTAAGTGACATGATTATTTTAAAAATGTTTTAAAATATATTATTCAAGTTTACTTATTCAAATTTTAAATATATGTGCCCATAATTATGAAAGTGATCTAAGTCAACATTAAAGAAATTAATAATTTAGCAGTTATTTTCATACTACATTATTTTAAACCAAATTTATTCAATGTAATTTTTACGAAATTGTCAAAAATGAACGATTAGATAGTGGTTGTCGCATAATGTAAAAATATTTTTTAATTTAATCAAATGCATTTCATTAAACATCTCAAAACAAGAAATATATGACTTAGACCACTTTCATAATTATGGGCACATATGTACTTCCAATAGCTCGCTAAATAGTTTGTAACAGAATACCATCTTAATAAAATAGAAATTGAACAGAAGAACCTATTCTATTAGTTATATCTAAATCTGTATAAAATCTATATATGTATATAAAAACAAAAAATGCGTTTGTTTGTTTGTCGGAAAACTAAAGCTGCCTACACCAGTGCAGCGATGTTCTTGGGATTTTCATAGTTTGTTAAAAAAGGGTACTTATTTTTTTTTTTTTTATTTGACGTGGACGTGGCATGCTCAAATCTGCCAAATAAAATCCATTATTGTATTTTGCAAGTCAAAAAAATATTTTAATCAGCCCTTTTACAGATCAAATTGGTTGTAATTTTTCGTTCTCTCACTCGTCGCTAATTTACGGTTACGAGGCTGCTCTATATATTTCTGGCCTAATAGTGAAAATGCGAATATTTATAATCAAAAATGGTTTTATTGTTTTTCAAAGTATTCTCCAGCATGATTTATACACTTTTGCATGCGCTCAAACCAGTTGTCGAAGCACTTTTTCCACTCCGATTGAAACACCTCTAAAACATGGTTTTTGAAAACTTCAACAGCTTCTTCTGGCGACGAAAATCGTTGACCACGCATTTTTTTTCTTGATGTGCGTAAACAAGAAGAAGTCATTAGGTGCCAAGTCAGGGCTGTGCGGCGGATGACCCATTAATTCGACGTTTTGGCCGGTCAAAAACGCTCTGGTTTGAGTTGATGTGTGAGAGCTCGATTTGTCATGGTGATTCTTGTTGGTTTTTCGAATTTCTCCGAAGACTTCAGGCAAACAAATTGTAGTGTACCACTCAGAAGTGACCGTCCTACGTTGCTCAAGCGGAACAGTCGCCACATGACCAGTTTTGCCGAAGAAACAGGCGACCATTTGCTTCGAAGTGCTTCTTCCACGAAGAACTTTCATTGGATTTTGCTCGTCTTTGAAGACCCATACGGTCGATTGTTGTTTCGTTTCGGGCTCATACGCATAGATCCATGATTCGTCACCTGTGACGATCTTATAAACGTCTTTTGAAGCACCGCAACATTTCTTTGCACCAATCGACACGAGCCTTTTTTTGAGCGACTTTCAAATTGTGCGGGATCCAACGAGAACAAATCTTTTTTACGGCCAGGTGTTCATGCTATATCGAATGTATGGTGGTGGAAGGAATGTCCAAGGATGTCTCTATCTCTCGGTATGTCGCATGTCGATCTTGCATTATGAGTTCACGCACGGCATCAATGTTCTCTGGCACAACAGCCGTTTTTGGACGACCATCACGGAATTCGTCTTTGAGCGAGCTTCGGCCACGATTAAATTCATTAAACCAATTTTTCACAGTGCTATAGATGGTGCTTCATCGCCATACAAAGATTTAGGTTCATCAATGCACTCTTGTCGTGATAATCCACGTCGAAAGTTGTGAAAAATGATGGCACGAAAATGTTCACGAGTTAATTTCATTTTTTCTATATTAATTTTTTCAAGTCACTGTAAACAACACAAATAATGGTCGTACGTCAAAACGTTTTGAGTACGATTATGCTTAAGAATGATAAACTTTCCAATGGAAATGTCAGATTGCACTTGGCAGCACTCAGTGTTGCCAGGCCAGAAATATATATAGCAGCCCTCGTAATAGTAAAAAAAGGAACTATGAACGAAAATAACGAATTAGTTTTCTTAATATTTCGGTCCAGTCGTAACGATGCATCAAACATAATAAGCCCAATTATGAATATTCTCACGGAATTTCTTTCCAAATGAAAATTTTTTTCTCGAGAAAAGATTCCTCCAATTATGAATTCCGTGGGAATAAAATTTTAAAAAAGTAATTTGAAGGGAGTTTTTTTTTTGTTTATATTCATATAATTTTTATTTTATAATTTATAATACCTACTTTTTTCCCCGAATTTTTTTCAGTCCCCACAGTCAATCAAAAGGGGAAAAAAATTATAATTGGAGAAAAGGGAAATGTGAAAGAAGTCGCACGGAATTTTTATTTATAATTGGGCTGAATGTTTTTGCCTAACTATGAAATTTTATTTGTACGGCGTTATCACAAACATACTTTACTACGTGAGTCTTAACGCCAAAAAATATTTATAAATCGACATATGAGCAGATTTTTTTTGAAAGTGGTATAAGTCCATTTTTTCATATAATGAGATATTTAAGGGTTTGCATTTGAATCAATTTAAAAACATTGGCCAACTTTAATAAATTCTAGTGATGTTTTTAACACTATACACCTTTTAAATTTTATTATGAAATAATAATTAATAAAATTATTTTAAAAAAAATAATTGATTTTTTTGGACTTATACCACTTGATAATACCACTTAATAATAATATTTTAGAAGAAATAAAAACAGGAAAAAATTTAAGTCCATATTTTTATAGACATAAGCCTTACTAAATTTATAAGGAGTTTATTTCAGTTATGTTAAAAATATAAAAATGCAAATTATTTCGTCTTTTAATAAAAAAAAGATATTTAATACTTAGTTTTCTTGAGCAATAGCATATTGAAGAATTTATTGTGAACAGGCGGTATATAAGCTAATAAACTTATCATATCATTATATTTCTCTCTTGTTATGCTCCGTGAATTTTTTTTAAGTGGTTACATATAATTTTGGTGAGGTGTTTTGGTCTTCCCTTCTTCAAAAAAAAAAAAAAAAAAAAAAATCCAAACAAAAAAAATTTAATGGAGCATTTTTTCCACACTAAGTTTTTAAAAAATGTTTTATGGTTTATTCCTTTTAAACCTCATCGCACATATTTTAAGGCAGTTTAAAATTTCTCTGTCCCTATTTTTTGCTATTAATTGGGACAAAATCTTCTCTTTTGATTTCCTACATGATGAAAAATGAAGTTGTTATTTTCGGCACGCCTTAATTGCTTCATAATAGTCATGGGCAGTGTATAATTGGTCTTTTTCTTTAATGCTATTTTTACAACTGCAAAATATCTGTCGTTTGGAAGGAATGAATAAAATTTGTGTGAATTAAACCAATTAGGAATGGACTTAGTACACTTTCAAAAGAAATGTTTGTGCGATAGAGTTGTACAGCAAAACAGATTATATATGATTACATTCTGATTATATTCTGATTATAACTATTGAGAGAACGAGTCTATAGCTAATTTAAATTACCGTTAACTTAGTTTTTTGAAAAAGTGGACTTATACCACTTTCAAAAAAAAAAAAAAAAAAACAACTCATATCTATTTGCAACCATATTAATATACAATGCAGACGAAGTGGCGAGCAGAAATTAGTTTTACGTACTTTGAACTTTTATTTTTATTATTTCCCTATACAATTGCCGAGTTTAAAACTATTTTCGTTTAGCAATTATATAAAGGGTGCGTTTTTCTTATTTTGTTTTCTTGTTCTACAACAAAAAATCGTTGTACCGAATACCTCCGAAACGTTAATAATAACTATTTGTTGTTACACTGCTTTGGTTTTGGTTTTTTAGGTCAAAAGCAAAAACCAGTGTAAAGTCATTTTCTGGTTCATTTAGTTAACTTTAGGATCGGTTGTTATGTGTCAGGCAAAAATAATATTTATATTTATAATAAACAATGAAAAAATATTTATGCAGAATTTTCAAAGGAATATTAATATTAAAAATTTGTGTACATTTTACTCAGTCTAGTTTTAAATCATTAAAGAAAAATAAAAGAGAAATATTTTAACTCACTAACGAATGCCAAAGAGTTCAGCAATTTATTTTAAGGTGGTGACTGGCATCCTTTTTCACACATTTGTCCTAAGCATTGATTTTTTTAAAGGTTTTTTTTCGTTTAATACTTTTTTATATCTAAAATCTTATTCGATTTTGTTGGCAATTGTTGTTAAGGTTTGTTTCTGTTACTGGGGTTATCTAAGGTCATGTTACAATTGAATTTGTTTACATTTTCTTTTATACTTTTTTTATTTTTATGTTGAAAAGCGTTCGACTTAGGCTTTCTCCTTAAGAAAATGAAAAAAACAAAAACTTTAATTATAGTGAATTTATAAATGTTGAGAAAAAAAAATAAATAAATAAAAAAGTTGACACTATTTATTTTTAACCGACTTCAAAATAAGGAGCTTATCAATTCGTCTAAATGTTGCTCGGTCATTTCTGAACCCATTTTGAATTTTCTTATTTGAAAGCTTATGCTTACACATTGGTCCCGTTTTAAAAACAGTTTATGATTTTAAAAATTAAAGGGTGTCCCCATGCAACGTATATGTTTTTTACGTGTATTGTGAACGGTAAGGGGCATTATTTAAAATTAAAATAAACTGCGTATCACCATAGCTCCCAATAGCAGAAAGTAATATAAAAATAAATCTAAAAATTAAAGGGTGTCCCCATAGGTGACGTAAATTGACCTATATGGGCCTATCGCTTGAACCGTTGTAGAAAAACGCTTGAAAATTGGATAGAATGTCGATTACCATTTACAAGTATAAATATTTAAAATTATAAATTGAAAGGTCTCCCAATACTTGATGTAATTTAAAGTATGTTTATGCCTTACTTTTGATCGTTTGAAGACAGACAACTAAAGTTTACAAGGAGCTTGTATTGCTAAGATCGCTATAATAGCAAATATACAATTTAAGTTTAGATATTAAAGGGTAAGTACATAATTGATGTAGTTTGTCTTACGCATCTGTAAATAACTTCATTGCTTATGTTGACAAGTTCTGCTAAAGGTTCAATTAGAGATGCCATAACCATAACTATATAAAACAGCTGTTCAAACCAACCTTATGGGAAACGCTGTATTTGATTATTGGTGACATGCCATAGCCATAACCGTAACCATAGTATTAATAATTTTTTTGTTATTTTTCCGCAATTGACTATTGAATTTAAGTATAAAATTTTTATTTTATTCTTACGAGGGCTGCTCTATATATTTCTGGCCTAATAGTGAAAATGCGAATATTTATAATCAAAAATGGTTTTATTGTTTTTCAAAGTATTCTCCAGCATGATTTATACACTTTTGCATGCGCTCAAACCAGTTGTCGAAGCACTTTTTCCACTCTGATTGAGACGCCTCTAAAACATGGTTTTTGAACACTTCAACAGCTTCTTCTGGCGACAAAAATCGTTTACCACGCATTATTTTCTTGATGTGCGGAATCAAGAAGAAGTCATTAGGTGCCAAGTCAGGACTGTATGGCGGATGACCCATTAATTCGACGTTTTGGCCGGTCAAAAACGCTCTGGTTTGAGCCGATGTGTGAGAGCTCGCATTGTCATGGTGAACAATGATTCGTCTTCTCTTGTTGGTTTTTCGAATTTCTCCGAAGACTTCAGGCAAACAAATTGTAGTGTACCACTCAGAAGTGACCGTCCTACGTTACTCAAGCGGAACAGTCGCCACATGACCAGTTTTGCCAAAGAAACAGGCGACCATTTGCTTCGAAGTGCTTCTTCCACGAACAACTTTCGTTGAATTTTGCTCGTCTTTGAAGGCCCACACGGTCGATTGTTGTTTCATTTTGGGCTGATACGCATAGATCCATGATCTTATAAACGTCTTTTGAAGCACCGTAATCGTATTTTTGCAACATTTCTTTGCACCAATCGACACGAGCCTTTTTTTGAGCGACTTTCAAATTGTGCGGGATCCAACGAGAACAAACCTTTTTTACGGCCAGGTGTTCATGCAGTATCGAATGTATGCTGGTGGAAGAAATGTCCAAGGATGTCTCTATCTCTCGGTATGTCGCAGGTCGATCTTGCATTATGAGTTCACGCACGGCATCAATGTTCTCTGGCACAACAGCCGTTTTTGGACGACCTTCACGGAATTCGTCTTTGAGCGAGCTTCGGCCACGATGAGATTCATTATACCAATTTTTCACAGTGCTATAGGATGGTGCTTCATCGCCATACAAAGATTTAAGTTCATCAATGCACTCTTGTCGTGATAATCCACGTCGAAAGTTGTGCAAAGTGATGGCACGAAAATGTTCACGAGTTAATTCCATTTTTTTCTATATTAATTTTTTCAAGTCACTGTAAACAACACAAATAATGGTCGTACGTCAAAACGTTTTGAGTACGATTATGCTTAAAAATGACAAACTTTCCAATGGAAATGTCAGATTGCACTTGGCAGCACTCAGTGTTGCCAGGCCAGAAATATATATAGCAGCCCTCGTATTTTTCACGTTCACAACATTGTTTTGGTATGTTTTAATTATATTTATCGGTGCGCAGCTTTTTTACCACACGGCAAGACAAGTAAAAGTTGTTTATGATGGTCGTTGTTGCGGCTATGTCGTTATGGTATGGCACGTCTAATTGAACCGTAAAGCCATCTTAGAAGAAATATGGATCGATTGTTCTGCCTTACATAAACCTCTCAGTATATTATGATTAATACGTTGGAAGTATTTTATCGGGTTTTTCAACAGGCCAAGCAGCAATCCACACGTACTCCATGAGTCATTATTGCATTCCGAAAAAATTACGTTTTGATGTGGTTTATGGGCCGTACTACTTCCGTTATGATCAAGACCGGCACGTTACTGTGAATGGGAATCGCTACCGTTCAATGATAACCAAATATTTTTGGCCCCAATTTAATGATATAGACTTGGACGACATGTAATTCCAACAGGACGGCGCCACAGGCCACACAGCAAATGTCACAATCAATTTCTTGGAAACCAAATTCGGAGAACGTGTTACCTCACGAAATGTTTCAGTCGATTGACCGCCTCGGTCGTGCGATTTGACGCCGTTAGAGTATTTTCTGTCGGGCTACGTCAAATCTATGGTCTAAGCCAGCGACGATTGAAGAACTTCGTACGAACATGAAATAGCAGCAGAATCGGCCGATTTATGCTTGAAAACCGTCGAAAATTGGGTTCAGCGTCTGGACTTCTGCAAGCGTGCCCGTAGAGGCCGTACAAAAGAAATCGAGTTCGATACATAATGGCATCGAACGTATTTTCACAGGTATAAAGGTTTTTGTTTTATCTAAAAAAAGCTTTTGTAGCGCTCTTATTGAAAAACCCTGTACAATCATACGATTGATTCACAAGAAAATCTGGTGAAATTCTGTTCTAAAGTGAGTATTTATATTCCAAACTATCACACAAGACAATGCAGTTTTGATCATACAGAAACTATTATTTATATTTTTCTCTTAATTAGCAGATGAAATAGAATTTTCAATAATTTTTTCACACATATTTTATTTTAATTCACGCATACAATTTTTGATAGATCTAGTGTTAGACACACGAGGCAACATCTAATCGGACGAAATGTCTTAAAAGCCATGTTTCTTTTTTCAGTACAACAACCAAACAAACATTGAAAGAAAAAGGGTTCCCAGATTTTTGCTATTCGAATCCATAAATTCAAAGATTTTATCTCCAAAAATATCAAGAAAACAGTGTTTTTGATTCTTCAAATTTTTCATAGTATTTTAATTTAAATATATAAAAATATATAAATACATTAAATCTCATTAACATTAAAAAACGTTTGTTTGCTTTGCAATTAAAAGTATGCCCTAATTATATATAATTTAAACGACTAATAGTTTCATTCGCAAAATAAAAAGTTCGCGTCCTATTACCTTTTTTTCGTTTTTCCTATCATGTTTCTTATTTTTATGTCTATTCCGCAAATAAATATTCAACTTATTTATTACCGCAAAAAAACTTTCTGCAGAAGCATGTTTTTGCTTTAATCAACGGCATTTTGATGTGTGTAACTTTTTGCAAAAATCATATTATATATTTCTTGAATTGAAGATATTGTTTAAATGTTTTAAAAACTGAGATTTAATAAAAATATTATAATTTTTTTCTCCACATTCATAACCTAACAACCCATTAAGCCTAAAGATAGCTACAATTATTCAAATTTTCGGCAATACTTATTATTTTTTTTTAAATTTTACCTTAAGCAGTGTTTTTGGTATCTGTTATCATACGGAAAGACTTTGAATCATAATGCGAAGCCCCTAAAAATCTTTGAATATTTAAAATTTAAATTTAGAAACATACACAGAAGAAAAAACGTGCGACGACAAAAAGTTACGAGGGCTGCTATATATATTTCTGGCCTGGCAACACTGAGTGCTGCCAAGTGAAATCTGACATTTCCATTGGAAAGTTTGTCATTTTTAGGCACAATCGTACTCAAAACGTTTTGACGTACGACCATTATTTGTGTTGTTTACAGTGACTTGAAAAAATTGATACAGAAATAAATGGAATTAAATCGTGAACATTTTCGTGCCATCATTTTTCACAACTTTCGACGTGGATTATCACGACAAGAGTGCATTGATGAACTTAAATCTTTGTATGGCGATGAAGCACCATCCTATAGCACTGTGAAAAATTGGTATAATGAATTTAATCGTGGCCGAAGCGCGCTCAAAGACGAATTCCGTGAAGGTCGTCTAAAAACGGCTGTTGTGCCAGAGAACATTGATGCCGTGAGTGAACTCATAATACAAGATCGACATGCGACATACCGAGAGATAGAGACATCCTTGGACATTTCTTCCACCAGCATACATTCGATACTGCATGAACACCTTTCCGTAAAAAAGGTTTGTTCTCGTTGGATCCCGCAGAATTTGAAAGTCGCTCAAAAAAAGGCTCGTGTCGATTGGTGCAAGGAAATGTTGCAAAAATACGATTGCGGTGCTTCAAAAGACGTTTATAAGATCGTCACAGGTGACGAATCATGGATCTATGCGTATGAGCCCGAAACGAAACAACAATAGACCGTGTGGGTCTTCAAAGACGAGCAAAATCCAACGAAAGTTGTTTGTGAAAGAAGCACTTCGAAGCAAATGGTCGCCTGTTTCTTCGGCAAAACTGGTCATGTGGCGACTGTTCCGCTTGAGCAACGTAGGACGGTCACTTCTGAGTGGTACACTACAATTTGTTTGCCTGAAGTCATCGGAGAAATTCGAAAAACCAACAAGAGAAGACGAATCATTGTTCACCATGACAATGCGAGCTCTCACACTTCGGCTCAAACCAGAGCGTTTTTGACCGGCCAAAACGTCGAATTAATGGGTCATCCGCCGTACAGCCCTGACTTGGCACCTAATGACTTCTTCTTGTTTCCGCACATCAAGAAAAAAATGCATGGTCAACGATTTTCGTCGCCAAAAGAAGCTGTTGAAGTGTTCAAAAACCATGTTTTAGAGGTGTCTCAATCGGAGTGGAAAAAGTGCTTCGACAACTGGTTTGAGCGCATGCAAAAGTGTAGAAATCATGCTGGAGAATACTTTGAAAAACAATAAAACCATTTTTGATTATAAATATTCGCATTTTTACTATTAGGCCAGAAATATATAGAGCAGCCCTCGTATTTCTTTAATTATTCTTTTTGAAAAAGAAATAAAACTGGAAAAAAAAAGAAGAATTTTCAAATTGCAAGAATAAACGAAAAAAAACATTAGAAAAGTTGGTAGATTTGATAAAACACAAACCAACGAAAAAGATACGATTATTTGCGAATCGTAAAGTTACTCTCACAGCTCGACTGCTTTCAAATAAATAACAGGGTTGTCAGATTAGGGGATTTATCCCCAAATTGGGGATTTTATTTTAAAAATGTAGATGAAAATATCTGTTTGGGGATTATGGAATTCTTTGAGAATACATTTTACGTTCTTGGGCTTTAAAGAGGTTTTTTTGGGGATTTTTAAAATTCTCTTTTTGGTTATTTAATTTTACTTTTATTAATTAAATGTTACTTTTTTGCTATCCATAACTTTCCTAGTATGGTAAAACAAAACTAAGGCGAATCAGCGAATAGGCAGCATAGGCGAATTCATTCATTTTCGTCGAAATCATTGCTGTAATTGGGGATACCACATGAAAAACTGAAAACATCAATACAGACGACAAAGGAACATCGTATTCGAAAATATGAATTACAAAAAATTTGGATATTTTTGTTATGTTGCCTGGGAAACTTTAATTTCAAAAAGAAACATTGCTACACACGAGATTCAATTTAAAGGCAACAGCCGCAGTTTATGTGCCGAAAGTCAAACTTTGAAAGCTTAAATATTCTATTGTTCCTGTAAAAAAAAATTGTGTAAAATTTGTTTGGAAAGATTTTTATTTTTGTTAAATTGCTCAAGCATGACAGAACTTAGCTTTATGTGTGAATGTATTTTGTTTGCTACATTTGCAATGTTTGAAATAATAACAGTTTTTAATAAAGTTTGAGTTCTGCAAACGTTTTATCATTTCCGCTATTTGCTTGACACTGTAACTTGGTCTTGTTTGAAAAATAAACAGCTGGAAAGTAAATTAAATTTCGAGTTAAATTAAAAAATCATATTCAATATGGTGTCCCATGTTAGAAAAATCGTAAGTTAATTATATTGAAGCTCATAACTCACAGTTTTACAATATTTATTAAGTATAATAAATCACTGCTTATAAATGTGCATAATTACTGTGCCAGGCTGTGTTAAGCTTTTGATAAATTTTTGCTTTTCACTTTTATCAGCAAAAAATAATGGTTTAATTAAATAATTTGTTTTCGTCAATTTTGTATGTTTTTTCTTTAAATGTCTCGTCGTTTATGCAGACAAGGGTCAATAAGTGTATACGCTTTAAATTAAATAATTTTCACTGTTTTTTTTTATTAAAAAAAAACTTTTTTTCGTTTAAATAAAATTATATTTGAGCAACCAACCCATCATAAACATTCATACAAATTGTGCATTTGAGTTTTATTATTAGTATTTTTTTGTGTGTTCACACTAATTCGAATTCAAATGCTGCCTTTTCGATTCTATTAACATTTCATTTCAAATATGGTGCGAAAATATATGTATAATTTTTTTTTAATTTCCACATGTAAATTGTAAAACTTCCGGTTATTAAACTCTATTTACGTCTAGATTGTAGCTGAAGTATTAAACATAGAAAACGAAGAAGCGTTTAAAGTTATTTAGCACACAGACTAGTAGACCTGTCATTAAAATGTCCATTAGCTTAAATTTAGTTGACGACTAAAACAGAATTACATGAATTAAATCCAAAATGTTATTTAAAAAAATTATAATTGAATAATAATTTATATGTGTGACTAAAGCAGTAAAAACTAACCCTCGCCTTTTTGGCCATAAAAAGCGTCATTAAACGGGTTTGTATATACATTTATATTTTTTTAAATATGGATTTTTAATAGCATAAGCTGACCACAAAATATATTTGTTTATTTGTTAGACTTTCAATTATTTTGTAATTGATAAACCTTTTCCGTGTTAATACAAATTTTTAATAATGCACATAATTAATTATTTAGTTTTTTTTTGCTGTTAACATGTTTGTTAATTGCTTAATGTCCATTATGGCATCAATTTTGGGGATAAGTCAAACTGAGTTTTTTTTTACCACGAGAAAACTTTATTTTTAATATTTATAAACATATGCAAATGTTTTGAATGCCGTGATAAGATTTACTTTTATTGAATGAAACAATATTTGTAACCACTATGAGCTAAAAAATCTATTCGTCTACATTGAACAACCCTATATTACAAACTAAAAAAAATTTAATGGCAAAATCGTTACGGAATTTAAACTATTAAACAATTGTTTCTTGATATTTAAACTCTTCAAATTTGTTTCAAAACCATACCATTTCATAATTTCATAACGAAGAGAACATTAATTACAGCATACCAAGCCGGCCGATTTAAAGCCGACGGCGCGCCGGCAATTATTTTATTTTCATCGTTCATTTTTTGGGTTTCATCTCATATTTAATTTAATGTAGGATTTACTATCATACAAAATCGTACGATTTAATCACACAAAAATCTGACAGAATTCTATCCTACTTTTAAAATCATTTTAAAATGGCGTCGCAGGTGCCACACTATTATACAAAAAAGATGCAAAAAGATATGATTTTAAAATTTTGTTGTTTTTTATCCTCATCATTAAAAAAATCAACCCTGATCGCATGAAGAAAAATATATTATGAATTACTTCAAAAGTTTATATAATCGTACAGATCTGTCAAAAAATCTATCACACACATACACTTTTAATCCACACTATAACACTTTTTGAACACACAAGCGATTTTTTACAGATCGCACGACTGAGTATGATAGTGAATCCTGGCCTTAAATTTCATATTTAATTCATTAAATGAATTAAATAATCAACAAAGATAAAGACATCAACATAAATGAAAGAAAAAATGTGGTTTCTTAATGTCTGCGTGTTTGTTTTTTCTTATTGTTTGTATATTTGTTACTTTAGAAATCCGTTATTTTTAGTTTTAATCATAAAGGGTGTCCCAATTTCATATGGTTTTTCAAAACGAAACAAAATTTACAGGGTGTACATATACGTGGCGTTATTTAAAATATACGGCCATACTTTTTAAACTGTTATAAAAAGTTACTTGAAACATGCCCACCATAATAGCAAGAATGAAAGGGTGTTGTATAGGTATCATAGTTAGAATGTCTGTTAATGTGTCTGCTATAATAAGAATTAAGAATAAGTTAAGAAATTTAAGAGTGGCCAATAAATAATGTGGTTTTAACTTACAACCGTAGTAGGCAGAAACTTGAAATTTCCACTTGAAAACTCGGACCAAAAGGGAGTAAAAGGCATTTTTAAATTTCAGTAACATAGCATTTCTATACCTATTTTCGTTTTTTCAATGCTTTGCTCAAAGATTTGTTCCATTCAAATATAATTTTATATTTTTTGCAAGAATTATTGCATAAAGTTATAAATTTTTTTGTCTTTTTACTTTGTTGATTAAACACAATTCTCATTTAATCAATTTAGTTTGAGACATAAAAATCTTGAATTTCTATACATAATTTGGGTGGCCTCCTATATGAAAGTGCAAACCTCTTATATTACCATAGGAGAATAAATACCTTAGATATAGAAAATGTTGTGTATAACACCGCCCAATAGGCTATTCCTATTCTTTTGTATATAACTTTATTTTCTTTTGTATATAACGCTATTTTTTCTTCTTTCCTGCCTTACTATAAGGTTTAGTTTAATATTAGAATTAAGCACAAATGCCTCCCTATTTACCTTTTTTTTGGGGAAATTTTAAAACAAATGTTGTACCTACAGTAAACTTAACTTTAATTTTATTATAAGCGGCAATGCTGCAAATACTTTTATAAAATATCTTGGCAAGTCCTTGAAAAATACGATAGTATGTAAGGAATAAATAATTAATTAAAATTAGTTTTAAGAAAACATGTACATCATTAAAATTTTTGGAAATAAATATACTATACTATACTACATAATTTGGGTAAAATCCACTGATGAAATAAAAATATGAGCAGTAGCAGTGGTAAAAGTTTTTCGTCATGAACATTTCATCAGAAAATCATAAAATTTTTATTTTTAAAGGGATCAAGTACAATTTACATACTTAAATAATAATTACAAGTAAGAGATTTCATATTAAAAGTTCCTTTAAAAATTATTCTTTTTCTTTCACACACACTCCATAGATAAACAATTTTTAACAATAACTTTTTAGAACAAAATTTCATAAAAAAGAAAATTTATAAAACTTATTTTTCACAAGTTTATCATTTGAGTTTAAAAAAGAAAGAAATCGGTTAAACATAAAAATAAACCTGTAGTACTTAAAATGATTATTTAAAATTTACAAGACTGCAATATAGGAAAGCTAAGCCATTTCCCATTTTTCCATAATGACCACCAATCTTCTCAAGAAATGTTGAAAAATGACTATGTTAAAAAACTATGTATTTGTTGTTCTTTAAGAACTATTTTGAACATTTAACTTTTATAATCTCACCCAGTACACTCTAGCACAATTTTTACATATTGCACTTAAGATGGACCGGGTCCCAAATTCCCGGGTTAAGCGTTTTAATTTATAAAGTTCAAAATTCTAACGACTGTTAAATAATTAACAGTGCTCTGTTAACTGCAAAATTAGCTATGTTAAAAAAATTGGTTTGTGTCTCTACTAGTTAAATTCGAATTTATCTTCACACACATAAGTCACTTTGCCTTATTTTAGACAACCTGGTTACAGTTTACATACATTTCACTCAAAAAATGTTGACAGAATTGAGTTATTTTAACATTTCCCTCTGAAAATTTACAAGTAAGAGTGCTATATTCGCCTATGCCGAATCTTATATACCCTTCACCATCTATGTAATTATAGTTTAGTGAAGCAACTCCAATCAAAAAAGCAAATATTTGGGTGAAAGAGAATTAAAAAATAAAAAAGAAATTTGGTACTGCATATATATAATTTTACATAAAAATGATATCGGCTCTTAATGGGTTAAGCATTTTAAAAAATTTTTAGTGTAGTGTTTTCTTAAAGATCTCTTCACAAGCTTTTTAATGATACCCATATTGATATTTTAAAAAATTTGAAAATCTTAGAGCCCCGTAACTCGGCAAATATAAACGAGCGCCAGTTATTTTCACTTCATGTTTATTTTCTTATTTTTATACCCTTCACCAAGAAAAGTGGAAAAAATGGTATATCTAAGTTTGTCATTCCGTGACTAATTTCTACAATATCCATTTCCGGCCCCATAAAGTAAATATAATTTGACTTCTTATGCATAGCGAAGTCGATAAAGCGATGTCCGTCTGTCCGCCCGCGTTAGTGTTGAAATCAAGTTTGCCAAGACAAAAATGCCAATCGATCAGACATAGTGTCGAAAGAGGTGCTATTGGAAATCAAAAAAATGATTTTTGTCTTTGATTTATTGTTAAAACAAAAATCTTTAGTTTATTTAAAATGTTTGTCAGAAGTTTCCTGAAAAGTTAAGTAAGCGGTAACGAAATGGACATCGAGACATGCTTTGACCCTCAATAATCAATATCGGTGATTTCAATAATTAATCGGAAAAATAGTTCTTTACGGCAGCGGGCAAAGCACCACGCCTGTCTCCAATTTTTCCATACCATTTGGAAAAATAAAAATAAAAAAACAAATATATAGGGCAATAGAGAATTAAAAAATAAGAAAAAAACATCAAGTGAAAAAACTGGCGCTCGCTCATATTTTCCGAGTTACGGGCCTCTGAAATTTAAAAATTTTTAAAAATATCAAGATGGGTATCATTAGAAAGCTTTTGATAAGATATTTAAAGAAAGAAACATTTTTCAAGTGCAGCTTAGCGGACTTTATGAAAAACAACTTTTGTAATTGAAATTTAATTATAAATTAGATATTTGCAATGTTTTTTAAAAATATTATTATTTAAATAACTTTTATATAAGAGCAGCAGTTTGCAGTTTGCAAATTAAACAGTATATTGAAGCTCTTAATGTTTTCTCAAAAAGCTGCTGCATAAATATTTTTTAATAAAATCTTTTGCTAAGTACATTTTAAATCAATTGAATAATAATTTAAAAAAATGGGATCACTTTTTTACTAAAATTATATCAAACGTTATTCTCTGCCAACTTGTGTGAAATTAAATGCAAAATTTTCATATTAAAGTTGCGTTGCAAAGTGTCGCGTCGTTGTGTTGTGTCTCCAAAAAAATTATTTTCTTTTAATCTTAAAGCTCAAGTATTAGCAGCACTTTCATTTAATTTCACTTAGCAATTAGTAAAGACGTGTATAACAATGTTCTGATAATTTTGTTAG
Source organism: Gymnosoma rotundatum (assembly GCA_916610165.2). Lineage (NCBI taxonomy): Eukaryota > Metazoa > Arthropoda > Insecta > Diptera > Tachinidae > Gymnosoma > Gymnosoma rotundatum. The sequence goes on from OU744338.1 coordinate 40,203,021, forward strand.
TTCGTATATGCGTGCAGAAATGAACAAACCCAGTTGACCATGCGACACTTCCGCCGCAAAAATATTTTTGGAAATTTCTTAAGATTTTTTTGTAGCAACTTCAACAAACAACAGACTTTGATGTTAAAATTTTTAATATTGGTTCTCAAAAAGTAAGAGCTAAGTAACTTGAGAGAATGGGGATGTCGTTTAAGGTTGCTATTTTTCACCAGCAGGGAATGTACTATCTTTGATATTCTAACACGTTTAAATTTTGCTAAGTTATATGTAAATAAAATCACTATTTTGAGGTCTACATACAAGGGTGTAGCCAGGATATGAAATGGGATGGTGCCACGAAAATTACGATTTTTTATGATTATGATTTTTTATGATTATTACAATTTCGATCTATTTGAGGAGTAATCTGCGTGGATCTTCTGAAAATTTTTCTAGAATTTTTTCCAAAAAGTTCGTTTCTCGGTTACCAATTTTCGGTGTACGCTAGCATACATAGTCCTGAAATATATTTTATTTTTTGATAATAAATTAAATTGCATATTATTCTACCGTTTAAACGAGATTCAGTCATTGTGGAGCGCAACCATGTTTTTACTCGCCTTAAAGTGCTAAATGACCGCTCAACAGTTGCAGTAGTGCACGGCTGTGACAATGAAATTAATAACGCCTTCCTTATATTTGTATAAAATAATCCAGCTTGTTTCAAAATACTCGCCAGCTCTAAGTCGGCTGATTCGTCTTTACTCTGTTTTTTTGTTGCCAAGTATTATACCAAAGCTCAATTTCTCCTTCCAAATCATGCAACTCATAAAACTGCTCAAACGTTTTTGTGGCATCTTTAAGCTCTTTCAGCTTCAAAGAAAGCATGTTTGACGGGTGCAAACAATTGTTTTTTTGGTATAATCTCTGGTCACACGTTAGAAGTGAAACAATGTCTTCGTAATATTTGATAATAACTATGTATTTTTTTTTTCAATTGAATAGTACCTTTAATTTTTATATAATTTTATATTGCACGCATGTAAAAAAAACTATTATAGAATTAGATGGCTGCCACGGCCCTCTAGGCCCATACCTGGCTACTCCCATGTCTACATACAAAATACAGTCTCTCGTAGCTAAATTAATTAAAGCATCCTACGTCTGCTCAATGCTTACTTAACCAATACTTGTATCGTTTCGTAAAGTCTAGACTTTTTCTTAAAATAAATTTGTTTCGCAGATCATTTTTAAGTAAATTGTCTTCATTTGTTCTATTGCACAAAGTGTGAATTATAAAAGTGGAAACAATTTTTGTAAGTTGTTTCATTCATAATTGAAATCGTTTTGATTGACACTTAAGAGAGGTTTATTCTTTTATAAGAAAATTAAAATTAATATCTTTTAAAATAAATAAAAGTCTGTTAAAAAAAATTTGTTATAACCTTGTTTCAGAACTAAAAGGTTACGAACCGTTACAATGGTAATATTTCCTCTAAAAATGTTCACAATTAAAAATAAATGAAAAGCTTATGCCAACAATTGAGATGTTCAACGAGAGGCACAGATGAACATGGAATTGTGTTCCTTGCGTAAAAAAGATATTCATCCCTATTCTGTTTGGCGTCGTCGACATAATATGACGACATTAGTGTGTCTACGGGCTTAAAATGATATTTCCTTTATATATATTTTTTTGATACGTAAAAAGTCTCCATTGTTAAAAATTAAGACATGTAATTTTGTCTGTAAGTTTGAAAAAGAATACGCTTTTTTCAACATTGAACTCAATGAAAACCAAAAATAAGAAATAAAATGCAATACGAGATGCCTGCATTTTTACTGAGAAATAGCTGTTTCCGGGGCGCTTTGCTACCTCAATGAGAATAATCGTACCACGACCTCTATTCCAAGCAAGTTTTTATTTGATGAATTTGGAAGTTATAACAGATTTCCTTCTGTCTATTGGACCTTACGAATCAGGACTTATTTATCTTTCACATTTTGGTAAAATCGATCTCTCGTTTTTTCGTCTTTTCCACTTGCCCTTTCTGTTTTTAAATAAGCATACCCTCTTGGATCTTTTAAATAAATATCGCGATAATCTATGCAGCCGTCAATGCCCCAATCAACAAATCCTAAAAATTTGTTGTTAAATGTCAAAAGTTGCTTCGAAAACAAGTCTTCTAAAGTTTTTATTTTATTTTATTTTTTCTTATATTTTTTTCTAATAGCGACTTATTAGGTTAAGACGTATTGACAAGTAAAGCGTCTGTCGCTTTTTCTAACCACTTCCGAGAGTTTGCATTTGTTGCATTATGCGACATTAAAAAAAAAAAATTTAAATACAAAATTTAAGACTGGAGCTTATTGTCATTTAAGATGAAGATATCTACAATAAAAATATAAAAAAATTCAGACAGTTTTGCCCGATAAGGTTTGACCAACTGGGTATGTATGTATGTGTGATTGTTACCCATGCAATCAACATTTTATTCATAACCGGCAAATGATCATCTTATTGCGCCATTTGTACATGATTTTTTAGTTGTCTGAATTCTTTAAATAAATGTTTTCTTTTTCTCTCTTTTTTCCTTTCCTGACGTTTAAAACAAATGTAAAGAAACTTAAAGAAATTATACATACATATATATGTACGAGTACTTAACCCAATTTAATTGTTGTTTTTTCCGTTGCTTGGCATTACAAATTTCAAGTTTTATTTGGGCACATGTTGCACAAACACTTAAAATTAGATGAACATTTTAATAATGAAGCTGCTAATAATGATGATGATTAAGTTGTTTTAAAAAACTGGTAGCAACTTGGCTTTTTATAATATGTTTTTTTTTTTTGAGATGCGACGCAGCATGTCACGTGTGTAAGCAATTAACTTGACAGTTAAATATCATGACATGCACAAGCATTTTTAGGCTGTTAAAATTCTTTCATTAAATGAATTACAAATTATATAAATAAAATAAAAATGTAAAAAAATTGGAGCATAAAAGTAATTTTTTCCTTCCAAATGTATTCTTTCTCACGAGGGTCGTCCCTAAATCGCCTAATATAGCAAAAAAAAAAACAAATTATGTTAAAAATTTTATCTTTTCTGGATATGGAGTAGATCAATCTTGTCGCTTATATGCTGTTAAAAGCTTTCTGGAGCAGCTCACTTTATCCTCGTTAAATTTTCTCCAAATAACTGGTTGGTAATTTAGAATTGTGAACACGACCTTCCACTGATGAATGATAATTTATGTACAGCTTTTAAAATAAGAAATTAGACCACATTATACTTGCAACACAAGTGTTGAAACACATTTTTCCATTCCAAAGCACTTCAAGCAGATTAGAGTCGACAATCGTGTCAAGAGAATCTGGCTGTTAAACAACGCTTTCGACTTAGTCAAAGAGCAAAGGTCTCGGCATCATACCGTACAAGATGGTCCTAGTTATTTTTTCCAGACAGTAAGACTTAGTCAGGTTCCAGCCTCCAGAGACTTCACTGCGATAGGTCTCGAGGGATTTAATACTGGCTCTTCGGTCTGCAAGGTTATTGAGAGCAATTTTAACAAACCATTTACAATAAAATTCCGGATACGGATTTGTAGGCGGTATCTATTGACCTTATGAGGCAAAGGCGGTTTACACTGACCGCTCAAAGATGAACGTGGGCACAAAGGCTGGTACTTGCGTTTCTTAACTAGCAATGAACTTAAATTTATGTGGACAGTCAGACTGGGCTGTTGGCTTTAGCGGGTCATATAAACAAACTAAAGCTAGGATGTGGAGAAGCAGATAACTGTTAAGTGTATTATATATTATAACCTAAATTGCAAGGCTCTCTTGGCTAAGATAACGATTCCACGGTGGGTTGGACATAAACAAGTTAAAGGCTTGATGATAAGGTCAGAAATTTGGTGGCCTAATGATTGACTGTGTAAGATATCTGGAATGTACACGCAGAAAAAAAACATGGTTGTGATATGGTCACCATAACCATATTATGTTCTTTGTAACAATGTATAGTTGCGGGGAACCAATTATAGTTGTTTTCACCAAAACTTTAATCACGATAAACATTTTTTGTTAACTTTAAACGAATTTTTGGTTACTGTGCATAAAAAAAATTTTAACCATAATATATTATTATTAATCAAAGTATGGTTAAAAGCAACAGAATAATGTTTGCGCTAAAAAGTATTTTGTTCTAGTTCTTGACAGTTTAGTAGCTGAAATCTTAAATTGTTTTTATTGTTGGAGAAAGTGAAAAAAATAAAAATTTATTTACAAAATAAATAATTAAAAATAATATGAAAACAAATAAAAAGGGTACCAAAGTAGTTAAAAAAGTTGAAATAAATATGTGTGTATTGTAAGCATACATGTAAATCTTTATTTTTGTGTTTGAAGCACAATTGTGAAATCATTTGTTTGGGCTTATAAACTATATTTTTATATAACTGATTCTTGTAGCCTATAATTTTAGCGTTATTATAAGCAAATCGTTAATAAATAAAATAATAATAAGTCTTTTATATCAGTAAAATTTTGCACTTACGAGACTATATTATAATTCAATTCTAAAACATGACATTTTCAGCCATACTATTATATTTTAATTTAACCATTTAATGTTTATATGTGAACATAATACAATAATATGGTTGCAAATGTAACAATACTATGTTTTGTTAGCAACCATATAATGCAACCATAATATGTTGCTCTTAGATTATGGTTACTTCAACCCTGTTTTTTCTTTGCGTGTAGTATCTAAAGATGTCTTGCGGGGCTTCTGTTTAGATTATCTCCAGCTCTCCTAATCTTACCTGTTGTAGGAATTTAGAAATAAATTTTAGTTGATTTGTACTGCGTAGATTTGTCATTTAACCCCGTTCCAATACGGAAATTAGTTTGTAAATTATTTGTATCGTTGCTTAGGCTTTCTTTTTGAAGGTCATCGAAAAAGCATAACGGAATCGAAAATGGAATTATATTTTCTTGCATTTTATATGACTGCGCCTCATCCTCTTAGTGCAGGTTTTATTCTCGTTGCAGTGCGCATGGGATTTAACTGGCGCAAAGCGTTTTTTCTTACCCAAATACCAACTATTTGGTGAACATTGTGCTAACTGTGACAAGTAGAAACGTAATTGATAGAGCCCGGATTTTTCGGTGGCAGTCACAGGATTGCCGCACCAGAGTTCATTTTATTAGGCAAAACTGGCCCCGATTGCTGTATGTACTAATAGATTATGAAATCACATGATTGGGGCATATTATTGCTGCATTGCGGCAATCATGTGTTCATCCCACCTTTATGTACATTGTGTGTATAATGAAAGCGCAACGCAATAAACAAATTATTCGTAAAAAATAAAAGTAAAAACTTAAAATATTTTTAAACATATTGTAAACGTTCATGACCCAACCATAAGGATGTTTTCAAAAAATCTTTTTTTTTTTTTTGCGCTAAACAAAACGAAAATTTAACAAAGAGAAAACATTTGTATTTAGATTAATTTCACCTTGTATTTTTTCGCACAAAGAAAGATCAACAAATAAAATGTGCTCCTCTCACAACCCACCGCCCAAAATCAGTACAAATAAAAATTTAACAATTTTTACCGGCCAGACAGACTAGGGGTTTATATATACAAATGAATTTTAAAAAAGTGTTTACGATTGTGTTGTTTTTATCACAATTAATATGACACTGAATACAACAAATAACAAAATCATACACACAGAATCATTAAGAAGAAAAAAAAAACAGTAATAAAAATAATAAAAACTGATTATATTTGTTTACATTCTTCTGTTTATTTATTTCTACTATTTTGCTTTTTTTATTGTTAATAGTTTGTAGTCACAGTGGAACAAAAATTTTAAACGGTGAATAAGATCGCTGTATTTTATTTTGATCTACTGCCTACAACGCACATCATTTATTTTTCGAAAATAAATGCTAATAAAGTTGTAACTTCTAAACTGCTGATTAGAGTTATCCCAAACGAAGCTACAGTGTGCGGGAAACTATCAACTCCTGAAACACTTCTAGCTGAAAAGATAATGAAGATAAGCAGATTGATGTTAGATTTTAAGCCCAATTATAAACAAAAATTCCATTCGAGTTTTTTCATTTTTCTCTTTTCTCCCAATATAAAATTTTTCCCCTTTTGATTGACTGCGAAAAGTGAAAAAAATTCTAGGAAAAAAAGTAGGTATTAAAAATTATAAAAGAAAAATTATATTTAATTAAATAAAATAACTCACTTTAAATTACGATGATGCCACTTTTTCATTATTTTGTTCCCACGGGATTCATAATTGGAGGAATCTTTTCTCGAGAAAAATATTTTCTGTGGGAAAGAAACTCCATGAGAATATTCATGAATGGGGCTGTATAATTCTGAGAAAATAACTAAGGTCTGAAAAGTGTTTAAAAATGACAAGTCTGCAAATTTCTACTTAGTCCTTAGTAAAAATAGTCATCAGTTTTCTCACCGGCCACTGCAGGTTGAGAAAGCAACTGAAAAGGCTTGATATTAAAAAACACAGCCGGTGTAGATTCAGTGATAACTGGGAAACTCTAAAGCATATTCTGAAAAATTGTGTTGCCATATGTCACAACAGATATAACCAGGTATCTTAAGAACCAACTTCAATCCTAAGATTCCTAAGGAGAACACGTTAAGATTACCTGGCAGACAATACAAAATCTGACATCAGGTGTTTTGTGCACTCTAAGGTGTGAATATATATATATATATATATATATATATAGAGAGAGAGAGAGAGCACTGTTCAAAATTATTTACACAACGAACTCTTAGTCTCTGTTGTTAGATGTAAATTGGAGAAAAAAGTTTTGCCTATTTTTTTTTTTCTCTGAAGTATGAAGAAAATCTCCGTTGTGTAAATTATTTTCACCAGAGACGTCTGTAACTTGCAAATTAAATTTTACAAACACATGGGTCAGAAAACTAAGTAAAAACCACGTAGTATAAAACCATCTTAACCAAACTTATTTTTAAATTGCTTAATAATAAAAGAAAATCTTGAAATAGTTCACAAGAGATTCTATATTTTGCATGTTGACAAAAATACCAACTTATGTTTTTTTATCCTTTTTCAAATATAATCTTTTTACACAAAAATTAGTTTGCTGTTGTAGGCTTTTTACTTTTATTTGGATCGTATGCATTTTTTGAGTTTCTCATGTATTTAAGAAAGTATATAAATTGCTGCCGTTTTAATCTCAAGTTACTTAAGATTCTTCTTAAAGAACAAGTATGAGGCATAAAATGTGTTTAGTGAATATCCCAATTTCAAGAAATTTTAATAACTTTTTTCTATTTTGTCTCGTACATAATAACTATTTTCACTATCGAGTAGTTTCTACATTCAGTTTTGTAATATCTTGAAAGCATTCATGTTGTAACTTCTAGTACGTGTTGTACGATATCAAACAGTTTGTTTTATTTTATCGATTTGAAGCCCATTGCACACTACAAATGTGATGCATTCTCGATCTGACTTAAATTTTATTTATTCGTAAAACATTTCCGTTCGCAACCTATAGCATATCCCTTACAAAGAAAGGAGCCATTACAAGTTGTAATTTTGTTATAAAATAACCGAAATAGCTTGCATTAAATGCTAAAATGTTTGGTCAATATTCTATTGATACACACGAGTCAACATTAAATGGAACATGGTTTAGAAACCATGTTTCATTTTGTCAGAACAAATGAGACAACCACACAGAAAACGTTTAAATAAATATCAGATCTGGGTGTATTTTATGCGTTATGCGTTCTACTGGGATCAAAAAAAAAATTTTTAAATGAGCAAGGCACAAAGAATTATACCTTCAATTATTCTTCTTGACGAAATATTGTAGAAGAAGAAGAGATAAAACTAATCAAGTAAGAGTATAGCACTCTGCTATACAGAATTGGTTTATAAATAGAGATTTTTGAATGAAAAGAAATGAATTTATATGAGGAGAGACGAAAAGACATTTGGAAAGTTGTAAGATACAATAAATCACAAAGTTAGAAAACATATCCACAAATATTTCAGACAACGTAAAAGGAAACCTGCAGTTCAACAAGAAACGTTGCTACACACGAGGCAACAATATGCTCATGTTCTCTTTAATGTTACTTCACGTGTATCTAGAAATACACACAGCCGCCTATACACATCACCTTTTAACTAATTTGTCTTGAAATTCATGAAGCTTTTCAGTGTTATTCCAAAATTTCGAACAAGGTGTCACCGTAATTTAATCTTAAACAAAAAAGAAGAAATAAATATTGTATGAAATATGAAATGCCATAAATTATAGTAGATTTCTAGTATATTTGCACGTATAAATGTAGACACATACATGTTTTATCTATTAAAACAGTGCACGCACACATATACACACATACTAAATACTCTTAAATATGACTATTATCAACAAATTACAAAAAAAGTCTAAATGAAAAAAAAACAAATTTTGCTTTTTATTACTGACAAAAAAGAAAATATTGATGTAAAAACGTTTTTTAAGTTGTTGCAAAACAAAAGATGAAAATCATTCAAATTTTTATTGTATTGAAAAGAGTAAAGTTTCAAAAATTATATTGGCAGATGTCCACCATGACAAATCAAGTTTAAAGTTAATTAACTGTCATGATATTTCAAAATGTAGCATGCGATAAATTTTTTCTCCCATACACACAGTACAATTTGTATAGTATATTCTTCTCTTTTGTATTTTTCGTTTAATTTTTGAGGGAAACGCCACTCAATTTCAACTGGCGTCTATTATCGTTAAGCTGAAGTTAGTGAATCACTTAATTGTTATTGCAAACAGCAGAATATGTCGACAAATATAACCGTTGTCGTATTGTTTAAAGTTTGTGAGTTGCACTAATATCTATTTACCTATATTGTATTGTATTGTTTCTCAAATTTGTCTGGCAGCCCTGATCATAAATACAATAATGCAAATGTCTTGTCCAAAGCCTTTATAGTCTGGCAAGCATATTCGTTAAAAATTAAATCACGCTGACCTTTCATATAAAAGATTTTATTGATAATTTTTTATTTTACTTTCATTCGATATCGAGAATTTTCGTTCTGTGTCTAAACCTAAAGTGTGTAATTTTTCGCATGATATAATATTATAATAATTTTCTTTTATACAGGGTAGGCTAGAGTGTATCATATAAAATAGAGTGAAAGTGTATGATAATTCAAGCTCACCATGCATAAAGCAAGTTAAATTTAATATAATTCGTATGAGAACCTTCTCACTTCAGTTACAGAGACGAGGTACCGGTTATGATTTAAAGAGGATTATTAAAATGCTATGACTTTTTTTATCCGTTGTAAGCATTTAACGTCATTAAAATAATAATAATAATGATAAGAGTTTAGCGTTGAATCAGAAGTGCCGTGTCGTGACATCATTTTGCATTCATTTATTTAATCATTTCTTCAGTTTTATGTTTGTTAAAAGACTGCTGTTAAAGTTTATTCATCTTTTCAAGAAGATTTAAACAAATAATCCTTAAAGTGAGACAAAATAATCATAAAAAAAAAATAACAAATGATTTTCAAACGTGACTTGTTAAAAGATTAAGTGAATTGTGTTAGTTTTCTTTGTATGATTGTTAACATATTATTTACATGTAATTAATTCTATCTAGCATTTACTTTCATGTATTTATGCAAATAACATGCAACTCTTGTTCCAAAGTAAGGAAACTGTTCGTTTAAAATCTGGCCATATTAGATACAAAATTTCCTTTATAGATTATTTTTAGTGGTATTTAATAATAGAAAACAAATAATTTGTAGTAGTTATCGTGTGTGTAAAGAAATACATTATTTTAAATATTTTATTCTTTTAAATAGCATGTAATAAAAATATGGTCATGAATTTCGGAATTTTTTAAAGTAATTCTTCTATATTTACTTAAATTGTGCTTGATTCCTTCGAATATAAATATTTTATGATATTCTCATGAAATAATTATTATTTAAAAAAAAAATAAAAAAAAAATGAAATTTATTACTGCGGAGAAAGCATATCCATATGGCCATTTGTAAAAATTTTAAACAACACTGTTTTATCTCTTTTGATTGTTTGAAATGGAAGTTTTAAGTCACGGTGATCGTGTTTGTTAAAACAGTTAGAATATGCATTATACATATTTTAAAAAATTATCGCATGATTTATATATATTCTGAGTTCTTATGCATAGTGAAGTCGATTGAGCTACGTCCGTCTGCCTGTTCGCCAATCGATCAGACATAGTGTCGAATAATAGTCAAACGGTGTCAAATAGCAGATCCGAGGTGGCCAACCGACATCAGCTCTGCGGCTTATAATGCGATCTTCAAAAATAGGGGGCAAAACATAGAGTGTAGCTGCGGCTGTGTGGTACATTGCGCCGTCCTGTTGAACCAAATTTTGCCAATATCCTCCTCTTTAATTTTTGTCAACGTAAATTCGTTCAACATGGCCCGATAACGATCGCCATTGACTTTAACGGCCACTCCTTGCTCATTTTCGAAGAAAAATGACCTCTGACTCTGGAAAAAAATTCGCACCAAACAATGACTCGTTTTGGGTGCACGGGCTTTTCAATGTATGCGTGCGGGTTTTCTGTGCCCCAAATGCGACAATTTTGCTTGTTTACATACCCGCCAAAACTAAAATGAGCTGCATCTGAAAAGATGACTTTTTTTTGGCAAAATCGGCATCTTCTGTAAGTCGATCGCAGGCTCACTTTACGAAGCGAAAACGCTTTAAATGGTCAGTTGGCTTCAACTCCTGAACCAATTGGACTTGTATGGCGTCATACCAAGGACTTTATGCAAAATTCGTCTCAATGATGTCTCCGAAATGTTCAATTGTTGAGAACGACGGTGATTAGATGTTGATGGCGCTTCACGCACACTTTCTGCCACAGCAGCAATATTCTCGGGTGCACGCATTGTTTTTGACTTTTCACGCTTTGGTTTATCGATGAGGATGCCAGTTTTTTTCCCTTTTTTCACAAGATAACAAACATACGGAGCTGACGGTGCTTCTCTTCTTCCAAAATTCCTACCCAATTTTTCACACACATATACACAACCATCTTCGTTCAGCTGAAGAATAAAACAATTATCTGTCGAATCAGACATGAGGTAAGTGTTACCATTCACGATGTTAGATTTTTGCTTTTTCTGATATTGTTATCTGACTTTTACACAGGCAATATTTCGAAATCGTGGCACGTCAAGTATATATTTTTCAGTGAGAAACTTAAGAAACGTAAAATAAATCCGCCAAAAATCAGTTTGACTCACACACGAAGGGTTCCGTACCATGTCACCCTTAATATTTAATTTAATTTATTTTATTTATAAATTGTTGCGGCGGACAGCTAAAACATAATTTGGGTAAATTCAAAGCTAGACCCTGTAAAATTACGTTACTATTTGGACATCTTTTATTTTTTAATACTTGTTTTTAGAGCGGCTTAGCAATGCATACTGTGATTTAATTTCTAGCCTCAGCCTATTACGATTTAAAAAATATGGCCATACATGTGAAAATTAATAAGTACCCTACATTTGCAGGCATCCTCTGTACATCCTCTGTACATCCTCTGTACAAATTGTAATGTCTGCCTATAACGATTTAAAAGAGGGAACATTCTTTAATCTCGAAATTTATTGCTGCATACTCTGTGTAAATTTTAAATGTCTGCCTTCTACGGTTGAAAAACTAAAGCCATATAAGTGAAAATCAATTTAATACTGGGACACACTTTAATCTCAAGTTTAGTTTTTTTCTACTTGTTGCTAAAGTTTTGCTGAAACTATACGGTTCCACAGATAGCGAGGCTGTGACAGATGGACAGACATTGTGACAGTAGCTATAAGGTTGCGTTTTTATACTTTGTGTACGGAACCCTAAAAAACACCTGTAAAACGAGATTAAAAAGTGTCAGCCATTGATTTTTTTAACATCCGAGTAAAAAAAGTGAGGAAAAAGATGTTATTAAAACACCACATCTATATGAACGAAGTGGTGCCAATTCGGGTGAAAAACCTATGAATTTTACATTGGCATGTCATTGAAGGCATGTTGTTCGTTTTTAACAAAATTGTACTACTTTTAAATAGGTTTCTAAATGCTAAAATGTTTCTGTGATGAGAGTTCATCTTTAAGTAATTAAAATCCGTTACATTATATGTAGTTTTTAGAATATATATTTTTTTGCTAACTTTAGAGCATCTCTTAAATTAGACTTAAACGATTTTTGATTTGAGTTCTTATCATACGTTCTATCTAACAAATAAATTAAAATTGTACCATTAAGAACAAAATAAGAAAAGTAAAGGGCAATAATTAAATCAAATTTCTTTAGAAAATGTGCATTCGTATTAAAAATATGCATTCTTTTGATAAGCACGTTATGTTATGACTACCAAAACTTTTGGACATACTCTCACAATGGCCTTATTTTAATAGCACCAAAGTATTTTGACATTTGATTTCTTAAATATCAATGGTTAAAACAAAAGCAAAAAACAAATTTACGAGAATAAATTCAGAGAGAAGAGTGAAGAAATACTTTGGTTTGTGTGCAAACTTCGTCTAACCAAATTAAAATTGATATGAATACTACTCGTATTCTTATTTGTTAAAGTAGATGATATTTACAGTGTATACAACCTAAGGGAGATAGATGCGAAGAATGCCGATGCAGGACGCAGCGGTATAGAAAGTGCAGCATTACATTCTGCTGACGTCTAATTTTTCTTATCATTGGAAAACGTTCGCATACATTTGTAAAATAATTTTTCTTTAAAAAAAAAAGGATTTTAGAATTTAAAATAAATGAACTTGAGCCAAAGTCACTTTCTATTCATTAATAGTAATAATGTTTTGTCACTTTAAAGCGAGAACGCCAACTTCATGTTGAACTTTTGTTAATTTTGTTTTGCTATGAAAGATATGAAATTAAGTTTTATTTAAAATTCTTGTAGTCACGCAAGGAAAAATGTAAATCTAATAAAAAATAACTTACAAAATCTAGAAAAGGTGTATTAGCTTTTTTGGATGCGAATAAGATGCCGTTCGCTAAGAATGACATACATTATTTTTTACTGGGATAAATCTTACGTGAAAATTTTGAAGTTTATTAAAATACCCAGTTCACTTACACACGTTGATTTTTCTTGTGATTTTAATAAGAGAGAAAAACGGAAATAAAAAAAGCTTAAAATGTACTTTGCTTTATGTGTTGTTAACTACAGACGCTATATCAAAGTATAGCCCGATTTTAAGGGAACATTTCTATATTGCTCTTTTATCTTTTTGATGTCGTTATTTATTTTCTTAGCGGAAAAGCAATAAATTGTATAAAAACATTTTTTACGGTATTTTTCTATAGTGTTATTACAAACCAGGTCAGTAGCAAAATTGTTCATAAGTGAAAGAGAATATTTATTTTCTAACTCTTGAAATGTTTGTATTTTCTACTATTACAAAGAATCCTTGAACTTAATGGTTTTGCATAAAAACACTGATTTGAGTATCTCTTTAAAACTCTAATGAACATTTTAAAAACTTAAAGCTGCTAAAAAGCATTTTGATTCATACAGATAGCAAATCATTTTAGCAAAATATAGATTTTAGTTATTAGATTTGTCAATATGTTTATCTGACGGCTCTTTTTCCAACTTATTTTCATTTTGCAAACCTCTAATCTCAGTTTAAAAACTTACTCATTTTAATCTTACTACTTTTTTATTTCGCTTACTATTTATTTTCATTTTTTTTAGCACTTCAAAGCGCTTCTAAGTCAGTAAAGTTCAATAAACTTTGCGTATAAAAAAGATAAATCACTTCATTAGAGGCAACATTTACAACACTTGCAGCACATTAACACCTTTTTAAAAAGCCACATCATAAGAGAGCAGAAAAATCAAGAAAGGGAAAACAAATAAAACAACATCTTAAAAAAGATGTTGCATTTAATCATGTGTTTACCATTCATGTTGCAGTTAAAAAAAGTCTTTTCGCTATTCTCTTGCTGTTGCAGGTGCATAAACGTTTATTTTATTTTTATTTATTTATTTTTTTATACCTTTTTGTAACAAATATATTATGTAATGCAGTTTTAAACAAACTGTGGCACGGTAAGAGTAGTTTACTTTAAAGAACTCAGATTAGAGGAAAAATCTTTATAAGTCGGAATAAAATGGAAGATTGTCATACAAGAATTTTTTTTTTTTTTATTAACTTCCATTTAAGTTGTAATTTGTCCGCAACACTTGGCAGACATTTTAAGTACACCTTATCCTTTTAATAAAATATTAACGCAGAAGAATTATAAAATATATTCAAAAACATCGGCATTCTAAGATTTTCAACGCCAAAAAGAATTTTTCATCGCCACGTTTGGCGACAAATGTTGTTTTGTTTAAGCTTTGTTTTTATACCCTTCACCACAAAAAGTGGAAAAATGGTATATTTAAGTTTGTCATTCCGTGTGTAATTTCTACAATATCAATTTCCGACCCCCATAAAGTATATATTTATTCTGACTTCTTATGCATGGCGAAGACGATTGCGCGATGTCCGTCTGTCCGTCCGTGTAAGTGTTGAAGTCAAGTTTGCCGAGGCAAACTAAAAAATATCAATATGGGTATCATTTTAAACCTTTTTTTAAAAATGCTTAACCCATTAAGAGTCGAAATTGATATTGATTGATATGAATACTCCTCGTATTCTTATTTACAAATTTAATTGGTTAAATAGATACTGTTTACAATGTACACAACCTAAGGTAGACAGATGCGAAGAATGCCGATGAAGGATGTAGCGATCCAGAAAACGCAGTATTACATTCTGCTGGTGTCTGATTTTTCTTGTTTTCTTTGAAAAATGTCCGCATACATTTGTAAAATATTTTTTCTTTCTAAAAAAAGTTTTTAGAAACTAAAAAATATATTTAAGGTAAAATCCATTTCAAATCATTGAAGCAGTAGTGTTCGCAGTTCAACTAAAAAAAATTAAATCATTTTTTATCTAAAAATTTATTGAATAGTTTCCGGAAGTGATTAATGAGCATCGAAACATGCTTTTACCCGCAATCATCAATATCTAAGAATATTCACATGCTTAAATTTAATTTAAGTAAGCTGATTTATCTTTAATCGTAAAATAAATATGTGATCGGAAAAAAAAATTTAGGCAAACTTATTTCCTTTAAAAACAAAAAATAATAATAAATTAAACTTTATTTCATAAACATCATACTTGGGATTTTTTCATTACCATTGGCTTTGTTTTAAATAATGGCAATGAAAACAATTTTAATACCATTTAATACTAACGATTTTATATAAGATAGATGTAAAACTTGATGTCTGAGATCTAAAGTCATCTAACACCGCAACTAGCAAATCTTATAACTTACACGAAAACAAAAATAGCTTCCCATAGTGTCTCATTTGTCCTAAGAATGTTAAAACATCAGTATTTAACCTAAATTTTATGATCTAGATGCTATTTTATATTACTGCTCTACTATAATTTAATATGTGTATTTAGTGTAAAAAGACAAGGAACACATTCATTAATGACAATGATTTTAAAACATTCATTCATTAGTCAATGGTAATTATTATGATTAATGATCAATGAAACCTTTTCATTAAAAAGAATTGCCATTTGTAAAAATAATGATTATTTATCATTCAATGCTAATGAATTGATAAATTATTTAATTAATTACTCTCATGTATAATAAACATATGTTTTTAATTTTAAATAATTCAATTGGCTGCAAATTAATATTGAACCTGATTTTAAATTATTCCATACGATAGCTATTCGTATTTGTGTATGTATTACACTATTTATTTAAGTTGCAACATATGTTGCGTGAAAAATTGTGTAAATATTTTATATCTCTGTATTTATGAACTAAAATTTACATGTGCAGTTGCAGTGGTGCATATTATTTATAAATTAAACAATTTAATGGTGTGAAATGCAACAAGAACAAAAAACCATAACACAATAACAGACCGTCTGCCTGGTTATAATGCACCCATTATGCCCCATCATGAATTGAATAGAGAGTTCATAAAATAATATAACACTTATCACACATGGTCTTGAATGTTACCAACACACACATCGGCATAAAATATCAACATAAACTTGTGATGCATCTTCTTTTTTTATATTTAATTTTTTCTTCTATTTATACAATGTCTTTCCTCTTCGTTATTTACAATGTTTGTTTTCCTACCAGACAGGTGATTTTGCTTCTGAATGAGTTAAGCGTTCATATGTTTTTCTTTTGTACTTCTTTTTTCACTGCATGCACTTAAACACAAACTAGAAAATTGTTACTTGCTACCTGAAGGGTTAACTGTCTCAAGGATAGTCTTCTTGACATTCTGTTAGAGTTAAAGTTTGTCTTTTTGTCTTGTTTTATTAATTTAAAATAATCAACATGAATTCTTTTTTTTTTTTTTTTTTTGGCAAAGAAGATGCTGAAGAACGAGGTCATCACTGTTGAAAAGCAAAAATTTGTTAACCACAGTGTTAAGCTAAAAGTACATACCATACTTTTTTCCGTCAGCACTTTGTGCTTAAGTTATATACTTCCTGTATTTCAAGTCACAAGTAAAGATATCGCGCGATAGTATTTTGTTCGTAACAGCTGTCATATCAATGAATTGAGTCAAATGAAAATAATTTTCGCAAAAGTGAAAATTTCTATGCCTTTTCCTGTTTTCGTATTAATTTATTCAATTTTGACTTCTAAATTCAGCTGAATTGCTTGCTTGCATGTCGCTAGTGGTGCCTCTAGCAGTAGATCGATGCTGACACTCTGTGGCGGTCATGTTTTTTTAGCGGCAGCCATTAGCTTACCATGATAAAATAACCGATCCACCAGCACGTCCAAACAAACTTTATTACCGAAATAACTGTTCCTTAATCTAAGCATTTTTTTAACAAGCGAAATTGCTGTTCATAAAACAAATATAAAATAAACGAAGTTCCTCGCAGAATGTTATTCGCAAAAAGTAACTGGTGCGGATATGGTTATCTTTTATGGAATAGATGTGAATATGACTTAGCTGAACTTTTTCTTTAGTGATCTTTTTAAGTTGAACGATTATGCCTACAAACTGATGTTCCCAATGTCAACTAATCATTAAAAATAAATTTTTTTGGCTCTAGACAAATGACCATTGGCCATTAATTGCTATTGTTGATTGTGTTTTGATCCTTTATTTATACTGTTCAATTTCTACAATTTGCTTTAGTTTGAGGTCCTCTCCGGTATCCTACTTTCTAAACGTGGTACTACTGCTTCAGTGCTGAAGATTTGCACAAGATGTACAATGCCGTCTCAGCCTCTTTTAGATACAGCTTAAGTGCTTCTCAAAAATCAATTGAGGCTGACTGCATGTAGTGCCTGCCACTCTACCTATGTTTCGGCAGTTTTTATTTTAAATCTGATTATCGCCCATTACACTCGCTTAGATCCGAATTTAAGTGCACGTCCTTGTGAGTAACAGTGGACAAAACTATTTAAGCTTCTAATTGACTCGCTCAGGTTGTTTGCAAATCTATTGGCTGAACGATCACTAAACCAATCAACTCCATATAGGTTTATTATTAAAGGCAAGAATCTCCAGGATAAACGTTTTTGTTAACATTATCAGTTCGGTTTTAATCACAAGGATTACAACAAACTTGCAAATGCAAATAAAGTTGTCGTTTTGTTGCCTTGGAGTATGCAACAATTTGAACTTTGCAGGCAACATATTTGTTTATCGAACAAATACAAAATGAAAATGATAATAAAATGAAAAAGAATAAAAAAAGAAAAACGTTTAAAAAAAGATTTTTAGCCTGATGATTCTCGTGAGTATTTAAATCAAGACGCAATACTAATAATCCGTGATTGAAAAGTGCATACTCGCGCCATTCAATAAAATTAGTTAAAGTAGGATTTTGTTACTAAATCTGTTTAACATTTTTCTTTGAAAAATTAACTTGATGATAAAATTTACTACTTTAATAATTTTAACCATACCGTTATTGAAGTCAAATTTGAGTCTTATTTTCTGAAAGCTTCTATACAAAATTACTGACAATTTCTCCGTAATTAAAGGAAATTAAAAGACAACTTTCTTCTAAATTACCTTTAACAAGTTGTAAAATTTCCAAGCAGAATAACTAAAGTTGCTAACAATTTTCGCAAGTTTGAACAGAGTACATATGTAGTTTTCCGCATAAAATTGTTGCCATCAACACTTTGATGTTTCTAAACATGAAGCAAGAAATATTTCGTGATTTTTCACTAATCAAACAGAGTACAACCATAGCAACGTTATGTTTTGCTTGCTTTGAGCAAATTTTTTATGTGGCATATTGATAGCATTTGCAAGTGTTTAAACCTTGTTTTTTAAATCGAATTGATATGTTAAGAAGAAGTGCTGTCACAGAGGTTTTTACCTCAAATAATGAAACAGGTAATTTTTTTGTAATCTTGCTTTATTTGGTCAAATATAACAAAATTATACATGTTACGTGGACTATTGAAAAGTTACAAAAAATTTAACCAAACGGCAACACTGATGTATATAAACATTTCAATTAGAAATATTCACTTTGTGTCTGTTCATGTTAAAAACCACAACACAAAAACTCAACTTAATTTCAAATTTATCTAATTTGATACGATTAATTCTTTTACGAGGGCTGCTATATATATTTCTGGCCTGTCAACACTGAGTGCTGCCAAGTGCAATCTGACATTTCCATTGGAAAGTTTGTCATTTTTAAGCATAATCGTACTCAAAACGTTTTGACGTACGACCATTATTTGTGTTGTTTACAGTGACTTGAAAAAATTAATACAGAAATAAATTGAATTAACTCGTGAACATTTTCGTGCCATCATTTTTCACAACTTTCGACGTAGATTATCACGACAAGAGTGCATTGATGAACTTAAATCTTTGTATGGCGATGAAGCACCATCCTATAGCACTGTGAAAAATTGGTATAATGAATTTAATCGTGGCCGAAGCTCGCTCAAATACGAATTCCGTGAAGGTCGTCCAAAAACAGCTGTTGTGCCAGAGAACATTGATGCCGTGCGTGAACTCATAATGCAAGATCGACATGCGACATATCGAGAGATAGAGACATTCTTGTACATTTCTTCCACCAGCATACATTCGATACTGCATGAACACCTGGCCGTAAAAAAGGTTTGTTCTCGTTGGATTCCGCACAATTTGAAAGTCACTCAAAAAAGGCTCGTGTCGATTGGTCTAAAGAAATGTTGCAAAAATACGATTGCGGTGCTTTAAAAGACGTTTATAAAATCGTCACACGTGACGAATCATGGATCTATGCGTATGAGCCCGAAACGAAACAACAATCGACCGTGTGGGTCTTCAAAGACGAGCAAAATCCAACGAAAGTTATTCGTGGAAGAAGCACTTCGAAGCAAATGGTTGCCTGCTTCTTCGGCAAAACTGGTCATGTGGCGATTGTTCCGCTTGAGCAACGTAGGACGGTCACTTTTGAGTGGTACACTACAATTTGTTTGCCTGAAGTCATCGGAGAAATTCGAAAAAACAACAAGAGAAGACGAATCATTGTTCACCATGACAATGCGAGCTCTCACACATCGGCTCAAACCAGAGCGTTTTTGACCGGCCAAAACGTCGAATTAATGGGTCATCCGCCGTACAGCCCTGACTTGGCACCTAATGACTTCTTCATGTTTCCGCACATCAAGAAAAAAATGCGTGGTCAACGATTTTCGTCGCCAGAAGAAGCTGTTGAAGTGTTCAAAACCATGTTTTAGAGGTGTCTCAATCGGAGTGGAAAAAGTGCTTCGGCAACTGGTTTGAGCGCATGCAAAAGTGTATAAATCATGCTGGAGAATACTCTGAAAAACAATAAAACCATTTTTGATTATAAATATTCGCATTTTCACTATTAGGCCAGAAATATATAGAGCAGTCCTCGTATTATAAAAATTATCTACTTTCATAACTTCTTTTAATACTCCTAGCAAAAATGTTCATGCAATTTGCTTTACGCCTTCAAGAAGCATAAATTTATTTCAATAGTGCAGAATTTTAATCTAAAATGTTTTACAGTTGCATTGACTTTTAATTTAGAATTTCTATTATTACGAGTATTAAAAAGAGCAAAAATTTACATAATAAAAGATTGTTTTGCAGTTCTTAGTTAATTTCATTTTGTTTTTTATTTATTATTTTTTTATTTTTATTTTTAAAATCACCATAACAAATCAACAAAAAATGTAACACTCATGTGCTTCACTTGCATGGAAATTCTAATGGTCATTGGCCTTTTGTGTGTATTCGTATTGCTTGTAAAAAAACAAACGTGCATTTAGTTGTTGGCCGTTCTATAAGTTGGAGTTAACAGTTTTGGTTGCATTATTTTTTTTATGTTATTTGTTGTTAATACTACTAGCCAACTGTTCTAATATCAGTACGTGTAGGCAGGCATGGACATTCAAAGTTGTGCACATACATTTAAATTTACTAGTTGCATGGAATACCATAGGAAAATTAAACCTGGCTGAATGTCCGTATTAGCTCATGTATATGAAATTTATGGCGATTGGTTTTTTTTGCCTATAGTTTTTATTTTTTTATTTTTTTATATGTTTTTTGTAAAATACCGTTTGATTTTTTACATGAATTAATAGCGGGGCTTTATTCGTTGTTTCGAAAAAAGTTCAGTTACTATACCACACATGCTTTGAGGTAACATTTAATAAACTTGTTGTTAACATTAAAATTAATTCATAAAAATATTTTTTATGTTAATTAATTTATTTATTCATATATTTTTTTTCTTTAATTTCAGGGTGCTGGTAAAGAAATTCGCGAAGCAATCGCCGATCCCTCATTACAGGAAAAAGCCTGGTCAGCCGTCCTGCCTTTAGTTATTAAATTAAAACGTTGTTATGAACATTCTCTGGAATTAGAAAAAATTGTACCAAAACTGCTGGGTCAGTTGGTGGGCGGTAAATTAAATCCTACACAGCATTTAGAAACACAACAGGCGCTGGTTAAACAGCTGGCTGAAATTTTAGAATTTGTTTTAAAATTCGATGAACACAAGGTAAAGTATTTTATATTTCCGTAAATATTTTAAAATCTTGTTAAAATGTTAAAATATTTTATATGCATACATTTGTAAACAATAGTCTGCATACATTTGTAAACAATTTTTCTTTCTTTTTTAGAAATTAAAATAAAAATGCACTTAAATCAAAATCAATTTTAATTCATTAAAATTAAGTGTATCGATCTGGAATATAGACGATAATTTTTTCCATATTTAGTTAATTTATTAATATATAATTTCTGCATTTTTATCGAAGTCACCTTTATAGAGAAGGTTGCTGTATAAAAACTTTTACTCATATACCTATTTTAACACATGTTTCCAAAAATCCCAAAACTAGGAATCAAAAGCTGAAGTTCGACTTTAAAAAACATAATAGGACTTAATTGACAAAGATTTGTGTGAAGATAATTAAATAATAAAGACAATTTTTTTTTAAATGTAGCATGCGATAAAAATGTTCTCCCATACATACCGTACACATTGTATAGTTAATACCGGAGAAACTTGGACAATCAAATTTACTAATTATACATTTCATTTTTTAGTTTAAAATAATATATATTTCTTGAGAATATCACAAAATATTTATACTTGAAGAAATCAAGCACAATTAAATTAATAAATAAATCAAATTAATTGAATACACGGTTTAATTAATACACATTTTATTTGAAGAAAATTTAGGGAATCGGAAAAAAATTTGGTTAAACCTGTGTATTATTTTTTATCTTATCTCTTAATTAAATGAAAAAAGTGGAAATCCAAAAATACGAGGGCTGCTATATATATATTTCTGGCCTGGCAACGCTGAGTGCTGCCAAGTGCAATCTGACATTTCCATTGGAAAGTTTGTCATTTTTAAGCATAATCGTACTCAAAACGTTTTGACGTACGACCATTATTTGTGTTGTTAACAGTGACTTGAAAAAATTAATATAGAAAAAAATGGAATTAACTCGTGAACATTTTCGTTCCATCATTTTTCACAACTTTCGACGTGGATTATCACGACAAGAGTGCATTGATGAACTTAAATCTTTGTATGGCGATGAAGCACCATCCTGTAGCACTGTGAAAAATTAGTATAATGAATTATATCGTGGCCAAAGCTCGCTCAAAGACGAATTCCGTGAAGGTCGTCCAAGAACGGCTGTTGTGCCAGAGAACATTAATGCCGTGCGTGAACTCATAATGCAAGATCGACATGCGACATACCGAGAGATAGAGACATTCTTGGACATTTCTTCCACCAGCATACATTCTATACTGCATGAACACCTGGCCGTAAAAAAGGTTTGTTCTCGTTGGATCCCGCACAATTTGAAAGTCGCTCAAAAAAAGGCTCGTGTCGATTGGTGCAAAGAAATGTTGCAAAAATACGATTGCGGTGCTTCAAAAGACGTTTATAAGATCGTCACAGGTGACGAATCATGGATCTATGCGTATGAGCCCGAAACGAAACAACAATCGACCGTGTGGGTCTTCAAAGACGAGCAAAATCCAACGAAAGTTGTTCGTGGAAGAAGCACTTCGAAGCAAATGGTCGCCTGTTTCTTCGGCAAAACTGGTCATGTGGCGACTGTTCCGCTTGAGCAACGTAGAACGGTCACTTCTGAGTGGTACACTACAATTTGTCTGCCTGAAGTCATCGGAGAAATTCGAAAAACCAACAAGAGAAGACGAATCATTGTTCACCATGACAATGCGAGCTCTCACACATCGGCTCAAACCAGAGCGTTTTTGACCGGCCAAAACGTCGAATTAATGGGTCATCCGCCGTACAGCCCTGACTTGGCACCTAATGACTTCTTCTTGTTTCCGCACATCAAGAAAAAAATGCGTGGTCAACGATTTTCGTCGCCAGAAGAAGCTGTTGAAGTGTTCAAAAACCATGTTTTAGAGGTGTCTCAATCGGAGTGGAAAAAGTGCTTCGACAACTGGTTTGAGCGCATGCAAAAGTGTATAAATCATGCTGGAGAATACTTTGAAAAACAATAAAACCATTTTTGATTGTAAATATTTGCATTTTCACTATTAGGCCAGAAATATATAGAGCAGCCCTCGTATACACCATTAAACGTGGTTTTCGAATAAATAAATATTTGAAAACCAAAAAGGCTTTAAATATATAAAGGAAATATTCGACAGAAAAGGCAAAAACAGGATAACCAATTATTTCCTTTCGAATATGACCCTTTTTATACAACAGTTTAGAAGGCTTAAATCAAAAAATTAGGCTCGAATAATGTTCTACTACTAGCATGTGAAAGAATATCGGATTATTCATTAGCATAAAGAAATTCAAAAACTGCATTTTTTTTTTAATATATAAATTAACGCCCTGTTAAATGTATAAATTAACTCTCTGTAATCGTTAAAGAAAATTTTACTAAAATAACCAGATTGATTTCGCTGCTGGATTTTTCATAATTTTAGTTTATTTATGTATGAAAATTGCGTGTTCTGTAAGCTTTAAAAGTTTTTTGCTATTTGTGCTTTTATAACAGTAATAATGATGGGCAGTATCGCGTGATTTCATTTTTTCCAACCCATCGAAGTCATGCACGCAAAAATAAAATTTTAATAAACCGTAGAGACGACTAAACATTAGTTTTGTTCTGTTTTTTTTTTTTTCTATTTTCATTTAAACTTTTTCTTTTACCCTCTTTTTTCCTTTCTGCATTAAGAAATCATCATTTATGTTGTTTTCCATTGGCGTTCATTTAATTATTAGTTTGTTTTTATTCAGTTACACATGGATTGTTAATTTTATCCCTTTATCCGCCTTGAGAGTTCATCATTATCTGTCATCGGCAATTGGGAATTGTTTTTGTTTTTATTGCTTTATAGGTGTGACAGATGAGGCAATTAAAGTTTTAATAATCTACCTATCTAAAGGGTGGTGTTTTCTTTTTGAGTCCGACAGAATTTTAATTTGTAAAAAAAACTTAAAGCAAGTAAGAGTGCTATATTCGGCTATGCCGAATCTTATATACCCTTTACCATTAATGTAATGAAGTAACTCCTACCAAAATCAGAAATTTTGGAGTGACAGCCATTAGAATGGCGGTTGGCTGGATGAGGTAACACAAGATATACGAAGAGTATATCTGGATGTGTACTGATAGCAAGGCCACGATGAACACCTTATCGGACATCCAGATTGGTCCGTGGATTCCGGACATTTATAGATGAGATGGCGAGACATTCCAACCTGGAACTATTTTGAGTTCCGGCACACTCGAGCATATCCGGGACATAGCTGCGGACGAAATCGCTAGACCTGGAGCTCGGTTGAGAGACCGGGTGATAGATCCACTGGTGGGAGTCCCGTTAAACTGTTGAAGTGCTTTATTATAGCGGGAACTTTTTGGGGCCCTACAGACCAGATGATCTGAAGAGGTCACCTGCACAGTTTCGATCGCATTATGGCCTCAGTATGATAGTAGGAGTTCTGCAGATCTGATGAAGTTTTTTCGAGGACAGGTGAATATACTAGTGGCTGTGCTGAATCTTCCATACCATGACTTCTGTAAAAGTTGTCAGGATTAGAAAGATGAAGAATCGGTGGAGCATTTGCTCTGCCATTGTCCAGCTCTTTTTGGGAACACGGAGGCTCTTTTCGGCAGTCTAAGACTGCATGGTTTTGCAGACCTATCGGTCTGTGATGTTGTTAGGATAAACTCGTTTATTCGGTCTTCGGAGTAGTTAGGGGATGGATCTTGATGGTAACATAGACACCTGAATTTATCCTTTGCACATTCCTTTTCAGGCAACACAACGGAACCATTTAGGAACCGAGTGAGTCAGTTTTCTCATCCCGGCAGCCTGAGCAACCTAACCTAACACTAATGTTTTCTTCACAATCTCTGTCCGTCTGCCATAGGCCTTTATCCCTAGAACCGTAGTAGATACTCTTGAAATTTTCACAGAAAAAGTATTGCTATTGCCGCCATAACAATAAATATTAAAAATTAAAGTGTGTTTCGAACTGATATTCATAAAAATATTGTTATTCTTTTAACTGTCTTAGAAAGGCACGCAAAATTTGAATTAAAGGGTGTCCCAATATTTACGTGAAATAACTTAAATTGCTTTAGTTTTTCAACCGTCACATTGAGTATGAACAAATATGTCCTCTGTAAAATATAAATTGTAAACAAAAAATTTTTAAAGACCGTAAATTCGACGAACAGGGCCTACCTTTTAAATTGGATGAGACTATAAATTTCTGCAGGGTATGTATTGCTAAGACGCTATTAAAACGTATAAAAAATTAAAAGATGTTATAATAGTAACGTCATTTTCACAGGACCTTATTTTAAATTTACCCAAAGTATGTTTTATATCAACTTATTAAGGGAAAATGAAAAATATAGGATGTTTGTATGAAGCAATAGAAAGAACCCCGAGGGATATTTTACTACGCTATTGCACTATTTTAAACTTCATTGTTTATTTTGGATTTGTTGTTTAAAAACAACATGTCTTTGCCGCAACATGAATAAGATTTGACAAAAAAATATAAAAAAAGAAGACAAATAAAATGAACACCGCATCAAAATCTTTCAAGAATTTGCAAAAAAAAAAAAAACACTAGCACCGATATATTTAAGTGTAACAATTAAGTTTAAAAAAAGTAAAATAGATGATAATGCATAAATTAATATTTTTTGAAGATAAATAAAAGTTGCCGTACTACTTGAACAATCTACGTGCATACAAACATGTTTCCGAGTGTTGTCAACAAAAGTTTAAATCTTTTATGATGTTTTTTTTTTTGAGGATGCATTTAATGTACGAAGTACTCGTATGTAATAAAATTATGAAAACATAAGCGACGAAACAATAATCTGTATTGATTTTTTCGAACATAAGGGTAATACTTACTTGTTAAATAAATTTTTGTGTGTATGTTTTGGTTGTGTGACTTTAAGTATAGAGAGAAATAATAACTCTAATGAATATAATGACAACTTAAGTACCAAGAACAATTAGAAGATGTCACAACATGGAAATAAAATCCACAAGAAACCCAGGAAATAAGTTTTAGGTTCTTAACACGAACTATAATGAAAATTACAAGAAACTAAAATTATAAATACTAAACACTGAAAGGCTTCGCAACGGAATATGTAAAGCAAAGATTTTTTTTTATAATTAACTGTTCATTGAAAGTTTCTTTAAAATTTAAACGTTTGTAACACATATGTATATCTTTTTAGAGATAAACAGATTAAAACTAAAAATTGTAGCTGTTATCCTTTAATTTTTATGTAATAAGAAACGAAACTACAAAATTTAAACTCATGCTTTAAGTAAATGTCAATAAATTATTAAGCGGGCTTGCATTTATATACCGCTATGAAATACAACATTGCGGAATTTCTATAATATCCATTGCCGATCCCATAATGTATATATATTCTAAATTCCTTTGCATAGCGAAGTCGATTGAGCGATGTTCGTCTGTCCGTCCGTGATCGATGAAAGCAACTTTGCCAAGTCTCTTGATGAGCTAGAGAAAATTTAAATACGCCAATCGATCAGACATACTTACGAGGCAGCGGGCAAAACACTTCACTAAACAAGATTTACATATATGGTAAAGGGTATATAAGATTCAGCATAGCCGAATGTAGCACTCTTACTTGTTTTAATTAGTTCTGTTTTTCAGTATAAAAAACTGTTTAGCCTTTAATAAAGTCCTTAAAGAAGTCTGAAATGATCATATCATTGGTGTCGCCTAGAAAGGCACTAACTCGAATTTTTACGAAACTGAGTTTTTGTATGATTACATTAAATTTCACACAAATATGTAAACCTCGTCACAACTATTTAATGTAGTAATATCAACAATAACGGTTTTAAAAGCATGTATATTTTTAATATTACATTTTGATAGTAAGGGCCTTTCTTCATGAGAACAACGGTATGTATATAGCACTTGTTTTTATTACTACACAGTGAATAAGCGTCTACTTCTAAGCGTAGACATTCCTGATGAGTAAATTGAATTATACCTATTTTATCGTTTGCAATTTATGAGATAATTGAGATAATTATTTTGAAATATGCTCACTCTATACCGAACTTGACATATTTCGATTCAACTTAGTTCAGGGAATAATCACCAATTTGAAAAACATCACCGATGTACAGAATAATATGTTATACAAACTCATTTCACCTGTATAAAGAGTAAAATTTATGGCGCTTTAATTACGATATAAGAAAAGTACAAGCACAAACTCATGTAAAATAAAATTTTGTTTGATTCATTGTTTTTTTTTTAATTCCACAACAGCAATGACGGCAACAAAAAAATAACATTCACTTATTTCACTTGCTTATTTTAAACCATGTGTGTCACATCACTTCATTTTAATAAATATTGTTTATACATATTTTATTTTTTTTTAATTCGTGCGGTTTTCCGTTTAAAAAGTTACAGTTTGTCAAGGACGACTTTGACAACATTAAAAATTATTTCAAAAAATTCAATTCTTTTTGCCTAAACACATTAATTATTGTTTTATTAAGGCTTAAGGATTCACTATCATTCTTAGCTGTAAGATATGTCAAAATTGTATGTGTGCACAAAAATTGTAATTGTGTAGTTTAAAAGAGTATGTGTGTGACAGACTTTTTGACAGATCTATACGATTTTGGAATCTTTTGAAATAATTCATATCTACATATGTTGCATCTTTTTTGTATAATAGTGTGGAACCTACGACGCCATTTTTGAACGATTTTTAAAGTATGACAGAATTATGTCAGATTTTTGTGTGATTAAATCGTACGATTGTGTATGATAGTGAATCCTGGGCTTTAAGGCAGTTTCAATAAGCTACATATGAAGTGAGAATTCTCGAAAACTTTTAGT
Organism: Gymnosoma rotundatum; assembly: GCA_916610165.2. Lineage (NCBI taxonomy): Eukaryota > Metazoa > Arthropoda > Insecta > Diptera > Tachinidae > Gymnosoma > Gymnosoma rotundatum. The sequence continues at coordinate 40,231,121 of OU744338.1, forward strand.
AAATTAAAATGTTAACTTTGAAGACATAGCAAATAAGCAGCAGCAACCGATTACTCTTACAATATCGTAATCAATATTAAAAATAGAAAATAATATTTTTTTTTATTAAAAAACGTTTGAATATTTCAATTTCAAATAAAATACACTTATTAAAGACTAAATTTAATAATTTTTTATTTGTTATCGAGATATTACAATGAATATGTACTATTAATAACGTATTATTTATTATAAACCGAACCTCTTAAATTAAATCCATTATTTCTTACCGCAGTATTTCATTTTGCAAGTCACAAAAATATTTTAAACACTTCTTTAACAGGTCAAACTATAAGTTTGTGGTTCTTTCGTAAAGTAAAAAATGGTACTATGAATGAAAGAAAAGACCTTTTTTCCTTTATTTTTTGCTTTGGTCAGAACAATTCGCCAATCGGAACGAATTTACCTAACTCTAACGTAGTGGCAACTTTAAAGAACAAGTCAAAGTGGCATTTTATATTCAAAAAATTTAGGTTCTTATGACGAACAGATAAATTCACTTGAGATTTAGAGTTTTCAAAACATTCTCTACAAAATTAAATTAAACGACGGGAATATTGAATTTAATTAATTAATTTTTTATCCTGTTTAAATTATTAAATCACCGATTTTGATTACTAAGGGTGAAAGCACGTCTCGATGGACATTTCGCTACCGCTTACTTAGCTCTTCAGGAAACTTCTCACAAACATTTTAAATAAACTAAAGATTTTTTTCCAAACAATAAAGTAAAGACAAAAATAAAAGATTAAGAAAAAACAAAAATTAAAGATTTTATTTTTCTATTTTGCACTGTATACGGCTGATTTTTTTTCAGCTTTTTATACAGATATAAAATGATGGAGAATAGAATATCACAAAACACTACGATAATTTATGTTTTTTTTTCTATGCACGGGTACTTTGCAAGTTATTAAATTAATTCAAACCACGGGAATATTGAATTAAACTAACTTATTTTAAAAAAAATATCGTGCTAGTTTTTATTTGTTAATAACTAAATCGGTATAAAAAATAGCACAATGTTAAATCTATCTTATGGAACACTATAACGTGTACTTCAATAGCCCTGAATAAAATATACTTTTAGTAATTGGTATTTTATGAAAAAGCTGCCTAATCATTGCACACAATCAGAAGTAACTAATTCCTTAATTCGTGTATAAATATTAGCAACACTGTTAATTTTGTATGACATTCACAAACTGTCGTTCGTAACAACAAAAAGTATTTGATACTTAACATCCAAAAAGCTGATGCGTCTCTATTAAAATATTGATAAAAGATATATAAAATAGTCTTTGTGTGTTTCTAAATTGTTTTTTATTAAAATTGAATTTTTATTACCCCCTGTAAATAATGGATTTAATTGTAAAAAAATTAAGAGAAAGTGTGTTATAAAATCAAAAGTGAAATTTTTTGCTAAGAAAATAAAAAAACATTTTTGGATGTCTAAAGTCGTTCTTGACATACTGTTATCAAATTTGGTGAGTGTGATTTGCAATTTATTATTTTACAAAATATTTATAGCAGAAATTATATAAACAGAATTCTTTAAAGAATGATCGCGAATAACAATTAGCAAAAAATTAAACATGTTTTCAAGATTAATTTGAAAGTTATGTTACTAAAAATAAGAATTTCATTATAATTATTATGTTTCCCTTTATTAAATAGAATTTATTTCTCAGTCTGGTTTAAGTCTTTAATAATTTTCTTTTAATTAAAAAAATGCAACTTAAGTTTTATGAAAAACTTAGCAACCGTAAATTTTTTAAGCAACAAACAAGTACATAATTTCTACATTTTCTGTTTCGCCAACAGTACAACTGAACGAAAAGCTTTGGAATAAAAACGTAAATGATTTTTTATTTTTGTCTTACTTTAAATAAATGAATTATATTATTAATGAACTCTTGAGGTCAAATTTTCTTTTTACATTTCTATATCCTTGCACTGTGTAAAATCATCAAGGATAAATAAAATTATATAAGCAAACATGACGTTTTTTGATTTTTCAAATGAAATAAAATTGGTTAATGTAAATAAGTCTAAAAGATAGTATTTTCAATTTTGAGCTTTTTTTAAATCTCAATTAAATTTTTAATATTTTCACTCACGATTTTTTGTGGTGAATTTTTCTGAAATGATAACTTGTAATTTTTGTAATTAAAAAAAAATTAACCAAAGCCGAAAAGTGGAAAACGTCCGCACACATTTGTAAATAATTCTTCTTTCTAAAAATGTTTAGAAATTAAATAAAAATAAACCAAAATACGAAAATAAATCAATTTTAATTCGTATATAAATTTGTATTATTTTATTTTCGTTAGAAGTAAAAAACATTTTAAACTTTAAAATTACTAAACTGATAAAAAAGCATTCTGTCAAGACCTAAAACAAAATATTTTTAAATGCAAACATTTTACTATTAATCACACTTTGATTAATAATATTATATTTTAGTTAAATTTATTATATTATTTTTTTAAAGCAATAAAACTTTGGTTGTGGTTCGAATTTTTTTTTTAATGTTAAAACCAACCATGTTTCATTTTTGTTCACAGCAATTACAGAATGGTTAAATGTTAACAAAAACAAGTTTGTCGAGACTGAAATTTTGTTGAAAACAACTATAATTTGTTTTCCTCGACTATACATTGTTACCAGGAGCATAATGTGGTTGATGTTTTATCTCTGCGTATATATTTATTTGTGTAAATGAAATGCAGTATGAACAAAGTATGTTGAGAAGCAATTCACTTCTAACAAATAACAGGAAGGGTACGAGGGCTGCTATATATATTTCTGGCCTGGCAACACTGAGTGCTGCCAAGTGCAGTCTGACATTTCCATTGGAAAGTTTGTCATTTTTAAGCATAATCGTACTCAAAACGTTTTGACGTACGACCATTATTTGTGTTGTTTACAGTGACTTGAAAAAATTAATATAGAAAAAAATGGAATTAACTCGCGAACATTTTCGTGTCATCATTTTTCACAACTTTCGACGTGGATTATCACGACAACAGTGCATTGATGAACTTAAATCTTTGTATGGCGATGAAGCACCATCCTATAGCACTGTGAAAAATTGGTATAATGAATTTAATCGTTGCCGAAGCTCGCTCAAAGACGAATTCCGTGAAGGTCGTCCAAAAACGGCTGTTGTGCCAGAGAACATTGATGCCGTGCGTGAACTCATAATGCAAGATCGACATGCGATATACCGAGAGATAGAGACATCCTTGGACATTTCTTCCACCAGCATACATTCGATACTGCATGAACACCTGGCCGTAAAAAAGGTTTGTTCTCGTTGGATCCCGCACAATTTGAAAGTCGCTAAAAAAAAGGCTCGTGTCGATTGGTGCAAAGAAATGTTGCAAAAATAAGATTGCGGTGCTTCAAAAGACGTTTATAAGATCGGCACAGGTGACGAATCATGGATCTATGCGTATGAGCCCGAAACGAAACAACAACCGACCGTGTGGATCGTCAAAGACGAGCAAAATCCAACGAAAGTTGTTCGTGGAAGAAGCACTTCGAAGCAAAACTGGTTATGTGGCGACTGCTCCGCTTGAGCAACGTAGGACGGTCACTTCTGAGTGGTACACTACAATTTGTTTGCCTGAAGTCATCGGAGAAATTCGAAAAACCAACAAGAGAAGACGTTCACCGTTACGAATCATTGTTCACCGTTACAATGCAAGCTCTCACACATCGGCTCAAACCAGAGCGTTTTTGACCGGCCAAAACGTCGAATTAATGGGTCATCCGCCGTACAGCCCTGACTTGGCACCTAATGACTTCTTCTTGTTTCCGCACATCAAGAAAAAAATGCGTGGTCAACGATTTTCGTCGCCAGAAGAAGCTGTTGAAGTGTTCAAAAACCATGTTTTAGAGGTGTCTCAATCGGAGTGGAAAAAGTGCTTCGACAACTGGTTTGAGAGCATGCAAAAGTGTATAAATCACGCTGGAGAATACTTTGAAAAACAATAAAACCATTTTTGATTATAAATATTCGCATTTTCACTATTAGGCCAGAAATATATAGAGCTGCCCTCGTATGTACGTACCTAAACACACGTTGGAGGTAAAAATTTTATGATTACACTTTCACGACTTAAATATATCCGTGTGCCTGACCAAAAAAACAAAATGTTTGGAAATTTAACTAATTCAGAAAGAACTCATTTAGGTCTTCCACAGATTTATTCTCAACACCTCTAGTGTCGGATACAAAATATACAACTTGACTTGATTCAACACATTAAAGTTGAAGTCATTGTAATTCAATGTACAATTTTCAATACAGAAGGGGGGGGGGGGATCACCAAAACTAAAAACAAAATTTATATTCTATTTATTTTATTTAAAACATTTCAAGCTTTATTATTTAAAACAGCCTTCGTTGTAATTGCCACAAACTAAAAACCAATAAGAGTTTTACATTTTTATTACACCACTTTCTTATGCTTCCTGCCTTCTAATTTAATATATTGGCTTAATTCTGCGTGGATTATTTGCTAAATAACGTTTAAAATGTTCTCTATAGTCTGGCGCATTATCTTCTCCTAACCAAATACCATTGTAACGTAAATATTTTGTATTGCTGTTATTAAATTGTTGCAGCAGTACTTGTTGTTGCTGTTGATTATTCCAAGATTGAAAGCCTTGTTGTGTATGTTGTGACTCTGGTATGATATCAATTTGATGTCTTAAATCTTTATGATAAATAATATTATTATTATTATTATTGTTGTTGTGGTTGTTGTTGTTGTTGCTATAAATAAACTGGGCAGTACGAGTTGTGGGTTGTAGGTTATAAACTGTTTGCGGTAATACTTTCGGATTTCTGTTTATAAGTGGCAACAAAGCACTACTCCTGTTTATACTGTTAATGGAATGCTGTTTATAAGCTGTTGGCGGAATGTTTGTTGTTGATGGCTGCTGATATTGTTGTTGTATATCGTCCTCAACTACTATGGGTCGGCCAGACCATAACTGCGTAGGTTGCTGTGACTGCAATTGCAACTGTTGCTGCTGTTGTTGATATGGAGGTGTATAATAATAACGATACATTTGTTGATAATTGGAATTTGGTGGTTGATGTTGTTGGTAGAATGATGAGTAGGCGAATGGTTGATTATTGTAGCCTTCGTTAGCAGAACTTGCGTCCTGTAACGCATAAGCCCGTTTATTGTCGTATAAATTAAAAAATGCTCCATATTGAATATAGTTTAACAACAGTAGAAAAAAGCATAATTGCAGGTTTATCTAAAATTAAAAAAATTACAATAAATAAAATTAAAACTAAGTTGAATGATTTATAGAAATTATTTAATAATACTTAATTTACCTTTAGCATGTTTTTCAAATGAATTTTATTAGACAACTGAAAAATTACATATATCGACATCACTATTTATATCAATGTTTGTGATTTAAAAAAAAAATAGAACCTTGTCAAATAGAGGTGTCGTCTAATGAGTTTTTTATCCATTCGTTCATTTATATCCATGTAGCTGAGAATTCTCTCGAATATTTAAACCTCACGTTTTACCTTGAACTCAAAATTTATTTGAATTATTTCATACGGAAAAATAACACTGTGTAACAAAATGAGAAAAAAGAAATTATTGTTTTCTGAGAATCACTTTATTTCTTTTGTATCTTGGACGCTTTTAAGCTCAGTATTATGTTCGCATTTAAGAAAATTGTTTAGCAGCCTAACTTATTCTGCTTGAAAAATTTAACAACTATCAAGTGGTGCCAATACTATTGATAACAATTACACGCGATATAAATACAATATTCTGTTCAATATTACATGCAACTTTAACTTCATGTCAAATTTCATATATAAATTATAATGATTAATGGAATAATGTTGCAGAAGTAGTGTGTTAAAATTGTGAAAAAACATTTGACAACTGAAAACATTTAATTAAGCAACATTTATTCTAAAGTGTAAAAAAATATAAATGGCTTTTATTTCTCATAAAATTTTCTACAACACCTGATTTTTTTTTGTTATTGTGTGCCTAATATAAGCCAGTATTATTCGATTGTCCCTTTTATTAAAAATTTGATGTAAATTTTATTACTTTAATTATTAATTTGTTTTTTAATTTCCTCAATTTCTGTTTTTGTGGTTTTTATTAAACATTACTAATAAAAAAAAAAGTAAACAAATGGGATTTTTTTACATGAAAACACAGTCTAGCATACGTAAAACAGTGAAATGAAAAAATCTGTCAAAATACTTTTAAAAGTTAAAACTTTTAAATGATGACAAATGTTTTACAACATACTTTATTAAGCTGTACAGCCAAAACTAAAATCAACGTGCGTAAGGCGTCATCTATCTGCCACAGCGTTGCCAGAAGCTTTGAGAAGAAAATCATCATATGCAGAAAAAAAAAATTATATTTTATGGAAAAAATTATCATTTTTTCAATACAAAATTTTATTTAAAAATTATAATTAAACAACATACATATATTAACATACGAGGGCTGCTCTATATATTTGTGCCCTAATAGTGAAAATACGAATATTTATAATCAAAAATGGTTTTATTGTTTTTCAAAGTATTCTCCAGCATGATTTCTACACTTTTGCATGCGCTCAAACCAGTTGTCGAAGCACTTTTTCCACTCCGATTGAGACACCTCTAAAACATGGTTTTTGAACAATTCAACAGCTTCTTCTGGCGACGAAACTCGTTGACCATGCATTTTTTTCTTGATGTGCGGAAACAAGAAGAAGTCATTAGGTGCCAAGTCAGGGCTGTACGGCGGATGACCCATTAATTCGACGTTTTGGCCGGTCAAAACGCTCTGGTTTGAGCCGATGTGTGAGAGCTCGCATTGTCATGGTGAACAATGATTCGTCTTCTCTTGTTGGTTTTTCGAATTTCTCAGAAGTGACCGTCCTACATTGCTCAAGCGGAACAGTCGTCACCTGACCAGTTTTGCCGAAGAAACAGGCGACCATTTGCTTCGAAGTGCTTCTTTCACCAACAACCTTCTTTGGATTTTGCTCGTCTTTGAAGACCCACACGGTCGATTGTTCTTTCGTTTCGGGCTCATACGCATAGATCCATGATTCGTCATCTGTGACGATCTTATAAACGTCTTTTGAAGCACCGCAATCGTATTTTTGCAACATTTCTTTGCACCAATCGACACGAGCCTTTTTTTGAGCGACTTTCAAATTGTGCGGGATCCAACGAGAACAAACCTTTTTTACGGCCAGGTGTTCATGCAGTATCGAATGTATGCTGGTGGAAGAAATGTCCAAGGATGTCTCTATCTCTCGGTATGTCGCATGTCGATCTTGCAATATGAGTTCACGCACGGCATCAATGCTCTCTGGCACAACAGCCGTTTTTGGACGACCTTCACGGAATTCGTCTTTGAGCGAGCTTCGGCCACGATTAAATTCATTATACCAATTTTTCACAGTGCTATAGGATGGTGCTTCATATCCATACAAAGATTTAAGTTCATCAATGCACTCTTGTCGTGATAATCCACGTCGAAAGTTGTGAAAAATGATGGCACGAAAATGTTCACGAGTTAATTCCATTTTTTTCTATGTTAATTTTTTCAAGTCACTGTAAACAAAACAAATAATGGTCGTACGTCAAAACGTTTTGAGTACGATTATGCTTAAAAATGACAAACTATCCAATAGAAATGTCAGATTGCACTTGGCAGCACTCAGTGTTGCCAGGCCAGAAATATATATAGCAGCCCTCGTACATTGCATATATTTAAATTATTACAATAATAAGAGTGTATGAAGTTTTACAAAGAACTTTTACTATAATATATACAGGGTTTCATATTTTTGAAAATATCTTGGTTAATTTTTAAATTATAACAGGAACAGTTTCTTATTGCTAAGTAATCTTTTGCGTATAAGATACCGTCGAGAGTGCTGTTGTCTAATCTATTTCTATATTTAGTTTTGTTAAAATTAACTGTTTAGAATTTTCGTTTGACATTTGCTAAAGAAAAGGGGAAGACTTATTAACTTTTGAACAAATTTTGACAACACCGGAAAAGCTGGAATGTTGTCCGCGCGAGTTATTTTTGAAACTTTTGACCAAAATTCCTCACAGCTAAGATTATCTAGAGTTGTAAAATTATCACTGAATTTTATAAAATGGAGCTCTCTCAATTCGTTATCTAAATTTTGAGTATCCTTTTCACTAATTAAATTTGTAAAATTGTGTATTAAGCCTGTCAGAGACAATAATTTTTCTATTTATAATTTTCAAAGGGTCAAGACATGGGAGCTCTTTAAAAACGTATCGTTCAAATCAAATCGTTTTAATATTTGTTTACATAATTCAATGTAAAATTCCTCACAATTTTCAATAAATTCATGTTTTCCATTTGCAGTGAGCTTTGAGCTAGAAATCTTTTGTTTAACAAAAACACCCAGATAGACTTCTTCGTTGTGTAGAATTAGACTTTTGTTTTCAAAGTCAAGGTCATTATTGAGACTCATGTTCACATATTCTGTTTGTATAAAATTGTATAAAATTTCCTCATACAAGCTTTGAAAAAACTTGTTTTGTATACAAGAAGCTGATACAAAAATTAACTTCACTATGTAGTACAATTACAATGGAAGTACTACACACTTGAAATACAAAAATCATAGTTTTTATAAATTAGAAATCATAATTAAAAAAAAACATCATCAAATCATATTTTGGTTCAAAAATCATCAAAAATATGATAAAATCATCATTTTGGCAACGCTGATCTGCCAAAAATTATGGATATGAGAATTATATGAAGCAAACCTTAATAGCACGGCGTTAACGTCTTGCAATTAGAAAAAAAATTACAATAGCTCTATGCACGATCTTGTGCAAATAGTCTTGCATCATAGCATTTGCAAAATAAATTTAGTTATTTTACAATTTGTTTTATTTTTATTGCGTGAACTTAATTTAACAAAATAAAACAACATTTCTGTTAAAGACACAAAGTTGAACCGCTAGTTTAATTATGAAAATTGAGCGTTAAATCTGGATGCTTAACAACATTGCGCTTGGTGCGCCTGGCCAGTTAAAAAAAAAAAAACATTGCGGAAACATTTGTGGCAGTTGAAAACAAATGTGGCCAAAACCATTTTGAAGTTGAAACATATATTGTTAGAAACCCCTAGATGATTAATAAACATGTTGCCAGAAATATCATGCAGTCGAAAAAAATGTTGCCAATATTATTTCATTACAAAAAAAAATTAAAAAGCATAAAGGTTCAACTACTATGTACATAAGATAGCTTGAGCTTATGTAAAAATACAAACGAAAGGTCTTACAGATTTTTAGGTGACATATTAAAGAAATTCAAGTGACTACAATGTACTTACATAAACTTAGTAACTAATTTGACACAGTTGCACATTTATGTTTAAAACGAAATGGCATTTAAAGAACATATTTTATATATTTAATAATATATGTATATACATTTACATTTTTGGTTCATGTTCTAAGATCTTCATTAAAAATATTACAAGTTTTTTTCTGATTTTGTATTTATGGCCTACCATACTGTTGATCGCTTAAATATTCGTAAAACATTTTTTGATTACATTTTTTGTGTTGTTGCCTAGTGTTATTACAAATTATGTTAATTTTTTAACTCATCCTTAAGCATCAGTAAGTGTATGTGAGGTTAAATCAACAAATGAAATATTTAGTAAATATGTGTATATTTAACGCATTAATGTTTTAATATTTATTTTTCTTTATAATTTTATGCTCTTGATTTGTCAAATCACGTAATTTTCTCCTCCGATAATCTCTAACACGTCTCAATTTGTTTTCGTATTTCAATCTTTGCATACTTATTTGACTTTATTTTCTAAGAGCACATAAAGTGTGTCTCAGATTCACGCAAAGCTTGAATTTACTGCCATAATAATGCAACCTCTCAAAAAAAAATAACTGTACAACTGACAGTTAAGGTTTGAAAAGAAATGTAACATAATACAACAATTAGACTCCTGTTCATTGTTAAACAATTTGAAAAACATTTTTATCCTAATGGTTTAGCCAATACGTACGTGTTTGTTGAAAAAATGGTCTGGCCTAGGTGATTGTTCATACTCCTTACAATATACATAAAAACAAATATCTTTATTTTAAGTTAATTCTTTCTACTTTTTGCTTAAATATTATATAGAAACTAAATTTTTTCTCAAAAGTAGACTAACGTTTTTGCATTAAAAGCTTCATATTTAATCCGCGCCGCTCCGGATTAATTAACAATATGTGAAAAAAATACTCAGCGAAAATATATTTCATAATAAAAACAAATTTTTATTTCTATATTTGAAAAATAAATATGATATCTTTAAAACTCAAGATGCTAAAGTATCTTTTCAATAACCCTATATCTGCCATTCCAGAAGTCTGGAACCGCCATTTTGCCGTTCAAGACTTCAAGCATTGATCCCGCAAATAATTTGCCCAATTTCATATAGTACACTCTTTCAAATCTAAATATTCGCAAAATTTATCAGTCTAATCATAAACTCATCTGTCCAAAGCAGCACCGTATGCCAAAAAATTGGAGGTCATAAATTTTATTACCAACTCGACCATGTTTGTTGCTCTGATGTTTTTATTATTAAATTACCAAAACTCGCCGAGAATGCGCTTTATACTATAATATCACTTACCAGATTCCTCGTTGACTTTTACTATTTTTTTCTCCATCTTTCATACATCATTAATAATAGCCGAGCGCCCTTCGATCTTTAGTTGCCTAAATTTAGTCCTTTTTACATGAAAAAAATAAAATCACTAATTTCACTTAAAAATATATACTTTTAATTTAATTCTGCTTGACCACCATATTTTCTCTCTTGATGAAAGAAAGATTATTTCATACGTCATGGAGAGTTTTTTTTATTAAATCTGGTAACACAAAAAATAAAAACAAAATGACCTTGAAAAACCGATTAAACTTCAATACACCAAGGTTTTACATAAAGTACTTAAAAGAAAAGTCTACAATAATAAATAATTACATAAACAATTTTTTATTATTTAAAGCGTTTGTTTAAAACCTTTGATAAATTATTGCACACCCTTTATTTAAATATAAAGTAATTTTAATTCTTACTATTAAGTGCTATGGGAATAAGTTAACACATTTTCGTACCAAATAAATAAAAAGTATTAAATTACCTGAAATAAATAAAATAAATTTTTTTGTTATTATTTGAGATGGCGGTGGGGGGATACTAAAACAGAATGCGAATGATTTGGGATTTTAAATGCGCGTTACGATTTTCGTTTGTCTACTAGTAGTTGTTGTTCTTCTTACTTATATCTGAGTGCACTGTGTTCAGCTGTTATTTAGCAAAATATTTAAAAAAATACAATTGCCTGAAAGTTTTTTTATTTAATTTCTCATCACTAAGTCCTAACTTAGTAAGGGCTTCACTTCATTCACAAATAAAGTAAGCAGTCATTTTACTATCTTTCAATATCATCTTTCTTGATCTTTTCATTTTAGCTAGATAATTTTTATGGTTGTCCTCCCAGAAAAAAATGTTTGCAATTAAAAACTGTGTTCGTTTTCAGATGTTAATTAATTCTTTAATTGACTCTATTATAAATTTAATTGAAATACAAAGTACAACATTTTCTTATAAAATAATTAATTAAATTAACTTTACATATTTAATTTAAAAAAGCAAAAACGTCAAAATCGAATTAACAATTTTGTAGTTGAAAATGAATTTTTTTTTTTGTGCTGTCAACAGCTCAGTTGTCTACTTTAGCAGCTACTTACAGCCAACTTTTTTTTAATAGAATTGAATCAATTAAAATTCAATTCTGTTAAAGATGCATTTCGTAAGATTCGTGATATTTTCTGACAAAATAATCGTCTTTCTGAGACTGCTATTAAGAATTTGGTCGTTAAAATGTGCCACCAACAACGCGTGTTTGACCGGGTCGTTCAATTGAAAACATCGCAGCCGTGAGCCACAGTGTTATAGCAGATCCAAATTTGTTAATTCCCTAACGTTCCAACAACTAGGGTTATCTAAAACCATCACATGGGAATTTTGCGTAAAGATTTGGATTTGAAGCCTTAGAAATTGCAACTGGGACAGAAATTTAAGAAAACCGACTACTCACAACCCGCTGGTTTTTCTAAAAAAAATAATTTATTCAGACGAATCCCATTTTCACTTGTCAGGATATGTCAACAAGCCATATTTGCCGCATTTGGGCTACTGAAAATCCTAGATTATTGAGAAGCCTTTGCATGCTCAACGTGCCACTGTAGGATACGTGGTCTCGAGGCGTGATTTTGCAGTTTTATCGAAGATGAGGCTGGAAATTCGGTAACAATTAATGGATCACGCTAACGCTAGATGTTAACATCTCAAATTTTGCCAATTATTGATGACGTAAATATCACTGACATGTGGTTTCAACAGGACGGTGCCATATGTAACACAGCTAATAAAACTATCAAATTAGTGCAAATCAAGCTTCCAAAAATGAACTTTTAAATGACTAATATCCGAAATAAGCGGCAATATACTATTTGTTGTGCGATCTCAGTTGCAATCTGCTGTGTCACTTCACTTTCCCCTGCTACTGAGCCTACAGTTGGTAATATAATTCGGGCAACAGCTTAATCATCACTACTTCGTTTACTTTATTTTACGAATAATAACAATCGTATTTTAGAATGAAAATTAAGGCTTTTTGATTTAAAGAAATCGAGTTAGCAGACTTCCCCTTAAAAAAAGTTGTTTAGATTTGTTGCTTGTTGAGTGTTACGATAAAAACAAAATTTTACATGCTATAGTCAGAGAAAATCAAGTTTTAAACTTTTTATTTTAAAAAATTCGTTTTTTTTTTTGTCTAATCCAATTTTTATAAATTTTGAATATTTTTATACAATTATAAATACATAAACATATATGTAAGGCATAAAATTATTTTTTGTATTTAACAACGTGTTTGTAATTTAAAATTTCGGATCATTTCCCAGCAAATTTTTAAAATTGAATTATTGCGATTTCAAGTTTGTAAAAAAAGCCTCAAACGAAATTTCATCTCATATCTTTACTCGATTTAAAAACAGGCATTAAGAAATCGCTGATTTATTTTAAAAATATTTCCAGACCCACTGTGCTCCCTAAATCTTCAATAAATACTTTAATTTATTATACATGGAAAATAAATTTAAGTTTTGTAAATATTATAAATTTCTGATATAATTACAATTGAATGCGATAATTGACATCTTATTAAAAAAAACGACTTCTAAACAGATTTCATCTGTCATAAAAAATTATAACGTAAAAAAATTCCAAATTACAACTATTGGGATACTCTTATATTCCATCTCCAAACTTTATGCTAGCTCCACAGTTTGGCAAGATACATTAAATTACAGCAACTATAGGGGCACCCTTTAATTTCTAAATTTAAATTACAAACTTGTTGATAAAGTAGACTTAGCAAGGTCTGTCTGTAACGGTTCAAAAATTCATGAAATTACATCGACTATTGGGTCACCCTCTTGCTTTCAAATCCAAATTTTATACTTGTTGTAATAGCGGAGTTAGCAATCCTTGCAAATTTTAAACGTCAAATTAAATTAAATATTGGGTCACCCTTTAATTTATAATTTTAAATACTAAAACTGGTTGCGATAAAGGTTATTGCGATCGGCATTCTGTCCAATTTGCAAGCGTTTGTCTATAACGGTTCAAAAGATAGTCTCATATAAGTCAATTTACGTCACCTATGAGGGCACCCTTTAATTACTAGATTAATGTTCCTATTACTTTTTGTTATCTAGAGCTATAGTCATATTAAATTTCAAGGAAGTGCTCTTTACAGTTCATAATACACCTAAAAATATGTATGTTGCATGGGAACACTCTTTAATTTTCAGGATTATAAAATGTTTTTTAAAACGGACCAATATTTGTAAAGGGCGGTTTACATTATACTACAAGTAATACCACATGTCAAATTTTTGTTCAGAAGAGTACAAAAAGTATCGTCTAAACATAATATGTAATAAAACTGTCCGACATTGAGAGAAAATACGGATTTAAATTTGATAGTCGAACGGCTACTTTATTAGATCAGGGTTGCATTTTCATATTACTGCTCACTTTTTAAAGGTAAAACTCGTCAAAATAGCACAAAAATCGCTGAATATAGTGCAAAATTGAGTTGGCATCACAAAAATGTTTTTCTCGTAAAATAATTTATTTTCGAAAATTATAAAAGAAGAAATAAAATAAACAAATTAGAACTTTTTCTTCAAACGCTATAAAACAAAAACAGCTGCTTCAATTTTACTTCATTTTATTCAACACCAATATTATTAAAATCATATTATTTTTAATCTCTTTTTTTTCATACGCATAGATTTTCATTTTATTTTCTTTTAGATTTTACGTACGTAAAGTCTCACCGTCTAAGCTGCTTTAAGCTGCCTTAAGCATAATCTAACAAATTACAAAAAATTTTCAAAATTAATTCAGAAATGACTGCAGGCAAAAACATTAAAAAACGCAACACTCAGAGCAATTGATAACTTTCTTAATATGAAGTGGGTTAAAAGTAAGTTGCTTTGATTTAAGAGTAGTGTGTTTTTATGATTTAGAAATCAATATCAAGAAATGAAACCATTCGGTGCTGTGGTGAAATATTTTATCTATATCTTTTTGTAGAGATTTGATTCCTGCTGCTTTGTTTTTTCTCAACGCAAACTGGGGCGGATTTAAAATATTTTGGAAATAAATCTTTCATTTGTTAGCAGTTTATCTAATCATATAAAATTATATGTTTGGGCTTAAGTTTCGATGCGGTAGTCTCCTTTCAGAAGCCAGATTTAAAACAATAAAAAAAAGTATTTCTTTAAGCTCCCTTTAAACGCATGAGCTTTCTAAATTGACACGCTATGGGTTGATAGTTTTCTAAAAGGATCTTGTGAAAAAAAATTTAAAACAAAAATATTAGTGTCGCTAGCTTCTTTTCACTCTGATCAGCTTTATATGAAACTGTTAATCTTAACCGTTTTATTTAAAATCCTAAGCCTAATATTGACTTTGTGGTCAAAATTCATCTTCTTTTTTTTAGATTCAGGTTTTCATGTGTGATTTGTTATTTTAAACGATGAACTTGATATACTTAATACTTACAAAAGTTTAAGTTTAAAATTTAAAACATTTTAAAAGAAATAAAAATATTTTAATATAATCTGATATTTCTCATGAAATTTAATTTCAAACAAATGAAATTGACTTTTTGCAAGTTCTATTATTTAAAATGAAAACAAAGTTGCTTCCTTTCTAAGTATTTTCACATTTATGTTTGTTTGTTTTTTTTTCAGATGAAAACACCTGCGATACAAAATGATTTCAGTTATTACAGACGTATCGTCAGTCGACAACGTATTGATGCTACAAATAATATGTTGGTACCAACTGAATTGGCAAATCGTATGTCACTGTTTTATGCTCATGCCACTCCCATGTTAAAAGTCTTAAGTGAAGCTACCTCGAAATTTGTACACGATAATGCTGATGATGTTGAAAACACAACAGAAACACTAGGAACAATGGCTAAAGTGTGTCTGAGAATGTTAGAAAATCCGTAAGTTTAATATTATTTTTTAATGAAAATGTGGTGTATTGTTGACCTTTTAATTTTTGATAATTGATTTAAATTCTTTGTTCGGCTTACGGTCGTTTTTGGGTAATTAAAACACTTTGTTAATTTTATTTAATTTTTATTCCCAATATTTCGAATAGCTTCGCTATTCATCTTCAGGAGAAACTGTCAAAAATATAAAACAATACAAAAAACATTGTTACAATTGAAGCAAAGCCGCGAATAACGTTGTAAAATACAAATTTTGCAAAACCTGTTTTTTTGCAGATTACCGTTAATTTTACTCTCTTACATTTGTTCCAACAACAAAACATTAAAATTATGCATTTTATCACCGTCAAAACGCAATTACAATGAGTCAGTCAGTGGAGATAATCAAACCATTTAAATACGTTTTTTTGCTCTCCTGAAAAATTATTATTTTGTCATTTGCAACGTTATTCGCGGCGATCCTTCTATTAAAAAAAAAAAATAAGCGAAAACAAATATTTACATTTTAAAATTAAACACCATATTCATAGTTATAGACTAAAGTCGACTCTTGCTAAAGTATACTCTAAAATAAAAGGCTCTTATTATCTTTTTTGCTTTCATAGTCAAGAATAAAGTATACTTTAAGTTTAGCCACCTTCCACTGGGTGTCAACTGTAATTTGATAAATGTTTTCATACAATGTCTAAACAAACATTAGAAAAAAGTAACCTTGCTTTTATTTTGTTCACTTTTTATAAAAATCAGATATAGAGTATTGTGTTCCTAAACCAAATAAAATAATTTCGGAAAAATGAGTTAAAAACAGCTTTAGGTAGTTTTAAAATTTAGAATTGACTTTCTCGCCAAAAGTATATTATAAATTGTCTATGAATGAGTTAGAGTCGATTCTAAAGTAAAGCCGACTTTAGCTCCCTTAAAGTATACTTTATTTTAACTATGAATATGGGCCAATTAAATTAAACTATCAATGTTTGAAAACGCGCGTATATATTGTGCAGTAAACACTTATCCACTGACAGCTAGGTTGATTTTTTTTTTTGTTTACTAACAATATTTCTGTAAATTTGAGCGCATTTTTCGATGTCTTGCTTGTAATTTAATCTCTTATTTGATGGAACGTCAATTATATGTAACATTTCTAAAGTAAATCTTCTACAATAGTTCTTCTCTTCTTTTAATATTCTCACATCGTCAAAGTTCGGTATATGATTTTTCGTTGCACAGTGGGCAGCAAGTGCTGTTTTTTGCTCCACCAGTTTGCGTATAGCTTTTAAGTCAGATTTATCTGATGCGAGTCTAGTTTTTAGTTTTGTTTTAGTTGTCCCAACATAAATCATATCACACTTACTGGATTCGTTTCCGTTACAATTTATACTATACACAACGTTACTTTCGTCTCCTTTGTCAATTTTCGATTTCATATTACTAAACAATCGTTGTATTGAGTTACTCGTCCTGAAGGCTAATTGGTACTTTCCCGTTGTGTCACAACACACTTTCAACAGTTTGTAATATATATAGATAAAATTATGTTAGCAGAACCTTCCAAAAGAACTACGCGTAAAAGAAATAAATCTTAACTTTTTGCAGATATCTGTTTATTTGAAAATTTTAATTACTTGTCAATTTCAAGTGAAACAGGTGCTATGTCCCCATACTAACTCATTTTTCCTGAGAATGGTAAAACACATATAATTCACAAAATTTTTGTGATAAGAATGATATTTTAAAATTAAGCGCTTTCGTACTTTAAGGTGTTTATTTAGTGTACAAAGACAAGGAGTGACGTTTATTGATGGTAATGCTCTAAAACCATTTGATCATTAGTCAATGATAATGACTTTGTTTTTCTATTAATTACCCAGCAAAACATTTTAGAACAGGTAATCGAGTGTGGAATTAATCATTTTTGACGAAAGGACTTCCCAAATAGATTACCAACCTCATGATTTTAACAAGGCATGAGACTTTTATAATCAATTTCTGGGAACCGAGATCATTGATTATTGCAGCAAATAATGATGATCATTAGTATTCTCTTTTCACTTAACGAACTAGTTCAATTATTACATCCTTTTTTTGCGAACTAATTTAATACATTTTGTAAGCAAGTAACAAAATATGACAATCACAGAAGTAAGTCATTATATGGCAGGTACATTTTAAGGTAACGTCTAATTGTTTGCTAGGCATCATTGAAACCTTTTTATTAACAAGCACTACCATAAGTGAAAATAAATGTAATGCTAAAAAATCATCAGCATTTTTTATATTTGATTGCTTAGCCAAGCTGGATTCACCCATGATGTCCGAAAAAAAATGTTGTGCGCACAAAAGTTATTTTTGTGAGAATTTTCTGAAACACTATTCACCCATTTCGAACATTTTGTCTGGACAATCAATGCTGCCATACGTAAACAATGGTTTTGTAATGTGGCAGTGTTACAGCTGATTTTATGTTGTTGTTTTTTTTCAATGTGCAAAAATTGCAATTGTTAAATTTTGTTTTTTTAAAATGAATGAAAAAAGAAAATTACTTGTGCTATTAGCCCTTGAAATGCATAAAACGTTGCTATTAGCAAAGTATAAATATTTAAAGAAAACTAAAAAAAAGTCGCAGTGAAACGAATTTTAAAGGAAAGCAGATCTGTGCCACTTCTCCCACCATTATTGCGTAAAGCTGCTTTGTGTTGCCTACGTTATTTTTTCCAAAGATTTTGACGTTCTTTTTCTGAAAACAAGCAAAATTGATGAAAAATGTCGATTTCTAAACAAAAATGTTCTTACGATTTATTGCAATAGAGTTCGCTATTTGTGTCTAAATAATTTGTTTTTTGTGGTTATTTTTGTATGAGATGTTGTTCATATCATACAAACACTCCCTTCCAGGCTTCTTCATTTTCTCGATAAGCTTTTAAGCAATTGAACTATTATTTTCCATTTTGCATACACTTTGAATTGCAATATGAAACAAAATGGTGCAAATTTTCTGTAAATGGGCAACTCAATTTAGCTTTGAGATGACGAATTCTAACTTATTGACAACTCAGTTCAAGTTTGTCTGGACAAAAAATAAAATTAAATCAATTCGAGCTGAGAGCTGCTCGCACAAAATATTTTCTCTCACTCTCTTAAAGAGAGCATCATTTGTGAATCCAGCTTTAATCACAGTTTTTTAAGTGCATTACTTTCTTTATTCAAACATTATTAAATTGATATAGTAACGTTATCCAGAGAAAAGCGCTTAAGGTAAATGTGTTTAGGGTTTTTATACAGCAATTTATCGAAATGGTCATAATTCTTTCATCAATATACTGTTGGATGTAATTGAAAAAATACCAAACGTGTTGAGCCACATTAGATATGGAACCAATTCTGATCGCCTAAAAGAGATAATACACGACCAGATACTGTCTCAGGTAGTAGTTGACTTGAACCCACAGCCATTCATTTATTGTTATAACGAGAAGGCTCTGATAATTTTTTCATTTTTCATTTAATTTTTTTTGCGATTTTCTGCTGTATATAATTGTGATGTTTTTATAGACTAACGGAGCCATTAAGGTGAAAATGAATTTTGTCGCTGCAGGGGATTTTGGTCGATAACCCAGGCTTCAGTTGCCGATGTTTTATAATCTATTCAATGGATGTTCTTTGATGTACAAGGTGTTCGGTTTTAAGTTATTGCGTCAAATGCATTTTAAACAATGCCGCACATATCCTTAGGATGGACATGCTGTAGACAGTTTCCTAGAATATGTATTCGTGTGCGTGAGTTTACTAGACTTTTACCAATACACCCAATGTATTGATTTAATAAAAACTACTTGTAATAAAATCGCTAAAAAAAACTCCAATTAATCTGATTTCTTAAATTGTTGTCTTAAAAGTTTAAAAAAATTAGTCAATATTCAGAACTTACAACAGCTATAGCAGACAAGCGCTTAAATGTGAGTTTAAAATTTTTTGTTTGGAAATTATTTTTTATATAAACGACGAATACATTATTTAATTAACTCTCGATGGCCACTTTGCAGTACCAGTGAAATTGCATCAAGCATAAATTAATACTGATTACGGACAATAGACTATTTATTCTGCTGAACCGATGCTAACAAAGTTTTAAACATAGAATGATTTTTATCTAGAAACTGAAGTCTGCAGTTTGTATCTTTTTTTTTTAACTCGATTTCAAAGGGAAAAATGACCGATTTGTTCCGCTGAATAAAATTGGGTAAAATTGAAAGATTCTTATTGAGAAGGTATAACATGCTTTATCAGTTATTAAAACGCAGAGCCAGAGGCATGGAAAAGGGAAAACGGCATTTATTTGAGCGGCTCGATAATAATTTAATTCTATGTATAACTTCATCTAAAAGACGCAGTAGCGCATGTTGTTTGTGTATATCGTACTCGGTAGGGCGGAGAGGAAAAAGCAACGGACTAGTTTTTCGAATGAACAAATATAGATGAGGAGTCAATAATAGTTTTGATTATTGGAACTAAATTAAAATAATTTTTTTCGCTGGATTCGCTTTTCTTAGTTTAGGCATTACTTATATTTAGAAAACAAATTTTAACAAGTTGGTAATGATTCATTTAATTTTAATATTACCTTCTTACTTTCAATATGGAAGTTATTTTTATAGGAAAAGAGTACTTACTTGGTTTATTAACGGGTCAGTTTATAATTTTTACCAATTTGAAACACAAAAAGTTTGTCATTCCGTTTGTAATTTCTACAATATCCATTTACGACCTCAAAAGCATATATATATTTTGAGTTCTTTTGCATAGCGAAGACGATTGAAAGATGTCCATCTGTACGTCCTTGTTCGGGTTAATATCAATTTCGTCCATCCGTGTTCGAGTTGATATCAATTTTGCCAAGGCACTAGATGACCAATCAGACAGTGTCGATAATTTTGCTACTTAAAATCAGCAAGATCGGTTCATGTCCTTCGAGGCAGCGGGCAAAACACCACGCCTGCCTCTAAATTTTACATATAATTACAACAAATCTAGTTTAGTAACTCCAATCCAAAATCCAAATATATGGGGCGATAGAGAATTAAAAAAAGAGAAAAAAGTGGCGCTCGCCCATATTTTTTTAATCATTAGCCTCTGATCTTTTCATAGAAAAGTAAGATTGTGTCACACTTGGAATTTTTTTATTACAATTAAAATTTCATTGGTATTGTTTGAAATAATGACAGTAAAAGAAATTTAGCTACCATTTAATGCTAATGATAATATCCTAATTATAATTGGTTTTACTAATGGTAGTAAAATTTTAATGAAATCGTCTAATTACCAATTACAGTTGAATCGAAAATAATTGTTTTTATGAAACACAATTGTTTGGTCGCAGGAACTCAAAAAATCTATGCATAAAATGTCTTTAGATAATTCAATATTTAAAAAATTGGTAAATTTTATCAACTTTAAGTGCGATAAGTTTTAAACCTAATGCCTGAGATCTAAAGTCACCTAACACTACACCTAGTAGAACTTATTAATGGCACGAAAACACAAATATTTTCCTATAGTGTCTCATGTTTCCTGAGAAAGTTAAAAAATGTATATATATATCTAACAAAATTTTTGTGATCAAAATGCCATTGTAAAGTAATGCTCTTCTATACTTAATAAAAGAAAAAACAGACATTAATTAATGATAATGATTTGAAACCATTGAATCATTAGTCAATGGTAATGGTTTTGTTTTTTAAGTAATTATCAATAAAACTTTTTCATTAAAAAGCATAAATGATAATGGTAAAAAATCATTAGCATTATTTATCACATAATACTAATGTCCATTTAATTAATTACTCCCATGTATGGATTGTGCACCATATTTTTAAAGATATCAATATGTGTATCTTTTTAAAGCTTTTAAAGAAATCTGTAAGGAACTACTAACATTTTTTTAAATGCTTAACATATTAAGAGACGATAACATTTTTATGTAAAATTATAGATAGAACTCAATTTTTTTTTTTTAATTTTCTGCCACCCGATTATTTATTTATTTTTTTTTTTTTTTTTTTTTTATTGGAGTTACCTTACTAAACTAGATATACATACATATATGGTGAAGGGTATATAAGATTCGACATAGCCGAATATAACACTCTTACTTATTTTAAATTCTTGTTTTTTACGTTTATAAAATTATTTTTATAAATATTTAACAGAGAGTATATTTCTTTAATTCCAGTAAACTTCTACAACAAATCGAACGCGAAGAAACCCACCTGCTTGTTTTAAGAGTTATGGTTGGTTTAGTTATTTTATATGATCATGTTCATCCAGTGGGGGCGTTCGCACGAGGAGCTCACGTCGATGTCAAAGGATGTGTACGACTACTGCAAGCTCAGCCAGCCATAAAAGCAGAACCACTGCTAAATGCTCTACGATATACAACAAAGCATTTAAATGAAGAAAATACGCCAAAAAATATACGAAATTTATTGGCAGCATAATACACACAGACGTGTTGTTTTTTAAAGCAAAAATGTGTAGTGTGTTGTTGTTAGCATTTTATAAACTGAAAGAAAAACACCGTTTATTTTAATGTATTAAATTTTTTTTATATATATTTTGTTTTATTTTAAAATGTTTTTTTAGTATTTTATTTAAGCTTTACTTTTATTATCTTTAAACTAAATTCAAACTAATAATTTTATAAATCACCAGCAATATACATACTTATATATATATAAATACTTTATAGTGTTTTGCTTATACGTACATACAGTCAATAGTTTGTTTGTAATAAAAAAAATAAAACTTAAAAACTTTATTTTCGGCCATTGAAAGGCTTTTGTTTAGTAGCTCATTTCGATTTCAAAATTTAATAAACACTATTTATATTAAACCAACACTATTTATATTAAACAAATTAATTAAAATCCACAATATTTCATTTTGTATTTTCCTAAGAGTTTGGGAAACCTTAATATATTTTAATTGCATCAAAAACAAATATTTATATCAAGCGATTCATCAATTATAAGTTATAAGTTTTCAATTTTGAATTTATTTTCAAGTAATTTTCAAACCAATGTCGTTTTAAGTATGTGTTAGATTACAAAATCTCAACTTTGGATAACTCAAGTTGTATAAAACAAAAGTATTTTTAATTATTTTATTACAAACATTTTCAGTCCTCATGAGTAATAAAGTTAATTATTGTAATACATTTTTTTAATTATCCTAGATAAAAGTCAAAGTTTTAATATAAAAAACTTAAACACTGATTCCAAATAAACCCCTTCATATATATTTGTAAATACATTTAAATAATCTTATCTGCAACAGCTGATTATTTATTATGCACAAGGTTTCTTGCAAGGCAGATTTATTTTACTAGCTAGTGTCGTCCGCGCAACTGGTTTGTAGTTGGAAATGTCAAAAGTTTTTGTATTTTCCTTTGTTTGTTTACGAATTTCAAAGAACACTAACAACAAGCATTTACGAGACGAAGCAAGCATGTGTATTGAGATCAATTATCTATTATTTCTCTTTGTGTTTTTGAGGTTTCCAACGCACAAAACAACAATAAAAAGGCACGTTGTTTTTGACAATGTTGTACTTGTTGTATTACCGCTACTACCTATTAAAATGAATATGCTTTGGTTTCTTGGTTTTTAATGTCAACTTGGTTTTTAAAGTCAACTTCATATAAACAATTGTCTTAATTGTGAACAAAAATAAAAAATGTGCTCCAGTTTTTGCGGCCATTCCTTTATTATGTGCTGAAAAAGACCAGTGAACATATTATATGACCTGTAGAAAAAAAAAAGAACTGACAAAAAACTTCCTACGTAACTGGTATCTAAGTGTTAGAAACCAGTTTGAGTTCAAAAACTTTTAATAAACCAGATCTTTTACTGTAACAAGGTGTTCTTGAAAGAAAAATGAGTTCAAAGTTAACAAGAAACTTGTGTTTTTAATGGAAATACTTGGTCTGAGCATCTGTAAAGATTTCTAATAAAACGTCTTGTGCTCTGAACTTTTCTAATTTTTACCTAATTTATGCTTATCATAACCCAATTTCAACAAAAAATATCTCTTTTTCACAGAAAGTAGTATCAAAACCTCAATTAGATAACAACCTCCTGAACAATTTTGAAGCTTGGATGGATGTCTTTGAAAATCCTTTTTTAAAAATATGACATTTTCAATTAAAAGCTTTTGGTCGTTATGTCATATTATTCACCACTTTTTTGACTTGTGTGCAACTTTTAAGTTAAATGGCGGGTGGTAACCTTACGCATGCATTTTAACCAAATTAAGTAAAATATTACTTAAACGAAAGGAAATGGTTTAAAAGCAAACTTTTGTTCTAGCAGTTTGTATAATTTTCATTTATATGGGCGCAGAAGGCGAAAAATCCTTTGATGCAAATTTGCATCATTGCGCATTTAGCTCAAAGTACTTACCATAAAAAAACAATACACACTATAACATTGTAATAAAAAAAGAGTGTAACTTATTTAAAACTCAAAACTATTTATAAACTTGTTGAACTTAATAAATTTTAAGGTCAGAAAAACACACTGTTTCCTCTATGAACAACAAACGAATGAGCAGGCACTTCAAAATTGCACAACAATTCAATGCTGCTATAACGGTACTTCAAAAGCAGAGAAAACGACGTCTATTAAATGGAGACAACATATAACGAACATTTACATAAAACTGTTTTCAAATTTTGAAGCTACAGAGAGATATTCGGTATGATTCAAATTTGCATCACGGCGCACTAGAGGGTTAAAACAAATTTTGGAACTATACAGTACAGTTTTTTTTATAGATTTGTAATAAGGTATCGTTAAAATTGCCAAACTCTTCTTTTGAAGTTACAAAAAATAAAACTCCAATAACAGCCCGTTTAAAGCTATTTTATAGAAATAACTCCTAAAACAGTGATTTTCACACACATTTGGAAGGTGTGCTGATCGCTTGGAATACATAAAAAGGACATAAGACTTTCAAACGATTACAAACTATGTTTATAACAACTAAGCGCCAAAGTTTTAACAACCACATTTGTGTAAAACTTGTGATGCGATTTCCAATCGCCTTATTCAAGTGAGCTGATTTATTTAGATATAACTGGTCCTTAATAAAAATTAATTATTACTCAAATTAAATTACACTAGTTGCCTTAAAAAAAACTAATATAACTTTCATGCAATTCTCTTTTAAAAAGTCCCTATCAGAATAGTGACACTAATTAGGTCGGTCATTTGACAATCATTGGTGATTGATACACCAATTACAAATGCAAATTTTGCCTTATCTTCTGAACAGATTTAAAAACAACATTTTTTATAACCTGTATTTTGGAACTTTGCTAAACAAGAATGTATGTATAAACACAAGCCAAGACTAAGAGTTACTCTACAAAAAAAATCATTCCAATTTAATATCAGCGGCCAGCGACGCCCGAATACAAATTTTACCTTAATTTTAAAGATTTGTTATTCAAAATAATGATTTTAAGATCTTTTTTCCTAAAACTAAAGATTTTTTTATTTAGTTGCTTGACACCTGTAACTTCTTGTTAAAATTTATAAAACAAAAAATTTTTATCACTACCGCTAATGAATAAATATTTAAAAAATTATGACGATCAAAATTTTACGCTACTGACTTAAATTAATTAATTAATAATTGTGTTGCCTTTAACATGGAGACAACATATAACGAACATTTACATAAAACTGTTTTCAAATTTTGAAGCTACAGAGAGATATTCGGTATGATTCAAATTTGCATCACGGCGCACTAGAGGGTTAAAACAAATTTTGGAACTATACAGTACAGTTTTTTTTATAGATTTGTAATAAGGTATCGTTAAAATTGCCAAACTCTTCTTTTGAAGTTACAAAAAATAAAACTCCAATAACAGCCCGTTTAAAGCTATTTTATAGAAATAACTCCTAAAACAGTGATTTTCACACACATTTGGAAGGTGTGCTGATCGCTTGGAATACATAAAAAGGACATAAGACTTTCAAACGATTACAAACTATGTTTATAACAACTAAGCGCCAAAGTTTTAACAACCACATTTGTGTAAAACTTGTGATGCGATTTCCAATCGCCTTATTCAAGTGAGCTGATTTATTTAGATATAACTGGTCCTTAATAAAAATTAATTATTACTCAAATTAAATTACACTAGTTGCCTTAAAAAAAACTAATATAACTTTCATGCAATTCTCTTTTAAAAAGTCCCTATCAGAATAGTGACACTAATTAGGTCGGTCATTTGACAATCATTGGTGATTGATACACCAATTACAAATGCAAATTTTGCCTTATCTTCTGAACAGATTTAAAAACAACATTTTTTATAACCTGTATTTTGGAACTTTGCTAAACAAGAATGTATGTATAAACACAAGCCAAGACTAAGAGTTACTCTACAAAAAAAATCATTCCAATTTAATATCAGCGGCCAGCGACGCCCGAATACAAATTTTACCTTAATTTTAAAGATTTGTTATTCAAAATAATGATTTTAAGATCTTTTTTCCTAAAACTAAAGATTTTTTTATTTAGTTGCTTGACACCTGTAACTTCTTGTTAAAATTTATAAAACAAAAAATTTTTATCACTACCGCTAATGAATAAATATTTAAAAAATTATGACGATCAAAATTTTACGCTACTGACTTAAATTAATTAATTAATAATTGTGTTGCCTTTAACATGAAGTTCTGTAAACAAATAACAAAACGATTTGACTTTAACGGCGCAACCTTAAAAAAGGCTTTCTTATTGACCCGCATAGCGTTATTTTCAAAAAAGTTTCTTCGCCAGCAGGCCCAATAAAACTTTTTCCAAATTTAATTAAAGACAGTGAGACACAAAATTTAGATGACGAATTTAGGGAAGACTTTAATAAATATTTTAAAAATTTTTAAAATGTTTTAGTGGAAGAGAGCACACCAAAATCTCAAAAGTTGAGTCAATGTCGAAGTTTGCATTAAATTTAATATGTCTCTCTTGTTCATCTGCAAACGTTGTACTGATATTTTCAAAAGTAAACTTAAATAAGTACAACGAAATATAGAAATAGATTAGCCAACACCAAATTAGAGGGTATTTTATATACTCAGGATATTTAAATATTGATAGAAATATTTTGAAAAATTTGAAACCTTCACGGTATTATAATTAGAAATGTGTGAAATATTTTTAATTGCCAGCAGTGATATAACGATAAAGCCGTTCAGTAAAAAATTGTTGCAAACGTGTGCATAATTGTTCATGCATTAAGCCTGGTACTCTGTTCAAATTTGTGAAAATTGTTGAGAAACATTGATTATTTCATGTGAAAAATTTGACATTTAAAATGTGGTGTCTATCTCGCGATTTAGAAGAATTAAACGTTTTCTTTGTTTTCACGTGTACTACATTGTTGTTTTAAAAATGTAATCGAAATACATATGATCAGCTGCTGTTTCAAAAATTTCGCACGAAACAATGCCTACTTGCTTTATTTCACAGCTTGGATAAAATGTTGCCAGAAACATTTCATATGTTTTTTCACAGTAAAAACAGAGTACTGCTTCTGCAACATTTTTTCATGACTTTTTCATACAAATTTTTTATATATGTGATTTGACAGCATTCCGCATGAAAAACTGAACAGAGTACCAGGCTTTACTTTTTACTACTCATTTCTCGCTAAATTCAAATAAAATATGCTTTTATTCTGCCAGTTGGTATTGTCAACTAGCTTTCTTTTCTCTGGATTTCTAAGGCGCAATTGACTTACTTGATATAATGTTTGTTTTAACCAAAACTTGTGATCCATACGAAAAACAAATTTGGCGGCTTACAAACTATTTGAGTTTATAATTGCTTCCGTTTTAGAATATGGCTGACATTTATCTACCCTCTTATTTCCATATTAAAAATGCAGGTGGCATCTATTATAGTCAACTTTAGTTCATTGACAAATGCATGTGTCTCTATAAAAAAAAAAAACTACTTCAAAGGAAGTCTATATCAGGTAAAATATTTTGAATTGTTGCATAACTTTATTCAATAGATTAACATTTCCCCACATGTCTCCTCAATATAAAAAGCTGAAAATTATAAAATAAGATCAACCCATGAGGCCAGCCAGGAATTCATTTGATTTAATTTTCGTACATATCTTCTCTATTAAGAAACATTTTCTACCCTCAGATAATTTAACATAATAAAATAAAAAATAACATTATTTAATAATAAATTTTTGTCTGTTAATTAATAAAATAGGAGCAACATTTTAACAGTTATTGTATAAATAATTAATTATTGTTACATTTAATATACATTTATGTACTTTGTAATTATGCATGTTAAATCTTAATTTTTAATTACATTATTTTTTTTTCAATTGTATTAACGCTTTGCTGGTGTCAATTACATAGATGAACTACTACAATTTGCATTTAGATAATGAAACAATAATGAGTCCATATCCTTTTATAATATAATAATTCTCTAAATAATTAAATAAAATAAAAATAAATAAAATCTAGATAAATATAAAATATAATAAATATTTAATTTGTTTTTATAAATATTAAACAAAAAACTATACAATATTTTTTTTCTTATTTTCTTTTTGGCCGAATGATTGTTTAATTATAAAAATAAAAAACTTTTGAAGTTATAATTGAAAGTTTCCTTAGAGGAAAATTAAAATTATAGCATCCAAGTTGGTTTGAAAATAATGCGATTTAAATATAATAAATTTTAGTAAATAATTGATAAATGAAATTTAATTAATATAAAAAATAAAAAATACAATAATACAATATAAATGGCGTATTCAGTTGTATTTGATTAAAAGTGTTTTTTTATTAAAAAAAAAGGTTTTTAATTTTAAAGGACTTAAAATTCTTAGGGTCATAATTACAACTTGCCGTTAGCCAGTGGTAATAATGGCTCTTATTGTTCAAAATAAATATATCATAAATGTTGCCCCTTAAATCTTAAGTACTTTCTCGATGTGGAGCATTGATGTTTACCCCTAAAATCATTTTGATAGCTAAAGTCACACAAAATTTAATGCTCTTTTGTTTAGTGGTCGAGAGCATATTTGGGGGGGAATAATTTAAGGTGCATTGAGCAAAACTTAATGATGGTATACGAAAAGTTTTTCATACGTTTTCAAAAGGCAATTATATATTACAAGAAAAAATTTTTTTAGAGAACTTTAAGGGATGGTTGTTTAAAGTGGAAAGAAAACAGAGAAGCCCGAAAACCAAAAAATTAGTAATGACGGACAGTATCAAGCTTAATATGTTCAAACATTATTTTTTAATTTAGTTGTGTTATGGTTTCTGCAGAATTTTTAAAAAATATGTTTGATAAATATAATTTTTGTAGTTAAATTTTTACATTTTGATATTCGTTTTATCATTCTTCTTCTTTATACTAGCAGTGCCACGGACTTTCTCTGCGTGTCATTTCTAATTTTCTTAGATAAATGTGTTTTTAAATATTTATCGCAGAGTTCTGTAAACAATATTAAATATTTTCAATTTACAAATACGACATTTACACTATGCAATTTTTCATGTAATTTTTGTTTGTTTGTGAAGCAGGAGGAATGAACAATATGGTATTGCTTGAGTTTTGAGGGGATGTTAATGTTGATAATGTTTACTTTTAGATAACGCATAACGCTGTAACTTTTATAGACAATTGAGAGAAAAATGCCTCAAAAAATTGCATGGTGTAAATCTGGACAAAAATAAAATGTGCTGACAACTGTTTTAAAACCATTATACCAGTAAAATTGGGAGCTTTCTCTTACAATAGAAAAGTATTTGAACAAAGGTTCTAAGGGACCTCCAACAAAATTCTATTCAAATCTATCCAGCTGTTTTTGCGTGATGCGAAGACATACAGACAAAAAGTTCAAAAATAGGGTTTTTGTATTCCATATCGATTACTATCTACACCAACACCAAAATTTTCAAAAAATACTTTATGTACAGAAATTACCCCTTTACTGTTTTATTATATGTTTAGATAGAGTTTTTTCCCCAGTTTTCTATAATAATTACTTTTTTAATAATAATATAAAAAACGAATAGTTTTTCTTTATGCTGGAAACACAAATTCGCAGAGTTGCGCACAATTAGGACAAAAAAGTTACGGCTGTTATGATCAACAAAATTGTTTACTGTCTATGACAAAAAATGAGGCAAAAAATTTTGAGTTTTGTGAAAATTATTAAAATAATCAATATCATGTACACTTTTGTCCATATTTAAATTTGTTTTGTTTTTAATATGACAGCTGATAGTGTTATCATAGAACAAAATTCAAAAAAATAAAATAGTTATACAAAAAAATTAAACATTAAGAAAAAGCCATTTATTAGAAGGCAATTTTATGGAAAATAATTGTGGATGTTTAACTTAATGATGTATATTAAGAAATAAAAAATAATTAAGGCAAAAATAACTTTATTTACTTATATATTTAAAACTAAAAAGAGAAAAGACAACCCTGTACTAGTTTGTTCGTCGTTCGTTGGCGTAAGAAATAGAAATAAATCTAACGGAGAGTTCGTCACGCACGTCGATGGCGTTGTTGTATTAATTTTCATATGCACCAATGTGTTTTATTTCTGACAGCGAATATTGGCAACGAAAAATTCGTCGTTCGTCCGAATTGTATTCCCAGCATTATTCAACTCTTCTCCCTGTGCCTCTTTATTGTTCTCACCAATACAACTAAATTTTTATTGTTTACACTTTAAAGTATTAGATTTAAACAAATCGAAGTTTAAGATAAAGTGAAAGCTTTCAAGGACCACCATTAGCAAAAGATCTTGTTTGGTGTGGTGGCTATATGTATATAGTAAGAACTTTTAATAAGAGAAGTTTGTTTAAAATAAAAACCTTTTTATAAAAAAAAGCACGTAAACAAATAATGAAATTTTTAGAAAATAAAAAAAATTATCGCAACAATTTTAAACAATATTCACTTCTTTTTATACAACTAAAAGTCATCCAACCATAAAAAAAAACTTTACCGTGGCTTATTACAAAAAACAACATCATAAACATTTAGACCTTGTTAGTTTCTTAAAACAATTCAAGGTATTTTTTAAATACGAATAAATAAATAATCAAGTGCTTTTACTTTTATACTCTATATTTAATCAAGGATTATAGTTTTTCTTTAACGAATGAGTTAAATCAAAATTTCTATATAAATATATTTAAATTAATATGTATATTAAAACCCAACAAAATGCATTTATTAAAAAAATAATAAAATTATATTAGTTAAAAATATTGTGTGCCCAAAAAGGAAAACTTTTAGATCTTATTGTATGTATACGCATATTTTCTTTTTATTATTGTTTAGCAAGTTAATTTATGCAGTTATAATTCTTACAAAGTTTTGTAGTTTTTAAAGTTTTGTTTCGAAAAAAAACTACTTTTTATTATTGTCTTAAACTAAATAAAAATTATTAAATAATGTTTGTACCAAAAATTTTAAGAACAAAAAACTGAAAACTTAAAATATTTAGAAGTAAATCATTTATTTGTAAAACGAAATTAAAGAAAACAAAAATTCAAATAAAATCTATTAGTAAAAAAACGCAAAAAACTATTTTATTTTTATTTAGAGACTGGATTCAGGGCTTTTCTATGCACTGTATATTATGTTTTAGCTTTGTTTACAATGGCGCTCCACTGCGAACAAATGAGAAATCTCAGAAGAGTGGCCACATATCCCTAAATTAAAGGTTTTTATCCTCGAAAATCTTCTGAAACCAACTAATTTTATGCCTTAAACCCTCCATAAAGATAATTCTATATAAAGGTATACCTTTTTTTATACCCTTCACCACAAAAAGTGGAAAAAGGGCAAAACGCTTTTTGACCCCATGAAGTATATATATTCTGACTTCTTATGCATAGCGAAGTCGATTGAGCGATATCCATGTGTCCGTCCGTGTTAATGTTGTTGCCGAGGCAAACTTGATTTCACAAAAACAAAATAAATATGTTAATCGATCAGATATAGTGTCAAAAGAAGTGGTATTGGAAATCAACATGATCGGTACATGTCCTTCGACGCAGCAAACATATGAGAATTAAAACATAAGAAAAAAAAAACAAGTAAAAAAATTGGCACTCGCCCATATTTTCCGAGTTATGGGGCTCTGAATTGTTCAAATTTTGTAAAATATCAATATGGGTAACATTTTAACGCTTTTAAAGAGATCTTTAAGGAAATAATAACATTATTAAAAAATGCTTAACCCATTAAGAGCCGATGTCATATTTATGTAAAATTATATATATGCAGTACCAACTTTTATTTTATTTGCTTTTTTGATTGTAGTTAGTTTTGCCTATGTTGTTCTACTTTAGTAATGTGTAATACAAGATTGAATAAGTTGCTTTGTTGCTCAAAAGCATCACTGCTGGGATTTATATTTTTTCTCAATATTTTATTATTTTCTCTTAGGGCAGGAAACCATTGATTTTTTTATGATTAGTTTTATTTCATGATTAATTTTTAATATTGCCTTTATTTCTCTTAATTATTTTTTTGCTTTATTTTACGTAGATGCATATATTTAAACTGTAAGTCAAGCAAGCTTCTTTGTAATATATATATGTAAAATTGCCCAAAAGTGGCTTTTTATAAATTGAATAAATAAATAAACTATAACTTGAACAATTTGTATTCCAAATTAAAATATTAATAAACAATAAGAGCTCAAAGCCTGCCAATTATAAAATTGACTTACGTAATTTAAATTATAGTGCTATAAGATCCAACTGTCAAAATTTCCAAGTGGTCAAAAAAGAGATATTCAATTGATACGTTTCTGAATAATCGTAGCTTTTTATTTCGTATACATATTTAAATAATACCTATTTTTACTTCGTATTAAAATTTATGAAAAATATGGATTCGATGTGCAAAGCTTTCTTAAAATTACATAAAAAGTAACTAACAAGCACACAGAACACAAGTTGTGTAACGCTAAAATTGTTTTAAAACCTGTAAAGAACATTAGTTTACTTTTAATAGTTTAAAAATTAAATTATTTATTTGGGGTTTTCAAATCAAAATAATTTAATTACATTTTTCTTAGGTATATTACAGAAACATTTTTCAAAAAAGAAATACATATTTAATTGAGTAATGTGCCAGTTTTTTCGCATTACCTACAATACCTTACACACATGCATATTACAGAATATTAACCATTTGTTAAACTGTAAAATCCATTATTACACATGACAACAAAGAATATCAACTATATAAATTTATTTTACACAGGAAACTCTTTAATAAAAGAGGAAGTCATTTTAATTGTTGTTAGGCCTAGGTTTCAGTATAAGCTTCCCCGTATCATCACAGCTCATATTAAAATCACTTAGAACGCTACGCATACGTGATGTTATAATTTGTGGAGCAATAACTAATTTATGTATACCAAAAACAAATAGAATAACTAAAAATAGATATATGTTATTCTAGCAATGTTAAATCAGCTATTTATCATACTTACCTAAAATAAGCGTGGCAAATGTAAAGACTGGATGTATGAGCAGGGATTCAGTCAGGGGTACAACGGATGTGCGAGGATCTCTTAGCCAGTACCAAGCGCTAATAGCTGTACACAGTGATATTACAGCAAGCACAACTTTAAATCAAAAATTTTTGTTCAACATGAGTCCTGAAGTTTAACAAAAAAACATCTTTTACTTACTTCTCCAGCGAACCGTTGATGGTTTATAGGAAGATACTACCTCAGTCAGTCGTCTTTCAAAAGCTTTTAAATCTATGAATGTTAGAAAATTGTTTTTTAGTACAAAATATTGATATGTGTGTATGTATGTAGAAGCGTATTTATTTTTGGCAAATTAAAAGCAAATTGAAGATACCTTCACAGGCTGACGGTTCCATACTTTTTTCTTTTGCAATTTATCTTGTTTACAAAATGCAATAAAAATTGCCTTTGCGAGTTTTACAAAACACAATAATTGGTGCTATAATAATATATGTCTATATTTTTAGTAAATAAATTTTGAAAACATTTGTTTCCCCATCTTTTTTTCTGACATTCGTAGCAAATAATACAATCACAAATCAAATAATACCGTCAAGTATTACAATAACATTTAACAGGGTGTCTAAAAAC
The DNA here is from genome assembly GCA_916610165.2 of Gymnosoma rotundatum. Classification (NCBI taxonomy): domain Eukaryota; kingdom Metazoa; phylum Arthropoda; class Insecta; order Diptera; family Tachinidae; genus Gymnosoma; species Gymnosoma rotundatum. The sequence continues at coordinate 40,265,068 of OU744338.1, forward strand.
AATTTTTTTTATTAATAATAAAAAACGCGGCAGTCACATTTCAGCTTAAGGCGAATTAGCGATGCGACAAGCCAAGGCACATTGATACAGGTGACTGCCTTAGCTTTTGCGTGTAGTTTGTTTTTGTAAAATCTTGTTGAGCTGTCAAAAACGTCTGGCAATATGTGTGTTTGTGAAAAAAGCAAGTAATTGAACACATAAATACAATACACATACAATATACTATATACACATTCAATAAAGAAAAGAGCAGCAATTTTAAAAACTAACAAAGAAAAACAGCAAACATAAGTTGACCACATGAGCTAATGCAGTCACCTGTTCAATTTGCCTTGTGACAAGCCATTGGTATATTCGTATATGTAAAGTTTAAAATCTTTTTTATGTTAATATGATTTAATTGTAAAACTTTATCGGAATATCAATATAATGAAATTTTACATTTGAAGGAATCAAGCACAAGTAAATTATATGTAATAAATTTAATAATTATTTATAAATTCAAACACAAGCCAAGTAGTAAGCTAAATATAATTAATAATCCATTGTTGGTAAAAAGTACTGTCAAACTTCATATATAAAAAATATACACAGATTTTTCATATAAAAAAATTATACACAGATTTTTTACATGTATATTTTCACCATGGATTTTTTATATATGGAGTTTGACAGTAGGTTTCACGGCGAAAATTAATGAATTCGCCTACGCTGGCACTTGGTAATCGATTGGCCTTGGATTCGTTTATCTCCTTTTCCCTTCAGAAAGAAAAGAATCACTGAATCAAATTTGCGAACTGTTTGTGAACTGGCGCTAATTGAGTACTCGAAAAATAAACAATAGTAATTACTAAAAAACCAAATATTTTCACATCCCTACTTGATGGCGCAAATATATTTAATACAACAGAGTGATTAGTGCAACAATTTTGGTAGATATATATTTTTTCTTAAATTTTACAAAAACCTCTGGCGACTGAGGATATAAATAAAATGCCAAATAACGTCAAAGTACCACTAGAATGGAAAAAGCGCGTAAAAAAAGAATATATAAAAATAAGACAGCAAAAGCGATATAAAAGAGCTGATGAGATAAAGGAAGCATGGATAAAGAATTGGTAAGTCTCTATAATGCCTTTAAAATTATGTTTAAGACAATACATATTTATTTGCCTCAGGGATGAACATAATTACAATGTACAGGACTTGTACTGTGAACCAAAGGTTTGGCAGGTCCAACCTTATGATCCGCCACATGTAGATTGTGTTAAACGAGCGGAAGTACACATGTATAATGGCTCTGGAACCCAGCAGGTTCCTATATGTGTAATAAATGCTGTTACACCCATTCCTACAATGTACACTTGGGCACCCACGCAACAAAATTTTATGGTCGAAGACGAAACTGTTTTGCACAATATACCCTACATGGGTGATGAGGTTTTAGACAAGGATGGTAAATTTATTGAAGAACTTATTAAAAATTATGATGGTAAAGTCCACGGTGACAAAGATCCCTCTTTTATGGATGATTCAATATTCGTTGAATTAGTTCATGCTTTGATGCGAAACTACGCCAAGGAAATCGAAGAAATTACAGGGGTGCCTTTAAAAATGTTGGCTCTTAAAGGGGATAAAGAAATTAAAGAAAAAGTTAATAATGATGATAAGGGAAAGGAGAAAAAAGAGGTTGCAGATGAGGATAAAGCCAAAAAATCTCAAGACACAAAATTAATCAACAATACTGAAGAAATTTCAGAAAGTGATCAACTGTATGATAAAAAAGAAGTCAAGAGTGAAGAGATTAAAGACGAAAAGTCTATATCAGATGCAGAAGAAAAGTTAGATCCTGTTAAGGAAAAAATGCCATTCCCACCGCCAATAATTTTTCAAGCTGTTAGCTCAAATTTTCCTGATAAAGGAACTCCGCAAGAATTGAAGGAAAAGTAAGTTTTTATAAGAAAAATAATCGGTTTATTCATCACTTTCAATGTTTTACTGAAACTACTTAACGAAAAAAAAAGTTGAAAAAGCTATATCCAAAGAACAGGATTCACTATTATACACAATCGTATGATTTAATCACACAAAAATCTCACAGAGTTCTATCCTTTGAAAATCCTTCTAAATGGCGTCGTAGGTTCAACACTATTATACAAAAAAGATTCACAAAAACATGTTGTGTTAGTATGGCCCCTTTCACATTAGGCAAGTTTACTTGCGCAAGTCTTGTGTTTGTAGGAGTGAGAGGAAAGGTCGGTTTGAAGGGGAAAGACTTGCCGAGATTTGAGTAACGACTTGCTTGTACTTGGCAATTCGGCTTCTGCTGTCATTCTTGTCTTGGATTATTTATTAGTTTTTTACATTGTCTTTTATTTCTTCTTCGGCGTGTTGTTAAGCTACATTCCAAAACGGGAAAAAATTTATGGTTTACAAAAAAGTCAACAAATTAAGAAAATTCGAGCATAAGAAAATTAAACTTGCTCAACAAAGTTGCCGAATGTGAACATAAAAGCAAGTTCAAGAGAAAATAAACAAAAGTTGAAATTATACTTGCGCAAGTAAACTTGCCTAATCTGAAAGGGGCCTATCTTATTGTTTTTTGTCCTCTTAATCTTAAAATATCAACTCTGAATAAATAGAGTAAAACGTTTTTATGAATTATTTAAAATATATATGCATAGCGATGTCCTTTCGTGTTAGTTTTGAAAATAAGTTTGCCAAGGCCTAAATCAGCAACAGAAAATTTAAATACGCCAATCGATTAGACATAGTTTTGAAATTGGTGCTATTGGAAATCAGTAAGATCGACTATGTCCTTCGAGGCAGCGGTCAAAACATCACGCATACCTCTAATTTTTCCATATCATTTGTCGATAGAGAATTAAAAAACAAAAAAAAAAAAAGTGAAAAAATTTTATTAAAGTTACTGGCCTCTGAATTTTTTTAAATATCAGTATGGGTAACATTTTAAATCTTTTGAAAAGATCTTTAAGAAAATACTATATTTTAAAAAAAAAAATTCTCAACCCATTAAGAGCCAGTGAAATTTTTATGTAAAATTATAAATATGTGGAAATTGTGTTTTTTTTTTTTTTTTTTTTTGTTTGAATTCTCTGCCACCCCAAAATTCCTTTTTTATTGGAGTTACTTCACTAAAGTAGACTTACATACATATATGGTGAAGGGTATAGAAGATTCAACATAGCCGAATATAGCACTCATATTTGTTTTCTTTTTTGATAACTATGCTTTCTACTAAAAGAAATTTATATTCTCGCAGACTACATGCTATATAAACTGAAAAAGCAATAAATTGTATCTTTAAAGATTTTTTCAATCCCTCGACAATAAAATAGAAAGTTTATTGAGTGATGATATAAGTGCTGGTACAACTGCAGAACGCATAAAAACTAACTATGATTATTTTATTTATCAGATATATCGAACTAACAGAACATCAGGATCCAGAACGTCCCCAAGAATGTACACCCAACATAGATGGCGAAAAGGCCGAGAGTGTTTCTCGAGAAAGAACATTGCATTCGTTTCATACTTTATTCTGTCGTCGTTGTTTTAAATATGATTGTTTTTTGCATCGTAAGTAATAATGAAGTATTTAAATAATATTTTATTAAATTGTAATTCAAAATTTTTTCTTTTTTAAATGTTATAATGTTTAAAATCAAATTTAATGCCGTTCGAATATAAAATTTGAATTTAAAAAAAAAATCGTAAAAATTGGCTACAATTTTAGGTCATCCAACTCACGGTGAGTTGTAGCTGTTATTCACTATTTTCTTATTGAATGTTGCTACACATCACATTTCCCATTTCTTCCATATTCGATGTTTTCATCATTCAAGCATCAATTAACATATACAAAAACAATTCGTTTAAAGACATTCTTAACAACTGTTTAAGTAAATTTTGGCAGAGAATTCTATGCAATATTAATTTTCGCATTTTTTTAATTTGAACTTTATTATAGTATAGTTTTCTAAATCTACTTGCAAGTCAAATAAAGGGGAAATATATATGTGTATTTAGTTTAATTCTCCTTTGTACTAAATTGGCATTTTGTTGTGTATGTTAAAGTTTTTATTGATTGCGACTCCATTCTGCTTGGCATTATTTAAACAAAATAAATAAAAAAAAGATGTTATTCTTTTTAATTCATTTTTAAACAATCAACCAAATAACAATGGCATTTCTATTAAGATCATTTAAATTAAGATAAATACTTCTAAAATGTTTAACATTGTTAATAATTTGCTTTTTCCTTTTCATAGGACTACAAGTTGGACATGCTGGTCCAAACTTACAAAAGCGTCGTTTTCCCGAAATCAAACCATTTACTGAACCCTGTAGTAATAACTGTTATATGCTACTTGTAAGTAATTTTATCTACTTCCTTCACAAAATAATAAAATTTGCTCATATTTTTCCAAATAAAAAAACTTAGGAGGGAATGAAAGAAAAGTTAGCAGCGGATAGTAAAACTCCCCCCATTGATTCTTGTAATGAAGCTAGCTCTGAGGACAGTAATGACAGCAACAGTCAGTTTAGCAACAAAGAGTTCAACAATGATCAAACAAAGGAAAATGGAACTGTGACCAGTGCTGCTTCGGCCGAAATAAGTTCTATAATGGGTATGTAAAAAATAAGTTATTTACACTAGTTTACATATTTTAAATTTGGGCTAGAAAAAGTTTTTCAGCAATTCCAATTTAAACTGATTAACATTACCAGTCATTAGCCAATAATTTAATTTGTTTCATTCTAATACAGCTGGTATGATGAATACATCAAATGCTAAGTGTGATTGGACTGGAGCTGATCAGTCGTTATTTCGGACATTACATAAAGTGTTTTTAAAAAATTACTGTGCAATAGCACAGACTATGTTAACAAAAACGTGCCAACAGGTAAAATGCACCTATTTAAAAAAATGGATTAAAAATTTTTGTTTTAAGGTTTATGAGTTTGCACAAAAAGAGGCAGCTGAATTTTGTATTGAAGAATTGCGTCAAGATTATACACCGCCACGCAAAAAGAAAAAGAAGCAACGTTTATGGTCGTTACATTGTCGTAAAATTCAATTAAAAAAGGATTCAACTTCAAATCATGTCTACAACTATACACCCTGTGATCACGCAGGTCCATGTGACATGAACTGTTCGTGCATACAAACACAAAACTTTTGTGAAAAGTTTTGCAACTGCAGCAGCGATTGTCAGAATCGTTTTCCAGGTTGCCGCTGCAAGGCTCAGTGTAATACTAAACAATGTCCTTGTTATTTAGCAGTACGCGAATGTGATCCAGATTTGTGTCAGGCATGCGGTGCTGATCAATTCAAACTTACAAAAATTACGTGCAAAAACGTTTGTGTGCAAAGAGGTCTACGTAAGTACTGCGTTTTCCAAAACGAAAGAATGTATTAATATAAGAAATACTTTTCATTTACTTAAGCAGATAAACATTTGTTAATGGCTCCTTCTGACGTGGCTGGTTGGGGTATATTCCTAAAAGAGGGTGCACAAAAGAATGAATTTATTTCTGAATACTGCGGTGAAATTATATCGCAAGATGAAGCAGATCGCCGCGGTAAAGTGTACGATAAATACATGTGCTCTTTTCTTTTCAATTTAAACAACGATTTTGTTGTGGATGCTACACGTAAGGGCAATAAAATACGCTTTGCCAACCATTCCATCAATCCAAATTGTTATGCTAAAGTTATGATGGTTACGGGCGATCATCGAATTGGTATATTTGCTAAACGTGCTATTCAGCCAGGTGAAGAACTTTTCTTTGACTATAGGTATGGTCCCACGGAACAATTAAAATTTGTTGGCATTGAACGCGAAATGGAAATTGTTTAAGATTTTTTTTTTAATTATATTTGATATTTTGTCTTAAGTTTGATAAATAATAACACTTAATATATATGTATATGAAATTCAAACGCTTTTTGCTACATTTGCTATAATAGGTTTTGGTCTGGATTTGAAAATCAGCTTCTTGGTAATAACTGCTTGTACGGTATATTCACTTTTTTGTCTAGATTTGTTTTCTAATGCCACCGTGTTATCGAGAAGCGTTTTATCCACAGTATTGTTCATAATACTATTATTTAATTTGTCAACAGTTTGGTCCAATAAATGTTGCCCTTCATTTGTTTTTGATTTTTCCAATACTGCAAAAGGTTTGTCCAATTTTTGTTCTCTGCCTTGTAAAATGTGATGACCAATAATTAAAATCTAGATAAAATCATTAGTAGGGTTTTAATTTTTGTTGATATATGTTTATTACTTACTGGCTGTCCATATTTGTTGTAATAAAGATCCCCTACAAATTGGTCGTGCAAATCCTCGTTTGATCGTACTTCCAAATCGCCCTGTAATTCTAGAATAGCCCATTCGTTTAAACATTCAGAAGCTTTACTGTTGATTTAAAATAATTGTTCAAAGGTTACTAAATTGAAATAGATAATTCCTCATTAAATTTATAGCAGTAAGTGCAAATAAAAATACGTTTTTGTTTTCATCTTATATTAATTTATTTGTTTTATAAGTTTTTTTTTAATTTTAAAAATCTGCATTTTACGCAATAAATTCATTTTACTAAACGCCTCTAAATTTCTTAAACAGAGGATGTACATTTCCGGAATTCTTTTTACGATGTTCATAGTAAATAGCATCGTCACCACCTGACATAGAACTTAAACCTCCACGCTTGGTAGTACTAGAACTGTTTGGACGATAGCCGGGTTCGCCCGGAATCTTTTCATCTTCACAATCTAAATCGGAAGCAGATAAAACTTGCTGCAGTAGTTGAGATTGCTCTTCACGATTTTTATAAAATAAGTCTGGATCCGTATCCATACCACTTAAATGTGTTATAACTTTATAACTGTAACCTTGATTTACCAAGAAACGTTGACGTTTACGGGAATAACTCATTTCCATGGTGTCTTGTGATACCAGCGTGTAAAAGAATGCATTATATTCTTCGGCTATGGCACCCTTTTTAGCACGCAAAATACGACCTAAGCGCTGAGCCTCTTGGCGACGAGAACCACCATGTGAGGAAATTTGTATTAGAACATTGGCCTCGGGCAAATCAAAACTTGTATCGGCGACTTTTGAAACAAAAATGGTGTTTACTTTTTGATTAAATTTGAAATTTTGTAAAATCTGTATACGTTCGTTCTGTGAGGTAGGACCATAAATAAAAGGCTTATTCATTTTGATGGCATAGTGCTTCAAAGCAAATACATTATCCGAGAAAACAATAGTTTTATCACCTCTTTGCTCATGATATTTTATAAGAAACTGACAGCTGCGGAATTTTGAGGGATTCATAACATAAAGTAACATTTTCTTGGAAGTTTTCGCCGTCAAGTATTCGCGATAGAATTCTGGAGACATCGGACACCATACCTCTGCACACTGTACTCGAGCAATGAAACCCTTTTTTTGCAGTTCCAGCCAATTAGCTTCATACAGTTTCGGACCGATGAGGAAGTTTAAATCAGCAATTTTGTCATCCTCACGAAGCAATGTGGCTGTTAAACCAAGTTTACAATGAGACTGGACTATAGTTAATACTCTACGAAACATTTTTGCCGGAATGGTGTGCACCTCATCTAACACCATTATGCCCCATTCCTGTTCCTGTAGCCAACGCATTGTTTGTTCCGCTTCCCATGAACGTTTTTGAGTATGAGTAATCATAGAATAGGTTGTGACTAGAATGCCGCAACCCATTGGCTTATCTTTGGCTTCAGAAGTAAAACGGCATATCATACTATCGTCAGCTGTAGACCACATTTTAAATTGTTGTTTCCATTGTTCTACTGATACACCGCTGTTACACAAAACTAGCGCGCGTTTGCGAACGGTGCAACAGGCTGTTACACCCACCAAGGATTTACCTGCGCCGCAAGGAAGTACAATTACTCCCGATCTCGCACGTCCATTACCAAACATTTTGCGCAAACTTTTCTCTTGATAGGGTCGCAAGACTGCTGCTGGTTTCAAGTCGATATTAATGTCAGGATTGTGTGTATCGTTGCGAAAATCATACTCTGCCAGAAGAGGATGTTCAATTTCAATGCATCTTTTTTGTATGATTTCAATTTTTTCCTGATTTACTTCAAAAGAAACCGTCTTTAAGTTGGCCTCATCCTCGTCCTCCTCTTCGTTATCGATTTTATCGTAAAAGTTCGTAATATCGTCGGGCACTGCAGTTGTGCCATCAGCATTAACATTGGTGGCAGCGTTTAGATCGCTCTTTCCGTCTACACTGCCATCAGCTTTATTTCCAAATTGTGTTATAGCTTTACTTTCTACGGTTCCCTGTATGAAACAATCCCCTTCTTCACGTTTTAAGCGACATGTCTGAATAACAGGGTCTTTAAGTAACTTTTGTAAAATATCTGGGTGCGGCGATTCAATAAAATAGCGATTATGTTTTAAAACTAATTTAACTTTACCATAAGATAGAGTACATAATTTGATAAAATCGATAATGCCTTCCGGTATAGTTGTTTTACTCAATCTTTTCAAATATTCTACAATATCATGCGTCTGTAAGCCAACTGATACAGCGGCATACAGACTGTAAGGTGTTAATTTATATTCGTGTATATGTTCCGGACGACAAACAGGTTCAGAAATAGCAATAAGGAAATCATGAGCATGTTTGTACACAGGGGAAAATGACTCTAAGAATATATGCCCATTTGGAGCCACCCACAACGGTCGGTTTTTGTGGTCTGGCTTAAGCTCCATTTGTGTGCGGTAATCTTTAGCGCCGTATTCATCGGTATTTATGCCTTCATCATTAGCTTCGGCATTTTTAGATGCAGCTCCAGGTACTCCATCAGATTCACTGATATCGATAGTGTCATTGTCGTCGACAAGCTGTGTATAGGCCTCATCTTCAGCACGTCGTTTTTTACCTTATACAAAAATAACATTAGTAGACATTTCATATCATTTAGTGTAGAACTTACCAAATTTATCTCCACCAAACTTGTCTTTTTTAGATTTTTTTGGAGGACCCATTCTCGTTTTTTTACTATAATACTGTATTACATATGACAACGCTCACCGAATGTAAATTAAAACATATGATCACTTTTATTTGACTCCATAGATGTAAAAAAAAAGTATTAAAATCTGTTATGGTATTATAACTCACCAAATAACTGCCGTGGCTTTTTTGACACTTAAAATACAGGAAAACCACGCATAGTACTATTTCGATTAGTACGGTTTTGAAATTTCCAAAAAAAATAATTTGCTCGTGGAAAAAATTGTTCTAAAAAATTTTTTTTATCTATATTATTTGTAACAAAATTATAAAGTTAATGTTACAAATTGTCGTTTTTTTTGTCTACATTATTATCATCATGTCCTTTAACCTCCATTAGGAGCATGAAGCCCGAGTGCCGAGAGTTTCAAATAGGTCGACAAAATGGTGGAAATCGTACATACAAACTTTGGAGGTTCATAACTCTGAAACTAAGAGTCAGCCCACAATTTTTCACTTTTTGCTTAAAATTTAGTAAAATTTTTTCATTTTTGAGCTGCTTCCGTAAACTAGATTTTATATAAAATTTATAAATCTGTGTCATATTTCGTGTCTGTTAGGTCTAGTTACCAACTCAACAACTCTAGTTTAGTGAAGCTTCACCAATCAAAAAGAAAATTATACAGGGTGATAGAGAATAAAAAAAATATAAAAAAAATCTGAAAAAAAAATTGGCGGTCATATAAAATTGTGATTTTACATTACATTTTTAAACAAATTGGGTCAATATGGGTATTATTATAAAGCTTTTGGACCAACATCGAATTTGCTTACTAAGATTTTCCTGCATAGCCGGCCTTTGGCCGGGCGCAAGGATTTTCTCCCTCATGGTATGACCAACACCGGCTTCGCTTACTAAAGTTTTTCTGCATAGCCGGCCTTTGGCCGGACGTAACATTTTTCTCCTGTGTGGTATGACCAACACTGGCTTCGGTTACTAATGATTTCGTACGTACTATGCAAATGTTTCTATTTGAAAAGTTATTGGTTCCAATTTGTACAAAAATGTAGCGCGCAATCATTATTTTATATTAAAAGTTTAGTGGCCCATATATCGGAAAATAAGGGTCACCGTCAATTTTTTTATTTTACACTTTTTTATTACTTTTTAATTCTCTATCACCCTGTATAATTTGTTTTATTTTGATTGGTTAAGCTTCACTAGATTAAAACCCTAACTCTTTGTGTGGGCACGAGTCAATGTAGATTGTTTAGTTATTCCTGAATATACTCTATTTAATATTGTTAAGAGCTCCCTTAATATAAAAAAAGCTTGTACGCTAGCTTTACAAATATATATGTCATACACCAACTCTTTCGAAATCATTTCATTTATTATGAATTCGTATTGGCATTATTTAAGCACTCTTGCGTTATTTATTTCAAATTAATAAAAATATGAATGTGCAAGCAAAATATGTTTAGTGTCAGTGACCATTTTCAATGCATATGTAGTTGCTTAGCTGTTGCTGTGGAAAAATGTGCAGCAAAAGCAAATGCAAAAAAAAACGCATTTGCTTCAGCAAACTATGTGTTTTTTTCTGCAGCAAAAAAATCAGCAAAGCATTTATTTTAAAAACGTTTGCTGTTGCTTAAGCAATCAGAAGTTCTTTATTTTTAAATTGTTATTGCTTAACTCTTTACTGTGAAGTTGTGGCTGACTACGATTGCTTTTTCTTGCTGTAACTCGCTGCTTTTCATCCCTTTTAACATTAGAAACGTATTTATTACTTACAATGCGTAAGAAAATACATTATAAAAACGTTATTTTTATTACACCATTAAATGGTATTTTTTTTCTTAAAAAGCAACAGCAAACGTTTTCAAAACAAATGCTATGATGATTGCTTTGCTGCAGTTTAAAAATATGCGTTTCTTTCTCTTTTTTGCATTTGGTTTTTGCTGTTGCTTCCTTTATTTGCTGAAAACATGTAAGCAAAACAAAGATTTTAGTGCAGTTGCTATTTTAAAGCAAACAATTAAACCCTGTTTTAGCAACAAAAAGTACAATTCGGGATGTACATACATCACGTTTACGTATATACCATCCCTGATACGGAGTTTCATTATTAGATTTTATTATTGATTTTATGAAATATTTTTTACAATGCTTACTTACGTTTTTATTAAAACCGGCATGTTGATTTAAGTGCTCCAATTATTATAAAAATACTTTACAAGAACGTATACTAAACAAATTCAGACCCCTTTTCACAGTGTTTACTTCCAAAATATGATCAACTCAGTATTGCCAGTAGAAATTTTTAGAAATCCCTACATATCAAACAAAAATCCCTGTTTTCTCCACTTAAAACCATATGTTTATCCCAGCTACAAATTTATTGCTTGTAACACAGATAATCTGTGGTTTGTAACACAAATTATTTAGTTATATCAAGTTAATAGAAATTTAAATTATTTATTTATTTACTTTATTTATATTATATTCCCAATTAACGGATTGCTTGGTAGAACAGATCTTAGAAGATATAAAAGTAACATTATAAATGTAAATAAAAAAGGAATACATAAAATAAATAAATTGAAATTTATATTGTTATGAAATTTATATAATTATTAAGAATGTAACCCTTAACCCTGAGGGCTAGTAGAATTTTTGATAAAAGCATAGAGATTTATGACACAAAAATTTTAATACTTTTGTGAAAATGTAAAAAGATAATTTTCTTAAAAATAAAATTGTAGCTTTTGAAAATTAATGAAAATACATACAATGAATGTACAAATGTAGGAGTTCAGATGATATTTTTATTGATGTGCGTGTTTATCATGTATTGTGTCAAAATTTTTTTATATTTATTTCAATTTTTATTTTGCTCTTGTTTTTTACGTGTTTCTTTTCATTTTTATTATGTTCTATCAGGGATGGTAAACAAAATATTCAAATTACACTTTTCGAACTCAAGTTGCATTGAACATCCTTTTATTGAATTTTTGTTTAAATTTACATTGATATAGTCATTTAGAGGTCATTCTCTTACTTTTTTTTTATAATAATTAAGAAAAATTCATATTAATTTTTTAGTTAGAAAAATGATAAAATGTTAGCCACTTTACCGTCTCTGAACTGTTTTTTGACATAATACATGATTTCACACAAACAAAATGCCTGTTGTTGTTCTAATGTTGTATTTGTTGTAGACTTGCAACTATTTAATATAGATATTCTTTGCTTGCAACTACTTAATATAGATATACTTTGGTATATAGGTTTGAATGAAAAATAAAATATTAAATATCTGCGACGATGTCATTCCCAAAAGATTTGAAAAAAGCAACGGAAAAAAATTTTAATTCATTCATTTTAAAATTATAAAAATTTCCTGTTTTTGTATAGAAACGTCAAAATTTTTTATTGCCAACAAAAATATCATTTCACACAGCAGTAATGCAAAATTTTCTCCCCATAGAAAAAATTTATTTACGCCACGTTTACATTAGACAGTGCTGTCATGACAATGAAATAATACACATTAGTTGTCAAAAATGCTGACAAGTGCTTCTGTAGTGTAGGCGTCCAAACAATAATTATGACAATTCATTATAAGCACGTTCTCGGAAAATTTAAAATAGCTTTAGCGTTTCTTCTTACTGTCTTCAAAATATTCAAGACAGTAATTCAGACAATTGAAATGTGTACATGTATTAGTGAAAAACTGTGCATGTATAGTTATTCTCATGACATCATTGTCTAATGTAAACATTGTCTTGGTACCAAGGCGAATCAATTAGCAGGTGGCAGCGTAGGCGAATTCATTAATTTTCGCCGTGACCACTACTGTCAAACTCCATATATAAAAAATCTGTGTACTATTTTTTATATATGAAGTTTGACATTCGTTTCTACCAGCAAAAAATAATAAATTCTCTAACGCTGCCACTTGGTAATTGATTCGCATTGCATGGTACTTTCATGGTCGAATAATACAGGAGGTCTCGATGGCGAATTCATTAATTTTGCCGCAAACGCTAACTGTCAAACTCCATATATAAAAAATATGTCAAAGTATACCCCCTGTTTACATTAGAAAAAGCTGTCATAACAATAACAATACATGCACAGTTTTTCACTAATACATGTACACATTTCAATTGTCTGAATTACTGTCTTGAATATTTTGAAGACAGTAAATAAGACAGTGATTTGACGTATGCCGACCAATTTTTTTATAATTGCTTTAATTAAATGAAATTTTAATTAAATTATTATTTTAATTACTAAAATTTTCTTTGCATATAACAACAGAAATGGAAAAATATCAGGAAGAAACGCTAAAGCTATTTTAAATTTTCCCAAAAACGTGCTCATAATGAATTGTCATAATTATTGTCTGGACGCCTACACCACAGAAGCTATTGTCAGTATTTTTGACAACTAATGCGTATTATTTCATTGTCATGACAGCATTGTCTAATGTAAACGTAGCGATATCTATATCAAGTTCATGGTAGTCTACAACAAATACAACATTAAAACAACAATAGGCATTTTGTTTGTGTAAAATCATGTATTATGTCAAAAACAGTTCAGAGATGGCAAAGTGGGTAACATTTTATTATATATCTTACTAAAAATTAATATGAATTTTACTTAATTATTATTAAAAAAGTAAGAGAATGACCTTTTAACGAATATATCAATGTATATTTAAACAAGAGTTCAATAAAAGGATGTTTAATGCAACTTGAGCTGAAAAGGTGTATTTGTAGATTTTGTTTACCATCCCTGATAAAACAATAAAAATTAAAAGAAAAACGTGAACAAACAAGAGCAAAATAAAAAAAATTTTACAAAATTTTGACACAAAAACTGATAAACAAGCACACAAATAAAACTATCAGCTCTTGCATGTACTTGTTATAAATATACTTTGAAATATGTATAATTTTTTTATAGTGTATTTGGAATTTGGCATATGCGGCGAAAACTAATGAATTCGCCATTGCGTCCACCTGGCATTATTTCGCCATGGGTAATTTGTTACCGTTTCACACACGCCCTATGATACAAAAATATAATTTAAAATATTGTGACAGCTTAAACCGTGGTGAAATAATACCAGGTGGCCGCAATGGCGAATTCATTAGTTTTCGCCGCACATGCTAAATGTCAAACACCATATAAACAAAATATATATTTTTAATATATGGAGTTTGACGTTTAGCGTTTGCGGCGAAATTAATGAATTCGCCATCGAGACCACCTATATTATTTCACCATAGCTTAAACCGTTACTTAGGAGCAAGGCGAATTAACAATTCGCCTTTCTTAGGAGCAGCACAATTTTTACTCTTTCTAAAAAATTTTGATACTTCAGCTTATCGGTAATTTTTTTTTTTGGTTTTCGAATATAAATCAATATTTTTCAACGAAGAACTTAAGTTGCGTTGTTTTTTTATTCAGAGTATTAAAAAAAGTTGAGTAAGTTAAGAGAAGTACACTTCGTATATTATGGTGTTAAAAATTTTGTTAAAAAATAATCGGAAGGTAAAACAAAACTTTACATTTACATACATGTATTTTTAAAATTTAGTAGGTAAGTACTGTCATAAGAAAAAAATTAAGAATACGGAAATTATATTACTAAATAGAAATGGATATTATCCAAGAATGGTTTCCAAAAACTTCAGCAGAAACCTAAACACAACTAAATTAAATAATAATATCTGAACATATTAAGCTTATTATTCTCATACATCGTTTTAGGTTTTCTGACTTCTTTTTAAAATCATCCATTTAACTTCTGTAAAAAATATTACTCGTGTTAATGTATTAATACATTTCTTATTATTATTTATTAATGTTTTATGATATACGAGCCATGGAAAATTACCAAACGATTTTCAATAAAAAAAACTTTTTTATTACCTTTAAATTTGTGCAGTGAATTAGAAAAAATTAGCTATTTATTAGTGATTTGTCCGTTGGAAAAGATAATCCGTTGGTGAAGATAATAATAGTAAGAGAAATAGAAGAAAATTGCTGTACATATATAAGCTTGCTTTGTTTTGCAAATGCCTGTTGTTTTTATTTTTGAAATACGTAAGCAAACGTAGTAAAATACAATCAACTTTTGAGAATTTCACTTGCAATCCAACTGGACGGACGAAACTACCTTGTAAAATAAATATAATGTGTTTAGCCACAAGGCCAAGGCGAATTTATAACAGGTATACTCAAGGCACATTAATTTTACAGGTAATAGCAGTTCTAAAACAACTACAACAATAAGTATTTTGTTTTTGTAAAATATATTTTCAGATGTCAAATCAACTGAGGCACAGTGGTTTGAAAACGATTACAACATTCGGTATATTATGAACCACTTAATATATCTTAACGAGATGTTTCTCAGTGAATCTACAGATGATCAGACCCCTAGGGTGAAGAGGGGCTTCTGGGTAGGGCCCCAAATTAAGGTACCTCGGACATATAGTTTTTTTTTTAACTTAAGATTTGGTAATTTAATTAGACCTAAAAATATCCATAAAAATGTGCTTAAATGTGCAGGGAGAAAATGGACTTAAATTTTTTTGTTTTGTTAATTTTGGCCAACCTTAACTTAGCATTTTTGGCATAGTACGCTTATTAATTATCGGATTATTACTTTAAGCCATTTGCTATATTCTTAATAAAATTTAGAATAAACAAGTTTAAAGTTTAGTTCTGATAGCGCTTTTCCTTAAAAAGTTAGAAGCCTCTGAATGTTTTTTTTTAAGAATTTTCCCCAAAAAGTGGTATTCTTTTTTTTGCTTATATAATTTAAATCTACTTAAGTACTAGCAAATTTGATTAAAACATTTTAAAGACAAACTATAGCAAATGCGAATAAAAGGAAAATTAGGTCAACAATTATAACGGTTCCCCCTCCAGCCCTCTCCAACATTGCCAATTTTGAACAAGTTTAAAATTATTGTAAAATTCCTCGAAGTGCAAAGCATCGTTAAAAAAGGTTAACATTAAGCTCCAAATTTTGGCTACATACTCCAAAACGGATTTGACAGCAAAAAAAAAAAAACTATTTTCCACACGAAATTTTCACTTCAAATTTTTCAAGGCATTGTTTTTGTAAAAAATAATTTTACAGCAACAATGCTTTGAAAAATTTGAAGTGAAAATTTCGTGTGGAATTCAGAACATGCCTGTATATGTTAAAACAAAAAAAAATTGAATTTTATTTCACCATTTGATTAAAAACTCTTTTAGCTATATAACTTCAAAATTTTTTAGGAATAGCCCGATGCGTTATATTTAATATCTCAAAAAAACCACCTTAACATTAGTTTTTCAGTTTTTGAAACTGTAGCGCAAAAAAAAATAATTGAAATATTATTAATCTAGATGTCATTCGCTTTCCTTTGATGCTACTTACATGCATATATTTAGGCTAGAGGGGCTTCCTAAACCTTGCATCCTCGTGAATATGTTAGCTTATTTTTTATATGTAAAAACCAGAAATGTATATAAACACATTTTGTACCAAACTTCTTTGTTTTGACATATAAAATGAGTAAACAAAATCATGAGGAGGCGAGGCCTACAATTTTAAAATAAAATCCATTTGAAAAAAGTGTGTGAAACTTTTTTGTTTTATGAAAATTTTAAATATATTTCCACAACACCACTGTATGAAAAAAATTTTTGTAGGAAAAAAAAATAATAAGTGTATACAAAATTTGACATCTGAAAACATAAACAAGAAAAACAACTGATCTACTGCCACTACCTAGTATATTAATCTGCCTTGGTACAAATAGTATTTGGCTGTCAAAAGCAAAGATTATAACTTTTGACACTCGAAAAAGGAAAAATCACAATAGTCAGCTGGGCTTTTAAGGCCACCTGTTATCAATTTGCCTTGGCCACAAAGTATGTTTAGCCAAACAGCTGTTTTTGAATAACCCTTATTGTATGAAAACAAATTTCAAGTTTTCTTAAAACCATAATTAATAAAATTCTGATTAATTTTAAGCATTAGTATGTCTACTCGCTGGTATCCCATATATCAACGTGGTAATCCACAGTTACGAGTATTTTTGCCAAACTTTTGGATGAAGTTAATTCGGCCTTTTGAAGAACAACCAAAAAATGTTGCAACATTTTCGGTGTCAATGGAAATGACCAAATATGATATTAGGAACTATTTAGAAAAAATTTATAAAATTCCCGTTGTGGATGTTCGTACTCGTATTGAACTAGGTGCTACTAAGCGAGATACAACATATGGCTACGTGACAAAAAAAGAGGATATTAAAATAGCTTATGTAACAATGGTGAGTGGGTGCTTCATATGCATGTGTAAATTTATAAAATTTTTCTTTAAAACTCAATTTATTTTAGCCTAAATCTGTGGAATTTACATTCCCAGAGTTGTTCTCAAAAAAGGATGAAATTAAGAAGAGCGATGAGAAAGCCTTAGAGGATTCTAAAAAGGGATTTAAAGAATTTCTGGAACGTAATAAAAAGAGACCTGGAACACCAGGATGGTATTCTATTTAATTAAATAAAAAGATTTTTCATAACTTCAAAACTTTTCTAATGTACTATTTCGTATTATTTTGTAGAAAGTAAAGCTTTTAAAAACAAATCTCAATTCTTATAATTTCGAGTTTAAATTTATAATTTACCATAATATAAAATAAACTACATCCGCTTGAATAATTCCAAAGAACTGTTAACGTTATTGATATTAGCTCTGTCTAAATTAAGTCTTCTTGGCTATTGTCACATTTTTATAACATTTATCTGCGGAAAGGAATGTCCTTTAAAAGGCGAAGCTGTCCTTTATTCCTAAATATCCTTCTGCATATTTTGTACATTTAGTAAGTCTGTGAAAAAAAACTTTTGGATCTATTAAAATTTTTTCGCAATGTTGACATTTATTTATAACTTGCTTTCTTAAAATTCAAATATTCATTCCAGAGTTCTGTAGACAGTGTTAAAAAAAGAAAAATAACTGTTTTAGTACCATTATACCGGTAAAATTGCGTGCTTTCACATTTTTATCTTTATTTTGTCTACGAAATGTCCTATTTTTACGAAAAAAAAGTATTCTATACTGAAACCAAGGTTCTAAGGGATATCCTTACAAAACTTTGTTTAAATCCATCCAGTAGTTTTTACGTGATGCGAATCAGACAGACAGCATTCTGAAAATAAGTGTTTTGTATTCTATATAGTTTACTATCTACACCGCCAACAAAAAATTAAAAAAAAAATATATATATTTTATGTACAAAGATGAGCCCTTACAGTTTTATTATATGTATAGATTGTTAGTCCGCAAACTGTTGTCAAGTATTTAAATACAATACTGTTTAAAGGGAATATTTAAGCCTTTATATCAATTTGAACAAACTGTAAAACCCAGACTTTTTATTTAAAAGATTAATAAAAAAGCATTATTTTGCATGCATATAAATGTTTAATGGGCCTTGAGAATCTGATTACGAATATCTACTACTTTATTATGCGGCCCACTAAGTATTAAAACCGAAATTTATTTTTCGTGGCAGCTGTTAGTAAATTAAAACATGCAGTGTTATAGAATCGTTTATAAATAAATATATATATATATATATAAACTGAACCACTGACTCAGACTTTTATCATTTTTTTAATTCAACTTTTTACAATTTTCTATTCTAAAGTTTTAAAATTAGGGGTTGAGAACAAACAACCTATTCTCTTGGGAATTTCAGATCGCCTAGTTTGAAAAATATTAGTTTTTTGAATATAACGGACCCCCAAGTTAAAAATGATTAAAAATAACAACAATACCCGTCTTTTTAATTAAAAATTATAAATATCAATGTGAAAAAAACTTGTGTTTAAAACATTTTCAAATCGATCTATTTCTGCATGTTATTAAAGCTTTTTTTATGTACTAATGTAATCTACAGTATCTCTAGGATTTTATTTATTATCTTCAACAGTTTTGTTTATCCAGGTCCTTAACTCATCGATTTCCGGTAGACCAACGATGCTATCGACTACTTTACCACCTTTCATAGCCATTAGGTATGGTACCTCAACTATATCGTAGTGTAAAGCCAATTCACTATGTTCATCGATATTTACCATAGCTATCTCAAGTCTACCAGCTGCTTCCTCCATAATGGTCTCTAAACGGAGTGTCAACATTTGACATAGTTTGCACCACCTGGAAAAAAAGGGCAATTTAAGGAACAAAACCCCCCTACTGCAAAATAGTGATGAGTTTTAGTCAGTAGGAAACGTAATTTTAAGAAAAAGAAGCTTGTAGAAAATCGACAGATACTTATATTCCCGTATAACTTTAATACATAAAGGCCATAATATAGTGGCCAACTTAAAAAAAATTATAACATGAAACATTTTTGAAATTAAACTGTTTATTGTTCTATAGGGCTTTTATATATTACTTGAAAATAATTATTAAATTCCAACCTAACAAACTTTACTTATGTACGAGTATCAAAAAGCTAATGTAATTGAAAGACCTATTATCACAGCACTGATTAAAATAAATTTTATAGTAAGTACATTTTATATTTTGTACAACTGCTTTATATTGAATACAGTTTAGATAAAAACTGAAAGAAATTTTATTTAAGGATGGGTCGTTACATTAATTAATGCTAGTATGCTCCGAGGTCATATTCATATGTTTCCTGGTTAACTATGTACATGCATTGCTGATGTGTCAGTGTCAACTTTAAAACCTTTCCATCAAAACTGATTGTATAATGACTGCAAAAATGGAAGAACAAAGAATCGTCTTGTATAAACTCCAAAACCAATTCCCAGTGAATTAAATAAGTTATTGAATAGTAATTTATTAGAATCTAATTTGTACAAAGTTAGAACCTAAATAAAAGATAAATAATTGTAAGTGGAAATGAAAGTTTTACAATTTTAAATAAAACAAAATTATGCAATGAAAATTAAATTTATTTTAGCATAAATTGGTGGACATTATTTTTATTGCCAAAAAAAATTAGAATTCTGAAAGTCTTTTAGTGAATTTTAAATTTTGTTTTATAAGATAAACAAGCATAAGTTTTAACTATAATACTAAAAATTTAATTAATCCAACAATATAAATAAATACCATGTAACACCTTTATATTTGATAATTTTCCCATTAAGACAACACATTACCTGACAAAAGTTGTTACCTATTTTATTAATACCATAAGGGAATAATTTTTATGTATAACAATTTAACCATGTAACTACACCACTTATTTTCATTTAATATGTTTAAATTATTTACAACGAACTAGTCACTCTTCAAAATTTAAAAATTTTCATATCGAATATTTATGATTTTATCATTTTCGCTTACTGGGTGTTAAAACTGGAATTCGTAAAATCTATATGAAAATTATTCCAAGTAATCGTTACTCTTGACCTGTGGCAGCTGTAAGTAGAGTAACCTAAAACTAAAGCAAATAAAATTAAAGTGTTATAGTTTTATAAATATTTATTTTAAATAAAACAAACCGTCAAGTAATAAACTGATTTAAAAATAACAACAATGATGATGCTCGACTTTTTCGTATTCAAGGATTACCTAAAATAAACAGAATATTAAAAGCTGATTCTTAAATGATTGTTGTGCGAATATTTTGTTAATGTTATCTGCCGTACCTCTAGGTTTATTTGTTCTCTTCAACAGTTTTATTAACCCAAGCCCTTAGCTTATCCGTATCATGTAGACCAACCATACGGTTTACAACTTTTCCATCTTTCATAGCCATTAGGACTGGTACTGCAGCTACATCATAGTCCAAGGCTAATTCGCTATGTTCATCGATATTAACTTTAGCTAATTTAATCGCACCAGCAGATTCCCCCACTATGGTCTCTAAACGGGGTGTCAACATTTTACAGGGATTACACCATCTGCAAAAATAAAACAATTCTAGGAAATCTAGTTTAACAAAGAAGGGCTTTCCTATCGAATAAAATAGAAGTGATTTAGTGAGTAGGAAACGTAATTCTTAGGAAAAAAATTTAGTTGAAAATCCGGGGAAACTCTTATTCTCGAGAAGAAGACCTGGAATTTCCTTGGTTTAATTTAATTTGCCTGATCTATAAGATAGTATTTACTAAATTGATATTTTATTATTTGCTAACAGTGTCCACAACATTTTAATTTAGAGAAATAAATTTTTAAATATTTATTGTAGTTCTGTGGACAGTGTTAAAAATTTTTTATTTAAAAAATGTACTAACAAATGTTTTAATACCATTATACATTTGTATCTCTAAGGGACCTCCTCACAAAATTTTATTAAAATCCAACCAGCAGTTTTAACGTGATGCGGACACAGACAGACAAACAAAATTTACAGTTTTATTATATGTATAGATGTGACTTGGCTAGAATACTTCTGACACATGTGGCGAAATTTTGTTTAAAATATCTGAAAGTTTTTTTGCTTCTTCATTAATAAAGACTTTTATTAAATTTATCGCAACTGTTTTGTAAGCTCATCACCTCTTTTCCTCAATTAAAAAAATTTTTAAAATTTCAGCCGCTAAATAGCAATTGGTTGATAACAAATTCTTTGAACATCGTATGTTTCAAGACCAATCAAGGTTATCTATGGCCCTGCGCCGTTCTTCCTTAAAATGCTATAACTATACATTTAAAAGCTATAAAAACTTTCTTACTCAAACAGGGTACAAGATACTAGAGAGCATTAAAAACCCAGCAATCATCTTTACCTTTCTAAAAAGAATCAGTTCTACTTAGAGTGAGCTAAAGATCCCTATAATATTTTCTTATCGTTGGTTACACCGATCAACACTTCATTTTAAGGTTCATTTCATTCTCCATTCTGTGACAACGTAACTAATAATATTTTGGCTAATTTCAAGCCAATGGGAATTTTGGCACATCATAGAGCGTACGAAATCTATCGAATGCTCTTATTTATACTACATATATAGACATACAACACTTTTGATTAATTAAAATAACGTAAATCTGGTCTTAAAGTTTTGTACCATCTGTTATCGGATTCTTAAAGCTAAAAATCACTTCCACCTTAGATTTGTTGTGAAACAAAACATGAAAATTAATATAACTGATGGGTAAGAAATCTTATTTTTTCTTTTCTTAGAGTACCAACTATAAATATATATCTACAGACCTGTCTATCTGTCATCTCAATATAGGTAGGTTTTTTAACTTCAAATTCATATTTATAGACTTTAACTTCAAATTTAGACTTTGAATTCAACTTTATAAATTTCAAATTCAATTTTGTTAAAATAAAATTGAATAGAAATTGATTTTGGTGCATATAAACTTGAATTTGAAATTTATATTTAAAGCTTATAAAATTGAATTTAAAGTTTATAAAATTGAATTTAAAGTTAAAAACCTATATTTAATTTAAATATTTTTAGCGTGATTGAGTAACATACAAGTTTAATATTAAGAGTTTTAAATTTATGTTATAGATTTTGCTTAGCCGGCAGTGTTTTGTCAATTAGTGAAATGATTAAAACAATTCTAGGTATATTTATTTGACTTCCAATAAGTCGGCAAAAATTCAACATAAACTGATAAATTTTTCTGTCTTAACGGTGTTCAGTTCATCTAAGATTGGGCCTTTGTAAATTAATTATGTTTTTACCAAAATAGATCTTTCATTAGAGCAAATTAGAAAGCTTTGAAATTTAAGGATTTAGTGGTCATGAAGTTAAGATTTTTAATTAAAAGCCTTGGCTTTTCTGACTTTAACTGTATTCATTTTTAACATCAAATGAATAATATAAATGTTAGTGTTAAATTATTCCTGCTGCCACCTTATATAATTTAACATTTGTTAGGTAGACACGAAAAATGTATATTTTCCACCAATGAATCTTTAAATTACGTTTTCTACCCACTAAAACAATTTAGTAAGGGAGACTTGCTAAATCATAATTGAGCTCTTATTACATAACCATAAAAATATTAATCATATCAGACTTAAGGAAATTAACATTAAAAACACAAACTTACGTCGCGAAGAAATCGACAATAACAACTTTGTCGCTTTTTTTTACTTTATTCTCGAAGTCTTCTGAACTCTGAACATTGAAGATCTCATTTTTGACAGTGCTTGTGATTACTGAACGATGCCCAAGACGGGGCATATTTTTTCCAGCTTCTTTAAAAATAGTGCGCAACATGTTAATCTTAAATTCCTTTAAATGTTAAGAAAATTTAAAAAGCTAAAATAGTTGATGATGAAAAAATATATATAGGTATATATATATTTTTTTAATTTGACGAAGCAAAATTTTTTTTGCGTACTAGAATTTTTACCGAAAAATAAACAATAAAATCACAAATTTCTTGTCTAATTGCCAGTTATAGTCAGGGTTGTCAGACTCTTTTAAACGAAATTTAAAGTAAAAAATCGCCAAAACAATTTTTGGTGGTATTTTTTGTAAATAAATAAACTTCATGAAATGGTTAAGATTCGTCAAAAAATACAAAAATCGTCAAAATACATATATATGTAAATTTTGAAAACATTGCATGAAATAATCGTTCTTATATATCTGGACTTAGTAAACACATGAAAGTTAAAACGTTTATAAATAATTATATCAATAAAAAAATAACATATAAATTTCTCGTTTTAAAACGAATTCACATTTTCTTGGAGTTCTCTAAACCGAATTCTCACAATTTTACTCGTTTAAAATCGAGTAAACAAACTTGGTCGAAAGTAAATCGAATGCAATTTTATTCTTAAAAATGACTGAAAACACAAGTAAAGAAATAAAAAATTTAAAGTCTTTATTATTAATCTTAGTTAAATTAAATACATTTTAATATACTTCATATTATAAAAAAGTTAGTTTAAAGTACTCTTAAATTGCTTTATATTCTTGCCTCAAGCTTGATGAAAATTAGGTGCATGAATAAAAATTCTTTTTTTGTTAAAAGTTTAAACGGACATACGAAGTATCTTTTGTAAACACAAATTAACAATTAAGGTTCAATTTTAACAAATCTAATATAAAAACAAATTTTTCACCAAATCTCAAAATTTCTGCGAATTTTTAATATGGCGATCACAGTTTATTTATATTATTTATAATTGTAACTTAATACAAATACTCCGGGCATTTTCAATTATTGCCTTAAAATAATAAATTTGTTTACTTTTTCAATCAACAGTTTTTTAAAACGATTCGGTTTACAGAACAGAGCCGATAAACTGGGATCAAAGTTTTGTAATATTTTTAATATGCTGTACACTTCATTCTTAAGACATTCGTTAGCCTTCCTCTTTTCTTTTTCGTATCAAGTATCAATGCAGTATCTTCATAACAGTAAACACTTGGCCAAAATTTATGAAAATAATTGGGTATATCATCATCAAAATAATCTTACAAATTAACAGAAGGTAATTTTTTTTTTCATTGAGTTTCATACACATCAAACGGTGTATCAGGATTCATATCAATTGTTTTTTTTTATAATTTTTGACAACAATCAATTTTGTTTGTAATAACGACTTATTAATGCCTTTTGGTCATTTAAAGTGTTCGGAAATATAAATAAATATACCAAAAATTTCTTGTTTCTACATCACACTGTTCATTGCAAATGCTTTGCGCTATTTCATCATTTTCCGCTGTTGAAATTAAGGAAAAATGATATTTAAACTCTATCCGATTTTTTCATATCGACATTTATAAAGACAAATTAAATGCACAACAAGACATGTAAAAAACGCCAAATACGTTATAAGTAGCCAAAAAAGCGCCACTTAGCCAAAAAAATAGTTCGCCAAATGAGTTTGAAAATCGCCACGTTTGCCGAGAAATCATCACACGTGTCAGCTCTGGTAGTTGTCATCATACAAATAGTTACCAGACTTATAATATAAATTTTTTAATATAGGCGAATTAATAACCAGGTTGTAGCGATGGCGAATTCATTCATTTTTGCCGATATCTTTAATCACAGATGAATAATCAGATAACTCACTAGTGACGTTTAAAAAAGTGTGTTATCATATTTTCTTCCAGCAATGAGTTGGAAGAAACAGCTACAGTTAATTATCGGTGTCTTTAATATCAAACTTCCAAGGCGAATTAACAACAGGTGTCCTTAACAGCTCAGGTGACTATTGTGATTTCTCCTTCTTCGAGTGTCAACAGTTATACCCCATCACACAGGCAAATTTGACTTTGCGAGAGAGGGAGAAAGCATGATGAGCAGTACAGACTTTGATGTACTCGCAAAGTTGCTTTGGTTTTCTTTCGTTGCTTATACACAGTTTTATATATTTTTACATATACATATAAGCACCACATACAAAACGTCTAAAAATAAGGAACGATCAAAGAGAAGAAAACAAAAATTTCTAAAATAAAACTTTTAGTGTCTGAACACCAAATAAAGTTTAATAGAAAATTAACAAAACTTTGTCAAAGTAAAATTTGCTTGTATGAATGCAGTCTTATAATCTCCCTTGATTTTGACAGTAGAGCTGTGTCGTTCGCGAACGAACGGATTAAATTGACCGAAACAATCAAGTGAACGAAAAGATCCGGTCATTTAAATCCGGTCTTTTCGTTCAAGTGTACGGGTTACTGCCATCCCTAAATTAGCGCGTAAGACGCAAAGCAATGTAATTCATAGCTTTTGCGCTGAAATGTCATCCCTAAATAACAACGTTAACTTCGTGTCGTTAAAAGTAATGTTAACTAATTTTATTTCATAAAACCCGCTGTATAAGAATAAAGAAGAGATAAAACCGCTAGATTGCCTTGAAAATTACTAAATTGTCACTACTTTTCAACCATAACAAAACAAAACAAACCAACAAATAGCAAACTTCACTTCCTTACTCACTGTCAAAATTGGATTTTCCAATTGCTAAGCGTTGACGCCAAGCTATTTAGGGATGCTTCATACATTTTGTATGTACATGAGAAATTTTGACAGTTATCTTGCGCTTTACGCGCTAATTTTGTGTTGGCAGTTAAATTGAACGGATGACTTTATTGAGCGAAGTGAGCCGTATATTTAACAGGCTCCTTTCGTTCAAATTGACCGATTGAACGAATTGAACGAACGAATCAGTCTTTGATAATTGACCGAAAAAGACCGGTCATTGAAACGAACGACCGGTCACATGTCTATTTGACAGCCGAAAACTGTTTGTAAAAAAACAACATGTACATGTTTATATCGCAGTGTTGTATTTCTTTTCGCCATGAGTGTACCTGTTGTAAATTCGCCTTGTCAAACTCCATAAATTATAAATATGTGTAATTTTTTGGTTTTTGACCAAGGCAGATTAATATACTAGATAGTGGCTGTAGATCAGTTGACTTTCTTGTTTATGTTTTCAGATGTCATATTTTGTTTACACTTATTATTTTTTCTCCTACAAAATTTTTTTTCTTACAGTGGTGTTGTGGAAATATTTTTAAAATTTTCATAAAACAAAATGTGTCACACACTTTTTGAAACTGAATTTTATTTACAAATTGTAGGCTTCGCCTCTTCATGATTTTGTTTGCTCATTTTATATGTTAAACCCAAGAAGTTTGGTACAAAATGTGTTTATACACATTTTTACATATAAAAAAAAAGCTGACATAATCACGAGATTTTGGAAGCTCCTTGAATATATGCGTGTAAAGGCCAGGATTCACTATCATACTCAGTCGTACGATCTGTCAACAATTTCATGTGTGCTCAAAAAGTATGATAGTGTGGATTAAAATTATATGTGTGTGACAGAGTTTTAAGGCGAGTTCACCGGCAAAAATTTTGTTCCGAAACATTTTTTTTTTTATATGTAGTTTGACATTTTATTTTTTGAGAGAGAGAGAAACTACATATAAAAAAAAAAATGTTTCGGAACAAAATTTTTGCCGGTGAACTCGCCTTTAGACAGATCTGTACGATTTTATAATCTTTTGAAATAATTCATAAAATATTTTTCTCTGTGCGATCAGGGTTGATTTTTTTAAGATGATGAGGAGACAAAACAACAAAATATTAAAACCATATGTTTTTGCATCTTTTTTGTATAATAGTGTGGCACATACGACGCCATTTTGGAACGATTTTTAAAGTAGGACAGAATTCTGTCAGATTTTTGTGTGATAAAATCGTACGATTGTGTATGATAGTGAATCCTGGCCTTAAGTAGCATCAAAGAAAGCTTATGACGTCTAGATTAATAATATTCTAATTATTTTTTTCGAGCTACATTTTCAAAAACTGAAAAAATCATGTTAAGATGGGTTTTTGAGAAATTAAATATCACAACGCATCGGGCTATTCCTACAAAATTTTTAAGTAACACAGCTAAAAGAGTTTTTAATCAAATGGTAAAATAAAATTTAATTTTTTTGTTTTACCATATAAATTCCCGGAAAGGGAAAAATGTCCCAAAAATTGCTTTTTTTTTAAGAGGCCTTAGATAATCACGGGGCTGTCAAATGGTTTTTGGAGTATGTAGCCAAAATTTGGAGACTTACCGTTTAACTTTTTTTATCGGTGCTTTGCACTCCGAGGAATTTTAAAATAATTTTAAAACTTTGTTCCAAAATTGGCAATGTTGGAAAGGGCTGGAGGGAAACCGTTAAAATTGATGACCTAATTTTGCTTTAGTTTGTCTTTAAAATTGTTTAAACAAATTTGCTACTACTGAAGTAAATTTAAATTACATAAGCAAAGAAAAGAATACCACCTTTTTGCGGAAAGTCCTTAAAAAATGATATTTTTTACATTTTCTCAATCATAACTTTAAACTTGTTTATTTAAAATTTTATTAATAATATAGCAAATGCCCTAAAGTAATAATCCGATAATTAATAAGCGTACTACGCCAAAAACACTAAGTTAAGATTAGCTACATTTAAACATATTTGTATAGACATTTTTAAGGTTTGATTCAATTTAAAAAATCTTAACATTTGAGTTAAAAATAAACTACTTATCACATTTGGGTACGTTAATATTTTAAAAATACTGCTTTGCCTCTGTAGAATTTCGTTGAGATATATTAAGTGGTTTATATGATACCCAATTTTGCCAAAAAAAAACTTTTTCAAACCACTGTGCTTTATTTGAATTTGACATCTGAAAATATATTTTATACAAACAAAATACATGTTGTTTACTTATTGTTGTAATTGTTTTAGAACTGTTATTACCTGTAAAATTAATGTGCCTTGGTTTTTGACATTTAGGGTTTCGGTGAAAAATCAAGAATTCGCCATCGCTCACACCTGGTAGTTGATTTGCCTTGGTTTTAATCACCGATGGTATTAATCAACCGTTAAAATTAAAATACATATTTTACGTTTTCAAACTGAAATGGCACAAAAACGTGACACAAAATCAAGAGTTATACATGAAAACGAAAAATATTAAATGCATATGTGCTTGTATAGCACAATTTTTTACACAAACAAAATGCATGTGATTATAGTTGTAATGTTAACGAGACCACCTTGTTTAATAATTTATGCCATGGTTGTTTCTTTTCATATATAATATATTTTCAAGATATATACATATGTTTCAAATTTAAAATTTATTTGCTTAGCAAGCTACATATAACATTTTCATGGTAGAAATCAAGGCAAATCAATTGTAAGCTGGTAGCGATGGGAATTCATTGTCTCTCGCCGGTAGCCTAACTGTCAAAATCCATATATAAAAATATATATCAACTATCAAAAATATTATACAGATTTTTTATACATGGATTTTGACAGGCTAAAGCCGAAAATTAATGTATTCGCTATCTCTAACACTTTACAATTGATTCGCCTTGGTCGCAATTCTCTTTGGCTTATAAATGTGCTTGTTTAATAGAAAACGTAAAAAATGGAGATTAATTGTAAAGAAAAATTATTAACAATTTTTGTAACAAATGCTACCGGCCAACGCAAATTTATTGCAGATGACTGCATTAGATTTAAAAGCAATTCCCCATTGCAAAAACCGGTTCAGTTGACTAACAGTTATTTTACAAAAGTAAGAATTTTGGCACCAGAATATTATAAAAAAACTATTCTTTTATGGTTTGTAAGGTTTTTTTTATCCATCTTAATGTTTTGTTTTCGATTTAGAAGTTTGGCTCCAGAATTAAGTTCAGTGAGCAACCTAGAAAAAGGAGAGACAGGACCGCCTTTATATCCATTGGCTCTGTTTCTTTAGAATTTACCGTAATTAACTTATTATAATTGATTTTCTGTACTTTTCAAAAACAAATTTAATGCAGCATACGTTTTTTTAAAATACATTGATTTTAGATGAAATCATAATTTGGTTTTTACTCTAGCAATAAATTATATAATCTGTTATTCTAGAAAATTGCGCGAACCTACCTAATATATATATAACAATTTTATTTGACAGAACTTGAAACTGCAATCAAAAACAATAATACATGAAAAACAAACAGCTGGTTGATAAATTGACGTGTTGCAATTAATAACGAAAAAATTGTAGAAAATTTTGTAAAATATTAATACATTTAAACGAAAACAAAATCCAAGCGGAAGTGAAATTAACAAGTCTCTAAATTTTTAAATGTTCTTTTATAAGTAAAGATCTCTAAAAGTGAAAACTTCTTTGTTGTAAACAATGGATGATTTGTCACAAGGCGACATTTGTCGCGTTTGTCGTTGTGAGGCTCAATCTGATCGTCCTCTGTTCTATCCTTGCGTGTGCACTGGAAGCATAAAGTATATACATCAGGATTGTTTGATGCAATGGATGCGTTATTCACACAAGGAGTATTGCGAACTATGCGGACACCGCTTTAGTTTTCAACCAATATATTCTCCAGATATGCCCCGAGTGCTGCCTTTGCGGGATGTGGCCGGAGGTCTAATTTCAGCTATAATGAAAGCCACTAAATCGTGGGCCCATTATTCGCTCGTAGGATTGGCCTGGTTTGTTATTGTTCCATTGTCTGCGTATCGTACGTACCGCTATTTGTTCCGAGCATCATCTTTCGATATGATTTTGTCTCTGCCATTTGATTTGTTTTCAACTGAAAATTTGGCTTCGGATGTTTTCCGCGGATGTTTTGTTGTCACCTGTACGCTATTGTCGTTTATTGGCTTAGTTTGGCTGAGGGAGCAGATACTGCTCGGTGGTGGACCGGATTGGTTAGAACGCGATGATGCCCCTGCAGTTGGAGGAGGAGACCGTGCTGGGAACAACGATGGTGACGATGATGTGAATCCTGTAGGGGATGGAGCACACGGAGCAGAACTCGAAGCTAATGCAGCAGAAAACGAGGGAGTTGCCAACATTTTAGAGGAAGCCATACCTGCAGAAGGCGATGAACTATTGCCTAACGAAGTTCCGGCTGCTGATGCTGTTGCAAATGATAATGTCGTTGATGCTCATGTTGTTGAACCTATTAATAATAATGCACCGGCTGTAGCAGATCCTGCCGAAAATGAAGGTGATCCTCCTTTAGAATTCGGTCCACAATTTCCGCCTGTTTTGGCGGGTGGAGGCAACAATAATCAAAACAATAATGCAGCCGCTAATGCTGCTGATAATGATAATGATGAACCAAATTGGAATCCCATGGAATGGGACCGTGCCGCCGAGGAGTTAACTTGGGAACGGTTGTTGGGCTTAGATGGCTCTTTGGTGTTTTTAGAACACGTATTTTGGATAATATCATTAAATACAATGTTAATATTTGCCTTTGCCTTTTGTCCATACTGCATCGGTCATTTTATATTGCAGTCAATGAATCTATTGAATGAGGATAAGCCACTTGTACATTTCCACGGCCTGATAACTACACTGTTTGGTTATTGTTTTATTGGTCATATATTGGTAGTATTACATTTTTTGGCAAAAGCATTCCATATGAGACGAGTACGCAGTCTAATTGGCTTGTGCTATATTGTGGTAAAGGTGTCTCTATTGTCGGTGGTGGAGATAGGCGTCTTGCCCCTCGTTTGCGGCTGGTGGTTAGATATATGCTCACTGCCCTTATTTGATGCTACGTAAGTTTTTTTTTATTTATTTATTAAATCTGTTAAA
This sequence comes from Gymnosoma rotundatum, assembly GCA_916610165.2. Classification (NCBI taxonomy): domain Eukaryota; kingdom Metazoa; phylum Arthropoda; class Insecta; order Diptera; family Tachinidae; genus Gymnosoma; species Gymnosoma rotundatum. The sequence goes on from OU744338.1 coordinate 40,296,243, forward strand.
GTTAAATTATTTGTTGAAATTCAGGCTCAAAGATCGTAAGACTAGTTTTACCGCCGCTCCTGGAACTTCACTCTTTGTTCATTGGATGTTTGGTATGGTGTACGTTTATTATTTTGCTGCTTTTATTTCTCTTCTAAGAGAAGTATTGCGTCCCGGTGTTTTATGGTTTCTGAGAAATTTAAATGATCCCGATTTTAGTCCCATACAGGTAATTCTTAAACTTGCGTGTTATTACACTATTTCTCTATTCTTTTTGTATTTAAAGGAAATGATACATCTTCCAATTTTGAGACATGTTCGTCGTTTGATATCTTCGGCCATGATATTTGGTTCAGTTGTACTTCTAATGCTTTGGATGCCGATTCGAATATTAAAAACTATTTGGCCAACATTTTTACCTTATACTTTATCTGGTGATTCAGAAGTTAATGAATTGAGTCTGCAGCTTTTACTTTTACAGGTAAGTCAAGCCTCAATACGTGTTTAAAACTAAATATTTGTCTCTGCTGTTTTTTTATTTACCTGTTTAATTTAGTAGTATTAAAATACTTTGCTTAGTAACTGCTATTTGTATAATTTTCATGAATTTAGAATTTGAATATAAATATTTAGCACTGTATAATAACATGTTCAATATAACTGACAACATTTTTTTCTGAAGACGCGTACACTTTGTTCATTTTTTATACTGTAGGGCATATTATTGCTTTTAGCTGTTAGCCACTGCTGTTAGCTTGCTAAACTCTGAAATCTTTTGCATTCTTCAGGTTGTAGGATTGCACCTCGCCTATGTATCTTAGTTGTTCTGATAGATATACAGGCGTTTTCCTTAATTTCATCTTTAATTGAACTCTCTGCCTTACATTAAGCCATTTCAATGTGTCAAGCATTAGAGCTATTGAAGTATATCTTTTACATTTTAAAATAGCCCGCATCTGTTGATCTGTGCATCATGTTACTAATATAGTTGAGCCGTATTTAAAGTAAGTTTTTATTATGGTGTTGTATATATTTATTGAAGTCACAACTAATACTTTATTCCTTACACATTTAAAATATCCTATTTTCTTTCCGAGTTTTTTTTACGTACATATTCTATATGATTTTTAAATTTTAACAGCCGTATGCATAACAAAAACAAATTTGATACCAAAAATTGTCCCAAAATATAGTTATGGGACACGGCAACAATCCACAACTATTTCAAGTGCCAGGCCGTACAGCAAAACTCAATGGGAGCCTTATCAATTTCTTGACTCTTGCCAAACTCATACTAAAGTTTTTTTTATCACATAGTTAATAGTTGTTTCACAGGAAAGTTTATTTCTAAAGCCAGATTGGTATTTTGATTGGATTTTGATTATGTTGTTCTAGATACGCTACTAACTGGTTTTTATCACCCATTTCTAAAACTTTTTCACATATTATAAGTCCATTTATTGGCCGAAAATCTTTCATTTGCTGGCTTTTCTTATTTTTTCTATTGGTGTAATTATAGTCTCTTTCTAACTATCGGGGAAAGTTCCAGTTTCCAACGATTTATTAACAATATTTACTAATATATTGCCTAAATTAAACCAGTTATTAATTATTAATTTTATTGACATTTTTTTGTAATCTTTTTTTCCTACTCATCATTTTACATATATTTTTTAAATCTTCAAGAAATATTTCACGAAACTAAAAAGTATATTTATTTATTAAATGAATAACATAGAAATAATAAATTATTACAAGTTACTAAAAAACTACGAGCACTAGCTGCTGGGGCCATCAGCTCTAATTAAAAGTATCATTTATCAACGGTATTTTCGATAGATTTTCTAATGTCATTAATACTATATATAAAAAACTTATTAAAATTTTCCCCTATTTCTAAATTATTTTAAAGCTTTTGTTATTGAACTTCGCATTTTTTATCACAGTTCTAGGCTTTTTTATTACGAGATCTTTTATCTTGCTCCACATTTCTTTTTGATTTCTTGCACTTGTTATTTCTTTTTGTTATATGTAGGTTTTTCTTATTTTCCAATTTTACTTTAAATTAATTTCTTAATAGAACCCGTAAAATTCGCCATTTTTTGTCATTTATTAAAAACACAACAAATGTTTACTAATAACTCAAGAATAGTTCATTGTTTATTATATTACGTTTTTGTTATGGGTTTTTTTTAATTCACACAGGATAGAAATTTATAAATTCTATTCTTTAAGCAAATATATTTTAAAAATTAATAAATAGGTATTAAAGCAATAATTATATTTAACAAAATAAAATATGTAAACTAAAAACTTTATTGCAATTTATAATTTATGAGGTCTAATGAGATTCAGTCAATGTAATATTACATCCGCGTAAATACAATTTTGTTTAAAACTAAAAAAATTGAGTAATTGTCCATTTATTCACGGATTAAAAAAAAAAATTTATTTTATTTTTTATCATTTTGTTTTCCTAAATACCTTTAGTCGCACGTTTATGACAACAAGGCGCATAAACTGAAAATATTTGTACATAAAAAACGGCAACAAAATAAGTATACCTGCTTTAAATAGTGTACAAAAGCTGTGCCTTTAAGCGGTTTTTATTGCATTTTATTCATTAAATATGTGTTGTATTTCATACCTTTGAAAACGGTTGTTGTCTGCTTTTCTTATAATGTTTAAGCAGTAGATTTGATCAAATTTTGTTTTTTTTAATTGTTTATAAAAAGATCTGCATACAATGCAGAATTTCATAAAACGGCAGTAAAAAACTTTAATAGGGTAAAAATGAGGCAACGCTGCAGCCTTATTCTGTAAGTTGCTTAAGCTAAATCGCCATCTCTAAAATTATTTAATTTTAACAAAGCAGAGTTTTGCTACAAATACTACATTGGAACATATAACCCTATACTTTACACCCTCTTATTTATTGAAATAGACTGACAGATACCGATTAATTAGAGAAAATAAACATGGATAAGTTCAACTTTTAAGCAATTTTAGCTTAGGAGAATTACAGAATAAGGCCTCTGCTTACAAATAAAAAAAAATTAAAAAATTCTCGCGTACGAGTATAGAAAATACTTAAAATTCTGGTTGCGATATTTTTGAGACTCGTTTTTAGGCTCTTTGTTTTAAATATACCCACAACAAAAAACACTTACAAGAATGGATGAAATAAACACCGCAACTTTTTATTGTGGTGTTTAAAATACTCGAGTATGAAAAATATAGAGTAAGTATGCGGTATACTCATGGTTGCGGTGTACTCGTGCCGTTCTCTGATATATATCTCCTCACTTGGTAAATTTTCAAATCCGCTGTCCTGATTTATAACTATATCTGTGCTTTCCTGATTCGTTATTTTAATAATAACATTTATCTTTGAGGAAACTTTTTTACTATTTGAGTTTTAGAGTTTTGTGTTATGCTTGTAAATTCATAAATAATTTGTAATTTAGGCCACACTCGTTTAGAAAACTTTCTATTTAGTTTCTATAAAAATCTTTATGCCACTAAATGTTTAAATCACCAGATATATTATATCAATATTTCTTTCACTTATTTCTTCTATTACTTCCTAAAATATATCACAAAACTCGGTCTTATTACTTGGTGGTGATCTGCATACTATTACTATAATAAAGACCACGCTGTTATAATTTGCCTTGAATGCGCTAATCCAGTTATCTTTTATATTTCCTTTATTCTTTCAATGTGCCAACTCTTTATAAAATATAATATTACTCCTCCAGTCCTTGAAGAGTTTGAAAGTGATTAGCAATTATTATATACTTTTATTTCAATTTCTTCTTCATTAATTTTTTCCTTAATGCAGTTTTCCTTAATGCAGTTTATACACCTATTTATCACTTCATTGTTACATTCTGCACTTTTGTGATTTCCATGACATATATGTATAGCAGACCCCAAGCATTTACAACACTTAATCACCATTGTTCCATCATAAACTCTACATCTGTCCCATCCTATATTAAGTTTTTGGCACATTAAGATATTTTTATAATCACTTTTTATTGTTTCTTAAAGTTTCAAATATTTTTATGATTTCGATTTCACTGTTTTCCAACACTAAATTTTGGTTTTTAAATTTTTCAGTTAATCCATTCTCGGAAATTTTAAAGTTTATATCAGTTATCACAATTTGCATATTAACTTCTTTTGGGACTTTGACCTCATACTTGTCACTGACTTCGTTTTCAATAGGCCTCTTTATTTTTTCCTTTCCTCAATGTTGTCAGTTTCTATAACCACAGCACCATTTTTAACGACTTAAATTATTGCTTCAAATTTTCATATTGATTATTGCTTTATTTTATAATAACATTTTTTTATCCTTTCAGATTATTTTGCCTGGTTTTTTTGAACAGTCTCACACTCGAATTTGGCTAAAGAAGCTTTTACGCATCTGGTGCATTTGTGTGTCATGGATTTTGGGTATACGCAGCTATCTCCTAGGCCATGATCCTCCCCCAGAACCCACCAATCAACAAGCTAACAACAACAACGCAGCCGAAAATAATCCACAAGAAAATAATGAAGAAAATCCAAATCAACCTGAAGAGAATATAGATGCTGCTAATCCTGTACAAGCACAACCACAGGCACCTCCACCACCACCACCGCCGCCATTGCAAGCGGAACGTAATTTGGCGGCAGTCCATCATGCTATAATTCATCGCGATGTACCGGTGGCTTTTCAACCTTACGAAAAACCATCTATTTTTGCAATAAGACTGTGTGGTTTGATATTCTTTATGTGTATATCGCTGGTGGTAGCTTCGCTGCTAACACTTACCGTGCCAGTGTGGATAGGACGTCAGGTTATGTCTCTGTGGTCGGTAGGTAGCATAACAACACAGGTTATAGTTCAAAGTGCTGAGGTGACAGCACGACCTCATGAATTGTATACAGCAGCCTTAGGTACTTATTTGTGCTGGATGATAACGAGAGGCATAGCTATAGCGGTCACTTTGTTGCCCCAGGGCAGAGCAGCTGTTATGGATAAAATTAAACAATGGCTTAAGGTGGGTGCTTCCTATGCCCTCCCAGTTCTGATAATTGTTTTAATGTTGGGTGTTATACCCCTTCTCTTTGGTATGTTGCTGGAGTTGGTGGTTGTTATACCAGTTCGTGTCGGCACACGACAAACGCCCATTTATTTCATTTGGCAAGATTGGGCTTTGGGAGTGTTATACACCAAAATAGCCATTGCCTTGACTTTAATGGGTCCTGATTGGCATTTGAAGAGAGCTTTAGAGCGAGCCTATCGAGATGGTCTTAGAGATATTGATTTAAAATTCTTAATCACCGAATTGGCTACACCTGTTATAACCTGTTTCGGTCTAGCCTTGGCTGTACCCTACGTCTTAGCTCATTCGATACTACCCATATTCTTTAAAGATCCCTGGATCCAACTGGAAATAGCGCACTTTGTATATCCGGTATTCTTTTCAGTTATTGGAGCCATTGGTTTAGTTTGTCTTCAAATACGCCAGTTCAAAAAGCTATATGTAGCCATAAAAGTGGACAAGTATTTGGTAGGACAACGTTTAGTAAACTATGAGCATCGTAAAAAACAACAAGAAGCAGCCGATGCTGCGGCTGCAGCACGTGAACAAGAGGAAATAGAAAATGTTCCCATAGCCAATATAGTGGAACAGGCTGAATTAGAAAGACGACGTAGGCAGGAAGTTGAACGTCAACAACTGGTACAAGATCTAGTTAGAGATGAACTTTTATAAAAAAGAGACTCGAGAGATGTTGGGTGTTTTTCGAAAAAAGCAGTGAAAACTTTTAGCAAAATTAAGAGACCCTTAAAGGAAGTTTGCCTTTTTTATTATATAATTTTTACTGTTTTCGTTACTTTTCTTTTATATGCTTAAAATAATAAATTAATAAAACTATGACTTTTTAATAAAATATCATAAAAAATAAAAAAAATTTCGTTAAATACGTTATAATTTTCAAGCATAAACTTTTTCACATTTTCCGAAAATAAAAAGTTTTCATTGTAATAAAAATATTTTTAACAAAAAATTTCATATAAACTTTTCTAAAAAATAATAAGTTATTCATTTTAAAATTTAAATTCTATTTCCTACAAAGATTTTCTTTGCTAAAAAACGTGAATATATTTAGAGTTTTTTAAATAAAAATTATCTTGAAAATTTTTAAAATAAATTATAAATGTCAGTTTGTTAGATATCACTTGAAATTCATATTTGTTTTTTTATGTAAACTTTAGAAGAGCTAAACTGTAATTAAAACTAAATATATGTATTCAAATTTTTATTAACTTAATTGTTATTAAAACTTATACTTCAAATTTTTACTCGTACAGTTCAAATTTATTCATTCGTTTTTCAATTGATTCTGTAATAAACTCATTTACATAAAATATCAACTAACTGTTAGTTACTGTAGAGAAAAATATTTATAAAAAAAATCTATCTAAAATAACTTCCCTTTGCAAAAATATGTTCACCTTGTTCAGTTATACTTTTTATAATTTACTGGTTATGTTTTTTATTATATTATTTTTTAAATCTAAAAAAATATAGTATGTTTATTTAAGTTTCAATTTTATAATAAAGAAGAATTAATAACGAGTTTGTGTTTGTGTTTGTGTTTGCGTCTGTTTCTGTTCTTTATTTTTTTTTTTAAATTTATAGTTAAATATAAAAATACGTAACTTTAGTTTTTCCCCTGTATTTTAAAATTGTATGTGAAGTTATTGATAAAAAGTTTAAAGTTAATAAATTAATTTAAAAAATCGATATTATCTTAAGCTTAAAATAAAATTGCAAAAGAAAACTGTTTTATCTTTTTTAAAACTTTTATTAATAAATATATTTAGTCCATTTAGGTTTATACATACAAAGTTTTTATTAAAAAAAAAAAAGAAGAAAAACATTTATTTATGTGAAATAGTACGTGAGTTTAGCAATAATAAAGCAGTGCTAAGGTTTTCCAATATAGAATTCTGTATTTGAAAAGCTCAAGCTAGTTTGATATTTTAAAAATTTATAAAAGACAATAAACCGGTTAAACTAAAACAATCCGAATGATGTAGAAATCTGCAAATTATTCTATTTTTTTTCTTTATTTGGTCCCGTTCTAACAGTTCATAATTTAAAAATTAATTGTGTCCCCATACAGCATCATGTTTCGTATGTGTATTTTGAACTGTAAAGGTGCCCCAATAGTTTTTTTGATAAGTCTGCTATAATAGCAAGTATACGATTTGGATTTAGAAACTAAAGGGTGTTTTACTAATTACTGTAATTTTATGTATATGACCTAACTTTTGAACTGTTATGGACAGACATTTTAACTTTACTAGATATCTGTATTGCTAAGTTCGCTATAAGATTAAGTTTACAATTTGAATTTTAAAATTAAAGGGTGTAATTTGACTTATACGGCTCTAACTTTTAAACCGTTATATACAAACACTTGAAAATGGTTAAAACTTTAAATATAGTTGGTGTAAAATGATTAGTGTGACCAGATCTAAAAAATGTTTGAAACTAAATTGGCACAAAAAAAGCGCTAAAAAAATTTAAGTGCTAAAACATAGTGCCAAAATGAAAATGTCTTAGTGTTAAGCAAATATTTTTTTTGAGAGTTCATAGTTTTATCATTTATGCTTATTTTGCCTTAGAAATATTTATTTGAGAAAAACAAAATTTCTTAAAACAATAAATCATTTATTAAACATAAAAAGTCTTAAAAACACAAAAAAATAACAATTTAGTTTTTAAATTAAATATCACATACACCAGTGATTAAAAATGCTTGACTATTTTCAAAGCACATGTAGTTGCTTAACTGTTGCTGTGGAAAAACATGCAGCAAACGCAAAAAAAAAGAAAGAAACGTATTTGCTTTAGCTGACTATGTGTTTCTTTCTGCAACAAAGCAATCATCAAAGCATTTATTTGAAAAACGTTTGCTGTTGCTTAAGTAATTAACTGTTCTTTATTTTTATTTTCGCTATTGCTTAACTTTTTACCATGAGTTGTGGCTGACTACGATTGCTTTTTCTTGCTGTTACTTGCTATAACTCCCTATCCTTTTAAATCTCTTTTAACATTGGAAACGTATTTATGTATTTATTACTTACAATATGTAAGAAAATAAATTTTAAAAAAGTTATTTTTATTACACATTAAATGGTGTTTTTTTTTTCTTAAAAAGCAACAGCAAAAGAAGAAAAAAACATCAACTCATTGCTTAAGCAACAGCAAACGTTTTTAAAATAAATGCTTTGATGATTGCTTTGCTGCAGCTTAAGCATATGTGTTTCTTTCTCTTTTTTTGCATTTGCTTTTTGCTGTTGCTTCGTTTATAATAAAATGATTTTTAAATGCTGAGACATTTAGTTTTTTTATTTGCTGAAAAACATGTAAGCAAAGCAAAGATAAGATTTTAGTGCTGTTGCTATTTTTAAGCAAACAATTTAAACGCTGACATGCACATATGTACATGCATACGCGTATATTATGTACTTAGTCAAATTTATTCTAGGTATTCGCAGTAAGATTTGAATTGACAACTATTTAATTTAGAGATATCAAAAAGTGTTGATATGAAAATAAATTATAAATTTATGTTGCCAGACTTACGTTGCTATTACGAGTATTGCAATTGTTACACGCGAAAAGTAGTGTTTTGCAGAAAATGGATTTAATTATTTTTTTGAAACATTTTGTAAATTATATTAATAAAAAAGAAGTGCTGAATCTAGCACCGAAAGTGCTAAAATGGGCACGCTGAAAATGATGAATGTGGTCAAACTTTTAAACAGGAATAGACAGACGGTTGAAATCTGTTTTCGTTTTTTTTTTTTTTTTGTAAGAATTATTGGTTGGTTGAATTGACACCCGAAATTTCAGAAAAGAACCTGTAAATTACTAGGTAACTGGAATATGAAAAAACCAATATATTAAATTTTCACCAACATTTCACCAAAAGTATTGAAATTTTCTAAAAAATTGTTGTTGCAAAAAATAAATTTCATAAAAATCGATAATTAGGCAAAAAAAAAAAAAAAAACTCAAAATTAGCAAAAATTGGAATTTTACAAAATAATTAATATCTCACCAAAATAATTATTTTGTTTTAAATAATTGTGTTTAATTGCAATAAAAAATTAAAAATCATTAAAATTAAACAAAAATTATTAAAAACTATAAATAATTTAATAGTTTTTTTAACCTGTAGTAGGCGCAGAGCGGATCCCATGGTTACAATTAAACAATCTAAGTCCCCTTTCACGCACATCAGGTTTGACTCGTCAAGTCTTAAGTTTTTGGGAGAGAGAGGAGAAGAGAATAGAAAGAGGTACAAGCCTGACCGTACCATCAAATTTAAGAAAATTTTATACTTGAAGTAGGCTGCAGAATAGCAACTTGCACAAGTTGAAAGCAAAAAAACGAAACTTGTTGAAACAAATTTGACGGTGTGTGTGTGAACATAAATGCAGGTTCAAAAGAAAATTATCTTCATTATATCACAGGTATACATATTCCAAAAAAATAAAACTATCAGGTCTGTTCTAAAAATTACGTGAATTCAAATCACGAACGGTTTTAAAATCAGGCAGACGATTTGGTGCTGTTCTGCAAATCACGTGATTTTCAATTTTTCGACGTGGTTTTAATTTTTCGAAAACAGGAGAAAGCGGCTGATTTTTTGGATTTGTGTTTATTTTTTATTTTTTTTATTACATTTGTAATTAAAATATTATTAGTAATATAAGTTTAAATGCGTGGAGAAAAATAAATTAGTGAGTTATTTATTGTACTTTCATTTAGCTGTTGGAGCTGATCGAAGGGCCTAAAATTTGGCATCAAATAAAAATTGAAAATGAATGCAAAAGCTTTAGGAAGTTGTTACTATTTTTATTTTGTACTTAACTTTTTCTAAATTTGCTATTAGAAACATTTGCGTAAATAAGATAAATCTTAAATGATGTTTTAAACTGTGACACTAGAACGTAGCAACGTAGAATTATTTTCTAAAACACAAACCAGGTAACTGCTAACGAGAAAGAGGAAATCACGAGCAATACTAAATAAAGCAAGACAAAATTTAATAAAAAAGCAATGTCTTCAAAAATTTATGAATAATTTCGTTTTTATGTGTAAAAAATCTAATTTTTTTTCAAAAATAAATAGAAGACATATCGTTTTAAATATATAATGTCATTATTATTATATTCTTAACGAAATAATTAGAAAAAACGAGCAAGTGATTTCAAATCGGCAGTCATTTAGTTTGCGTGATTTAAAATCACTTTGACAAAAAGTGATTTGTAGAACAGACCTGTATATTTTAAGAAAATAAACATATAATTCTTTTGGTGAAGGGTATATAAGATTCGATAGAGTCGAATATAGCACTCTCGTTTGTTCTTTAGAATATATAATACTTTAAATTAATAACTTTTAAGAAAAACACATTAATATTTTTGTTAAAAATAATTTTCTGTCTGCCTCCATTTGTAAATAAACAACTATTTAAATTTACATATTTCTGTTTCTATGTTACAACTAACAATTGAGTGTCCTTGAACTTGTCGCACATTTAATCTTCAAATAAAAAAAATACAAACACTTTTCTTCCTGTAAGTGACATGTATCGTTTTAAAAATATGTACACATGTATGTATGTTTTCTGGAGAAGCTTAAGTTAAGTTGTAAAGTAAAATGACACAATGAATCAGCATTAAATAAGAATTTTTCCTATAAAACTTGAAGGATTTTGAGTACTACACATAAGTAGGCAGGTATGTTTGCACGTTTGCATTTACATAATAATAATTTACAATACAATTATGTTTTTTTAGAAACATGAATTTTATTTAAGCATTAGCTTTTGTACCCGGCGTTGCCTGGGTCTAATTTTAGGGCCTTAATAGGCAGAGCCTTGCTTACTTACTATGGGCTCCCTTTTAAATGCATAAGAAACTATATTTTGTAATCGAAAGAGTAATTTGGCAGATAACATAATAAAAATCTCAAGTACATGACACGTTTTGGGTATCATTTAAAAGATTTTAAAAAGATCTTCAAGGAAATACTTAAATTAAAAAAATGCTTAACCTATTAAAAGCCGATGACATTTTTATGTACATGTAGCACTTAATTTTTTTCTTTTTTTGTAGTTCACTGCCACCCCAATATTTGCTTTTTTGATTAGATTTATTTTACTAAACTAGATTTACATATATGGTGAAGGGTATACAAGATTCGGCATAGCCGAATATAGCACTCTTACTTGTTTATTAAATAAAAAGCTCTTGATTTAGATACCAATCCATTATTTTATTATTATACTTTAATCAATAGTTTTTCTTAACAAAGTATATATTAACTAAAATAGGTTATCCGTTTTTATATAAAAAATAATTTCGTAGCACCCAGTCCTTGGCTGCTAAATTAGTTAGTGAAAAGTGGAAAATGATTCTATATTTTTAGCCGACTTCAAAAAAAGAATGAGGTTATCAATTCGTCTGAATGTTGCTTTTTTAATGTTAACTCAGTCCTTCTGGATCGATTTTGGAAATTATTTTTAATTTTAAGTATTATGCTTACAGATTGGTTCCGTTTTAAAAACAACCAATTTAAAAATCAAAGGGTGTCCTTATACAACATATACGCTTTTTACGTTTATTATGAACTGCAAAGGGCGCCCGCTTTAAAATTTAAGAAAATTATGTAACACTATAGATCTTACTTTCACAAAGTAATACAAAACTAAATCTAAAAATTAAAGGGTTTCCCCATAGGTGACGTAAATTGACCTATATCAGTCCAATTTTCAAACCGTTATAGACAAACGCTTGAAAATTGGATAATATGTATAAATATTCAAAATTATAAATTAGGGGTGCCCCTATATTTCATTTAATTTTAGGTATATGGCCATAATTTTAAGCAGTTGTAGACAGACGCTTGAAATCTGTATCGCTTTGTCCGTTATACCAACAGATAGAAAGTTTAGATTTGCAAAAAAAGGGTGTCCAAATAACTAATGTAATTGAATGTAAGTAGCAAAATTTTTGAACCGTTATAGACAGACAGCTTAAATTTACAAGGAACCTGTATGGCTATGTCCCCTATAGCAGGGATGGGCAACCTTTTTGTAATGCTGGCCAAAATTGAAAACAACCAAACTTAAGCAGGCCATTAACGTTGGTTTTGTAGGTAAATGAAAATTATAGGTGTGTTCATTTACTTTACTATTAAAAATTAGCAACGAGAGAGAGTAACAAGAAATTTTCCAAAATTACTCTCAAAACTGTGAAAAAGTAAATGAACATGAATTTACTAGCTAAAATTTGCAAGTTAAAATAGTGTTGTAATGTATAGGTACATATGAGTACTCAATAACTACTCCTATAATTTTTGGAAAAATTATACATATATGTATATTATTATAAAAATGATGTGATTATGGTCATTTATAATCAGCATTGTCGTAACTGGCGTTTTTCGAGTACGGCTTGTAATAGAATAATGAAAAGTTTTGCAATTTCATTTAATCTAGTACCTGATGTAGTCGAAATACGCTATATACGATAAAGGTGATAAACTACTTTTGACTAAAATGAATGAATAAAATATCTATTTTTAATTAGTTCATACGTTATAATAGCCTGCCTACATATAGAATTTTTATTTCAAATATCGGAAATAACGACAGAATAAGGTCGCAGAAATGTTTATGTCCAACTTTGTGATTTATTTTCCAAGCGATTTTCATAAATGGTGTTTTTAATGCGTGGTAGAATAAGCATGCGTTAATAGATATTATTATTGAGAATTTTTGTTCGCTATTGTCTAACGTTAATGCTCCGCATTTGCAATCGCTTCTAAACTATAATAATAAACAGCCGGCGAAAACCGGGTTAAATATATTTTTAAAGAAAACAAATTTAAGCAATTTTCATTTTCATTGTAATAAAATGCTTTATCCAAAACAAGATATCAAAAAGCAGTAGCAAAGTAATTTAATAAATTATGTGTTAATTTAAATTTATTTCCCAATATATTGTTACGAATAATAAAATCTGACAACCCCTGTAGTTGTTTCCGTATGAGTGTGGTGAATAAAGTTAATTAAACAACCAATGGTGTGTTTACGGAATAACAAAACCACAAGTTAGCCAACAAAAGCTGAGCAGCCTCAATGGCTGCGTTGGTAGAGGTGCGTACTACAAACCAGGGGGTCCGAGTTCGATACCGCATGCGTGCAACAAAAATAATAATTGTTATAAGTAATTAAAATTAATAAACAGCAGTACAAACCTCCCGAGAGGCCAAAGACAATTGTTGTGTAAAGCCATGGCAGTTAATTTAGTGGAGACGTCCAATTTAATATTAGAGTAACAGATAATTGTCAAGAAGCCCTTGTAATAAAAAAAAAAAACTATGAGTAATACCGGTTAGCGCGGGGAAGTGTAACAGCATAACAACAGTGTATGGCAGACGTGTGTTGTGGCTAGTGGATTAAAGGAGATGACTGGCTTTGATAAAAGGAGTAGTGGAGATGTCTGTGGATGGTTAAGGTTACTAAACAAGGCATCGAGTAGTTCATGTCTCGCCGGAGTAACACAGTAGTGTAGCGTGGATGGCTGCGTTTGTGGTGGTAACGCATGTTTAGTAAATACGAGACCAAGGGTTCACAATATTGAAATAAGAAATGGCCAAGAATCACGTTTTTGCAATTTTAAGAATTCATTTATTTGTAGAGAAAAAAAGGAAAAAAGGTTATTCTAACAGTTGTAAAATAAAAGTAATATAAATACTTATTGTAACAATAAGGTTTCCAGACTTCAAAAAGTAACCGTAAAGTTTATACAAGTGAATGTTTATGACTTATGTTATAACATATCCAACACTCCTCCTCATTCACTTCAAGTTGCATCTATCGCGAAAATATTCATGTTTATTTATTGCTAATGGTTTTGTTAAAAGATCAGCTATCATTTGCTCCGTGGGGCAGTAAATACACCTTACTATTCGTTTCTTCACTAGATCCTTTGTCATCTTATATTTGGTATCCATATGCTTAGTTCTGAAGGAGAATTTATCGTCGTGGAGAAGACGTATGGTACTTTGATTATCATTAAAAACGATTGTTGGCTCATTTACAGGCAAATGCATATCTTGTAAAATTTGTCTTAACCATTTGACTTCCTTAGCAGCTTCCGACAGAGATATATATTCCGCTTCACAGGTTGATGACGCTACAATTGATTGTTTTTGGCAAGACCAGGATACAGTACCTCCATTATAGAAAAATATTCGTCCACTATTTGATTTCCTTTCCCTTCTCTCCTCTGCCCAGTTCGCATCTGCATAACCGGTTAGCTTCTCTTCTTCATCTTCATTACTGAGGTGCAATTTAAGATCTGCGGTTGATTTGAGATATTTTATAATACGTTTACACTGAATCCAGTCTTCATTTGTTGGTTTTGCAACCTTTTGAGCCAGAATGTTTACTGGTGCTGAAATATCAGGTCTGGTGTTAATAGAAATGTATAAAAGGTGTCCAATTAATTTGCGATATTTATTATTGTTTTCAAGATATGTTGAACTTTGTTCTTTACCATAACTTACTTCCATTGGAGTTTTGACGATCTTTGCTTCTTGCAATTGAAATTCTTTTACGGTTTTATTTATGTAATTTGATTGGCAAAGCCTAAAGTTACCTTTTAGATCTTTTGACACTTCAATTCCTAAGTAATGTTTAATTTCGCCTAAATTTTCCATTTCAAAATGATGACATAATTCCTTTTGAACATATCTAATTTGTTCTCTGGTATGGCAAGCCAAAATTAAATCGTCAACATAAACAATGACGTAACATATAGTTCCATAAATATTACCACTGTAAAGACAAGGGTCGTTGATACTCTGTTTAAATTTCGCCTTTAAAAGAACTTCATGAAGAACATTATACCATGATCTTGCAGCCTGTTTTAATCCATAGATGCTCTTTTTCAACAAACACACCAATTTTTCGTTTTGGTCTTGAAAGCCTTGTGGCTGCTTCATATAGACGGTCTCAGTCAAATTTCCGTTTAAAAACGCTGTTTTTGCATCTATGTGATTAACGATCATATTCTCTTTACCAGCAACTGACAATAAAATTCGAAATGTTGTATGGGAAACCACGGGGGCGAAGATTTCATCGTAATCGATTCCAAATTTTTGAGAAAATCCCTGAGCAACAAGTCGAGCTTTAAAGCGACTGACTTCACCATCAGCATTCCTTTTCACTTTATATACCCATTTGCTGCCGATAGCCGACCTATTTTCAGGCAACTCTACGAGCTCCCAAGTATGATTCTTTTCAATAGATTCTATTTCATCTTGCATTGCGGCTAACCATTGGACTTTTTCGTCGCTATCAAGAGCTTCTTGGTATGTTTTAGGTTCTTTTATTTCTTGAGTTGACCATATTTCATCAATTAGTTTTCTAGCGGGTTTACCTTTATTTAATCTTTCCGAAACACGTACTGCTGGTGTTGATGGTGCAAAATTTTCGTTATCAATATTTAGCTTTTGTTTGCTGACGCTCTGAAGATCCCCTTCACCAGAATTTTCTTTTCTATCGACGTCATCAGAATTATTGATTGCAATATTTTCACTTTTTACAGGTTCTGAACTCTCCTCCTCAATCAATAATGTCTCCTTTCGACTGTCTTCTCTCTTATAGATTTCAATATAACCATCTTGTTGAGCTTTAATGGGAACTATATCCGTAAAACGAACGTCACGGGAGATTACCACTCTCTTGCTGTCTGGGTTATAGCAACGAAAAGCTTTTGAATTGTTGTCGTAACCTAAAAAAATCATTTCTTGTGATTTATCATCTAATTTGCGTCTCATTGCTGATGGGATGTGTACAAAACATTTCGAACCAAGAATATGGAACTTTTTTAAACTAGGTTTAGTACCATACCATTTTTCATATGGAGTTGAATTCGTTGATCTGGTAATTAGATGGTTCTGAATATAATTGGCTGTCGAAACCGCTTCTCCCCAAAATGTTTTTGGCAAATTAGAATCAATAAGTAAACACCTTGCCATTTCTAAAAGCGTTCTGTTTTTTCTTTCAGCTTTACCGTTTTGTTGGGGTGAATAGGGAGCTGTTAGTTGTAATTGGATTCCTTTTGACTTTAAATATTCATTAAGACTCTTTCCTGTATACTCCCCCCCTCTATCAGAACGAATTATTTTTGGGGTACGGCCAAAAAGTGTGTGGCAAAATGTTACAAAATTTTTAATAGATTGTTCAACTTCAGATTTTTGTGCTACTAGTTGTATAATAGTAAAATTTGAATAATCGTCTATAAATGTTACCACATACCTTTTACCAGATGGCGTTATTGTTGACATTGGGCCACATACGTCTGTGTGTATTAAATCCATTGGAGCAGTTGACTTACTTAATGAAATTTTCGGGAATGGAATTCGAGACATTTTTCCTTTAGCACACGTTTCACAAATTTCCTTAATGCCACAATCAACGATCTTTAAATCTTCAGCCAGGTTTTCGGAGACCATTTTACGAATAGCATCTGGATCTCGATGTCCCAACTTATAGTGCCATTGATGAATGCAATTTTCATTATGTTCAAAAACAGCATTTACTTTATTTAATTTACATTTACGTAGCATATACATATCAGTTGCGATATCAGCTACGCCAACATTATTTTCGTTAATATTTATGAAGCAATTAGTTTTATTAAAAGTTACATTAAAACCTGATTTTGTTAGCTGCCTTACCGAAAGAATGTTACCAATTAAACGTGGCGCGTACAGAACTTCTTTAGCAAGATATTTATTTTCCTTACCACTGACATTACAAAACGACAATTCACCTGATCCAATACCTTCTATAGGGATGGTTTCACCATTTGCTAGCTCTATTGAACTTTTATAAGAATCATCTAATTTCATGAAAAATTTTTGATCATTTACGGCATGTCTTGTTGCTCCTGAATCAACCAACCAATTACAATTTTTGTTATTGCCAAATTTAAAAAGGAAATCTCTTGAGCTTGAGGTTTCTTCAACAGAATTAATTTTGTTAGTAGAATTTCCAGGTACCTGTTTAGCCTTCCAATTTTTATACTTAGTACAGTTTTTCTTTTGGTGTCCGGGCTTCTTACAAAAATAGCACGTTGATACAGGTTTAACGACAGCTTTCAAAACAGTATCGTTTACACCATTTCCACTGATATGCAAACGTCTTTCATATTCAGCAATTACCCTCTGTTGAACTAAAGCAAATGTGATTTCGTCTTCTTTTCTGGACTCTAGTGAAGTTATAAGTGTATCATAGCCCCCCGGTAAGCTGCTGAGAAGCATGGCTGCACTCCATTTATCGGACAAAGCTTCTTCTCCAACATCATGTAGTTTAGTGAACAAATCATTCATTGAGTTAATATGATTTATAGCATTACCACCTTCTTCCAGCTTTAAACTGCAAATTGAACGCATCAGAAAAACTTTATTAGCTAGAGTATTTTTCTCGTGATAATCTTTAAGAGCCATCCACGTATCTTTTGCCGTCTTCTTATTGCGTATATGGCATAGCTGATCATCCATCACAAGTAATCCAATCGTTCCTCTGGCCTCATCGTTTTTGCTTTCCCAGTTATCGATTTCGTCTTGGTTTTTTATTACTCCACTTTCTATTTTGGGTTGTGGACAACATCCTTCTATGACGTTTTTCCAAAGATTTTGCTTTCGCAATAATAGCTCCATTTTGAACTTTCAATTTGCATAATTTTCATTGTTAAGTTTTGCAAATTTTGGTTTAGCATCCGCCATTTTCTTGAGTTTAAACACAAACAAAATTTTCTTTTAAGTTTGGTAAATAAATACGTTTTCCTTAGTTGTTTGCGTTACTTTATTCACTTTAAATTTCTTTAAAAATTCTTTGATTTTATAGGCCCATAACCTATTGAAATAAGAAATGGCCAAGAATCACGTTTTTGCAATTTTAAGAATTCATTTATTTGTAGAGAAAAAAAGGAAAAAAGGTTATTCTAACAGTTGTAAAATAAAAGTAATATAAATACTTATTGTAACAATAAGGTTTCCAGACTTCAAAAAGTAACCGTAAAGTTTATACAAGTGAATGTTTATGACTTATGTTATAACATATCCAACACATAAGACCAGTAGTATCGAGAAGTTATAGCCAGAGAAAACCATAAAGTTCGAAGACAGAATTTAGCCACAGTGGTATTTGCAATCAAAAGAATCCGTACGGTTTGCCTGTTCTAAAAGGGTAAAACGTAACAATATATTTGACCTAATTAAATTATTTGCCTGCTTAGTGTAAATTATCGAGTAGCTACCTACTCATAATATTTACAACACTAAGATTGATTGCCGGAACATCCTTTGCCACTGATGTACTAGATACTGTGTTGCTTAGTTCAATTTCATTAGACATCTTATTTTGCTTCTGTTGTTTCTAAGTTACACAAATATAAATTTATCTTTTTAATACTTTTTATCGCTTTAAAAGTTTACATTTACTTACAAGTTCTTTAATTTTCCAAAATATTTTTATTTTCAACTTTATTTTGAAATATTTTTTTGTAAACACGAACGCAAAACAGCTGTTTGATTAATTATTGCAAGTAAAAATTTTACTTGTAAAAACTTGCAAGAATTTTTTTGTCTCTCAATTTTTTACGCTCTTTCGACGCTCTCTCCTTGCAAATTTTTTGGGTTAATGAACGCTTTCTAGTAACAATTGTTACAAATTTGTACAAATTTTTAGTAAATGAACACACCTTATGTTGTCATAAAACGGTGAAGAACATTTTTAGAAGTTATATAAAAATAAAATATTTCTTATAATATACTTATAATACTTTTAATCACTGCACTATACGAGTAACATCACAAAAATATAATAATAAGTTGTATAATTATATTAATGACACATTTGCCTGCCAGTGTTTATTTGTGGTTTAGGTACTTATGTCTGGTTCAATTTTAGTAGTAGCAACTACTAAGCTACTTTCTAAATTCTCGCCTGTAATTCGCGATCTATATTTTGATTTTAAAAAGTCATTTTCGAAAAAAATTGTTCGCATTTACATATGCTCGCAAACAATGAAATAAAATTATTATTTTTTTTTTTTTTTGCTATAAATTTAATTTTAAAATCCTTTCTTTCTTGCAGTTCAATTAATTTTACCTTAAAATTTTCGGGGATTTTGGTCACATCTGTTAACAAAAATTCAATTGAAATTACATCAAAATAGCATTCTTTCCTGCTGAAGTCCATTAATCTTTCTTCAAATTCTTGATGCAAAGTAAATAAAATAATATATTTTAGTTTTTCGTAACTACTTTTAAGGTACATAATTTTTTTCGTTATGATTTTTAGAGACTGTTTTATGTTGTTGTTTTATATCTTTGTTCGAATACCAGACAAAAGAATATAATTTTGTTTTAGTCACTGCTTAAGGGCCGGCCACTATATAAGTTTTAAATATGTTCGCTGGCCGCAGTTTATGTGCACGTGGGCCGCAGTTGGCCCATGGGCCGTAGGTTGCCCACCCCTGTCCTATAGCAACAGGTATACACTTTGAAATTAGAAATTAAAGAGTGTTTTCATAATTGATGTTATTTGAACTATAGGGCTCGGCCTTTTAAGCCGTAAAGTAATAAGTATAAATGGTTATAATTATAAATTAAAGGGTATCACAATAGTTGATGTAAAATGATGCATGTGGCCAAACTTTCGAACCGTAATATACAGACAGCTAGTATAAAATTGAAATTTGGAGTATAAAGGGTGCCTCTATAGGTGATGTTATTTGATTTACATAGCGAAAGCCCATTGCAAATTGCAATAATTTTGGATTTTTTAAATTAAAAATCGTTTAGCTTTTAAGTCAGGGAAGATATTATCTCCCAATTTTTCCAAAACATTTTGAATTTTGCTCACTAACTAAGATAACAAATTAAAAAGAAAATTGCTAAAAATTGTAATAATTGTTTTGAAAAAACTGGACCGCGGTGTCGAAAAATCAATTTAGTTTTAATTAATTTTAATTTTAAAAATGCTTATAACTTGATAATTTGTAAACATAAACATGTAGATTAAAGCACCATTTTGTAGGAATTAATTAGACCTTTAAGATCATGGATAATTTTTAAATATTAGAAAAAAAATTTAAGAAATGCCAACAATTAGGGAAATTTGCATATGCGAGGTATGCAACTTTGAGACCACATAGCGCTACCTGTAGATGGTGGTTGGTATTCAGCCTTAAAAATTAGTCATGTACAATATTGGATTAATCGGCATAGCCCTTTACAAATGACTCAGTTATTTTCAAAATATTATGATTCTGCCCCACTGTGCTGTGTAAAGCATCTTATATTTCTAAATTTATTGTTGTCGAATCCAGCTTACAATGATTTATTTATGTAAGTTTGTCATTCCGTTTGTAATTTATACATTATCCATTTCCGACTCCATAAAGTATTTATACTCTGAGTTCTTATGTGTAGCGAAGTCAATTATGCAATGTCCGATATTTACTTTACCAAGGTATTAAAAGTGTTAGAGAAAATTTAAATACGTCAACCGATATTGAATATCAGAAAGTTCAGTCCATATTCTTCGAAACAGCAGGCAAAGCACTATAAGTCTAGTTTAGTGAAGTAACTCCAATCAGTCTGTTCTACAAATCACTTTCTGTCAAAGTGACTTCAAATCACGCAAAAGTTGTTCTGCGTACAAAATATGCTAAAATCACGCGATTTAAAACGATTAACTATATGACTGCCGATGTGAAATCACATGCTGTTTTTAGAATATAATAACGATGATTTTGTATATTTAAAAAAATTAGATTTTATAAACATCATTCATAAATTTTTGAAGACACTGATTATTAAATAAAAAATTATCTTGCTTTATCAAATAATGCTCGTAATTCCTCTTTTTCGTTAGCAGTTAGCTGGGTTATGCTTTCGAAGATAATTCTAATGTTGCCAAATTGCCACAGTTTAAAACGTCATTTAAGTTTTATATTATTAATGCTAATGTTTCTAGTAGCAAATTTAGAAAGAAATTAAGTGCAAAATATAAAATAGTAGCAACTTTCTAAACTTTTTGCTTTAATATTAATTTTTACATATTCAATTTTTATTTAACGCCAAATTTTAAGCACTTCGATCAGCTCCAATAAGTAAATGAAAGTACATATATTACAAACAAATAAAAATTCACTAATTCATTTTAGATCCACGTATTTTAACTTATACGGCATTTACACTATGCAATTTTTCATGTAACTAGCTTGCAATTTTTGTTTAATTGTGCAGCTACAGGGGTAAGCAATACAGCATGGCTTTAGTTTAGAGGGCATGTTTATGTTGGTTGAGTTTTGTTTAAAATAACAAATACCGCTGCAATTTATAAAGAGAATTGCAAAAAAAAATTGCATAAAAAATGGCATAGTGTAAACGTGGACTTACTTAAATTTCTATAATATTTTAATTACAAATATAAAAAACAAACGCAAATCTATAAAAAAAACAGCCGCATTTCCTGTTTTGGAAAAATAAAACCACGCCGAAAAATTGAATATCACGTGGTTTGCAGGACAGCACCAAATCGTCTGTGTGAATTTAAAACCGTTCGTGATTTGAATTCGCGTGATTTTCAGAATAGACCTGATAGTACTGATTTTTTTTATTTTTTAATTCTCTTTTACCCCATTATTTGGTTTTTTGCTTGATTTACATATATGGTGAAGGGAATGTAATAGTCGGCATAAGTGAATATGTATAGCACTCTTGCTTTTTATGATTTTTTAAACTAAAATTGATTGTTTAAACTGCAGCATAAACACACAAAAGCACACACTTTTTTGTAGCTAGAAGTACACAAATGTCACAACCCTGAAAGCATTTTTCAGAAAATATTACATTGAAGTCACTACTTCGTTAATACTGTAATGTTTATCATTAGTTAAATTAATGTATTTGCACAGTAGATACATATTAAATCGTTACATCAACGCCTTGATGTAATGATATGGCTTGGGGGTTTAACATATGTATATTTATATACACACATATGCAGATATAAATAATACGGTGATGCTTATTTGTCGTCTTTTTAAATATGAATCAGTTTTTTTTTTATTTTTTTATTTATTATTATTCGAATCAATTTTAAGGCTGCTAACGGCTTTCAAACTTTAACCAAGAGCCTCATATTTCTTACCAAATATAGTTAATGTTAAATTTAGGATATTCTTGTTTGGAGTTTTAGTAAGCTGAAGGCTAAACAGAAAAGCACTCCTTTTATTGAGATGTAAAAGCGATTATGTTTTGAATAATCTCTCAACAATTAGTCACCCACAAAAGCAGATGTGCTTTCACCCTCAATTATCAAAATCGGCGATTTAAATAATTAATCGGGATAGTAAAAAATAGCACAAATTTATTTTTAAATTAATAAAAAAAACAAATAACAAAAATTAAGAAAAGTAAATGATTCTTGAATCTGTGATTTTTTTCATATGAGAATTTAAGATCGCCATCAAGATAGGCGGATGGCAATAGCCTTGTACTGTTTAAAATATTATGTATTTAAATATCAGTTTACTTTACCGAAGAAAGGCGAAGAAGCTGCGAGAGAAATGTGTATTTTGAATTAGTAATATATACATACATAAATAATGGTTGTCGTTGCGTTGTAAAAAATACAAGGCCCTTTGCGGTATTTGTCGTAATAATGTCAGAAATAATCATAACAACGTGGAAGCGTACAACGATGATGCCAAGGCGAATTAAATACAAGGTGATAGCGGTGGCGAATTCAATTCTTTTCCCTGGTATTCTAACTGTCAAACTCCATATATAAAAAATCTGTATAACAGTTAGATAAATTTTTTATGTATGGAGTTTGACAGTTAGAATACATGGTAAAGAAATTGAATTCGCCACCGCTATCACCTTGTATTTAATTCGCCTTGGATGATGCTAAATATATATAGCTGCAGAAATATCGTTATCTCTATGCCAATAGTGATTGAAGCTAAACGTGGTGTTGCTTTAATGAAGAAATATAATAAAATAATTAAAGCTAAAAAAAAATAAACTGTGTGGTAATCAAAACGTCCTTTATATCATATAAATAAATAATTTTTCTTGATGTCAATATTTGTCAATAAAGATCCAAAAAGTTAAAGCATTTTTTTTTTATTATTTTTTGCCTAAAATTCAAACCCTAATAATGACCCATTAATGCTATTTAAAGAGTATCATACGATACACTCTATATATACATATAGTGAGGTGTTCCGTGGAATTAATTTTTTTTAATAGACTAAGGACACACTAACAACATGACTTCATACATGCAAACACTCTATTGACTACCCAGTAAAAAATATATGGATTAATCCATAATCGAGCAATAAAGGAGTAATGACTTGTTCATCTGTTTGGAGTAATAAGCGAGCTATCGAAACTATTTTTCGTTTTTTTTTTGTTTATGCCTCGCTTATTACTCCAAATGTATCAATGGCGGATGTATCAGTTCGGTTTTGTTTGTGACATAACTTTTAATTGTTGATGTTTTCGTTTTGTTTTTATATTTAGTCAGTTTAGTTTTAAAAAGTGAAAGAAGTGTTTTTAATAAAAGCGAAAAGGTACGGGTATAGTAACAAATTTGTTAAAAATGTGTGAAAATTTAGTTTCTAATCGTCATATAAGACGACTAGTTAAATAGAAATTGAAAAATTCTAAAATTGTAATCGGGAGACTTAAAGTGAACAAGAGGCATCAGTACCTCACAAAATCAATGAGTTAACAAATGAAGATAGCCAAACGGAAAACTTTGTTGTTCATTATGATATCAGTGCAAATTTTAAAAGAAGCTCGCTTCTTGGGTAATTGAAAGTCGTGTTTCGAACGAATGCTGTAATTCACTACTCTACATTTTAAAAAGTGAAGGTATGGACGTTCTACTATGCAGAGAAACATTGTTAAAAGCAGTGCATGAAGAAAACCCACGCTGCTTCACAGGGAGCCCAAAAATAATAGATATGGCACCAGGTGAATACTTT
This sequence comes from Gymnosoma rotundatum, assembly GCA_916610165.2. Taxonomy (NCBI): domain Eukaryota; kingdom Metazoa; phylum Arthropoda; class Insecta; order Diptera; family Tachinidae; genus Gymnosoma; species Gymnosoma rotundatum. Next base: position 40,320,397 of record OU744338.1, read on the forward strand.
CATTGTGGTTTAGAAAAAGCACTGATGATGCACGGCCAATACATATCACCTGATGCAAATGCCGAAATATTGATCGATATAATTGTGGATGGAATGCCGCTTTATAAAAGCTCAGCAAAGTCATTACGGTTTGTGGAAGAACAGATCAAATTAAAGAATAAAAATTTTCCCAAATGATTCTTTGAAGGAATTAAATTAGGCAGAACAGCTAATTAAAACAGAGCCTGATTCAGAAATGGTAATACTGAGTTTGTTTTTAATGCAATCAAAATTCTTTGTTTTTTATTTTAATTTATTTCAGATTTAATACATTAAACTGCGGTTTGACAAAATCAAAAAAGCAATACGCAAAATGATCGGCGAAATAAGCTGGTCAAATTAAATTAGGATGGATCAAAACAAAGAAATACAAATTGTTTAACTTTTTTATTTCGGTAATAGCTGAATTTTTGATATCATTTCTTAAATAATATATTACGTGTTATTTTTTCTTTCAAGGTGTCATTTCTTAAATATAAAGCAACTGTTTACCAACAGACCTACTTGACTAAAACTACGACCTCGTCGAATGCAAAAAAAAAAAATAGCAACATTAAAAAAATTTTTTAAATAAATGAATATTTTCTTGTTTTTGTAAAAATAAAAAATTTGTATTTTTACTCCCTTTGGATGTTTACTCCCTTTATGCTCTTTTAGGAGACAAAAACGATCAAAGAGAGTACTCCATAAGGAGCTTAAAAGGAGTACTCGTGTCTGCGGACATGCTATGTTAAAAATCCAATGTGTTTCGGAGTTTTATGGAGTAATACATTACTCGCAAAGGAGCGCTCCAAGATTACTCTTTGTATGATCCTATTTTTTACTGGGTACATACAGTAGTAGAAAGTGCTTTCATTTGATTTACACATACTTTAAGGCGCCAGATTTTAAATAAAAATTCCTTTATTTTGTTTTGGTTAAATTTTTAATTGGATTGAAGAACCTCATGCTGTTGAGTTCTGTGTAAAATAAATAGAGAAATTTTTTACTTGTAAAAAAATTTGTACTATAAATCCTAAAATAATTGCTTTTTGCAAAAAAAAAAAAATGTTTAACAACTTTAGCTGAAAATCACAATGTGATTTCAAATGGAGCGTCATACTTATATTCCTTTTCGGATATTTTATTTATTTTTCATCACTCAAACACATGCCAGCTCTCAACATAGTTTTACACAGTCATAAGATATACAATTGTATCAGTGTTGCCATGGAAAGACAGGAAAAAGTTAAAATTTTTCTTAAAAAAATTTACATTTTTATACTCTTCACCGCAAAAAGTGGAAAAAGGGTACATCTTAGTTTGTTATTCCGTGTGTATTTTCTAGAATATCCATTTCCGATACCATAAAGTATATTTATTCTGAGTTCTTATGCATAATGAAGTCGATTGAGCGATCTCCGTCTGCCCGTCCGAGTTAGTGTTGAAATCGTCAAAAAGAAAAAGTTTCTGAAGATTTTTTTTTTTAATTTTTTGATAAATATCCCTCCGTCTAATTTTACTTTTCTCGTCGAAATTCTTTTAGAATTTTTAAAAAATATATGTTGATAAACGTCTTGTTTTAATTTCCTAATATAATTATGCACAACAATATACAGAAATTCTAAAAATAATTTTGTCTCAATTTTGTATCACAATGTTTCTTACAACATAACGAGTAATAATACCACAAAAATAATTTTTCTATTATAATACTCAATTTTTCTCCTGGTGAAATTTTATTGTTTTCACCAATAAACTACAGATTTATTTTTTGGCATCACCAGTGTTGTCAGATTATCAGATTTATCACCAAATCGGGAATTATATTTTGAAAATGCGGGTGAAAATTTCTGTTTGAGGATTGAGGAGTTCTTTGTGGATATATTTTGCGTTTCGGGGATTTAAAGACGTTTTTGAGGATTTTAAATAAAAACTTTTTTGCTGCTCGAGTCTTTATTGCGAATTAATACCAATTTAAAAACAACACAATTTGTTGTGACACGCTTGTGCCATCTTCAGAAATGCTTCATATGTTTAACTCCGAAAATATGTACCAAAAAAATTGCCTTACACAACGAGATGGAGCGTTTTGATTCAGATTTGTTTATGCACTTATAATATATGTATATAAAAATTAGTATTTTCGATTTGTTTTCAAGATATTTTTATTCTGACCCACAGTGCAGTGTAAAATATTTAAATTCGTTCAAATTTAAATTCGTTCCTCTTCTTTACAAGTTTTATACGTTCTGGCTAACTATTACTGTTACTATTTACGTTGGATAAATTTATAACCACTTTAAGCAACTGTAAAGAGAAGCGAGTTGAATTCAAAACTTAATTAAAAAATACTAAACTTTACAAAATGTCAAGATGTAACATCCCACATGTCTGTCTGTAACTATTAAAACAAAGTCTGCAAAAGTATTTAAGTACTTAATATGTACATTTGATGTCATAAAATAAAGATTAATTTTATTAAACATGACCGTCAAACTCATAAAAGCTTATTAATACAAATGCCTATTTACACACACACACACACACACACATACACACATCCTACAAAAGAAACATTTATTTTTAAGTGTTTGCATGTTGAGATGTAAACGAAAATAAAAACCATCCAAAAAAGAACATTAAACATGAGACATTAAAATCACACGAAATAACAATTTAAAATGTATTTTGTAAGATAATGAAGAGTTTTACGTTCAGTGTTTTTTTTTTTTTTTTTAGTTTGACGTTTAGCGGATAGACTTTCAGAGCCTTGGCTTTTTTGTTTAATAAAAGTAATGACATAAAAGAAATTTAATTATTAACATACCCTTTACAATAAAAACGTGAAAAAAGGGTATATCCAAGTTTGTCATTCCGTTTGTAATTTCTACAATATCCATTTCCGACCCCATAAAGTTTAATGGTGAGCGAAATAATGAGACCATCTAATATATTTGTTGCACTGTGTTGTTAAGGGCCAGATTAAAAAATTTGAGTATGAGAAAAGAATGAATGGTTAGCCTGTGACCAACACCAATAGTGTATTACGTTTTGTTAAGTCTTTGTGCATGTTACTACTTTTTGGGATGAGCAAAATGATCAGTCCACGTGTTTATTTAAGAAAAAACAAAAATTTTTATTCACAAAATAAAATAATTGTAGACAAAGAACTCATTTTATTGATGAGTAAGACTTCCCTTGTTTTGCATGACTTCGAAAATATGATTACGCGTGCTATCTGCAAGCTTTTTTTTTTATTTAGGTTTCCAAGGAGTCCCAAGCCTCTATAATAGCTGATTTTATCTCTGCAATACTGCTGTGTTGCCGGTTGTTGAAATAATTTTTTTAACGAGAACGCCCATACATTCTTAATCGGATTCAAGTCCGGAGAACACTGGCCAATCTAGAATATCAATATTTTTCAAAGTGGGCCCAGATTTAGTTTGTCTGCTGCAATGAATACACGCATTGTCATGATGAAAAAAATACATATTTTTTTTGTCCTGGTTTTAACTGAGGAATGACAAATAATTCATTTGCAGAACGTCTACGTATTCGGCAGAGTTCATGTGGCAGCTTGGAAATGCCAGCTTCAAAGTTTCTTTCGCAGCAAATCCACCCTGAAATTATTAATGACCCTCCACCAAAGTTTCGTTTAGAAAAATATCTTGATTTTTTGCGCAGGTCTGTCGAATAAAATTTAAAACCATTAGGACCAACCAAATTAACTTTTTTCATTAGAATAAATTATCTGGAAAAATATTTATTAAAAAAAAAATTTATAAAAAAAATAAATAAACCCACATTGTCCATTTCCCTGCCATATTTGCTTTTCCAAAATCTGCCCGCGCCACTTTGTGCTGTTTTTTTTTTAATTTTGGTGCACTTTTCGTTTGTTGTCTTTAAATTAATCTAGACTGCTTTAAAGCTCTGTGAAATGGCACACATTTAGGTCATAAGTCCTTGTTATTTCATTGGCCGTCATTATTGTGTTGCTCGCATTTGCCATAACACGTCGTTTGTCTCTGACGGTGAGCTTTGGTGTTCTTTCACAGTTCTTATACCTCGCGTAATACTCTTCCTTCCTAAGAAAATTCATCACAGCCGTCTTTGATCGACCAATTTTTCTGGCTATTGCTCTAATTGACAGTCTGGTCTCCCTTAAAGCCAAAATTTTTTCTTTTTCACGTTCTGTTAAACGCTTTCCCATTCCCATCATTTATTTTCACATTAATATGAAAATTATCGACTTATAAAAACTCACACGTGGTCTCTTCATTTTGCTCATTCCAAAAAGTAATTAAATGCACAAAAAGCTAAACAAAACGTAATACAATATTGTTGTTGGTCACAGGCTGAGCGTTATTTTTATTATTCTTTCTTTTTTGCAACAAAAATATTGGGTGGCCTCTATATTTCGCTCACCAGTGTTTATATATTAAACAAGCGGACCCGGCGAACTTCGCCTCGCTTCAATTTTAAGCCTTCAGACAAACTTTAGAGTAATAATACAACACAAATATTTAAATCTTCAATGTGATTTATTTGATGGAATCAGTAGAGAGCGATTTGATGCACAAAATTTGATTTTTCCAATTTTGCGCATTTTTCGCAATTTTCCATGATTTACACTAAGAACTTTCTATTTTCTGATTTTGAAAGCCATTAAAGAATAATTTCACGCAAAATTTCATAAAAAAAACACGATTTTCAATTTTTCCAATTTTCCGACTTTCCCGTATGGATTTTCCAAAATTTTCTTCCGTAATGACTTTTTCCTCGAAAATACGAATAGCTGACAAAATTTTTTACAAAAATCGGCCTAGCTGTTCTTATTTTATGAATTACTATATTTTTTACACCATTTTTATATATAAAGATATAGAAGATATAGATTCTTATGTCGAAGTCGATGTTTGTCTGTCGGTGTTCGGGTTGAAATAAACTTCGCTAATGCACTAAATAAGCTAGAGAAAATTTAAATATATCAACAATCAGACGTAGTTTTAAAGTCTTGCTTTTGAAAATCAACAAGATCGGTTCATGCCCTATTATTTGAAGCAATGAAGTAACTCCAATAAAAAAAAAAAAAAACAAATATATATAGGGCGATAGAGAACCAAAAAATAAGAAAAAAATAGCAAGTGGAAAAATTTGCGCTCGCCTATATTTTCCGAGTTACGAACCTATGAACTTTTCAAATTTTTCAAAATATTAATAAACCCATTTAAAAGCTTTAAAAGATATCTTTAAGGAAACACTATTTTTGTTTAATGCCAATGACATTTTTATGTAAAATTGTATAGTGGTACTTAATTTTTTTTATTGTTTTTAATTTTCTATCCCCCATTTTTTTTTTTTTTTTTTGATTGGAGTTATTTTTCTAAACTAGATTTTTATACAGGAAGGGTATATGTATAAGATACGGCATATCAGAATACAACTCTCTTACTTGTTATAACATAATTTTGTGTCTGTTATATCAATGGCAACAAACCAAAGTGCTCAACTTGATTTACGGCAAAGATGCATAACCCTACACGACCCTCTGCTTGGCTATCTACTAACGTAGAGATTCGTTTCCTTTATATTTCTCCACAGAAGATAGCGTAGATTTTCGCCCTTGGAAATATAAGGCCAATGACTCAGCGACACTGTGCCTATGTTTTGATGTCGCTTAACCAGACTAATTTGTCATATTCATGACACTGTCTTTGTTTGACCAATTTCAAACCATCATGTAGCAGGGTCGTTCATTAAGGCGTGTGCTTATATTTCCTACAATATCTCAAGTCTTAATGTTCACAGTACAAGGCAACCAAAGAGCACTTAAGCAAGCTTTCTTCCTCGCAAGACATTTTAAAGGAGATGCAGGATTACACCAAGAACAAATAATCATTGTCTCCATTATCAAAAGAAAGATGAGGCGATAGATCTACCTCTTTAAGACAAATTAGTTTAGACAAGTATTGTAAAATTTTCTCGTAAAACATGTAAAGACCTGTAGAACAGCAATGACCTATTGACCCCTAAGTTAAATATATCAACATCTAAAATTATAAGAATATTTAGGAAGCGAGGGAAAACTGGGAAATTCAATGAAATATTGAGAAGGCAATTAACTTTAAAGTATTTTCATATAAGAAATTGAGTTTTTGGGAAAAAAATTAAATTTTTTTAGTGATAACAGATTAAAGCCCTTTTCCTCATAGGACGCATAGTTACCAAGATAAATGAGTTTTAAGTTTTTCATATAAAAAAATAAACTTTGTTTTACTTCTGAAATATAAAATTTGATTAAATTAAATTTTAAATTTATCGTGATACTTTCCGGGTATTGATTATTGAAAGTAAAAACATGTCTCGATGGCAATTTCGCTACCACTTACTTGGCTCGTCAGGAAACTTCTTACAAATATTTTAAATGAACTAAAAATTTCTGTCTAAACAAAAAAGCAAAAACAATAATGAAAGTTCAAGCAAAAACAACAATAATCAACTTTGATTTTACTTTTCTTTATCCACTGTATACGGCTGACCTTTTTTTTACGGCTCCTTTATACAGTTTAGAGAGACGTGCTTTCACCTTCAATAATCAATACCGGGAAAGTAGCACGATGAATTTAAAGTTTAATTTATTTAATTTAATATTTCCGTGTTTTTAGTTTTTACTTATAAAATTAGATTTCTAAAGGGCCAACATAAAAATTTCCATAACAGAAGTACAAAAATTAATAAAAGATTTATTATTTTATTCTGTTAAACTTAGCAATCATAAATCTTGATAAAAAAATACATAAAAAAATCATAAAGAGTCTCCAAAGCACTTTTAAAAAAGCCAGGAGTAGACTTCAAAATATAAAGTGTAAGAAGTTTTATAATATCCTTTATACACACTTCTTTATATTATTGTTTTATATCTTAACGTTAATTTAACTAGAAATAAAACAATTCGTTTTACCAAAAAATCTTTAATTTTGTTGTGTTTTTTTTGTTATTGTTGCTTTTTTGTAACCTTATACATACTTTGCTTTTTATTCTTTAAATTATTATTTGACTAGCTTACTTCACCCGGCGTTGTCTTGGTCTAACCTAAGGATGTTTCTTGGCACTGTATAATATAGCCTTGCTTGGGGTTCTATGGGGTCCTACTTCGAACACATACGAAATCCATCAAATCGGTTTGGTTTTTTAGAACAGGAGATATCTTTATCCCAAATACCTTTAGAATCTGATGTTATTAAAGTCAGCGAAGATACATAAAATTGCGCGTTTGTCCTCTTCCCCATTCCCTCAAACTATCTAACTATGCTTAAGATTTCTCGGTTTAGACGTTAATGCCAATTTTCCCCTTTTTTCTAATCTAGGCTTTAGCTCAGGGAACAGGTATAGATAACGACCTATTTATGTTTCGAACTTCTTTAAAACCGCTTCTCATTTTCCTCCCCTCCTGGTCCGCTAATAATAATATTTACCGTGAGGACACATATCTACCCGTATTTCAAATGTTATTAAAATCTGTTCAGTATCAACAAACAAACTTACCTAGAGTTTTATATATACGAGGGCTGCTATATATATTTCTGGCCTGGCAAAACTGAGTGCTGCCAAGTGCAACCTGACATTTCCATTGGAAAGTTTGTCATTTTTAAGCATAATCGTACTCAAAACGTTTTGACGTACGACCATTATTTGTGTTGTTTACAGTGACTTGAAAAAATTAATACAGAAAAAAATGAAATTAACTCGTGAACATTTTCGTGCCATCATTTTTCACAACTTTCGACGTGGATTATCACGACAAGAGTGCATTGATGAACCTAAATCTTTGTATGGCGACTGTTCCGCTTGAGCAACGTAGGACGGTCACTTCTGAGTGGTACTCTACAATTTGATTGCCTGAAGTCATCGGAGAAATTCGAAAAACCAACAAGAGAAGACGAATCATTGTTCACCATGGCAATGCGAGCTCTCACACATCGGCTCAAACCAGAGCGTTTTTGACCGGCCAAAACATCGAATTATTGGGTCATCCGCCGTACAGCCCTGACTTGTCACGTAATGACTTCTTCTTGTTTCCGCACGTCAAGAAAAAAATGCGTGGTCTGCGATTTTCGTCGCCAGAAGAAGCTGTTGAAGTGTTCAAAAACCATGTTTTAGAGGTGTCTCAATCGGAGTGGAAAAAGTGCTTTGACAACTGGTTTGAGCGCATGCAAAAGTGTATAAATCATGTTGGAGAATACCTTGAAAAACAATAAAACCATTTTTGATTATAAATATTCGCATTTTCACTATTGGGCCAGAAATATATAGAGCAGCCCTCGTACATGTGTATATTAGGTTAAAAGTGAATACGAGGATTAATCAATATGGCTTTACAACATGTCATGTCAGAAACATTAAGAGCTTTAAAAAATTGGTGGAAAATGATACAATTCAAGAGGAGGTCTTACAAAATGGTAAAACAATAATAAAAATATGAATTTCGTTTTGCATATAAATATTTCTATTTAAAAGGCACCTTACCCAAACAAATCAGGAAGTTTAACAAAAGAATCAGAGTTGTTACTTTAAAGTCGGCCACATTTCCTTAATCTCTTTAATAAACATTAAGTGTATAACAACAAACCAAGCATTTTATTTCGATTTCTTTGCTTGCTTTTATAAATTTTAATGGCAAGAACTTGTAATTTTTTTTCCCAAGAATAAGCGTATTCAACAAAAAAAGAGGTTCTTTCCGTATTTTGATACTCGAACTTTATACTTTCTCCTATTTTTTAATGGTGTATATTTGCAACTTGATTACAAGAGTACAGCAGCAAAATATCTAAAGCTAATAATTTCCACAGGGATTTAAACTTGAAAACAAATTAGAATTTAAGTAAAACCACAAGCGGCACAATAAATTTAATAAAGAGAAGTCATGCATTATGATTAGCATGTTTAATAAAAAAAATGAAACAATGTGTGTGAGTACAGTCGAACATAGTTATGCCGAAATAGAAATGGTTATATATACATATATATATACATTCATCACAATTAAGAATGTTCTGTTTGAAGTACGCTTAAATAATATCGGAAAGGATATTATTTGTCTATTTTTCTGTCATTTTACATGTAACTTAACTGTTTTATGTTTAATATAGTGCCTTTGTTTAGATCTCTCAAATTTTTCTACCTTTCATGTTAAGTAAATGGCAAATTTTTAGTTTAGTTTTTAGTTTCAATTCCACGAAATTTTGTTTCCATCCTTAGGTGCTGAAATTGCATTCGTGTCCACAAATTCAAATTTTGTTTCTGCAATTCCGGCTTTGATTGTTAAATTTTGTTTTTGTTTAAAATAAGAACGACAAAACAAAATAGAATTGCAAGTACAATTCAATTCGTCTTTCTTCTCTCATTTACAAACTCAAGAGTTGCGTAACAAAAGTTGCAAAGTGTGTACAAGGATTTAGAGTGGCTAAATATAGCATATGCATAACAGTGTTCGTTATACACGTGGTTAAATTTTTTTATTTACTAAAATATTTATTTACTTTAAAATATTTATTTCCTTTACAGAGTATGCCGATATTAAATAGATAATAAGTATTAATATAACATATTTTATGCTTATAATTATGTAAAAAGTACTAAAATATACTTATACTAAGTTTTCATGAAGCCCAATATTTTTGCTTTATTCTGTTCTTCATGATTCACAGCCTTATCTTGAGCGAAACAACGTATTTCGCCATCAGTGTTGGTTAAATTTTTAAATTTCTTGCAACTTTGAAAGGCTCCACGTTATGTTTGGCCAAACTTTATCTTGAGCGAAACAACGTATTTCGCCATCAGTGTTGGTTAAATTTTTAAATTTCTTGCAACTTTGAAAGGCTCCACGTTATGTTTGGCCAAACTTTATTTTTGTTCAGACATGATATAAAGTAATATTACTGAAAAATACTTATTCCATTATTTGAGGTAAGAACCGATTTTAATATCAAAAGTTACATGCTTGCAAATGGTATAAAAATCCCACATAAAATATTAGATCAAAACAAACAAAAAAGAACGCTGAAGTTGCACTTTGTTCAATCGGTAAGATCACGAAATGTTTTCTGCTTTATGTTGAGAAACAGCAAAATGTTTCTGGCAACATTTTTGTCTCACTGTTAAATAATATGATCTGGCTTTGTGAAATAGGATAAGCTGCCTTTGTCTTTAATTACGGTATTTTTAAAATTAAATCTTTCGAAGCCTAATCTTTCAAAGAAAAAGGTTAAACGGATTTATTAAAAAAATTCCTACTTTAAATAATTTTATTAAATAGCGGGAACAGCACTTTTCAATCACGTAATATTAGTATTGAGTCCTGATTTAAACACTTATAAGAATCATTGGGCTGAAATTTTTTTTCATACGTTTTGTTTGCGCAGTAAATGAATTTGTTTTCTTCTTATTTTTCCTGAAATATAGAATAACATTTTTTACTATATTTAATATACATTACATTTAGCTACTAATTATTTAAGTAAAATTTTGTGAATGTAACTTTTAGTGAAAAAATTTTACTTTTTGAAAGTGAAAGCGTAACTTAAAGCATGTTGTTTTGAGACGATTTAGTTTGAATCTACTTGCGAAGAATAAAAACTTTCTGTCTTCTGTAATTTCTATCGCAAGTTTAGCTTTGTATCAATGTAAACAAAAATTGTAAGACAATGTAAAAATACAAAAACAAATAATTTATTTACAATTTAAAATTTAATAATTTACAAACAAGAAAATTAAACGAAAAATAAAATTTTAGAAAATATAATTTGCATTTTCTTTTAGTTTTTGTGCAAAAGACAAAACGAAGCATGTAGTATGTGTCGCGTGAACTGTACGCTTCGCAATCATGATTCGGATAGCGAGGCAAGTGCTTCATTTTGCCGTTTAAACATTCTATCACGTTCAAATTAAAAAAATATTCATTTTAAATTCAGTTTTTGTTATGCAAAACTCTAAGCCTTGACTAGGAATAGGGCCCTTAATTAAGCTTAAATAATTAAATTAAATTAAATCGTAAGCAAATAAAGCGAATTGAAATTTACGGCTATATAAACCTCTATAAATCTCTTGATCTGTATGATGGTATGAGCTAAATTTATAGATAGTTCAAACTTTAAAAATACTTGCTGTACTTTTTCTATGCAAGTTGATAAGGAAATGCTTGAGCAGCATAAGCTTTGTAAACAATATAATCAATAAGTGAGTTAAAGGGCATGATCGTGTCAAAGATAACGTCAAGATCCAACATAATTTGTTCTGATCTGATCAATATTATAAACAGAATGAATAGAATTTCACGCTCGAAAATAAGACACAAAAAACAATTACTAAAATTTAAGCTTAAACATATTTTGGGAGCACCAGATAATATGTTTATTTAAATCATTTTAATGCGCAAGAGTGCTAACAATGTTGGAAATTTTATACAACAAAAAATCAGAGTGAGAAAAATATATTAATGTATCATTTATAAATAAATTAAATAAAAGCGGAATAAGAATGTTGCCTTACGGTAAATATTTAAAAAAATCATAACTTATAACATCAACGTTATTTATTCTTTTATCTAAATACAATTTTGCAACTTTGTTGAAGGTTTTGCTAAAATCGGTATAAGCTTCATTAACTTGATTTCCTTGTTCCAAATTAGAACTTGGTGTCAATCCATTCACCATTTTGGCGAAAGTAAGGTGGTGGCTCTAGATATTCCCAAGACGTTTGATAGAGTGTGGCATGGTGCACTCATATCAAAACTTATTGCTTTTGGTGTCGGTAATAGTTTCTCTCGACTTATATCGAGCTTTCTCAGGGATCGCACTATACGAGTTGTTATAGATGGGATCACATCAAACGAGTTTAAGGTAAATTCAGGTACCGCAAGATTCCGTTCTTCCCCTACCCTATTTCTTATTTTTCTCAATGACCTTCTACGTCAGACTTTCAACCCTATCTATTCTTTCGCAGATGACCAAGCCTTCGGGAAATTGGGGCTGTGCGAAAGCACTTGGACGATACCCTTAATCGCGACCTTTTGGTAATCTCCGAATGTTGCCTTGCGAATAGGGTTCAATTTAACGCTCATAAAACCCAGTGCTGTGTGCTTTCGCACAGACGTACGGGTGAATATGCTACCTCATCTCTATTATATATATTTTCAGGATTCAGAAGATCTCGATGTTCTTGGCATGAAATTTCAATGGGATGTTCGTTGGAACCAGCCTATTTTTTATGTCGCAAAAGAAGCATTCAAGTGCCTAGGTTTTTTGAAACGGTGTAAGAAATACTTCACTCTACCTGATCCCCTTACTATCTATGTCACCTTTATTAGACCGAAAATGGAATACAACTCTCATGTGTGGGCCGGTACTTCAAAGTCTATTTTGGAGATACTCGTCCGCGTGCAGGAGAGAGCGAAGAAGCTCATAGGTGACAGTAGGGTATCCAGCTCTATTGACTCACTGGAGCATCGACGCAATGCTGGGTGTGTTTCACTGTTTTATCGTTACTACAACGGAACATGCTATTATGAAATCAGGGAACTTGTTCCTGAAAACCGTAATTTCGTACGCGCAACGCGTTCTGCATCAAGAGCGCATTCCTTTGTGGTCGACTGGCCAGTGAATCGCACTACGCATTACAGAGAGAATTCGTTTTTTAGCCGAACAGCTCGTATGTGGAAAAAACTCCCCGCAGAGGTCTTTCCTGCCACTTTCAATGTGCAAAGTTTCAAATCAAATGTCCACAAGCACTACTCCCTCCCACAACCTAATTTCCTAGTTCTGACACAATGCTGCTGTAGTCAAGGTAGTAAGCACGTTGACTACTAATCTGGCTGACCTGGGTTCAACCCTTGCGGCACTCAAAAAAAAAAAAATGTTTTTTTCTGTTTAATGGTATAAATACATAATCAGAATTAACATAAAAACATGCAGCCTCCTTCGTCGGTTCTTCTTCATAGCATATTCGTCGGCGAAGTAAAATAATAAATAAAATGGCTATATCTATCTCCTTTTACCACCTGTCTTCTCTCTCATCTATCCCTTTTCTAAAGAATGTATCACGGTTTAAAACTAAGTAGGTATTAACTCCTGAAGTGCTACTTCTCTTAAAAAAAAAAAAAAAAACAAAAAAAAGTAGGGGTCATCCCCTGAGTGCTGTTCTTAATAAAAAAAAAAACTGCCATGTTAGTAGTAGTTCAGCTATCGGTATAAAACCCATGCTGATGTGTTGAAAATAAAGACTTTGTCAAATAGAATAGCTAAAATTTTTCTAGGGCGCACTAAAAAGTGTTTCATGTTTTTTATTTAACTAGTAACTAATAGAAAAGTTCTTAAGTAAATCAACTAAACTGAGAAAATGGGTTGTTATTAAAATAATTAAAAGGAATATTAATTCGTTATAATCGTGTTCGACTGTATTTATATGCATAGATATACGCGCAAAAGTATGCAAGGGATTTTAATGGTAATGAAACAAAAGCACCACATAATTTACGCCTGACACAAGTTTTACCAAATTAAAAAGAATTTATTTAACAACATATTTTATTTTAACATACCACAAGTGTGCCGTTAGCAAAACATTTGGTACAAAATTTGTTACTTCTAAATTAAAGGTTAATTTCATTGAAATTTAAAGCAAAACTTTCTTTGGCAAATAAGTCTCAGTATTAATTAAGTAAATTGTCAATGTGCAATGTTGAATTTGTTTTAATGTATGTATAAAGCAATTTCTATGCATTCTGAATGGTTAGAATTTGTTTCTTTTGTCCATCAGAAATATAAAAAAAGCAAATTAATAACACATAAGTAAATAAATTGGGTGGTTAAACGCATTTATTTGTTATGTAAAATACACTCCCAGTAAAAAAGTAATTTTGCATCGCTCCTTCGCGAGTAACGGATTACTCCATAAAACTCCGATTTTTAACATAGCATGTCCGCAGACACGAGTACTTCTTTTAAGCTCCTTATGGAGTACTCTTTTTGATCTTGAAAATGACGACAGAGGGAGTAATCGTTTTTGTCTCCTAACAGAACATAAATGGAGTAAACATTCATATAAAATTCAAATTTTGTTATTTTATACAAAAACAAGAACATCTTAATTTTTTGTTTTTCAAAAATGTTGATATTTTTGTTTTTTTTTTGTTGCATTCGACGAGGTCTGTTGGTAAACAGTTGATTTTCAGATACGAAATGCCACCATTAAGTGCTTCTGCAAGAAAATTAAAGAAAAGATAACACGTAATATATATTATTTAAAACATGATATTAAAAATTCAGCTATTACCGAAACAAAAAAGTTAAACAATTTGTATTTGTTTAAGGCTGTCATATTTTTAATCCATCCCAATTTAATTTGAGCAACATATTTTCGCCGATCATTTTGAGTACTGCAAAGAATTTTCAATAGTTGTTTAACTGATTGCATTAAAAAAACTCAGTCTTACCACTTCTGAATCAGGCTCAGTTTTATTCAGCTTTTCTGAGAATTTAATTCCCCTAAAGAATTAAATGGGAAAATTTTCATTCTTTAATTTGAGGTATTCTTCCACAAACCGTTTTAGGAATATTGCTTCGTCTGGAGGCTTCGATGGGCCAATTATATAGCAATTAAAATAAAGCAGCAATCCATCCACAAATATATCGATTAGTAGTTCGGCATTTGCATTAGGTGTTAAGTATTGGCCGTGCACCATCAGTGCTTTTTCTAAACCACAATGAAACCTGGTGCCATATCTGTCATTTCTGGGCTCACTGTGAAGCATGGGTTTTCTGCATGAACTACTTTCAACAATGTTTCTCTGCATAGTGGAACGTCCATACTTTTATCTTTTAAAATGTAGAGTAGTAAATTACAGCATTCGTTCAAAAAGCAATTTTCAATTACCCAAGAAGCAAGCTTCTTATTAAAATTTACACTGATATTGTTTGAATTGATATCATAATGAACATCAAAATTTTCCGTTTGGCTATCTTCAATTGATAATTCACTGACTTTGTTAGGTGCTGATGCCTCTTGTTCACTTTAAGTCTCCCGATTGCAATTTGAGAATTCTTCAGTTTCTTTTTTAACTAGTCATCTTAAATGACGCTTAGAAACTAAATTTTCACACAGTTTTTAACAAATTTGTTACTACGAGGGCTGCTCTATATATTTCTGGCCTAATAGTGAGAATGCGAATATTTATAATCAAAAATTGTTTTATTGTTTTTCAAAGTATTCTCCAGCATGATTTATACACTTTTGCATGCGTTCAAACCAGTTGTCAAAGCACTTTTTCCACTCCGATTGAGACACCCCTGGTTTTTGAACACTTCAACAGCTTCTTCTGGCGACGAAAATCGTTGACCACGCATTTTTTTCTTGATGTGCGGAAACAAGAAGTCAAGTCAGGGCTGTACGGCGGATAACCCATTAATTCGACGTTTTGGCTGGTCAAAAACGCTCTGGTTTGAGCCGATGTGTGAGAGCTCGCATTGTCATGGTGAACAATGATTCGTCTTCTCTTGTTGGTTTTTCGAATTTCTCCGATGACTTCAGGCAAACAAATTGTAGTGTACCACTCAGAAGTGACCGTCCTACGTTGCTCAAGCGAAACAGTCGCCACATGACCAGTTTTGCCGAAGAAACAGGCGACCATTTGCTTCGAAGTTCTTCTTCCACGAACAACTTTCGTTGGATTTTGCTCGTCTTTGAAGACCCACACGGTCGATTGTTGTTTCGTTTCGGGCTCATACGCATAGATTCATGATTCGTCACCTGTGACGATCTTATAAACTTCTTTTGAAGCACCGCAATCGTATTTTTGCAACATTTCTTTGCACCAATCGACAAGAGCCTTTTTTTGAGCGACTTTCAAAATGTGCGGGATCCAACGAGAACAAATTTTTTTTACGGCCAGGTGTTCATGCAGTATCGAATGTATGATGGTGGAAGAAATGTCCAAGGATGTCTCTATCTCTCGGTATGTCGCATGTCGATCTTGCATTATGAGTTCACGCCTGGCATCAATGTTCTCTGGCACAACAGCCGTTTTTGGACGACCTTCACGGAATTCGTCTTTGAGCGAGCTTCGGCCACGATTAAATTCATTATACCAATTTTTCACAGTGCTATAGGATGGTGCTTCATCGCCATACAAAATTTAAGTTCATCAATGCACTCTTGTCGTGATAATCCACGTCGAAAGTTGTGAAAAATGATGGCACGAAAATGTTCACGAGTTAATTTCATTTTTTTTCTATATTAATTTTTCAAGTCACTGTAAACAAAACAAATAATGGTCGTACGTCAAAACGTTTTGAGTACGATTATGCTTAAAAATGACAAACTTTCCAATGCAAATGTTAGATTGCACTTGGCAGCACTCAGTGTTGCCAGGCCAGAAATATATATAGCAGCCCTCGTATACGCGTACCTTTTCGATTTTTTTGAAAACACGTATTTCTTTTTTTAAAACTAAACTGACTAAATAAAACAAAACGAAAACATCAACAATTAACAGTTATGTCACAGAAAAAAAAAAAAAAACAACCAAAAACGAACTGATACATCCCCCGTTGATTTATTTGGAGTATTAAGCGAGGCATAAACAATAAAACAAAAAAAGTTTCGATAGCTCGCTTATTACTTCAAATGGATGAACAAGTCATTACTCCTTTATTGCTCAATTATGGATTTATCCATATATTTTTTACTGGGCTCATTAACAATTTGATTGCGGGAATTAAGTGTTTAATACCCGATTTAAAACAACATGATATTTATTCGCATGCTATAACAGCTATCTGGCGTAATATATTTTTAAATGTGACAACACTATTGTCATTGTTTTAGCTTCTTTGGAAAAGGGAGAAATGTGGTGACAAATGGTGATAAATACATAATTTCGTTTAACATATTCCTTCATTTACACAGCAGTTTTATTTCGCCGACAAAAAATTCTTATACGAAGATTGATGTGATATAAACAAAAATCATCCTAAATTTTGCTGTTTGGACTGCCGCACACAACTTTTGTTATATTTTCTCATGTTGCCTTTCTTTTCTCTTCTTTCTTTGCTTATCTTTTGTTGTCTTTTATTATCTTTTCTTATTTTTTTAATTCTTTTATTTTGTTTACCTCTCTTCTCTTTTCTTTTTTAATTTTTATTTCCCTATATTTTCTCTTCCTTTTTTTCCTCACAAGATTCCCCTGAGGATAGTTGTTAAGGAATTTAAGCTTTTTTGTGAATTGAGAAATCCGAAAGAATCAGATAAGAACACCTCGCAGTATGTCCAAAAACTTGTTCAGACATAATCTAGATACCATAAGCTAGATAGCTGCTATAGTAAGAGGTCAAGAAAACTTCTGGCTACGATATAGTTAAAGAAGGCGGTACTCTCGGACAGTGTCTGGAAGGGGCACGTTTTCGTTATTCTTTTTGTGTGCCGCTGTGATTAGCAATGTTTTTTTGTGTCTATTCAATGTTTTATGATGTGAAAATTAGCATCGCAATTTGACAAAGCAGAGACATTTCTAAATTAGCAAAAACCCGAGAACAATTAGTTGAATAGTAGTGCACGTATGCATAATTATGAGTTTTCAATGGTTTTCTTTTATGAATAAATCCACTTTAATCTTTTTATGTGAAGAACAAACAAGTGTTGCAGAAAACTTGTTTATTTCGAAATAAAACTTCTTTAGATAACAAAAAAGTTTCATTCTATGCTATTCAACTTAATAAAATTTACAAAGTTCTTGCGGTTTTTACAAGGAACCATAAAAAAAACTGGGAAAATTTCTTTGTTTTTCCATTTGTAGCATTGAGTCACCCAGCTCTGAAGTTAATCAAATATTAAAGAACTGAGAAAAACAAAGCATACTTTAAGGCGATAAATGTTTATACCAAGAATGAACAAAGATGTTTGAAAGATTTAATTCGCAAGGCTTAGGGGTTTTTATAAGTTAAAGAGTTTATTCTATTTTTTATCAGGAATGTTCTGTATTCCAAACGAAATTTTCACTTTCAATTTTTCAGAGCATTGTTTTTATAAAAAATAATTTTATAGCAACAATGCTTTGAAAATTTTGAAGTAAAAATTTCGTGTGGAATTCAGAACATGCCTGTACAGTTTACCACAAAAAAAAAAAAAAAATCAGATCTTAATTAATTTACATCTGTCACCTTTTTTTTAATTTTGTTTTTTTAGATGTCGAAAATAATTCTTATTAAATAAAACCAGTCATTTGAATACTTTAAAACTTTTGTATTTTTCATTAGAGTTCCTGAAATCTGGTTGCAACTGGTTTTATAAAATGCTATTCTATAAACAAAACCTTATAATTTTCAGCTAAGATACATAATTGGTTATATAGCAACGCAAAAGTTTCCTAAAATATTGTTTAATTGCCATAATTAAAATTATATTAAAAGAGATTTGAGTTGTATTTGAGAAAAATTTATTATTGAAAATTTGTCATAAAACACATTTTCAAGTTATTTTATTTTTTTATAAACATAGCAGTTAGATTTTAAAAATGACTATTGAGGGGAAGTAAATAGAATAGAAAAAAAAAACAACGTCAAAAACAATAATTATGTGCAATGAAGACATTTTATTAGATGTTTATTATGTTTTCAATATTTCTAGTTGGTGTACTATTTTATTATAAGGTTTCTGTTAATTGCGTACCAAGTTAAAAAACGTAACCCGTAACCCTGTTGCTATCATCACAATTTATGTCTGTCTTTCACAGCCCTCTATCTCTAGCACCACAAAACAAGATGTATATTGTATTCGCTAAAATAAAAAATGGGTGTTTCGAAAGTGACGTTAAATTTATAAAAATATTATTATTTTTCGAACTGTGATAGGTAGGCAGCTCAACTTTGCATAGTATCAGCAAAATTTTGTGCGTTATAGGTAGATATAGAAAAAAAAAATATATATACAAAAAAAGGGTGTTCCAATCTTATAGTGATTATAGCGTTATGACTTTGAACGTAGTAGGCAGACATTTGGCATTCACACAGTGCGTTAACAAATGTGCCTGCCGAGACTTTAACGAATATCACCTAATATTTTTAAAGGTTATCAAAAGATACTTAAAACTTGTACAGAGGATGCATTTCTATCTCTGGTAATAAGAATAAGTACAAAAATTTAGAATGGAATGAAGCTTATAACGATAGAAATATAGTTTTTCTTGGGCGGGCTTATTTTTTAGTCGTAGTTCGCTGAGACTATAGGGTATGTTAAAAACAAAAAATTAAAGTAAAAGATGTCCTAATAGTGACAAGGCCTTATTTTAAATTTACCCAAAGTATGTATTACTATGTCCATTGTAAAAAATTAAATTAAAAATTAAAGGGTGGTA
The DNA here is from genome assembly GCA_916610165.2 of Gymnosoma rotundatum. Taxonomy (NCBI): domain Eukaryota; kingdom Metazoa; phylum Arthropoda; class Insecta; order Diptera; family Tachinidae; genus Gymnosoma; species Gymnosoma rotundatum. Next base: position 40,339,820 of record OU744338.1, read on the forward strand.
CGTAAGCCCTTCCCTCGTATGTGAGGCAAACTCATACTTTACGTATTTAGTTTCATGTTGTTTTGTGTTGACAACTATCATTGTCAAAAAAATTTCTTTATAACATTTTTTCTTAAAAATCTACCAAAATTCTTCGAAACATACCAATGTTTAAATTTATTACAACAACATTTTTATGTTTTTGTTATAAAATTAATTTTTATTTTGTTTAGTTTATATAATCCAGCAATTATAAGAAAAAAGGTTCAATGATGCACCCAGCTTCTCAACAGCACAGACGGAGTAATGACGTCTGTAGGATTTTTTATTTATTGGTTTTAGTTCATATGTAGAAATTATCTTTATGAAAAACCCATTATGCCGAAAATTCGATTCATCGCTGAGCAGAACTTTGCGATAAATTAATAAATTGATGACTGATTTTCAAAATAAATCTAGAATACTTGGTAGCGTAATGAGAGCGTCAATCTATTTGTATTAATTTGCTTGAATATACTTACCATAAATGGCAAATGTGAGCGCAGAATGACTTACAAGACACACTTTTTATATTTTAAACAATACTTTTCTTATTTATTGTCTGATTGGCCGTTCAAATCTTCATCGATAAGTTATTTGTGTAGTTTCTATAATAAAAACGATTAAATTCACTAAAATATTTGTAAAAAATGGAACTTAAAAACTGAGTTTCCTGAGCTATTTTTCTTCAACATATAAAATTGTTTTTGCTGCTGTTGCTGTTTTATAATTTTTGTGTAACTTAAACTTAACACCAGTCATGTTACGAATAAAGTGATTTTTTACCAGTTAAATTTCTCCAAAAAATTCTCTACCATCCACCCAATGGCAACTCTGTTGACATCTTAACTGAATATTACACGTTGCCATTGGGATAAGCTTCATTTTATTCTAAATTTTTGTGCTTATTCGTATTAGCAGAGATAAAAGTGCATTCTCTATACAAGTTTTAAGCATTTATCCATAACGTTTAAAAATATAAGGCCATGTTCGTCAAGTTCACAGCGTTTTGAAAGTAGCCTTTGATTTTTAGAAGTATTGCTTACAATTTATTTTTATAGCGGGCACTTTTGTGTGCACACTATGTGAATGCCAAATGACATTATACAATATTTAAGAAACCTTCTGCGTTACTACATAACCGATTAGCTGAAAATTATTAAGTTTTGTTTATAGAATAGTATTTTATAAAACCAGTTGCAACTTTAATAAAAAATACACAAATTTTAAAATATTCAAATGACTGGTTTTATTCATTAAATTCCTTCTCGACATCTGAAAAATCAAGATTTAAAATAATTGACAGATATAAGAAAATTAACATCTGATTTTTTGTGGTGAACTATAAATTAAAAAATAAAAAGAAAACTCTTTACTCTTTAAAACTCCTTAACTTTGCGAATAAAATCTTTCAAACATCTTTATTTATTGGGATAAACATTTGTCGCCTTAAAGCATGCTTTGTTTTTCTCAGTTCTTTAAGTTTGCCAGCATCTTGGAAATACTTGAGCAATTTCTTCACTTCCTTAACCCTCTAGTAACCAAATTTTTCGTCCGCATTTCACAACTTTCTAAATTTAAACGATCGTGTTAGCTACCCAAGATGCCACCATAAGTTAAAAATATGAGTTCAAAATATATAATAATATATTAAAAGCAATTTTTGGACTTCTCCGAATTAGACAAAATGCAAAAAAAAAAATAACGGTATTTGGAAAGCGAATAAGTGAGTAACGAATTTAGCCCGTCTACAGGCGGTCTTGGGTACTAGAGGGTTAATGGTTCCTTGTAAATACCACAGCAACTTTGTAAATTTTATTAAGTAGAGCAGAATAGAAGGAAACTTTTTTGTTATCTTAAGAAATTTTATGTTGAAAATAAAAAAGTTGTCCACAAGATTTATTCGTTCTTTTTATGAAGAGATTAAATTGGAATTATTCATACAACAAAACTATTAGAATAAGATAATTATGCATACGTGCTCTACTAATTAGACTCAGTTTTTTGCTGATTTAGAAGCGGCTATTCTTTGTCAAGCATTGCATATAAAATTCCTGAAATAATAGTAAATAAATATAAAAAAAAAAGAATAAATCCTTAAGCGTCAGGTAATTGTTCCACTAACTATCCAAGAAATTCTCGTGCGCAATTGATATTTTACGAATATCTTAGTTTCATTAAGTTTTGTGCTGCATCTTTATTCATCACAGAAACACACAAAAATACTCAGATAAAAATGCCCTTTCCAGAACAGTAACTGAGACTTATTTGATAAAAAAAAAGTTTTACTTTAAATTCAAATTTTAATCTAGAAGTTACAAATTTTGTACCAAATATTTTGCTAACGGCACATTTGTGGTATGTTAAAACAAACTAAGTTGAAAAATATTTTATTTTTATATTTTTTTTCTGCATCAGGTTTAAAATTTGTGATGCTTTTGTTTCTTTATCATTTAAAACCCCTTGCATACTTTTATGCGCTATATATATATATATATATATATATATATATATATATACAAATATATACAAATACCATCGAACACGGTTATAACGAACTCCAAAATGGACTATGTCGAAACAAACATTTTCCTTAGCCCCGTTAATTACTTTAAAACTTTCCTACACATTTTTTGGTTTAACTTTAGAAAAAGCACGGTCATAACGAACTTTTTCATGAGAAACAATTTTTAGTGTGGCCTAGAGAAATGTTGTGTAACAATAACAGACAAATTATGTCCCTTAAAATACGATTTTTATACCATTCACCAGAAAAAGTAGAAAAAGGGTACATCTATGTTCGACATTCCGTTTGTAATTTCTACAATATCCATTTCTGATCCCATAAAGTATATATATTTGGAGTTCTTATACATAGCGAAGTCGATATTTGAAATCATATTTGCCACTGCACTAGATCAGCTGGAGAAAATTTAAAAACGTCAATCGATCAGACATAGTTTCAAAAGAGTTGCTATTGAAAATCAGCAAAATCTTGTTCTTCGAGGCAGCAGGCAAAACAAAACGCTTTCCTCTAATATTTCATTAACATTTGGAACAATGAAGTAACTGCAATACACAAAAAAATCATCCAAATGTGACGCCTAGATGTCAGCACTATATAATTTTTACACGTGACATCTTTTCAAATGACATAAGCCATTTTGTTTTATTAGAAGGTAGTACAGTTTTAACCATGGACAGGTACACATTGCAACTACGCGTTTACATCATTCAAAGTTATTATGAAAATGGGCGTTCTTTGAAAAATACCCAAAGCAAAATTTTGTTTAGTGACGAAGCTCATTTGGATGGATTCGTCAAAAAGCAAAATTATCGTATCTGGGGTGATGAAAATCCTCGTGTTATTCATGAAAAATCTCTACACCAACAAAAAGTTACTGTTTGGTGTGCATTTTGGACAAATGGAATCATTGGGCCATTTTTCTTCGAAGATGGTGCTGGAAATGCTGTTACTGTGAATGCTGATTGATACCAATCATTGTTGAGAGACTTTTTATGGACACAGTTGAATCATATTGATGTGTCTGACGTCTATTTCCAGCAAGACGGTGCTACATATCACACAACTCGAGAAAACATTACGCTTTTGCGATCAAAATTTCCTCAACGTGTAATTTCACGAAATGCAGATTTCAATTGGCTTCCAAGGTCATGTGATCTAACACCATTAAATTTTTTTTGTGGGGTTTTTTGAAAAGTCGAGTGTATGCTAACAAGCCACAAACAATTAATGATCTAAAGAACAACATTCAAGTTGCAATTCGTGAAATAACACCAGCAACATGTCGGAAAGTCATTGAAAATTTCGATATTCGGATTGATGTCTGCAGACGCAGTCATGGTGGATATTTGAATGATATTCTATTCCACTTATAATTGTAATGGATCATACTTTTAATAAAAAAAAAACAGCTTGAAAAAATTTCAAATAGTTTGTGTTTTATTTCAAAGAAACATTTTTTGGATGACCCTTTATATTGGGGCCCGCCCATATTTTATGAGACTCTGAACTTTTCATAGAAAAATACAATTGTGCGCCATATTTTTAAGATATCAATATGATATCATTTAAAAGCTTGTGAAGAGATCTTAAAGGAAATACTAATTAAACAAAAAATGCTTAACCCATTAAAAGCCGATGACATTTTTATGTAAAATTATAGAGAGCACTTTTTTTATATTTTGATTCTCTCTCACCCCAATTTTTGCTTTTTTGATTGGACTTCACTAATTGTTACTTCACTAAACTAAATTTACATATATGGTGAAGGGTATATAAGATTCGACATAGCCGAATATAGCACTCCTTATTATATTATTTTTGTTTTATTGTTTTGGTGCAAAAAAAATTCATTTATATTTTAGATATATAAAATCACATTGTAAAATTGATATTAAGCGAGATTTGCGAATTATTCTTATAACATCAAAAAATTTAAAATTTAATAGGATGAGATGGTATAGTAACTATAGTATAGCAACCTTGTTGTATTTTATATCTGTATAAAATATAAAAGTATACATTTATTTACAAGGTCAAAAACTGAGTAATTGCAATTACTTTATATTTGTTTTTTAAAACCCTTGATTAAAAAAATCAAATATGCCTTAAAAGGCGAATCCATTAGATTGATTTGAATTAATAAAATTAAATGCTTGTCAATATTGCTGCACTTGTCTAAAATAGAAACTTTTAGTTCGCTTAGAAACTTAATCACTTATGTATTGTATTTTTTTTTATTTAAAAGTCTACCCTTTTTTTTGACATTGTATGTTGTGTTTAATTGTTTGAATTCATGCGTAAACATCTGAACGTTAGTCTTTGTCATCGAAGGGACATTAAACTTGTAAATAAATATATTTAATTTTTAATGGTTTTAAATTTGTCTCTTCTTTTGTTAAGGACGGAAAAAATACCAAGAGACGTAAAATAAATGTAATTTATTTTTTAGGGATCTTAAGAATATTCATTTGCTGTACAATAAAAAAACAATTTTTTTAATTTTAATCAAGGTGAGACTAAGCGATAAAATAATAAAAACTTTAATATAATAACGAAAACAAGAGAGTAATAAAAAGTGCACAACCCAAAAATATTAAATTATAAATTAATAAAAAAAGTTTCATAACGAAATTAAAAAATATTGTTAAATTAAATTGAACCACAATATATGTTAAAAATCAATTGTTAAAAAAAATTGTTATTAACAATTTTTTTTTAATGTTTTAAAAGAATATTGAGGAAAATTACCGAAGAGCAGACCACTAACATTATGGGTCCCTTTCTGACCTCCTGTATTGCTTCATGATTTAGTAATTGATTAGCAACTTTCACTTGTAGTGATCGTACACTATCGACTGATAGCTTTCGATGTTCTTTCTCATTGCAGAGCATCTTAAAATTGTTGCTTATATCTGGTCTCAGTATAAGATCTCTTATAGCATCAACATTTAATGTGTCTCCGCTCTTGCAGATACAGTCTGAAAGTATCGTCTATTTCGCTTTTAATAATGGACAGATAGTACTTAAAGTTTCCTTAATCTATTACTAATACAGTTACCCAAGTTATGGTATCTTGAATAAATCTAACTAGCTTTTTGGACTTTCTGCCGGGGGGATATTTTCTCAGGCAGCACTGTATAGATTAAACGTGTTTTTGTCTATTGACAGGTTTCCCTATTGTGCAAAACAGCTCCGTCTACATATAAATATTACACAGATTTTTTATATATATCGAGTTTTACAGTAATATTACTGACGAAAATAAATGAATTCACTTTAGCTTCCGCGTGGTAATTGATTCGCCTTAGTCATTGCTATAAGAAAACTTTTTGCATAGAATTAGTAATTGTTGCCGTTAAAATTACTATATAAAAATTAATATGTATTAATATTATTAGACATTATTATTTATTCTTGTTCTTTATATGGATTTTAAAATTCAGAGTATTGCCGAAAATCAATGAATTCGTCATCGCTACCCACTAATAATAAAAAAATAAAGTTTCTGTTATTTTTATGTTTGTGTATGTTGACGCCACAGTGAAGATAAGGCAGTTTAGATTTTTTGTTGGTCTGAAAAAGTCAAAATTTATTTAAAATTTTAGGAACGTAAGTGGCTGAAATGTTTTGAATTTATTTAAAAATTTATATCACGAATTTATTTAGTTTCTTGCGTTAATTTTTTTGGGATCCAGTCCAGCAAGAAACAATGAATTCGCCTTAAATACGCCTTGTTAAATATGCCATGGCTGCAGCCGTGCAATCACCTGTTTATTAATTATGTAGTGATTATAAGTGTTTTGCAAACTTTTTGCAAACTTTTTGCGAATTTTCTGTTTTAGTAACAATAATATTTTTATCTTCTCTAACTTTATGGATTCTTTAAAATTGAAATATATAGGGCAGGGGTGTGAAGGATAGATCTAATAGAGTACCGAAAGTGTCAAGGATAAATAACTAAATTACGTAGTGTTGCAGTTGTAAAAGTTTGTTCTCTAAGCAATTTTGCGCGATTTTTCAAAATGGTTAAAAAACCCTGGTTTTTTTAAAATTGGCTAAAGAAATTGAAAATAAATTGCTGCAGCAATTGATACGCACAAAAGGTCATTGGCATTACGTACAATATGTAAATAAAAAATCCAAATTGATTTTAAAAAAGACTAAAAAAAGCTAATGGGTAAATCAGAATTTTCTGGATAAAAAAAGGAATAAGGCCAAAATGGCAACGCTGCTGATTATTAACCATTCGCGATAAAGCATTTTATTATTAATATAAACATATAAATATATTACACCCATATATATACATCAATTTATACTATACATTTCTTGTCAAGACAAATTGAATACTAAGTAAAACTAGTAGCGCAGGTGATCGAATTCGCTTTACACATTTCTCCGAGCTAACGTCAAAATTTATTTACATTTTCGTGACGCGCCATTTAAAAAAAATTAAAAAATAATGAACTTGAAAATAAAATTGAATAATTAATTTGAAAAAAAGTGAATGTTCAAAAAAACGTTGTTTAAAAAGTGAAAAGTGCGTGTGCCAAAAAGTGCTGTAAGAATATAAAAAAAGAACAAAAAACTTACTAAAAAAGAAAACGTTTCTTTATAAAACATTTGTAAATTAAAAAGATTTTAAACAAAATATACATTTCTAAAAATGTGTTATTGTGCGGTTTGCAAGAAAAAGTACGAACGCGGGTGTGGAACTTTGTTCGATATGCCAAAGGACACTAAAAGAAAAGTGAAATGGAGTAGCATTTGTGGCGCGTATATGTCTAACATGCCAGTGATAATAAACAACTTACCTCCATATTTTTCATTTCATTGGACACCACAGTGTACAAATATATACGCCTTAAATCTAGTTTACGGACGCAGCTTAAAAATTAAAAAAAAAATTCTACGGGGTGTAAAATTTAATTTTAAGCCCTTAGTTTCCGAGTTACGGGCCCCCAAGGATTGTATGTACAATATGGAATATATCGAGTATTTTTTGGTGAAATATGACAATATGGGTATCATTGGAAAGGTAATTTAAATATGTTTTTAATTGAAAAGGAAAATAGTAAAAAAAATTAAAAAAAAAATTTGTATATGAAAGTTTTTTGGACGGCTCTTAGTTTTAGCTTCGCTTACTAAAGATTTTCTGCTTAAAATTAAATTCTACACCCCGTAAGCAACCTTTTTTTAATTTAAAGCTGCGTCCGTAAACTAGATTTGTTCCATATATACAAACACTTTTTAATAAATTTGTTTTTATTTTCTGTTTTTTTATATTTTTCGTCAGTTGTTAACTGACAAGTACAAGTAAATTTACACAAACAAAATAGTATTCAATTCGCCTTGTTTCTTGTCTAGTTTTTTTTTATTTATCGAAACTCAGTGGTTTGTGTTTAATTTATATTGACAGACGATAAATTTTTTTATGAATAATTAATTGAATATTAATGACCCAACGGAGTTTTAATTAAGTCGCCATTTTTTAATAACTCTACTCATCACAAAATTGAAAACATTTTAAATTGTATGACTAGATAACATAATTAAATATTACGAATGCAAATAAATGTCACGAGACGATAAAACTTACACAAAAATGGGACGATGGTGCTTGTCGTTTTAAGATAAACAACCTGCGCCTAAAAGTATACTACATTTTTACATGTTACATACTGATTTGCAGTGTGTTTTAAAATTAGTGCCTTAGGGCCAATTTTTGAGTTCGTATTTAATTACGCATTTAGTTAATTTTCATTTAAATTTAAGTTGTATTTAAATGCAGTTTCATTTTTTCAGTTCTTATTTAAGTTCTCATTTAAATATCACAAAAATATGGTAGCATTACGAAATATCAAAATAAATTTCCATTGTTTATGAAAAACAGCTGCTAACAAACACAAGGAATTGCAAATTTTGTGAAAAATGTTTTAAATATATTAAAAAATGTCAGCGATACTCATGTATTCACCACCTAAACTTATTTTATTTATTGATTTAACTTTTTAATTAATATTTTCATTAAGAAATGTATGCAAAACATGAAATATTGTTCTATCAATGGCTAAAATGTTTGTTTACTTTTGTTTAGTTTTGCGAAACAACAACAAAAAATGCCATAACCATATGGTAAAACTGTATTATTTAAATGGACTTCAAATGCGCAAGATTGGTCATTTAAGTTTCATTTAAGTGTGCATTGAAAAACTGAATTTTGTACTTAAATAGAACTTAAATTTAAATGACATTTAAATACGAAGTCAAAAACTGGCCCTTAGATCTTTTAAAGCTACCAAATGCTCCTTGAATTGTAAAACTTTATAATAACAAGTAAAAGTGTTATATTCGGCTATGCCGAATCTTTATACCCTTCAACATCTATGTAAAACTAGTTAAGTGAAGTAAATCCAATCAAAAAAGTAAATATTGAAGTGAATAATTACTACATACCGCTCCTTTATTGCAACATAGTCATATCTCAAAAAATTAAAAATTTGTAGTTACTTAAGCAAAACTTTTCTTTCAGAGCTTCTGAACATGTTGGAAAAAAATCAGTTTAATATCCCAAGCTGAACCGAAGTTATAGCAATTGCAATTGCGGCAATTAGATCATAGGACTTATGTCTTGAAAACTTAAATCGCATTTTGCCAAGTTCAAGTTTTTTTGCAATGAAGGAGCGATATGCATTAGTTTACATAAAAATGACTTCTGCTCTTAATGGGTTAAGCATTTTTAAAAAATTTTAGTATTTCCTTAAAGATCTCTTCAATAGCTTTAAAATGATACCTATATTGATATTTTAAAAAATTTGAAAATTTTAGAGCGCCTTAACTTGTTTTTTAATTAAATTAATTGGGTTGATTCCGCCAGTATATAATAAACTGTTGTTATAATTTTCGGTAATAACCGTCGTCACTGGCTGTGTGTGTTTTTTAATTCTCTATCGCCCCATATATTAATTTTTTTGATTTGTTTTTTTTTGTTTTTAATTTACTTTAGTTCATTTAGTGCCTTGACAAAGTTGATTTCAACTCAAACGCGGACGGACAGACGGATATCGCTCAATCGACTTCGCTATGCATAAGAACTTAAAATATATATACTTTATGGGTTCGGAAATGGATATTGTGGAAATTACAAACAGAATGGCAAACTTAGTTATACCCTTTTTCCACCTGTGGTGAAGCTTTTCTTGATCCTATCCTATTTATTTCTTAAGCGATGAAAGGTGATTGATTCTGACCCCATGAAATTTTTTACAGTGTCTCTACTTAGTGTTAGTTACTCCTAAGAAAAACAAATTTTTAAATTATTATTCTATGTAAAAAAAGACGAACTGAATGCTGAACAAATTTCAAAAAGAAATAAACCAATAAATATAAGTTACTATTTAATGAATTAAAGGGAGCTTTAAATGATTTACTATATTTTTATAGCGGTAAATATATTTTTTTAATAGAAGGCAATAAAATAAAATTAATAAGGGTATTCACGATGGTTATTGTGCAAATTTGCATATTGTAAATTTACTGTGCATATAAAGTAAGCGTACATTTTTGTAAAACGTACCTTTTTCGTAAAAAACATTTTATTTGTTTAAAATTATTATTATATTTTTCACTTTCCAAACTGCATTTCCATTTTATTTTAAGATGATTGATTTACCACGTGCTTAGCAAACTTACGCAGCTTATCAATTTTAAATTTTTTGTTGCTGTGCTGAGAAAACCATAACAATAAACCAAAATACGGTGAGCCTCCTGCGAGACTCGATCACATGTCTTGCCAACCAAATCCTTTTAACTCATGTAGCCATGACTATTAGACACTGTTGTGTGGCTTTTTTAATTTACAGATTTCTTCCCCAAACCATGTGCTGCAGCCAGACAATAAATATTATTCTGTTCTAATCGAGACTCTGGAGAGTTTGAAATGCTATTTTGCATTTATTGCTTTTTAATCAGCTCCTTCATTGCGTTTCCTTTGCACTAAAGAGTCTGTTGGGATTTGAACTCAAGAACTAGGAAATGTTGCAGGTGGAAGTACCAACTTATTCTGCCTGTTTACTACACGTACACACAATTCAATACTTTAAAGATTTCATTGTTACAGATATATAAATGGCTTTAAATTATAATTAAACAATATTTGTTCGTAAAGCAAGTAAAGGTACAATAGCATTTAATTTTTCCTTTAAGATGATATTTACAGTATAAACCGCCTGAAGTGGATAGATTCCAAAATAACTAAAGATGGAAGTAATAATGCAGAAAATGCATTATATTCTACTGTTCGCAAAATAAACTTTTTTTTAAGTTTTCGTATCCGTGCTATAGTCTTTAGGAATGGGATAGATAAGTGATAAGTTTATTTTATTATGCTAGGAACACAACTGGGACGAACGACAAATTTCGTCCAACACAACGAATACGTCGTCAAAAATTCGTTGTGTAAATTCGTCGTATGAAACACAACAACGACGAAAAACGCAGCTGTCATAATTTTTGAAGTTGTTTACTTTTTGTAAGCTGCTAAGGTGACCATAAAAAAAAAATAAGATTTAAAAAGTTAAACATTAGCAAAAACACAACTAAAAACTATTACTTATAATCTGTACGCTTATTATAAATGCTTCAAAATAAAAGTACATAAGTAATAAATAAAAGTATTTTAAGTAAAATAACTTTATTTACTAAAATACTTCGAATCTAAAGTCAGACATGGTCACTTTGTACTGATTTGTTCGTCGTTCGCCGGCGTGAGAAATAGAAATAATTCCATTGCATAGTTCGCCGCGTATGACGAATTTCGTCCTACGTCATGATTGTGGGCATTTTCATATACACAAATGTGCTTTATTTTTGACGACGAATATTCGCGACCAAAAATTCGTCGTTCGTCCCAGTTATGTTCCTAGCATTAGTCATTTTAATTCGCCGGCGAATGTGCTATGAACAAAGTACTGACGAAGCAGGCTGCATGTGTAATTTTAATTTTAAATATGTATTTATACCATTCAACAGAAACAAACATTTTAAAGTTTTTTATTGTCGCAAGGTTTGAACTATGGCCAACCAAATTTGTAATCAACGTGCTTACCATCTTGACTACAGCACTTAAAAAGTTTAAAAAGTTACACAAGATTTGTAAACAATTATTTTCTTAAAAAAAAAACTGTCAGGCATGTTCTGAATGCCACGAAATTTTCACTTCAAATCAAAGCATTGTTGCTATAAAATTATATTTTACAAAAACAATGCCTTGAAAAATATAAAAGTGAAAATTTCGTGTGGAATTAAGAACATGCCTGTATAATTAAAAATACAAACTTAAGTCTAACAAATTTACTTCATTTGATTACATTCTATCAAGGCGTAAAGTAAAACATCTACTCTGTGTCCATTTAAGAATAAAAATTTAATTTAGGGTAGGTAAAGGTGATCCAGTTCCAGCCAGTGTTGCCAGTTTTTTTCGAGCTTTCTCGCCAAATGGCATGTCAAATAGCGCCAATTATTGCCACTATATGAAAATAAGTAATATTAGTTAAAAAACAATTTTATTTAATTTACTTCTTTTAACATGAAAAAAAATTGTGTGGCTTAAAACAAGTGTTTAAAAAATAAAAATAAGTTTTATTTCCATTGATTTTCCTTCTGCTTCTTGAAAAAATGGTAGTTCAGTCAAAGCAACCGAAGCACTTTCGGTTTGTACTTCTTTTCTTTTGATATTTCGAAAATAGAAACCGTATCTTTCATGGCGAAGTAATACAGATGGTCTTGATGGCGAATTCGTTAATTTTCGCGGTAAACGCTAAATGTCAAAAACCTTATAAAAAAGAAATAAACATATTTTTTATATATGAAGTTTGACATTTAGCGTTTACGGCGAAATTAATGAATACGCCATCGCGACCACCTTATATTATTTTGCCATGGTATCTTTCAAGGCGAATAAATTACAAGGTGGTAGCGATGGCGAATTCAGTCTTTTAAGCCGGTATCCTAAAGGCGGGTTCACCCATTGTTTCGGAACAAAATTTTTGTTGTGAGAGAATTTTAGTTTTGTGAGAGTTTGTTCTGAAACGATTCACCCACTTCGAACAATTTTTCTGGAAAAACAAAGCTACCATATGAAACATATGTGTAAGCGAGATGTGTTACTTTACAAGCAGGCAGCACTGTGATAGAAAATTAAAATCACTGAATGCCGTTTTGTTATAAATAAATTCTAAATTAAAAAAAATTTCATAATTAAATCAAAAAATGAGGTAAAAAAAAATTTAGGTAAAAAGTCATACAAGCATTCTCTACCCGGCTTTTTCATTTCTGAAATAAGCTTCAAGGCAAGGGATTCATTCGTTGAGATCCATGACACAATTTTTTAAACTTATTTTCTTTTATTTTGTGTTTTATTATAAATATACCAGGGAAATTAAGGCAGGTAATCTTAAGAACAAAACAAATTTTAAAAATAATTATTGAATATCAATGCAAACAAAGAACGAAAAAGTATGTAAAATATATTTTTTGCTTGAATGATTTTTATCACATTAATTAATGAAGTGGCAGCTCAGTTAAATTTTCTTTGAAAAAAAAGTAGTTGGCAGCACAGTTTCTTTGTTTCGGAACAAAAATTAAAATTAAACCAATTCGAGCTGAAATTGTTCCGAAGTGAGTTTACTCTCTTTCTCTCTCTCTCTCTCTCTCTCAAAAAATAAAACGTCAAACTACATATAAAAAAAAAATGTTTCGGAACAAAATTTTTGCCGGTGAACCAGCCTTAACTGTCAAACAAAAAATCTGTATAACAGTTAGATAAAGTTTTTTTATATGGAGTTTAACATTTAGAATTCCGGCGAAAATAAATAAATTCGCCACCGCTATCACCTTATAATTAATTTGCCTTGGCTATCTTTGCTTTTGCAAGTCGAAAATAGAATAGTCGCTGAACCAAAGGATACTGTGATTTTTGTGTTTTATGTAACCGTATTTATTTGCTTTTTTTTTGCTTCTAGAGCATGGCCATGGCGAAATAATACAGGTGAACGCACGGGCGAAAAAGCCCATCAGCTGTATACATTACAGTTGTCATAAAAATTTTTCAAAAATAAAAAATTTGTTAAATTTTTTTTAATTTAATTTTTTTTTTGATTGCTAATAGAAAACAAACAATTGAAATTCCTAGAGAAAACTACCACAACATGGAACCGTATTTGCAGTTCCTGATGTGTATAATCAAAATATGCGTAAAAAGATAGTGAAATTATTGTTAACACATTTATAATTTCTTGGTTTTTTTGTGGAAGATTATGTTAGTCTTCAAATGGTCAACGTGCAAGAATGGAACGATGCAGAATTTTGGTCACTTTTCCTGTATTTTTATTTTTATGTAACTTAATTTTTATAATTTTCTTATTCTGATAATTAAAACCACTTTTTTTTCATCAAATGTATTTTTTTGTTTTGTTTGTTTTTTTTACAATATTTTTTGACAACATACATAATTTTGTAGCAACAAATTGCCTGTTGTTTTTTGTGTTGTTGGATTGTTGTAGCCAAGGCGAATCAATTACCAGGTGGCAGCGTAGGCGAATTCATTAATTTTCGCCGTGTACACTACTGTCAAACTCCATATATAAAAAATCTGTTTACCATTTTTTTTTATATAAAGTTTGACATTCGTTTCTACCAGCAAAAAATAATAAATTCTCTAACGCTGCCACCTGATAATTGATTCGCCTTGGTTGTAGCCGTGCGGTCACCTGTATTAATTCGCCTTGTTCTAGATTTACTTGATTACATATATTTTTTTCCAAAATAATGAGAAGATACAAAAATGTTTCTTGTAAAATTAAAATAACTTTTATTTTCGAGCTGCGACTGCTGACAACTTGCAAAACCATAGACATTGCTTGTGTGTTTTTCTTTATTGCTAACCGCAGACAAAAGCACAATAAAATAAACTTTTTACATGGATTGCTTCAGCTTTAGTTACGAGTACAACTGCGTTTTTTTCGTAAGCATAAGAAAAATTATTACTTTCGTTTAACCAGTTAAAAACTATGAAACTGTGTTGCCGTTTGGTTTGGTTGCCGATTTTAATAACAAAGGTTACCTGCAGATGCAAATAAAATCACATATAAAAAATTAGTTTGAAATAAACAAGAAATAACATTGCTGAAGTTTTACTGTGAGAAATCACGAAATGTTTCTTGCTGCATGTTTAGAAACAGCAGAATGTTTCTGGCAACAATTCTTTCCAATTAAAAATAATATGAGCTGCATTTCGTGCAGAAAGCTAAGCATTTTTTAAACTAGCGAAAATTGTTAGCAACTTTTTTACATCAGTTATTTTAACACTGCTTAAAACAATATTAGAAAAAAATCAAAATTTCATTCCTAAAACGTAATTGTTTTTATATAAGACATTTAACAACCATAAAAATAAAAAACGAAACTTAATAAACATAAAAATAAATAACTTAGTCAAGATTTACACTATTCAATTTTTTGAGGCATTTTTTCTCACTTTTCTATTTAAGTTGCAGCGTTATGCGTTATCTAAAACTAAACATTAGCAACAGTAACATTCTCTCAAAACTCAAGCAATATCATATTGCTTACTTCTCCTGCTTTACAAAAAAAAGCAAAAATTTCATGCTACATTCATGAAAAATTGCATAGTGTAAATGCCGTATTAGTAAAAACAGTAAAATCAATAAATGTGTAGTTTTAAGTTATTTTTATAATTAAAGAGTAAATCTCGAGTTTATAGTGTTATAATAAAATATTTCAATAAATGTGAATTTTGGAACACATATCAATTGTTAAATCAAAACTTTCATACACATTTTATTTGATGTTTTTATTATCTTTTATGCTTTCTGCGGTACATTTCAATTGTACCAAATCTACTTAACATATTTTCCGTTGAAATGAATGTATTATAAGCTTTATAAATGATATTAATATAAAAAGTGTTCTTTCAACATAAGCATTAATTGTGGAAATATTTTACATATTAAGAACGGCAATTGACAACTCCTTAAAGTGGTAAGTACCAGCAGCATTCTGGTAATCGTAAACTTTTGGTCAGATTCGTATAGGCTTTTTAGTACTTCTTTTTTATTATCGAAATATTCAGTATAGCTTATGAAAGACAGTTTTCCCCACTGTGTTTCATAAATACCAAGTACATAATCTTTAAGAAACTTCTTTAACACTAGAAAATTTAGTGTGAGATACTGAGTTACAAAATTTTGAAATTGAAAATTGACAATAAACTTAAAACATTTATTTAAGCAACTTTTTAAAAAATAGAAAACAACTCTCTTGTAAAGTCAACATATCAGTTACATCTAAAACAGTCTTGTTCAATTAAGTTTTAAATTCTGAGCCAAAATCAATGTTGCCTGTTTTCAAAAACGATTTTATAAATATAACGGCCCATAGTCATAGTCGAACACTAAAGTCGCTTTCTCTTAGAAACAACTTAAATTTTAAAACTTGTTTTTAACTTTTTTAATGCTATAGTCAAAAATAAAGTATATTTTAAGTTGGACCGGCTTTAACTGGGAGACATCTTAAACAGTGCTGCCATATATATTTGAAAATGACGTAAATACATACGTGCATAAATTTAAGAAAACTACTTATATTTGTGTCAAAATAAAGAAATAAAAAAAATTAATATTTATAACATAACGTATAACGTAACATAATATTCAATGTAAAATATAAATCCCCGGATGACAAATATATAAAATTTTTTTTTACCGGCCAAGTTTTTTATTTTTGCCGCCAATACTTTTTTTCTTTATGTTTTTTTTATTTTTTGCTTTTTGTTAACATTTTTTAGTTTACCATACTGAATTTTAAATACAAATTCCAAACAATATGGCATGTCTCTTTTAAAAATTTCACATGGTGTGGCAACCTTTTCTAAAGTGGTTCGGACCCATGAATCAATAAAATAAGATTGCGCATTGCGCAGGTCCGTTAGTTTGTTGTATTGCGATCTCCCTCTAATGCGTGACGTAGGAATAGACTATTTTTTGTAAACAAACTTCATTCGTGTATGGAAAGTGCAAGAGAATTAAAGTAAAAACTGTGAAAATTTATTAAAAATAAAAATGAAGTGTGCAGTTAATAAATGTAAAAATGGAAACAATTCAAAAGTATGCAAAATAAGCTTTTTCAATTTTCCTTCGCGCCCTTCTCTATTAAAACAGTGGTTATATTTTTGTGACCGCAAGGAAAAATTCAATATGAAAACGTCGCATGTCTGCATGGAAAATTTTAAACCGGAGGACTTTGAAAACAACTTGAAGAACTGAACCAAATCTTTCAAAAAAATAATAAAGACGGTCTTCTAATTAAGCAAGATTTTGTAAAAGATTTAACTAAACAGGCTCATCATATTAAATGTGATGAAAAAGTAAAAAAGCTATTTTTTAGATCAAAAATGTATTTTAAAATTCGAAAACTTAACGCGGAGCTTAAAGACTACAGCATTACCAAAAAAAGAAAATTAAATAAAATAAAAATTTAACTTTTTTTTAAACATTTTGGTTTTAATTTTATATTGAAAACAAATTTATTTTACTTTCAGTTATTTGGCATTAAGATTATTAAAAATTATTATATAAAAAGAAAATTTGAAACTTTGGTAGC
Source organism: Gymnosoma rotundatum (assembly GCA_916610165.2). Classification (NCBI taxonomy): domain Eukaryota; kingdom Metazoa; phylum Arthropoda; class Insecta; order Diptera; family Tachinidae; genus Gymnosoma; species Gymnosoma rotundatum. The sequence goes on from OU744338.1 coordinate 40,357,044, forward strand.
CCGAAATAGCTATTTTTCTTCTAAAGCTTCAATCCCAAACACAAAATTTTTATTCGACTATATCTTTTTTCTTTCCATTTAAAATTTTGTTCAAATTGAAGCACCCGTTTAGAAGTTATGCATATATTTCCAGATTTGCGCCAAAAATTTCCTACACTTTTTACAACAAACACTCATTTTCATTCTATTGTGACGTAGTTGCGCAGTAGAAAAATTTTTTGAACGGCTGAATGCGCAATCTTGTTTTCTTGATTCATGGTTCGGACCAAATTTAAAATTATTTTAATTCACACTGAGAGTCGTTCGCACAAAATAATTTCTCTCGCTCTCTGAGAGAAACCTCAAACTACATATAAAAAATTTTTTGTGCAAACCAAAAATGTTTCAGAAACTTGTGGGTGAACCAGCCTTAAGTTTATTACTTTATCTCGAAGGGGGAACATCTGCGTGGGAGCAGATTTTCCTTTTTCAAAAAAGTGAGGTTATAATCAAAGACGCATCGCGCACGTTTTTTTCAACTGGCTTTACTAAAATGCCATCGTGTTTTCAAATAAACAAAATAACAAAATAAATATAATCATTTATACTATAATATCCTGTTCAGGATTTATCACTTCCTATACGAAGGTATAGGTCGATGTGCCGTTCCTGGAGAGACTAATTACATATTTCTAAAAATTTGTGGGATACCCTGGCGCTGTGGTTATGTACCCCTGCCATTTTTAAATTCAAATTTCTAAAAAAAAACAATAAATGTAAAAAGTAAAATTTTTTGATTTAAGAAAATAAACAAAAACTTCAGTTTATTATAAAAAGGAAAAAAGGAATTAATTCCAACAGAAAAACTATATAAGTAAGGTTATGTCGTAGCATTGTATTGATAAAGTCGGTACTAAGTCAATTAAAAACAACTTTAGCTGGTTTTAAATTTAAAACCTTCGTCGGTAAAATAATTAATAAAATGGCTATATCTATCTCCTTTCACCACCTGTCTTCTCTCTCATCTATCCCTTTCCTAAAGAATGTAGCACGGTTAAAAAACTAAGTAGGTATCAATGCCTGAAATGCTACTTCTCTTTAAAAAAAAAAAAAAAAAAACCGGCTTTTTCCTAAAAGATATACTTTTACGTGTAGTGTGCACAAAAAGGACACTTTAAAGAAAAGTGTACTTTAGAACTCGTAGAACATACTTTATTTATGACTAATATTATGGGCCAATTTCTTTATTATTACTCGTTTGTGTCGATACCATTTCTCACTTAACTTTTAACAATTTTGTTAAAATATTTGACTTTAAATTCAAAATTAATATATATTTATATATAAAGGTAAGTACAAATATAGGACTCAAAAAAAAATTTAGTTAATTCGCCGATATACATACATACATACAATTTTAGTTGAACTTAAGTGCTTGGAACACAACTGGGACGAACGACGAATTTTTGGTCGCGAATATTCGTCAAAAATAATACACATTTGTGTATATGAAAATAAGTCGTACGAATTTCGTCATACACGGCGAAATGTTATAATTATTTCTATTTCTTACGCCGGCGAACGACGAACAAATCAGTACAGTGTGACCATGTTTGACTTTAGTTTTAAAGTATTTTAGCTAATAAAGTTATTTTACTTAAAAAATTTATGTATTTTTATTTTGCAGCATTTATAATAAGTGTACAGATTATTAGTAAAATAAAAGAATAGTTTTTAGTTGTGTTTTTGTTAATGTTTAACTTTTAAAATATTATTTTTTATGGTCACTTTTACAGCTTACAAAAAATAAACAACTTCAAAAATAATAACAACTATGTTTTTACGTCGTTATTGTGTTTCATAGGACAAATTTACACAACGATTTTTTGACGACGTATTCGTCGTGATGGACGAAATTCGTCATTCATTCCAATTGTGTTCCAAGCAAAACATGTAAAATAAAGCTGCCAGACAAAAATTTCGCCAAGTATTTTAAATGCCGCCAGAGTCTCGCCTCTCGCCATTTGAAAATTATTATCGCCAAAAAAGGAGATTTTATCATCACGTTTGGCGAGAAATCGCCGTAACTTACAACACTGGTACCAGCAAAAATCTAATTATTATTTGCCTGGTTCGCGATTATGACGATTAAGAGCACCCTAGACTTGTAATAGATAATAAATTTAATCTAATTAATAAATTAAAATGGCAGTCAATTAAATTACTGATGTCATTCTCTTATGCCATCTATTTCAAAAATCTTCATTAAAACGTTAGAACGTCATCAAATCCTTAATTTTATGACATTATTTCTTTTTGATGTCAAAACGATCCCTTTGATTTTATTTTGTTTTTGTTTAACATTTTTATTGTTCTTTGTCGCATTGCCCAAGTCAGCGGTATATAAATCTTAATTTAATAGTTAAAATGTAAATTATTTTTGGTTGATTTTCTGACAACTTTTTGTTTTAGTACTTACAAATAGAATCATTAGAATAATTTGATTTTTTTTTGTCAAAAGTTTCTTTTTTTGTGATTTATTTTTATGGCGCCCAATTTAAGCGAATACGAATAAACCATTTTTGTTAATAAAATAATTTTACCTTGATTTAAAGAACGTTTACGTTCTGATTTATTTTTTTTTTGCAGAACCACGTAAAACCCATAAATGTTTAGACTGGTAAAATATCATTTTTTTATTTTTTTTTGTTTCAATTAGAACACATTTCACGTATTGATGGGTGCTTAAATAAATTAAACGAATGTATTAAAAAATTTATTAAGAACTTTATTCAATCTACACAGAGGAGTATAGATAACAGAAAAAAATAAAAAATAATAATAGAAACAGATGAACGAAAAGCCTTAGCAGTCACAAGTATTATGTTGTGTCAAAGTGAATGAAGGTTAACATTGAAATAAAGGGGTTTTCTATAAGGACCACCTGAAGATTCTCTTAAATAAACCAAAGTGTATACGAGGTGTTACAAAAATTTGTCATTTTTAGCCTTGAAGCCAAGGGAACTTGTTTTCAATGAATTTCTTTAATTTGCGTCTACAAAAAAAGGCTCGAAAATATAATGATTGAAATGTGGAACACAGCTTGAAGTTAATGACCTTCCTTACATAGTTTACGAATAGAAAACGGGCAGATGATGCCGCCTGCTCACATTCACCAACAAACACTTACTTCTTGTTAATTAATTGCGACATGTTGAAATTTGTGATACAATTAAGGTTGTAATCAATAATTCTTGCAAAAAACCGACTTCAAAACAGATTTTTCTGTCTATAACGGATCAAAAGTATGGACGCATACATTAAATTACATTAACTTTTGGGACCCCCTAATATTCCATCACCAAATTTTATACTTGTCTACAATTGTTCAACAGTTTGGCAATATACATCAAATAACAACAACTACAGGGGCACCCTTTAAATTTTAAATGCAAATTTTTAAACTTGCTGTAGTCTACTACTAGCAATCAGCTTCTTTGTAAATTTAAACCGTCTGTTTATAACGGTTCAACAGTTTATTCATATACATCAAATTACATCAACTATTGCTACACCATTAAATTTATAAATAAAATATTTATACTTCTTCTTATATCAAACGAAGCAGTGGACATTCTCTGTAATCTCAAGTGCTTATTTGTAATTAATTAATTTTGGGGACACCCTTTAATTTGTAAATTTAAATTACAAAAATTTTGTTTCAGCGGACTTAGCAATACAGGTCCTTTCTAAGTTTATGCTGTCTGTCTATAAAGTTTCAAAATTTTTACCACATACATCAAATTACATAAACAATTGGGTCACCCTTTTATTTCCAAATCCAAATTTTATAATTTTAGTTATAGCAGAGTTAGTAATACAGATTCATTGTAAATTTCAAGCGTCTGTCTATAAATGTTCAAAGGTATTGCCAAGTATATCCAATTAAATAAAATATCGGAGAACCCTTTAATTTATAATTTTAAATACTAACAACTTTGGGACTCCCTTTAACTTATACTTTAAAACGTTTATACTTGTTGTTATAACGTTCATAGTAATCGACATTCTGTCAAATTTCAAACCTTTTCCTATAACTGTTCAAAAGATAGGTCCATATAGGTCAGATTTTGTTACCTATGAGGATACCCTTTACCTTTTAGAGTTATTTTTGTATTAATTTTTGATATAAGAAGCTATAATAATACGCAGTCATTTTAAATTTCAGAGAAGTACCCTTTACAGTTCATAATACAAATAAAAAATATGTATGTTGTGTGGGGACACCTTCTAATTTTTAATATTATGAACTGTTTTTAAAAACTGGACCAATCTGTAAGTATAATCTAACACATTATAAAAAATTTATAAAATCGGTTCAGAATGATTGAGTTCTGCAGGAACAACCATTAAAAACTAGTAACATTTAGACGGAATTAATAAAATTTAAAAAATCGGTTCAGAAATGATTGAGTTCTGCTAAAAACTAGTAACATTCACACGGAATTGATAACCTCCTTCATTTTTTGAAGTCAGTTAAAAACGTATCTGATAGTCTCCCTAATTTTTTAATCACTCGGCAAACATAACACATTCCAATTTGACTGCCAAAAATTGACCCTCAATATTAACCCGCCCCAATTGCAAAACCTAATACACTATACACAGTTAAATTTCATTAATTAATTCATTTATTTAATTTTATTTCTATTATATTACTAAAATTTGTTTTTTTTTTAGTAAACCTTTTTCTCTTAATGCATAAAAAGAAATGATATTGAATATATTAAAAAAAGAGAGATTAGGTATTTCTCGTACAACAAAATTGTATTTGAAAATCATTAGATATTATTTTTCTATTTGTTTTTTCTTTTGTGTTGGTACAGACATAAAACACGCTCAACCAAGTATGAATTTATTACCCAGCGAAAAGAAAAAAGAAAAAATAAGATTAATTTGATTTTTGAAATTTCAAATAATCCTGAGTAGACATTTTTATAATTAAAAAAATGTATTAAGATTTTTTTTTTATTACAAATTCAATAACAGTATATTTAATCTTCAATGATGTTTCTATTCAATGAAGGACAAATTGCAATATTTTTTGAATAAAAGCTTGATAAAGCAACTTGATATAAGAAGAAAAAAAGTTTGAGCCATATGGAATGATCTTAAAATTATTTTATTAGCAAAATTTACTCTTGATAGCAGATATTGCAAATTTTGTGTATTTTTTTGCAGCAAGTGCCTTTTTCTACTGTTTAGCATTTTAATCCGACTGCAAAAAAAGAAGGAGGATATCAATTCGACTGAATGTTGCATTTTTTATATTTGTGCCTCCATAACTCAATAACTTCTGGATCGAAAATATCGTTTTTATTTGAAAGAAATGCTTACAGATTGGCCCCGTTTCAAAACAGTTCATGATCTTAAAAATAAAAGGGTGTCCCCATACAAAATGTTTGTTACATGTATTACGAGCCGTAATGAATGTAAAAATTAAAGAGTGTCCCCATATGTGAAGTAAATTGACCTTACAGAAAAACGCTTGTAAATATGACAGAATGTTGATTGTTATGACGGTTACAGTAGCAAGTATTAATATTCAAAATTATAAATTAAAGGGTGCCCAAATAGTTCATTTATTTTGCTATTTATGGCGCCTGTCTACAAGCGCTGGAAATTTACAAGGAACCTGTATTGCTGACTCCACTATAACAACAAATATAAAATTTGAAAATTAAAGAGTGTCCCAATAGTTCTTGTATTTTTATGTTTGAGGCCAAGCTTTTGAATCTTTATAGAGAGGTAGCTGATACTTACGAGTAACTTGTATTGCTAAGTCTGCTAAAGCAAAAAGTTTAAAATTTTAATTTAGAAATTATAGGGTGTTCCTAAAGTAATTTGATCTATATGGCAATATCTTTTGAACCGTTAAAATTAGACAGAATGTACAGTACGTTGTTTGGTATAATAAAAAGTAAAAATTTTTTAAATTACAAATTAAAGGGTGTTACGAAAGTTGATGTAATTTGATGTATATTAACTACCAGAAGCAAAACTTACAGAAACAAATTATCGAGTATCGATCTTTGATGGTCACTACTTCGATTCTACTATGAGTGAATGAAGTGATGTTACAGATAAACAAAAATATTAATGACTTTTAGTTCAACTTGGTAGGTGATCGGTAAAGTTATCTGATCCTTTTTTATGAAAAATGTTTAAAATGCTTAATATTTTCTAAAGAATGTTGCAGGCAGGCATTTTCCTAATTCCTATTAAGCAAATGAATTATAGTTTTACAAATTGTTAAAATTTAAATTCATATTTTTAACTTTTCTATTTTGTTAAAAATAACATTTTAATTTAATAAAACAGAATTTCTTTACTAATCAAAAGTCTTATATTCCATACTTTAAGAAGATATCCGTTTTACATCTCCAACATATACACATTCGACACTTCCAAAATATTAAAGTTTAATCATTCTTAGAAGCGCCAAATAGTTTCCTATCAGTTGTATCACTATAGTTGCACATTCGAAAAGGACTGGGGTAAGAATTAGATAAGACTTAGATTTTTTATTGCCATATATTTCAACGCAATGACGTAACGGTGCACATAGGGGTATTTTGCCAATCTAACCGGACATTACTTTTTTTTAGTTTATATTGGCTCTAAAAGTTTCCTGAGTGCACCTACATTAATGAAACTTCTTAGAAAAATTTGTTATAGTTATAAGCTGTTAAAGCTAGAAATAAAAGTCGGACCAAGGAGAAAAAAGTTTCCCTTATAAGAACTTATGCTAATTTTGAAAAATGCAAGTTATTAGTTTTAAAGACATTTTGTTTAACAATTACAAGTTTTAACGTCAAGGAATGTTTGAAAACTGGTGAAATAAAATATAATTTGAAGAGACTACATATGCTTTAAAACCATAGAAATTAATTTATATGTGCAGAAGGAGCTCTCCTATTCCCTTTTTTGTTCAAAAAATTTAACAAAAAAAAATTTTTTTTTTAATTTCGTATGAAATTTTTTATCATAAAAATTTAAAACAAAATTTTTCTAAAAATTAATAAAGGTATCTGCAAATAACGTCTTTCATAGGAAAAAAATCAATACAAAATCTTTATTCGTTTAGCCAAAAAAAAAATATATATTGAAAACCTCTCAAAATCGTATAAAGACAATAAAAACAGAAAAAGGTGAAATTTTCAAAAAATCGGCATAAAAAAGAAAATGGCGCAAAAATGAACAAGTTTTTTTCTACGTTATAAAAGTAGATATCGCAAATTTTATAGTGATATATAACCTATTTTGGATCGTGATGGAGATCACTCTAAAAAAACCTTTTCACATTTTTATTTTACAAAAAAATAAAAATCCTTTTTTTAATTTCGAAGGAAATTTTTTATCATAAAAATTTAAAACAAAATTTTTCTAAAAATTAATATAAGTATGTCCCCTTTCACACACATCAAGTTTGACTCGTCAAGTCTTGAGTTTTTGGGAGAAAGGGGATAAGAGAATAAAAAGAAGTACAAATCTGACCGTACCATCAAGTTTAAGAAAATTGTATACTTAAAGTTGGCTGCAGAATAGAAGTTGCTGAAGTTGAAAGCAAACTTGATGAAAAAACTTGACGGTGTGTGTGAACACGAATGCAGGTTCAAAAGAAAATTAATTAAAAACTGATCAAGTAAACTTGACGTGTGTAAAAGAGGACTATCTGCAAATATAGTCTTTCACAGGAAAAAATCAGTCCAAAATCTATATTGGCTTAGCCACAAAAATATTTTGCAAACTTCTCCAAATTGTAAAAAGACAATAAAAACAGAAAAAGGTGAAATTTTCAAAAAAATCGCCCCAAAAAAAAAAAAAAAAGAAAATCGCGCAAAAACGCGCAACTTCTTTTTTTTACCGTATTTAAGTAGATATCGTAAATTTTATAGGAATATTTAACAAAAACCTTTTCACTTTTTTATTTTACAAAAAATAAAAAAATCATTTTTTTTCAATTTCGAAGGACATTTTTTATCATAAAAATGTAAAACAAAATTTTGCTAAAATTTAATATAAGTAGCTGCAAATATAGTCTTTCACAGGGAAAAAAACCAGTACAAAATCTTTATTCGTTTAGCCTCAAAAAATATATTACAAACTTCTCAAAATCATATAAAATTAATAAAAACGTATGCGATTTATCCAACTTTCCGGACTTTAACAGTGTGCCAAAACGACAAATCTCCAGCAAAAGCCTTAAAAATTCGCTACACGATGCAGAATTTTGTTATCTGTCAAGCTGCGTACTTAAATTTTTACATTCTCAATATTAATTTTTGGCCTAGATTGGCAAAATATAAAATGCATACAGGCTTAAAATTAAAAAATCAACAACAAATACTGTTTTGGTTGTATTGTTTACGTGAGCTCGCGTGGGCTTGTTTGGCAATCATAATTGGTGAAAATGTAATACAAGTGTGTATAAATTTCTATTATGTTTTTTAATTTTTATTGTATTTTATCTAATATCAACTTTGTTGTTTACTTCTCATTTGCTTTTAGAAGTTTTTTACAGCAATTTGTCATTTGTAGCAATATTTTTTTGCCATCAACAAAATTCACACAAAATATTTAATTTATACACAATATACGGCCCACGCAAGTGCTTGCGAACAGACGTATTTATCTATTTACTGTTGTGCCTAATTGTATTCATATGTAAATATTTTTATTTACCTGTTGTCATGGTAAATGGTTTCAATTTATAAATTTCGTTCGATTTAATTTAATATTTAAAAAGGACTGTGTCTATGTGTCACAAGTTAAATAAATGAATGCGAAAAAAATATATATTTTATTTAAATATGGGGCATTCTACATGAAGCCAAGTTTTAACCAACTTCAAAAAAAAAAAAAAAAAAAAAGAAGGAATGCTTGTGCCTGCAGAACTCAGTCATGTCTGAAACGATTGTGAATTTTTTTTACAGATTATGATTACAGACTGGTCCTGTTTTAAAAACAGTTCCCAATCTTAAAAACTAAAGGGTGTCCCCATACAAAACACTTATTTTTTACGTTGAATTTCAACTGTAAAATTAAAAAAAACTGCCTTATACTATAGCTCCAAAAAAATATAATACAAAAATAAATCTAAAAATTAAAGGGTGTACCCATAGAGTACGTAAATTGACCTATATGGGCCTGTCTTTTGAACCCTTGTATGTCGATTACTATGAACGTTATAATAACAAGTATAAACATTTCAAATTTAAAATAAAGGGTGTTCAAGTAGTTAGTGTAATTTGATGTTTGTGGCCAAACTTTAAAACCGATATAGACAGACAGCTGAAACTTACAAGGGTCTTGTATTGCTATGTCCTATCCAACAAGTCTATATCAACAAGTTTATAATTTAAATTTTGAAATTTAAGGGGTTTCCTATAATTAATGTAAATTTACCGATATTGGCCTATCTTTGGACCCTTTAGGCAAATGCTTCCAAATTGGACAGAATGGGACTGCTATGACCGTTACAATAACAAAGTTAGAGGGTGCCCCAATAGTTTGTTTAGTTTGATATTAATTGCCATAATTTTGACTCGTTGTAGACAGACGCTTGACATTTACAAATAATCTGTATTGCTAAGTCCGCTATAACAACAGGTTTGAATTTTGAATTTAAAAATTCTCAAAATTAATGTAACTAGAGTTTAACTTGTGGTCAAAATTTCACCATGTACACACTCATGTTTTAAATATACTACTCGTATGTGTATTTTTTGCATGTGTAGTGGTAGCAACTTAAGAGGTCATCTATTTCTTAAATACTGAACCGATTTAAGTGCGATAAAGACGGTGCACTAAAGCGCGATAATATCTACAAATATGTGAAATAATAAACAAAATCGGTTGACAAACAGTTTTAGGTTTGCCTATTTATACCGGGTGTCACAACTAGAACGCAATTTTAAAATTTAAAATAAAACACATATATTTAAAAAAAATCGTGAAACCTTATTATATCGTAAAGTAGACAGAATGAGCTTCTGTGTGGAAAAAGATATCGTGCAGATGGCCGCCAGGGCTTTGCTGGCACATACGCGATCTTTTAATGAAATTTTTAATGACCTTTTTGCATAAATGCTGCGGTTTTCATTACTGTAGTGTCCAATTTCCTCTTTAAAGGCTTGGGTCGTCGTCGGCTTATTCGCGTGATCCATCGACTTCAAAAAATCCCAAAGAAATAAATCTAAAGGTGTTAAATCGCACGATCTAGGCGGCCAATTCTGGTCTCCAAAACGCGAAATAACACGACCGAAAAATGACTGATGCAACAAAAGAATTGTTTCTCTGGCTGTATGACATGTGGCGCAGTCTTGTTGAAACCACATGCCCTCCACATTCATTTCTTCAATTCTAGGCAAGAAAAAACTGGTTATCATTTCACGATACCGAACATCATTGACTGTTTGCGCTTGACCTGCCTCATTTTCATAAAAAAAGGTCCAATGATTCCTCCAGCCTAAAAACCACACCACACAGTGACACGTTGAGGATGCATTTGCTTCTCGTGAATTACTTGAGGATTTTCCTCACCCCAAATGCGACAATTCTGCCTATTGACGAAGCCATCAAGATGGATATGGGCCTCGTCACTAAAGATGATCTTATCGGCAAAACTTTTTCCATTTTGGTAAACAATTTCACAATGAGAATGCGTTGTTCATTACTAACCTCGTACCTTCTACAAGCAAACAACAACAATTGTTCAAATGTCAAACAATGCCGTTCGAATCGCGCCAAATTTAATAATTGCGTTCTAGTTGGGGCACCCGGTATATAGATTTGACCTATATGGCCGTATCTTTTGAATGTCCACTACTTTGCTTGGTATAGCAAGGGTGTTACAATAGTTGATGTAATTAGATGTATATGACCAAACTTTTGATTTTAGATATACAGCTAAAATCTGTTTTAAGAATCGGATAAAAATAAAAGGTTGCTACCGGTTTATTTTTCTTTACTTCTTAAGGCATCGAGCAGTTTTGAGGGCTTTTAAGATAATCTCCCGCTTATTTTATAGTATTCACACTTAAAACCTTCACTTAACACTATACCTCCTCTACTGTGGCGGTGTAAAAATGTATCAAAGTCGCTAATAATGAAACAATAATAATGAATGAAAATATTACACATAATGAGAATTTCTTGATTCAATTTAATTCCGTATAATTTAAAATAACTACAACAGCCTCAAATTAATATAAAAGTGTCGGCCGCTTATCTTTTAAAAACTATGCAGGAAATTGTTACGAGATCTTCAAGTAATTTTTTAAACGAAAATGAAATTTATCAACAAGTTAATGCAAAAAGGCTAGAGCCAACTTCACACACACATATGCAAACTTGGAGTATAAATTGTACACAAACAAATTCTTCTGACATTTAAGTCCATAATAAAAATGTATAGAAAATAATTAAAAAAATTACTTAAAACAGATTTCATCTGGTTGCCTATAACACTTCAACAGTATGGCCACAGGCATAAGATTGCATTAACTATTGGGTCACTCTTATATCTTTAACCTCAATACTTGTTCAACTGTTCAATAGTTTGGCAATAGACATCAAACTATAGCAAAATTTAAATACTTGCTGTTGTAGTAGACTTAGCAATCAGGTTCTTTGTAAGTTTCAACCGTTTGTCTAAAGTGGTTCCACAATTTGGCCATATTTATTAGATAATGCCAACTATTGTAAAACCCTTTAATGTACAATTTAAAATTTTTATACTTCTTATTATACCAAACAAAGTACATAGTGTACATTCGGTCTAATTTTCAGGTGTTTTTATATAACGGTTAAAAAAAACAAGGCCATATCGGTTAAATAACATTAATTTTGGAACACCCTTTTATTTCTAAATTGAAATTATAAACTTCTTGTTATAGCGGACTTAGCAATTCAGGTCACTTGTCAGTTCCATCTGTCTGTCTATAACGGTTCAAAAATTCGGCCACATACACCAAATTGCATCAACTTTTGGGAAACCCGTTTATTTCCAAATCCAAATTTTATAGCGGAGTTAATAACACATATTCTTTTAAATTTTCAATCGTCTGTCTACAACTGTTCAAAAGTATAGCCATATACATCAAATTAAATGAACTATTGGGACACCCTTTAATTTATAATTTTAAATATTATCACTTGTTACTATAACGGCCATAGCAGTCGACATTCTGTTCAATTAGCAAGCGTTTGTCTATAACAATTCAAAAGATAGGCCCAAATAAGTAGATTTACATCGGTTAAGGGACACCCTTTAATTTCTATATTCAAATTATAAACTCGTTGATATAGCGGGTTTAGCAACATAGGCGCCTTTAAGTTTCAGCGTTCTGTCCAAAACAGTTCAAAAGTTCAGTCACATACTTGAAATTACATCAACTATTGGGACACCCTCTAACTTCCAAATCCAAATTTTATACTTTCTGTTATAGCGAACTTAGCAATACAGGTTCGTTGTAAATTTCAAGCGTATGTCTACAACTGTTAAAATGTATGGCCATATACATCAAACTAAAAGAACTATTGGCGAACCCTTTAATTTATATCTTTTAATATTAATACTTGTTACTATACCAGTCATAGCAATCGACATTCTGTCCAATTTACAAGCGTTTGTCTATAACGGTTCAAAAGAGAGGCTAATTTAAGTCAATTTACGTCACCTATGGGGGCACCTTTTAGTTTTTAGATTTATTTTTGTATTCATTTTTGCTATTGGGAGCTATAGCAATATGCAGTCATTTAAAATTTTAAAGAAGTGCGCCTTTCAGTTTAGAATACACTTAAAAACATGTATGTTGTATGGGGTCACGCTTTAATTTTTAAGATTATGAACTGTTTTTACAACGGGACCAATATGTAAGCATAATCTATCAAATTAAAAAAAATTCAAAATCAGTTCAAAAGTTCAAACATAAAAACATTAAGTCGAATTGCCGTAGCACTACCACCTAGTTTAATATACCTTGATCAGAAAATTCATGATTTTCAGAAAAACAATTTTCTTTGCTTGTCCGCTTAAGTAGAAATTTCCCACATAATCGTTTGAAGCAGATTACATTTCCATACATACATATTTGCTGTGGACGTTTGCGAATATTGGTGAAATGATTTATTATTTATTTTTTGCAAAAACCTTTTCTATGCATATAAGCAGCAAAAAAATAAAAATTTATAAATTTTAGTTGAAGTGAATGCATTATAAAAATAAAAAATAAACGTTAAATTAAAAAAATATTACATACATATAAATAAATAAATATTTTTTTAATAATTTTTAACGACTTGTTGTAATACATGTGTTAAAAATTCCTTGTAAGCTTTGAAATTAATACTTTATCATATCAGTATCACATCATTATTATTGTTGTTGTATTCTCATTACTGATTCAATTACAAGGTGCGTATAAAACATATAAGAAATGTTTGTTTAGACATGTTTTTTGCAGCGCGTGTAACCTGCACACGTCTATAAAATCTAGAATATCAGGTTGTGGCACATTAAGTACACAATCATTAATTATTAAATAAATGTTTTTATATTCAATGTTTGGGTTGTGTATGTTTCGTATTATTAATTATTATTGAAATGCTAAGAAAAACTGATTTTTATCTGAAAAAAAAGTAATTAAGTCAGTTGTTATTCTACAGACTTATAGCTTGTTGAGTTTAGGTTTGATTTAAACATTAATTATATCATGCTCTGAAAAGCCCACATTTATGTTAAAATTAATTTAAAAAGGAAACATGTTATTTTGTTAAATCAATCAATGTATAGATAAGCACATCAAGCAAATGACATCAATGGCTTTGCCAACACATGTGAAATTTAAAATTAATCCTATATTGCGCTGCTGCTTACAGTTTTAATAGAACTTTTCTAACTTTAATTATGGGAAGACAATATAAGCATCGAAACGAGAGAGCTTAGCAAATGAAACCTAAAGTTAATGAATTAAGGGTGCTGGAGCTTAGATGATAAGAACATTGAAAATTAAGCTGCAATTGGTTGTTACTAAAAAAAGCTAATACCTTTATGCATCTGAAACAAAAGAGAAGATTCGCTTGTAGATAGAGTCTACAAGCGAATCAAAAGTTTTACTAAAATAGTCTTTTGGCTTTTTACACGAATAATAAAAAAACATTTAACAAACGATGCAATTTCTTTTAGTTGTTGTTGTAGCATTTTTCTCATTAGTTCATACATTCACGCAGTGTTGACAAATTAGGGAATTATCCCCAAATAGGGAATTTCATGTTTAAAATGGGAATGAAAATTTCAGTTTGGGGATTGGGGAATTCTTTGAGGATATATTTTGCGTTTTGAGAATTCGGGTTTCTTTTTTAAATCTGTATGTGGTTATTGGTATTATACGATTTTACAACACAATATACATTTTACTTTTTTTCTTTTTTTTTTGATAATTTAATTTATATTCGGTCGTATAAATGAAATGAAATGTTATTTTACCCTGGAGTTAATGTCGACGTCGTTGACGGCGTCAAATGTCAAAAAAAAAAAATTGAATCGTATGAAATTGTATGAGAGCAGTTAATCTCAACGCGTTGAAACGCCGTAAAAGTTCAATCTGTTTCAACTTTTTCGGCGTTGAAACGCCGTCAACGACGTCGACATTAACTCCAGGGTTATACTGAAAATCCAAATTCACACAAAAACGATTTGAATGTTTTATTAATATGCATAAACCCTTTTGGATAATCGCATCTACTGTTAATCCAAAAGGAATTAATTGATTTTTCTAAATGTTTTAGAATTAAATCTCAATTTTTGGAAAGCAAACTGATACCGAACAAAAACTGCTGTTGTCACAAACGAACATTAAAAATTACATCTGACATAACTCCGGTCAGAGCTTAGCAACTGATATTTTATAACAAACACCCAAACATTACAAACATCCAAGTCATTCGGTTGAAAAATAGCTTTACGAAGGCTGCTATATATATATCTGGCCTGGCAACACTGAGTGCTGCCAAGTGCAATCTGACATTTCCATTGGAAAGTTTGTCATTTTTAAGCATAATCGTACTAAAAACGTTTTGACGTACGACCATTATTTGTATTGTTAACAGTGACTTGAAAAAATTAATATAGAAAAAAATGGAATTAACTCGTGAACATTTTCGTGACATCATTATGCACCACTTTCGACGTGGATTATCACGACAAGAGTGCATTGAGGAACTTAAATCTTTATATGGCGATGAAGCACCATCCTATAGCACTGTGAAAAATTGGTATAATGAATTTAATCGTGGCCGAAGCTCGCTCAAAGACGAATTCCGTAAAGGTCGTCCAAAAACGGCTGTTGTGCCAGAGAACATTGATGCCGTGCGTGAACTCATAATGCAAGATCGACATGCGACATACCGAGAGATAGAGACATCCTTGGACATTTCTTCCACCAGCATACATTCGATACTGCATGAACACCTGGCCGTAAAAAAGGTTTGTTCTCGTTGGATCCCGCACAATTTGAAAGTCGCTCAAAAAAAGGCTCGTGTTAATTGGTGCCAAGAAATGTTGCAAAAATACGATTGCGGTGCTTCAAAAGACGTTTATAAGATCGTCACAGGTGACGAATCATGGATCTATGCGTATGAGTCCGAAACGAAACAACAATCGACCGTGTGGGTCTTCAAAGACGAGCAAAATCCAACGAAAGTTGTTCGTGGAAGAAGCACTTCGAAGCAAATGGTCGCCTGTTTCTTCGGCAAAACTGGTCATGTGGCGACTGTTCCGCTTGAGCAACGTAGGACAGTCACTTCTGAGTGGTACACTACAATTTGTTTGCCTGAAGTCATCGGAGAAATTCGAAAAACCAACAAGAGAAGACAAATCATTGTTCACCATGACAATGCGAGCTCTCACACATCGGCTCAAACCAGAGAGTTTTTGACCGACCAAAACGTCGAATTAATGGGTCATCCCCCTTACAGCCCTGACTTGGCACCTAATGACTTCTTCTTGTTTCCGCACATCAAGAAAAAAATGCGTGGTCAACGATTTTCGTCGCCAGAAGAAGCTGTTGAAGTGTTCAAAAACCATGTTTTAGAGGTGTCTCAATCGGAGTGGACAAAGTGCTTCGACAACTGGTTTGAGCGCATGCAAAAGTGTATAAATCATGCTGGAGAATACTTTGAAAAACAATAAAACCATTTTTGATCATAAATATTCGTATTTTCACTATTAGGCCAGAAATATATAGAGCAGCCCTCGTATGCCGCCATTAATTATGTATTGACAACCCAGTTTTTTTTACAATTCAAATTATTTAAAAATATAAATATTTTTTATATTCAAAACTTGGCAGAACACTTTTAAAATTTAATTGCACACAAAAGTGCCGCGGCACAGTGGTTGAGAATCATTGCTCTAGACAATGAATCAAAATCAGAATTTTTTGATTTTCTTTATTAACTCAACTAATATATATATATATATATATATATATATATATATATATATATATATATATATATATAGTTTGTACATATACAATATTTGAAAACAATTGTTAATACTTAAATTGAATTTAAAGATAAATAGTGTTTCTTTATGTGGGGATTTTTGGAGATAGTTGAAATTGTTTTTGGGGAATTGTGGGGACAACTATATTTAATTGGGGAAAATACTCTAAAAATTCTGGGAACCCTGCCTTCACAGAAAAAGTTCTATTTTAAATGTTTATGTGGTTCACACGGTGGCATTTAAAAGCGACATAATGTCCAGCGACATGATTTTGCTTTGAAAAACATGACAATGTCAATGGACATAATGTCGTTTTGAAAAACGTCACAATGTATATGGACATAATATAGCTTTGAAAAACGTCACAATGTCCGTGGACATAATGTCGCTTTGAAAAACGTCATAATATCCATAGACGTAATGTCGCTTCAAAACGCCGCTTATCAAACAACATACTTAGTTCGTTTTAGTTGTTGTTGCAGAATTATATGGATAGGCTAATAGCCAAACATATGCGGACAAAGGTAAATAACAATATTAAAAACAAGACTGCCAGATCTTTCCGCATTAGAAGAATCTAGACGTTTTAACTCGCCTAGAAAAAAATATCGCAGCTGGCACTACTATGTGTGCAAAGTAGTTATCGACAAAATAATGCAAAACTGGGTAAACAAAAATAATTTTTGGCCATTAAATGTTTAGGGAACGATAACAATTAAATTTTAGTGGATTTGAAAAAACGATGAATATAAGATAATTTTGAGAGACCTAACGTTTGGCAAGTATGCGAAAAACAGGAAACACAGTTAAATCAAAATAATTGATTGAAATACGGCGAATACAAAATAACTCCGTAAGACGTCATCTCCAGCTATTAAGCACAGACTGCAGCAAAAAATATCATTAGATCTTGTATTCAAGTATTACATTAAGTACTGGTAACAACGGGAATCGGTTAGACTCCAATTCTAAACTTACTCATAACAAGAGTTCCTATGATATCGTTAACAATCCAGTTGCTTGCCATTTGAAAATGTATAACATGAACGTTTTTAGGGTTCCGTAAACAAAGTGTAAAAACTTAACTCTTTTTTTTTGTCACAATGTCTGTCTGTCTCTAACTTCTTTCTCTGCAGCCCTAATAGATAGACTATTGAAATTTTCACAGAAGATGAATACTGTTTCTGCTATTATAGTACATACTAAAAGTTAAAGAGCGTTCTGAAAGTGACGTGTTATTCATACAAATATTTTTATTTTCTGAACTATGATAGACAGACATGTATCATGTATCAGTAAAATTATGTAAACTATAATGTACGCAGCAAGTAAAAAAAACAGAGCTTTAAATTAAAGGGTGTCCCAATATTGACGTAAGTTTCATTTATATTGATTTAGATTTTCAATAGTAGTAGACAATTATGTTCAAATACGTTTGCTATAAAAATAAATTTAGAAATTAAAGGGTGTTTCCAAAAGTCTGTGAATTTGGCCTTGTCTATTAAAGCGTAATAGACAAACGCTTGAAATTTTTACAGAGGGTGTACTACTATGTCTGCTATAAGGATAATTACAAAAAATTAAAATGAAATAAAGGGTATCCCGATAGCAATGTGCTTTTCACACGTATGGTCTTCGTTTTTTGAACCGTAACAGGCTGAGTGAAATTTACGCAGGATATGTGTGCAGTATAAAAAAAATTAATATTAAAAGGTGTCCTAATAGCTATATCATTTTCACAGGGCCTTTTTTTTATTAGAACCAGCACTCAGGGGATGAACCCAAGTTAAGCAATGTATTGTGCCAGAACTAGGAAATTAGGTGGTGGGAATGGGGAAAGAGGGAGTAGTGCTTGTGGGCATTTGATTTGAATCTTGCACATTGAAAGTGTCAGGAAAGACCTCTGCGGGAAGTTTATTCCACATACGAACTATTCGGCTAAAAAACGAATTCTCTCTGTACGCAATTATGGTTTTCAGGAACAAGTTCCCTGATTTCATAATAGCACATTCCGTTGTAGTAACGATAAAACAGTGAAACACACCCTGCATTGCGTCAATGCTCCAGTGAGTCAGTAGAGCTGGATACCCTACTGTCACCGATGAGCTTCTTTGCTCTCTCCTGCTCGCGGTCGAGTAATTCCAAAATAGACTTTGAAGCACCGGCCCATACATGAGAATTGTATTCCATTTTCGGTCCAATAAAGGTGACATAGATAGTAAGGAGATCAGGTGGAGTGAAGTATTTCTTACACCGTTTCAAAAAACCTAGGCACTTGAATCCTTCTTTTGCGACATGAAAAATATGCTGGTTCCAACGAACATCACATTGAATTTTCATGCCAAGAATATCGAGAGCTTCTGATTCCTTAATATATATATATGTATCACCCATAATTACAGATGAGGTAGCATATTCACCCGTACGCCTGAGCGAAAGCACACAGCACTGGGTTTTATGAGCGTTAAATTGAACCCTATTCGCAAGGCCCCATTCCGATATTACCAAAAGGTCGCGATTAAAGGTATCGTCCATGTTCTTTCGCATAGCCTCAATTTCCCGAAGGCTTGGTCTATTGCGAAAAGAAAATGAATGACAAAAATAAGAAATAGAGTAGAGGAAAGAACGGAACCTTGCGGTAGCCCTGTTGTAATTTACGCAAAGTTTGTTTTACTATGTACGCTGTAACATGTTTACAAAAAAATAAAATTAAATTTGCATGAATCAAAGTCATACTTGCACTGACGGTCGCTTATAACACAGATTACATAACATAACCAAAGAGCACTTTATCCGACGTTTATAACTACGCAGTTAACAATCGCAATTCGCCCAGCAACAAAAGGCGGCGTAACACTAATGAAACAAGCAGTGGTATTCCGCTTCCCCATCCAAAATAAGTTATTATTAGGGAAAAGGAGATGTAGTTGTAATGTATTTTAATTATTAATCGGTTACTTCATTGTCGTTCTTCTTTGCGTACCTAAAAATTCTATTTTATAAATTTTCCATTTGTTAACCTTTTTAAGTTTGTTTTTTCTTTTTAAATTGTTGACATTTTGCATAAATTAGTCCCGTGTAAAAAAATTGTAAGCTATTAGGGACATAAAAAGATATGATTCTACTCGGGGTATATAGTTGTTTGTGTTTGCTGAGGTAAATAATTTACAAGACGACAATATCTTTATTTAAAAGTTTTATGTCAATCACAGAGAATTTGTCTGCCGATGGTGAAAAAAAAGGATAGAAAAAGGTACAAAGATGATGTTTGATAAAATAAGCGGATAAACGTTTTAAAGAACACATGTTTCTTTCTATTCATCGCTCTCACATCTTAGGAATTTTGAAGAATTGTCAACAGACTTTAGTCACAACATAAAAATTTCAAGTTTGATTGTTGAATGGTCATTTTTAGCTACATACACACAGGCTTAAGTTGTTCATTTCTTTGGCATTTGTTGTTTGGATGTATAAGTTGCACAGAAGCTCTTAGATCTTAAAATATTTAAGTGTTTTAATTTACGTTTTGATAAAACCGTATTCTTTTTGTTTTTGTGCTTCGTAAATAGTAGTGGGCGTTTTTGCATTGATTTCATTAATTTATTAAATATTGATTATAACTCAAGTACAAAAAGTACTTAACAATTCATTAGGGCTATTTACAGTTTATTGTATAGCGTAGCTTTATTAAGCTAATTTAATGAAAAGCTTACGACTTTATTATAATAACCTAAAAAACAACATAAATTAATTTCATATTCCACAACCAAAGAAAAATAATACGTTTCTTCTGGCTTAACTTTAGAGAAACCATGGCGATAAAAGTTCCTTCTTCGCGATTAAAATTTTAAAATGGCGAATGGTGAGATTCTTGGCGGTATTTAAAATACTTGGCGAAATTTTTGGCTATGTTTTGTGATTTTATCTACGATAACATTGTATTTAAAAACAGATAAAATAAGTAAGAGTGCAATATTCGGCTATGCCAAATCTTATTTACCGTCACCATCTATGAAAATCTAGTATTGTGAGGTAATTCAAATCAAAAAAGCAAATATTATTGAAATTTCATTAGCATTTTTTGAAATAATGACAATGATAAAAACTTAACTACCATTTAATGCTAATGATTTTATTTTAATTATAATTGTTTTTAGTATTGGTAATCAAACTTTAATGTAATCCTTTCATTACTAATTACAATTAAATCAAAAGTAATTGTTTCTATAAAACACAAATTTTTAATCGCAGAAACTAGAAAAAAATTATGCATAAAAAAATTAATCTTAACACTCCTGACAATTTTTATATTTTAAGATTTTTAAATAAGCTAGGTATAAAACTTGAGATCTGAGATCTTAAGTCACCTAAATCCACAACTAGCAGCTCTTATAATTTACACGCAAACAAAAATAGGTTCCAATACGAGGGCTACTATATATATTTCTGGCCTAATAGTGAAAATGCGAATATTTATAATCAAAAATGGTTTTATTGTTTTTGAAAGTACTCTCCAGCATGATTTATACACTTTTGCATGCGCTTAAACCAGTTGTCGAAGCACTTTTTCCACTCCGATTGAGACACCTCTAAAACATGGTTTTTGAACACTTCAACAGCTTCTTCTGGCGACGAAAATCGTTGACCACGCATTTTTTTCTTGATGTGCGAAAACAAGAAGAAGTCATTAGGTGCCAAGTCAGGGCTGTACGGCGGATGACCCATTAATTCGACGTTTTGGCCGGTCAAAAACGCTCTGGTTTAAGCCGATGTATGAGAGCTCGCATTGCCATGGTGAACAATGATTCGTCTTCTCTTGTTGGTTTTTCGAATTTCTCCGATGACTTCAGGCAAAAAAATTATAGTGTACCACTCAGAAGTGACCGTCCTACGTTCCTCAAGCCACATGACCAGTTTTGCCGAAGAAACAGGCGACCATTTGCTTCTAAGTGCTTCTTCCACGAACAACTTTCGTTGGATTTTGCTGGTCTTTGAAGACCCACACGGTCGATTGTTGTTTCGTTTCGGGCTCATACGCGTAGATCCACAAACGTCTTTTGAAGCACCGCAATCGTATTTTTGCAACATTTCTTTGCACCAATCGACACGAGCCTTTTTTTGAGCGACTTTCAAATTATGCGGAATCCAACGAGAACAAACCTTTTTTACGGCCAGGTGTTCATGCAGTATCGAATGTATGCTGGTGGAAGAAATGTCCAAGGATGTCTCTATCTCTCGGTATGTCGCATGTCGATCTTGCATTATGAGTTCACGCACGGCATCAATGTTCTCTGGCACAACAGCCGTTTTTGGACGACCTTTACGGAATTCGTCTTTGAGCGAGCTTCGGCCACGATTAAATTCATTATACCAATTTTTCACAGTGCTATAGGATGGTGCTTCATCGCCATACAAAGATTTAAGTTCATCAATGCACTCTTGTCGTGATAATCCACGTCGAAAGTTGTGAAAAATGATGGCACGAAAATGTTCACGAGTTAATTCCATTTTTTTCTATATTAATTTTTTCAAGTCACTGTAAACAACACAAATAATGGTCATACGTCAAAACGTTTTGAGTACGATTATGCTTAAAAATGACAAACCTTCCAATGGAAATGTCAGATTGCACTTGGCAGCACTCAGTGTTGCCAGGCCAGAAATATATGTAGCAGCCCTCGTAGTGTCTTATTTTTCCTAAGAAAGTTAAAACATAAATATTTCACCAAATTTTTCTGATATGAATGCAGTTTTAAAATATTCCTCTAATATGCTTTAAGATGTATACTTAGTGTACAAAGACAAGGAACATCTTCATTAATGATAATGATTTTAAACCATTTATTCATTAGTCCATGGTAATGATTTTGTTTTTATTTAATTACCAGTGAAACCTTTTTATTAAAAAGCATTACCAATAGTAAAAATAATGATAATGCTAATAACATAATTAGCATTATTTATCACTCGATGCCAATGAAATCGTCAATTAATTAGTCCATCTATTTAATTACTCCTCTGTATGGTACTGAATATACATATATAAATTTACATAAAAATGACATCGGCTCTTAGTGGTTTAAGCATTTATAAAAAAATTTAGTATTTTTTTAAAGATCTCTTTAAAAGCTTTAAAATGATGCCCGTATTGATATTTAAAAATATGTAAATTTCAGAGTACCCTAACTCGGAAAATATTGCGCCAATTTTTTACTTGTTTTTTTTTTCTGAATTCTCTACTGCTTCATATATTTATTTTTAATTGCAGTTACTTTATTGTTTCAAATGGCATGAAAACATTAGAGGTAGGCGTGGTGTTTTGCCTGCTGCCTTGTACACCATGGACCGATCATGCTGATTTCCAATAGCATCTCTTTCGACACTATATCTGATCGATTGGACGGACATGGCTCAATCGATTTCGCTATGCATAAGAACATAGAATATATATATACTTTATGGGGTCGGAAATGGATATTGTAGAAATTACACACGGAATGACAATTTTAGAAACACCCTTTTTCACATTTTGTTGAAGCTTTATTTTACATCTTTAAGGTTGACAAAAGATGTATATTGGCGAATTAAACAAATTCAGTTTAACAGCTTGTGTATTTACCTTTTTATCTGACTATTATACACAAATATATCTTAATATTTGATTTAAATGACAAATGGTAAAGACGCTTAAAAAATGCAGTGGGATGCAAAACTCCAAATTGTTAAAATTAAATGAGATATAGCATCGACAACAAAAAATGTAATTAGTTATAAAATAGCGATAAATTAATAAAAATTGAAATAGAAAATGCATTTACAAAAGCGTTTTTGAATATAGGCAACATTGATCTTGGCCCAGAATTTAAAACTGAATTAAACGAGACTGTTTTTCATAGATGTAACTGATACGTTGATTTAACAGGAAAGCTGTTTTCTATAGTTAAAAAGTTGCTAATAGAAATACTTGATCAATTTCCAAAAAACTTCTATCTACTTTTAAGTTTATTGTCAATTTTCAATTTCAAAATTCTGTATCTCTCTGTATCTCAAACTAAATTTTCTAGTGCTAAAGAAGTTTTTAAAAGATTATGCATGTGGTATTTATGAAACTCAGTGGGGAAAACTGTCTGTCATAAACTAGACTCAATATTTCATTTATAAAGTACTTAAAAGAATCCTAAAAGTTTTTTTTTTAGCGATTTCGTTGCCCTTAACATTGCAATGACCCAGAACCGAACACAATCTGACTCTAAACTTGTCTATAATTATACTGGGTTTGGTTTGGTATCATTATACTGGGTCGATTTGACACTGTGTCTTTTCAAAGCTTTAAGCTCCGCTTAGCTGTCGACGTACAAAGTGACCTCCTCTACTTTTAGCTCGCACCCTAACACCATTTTGATGGCTTTTAGAATCGCCAGTAACCTGGCCTGGAAAACACTACATTCCTCGGGAGCCAATACGCCCTCCTTATACTCGTTTCCAGAATGTGGGATCCTGCTCTGGCGCCCATATTCTACTTAGAACCATCCTTTAAAACCACAACGCTATCGTACAGTTTATCAGATTGCAAAACGTCGTTCGTGTTTGAAATCATTACTATAGCTACCCTGTCGTTGTTGTTGTAACAGCTTTGCTGCTGGCGAGAGTTTTTTTCCCCAGAAAATATATAAAAAGAACTCAATTATGTGTATGTTTCATCAGGTGGAACTTAAAGATGGAGACACACAACACAACTTCGTGAGCCTATTGGTACAAAGGGCTTTGGAGGCACGGTAGCAGTCGAGGATACTACACTAACCGGCTCTTACTTGTGCTAAAACTGATTTTGTGTGACTGGGCAAAAACCTCTCATAGTCCGAAATCACGTAGTCGAGTTCAGTGACCACAAAGTCGTGTGTTCTGCATAACTTGACATCACCAATCATGCCGAGCGAAGCATACCCATATAAACATTCGCAGAAATTTTTCGTATTTAATTCTGTGCTCAGTGCCTCTTACTACATATCACACCCATACGAAACAACCGGTGTTATAACCAAAGCAGTCACCAATTTTCAACTATCGATTTTTTTATTTCGTCTCTCCTGTGTATTCTTACTCTGAAACAAGTTTTAATCTAAATAGACTCCTAGATATTAAGCCTCTTTCTCAGCTCTAACTTGATACCACTAATCATAGGTGGTTTGAAAACTAGCACCTTTTATGTCCTAGTGAAAAGAACAAATTCCTTTCTTGGGTCAATTCGGGAAGAAATTTCTACAAGCGCTGTTTACAGCGATGATGATTTTGCTATTAAGCATACGAATAATCTACTCTTCCACGAAGCTGTGGATGCTGAGATCTTCCAGTGGTTCTCTTATAACCTCTTGTTCAACATTGATTAAAGCTTCCTCAATATCCATGAACGACGCTAACGTAGATTCCCTATTCTCTCGCTTTATACAACCAACTACATTATGAAGCGCACTCTCAATATATTTACCCTTGAGTTAGGCATGTTAACGTTCCTAAGTTGTAGATCATTCATTCGCTCAAGTGTGTTCAAATAATAACACGATACGTTAATCTAATTTAAATTCCTTATTTAATAATTCAATATCCCACAATATTATTGTTTCTCCGTCATGCTCGCCCAATGTTCTTATAGGTAACTTACAAACCTGTTAAAAAAATATGTATAAAGCTTTTGCCCACTGCATCTTAAAGATATTTCTAAAATTATAAAAATATATCAGCCGATTGTTTTGTGAAAAATTTTCTTTCCAATATACATATTTAAGTTTTAAAAATTTTCAAACAGTTTTACATAAATGTTTAATTAAATTGTTAACGTTAATGTTAAGTGAAAAGTAATCGATTCAAGCAATTTAATAATTTATTCTGAAATATTATTATGCCAAAGAAATGGAAGATTAAAGTATAGCTCAGTGTGACATTCTTTACTTTCATATATCGCTTCATTACTTTCGCTAAAGTGTTCTTTTGCAAAATCTTGCCGGAGTATCAATACGTTTTTTTCTGTCGACTTTTTAATTGCAAAATAATTAATTTTATTTTTAACACTCCTTATATTATATTTTTGTTTTTTTGTTCTTTTGTGTTTTTGTTAAAGTTTCTGAGGCATAAAGAGCGGCAATGTTGAAAATGAACCATTTATCATTGCAACTGCTGACTCTAACCATTCAATTGAATGTCACACACAAAATTTGTGCGTTAATAGCAATTAATTAACTTAATTATATTTAAAATAAATCTTTAATTGAACACATAAATTAACGTAATAAGAGACTAAGAATATTCACACAAAAAAAAAAAAAAAAAAAAACAACAATAATTAAAAACAATTAAAAATGTTATATACGGCTAAGCCGAATTTTTTATACCCTTCCCCATTAATGCAAATCTAGTTTAGTAAAGTACTTTCAATTAAATAGACAAATATTTATATATATAAAAAGAAAGATCTCTTTAAAAGATTTTAAATGATACTCATCATATTGATAACTTTTCTATGAAAAGTTCACAGGCCCATGTGGGCGAGCACTAATTTTTTTAGTGGATGTCTTTTCGTTATTTTTTAATTCTATATCACTGCGTTTATTTGTTTTTATGATTGGAGTTACTTCACTAAATGTTATGGAAAAAAATAGAGTCCGGCGTTGTGTTTTGCCTGCTGCCTCGCAGGACATAAATTTCAATAGCATTATTTATTTAATACCCTTTAGCTCATCTAGTGCCTTGGAAAAGTTGATTTTAACCCGAACATGGACGTTTAGACGGACTTTACTCAATCGACTTCGCTATGCGTAAGAACTCAGAATAATACACTTCATGGGGTCTAAAATGGATATTGTAGGGTGTTTTTTAAAGCATGATAGCACTTGAAATTATTTTATTACAAAAAATAACACTAAAAATTAAATTTTTTTCTTATTATTGTCAGTAAACTGTGAATAGACTCACGCTGGAACAACGCTATCAAATCATCCAAGTTTACTTTAAAAATCATCATCAGTCAGACCCGTTGTCTTATCACCAAATTGTGTTCACCGATGAGGCTCATTTTTGGCTTAATGGGTTTGTTAATAAGCAAAATTGTCGCATATGGACCGAGACCAATCCACAACATATCCTACGGATTGAATTGAATCCAGAAAAATGCACTGTTAGGTGTGGGGCTTCATTTCTTTAAAAAGGAGTCCAGATTTCACGTTACGGTCAATGAAGATCGTTACCGCATCATGACTAATGATCCAGACGAAATTTAGTTTCAACAAGATGGTGCTGTGGGCAATATAGCGACCACAACGATTAGAGAAACGGACCTGTCAATTGGCCTCCAAGGTGGTGCGATTTGACACCCCCCGTTAATATCGTGTGGGGCCATGTGAAGACACTGGCTTATGCTGATAAACCAGCAACAATTGACGCTTTGGAGGTTTACATTGTTCAAGTTATTCGTGACATACGGCTAGCAGTACCTGAAAAAGTGATCCAAAAATAGACAAAAATAGAATGCGCCTCGTCCTGAGCAGTCGTAGAAATCATTTTTAAATATTAATTAATGCTGTGTTTTGATCTTTCGTATAAAAAAAATTCTTCAATACAATTTAATTTTTTGTGTTATTTTTTACAATTTAAAGTTCTAGAGGGTTTAAAAAAATACACGATAGAAATTACAAACGGAATGATAAACCCTTTTCCACCCTTTTTCAACTTTTGTAGTGTAGGGTATAAAATTATATGCTACTAAAGAAATAATCTAAAGTATTTTATATCAGCTTGCAAAAATTTTTTTTTCACCAATTTTATCTAATTCTTAACCGACTAGTCGGTTTACTAAATTCTGAAATAGCCCATTTTGGACCACCCTGTTCTCAGTGAAATAGTTAAAATAGAATTCTAATTTTTTGGCTCCCGAGGTTTACTACTGTCTACTTTCATATGAGTCTAATAACTTTAAAATCGGAGAAAAAAATCCAAAAGGAGTTTTGGCCGCTATCTAAAAATATTGACCACAGTGCGACTTAGAAAAAGGAGAAAGAAAGTTTGTACCCGCAGAACTCATTCATTTCAGAACTGATTTAGAAATATTTATTTTTAATTGAAAGCTGAGGCTCTCATGTTAAGTTACGATCATAAGCTTAAAAATTAAAGAGTGTCATCATACAGCACACATGATTTCTATGCGTCTTCTGAACCGTAGCGGAGAACCGTATAAAATTTTAATAAAATTGGTATCACTATTCACTTTCGACAGAAAGTATTGTAATAAAAAATCAACCTTTATACCCGTTATCCTCATAGTTGAAGTTATTTGGCTTATGTTTTCCATTCTTTTGACAAAGTTATGCTCACGGATCGGTGCCATTGAATTTTTATTTTCTATTCGATGACTTGTCTGTCTTTCTTTTTTAAAAAATAATTAAATGAAATATTTAGTTTATTTTTTAGTGTTTATTTATGAAACACTGGCCTCCAAAAATTATTTTTTCTTGCTTGAAAAAAAAACATATCTTTCAGATACTTAGAGGCATATTTGAATTTCTAGTCCGCTTGGAATTAAAAAGAAAAGGAAGACTATAAGGTGCCTCCGAAAATGAATTCTGCTCTAAAGAAAAGCTAGCTAAATTTGCAAAGTATTTTCATTGAGAAATGCAAAATTATAATGTTTAAGAGTTTAAAAATAAAAAATACACTCAAATTGTAAAAAATTACACAAAAATTAAATTTTATGGAAAATTTATTATATTTGAGATATCAAATCAAGACATTCACCCTTATTCTGAGTCTCGATTCGGATCGTAAATTTCTCAGTTTGACAACTTTGGTATTTTGCGTTCCGTTTCCCGTATTAATAAATTTATTTTTTAATTAATTTAATTTTTTTTTGTAACTTTGAAGCTTTATTTATTTTTTGCGGGTAAAAAACACTACACCTCAACAGTATGAGAAGCTGTCGAGTTTAATGCCAACGAAGGATGATATTGCTTTTGAATATCTTAAGCGTCCCCAGTACAGGTATTCTGGAAAGAAGTTCCAAACGCACTTAACGCAATAGGGGCACCAATAAAACTGGAAGAAAGAATTACATTTTAATGATAAAAGTAAATAAATAAAGGTAAATAAAAGAAGGTATGACATTTTAATAATAATAGTTTTAATGATGATGTGAAGAAAATAAAAAATTCGCTCCGGCACTTTAGGATTCCTCACACTGGAATAGTTTGGCGGCAAATAACGTTTGCTTTTAATTTTTTTCTTTCTTACCGCACTTACTGATGAGTTTATATAATTATAGTTACCGCAATACTAAGTTCTAATATATGTATTTTTCCCTGTTTATTCATAAAATTTCACTTCTTATAGTTTAACAATTGCAATGTTAAAAAAAATTTTTTATTTTTTATGTTTCTTTTTCATACGTTTCATTGCAAAGCAGCTGGTTTAAACATACTCTTCTCTTCTTCTTTTTCTTTCGATTAGGTTTTTTGTAGAATACCTATTTTGGATTCGAGCTTAACTAAATGCGGTAACGTAATCGAAACGCAAAATAAGGGTGAATAACATTTAAAAATGATTTCGGGACTATGGCTACTGCGGCTGTTCTTGAAGAAGCGCATTCTAGACGTCCAATTTAAGGTCGTATATTCCAGCACTGCTGGCCCTATGTTACAAATAACTCGAACAATGTTCTTTTCCCTGTCGTCTATTGTTGTTGGTTTATTAGCAAAAAGCATGTGGCCTTACGTGACCTCACAGGCAATAATGGAAATGTGTCAAATAGCAAGACCTTAAGACAAACATATAGGTTTATTTGTAGAAACAAGCTAATCGTTAAATCTTGATTTTAATAATACGATAGTTGCGGTCGCCATATGACAAGAAATGTGATTCTGTTGAAATCAAATTTCTCTTGGGTAAATCTCAGCTATATTTTCAAACAAAATTTTACTGAAAATAATCGACAAGTATTCTAAATATCGCCTAAAAGTATTTCATCATTACGTTGGCGAAAAATCGCCACAACTCACAACACTTCCTCTGACTTATGAAGATGGCTAAAATAATTCAGTGGAGTATAAAATTTCGCTATGAATATTTTATGCGTTAACTTTACTTACCATTTTTGACTAATGCTCTCAAACATTTAATGAATGTTAAAAAAATACCAAAATCTATTAAAATCAGCAATTATTAAAGTTTTATTGAATTTTCTGCTAAAATAGTTTACAATAAATAATTTTGTTTAAAAACACAATAAATTTTACATATGTTTGTGACAATTGAAATTCCAATTTTTTATTAAAATATATGAATAATGAATAACAAGAAGAAATATAATGTCTTATAAATATATGATGTATCTTTTTTAAAAACATGCTTAGTAACTAAGATTCAAAATATATTTACAACTTAAATCTTTAATATTAAAAAAACTTTATTAATTAATTTCTTATTTTATAAATAAACTATTAAAATTTTATTGTATTTTGTTATGTTTTAGTTATTTTCTTAAAATAAATCTTCCAAAAACATCAAAAATTTAATATTTTTTTAAATATTTTTTTTATTACAAATATATTTATACAATTAGGGAATACAGGTATTTAGTCAATTCATAACCTATTGTACATTGTAGGTTTTACAAAATAATTGTATTCATTGTGCACATATTTGTGCTCCCGTTGTATTGTGTATCGTCAATTAAAATAAACTTTTCATGTACATGTATGGTTGTGAACAGTCAACTTTATTTTGTTAATTGTAAAGAAATAATTTGAAATTGAATCAGGCATGGGAACATACGAGGGCTGCTATATATATTTCTGGCCTGGCAACACTGAGTGCTGCCAAGTGCAATTTGACATTTCAATTGGAAAGTTTGTCATTTTTAAGCATAATCGTACTCAAAACGTTTTGACGTACGACCATTAATTGTGTTGTTTACAGTGACTTGAAAAAATTAATATAGAAAAAAATGGAATTAACTCGTAAACATTTTCGTGCCATCATTTTTCACAACTTTCGACGTGGATTATCACGACAAGAGTGCATTGATGAACTTAAATCTTTGTATGGCGATGAAGCACCATCCTATAGCACTGTGAAAAATTGGTATAATGAATTTAAGCGTGGCCGAAGCTCGCTCAAAGACGAATTCCCTGAAGGTCGTCCAAAAACGGCTGTTGTGCCAGAGAACATTGATGCCGTGCGTGAACTCATAATGCAAGATCGACATGCGACATACCGAGAGATAGAGACATCCTTGGACATTTCTTCCACCAGCATACATTCGATACTGCATGAACACCTGGCCGTAAAAAAGGTTGGTTCTCGTTGGATCCCGCACAATTTGAAAGTCGCTCCAAAAAAGGCTCGTGTCGATTGGTGCAAAGAAATGTTGCAAAAATACGATTGCGGTGCTTCAAAAGACGTTTATAAGATCGTCACAGGTGACGAATCATGGATATATGCGTATGAGCCCGAAACGAAACAACAATCGACCGTGTGGGTCTTCAAAGACGAGCAAAATCCAACGAAAGTTGTTCGTGGAAGAAGCACTTCGAAGCAAATGGTCGCCTGTTTTTCGGCAAAACTGGTCATGTGGCGACTGTTCCACTTGAGCAACGTAGGACGGTCACTTCTGAGTGGTACACTACAATTTGTTTGCCTGAAGTCATTGGAGAAATTCGAAAAACCAACAAGAGAAGACGAATCATTGTTCACCATGACAATGCGAGCTCTCACACATCGGCTCAAACCAGAGCGTTTTTGACCGCCCAAAACGTCGAATTGATGGGTCATCCGCCGTACAGCCCTGACTTGGCGCCTAATGGCTTCTTCTTGTTTCCGCACATCAAGAAAAAAATGCGTGGTCAACGATTTTCGTCGCCAGAAGAAGCTGTTGAAGTGTTCAAAAACCATGTTTTAGAGGTGTCTCAATCGGAGTGGCAAAATTGCTTCGACAACTGGTTTGAGCGCATGCAAAAGTGTATAAATAATGCTGGAGAATACTTTGAAAAACAATAAAACCATTTTTGATTATAAATATTCGCATTTTCACTATTAGGCCAGAAATATATAGAGCAACCCTCGTATAACTGATAACAAAGTAAAAATAATTTTCTGACACCATAAAAATTTACTTAAAACTAGGTAAATTCGTAGAATAATCACACGAATATTATACATAATCTAATATATCGCTGATCTCATGTAGAAAGGTATATTTATAACTTTATAGCAGAAGGTAAAAACGTAATAGAAACTGCATTTATCACAATGTAATATTATAAATACAAATGCTTATAAAACTGTTATTTTTTCTACTATTGCATTCAAATTTTGTGACGAGGTGTATCTGTGTGAAATGTATTGGAGTTACAAAAAAAAAAAAAAAAACTCAATGTCATAAAAATTCTAGTTAGGGCCTTTCTACAAGAGACCAGCGATATATTATAAATCTCTTTGTAATTTTATTTGTTTGTTGCAGCGTCAATCGCGGCTAAATGGCTGAACCGAGAATTATGAAATTTGAAACACTGGTAGATATTTATCTACATGGTGCAATAGGATATTTATATTTTTAAACAGCAGACCAAGAGGAGAGAAAAAGGGAAATCTGGTATTTTTATACGTTTGATGTGATTTTTAACAAAGTCTCGGCTGATCAATGTTAATGATATTCGAAACATAAATCGGTCCTACTCTATAAAATGCAATATTTATCTGTTTTAAGATTTAAGATCTAGATGAGAGAAAAAGAGGCAAAACATGGGCATTAAAGACATCTTAAACATATTTCGATATTTATATGGATGGTAGAATATTTTATATTTATTTTGAAAAGGAAAAGGAGCAGGGAGAGGACAAACGTGCAGTTTTTGTAACCAAACACTTTATTACTTGTGGCAAGCAAAAAAAGATGCTTGTAAACTTTATTAAATACTATGACCTGCCTATATGGAATATCTGATACCAGAAGTAAAATCCTGTCTTGAAATATTATTAAGTAAATTGTGTCACTTACCAAATCAATTATAACAAACTCATGTTGGTATGCGGAGTTACAGAATACAATACAAAAATCAGTGTGCACATTTTGTTGAAGAAAAAAAAAAAAAAATAATTAACTGCCCCTCTTATTAAAAAAGTCTGATATTATTTTTAAACATGGAAATCTTATCTCAATCAAACTTTTATTTGATAACCTTTGATCACAGACCTGACAGATTGGACCTTATATATGATGCCTCTTTTAAGATTCTTAATATATTATCTTTGAAGTTACTCTAGCGGTTACCAAAAATGTTTGCTTATATCTTCGGTGTGGAGATTCTTAGTAAACAAGGCTATAAAGCTCCGGGCAATGACGGAAAAAATAAGCTTGTTTTAAATAAAGTTAAATTCTTATGCTGCCAACTACAGTTTTTCAATGCAAATTACCAAAAAACAAACATAAACTATTGTAAAATATGTTTAGGACGGCTAAGTGAAAATAAACCCTTCATCCCAAGTAATTATATATCTAAATCTGCTAGAGTTAGGCTAAATCGTTCCGCTTAATGAATCGATCCGACCAAACAGAAAGAATAAGGAAACAGGGTCGTTCCTTACGTTCATCGTTCCGTTTTTATAGCCTTCACCACAAAAAGTGGAAGAAGGGTATAACTTGGTTTGTAAGTGTAGGAACACAACATACGAGGGTAACGGAACGGTTTATCGTTACTGAGAATTAGTGAACAAAATACATCGATTCTCTGACGGTATTAAAAATATTTATTTTCATTTCAGTTTTGTGTTTGTTTTCTAAAATATTTTGTTTAAAAATGAAGCAGATGAATTCAATTAAAAAATCGATGAAATGTAAAGAAACATGTACATGGCATAAGAGTCTATTGGACTGGTTAATCTTGCAAGGAATTCACTGGGACTTTTCAAGACAAGGACGAAGAATAAATGATGACTAATTCAAGATGATACATGGGCTCATAGTTTTCACCTTTTTCAGTTATTTTTTCAATCAATTTTTTTGTTATTTTTTTTTATCTTTTATAATGAGAAACATTTACGTACATATATCAGCTTTTTTAGTTATTTTTATTCTTGTTCTATTTTTAATAAATAATGTGCCTTTGCTATTATTGTGAAATCAAATACTTATGAAATACAAATATATCTTAAAATATGTGGCAGTATTGTTAAGAGAGTGAGAGACTAAATGTGAGAAAATAATGAAAACCGACAAGAAAATAAGTGTAGGAACCAGGGCTGCCGTTTTTGGTTATTTCTAACCAAAAGTGGTTATTTTTTTCTTTAATGTGGAGATGTGAATATTTTTCTCATTTTGGTTATTTTTTCTCCAAAATAATAATACACATGTACATATTTTTTATGTTATACTTTTTAAGCTTTTATATTCTTCTTTTTTCGAATTGCTACCAAGACAACTGAAAATAAAACAGCTGTGACTAAAATCGCTAGTGCAGCCACCTGTTATGAATTCGCCTTTATTGCTACTCACTTGCTCATAATACTTTTCTTTTACAACACTGTCAACAGCTTTTAATTTTGCTAAATGTAAAATTTCACTTCAAAATGCAATGAACTTTTAATAAGTAAATCTATGGTCTCAAACTATTATACTGTGAACTGCAAGTTTTGTTTACTTTGTTTTAAACAAACTATTATTTTGAATATACGTGTACAATCGTTAATTATTCATACATACATATGTTGGTAAAAGAATTTTATTTTTGTTATTATTATTATTATTAATTGAATTTAAATCAAATAAGTTACATTCTAATAATGTATCCATTTTAAATGTTATTTAATAAAAATACTACATATTGAAATTTGGTTATTTTTTTTCTCATTTGGTAACTTTTAAAGCAAATTTTGGTTGTAAAAATTTTTTGGTTGTGGCAGCACTGGTAGGAACACAACATACGACGGTAACATAACGATTTATTGTTGCTGAGAGTTAGTAAACAAAACAATGACGATTCTATGACGGCTTTTAATATTTTATTAAATTTTATGAAATGTAAAGAATATCAAGCACATTTAACATTTACATGGCATTACGATCTATTGGACTGGTTAATCTTGCTAAGACTTCAATGGGACTTTTCTAAACCTTCATACAGATTGAAGAGAAGGACATAGAATAAATAATGACTGATTTAAGATGATACTTGGGCTCATATTTTTCACCTTTTTAGTTATTTTTGCCATTATTATGAATTTAAATGCATACAAATTACAAATATTTCTGGAAATATGTGGCAATATTGTTAGGAGAGTGAGAGACTAAATGGGAGACAATAATGAAAACCGACAAGAAAATAAAATAAATTGCAGGGTTGCCGCTTTGGTCCAATCGGACCAAACTTGGTAGTTTTTCGTTTTTAAAAAAACAGTTTGGTAGTTTGGTTGGTTTGTTGCATTTTTTTTTAATTTTTGGTAGGTTTTCCACCTCTAGCAATTTTTTACCAATAGTAAATTTTTTACCTTAACATTTCAGAACATAAAATAAAAAGAAATGTATCTTTAAATAATAAACAATAACTTTGAATAGTGTTATCAGTAATTTCAAAAACTGTTTTAGGTGTAATAAAAAACATATCTGTTATTTGCATAGAGATGATTAAAGCTATAAGCTATATATGAAATTGAAATTAACAATATTTTTGAGTGAAATTTTATTTTTTAATTTTAAATATGTACCTTTTTATTACATATTTACTAATATTGCATGTAAAGAAACCGTCAAAAGAAAATTTAGAACCGAATGGTTGAGCGAATTTGATTGGCTCCAGGTAAGAGATGGGTGTTCATTCTGCATAGTATGCTCTAAAACTATTTTAAATCATAACACCCATCTCAAAAATCACCAAAAGACAAACTACCATCTCAACAACTAAGGGGGAAAAAAACCAAGTGAGTATAACAGAGTTTATGTGCAAGAAATGCATTTTTAAATTTTTGGTAGGCTGTGAACGATTTTGGTAGGATTTTTGAAAATTATTGGTAGAAAGTAATTTTCTTGTGTGGTAACGCTGATAAATTGTATCTCAGCGGCATTGTCATTGAACGATAACTTATGTCAAATTTATATGAAAATATCGTTACCGTCGTGTGTTGTGTTCCTACACTAATTCCGTGTGTAATTTCTACAAGTATATAGATTCTGACTTTGTGATGATAAGCATTTGACATTTCTCTAAGAATATAGTGCACAGAACAGAAGAAACTGTAGCGCCCCTTACACTGATAACTGATAACAGTACTAAATTTTTTGTACGCTAATTTGAGGATATCCTAATACAACATAATTATTAATTATTTTATACCTGGAGAACTATAATAGTGGAACTGTTTGAGATTGATGAGAATAAATTCCGTTTTTAATACAAAAGCGGGAAGGTAAAGTTGATGAGGGGGATACATCCATATAATATTGGAGCTATTGTAATCATAAAAAACTTTCTATGAGTGTGTTTTCTAGCAAATGCCTGATAGGCGGGAATTATCCACCGAAAGGTTATTTAAATAGAAAAAAACGAAAAGCTAAGCTAAGGTGCTAAGTTAGCGTTAACAGATAAGTAATGACATTCATTAATGATAATCAGTGTTGCCGTTTGGTTAAATTATTTTTATTTTTACTTTTGAAGGCTTCACATGTTACACATGTATAATTTTGTTATATTTGGTCAAATGTTCGTAACTTTTGTCACAGACACAAAATAAAGTAATATCACTGAAAAAGTACTTGTTTCATTGTTTGAGGTAAGAACCTCTCTTAACATAGCAACCTTTCTTAACATATCAATTCGATTTGGAAAACAAAGGTTACTTGCAAATGCTATCAAAATCGCACATAAAAAATTAGTTTAAAATAAACAAAAAATAAAATTGCTGAAGTTTTACTTTAAGCCTGGTACTCTGTTCAGTTTTTCTTGTGGAATGCTGTCAAACTGCATACATAAAAAATGTGTATGAAAAAGTCATGAAAAAATGTTGCAGAAGTAGTACTCTGTTTTTACTGTGGAAAAACATATGAAATGTTTCTGGCAACATTTTATCCAAGCTGTGAAATAAAGCAAGTAGGCATTGTTTCATGCGAAATTTTTGAAACAGCAGCTGATCATATGTATTTCGATTACATTTTTAAAACAACAATGTAGTACACGTGAAAACAAAGAAAACGTTTAATTTTTCTAAATCGCGAGATAGACACCACATTTTAAATGTCAAATTTTTCACATGAAATAATCAATGTTTCTCAACAATTTTCACAAAATTGAACAGAGTACTAGGCTTTACTCTGTTCTATTAAGCCTGGTACTCTGTTCAAATTTGTGAAAATTGTTGAGCAACATTGATTGTTTCATGTGGAATATTTGACATTTAAAGTGTGGTATCATTGTTTTAAAAACGTAAGTAAAAGACATACGATCATCTGTTGTATGAAAAATTCCGCATGAAATAATGCCTACTTGCTTTATTTCACAGCTTGGATAAAATGTTGCCAGAAACATTTCATATGTTTTTCCACAGTAAAAACAGAGTACTACTTCTGCAACATTTTTTCATGACTTTTTCATACAAATTTTTTATGTATGCGATTTGACAGCATTCCGCATGAAAAGCTGAACAGAGTACCAGGCTTTAGTCAGAAATCACGAAATGTTTATTGCTTCATGTTTATAAACAGCTAAATGTTTCTGTTAACAATTTGTCACAACTGTAAATAATATGAGTTGCATTTCGTGCAGAATACTAAGTGTTGTATTCAAACTTGCGAACATTATTAGCAACTTTAATTTTATATTACGGAAAAATCGTCAGTAATTTAATGTTGAAGTTTTAAGCAAATAAGACTCTAATTTGTCTTAAATAACGGCATTTTTAATTAATGTAGTACATTTTATCGAAGCTCAATCTTTTAGAGAAAAATGTCAAACGAACTTACTAAAAAAATCCATACTTTAACTTATTTTAATAAATGGCCAGGGAATGCACTTTTCCATCCTGGAATATAAGTATTAACTTCTGATTTAAATACTCATGAGTATCAGCGGTCTGAAATTTTTTTTAAACGTTTTTCTATTTCTTTTTTATTTTCGTTTTGTTTTTGTATAGTTAAAGAGTTTAATGCATTGCTATTTTCCCTGAAAAATGAAATAAAAGTTTTAACTATATTTTATATAAATTATATGAAATTACTATTTATTTAAGGAAATTTTCAAAATGTAACTTTTAATAAAAAAAATTAACTTTTTAGAAGGAAAAGCGAAAATATCTGAAATTCTGTTTTTCCGTGGCATTACTGATGTTAATGCTTTGAGACCATTTAATCATTAGTCAATGGTAATGATTTTGTTTATTAACTAATTAACAATGAAACCGTTGCTATAAAAAACATTCTCATTGTTTATCATTTAATGCTATGATTTCCATCAGTTTTGTTTGTTTCTTTATTTATGGATTTGTTTTTTTTTTTTTAATTTTTGCACCATTAAGTAATTTTATAACATTAGTAGATTTTCTCAAAAGTAGGGCAATCTATTAAAAATCAACTAGATTTTACTCGAAATCTCTAGTTTTCGATGTTATGTAAAGGCTTTATTAGTGCAAAGTATGCTAAAACTCGTAGAAAGTATTATTATTATGAAAATAACATGAAGTAAAATGGTTTTGCTTACTAATAAACATTGTATTAATTCGTATCTTTATTTTGGTATGTAAATGTTTCTAAGATTGTTGGTAGAACAGAAGATATAATTTTTTTTTTTTGGTAATTTCGCCAAACATGATGACGGTTTTGCTCCACACTGTAAAAATCATATATGTGTTCATTGATGGGAGCAAGAGTCTTCAAGTTAACTTTGCATTATTTTAAGAGCAATGGGCGTACTTTTTATAATAAATGTTTATTATTATGACGTTAGGGGTAGCGGAGTAAACTGGATGGGACTTCGTTTAAAAAATTATTGATATGTTATGCATATTAAGGCATATATCTACATTACAAATACCGGCACAACATTCGAGGAACTATTTTAGAATCTAACGATTTAACACACATACAATAGGCTACGAATTAAAAATTTTTATTAAAAAAAATAATTTATTTCATTTAAGACTTTTAATAAAACTATTTTTAAATTTTTAATTGTTTTTAACACAACAAAAAATATTTGTGTAAAAACGGGTATTTAAAACAAAATAATATTTAATTTCTTAAGTAAAGACTTTGATGCTCAAACATAACAAATTTAACAGTTTTAATTTTGTAATTTGTTTTAGGAATATGTTAACAATTACTAAATAAATAAATTTTTTGTATACTTAATTAAGATTTATGTTTAGACACGTAGTTTTGCCGTATGAGCTCAAGTACAGGAACACTCCAACCCTAGAAACCTTAAAACGGTATTTTCTAAAAGAGTTTCAAGTTTTAAGGTTTTAAAAAAGAAAAGGGGTTTCTTATTCTAATTTGAATTAACACATAAAGCTCTTCATATTTCATATTTTAATTTTTAATATTTTATATTTAAATTATCATCTTTTTAAAAGTTATTTCTTAAATATTTAAATTAACTTTTTTTCGATTTTGTTAAATATTTTGTCCTTTGTATTTTGAGAATTTTTTTAAGGTTGCGTATTCAAAAAGTAAAATCCGAACTCTATTGTTTACGCTACAATGTCTGTTCGTTTGCCACAGCCTTCTATTTCTGGAACCGTCATAGGTTGACTCTAAAAATTTACATTACCGTTATAACAACAAATACTATAAACTAAAGAGTGTTTCGAAAGTTATGTGACATTCTTAAAAGAATAGTTATTATTTTAAATTGCAGCAGATAAGCAGACAAGTCAAAGTTGCACAGTAATATAAAACTTAGTCTATTATACGAGTAGCATCATGTACAACAAATAAAACTTTACATTAAAAAGTGTTTCAAGTAGAGCAAAAAAACAATCGAAAGTACTGCTGATAATATCGATAGTTTATGGTTTGCTATCGATAGTTACTGATTGCGATTGTATCGGGTAGTTAAGTTCTGTTGTGCGATTCACTACTCTTTTTTAGCGGTTATCGGTTTGTTAAATTGACTTAACAACAAAATTGTCGATTTTGCTATTCAGCAACACTTAACGATATTCGTCGTTGCCTTGAACAAGCTGATATAGTCAGCGTATTGCTTATCGTTAAGAAAGCAAATATAATTTTTGTGTTGTTAAATCTGTCGACGAAATAAAGGAATTACAACTTATGTTTATGTACTCTCACACATTGTTTAAAAAAATTGCACATAAACATATGATTTAAGAAGAGGTAATCGCAACTCTACAACCAAAACTATAATTATGATTTTCTTATTGTCAAACTCCATACATACATATTGGAAAATATGTATGCACGTGTGTAAATTGACATCTAAGAAATAAACTCGTGCATATGCCTAACTTGAATTCACGTGTTTTTATTCTTCTCTTTTGTGTTTTCGTTTAATTATTGACGGAGATGCCACTCTATTTCAACTTGTGTCTATATCAGGACTGCATTCATACACGCAAATTTTACTATGACAAAGTTTTGTTAATTTTCTGTTAAACTTTGTTTGGTGTTCAGACACAAAAAGTTTTCTTTAACAAATTTTTGTTTTCTTCTCTTTGATCGTTCGTTATTTTTGGACCTTTTGTATGCGGTGCTTATATGTATATGTTCATATATATAACTGTGTATGAGCAACGAAAGAAAAACATAGCAACCTTGCGAGTACTTCAAAGTCTGTACTTGTCCATCATTTCTTTTTCCCTCTCTCACATAAAATCAAAACTTTGTAAAGAAAAATTTGCGTATGTGAATGGGGTGCAGCAATCGAGCTAAATATTTTCCCCTGCATAACCACTTTACCACTGTATGCAGTAACAAGGGTTCGTACTTTTCATCCATACAAGCTAATTTACTAAATAAGCGACTTTTTAACGGTCTTGATTTTATACAATTAACCGTTTTAACGAATTGTCCCAAAACAGTTTGAAATTCTGGTGGCAAAATTTTATTAAAAAGTGTTTCTCGGTGCAGGAAACAATAGGTAACTAACATAGCTCCATTCAGTTCTTCATCATGCTTGCAATTTGAAGATAGAGACTTTTTAGAGAAGCTTTTATCTTTTGTTGAAAGCGAAGAATGATTAACCACCAGGTGACGTTGGAATTTGCTTGGACAAAGACAATATCTAATAATCTTTTTATAAATTGGCCCTGCAAGCGCATAAAGTAATATTGAACTGAATCGCATTCTTTTGCCAATTAAAAAAAAGTAAAATGTGCAGCAAATACTATGTAACGTACAAAAACTACTTTTTTTTTACAAACGTATATTAAAAAATTTCACCTGACAGCTCCTGTTTAAGTACATCAGCTGATATTTTACTTGCCAATTTTGGATTACAGACATTCAAGTCATTCGGTTGCCAAATAGCTTTACGCCGCCATTAGTTTTGTTTGTTGTCGCCATATAAGTATTGGCAACCCAGCTTTTTTGTAATTCATAGTATTAAATAATATAAACATCATGATGTATCTAAAATTTGACGGCACACTTTTAAAATTTCGTGGCACACAAAAGTGCCGCGCCACAGTGATTGAGAATCGCTGCAGTAAAGTCTATTTTGGAGCAACAACAAATATTCAACATAGAATGAAAAGTATAATTAAAAAAATATTTCATTGAAAATTTGCGCGTGTGCGTTTTTAAAAGAAAAATTGAAGCCTTATAAAAAACTCAAAATTTATTAATTTTTGACCACATTGATACTTTTCTGAAAATATTGGCCGTCTTTAAATTGCTATTTTAATGCCAAATATACGTTTTTATATCACCGTGTATCGTAATTACTTGCTAAGATGGGGGTCATCCAATGAGTGCTGGTCTTTATAAAAAAATATCTAAATCTAAGCAATTTGCCGACTTCAAGTGAAATAAAACAAATCTATATCTTAAATTTACAATATAATAAATTTGTCTGTAACCTTCAGACAAAACTGTTGGGAACAATACTTGTGTAACCCTTAGAGAATTTAAAGAAAGTATTTTGTCTTTCTTTAGCTATTTTCTGATTTATAAACAAAATGAAAAATAAACGTACGCTCTCCAACAGCTGTTGAAATATAAAAGTGTTACAAACATTTATGAAATATGAAGAACTTTGTGACTTTTCTTCAAAAAAAAAAAAAAAAAATAATAAAAATATGAAATATGCAAATGCCATCTGGTTTTCACAAAACTTATTCATAAATCCTTTTTTAAATTCAAACTAATCTACCAACTGTAAAGTTATAATACACCAGAAAAAGATTTGATATCAACTTGTATCTATCAACATACATACACACACACACACACACACACAAGAGCAGCTGTAGTCCTTTTTATAGTTGTTTAAAATGCATGAATAATAACATTTCCAGCATTTTAAACATTTTCAACATTTCGATAATTTCCAGCAGCTTAAGTTGTTTCTAGTTGTTATAGTTCTGGTTCATAATCCATAACAGTTATGGTTTCAGTTTCAGTTACATTAGATGTGTCATTGCATTGACTTGAATCCTTATGCTACACTTGTGTCACTTGTGTTGTTGTTTGAAACCATTGTTCAATAAATGCGCTGCGACTGCGATTATCAGTTGCAACCAGACCATTTACAGCTGTAAAGTTGTCCTCTTGCAAAGGCATCTCTTGATTTTGACCATCGCACTCTGAATGATGATGATAATGATGACCATTTTGATCATTATTATAATGAGGTTGTTGATGATTTCTATGCTGCTGTTGATGTTGATGGCGAATGTGTCCATATGGGTCACTTGGATGATGTTGACGTTGCTGATGGTGATGATCATGGTGGTGAGGATGATGATGGTGATGGTGACGATGTGTTAGCAAACATCTGCTTAAGGGACGAGGACAAAAAAGCAATACAAAGGTTTGTCGAAACTGTCGACTCATGGAACAGTAAAGTATAAAATTTATACTAGAATTTAGTAGAGCCAAAATATCCATAAGGTCACCTGCAATAAAAATGGAAATAATAAAAAACTTTTTTTTTTTTTTGTTATGTTTGTAAAACTTAAGCAAAAGTAATAAATCTGTGTTGCAAAGGACGTGTAAAGAAAAGAGTTTTCTTTTTTTTTTTTTTGTTTTTGTTTAAAAGATTTATGTTTCTTTAAAAAAGGATAATACAAATTATACTAATTTCTTGAAGATAAATTAACCAAGCGTAAAATATTGTTAACAAAGAATTTTTAGGAAACATATTGAATTTAATTTTAAAATATAAAATTTTTTCTTTTATTTGTTCTTCATGGATGTAATTTGTTTGTAGGTTTTCTATTAAAATTGATATTAAAATATTTCATAGGAATTTATTATAAGTTCTCAGCATAAATCAGAGTAAAGAATTTTGGTTTAATTTAAGGTAAATTAAATTACTTTCTGTTAGTAAAAGAAAGCTTCTTAGAAGTGTGTGGAAGCTTACTTCTGTCTCTTTATGGCAAAATAAATTATTAATTTATATAAATTTTATTTTATCAAGCACGATTCAAGTAAATTAACATAAAAAATATTCTAAATATTTATATTTATGTATAAATTTGTTTAATTTAAAATTTTTTTATATTTTTTAGATTTGCCACACAGTGTTTTGCTCCCATATAACGATGTGACAAAAATAGAAGTTGTTTCAGAGTGTTGTAATTTGGTATACAACTATGAAATACCTTAATTAAGAAAAATTCAATTTATTAAAAAATAGGACAAAGGATACGCCTACCTCGTATACGTGCCAAAAACTAAAAATTCAATATTTATTTCATAACTGCAAAACAATCGTAAAAATCCGTAGATGTTTTACATCTTAAGCTAGTAACTTGCTTGGTAGTTTTTTTTTTGTTGAGATTAAAGCAAGGACCTGTTAACTGCTGCTGGGTTTTTTATTTTTTTGCAGCTGCAGTTGTAGCATTAGCCGAGATTGATGCAATAAGTTCTTTAACTCTGCTCCTTTAAGTCTGTTGTGATGCTTTCTCATACTACTTTCTCTACTACTGCTTGTACTTGAAACCTAATACGAGCAAAATTCAATTGAATTAGATTTTTGATATTGTGTAACAAAAAAATAGAAATATATATATTTCACTATCTAATAAATCGATCTTCTCAGCTTCAAATCTGCTTTTCATACGCGAATGTTTGGCTCATTTGTACACTTTGTACAATTAAATTCCTGCACCTCCGTATTAAATAATACTCTTTGCAAACGTTTTTCCACAAATTGTGTTGTTTTAAGTATCACAGTGCTTTTTTCATATTTACTTCATAACAATCAAAATGATACTGAAACAGCAACTATAATGTTGTGAGTTAACAAATAAGAATGACTAAAAACAAAATTTGCATTCGTGTTCAATCGATGATTGAAATAAAAGCAAAAACAAATGTATAAGACGAAATACAGAGAGAAGAGTAAAGAAATACGTTGGCTTGCGTGTAAATTTCGTCTAACCAAATTAATATTGCTATGAATATATCTCGTATTCTTATTTACAAAGTTAGTTGGTTAAATAGATGATGTTTACAATGTAAACAACCTAAGGTAGATAGATGCGAAGAATTCTGATGAATGTCGTAGCGGTTCAGAAAGTGCTCGTTTTCTTTGGAAAACGTCCGCATACATTTCTAAAATAAAAATTTTCTTTATAAAAAAGATTTTTAGAAATTAAAAATAAGTGAATTTAAGCCAAAATAATAATCTATTGATTTAAAGTATTTTTTAATTTTTTTTTTATTCACTGTTATAGTTTATCTCTGTTGAAAAATCCCGGCTTTATGTTACAAATGTACTTTTGCTAACGGTACTTTACATATATATGACTAATAATCATCAGT
The DNA here is from genome assembly GCA_916610165.2 of Gymnosoma rotundatum. NCBI lineage: Eukaryota > Metazoa > Arthropoda > Insecta > Diptera > Tachinidae > Gymnosoma > Gymnosoma rotundatum. The sequence goes on from OU744338.1 coordinate 40,401,566, forward strand.
GGTGTAATTCGAAGCAGGGTTGCATTTTAAATATATTTTTTTGAGTGACCGTTATCAACAAAATTTGATTTTGGCTACTTAAATATCATGCAAATTCACAATGATATTTTTTGAATCTATTGTTTTGCGTACAAACCTTAATTTTGAGTTGCAATAACTCAATAATTTGTAAGCAATGTTTATTCACATTCTAAAAACAATGTAATCAATATTAATATCAAATGTCACTAAAAAAGTGTTGAATTTTAACCTCAATTTTTTGGCCAAACTCGTAATAGTATGCGCCGTGGTGACGGTTCCAGTGGGTTTTATTATTCTATGGCTTATCCTTAAGGTCCCGTTATTAAAAGTGGCATTTTAAGTAAAGTGACCTTTAAAAATCTTATGAAGGATGTAGTGTCAAATAAAATTAATATTATTGAGAATATAGCAGTATAACAATAAAAACCGTCTACTTTTGACAAATTATTTTGTTTTTAGAATATGTGACAATGCTGCGTCGAGCCATACTTTTAGTTCATTTACTAATTTATGAGTTTGTACAAAATGATAACTTTTCCAACCCTTCATTTTGGCCCTTCACTACAAAGAAAAAAAAATATTTTAACAAAATTTAAAGACTTAGTTTACGGCCCTCTCTCTAATTATTTAAATGATAGAGATTTAATTTTATGAAAAGTACCCAAGTTCCACTCTTCCCAATAAAACTAACACTTAACTTAAAAACAATTTTTCTTCCTTAATAAAAAAACCAATTTAAAACGATTTTAAGCCTGACCAAAAAATTTTCATTTGTTATAACGTTATTACTATAGTTAAAAAGAAAACAAAATAATCAACAAGAGTCCAGAATTTTTACAAAACAAGTAGAAAATGAAAGTGAATAATTAAATGTTAATATTAAAATAACAGCATTTAAAGTCACAGTCCTCGTTTACATTGTGTGCTTTATCTGTTTAAAAAACATTAAATTAAATACATCACTTAAAAAATAACCATTAGACCACCCTTCTTTTCTTCCTTAATTATGTTGAAGTATAAGGAATGTGCTACGACTGCAAGCTAAGGAAACACAACAAACAAAAATGGAAAAAAATTGAATTTTTTTCTTTCAAATTATTCGTCCAATTTTAATTGAATGACATTTTGTTTTTCTGTTGTTTTAAAATTTACGTGATAGTTCGTTCTTTATTATTACGTAAATATTTGATACGTGTGTGTGAAAAGATTGGACATGAATTCTGTTGATAATAATGGCACCAATCAAGTAAAGTTTCCATCGGTTTTAACAGTTGTTCAAATGATACGCAGAAGACGTTTAAAGTGGCAGGATATGTTGGTCCTTGGCAATCAGTAGAAGGCACAAAAAAGAAAGAAAATAATTTTTGAATTGACTCTGATTTACGTATCAACACGTAAAAAATATCTGCCTTGTCTTGGTGATGAATTTTCAAATTAAAATCATGAATTATTACAATTTACTAAATTTTTATAAGAAGATTTTTAATGCTTCTTACTAAACACTGGCTAAGCAATGACTAATACACGCAAAGAAAAGACAAGCAATTTATATGTAGTTGTTTTAAATATATTTCTAATCAAGAAAAATAATTTGAAGTTAAAATTTAATATTTAAATGGTTGCCAGGCATAAAAATATAGTAAAAAACTTTTTGCCAAGATCTGTACTGTAGCTAAAATTTTTTTTTACCATTCACATATATCGCACAGTGAGGCAGAATCACAGCATTTTTAATCAATCAGAATCATTTGTGCAAAATTTGAGAAATATCCGCCCACGTTAACGCCCACTTCCCATACAACTTGTTTTGAGAAAGTGGCATTACTCCCTTGATTTTTATTTCCTCAACTTAATTTTCACAAAAAATAATTATTATAATTGTAAAAGCGGCTCCTAAAAATATATATCTGACCTGCCCACTTTAACGCCCATCTCCCATAGAAAAAACAATTAGAAATAAAAGGAATAAGTAATTTTTTTTTAATAATTTTTTAATTTCATTATCGTACTCCAATTTTTTTGATTTGCAGCTTTGAGCGAAATGTATTTATAAGTGGGTCTAAAGACAATAAAAGATTATACATACGTCTTCATTAGTGGCTGTTGTAGTAGATTTAGCAATCAGGTTCTGTGTAAATTTCAACCGTCTGTCTGCAACGGTTCAACAGTTTGCCCATATACATCAGATTATATCAACTATATAATTTATAATATATCATTTTTATACTTCTTATTATACCAAATAAAGTATTCTGTCTAAAATTATGGTGTTTGTGTAAAACCGTTCAAAAAATACGGCCATATAGAACAATTACATTAATTTGGGAACACCCTTTTATTTCTAAATTCAAATTATAAGCTTCTTTCTACAGCGGACTTAGAAAAACATGTCCCTTGGAAATTTCAGCTGTCTGTCTATAATGGTTCAAAAGTCGGGCTACATACACCATATTATATCAACTATTGGTACACCCGTTTATTTCCAAATCCAAATTTTATACCTACTCGTATTGTTGCAGAGGAGTTAGTAATACAGGTTCTTTGTAAATTTCAATCGTATGGCCATATACCAAATTAAATGAACTATTGGTGCACCCTTTAATTTATAATTTTAAATATTATCAGCTAATACTATAACGTCTATAGCAATCGACATTGCGTCGAATTTACAAGCGTTTGTCTATAACGGTTCAAAAGATAGGCCCATATAAGTAAATTTACATCAATTATGGGACACCTTTTAATTTCTAAATTCAAATTATAAACTCATTGATATAGCGGACTTAGAAATACAGGTTCCTTTTATTTTTCAGCATTCTGTCTATAACGGTTCAAAAGTACGGCCACACGCTTGAAATTACATTAACTTTTGGAACACCCTTTAACTTTAAAATCGAATGTTTATACTTGTTGTTATAGCGGACTTAGCAATACAGGTTCGTTGTAAATTTTAAGCGTCTGTCTACAACCGTTCAAAAGTATGGACATATACATCAAATTTAATGAAATATTGGCGCACCCTTTAATTTATAATTTGTAATATTAATACTACAACGGCCATAGAAATCGACATTCTGTCTGATTTGCAAGCGTTTGTCTATAACGGTTCAAAAGATAGGCCAATATAAGTAAATTTACATTAATTATGGGGCACCCTTTAATTTTTAGATTTATATCTATATAACTTTTTGTTATTGGGAGCTATAGTAATAAGCAGTCATGTATGTTGTACGGGAACACCCTTTAATTTTTAAGATTATGAACTGTTTTTAAAACTGGACTAATCTGTAAGCATAATCTATCATATTACCAAAAATTTTCAAAATCGGATTAGAAATGAGACTGAGTTCTGGAGGCACAATTATAAAAAAAGCAATATTCAGCCGAATTGTATAACCTCCTTCGTTTTTTGAAGTCGTTTAAAAATGATAACACACCGCCTAATAGTCTATCGCATATAATCGTGCTTGATCTTCTATTGTTGTTATTAAACAGTATCAGTAAACAAAAACTTAATTGAAGCTTATGATTTTTTTTAGCAATAAAATATATAACAATTAAAACAATTGACTAGTATGTATATTACATAATGTAATAATTTTAAACAGTAAAGAATTATGGCAACAACAACATGCATTAATGAAAATTCATGTTTTGGTACTTTATCACTTTACAGTTTTTACTGTTTTTTGGAAAGGAGCAGATAGGGGCAGCTGATTTTTTTTTAACCTTTAGCTGTGACTTCAAGCTGTAATTTGACATCTTTCATTAAACAGCGCTCTACAGCCCTAAAAAGATACAGTCCACTGAAATTGGTGAACATTAAAATTTTGATGTTACCTATAATTTGTAAGTCTCATCTATGACAACTGTCATTTACGAAAATATACAACAAAGTCGTATGGTAAGTTTACTGTGATTGTACCAATAGATTGAATATGCAGCAAATTTGAATGCCATTTTAAACAAGCGAACATACGAAATCAATATATCATAATCTCACAATAAAGTATCAAAAAATAATTTAAATCGGCGAACATGAAAAAATTAGTTTCGGACACTCTTCAACATATTGCATGTCTTCAAATTTTTGTCTGATTTTAAAAATTATACTTGGTCTTAAAGCTTAATACCATCCAGACGTTGCTTTCATCTACAAATTGTATCTTAAAATGATCGAGTTACAAGCATTTTAAAATTAAATTTTTTGGACTTTAAAAAAATCCAATTTTGGGAATATTATATTTTTTTTAAAAAAGGATGTTGTCAATTCGACTGAATGCTGCTTTACTTATGTTTGTGCCCGCTGAACTCAGTTTTTTCAGAACTGATTTTAAAAATTATTCTTTATTTAAAAGGAGTGCTTACAGATTGGTCACGTTTTTAAAACAGGTCATAATCTTAAAAATTAAAGGTGTCCCTGATGTTTTTTACATGTATTAGGAACCGTTAGGGCCACCACTTTTAAAATAAAATAGTGCATATCACTATAACTCCAAATGGCAACAAGTAATACAAAAATAAACCAAAATTTCAAAAGGTGTCCCCATAAGTGACGTAAATTGACGGTTATGAGCCTATCTCTTGAAACGTTATAGACTAACGCTTGCAAATTGAACAGAATGTTGATTTTTAGGACCGTTATAATAGCAAATATTAATATCCAAAATTATAAATTGCAGGGTGCCCCAATAGTTTACTTAATTTGATGTATACGGCCATAATTTTGAACAGTTGTAAATAGACGCTTGAAACTTACGACAAACTTGTATTGCAAACTCTGCTATAACAAAAAGTATAAAATTTAAATTTAGAAATTAAAGGGTGTTCCAATAGTTGATATAATTTGATGTATGTGACCAAACTTTTGAAACGATTTAGACAAACAACTGAAACTTGCTAAGTCTACTATATAAACAAGTTTATAATTTCAATTTAGAAATTAAAGGGTGTCCCCATAGTTGACGTAAGTTAACATATAAGGGCCTATTTTTTGAACCGTTATGGACAAAACGCTTGCAAATTGGACAGAATGTCGATTGTTATGCCAGTTATAGTAGCAAGTATTAATATTAAAAATTACAAATTAGAAGGTGTCCCAATAGTTAATTTAATTTGATGTATATGGCCATACTTTTGATCAGTTGTAGAAAGACGCTTGAAATATACAAAAAATCTGTATTGCTAACTCTGCTAAAACAACAAGTATAAAATTTGAATTTGGAAATAAAAGGGTGTTTCAATTAAGCCAAACTTTTGAATCGTTGTATACAGACAAGTGAAATCTGTTGTAAAGTCCGTTTTTTTTTGCCAAAATTATGTGCATTTTTTAAAATGGATGGTGTAATTTTATATCAAACTTAAAAAAGATTCACCACAATATAATTCTTACGTGCAAGTCTATGCATTCTCAAATATGATTGTTCCAGTATCTATCTCACTTTCATAAATTTATCTTATGGAAGACGCCCGTGCTAAATTTTCCGTAAAAAACAATTATATCAGGATAAAGGGTAACCAAGAGGTATTTTATTGTGGAACGTTAAAATAATAGTAGCTTGTCATAAAATTTATATTTCAAAAGAAATAGTTTTGTAGAAGCTCAATGTGTAAGAAAGCAATGTTAGTATATTTAGCAAATATCTACACGCAAAGAAAAAAACATGGTTGTGATATGGTCACAATAATCATAATATGATCTTTGTGACATTCTAAAGATGCAGAGAACAAATTATAGTTGTTTACTTCAGTCACAACAAACACGTTTTTGTTGATATTTAACCATTATATGGTTACTGTGCACAAAAAATACAACATGGTTGGTTTAGCGTAAAAAAATTTGAACTACGACCAAAGTCGTATAACTTATTAAAAATAATATAAAATATATTTAACTATAATAATATAAAATTAATCAGAGTATGTTTAAAAGCAAACAAAATAATGTTTCCGCTTAAAAATATTTTGTTCTTGGTATTGACAGACTGTTTTTCTATCAATTTAGTAATTTTTTGTCAGCTTAAAGTTGAAATTGTTTTAGAGAAAATTAAAAAAATAAAAATGTATGTACAAAATAAACAATTAAAAATAATACAGAAAATATGACAACAAATAAAAAGGTAAGCAAAGCATCTCAAAAATAGTTGAAATATACATATCGCACTTGATCAACAATAGGGTCTTAACTCAAAATTTTTGAAATATCACTTTTTTCAAGAAATCAGCTAACAACATCAATATCTATCTACTGTAAAAATTTCAACGTATTCCGTTTACACTTTCATCTCGAAAACCACTTTTGAGAACATATTCATGATAATGTAGTGATTACCTTTATTTCAACAAAAAGGTATTATTTCGAGTTAATGCAAAAGTTAACATGGAACTGATTCGTACATTTTCATAAAAAAGTTATTATTTTGAGTTGAGTCTCTTTTCAATTTGGTTTTATTTTGAGTTGATACGAGGGCTGCTATTTATATTTCTGGCCTTGCAACACTGAATGCTGCCAAGTGCAATCTGGCATTTCCATTAGAAAGTTTTTCATTTTTAAGCATAATCGTACTCAAAACGTTTTGACGTACGACCATTATTTGTATTGTTTACAGTGACTTGAAAAAATTAATATAGAAAAAAAAAATGGAATTAACTCGTGATCATTTTCGTGCCATCATTTTTCACAACTTTCGACGTGGATTATCACGACAAGAGTGCATTGATGAACTTAAATCTTTGTATGGCGATAAAGCACCAGTCCTATAGCACTGTGAAAAATTGGTATAATGAATTTAGTCGTGGCCGAAGCTCGCTCAAAGACGAATTCCGTGAAGGTCGTCCAAAAACGGCTGTTGTGCCATAGAACATTGATGCCGTGCGAGAACTCATAATGCAAGATCGACATGCGACATACCGAGAGATAGAGACATCCTTGGACATTTCTTCCACCAGCATACATTCGATACTGCATGAACACCCGGCCGTAAAAAGGGTTTGTTCTCGTTGGATTCCGCACAATTTGAAAGTCGCTCAAAAAAAGGCTCGTGTCGATTGGTGCAAAGAAATGTTGCAAAAATACGATTGTGGTGCTTCAAAAGACGTTTATAAGATCATGGATCTATGCGTATGAGCCCGAAACAAAATAACTATCGACCGTGTGGGTCTTCAAAGACGAGCAAAATCCAACGAAAGTTGTTCGTGGAAGAAGCACTTCGAAGCAAATGGTCGCCTGTTTCTTCGGCAAAACTGGTCATGTGGTGACTGTTCCACTTGAGCAACGTAGGACGGTCACTTCTGAGTGGTACACTACAATTTGTTTGCCTGAAGTCATCGGAGAAATTCGAAGAACCAACAAGAGAAGACGAATCATTGTTCACCATGACAATGCGAGCTCTCACACATCGGCTCAAACCAGAGCGTTTTTGACCGGCCAAAACGTCGTACAGCCGTACAGCCCTAACTTGGCAACTAATGACTTCTTCTTGTTTCCACACATCAAGAAAAAAATGCGTGGTCAACGATTTTCGTCGCCAGAAGAAGCTGTTGGAGTGTTCAAAAACCATGTTTTAGAGGTGTCTCAATCGGAGTGGAAAAATTGCTTCGACAACTGGTTTGAGCGCATGCAACAGTGTATAAATCATGCTGGAGAATACTTTGAAAAACAATAAAACCATTTTTGATTATAAATATTCGCATTTTCACTATTAGGCCAGAAATATATAAAGCAGCCCTCGTACTGTCTTGTTGATAAAATTTGTTTCATTTATGATCGAAAAATTTCAGAAAAATGGTATTAACTCAAAAAATTGATTTTTTTTGCAATGCTTGCACAGATTTCTAGGAGAAACGATGTAAATATATTTTTAAATAGAATTTGCTTCCTACGGTATATTTGAATTTTGAAATTCTGTTAAAATTTGGCCACAAACAGTTTTTTGACTCTACTGAAAATTTAAAAATTTTGAGTTAATACCCTCTTGTTGATCAAGTGCGATATGTTAGCATATAAATCTTTATTTTAGTTCTATAAGCACAATTGTGAAACCATTTACGTATTTTTTTATTTATTATACGTCAACAATAGTTACCAGATGCCAGATTAACGTATTAGAAGTCTTGGATAAATGTGTAGTCAGTACCGAAGTACCATTACGTACCGTATATCTTTAATACGAGAGTATCACGTTTATTCCATAAATGGATATTAACATGGGAATGTATGCAGATAAGATGCCTTTATTTGTGCTTATAAATTATATATATATATATTTTTTTTATAAATGATTCTTGTAGCCAATGTGCTTAAGCCTTTTAATTATATATAATAAGCAATGAATTGTTTTTTTTTGTGTATTTATGCTATTGAATAACTTTTGTAACAAATCAATAATAAAAATAATAATTCAATTATATAACATGACATTTTCAACCATATGATGATGTTTTAATTTAACCATTTATTGTTTACATTTTAACAAAACTATTTTTAGATTTTACCATGTTATTGTTATGCTAGACAATAATATGGTTGCAACACTAGCTTTAATGTAACAATACTATGTTTTGTTAACAACCATATAATACAACCATTATATGTTGCTCTTAGATTATGGTTACCTCAACCATGTTTTTTCTTTGCGTGTAAGTTCAAGTGTTAAAGTATGTATACGTATTGGGTGTATTTTTTTTTGTGCGTCACTTCTTAGTTGGTGTTTTTCTTACCCAAAGACATTCCAACCATTTTTAGTTTGTGTCAGACATAAGCAAAACTTTACTAGATAAAAGAGATAATTTTAATCCATGGTATGAGTTTTTTTCCTTTTTTTTTGATTTAGAATTGTAAATATATAATAAAAAGTATTTACTTAAATGGAACGCAATATTAAAAAATAGTTGATATCTTTGATCTAATAAAAGTTTCTTAGCCAATGAATATGTAAGTGTTCATGTGTACAAGTAAAAATCATAATCAACATCATGTTTAATACCATAAACAAGTTCCTTTTTATCTCATTCAAATCTTTATTACTGGTTGTTATTGTCGTCTTTTATATTTAATTGAAGTCTTGTTTGGTATAAAGAGTTTTTGAACGTCCAACATTAGATATGCTCAAAATTTTTCTGCGGCCTAATTTGATCAGTTTAATTATTTTCAAAACTAATTCGCAGAAGGGAATGTAAGCAAAAATAAAAACTTGGTTTGTTTGTTGGTAATTTTTGTTAAAGCCTTAACATTTCTGTATTGGCTTCTTAAATAACTCTCATGTTGTTTTTGAAGTTTTTATACTTAAAGGAAATGTTTTTGGTTTTTCTAAAAATTTGGATAAAGGTTTCCTGATGAGCTGGCTTAAGCAACCGGCGAAATACGTATAGATACCTGCTTTTCAACCAACAAATAAATTGCATTTTTATTTAAAAATGTTATGGGATATTAGCATAATATAATAAATAATATTATAAAAATTCCCAAAATATTTTTTAAAATATAATTCGTTTTTATTTTGTTACCCAATGTTATACAATCATGTTCTACTGCTTACAACAAAAAAAAGGCAGGTATATCATATCATAAGTTTTTAGTTAATAAAAAAAAATTAATTCCCAACAAAAATCGGTACTTTTGCGTTGCCTTCTAATGTTTTCAATCCTTTGAAAATAGAATAATCCTCAAATTATACGCGAAGAACTTATATTAAAGTGAAGTTCAGAGTTTGAGCTTCCAACACTATTTAGGATTGGTCCAATTAGAACCCAAAGTAGAAAATCTCGGGCATGTAGATTATTAGAAAAATGTATCAAATTCAAGAGCCGTGGATAAAGCTTTCAAAACTAAATATAATAGGATCAGTTATAATAGAAATTTATTTATCTATTTGCATTCAAATTTAAGTATACTTTAATATTTTTGCATTTCTCAAGAGATTTATTCTCTCAGTTAGTTTTCCACCAAAACTTAAAAGCTCTAGAAAAAATTCTCCACTATAAATATAATTAATAAAAATTAAATCACAGGAATATTAAATTAATTAATCTTTAAAAATTTCGTATTAATTATCCCAAATAAATTATTTAAATCACCAATATTGATTATTTAGGGTGAAAGGAATTTCCTAAAAATGCCACCCCAAACGGTGTGGAGAAAAAAATAAAAGTTTTAGATTTTTTTTTGATAAACTTATGACTTTTTTCTGCATTTTTGGAGGGCATCTTTATATAAATGGCTATCGCATAAAAGGTTTAATCACAAAAGGTGTAGCTTTTGGCCCTCCTAGACCTTTAACTTCTATTTATAAAAATTCAGCTTTAGCCCTTATGATTTAAAAAATAGTAAACCAGGGATCCAAAAAGTGAAACCGGTTTTAAAACTTCCTATATACTTTTAGATAATATTACGAGTATTCCAGGATCCTAATGAGAAATGTGGATTTTATGAGCCAATGTCTAAGAATTAAAAATTTGGGAGTTTTGATGCATATTATGGGAATTTTAGAAACCTGCTTCTTTTTTTTACTCTCGCTTATCGTATAAACACATTCACAAAATTTTTATTTGAATGTTGTTACAAAAAATATTTCATCCCGCGTTATAAACTTTGTAGCTTGAAATCAAGGCAGTTTAATATCGTATACTAGGTAGTAACAGTAGTTCAGTTGACTTTATTGTTTATGTTTTCAGATGTCAAATTTTGTTTACACTTATTATTTTTTTTTCCTACAAACATTTTTTTCTTACAGTGGTGTTGTAAAAATATATTTAAAATTTTCATAAAACAAGAAAGTTTCACACACTTTTTGTAACTGGATTTTATTTCAAAACTGTAGTCCTTGCCTCCTCATAATTTTGTTTGCACATTTTATATGTTAAAACCAAGAAGTTTGGTACAAAATGAGTTATAGACATTTTTGGTTTTTACATATAAAAAAATAAGCTATCATAATCACGAGGATGCGAGGTTTAGGAAACTTCTCTAGCTTAAATAAATACTTGTAAGTAGCATCAAAGGAAAGCTTATGACATCTAGATTAATAATATTGTTATTATTTTTTCGCGCTATATTTTATAAATTAAATATCATAACGCATCGGGCTATGCCGACAAAATTTTGAAGTTATATAGCTAAAAGAGTATTTTTTAATCAAATGGTGAAATAAAATTTAAACTTTTTTGTTTTAACATATACGAGGGCTGCTCTATATATTTCTGGCCTAATAGTGAGAATGCGAATATTTATAATCAAAAATGGATTTATTGTTTTTCAAAGTATTCTCCAGCATGATTTATACACTTTTGCATGCGCTCAAACCAGTTGTCGAAGCACTTTTTCCACTCCGATTGAGACACCTCTAAAACATGGTTTTTGAACACTTCAACAGCTTCTTCTGGCGACGAAAATCGTTGACCCTCATTTTTTTCTTGATGTGCGGAAACAAGAAGAAGTCATTAGGTGCCAAGTCAGGGCTGTACGGCGGATGACCTATTAATCCAACGTTTTGGCCGGTCAAAAACGCTCTGGTTTGACCCGCTGTGTGAGAGCTCGCATTGTCATGGTGAACAATGATTCGTCTTCTCTTGTTGGTTTTTAGAATTTCTCCGATGACTTCAGGCAAACAAATTGTAGTGTACCACTCAGAAGTGGCCGTCCTACGTTGCTCAAGCGGAACAGTCGCCACATGACCAGTTTTGCCGAAGAAAGGGGCGACCATTTGCTTCGAAGTGCTTCTTCCACGAACAACTTTCGTTGGATTTTGCTCGTCTTTGAAGACCCACACGGTCGATTGTTGTTTCGTTTCGGGCTCATACGCATAGATCCATGATTCGTCACCTTTGACGATCTTATAAACGTCTTTTGAAGCACCGCAATCGTATTTTTGCAACATTTCTTTGCACCAATCGACACGAGCCTTTTTTGAGCGACTTTCAAATTGTGCGGGATCCAACGAGAACAAACCTTTTTTACGGCCAGGTGTTCATGCAGTATCGAATGTATGCTGGTGGAAGAATTTTCCAAGGATGTCTCTATCTCTCGGTATGTCGCATGTCGATCTTGCATTATGAGTTCACGCACGGCATCAATGTTCTCTGGCACAACAGCCGTTTTTGGACGACCTTCACGGAATTCGTCTTTGAGCAAGCCACGATTAAATTCATTATACCAATTTTTCACAGTGCTATAGGATAGTGCTTCATCGCCATACAAAGATTTAAGTTCATCAATGCACTCTTGTCGTGATAATCCACGTCGAAAGTTGTGAAAAATGATGGCACGAAAATGTTCACGAGTTAATTCCATTTTTTTCTATATTAATTTTTTCAAGTCACTGTAAACAATACAAATTATGGTCGTACGTCAAAACATTTTGAGTACGATTATGCTTAAAAATGACAAACTTTCCAATGGAAACGTCAGATTGCACTTGGCAGCACTCAGTGTTGCCAGGCCAGAAATATATATAGCAGCCCTCGTAAATTCCTGGAAAGGGGAAACATATCCCAAAAAATTGATTTTTTTTTTTTACAAAAGAGTCCTTAAATATTCACGGGACTGTCAAAACCTTTTTTAATCGGTGTTTTGCACTCCGAGGAATTTTATAATAATTTTAAAATTTTGTTTTAAAATTGGCAATGTTGGAAAGGGCTGGAGTGGGAACCATTATAATTGTTGACCTAATTTTGCTTTTATTCGCATTTTAAATTGTTTACACAAATTCCTTTTTAAGGAAAATCCTCAAAAAAACAAAATTTTTACATTTTCTCAATTCAGAGGCTTGTAACTTTTTAACGAAGAGCGCTATCAAAATAAAACTTGTTTATTTTAAATTTTATTAAGAATATAGCAGTAATAATTCCATAATTAATAAGCGTACTACGCCAAAAACACTAAGCTGAGATTGGCCAAAATTATCAAAACAAAAAAAAAATGTAAGCTTATTTTCTCCCTGCACATTAAAACATATTTTTATAGATATTTTCAAGGTCTGATTAAATTAAAAAAAATTAACATTTGAATTAAAAAAAAATTTTTTATGGCATTTTCAAAAAATTATGTGTCCGAGGTACCTAAATGTGGGACCCTTCTCAGAAGCCTTCCTTCACCCTAGGAGCCTGAACGGCCTCTGTAAAATTTCGTTGAGATATATTAAGTGGTTCATAAGATACCGAATTTTGTAAAAAAAATTGTTTTCAAACCACTGTGCGTCAGTTGATTTGACATCTGAAAATATATTTTACAAAAACAAAATACATGTTATTTACTTATTGTTGTAGTTGTTTTAGAACTGCTATTACCCGTTAAATTAATGTGCCTTTCTTGAAATGTAAGAATTTAAGAAAAGTTTGTGGTAAATTTTACAAATCGGGAAAGTTGGCTTAAGAAATTTATTAATTTCTTTATCTTACATAGACAAGATATTTGGAGTAAGTTAAAGAAAGTTGGAGACAACATACGTATCCCTAATAGTTTCAGAGCTCTTTGTGTTATTCTCTTTATCATTTTTTCTAATTTTTCCTATTCTTTCTTTAAAAATAAACACAAATATTTCCTTATTAATAAATTACAATTTAAAGTAAATGTGAACTTAAGCCGCATTAAAATTATTATTTAATAACATGAAGATTAAAAATTCCAAAAACTCATTCGCATCAAAGGAAAAAGAAATAAACTTAAGGAAAATTTTTCTGAATGAATGAGGAGCGGTTCTAATGTGTCCATAAAACTGTTCAAATGTTCCTTTTTTATTGTCAAAGGAGAGGGATGGGAGGTATGTATGTATTAACTACAATACAACTTTTATTTAGTCTCTTGTAAGGAAAAACTTGATGGTTTGATTATAGAAGTAAAAAAAAATTGTATTTTTTATATTCTTTATCCTACTTTTACAAGTCGATTTTACATCGTAGCAGAAAAATCTGTGATTTAATACAAAAAGAAAATGTTGGAAAATTAAAATTTAATACGATTGAGTTTTTGTTACTTTAAGGTATTTATTACTTATGTTATAAAAAATCACTTGTTATTTGATTCGTAGTATTTCTACTGTACATTTAACGACTAAATTTAACAAAATAATTTTTGTTTTAACTGCTTAAGTAAATACAGTATTTGTTTCGATGAAATGTTAGTGATAAACATATAATGTTAAATTTATTAAATTGATTAGGAAAAAGGCACTATAAATCAGGGAATGAAAACAGACAAATCGTTTCGCAAACGTCTCAAGGAGTGACACAACTAGAAACCTCTATTGAAATAAGAACTATAATAATCCACCATTTTGAATTAGGCAAAGCGGAAAATTCAATTTCAGAAATCGTCGGAAGGCCACGAACTTCTGTCCATTATATAATAAAAAACACAAACCTGCAAAACAGCTGAAAATAAGCCCAGGTGTGGTCGTCCACGGAAACTTACAAAGGTATATGAGCGACAAATACTGCGCAAAGTAAAAAAAAAAATCCCCGAGTCAATGCATCAACATTAGCCAAAAATACCAAGGAATGCGTAGGCACTGAAGTTCCTCCCCAAACAATTAGAAATGTTTTAAAAAAGCATCAATTTCATGCACGATCAGCTAAAAAAAACCTCACATCTCAAAGAAAAATCTAATTATGCGATTAGAGTTTGCTACAAAGTATGTAAATGAGCCAGAAGAGCACTGGATGAATGTAATTTTTGCTGACGAAAGCAAATATAATCTTTTTGGATGTGATGGTAAGGTTCTAGTATATCGAAAAGCAAATAGAGAGTTGGAGGAAAGAAATATGGTGCCAACGGTTAAATACGGTGGAGGTGGTGTTATGGTCTGGGGATGTATGGCGGCATCAGGAGTTGGCAATTTATCATTCATTGATGAAATAATGGATCATTTGAAATATATTGACCTTTTGAAAATTTGCGTCCTAGCGCAAAAACTCAAGATAATAATCCAAAACAGTCCGCAATGGATACAAGACTATGGCTTTTGTACAACTGCCCGCAAGTGATAAAAACGCCGCCACAATCTCCAGATCTTAACTCAATTGAACATCTTTGGGGTCATCTGGAGAAAACATTCGAACTCGTGCATTTACGAGTACAAATAAAAACCAAATGAGGGCAATATTGCAGGATGAATGGTATAAAATTGAGCCAGGATATACAAGGTCTATGCCCGAGCGTTTAAAAGAATACGTTGCAAAGGAAGAGTAACTCGTTACTAGAATTTCAATAAGAATTTAATTTTATAATAGTTTTTGATATGTCGATTACTTTTTTTGTTTCTGTTTTTTAGCTTAAGTTGTAAATATTATGTTTTTTGTTTTAGTAGTTGTAAAGATCTCATTTTTTTTTAGTGAAAAAATTCTTTATTCCTTAATAACTAAAATTTTATGTGAATTTTACCACTAAACAAAATCTAATTATTTTTATTGATACACAAATAAAATTTTATGTAGATGTCGAATAGTTTTTTTGACCGCTGTATATTTTATTTTAAAAAAGTAATTTTTGAAAAAAAAATTTCCGCATTAATATGTGCTCTTAAATAACGAAATATTTTTTTGCATCGTTTTTTTCTCGCAGTTCAATTAAAGGCAGAATTAGTCTTTACTTTGCGTTCCGTAACGAATCAGCTGATCAGTTTCTGTTGAATGGAAAATGTGTATTTGTGGTTTGTTATTACTTTGACGTTCTGTTCTGTTTTGGTCGAATCAGTAGAAAATAGAATTCAACGTTACTTGAAAGTTGTTATTATAAACAGCTGCATTGTTGTTAAAGAAAAACTAATCATAATAATTTAAAAAGCAGAACGGTACGGAACAGAACAGCAACAGAAAGTAAAGACTAATGAGGCCTTAATTCGAACTTCAAATTTTCGGGAATTTTGGTCACAACTGTTAACAAAAATGGAATTGAAAATGCATCAAAATAGCATTCTTTACTGCTGAAATCCATTAATGTTTCTTCAGTTACTTGATGCAAAGCAAAAAAAATTATTGATATATTTTTATTTTTCGGAACTATTTTTAAAGTAACTTTTGTCGTTATGATTTTTAGAGAAGGTTTATGTTGTTGTTTTATATCTTCGTTCGAATACAAGACAAAAGAATATGATTTTTTCTTACTTTTTGTTTTGTTGCCTGTCACTGCTTAAGGGCCGGTCACAATATAACTTTTAAATATGTTCGCGGGTCGCAGTTTATGTGCACGTGGGCCGCAGGCTGCCCACCCCTCCACTAATCCACTCTCAGCTATAATGAGCAAATCGATCATTAAACGTTTGCGAAACCTCTTTTTTAAAAGTTTTAATTATGTTATAATTTTTTTTTCCTTTAGCTGCGTACGTTTGTTAATGCATAATTATTGCTCATGAAAATAAAAACAAAAAAACAAATTTTTTTTCATTGTTTTTACTCTGTTTTTGTTTCAGTCACTTAAAAAAAGACACAAGGTGAAATCTAACGTTTTAGTTACATATATTCGTACCCAGATGTCAATACCCTGTAAGCTATATCTTTGTGTACACAAGGAAAAATATAGGCGCATACTAAATTCAATTTATAGCCATATTATTCGTTACTTTTTAATTTATTCGAATTTATTTATTTATTATAATCTGCAATATAAAATGTTAATTAAATAAAAATATTAAAGTAAAGAAAAAACAAAATAAATTATATTTGACCATCTAGCTTAAACATACAATGATTAGATTAAACGACGACAAGTTTTGGACAAAATTATGATTACATATTTATGATATAATTCAACCATAATATAATTACATAAAACATGTTATGATCACATCAAATATAGTTGATTATCTAAAACTTGTTCCTAACATCCGTATAAAATAGTTATTAAACTTTACATTTCAACAGATAAAAATGTCTGAAAAGCAAAAGACTAAAAGACCAGTAGAAATATTGAAACATTCGATAAAACGAAAAAAAATGAAAACTATTAGTGGATCAATGATACGCATTCGTAAAACTTTAAGAAGGAAGCGCTCAAGGTTTTAATTAAAATTTGTGTTGCCCAGAAATAATCACCAGCTTTGACAATTCACTATATAAGCTAAAAAAAAATTTAAATACGCCAATCAATCAGACTTAGTTTCGAAAATTTTCCTGCGCCTTATTTTTCCCATCTTTTTTCGACATTCGTTTGTACTCCTGCAGGTGGTTGTATTTTTGATAAAAAATTGATGAGCTTTTCACCACTTACTATTTCTTTATCACTATGATATTGTTACAAAAATAAGATCTGGCAACACCTGTTGTTGTTATCTGTATGAGCGTGGTGAATAAGTTATTTCCACAAATGGCGTTTGAACAGAATAATACCACAATAAGCTAACAAAAGCTTAGCAACATCAATGGCTGCGTTGGTAGAGGTGCGTGTTGTAAAACAGAAGATCGTGAGTTCGAGCCCTCCTTCGGACATGCGTACAAAGGAAAGTAACAATTGTTATTATGCAATTAAAAATTAAGAAGCAGCAGTACAAACCTCCCGAGAGGCAGAAGCCAATTATTGTGTGAAGCCATGTCAGATAATTTAGTGAAGACGTCTAATTTCATAAAAGAGTAACAGATAATTGTCACGAAGCCCTTTATAATAAAAAGTAAGAATGGTAGCGGTTAGCGCGGGGAAGTGTAACAGTATAATAACAGTATATGGCAGGCGTGTGTTGTGGCTATTGGATTAAAAGGGAATGACTGGCTTGGATAAAAGGAGTAGTGGAGCTGTCTGTGGATGGTTAAGGTTACTAAACAAGGCATCGAGTAGTTCATGTCTAGCCGGAGTAACACAGTAATGTAGCGTGGATGGCTGCGTTTGTAATAATAATGCATGTTTAGTAAATACGAGACCATAGGATTCAGAGGACCATAGGATCAAGGAGTATAGCCAGATAAAGCGACAAAGTCAAGAATACAGAACTAATAATGAGCCACAGTGGTATTTGCAATCAAAAGAATCCATACGTTTGTCTAAAAAGGGAAAAACGTAACAATATGTTACAGCTACCTTTTCATTTACTAAGCTGGGACAACAACCCTAAGCAAAGCTTAGAATTTTCAAAATAGTTTCTTTTAAAATATCATGGCGAAATCAGGTAACAGGTGGTGGTAGTGGCGTGTTCATTTATTTTCGCTGTTGCTAAGGTCTGTATGTGCGGAGTTTGACATTTTTAGTGACGGAGAAACTGAAATTGCCACTGCTACCACCTGTTATATGATTTCGCCATGGAAAATAAAGTTCATAGACTTTTAAATAAAGCTCTGTTCTTATTTATATAAAAAAGTATCAAATATTATTTCTCTTCTTTAATTTACTTACTCAATTTAAGATAACATTGCATAAAGAAGGCTTCACCCAATATAGTATTTAGTAGACCCATGATACCTTGAGGAAACTCGGTAATAAGAAAAAGCAACAGAACAGCCAAAAGCATTTGTGTTGTACGATCAGTTTGCTTCGCCTTGTCAATTTTCTTGCGCAACGCAAAGGAAGAATTTACCACACTTCTTTGATTACCATCGGGGGCAGTTGTAGGTTGAATTAAGGTTTTCATTGTTGTAGTTTGTGTCGATTTCTCTTCAGCTTTTAACAGTTGATTTCGTAACATTTGCCTGCGTTTCTTGACTTCCAACAGAGCTGATATCAAACGTAACGATAGAATAGTCAAGGCAATACATGGTATGAGTTTGATTAGAACCGAATATATAAGTAGCGTACCTAAGCGCAATGTATTATTTCGCAAGGCCATATCACTGTGATAAAGACGATATACAGTTATATTACGTTGTAAAGTTGTATTGTTGTCAGTGCTTTCATTGTTGTTTCCACTAACGCTAATACTGCTGCTTCCATTAAAATCACTGAATGTAGAAAAATTTGCATAATCGTGCTTCGCTTGATAATGAACAATGTATTCACTCAATGGCCTGGAGTGTAGAACTTTGTCATTGCCATTCACCACTTCTTCAAATTGTGCTATTGAACTGACTAAATATAGCCAAGGTGTTACTATGACTCCGCATAAAATATAAGCTAAAATTATTGCCAGCACAGTGTTGCGCATACCACACCATTCTCTAGACACTTGTGGATATGTAACAGCTAAATAACGCCAAATAGCCAGCATAACTGTCAGCCAAATGGAGATGGTGTGCAGGAGTTGGGCATAGATGGCATGAAATTTAATAAAACAAGCCCAATTATAATTGAGTTGCTGCTCACGTGGCCATCGTTCACTTAAGATGTAATCATGCACAGCATATGGTATGTATTCCAGCATAACAGCTAAATCTGCTACTGCCAATCCCGTTAGAATGGCATTTGTTGGTGTGCGCATTTCACGACGTGTCAGGACAATTATGTTTAAAGTATTTGCTAAAGTGCCCAGCATACAGACTGAGAGCGAGAGGTAGCCATGTATTAGTTTATAACTGCAATTGAAATCAGATAAAAATCAGTTTAAACACAAAATATTATTCTAGTTTGAGAATGCGAAAATATTTAGTATTTTTTTTACCGAACACAAAAAAAAAAGAAAAAAATGTATTCATCTGTGCTAAGCTGACATAAATCATGGCGTATTTATAGTACAAAATAAAACAAATATTGGTTGTTGTTTCTACAACACGTAGTTTTATTAAAATTTATTGATAACGACAGCCTTTAAGACTTGAAATATATAAAAAAAGAAAATACAAAAAAAAAGAAACAAAAAATGAGCGAAAAAACTCTTACAGAGAATAAAAAATTTTTTTGGTTCAAATATAATAAGATAACGATAATAATCGATAAAACGATTAGAAATCTTTCCACAGAAAAAATACTACCGATTAAAATTTTTTTTAACATCAATAACAAGATAATTTTCTTAAAAATGTGATTGATTGAACATTTTTTAGCAAAAAATATTATCGACGAGTAATTATCGACGAGTGTCTGGCAGAAAATGTTTTAGAAAAAATATTTTTTTTGAGAATTTTGGACAAAAATTAAGACAAAATAAGGGAATGTTTGTAAAAATTATTTACCGGTAAAATTGCTCTAAAAATTTATCTTAATCAGCACAAGCATTTCTTTCTTCTTAAAATATATTACCGACAATAATATTGCGTTTATAACTTTCTGCAGAAAATGTTATGCAGACAATTTTATTGATAAGCAATATTTCAGATGATGTTACTAAATACGAGCATTCTATATAGCAAATTTTATGAGCAAAAATCTTCTATGGAAAAAATATTTTAGCGTGTTATCGATAACTAGATAAGAAACTTTTTCTTAATATAGAAAATTTAACGATGGCAGATTTATCGATAGAAAATCTTAGTGAAGGAAATTTTTCTGGAGCAAATGTTATCAGTAAAATTTTTTTGTAGAAAATCTTATCGATAAGAAACTTTTTTGAGAACGTTATCGGAAAACTAAAGAAAATTTAATTCATAAGAAACACTTTTATAAAAAATGTGAACGTTAAGAAATGTGTTTATTGAAAGTAATATATATAATTTTTTTTTTTAAAAGATAATAACGATAAGGAATATTTTTATAAAGAAAACTATATAAAAATGATATAAAAATAAATTTGATAGAAAACGTAATCGATAAGAAAGAGACTTTTACCGACAAGACACATTTTTTTAGGGAAAATTTTATTTACGAGAAACTTTTAAAGCAAATTTTATGGATAAAAATATTTTTATAAAAAATAATATCGATAGAAAATATTTTTAAGGCCAAACTTATCGATAAAAACATTTTTTAAGGAAATCTTATCAATAAAAAACATTTCTATAGAAAATAACATCGATAAGTAATATTTTTAGAGTAAATGTTATGATAAGAAATTTTTTAATAGAAAATAATATCGATAAGAAAAGTTAAAAAAATGATATCGAAAAGAAATAATTTTAAAGCAAATGTTATCGATAAGAATATTTTAAAAGACAATGATTTCGATAAAAGGGTTTTAAATGGAAAATATTATTAATAAAAAACCTTTAAAAATGTTATCGATAGGAAATTTCTTAAGAGAAAATGTTGGTTTTAAGAAACTTCTGTATTGATACAGCTTATCGATAAGAATTTTCTTTTACAATAACATTGTCGATAAGCATTTTTTAAACCGAGGTAATGATAAGATGACAGTTGATGAGGAAATTTTAACCGATAATGCTATCGATAGAAAACTTCTGCAAGTAACAAAATTTTTATTTCTTATAGAATGTAATAATAAAGAATTCTGATGATAAAAACGTATTTGCTCGATAAAAAAAATTTCTGCATATAATAATTTTGATTTCAGTGCTTCTTTAAGTAAAATCGATAGTAAAATCCTTAGAAACTAAATACTCTTTGGTTTTATTATTTCTTTTTTTGTTAATTGATCCTGCTCGCCTTTTAAATTTTTACTCACTTTGTATGGAAGTCATCAATATTTTTATCACAGTAAATTATTCGGGAACTGTTCTGAGACATATTGCATAATATTCTTGTTGAAAAAAACATTAGATAGTTTATTTGTATAAAAATTTTTGTAGCTTATGTTCGTTTATTTATCTGTAAAGAAAGAAAAAAAGAAAGTATGAAGAACAAAATTTTTGCAACTTAAAAATAAAAAAAATTAAATTAATATGGCACAAAATATGGTTTTGTATAGCTCCTCATATAAACAATATTTTCATTGAAACAATGAGTTACGGTGGTTAACTACTACTTATTAATTAAAAATCTTCATTATTGTTTGTATTCAAATATTCAATTCCATCACAATGGCATATTTTTAAAAGTTGATGTATGTTTGATTGGTTTTAATTTCATATTAACGAATGTTTGCAGTAAAGTGTTTGTAAACCAAATGGTTTTGTTAAAAAGAAAAAAAAATAATACTTCGAGCCTCATCCCTTGTTCCGAACCTTTTACATTTACAATTAAGGTTTAAGCCTTAAATTAAACAATTTTATTATTTTATTTTAACAATCTCAAGTGATACCAAAAATTGTGCTTAAATCTTAATATAAATAATTATTTTTAATTGAAAAAAGGAAAAATTAAAAGCAAAAAAAAAAAAAATAAAAGAAAAGAAAAGAAAAACATACCAACACAAACAATACATATAAATGAGGAATTTCAAATAGAAGTGTGGTTGTTTTAAATTAGAATAACAAGTTGTTTAAATATTTAAAATAATGAAATTTGAAAAACAGATCATTATGTATTCAACATAAAAATGACAGAAAGAAACAACAAGACAAAAAAAGAAAAGGAAAAAAAACAAACATATACAAGTCAGCTTAAAGCATAATCGTGGTATTTTTAAGATGTCGGTTTATTCTTTTTTAAATTTTTGCCTAAATAAATATATTTGTATTTAGAATTTTAGCTAATTTTGTGTGTATAAAATAATAGTTCCAGGAAAAATAATTAAATTTAAGCAGAAACATTGAAAGCAACATTCAGTACTCAGCAGCTACGAGGATAATCAAAAAATTATACAAACTTGCAATTAAAACAGAACTATAATTAAGAAAGAAAGGATATTCTGTAGCTATAAATGCGTTTCACAAAAAATACAAATTTAAATCAATTAATTTTAGCTTTCGTTTCAATGGATTTAAAAACCATTGTATGTAAATAACTTACAGCCAGTTTACAAAACACAATTTGTCGTATAGACGCACAAAAACGTTACCGTTTCCCATATTTGGGTTTTAAAAACGCGAATGTCTTTTTGTTTTTGTAAAAAACGTAACAAATGGCAATTGTTTCTGGCTTATGTACCGCGCATTGTAGTGTCAGACACGTCAAAACTGAGCGAAGAAAAAAAAAACATTCATCAGGAGTTAATATTGTTGGGCAACTTATAAAAACACTTATTAGTATTATACACACATTGTTTATTTTTATAACTTTATAACCTTGTTTAAACAATTTTAGTTTCACAAATTTTTGTTTTGCAGATAAAAATTTTTACTTCATTGTTTGACAATTTTGTTTATTTAACTCAGCTGTTTTTTTGAAGCTCCGAAGCAGGGTTACCATCATTTAAGGCAAAGACAAAAAGCGTTTAGGAAAAAAAGTAAATAAAAAACATTAATTAATACATTGGCAACACTACGATTTGATACCACATTTATTTATACGAAACACAACGTAAGTTAAACGAAAAAACCGGAACGTGTCACACGGACGCTAATTATTACGTATTCGTCCATATGCCATCCGGTTTCGTTTAGCTCTTGACGTGTTCTATAAACAGGCTGTTAATTTAACTTTTTAATAACTGTTGTTGAAGCAATTTTGGCACACTTATTTTTTTAGTTCCGACCAAATTACACTAAATGTGTGTAATTGTTTTCATTCCATTTAGAAAAAATCAGAGTTACGTCGAACGTTTTACTTATCTTTCAAATTTTATTATTTCCATTGCTTGATTTGATTTAATTAATTTATTTTCCAGAAGTTCATTATAAAAAGAAGAAACTTTAAAAATAGATTCTGGCTTTCTTTCAGTTGTCTAACTTATATTTTTATACCCTTCACCACAAAAATTGTAAAAAGGGTATAACTTTATCATTCCGTGTGTAATTTCTACAATATTCATTTTCGACGCCATAAAGTATATATATTTTGGCTTCTTATGCATAGCGAAGTCGATTGAGCGATGTCCGTGTGTCCGTCCGTGTTAGTGTTAAAATCAAGCTTGTCTTGACACCAAAAAAAAAAAAATATATATATATATATCGATCGATCAGATATAGCGTCGAAAGAGGTGCTATTGGAAATCAGCATGATCGATCCATGTCCTTAGACGCAGTTGGCAAAAAACCTCTAAATTTTTCTTCTTATTTAGAAGAATGAAGTAACTTCAATAAAAAAAAAAAAAAATAAAAAAATACATCGGTTGATAGAGAATTGAAAAATAAGAAAAAACATCAAGTAGAGAAATTGGCGCTCGACCACATTTTCCGAGTTACGGGCCTCTGAAGCTTAAAATTTTTTTTTTTTAATATCACTATGGATATCATTTAAAAGTACTCGTAGTACTTATTTTTTTTTTTGGTTTTTTTAATTCTTGATTCGGGTAAATAAGATTCGGCATAACCGAATATAGCACTCTTACTTGTTATAAATCTTTCTGGAAATCATATCAACTATTTGAGGTGTAACCACCACAATTCCTCAACAGTTCTAAAATATTGCTCTATAATGAACTCTTAAATATTCTGCAGTAAAATATTAATTTTGTTCACAAAAGCGTAAAATTACAACCGTAATGTATCTGTATTAAAAGAACTTCAACTCGTCTGTACAATTTGTTTGAGGAATTTCATTACAAAAGATATTGTTGTTCGCATGGAATTAAGTAATAAAACATTAATAGCACATAACATTTTATAATTAAAATCCAATTTATGCTTGAGGTATAAATAGCATATGAAAAAAAATTGAAGATTAAATTTTTCAAAAAAAAAAAAAAAAAAAAAAGAAAACAAAAAAAAACAAGTAAAAGTGCTATATTCGGCTATACCGAATCTTATATACCCTTCACAATCTATATAAATTTAGTGAGTTATCTCCAAACAAAAAAGCAAATATTTAGGTGACAGTGAATTAAAAATAAAAAAAATTATTAGTACAGCATATATATAATTTTACAAATAAATGACATCGTCTCTTAATGGGTTAAGAATTTTTAGAAAATTTTAACATTTCCTTAAAGATCTCTTTAAAAGCTTTTAAATGATACCCATATTGATATTTCAAAAAATTTGAAAATTTCAGATGCCTGTAAGTCGGAAAATATGGGCAAGCGCCAATTTTTTCACTTGATAGTTTTTTTTTTCTTATTTTTTAATTCTCTATTGCCCCAGACATTTAGTTTTTTTGATTGGAGTTACTTATTTTCAAATGACATGAACAAAATAAAGATAGGCGTGGTGTTTTGACTGCTGCCTCAAAGGACATGGACCGATCATGCTGATTTCCAA
The DNA here is from genome assembly GCA_916610165.2 of Gymnosoma rotundatum. Lineage (NCBI taxonomy): Eukaryota > Metazoa > Arthropoda > Insecta > Diptera > Tachinidae > Gymnosoma > Gymnosoma rotundatum. The sequence goes on from OU744338.1 coordinate 40,426,565, forward strand.
TAGAAACTCTTTCAACACTATATATATTTGCCGCGGAAAATTGATTTCAACACTAACACGGACGGACAGACGAACATCGCACAATCGACTGCGCTATGCATAAAAAGTCAGAATATATGTACTTTATGGAATCGGAAATGGATATTGTAAAAATTAATAATCATAATATTTTTTACAAGAATCTAATGTTGTTGCTTCTATATGAGAGTATAAAGATTAAAATTAAAAGTTAGCTAACAAATGTTTGAACAGGTACAGTAGTTCATATCCCAACGGAGTCTGCACATAAAGAAAAATTGTGTTGTCGAGTAGCTGTTGGTCATATGCTATACTTAAAGGTGAGTAAACTTGTTTAACGACAGTTCAAAATTCCTGAAGTCTTTGTTTAAAAAGAAAACAGAAAACAGATGTAAGGTGAAAAAGGAATAAAATTATTGCTTTGTCAAGCTAGAAGAGATGGTTAAGACGTCTGTTAAGTACAGTAAAGAAATGATGGCACAAACCCCAACTGAAAGGAAAGTAATAAAATAACAGCAGTGAGTGGTAGTCTTGGCTGAGTTTGTTTAAAATTGCCTAATTGGTAAAACACAAGAGTTTTAATAGATCTAGTCTCGCCGAAGCTATAGCAAACTATAGTCTGAATGGCTGGCTGACATAACCTAATTTCAAGCATTACTTGAGTAGTGATTATCCTCTGAGTGCTGGTCTGAGATAAAAAAATTGTTCAAGTGCCACCGAAATTACAGTATATTGTGCTGTTGTAGGCAGCAGTTGTTAAAGAACAGTTTTACTAAACAGGAGAATATAGTAAAAGGAAAAACAAAAATTTTACGTGCTAACAGTTAAAAAGAAACCACAAATTTGAAAGAAAAAAAGAAAACACGTAACAATATCAAATAATATATTAAACTTACAACAGGTTGTATTACATACCACCTGCTATTATTTACAACAGTTTGTGAATTGTATTATTACTTGCCAAACAAAAAAAAAAAACTGTGTCACTTATAAACTAAAATTTTTTGTTTATTTTTTAGGTAAATTTGATTTTATTGTAAATAACATGTTATAAAAAAGTTAATTAAGAGCAAAAGTTTGCTGAGAAATTGTTCATTAAAAACTGTAATTTGTTATTCCGGTTTTATATTACAATCTAACTGAACTGTATATTCTATGTTTAGAATAATTTCCCTTTAATACCCAGCATAAAATTTTTATAAAGGTAGTCGACTGTAGAAAATAGCACTTTTGGTGGAAGGACTTCTCCAAAACATAATGATTTTAAAAAGGCATGGGACTTTTATAATTAATTACTGCGAATTGATTACATTGGTTATTGTAGGAAATAATAATGATCTTTAGTTTAGTACGTATTTTAAGCAGGTTTTAAATTGCTTGCTTAAAAATAGCAACAGCACTAAACCTTTGAATGTGTCAGCATTTACAAAACATTTCATTATAAACGAAGCGACAGCAAAAAACAAATGCAAAAAAAAAAAAAAGAAAGAAACTCATTTTCTTCAGATGACTATGTGTTTCTTTATCAGCAAAGCAATCAGCTAAGCATTTATTTTGTAAACGTTTGCTGTTGCTTAAGCAATAAGTGGTTGTTTGGTTTTTTTTTTGTGGGATGAAAAGCAGCGAGTTACAGCAGGTATAAACAAGAAAAAGCAATCGTAGTCAGCCATAACTTCATAGTAAAGAATTAAGCAATAGCAAAAATAAAAATAAAGAACAACTGATTGCTTAAGCAATAGCAAACATTTTGAAATTAATTGCTTTGCTGCAGAAAGAAACACATAGTTATCTGAAGCAAATGGGTTTCATTATTTTTTTTTGCATTGGCTTTTTGCTTCTACTGCACATTTTTCCCCAGCAACAGTTAAGCGACTACATGTACATTGAAAATAGTCAAGCATTTTTAATCACTGCTTTAACTTAAAGAACTAGTTCAACTACTGCTTCTTTTTTTTTCTAACTAATGTAATTTGTTTTGTAAGCGAGTAAAAAAATATGGCAATCATAAAAGTAAGTCATTATATGGCAATTACTTTTTAAGTTAATGTCAAATTATTTGCTGGGTTGCTTGCTTAAAAATAGCTACAGCACTAAAATCTTTGCTTTGCTTATATGGTTTTTAGCAAATAAAAAAACTGAATGTTTCAGCATTTACAAAACATTTCAACAGCAAACGTTTTTCTATTAATTGCTTTGTTGATTTCCTCGCTGCAGAAAGAAACACATAGTTATCTGAAGCAAATGAGTTTCTTTCTTTTTTTTTTGCATTTGCAATTGCTGCACATTTTTCCTCAGCAACAGTTAAGCAACTACATATGCATTGAAAATAGTCAAGCATTTTTAATCACTGCTTTTAACTTAAAGAACTAGTTCAACTTCTGCTTCTTTTTTTTCGGACTAATGTAATGAGTTTTGTAAGCGAGTGAAAAATATGGCAATCATAAATGTAAGTCATTATATCGCAATTACTTTTTAAGTTAATGCCTAATTTTTTGCTGGGTATTGGTGAATAATCTTTTACAAAACTTCTCTATTGCTGTTGAAGAGAAGGAATGTTTACAAATTTTATATTTTTTCTTCATTATACAGCTTTATTTATGAAAACAGAACTTGAAAGCAGTTCTTTTTTTCTAATAGGTTTTTACATTTTTAATACTTTTTTTTTCATAATTTCGTTTTTGGTTGAAACCATTAAAATAGATTTATAGTCTTAAAGAAAAATGTTTTTCTAGGGAATTTACACAGTTTTTTATTTTATACTTTTTAGCGCACAAGGCATTAAAATATGTTTACAAAAAGTGCTATAAAAAATATTTGGAAAGATGTCTGTTTGTTCTTCTAAATACTTTAATTTTTTTAATGTATTTTATTTAAAATTTTTTGCTATTAAATTTGGTTATTATAAATTGAAGCTTATTTGCCACATGGCAACAACAAGTATAAATTTGTACACTTGTATATTTATAAATGTGTGTTTTTTATGATGACATTTAGTTTTCAACAGAAGTGAGTTTGTACAATAAATCATGGCAATGAGGAAGAAGAAGAATGTTTTCAAATATTATTTTTTATAATGAATTGTTTGTTCTAAAACTTAAATGGTCAAATGATGTACTTAGTTTTATAACTTTTTAAGTTAAATTTCATTTTAATACGAGTATGTTTTTATTTAATATTAAAGCAAAACTTTTAAAATTGTGTACAAAAATCCTGCTGCTGCAAAAACTTAGAACAATAAACCACAAATAAATGAGGAAATAAAAAAAATATTGCTTTTTATAAAGCCTGCTTTTAATTTTTTGTTGCATTTATCACAATTGACTTGCAGCTTGGTCCCTACAATTATTTTTCACACGATAAATTTTGGCTACAAAAAACATATTGTCAAGTGTTTTTATGACTAATAAAACAGTTTGTAGTAAACAAAAAAGGGTTTATTAAACATTTGACATTTAGCTATAAATAAGCAGTTACTGATATTAAACAGAAAATGAATGACTGCATTAACAACTGCAGTTTAATTTTTTTAATATTAACAATTTATAAAAGAGAACATATTTTTATAAGTTTATTACTTGGATCTTTCATAAAGCAAATTATAATAAAATGTTATAACAATAATAAAATCAAGAGAAAGTGTTTTATTCGGCTATGATGAATCTTGTATACCCTTCAGCATCTATGTAAACCTAGAAGAGAATTAAAAAACAAAAAAATTTGGTACAGCAATTAAGCATTTTTAAACAATTTAATATATCCTTAAAAATCTCTTCAAAAGCTTTAAAATTATACCCATATTGATATTTGAAAAAATTTGAAAATTTAAAAGCCCCGTAACTCGGAAAATATGCGCGAGAGCCAATTTTTTTCACTCGATGTTTTTTTTTAATTTTTAATTCTCTACTGCTCCATACACTTATTCTTTTATCGCAGTTAAAAATTAAAAAAAATTAGATGTAGGCGTGGTATGCGTGCCTGCTGCCTCGAAGGACATGGACCGATCATTTCCAATAGCACCTCTTTCGACACTATATCTAATCGATTGACATATTTATTTGGTTTTTGAAATCAACACTAACAGGGACGTACAGACGGACGTTGCTCAATCAATTTCGCTATGCATAAGAACTCAGAATATATTACTTTATGGGGTCGGAAATGGATATTGCAGAAATTACACGCGGAATGACAATTTTATAAACACCCTTTTTCCACTTTTTGTGGTTAAGGTTACAATAACAGCAAAAGGGTTAATTAAATAAATAATACAAATTAAAAAATTGAAGGTATGCATGTACAGGTGTCTGCCGTGAAGGTATACGAGGGCTGCTATATATATTTCTGCCCTGACAACACTGAGTGCTGCCAAGTGAAATCTGACATTTCCATTGGAAAGTTTGTCATTTTTAAGCAAAATCGTCAAAACATTTTGACGTACGACCATTATTTGTGTTGTTTACAGTGACTTGAAAAAATTAATATAGAAAAAAATGGAATCAACTCGTGAACAAGAGTGCATTGACGAACTTAAATCTTTGTATGGCGATGAAGCACCATCCTATAGCACTGTAAAAAATTGGTATAATGAATTTAATCGTGGCCGAAGCTCGCTCAAAGACGAATTCCGTGAAGGTCGTCCAAAAACGGCTGTTGTGCCAGAGAACATTGATGCCAGGCGTGAACTCATAATGCAAGATCGACATGCGACATACCGAGAGATAGAGACATCCTTGGACATTTCTTCCACCAGCATACATTCGATACTGCATGAACATCTGGCCGTAAAAAAGGTTTGTTCTCGTTGGATCCCACACAATTTGAAAGTCGCTCAAAAAAAGGCTCGTGTCGATTGGTACAAAGAAATGTTGCAAAAATACGATTGCGGTGCTTCAAAAGACGTTTATAAGATCGTGACAGGTGCCAAATCATGGATCTATGCGTTTGAGCCCGAAACGAAACAACAATCGACCGTGTGGGTCTTCAAAGACGAGCAAAATCCAACGAAAGTTGTTCGTGGAAGAAGCACTTCGAAGCAAATGGTCGCCTGTTTCTTCTGCAAAACTGGTCATGTGGCGACTGTTCCGCTTGGGCAACGTAGGACGGTCTTTTCTAAGTGGTACACTACAATTTGTTTGCCTGAAGTCATCGGAGAAATTCGAAAAACCAACAAGAGAAGACGAATCATTGTTCACCATGACAATGCGAGCTCTCACACATCGGCTCAAACCAGAGCGTTTTTGACCGGCCAAAACGTCGAATTAATGGGTCATCCGCCGTACAGCCCTGACTTGGCACCTAATGACTTCTTCTTGTTTCCGCACATCAAGAAAAAAATGCGTGGTCAACGATTTTCGTCGCCAGAAGAAGCTGTTGAAATGTTCAAAAACCATGTTTTAGAGGTGTCTCAATCGGAGTGGAAAAAGTGCTTCGACAACTGATTTGAGCGCATGCAAAAGTGTATAAATCATGCTGGAGAATACTTTGGAAAACAATAAAACCATTTTTGATTATAAATATTCGCATTTTCACTATTAGGCCAGAAATATATAGAGCAGCCCTCGTACTACTTTGTTTGTTTATAATTTTTGATTTAATGAAAGGGAAATGAAAGTGAATGAAACATTTTATTTAATGTCGGCATTCATATAGGAGTACAATGTGAGATATATGTATGACAGCCTCTGTTAGCTTCACAACTGAAAGCCCTTTTAAGCACATTTTTCATTTCTCATTCATTAATTTCATTCTGAATATTTTGTTTGTAAGACATTGTGACAAAAAACAATAGGGTCACGTTTTTTCACGAAACCCTAAATAAGAGGTGATTATGAGACAAGCAATATCAGCATATACAGTGATGTGTAATAAAATAGAGCCACCCGATCCCCAATACTTTTACCCCCTATAAATCCCTCATGTAAAAAAGTACGCATAAAAGAATTGTTCCACTAATTTTAAACATCTTTTACAAATGCAATCCCGTTATGTTTAAAATAGCCTCGGCGTCATTAATCTTCATTCTTCTATCAGTATAAATTTAGATGCGTAAAAAAATAGAGTGTGAAAAATAATTAATTTTAAAAATTAAATTTCTTTTTTTCAATTAAACGTGTATAAAAGTTAAGCTTAGTGTTTTTCAAATACAATTCGAAAGGAATTTCACAACACTTTTGTGTAATAGTATTTACAATGGGCAGAGGAAAACATTGTACATTTGAGAGCCGGAAGATAATAAAAAAAATCTATAATAAAGGAAAAAGTTATAGACAATTCGCAGAAATAATTGGATGCTCTAAAAAAATGGTGGAAAACGCCGTCAAATATGAAAGCAAGACAGAAAATAGAGGAAGACACCTCTAGAGGAGCGAAAATTTTTGCGTCATGTAATAAAAAGATCCTCTTGACACCTCTTCCATCCTTAAAAAAGAAGCATAATCTGGATGTTTCTACCTCAACCATAAGAAGGCTTCTTATTAGAACTAATTTGAAGGCTAGAAGTAGTAGAAAGGTCCCATATCTAAATAAAAAGTAGATGGGAATTTGCTCAAAATCATGTAGATTGGCCTGTAAGCAAATAGAGAAATATTCTATGGCCTGACGAAACGAAAGTTAATTTGTTTAATTCAGACAGAAGCAACCTCCCAACACCGAACTCTATCCACAAAACACCACAAAAATCATTAAGAATGGAGGCAGAAACATAATGGTATGGGAATATTTTTCGTATTATGGTATTGGGCCTTTATTTCGGATTGAGGGTAGAATAGATGCCGCTTAATATACAAATATTTTTAATAACACTATGATGCTTTATGCCGAATTGGAAATGCCGCTTCAATGGGTGTTTCAACAAGACAATGACCCCAAAACACACTTCGAAGCGGGTAAAAGCCTGGTTAGTAAAAATGTGTTTTCGAGGAATAAATCTATCCAATAAAGACGAACTTTGGACTTCAATTGAGGATGCGTGGAAAAATATTCCTGTAGAAACCTATTAAAAACTTGTGGACTCAATGCCAAAAACTATGGTCAAACGTTATAAAAAATAAGGGTTATTCCACGAAGTACTGAGGTAAAGAAATAATAAATAATAAAAAAAAAATCCAGTCAGGAAACAAAAAAAAAAAAAAAAAAAAAAAACAATTTATTATGCACAGGCAGGACCTGGTGACTTGTAAAAATTTAATGGGTAATTTTTAATTAAGTTTTGAATTTCAACATTTGCATTGTTTTTGTATCTTTTACTTTATGAGTAAACCGAAATATAAAAAAATAAATAATTATTAAGTTTGTTGTACATTATTTTTAGTTTGAAAAATGCCTAGATCAAGGTGTCTCTATTTTATACAATACCACTGTATATTTAAATGAAATTCATCGAATTTTTAATTGCTGCTGCGACCACCATTGCTTTCAAATATATAACGCAACAAAAATTTTAGACATCGATACCAACTAGAGAACTTTGTATTAGGAAACATAAAATATTAAAAACTGGATATTTCATGCAACATAAAAGAAATAGGAATTTCAAAAGGAACATTATTTCACACGAATTAATATTAAGTGAAACATGCCTATGTTAGCATTAGAAAACTTCTGATATTGCTAGCCAATCTGGCAGTCAATTTGATTGAGTAGAAGCCTTCAGCATAAAATATTTCTTTGGCTGAACACTGCCTGAGAAAGAAGAAGAGGAAGATTACACAAAGATTCGCGTAATGGTAAGTGTAGTGTAAAAGATCTTTGAAAAGACAAAATGTTGTTCTTCGCCTGTTATCGACGTATATAAAGCAGATGACAAGATTTGAAGTCGAGGATGATTAATTAAATTTGTAAGCTGAGAATAGCACTAGTGAGCAGACACTGGTGAGAATTTCTTTCCATTGCATATATCACTCGCTTACATTAACACAAAATTCTTATCGCTTCACTTGTCTTCTCCTCAACATATCCATTTCAAATCAGATTCGCATTTGGTGTTTTATTAATTAACTTAACTTTTAGTAAGAGAGTATGTCTGTAGATAACTGAAAATTGACTTAAATTCCATAAACCCCCAAAAGAAAAACAGATAAGTCTTGCATAATTTTTAACAAACTGGCAATAACAGTTCAATAGTTTGGCTATAATATATTAAATTACATCAATTATAGGGTCACTATACTTGTTGTTATAGCGGACTTATTTTTCAAGCGTTTAATTATAATTTTTTAATTTCTGTTCAGTTCATAACACACCTAAAAAATAAAAACGTAAAAAAAGCATCACCTTACTAATTACACAAATACCTGAGTTTTGCAGGCACAAACATAAAAAAAGCAAAATTCAGTCGAATTGATAACCTCCTTCTTTTCTAAATTCGATTGAAAAGAACATATATTTTCTCAGATATAAATGCGTGTGACAACTTTTTGAACTGTTTCGTTACATTTCCAACATATATTTGTGCCTTTTGAATAAAAGTATCAATAGATCAGGAGTAAAACCATTTACTTTAAAAAAATTTTTTGGAGGAATTTCTTCTATTCCCGATTTTTCGATATCTAGTTAAATTAAAAAAAAAAAAAAAAATCTTGTTTTAAATTTTATAGAGCTATCGATCTTAGCAAACCTCCATGGTTTTTGAGATGTGAAAAAATCTTTTGATAATAAAACATTAAAAATTCACAAGTAAACATTCCATACCTAAAATATAAGCAAAGCACTTTTGCTGTTTTGAAAAGCCACAACAACAAATAACACATGCAAATTTAAAACAGGAAAACAATTGGACAAACAAAATACCCAAATGAAAATAATTATTTTATGATAACAGCAAACATCAAAAATTCCTTTCTGAGGTATAATTACTTTTTATAACACCACTTATTGCACACTTTTATTAATTCGTACACGGATTTATTTTTATTTTTCCATGTACTTTTTTCCGTACGCGTACTGAAAGCAGAGTACGCATACACAAACAATAGCTTTAGTCGTACATTCACGTACGTGGAGGCAAATATATATTTAAATAAAAAACATTTGTGGATGTATACGAAAAATTTCAAAATTTAGTAACACACATATGAAAAGAAAAATATGCACAGGTTGGTTTTGAACAGAACACTGTGTGTACAAAGAGTGTACTTTCTGAACTCTGGTTTACATAAATAGAAACTATGTTCTTAGGAAATGTGTTTCCGTTTTTTTTCAATAAAATTAAATAACAATGCAAAAGTCTTTAAAATACTTGATTGATTGAAAAAACTGCAACTTATAGGTATCACTCGAGCATTATTTTTCGTTTTAAAAATTTAGTTGAATATACGAGGGCTGCTCTATATATTTCTGGCCTAATAGTGATAGTACGAATATTTATAATCAAAAATGGTTATATTGTTTTTCAAAGTATTCTCCAGCATGATTTATACACTTTTGCATGCGCTCAAACCAGTTGTCGAAGCACTTTTTCCACTCCGATTGAGACACCTCTAAAACATGGTTTTTGAACACTTCAACAGCTCCTTCTGGCGACGAAAATCGTTTTTTTTTCTTGATGTGCGGAAACAAGAAGAAGTCATTAGGTGCCAAGTCAGGGCTGTACGGCGGATGACCCAGTAATTCGACGTTTTGGCCGGTCAAAAACGCTCTCGTTTAAGCCGTTGTGTGAGAGCTAGCATTGTCAAGGTGAACAATGATTCGTCTTCTCTTGTTGGTTTTTCGAATTTCTCCGATGACTTCAGGCAAACAAATTGTAGTGTACCACTCAGAAGTGACCGTCCTACGTTGCTCAAGCGGAACAGTCGCCACATGACCAGTTTTGCCGAAGAAACAGGCGACCATTTGCTTCGAAGTGCTTCTTCCACGAACAACTTTCGTTGGATTTTTCTCGTCTTTGATCGATTGTTGTTTCGTTTCGGGCTCATACGCACAGATGCATGATTCGTCACCTGTGACGATCTTATAAACGTCTTTTGAAGCACCGCAATTGTATTTTTGCAACATTTTTTTGCACCAATCGACACGAGCCTTTTTTTGAGCGACTTTCAAATCGTGCGGGATCCAACGGGAACAAACCTTTTTTACGGCCAGATGTTCATGCAGTATCGAATGTATGCTGGTGGAAGAAATGTCCAAGGATGTCTCTATCTCTCGGTATGTCGCATGTCGATCTTGTATTATGAGTTCACGCACGGCATCAATGTTCTCTGGCACAACAGCCGTTTTTGGACGACCTTCACGGAATTCGTCTTTGAGCGAGCTTCGGCCACGATTAAATTCATTATACCAATTTTTCACAGTGCTATAGGATGGTGCTTCATCGCCATACAAAGATTTAAGTTCAGCAATGCACTCTTGTCGTGATAATCCACGTCGAAAGTTGTGAAAAATGATGGCACGAAAATGTTCACGAGTTAATTCCATTTTTTTCTATATTAATATTTTCAAGTCACTGTAAACGACACAAATAATGGTCGTACGTCAAAACGTTCTGAGTACTTTCCAATGGAAATGTCAGATTGCACCAGAAACATATATATATTGGAGCCCTCGTACATTTTATAAAATTTGAAAAGAATTTTACATCACTTTGTGGAATATAAGCAAACACTTTCAATTTCTATTATTTTTCTTTAGAAAGATTTGTCTTCGCGGTTGTGTAATCTGTATAACATAACCTTTCAAATAAAGAAAATAATGTTTAAAAGCGGTTCAGAAATGACTTAAGCACTGCGGGCGCAAACATAAAAAAGCAACATTCACAGGAATTGATAGCCTGCTTCTTTTGTTATAGTCGCTTAAAAAACTATTTTAATATACATATTTTCTGTGAACTTTAATGAATGAAATAAAATGAATGAATGAAATTTTTACTGGTTACTGAAAACAAAAACGCAGATCACTAGGTTTTTTCCATTTAATTTTTATTTATTATAGAGTTATATGCAGATGTTGGCAGTAGGTAAAAAAATGTATTGAATGTGTTATTAATTATATTTTTACTACATTCGTAGTTTGTTTTTTTTTCTGCTGATAATTGCAATTAAAACTCCAATAATGTTTACTAATTGTAGATTTTTTTCTCAGTAGTAATCGGTATTTATTTTATTTTTTGTAAAGATTTCTTTTAGTAATTATTAAAAATTAACTGGCAATACTAATTAAATAGCAATTTAAGTAAAAATTTATGTATGATTTAAACCTAAAACAAATAAAGTTTTATTTGATACAAAATAGTCATAAGGAAGAATTCAAAGTAAGTTTTTAAAATTTTAAATTAAAAGAAATTAAATCGTTATGTTTTTTCTACACAAAAAAAAAACCAAAAATAATCCTTTAAATAAAAGTAAAATTGCAAAACAAAGAAGAAAAGAAGAAGAATGAACCAAAATAAATGAATTTAAAGACTAGAAAAAATAACAGAACAAATATCATATTTTATTGCGAAATTTTACTGAAGCAAAAATCAATATAGTGAAAAAATTTTAAACTGTCTATACAAAAACACCCTTGGTAAAAGGATGAATGTAACATTAAGAAAAAGCTCAAGAAAGGAAATAAAACATTATAAATTACGAACATCATAATACGATATAAAAGAAGTAAGCTGAAAGAAGGTATTTGTTTTTGGAAGGTTTAAAAAAAAATACTGACTGAGTTAAATATCTGCTGAAAAGGCAAATAATTGTGTAAACATTTGAAGCAACTCATTAAAAAACAACAACAACAGGAAATATCTTTTCGATTTAAGACTGTCATAGATATTGTCATCGTCTCAGAAAATAAAAACTATCAATTAAATGAGGTTTTAACGTGAAAACTAAAAACATCTCCTTGGGGCCGGAACAAAATCCAGTTACTCCGTCTTAGCAGAAAACGAAAGAAAATAATAATAATAATAAAGCTGCGGTTGATGACAGTAAATAAGCAGATTTTTATTTAGCTGATTAAAACAAAAAAAAAACATTAATAGAGATATCATGTCAACTTGAAACAGGAATTACAGCAATTTGTATTATTGTATGTAACTTCCGTTAATACAAATGAAATATTCAGGGCTGGTGTGTGTGTGTGTGTGTGTGTCTGTTCATTTTTGTGTTTAGCAGTCTGACAAAAATGGCTTCCAAGATATTTTGGTTTATAAATATTATACAGTGAGGGCAAAGAGTTTTTATAAATGAGTATTATTTCTATACCCTTCACCACAGAAAGTGGAAAAATGTAATTTTTACAATATCCATATTCTGACTTCTTATTCGTAGCGAAGTCGATTGAGCAATGCCCGTCTGTCCGCCCGTGTTAGTGTAGAAATCAAGCTTGCCTAGGCACTAAATCAGTCAGAGAAAAAAAAAATAAATGTGTCATTCAATCAGAAATAGTGTCGAATGGGTTGCTGTTGGAAATTAGCATGATCGGTCTATGTCCTTCGAGGCAGCAGACAAAACACCACGCCTACCTTAAATTTTTTCATGTCATTTGAAGTAACTTCAATAAAAAAAAAAAAATAAATACAGGGAGCGTTAGAGAATTAAAAAATAAGAAAAAGTGAAAAAATTATCGCTCGCCCATATATACCGATTTACGGGGCTCTGAAATTTAATTTTTTTTAAATATCGATATGGGTATCATTTAATAGCTTTTGAAGAGCTCTTTAAGGAAATTAAAAAAATTTTATTTTAAACGCTTAACCCATTAAGAGCCGATGGCATTTTTATGAAAAATTATAAATATGCAGTTCCAAACTTTTTTCTAATTTTTAATTCTCAGTCCAATATTTGGTTTTTTTATTGGAGTTACTTCAAAAAACTAGATTTATATGGATGGTGCCTTCACCATTCATATAAGACTCGGCATAGCCGAATATAGTACTTTTACTTGTTCTGTTTTTGTTTTTACACAAACAGTCTTTTCCTTTTTTTTTTATTGCAACTTTCTACTTCTTTTCTTGTTTTTTAAGGTCATTGGTTTGTTTTAGTATTAGTAGTAATTTAAAGCAAAGGTAATTAAAGAGTTAAGTCTTAGCAATAAAAAGCATTAAATTATAAGAAAAAAATTTAAATTTAAATGAAATTAGAACCTCTGTATGCCCAACATAAAAGCCAAAAGCTATTGTCGTTGTGTTTGTTGTTGTTGTTGTTGTTGTTGTCGGTAAAATGTTAGATTATGTTTGCATGGTTTGTATGAACACAATAAAAGAAAAAGCTATCTACCACATGTTGAACAACTGCTGTGTTTTGCTTGCTGATTAAACAAAAAACCAATCGTTCATAAGTTCAAATCCCAACAGAGCTTTTGTAACAAAGAAAAATGAAATGCTTTAAACGAAAAAAAAACAAAAACAAGTATTATGCCACAATTGGAAAGGAGTTGGTAATGGGGCTAGTATATTAAAACCATAAATGAGACAATTTAGGTGCCTGAAAACGTACTCCAAATCTTAAAAGAGTCTTTATATAGGCCGGAGATTATAGAATCTGCCATACCTTAAACTTTGTCTTTTTCAAGTGACAAGTAAGTTAAAATATATGTTTTCTTAAGAGTGTTGCCACAATTAGTATGTCTCCGTTAACGTAAAGAACGAAAATTGGGAAACTTTTAACTTTTGACGTACGTTTCACACTTCGATAGATATCATTTACTGCTTCTTCTTGTTTTATTTTCGCTCTTGCTATGTTTAAATGATTTAGTGTCTGTTAACAAAGTACTTATTATGTCAACCTCACTGCCATTCCTAAATTAGCGCGTACGACGCAAACCAATGTAATTCATAGCTTTTGCGGTGGAATGTCATCCCTAAATAACAGCGTCAACTTTGTGTCTTTAACAGTAATGTTAACTCATTTTATTTTATAAAACCCGCTGTATAAGAATAAAGAAGAGATAAAACCTCTAGATTGACTTGAAAATAACTAAATTATCATTACTTTTCAACCATAACAAAACAAAACAAACCAACAAGCAGCCTACTTCACTTCTTAACGCACTGTCAAAGTGTTGACGGCGTGCTTTTTAGGGATGCTTCATACATTTTGTATGTAAATGAGAAAATTTTACAGATATCTTGCACTTTACGGGCTAATTTAGGAATTTTATTCATCTGTTGTTACTTTGTTTTCAATTGAATACGTTAAAGTAAAACGTATGAAGGTATGCTAGGTATTCCGCGTCTTAACAGAGATTGATAGTCGTACGGGATAAAATACTAAGTTAAGATATGAGTAAAAACATTTTTAAGAATTAAACAGACAGCTTCGCTTTTAGTATACAAAGAAGTAATTTTTGATTTTTAATTTAATTTAATGATAATGATAATTTGATTTCTAATTTAATTTAATTTTAATTATTATTAATTATTTTTTAATTGAATGAATAAAACTAAAAAAAAAAAAAAAATTTTTTTCTTCTAAACACTGGCATACTTTTGACCCATACTGTACAAACGAATATGTTTGTATGTTTATAATCAAAGAATTCATGACAGTTTTTTCAAAACCTTTCAGGATTAAATTTGACAGAGACATACATGATGCCAGCAAACTACATTTGTATTAAGAAATGTTAAGCTGACAAATTCATTTGGCTGCGCTAGCAAAAACAAAAAGAAATTCTTAAAAAAAGTATTTCCAAACAAACATTAGAAAAGCTTAAGAGGTAGTGAAATTAATGTAAGGTTGTTAACTAAAATGCAAAAAATGTGTTTTGATTGTAAGAAATTCATTATTTTTGATGACATATTTCAAGAGAACTTACTTATGACTCAATTTATTTGCATTTTGGTAGGTTGATTAAATAAAGCAAAGTGAATGTTAAATGCTAACATTTTTACTTATTTACTTTTATTCTCCTTAAATTATGTTTTTAAATGAGTGCTAGTTATTAGGGGCTTTCGAAAAAAGCTGTCACCAAATGTCAATTTTAGAACACGAATCGTAACATTCTAGAAATGTCAGCAATAACTATATAACAAGCACAAGATTGATCAAGTATAGCTCAGATTTGAATTGGCTGGAATAGCTAAAAAAAAAATTTCTCCTCTTTAAGTATAAGCCATGTCATAGTGTCCAAGGACATAATGTCCATAGGCTTTACGTCACAATTAAAAGTGACATAATGTTTATGGATAGTAGCAGATAAGATAGCATGTCATAACGTCCATGGAAATAATGTCCTTGGACTGTATTTCAAACCAGAAAGTAACATAATCTTTATCTACATTATGTCCCACAACGATAAGATATAATGTCTATCAACGTATTATATTATAAGTACTTTTTAATGGTATTGTATGTAACGATCAAACGTTTAATAAACTGACTTGCAAAATAAGCGAAACTGGTATTGGTTTTACCATAGAGTAGAAAATTCTTATGCCCGGCTGAAGGCCAGCTGTACAGAAAAACTTTCTAAGTGAAACCGGTGTTAACTATACCATAAATAAAAACATTTTTACTTCTTTGGTAAGTGAAGCCGTTGTTGTATGTCCATACTAAAGTCGACACTGTGTTCATGAACATTATGACTTTTTCAAAGTGACATAATGTATGCTATTAAGTGTAAAATAAAATCAATAGGTATTATGTCCTTGGACATTATTACATGCCACACAATCACTACATTAAACAATATCACACGAAACATTTGCTTATGAAGACAGATGGTCGTCTCCTGTTTGCTCTCCCAACCAAATCATGTTAGTATCTACAAAAAATATCATCTCATGACCTCAAAACCCACTTGACTCTTTTGAAATAAAGAACTTTATTATTCCTGTTAATTAGAAGAACGGATTACGTGATACAGAATAACGTCAATACCTGACCGTGTGACCTTACCGCTGAGGGAAATACATTGCGTCTACTAGCGCCATCCACTGGTGTAGCCAACAAAGTTGCAAATATATGAGCACGGCTGTCAGAAAAATTACCTATCCCTTGGTTGAGGGTTGGAGACTATCCAATCTCGTTCGGTTTTTGCTCACCATTCCTGTGGAAATAGACCTTAAGTACACCAACACATATGCACCAAAGAGACCTCATCAATAACTGGCTATAGAGATGGGCGGATCTCTGTATGGGCTACCGGTTCCCGTGTGCCAGTTTAATTAAAGATACTAGTCGGTTCTTCGACAAGCGCCCAGCTTGCCTATCCAGATTTGGTGCCTGCAAACCGGGGGACTGGTTCCCACTATACCCCGAAAGCACTTCGTCTAAACCTAGATAAGCTCAGCCAAACCCTAAGTGCCCCCGGGGAAAGAAGAAGGAGGTTATGAGTTATATCTCTGCCGCGACGACAGCGGTATTGATCTGAATAGCTTAGATTAGTAAAAGAAAGCAACGAGTAGTTCGTATCTCGCCCGAGTAACATGGAAGTGTAGTCTGGATGGCTGCGTTTAAAATAGCGCATAGTTAGTAAGAAAAACACCAGACTGTAGGTTAAAGTATAATGAAAGCCACAGAGTAAGAAATAGAGAATTGAAAATGAGCCACTGTAGAGCGAAAATACCATTCCTGGTATATGAAATTAAAAAAAAACCCTTACGTTTGTCCAAAGGGAAGAACGTAACAATATTATCAAAAGTATTGTGGCAATCATTTATTGTCCGAAAAAGCTGGTTTCTGTACGTATTTTATTGGTCGCTAAAGGTAGATCATAAGGAATTTTGTATCCAAAGTTTTAGAAAAGTATTTTTTATTTATAATAGGGATTATATAACTAAAGTCAGCCGTATACAGTGAAAAAAGAAAAATAGAATTATTGTTGGATATTGTTGTATTTGCTTAAACTTTGATTTTTGTCTTTACTTTATTTTTTGGACAAAAATCTTTTAAATGTTTTTGAGATGTTTCCTAAAGAACTAAGTAAGCGGTAGCGAAATGGCCATCGAGACGTGCTTTTACCCTCAATAATCAATCACCGAGATGTCATTATTTAATAAGGATAATAAATAAAAAATAGCAGAAAAAAAAATTGTTTAAAAATTAAATCATTTAATTTAAAATTCCCGTTGTTTAATTTAATTTAACATTTTTGTTTAAAGCTTCAAAAACAATTCTCATATTGTTGATGAAATTTCTGAGCTTTTAGAAAAATATTTTTATGTTTGTTATTATCCAGATAAAATTTTTAAATCCACTGATATTAACTGTTATAGATGAAGGCACGTCTCGTCATTTCGTTATCGACAATTTAGCTCTTCTGTAAACTTCTTACAGATTTTTTAAAGTCAAAAGCAAACAGAACGAGACCAAGCCATTTCACCAGTGCTAAAGCAAATCTCAAGCTATGCAAGTTATACCGTATAATAGTATTTAAACGTGTGTCTGTAAAGCGGTGTTTAATTTTTTTTTCAGTAAAACTAATCATCTCTTAAGCAAACTAAAATGGTTGAGCAATTTTACCTAAATTTCAACTAAATATTTATTTTTAGTTAAACGAGGTTTGTTCATTAGAACTCAACTATATGTACAAATACTTATAAAAATGGATAGAAATAATAAAGCATGTAAACGAGATAATTTTTACAGGCTAAATTATAGACATTGTGTGCAATTGAAGCAACACAATAGAAGTTATTGTAAGTTTTTGACTTATTTTTGCTTAAAATAAACAGCATGTTATGTTTTTTCGAAAAAACAAAGAAAAAATCTATTTAACTTTTTAAGGCTGTATTTTTGTGGATGACTTAAATTACAAAAAAAAAAAAAAAAATATTTCAGGTACCAATTTTATCAAGGGGATGTGCTAAAAAATATGGGCGAAAAATAAGATAAGCCGACGTGCTAAGGGGTTCATTTGAGGAAAACTGGTTCAAAACCCAAAATTTTCACGCGATAACTAGTGACAGGGCTGTAGGAAGAGCTTGGTGTTATTGTTTACCACTAGACAGTGCGTCAGACCACAATAAAAAAAATTAAATACTCGTCAACAGCAGCAAGAAAAAAACCCTGCTGCCAGAAGCAAATATTGATAAGCGATTTTCCTTCACTATTCGGAACGTTTCGCACCCGAATTTATATTGAGACGGCGTGATATTTTGTGATGAAACGAAGATGATGTTATACTATAACGATGGACGTCAAGGGTGTATCGTAATCCTTTAACATCTCTGAAGCAGAAAATAATATTCTAACAGTTAAATTTGGAAAAATGTCTATAATGATTTGGGGCTTCTCCTCAAGTCAATTAGTTAGTGACATTGCTTTTTTAGACGCAACGATGGACCAGCGTCAATATTTGGACATTCCATTTAATTATTAGTTCGCAGAAATTTGGTTTCATAAGGGAAAACAAACCAAGTTTTAAATTTTATCAAGACAATGACCGCAAGCATAAGTCGCACATGGTAAAAAAGTGACTGCTAAATAACTGCGGTCACGTCATCGATACACCCGCCCAAAGCCCCGATCTTAATCCTTAATCCAATATTGACAGACTGTATATTTTTTTGTAGAATATGGCCCCTACTCATGCATCGCATTGAGTCAGAACTAGGTCTGATCTCAAATTCATTTAGTATGCCTGCAAAACATTCAAATGATTCAGAAATAATAATATACGAATTGTCAGAAGGGTTGCAATAGAATAAATTGCTCTGAATCTTGTCCAGTGAAAAGATTTTTCGTTGAAATTACATCAATAAATCGAAAAACATCTAAAACTGGGAAATATTTAAACTTAGAAGAGGGTATTAAAAAAATTAGCACAAATGGTGTTTAAAAAGGGAGCGTATTCTGGGACTAAAAAAGTCACCCTTGCGCTACCACTTCAAGAACTCTAAATTTAAATTTACTGATTTTTAAACCTTGTTACTTTTGCATTTAATCGCTAAATAATAATGAAGTTAATAAATATGTAAAAAGTTTTTCGTTTACATGCTTTATTACTGTTTTAGCTGCTGCTTTAAATTAAGCAAAAAAATTATATTTTCCTGTGTATATAATTTCATTAAATACCTGAAAGACTTTTATACAAATAAAGTAGAAACAAAAATTTATTGTATTTTTATTATATAATAAAGCAAAAATAAGAATTAATAAAAAGAAAACCTATAAATTATTTGTTGTTGTCATTAAGGAAAAATCTTTTGATTACATTTGTGGGCAGATTTATGCGTTACAATTGAGCGAAATAAATACAATGCTTATGTTCTCAGTAGGTTGTGGTGTTATTTCGATTTGTGCCAATATTTTTTACTTTTAATTAAACAATAAAAAGAAAATTTAATCTTTTGATGGTTCGAAAATACCAAAAATAGATAATTTGAAATAATAAATGTTCATGATCATGAAAATAATTTGATTCTAAGAACAATAAAAATAAGCTTCAATTATCTAAATGTCTAAACGTGAAACCACAAATTTGCCATTCCATTTTGTCCTATAATAAAATTAGCTTTTTTAATTCTCAATGATTTATTATAATGTAAGTTAAATGAATTGAATACATTAGCCACTGCAGCCTACACGAATGCACGACGGCTACATAAATAAATGACGGCAGCGATAATACTGTGATAATAATAATATGATCTTGTTGTATTTCAGTGGTGTCACTTTAGCGTGACAAATTTAAATTATAGTGTAGAGGGCTATTAGAGGAGTAAAACAATAGCTTTAAGCCAACCAAATTTTTCGTTGTTTTAGTTTGTTTTTAAAATAGAAAACTTGTTGAAGTATTTTTTAGAAGCAATAATTAGTGCAGTAATCCGTGTCACACCAAATAAAATGTAGCTGCTTGGCCAATACAATAATTAATACTTAACACAAGTAAGCTTGCCACCCTTCACCAAATATGTAAATCTAGTCTAGTAAAGTAAATCCAATCAAAAAACCAAATATTGGGGTGTTAGAGAATTAAAAAAAATGAGAAAAAAAATTAGTACTGCATATGATTTTACATATAAATTACATCGGCTCTTAATGGGTTAAGCGTTTTTAAAAAATTTTGTTATATCCTTAACGATCTCTTCAAAAGCTTTTAAATGATATTCATATTGATATTGTTACGAAAATAAAATCTGGTAACCGTTGTTGTTGTTTACGTATGAGCGTGGTGAATAAGTTACTTCCACTAATGATGTGTGTATAAAATAATACCAGAATTAAGTAACAAAAGCGGAGCAACCTCAATGGCTGCGTTGGATGTTGTTGTTGTTGTAACAGCTCTGCTACTTTCGAGAGTTTTTCGCTAAAAAGATATAAAACAAAAAAGCAAAATACTCAATTATGTGTATGTGTGTCATCAGGTGATATTGGGAGGTGGAGAAATTGCGCAACCTCAATCGGTCGTATCCATAGGTTTCTAGGGTGTTAATTCGTGGGGCTATTGGGACAATTAAACAAGTGCGTTGTGTCGTGCGTTGGTAGAGGTGCTTGCTGTAAAACAGGGATCGTGAGTTCAAGCCGACCTTCGGACATGCGTACAAGGAAAAATAGTTATTGGTTTAATGCAATTAAAAATTAAGAAGCAGCAGTACAAACCTCCTGGAAAGGAAAGGAAAGACAATTATTGTGTGTGAAGCCATGATAGATAGATAGAGTAACAGATCATTGTCAAGACTTCCTTTAAAATAAAAAGTAAAACGGTTGGCGGTTAGCGCAGGGAAGTGTAACGGCATATCAACAGTGTATAGCAGACGTGTATTGTGGCTATTGGATTAAAGGGTATGATTTGCTTGGATAAAAGGCGTAGTGGAGCTGTCTGTGGATGGTTGGGGTTACTAAACAAGGCATTGAGTAGTTAATGTCTCGCCGGAGTAACACAGTAGTGTAGCGTAGATGGCTGCGTTTAAAATAATAACGAGGCCACAGGATTCACAAGACCGTAGGATCAAGAAGTATACCCACATAAAGCGACAAAGTAAGAATAAAGGGGGCTTATTCTGAATTGCGATGCGAAAATGAAATGGGATGGCATTCTGTTAGATTTTCGCAATAGCATTCGCAATAGCATTCGCAATTTATTTCAAATCGTGGCAACGCTGCTAAAATAAACATCAGTATCAACAAACGTCAAATTAAAAATAAATAAATTTTTTGTGTTTGGCTGTGAAAATTGTTTATAAAATTTATTTCATAGGCCCAAACCTATTAAAATTTAAGTCAAATATTTTTGAACTGGTTTATATGTTTCATACTTTTTTTTATCCTGCAGCTTCTCTAATAGACTACCATTAAATTTTAGTTCTTCATTTAACGGTTGCCACAAAGAATTTGCAGACTGACGTGCATTTAGTGTTTTCAAAAGGCCTCTTGCCAAATGGCAGTGGTTATTCATAAATTCTATCTTTTTTTAAAATTGACGCGGTTTGTTGGTCTTTTTGCTTGCTTCCCTGAATTAAATAATAAATATGTGATGAATACGTAAACAAAATATTGTTTTTCACTTAAATGTTTGTACTTTGCAAATGCTATTTTGTTGTCGAATAAATTTTGCGAATTTGACATTTGTTTTCGCAATTTAGAATACCAACTTATCACCTTTTCGCATTTGAAATGCGATTAAAAGAGAACTTTGCGAATGTCGCAATACAGAATAGCAATTGTTTGCATTTATGTATTTTCGCATCGCATTGAATTTCGCATCGCTATTCAGAAAAAGCCTTCAGAATTTATAATGAGCCACAGTGGTATTTGCAATCAAAAGAATCCGTACGTTTGTTCTAAAAGGAAAAACGTAACAATATTTTATAAAATTTGAAAATTTCAGAGACCAATAACTCGAAAAATATATGCTAGCGACAATTTTTTCACTTGGTGTTTTTGTCTTAATTTTTAATACTCTATCGCCCTAAATATTTATTATATTTGGTTCAAGTTACTTCATTGTTCTAAATGATATGGAAAGATTAGAGGCAGGCGTGGTGTTCTGCCCGCTGCCCCGAAGGACATGGACCGATCTTGCTGATGTGCAATAGCAAAATTTTCAAAACTATATCTGATGGACGGGCGTATTTAAATTTTCTCTAGCTCATGTAGTGCCTTCACAAAGCTGATATCAATCCGGACACGGACTAAGAAACGGACGGAAATCAGAATACATATGGTTTGGTTTATGGGGTCGGATATGGATATTGTGGAAATGGATATTGAAGAAAAAACACGCAATGACCAACTTAAATATATGCTGTTCCACCTGAAGTGAAGAGTATAATAAAAATTTAGTTAAAGCAAGATTTTTTTTGTACAATAATTAAAACTCACTGCTATCCCTAAATTAGCGCGTAAAGCGCAAGATAACTGTCAAAATTTCCAATGTACATACAAATGTATGTCAACGCTTAGCAGTTGGAAAATCCAATTTCGACAGTGCGTTAGGAAGTGAAGTTGGCTGCTTGTTGGTTTGTTTTGTTTTCTTATGGTTGAAGAGTAATGACAATATAGTTGTTTTTAAGGCAATCTAGCGGTTTTATCTCTTTTTTTATTTTTTTACAGCGGGTTTTATAAAATAAAATGAGTTAACATTACTGTTAAAGATACAAAGTTGACGCTGTTATTTAGGGATGACATTCCAGCGCAAAAGCTATGAATTACATTGCTTTGAGTCTTACGCGCTAATTTAGGGATGGCAGTCATTCTATAACCATGGCCTGGTTTGAAAATTGGCTTGCAAGTATCTTAAGATTGCTAGATATTTGCTCAGGATAAAAACTAAAGAAAGCCCATATTTAAGCAACATAATTAGTTTAAGTTAATGTTAAAAGAAAACAGTCGTAATTTTAAGCTTTACTTAAGCTATTAAGTAGCACATGGATTCGTTTAAAATGAGAATGTTATGTGAAAATATTTTTTAAACCTAAAAATGTGTTTTTCTATGGAAAAGTCTTAAAACTAAGTTCCTTAAGCATTCAGCTTTTATCGAAAAGAATTTTACGTTTTTCTTTTTCCATTTTGTTCATTTGTAGAGAATAAATGAGCTTAAAAGGAATTTTTGCAATATATTTGATACACAATTTTATAGTTTACAACTCCAGTTTGAAATAAATTTGCCATTTATTGGTGTGAATCTTAAACTACCTTTATTCAAGGTGACATACAACGATAATAATTTCAGTTTTCAGTTTTCCCCATTGTACCTAAGTCTTGAAAAATATTTTTTTTTATTGGCAAATGAATAATAGCTGATTGACTTGACTGTATGGATGAATGGTTGTTTTATCACGTTTGCCATTGTGTGAACTCTTCGACAGTATTTGGTGTCACCAGCCACATTGGTTTTAATCTTACGGATACATACACATGTACGCACGTAAGTAATACGAGGGCTGCTATATATATTTCTGGCCTGGCAAAACTGAGTGCTGCCAAGTGCAATCTGACATTTCCATTGGAAAGTTTGTCATTTTTAAGCATAATCGTACTCAAAACGTTTTGACGTACGACCATTATTTGTATTGTTAACAGTGACTTGAAAAAATTAATACAGAAATAAATTGAATTAACTCGTGAACATTTTCGTGCCATCATTTTGCACAACTTTCGACGTGGATTATCACGACAAGAGTGCATTGATGAACTTAAATCTTTGTATGGCGATGAAGCACCATCCTATAGCACTGTTAAAAATTGGTATAATGAATTTAATCGTGGCCGAAGCTCGCTCAAAGACGAATTCCGTGAAGGTCGTCCAAAAACGGCTGTTGTGCCAGAGAACATTGATGCCGTGCGAGAACTCATAATGCAAGATCGACATGCGACATACCGAGAGATAGACACATCCTTGGACATTTCTTCCACCAGCATACATTCGATACTGCATGAACACCTGGCCGTAAAAAAGGTTTGTTCTCGTTGGATCCCGCACAATTTGAAAGTCGCTCAAAAAAGGTGCAAAGAAATGTTGCAAAAATACGATTGTGGTGCTTCAAAAGACGTTTATAAGATCGTCACAGGTGACGAATCATGGATCTATGCGTATGAGCCCGAAACGAAACAACAATCGACCGTGTGGGTCTTTAAAGACGAGCAAAATCCATCGAAAGTTGTTCGTGGAAGAAGCACTTCGAAGCAAATGGTCGCCTGTTTCTTCGGCAAAACTGGTCAAGTGGCGACTGTTCCGCTTGAGCAACGTAGGACGGTCACTATTCTGAGTGGTACACTACAATTTTTTTGCCTGAAGTCATCGGAGAAATTCGAAAAACCAACAAGAGAAGACGAATCAATGTTCACCATGACAATGCGAGCTCTCACACATCGGCTCAAACCAGAGCGTTTTTGACCGGCCAAAACGTCGAATTAATGGGCCATCCGCCGTACAGCTCTGACTTGGCACCTAATGACTTCTTCTTGTTTCCGCACATCAAAAAAAAAAAAAAAAAAATGCGTGGTCAACGATTTTCGTCGCCAGAAGAAGCTGTTGAAGTGTTCAAAAATCATGTTTTAGAGGTGTCTCAATCGGAGTGGAAAAAGTGCTTCGACAACTGGTTTGACCGCATGCAAAAGTATATAAATCATGCTAGAGAATACTTTGAAAAACAATAAAACCATTTTTGATTATAAATATTCGCATTTTCACTACTATGCCAGAAATATATAGAGCAGCCCTCGTATATGTATTAAAATGTATATTATATATCAGCTCACTCACATATAGAGCAATGTAGGGAAAAATACACACAGTCATTTAAGCATATATTTGCTAGAATTTCGCATCTCCTTTAATTTTTGCAAAATAGAAGGGAACTAAATAAAATATCAACACACAGATAAAATATTTTATGATAAAAAATATATACACCATTTTGGAATTAATGCGTAAATTCATATTATAGTTACTAGTATTACTTAATGCTGCCGTAATAAAGATTTAATTTGCAATATGAAGTTTGATCATTTTTTTGAGATTTAAATAAAGTTAATCAAAAGCACAAACATTTTAGATGTTTAATAACCTCTGATACAGATACAACTAAAAAGTATAAACGTGCAGCTACCCGCCACACAGAAGGGTATTTTGCCAATCTAGCCGTACACTAGGCCAAAAATTTATTTTGTGAAATGTAAAATTTAAAGTACGCAGCTGGATAGATAAAAAAAATTCTGTATCGTCTAGTGAATCTTCAAGTGTTTTGCTTGAGATTTGTCGTTTTGGGACACTGTTAAATTCAGGAAATTTAGATAAATGTCATACGTTTTTATTGACTTTATACGATTTTAAGAGGTTTCTAATATATATTTTTTTTTTTGGCTAAACAAATAAGGATTATGTTTTGATTTTTTTTCCTGTGAAAGGCAGCTGCTTATATTAATTTTTTTTAAAAATTTGGTTTTAAATTTTTATGATAAAAATTTTTGTTCGAAATCAAAAAAAAAAAAATATATATTTTTTTGTTAAATCTTTTTTTATCAAAAAAAGCGAAAAAGTTTTTAAGTGAGATCTCCATCGCGCTCCTAAAGATGTTATATATCATTGAAAAATTTACGATCTCTACTTTTATACTGTAAAAAAATGTTGCGCGTTTTTGCGCAACGTTTTGCTAGAACGTTTTCAAGGATTAAGTGTAACATAGATATTATTAATAGGCTTTTGCTAAGTTCTGATCTACTTGTTACTAGTATAAGACCCACTCCAAAAAAAGGTCAATAAATTTTACGAAAGGAGAAATTTCTTCCACCTGTACTGAAGAGGATACAGATTCGGAAAGAAAATTATTAAATTTTAATTTATTTTTAACATCTACAGTTCGAATCCTTATTGAGATAAAAATTAAAAAGTAATCAAATTAGTGAATATTCTGTCTAATTTTGAAGTGTTTGTATAAAAAGATTCAAAAGAGAGAGAGAGCCATATACGTCAAATTATATCAATTATGAAAACACCCTTTAATTTCTAAATTAAAATTGTTACCTGTTGTTTTAGCGGCATTAGCAGTACAGGTTTATAGTAAGTTTTAGCTGTCTGTCAATTATTCGGACACCCTTCAATTTAAAATCCAAATTTTATACATTTTATTATAGCAATAATTTTTTTTTTTGCAAAATTAAACCGTTTGTCTACAACTCTACAAAAGTATGGCAATATACATCGAATTAAATAGATTATTGGGACACCCTTTAATTTTTAATATTATTTATTATACTTTTTATTAAATTGATTATAGAAGTCAATATTATGTCAAAATTTCAAGCGTTTATCTATAACGGTTCAAAAGATAAAGCCATACGAGGGCTGCTCTATATATTTCTGGCCTAATAGTAAAAATGCGAATATTTATAATCAAAAATGGTTTTATTGTTTTTCAAAGTATTTTCCAGCATGATTTATACACTTTTGCATGCGCTCAAACCAGTTGTCAAAGCACTTTTTCCACTCCGATTGAGACACCTCTAAAACATGGTTTTTGAACATTTCAACAGCTTCTTCTGGCGACGAAAATCGTTGACCACGCCTTTTTTTCTCGATGTGCGGAAACAAGAAAAAGTCATTAGGTGCCAAGTCAGAGCTGTACGGCGGATGACCCATTAATTCGACGTTTTGGCCGCTCAAAAACGCTCTGGTTTGAGCCGATGTGTAAGAGCTCGCATTGTCATGGTGAACAATGATTCGTCTTCTCTTGTTGGTTTTTCGAATTTCTCCGATGACTTCAGGCAAAAAAATTGTAGTGTACCACTCAGAAGTGACCGTCCTACGTTGCTCAAGCGGAACAGCCGCCAGTTGACCAGTTTTGCCGAAGAAACAGGCGACCATTTGCTTCGAAGTGCTTCTTCCACGAACAACTTTCGATGGATTTTGCTCGTCTTTAAAGACCCACACGGTCGATTGTTGTTTCGTTTCGGGCTCATACGCATAGATTCATGATTCGTCACCTGTGACGATCTTATAAACGTCTTTTGAAGCACCACAATCGTATTTTTGCAACATTTCTTTGCACCTTTTTTGAGCGACTTTCAAATTGTGCGGAATCCAACGAGAACAAACCTTTTTTACGGCCAGGTGTTCATGCAGTATCGAATGTATGCTGGTGGAAGAAATTTCCAAGGATGTCTCTATCTCTCGGTATGTCGCATGTCGATCTTGCATTATGAGTTCACACACGGCATCAATGTTCTCTGGCACAACAGCCGTTTTTGGACGACCTTCACGGAATTCGTCTTTGAGCAAGCTTCGGCCACGATTAAATTCATTATACCAATTTTTCACAGTGCTATAGGATGGTGCTTCATCGCCATACATAGATTTAAGTTCATCAATGCACTCTCGTGATAATCCACGTCGAAAGTTGTGAAAAATGATGGCACGAAAATGTTCACAGGTTAATTCCATTTTTTTCTGTATTAATTTTTTCAAGTCACTGTAAACAACACAAATAATGGTCGTACGTCAAAACGTTTTGAGTACGATTATGCTTAAAAATTACAAACTTTCCAATGGAAATGTCAGATGGCACTTGGCAGCACTCAGTGTTGCCAGGCCAGAAATATATATAGCAGCCCTCGTATAGGTGAAATTACATTAATTATGAAAACACCCTTTAATTTCTACATTCAAGTTAAATATTTGTAAACAAGTTTCTTTTAAATTTTAATTGTATGTTTATAATAGTTTAAAACTTTAGCCACATACATCAGACTATGTGAACTTTGGGACACCCTTTAATCCAAATCCAAATTTTATACATTTTGTTATAGCGGATTAAGTAATGCAAGTTCCTTGTACATTTAAGCCGGCTGATTACAACTGTTCAAAAGTGTGGCCATATCTACCAAATTAAATTACCTATTGGGGCACCCTTTTATTTTGAATATTAAAATTGTTATTAAAACGATCACAGAATCGACAAGGGTTTCTCTACAGCGGTTCTAAAGATAGGCCCATATAGGACAATTTACATTCGCTATTGGGAGACCCTTTTTTTATTTATTTTCGAATTAGTTTTTGATATTGTGGTCTATAGTTACATGCAGTTTTCTTTATATACAGTTTATAACAACTGCAAAAAACATATATGTTGTATAGGGATACCACTTAGTTTTTAAGGTTGTGAACTGTTTTTAAAACGGGACCAATCTGTATAAGATGTCATTTTAAATAAAGAAAAAAATGTTCAAAATCGGTTCAGAAATGACTTAGTTCTGTGGGCACGAACATAATAAAAGCAACATTTAGAAGAATCGATAACCTCCTTCTTTTTTTAAAGTCGATTAAAATTAAGAATAATTTAGAAATTCAATGGCCCTAAATATACGTATAACTTCGCTTTCCAGCAATTTCGCTATTTCAAGTAAAATTGATGGTTTGCAAAAAAGTAAAACAATTTGTTTGTTGCCTTAATTTTTTATGTTAAAAATTAAAATAATTATAGATCGCAAATATTTCACCTATTTTAATAAAATATACACTGTGCCTTTTGGCAAATCAATACCTTTTAAGTAAAAAACAAAAAATATATATTTAACAAAAGATAACAAAAACTCATCTTGCCAATTTACTTTAAAAACTTAACGTAAAAAACACACATTTAAGTGATGTTGCTTTTTTATTGCCCCACGAAACGATGTTCATTTCCCTTACGTTTTACTAAAAATTATCAACAACAACAACAAAAATTTTCAAGGTCGTTAACAATTTATAAGAGCAAGAATAGTGTTTAAGCTTTTAAGGACGAAAATGATTAGACCTTTAATTTTATTTTTTTTTCAAATGACGCAAGGAACATGAGGATTTGTGAAAACGGTATGATGTAACAATTAATTTTAAGATATACAGAGACCAAAAAAAAAAAAAAATAATAAAATAAAATTTAAATAAATAAATAAATATAATAAAACTAGAATTAAGAATGATATCTCAATGTAGTTTTTATGTGTTTAGGATATTTCGAAAGTGAAGTGATATAAAAATATTGCTGGTTTTTAAACTGCGATAGGCAGACACACTCCAAAAAGTACAAAAAATAAAACTTTAATTTAAAGGGGGTCCCAATATTTACTTGATTTTGAGCTGCATTAGGCAAAACACTTTCAGTTTAAATATTTTTATATCCGCTATAAGAACAGATACAAAAATAATTCAAATATTAAACTTAAATATAAAGGGTATTCCTATAGTGGTATGATTTTAATGTATACGGTCTTAGTTTGTTAAATGTAATGGACAGAAATGAGGAATTTTCACAGATCATGTAAAAATAAGTCTGCTCTAAAAATAAGTGTGAACAATAAATTTAAAATTGATGCTGTGATTTTGACACACATGGTTAAATTTTTAAGGACATTATAGGCAGACACCTTTAATAGTCTATTGCAAATATCAATGTAGTCAAAGATTTAAAAGTGGCCGATCCATATTGTGTGTAAGTGAAACTAGTAATAGGTAATGACTCATGGGATTTTGTATCTGAGGAACAACGAAACTAATTATTAATGGTATATCTAAGGTTATTACGTGATACAGATTAACGCCGTGTGGGCTCCAACCTGACGGTGGTCTTAGCACAGTGAAATACAAAGCGTTTGTCATTTTGTTTGTAATTTCTACAATGTATATTTTCGACCCCATGAGGTATATATATTATGAGTTCTAACGCATAGCAAAGTCGATTGAGCAATTTCCGTCTGTCCGTCCGTGTTCGGGTTGAAATCAACTTTGCTGAGGCACTACATGAGCTAGAGATAATTTAAACACGTCAATCGGTCAGACATAGTTTTGGAAATTTTGCTGTTAAAAATCAGTAAATTCGGTCCAAGTTCTTCGAAACAGCAGGCAAAACACCGCGCCTGCCTCTAATTTTTCCATATCATTAGGAACAAAGCTTGTTTAGTGAAGCAACTGCAATTAAAAAAAGCAAACATAGATAGAGAATTACAAAATAAGAAAATAATATCAAGAGAAATAATTGGTCGCTCGCCCATATTTTCCGAGTTATGGACCTCTGAACTTTTCATAAAAATGTACGATTGTGCACATTATTTTTAAGATGTCAATGTGGGTATCAATTTAAACTTTTGAAGAATCTTTAAGAAAATACTAAAATTAAAAAAAAAAAAAATGATTAACCCGTTAAGAGCTGTTTTCATGTAAAATTTTATGTAGTACTAAACTTTTTTTTCTTATTTTTTTAAACTCTGTCACTCCAATATTTGTTTTTGATAATTTAATTTTCACTAAGCTAGATTTACTGATATGGTGTATTCGGGGGAAAAAATTAATCGGATTATCGTGCATACGAAAAACTATCATATGACAATGGGAGTAGGGTAGCACATCGTGTGTTATCAGCATATTATATTTGACGAAAATAATGAGGAATGGCACAACCAATTTATCATACCACTATATGTTGCACAGTTAGTGAATATTGGTTTTTTAGATGTTTAAGTTTGAGAAACTTTTCGCACCAAACGCAGTTAAAAAAATCAGATTTCTCTTTTTTAATTGCATATACTAAAGTAGCTATTTGTAAAGGAATTTTGTATTTTTATTGCATAAGCTTGATATACTTTGCGGATTTAAAACTGTTGTATGCTATTTTAGATTACGATACGCCATCTCTTCTTTTGTTTAGAAGGAGAATGACCGCCAAAAAAATATATTTATTTCATTTTGTTTTCCAGTGTTAAATTAGGTTACGATAGTCGGCACATTCGATAGTTTGCTTAAAAACTATCGATACTATAGTTTCGACGGTTTGCATGTAAACTATCGATACTTTCAAAATTTTTTAAGAGTATCAGTTAGCAATAATTTCCAACAACTATCGCTATCCGATACTACCACTATCGGAAAAAACTTTTCGATAGTCAGCTAAAAATAAAACTATCGATATTATCGATAGTACCATCGATTTTATTGCAGCTCTAGTCATAGGTAGAAATAATTAAGTAACAACACGCAAAGAAATAATATGGTTGAGGTAACCATAATCTAAGAGCAACATATTATGGTTGCATTATATGGTTGCAAACAAAACATAGTATTGTTACGTTTGCAACCATATTGTTGTCTAGCAAAATAATAACATTGTAAAGTATAAACATAATTATGATCAAATATAAACATTAAATGGTTAAAATTTTTCATTCATTCATTTACGATTTGTCATAAAAATTATTTAGAAACATAAATTCACAATAAAACAATTATTTGCTTATAAACGCTTAGATCATAAGCTACAAGAAACAGTTATATAAAAATATATTTTATAAGTCCAAATAAATGATTTCACAATTGTGCTTCAAACACAAAAATAAAAATGTATATGCTTACAATACCTACATACAAATATATTTATGTCAACTTTTTTTTAATGTTTTGGTTCCCTTTTTATTTCTTTTCATATTTTACTTTTTTTTAATTATTTATTTTGTACATAAATTTTTATTTTGTTTTTCACTTTCTCTATCAATAAAAAAATTTCAAATTTTAGCTACCAGAAAAATTACTGAACTGTCAAGAACTTGAACAAAATATTTTCTAGCGCAAACATTATTTTGTTGCTTTAAACCATACTTTGATTAATAATAATATATTATCGTTAAATATTTTGTAATATTTTTAAAAAGTTATAAAACTTTGGTTGTGGTTGAAATTTTTTTAAGTTAAAACCAACCATGTTGCATTTTTTGTGCACAGCAACCATATTATCGTTGAAATGTAACAAACAATGTCTATCGTGACTAAACTTTTGGTGAAAATAACTATAATTGGTTCTCTGCAACTATACATTGTTACAAAGAACATAATATGGTTATTGTGACCATATCACAACCATGTTTTTTTTCTGCGTGAATGAAAGAAAACAAATTTTTTGTAATTATTATTTATAAAAGGCCCTTAATAAGGTAAGAAAGAAACGCATTTGTTTCAGCTGACTATGTGTTTCTTCTTTCAAAACAATTAAGTGGAAAACGTTTGCTGTTGCTTGAGCAATCAGTTTTTCTTTATTTTTAGTTTTGCTTTTGCTTAACTCTTTACTATGAAGTTGCGGCTGACCACGATTGGTTTTTCTTGCTGTAACTCGCTACTTTTCATGCCTTTTAACATTTGAAACGTATTTATGCATTTATTACTTACAATACGTAAGAAAGTACATTTTAAATACTTTGTTTTTATTACACCATTAAATGGTGTTTTTGTATTTTCTTAAAAAGCAACAGCAAAAGAAGAAACAAACATCAACTTTTTGCCTTAGCAACAGCAAACGTTTTCATAATAAATGCTTTGCTGATTGCTTTGCTGCAAATGCGTTTCTTTTTTTTTTTGGCGTTTGCTTTTGCTGTTTCTTCGTTTATAATAAAATGTTTTGTAAATGCTAAGACATAAAGTTTTTTTTTTATTTGCTGGAAAACATTTTAGGAAAAGCAAAGATTTTAGTGCTGTTGCTATTTTTAAGCAAGCAATTTAAACACTGAATCTATTGCTATGTTTTCCATTTAATTCCATTTGCTTAAACTCTTATAATCTTGTTTGCAACATACTTGATTACGAATATCATTCATAAGAAAATAATTGTAAGATTGTAATTCTGTTAATGAAATGCGATTATTACACTCATTATCTTTTTACAATTTTTTAAAAATATGATGACATCAAAATTAAATGTATTATACTTTTACGAGGTATTGTTAGTTGGTATGGCAACTGTGTTAATTAAATGGTGAAAATATTATTTAAAATGAATTGAGATTGAAATTAACATAATTGTTATTATATGTTTTATTTATGATGTTATTGAGTTAATTAGAAGTTGGCACGCAAACCTAAACCTTATTTTACTTATAATTAAAATATATTTTCTTAGTATAATTATGCTATAATAATTATAGCAACAGCAGATTAGTACCCATTTATTAAGCCAAGTGCTGCGTTAAGAGCCCAAACTTCTCAATTAATTTATTGTTTATGTATTTATTTTGGAATTATTTATTATTGTGTACTTAATTACCAATGGAGTGATAAAGAAGTGCGTGTTTTATATATAAAATATACAACATTGTTTTTTTTTTCTTTTAATTCAATAGCAACATGTTTAGGATATAAAAAATTTTGTAAATAGCGCAGGGTGTTTTTACGAGCATTATAAATAAAATTATAAAGAAACAAAAAAACTTTATTTAGATCGACAGACTTTTGCTTGGCATTAATGGTTCCACTGATTTTGTAAAAATAAATAAAAGCAGACCAGAGAAAAAGTAAAAAGTTATTAAAAAAAATCATATAAATAAATAAAATTCAAATAATTCAAATGAAATTCAATCATGCTTTTTCTTATTTATGCCTGAGCCACTATATGCTGAAGAGGTAGTCTGAACTGAATTTTGTATGGCGTATGAACTTACTACAGTAGCGGGATCTTTGGATTTTATTATAATTATAGTTTCATCTGTTTTCTCTAACGAGGGTGGAGTAAAGTCTATTTTTTAATTTGCCAGATAACAGATAACAGTCGGTTATTTCAGACTGGAAATCAGCCCTGAACCTCAATTCAAGGAAAAAAATAAACTTTAGTTAAACAGGGGCAAATTACGGCACTCGATATTGATTGAAATTTACATTTAAATTCTATTGAAATTTCGATGGATATCGAATGCCGTAATTTGCCCCCAGCAAGCCGAATTAAATACAAGGTGATAGCGGTGGCGAATTCAATTCTTTTACCATGTATTCTAACTGTCAAACTTCATATATAAAAAATTTATCTAACTGACAGTTAGAATACCAGGGAAAAGAATTGAATTCGCCACCGCTATCACCTTGTATTTAATTCGCCTTGGCCCCCAGTTTTAAAACCTCTCGGTCTGTAAGTCAAGAAGACTATAAAATATTACGGTGGCAACTTAGAAGTAGCATAACTGCAGCATGTACACTAGTTAACACAACTCTATTAGATATTTTTGCGTATAATGTCTTCTTCACTTTAGTTTTGTTTTTGTCCTTCATGTAATGGAGAATGTGGTTTGTAGATGCGGCAAAAAAGATTGGAATAGTATAGCGACAAAAAAAAAACTCTTCCAGGTGTGGGTCCAACATAAAGGATTCCGTAAAGTGTATGAGCCACTCTTTTAAAGCTTTTATTTTACGTTTTTTTTACCCTTCACTACAAAAAGTGGAAAAAGCGATGTCTGTCTATCCGGCAAACTTGATTTCACAAAAAAAAAAAAAAAAAAAAAATTTGTCAATCGATCAGAAATAGTGTCGAAAGCATGATCCGTGCATGTCATTCGAGGCAGTAGGCAAAACACCACGCCTACCTTCAATATTTTCATGTTATTTGGAATAATAAGGTAACTTCAATCAAAAAAATAAATATATACAGTTAGGAGCAAAAATGTAACATGAGTTATTATGTTCTGAAATAAAGCTTGAGAGTTTCAAAATAAGAAGACACACAACTAAATTATCTTAACTTATTTTATTTATTAAACTTTCTGCAAAATATAACACAAACATAATTTTTTATATTACAAATTTGTAAAACAAAATGCGTATGTAACCAGATTTAGTCAAAAGTTACACTTTTGCACCCAGCAATATTTGTATGGTAATTAAAGCGCGACGTTTGAGTTTTTAATATTTTGTCCACAACCCTTTTGCTTTTTCAAGCTCTTTTAGTCGGTTGGACATACTATTGCAAAAATTTGCCACCATCTCGTTCGGAATAGACTCCCAACAGTCTTTCACACGGCTCCATAACTCGTTAACACCATTTGAGGGTTCCGGATATTTGGCTACCTTTGTTTTGATGTAACTCCAAAAGTTTTCAATCGGATTCATATCCGGTGACTGCGGGGGCCATTTTAAAACAGAAAATGGTTGACTTTGTAGCCAAGTTTTTACTATTTTAGCCGTGTGCTTTGGGTCGTTATCTTGCTGAAACACAACGTTTTTAGGAGAAAGACCCGTTTTTTCAATAGTAGCTGGTAAATTTTTTTTGCAAAATTGAAAGATATTGTTCCTTTTTCATAATACCATCAATTTTAACAAGAGGACCCACTCCATTTTTCGTAATACAACCCCAAACCATTATTGAACCACCACCGTGTTTCATTGTTTGTCGGACCTGATTTGAGGTTATGGTGTTTGGGTCCTTAGTCCAGTACCACGAGCGCCCATCTGACTCAAAACGGTTAATTTTCGTTTCATCAGACCAAATCACTTGAAAAATAAAAAAATTTAAAAAGTAATTTACAGTACCTGACTCCAGTCGCCGTATGTCCAATTTTTATACGAATTTACAAATTCCTTCCGGCAAAGAATATTTTTTTTTTTGTTAGAAATGGTTTTTTCTTTTTTTCAGCGGCCTTAGGACCCAATCTTTTTAAACACCGTTGAACTGTCCAGCGACTTGCATCAATTTGAAGAGTTTTTAGTGCTTCAGCTGGGGTGACAGGATTTTCGCATGATACCAATTTTGGGAGGTGTCGACCAGTGCGATCATCCATTTTTCTTGGCCGTCCAATACGCGGAGATTGAGCACATATTCCATACTTTTCTTTAATTCTTTGCACGGTCATATGACTTATTTTATACTTTTTTGCAATTTGTCTTACCGATTCATTTTTTTGCAATAAATTAATAATTTCATTGATTTTATATGGCTCCATTTTAAAAACACGTGTGAGATAATAGAAAAATTTATAAATAACGGTAGATTACAGAATGATTCAGATATTGTATTTGTTTGAATTATTAAATGCATTCAAATTTAACAGGGTGCAAAAGTGTAACATTTTCTGATATTTGTTATGGTACCCCTACTGTCCATCCTTGCCATACTAGAATATTGCATGTAAGTATTAATTTTATTGGGCAAACCGATATATAATAATAATCGAAAAAACTTTTGGTATTTGCTTCCTCATAGGAAATACTAAGCATTGTTTCCGAACGCCGGCTATCATGTTACATTTTTGCTCCTAACTGTATGTAGGTCGATTGAGAAATAACAAATAAAATAAAAACATCAAGTGAAATAATTGGCGATCGCCCATATTTTCCGAGTTACGGGGCTCTGAAATTTTCAAATTTTTTAAAATATCAATATCGGTATCATTTTAAAGCCTTTGAAGAGATCTTTAAGGAAAATTAAAATTTTTTAAAAACGCTTAACCCATTAAGAGCCGATGTTATTTTTATGTAAAATTATATAAATACAACACCAAATATTTAATTCATTTTTTTAAATCTCGGTCCCCCAATAATTGTTTTTTTGAATGGTTATACTTCACTAAACAAGATTTACATAGATGGTGAAGGGTATATAGAATTCGGCATAGTCGAATATATCACTCTTACTTGTTATTATCTGTTTTTAAAAATTTTTAAACGATATATATAAAAATCAGTTAACTATAGAGGCATGAAGGGTATCCAATGCTTTTATAGTGGACATAGCCATGCATATTCTGAAAAACTTTTAAGCGTCTGCTCGAAACGGTTTAAAAGATTAAACCATATTCGTCA
Organism: Gymnosoma rotundatum; assembly: GCA_916610165.2. NCBI lineage: Eukaryota > Metazoa > Arthropoda > Insecta > Diptera > Tachinidae > Gymnosoma > Gymnosoma rotundatum. The sequence goes on from OU744338.1 coordinate 40,462,967, forward strand.
AAATTACATCCTTTAATTTTATTCTTCAAGTTTATTTTTATAGCAGATATATTTGGACATGCTCTGTGCTATGCCAAATGTCTGTCCACTACAGTTGATAATCTAAGGCTATATACATACGTTTAACTCACTTCACTACAGGAACACCCTTTGTATTTTAATTGTATTATTTTTTGTTCTTGTTTAACAGTGTCGACCTAATGCGGTTCAAAACTAACGCCACATAGGTGAAAATCACGGCACTGTTGGGACACCCTTTTATTTAAAGTTTTATATTTTTTTGCACTTGTTTTGCGTGCAGTGTACAAATTTGAAATGTCTGACTATCACTGTTTGAAAAATTACAATATTTTTATTAATATCCAGTCACTTTCGAAACATCCTTTATGTTGTAGTATTTGTTGTTATTGCAGCTATATTATAATACAGCTTCTTAGAAAATGCATTGAGTCTACCAATTACGGTTTAAGAGACAGAGAATTGTGATACAGGGCTAGACGGGCCGATATTGTATCAAAAACAAAATGGTAACGTTTTTAGTGTTTAGGTGCGAAACTCTAAAAACCCACAAATGATATTGATTTTTATTTATTTTAATTTTAAAGAAGGATTGTATCTAGTCAAATAAGAAAAATTTATATCGTTACACTTGACTGTATCAATAATGTTTTTCTACTTTTATTAATTGCATTAAAAATTAACGCTCAGCACATAAAAAAAATTGATGTTAATTTTTAAATTAAAAAATAATCGAATTTTTTTTTACAATTTTTTCATTACATTTTTCTTGTGCAGTGAAATACCAAATTGTCTGAGAATTTTAAAAAAGTACATACTTGTAAATAAAACATATAATTCAGTACATATGGAATTTCCTTAATACATTTTTTTATTGTTTCAAACAAAAGAGAAACCAAATTTCAACAGAAAAACAACTCAAACTTAATACAACGTGTGCCAACACACAACGCAACAAACTGACTGCGAATAGTCTTTTGACTTTTAGGTTAATTTTCAAAACCTCTTACAGCATTGTGATATCCACTATAAGTAGAATTATTTGTGTGTTGAGATGCCCCAGTGAGTTTTTACGTGTTTTTATGAGCTAAAAAAAAACTTTTTTATTGTGTTGAATTTTTGACACTTGTTTTTTTTTTTTTTTGTAAATAAACAAAGTAAAAATTCACAAAAATACTTTGGCCTTGTGAGAGTTTTCTTTGAGTATTTTTCTGAGTTTTTTGAAAGTCAATTGTTTTGTTTTGTGTTTTTTGTTTGTGTAAAAAATGTCCTTGTTATATTGTATACAGGTAAATAAAATGCCAGAATTTTATTTGTTTAGGGAGTTTCTAAACTTAATTTTGAATATTGTTAATATATGAATGTATTGTTGTTGAACCAAACCTTTAGAACATCTTGTGGTGTATTGATTATTGTTTTTGTTTGAAACATAATAGCGATATAATGGAAGCAAACCTCATTAATTGTAGTTATGCTTCAACCACTGCTTAGTTTCTGTAACTGATGTGAGAAATATCTCATATGAATATATAGTTGTTATCTTGTTTTTCACAGGAAAGTAATTCATCCAATTTTTGTCTTTTTTATTAACCGACTTCAAAAAAAGAAGGAGGTTATACAATTCGGCTGAATGTTGGTTTTTTTATATTTGTGCCTCTAGAACTCAGTCATTTCTGATCTGATTTCGAAAATTTTTGGTAATATGATAGATTATGCTTACAGATTGGTCCCCTTTTAAAAACAGTTCATAATCTTAAAAATTAAAGGGTGCCCCCATACAAAATACATATTTTTTACGCGTATTATGAACTCTAAAGGGCGATTCTGTGAAATGTAAAATGACTGCGTATTACTATGGCTCCCAAAAACAAAAAATTATACAAAAATAAATCTGAAAATAAAGGGTGCGACCATAACTGATGTAAATTTACTTATATGGGCCTATCTTTTGGACCGTTAGAGACAAACGCTTGCAAATTGGACAGAATATCGATTGCTATGGCCGTTACAGTAACAAGTATTAATATAATTAATATTAAATTAAAGGGTGCGCCAATAGTTCATTAAATTTGATGTATATGGCCATCATTTTGAGCAGTTGTAGACAGACGCTTAAAATTTACAACGAACCTGTATTGCTAAGTCCGCTATAATAACAAGTATAAAATTTGGATTTGGAAGTTAAAGGGTGTTTCAATAGTTACTGTAATTTTGTGTATGTGACCAACTTTTAAACCGTTATAGACAGAACGCTGAAACTTAGAAGGGACCTGTGTTTCTAAATCCGCTACATTAATGAGTTTATTATTTGAATTGAGAAATTAAAGGGTTTCCCATAATTACTGTAGACTTACTTATATGAGCCTATCTTTTGAACCGTTATAGACAAGCACTTGTAAATTTGACGCAATGTCGATTGCTATGGCCGTTATTGTAACAGCTGATAATATTTAAATTTATAAATTAAAGGGTGCACCAATAGTTCATTTAATTTGGTATATGGCCATACTTTTAAACAGTTGTAAACAGACGATTGAAATTCACAAAGAACCTGTATTACTAACTCCTCTATAACAACAAGTACATAATTTGGGTTTGGAAATAAACGGGTGTCTCAATAGTTGATATAATATGGTGTGTGTGGCCGGACTTTTGAACCATTGTAGACAGAGAGCTGAAATTTAAAAGGGATATGTTTTGCTAAGTCCGCTATAACAAGAAGCTTATAATTTGAGTTTAGAAATTAAAGGGTGCTCCCAAAATTAATGTAATTTGTTCTATATGGCCGTATTTTTTGAACCGTTGTATACAAACTCCTTAATTTTAGACATAATGTCCACTACTTTATTTGGCATAATAAGAAGTATAAAAATGTTATATTATAAATTAAATAGTTGATATAATCTGATTTATATGGGCAAACTGTTGAACCGTTACAGACAGATGGTTGAAATTTACACAGAACCTAATTGCTAAATCTACTCCAATAGCAAGTATATAATTTGAATTTGGAAATTAATGGGTGACTCTATAGTTACTGTAATTTGATATATATTGCTAAACTACTGAACAGTTGAAAACGTTTTAAGTTTGGAGATATAAGTGTGTCCCAATAGTTATTGTAATCTAATTTATGTGGACATACATTTGAATTGTTATAGGCAGACGAATGAAATCTCTTTTTTTTGTCACAGTAATTATTTATTAAAAGAATAGTTAAAATAAAAAAAATGAAGTGTCATATTTAAAAAAATAAATATCTCTTTTAATAACCCTAACGCAAAGCAGATATGGTTTGTCTTAATAGGTAAGCGAATTATAATTATAATTAAATATTTTATTATTTATTTTTCTATTCTTTTTCCAGCTGGGAGTGTTATTTATGACGGGATGGGAACATTTGGCTTATTTTGCTAATACACTTTTCATTGTTTTTATTAAAGCTAATGGTTATATGAATTCTTTCAAGTGAAAAAATAATCAAGTTATTTTTTTTATTTCGCTTTAATTTTAAATATTTATGTATGTATGTATGTAAGTATGTATGTACTACAAATGTTCGATTTATTATCATACTTATCTTTTGTCCACCATTAATATCTTAAAATGGTAAGTAATGATTAAAATTTGCAATAAAAAATTAAAAAAAACATTTTATTTTCTTTATACATACTTTTCCATTAATTAGGTGTTTTTGTTAAAATAAAAATACAATTAAAACACCCTCATTTTGTAAAATATTTCTTTTTAAACATTTTAACAATTTGATTGAAAATAAAAAAATTTAGGTATTTTATCGTTACTTTCAATATAAATTTTCAAACGTTTGGAAATACATTTTTAAGCAAATAGGGGTGCCAATGTTTAAATTAACATATAATTTTCTCAAGCCGCTAGACCATGTGAAATGGTTAAATGTCGAAATGCACTTACTTTTTTAAATTTATGAATAGTTTTCTTTGGCAGGTCATTATTAGTAAACTGACACTTGAACAGCGCTTTCAAATTATCTGTTAATTAAATTGCGCATTTTTTGAGGCCTAACGTTTATAAATAATTTTGCCAAAAAAACCAACTACAAAACAGATTTTAATTGTCTGTCTATAACGGTTTAAAAGTCTGGCCTCACACATCGAATTACATTAACTATTAGGACACCCATTAATTTCTAGATCCAAAATATGCTGTTATAGTCGACTTAGCAACACAGGTTCATTTTAAATTTCAACAGGCTTTTTAAAGCTGTTTAACGAGGTGGTCATATATATTAGATTATATCAACTGTTGTTACTGTTGTTATTACTGTTGTTGTTCTTTGTAAATTTCAACCGTCTGTCTACAACTATTCAAAAGTATGACCGTATACATCAAATTAAATAAAGTTTTAGGACACCCTTTAATTTATAAAATTTAATATTTATATCTGTTGTTATAGCGATCATAGTAATCGACATTTTGCCCAATTTTCAAGCGTTTGTCTATAACGATTCAAAAAATAGGCCCATATAGGTCAATTTACGTCATCTATAGGGACACCCTTTAATTTTTAATTTATTTCTGTATCAATTTGTGCTATTGGGAGCCATAGTGTTACGTTATTGTTTTCAATTTTAAAGTGGCGCTCTTTACGGCTCGTAATACACGTAAAGAACATGTTAGTTGTATGGGCACACCCTTTAATCTTTCCTTTCGAATAAATATTTTTTTTTTAAAATTAGTTGAGAAAGTTCTGCACGCACAAACATAGAAAAATAATTTTATTCATTGTTTTCTAAATCTGTTAACAAATTGTTGCCTACGTAGTGGAACTGATCGATAACATGACCTACAGACTTCTTTACATCCAGGATATTTAGATCCTGATGATATCATTGGATTATATTTGTTAAAAACTAAGGCCGAAGCTTGCGCTTTGGTCGGGTTGATGAGAATCGTAACTGCTCCACGATCGATAATTTTCTGTTCGAAAATGTTGTTGACATTGATCTGGCCATGATGTGATTTTAACTGGATATCGTTGGGTGCCATATAGCGACTGCAATTGTTGATCTTTCAATTCGACTCTAAGCTTACGCTTAAAGTCATTAAAATATGCTAATAGACCAGCAAAACTTTATCCGCTCGAAGGCCAACATTTTGCGAAATAGTGGCCTAAAATTTTACGTCCAATATGCGCTTCGTTAAGAAGAGCCACGTTTGCCATACGTCTGCAATCATCTGGAGGTGTTAATGCGATGTATTGATCATTCAAATAAAAAAATTTTGTTGACTTTAAATTAATTTTTTGTGTTATTTTTTACAATTTAATTCATTAATCGCGAAACTAAGATAAGTCCATTTATCTATAATAAAAACTTAATTACCTTTTAGACTACACTATAAGTACTCTTGAATATTATGGACAATTAAATGCATATTTTTTAATTTTTATTTTCTATTACATATTTTTAAGAATAATAAATTCATTTGATATGAATTTTCTAAAAAAAAAAAAAAACACTATTTGTGGTGGCATTATAAATTAAAAGACTTTTGTTGTAAAGAAATTAAATTGTTTTTTCAAATCTTTGCAGAAAAAAATTTAAAAAACGATTACAAAGAGAGTTTCACATGAAAAATGGCTTTAAGTGTTTAAAAGCATCTACAACGGCATGAATAAACAATAATACTTGTGGGGCTCTTATGTAGCAATTTATACACATTTTTTGCTCTTTAATGCTCATGATTAATTGTATTATTTTTATGCCACAATAAATTGTAAAACTGTTGCAAACAGGACCCATGGAAAATTTTACACCCTTTCAGTCTTTAATGAAACAAGTGGGAAAAAGGAAAATAATTGATGGTTTATGGTTGCGATTTGCATAAAAACAGCAACTCCTAATCAAATACCGACCCAAAAATCAACAGCTAAAATCAGAAAGGCTTCAGTAAAATATAAAAAAAATAAATAAACACTAAATTCGGTAAATGTGGTTGATTGAATTTTTTTCTTAACAAAAAACAACAAAAATATGTAAAGCGGTTAATCATGAATATTCTTAAGTGTGTTTTTGTTAAACAACAAAAACAAAACAATTAATTTTAAAAGCCTTTTTAAAAAAGTTTAATTGTGTGTCCATATTTTATTTTAATTAAAATTTATTAATTTTAAAGAGAAATATTCAGAGACGACATTTTACTGCCAGCTTTTTGTTAGTTTTTTATGTTTTTCAAGGACCTTAAATCACATTTTTACATTTTGTCATATCGCAGAAAAAGAAGATTTTTAGAAAGTACTAAAAAAAGAAAAAAAAAAAACTTATACTTTTATACCTTTATCTCATAAAGTAATAAATTATAAAATATAAAAAAAACACGTCACTCGTTTTGCCAGCTAGAAAGTTGTGTTTCGTGTCTTGTGTGAGTGTAATTACTTTTTAAAGATTTTTTTACAGTGTTAAAAATTAAATTTGGATTCACATAAGCGGATAGTTAGGATTTTTGGCTGATTTTTAATAACAGTTTACACATGCTTTACATAGCAAATCCGCGTGTATTATGTAAAATTTTTTAATGAAAAAAAAAATTGATTTTCAACTGCTTCTTCTTCTTAAGTTGGCATCTGCCGAAAATGCTACTAATAATTTCAACTGATTGAAATCGAACGACCAGCAGTTTAAATCTCTTTAAAACGTGGTGGCTAAGTTAATTATGAGAGGAGGCCCTGGAGGTATGTGCAGTAATATAATTGGCATCCATGTGGCAGATTGACAGAAAAAGAGGTCATCCAGGGGGCTTATTCTGAATTGCGAAGCGAAAATCAATGCGATGCGCAAATGAAATGCGATGCGAAAGAATATTGGTATTCTGTTAGACTTTCGCAATAGCATTCGCAGTTTATTTCAAATTGTGGCAACGCTGCTCAAATAAACATCAGTATCAACAAACGTTAAATTCAAAATAAATAAATTTTTTGTGTTTGGCTGTGAAAATTGTTTATAAAATTTTTATAATAGGCCCAAACCTATTAAAATTTAAGTCAAATATTTTTGAACTGGGTTACATGTTTCATACTTTTTTTTTTATCCTGCAGCTTCTCTAATAGACTACCATTAAATTTTAGTTCTTCAGTTAACGTTTGCCACAAAGTATTTGCAGACTGACGTGCATTTGGTGTTTTCAAAAGGCCTCTTGCCAAATGGCAGTGGTTATTCATAAATTCTATCTTTATTTAAAATTGACGCGGTTTGTTGGTCTTTTTGCTTGCTTCCCTGAATTTAAATAATAAAAATATGATGAATACATAAATAAAATATTGTTTTTCACTTAAATGTTTGTACTTTGCGAATGCTATTATGTTGTCAAATAATTTTGCGAATTTGACATTTGTCTGCGAATATCGCAATACAAAATAGCAATTGTTCGCATTTATGTTTTTTCGCATCGCATTCACTTTTGCATCGCAATTCAGAATAAGCATTCAGGTAGCCACAGTAACTTTTATTTAAAATTGTAGGCAACTACTCCGAAATCAATCAAAATGGAAAGGAATTATCGAGTGATGACAGGACTTCGAAAATGGGCGAAGAAGTAAAGCGGAGAAGAAGTAATTACGGATGTCTGGAAGACACACAAAACATGAAGACAATCAAACAAGGTGAAATTGGAATAATACTAGATAGGACCTTACAATGGTTGGATTCTATATATTTTTTTCTGAAATGCGCACTTTAATGATATTTAGGAGGCAGTGCGATTTGTGCTCGAACTCTTAAATTAATATTCTTGGTTACTAGAAAATTACTATTTTTTTGCAACTAAATTATTAATCAAATTAAAATATTAGATCAATAATTGAATTATAAAATTTTGTTAAAAAAAATTGAACCAATTAAAAATTAAATTAAATTTTAATAAAAAAATCACAAACCTTTATTGAATGCAAATTTGTTCCTTGAGCTTTAGAATATCACAGACAGCAGTATGTTAAATGTGGATGCAAATAAGTTTCCTAAAAAACTGGCCTTTACCAACGACTTTCTAATAAAGAATTAAGTTGACAATTCTGTGGCTTTTGGAAATAACTGCGGCTATCGACTTAAGTTCTTTTATGTTCCTCAAGTCAAACTGCTCTGTCTTAAATAATCTTTAAATAGATCTAAAAATTAAAAAAAATTATAAATTTATTTTGGTATTTTTTGTTAACAAATTTTCATATGCGTCCAGACAATTTTAATGTGTGAAAAACTCACCGATTTCGGTTACTGAATGCTAATCTTTGATTTATAATTAATGCTTATTGTATGGTGCGCGCGGCTTGTTAAATAGGAAAAATATCACGTATAAAGTGGCAGGCAGATTAAGTGAAGTCAATATTTCGACGCATATACTGGACCCTTCACCAGATATACTGCGCAAATAATGATCGTGAAGCAGGAATTCCTGTACAATTTGAATTTTATTAATTATTAATACTTATGCAAGTATCATACGGATTATTGATACAATTTCAGTTTTTGAACATGATCATAGATTGACGCATTTAGTTTATTGAAACCAAAGCATTATTCCTGTGATTTATCAGAGTGAATTAAAACCACGATCAATATTTTTTTTAATTTAAAGCAGAATTTTTGGTCATGATGGATTTTTTCAAGTGGCAGAGGACATTTCTGTACATGAAATATTTTTTGAAAATTTTTATGTTTTTGTAGGTACGAGTAGTAATACGAGGGCTGCTCTATATATTTCTGGCCTAATAGTGAAAATGCAAATATTTATAATCAAAAATGGTTTTATTGTTTTTCAAAGTATTCTCCAGCATGATTTATACACTTTTGCATGCGCCTCAAACCAGTTGTCGAAGCACTTTTTCCACTCCGATTGAGACACCTCTAAAACATGGTTTTTGAACACTTCAACAGCTTCTTCTGGCGACGAAAATCGTTGACCACGCATATTTTCTTGATGTGCGGAAACAAGAAGAAGTCATTAGGTGCCAAAACAGGGCTGTACGGCGGATGACCCGGTCAAAAACGCTCTGGTTTGAGCCGATGTGTGAGAGCTCGCATTGTCATGGTGAACAATGATTCGTCTTCTCTTGTTGGTTTTTCGGATTTCTCCGATGACTTCAGGCAAACAAATTGTAGTGTACCACTCAGAAGTGACCGTCCTACGTTGCTCAAGCGGAACAGTCGCCACATGACCAGTTTTGCCGAAGAAACAGGCAACCATTTGCTTCGAAGTGCTTCTTCCACGAACAACTTTCGTTGGATTTTGCACGTCTTTGAAGACCCACACGTTCAATTGTTGATTCGTTTCGGGCTCATACGCATAGATCCATGATCTTATAAACGTCTTTTGAAGCACCGCAATCGTATTTTTGCAACATTTCTTTGCACCAATCGACACGAGCCTTTTTTTTGAGCGACTTTCAAATTGTGCGGAATCCAACGAGAACAAACCTTTTTACGGCCAGGTGTTCATGCAGTATCGAATGTATCCTGGTGGAAGAAATGTCCAAGGATGTCTCTATCTCTCGGTATGTCGCATGTCGATCTTGCATTATGAGTTCATGCACGGCATCAATGTTCTCTGGCACAACAGCCGTTTTTGGACGACCTTCACGGAATTCGTCTTTGAGCGAGCTTCGGCCACGATTAAATTCATTATACCAATTTTTCACAGTGCTATAGGATGGTGTTTCATCGCCATACAAAGATTTAAGTTCATCAATGCACTCTTGTCGTGATAATCCACGTCGAAAGTTGTGAAAAATAATGGCACGAAAATGTTCACGAGTTAATTCCATTTTTTTCTATATTAATTTTTTCAAGTCACTGTAAACAACACAAATAATGGTCGTACGTCAAAACGTTTTGAGTACGATTATGCTTAAAAATGACAAACTTTCCAATGGAAATGTCAGATTGCACTTGGCAGCACTCAGTGTTGCCAGGCCAGAAATATATATAGCAGCCCTCGTAAATATGGAATACAAAAATCCTATTTTTGAAATTGTTGTCTGTATATTTGCTGTCCATCCGTTTGTATGTCTCTCGCTGTTTGCGTAACGTAAAAACTACTGGATGGTTTTGAACGAAATTTTGTGAGAAGGTCCCACGGATCCTTGGTTCCAATAGAAAATATTGTCGTAAAAATAAGTAATTTCATATAGAAAATAGGGATAAATGTGTAAGCACCCATTTTTACCGGTATAATGTCAATAAAACAGTTGTCTGCACATTTTATTTTTACAAATGGAAAATTTTTAACTTTGTCTACAGAACTCTGGAATAAATATATAAATTTGAATTTTAAGAAAATTAGAAATGACACGCGAAAGAAGTCGAGGGCACTGCTAATATTGAATAAGCCTTTGATGTGTTATTTAAAAAAATAAAATTTTCTTTGGGTACATTTAAATCGTCGTCTGCTAGAAAGTTTCCTTGCATAGTCTTAACATTAAAAGCTACATATAAGAAACCAATGCTGGTTCGGCTGGATTGAAAAGTGTAATGCAAAAGAGCTTCAACAAAAAATTCAATTTTAGAGATTCTTTTCTGTAGAATGCTCTTGCAACCTGCCAAATGCGCTTTGGAAGTCATTGAAGTCTCATATCCATATGTATTCATGAGGAATAATAGTTGGAACTTTATACCGAAAGGTGAGATATGTACAGGCTATTAGTTTACCTTTTTGTGCCCCAGGCAAAAGATAATAATATTGGAGATAGTTGGTTTTAGCAGGATATATCAACATGCCATAAAGTGAGCACATTATTAACGAAATTTTATGTTCACTAGAGGATTTAATTTGAGAATGGGGATAAAAATATTGCTTAGGAATAAGGGATATTTTTTGGAAAAAATTAAGTCTTTTGGGGATTTTTCGACGACGTTTCTTTTAGTTAATTTTTAGCATTTTTTAAAATTTATTATACTGTTCACCACAAAAAGTGGTTATATCTAAGTTTGTCACTCCCTTTATTATTTCTACAATATCCATATCCAACTCCATAAAGTATATATATTCTGAGTTCTAATGCAAAGCGAAGTCGATTGAACGATGTCCGCCAGTCAACTTTGCTATTGAAAATCAGCAAGATCGGTTAAAACAGCGGCCAAAACATCACGTTTGCCTCTAATTTTTGTAATCTTTTGTAACAAATTTAGTTTAGTCAAATAACTTCGACAAAAACAAATATAAGCACCGATAGAGAATAAAAAAATACGAAAAAACATGAAGTGGGAAAATTCGAACTTGCTCGAGGTATGGGCCTCTGAACATTTTAGAGAAGAGTGTGATTTTGAAAGACATCAGTTTGATATGGGTATCATTTAAGAGGAATTCATAATTGGAGGAATCTTTTCTCGAAAAAAATTTTTCCGTGGGAAAGAAATTTCGTAAGAATATTCATGATAGGGCTAGTTAACTTTTGGAGAATTGTCGGGTTAGAAGCTTTTAATTTGACTACAAAAGAATCTGGCAACCCTACCTGCAATGGAAAACTGCCTGAAAACATATTGAAATAAAACAATTTACTTTGAATTAAAGCCAGTTTAATAAATATTTTAAATATTTCTTTTGTTTAATAGCAGTATGCACGCTAAAAGAGTACAAAGCTAAAATTCCTTTCATATTTGTATGAAAATTTCTGTTCAGAAATTTTTATATTTAATCTATGTCTATCGTTTCTCTCAAGTAAAACTAATTATTTATTTATTTATTTATTTCTACTTCCACTACAGAAACAATAAATCTAATACTTACAAAACTATGTTGACAATTTTTAAAAGTGGTTTACAAAATCTTATACTCTAGATGTTGTGCCCCGAAGCCACAGACTACACATCGTCGTAAAATAATATTTTGTCTTAATTCGTTTACTTGCTGCTAGAAGCTTTAGAATTTTGTTTAATATATAAAAATGTTCTTTTAAAATATGGATTGATCATTATTTTAAGCAGCAGCAACTCTTTGAAAAGCATTTCTAATAAAAAATTTCGGATGATTTGCTTTTGGTCTGATAGTAGTACATGATGGAAACAAACGATTTAAAAAATTGCCTGTACTAACACAATTACACTCGATGTACAGTTGTAAGTGATGGATAAAAAATATAAAGAAATCTTGTGTATTAAAAATACAAAAGATTGTGCGAATGAATAAAATTAAAATCAAAATTTCTAAAATCTAAATCGTTTTTATCCTTTGGGTAAAATATTTTTTATTAAATAGAACTTTTATTGATTGACTGTGACCCGGTTATTTGAAGGAATGTCAAGAATATAATCAAACACAGGAAAAAAATGTTTGCACCCACCTAATAAAGGTTTTATTTCTTTGAAATTGCATTTTGATTAAATTTTTAATTGAATTAATTATTTATTTAAGTAGAAATTAGTTTTTTTTTCTAATCAAATATATATTTAGTTGAATTAATGACTTCATTTTGTATTTATTTTTGAAATTAATGTAAAGATTATTAAGTCAATTAAAAATTTAATCATATTTGAATTCAGAAATAAATAATTTTTAGTTGCAAAAACATTTTACTGTGACACCACTTATAAATAATAAAGCAAATATAAGCAGCAGAACAACACCTGTAAGAGTTGGAAGAGTGGGAAAACTTTAATTTGGTAGCATTGTTTCTACTGGCAAATGATTTGACAGATTTCAATTGCTGTAGAGTTAATTTAATTTGGCAATTAATCCAACATTCGGAGCAACGTTCGCAAATTGTTTCAATTTAGTGAACAAACACGTGGTTCCATTTCATTAGAATATGTTGCAGAATTATTTTATATCACTTCATAAATGATGAGAATTATCATAGCTAGTCTAGAATGAGCGAAACCATGACATTACAACAATTTTTTTTCGTGACGCCACTTGTTACAAAATGGAATTAACTGATTAAAATAAAAATTTGAATATTTTCATTAAACGGAAGTAATACCCTTCGATTTGATAGCGCACAGTCAATAATAAAAACATGTGATATTTTTTGTTTAAATTACATGAGTCTGTATATTGCTCTTCAAAAGTAGAGGCTTCTTAATCCTCTTTTGATTAAAAAAATAAGGCTTTATACGTGAAACCCTCTACGCTTTCAGTTATTCTCAAAAATGACCAGTGCGAATATTTCGCAGCGTTAGTTGTCATTTTTTTAAGATAAAATGAAAATAATTAATAGAAATTTTATTAACTTCAATACATTTTATTAAAAGTATAAAAATATTAGAAATCATAATATATCATACATACATATTTACATACATACATATGTTTAAATGCTATATATAAATGTTTTTTTGACCTTTTTAAATAGTTTTTCTTTTCTAATTTATTAAGCACGAGGTCAGTTTTATAAATAATAAAAATTTTTTATTTATATTTTCAATATTTCGCCACACCTTTGGGTGGCAATGTTATAGACATTTAGTGCATAAAAAATAATTAACATTTGAGAGTATATGATTGCTTGTAACATTTCTATCGTGAAAGTTTATGTTAATGTATTTGTATTAAGTTTTTTAAAATTTTTAAATAATTTAAATGTTTTCTGTTTTTTAAATTTTTATAAGAATGTAAATGTTTAAAATTTTTTAGTTATTTTACTTGAATGTTTTTTGAGTTTTAAATTTATAAGAATGTAAATTTTAAATATTTGAGTTTTTTGTCGTTTGGTTTTTGATTTTTCTGTTTTTGTTTGAAAAAATAATTTCATTTTAATTTTGTTATTTTAAAAAAAAAGAAAATCTAATTTTTTGTTTCCTGATGATGCCACCCAAAGGTGTGGCGAAATATTGAAAATATAAATAAAAAATTTTTATTATTTATAAAACTGACCTAGTGCTTAATAAATTAGAAAAGAAAAACTATGTTTAAATGCTTTTTATAATACTTCTTTGAATACAATGTTAGAGGTAATAATATGATCATCGTCAACTTTTTGCCCGTAGAAATCCTTAATTCAAACAAAAATATCTTTTACGAGGGCTGCTATATATATTTCTGGCCTGGCAACACTGAGTGCTGCCAAGTGCAATCTGACATTTCCATTGGAAAGTTTGTCATTTTTAAGCATAATCGTACTCAAAACGTTTTGACGTACGACCATTATTTGTGTTGTTTACAGTGATTTGAAAAAATTAATATAGAAAAAAATGGAATTAACTCGTGAACATTTTCGTGCCATCATTTTTCACAACTTTCGACGTGGATTATCACGACAAGAGTGCATTGATGAACTTAAATCTTTGTATGGCGATAAAGCACCATCCTATAGCACTGTGAAAAATTGGTATAATGAATTTAATCGTGGCCGAAGCTCGCTCAAAGACGAATTTCGTGAAGGTCGTCCAAAAACGGCTGTTGTGCCAGAGAACATTGATGCCGTGCGTGAACTCATAATGCAAGATCGACATGCGACATACCGAGAGATAGACACATCCTTGGACATTTCTTCCACCAGCATACATTCGATACTGCATGAACACCTGGCCGTAAAAAAGGTTTGTTCTCGTTGGATCCCGCACATTTTGAAAGTCGCTCAAAAAAAGGGTTGTGTCGATTGGTGCAAAGAAATGTTGCAAAAATACGATTGCGGTGCTTCAAAAGAAGTTTATAAGATCGTCACAGGTGACGAATCATGAATCTATGCGTATGAGCCCGAAACGAAACAACAATTGATCGTGTGGGTCTTCAAAGACGAGCAAAATCCAACGAAAGTTGTTGGTGGAAGAAGCACTTCGAAGCAAATGGTCGCCTGTTTCTTCGGCAAAACTGGTCATGTGGCGACTGTTTCGCTTGAGCAACGTAGGACGGTCACTTCTGAGTGGTACACTACAATTTGTTTGCCTGAAGTAATCGGAGAAATTCGAAAAATCAACAAGAGAAGACGAATCATTGTTCACCATGACAATGCGAGCTCTCACACATCGGCTCAAACCAGAGAGTTTTTGACCAACCAAAACGTCGAATTAACGGGTCATCCCCCTTACAGCCCTGACTTGGCATCTAATGACTTCTTCTTGTTTCCGCACATCAAGAAAAAAAATGCGTGGTCAACGATTTTCGTCGCCAGAAGAAGCTGTTGAAGTGTTCAAAAACCATGTTTTAGAGGTGTCTCAATCGGAGTGGAAAAAGTGCTTCGACAACTGGTTTGAGCGCATGCGAAAGTGTATAAATCATGCTGGAGAATACTTTGAAAAACAATAAAACCATTTTTGATTATTAATATTCGCATTTTCACTATTAGGCCAGAAATATATAAAGCAGCCCTCGTAATACAGGTTCGTTGTAAATTTCAAGCGTCTGTCTATAACTGTTAAAAAGTATGGCAACATACATAAAATTAAATGAACTATTGGCGCACCCTTTAATAATTAATTCTTAATATTAATACTTGTTACTATAGCGGACATAGCAATCGACATTCTGTCCAATTTGCAAGCGTTTGTCTCTAACAAACATCAATTATGGGCGCACCCTTTAATTTTTAGATTTATTTTTGTATAATTTTTTGTTTTTGGGAGCTATAGCAATACGCTGTCATATTAAATTTTACAGAAGTGCCCTTTACAATTCATAATAAACGTAAAAAATATGTATGTTATATGGCGACAGCCTTTAATTTTTAAGATTATAGGCTGTTTATAAAACGGGACCAATCTGTAAGCATAATCTATCATATTACCAAAAATTTTCAGAATCGGATTAGAAATGACTGGGTTCTGGAGGCACAAACATAAAAAGAGCAACATTCAGCCGAATTGTATAACCTCCTTCTTTTTTTAAGTCGGTTAATAAACGGCATTATAGTAAATAGCGGTATTGCCGGAATGGTTTTTAAGACGTACTGTATTATGTAGAACTGCGTTACTATCAAGCAACCCTGTATTACCACACTTGAACAAAAACATATAATCACTGCATTATCATGCAGTTCTATATAAAATATAATTTTTATCAATATAAATATTAATTTTTCAATTTCTAATTATTTTTCGTCATTAGTGTTAGAAATAAGCTTTAAAATGAGATACCATTCATTAAATTTGATGCGGTGGTATGGGAGATATTTGCAATCGACAAAAAAAGTGCTTTAGAAATAATATATATGACAGTTCGTAACCCCCCCCCCCCCCCCCCCTTTTAAGGGAAAATATAAAACTTCCAATTTTGGGATTTTTGATGTATGATTTGGCAATTTCGTATGTAAGGCTTGACAAATCTTCAATTATTTTGCATGGGTTTACTTTAGTTAGGCATATAGGCATTATACACATTTTGAATATTTAGTCATATGAAAAGATATTAAGTTATGCTCAAGTTCACACCTTTAAATGCCGTGTTTTTTTCATATAAATTTATTTTAAAATAATGCGTTTATTTTCAAAGAAAATATTTATATCTTATATTTAAAGAATTGAAGCAAAGCCGCGAATAACGTTGTAAAAGACAAATTTTGCAAAACCTGTTTTTTTCAGATTACCGTTAATTTTACTCTCTTACATTTGTTCCAACAAGAAAACATTCAAATTATGCATTTTATCACCGTCAAAACGCAATTACAATGAGTCAGTCAGTGGAGATAATCAAGCCATTTAAATACGTTTTTTTGCTCTCCTGAAAAATTATTATTTTGTCATTTGCAACGTTATTCGCGGCGATCCTTCAATTATTTTACAATAAATATCAATTGAAATTTATCGAAATCTGAATCCATCCAAATTTCCAATGAACAGTGATTTATTTGTAATATTAACATTGAAGGAAATTAAAAACTTTTTCATTAAGAAAAAGGAACAGTTTCGAAATGGCAAACTATTAACTAACATTATTGAAAAGGGTCTAAATAAAGTATTGATAATTTTAATCATAAATAATACGTACTTGAAGGCGTAAATTCGTTACAAACTTTAATATGAATGTGTTAATGTTTGTTCTAGCGGGTTTATTGTGGGTAAATAAAATAAAATTCAAGTTTATTCATCCGCTAGCATACACACAATTTCCATAACATTTTTATTTACATTCGTTTATTTAAACAAATAATATGAGACAATGAATGTTATTTTAATATACATAAAAGTCTGTAAATTTTGGACCCTTGTCACTCATAACCCAAAAAACAAACAAAAAAATTTTATTTTGTAAAAAGGGAACAAAACAAAGGTTTCAGTAGATTAAAATGGCCATCATAAAAGGAAAATATATGTACATACGACTACTATAAAATAAGTTTTATGGCTAAAATATGCCATTAACACCTTTACACTTTCATTCACTCACACATGGCCAGGATAAAATTTAAATGGCTTTGAACACTTTTTGGTTTTTATTAAACTTTAAGCACAATAGATTTTTGGCAATTTTATTAAAGCTCAATTTTCAATTTTGCCACTTTTAATAATAAATTTTTTGCGCTTTTAATATTTCGTTTTTTTTTTCTATTAAGGAAATTTATTATAATTAATAATTGAACATCATTTATCTTTTCTTTTCTGCTTTTGTCAGCAGTTTTTGTTAGCAACTGTTGATGCTTTATTTTATGAAAAAATATTAAGAAAAATGTTCATTAAAAGAAAATAAGTCAAGAACAAAAAAACAAAAATTTTCTTTATCCAGCTGTCGAATGCCGCTAAATTCATTTGGGCACGTTTAAACGTTACTGTTTATAGAGTTTTACTGATAACTTAAAAATTCATGGCAAAGCAAGTGAAAGTGAAATGAAAAAATGAGAGTGATAACATCTGCAGAACTGCTTAGAATAAAGAATGTTATGTGAAAGTGAAATGCTGATAGCAGTAATGATGTTTATAATTCTGTTTTTTTTTGTTTGCTCTACAGTTGAGTTCAACAAGCAACAGTTGTGGTGTGAGGATGACGCAAAAACGGCAACAACTCTGTTGGGAATTACAAAGTTTTTTTTTCTGTTTTTTACCGACAATGTTAAGTTTAACATAAAATCCACAATTTGTATTCCCTACAATTGGTATAAAATACAAATCAGAAACTTTGGCAATAAATGTAAATCATATATATATTGTACGGTAGTTTCATTTCTGTGAATTATTGCTTAAGTTCTTGTATAAAATATTTCTATTATTAAAAGATTTTTTTACTTTTAACAGCCGAGTCTAAATTAGCACGTAAAGCAACATGCAATATGGCCCATGGCTTTTGCGCTGAAATGGCCTACCTAAATAAGACGGTCAACTTTTTGTCTTAAACAGTAATGCTAACTCATTTTATTTTATAAAACCGACTGTGTTGAAATAAAGAACGAGATAACCGCTATATAGCCCGGAAAATAACTAACTTGTCATTACTTTCAAACAATAAAATAAAACAAACTATAAAGCAGCTAACTTCACTTCCTTACGCACTGTCAAAATCCGTTTTTCGAATTGCTTTGCTTTGACGCCGCGCCATTATGGCCTGCATGTACATGAGAATTTTTGACAGATAGATTGCGCATTATACCGTGTTCAGACATACGCTTTAATTGCGCAATTAAGGAATGTACGCAAGAAGTCAATCAATAAATTGAGTAATTAGTACTTAATTGCATCACTAATTGAATAATTTCCTAAATACAACTCTTGCCAACAAGTATGTTTACTCTGGGAACTATGTTCAGTGAGAAGAAAAATTTCATAAGATTGCAAGCCGCAAGTACGAGGGCTGCTCTATATATTTCTGGCCTAATAGTGAAAATGAGAATACTTATAATCAAAAATGGTTTTATTGTTTTTCAAAGTATTCTCCAGCATGATTTATATACTTTTGCATGCGCTCAAACCAGTTATCGAAGCACTTTTTCCACTTCGATTGAGATACGTCTAAAACATGGTTTTTGAACACTTCAACAGCTTCTTCTGGCGACGAAAATCGTTGACCACGCATTTTTTTCTTGATGTGCGGAAACAAGAAGAAGTCATTAGATGCCAAGTCAGGGCTGTAAGGGGGATGACCCGTTAATTCGACGTTTTGGTTGGTCAAAAACTCTCTGGTTTGAGCCGATGTGTGAGAGCTCGCATTGTCATGGTGAACAATGATTCGTCTTCTCTTGTTGGTTTTTCGAATTTCTCCGATGACTTCAGCCAAACAAATTGTAGTGTACTACTCAGAAGTGACCGTCCTATGTTGCTCAAGCGGAACAGTCGCCACATGACCAGTTTTGCCGAAGAAACAGGCGACCATTTGCTTCGAAGTGCTTCTTCCACGAACAACTTTCGTTGGATTTTGCTCGTCTTTGAAGACCCACACGGTCGATTGTTGTTTCGTTTCGGGCTCATACGCATAGATCCATGATTCGTCACCTGTGACGATTTTATAAACGTCTTTTGAAGCACCGCAATCGTATTTTTGCAACATTTCTTTGCACCAATCGACACGAGCCTTTTTTTGAGCGACTTTCATTTTGTGCGGGATCCAACGAGAACAAACCTTCTTTGCAGCCAGGTGTCCATGCAGTATCGAATGTATGCTGGTGGAAGAAATGTCCAAGGATGTCTCTATCTCTCGGTATGTCGCATGTCGATCTCGCATTATGAGTTCACGCACGGAATCAATGTTCTCTGGCACAACAGCCGTTTTTGGACGACCTTCACGGAATTCGTCTTTGAGCGAGCTTCGGCCACGATTAAATTCATTATACCAATTTTTCACAGTGCTATAGGATGGTGCTTCATCGCCATACAAAGATTTAAGTTCAATGCACTTTTGTCGTGATAATCCACGTCGAAAGTTGTGAAAAATGATGGCACGAAAATGTTCACGATTTAATTCCGTTTTTTTTATATTAATTTTTTCAAGTCACTGTTAACAACACAAATAATGGTCGTACGTCAAAACGTTTTGAGTACAATTATGCTTAAAAATGACAAACTTTCCAATTGAAATGTCAGATTGCACTTGGCAGCACTCAGTGTTGCCAGGCCAGAAAATATATAGCAGCCCTCGTAAAAACTAAAAACAAATAAATAAAAAGAAAATGGCGGGTTAAACGAAAATGGCTTTTGACACTTCTATATTTAAAGCAACAACAAAAAGCCACGTTGTTTTTGTAATAAAAAGAGAAATCAGCTGGACGGACGGCACGTTGTAGTGAAATAAATATGCCTTGTGCTAATTGAATAAGCTTAATTAGGCATGTGTGAACACCAAATTAAATTGCGCAATTTAAACTTAATTAATTAATTAAAACTTAATTGACTTAATTAAGAAAACAGGTCTGAACAGGATATTCTAAATTTGCCTTAATAATTTTCTTCAGAAAATCGTAGCAAATATTTTATTATGACATAAAAACTCCTTTCATATTTGTAACAGCAAAACTAAGTGTTGTAAACAGAGGTTAATAGTAATAAAGAGTCAACTTAGATAACAAGTATTAAGCAGTTGTGGTGGCTGTAATGACAAGGTAAAGAGAAATGCATGAGTTCAGATCCCAACAAAGTCTGAAGTAATAAGAAAAATAACTCATGTCGAGTAGTAGAGTAACCATTCAAAAAAGGAAAACAATTGTTTTATAGACGCTACGGAGTTGCTTAGTAAAAGGTGTTTTTTTAAGCATGATAGAACTTAAAATCAAAAAAAAGATAAAAATAACACAAAATATTTAATTCTTAAAATTTTTTTTTTAATTTTTTCAGTACACTCTGGCAAATCATTATGAATAGACTTACACTTGAACAACGCTATCAAATCATTCAATATTACGTGTTTTTTATGATGCACATAATCTGAGCAAACTATGCGTCGAACTGTGAATAAATTTTTTATCACATACTCTCTAGAGAATGCAGTAGCACCAACACGTCGAAGGATGTGCTTACTGAAGAGAATATTGCTGCTGTAAACGAGAATGTGAAAAAAGATCCAAATTTATCGATTCGTCGTCGATTTGCAGGAACTGGGGCTCTGTCCGTCCACTATGTGGAAAATTTTACACAAAGATATTGGCTAACACCAGTATAAGATCCAGCTAGTGCAAGAGTTAAGGCCACGAGACCATTATATGCGTAGATCTTTCACCGCCTGGGCTCTAGAGCAGTAGATAACTGACCCGTTGTTTTATAGCCAGACCGTGTTCAGTGATGGATCTCATTTTTCGCTTAACGGGTTTGTTAATAAGCAAAATTGCTGCACATGGTGTGAGACCAATCCACATTACACCCTATAGACTCCAGTGCATTCAGAAAAATGCAGCGTTTGGTGTGGTTTACACGCTGGTGGCATTATCAAACCTTATTTCTGCAAAAATGAGGCCAGATCTCACGTTACGGTCAATGAATACCGTTACCACACCATTATTAATAGTTTTTTGTTTGAAAATATGTATGACATTGATCCGGACAAAATGTTGTTTCAACAAGATGGCGCTACGTGCAGTACGGCGACCGTAACCATCGAGTTATTGATTCAAATTTTGGCGATAAGTTGATTTCGAGAAATTTTTAGTACTTTCTCTTTACGCGGATATAAAAATACTTGTCTCCCTATGTCGGTTATTATTTGGAATCCTTTTTATGTTTATTTATTATAATGGGGCTTGATTAATTCAAATATTATATTATACTTAAAAATTAATGAATGAATGTATTAATACGGGGAAATCATAATCATAGGGCCATTTCGTTACTGATCATACGTGATCTCATCAGTGGATTTTACCCATATTTTATATAGAAAATTCTAGTGTCTTACTATCCAACCAACAAAACAAAAAAGTTTCTAAAAATTTGCACTGATAGCTTATTTATTTTGAACAGATGTTCAATGAAGGGAAAAAATATTTCACGTGGAAGTCATAAATCAAATTCGCACTTCAAGAGGAATGAAAATTTCATAGGAACATAATTTTTACTTCTTATTCGCGAGAGAGGTGATTATTTTAGTTAATCATCTTTATTTGTACAAAAATAAACAAACAACAATTGTCATTCCCTGAAGTATTGCGGCTTATTGTACATACTTTAACTGAAATTGGATAAAAATTGTGATAGAAGTCACTACCAGTTGTGTTACCAGCATTTTAAGCAACTAAACGAAAAAAAAACCGGTGAAGTCTCAAGTGTTTATTACTTTTCCAAGGATATCTCAGATGTGTGTGTATTGTAATTGATTAGAGCATGTGCTAAACTTGTGCTCTCTTTTTAAAAAGTATATGCTCTTAGAGTACAAATAATTTACTCTTACCTTACTCAGCTGTTTATGCATCAGCTGTTTTTAATAAAACATGGTAAGATTTACTGTTGTATTTCTATTGCTTTTGTTGGCTTTTATTTACAATTTTTTTACTGTTGCCTTCTCTTTAGTCCGTTTCTTGTTTTGATTTTTTTTTCATTGTTGACTTTTTAAACTTTTGGTACCATTGTAGTTGTTTTTGTTGTAATTTTCAATAAGGTTGAGTTGGTTGTTACTAGTTTTGAGGTAAAATGTACTTTAAAGGTACTTTTTTATGTTATAAAATTTTTTAATTTATATTTAATTTATATTTATATTAATATGGAAAATCTATATATATATATAAAAGGATACAAATACATAGTTGAGCTTACTTTGTAACAAACAAAACTCATTGTAGCTTAAAAACGCTAAAAACCCGGCATTTAAAATTTTCTCAGTTAAAAAAACCACTTAGCGGTTTTTTTTTTCAAAATTTCCCGTTTTGGCAGCACTGTCTATTCGATAACGCAATAGGCATACGAGTTCTAGCAATTATTATCATTATTATAATTATTATTATAGTTTTTTAGGTACGCCTACGCTCGCTACACCAATCCAGACACTTTTTTGTTGGTTTTACACATTAGTAAGGTCGTTACTAGCAAGCACTTGCAGGGTACTAATTTTTACTGTTCCCTCAGTAAACGATAGTAATATTTTATTTTTATGTGAGCTATCACGCCCACTGTACCAATGCAGCCAGTTTTTTGTTAGAATCTCAGTTACTTCTAAAAATGTCAGGACTCTGCCAATTACTGTTTCCTTAATAACTGCTAATTACTTTTCTCTTTGTATGGGAAATATCGTGGGCACTGTTTCGATCAAACCAGTTATTTGCGCATTAAAACGAAAATTATTCATACAAAGTTTTAGGATCTCATACTTGAGTTTTGAAGTTACATGATGTTAAATACAGTGTGTCCCCGGGAAGGTATACAACCCGCAGCATTTCCATTTTAATCTTGGCTGTATGCGATGTGGCACCGTCTTGCTGATACCACATGTTAATCAAGCCCAAAGCATTCAGTTGTGGCATTAGAAAGTTTTCAATCATATCACGATATCGCCCCCCATTCCCAGTTGCCATTGCGCCGTTTTCATTTTCAAAGAATTAAAGCCCAGTGATTTCATCTGGCCATTTTGCACACTAGACTTTCACTTTTAGTGGATGCAAAGGTGACTGAGAAATAATCTGAGTGTTTTTGATTGCCCAGAACCCACTTTTCTGTTTATTCACATATCCATAAAAATAATAATGGGCCTCGTCATTTATTATGATTTTTTTTATGAAAATCGGGGTTGTCATGGCCGTGCTCTAAAATCCTATTGACATATGTATGGCGGCGTAAATGGTCTTTTGGAGGAAGCTCTTGTGTCAACTGAATCTTAAATTGAAACAAGTGGAAATCCGTTTGCAAAATTATTGCCAAAGTTGTTCTTTGAAGGCCAAGCTACTGAGGTTGATGGATGGATTGTTTTTAAACACTTTCTTAAGCCGATCTTTCAATACGTTTTGGTCCATATATAGTGCATTTTGTTGGCACGTTATTTGAGTAAAATGTTTTAACGATTAAAACACTTTGGTTTATCGAACATTTTTCCATAATAAATTTGACATGTGTCTACTTCACGACTTGCAAATATGAAGTATCAAGGCTAATGTTTAACAAAATGGCGGTAAAACAAAGAAGTATACCTTCCAGACGCAAACCCTGTGTTTACTCTGTATGTAAAGTGCAACGCCAACTTGAAATATGGATAAAAAAGTACCTTTTTTAAACATCGCAGCGTTAGCAATCAACAGGGAAATTTTTAGGAAAATCGATATCTTGGTGTAGACAGACAAATAAAAAAATGTTGTGGTTTGTAAAAAACAAATAAAGGCTAATTGTGAATACAAAAAAGTACTATTTAAATACCGGCATTAGTACCAACGCTAATTTTAAATACTAGCACTTGTGAGTAGAAAAAAAAAAAAAAATAAAAAATAAAAAAAAAAATAACTATTGGAGACTATATAAATAATCTTGTGTTGTTAGGATAACAATTCAACAAAAGGAATAAGGCAATTTGTTCGTTCTTCTTTTCATACTTTTCTATTCTGTATTGTTTTTAGTTTTCATGAATAAAAGAAACAGGAGCTATTTAGTAAGTAAATGCCATCATCATTTTAATAAATTGTGCATTTGCATGAGTTGGTTCTAAGTTTATTTTTAGTTTTATATTCTCCTTATTGTTTTCGCAATTGTTTATTAGCACATTATTGTTGTTATTGTATTGTTTTATTGTAATTAGTAACTTTTCAATAGTTACGTAAGTTCGTATTTACATACGAGTACATCAATACATGTTAACAACTAATTAATTATATATAATCATACTCGTAGGTGGCATTTTTTTTTTATCGTTTATAATATTCAGTTTTCTATTAAATGCAATTTTAACCCATTAAATCAACGGTTTAAAATACTGAGCGAAGATTGCAAATTTTTTATTTTCTTAAGTAGGAACTAATCCTTACCTATCATACATCTGTAAATCTGAGCTGCAAAAGTAAAAATTTTTTCCTTTACTGGAGTTGTTCAAGACAAATTTAATTAACTTTAACATAGTCTGTACTATGTCTGTCGTTTCAGTAATAAAGTGAAGAATCGTTCACCGTCTTATTATATACAAGGTGAGCTATATAAATAAAAGAATCACAAATTTACAACAAGGCTCAAGTTCAAATTCATTATTCAATTGAGTTAACAGGATGAAAACAGATCCTAGAATAATGTAATGCATTTTCGATCTTCAGCCTAACTGAAAAATGTCAATTGTTCAAATAAAAAACTGTTATTGAACAAAAAAAAAAAAAAAAAAAATATCGGGATATTTAGAAATTAGCACAGTCGTTTTTTTTTAAATTAATTTGTTTAATAAATGTTTCCCCTGTTTTTTAATTAAAAAATATAAATTAAGTGAAAAATTATATTTGAAATGAACAAAACTAATATTTCACTTAAATTTCGCTATTTCTCAAGCGAAGCAAAATTTTAACAGCCAATCGATATTTCTGCAAACCCAACAAAAATTCGTTATTTCGTAGGAATTTCTCCTCAGAAATCGAGATGTTACAAAAATCTGAGGTTTCAGGCAAAGAATTAAATTTCTTTATTAAACGAAAAGACGAAATTTTACAACATAAAAAAAAAATAATTAAACTTCTCTAATAAATTAAGATTCACGAATAAATGAAACCCAAACTAAACAAAACTAAGGTAAACGTATTTTTTCTTTCACTAAAAATTAAATTTTAAATAAAAAGTTGATACTTCGTCGAATTTAAGGAAAAAAATCGAAACTTTAAAAGTGAAATTTTATGGAATTGGCATTTAAACGCTCGATTATACTATACTTAATATGCGGCTATAGAAGAGGTATTATAATTGAGCTTAAGTTTTCATCGCGATGAAAAATTAAAATCGTTGCCAAATTCTTAATTTTCCTGTGATTTTGAATATTTGAAATTTCGGCAATAGCTCTTGTCAAGCGCTAAACGTTTTCAAACATACGATTTATCTTTTCAAATAAAATCTTTTTTTCGTACTATTTTTCGGCTAACAAGTTGCCTTCACCTTGAAAAAGAGATCAATTTTAATTCTGAAAGACTGTAAGCCAGGTTTTCTCCCATTTGATAAACCGAATCAAAAGATTTAGACCTGGTTGGAATACTACATTATGTCATGTCTTTCTTTCTGTCCAGTTGGAATTTTGAGCCTGGCTTATTTCGTGTTAAATACAACAAAGAAAAAAATTAAAGCTCCTACTTTTGGGCATTTTTAACACTTTTATTTTGGGAATTTATAAAGAAATTTATTGTTTCAAATGTGTGCGGAGGCTTTTCGAAGAAAACAAGAAATATTACACACCAGCTGAGTGTAATGCTTGCTGCATTTTCTGGATCGCTACATCCTTCACCAGCATTCTTCGCGTCTCTCCACCTTAGGTTGTTCACATTGTAAACATCATCTATTAAACCAACTTACATCTAAAAGAAAAATCAATATCAGTTTTCGAAGTACTGTATAACAATGAAAAGTCATTATAATCTAATCTAATACTTAACTTTACTTACTCAGTTTTTGAATTTGTAGATATAACAAAAAGTTAACGCAAAAGCCATCTATACTCGTATAAACATACATATGTAAAAGAGCTGCTGATGACATAACATGAAGGTGTTCTTTTTTATTTCAAGTTGTTTTTGATACCATTTTCCGTTTACAACAAGTACTTTTTATAAGAGTACTCTGTCGTGGCCTCCACAAAAGTCAAAACTGCTGGCTGCGTGATATTATTTTTGTTTAATTATAACAACTGTTGATCCATACTTAAGAGGTCTTGAAAGGAATTTTTGTGCTTTCACTTGTACAGGCAAATAAAAACCAAAAAGACATGTAGAACTTCATAAAAGGAAAGGAAGAAAATCTTATTGGAAATAAAACAAAACTAAACCGTACGCGTTTAGGGAAATGTCATTAAATCAAAAGTAAATATTAAATTTGCAGTCTTTTCATTGTAGATTTTTAAAGATGAATAAGCAAAGTCAAAGAAATGCTTGGAAAAAATCTGATAATCTGCCAGGTACCGTTATGTTGCTTCTTTTAGGCTCCCGTTCGATTTTTACAGGCTAAGCCGCCTGTTAACTTTATGTGATATTATCATAATATAATTAAAATTCCCAAAATAAATTTATAAGTAACAAATATTTTTTTTATGTGTGCGTTGGGATTTGAACACAATTCTTTCAATTATGGTTTCTTTAACCGACTTCAAAAAAATAAAAAGAAGTAGGTTATCAATTCGACTGAATGCTGCAGTTTTATGCTTGTGCCTGCACAACTCAGTCATTTCTGAACCGATTTTGAAGATGTTTTCTTTGTTTGAAAGTTTATGCTTACAGATTGGTCCCGTTTTTAAAACAGTTCATAATTTTAAAAATTATATATGAACCGTAAAGGGCATCACTATAAAATTTAAAAAAAAATATAGCCCCCAATAGCAAAAAGTGATAGAAAAATAAATCTTAAAATTAAAGGGTGTCCCCAAAAGACGCAAAATAACTTATATGGGCTATTTTAACCGTCATATGCTTGAAAATTGGACAAGTGCCCATTGCTGTGACCGTTATAATAACAAGTATAAATTATTAAAATTATATATTAGAGGGTGCCCAATAGTTCATTTAATTTAATGTATATGACCATATTTTTTAACATTTGTTGACAGATGGTTGAAATTTAGGAGGATACTAAGTCCGATATAGCAACAAGTATAAAATTTGGATTTAGAACTTTAAGGGTGTCGCAATAGCTGATGTAATATTTTTGCACGTGGCCAAACTTTTGAACCATTATTAACAGCTATAAGAACAAATATAAAATTTGGATTTGGAAATTAAAGAGTACACCCATAATTGATGAAATTTGACCTATATGGCCCGATCTTTTGGAACCGTTATATAGAAATATTTGAAAAGTAGTCAGAATGTCTAATATAGACAGATGGATGTTTTTTGCAAAGAATGAGTTAATAAGTCCGCTATAACATCAAGTATAAAGCTTGGATTTGGAAAATAAAGGGTATCCCAATAGTTAATGTAATTTGATGCATATTGCCAAACTTTTAGATAGACTGCTACAATCTGTTTTGAAGTCGGTTTTTTTTTTGCAAGAATTATGTTTCTTCAATTTTGTTTATTGCCCTAACCGCCTAAATGAAAATGTGCCTCTTCAGAAAAGATGGTTTGTTTAATCAAATTAAACGTTTAATCAGAAAGATGCAAACTGAAAAGCCATAACGAAGTGGACGATCATTTGACTTCAATTGCTTAGTCTCCCCATCAAGCCACACCTTGTAACATAATTAGATCTTCTCTATGTAAGAAGAGTGGTCAAACTAAGTCCAGTGTAGGAATACTTGCCCATATCGCTCATTTACTTCAAGAACGTCATAAGTCAAAAGTTCAAATTTTGGAGTTAATTATACAGAATTGTTCGCCATTTCGTGCTTTATATTATGTATAAATTTCATCTTTATATCTTTTGTACTTTCCACGCTTTAACAAAATATGTCGTTATTTCATTTCATATTTGGAAACCTTTTTTGTCAATAAGAACGACACATTTTTAATTGTGGAGTAAACTACAAAAGGTAAAGATCATATCGCTTTTTAAAACATTGTCACATTTCGTTTTGTGACTGTATATTTGAAATACATAGTGATATTCTGAAAATGTAGCGACTTTTCACATATCATGTGTTATTTGCAATTATAGCTGTGTTGGTGAAAAATATTAAGTGAGTCAGTTTTTCTTTTCACAAATAACGACATATTTTAGTTTACGACACAGTATCGGATATATTTTTACAGCAATATATAATTGATGAAAGTTTTATTAAATGCTTTTTGTAGTTATGAATCATTTTACTAATTGTAGTGGGAACTTAAGCAGTCTGATTTTTTTTTTATCGATAGTAAGAACAAGTCAAAAACTAAAACTGCAATTATCTCGAAGTCAATGTTTTTGAGTTACCACGTTGTTGAAGCAAATGAGAAATATTTATTTATATTTAAATGTCCCTATATGACTGATTTTGATTAAACGAACAGGCTCATGAGAATCCAACAGGTATAAGCAAGGCAGCCTCAAGAAGATATTTTTTATATGCCAATGATGGAACCCAAAAATTTGGATAAGAATGCCTCGCAAATGGTAGGCAGTTCAATCCTTAAACGTGACTAAAAGAAAATAATAGTTCAAACTCAAAGTGTTTTAATAATAAGAATACATATCGCACTTGATCAACAATAGGGTATTAACTCAAAATTTTTGAAATATCACTTTTTTTAAGAAATCAGCTAACAACATCAATATCTATCTACTGTAAAACGTCAACGTATTTCGTTTACTCTTTCATCTGTAAAACCACTTTTGAGATCATATTCATGATAATGTTGTGATTACCTTTATTTCAACAAAAAGGTATTATTTCGAGTTAATGCAAAAGTTAACATGGAACTGATTCGTACATTTTCAAAAAAAAGGTATTATTTTGAGTTGAGTCTCTTTTCAATTTGGTCTTGTTGATAAAATTTATTTCATTTATGATCGAAAAATTTCAGAAAAATGGTATTAACTCAAAAAATTGATTTTTGTTTGCAATACTTGCACAGATTTCTAGGAAAAATGATGTAAATATATTCTTAAATGGAATTGGCTTCCTACGGTATAAGTATGAATGTAAATACGCGATGCCTAGCGTTTGTTTTAATTTTTAATTTTCACCCTGACCAGGATTCGAACCATCGATTTTACAAATTAATGAAATTTTCGGCTTTTGGTTCTTTTTTTAATTAATTTTCTAAACATTTTTAGAAAGAAAAATTATTTACAAATGTATGCGGACGTTTCCCAAAGAAAACAAGAAAAATTAGACGCTAGCAGAATGAAATGCAGCATTTTCTGGACCGCCACATCCTTCATCAGCATTCTTTGCATCTATCTACCTTATGTTATGTACATCGTAAACATCATCTATTTAACCAACTAAGCTTAATGTTAATTTGGTGAGACGAAGTTCACACACAACTTAAAGCTTTTCTTTGTCATTCTCTTTGCAACTCGTCTTGTACATTTGTTGTTGCTTTTTTGTACTAGCAATTTGATAGTCACAAATGCAACTTTTTTTTTTATTTTTAATTATTCATACTTGTTTGCTCACAACATTATAGACACTGTTTCAGTATCATATTGACTTTTATGAGTTAAGTATGAATGTAAATACGCGGTGCCTAGCGTTTGTTTTAATTTTTAATTTTCACCCTGACCAGGATTCGAACCATCGATTTTACAAATTAATGAAATTTTCGGCTTTTGGTTCTTTTTTTAATTAATTTTCTAAACATTTTTAGAAAGAAAAATTATTTACAAATGTATGCGGACGTTTCCCAAAGAAAACAAGAAAAATTAGACGCTAGCAGGATGAAATGCAGCATTTTCTGGACCGCCACATCCTTCATCAGCATTCTTTGCATCTATCTACCTTATGTTATGTACATCGTAAACATCATCTATTTAACCAACTAAGCTTAATGTTAATTTGGTGAGACGAAGTTCACACACAACTTAAAGCTTTTCTTTGTCATTCTCTTTGCAACTCGTCTTGTACATTTGTTGTTGCTTTTTTGTACTAGCAATTTGATAGTCACAAATGCAACTTTTTTTTTTTTATTTTTAATTATTCATACTTGTTTGCTCACAACATTATAGACACTGTTTCAGTATCATATTGACTTTTATGAGTTAAGTATGAATGTAAATACGCGGTGCCTAGCGTTTGTTTTAATTTTTAATTTTCACCCTGACCAGGATTCGAACCATCGATTTTACAAATTAATGAAATTTTCGGCTTTTGGTTCTCTTTTTAATTAATTTTCTAAACACTTTTAGAAAGAAAAATTATTTACAAATGTATGCGGACGTTTCCCAAAGAAAACAAGAAAAATTAGACGCTAGCAGAATGAAATGCAGCATTTTCTGGACCGCCACATCCTTCATCAGCATTCTTTGCATCTATCTACCTTATGTTATGTACATCGTAAACATCATCTATTTAACCAACTAAGCTTAATGTTAATTTGGTGAGACGAAGTTCACACACAACTTAAAGCTTTTCTTTGTCATTCTCTTTGCAACTCGTCTTGTACATTTGTTGTTGCTTTTTTGTACTAGCAATTTGATAGTCACAAATGCAACTTTTTTTTTATTTTTAATTATTCATACTTGTTTGCTCACAACATTATAGACACTGTTTCAGTATCATATTGACTTTTATGAGTTAAGTATGAATGTAAATACGCGGTGCCTAGCGTTTGTTTTAATTTTTAATTTTCACCCTGACCAGGATTCGAACCATCGATTTTACAAATTAATGAAATTTTCGGCTTTTGGTTCTTTTTTTAATTAATTTTCTAAACATTTTTAGAAAGAAAAATTATTTACAAATGTATGCGGACGTTTCCCAAAGAAAACAAGAAAAATTAGACGCTAGCAGAATGAAATGCAGCATTTTCTGGACCGCCACATCCTTCATCAGCATTCTTTGCATCTATCTACCTTATGTTATGTACATCGTAAACATCATCTATTTAACCAACTAAGCTTAATGTTAATTTGGTGAGACGAAGTTCACACACAACTTAAAGCTTTTCTTTGTCATTCTCTTTGCAACTCGTCTTGTACATTTGTTGTTGCTTTTTTGTACTAGCAATTTGATAGTCACAAATGCAACTTTTTTTTTTTTTTTTTTTATTTTTAATTATTCATACTTGTTTGCTCACAAAATTATAGACACTGTTTCAGTATCATATTGACTTTTATGAGTTAAGTATGAATGTAAATACGCGGTGCCTAGCGTTTGTTTTAATTTTTAATTTTCACCCTGACCAGGATTCGAACCATCGATTTTACAAATTAATGAAATTTTCGGCTTTTGGTTCTTTTTTTAATTAATTT
Organism: Gymnosoma rotundatum; assembly: GCA_916610165.2. NCBI lineage: Eukaryota > Metazoa > Arthropoda > Insecta > Diptera > Tachinidae > Gymnosoma > Gymnosoma rotundatum. The sequence continues at coordinate 40,494,778 of OU744338.1, forward strand.
TCTAAACATTTTTAGAAAGAAAAATTATTTACAAATGTATGCGGACGTTTCCCAAAGAAAACAAGAAAAATTAGACGCTAGCAGAATGAAATGCAGCATTTTCTGGACCGCCACATCCTTCATCAGCATTCTTTGCATCTATCTACCTTATGTTATGTACATCGTAAACATCATCTATTTAACCAACTAAGCTTAATGTTAATTTGGTGAGACGAAGTTCACACACAACTTAAAGCTTTTCTTTGTCATTCTCTTTGCAACTCGTCTTGTACATTTGTTGTTGCTTTTTTGTACTAGCAATTTGATAGTCACAAATGCAACTTTTTTTTTTTTATTTTTAATTATTCATACTTGTTTGCTCACAACATTATAGACACTGTTTCAGTATCATATTGACTTTTATGAGTTAAGTATGAATGTAAATACGCGGTGCCTAGCGTTTGTTTTAATTTTTAATTTTCACCCTGACCAGGATTCGAACCATCGATTTTACAAATTAATGAAATTTTCGGCTTTTGGTTCTTTTTTTAATTAATTTTCTAAACATTTTTAGAAAGAAAAATTATTTACAAATGTATGCGGACGTTTCCCAAAGAAAACAAGAAAAATTAGACGCTAGCAGAATGAAATGCAGCATTTTCTGGACCGCCACATCCTTCATCAGCATTCTTTGCATCTATCTACCTTATGTTATGTACATCGTAAACATCATCTATTTAACCAACTAAGCTTAATGTTAATTTGGTGAGACGAAGTTCACACACAACTTAAAGCTTTTCTTTGTCATTCTCTTTGCAACTCGTCTTGTACATTTGTTGTTGCTTTTTTGTACTAGCAATTTGATAGTCACAAATGCAACTTTTTTTTTTTTATTTTTAATTATTCATACTTGTTTGCTCACAACATTATAGACACTGTTTCAGTATCATATTGACTTTTATGAGTTAAGTATGAATGTAAATACGCGGTGCCTAGCGTTTGTTTTAATTTTTAATTTTCACCCTGACCAGGATTCGAACCATCGATTTTACAAATTAATGAAATTTTCGGCTTTTGGTTCTTTTTTTAATTAATTTTCTAAACATTTTTAGAAAGAAAAATTATTTACAAATGTATGCGGACGTTTCCCAAAGAAAACAAGAAAAATTAGACGCCAGCAGAATGAAATGCAGCATTTTCTGGACCGCCACATCCTTCATCAGCATTCTTTGCATCTATCTACCTTATGTTATGTACATCGTAAACATCATCTATTTAACCAACTAAGCTTAATGTTAATTTGGTGAGACGAAGTTCACACACAACTTAAAGCTTTTCTTTGTCATTCTCTTTGCAACTCGTCTTGTACATTTGTTGTTGCTTTTTTGTACTAGCAATTTGATAGTCACAAATGCAACTTTTTTTTATTTTTAATTATTCATACTTGTTTGCTCACAACATTATAGACACTGTTTCAGTATCATATTGACTTTTATGAGTTAAGTATGAATGTAAATACGCGGTGCCTAGCGTTTGTTTTAATTTTTAATTTTCACCCTGACCAGGATTCGAACCATCGATTTTACAAATTAATGAAATTTTCGGTTTTTGGTTCTTTTTTTAATTAATTTTCTAAACATTTTTAGAAAGAAAAATTATTTAAAAATGTATGCGGACGTTTCCCAAAGAAAACAAGAAAAATTAGACGCTAGCAGAATGAAATGCAGCATTTTCTGGACCGCCACATCCTTCATCAGCATTCTTTGCATCTATCTACCTTATGTTATGTACATCGTAAACATCATCTATTTAACCAACTAAGCTTAATGTTAATTTGGTGAGACGAAGTTCACACACAACTTAAAGCTTTTCTTTGTCATTCTCTTTGCGACTCGTCTTGTACATTTGTTGTTGCTTTTTTGTACTAGCAATTTGATAGTCACAAATGCAACTTTTTTTTATTTTTAATTATTCATACTTGTTTGCTCACAACATTATAGACACTGTTTCAGTATCATATTGACTTTTATGAGTTAAGTATGAATGTAAATACGCGGTGCCTAGCGTTTGTTTTAATTTTTAATTTTCACCCTGACCAGGATTCGAACCATCGATTTTACAAATTAATGAAATTTTCGGTTTTTGGTTCTTTTTTTAATTAATTTTCTAAACATTTTTAGAAAGAAAAATTATTTAAAAATGTATGCGGACGTTTCCCAAAGAAAACAAGAAAAATTAGACGCTAGCAGAATGAAATGCAGCATTTTCTGGACCGCCACATCCTTCATCAGCATTCTTTGCATCTATCTACCTTATGTTATGTACATCGTAAACATCATCTATTTAACCAACTAAGCTTAATGTTAATTTGGTGAGACGAAGTTCACACACAACTTAAAGCTTTTCTTTGTCATTCTCTTTGCAACTCGTCTTGTACATTTGTTGTTGCTTTTTTGTACTAGCAATTTGATAGTCACAAACAGCGTTGCCGCTTTGGTCCAATCGGACCAAACTTGGTAGTTTTTCGTTTTTAAAAAACAGTTTGGTAGTTTGGTTGGTTTGTTGTATTTTTTTTAAATTTTTGGTAGGATTTTCTCCTCTAGCAATTTTTTATCAATAGTAAATTTTTCATCTTAAAAATTCAGAACATATAATAAAAAAAATAACTTTGAATTGAATAGTGTTACCACTGTTTTCAAAAACTGTTTTAGGTTTAATAAAAAACATCTCTGCTTTAATCATCTTCATAGAGATGATTAAAGCTATAACCATCTCTGATTTAAAAAACGCGAACAATATTATGAAATTGAAATTAACAATATTTTTGAATGAAGGTTTATTATCAATTATTATGCTCTAAAACTATTTTAAAGTTTATGTGCAAAAAGAGTTATACAATCCAAAAGCAAGTGTATGTGACATGCTGAATTAACTTTAGCAATGTTCTGCATTACGCATAAACTTCCTTTCTTATTAATGGATTACTTACCGGCTCTTATTGCGGAATGTTTGTTTTTTTAATAAAATTGTGATTTTATGTTTGTCCTTTCCGATATTTTATAATTATACTTAAAAACCAATGAATTATATGCGATATTTTTATATTTTAAATTCCTTTTGTTTTTTTTTTTTATCTGTATACATTTTGTATACACATACATACATCCGTTATTTTAAATGAAATATTGCTTTTATGTTGTTATTTTATGTATATTTTTATTTTTTTATAAAAACTGGAATTTGTTATTATTATTACTATATAAGCCAAAATAAAAATTTTTATTTTATTGAACAAATGCATTTTTAAATTTTTGGTAGGCTGTAAACGTTTTTGGTAGGATTTTTGAAAATTGTTGGTAGGAAGTCAATTTCTTGTGTGGCAACGCTGGTCACAAATGCAACTTTTATTTAATAACTTCTAAGATTCTGCTGTTACACTTACTGCTTTGTTCTTAAGAGAATACTTTAGGCTTTTAATTCCTATTTTTAAATTTAATTTATAATGTATTAATTCATAAGTTCTAATGTCTTACAGTGGGACTTAATTTGTACTTTGAGAATATTAAAACCTTTTTGCTGGCTTCATCCATGGCAATGAATTATTTATGCCTGACCCATCACTAAAAAGCTAAAATACTTTTAAATAGAAAAAAGCTGATTTGTTTTAATGTTTTAAGTTCTCCAACTCTGAAAAAATACAGCGGTATAGGAATTAATAAAAACGTTTAACATGGATGACTTATTTCTTCCTTCTTGATTTTAGCTTTATAAATTAATTATGCACAAGTTTAACATGACATCAAATTAAAAAAAAAAAGCATTCGCTGCCGCAAAAAAAAAAAAAAAATAACTTAAACAGAATAAATTGTATTCTGTGTATTTTAAATTATTTTATAAAATCAACAAACTTCCTGATACATGTCTTTCAAATACAGGCACTATAATTTAAGAAGGCTTACATACAAACATACATACATACATACATTAAACAAACATACGTTTTAACACATTTATTGTCACATTAAATTAAAGATTTTTTAAACAGCAGGGTGAATTGACTTATGATTTATGCACGAATAGTCACCCAATACAGCTGAGATTTTGAACCACAGGCTGATAAAATAATATTAAATTTAATTATTTATTTTAACTTTAAAAGGCAGAAGCTGTGAACATAAGAAACTTAAGAAAAAGTCTGTGGCTGCTTCAATAAATAGTGGAATTAATTAAAGCGTTAATCAAAGAGATAGGCGACGCCCAAGGAAACATTTTTCGAAACAGTACATTAAGGAATTATGGCCCACATACGATTTTTGTTTAAGGCTTTAGGCATAGGCAAAGGAAAAACAAAATACTTTGAAAATAAGATTATATTACAAATACACAATAATAATTTTTATTATCCAATAAATTAAAAAATAAATAATTAAAAAGGTCAAATAAAAAACTATTTTAATAATAATTTTTGTAAAAATAAATGTGGAGCTTCTAAATATGGATTCATTGGCTTAATCCTTTTAGGATAAGTTGGAATTTAGAAAATTTATCTCGGTACTCAGGATAAAGTGGAAAAAGTTTATATATAAGTTTGTCATTCCGTGTGTTATTTCTACAACATCCATTTTCGATCCCTCAAAGTATATACATTTTGACTTCTTATGCATAGCGAAGTCGATTGAGCGTTGTCTGTCTGTCCGTCTCTACTAGTGTTGATATAATTTGACAAAAAAAAAAAAATAATAATAATAATAATAGTAATAATTTATTTGTGCTTGATTCCTTCAAATATAAATATTTCATGATATTCTCATGAAATATATATTATTTTAAACTAAACTAAAAAAAAATAATATATATTTAATGAGAATATCATGAAATATTTATATTTGAAGGAATCAAGCACGAATAAAGTAAATTAAATTTAAAAAGATTCCAAATTTTCATATTAATAATAATAATATATAAACAGATGTGATAATCGATTAGATATAGTGTAGAAAGAGGTGCTATTGGAAATCAGTATGATCTGGCCATGTCCTTCGAGGAAGCAGGCAAAATATTATGCTCACCTCTATTTTTTACATGTCATTTGGTACAATAAAGTAACTGCAATTAAAAAAATAAATATAAATAGAGAATTAAAATTTAAGAAAAACACATCAAGTGAGAAAATTGGCACTCGCCCATATTTTTTAAGTTACGGGACTCTGAAATTTAAAATTTTTTTAAAATATCAATATCGGTATCATATTTAAGCTTTTTAAGAAATATTTAAGGAAATACTAAAATTTTTTAAAAATGCTTAACCCATTAAGAGCCGATGGAATTTTTATGTAAAATAATAAATATGCAGTACCAATTTTTTAACCCTTATCTGTCGTAAGTCACCTCTGACGTGACAACAGTACTTTTCTGCAACGGTCGTATGGCACGTGTGAAGTGACAAGGCGAATTATGTCGAAACATACTGTCTATTGATGAGATTTGTTTTTAAAATGCATTCATTTCTTCAATTTACCGTTACCATTTGAAAATACGTATTTACCGTTAATAAATAATAATTTAATAAATAAATAATTTGTTACAAAACTGAAAAGAAATGAATATAAATGTATAATAACATACTATTGTTTTTTTTCATATTTGTTAAAAATAACTACAACCTGGTGAGAATCAAACGTGTGAAAAGTCGCGTCCGATAAGGGTTAAACTTTGAATTCTGTCACCCCAATATTGGCTTTTTCGATTGGATTTACTTCACTTAACCAGATTTACATAGGCGGTTTGTTTGTTTGTTTTTAGATTGAATTTTAATTTAATTGCTAATTGGCTTATATATCTTTAATTAAAAAACTGACAAAGAAATAATTTCTAAAAAAAAATTATTAAATTAATTATATATTTTATTAGCAGATCCCGGCGTGCGTGCTACGTATGAATATTAGCATTGAATCAATTCCATATACCGCATACGCTCATAGGTGCCTACTTATTTGTTGTTGTTTTTATATATGGACAAACTCATATGTTGTCATGAAAAGTCATAACTCAAAAACGCGTTGCCCGTTTTCTCGCACACTATATGATTAGAAAAAACCATCTACACGACCATGCGAAAAACCCTAAAAATTTAATCGAATTCGGTTTGACCGATTGTGATTTATAAAGTCACAACACACTTGCAGCAATTTCTCATATATTTAGATTACAAAAGAAGAAAATATTTTTGTAACTAAATAAAGAAATTAATTACTTTAATAAAGTTTTTATTTGAGTTTTAATTAATTATTTATTTGTTTAATTTTTAAGCAATTGGCCTTTTTTTTATTTTTATATATATTTTTGATATTTCGCTACTCCATTGTGTAGTATTGTTGATGTTGATGATGCTACACAATGGAGTAGCGAAATATCGAAAATATATATCAAAATAAAAAAAGACCAATTGCTTAAAAGTTAAACAAATAAATAATAAATTAATTACTTTAAACTTAAAAAAGTAAATTTAAAAACAACTAAAATTAAAAGATACAAAAACTATTTCTCTCTGTAGTCTCGCAACTGAAGCACCAACAAAGTCAAAGTTGACCACCGCGTTGATACCATCCTATTTAAAAAATTTAATTTGCTTCAATCGATGTAAATTTTATTTTTGTTTAGATTTAGTTGTCTTTTTACTTTGTTGATTAAATGCAATTATTATTTAATCCATTTAGTTTGCAGATACAATAATTTTGGATTTTCTTTATAAGTTTTTTTTTTGTAGAGTTTACAGATGAACTATGAGAATGGTAGTGATTTAAAAGAAAAATTATTGGTAAGGCATAAGTGTTGACAAAGTTACAGAGAGAGTGAAGAAATACTTTGGTTTGTGTGTGGACTTCGTCTAACCAAATTAATATTGATATGAATACTTCTCGTATTCTTATTTACAAAGTTAGTTGGTTAAATAGATGATGTTTACAATGTAAACAACCTAAAGTAGATAGATGTGAAAAATGCTGATGAAGGTTGTAGCGATCCAGAAAATGCAGCATTTCATTCTGCTGGTGTCTAATTTTTCTTGTTTTCTTGTAAAAACGTCCGCATACATTTGTAAAATAATTTTTATTTCTAAAAAAACGTTTAAAAAAAAATAAAAAAAGATCTTCAAATCTCATTTTGATTATACAATCTTTAAAATTGAGGCAAACCTTCACTCCGCCATCGCTAGTGAACCGTAAACTTTTTGCAAAATCGCATTGCAAAACATAAAACACATTACTATTCCTCCAGCAATGTTCGACAAAAAAAAAAAAAAAAAAAAAAAACATAAAGGCAAGTGAGAAAGCTTTTGTAACTTCAAGTTTTCGATTAAATAAAAGTGCTAACATTGTTCAGCGAGAAAAATGTCAAAGATATTTATCCAGCAAGTTGTTTGTTCATTTTTCTTTGAGACATTTTTTCACTCATCATGAGATGAATAAACCAATCAAAAATCCACTCCAAATGCCATGAATTGAGCAACAATAAACATTGCAATACATAAAGGCTGGTAACGATTGTACTGTCGAACAAAAAAAAAAAAAAAAAAAATTGTATTTGAATAAGAATTCGTTTCTCTTCCTCTATGATTCTACGATGATTGGGAGTTTAAACAACAAGTAATGATTGCTTAAAGCTGAATAGTTTATTGTTTGCTTTGTGATTTTTCAAATAAAAGAAAAGCAAATAGTAGAATGTGTATTGTGCGAATTTTGTTCCTTTGACATGAACACCAAATAATCAATGTTTTTTTATAATTTTTGTGTGGGTAACAAGTTTTTCGTTGTTATGAAAGAGCTTGTATTAAGTTGTTGTAGTTTTGTAGTTTCGTTCGTATGTATATATTTAATTTTCTGTAGGTTTGTTGTTCTTCTCATTTTTCTTTTGCATTTTACTTATAATATGATTATAAAGCAATAAACAGACCATGCATGTGTGTAAATTTAAATGGTACATGAAGGAATTGTGGGTTTTTAAAACCCAATTAAAAGTCAATTAATTATGAGTACAAAACAAAATAGAAATGATTTCTTTACAATTGCCTTGAGATTCCTTGATTTTATTGTAGTTGCATACAATGTGTCTCTAATCCGTTTTATTTCTGATTAATTAAGATCTATTGGCTGTTTCATAGAGAATGTTTGTTCAAATAACAAAAATAATAATTAAACTATACACGGAACAAAGTATATGCACCTGTAAAAGATTTTATATGTTTTCAGCGTGATAATTCATTAAATTTGTAACTCTCTTTATCATATTTTTAATTGAAAATATAAAATTAAATAATTAGTTGAATTAAGTAATTGTATCAATTAAAAATTTAATCAAATACGTGCAAAAACTTTTTTTTAGCTTGTTTGTACTATGAATTTGTTTAGACTTCGATAAAATTTTATTTTATATTTGCACCGACTGTAAAAATGTTAAGTTTTTGTCTGTCTGTGTCTATTAATAGCTTCTTTCAAGACACTGCTAGAATTTAGAAAAAAACCAACCTTAAGGCAACTGAATTGATGTTTATAAATATTACTTTTATTAGATTATATATCATGTTTAGGCGTCAAAGGCATGAAAAGCGAAGCATTGCTCACGGCAATTAACCGCAAATCCATCAGCGTTAAACCTGTATTATTTAAGTCGAATCATTTAGGTTCGTATTTTCTTTTTAAATATTTTTAAAATAGATTCTTTTTTTAAATGATATAAAATATGCACTAGCAGAATGTAATACATTTTCTAGAGCATTCTCCGTCGTCGAACGCTGTAAATATTATCTTAGTTTAGAGAAATTAATTGTTAAATTATCATTGTTAACCACGAGCAGTTATTAAGAACAACACACCATCCTGCTGATATGTTTTCCAAGCTGCTGTTGTTGTTGTTATAAAAATATCCTAATTTGAATTTTTGTTGACTACAAAACAAAACCGTGTCGACAACATAATAAAATATGTAAAATAAAGTTTATTTATGTACACGTCTGCAATAATGTAATCTTTTTTGGCTGGAGGCTGGCTTGCATCTGTTCGATATTATTGACAAATTTTATTTATAGTATTGATTGTTGCCACGCCGACAAAAGTTCTATATTTTTCGCCCTAAGTCTCTGGAACCACCAGACCAAGGCGAATCAATTACCAGGTGGCAGCGTAGGCGAATTCATTTATTTTTGCCGTGAACACTACTGTCAAACTCCATATATAAAAAATCTGTGTACTATTTTTTTTTTATGTATGAAGTTTGACATTCGTTTCTAACAGCAAAAAAATAATAAATTCTCTAACGCTGCCACCTGGTCAATGATTCGCCTTGCACTAGACCGATGTGACTAAACCTCCCGAAATTAAAAGCTTTAAAAAAAAAATTAAATCGAAAAACTTCAATAATTGAAAAAAAATCCAGAAAATAGAATACCAACGTTGTGTAACATGTATTTCTAGGTGCTTTATTCATGTTTATGGTATAAAAAAAAACCAAACGGCAAATGCTTCGATAAAAAAGTTGATGTTCAAATTGCTGCAAATTAGGAATTCATGGGGTCCGTTATTGAAAAGAAAAACCTAAAAAAGTAATTCAAAACATCAAATTGTAAAAAAATAATAAGAAAACCTTTGTGAACACATTTTTTTCTTTTATTATTTAGCTACTCTAACATTTTATATATCAAGTAAGAGCTTATTGTCTTTGCTTTTCAAATACTGACACACACTTTATACATAACGTAAGATTTTTCTAGATATTTCTGACAAATTCATAAAACTTGGGAATAAATTGTAGTACCCTGAATTTACCTATTTTGGCTCCATATTTATGTTCAATAATATTATTAAGTTTGCAGAATCGCCCAGCCCAATTTAGGCATGGCTGACAAACATTTTTGTAGCAGTTTTTTTTAAGTATTATACAGTTGCTCTCAAAAATATTTTGCCGACATTATTTTAGCATAAATTTCATTTTTGTTCGCTAATAATATAGAAAATAATACATTTACAGGTAAAATTTCATTTGCTATAAATAAAATACAGTCTGCTACGAGGGCTGCTCTATATATTTCTGGCCTAATAGTGAAAATGCGAATATTTATAATCAAAAATGGTTTTATTGTTTTTCAAAGTATTCTGCAACATGATTAATACACTTTTCCATGCGCTCAAACCAGTTGTCGAAGCACTTCTTCCACTCCGATTGAGACACCTCTAAAACATGGTTTTTGAACACTTCAACAGCTTCTTCTGGCGACGCATTTTTTTCTTGATGTGCGGAAACAAAAAAAGTCATTAGGTGCCAAGTCAGGGCTGTACGGCGGATAACCCATTAATTCGACGTTTTGGCCGGTCAAAAACGCTCTGGCTTGAGCCGATGTGTGAGAGCTCGCATTGTCATGGTGAACAATGATTCGTCTTCTCTTGTTGGTTTTTCGAATTTCTCCGATGACTTCAGGCAAACAAATTGTAGTGTACCACTCAGAAGTGACCGACCTACGTTGCTCAAGCGGAACAGTCGCTACATGACCAGTTTTGCTGAAGAAACAGGCGACCATTTGCTTCGAAGTGCTTTTTCAACGAACAACTTTCGTTGGATTTTGCTCGTCTTTGAAGACCCGCACGATCGACTGTTGTTTCGTTTCGGGCTCATACGCATAGATCCATGATTCGTCACCTGTGACGATCTTATAAACGTCTTTTGAAGCACCGCAATCGTATTTTTGCAACATTTCTTTGTACCAATCGACACGAGCCTTTTTTGAGCGACTTTCAAATTGCGCGGGATCCAACGAGAACAAACCTTTTTTACGGCCAGGTGTTCATGCAGTATCGAATATATGCTGGTGGAAGAACTGTCTAAGGATGTCTCTATCTCTCGGTATGTCGCATGTCGATCTTGCATTATGAGTTCACGCGCGGCATCAATGTTCTCTGGCACAACAGCCGTTTTTGGACGACCTTTACGGAATTCGTCTTTGAGCGAGCTTCGGCCACGATTAAATTCATTATACCAATTTTTCACAGTGCTATAGGATGGTGCTTCATCGCCATACAAAGATTTAAGTTCATCAATGCACTCTTGTCGTGATAATCCACGTCGAAAGTTGTGAAAAATTATGGCACGAAAATGTTCACGAGTTAATTCCATTGTTTTCTATATTAATTTTTTCAAGTCACTGTAAACAACACAAATAATGGTCGTACGTCAAAACGTTTGGAGTACGATTATGCTTTAAAATGACAAACTTTCCAATGGAAATGTCAGATTGCACTTGGCAGCACTCAGTGTTGCCAGGCCAGAAATATATATAGCAGCCCTCGTGGACATTAATTATCAACAAAAAGTGCAACAACTTGCATTACAAATATGTTTTTGTTGTTTTTCTTATAACAACTAAGGAGTTTAAGGGTCACAAAAGTATTTTGCCTGGCAAGGAGCACCCATATTTATAATGAGTTTGCATTGACCCTTTTTGTTTTTGTTTTTGATATTCTGCCTGTGATTGCATTCAATATTTATTTTTAGGGTAATTTAAAACTTATTCTTATTGTGCGCAGACGTGAAGTTTTGTTTTAAAATGCCTGAAGGAAAAGAATTGAACTCCAGTGGAAGAAAAATTATTTTATGTCTCCATAATCATGGGAAACCAATAAAATATATTTATGATATGTTTGGTCGGTGTCGGCAAACAATAGAGAATGTAATTAAACAGGTAAAGGAACGTCGTAATATTCAAAATATTCCGCGAAAGAGACGCCCTAAGTCATTGACTTCCAGAAACGAAAGACAAATTTTTAAGGAACACTCTAAAAATCCCCATTTATCGGCCCCAAAAATTGACGAGAATAAATGTTAGTGATGAAACTATCCGGTCGAGTGGCAAGAAAAACATTTCATTTTTGAAATTAACAGACAAAAGCGTTACTATTTGCTGAGCTTAAAAAAACTGAAACTTTTGACTTTTGGAAAAATCTAATATTTAGTGATGAAAGTAAATTCAACTTATTCCGAACGGACGGAAGGCCAAATGAATCTGTCAAAGTTAAAAATATAAAACCAGAAGTAAAACATGGTGGAGGTTCTCTAATGGTGTGGGGCTGTATGTCTGCATCTGGAGTGGGGAAATTGGTTTTTATTGATGGCATTATGGATAATTTTAAGGGAGCATCTTCATGACAGTTCTGAAAAATTGAGGCTTCTTAGGAATGAATATTATTTTCAACGTAATTATGATCCAAAACATACAGGTTTGGACGTCAAGCTATTGCTTTTATAGAACACGAAACAGCTTTCAACACCTCCCCAAAGCCCTGACATTAATCCAATTAAAAAATCTTTGGGCTTAACCTGATGGAAAAGTTCGAGAGCACAACATTTCATCTAAAGCTACCTTAAAACAAATATTGGAAGAAGGGTGGTACAAAAAACCTCCGGAAAAATGTCGTAATTTGGTGGAATCAATCCCTAGATGTTTGGAATCAGTTCTAACAAATAATAGATACCACAAGAGATATTAATATCACCATTTCGGCTTCTGGGATAAAACCATATTGGAAAAATAACAAAATACTGCTACTGACCTGAGAAATTATAAATTAGTTGACATTAACTTTAAAATCTTAAAGATTTGAAATAGATTCTAAAATTAAGAAAAACTGAATTAAAGTTTAAGTTTGTTTTATATAATACGAGGGCTGCTATATATATTTCTGGCCTGGTAACACTGAGTGCTGCCAAGTGCAATCTAACATTTCCATTGGAAAGTTTGTCAATTTTAAGCATAATCGTACTCAAAACAATTTGACGTACGGCCATTATTTGTGTTGTTTACAGTGACTTGAAAAAATTAATATAGAAAAAATGGAATTGACTCGTGAACATTTTCGTGCCATCATTTTTCACAAATTTCGACGTGGATTATCACGACAAAAGTGCATTGATGAACTTAAATCTTTGTATGGCGATGAAGCACCATCCTATAGCACTGTGAAAAATTGGTATAATGAATTTAATCGTGGCCGAAGCTCGCTCAGAGACGAATTCCGTGAAAGTCGTCCAAAAACGGCTGTTGTGCCAGAGAACATTGATGCCGTGCGTGAACTCATAATGCAAGATCGACATGCGACATACCGAGAGATAGAGACATCCTTGGACATTTCTTCCACCAGCATACATTCGATACTGCATGAACACCTGGCCGTAAAAAAGGTTTGTTCTCGTTGGATCCCGCACAATTTGAAAGTCGCTCAAAAAAGGCTCGTGTCGATTGGTGCAAAGAAATGTTGCAAAAATACGATTGCGGTGCTTCAAAAGATGTTTATAAGATCGTCACAGGTGACGAATCATGGATCTATGCGTATGAGCCCGAAACGAAACAACAATCGACCGTGTGGGTCTTCAAAGACGAGCAAAATCTAACGAAAGTTGTTCGTGGAAGAAGCATTTCGAAGCAAATAGTCGCCTGTTTCTTCGGAAAAACTGGTCATGTGGCGACTGTTCCGCTTGAGCAACGTAGGACGGTCACTTCTGAGTGGTACACTACAATTTGTTTGGCTGAAGTCATCGGAGAAATTCGAAAAACCAACAAGAGAAGACGAATCATTGTTCACCATGACAATGCGAGCTCTCACCCATCGGCTCAAACCAGAGCATTTTTGACCGGCCAAAACGTCGAATTTATGGGTCATCCGCCGTACAGCTCTGACTTGGCACCTAATGACTTCTTCTTGTTTCCGCACATCAAGAAAAAAATGCGTGGTCAACGATTTTCGTCGCCAGAAGAAGCTGTTGAAGTGTTCAAAAACCATGTTTTAGAGGTGTCTCAATCGGAGTGGAAAAAGTGCTTTGATAACTGGTTTGAGCGCATGCAAAAGTGTATAAATCATGCTGGAGATTACTTTGAAAAACAATAAAACCATTTTTGATTATTAATATTCGCATTTTCACTATTAGGCCAGAAATATATAGAGCAGCCCTAGTATTCCGTCAAATGCACATAAATTATTAAATGTTTTGTAGTGTACTGTAGTAACTGTAGGTCCTCTTTTCTGAGAAGATCACAAAAGCAGTACTTGAAAAACACCATGAAAAAAAATTTTTTAAATTTTAAATTTTTTAAATTTTAAAATTAAATTAAGAAAATCGACATGGGCACCTTTGAAACTTAAATGAATCACCTGCTTAATATCAACTATCTACCATCCCTTAAATAGCGCGTAAGACGCAAAGCAATGTAATTCATAGCTTTTGCACTGGAATGTCATCCCTAAATAACTGTCAAAATTGGATTTTCCAATTGCTAAGCGTTCACGCCATGCTATTTAGGGATGCTTCATACATTTTGTATGTACATAAGAAATTTTGACAGTTATATTGCGCTTTACGCGCTAATTTAGAGATGGCAGTATAGTTTTCAAAATAGTACAGTAGCTGACTGATGTCTGCTGACGTCTTTTGTCATAGTAAGAATTAAAATTGTTGATAGTAAGAATTAAAATTGTATGTATGTGACAGCCTTTTTGTTGGATCTGTACGATTTTATATTTTCAAAGAATTCATAAAATATTTTGCTCTAAGCGATCAGAGATGATTTTCTAAAATGAGAAGAAACAAACAACAAGATGTTACCATGTTGTTTTTTTTTCTTTGTTTAATAGTGTGGCACTGACGATGCCATTTTGAAACGATTTTTAAAGTAGAACTGAATTTTGACAGATTTTCGTATGATTAAATCGTACGATTGTGTAAAAAAATTAAGTAAAAATAAGCTCAAACTTTTCCAAGCATTTTATCTTCGTGTACAGTATAAATTAATTATTAATTTTCAAAAAGAAATTTTTTTCGTGTTTTTTTTTCAATTTTTTATTTAATAAATGCAAAGTGACCGTGCATATAAATAAATTATCATAGTGTTTTGTGATATTTTATTTTTCATCATCTTTTAACTGTCTAAAAGATCCGAAAAATTCAGCCGTATACAGTGGATAAAAGAAAAAATATAGTGAACAAAAATCTTTAGTTAAAAAAAAAGTTTGTGAGAAGTTTCCTTAAGAGCTAAGTAAGCGGTAGCGAACTGGCCATCGAGACATGCTTTCCCTCTCAATAATCAATATCGGTGATTTAAATAGTTAATTGGGATAATAGAAAATAACACGGAAAAAGATTGCTTTTTGAAAATTAATAATTATAATAAAAATATATAATTTAATGTCTTTCTTCGCTCAACTCTTGTACTTTATGGTTGTGGCAGCGTTAAACTTTCTTCAGTTAAACTTGACATATAATATCGTTAGATAGCAGATGTAATTTCAAACTAATTAAATTGATATTTTATTTGTACTCGCCCTACGTGCACTCGTCCCGACTATAACTCAGACACTTTACGTTGTCATCATGGCAAATTTATTTCAAGTGCTTTAAACAACTAATTAATAAAATTTGTTTACCAACTGGGTTTTTATTTCTCACAAAGTGCCAAAATAAAAATAAGTTCAAAATAGAATACAAGGAGCAGCAAAACACAAAAAAAAAAAATAAAAATAATAATAATAAAAGGGACAAATTAAAGGAATTTTCTAATTAAGTTGTAGTACATTTTAGGTTTTTTTTTTGTAATTTAGCAAGGTTGTTTTACTATTTTTTTTTTATTGTTTCTGTAAATTTTGCTCCTTTTTAAATTTTTTATATATATATAATTTATTCCTTTAGAAAAAGTGTGCATTTATTAAACAGAAAAACTTTTTTTTATTGCTTTATGTCCCTGATTTTGGTGATTTGTGTTCTACTTTTATTGAAATTTATGGGTCAGATATTCTTACTTAAAAAACAGAGTTAACAATGAATGTTTTCTTTTATTTCTTTGTAAATAGTTAATCCATGTTTTACATTTCTTTTTCAGTTGGTTATAAAATGTATCGACCATCCATTTTCTCTCATAACATTATCTTGTAATTTTTCATTCGGTACATCATCAGACTGCTTTAACAGATTGGTTACGAATACAGGACTCTGTGCAACACAAACTTGTACAACCTAATACAGTTTTTTAAACAGAAAAATTTTCATTATTCGGAGGTTTTGTGGCGTTAAATATTTACAACCATTCTGATTTAAGAAATATATATTTTAAGCAAAACAAAAGACCACAATTAGATAGGATTTAATGTGTTTAACTAGAATTTGAATTTAGTTTTTTTTTCTATGCCGTGGAATTTTTTAAAGGAGGTGGCAAATATTAAATATTTATCAGCTAGTTGTAAAATTTCACGAACCGGAACCTACGACGAAATGAGCAATATTTGTGGCCCAACGCAGTATTATACATAAGCCTTCATCGTACTACAAAGCAAGTCCCAGTGCACGAAGACAGGTGTGATCAGTTCCTGCGGGAGCCCTTACCTGGAGGTGGTCTTACCACTAAGTGAAATACAAAGCGTCGACTAGCGCCCTCGATCGGACGAAGCCAACAGAGTTGCAATTCTAAGAACATGGCTTGCAGGACCTAAACTACCCTTTGCTTGAGGGTTGGAGACTATCTTATCCCTCCTGTTGAGAGTGCAACTGTACACTTCCATCTATTCCGCACCAGACCTGCAGATATAGCCTTTTATTTTTAACCAATAGCTGCTACGTGTACCCCGAAGGGATCTAACCCATGTTGTAGAATCCTTCGACAGTACCCCACTTTCTATCCAGATTTAGCGCCTGCACGCCATGGGACTGGTTCCCCCTATACCCCGAGAACACTTCGTCTGTGCGTAGGTTAGCTCAGCCAGACTCTTAATGCCCACGGGCGGAAGTGCACGAAGATATCAGGAAAAAAATATGGTTAAAAAACACGATATCTAAGATATTATTGACATATAACCTACATGGTAACTGTCGAAAAGGTCGGCCAAAGGAAATGTTGCTTTCCATGGTAATGAAGTTGAAACAAGGCAAAAAGATACCGTTTACTCTCTTAATTAAGAGAGCATTGACACACCACCATTATGCTCTTTAAAGTACTCTCTATAAAAATTTAGTTATTTTAGTATTTTCTTAAATACTGTAGTTCGTGATTAATGGTTCTGTTACAATCTGAATAGTCTAGAATTAAAAGTAAACTTTAGAACAGTATCTACAGTGCGGCACAGTACAATACAATACAATATCTTACAGTAACTTATGGTAATAAACTAAATTATGTTTGAATTTTAGAAATATCTTTCTATATCGTAAGAGGAATGGAATGGGATAAATATTATAATTAAACAAACTCAAGTTGCTTTATGTTAAAAGCGTATTTAAAAATTGTAATGTTATCAAACTATACTTAAAAATACATACACATTGAGCAAAAGTGAACACTTAAAAATCACAACTGTAGATTTAATTAATATTTTTTTACTTTTATAAGGTATTTCAAACTACATACATATATACTTCATTTAATAACACAAACTTAAGATTAAAAATAACAGAAAGAAAAACAAAAACTACAGCTTCAGTATTAACAGGATACTCAATTTAATGCATTAAGATTGTTCAGTTTCGCACTCCATGTCTTTTCTTTAAAGTGGTAAAAAGTAGTAATCTGTGAAGCTACCGCGGCTTTTTAAAACTGCAGCAATACGCTGAGGCATGCTTCTGACTAGGTTTTGATATGTGTCTATTGGTATATCGGTCCATATATCCTCTACTCTACTCCAAAGATTTTTAATGCTAGTTGGGGGTATTTCGTAACTTCCCAGTCGTATTTTCACAATCGACCATAAATTTTCGATTCGATTGAGATCTAGGCTTTGGGCTGGCCATACCATGGTGGTAAATTTTTCATTTGCAAGCCAATTCTTCACTAATTGTGATGAATGCTTTGGTTCATTATCCTGTTGAAAGACAATATCCTCTTCAAAAAACTCCATTTGACCTACCGCAGCTGGTATATTTTCATATAGAATGTTTAAGTACATTTCTTTTTTTCTTATTCCTTACACCAAAACCAAGGGACCAAATTCCGAGAAATACCCACAAACCATTAAAGACCCTCCACCATGTTTAACCGTCTCTATAACCTGATGCTGCTGTGTTCCTTTTCCAGTGTTGGACCAAAATAATGAATGCCATTTGAGTTGAAACGATTTATTTTACATTCGTCTTACTATAAGACGCGTTTCCAGTCGTCAGTGGACCAGTGTCCACTGCAAACGCTTGACGAGCTCTTCTGTTTTTTCGGCTTTTTTGCTGGAAAGCAACCAACACTTCTAAATTCACGCTGCTCAGTCCATACCTCTTTTGCTGTTTTTACTTTTCCGGCCATTAGGGATCGTTCCATATACTTTAGATCAACTTTACTTATCATCTTCGGGCGACCATTTCTTTCATGTTGACTGGGTAAATTATTATCTTTCTTAATTTTCATTACTACAGATTCTTTAATTTGAATGTCTTTTGCAACTTCTCGTGTAGATTCTCCTATTCGAAGCAATCATTCAACCTCTGCAATAATTTTGTTGTTGCGCGGCTTCATGCTTAAAACAATAAAAAAATTGTGTACTCACTACGGCGAACGAAATCAAATAAGTAACTTTTTAACTATTTACACAGCCTCAATCAAAAATTATACTGGAATGTACCGTTACATTTTTTCCATTTTAATTTCCCTCACTTTAAGTTGTAAAATTGCAATGAGAGCAAAAGTGAACACTAAAGCTTATCTCAAAAAATATCAAACAACATTTGGTATAGGTTTTATTGTTGTTGTTTATTAATTTATTTATTTTCCAAAAATTGTAACAATGTTTATTTCCAAATTGAAATGTAAGCAAATAGAAGAATTAAATAAAAAACACGATAAACTAAAAAAAAAACAGATGTAATGGGTTACCCTTTAATTTTTCCTTTATAACTTTTTTATATCCTTTACCACAGGTGGAAAAAAAGTGGATCTAATTTTGTCATTCAATGTGCACTTTCTACAATATCCGTTTTCGACCCATAAATAGTGTATATTCTGACTTCTTATGGGTTGAAATCAACTTTGCTAAGGCAGCAGATCATCTAGAAAAATTTTAATACGTCAATCGATTAGACATAGTTTCGACAATTTTGTTATTGAAAATCAGCAAGTCCAAGACCTTCGTGGCAGTGGGTAAAGAACTGCCATATCATTTGGAACAAATATAGTTAATTGAAATAACTGCAATCAAGAAAATCAATGTGTGGGGGCGAAATAGAATTGAAAAATAAGGAAAAATAACTAAGTGAAAAATTTTGGCGGCCGCCCATATTTTCCCGAGTTATGGACTTCTAAACTTTTCAAATTAATAAAAATATCAAAATGGGTATCATTTAAAAGCTTTTGAAGAGATGTTTAAGGAAATACTAAAATTTTTAAGAAATGTTTAACCCATTAAAAACCAGTGAAATTTGTATGTAAATTTGTATGTAAATACACACCTGGACAGAAAAATAGTTGCGATTTTTATTTTCTCTTAAATGTACAAAAATTTTATCAAAGTGCTCTTAAAGTCTCAACACCATATACTTTAAATATGGCAATACCGTTTTTAGTTCAAAAAGGGTAATCCCGCTATAAAAAAGATTATTATTACACAAACACAATTTTTTTACAATTAAGTTCCTTTCTGGTGTGGTCATTGAAATAGGTGTGAATTAGCTACAGTTCTTAAATTTAGATTTTTTTAAAAAAATATAAAAAGAAAAGTAAGTTTAAAATAAATTTAGAATAAATTCGGTATAAAGAATAATATTAAAAATTATTAAATGGGCCGTGCACAACATTGCAGTGTAAAAGAACGAAGACTTGTGCGGGAGATTCGTAAGCAAGGAAAAACTTATAAATTTATTGCCACATCGTTAGGGCGATCTCAGAACTTTGTAACCAATGCTCTAAAGGCAGAAAGAGATATTGAAAAACGCGAGGCAATAAAGAAAACATCCAAAAGCACTGATAATCGTATAATAATTTTAGCAAAGCGTGATCCTTTCATGACATTGAAAGTGATTTCAAATGAAATTGGGAACGTTGTGTCATCTAGAACGGTCCGACGCAGATTGGTAGACGCAAATCTACCAGGTATAATAGCACGTAAGGTCCCTTTGCTTAGACATGCTAATTTATTTAAAAGGAAAAACTTTGCCCACGCTCATAAAACTTCGAACGGTTCAGAAGGTACAAAAAAATGGCGAAATATCCTCTGGAGTGACGAGACAAAGATTAATTTGTTTGGAAACGATGCCGAAAGAAATGTACGCCGCCCGAAAGCAAAGGAATTTCACGTCAAATTTACCAAAAAGACGGTAAAACATGGTGGGGGAAATGTTATGGTATGGGGCTGTTTTTCTTGGGAAGGTGTAGGCCCAATACACCTCATAGAAAACACCATGGACAGATTTGTCTAGAAAGATTTGTTGGAAACGGTTACGCTGGCATATGCTGAGGAAAATATACCACGTGTTTGGAAGTTTCAGCAGGACAATGATCCAAAACACTCGTAGCAGTTCGTTAAGGAATGGTTCCGGGAACATAAAGTGGATGCTGTTGATTGGCCAAGTCAAAGTCCCGACCTCAACCCAATAGAAAATTTAAAACGATGTGCTTCTAAGCTTCCTTGCAGAAATAAAAAAGAATTGTGGGACAATATTAAAAACGAATGGTACAATATACCCTTCGATACTTGTCGGAAATTAATTTCATCTATGACTAGAAGGATAGAAGCTGTTCTTAAGAATAATCACCCCTATTCTGCGTTTCGATTAAGTCTCCGCATTCAGTTCCGTTGCGATCGAAAATTGGTATTCTGCAGAAAAACGGAATCGAAAGAAAAAGAAGAAGACAACAATGTTTACACAATTAATAACATCACTGTGGAATGTGGAAATGAAATATCAAAATAAGCAAGTTTGCTATCATTTTTGTAAACAAATGTCAAATTAAATACAAAAAGTTGTATGTATTCCTAATTAAAAATAAATTCTTGATGAAATTTAATAAACAAATAATTAAATTAAATGAAAAATGTAAAAACAAAATAAAAATTAGTTGTTCATAAATGTATTACAGTGCAAAGAATCTTGTGAAGATAAAGGAATATAATTTAAAAAAAAACTTAATAGTGTTGTTATTAAATATGTGAAAGTAAAATGTTAAAATATTGTAAAATAATATTATTTTACAGATTTTAAAAGAAATTTCGTTTAAACAAAGACGCGTTCAAATATGTTTTAGACATTTTTGCTCATGAAGTGCAGCCAAATTCTTTGACTTCCTCTTCACCGCTTGACCGAGTTGTGGCCGCTTTAGGATTGCAGAAGGTAGCTACCAAAGCGGAGTAAGAGCAGATTTTAATTTTGGGATGTCTACTTTAGATGCCATTAAATTTGCCAGTTTTTCATACTGTTCTGGTGTTATTGTTTTTGACCTATAATACAAAAATCAACAATTAAAAAAAATTAATTTAATTAAATAAAATAATTGAAAATAGTTTTAACTGCTTTTTTAATCGTGTGTGATCATTTTATCTCATTTTCTATTTACTATTTTTTCAATTTTTAACTTTTTAACTAAAAAAAATACGAATAAAGAAAACCCCTCCGTTAACAAAAAAACAACGGAGAAAAACGGAGCTCCGATCGTAATGCAGAGTACGTACAATCGAAAGAAACTGAGCAGAATCGAAACGCAGAATACAAAAGTTGCTAGACGGAGAAAATTTCGATTCGAATCGAAACGCAGAATAGGGGTGAATATGATATTTGTTTAAAAGACTGAGTTATATTAGTAAAATCCTAAATTTTTTAATATGCACCTATTTTACTGTCCACTTAAAAACTACATATCTTGATGAATTTGCTCGTCACTAAGTTTATTTTTTGTTCCTTCTTATATCTACTATATAAATTTAATTCAATAATTAGAATTAATTAATGAAATAATATAAATTATTAAATAAAAGTATAAAAATATAAAATATCGCACAACCTAATTTTCTGTCCAGGTGTGTATACATAGAACTTTATTTTTTTACTTATTTTTTAATTATCTGTCACCCCGATATTTGCTTTTTTGTTTGGAGTTACTTCACGAAAATAGTTTTATATATATGGTGAAGTGTATATATGATTCGCCATAGCGGAATATAGCGCTATTACTTTTTTTCTTTCAAATTTTGTATTTATTATGTCTTAAGAAATTTATAGAAACAAAGAAAAAACGAAGCAAAAAAATTTAAGACTATCACAGTGGCAGAGTGCATGATACTCTCTGATTAAAGTTAATTTAATCTGTTTCGTCGTGCCAGTAGAAATGTGATTTATTCATAATCCTTAGTTGCTGAAGATTAGCATGAAACTTAAAATTATAGCAGCTGTCATTATAATTCATGTATATGAATAAATTTTTATAATTATTCTAATACTAATGATTGTTTAATTAAAGCTTTTCGTTTGTACAGCAGAAGTTTTCTTTGTTCCTAAGCAAGTGAACAATAAAGGGTTACATTGCATTTGTGGCATAAAGATACATTTTTTATTATTTACGTTTTCTTCCAAAAATTGCATTCTATTTACTATTATCTATAATTTTATTTTTAGCGAGTTTTTCCGAAATTTAATAATTTAGTCTAAATAGTGGGCAACATTGATGTTACAGCTGCCGGTTTCAGGCAAATGTTTGTCAATTGTAACCGTACCTTTACTTTCAGCCTCTACTCTTATGGAATAAAAAGTCATGTATTGTGAGAAAAGAGCGCTTTTGGGTTCCATAAAGTTCAAAACAGCAAAATATTAACCAACAACACTTCAAAAAAAAAAAAAAAAAAACAAAAAAAAACAGTTAAGTTTTTCATAATAATAATAATGGAATTCAGTTTACTTTCATGTTCATAATTATCTACAATTAATTTATACATAATTAATTACTTTTCAGGTGGCGAACAATTATGCGTAGTTAAAATTAATTAAAATGCCAAAGACATGTTGCAGAGAAAAGTGTTATCATCATCAAACGAAAACGTTAAAGTTTGTTAAAAATTCAATTGAAAAAGTTATAAAATAAAACAAAGACTATTAAAAATGAATAATTTATGAAACAAGTCAATTAATTTCTAATAAATTTAACACCACACTTGGATATTAACCTGAGGTGAACAACCATTCGCAATCATATGACAGTATTTTGTGTTTTATATAAGAATTAAAAGATATGCAATGATCAGTGTTTGTACATCAACAAAGAAATAATTATTAAATACATTCTAAGGGTGTCTTCTTTTTCAACACGTCGGAGATGGTAATGGAAATCATAGCTCTGAGAATGTCAGCTCATATCAAAGCTAAACTATTCGTGAGCTTTAAGAAAAACAATCTGATATTGCTGCCAGGTCTTGCATCAAACCATCGAAAAACCTAAAAAAATAAATTGTATAAATAAAGTAAATGAATTAAAGCCAAAAATGAATTTCGATTAATTTACAGTTCAAAAACTAATTTAATAAAAATTAAATTATAAAACGCACAGCACAGCGGTACGTACATTGTGTTTAACTCATAACAATCAATATCATACTGAAACAGCATCTATAATGTTGTTAGTAAATAGGTAAAAATGACTTAAAATAAAAATTACATTCGTGTCGAATCAATGATTGGAACAAAAGCAAAAAACAAATGTACAGTTCGAAATACAGCGAGGATTTTAAAGAAATACTTTAGTTTGTGTGTTAACCAAATTAATATTAATATGAATACAACTCGTACTCGTATTTACAAAGTTAGTTGGTTAATTAGATGAGTTTTTCAATGTAAACAACCTAAAGTAGATAGATGCGAAGAATGCTGATGAAGGACGTAGTGGTCCAGAGAGTGCAGGATTACATTCTCTTAGCATCTAATTTTTCTTGTTTTCTTTGAAAAACGTCCGCATATATTTGCAAAATAATTTTTCTGTCTAAAAAAGGTTTATAGAATTTAAAATAAATGAACTAAAGCCAAAAATAAATTTCGATTCATTTAAAAAATAAAATGTTTATAATCGATAATCTGCTACGAGTATAAAGGCCGTTACCCGATGGTGCGAAGAGAAAAAAAATTGCAATAACTAGCGCGCTTTCGTACATTTTGGAACAGCAGGTAGCAAATTTTGTGTAGCATAACCATACCCCTCCTAATCTAGTTTTTTCTTTTTCCTTTTAATTAATTATATTTTAATTTATTTATCAAGCACAAGGTCTTTCTTTGTCTTTTATTTTTGTTTTTCCTGATAATGCTACACAAAGGAGTGCTTGATAAATAAATTAAAACATACCCCTAATCTTTGCTGCAATGCTGGCTTGAAACTATTTAAGGTAACACCAAACCCTTCGTGGTATATCTTACAATACAACAATACAGCGATGGCGTAACATCACCCCGCGATTTGGCACACAACTACAGCCTAGACGTTACTCTCTTAAAGTCAACTCACTACTAACCGAACTGGAATCTAGGCTATGACAAAATAACATACTCTGTGTTAGCAGTAGATGGCCAAGGGTCAATACCCGAAAGTCTATATATTTAAATTTTAGGCCCATATAAGCTCAGGCGCCTAAATGTGCACTGTATCCAAAAAGCAATAGCGCAAAAGAGGCGTACGTCCCAAAAATAAATTTATTCCGAAGGGAAAGGGTGTGATGATAGATAATACGATTTTAACTCAAAATTAAAATGCAGCGTTTTCTCAGCTCAGCAACTACACTCTTAAACACCCACGTCAGACAAACCGTGTGATCCCAAGAAATATTTCTGCTAAAATGTGCGGAAACACAGCGAAAACTATTTTGAAAAAAAACCATCAACATTCTTGACAAAAGAATATTTAAATTCTGAAGTGATTGCTGTAAATTATTATTGCCTGCAAAAAATTCGGTTTTTAACATCGTTACTCAAACATGGATGAACTCTATAAGAAGTGGTGTAATTGTCGATTAACTTTAATACTGCTCGCACAACATACTACCGATCATTGTTTTGCTAAAGCTGTATGTGCGGTCACTATACCTGAAATATAAGCTTTAGCTTGACTGATTCTTAAGATCATGAATAATTGTCTTCTTTGGCGATGTTGATCGGTCTGAATAACCTTTTAGTAGTATGGGTTTTTGTGATTTATTTTCTTTCAAGGTTTGTTGTTAAAAAAGGAATAATAGAGCTTATATAGAGACCAATCAACTCTAGTATTAATTACAATCACTGGTAAATTTAATTTGAGAAACTTAAAAAAAGAACAAGTAATAATACTGTATTCGAAATCCACACGAAATTTTCACTTTACATTTTTCAAAGCATTGTTGTTATAAATTATTTTTTTCAAAAACAATACCTTGAAAAATACGAAAGTAAAAATTTCGTGTGTCTTTTTTCGTTTATCGTTCTCATGTCTATAATTTGTCTACCGATAAAAGTGCCAACAATTTTTTGTGTTTGATTAATAGTTCATTCATTCTGTAGTATTTATTATAATTATAAATCGCCTTTTGCGTGTTACTTTTAAATTAAGTTATTTGCGCCAACAAGTAGTTTTACTTTTACAGCATTTGCTTAACTATTGAACAGTGGCCTGCAATAGTATTTTTTTTTCATTTATTGGTGATTTTAATTATTTTTAAGTCACATTTCTTGGCTTTGATTTTACCTTTATTCATTAATATATTAATTTTTTAATAAAATTATAATTTGAATGAATTAAGATTTTTAAATTTCTGTCTTGTGACAAATTTCAATTTAATTTCATTATAAAAATAAAAAAATTTTTTTAAACTTTTTTCTACTCCAGTTGAATAATTGCATGTTTTTCTTTTGTTTGTTCTCTCATTAATAGCAGAACAACATTTTAAACCCTTTTTTTGACTAAAAACAGCTCTGTCTGCATGACTGCTCAGTATCTGACTAAGAAACCTGTAATAATTGGCCTTAAGATAATGTATTTTTGCCTGACTAATGAGCCTGAAAATATTTCCATCAAGCATAAATAATTGCTGTCGTCTAAAGTGCAAAGTGGCAAAAAAAAAAAAAAAAAAAAAGACGAGCTAAACTCTTCTTTTTTATTTTAACAATTTATTTTTGCTTGATGTCATTGTCAGAAAACAAATTCTTTTTAAATTTGATGTTTAACGTTTTTCTAGGAATTATAAATTTTGTTAATTACAACTAATTACACAATTTGTGACTAAACATTAATCAAAGTGTTAAGAGTCAAAATCACAGTCAAGACATGTTACAAAGTAACAAATTTTACCGTCTAAACAATTTTTTTTTTGTTAAGAAATTAATAATTTAAATAACACATTGCTTCAGGGTGCAACTTTTTTAAATGCATTGGAATGAAAGTATTTAAATCTTAAATGCTTTAAAATATAAGTTCAAAGGTAGACATGCATTTTTTGTAAAACAATAGTCCTTTTTTCCATTTTTCGTTTAATATTTTATTGAAAAATTGTTCTTTACAAAGTTGAAGACTAACGAAAATTCATTATCACAGATAATCAGAGTTGTGTCTAGTAATAAGTATTGGATATCAATTCGGCTGAATGTTGCCTTTTTATGTTTGTGCCCTCAGAATTCAGTCGTTTCTGAGCCGATTTGTAATTATTTTTTATAAGAAAGGTGTTGTTTACAGATTGGTCCATTTTAAAAATAGTTACTAATTTTAAAAGGTGACTAAAGGGTGTCCCCATAGAACATACACGTTTTATTAAGTGCATTATGAAACGTTCACCACCCAAAAATCAAAAAATAATTATATCTACCAATAGCAAAACAATACAAAAATAAAACTAAAAATTAAAGGGTGCACCCATAGGTGACTTAAAGTAATCTATATGAGCCTATCTTTAGAACCGTTAGAGATAAACGGATGAAAATTGGACATAATGTTGGCCATTATGACCGCTATAATAAAAAGTATAAATATTCAAATATTATAAATTAAAGAGTGCCCTAATAGATCATTTAGTTTGTTGTATATGACCAGTCTTTTAAACAGTTGTATGCAAACGGTGGAAATTAACAAAGAATCTGTATTGCTAAGTCCTCTATAACAAGTATAAAATTTGGATTTGGAAACTAAAGGGTGCCCCATAATTGTTGTTGTAAATTGACATAAATTGCCATATCTTATGAACCGTTATATATAAACACTTTGAAAATAAGACAGAATGTCGCCTACTTTGTCAGTTATAATAAAAATTTAAAGATATTCAAAATTGTAAATTAAAGGGTGTTACAATAGCTAATGTAATGCTAATGGTGTTTATTTCCAAACTGTTGAACAGTGTTAGACAGATGATTAAAATTCTCAAAGAACCTGTATTGTTAAGTTCGCTATAGCAGCAAATATAAAATTTGGGTTTAGAAATTAAAAGGCGTCCCAATAGTTAATGCATATATGGATTATCTCTTAAACCATTTTAGACAGACAGGCAGTTTAAATCTGTTTTGAAGTCGGGTTTTTTTTTTTGCAAGAATTAATTGAATTGGGAATATGATCTTCGTCCATGATTAAGAAGAGATGCGCTTATACCCGAAGAAGCTAATGCCACGATAACATTGAAATTTTTGTATAGTGAAGCTGTAAGCTAAGTGTCGCTTATAAGCCTATTCCACCCTCTGTGCGGCCCTTTAGCTAACTGTCGAGTATAAATCCTTTCCTTCGTGTGTGCGGATATTAAAACAGATAAACGTTTTCCTCACTGTTGAAAAATTCATTAAATATCCGTTTAGCCGTGAGTGATGCACAAGAGACATCTTATATAAGACTATTTCTTTCATCGTTAATTTCTTATAAAAGTGCTACAAATAACGAACTTAATCTTCACTAATAATTAAAATTTTATCTTATTTTGTAGTACGAGACAAATCTCTCTATGCTCGGTGGTATTTTGTTAAACCGTTTGATGCTTTCATTGTGTTTTCAAAAAAAGAAAACAAATTAGTTTGGAAAAAGTTAAGAACGTATTTTAATAAATTCATATTTTCCAAAACTAAAAACTAAAGTTTTATCCCACTTTACTAAGAAAAGGTGACAGTCAAATGCATTTGGCCACTTGTTATCCTCAGTTCTATTTTAAAATATTAATTGCTTAATTTGCATAAAGTAATTTTACAAAATTAATCATATTTTAATTCCCAAGTTTGTTTTTAATATTTAATTTCATTTTTTTTTACAAATTTGCAGTTAAAGGAACTTTCATGACTTTCCCTCCAGACAATTTGCAACACGAAATTATTCAAAAACTTTTCTTTTGCAACGAAAGAACAATAACGTTTTTATTAACATTAGCAGCAACAAAAATTAAGATATAACTAATTTAATAGAAGCTGCATGTTGTAAAGTATATGTATGTATGTGTGTGGATAGTGTGTTGCGCGTTGTGCGTACATTTGTAAAAATGTTTATTTTGTGAAAGGAAAAAGACAGTGAATGACATTATTAGGGATAATATTTTTATCTTAATGGAAGAATTTTGAATGTAATTTATAACTGTCATGTCTGAATTTTTATCTTAATAATACCTGCATATTTGTTTTTGTTTTGTTTTGTGGTATTTTCCGTTTTTGTTTTCTTTTCATTTTTCAAATTTTGCTACACTTTTTTCGGTGCATTTTTACACGAAATAAGAAAAAAAGAAAAATCACCTAAGACAAACGTGACAAAGATAAAAGCATATAATTTTCTTTAAAAACAATGGAAAAAGCGATTAAATAATGTTTATATTATAATTGCAAGTTACTTATCAGATTGAAAATGTATGTATTTATGTGTGTATAAAAATAAGAAAAACTATTTTTTTTTAAATTATGGAAGCAATCAACCAATCTTTCGAGGTTTACAGTTTGTGCTTGAAAAGAAATTAAAGTTTATATGTGAATTGACTGTTATTTATGAAGGACTTTGTGTTTAGATATAGAAATTTCTATAAAACTAAAACAAAATAGCAAACCATTTACGTATCTAGATTCTAGAACAACAAAGTTTAAAGATAATTTTTTTTATTGTTGTCCGTTCAATATGTTGAATTGTATGTTGTTAAGAGAGCTAAACAAGTTATTTTCTTTTCGCCAATAACAAATATTGTGCAAAATGTATGCGTGTTTTAGCTAAAGCTAGAGAATGGTGCTGCCAGACATTCTGTTCTAAAAATCGCCATACCATACACAGGGTAGCTAAGCGAGGTACACCACAATGGGGGGTATTATCTCCCCTTCTCTGCAACCTCATGAACGCATTACTGACAGAAATGGACTGCAAGAGGTTCAGGACTGTGGCATATGCGGATGACGTTGCGGTTGCAGTGTCGGAAAAATATCCCGACACGCTATCGCAACGTCTACAAACGGCGCTGGGCTGCATCAGTAGGTGGTGTACTGAGAGTGGGCTTACCGCGAACGCTCGGAAAACGGAGCTTGTGCTCTTCACGAGAAGAAACAAGATTCCGGCCTTTCCGCTACCACTCCTTAATGGAGTGTAGCTTGGGTTGTCTGACAGAGCGAAGTATCTAGGTATCATCCTGGACTCCAAACTGTCGTGGACCCCCGATGTCCGTTTTCCGGCGGACAGGGTCTCAGTGGCTTTGTATGTGTGTAGGAGGGCCATAGGCAAACACTGGGGTATTAACCCCAGGACGTCGTACTGGCTCTTTGACACGGTGATAAAACCCATACTAATGTATGGGGCGCTCATATGGTGGCCCGCATTGGGCAAACTGGCTAACTGCAGTATATTGAACAGGGTACTGCGCACCTTGGCCTTGATGGTCACTGGTGCAATACGCACCACCCCTCGAGGGCCCTTTTTACAATGCTGTACTGGCTGCCGGTTGATCTCATGGCCAAACAATTGGCCATGAACTCGGCGGTCAGACTGGATGCAGCGGTGGCGTGGAGGTCAGGGGACTTTGGACATGCGGCCATCTTGGGCCATTCCTCTGTTATTCCTGACAACATCGATTACTGCACTCCCACCCCATGTCTGACAATGATTTCGTGGCACGTCGAGTATGCTTCGTGGAGATGTGCTTGATGTCTATACTGACGGGTCAAAGTCGGACACGGTGGTCGGGGGGGTGTCTTCATTCCTAGATTTCGGATCAGGATGAAGTTCAGGCTTAATGATCAATGTAGCGTGGTACAGGTTGAGATCTAAGCCATTAGAAGGGCGGCTTGCTGGATGAGGTACCACAGGATATACGGAGAGGATATCCGGATTTGTACTGGCAGCAAGGCCGCGATTAACTCCTTATCAGGTGTCTATACGACATCCAGATTGGTTCGTAAATGCCGGACATCTCTCAACGAGATGGCGAGACCTTCCAACCTGGAACTGTTTTGGGTGCCAGCTCACTCGAGCATACCGTAGGATCAAGGATAATAGTCAGATAGAGCCACATAGTAAGCAATAAAGAACTTATAGTGTGCCACAGTGGTAATTGCAATCAAAAGAATCCGTACTTTTGTTCTAAAAAGGAAAAACGTGTTTATAAAAATTGTTCAGCAATTTTAAAAATGAAATGTTTCGTAATTAAATTTCTTCCACGGATAGAGCTTAATTTGTATAAAATTTTTGGGGACATGAGCTGGCACCAAAACAATGTTTTTAAAATATACTTAATGTCCGTGAACTTAATGCAAATTAAAAAAGTGCAAAACGTCATGCTCACGGAGAGCGTATCGTTTTTAGTATGGACGCAGTGTCACTTATAGCAAATATTTTATGACAGAATAAGGTGCATGGATATCGTTGAAATAGGATTTACAAGCTATACTTACTTAAACATAAATTATGTGAAAAAATAGAAAACAATTATTAAAGGTCAAGCAAAAAAATGTTTTCCTTTATGATATAACCAATACTGGCTTTGCTTACCAAAGACTTTCTGCATGGATTTTCTCCATGGACATTATGTCCTTGACATGCCACCAGCATTCCTATTTGTCTGTTACAGATATCACTACAAAAGATGCCTTTAAGAAATGTGATAGAATCTTTGTTTAAGCAATGACTGTTATTATGGTCAACACAGGCGGTCAAATGATCGTCACTATTCTGAAAAGTTTTATTTGACTAAATGTAATTTCTCAACCATGATTACACGCAGAGAAAAAACATGGTTGTGATATGTTCGCAATAACCACATTATGTTCTTTAATATAATTTATAGTTACAAAGAACAAATTATGGTTGTCTTCAACCAAACTTTAGTCACGACAAACATTTATCAAAATATAATTAAAAGCAAAAAAAATAATGTTTGCGTTTAAAAATATTTTGTTCTAGGTTTTGACAGAATGCTTTTCTATCAGTTTAGTAATTTTTTCTAGGTAGCTAAAAGTTGAAAACAGTAAAAACTGTTAGAGAAAATAAAAAACTAAAAATTTATATACAAAATTAATATTAAAAAATAATACATAAAATATGAAAAAAATAAAAGATATGCAAAACATTTCAAAATACTTGCAGTAAATATCATTCTTTATATTTGTGTTTTACGCACAATTATGATCTCATTTACATATTTTTAATCAAACCTGTCATATTATACATCGATAATAATTGCTAATATGTTGCAACACATATCACCGCAGATGCCAGATTAACGTGTTAGAAGTATTGGATAAATGTAGAGTCAGTATAATATCTTCAATATGAGATCGGTTACTTCAGAAATGGATGTTCACATAGAAATATATGAAGAGTAGATGCCAATATTTGAGTGTTATTACTCACTAATAATAAATAAATGAAATAAAACAATAATAAAAGTAAGTTGATTATATCAGTAAGTCTTTGCATTTAATTATATAACATGACATTTTCAACCATATTATGATATTTTTATTTAACCATTTAATGTTTATATTAAACCATTAAATGTTTTTAGATAAATATAATTGTATATTAAACAAAAAATAAAATACTCTTTCCCTAAGATTGAAGAATAATGTCTTATACTAAGTAAAAAAATTTAAAAACGACAATAAATTTTCAGTGTATAAGAAATGCTGAATATAAAATCTTTAATCGTGGCGATTAGGCAAACTCACTTGTAAAAAATCGCCAAAACGACGTAAAATCGTCACATATTGCAGCCTGATGGTGTGCAGCCGTCAGTAACTAGGAAAATCTTAACTAAAATAATTCCAGTAAACATAATATAGTTTTTGTGACCAGCTTTTTTCTCTGCTCATATTACGTCGGCTATATTCTAGATTCAGACTCATCACAGTGTATTAATATTTTACGAATTATTAATAGTGCTAAAATTGTTGCCTTTAGAAACATTCCTTTAAAATAATGATGTAGATTAATTAAAGATCAATGATTCTATATCCAATTAAGTAATTCTGATGTGGCTTAAGTTAACGTATATTATAATTTCCGTATTTTGTTCTCGTTAGCTTTCAGAGAAAGCAGGAAAATTACATTCTAGCAGAATGAAATGTCACATTGCTTCTTAGATCATCAGCATTCATTGTATCTGTAAACATATGGTAACGTTCGCTGCGGATATCATTTATTTTAGCAATCAATTACGGGATATGAAATGCAGAATTATTTCCAATTATTGTGCTAATTTTTAAGGAAGTAGAATAATTGTTCGATTAGCAAATCATTTCAAAATTAACAAGTAAGAGTGGTACTTTAGTGAAGTAACTCCAATCAAAAAAACAAATATTGGTGCTCTTAATCGGAATTCTCTCTGTTTATGAAATAATCATCCGATTGTTATAATATTTGATTTACTCAATGTCTAGGATGCCTTTAGCATATATTTGGAAAAAGAGCTGGCATATCGGGTCCAGTTTTCGAGAAAATGGGTGTCGTCAGATGACGACGCTATTAAAATAAAGCTTGTAGCTTTAGAACTTTTAGAACTTTTATATTTACTTCAGGTTTTTTAACGTTTTCATACGGGGTATTGGTTAATTTATTACAACAAAGTGGATACATATTTTTCAAATTGTTTTTTCATTTCTTTATTACCCTGATAGATTTTTCCTTGATATGGATCAAACGAAAAAAGGTAGCCAGATGGTTAGTTTTGGCGCAAAATTTTGTATCCAAAACGTATCAGATTGCTTACACCCAAAATACTCTGCAACGCTTCATCAGGTGACGCCGATTCCGTAGGTTGAAAGTAATTAATAAAAGCTTTTTCTGACTGCCTCCAGAAGCAATCAAATTTTCTAAAAAAAATTTTCTGTGATTTGACATGTTTTTCCTTCTAGTTTCCAAATGATTTTATTTTGCTTTTCCTGCTACACTTTTTTCTATTAATCTTTTATTGTTTGGTGTTTGTAGAAAGCGTTTGTGGTTTTTCGTATTTCAGCAGGTTCCAGAGGTTGGGTACGACACAAAGAATAAATATTTCCTTCGATTTCCTTATCTGAGTCCTCATCAGTCAAGATGTGAACATCTAGAGGTTCGACTAAAAACTCATCTAAAATATTTTCTTCCTCTAAAATATCGAAAATGTCCGCGATGCTAAGAAATTTTCTAATTATTGCCCGATAACAAAAAAAGAAAAAATATTTTTCGTTGGATCATAGTGTCGTCATTTGACGACAACAAAATATATTCTCAAAAACACTATATTTATTTTACAACTCTAAAAAAGATTTTTAGCAAGATTTGTGCAATCTACTATAAAGTTTCATTTTATGTTTCTTTTAGGGCACATTTTTATGATTTATTGAGTTTTTAACACTTAATTTCCCGCTAAACTTATAATTCTGAAGTTTTTCAAAAAACTCTGACAATAAAAAATTCACCACACGCGAAATTTTTAAATCACAACGCTGAACTAATTTTTTAACCTTCATTAGGTCTTCGGGTCAAATTTGACCCATTTTGCAAGAAAATTGTATTTTTTCCGAAACTAGATATTTTATGAATTTTATTTATTTTTGAATACTAATAACTATTCTTGGTTTTTATAAGAAAATATTGTACCAAAAAAAAAATTATGCAGTTTTTAGCACTTAAGACCTTCGGGTCAAATTTGACCCGTAACAAAATCTTTATGTTTTTACACAGTTTTTTTAAAATAATTTATTTGTAAAGAAAAATGGCAAATGTTTTTTTCACCAAAATTAAAAGTCAATATATCTGTCTCCTTTATTTTCTCCATTTTTGGTGAACATTACTGGTATGAAAAATGGGTCCCCATGTAAAAAGCAAAGCTTATTTTCTTATGCAAAACTGTTTTCAGTCATATAATAAACACGGAACTAATCTAACGTATCAACGTTATAAAGTGTCGAGTCTGTATTTCTTGTCGGAAAATGAATACTAGTGAAATAGAAAATTGCTAAATGCACTATCGGACGAAGAGGAGATTTGTTCAGAATATGAAGATAACTTAGAATCGCGGAGACAACTGACAGTTTTAGTGGAAATGAAATTGATGTAGTTACAACTGCAGCAATAACAACAAAAGTAGGTGGAATAAGATATTTCAGACAACCTCTTACAAATAGTCAAGGAAGATTCCGGAGCAAGAACATTATTAGCGTGAAACCACACCTCACCCGCTACTCTTGTTCGATAATCACAAAGGAAGAAATTTCCAGTTTTCAATTGTTTTTCCCGCCACCTGTAATAAACATTATTTTGAAATATACCAATAAAAAAGGTAAACGTGTTTTTGATATGGATTG
The DNA here is from genome assembly GCA_916610165.2 of Gymnosoma rotundatum. Taxonomy (NCBI): domain Eukaryota; kingdom Metazoa; phylum Arthropoda; class Insecta; order Diptera; family Tachinidae; genus Gymnosoma; species Gymnosoma rotundatum. Next base: position 40,529,464 of record OU744338.1, read on the forward strand.
GACTGAAGTTGACGACACCTTTATGGGTACACTTTTGTTAGCTGCAGTGTAAAGATCAAATAATGAAAGTACAGAATGTGTATGGGACTCTGAAAAAGGAATACCAATTTTTAGAGCAATTATGCCATTGAGAAGATTCAAAAGTCATTCTAGAGTAATAAGATTTGACAATAAAGATTGAATTGACACCTAAGCTTTTGTCAACTAAAGGAAGACCGTTATTTTCATCATTTTTTTGGTTCACTAAGGACACTACTCTCGTTTCATATATTCCAAAGAAAAATAAGTCTATGAATCTTCTTAGCACTTTGCATCATAGTCCAGAAATAAGCAATCGTGAGGACATAAGCCGCAAATGATACTAGACTGTAATAAATGTAAAGGAGGAGTTGATACTCTGGATAAAGTTGTTCATGTTGCACTTGCAAAAGGAAAACCAATGGATGGCCTCAAGTTGTATTTTGCAACATTTTAGATATATCAGCTTTCAATGCTTTTATATTATTTACATCGGCTAGTAATGGTTGGAAAGAAACCTGTTTTGCCAAACGTCGTAATTTTTTGGAATATTTAGAATTGTAGTTTGCCACGCCCTATATAAAACAGCAAAATTCCTTGCCAAGAGCACATCTTTCTTTATTTAAAATAAATATATACATATATGAATTTGTAATAAATAAACAAAACGTGCAGCTTTAATATTCAAAACAAAGCTAAAAAAAGTACTAACTTTAAAAACAAACTTAATTAAAGAAAACAAGTTTTTTCATATCGAATTTTCTAACTGGGTCAAATTTGACCCAAAGAACGTTAACGTAAGTAAAATTTGAGGACCTTATTAAGGTTAATGCAAAAGCAGTTCAACCCACAAGACAATTGTTATTGTTTTATTTGTTTCTATGCAATATTAACGGTTTATCAGCAAGTTGAAACTGCCAATGTTTTTGTGGTCATATGACGACGCTAGGAGTATTTGGGTTATAGATTTAAGCATTTTTGAAAGCTTTTAGTATTTCCTTAAATATCTCTTCAAAAGCTTTAAAATGATACCCATATTAATATTTTAAAAAATTTGAAAATTTCAGAGCCCCGTAACTCGGAAAATATAGGCGAGTGCCAATTATTTCACTTGAAGTTTCTTTCTTATTTTTTAATTCTCTAGCGCCCGGTGTATTTATTATTGATTCAAGTAACGGTATTGTTCAAAATGACATGAAAAAATTAAAGGTAGGCGTGGTGTTTTGCCTGCTGCCTCGATGGACATGGACCGATCATGCTCATTTGCAATAGCACCTCCTTTGACACTATATCTGCCCAATTGGCATATTTTTTTTTTTCAACACTAACACGGACGGACAGACTGACATCGCTCAATCGACTTTGCTATGCATAAGAAGTCAGAATATATACACTTTATGGGGTCGGAAATGGATATTGTGCAAAATTACACATGGAATTCCAAAATTAGATATTCCTTTTTTGCGCCTTTTGTGGTAAAGAGTATAAAAATATTGAAATAAAAAGTATTACATAAGGGAACATTTTTTGAAAGAAGATATTTAAGTAAATTATTTTTACCATTTCTAACAATAACAACTGAGGCTCTAAAGACTCAGGCTCTAAAGACTCTTAAAATCAAAAAGAAAAAAAGTCTTGTGCCTGATTGATGTAAAAAATTCGATGTTTTCTACTGTTAAATAAAAATGAAATGCTATTTGAGCTTACTGAATTCTAAAAGTTTTAAATAAAAATATGTAAAAGTTTTTGAAAACATCGTGGGATTTTTTTGTTTTTCTGTTGACAAAAGAAAAAAAATGTTTAAAGGTGGGCAGCTTCTGGGCAAAAAATAAATAAAATTATTCAAAAATCTGTTAGAACAAAAAAAAAAAAAAAAAAAATGTCCAAATTATAATTAATAATTTAAATTGATAGATAAGAAAACTTTCCTTTGATTCATAAATAACATTTATTTTTCATTGATTAGTTATTTTTTATTCTTTTGTTTTTGGGGAAAATGGCTCCTGCTGGAGTTTCTAAATTTTAATTATGTAATAAAAAACAAGAAAAGAAACTTGTCAGTTTTCCAAGAATTTTTGTGGTGTTGTTTTTTATTTGAAATAAAATTTATTCAGTTGCCGTCAAATTAATTATGGGTTCACCAAACTCACATTTCTTTATTTGCTTTACGCTGCGTATGTGTGTGTTATTAAATATAATTATATGAATTATATATCAAATATACGCCTCCGGTTAACATGCCATTTATATTTTTATGCTTTGTTTTTCATTTCTTGTTATTTGTTTTTGTAATCAAATTCCTTATGAAAACACTTGAATAAAATATGCGAGATTAAGACCCTATAAAATATCAAATAAATTTATACAAAATTATGTTTTTCTTAGGAGGGCAGTAAAGAAAATATAAAAAGCTTGGAAATTATTTTTACAATGTTTTATTTAACAATCATTGTTAAATTGTTAAAGCTGGATATTATTATGCTAGTGCTTTTATTCCTCTAAAAATATTTTTCTTCTCAAGTTCATTGAAATATCCGGCAACTGGTGATTTCCTATTTAAGTTGCTGCGAATTGAAATACTACGTATCCAGTTTTGTTTTTATTTGTTTTAAGAAAAAAAATTATAATTTAAGAATATGTCATTTGATACAGTGATTTCATTTCTAGTCCCTTTAGGGTTGAGTTTTTTATGGAAAAAGAAACAGGCATGTTCTGAATTCCACACGAAATTTTTCAAAAACATTGCCCTGAAAAATTTGAAGTGAAAATTTCGTGTGGAATACAGAATATGCCTGAAAATAACACCAATCAACAATTTATAGAATTTTAAGAGCAAAACAAACTCACTCTTAAGCACTATTTTTAAGTATCCTTGTGTTTTCCTACAAAATCTATCCGTCTGTCAAAGCCCTCTCTCTATCTTTAGAAATTTGACAGGCAGACTGCTGAAATTTTAACAAATGATGTTTTACTATAGCCAGACCGGCGTCTACACGACATCCAGATTAGGACCAGGGAATATAGTTGCGGATAAACTCGTCAAATCTGCAACTCAGCTGACAGAACCGGAAGATAGATCTACTGGTATGAATCCCGTTAAACTGCGGGAACTTTTTGGGGCCGCGCAAACCAGATGGTCTGACGAGGTCACCTGCATGGTTTCGAGGACATTATGACCTCAGTATACGAGTAATAGTAGGATATCTGCAATCTGCTGAGGTTTCCCGGCTGACAGCTGCGCACACTGGTGGCTGTGCCGACAGGGCATTGTAATATTGGTGCCATTGCTAGGAGACTAAATCTTCCATACCATGACTTCAGTAGAAGTTGTCAAGATTAGAAAACGGAGCGACTCTTTTCGGCAGTCCGAGATTATAAGGCCTTGCAGATCTATCGGTTTGTGATGTTGTTAGAATAAACTCGTTTATCAGGTCTTCAGTGTAGTTTGGGGATGTATCTGATGGTAACATAGAGACTTGAATTGATCCTTAACATATCGCTTTTCAGGCACTACAACGGGACCATTTAGGATCTAAGTGAGTCGGTTTCCTCATACCTGCAGCCTGTAGAACTTTGAAGAATGTGGCTTATCTCTTAAACTGTTAAAAACACAATGTGCTGCTCTGTCTGCTATAAGAACAAATAAGAAAATTAAAGTAAGTAAAGATAGTTCCGATAGTAACGGGATTTTTATGTATATGACCTTATCTTTGAAACAATTATAGACAAAGATTTAAATTTCAGAGCGAGTTTGTGTCCTCGATAATTTAAACTAAAACCAATCAAATTAGAAAAAAAATGTGTTCCTATAGAAGACCTAATTTTCACATACGTCTGTCTTATCTATTAAACCATAAAAGACAGGTATTTTAAATTTCAAATTAAAGGATGTTCCATCAATTGTACGTTTCGTATATGAGTCCAGCTTTCAATTTACTGATTATTATTTTTTACTTTTATTTCAAAAATTAAAAAAAAAAAAAAATTAATTCGTTAAAAAAATATTGAGTTGGGAAAACTTTGCGGTTTTTTAATAGCACTAAAAGCAAAGAGGAAAACATGTTGCATCCTGCTGTTTATATAGTGACAGTCTCAAGGGAAACAAAAAAATAAAAAATCACAACACTTTTCATACATAAACTGTTTGACAACGTGACTTGTTGGTTAATTCAATCAATTGTACAAAAACAGTTTTCAGTTGGCAGTATTTTTAGGGTCATATTTTCATTTTAACTAATTTATATGTAAAAAGGTTTTTTGTACAAAAAAAGGTTTCTTAAATTTCAATTTAAGTTCATTTTTATGTCTTAAATTTACACAGAAATTACACCAAATATTCAAGCAGAACTTTAGCTTTTCTTTTATTGTATGTTGTTCAGTTTCATATTAAGTTAAATCATAATAATAATATTAAGTTAAATAAAGATTATGTTACTAAGTTTATTTAAGGGAATTTCATTCACATATTATTTTACGTTTGAAAGAGCAACATATAAAGTTGAATACTTTGGTTACTATGCGACTGTTTAACAATAGCTTTTCAAAATAATACATTATTGTTGTCTTAAGTTTCCTTTATTATATTTTTTTTTTCAATATTATTTTACTGTAAGAAAATGTTCAATTTTCAAGAAAAGAAAAAAAAAATACAAAAAGAATGTGACGTTTTTTATGCAAATGTTTTTAATACAAATTAAATTGCAAAACATTTTCAATAATGAAATAGTGGGTTAAGTAAATATTAATAGATTATTATTGGTTAACTTTTTAATACTGATTAAAGATTCGGTGACTAAATACTAAACGTGATGCTTAAAGAAATTTATATTAAATCCGCCAAGTTTGAGTCTGACTCTCACTCTCTCTCACCGTTTAATTTTATTATACCCTTCACCAACAAAGGTGGAAAAAGGTTATATCTAAGTTTGTCATTCCGTGTGTAATTTCTACAATACACATTTCCGACCCCATAAAGTATATATGTATACTCTGACTTCTTATGTATAGCAAAGTCGATTGAGCGATGTCCATCTGTCCATCCGTGTTAGTGTTTCACAAAAAAATAAATATGTCAATCGATCAGTTATATTGTCGAAAGAGGTGCGATTGGAAATCAGCATGAAATATATGGGGCGATAGAGAATTAAAAATAAGAAAAAAAAAACATGGAGTGAAACAATTGGCGCTCACCCCCATTTTCCGAGTTACGGGGCTCAGAAATTTTCAAATTTTTTTAATATCGATATGGGTATCATTTTAAAGCATTTAAAGAGATCTTTAGGGAAATACTAAAAGTTTTCAAAAATACTTAACCCATTCAGAGCCGATGTACAATTTTCTAAATGCAGTACCAATTTTTTTTTATTTTTAATTAATTTCTTACTTCACTTAACTAGATTTACATATATGGTGGGGGGTACATAAGAATCGGCATAGGCGAATATAGCACTTTAATTTGTTTGTAGTTGTTTTTCTGCGTAAATTGTAGCCTTAGGCTATTACGATGCAAAAAAAAAAAAATAAGGCTTTACATGTGAAACTTACATTTCTATTGGGATGGCCTTTATTTCATTTAATTTTTTTTATTCTAAAATTAGACATAACAGTACATCCTATGTAAAAATTTCTGGGTATTCCTTCAATTCACGAGCTTTTGGAAACACCCATTTATAAATTTATTTTTTACAACTTCTTTTGATACGGGTCATGTTTGTACATACTCGGTGTAAGTTCTAAATATCAACAGTAGCTGAAAAGCAAAGTCCATTTAAATAGAAATAACGTTAATATTAGTACACACTTTAATTTAAAGTTTTATTTCTTTACAAATTCTACATATCTGCCAAATGTCGGAATGTAACGTTATTTTAGGAACACCCATTTAGTTGTTGTTGTTTTAATGGCTTTAGTAATACATCCTCTGAGAAAATTTTAAGAGTCTACCTATTACGGTTCTAAAGATAGGGGGCTGTCAGACAATAGGGTTACGTTCTTAGGCTTTGTGTACGTAACGAGAAATTTTATTACCGGAATAACTTAATCAGAAGCGCACCGTAAGGCAGAAGGAAATATATAAATCAGCAATGTCTAAATGGCTGGACCGAATTAAATAGAATTTAATACGCTAATAATAGAAGAGTATTGCAATTTACCTTTTGAGTTTGAGGATTTCAGACTTTTAGCGAGCAACGCAGGCTTTAAGATATGACAACATGCTCAAAGTCAATCTGTAATTTGAATATTTTTTTCTAAATGATGAACAAAAAAATTTTTTTAATTAAGCAAACTGCCAGCAAAATTAAAAAACTTTATAAATAAAAGTCTGTACGCGAAAAGAAATTTAAGCTTCAGATCACTCTTTTCCCCAAAAAAGATATAAACGAAAATATAATTTTTACTATTTTTTTGAAAGGTTGATTGTGTTACCCCTGTATCCTTCCAAACTATCTAAACTAAAAAAAAAAAAAATCGACTGTAGCCCATGCATTCCCTAATTCTTAAGTTGGGATCACAAAATTATTAACCGATTTTTAAAAGACAAATTTGAATGCCCTTAGTTATTTTCAAAAAAAAAAAAAAAAAAAAAAGACATCGTGACACAAAAATGGAGTTTAAGAAAATATTCAACAACTCAGGTTGACCGCGAATATCTTTTTTTATTCAAAGATATGCATATTCCTCCAAATAACTATATATGTACATATATGAAAAGAAATACACAATTCTTTGGGTGAAGATTAAGCAGAGCCGAATATCGCACTCTTATTTGTTTTATTTACAAATGCAAAGCGTTTACCAAATAAAAAGTAACTTTAATGCATTTTTAATTTAGTTTTTTTTTTCTTCACAAACTAAAATAAAGCTATAATTCAAGATTTGGAAAATAATTCCCTGTATGTCTATATGTCTGATTTTTAATGTCGCTAACTTTTAACTTTTTTTCTCTACACATGTTATGTCAACCGAACTTGTTGATAAGCCGGTAAACTTTACCGGCGTTACATTTCAAATTCGATTTAAAGGCATTATTACTGTTGTCGAAAACGACATTCGAGAAGAGTCGCAGTTATTGGTGTTATGTAAAATTTTCAGCAATAAAAAAATTTGTAATAGATCAAACTATTTATCGCGTACATAAATTTCAACGACAATGTTTAAAAATAACCTTCGATTGCCACATACGCAATTCCGATTTTTGTAGAATATTTGTGTTTTAAGTTATATATTTAATGATTACAATCAGCGTAATAGCATTTTAAAAAACGTACGATTTTCGACACGACAGCGACAACAACAACCGTAATAAGGCTGATGGTTCTTATGGTACTATTTAAAAAATGATTCGAAAAAGCAGACAGTCAATATAAAACATTTATAACACAATTTGATCTATTCCTATTTACTTTTATATGGAAAAATTTTAAGGAATAAGTTTATAAGGAAGTATGTGGTTCGAAGCATTTAATTTGTCTCTTTCTTATTGGTAACTATAAAAAAAAACAATATGAATGGAATAACCTATGCTACGTTGTATGTTGTATCAACACAACAACTAGAGTCTTTGTTAATATGCAGATGCCCAAGGTGTCTGCCGGGAAGGAATACTAATTTGTGTTGCCACCATTTTGGTAAACATTAGTCTTGATAGTTCATATTTGACAGTCGTCAAGTAGAGACATGACAAATTTATTATGGAAAAATATTCGATAAACCAAATTTATTATGGAAAAATTATCGATAAAATATTTAATCAACCTCAAATACCGATTACTTTGACGATAAGAAAGTTACGTGCAATTTTTTAAAGAGAAACAACGAGCCAAAAAAAAAACGAACTATTTTTCGTGTAGTGAATGATTTCATAGAAAGAGGGTCTGTATCTTATAGACCTAAGCATAGACCGCAACGTACTGAAAGACTGGCAGTAAACATTACTGGTGATGTTTATAGACCTCCTTGGACGCCTGATTTGACTGCTCCGGACTTATATGCAAACAAACCAGAAACGTTGGAGCAACTCAAGCAATATGTGTGAGAATGTAATAAAAAATGTGCTCAAAAGGGATCGCATTTGTGAGGCTAACAAAGGCGAACATCTATCTGATGTTGTATTCGATTCATCATTGCCAAAAATTAATAACATATTTATCAATAAATGATATGTTCCGTTTTAGAATTTCTCTGTCCGTGTTTTTTGCTGTCTGATTTTGCCTCTTCTAGAGATTTAAATTAAGGCAAAGTCTTCTTTTTGATTTTCTACAAAACAAAAAAATTAAGCTGTTTTTTTTTTTTTTTGGCAAGTCTCTATTACATTGTAATAGTGATGGACAGTATATAATTGGTCCTTTTCTGCTGTTTCCACAACTGCAAAATATCTGTAGTTTGGAAGAAATTAATGAAGGTTGATTTAATTAAACTTATTAAAAATGAACTAATTCCACTTTCAAAAGAAATATTTGTACGACAGAATTGTACAGCAAAACAGTTTTTGTTTATTTTACGTTATGTGATTTTGATTGTAACTATGGAGAGAAGGAGTCTATACCTCATTAAAATTGCCGTTAAATAAGTTTTTTTTTTTTAAAGTGGACTTATACCATTTTCCATAAAACTGGCAAATAAAAATTAGATCATGCTTTTAGTAGTTACATAAATAATAATTTATGATTTTAAAAACTTTGTACTATTTTTGTTTTCTTTTTATGTGACTTCTTATTTTACTTTTCCTGCTCTTTAAAGAACACGCAGTAGTACAAGGTCAAATCATGATTGCCTTTAATAGGTTATAAATAGTTTAATAATGTTTCTATTTATTGATTCCTTCAAGAATTTAACATTTAAAATCGTACCTTTATAATTTATATGGGTATAGGAATAATTTAAGACTTTTTTAATTTAAGTCTTTTTCTGTGTGTATGCAAAAAAAAAAATAAAAATGTGGGGGAAGTCACAGAAGAATTATGAAGTGTAAATATGTTTTGTATTGAAGTTTTATATGAAAATTTTATACAGAATGACATTCACTCACACACACACACACTTGATAAACTTTGTTAAGGAAAAGTAGGTCATGGCAGAAATGTGATAAGTATTGTGTGTGTTTGTGTTGAAGTTAGAATATTCTGGAGTCTTTGAATTGTGTGCACAGATGTGTAAATATTATTTTTTGTAAATTTGTCAAAAGAAGTAATTTTTATTTATGAATTTTTATAGAAATTCATCGACCATAATAGCAAAAACTATAACAAAAACTATTAAAGGGATTCTCTAACAAACTGTAAATTTGAATACAAAAGAGTTTGTTTGCTATTGTATGAGAGCTTTATATTTTACTGGATTATATTTAAAATCGTTTGATCAAATGTTATGAAGAGAATTTGACAAGCACCATGACTGGTTATAAATTGAAGCAACATTTTCAAATAATAAAACTTTATTAGCAATATGGGTGATATCGTGTGTCAACTTTAAAAGATTTTGAATAATCGTATAGTTGGGAATAATTTTGCTATTTCAAAATGAATTAAATTTTGTTTTTTTTGTACCGTCATCAAAAACATAAAATGTGGCAATATTAAAAATTTTAAAATGCATCAGGCAAAGATCACTACTTATCTATGCCAGCCATGTAGGAAATCTGGCATTTATACGTACCTATAAATATTAAACTTTCCCTTGGCTTTTCTTAAAGCAATTTTGAGATCATTGGTTAATTCTTCTTTATAAAAACTATTACGTTTTTTACTTTTCAATCGTGGGCGTTGTTTTTATAGTAAATACAAGCTCGTCATTTTTTTTATTTTCGTCTTATTATTTTCGTCTTGCGGCGTTGGAAAGTTTTGTATATACTAAAGCTCTTCCGCATACTAAACATTTGTTCTCAAGGTCTACTGTTTTACCAAACAGACCTTTTGCAACCAAGCCAGCTACGACTTTCATATACTGTTTGGAGTGTTTTAACTTCCTCTCTAACTTTGGCTCTGATGGTTCCTAAATGATTCTTATCTCTCGTTAAAGGCCAGGGTTCACTATCATACACAATCGTACGATTTAATCACACAAAAATCTGACAGAATTCTGTCCTACTTAAAAAATCGTTCCAAAATGGCGTCGTAGGTGCCACACTATTATACAAAAAAGATGCAAAAACATATGGTTTTAATATTTTGTTGTTTTTTCTGCTCATTATCTTAAAAAAATCAACCCTGATCGCATAGAGAAAAATATTTTATGAATTATTTCAAAAGACTATAAAATCGTACAGATCTGTCAAAAACTCTGTCACACACATACAATTTTAATCCACACTATCATACTTTTTGAGCACACATGAAATTTTTGACAGATCGTACGACTGAGTATGAGAGTGAATCCTGGCCTTAAAATACACAGGCAACTTCACCAACTCATCTATCGTTGATACACAACAATTGCTGTACTTTTTTTAAATCTAGAGTACGATTTAAGTTGCTGTTTTTCATCAGCCGCTCTACCGCGGCTGTTCAACAATAATTATATTTCTTTATACGGGATTTGAACTTAGAGCTTTTGTGTAACAGAACACCCGTATGGCGAAAATAATATTTCTTTTGAAAGTATCACATAGTCCCCGAACACTATGGCATTGAGAAGATATCTTAACCAAAAATCCATTTTGAAAGCATATTTCGGCTTTCGCTTTGGCCTGGTTATGTAATATTATTCTTTTTTAAAATATTAAATTTTGTGTTCATTGGTCTATTGACTTTTGCTACAATACACATCCGTATTTTTTAAAGAACACATCTATGGTGCAAGATTTAAAAAGAATGATAAAAGAATGATTACAATAATTTTCCATCACTTTTGTGAATAATTTTTTCATATTGTGGTAAAATAAATTTTCTTTTTTTTTTCTTAACAAAAACTATATTAAATGCTTACACACTCTTAAATGTTTTTTTACTACACAGTATAATCGCACTTAGAATAAATCCTTTGTCGCTTTATTCTTAATATTTTATTTTTCTGCACAATAAAAAAATTTTATTATATTCATACACTTTGTGCTAAATTAAGTTTAATATTCACATTTGAATTCCCCATAAATTTACGCCTGTTATAACAACCCATCAAATAAGTATGTTTCAACACTTTACTTAAAATATAACGAGACTTTAACTTTTATTTTACAACGACATGCTAACATTTGCATTTAAAAAGTATATATTATTATGGATATTTATATTCACAGTATATAAAACTAAAAAAACAAACAAACAAACAAGGAATAAAATTTAAATTGCAACATGTTGCAAAATAAATCTGTGTCATCCCATACATTTATATAAATAATTCCTCAAGGCGATTGAATGGCATGTGTGAAGATGTGGCCATAATTTAATTAAAAAACTAAATTGATAATTGAATTTATTGACTAAATGATGAAGTTAAGTAATTGTGACTGGATGTTGCTTAAAATAATTGTTTTAGTAATGAATATTTTTATATAGTGTATTAAGATGTGTTATAATTAACAATATTTAATTTTAAATACGGAATATTTAAATAGAGATAAATTAAATTGAATATTAATTTATTTGACCTTTATAATTAATTTTTTTTAAATTTATTAAGCACAAGATAATTTTTTTTAAATGATAATAATGTTTTGTTATTTTTGCGGTTTCAATATTTGGGAACACCGTTAGGTATTATAATTAAAAGGAAACAGCATTATCTAAAATTTATTTTGGTTACTCTCTTATGAAGAACCACCCAACAGGGTGGCGACATATTTAAGCAATAGAAATAAAATAAATTCGGATATGCCGAATCTTATATACCCTTCACTATTAATGTAAATCTAGTTTAGTAAAGTAACTCCAATCAAAAAACCAAATATTAGGATGATAGAGAATTAAAAAAATAAGAAAAAAATTAAATCCAATATATAATTTTACATAAAAATTTTATCGACTCTTAATGAGTTAAGCATTTTTAAAAAACTTTGGTATTTCCTCAAGTATCTCTTCAAAATCTGTAAAATGATACCCATATTGATATTTAAAATTTTTTTAAATTTTAGAGGCCCTTTGGCGAACGCAATTTTTTTTTCACTTAATGTTTTTTTTTCTTACTTTTAAATTCTCTATCGCCCCATATATATTTTTTTTATTGGAGTTACTTCATTGTTCCAAATAATATGGAAAAATTAGAGGCAGACGTGGTGTTTTACCCACTGCGTCTAAAGACATGCACCGATCTTGTTGATTTCTTGTTTGATTGGCGTAATTACTTGAACAGGAAAACTTGATTTCAATACTAACGCGGACGGACAGGCGGACATCGCTCAATCAACATCGCTATGCATAAGAAGTCAAAATATATACCCTTTATGGGGTCGGAAATGGATATTATAGAAATTATAAACGGAATGACAAACTTAGTTATCCCGTTTTCCCACTTATTGTGCTAAAGGGTATAAAAAAATAAGCAGCGACCGTAATTCACTGAATGATTTTAATGGTGGGACAGAACACGACCATTCAAAAGCACTTTTTAATAAAATGGCATCTAGTACTTTCGGAACAATGGCTGAAATAGATCCCAGCAAAAATTTGTAGAAAAGGTAAACAAGTGTGGAATTAATCATTTTTGGCGGAAGGACTTCCCAACTGGATTACCAACCTCAATACTTTAACAAGGCATGAGACTTTTACAATCAATTACTGAGAATTGATTAGTTGATTGCAAGGAATAATGATGACCATTAGTACATATTTTAAGGTATTCTCTTTTAACTTAAAGAACTCTTTCAATTACTAATTAATTTTTTTTGCGAACTAGTAATTACATTTTAACATAATTTTTTTGTGGGTTGAAATCGGAATACGGAATACGGAATAAGTATTTTAGAGACCGAAAGTTGTTACCAGCGACTTTCAGCTGCTAAAATACTTTTGAGCATTTTTGTTTCTAATTTTTTATAACTAGAGTGAGCCAAATAAGGAAATGGTAAAATTGTTCGGAGACCAAACGAAAAAATATACTTACAATTAAGGCTAATAAGTTCGTGATTGGGCGAACAGTTTTAAATTGAATCTCCCCTGCTGGCGCGTTAAAACTCAAGAAACTCGGCGGCGTTTCTCTCTTTTTTCTTCTTGATCTTTGCTAAAGGCGTAAACTGTGTATCATTACAATTTCATTTTGTGTTCAGAGCTTCTTACAATTTTTGTGCTGTACCCAAAACAAAAATACATTTGTAAAATAATTTTTCTTTCTTATGAAAAGTTTTTTAGAAAGAAAAAATTAACTTAAGCCAAGGTTAGGTTAGGTTGCACAGGCCGTCGGCATAAAAGACCGACCCACTTGGGTCCCAAAGGTCCCGTTGTGTTACCTGGAAACAGGATTTGCAGGGGATCAGATTCAGGCCGCTACGGCACCATCAAAGATCCCAATCCAAACCACCCCGAGGACCGGATAAACAAGTTTATCCTAGCAACGTCGCCGACAGACAAGACCATGCAGTCTCGGACTCCCGAAGATGGCCGCTCTATTCTCAGAAAGAGCTGGGCAGTGGCAGAGCAGATGCTCTACCGTTTCTTCCTCTTCCTCATCTTGACAACTTCTACAGTAGTCATGATGCGGAAGATTCAATCTCCTAGAATGGGTACCAATGATACAGTGTCCCGTCAGCACTGCCACCAGTGTGCCCAGCTGCCCCCGAGGAAACCTCAGTAGATTTGCGGTTCTCCTACTATCGTACTGAGGCCACAATGTCCTCGAGACCCTGCAGGTAACCTCCTTAGGCCATCTACACTGTGCAGCTCTCAGCAGCTTAATGGGACTCCTACTAGTGGATCTGTCTCCCGGTCTCCCAACCGAGTTCGTCCGCAATTATATTTCCGGTTACGGCCGAGTGAGCCGGTATCCAAAACAGTTCCAGGTTGGAATGCCTCGCCATCTCGTTAGGAGATGTCCGGCATTCACGTACCAATCTGGATGTCGTATAGACACCCGATAAAGAGTTAATCGCGGCCTTGCCGTCAGTACAGATCCGGATATCCTCTCCGTATATCCTGTGGTACCTCATCCAGCAAGCCGCTCTTCTGATGGCTGAAATCTCAGCTTGTACCACGCTACATTGATTCCGTAGCCTAAACTTCATCCTGATCCGAAATCTAGGAATGAAGACGCCCCCCCCGACCGACTTTGACCCGTCAGTATAAACATCAAGCACATCTCCACGCATATTCGATGTGCCCGACGTTGATACCACGAAACCAATGTCAGACATGGGGGTGGGCGTGTAATAGTCGATGTTTTCAGGAATAGCCGAGGAGCAGCCTAAAATGGCCGCATGTCCCTGACCTCCACGTCACCGCTGCATTTAGTCTAATCGCCGAGTTCATAGCCAGCTGTTTGGCCATGAGAGCGACCGGTAGCCAGTGCAGCATGGCAAAAAGGGCCTTCGATGGAGTGGTGCGCATTGCCCCGGTGACCATCAAGGCCGAAGTGCGCAGTATCCTATTCAGCATATTGCAGTTCACCAGTTTGCCCAGTGCGGGCCACCATACAAGAACCCCATACATGAGTATGGGTTTTATGACCGTGTTAAAGAGCCAGTACGACGTGTTGGGACTTATGCCCCAGTGTCTGCCTATGGCCTTTCTACACACGTACAAAGCCACTGAGGCCCTGTCCTCCTGAAACCGGACATTGGGGGTCCACGACAGCAAAAAACCAATTTTATTTATTTATAATATCCACAGTTGAACTCCAGCAATTTAATAAAAAGTTAAATAGGAAAAGAAATAAAACGCGTAGTTGATAACATTGGTTGGATTAATTTTAATTTAATTAATTTTTTTTATAGAATGTTGGGTGAATTTAGTCATCATTCTATTAAAAAAGTAAAGGCACAAATCTTTTTGCCATGAACAGTCCTTGATGCGATCGTTTAACTTTGCTCAAGCAAGATTACGTTGCACTACAAGTTTTTATTTATTTTCTAAATTACTATTTTCCATTTTATTTCATTTTCTGCTAATTTTGGCCATGGGCTCATAAAATACATCAAATTAATAAGACAACATGCTGCGATGAAGATTAAAAACGAATAAAACCCCAGTGCAGAATGTAGCAAATATGTGTGTTTTGTACAGTACTTAAATATTCTACCCTGTGTTAGGCAAGAAAACATTTTCGTATCATTTAAATAAATATTTAACTATCCAACCACTATTTCATATAGAGATGAGCAGTTAAACAACTACAGGATTTTCTTAGAGAGATGTGCATTTTGATTTTTATTGTTATAAAATTTAGTGCTTATTTATATCGCCTCTGACACCTAAGATTTTTCTGTGGGACATTCTTCTCTATTTGCATATCTTGGCACCTTAAAAGTCGAAATAGCCCAAGTCATTGCTTATCGTCTCTTACAGTTATTCAAAAGGCTTTTAAAAAAGACAAAATTATTTAATATCGTATGTACAATTAATTTTGTCCCTTTTGGTAATTATTTTAGTAGATATGGCTGATGAAGATGGAGCTTTACATTTTCATTGCTTGTCAACTTTTGCAGTAACCGGGGGAATTAAATTTTAATTCCTATTGTTCTTTGTATATTTTATTAGAATGTAAAACAAAAGACTTTTACTGATTTGACGTTTGTTATTGGGTCTTTTGTGTAAATATCCTTAACAAGGATGTTGTTCGTCATTTGGTTGAAAGTATCAAAAAGCGTTTTATTCGAGGAAGCAATGAATAACTTTTGTTTTAAGGATAAAGAAAGAGACATACTAATTTAGTCTTTTATGTTTAATCTTTTTTTTCATAAATGTTTATACGTTCCTACAAGAAAATATAAATCATAAATTGAAGAATTTTTAGGGTTATTATCTTAGGTTTTTCGTTTGTGGGCCAAAGAGTTTTGATAAACGCATAAATTAAATGCAACATTAATGAAAGACATTTCGCTAACACTTTCCCCTCTGTCATATAAACGAGTAATTTCTGCAATGGATTTTTCTTAATCGGGGGTCCAGTGAATTTCATAATACCAGCATGAATTTAAATTCCATATTTCTCTGATTAATTAATGAATTTTTATTGTCGTTAAACAAAACTCATTATTCGCTATCTCAAAATTTGCTAAACCTAAAAGGCGCTAAAATTAAGGTGAAGAAAAGTTGATGCATATATTGGAAAAATTTCAATAATAGAGAGAAGAGAGCCGATACGAAACTTGTTGCTCAATATAAAAAGGAATCTCAACTTAATTTGGTATTGTCAAAGCGGAGACTTAAATAGTGCCATGTTTTGGTACTTTGTAACAGGTCAAAGATGAGGTTTTGAATCTATAAATAAATAATAAGCAAAATTAATAAAATAAAAATAAACTGATACATTTTAATCGAAAACTGCTGTAAGTAATGCAGTAAGGGCAGAGCTGTTAAATTTTGATTACGATGAGTAATCAATTCCATTACTTTTCAAAAAATAATAGTAATGACTACATAATTCTCTTTTGAGCCGATTTTGAAAAATAATTGACTTATTGTTAATCGGTAGAGAAACAAATATTTACACAAAATTGAAGAAAACAATATAATAAGTACGTACATAAATTTCATCCCAAAAAACTTATTTATTATTAGAAAATTCCTAATAATAAGAAGTACTAAAAAATGACCACAATACGGCAGAAGGGTTCGAGAACAGCAAGTAATGCTCTTGGAGAAAAAAAGTCAGAACTTTCCACTTTAAAAGTGCTCATTCCGTATCAATAGAACAGTTTTAGAAGAAAAGGGATGGAAACTATAATCTCATGCAGAATGGGAAGCAATATGCTTCACTTAAAGTCCCAACTATAATGTGCATAAAACTACTTAAGCAAGCTTATACAACTGTGCAAATACATTAAATTATATGTGGTAAACTATAATGTACATAAGATAACTTTTCGTCAAGTTTCGTTAAATTTCATTTATTTATGCAAGGCACAAAACTGATCGCACTTTTCGTACGGGAACAGCTAATTGTGCTTTGTGTTATACACAAATACAAAACAGAATGTAACTTGTAATATTTTTTATGAAAATTATCTTAGAACATGAACCAAAAAATATAAATAAAATAAATAAAATATAAACCAATGTTACCGATTGTGTATTTGTATGGTAACAATATGTGTTTTGTTGTTGTATAAAAGAAATAACATCGATTTACACCGAATCTTAAATTCATTTATTATCAATATGCAAATTTATTATTCGGAACCTTTTCGATTTTAATTTACTTTACTTTTTTAGTTACTGAATGTTTGCTGTGTTTTTGTATACTGTCTTTTTGTTCCCGTCTTTTTCTCTTATTGATTCAATAGAGTTCTTATTTAATCAATTTGGCTTTTGATATAAGACTTTCAAGTTTTCTATACAAAATTTGGGTAAAATCCACTAATGAGCTAAAATAGCAGTAGTGAAATGGTTGGAAAATTGAAAAAATCAAAAAATTGGTGATTTTAATAATTTGCTCGTGATAATTAGCACAATATTTTTTAAAGATAAAAAATTTAATTTAAAATTCCCGTAATTTAATTTTAATTATTAACTTGCAAGTGCCCATATAAAAGGCATAAATAAATTATCGTGGTGTGTTGTGATATTTTATTTGTTGTCTTAAATTTACTTATACTAATGTTGCTAAGAAAGCATTGCTCATGGGAAACACATGAGTGCAAAGTAACAAGTACTTGGAAAGTCTCAATTTTAAAGCGCCAGTAATTTATTTTGTTTGGCAATTTAAATAAAGCTATTAAATTCATATTGAGGTTTATATATATTGAACCTATATGCAGGCTAAATATACTTAACAAAAAATTTAATAATAAATATACATAAATAAGTACCTTATTTTATTACCATTCTTTGAAATTTCTTAAAAAACATATTAAGTATCCACAAGAATAAATGCTAAAAAAATTACTACGTAATTTAGGGTATGATTAGTTCGATGCGATTATGCATATTTTAAAAAATACACAAATAAAAATATATAGTTACCCTACAATTACAAGAGCAGTCATTTAGTTTCGTTTTTAAGCTTATTTTACAAACAATTTTTAAATAAGTAGGAAAAATAAAATTCCGAAATAAAATTTTATGAAGCACATTCTTGTTTATATGTAGATATGAAAGTATGTATGTACGTTTCTATATGTTAAATGTGTTTTTTGTCTCTCAATACTTTCCTTTAACAAAACATTTCTTATGAACATTCACACACATTTTTAAACGCATGTGTGTATAAATCTGTCTTGTTTACAAACTAATATTGTGCTCTCTTGAGTTTTGGTTGCGCTCACAGAAATTTTTTCCCTCTTATCTCTTACCCCCGCTACCGTGATACTGCTCATAATTTTTGATTTTTTAAATGTTCAAAGTGCAACATCTTTATAAATTTATTGTCTTTGGTATAATTGTCTACCATACTCAACTAAAATGTTTGTGATGCTGGCTTTACTTTATTCGTACTCATACTCACAACAAACACCAAGAGAGAGATTTTAACGTGTGTAGTGAGAGGAAAACAGAGTTATCAGATCAGAATTATTAAATCAAACACAATATCAAACGTCGCCAATGTCTAAATTAGCTAATATACATACTTCTTTGAAATTATGAAAGTTTATTTAATATATAACAGAAAATAAATTTAATAGAACCCGTAAAATTCGCCATATTTTCATTTATTAAAAACACAACAAAAGTTTACTAATAGCTCAAGAATAGTTCATTGTTTATTATATTACGTTTTTGTTAGGGTTTTTTTTAAGTCACACAGAAGAGAAATTTAAAAATTTTATTCGTTAAGCAAATAGATTTTTAAAATTAATAAATAGGTATAAAAGCAATAATTATATTTAACAAAATAAAATATGTAAACTAAAAACGTTATTTTATTTATTATTATTTATGAGGAATTAATATATTACATCAGCGTATATACAGTTTTGTTAAAACTAAAAAAATTAAGTAATTTTCCTTTTATTCACGGATTCATTTTATCATTTTGTTTTCCTAAATACCGTTAGTAGCACGTTTATGACAACAAGGCACATAAACTGAAAATATTTGTTCATAAAAAACAGCAACAAAATAAGTATACCTGCTTTAAATAGTGTACAAAATCTGTGCCTTTAAGCGGTTTTTATTGTATTTTATTCATTAAATATGTGTTGTATTTCATACCTATGAAAACGGTTGTTGTCTGTTTTTCTGCTTATAATATTTAATCAATAGATTTGATCAAATTTTGTTTTTTTTATTGTTTATAAATAGATCTGCGTACAATGCAGTATTTCTTAAAACGGCACTAAAAAACTTTAATAGGGTAAAAATGTGGCAACGTTGCTTACAAATAAAGAGAATTAAAAAATTCTCGCGTACGAGTATAAAAAATACTTAAAATTCTGATTGCGATATTTTTGATACTCGTTTTTACAAGAATGGGTAAAATAAACACCGCAACTTTTTATTGCGGTGTTTAAAATACTCGAGTATGAAAAGTATAGAGTAAGTATGGAGTAAGTATGCGGTGTACTCATGAGTTGCGGTGTACTCGTGCAGTTCTCTGCTTTATAGCCACATAAATTTCGTAAATAAGTTATCTAAGCATTTGACAGGCTTTTCGTTAGATTTTTGACATAAGCTAAAGCTAGCATATGTACATTATAGTTGGGCCTTAAGTCAAAGTTGTGAAAAATTTTAGTGCATCATGGTCATTGATAGAAAAGTATTTTTAGAAAAAACAGCATACACACACACTTGGTGAGAAACAAAACAAAGTCTTCCACCTGTGGTAAAGGATAATAAAAACATAAATGTAAAAGAAAAGTTAACGTTGAAATTAACAATTAATTTCTGAAATTTGGATAAGGGATTTTTTCTGACGATATTATTGTTGTTGTTCCAACAACAACTGAACTTTTAATAACCTAACTGTTAAACGATACTTAAAAAGATGTCGTGTGCACCCAGTGAAAAGAATAAGGCAGGGTTACACGATAAGGCCGTTAAAGAAACCGCGCTATCAATGTAAACTGAATAATGCTGAAAAGAAGAGGTAGATGGGAAAGCAGCAAAAAGAAAAATGTAGGAAAATTAGGTTTTCAATAGCTGAAAAGCCAAAAAAAATGAGTTAAAACGGGGCTTAGACGACATATTGTGGCGTCTAGGAGGTTACTTCGGTGGAACTCACCAATAATTTGTGCCTTTTTTTGAAAGTCAGAGATCGAAGCGACAAGGTGTGCCGGAAAAAAGAAAAAGTTTGAACAAAATTTAAAGAAACTTACCCTTAAAACCTAATTCCAATTAGAAAAAAATCAAGAGTGACAATAGTTTTGGGAAAGATTTATTTTGGTTGAAAAGTGATTTGTTTTGAATCATTTGATTATAAATGAATATTAGTAATTTATAAAATAAACTTCAATGAAAACATAAGCTACAAAATTTTTATAATATTTCAAAAACAAAAGAACTAAATAAATTAAAGTTTGACAAACTCAAAAAAGAAAAAAAGAAACAAGTTATTTAAAATAAAAACTAAATTATTTAAATCTGCAAAGCACTACCTTCTTCGCTGTCGCTTCCACCGAGGGACTTGTCCACTGCAGAGGAAGACACCACCAATCCTGGGGTGTCAGGTAACAGCCATTTGACTACTAGACTGTACCACGTACGACCTACGGACTGCAAGTATAAAATAATTATATATTTAGCTTAGCCATATTTTGATTAATTAGGGAAAATACTTACCGTCAGCAACACCATTCCTCTTGATAGTTTTGTTTAAGAGTGCGCGGTTAGGGTTGAGCTCAAACCTATAGTTCGTCTCGCGTCTAGGGAATTTTGACCCACAGTGTTTTCCTTAACATAGAAAAGTGGAAAAAAATATACGGCAAAGTGAAATATATAGTTTTAAGTAAATACGTACGTACCCAAACGTAGGACGTAGGACACGTCACGTACTGACGGCAGTTCCTGCACCAAATTGTGAACATTTCATCCGCTTAGAAGTCCGGGAGAAGAACCTTAAAAGCAATAAAATAAGAAATCTGTTCAAATGATTAAATAAATTATTTTTTTTAATATGTTAATTTCATTTTTTTATAAAAAAAAGAAAGATCTGATATGTTTCATTAAATTAATTTTGTTTTAAAGTTTGAAATTAATTCTTTCGAGTAATTAATTAATTGCTTTGGTATTAACCTTTTTCGTTTTTGTTATTTTTATTCAAAATTTTTTTTTTGTTGTAAATCGAATGTATAATTTTTGAATTAGAAAAATTCTTTTAATTTGTTTTTATTATTTAATAAACAAAATGTTTGTATTTTTATATTTTAAATGAATCGCTTAAATTTTTATTAATTATGACGGCTTAAATTTATTAAAAGCGGTAAGTAGGGGAAAGGTAAAGTAAGAGAAGGAAGGTAAAGTGTGTATTTGGGGCATCTAAAAACTTATATAATTACGATGCCATGGTGAGGTTTTACAGCCTCAAGTGGGAGGGCTTAGGTTTCCTGGCAGAACATCAGCCAGAGGAGTTTTGTGTGTGTGCATAAAGGGAACTGGCTAGACTTGCTTCGGGCTCCAAAATTTTTAAATAATTACCAACCTTTAAATTTTTCTTAAACCACAGCTGGTATGATTATTTGTAGCTGCTGAAATGACCGGATGTGTTGGCAAGAACCACCCCAAGACGGCGAGCCCTAGCCGGTGCTTAACGCCAGCATACCAGCGCGGCCAGCAGTCTGGTAACACACCAAAAATGTTTACATTTTTGTTTTTTTTTTTTACAGCAGCCGCTACAAAAATGGCGCCCAACGTGGGGCCCGAATAGGGTTGCCAGACGGGCCTGATTTGGCCTGATTGTCAAGTTTTTTAATGCGCGTCAAGTGTCAAGTGAAAAAGTGATTTGTCAATGTTTTTTGTAAGTTAATTTTTTTTTCGCAAATTTATTCTAGCTACATATGTAATAATACTTAAAAAAGTAAGTTTATATTTCCAAAAAACACATCGATATGCTCTATATTTTTACTATCTATATTTCTTAAGATAGTACCTATATTTTTTTTAAATAACGCCTAAGTTTTCTCTAAAATATATAACGACTGAATTTTTATTCTTATATTGTTTTTTGTTTCTTTCACATTGTTTCTGTTATTTTTACTTTTAACGATATTTTTGTTTTTATTCTAATAATTTTTATGAAAAAAATAATAAAAAAAATTAAATAAAAACCAATAGTATGAGTGTTTTTATTTGTCAAGTTTTTTTTTCAAAATCAAGTTTTTTTTTGGGCAATGTCAAGCTTTTTGGCAAATTGGATCTGGCAAGCCTAGGCCCGAAGCAAGTCCTGGCTTTAGAATTTCATTTTGTTTTTTTATTTTTTTTTTAATTTTGGTGTTTTTATTGAAAAGCGTATGACCAGTTAGGTCTTAAGAGTCCCTAACTAGTAGCGACGCAATTCAGCAAAAAGCTAGTTTATTTTGGCAATTTAGTAATTTCAGTGAATCTGTTAAATCGTCATGACATCCATCTCTCACACATACGTAAGTCCCGGTGCCTAAGACGTAGCATCTGGTATCGTGTTGCGACGTACGGTGTGAGCTATGGAGTCATGGAGATTTATAGATTCTAAACCTCAACCGTTTCCGTCAGCTTGAGGCTTAAATATTCTTATGTTTTTAAAAACTAATTTGTTTAACTGCTCAAGTTGAGGGTAAAGTGTAGAGGTATGTTTTTTATATTAATACAATAGCCCTAAAAATAGTTATGGGTGGAAAAAAATACGTACATTTGTAACAATAATATCACACCAGCTCTCCAAGTGGCTTCGTTAGTCCGTGAAGTTAATGGAGTAACATTTCTCCACTTTATCGTTGCAGCAAAGCTAACTTTAAGGGTTGAGTCACATGACTATTTTCTTAAATTTCCATTTTATTGCCTCTTGGTCAGTTTCTGAAAAAAAGAATATACATAAAATTATTATAGAAATTTGCACACACAGATTAACTATAAAACCATAAACTTTACCTTATTTTTATTTCTACTTTTTCCCCGAAACACTGCCGTTTTTCCAGAATACATTGTTTTTTTTCAAAATCGTTTGAGCAGATTTTATTGATCTTTTTCATTTTTTTTTTATTTTTTTTCCTTTGTTGTTGGAGAAAATTTCTGTTTAGTTAAAGATTTTGAGAAATCTCGATTTTTTTATAATTACCTTTTTTTTATTTAAACAAAATTTAAACAAACAATTAGTATATTCATTATATTAATATATTATTGAATTTTTGCGCCAAAATTATTTGGTTTTATATCGTTTTTTTTATTATTTAATTTATTTTTTTTTTTTTTGTTGTATATATATATACCTTTTTTTATTAATGCCTTTAACTCGTCGTGCGAGCAAACTATTGCTAGACACAAATAATATGCCTACGTCTACAGCAGGTGCGACTTGTAGCACGAATACAGCTACCACTACAACAGTTTCATCGCTAATAAATCCAGCGTCCACTACCACCAGCGTTACAACATTTTCTACGGTAAATAATCCGATTTTGTCAACCTCAGTTTCGCATGATTGTTCCATCAGCTCCGAAAGTGCTGACCAAACTGTAATTTCGCCAACATTTAACAGCATCACCGCTCAAAACATTAGGCGGGAATTACGTGAAGGTGCTAATAGTCCAACCACCGAGATGCCAGTAAATACTGGTAATATTCAGCATATTGTAGAGGCGTCAGTCGGTCTTTGTCAGGTGAAATTGATGCAGGAGGTCGACAATAAAATTGAAAGAGCCCTGAGGGAAATAAAACAGGTTTTGTTGTCACAGGCAGCTCACCATCAGGCTCCCGTAGCAGCTCCAAACGTAGAGAGTGTACCACCTAGACCTACTCAGGTACAATCAACTTTTTCCCAGCCACCAGTTGGTTTTCGGCCTTCTGTTGTGACTGGGTACAATCAACAACAAAATGCCCGAGGGCAAGTACATGTTTTGGTCCAACCGCCACCGTTAATTCCAGCTCCACAATACGTCGAAGCTGGTCAGCAGTCGCAAAGTCCACCGACAGGGGTAGCTGCGATGCAGGTACCTTTGCAGCAACCACAGGCTGCATATCAGCAGCAGTATGTGCTACAGCAGCAGAATTTATTGCCGCAGCAGAATGAATTGCAGCAGCAGAATCCGTCGCCGCATCATGAGCAGCAAAGTCTGCCGCAACAAAATAATTTGCCATTGCCGCATAATTACCAAACGTCAACTAATTCGCAGCCCAGGTATCCACAGGATGCTTGGTCTGCACCAGCTTTTTATCAGCCACCACCTCAGCAGCAAAATTATCATCTGGCTATGTCAGTGCCAAGCCAGCATGAGGCCCTAGACAGATTTAAGCTGGCCAAATGGGGTGTTAAGTTTGATGGTACCAGCAAGACTATGAATGTCCAAGAATTTATTTTTAGAGTAGGAACCCTCAGGAGAGATTACAACTGTTCCGATAGTGAGATTTTGCGCTCATTTCATCTTCTGTTGGATGGTCCTGCACTTGACTGGTACTGGGATTATAGAAAAATTGTACCCATCAGCACTTGGGCAGACTTAGAAAAAGCGCTTTTGGCCCAGTACAGGCGTTTTGCTAAAGAGTATCAGGTTCAGATGCAGATTTTAAATCGCAGGCAGCTGCCTCAGGAATCTTTTGACGATTTCTACAACGCTGTGATTAAGCTGCGAAATCAGCAAGAAAGCCCATACGAGGAGGAGCAGCTAGTGGAAATTATGAGGGGTAATCTGAAACCTTCATTAGCACAAATGATGTTTTCATTAAACTTGCGAACATTGTCTGAGTTTTGTCGTGAGGTAAGGCGAGCAGAAAATTTGTTAGCCAGTCAGCGCCAGCTTTATCAGCAGCGCACAAATTTCACACAGCGGGTAAATGAGATTTTGTATGACGACGAGGATTTATTGCCGGTCAACCTTGAAGTGGAGGCGTTACGTTCTGCAAGTCATTACACCTGCTGGAACTGCAAGGTTGTTGGTCACAGCTTTGTGGACTGTCCTGAGCCCTTAACTAGGCAGTTTTGTTTTAGGTGTGGTAGGGAAAATGTAGTGACCCCTAAATGTCCCAAATGTCAGGGAAACCGATCCCGAAACCCGTCTCGAGCTGGGGAGGCGCGGTCGACAGATGTTTAAGCCCAGTTTTGAATCAACAAATTGAATCGGAATATGGTAAGATTAGAATTTTAGCAAATAAGGAAAGGATAGCGACTACTGAAAATTTTGAGCCTCGATTAAGAGAGTTAAAACCTCTTCATCTCAGGGTTAAGGAATATAATGAGGCCAAGTTTCGAATTTTCGGAAAAATTACAAATAAAATTAAAAAGGCGCGCGAGCGGTACAAAATTCGTAAAAAATTACGGCACGAGATTTCGGCGGCTTCACTATATGAGGGTATAGACTCGCGTCTGTACACTCGAATTAATTTAGGGGGCCACGAAATTGAAGGTCTGTTAGACAGCGGTGCTACAGTAACGTGCTTAGGCCGTAACTGTCTTGAGTTTGTAGAAAAGGCGGGGCTTAAAATCCACAATTTTTCTACCATTATCAAGACAGCTGATGGTACCGCGCACAACATTGTCGGTCGCGTACGTGCGGAGGTGACGTTTGGCCAACTAACGTAGGCCATAACGTTCTACTTAGTGCCTACTCTGAGTCGTGAGCTATTTTTGGGTATCGACTTTATGAAGGTTTTCAAACTTTTTGCCAATATTGAGAGTCTTACGACCAATGGTGTTAGTCTCTGCGTAGAGACAGATAATACCCCAGATGTCGTGACTCATGTTTTGACAGCTGAACAGCGCCAGGAATTAGATTCTGTCATATTGATGTTCCCCTGCTATACAAAGAAGGGTTTAGGAAAAACGCATTTAGAAACACATTCGATAGATACTCGTGACGCAACTCCAGTGAAAGATCGTCACTATCCTGTCTCTCCGGCGGTGCAAAAACTGATGTATGCAGAGCTTGATAGGATGCTTGGTCTTGGCGTCATTGAAGTTAGCGAAAGTCCCTGGAGCCATCCGGTTACTTTGGTCCGTAAGGGCGAAAAGAATCGGCTGTGTCTGGACGCTCGAAAACTCAATGCGCTGACGGTCAAGGATGCCTATCCTCTGCCACACATCGAGGGTTTGCTTAGTCGCTTGGGAGACACGATATTTATTTCAAGTGTCGATCTTAAAGATGCATTCTGGCAGATTCCACTAGACCCATCCAGTAGGGAGAAAACTGCTTTTACGGTACCAGGGCGGCCACTTTACCATTTTACTGTCATGCCTTTTGGGCTGTGTAATGCGGCCCAAAGGTTATGTCGGTTAATGGATAAGGTGATCCCCGCGGCGCTACGTGAGAGAGTTTTCGTCTACTTGGATGACCTATTGATAGTTTCTCCAGATTTTGCTACTCACTTGCAGTTGTTGGCACGAGTAGCTAAGTGTCTATCAGAAGCAGGACTGACCATCAATGTGGCAAAATCTAAATTCTGTTTCAAAGAGTTAAGGTATCTGGGTTATATAGTAGGAGGTGGTAAAATTAAACCTGATCCGGCCAAGGTGGACACAATTACTCGTTTTGCTTATCCTAAGACAGCAAGACAGGTGCGGAGCTTCATGGGGGCAACAGGCTGGTATAGAAAATTTATACCAGACTATGCCACCATTGCGGCTCCAATCTTTGAAACACTGAAAAAGGGTAAGCAATTCAAGTTTTCTGACGAAGCTAAGGTTGCGTTTGATCGGCTCAAAAATGCTCTGACTTCGAGCCCACTACTTAGTCACCCTGACTTCTCTAGGCATTTCTACGTTCAGTGTGACGCATCAGATGTAGGTGTTGGGGCTGTGCTCTTTCAGAAGGACGATTCTGACGAAGAGCATCCAATAGCCTATTTTTCGCACAAATTAACACCAGCGCAGAAGAATTACTCTGTCACTGAACGTGAGTGTCTAGCAGTGGTTTTGGCGATTAAAAAGTTTAGGCCCTATATAGAACTTATGCCTTTTTCAGTAATTACAGATCACAGCAGCCTGAAGTGGCTTATGTCTCACAAAGACTTGAGCGGCCGCCTAGCCAGGTGGAGTCTGCACCTCCAGTCATACGATTTTACTGTAGAGCATAGACAGGGGAAGCAGAATATAGTACCCGATACCCTATCGCGCTACGAGATGGACGAAATCGATGCAGACGTAGGGGGGCTGATTGATCTGAATTCTGACGCGTTTAAGGCCGGTGATTACTTAGAGCTTGTTTCTACGGTAGAGGCAAATTCTGAGAAATTACCTGATTTGAAGGTAGTCGACGGCTTTGTGTATAAGAGAATTAGGCCATATGATGGAGTGGAATTATCTGAGGACTTCGCCTGGAAGCTCTGGGTTCCGTTGGAATTGACAGAGTCCATTATAGATAAATCCCATAACTCGCCGCAAGCTTCTCACGGAGGCATAGGAAAAACTTTGCAAAGAATTAGGGAGTATTTTTATTGGCCAAATCAGAGCACGCAAGTGCGAAATTTTGTGGCTAAATGTCAGATATGCAAGGAGTCAAAGCCTGCAAATGTAACTCTAAGACCACCTATGGGTGCAGAATCGCTAAGCGAGCGTCCGTTTCAACGAATTTTTGTTGACTTTTTAGGTCCATACCCGCGCTCTAAAAACGGAAATTGTTTTATTTTTATTGTTTTAGACCATTTGACGAAATTCGTTTTGCTTAAAGCTTTGCCCAAAGCAAGTACTAAAAACGTCATAAAATTTTTAATAATGGAAGTTTTTCAGAAGTTTGGAACGCCAGAAACGATTGTGTCGGACAATGGTAAGCAGTTTGTGAGCAAAGAATTTGCCGATTTGGTAAATAGCTTTGGCGTTAAACACGTACGGACAGCTATTCATTCACCGCAGGCAAACGCGTCAGAACGCGTGAATCAGTCGATTTTGGCGGCAGTGCGCTCCTATATGCAAGATGACCATTCAGAATGGGACAAACATTTATCTGAAATAGAATTTTCTTTAAGGTCGTCAGTGCAAACTTCCATTGGAGTCACTCCATATTTCGCTCTATTCGGAATGAATATGATTGGCCATGGTAGTATGTATAGTTTAGCCAGGAAGCTTAAAAGCTTAGAAGATCCCGAATTCAGTGCCTGCGAAAAGTCTACAAAAATGTCCCTAATACGTGAGAAAATACGCGACAGCCTACATAGAGCACACCTACGTAATGAAAAAACCTACTACACGCGTTGTCGTATTATAAAATTTGTCCCGGGACAAGAAGTTTATCGCAGAAACTTCCAACAAAGCGATTTTAAGAGTGGCTTTAATGCAAAACTTGCCCGGAAATTCGTAAAATGTCGCATCGTTAAGCCCGTCGGTAATAGCCTATACGAGGTTGAAGACTTGAAAGGGAGGTCGTTAGGTGTCTTTCATGGAAAGGACCTAAAGCAATAATAACGCGAAAGACAACTTAGAATTAAATAAGAAAAGGTCTTGATAATTACCCGAATTGCCAATTTATTAGTAAATCGATTGTATAATTAATTTGTTAGTTTTATTAGGCTAATTAAAGTTAGGTCTGCTTATCTAAAGTTAAATATTATTACCACAGTCATAACCGGTTTCTTTTTCGCAAGTTATGATATTGAAATATATTCCAGGGGAATCTAATGCCTATCACAGTATGTAATTTCTATTTTGCCGACTCAAGCAGGTGTTCGCAATCTAATTACATTTGTAACTAGTCACTACTCCAATAGTGCAACCAAATGATCACTCTGCGGAACTGTGCCATTAAGAGCTATTGGTTGTTAGACACCTAGAGCAGCAACCGGCAAACTAAAGCGAATCAAGGCAGAACTGAAATGACTATGATATCCGTAGAAGCTAGATTCCGTCTGGCAAGTGAGACTTAATTTTCGTATACTTGCTTAAATTAACTGGTTGGCTGTGGTACCCAGTTTAGTTTTATGCAGAGCAATAAATATCTACTGTATATCTATAATATCTTAGAATCTAAGACTTACCAGAAGATTTCGATTTGTTGATGATGTTGTTTTCTGCTGGTTGTGTCAGGTCGATTAATTTGCTGATAGTTGAAATCTGTAAAAAAAATTAATATGACTTTAGTATATAGGAATAATTGTATTTAATTATAAAATGAATTTTTTTTATCTTTGTGGCCTACTCATGGAATTAGATCATGGGCCTATGGGCACTTGTAGGTTAGTCTCCTTATCAGGTTTCCAAAAAATCCTATAGCCTGTGAGAGGATAAAAAAAAAAGTAATAGTTATTAGTTTTAATAAATAAAGTAAAGCATCTAAAAGGAAATGAATGCGTAAACGGTTAATTTTGAATACTTCCTTTTAGTTGGTTTACTGCGAATTACAAAATTCGGTAATAAAATAAAAAAATATATACGTAAGGAAAAGAAAATTAAAATTAAAATAAAAAAATAAAAAAAAAAAAAAAATACAAAATAAAATATATAGCAAAAAAAAAAAGTTACACAAAAATTTGAAAAACATATGAAGAATTAGGATTTTTTCTTTTTAAATAAAAATAAGGAAATATGAATTATTTTTCTTTACTGAGTTTACTGTCGTCGTTTTTTTTTTGTTTTTTTTTCATTGTTTTGGTTCGCGTGGCAGAAGTTGCAAGGGGTCCGTACCGCCAAGGAAAAAAGTACTTGGTGGTCTTAGTCCTTGTAATTACTGCCTAGGAAGACCGTAAAAATTAATAATATTCTATGGTCACTTACCTGGTTTTATTTAGGTCCCAGTGTTGTCTTCCCATAGGTCGTCTTTGTCCCGCATCGCTGGAAATAATTAAAATAATATTTCTTCACTTTTCTTTTATTTCATCTTTTTACTTTACCTCGAAACGCCTGGCATTATCTATTCCAACCTGTAAAAAAAAAAGTTTTGTTCATATCTTTTTATTTAAATGATTTATTTTTACACTTACCTTTTTTTTCTCCATAGCTCGTTTCCACCCTCGTATCGTACTCTTTATTTTCATCTGAAAATAGTAAGGATAAATTTAATTAATATAAAGTAAGAAAAAATTTATTAGCGTAAAATTAGTTTTGACCATAAGGCCGCCACCCAAAAATTTTTTCCGCCGCCGTAAAATCGGCGTGGAAGTCTTTCGCTTGTTTTTATTGATGAATGAATTTTACTATGCATGTACTTACCTTAATCTTTTCGATTTATCAGCCGCTTACTATTTCCTAAAAGAAATAAAATTAATTATTTTAAATAAATATAAATTTGTTAAGCTAAAAGGCAATTATTTGTTAAATTTTAATAAATTTTACTTGCCATTAATTATACCCACGCGTACCTTGCTGCTGTTCTCTTTAATGTGTTATACAGTTGTATTTAGTGCTGCCAAGTCTTAATGTGATAGAAAGCTTTAATATAGGGTGGCCAGACGGCGTTTTTTTTAAGAGTGTTTTTTTGGCGTTTTATTTTCCCTCCCATCCTGGATCCACTCATGGACTCCAGGAATGGTTGGGTTTGTCGTGTGCACCCAGTGAAAAGAATAAGGCAGGGTTACACGATAAGGCCGTTAAAGAAACCGCGCTATCAATGTAAACTGAATAATGCTGAAAAGAAGAGGTAGATGGGAAAGCAGCAAAAAGAAAAATGTAGGAAAATTAGGTTTTCAATAGCTGAAAAGCCAAAAAAAATGAGTTAAAACGGGGCTTAGACGACATATTGTGGCGTCTAGGAGGTTACTTCGGTGGAACTCACCAATAATTTGTGCCTTTTTTTGAAAGTCAGAGATCGAAGCGACAAGGTGTGCCGGAAAAAAGAAAAAGTTTGAACAAAATTTAAAGAAACTTACCCTTAAAACCTAATTCCAATTAGAAAAAAATCAAGAGTGACAATAGTTTTGGGAAAGATTTATTTTGGTTGAAAAGTGATTTGTTTTGAATCATTTGATTATAAATGAATATTAGTAATTTATAAAATAAACTTCAATGAAAACATAAGCTACAAAATTTTTATAATATTTCAAAAACAAAAGAACTAAATAAATTAAAGTTTGACAAACTCAAAAAAGAAAAAAAGAAACAAGTTATTTAAAATAAAAACTAAATTATTTAAATCTGCAAAGCACTACCTTCTTCGCTGTCGCTTCCACCGAGGGACTTGTCCACTGCAGAGGAAGACACCACCAATCCTGGGGTGTCAGGTAACAGCCATTTGACTACTAGACTGTACCACGTACGACCTACGGACTGCAAATATAAAATAATTATATATTTAGCTTAGCCATATTTTGATTAATTAGGGAAAATACTTACCGTCAGCAACACCATTCCTCTTGATAGTTTTGTTTAAGAGTGCGCGGTTAGGGTTGAGCTCAAACCTATAGTTCGTCTCGCGTCTAGGGAATTTTGACCCACAGTGTTTTCCTTAACATAGAAAAGTGGAAAAAAATATACGGCAAAGTGAAATATATAGTTTTAAGTAAATACGTACGTACCCAAACGTAGGACGTAGGACACGTCACGTACTGACGGCAGTTCCTGCACCAAATTGTGAACATTTCATCCGCTTAGAAGTCCGGGAGAAGAACCTTAAAAGCAATAAAATAAGAAATCTGTTCAAATGATTAAATAAATTATTTTTTTTAATATGTTAATTTCATTTTTTATAAAAAAAAGAAAGATCTGATATGTTTCATTAAATTAATTTTGTTTTAAAGTTTGAAATTAATTCTTTCGAGTAATTAATTAATTGCTTTGGTATTAACCTTTTTCGTTTTTGTTATTTTTATTCAAATTTTTTTTTTTGTTGTAAATCGAATGTATAATTTTTGAATTAGAAAAATTCTTTTAATTTGTTTTTATTATTTAATAAACAAAATGTTTGTATTTTTATATTTTAAATGAATCGCTTAAATTTTTATTAATTATGACGGCTTAAATTTATTAAAAGCGGTAAGTAGGGGAAAGGTAAAGTAAGAGAAGGAAGGTAAAGTGTGTATTTGGGGCATCTAAAAACTTATATAATTACGATGCCATGGTGAGGTTTTACAGCCTCAAGTGGGAGGGCTTAGGTTTCCTGGCAGAACATCAGCCAGAGGAGTTTTGTGTGTGTGCATAAAGGGAACTGGCTAGACTTGCTTCGGGCTCCAAAATTTTTAAATAATTACCAACCTTTAAATTTTTCTTAAACCACAGCTGGTATGATTATTTGTAGCTGCTGAAATGACCGGATGTGTTGGCAAGAACCACCCCAAGACGGCGAGCCCTAGCCGGTGCTTAACGCCAGCATACCAGCAGTCTGGTAACACACCAAAAATGTTTACATTTTTGTTTTTTTTTTTACAGCAGCCGCTACAAAGAAGTTATAAACATTCATATGTGTATAAATGCTTGTGGGATTGTCTTAATAAAAGTGTGTGTAAAGACAGATTTTGCCTTTAATAAAAGAAAAATCTGGAAGCAGCAAAATAGAATAAAAAAAAATATATTGTCCACAAGTTCATGTATTGTTCAGTGTGTGCGTATAATAATAAATTTAAAAGAAAACAAACAAGTATTTATGATGAAAAATAAAAAATAAGAACAGTAATGTGTAGACGCATTTGGAACTTGCAACCCGAAAAGTGAGAAACAATTGCTTCGTAAAATTGTCTCAAGTTTAATAAAAAAACGAAACTTATTAAAGAGCGTTTATTTAAGGCAATCACCAAAATGCAAAAAAAAAAAAAAAAAAAAAATAGGCGAAGCTGTTTAAAAAAGAAGTTTTAAAGGATGCTTTTGATGCCCGACACAATTGTTAAGAATTTCACAAAAAATGAAATTTTATTTAATAAAAATGGCCCATATTCATAGTTAAAAATTAAGTATACTTTAAGGTTACTAAAGTCTGTTTTACTTTAGAGTCGACTTTAACTCGTGCATAGACAATTTAAAATAAACTTTTGGCATTAAAGTCGACTCTAATTTAAAACTAGCTTAATCTGTTTTAAATCATTTGACAACAGCTTCTGTTTTTTTTTTTATCAAATTAAAAACTTGTTAATGTTTATCTTTTAAGAGCAGGGGAAGTATATTTTATTTTGCTTAATCTTTAACTGTACACTTCGGAGGACTATTTAAAAAAATTTGATCAGATTTTGTAGCAATTTCACCAGTACAGAATATAGTAAATTTTCGTAACGCAGTTGATGTTGATTAAAATTTCGTCATCCTCTATTTCGTGAACAATGATAGCTTCAACAAGACTGTCTTCTGCGCTTAGTTTAGGAATTGCATTGTGACAGCTTTTCTGGCCTTAATTTTTACGTACTCATTGCGCTCATACCTTCCTTTACTGCTTCCATCACTTTTTCTTTTTGTCTATCATTGACACATCATTATCTCTGTTTTCCACCGTATCCAAATGCAGGCTTATGCATTCACGAAGGCATTCCTTTTTAGCGGCACCCCACTTGGCTTCTTTGTCTCTTAATTTTTTCAGAAACCGTAAACAAATCTGTAATTAATTACCTCCAGAATAATATCTATATGTTTATAACAACAAACCTTTTAAAATTTGTCCACAATCTTTGTTATTTATTTGTTTCAAAAACACATTGACCTATACTTGAGTTTAATACGAGTACAAAAGTGAACAAAATTAAAACAAAGTTTTCTTTTTCTAATGTTTGTTTACAAATTGTGTGAAAACATTTGTCAAATTACAGTTGACACCCAGTTTAAGTCGATTCAACTTAAAGTGTATTTTATTTTTTACTATAAAAGCAAAAAAGATAATAACAGCTTTTTACTTTAGACTTAGATACTTTAGCAAGAGTCCACTTTATTCTTGGCTATGAATATTGGCCATTTTTTATACAACAAAATATATATCGCCCCTTAATTGCAACATAGTCATATCTCAAAAAAACTTGAACTTGGCAAAATGCGATTTAAGTTTCAAGACATAAGTCCTATGATCTAATTGCCGCAGTTGCAATTGCTATAACCTCGGTTCAGCTTGGGATATAAAACTGATTTTTCTAAAAGAGCAATTTTGCTTAAGTAACTACAAATTTTTAATTTTTTGAGATATTACTATGTGGCAATAAAGGAGCGATATGTACTTGTTTTTTTAAATTTGGTAGTTTAAAAAAAAGAATATTTATTACTTGAGATTCCACTTTTTGAATAGATAATTTAGCCTAATTGTATTGTTAACAATTAATTTAATTCATTTAATTAAAACATTAAAATATTTATTTAAAATGTAAAAAAATTGTTTTTTAATCACCACTATCATTCTCACATTTGTAATGTGTCTTTTTCAGATCTTTGTAAAAAGTAAAATTAGATTTTTTTCCAGCTGTAAGCAGCAGTGTTTGATATTTGTATTGATTTTCACAGTAAACTGCGTATGATTGTTGTGTGTGAACGAAATTATTCCACACACGCCCTTTAATTAGACGCAGGTAAACAACACAGGAGTAGCAAAGCAAGTAAAACATAATATGAATGAACAAATAAAAAAATAAAATAAAACGAGTATCAAGTTTCTGTATGGTTATGAAGATTTTAATATTCACACAACGATTGAGATCCTAACGAGTCTATTAAACGTAAAATTGTTAAACAAACAAGAGAAATGATTTTCCATATGATTTTGGTTAAGTAATAACTGTTATTATGGAAATTATGGAAATTATAAAAACCTGTGATAACAAAATAAAATTATAAGTACAAGTGTTGACATTTAGGTCACCATTTTATTTTAATAAAGATTTTATTTCACCTTTTTAATTAATATCGAAAATATATATAAGACAATAAAAAAGACCTATGGCTTAAAAATTAAATAAAATGTAAGTAACATATTCACCCTTATTGTGTTTGGCGTAGTTGAAAAACGACAGCTGTCGTAGTTGCTGTCGAATTAAAAATCTTATGTTGCCGTCTAAAGGCCCAACTATAATGTGCATAAGATAGCTTTAGCTTATGTCAAAAATTCAACGAAAAGCCTGTCAAATGCTTAGGTAACTTATCAAAGAAATTTATGTGGCTACAATGTACATATATAAATTTAGTAACTTATTTGCCACAGTTGCACATTTATGTTTATTTCGTACTTTTGCCAAAAATAATTTCTATATAAATCAACAAAATTTTAAAACTAAAAGGCTTTAAAGAAAATATTTTATATATTTAATAACATTCACAAACACATTTACATATTTTGGTTTATGTTCTTAGAAAATGTAAAAAAAAAATTATTACAAATTATTTTTTGTTTTGTGTTTGTGGCCAATCGTACTAAAACATGCAACGATGTTCATCGTTTATATGGTATACATATGTGTGTATAAATATAAATTTAATTTAAATATATTATAATTGTAAAAAATTGGCCATAAAGAAATATGTTGTTTTTTTCTACATTTTTTATTGAATTTAAAACTAAAAAATTTAACAATTTAGGTCTTAATTAGAAAATTTCTTTATTAATGTATAAACCAAAGCACAATCAGCTGTTTCCGTACGGAAAGTGCGATCAGTTTCGTACCTTGCATAAAGAAATGAAATTTAACGAAACTTGACGAAAAGTTATCTTAATCACATTATAGTTTACCACATTTAATTTAATGTATTTGCACAGTTGTATAAGTTGGCATAAGCTAGTTTATGCACATTATAGTTGGGCCTTAAAACTTTCGACAAGCACAATTTTGTAATTGAATGATATTGTAAAAGATTACGTTAAATGAAATGAGTATGAAACAGCCTGTTAAGGAAGTGTCAAGCAAATGTTTATAAATAAATGAAAAAAGTAGATAAAATAAAATTTTAATTCAAATAATAAAAGTTTTTGTGAATTTTCTGTTTATTTTGCATTTGTTTAAATATATTGTAAAAAAATGTTGAGTGTTGCATTTTATTCATCCTCTGAAGAGGAAGAAGAAACAACCAGCTTGGAAGAAATGAATGCTAGAAAGAAGCAGCTAAGGCAGCAAGCGAATATATTTGCACTTATTTCGAGTTCAGCAATCCGAATTTCTAAAATAGCTTTTCTGTCTTTTCTTTTTAGTTCCGCTTTATATAAATGTAATTTCTATTCTTTGGCTTTACAAGTTCTTCTGGTGTATCGTTCTATTTCGGACAGTTTATTTTTCAACTCCAAGCATAGTTCTCTTTGTAGTTTCATCTGTTCTTGTAATAACGTTACTTTTCCTTCGTTGTTGGTTTTCCTGGACTTTTTTTTGTGGAGTTGGAGTATATGGTTCTTCAATTTCGTTAATACTGGTACAATTAGCAGCTAAAGTTGGCTCGGGGTCTGGAGAAATAGCTTGCGGTCTTTTAAGTCCAAATGCGACTTTATGTTGGACAAGTATATGCAAGTCCAATAAATGGATTGCTGCGTCTTCAACAGCTGAAAAAACAAATTTTTTGTAAGGTCCGCCACCTGTAGCATAACTTTCCGCTTTATTATGGGCGAGTTTTTTTTTCAATTTAAATTTAAAATCGGACCACAGCTTCATCCATCCCTCTCCGGAACGGGATGGGGGACCAAGACAATTCAAATCTTCAGAAACTGCGTTCCACTCTTCTTTAATATTTATGGCCTTTAAACCTTTGTGGATGCCTTTTGCCAAATAAGGTTTCTGTTCCATTACTTCTACTAAATTGGCAAATTGCGCTGCAGTTGTGATTTTAATGCTAAAATTCAAACCATAATTACATATATAAGAACAAAATCAAAAAGATGACTTCATTTACTATTTCTTCCATGGAATATGCCTTATTAATTGTATTTTTTGTACAGTTACATTCTATTCCCTTCCATTGAACATATTTTTTTTTAAATTAATTTGAATAATGTCGTGAGCAACTATTTAAACGACAACTTTTTGTACTTTTGACAGATAAATACACCAAACACGGTTGCATATTAATGTCGTTTTTGTAATAGATTTTGAAAATTGTCGTATTCATTGACGTTTTTCGCCAATTACGGTTCTATTTTTCAAAAACGCCCGGCTTTCGTCGCAAAAACGCCAAACACAATAAGGGTGATTATTTTAAAAACACAATCATTTGTAAACTATAATATTGTATTATTATATCACTCAAAATGCTTACTTTTAAATATAATAAATAGGTCATTGATTGCCCCACTTCCGCATAAATAAAAAGAAACCACAAAAGTGGGACAAACTATAGCAGCGATCAAATTGCAGACAAAATAAAAATAATAATTTATTGTGGAACAACAGTGGTAGCAGAAATGCTAATTATGCGCTTTATCATTTGTTATTGTTGAGTTAGTTAAGTATTAAGAAAGTAAAGAAAATAGTATAAGAAAAAAATATAAAGAAAATTAAGAAATTAACAATATTCTTAAGGCATTTAATGTGTTTCATTGTTTGATTTCAATGTTCTTCAAGTTCAAGTGCTTGAAGGACAAACCGGCCAAACAAAATAGTATCAATACAAGTTCATGTACTTGGATTGAAAATTACTACTGCCATTCAACCTCAAACAACAAGAATGAAGAGTGTTTTATGTTTTTAGGGTTCCTTAAGCAGGGGGTGAATTGGTAAACTCTTCCTTCGTATTGCTTTAATGTCTGTCATTTCTACGTCGATTTGTGACCCTGCCCACATTTTACAAGTCTCTAATTTTAAAAACCTACACACTTAAAACTTTTAGGGAAGGTCTGTTATTTCGGCCACTTAAATAGCAACAAATTATTACAAATTTAAAATGAAAACCTATAAAACTTGTATAGGATTTATAGTTCTATATCAAGACTGATTTATTGATAAGTATAAAATAAAAAAAAACTTAACTTTAGAACTGTCTTCAAAGTTAACGCTTCGAAATCGTAGAGGACTAGAAATACAACTTCACGGAAGCGGTGGCGATACTTTTTTTGCATAAAGTTTTGAGATTTAAAATCGTTAAGACATTCCGTACAGAACTTAAAACTTTTTTAATTTCGATTTTAAAATTTTCTCCCTTCTTTTAGGTTGCTGCAAATTTCATGTTTGTCCAGATTTACACTATGCAATTTTTTGACGCATTTTTTCTCAATTTTCTATTTAATTTACAGCGTTATGTGTATCTAAATGTAAACATTAGCAATAGTAACATGCTATCAAAACTCAAGCAATATCACATTGCGTACTTCTCCTGCTTCTCAAACAAACAAATTTTTTTTATGTTAGTTTCATAAAAAGTTGCATAGTGTAAATGCCGTATTTGTTGGTAGTAAAACGCTTATTTAATTGTTGTTATAATTTCCGGTAATAAAAGTTTAATATATACTGGCGGAATTAATTCAATTAATTTAATACCGCTTATTTTTTTTTTTTTTTTTTCAAAAAAGTCATTTAAAAGTACAAAAGATAAAACCTGATCAATTAAAATGAAGGAAACAAATTTAGGATCTAATTCTGTAAAATCAAAGTAACGTTAAAAAAATTTCTTTATTTTTTTTCATACAAACGAACGCAAACGCTTCAAATTATATGGGATTGATTTCCTTTTGAAATTTATAAAAAAAACAAATTCAATTGTGCTTGATTTCTTCATATATAAATATTTTTACAAAATGATGTTTATTACTGAGGGACAACCATATCCATATAGCCATTTCGCTACTGCTCATATAGGTCTTCAGTTTAATCTACCAAAATTTTAAATAGAAAATTTTTAAATAAAATATATTTAGTTTTTAAAAAAGTTTTATGTTTTTTTTATTGCTTTATAAAATAAAATCATTTCATCTATTTCAAATTAACTACCCTTTTATGTATGTGTGTGTAAATGTGATGTTTAACTATGTACAGTTCACTGTAGATGTACAT
The DNA here is from genome assembly GCA_916610165.2 of Gymnosoma rotundatum. Lineage (NCBI taxonomy): Eukaryota > Metazoa > Arthropoda > Insecta > Diptera > Tachinidae > Gymnosoma > Gymnosoma rotundatum. The sequence continues at coordinate 40,568,409 of OU744338.1, forward strand.
GTGCTCTTCGTTCTCATCTTTGCATGAAGTATTTTTAGTGCTTCTATTTTATTAGTATTTATATATTTATTACATACTATTTTTTAGATTTACCTCACTATGTTTCGTGAATTTTTAAATTAAAGAAAATTTATCACTTTAAATTTCTCCTTTAAATAATAAGCAAATAAATAATTAGAGTGATTAGGAAATTAAGCACATCATAAGGTTTAAGTCAATAATGTAAGTGTTAAAAAATTTTGTTTTCTTTTTATCGATCACTTTGTTCTTGAAAGCTTCGTTGTTGTTTTGAAATAGTTTATAGAACAATGACGGTTTATTATTTTCCTAAATACCCGCAATTAAATATGTTTCATCCCAAATGTTGCCAGATTCCATTCCATTTAATTTTATTTTCATATTTATTATCCAAAAATTTTTAACAAACAAGTAGAGTTTTAAAACTAACACAGCAATTATAACAATTTTTTAGTTATCCGAAAAAACTGTACACAATTAACTCAAAAAATTCAAAAAATTTAATCGTTAATTCCCCAAAAAAGGGATAAAAAAGGGAAGCTTTAAAAATTTAAATAAAATAAATAAAACACTTAAGGTAACTTACAAACTGAAAAATTAGAAACTATAAAGACAACAAAAGGATTAAAACAAAGAAATAACGAATTAATATTAAACAAAATAAACAAACATTAATTAGCTATAAAAATAAAATAAAACTATTGGGCTGTGTTGTGGACAGTGCTCTGAATACGGAAAGAGTGTAGCCTTCTATGATAAAATAAGAGTTCTGCATCCTTATAAAAAATGCCAGCTCCGTTTAAGGTTAATAAGTCTATGAAAGAAAAATATTTCGACATCCGAACAGTCTCCACATTTCGCGATGCAGAGAAGCATTCTCTCCTCACCACGAGAAATTTCACAACCATTTCCATCATGTAGACATCCATTCTTGCTTAATCAATTGCGCTGTAGAATAATCTATATCATAGTCTGTGAAACTCGCCATTTGGTTCTAAATAGGGAAGCATGCCAAGGAAAGCAACTAAAATTATTCTCTCCCGTCTCCTAAGCTTCTCCATCTGATGAGAGGAAATCCCAAAGCAAGCCGGACAAACTGGATAATTTGGTGGTACACTAGAAAGCATTTTCCTTACAAAGCCCCCTCTACGTTTAATATCGTCATGTCCTATAACTTTTAAAATTTTCATGGAAGGTGAAACATAGGTATTTAACTCTATCCGATGTCCCAATAAGCTGTCGTGAAATAGCCACCGTCTTTGCAATGTTTAAGCTAAGACCCCATTTTGTAAACTATTCCGTCAGTAACGTCAAATATCGTCAGTCTTTTATTTATAGTCTTTCATTAATATTCCTTGCTCTAGCACCTGTTGAGGCAATTAGAATATCATCGGCACAATTAAGTAAAAGATTCTCTGCGGCTGTTGTGATATATCAGAAACAAAGATATTGTATAGCACAAGACCTAATATCAAGCCCAGTGACACTCCAGCAGAAATCAAGCCCCCTTCAGACCTTACATCACGGACACGTACCCTGAAAGATCAGTCCCTTAAGAAGTTGTTTACAACCTAACAGCTATTGCAGGGCATCTTCTATTCCAGTGATTGTCAACCACTGTGCCGCGGCACTTTTGTATGCCACGAAATTTTATAAGTGTGCAGCTAAATTTTAAATACATCATGGTGTTTATATTACTTAATACAAAAAAGCTGAGTTGGCAATACTACTGTGGCGACAACAAACATAAATAATGGCGGCATAAAGCAATTTGTCAACCGAATGACTTGAATGTCTGTAATCCAAAATCGGCAAGTAAAATATCAGCTGATGTTCTCAAACAGGAGCTGTCAGGTGAAATTTTTTAATATACGTTTGTGACAATAGTAGTTTTTGAACGTTACATAGTATTTGCTGCACATTTTACTTTTTTTTTTAATTGGAAAAAGAATGTGATTCAGTTAATAATATTTTATGCGCTTGCAGCGCCAATTTATAAAAAAGATTATTATATATTGTCTTTGTCCAACGTCACCTAGTGGTTAATCATCCTTCGCTTTCAATAAAAGATAAAATCTACTTTAAAAAGTCTTTATCTTCAAATTGCAAGCATAATGAAGAACTGGATGGAGCTATGTTAGTTACCTATTGTTTCCTGCACCGAGAAGCACTTTTTAAAAAATATTTGCTACTAGAATTTAAAAGTTTTGGAACAATATGTTAAAATATTATATTAAAAATATATGTTATTTAGTAAATTAGGCCAAGTTATGGATGCAAAGTACGAATCCTTGCTACTTCATACGGAAGTAAAGTGGTTGTCTAGAGGAAAAGTCTTAGCTCGTTTGCTGATAAAAAAGCTCGTTTGCTGAAAATTAAAATCACAAATTTTTAGAAGATAAATTATAGTGTACTAAACTGGCAGCTTTGTTATTTTTAACAACATAAATTCAAGTGTACACGGGCCTAGTGAAAATATCTAAAACTCAACCGATAAGCTGATGGGATTCCAAAAACAGAAAACTTAATGAAAGAATACAGGTCAGGAAGTAATTTAGGAAAGATTAGGTCAGTGCCAAAAGATTGTTATTGATGTATTGTAAAATAATTATTATTGAGCATTTGACAAGAAAAATAAATAAAGTTAGTCATTATTTTTCAAAATTAGATATAAAGCAATTTAATTGGGCTCATAATCCATTTCTCATAAAGGATACACAGAGAAAAAAAATTCGTTATGACAACCGAATTTCTTTCCAATCGAATTTGTCGGTTATGAGCATGATTTGGAGTTCAGTTAACATGACTTAATTCATGAGGTACTCCGAACTGTTTTAAAAATTATTCGAGAAGGAGGACTACTACCAATATAAAATATTATTGTGAATTAAAAAAAAATGTTTTCGATTTAACATTTATTTAAAAATTAGTTACAAGAATATGATTATGTTTAATAAATTTCGTTATACAAAACGTAAATTTCATCCTCACCACTGTGCTTCTCTATTTCGTCCGGATTTCTCACTTTTAACTTAAAACCATCCACTTTCCAATTCAACCGAAAATAGGACATGTTTGGACAATCCTGTGCATAAAAGTCCTTTTTAATTAACCGTGAACTTTCCTTTCGACAAAATTGCCAAATTTTTGCTCCCATAAAATTTTTTATTTTAAAACTAAAATATTTTTTACCTTTAAATGTATACATTTTATTTTTATTATGTTAGTTTTCAATGTTAGTTTTCAATATGAAAAATGTGTCAAGATTATATTTTATATATAATAAAAATTAAATTATGATATTAATAGTTAAATTTTAAATATACTAACCGATTTTTTACCAATCCTTTTTCTGTGTGTACTTCCGTATTTGACTTAACTTTTTTTTTTTTTTTTTTTTTTTTTTTTAAAGAGAAGTAGCACTTCAGGCATCAATAAATACCTACTTATTTCGCAACCGTACTACATTCTTTAGGAAAAGGATAGATGAGAGAGAAGAAAGGTGGTGAAAGGAGATAGATATAGCCATTTTATATTATTATAATTATTTTACTTCGCCGGCGAATATGCTATAGAGAAGTACCGACGAAGGAGGCTGCATGTTTTTAATTTTAGATCTGAATATGTATATATACCATTAAACAGAAAAAAAACATTTTTATTTTTTGACTTACCGCAAGGGTTGAACCCAAGGCAGCTGGTTTGTAGTCAACGTGTTTACCACTTAGACTACGGCAGCCTCAAGGGGAAGATATCGTTTTGTTTTCCAAGCTTTAAATATATTTTTACAATTTTCCACATCTTATTTGTATGAATTCAGGTTTTCAGTATTTCAGCACATTTAAAATTATTATCATAAACTGTTTTACGCAATGTTTTATTGGTGGTAAGTAAATAACAGTATGCCGTAACAAAAGAAAGGTTGAGAATCACTGTTCTATTCACTTCCCTGGCAATAAAGTCCGTTAGTAGTGTTAGTGCTTAGTCTTTTCTTCTCGTCAGTAAAATGAAGAATGTGTTGTAGCAGCTTTCTCAACCCTCTAGCTCCTGAGGAGACTAGGTATAGAATGCTTCATACCATTTTGGAAGCCCCTTTCTTTTCTTTTCTTTTCTTTACATAATCATTTGCTTTGAAATATTGGTTCTCTAATGAAAGCAAACAAAAAAAAAAAAAAATAATATTAAATAAAAAATATTAATAACAGTTTTTATGAATCATACGTTTATTGTGGATTACACTGGTATCAGGAATAATTTATTTAATGTTTAAAAACTCATTTCTAAAAGGTTTGCATGTGTAGTGTGTATATAAGATTCGCACGTGTAATACATATTAAAAAATATTTCCTTTATTAACTCCCGCTGTGCTACAAACTGCAGTTGATTTCTTTTGAATCTTAAATATTATTTTTCAACGTATGTAAAAAAAAGTTACGAAATTTGTAATACGTTAACAAAGTCACGTATATTAATAAACATGGAAATTTTGCGTACATAAATTACTTAAAAAACCAAAGATGTGGTAACTTTTCTGAAAACAATTCTATGAAAATCCAAAATCAAAGCGTGTAGGTTAACTGATGTGGCTGCTGATGTAACTTAAATACGTATTTCGTAAATGCAACAACAAAAAATTATTAAGATACCTGAGAATTTATTTATAGAAACAAAGTTATATAAAAAATAATTACTAGTTTTACATGTAATCGGAAATAAATTACAAAATCCGGGTTGCTTTTAAAACAGCATTTTTAATAAGAAATGAAATCGAGTACACAACGAATAATTTTTAAATGAAATATTTTTACATCAAGAATGAAAATAAAAAAATGAAACTCTGCTGGAAATGCAGTTTAAAAAAACTACAAAATACGATACAAAAGAATTGTGTGTTTATTTTTTTTTTTTAAATACAGGGTTTATAGAACACTTTTAAGGTAAAATTTTCGTAAGACTAGCGAGTTTATAAAACTTTTATAAAAATGTTAATATGTCTTTGTTAAGTGTTAAATAAAAAAAAGCAAAGGTGCTATATTCGGCTATGCTGAATCTTATATACCCTACGCCACATACTTATGTAAGCCTAGTTTAGTAAAGTAACTGCAATAAAAAACAAACTAATATTGGAGTGACAGAGAATTAAAAAATAATAAAATTACATAAAGATGTCATGGGCTCTTAATGGGTTAAGCATTTTTAAAAAATTTCAGTATTTCCCTAAATATCTCTTCAAAAGCTTTAAAATGTTACCCATACCCAGTAAAAAATAATGTATGTCATTCTTAGCGAACGGCATCTTATTTACATCCAAACATGCTAATACACCTTTTCTAGATTTTGTAAGTTATATTTAAAATATTTCTTCAAATAACATGTTGAACTATTTCTCAGATTGACATTTTTCCTTGCATTACTACAAGAATTTGAAATAAAACTGATGTTCAGATCTCTCATAGAGAAACAAAATTAACAAAAGTTCAACATGACGATGGCATAAAATCATTTATTTTAATTTCTAAAATCCTTTTTTTAGAAAAAAAAATCATTTTACAAATGTATGCGGACGTTTTCCAAAGAAAACAAGAAAAATTAGACGCCGCATTTTCTCGTTCGCTACATCATTCATCAGCATTCTTCGCATCTATCTAGTTTAGGTTGTGTACATTGTAAACATCATCTGTTTAACTAACTAACCTTGTAAATAAGAATTCGAGTAGTATTCTTATCAATATTAATTTGGTTACGCGAAGTTTACACACAACCAAAGTACTTCTTCACTGTTCTCTCTGTATTTCGTCTTGTACATTTGTTTTCTTGCTTTTGTTCCAAACATCGATATTTAAGAAATCAAAAGTCAAAATTTCTTGGTGCTAAACCTTACCAATGAAAATAAGTAAAAATTAAAAATTTTTTTGAGAGGCAAAAATCCGAAACATATAAAACGAACTAAGGGACGAATTTTAGGATTTTATAATTATAATAATTTTATAATTTTATTTTAGAGTTCGCGGAATAAAATAAGGTCTTTGTGAAAGTATGTCCAAAGGTTTTAGTAGACCATAATACAATTTTAATGGTAGTCATAACAAACAACTTTTCTTAAACTACCCCAAGTTTCTTAATATATTATTTCGTGTGTATTACAAAAAGTACCAATTTATTTTCAAAATAATTTAATTTTGTAAAGTGCATATCAACAAAATGCAAATTTTTAATACGAATGCACGTTTTCTAAAGAAATTTTTTTTTCTTATTTTGTTCTTAATGGTACAATTTTAATTAATTTTGTTAAAAACGAACAACATGCCTTCAATGACATGCCAATGTAAAATTCATAGGTTTTTCACCCGAATTTGTACCACTCCGTTAATATAGATGTGGTGTTTTAGTAACATATTTTTCCTCACATTTTTTACTGGGTATTGATATTTAAAAAAAATTTGAAAATTTTAGAGGCCCGTAACTCAGAAAATATGGGCGAGTGCCGCTTTTTTTGCTTGATGTGTTTTTCTTATTTTTTAATTCCCTATTGCTCCATATATTTGTTTTTTTTTGTGTTTGGAATTATTACGCTCAACTAGATTTGTTCCAAATGACAAGGAAAATTGGAGACAGGCATGGTGTTTTGCCCGCGGCCTCGAAGGACACGGACCGATCTTGCTGATTTTCAATAGAAAAATATTCCTATGTATATTTTCTCTAGCTCATTTAGTGCTTTTGCAAAATTAATTTCAACCCGCTATGCATAAGAACTCAGATTATATATACATTATGGGGTAGGAAATGGATAGAAATTACATACGGAATGACGTATAATAAGTAGAAACAAGTAAGAGGGCGTAATATTTTACACCCTTCACCAGAGGAATTTTTATAAAATAAAAATTTTTGTGAAATATCTTTAATTTAGTTAAATTTTTTATTTTTGGTAATTTAGAGGTTTTTTCTGATTTTTTGGTTTTAAAAAAAAATATTTTTTCTGATTGAAGATACAGTTTTTAGGTCCAAATTTGTTTTTGCAAAAGCTTAGTCAAGGTGTGATATTTTAGTGAAATTTCAAATGTTAAGTGAAATTTTGGTTTTTTAAATTATTTTCTTTGTGACCATTTAAATTCCTTAAGGAAGAGATATATGAGTGATACGAAAGGTGGTAAAAGGAGGATACAGGAGAAAATGCTTCATTTTTAGTTCAACACTTCCCGCCATATATTATTAACTAGGCGGTTGATTATGAAGCACATGTCAATTGTATTAGTTATTTTACTTCGCCGACGAATATGCAATAAATAAGTACCGACGAAGTAGGCTGGTGATGTAATGTAAATTCTGAAAATGGATTTATACTGTTACGTTTTCGCTATTTTGATAAACGTACGGACTTCTTTACGTACGGATTCTTTTGATTTTAAACTTACGGTCTTGTGAATCCCACGGCCTCGTATTTACTAAACCTGCGTTATTATTACAAACGCAGTCATCCTCCTTACACTACTGCGTAACTTCGGCGAGACGTGAACACTCGATGCGTTGTTCAGTAATCTTAACCATCTATAGACTACTCCACTACGATTTCTATCAAAGCCCCTTAACCCCTTTATCTAATAGCAACAACATACGTTTGCCATACACTGTTGTTATGCTGCTACACTTCCCTGCGCTAACCGCTACCGTTCTTACTACTTTTCATTACAAAGGCGTCTTGACAATTATCTGTTACTCTTATATTAAATTAGAAGTCTCCTCTAAATTATCTGCGCCATGGCTTCACACAATAATTGCCTTTTGTTTCTCTGGAGGAAGTAACTTATTCACCATTCTCCTATGGAAACAACAACAGAGGCTGCCAGGTCTTATTTTCGTTACAATACCATTAAGCAGAAAGATTATTTATTTAAATTATTTGATTGCCGCAGGGGTTGAACCCTGGCCAACCAGATTTGTAATCAACGTGCTTACTACCATGACAACAGCAGCCTTAAGTTTTTGTTCTGAATTCCAGTTTCTAGTAAACGAAAGCAAGACAAAAATAATATACACAAGAATAAAAAAAAACAAGATTCTGACGAGAGTATCATATCTCGAAACATTTTGGAAGGCTTAAGAAAAAATCAAATATTTGCAAATCCCACCAAAAAACGATATAACATGCATGTGAATGAAAAATGATTTTTTTTTTGGAAATTCACACTTAAATAAAATTCAATTTAAACTTGCAATTACCACCTGTTTCCATGTCATCACTTATGAAAGTATTTTATAATTTATTTTTTCAAGTATCTTAAATAAATGTCTTTTTTTTAAAGAGTGAATGATTAATAGCTGCTAGACACTTAAATTTGTATTTCAGTAAAAAAAAAACTGTCGTGAATTGTATGTTTTTTTTCCTTTTAAATTAATGAAAATAGAATTTCAATGTGACTCATAAATTTTTTTTAAAGTAATTTATAGAAATACTTGGTGTAATATTTTTAGTAAAAATAGATATAAATATCATGCAGGAGGGTGGCTGATTAATTCTTCAATAGCATCTTTAAAGACAGTGAAACTCAATGAGCGTGTGGTGTGGTGTTTAGCAGGGGTGGTGATTTTATCATAGTTTTCGCAAATTCTTTAAATTTAAAATTTTTTATTTGTTATGACAGAAACAATTTAATTAAAATGCTTCTTTTTATTCTTACAAACTAAATCTTACGTCTTAGAATATAAATTGTGTTGCCAGATTTTATTATTCAAATATAACACCGTTTTAATATAAAAAAGAAAAAACATTTGAAGGGAAACCTGAATCAAAAACCACTTTTACATATGAAAAACATCTCCATTATAACAAAGAAGTATTTTGGCAAAAAATTATTCTTTTCCTGTGATGAAGGAATGAATAATCTTTATTCCCTGTTAAATTTTGCATTTGCATTTGGAAACTTTAAGTATTATTTTGCCAGGATGAAATTCGATGCGCTCGATACCTGCAGACTGTTCAATAAAATGACTCAGGAGGTATCGCACATTGTATGAGAATGTCTAATTCTAGCCAAGACATAGTACATTTTTATATAACTACATGTATTATGAATAGTAAAAATTTGTTTTTTTTTGTTGTTGTTGGAAAGCTACAGCTGCTTATATTAGTAGACCGTTCTTCCTGAAAATTTCAGTTTAATTTTAATTTCTAAAATGTTAAAAGAAATAAAATTATACATATCATATAAATGTATGCGGACATTTTCCAGAGAAAACATTAATAATTAGACACCAGCAGAATGTATTGCTGAATTTTCTGTATCGCTACATCATTCGTCACCCGTAAGGTTTGTGCGTTGTAATCATCATCTATTTAACTTTGTATATCAGAATACGAGGAGTATTCATATTAATATTAATTCAGTTAGACGAATTCCATACACAAACCAAAGTATTTTTTCGCTGTTTCCTCTGCATTTCCCCGTGTACATTTATTTTTTTGCTTTGTACCAACCTACGGTTGGGCACGGATGCAATTTTTATTGTTAATTATTCTTACTTGCTTTTTCATTATAGATGCTGTTTCAGTATCATATTGATTGAAATGAGTTAAGTATAAACGTACATGTGCTGTGCCTTTCCTTTTTCATTTATTTAATTTTTTATGTAATTAAAAGTTGAACTGTGGATAATATAAATGAATAAAATTTAAGTTTTTTAAGAAGGAAAAATTAATTACAAATGTATGCAGACGTTACCAAAGAAAACAAAAATAATTAGACATTAGCACAATTTAATGCTGAATTTTCTGGATCGCTGCATCATTCATCAGCATTTTACGCATCTATTTGCCTTAAGTTGTGTACGTTGGATGGTTGTAAAAATATGATTGCCGTTTTATTATTGCCAAAAAGTCTTTAGTTAGAATCCACCATGTGTTACGTTTAATGCCTGATATTCGCTTCATAATTAAATATTAAAAAAACCTAGTTATGGTGAATAAAGTTTTGCTCAAAATAACCATAATTTGCTTAAAACAACCATATATATATTTTTACTAATACTATAATATGGTTCATGTGAGGATATCACAACCATGTTTTTCTTTGCGTATGTGGTCTGTTTCGGTTTATTATAACTTTATCTTTTTAGCCTTAATCTATTACGATAGAGATAAAATTTTATAAAGCTAAATAAAGGTTTTTTTAATCAAGACTTAACTCGTGGCATCATTACTTATCGTATTCTACACATATGTCATATTTTATTATACACTGAACAAATTAAAAAATTTTCGTCAGCTTTAGATATTTCATAAAATATTTATAGATATGATGAGTTGAATTTTCTTCCATGTGGGTTTATGATAAATTTGTTTACTTTTATCATTTGTGCATCTTTTTGTTTATATCCTAGAAAGATGCTAGCTTTTTGAAGATACCTTGACAATGTTCACTTTTTTGTTTCATTTTATATAACTGCATTAAGAGGATACAAAATGTTTTAATGTTATTTTATAAAATTTTTAATACACGTTCATACAGTATGAAACGGATTAAGATTCTGTTACCAAAAAAAAAAAAAAAACAAAACAAAAAAAAACTTAAAATTCATGGATTTTCTCATTTTAATGCCAAAAATAGTTTTATATATAATATCGATTTTCTTTTGTATTTGAGCACTTGTAAAATGAGATTATAATCCTTGAGCATACATTATTTAAATCAAATTATTGCCAATCTTCTCTTGTTTGAGAATATTTTAAATACCAATATTTAGAAAATGCATGAAAAATCAAAAGAAAATGCATTTCTAAAAATTACTTTTAAAAATCAATAATATTCATTTTTTGGTTGAGAAATTTTTATTTTCAGGAAAAGAATTTCATATTAAACTACTTTCGGAATAGACGAAAGTAGTTAATATTTATTTCATAGTTGTTCTTGAATAGTGCTGGTACTTTCTTGTTTTATCTCGGACTAGCAGTCAGCGAATGACCGTAGAGGTCAAGCAAGCCTTTGTACAAGAAATAAAAAATTGGGTTATGGAAGATAGGTTGAGGGGAAAAGTGACAGCGGAGATTTCAGGTACTAACTGTTCGGTAATAAGCAACTCATTCTCTCAGAAATACATAGTGCGATTTACTCGTCAATCGACCACTAATAGATGAGCTCTTAATAAAAAGCGTCTTGTGCTCAAAAATGTGCGAATATCAAAAACGAGCTCCCTGATCTCATTAGAGCACAATCTTTCGAAATATTGATAAAATAGCAAAACACAACCAACATTGCGTCGATGTTTAAGAAGATCAATAGCGTTGGATATCCTAATTTCAACAGCCTCTTCTTCCTCTCCTGATCGCGATCGTGTAACTCCAAAACAGATTTTTGAGCACTGGCCCATACATTGGAGATGTATTCCATTTTTGGTCGGATATAGGCACTATAAGCAGTAAGAAGGTCATGTGAAATACCTTTTACACCGATTCAAGAAACCGAGGCACTTGAAAGCTTTTTTTGAGACTTTCTTAGTCTACAAAGTCGAATCCATCTTCACTTTAATAGTTTACAGCTTCATAAATTTTGTTAGGTATCTGGGAAACTTTCTCAGCTTCACACTGAGATAAGTTATTTAAAAAATGAATTTATTTTAATTATTTTTTATTTCAAACACTTTTTCTTTAAAATTTACAATAATTTGAAACTATAAAAAATTATTTGCCACTTTGACACCTTGGCCCTATTTTTTATACCCTCCACCACAAAAAGTGGTAAGAAGAGGGTATTTATAAGTTTGTCATTGCGATTGTAATTTCTACAATATCCATTTTCAATATCATAAGGTATGTTGTCTTTTGAGCCAGCGGGCTAAACAAAAGTCTAGTTTAGTAAAGTAACTCCAATCAACAGCATATATATATATATATAGAGAGAGAGAGAGATAGAGAATTTAAAAATAAGAAAAAAAAAACATTAAGTGAAAAAAATGGCGGTTGCTCAATTTTTCCGAGTTATGGTGCTTTTGAGAAGATCTTTCTTCAAATTCCAAAATTTTAAAAAAATGGCTAACCTATTAGAAGCCGATGACATTTTTATGTAAAATTGTATATCGTACTGATTTCTTTTTCTTATTTTTGAATTCTCTGCCACCCCAATATTTGCTGTGATTTTTTTTAATGGATTTTCTTCACTAAACTAGATTTACATATATGGTAAAGGGTATATAAGATTCGACATAGCCGAATATCGCACACTTACTTGTTCTTTCTCCTTTTAAGTGATTTTTGCTGGCGCGTGTTTTCAGTTTATTATGAAAACAATTTTTAACCACTTGCACCTTTTAATAAAAAAAAAAACAGACTTCAATCATTGTCTCACATCATAAAAGTACAAAGGAGTAAAGAGGAAATTAAGAAAGCGTTTTTTGTTTCAGAAATGGCACATGTTATAAACTTATATTCCAAAAATACTTCTGGGTTTAATTTAAAAATAAAAGTTAATCATTTTACATGTACTCATATACGCGTAAGAAAAAAAGTTCCTTAGAATTTTGTCTAATAAAACCATGTATCAACCTTCATATACAGGGCTGTTAGTATTTAAAAAAATATTATAATTAATTATTGTGCTTTTGTCAGCTTGTAACGACACGTTTTACGCTAGTTGCTGGGATAGCGGCAGCGAAATCCAGGGTTGTTGCAGTTTTATTTGCCGTCCTAAGACGAAAAGCAAATGAAACAGTTCTTGTTTTGAAAACGTTATAACACTTCAAATCGTTTTATTCTTCTTAGTCTTAAGGCTACAGGCTATTAACGGTCGGGAACGAAACTTCCAATGACAGTAGTGGTTGGAGTAAGCAGGCTGCGGTAAAACAGTCAGCGAAAGCGACGAAACTCAGCCGAATAACCAAAACAAATAGTCTATAGGGTTGGCGCAGAAAGCGAAACTGGCAGTTCTGCTAACGGGCAGCATGGCATAGTTGGTGGCAGGACAAAAGACGACACTATCGGGCAGCAACGGCACGGGTAGCGGCCAAACAGGCAGCGCAGACAGCGATGGCGCAGATATCGCTCAAACAGGCAACGGCGCAACCGAGCGGAAATGGCACGGGTAGCGGTCAAACAGGCAGCGCAGAAAGCAATGGCGCAGGTAGCGCTCAGACAGGCAGCGGCGTAACCAGGCGGCAATAGCACGGGTAGCGGCCAAACAGGCAGCGAAGGCGTCTGTTTGCGATGGCGCAGGTAGAGATAAATAATTATTACGCACAGTGGTTGCTGGGAGCTACACGTGACGTGATTCTAGGGAATTTACAATTCCTCACCAGAATCAATCTTGGGGTCGAGCCAATAAGAGATAAAACCGCTAGATTGGCTTCAAAATGACTACATTGCCATTAATTTTCAACTATAATAAAACAAACCAACAAGTAGCCAACTTCGCTTCCTAACGCACCTCTCAAAATTGAATTTTTCAATTGGTAAGCCTTGACGCCGAGCTATTTAGGGATGCTTCATACATTTTGTATGAACATATGAAATTTTGACAGATATCTTGCGTCTTACGCGCTAATTTAGGGTTAGCAGTTATACATACTATTAGCGGAAGTAACTTTTATTCACCACTCTCATACTGTTAACAACAACAGCGGTTGCCAGATCATACTTTCGTAACAATATTAAGACATTATATGTGGTACTATATTTCGTTTTTATGACTGACAATTTATTTTCAAAGTTCTAAAAGAACTTGTTTAATATTAAGTTTAAAAGATCTTTTCAGTTTAGGATCTCTTAATCAGATGTTTTTTCAGTGTTTTAGCCAATCAAAGCAAAAAAAAATTGCTATTTTAGCTCCAGGCCTGGTAACACTCTATTTGACCAACAACAGCGAAATCTCTTCATTTGTTTTCTAATTATGCTAGCTGCACATGAGGCAAGTATTTAGTATGCATCATAAAATTTAATTCAAACTCATGTATCTGCTACTATAAAGCATGTTAACTAAATACTGCTCAAAATTATGTTTTGACTGTTTCATTAATAGTGCCAGAAGCAGTTAACAATAAAACAAATATGTATTTGTATTTTCATCTGTTTTGTCAAATAGTTTAAATACAAGGCATAGTGCACAAAACATATTTAGGTTGAGGAATTGTTTTGAACTATTTCATTAAGTTCATAAATTGCAATCGTTCATTTGAATTATTTGCTTAAATTTACAAACAATTTTATTAATAAAAGCAACATTTTATATGACAATAGGTTTCAATATTATAAAAATTTATGTATATATAAATTCAGTTTAAATTTTCTTCGATGCCGAGCTCTTTAACTTTGCTTTAGGAGTAATATAAAATAATAATATATTTACGACATTCATAGGCAGTTGTTCACAGTCCTTGATTGTAGAGCCAAACTTCTAAATCGAAAACAAAACTTTAAAAACTACTAAACTTTGTAAGATTTATAAACTTAAACTTACGACATTCATATTTCTGTGCAGAAACAGAAAATTTAGTAAATAAATCTGCAAATCCTTAAGGGCTGCAACAGCCGTCCTTGCGATTTATAAAATATAACCCCAATTTTCTTAAAGTGTCTGATTAAAAAAAAACTGCAAATGTTTAAAGTGGAACAGAATATTGATTTATCTCTTATAATCAGTTCAATTTAAACATAAATAAAAAATTCAATATTAAAATTTATTATTCGGAATCTTTTAAAATTTAATTTACTTTATTCGTGCTTGATTCCTTCAAATATAAATATTTCATGATATTCTCATGAAATATTTATTATTTTAAACTAAACTAAAAACTGAAATGTATTACTGCGGGGAAAGCATATCCATATGGCCATTTCACTACTGCTCAAATAGCTCATCAGTGGATTTTACCCAAATTTTGTACAGAAAACTAGAAAGTCTTATATCAAAAGCCAAATTGATTAAATGAGAACTCCATTGTATACAAAGTGCTTGTTCGGCTTTGGAAATGTCATTATGAAAACGGTTTTATTTTTTGTCTCTAAGATTTAGGAAAATATGGCCTAGAATTGAAATGAAGACAAGGTCAGGTAATTATCTCTTGTAGGGTGCCTTAATTTATTTTGATTTTTATGAGGAATGGATTCATAGTGCTTTTTTATGTCATTTTTTGTCCACATATCTTTTTATTGAAAAAGGCATATTTGCGAATATAGCACAGAAATTGGTTTGTATGGTTTTGATGAAATCCAACAGAAGAAAGAAGATAATTTGCAAATAGAATTTGAAAAAGAAAAAAATACCTGGATTTTCTTGTTACCTCTAAGCAAGAAAATATTGTTTGATCAGGCAAATCTTAAAATTTACTTGTCCTTCATGTCCTAATCTTACTGGATTATTCCTTAAAGGTCTATAAATTTTGGATGGAAAACTTAAGCTAGAATGTTTCTCTGATACCAATAATCGGTCTAGGCTTTTATAAACTTATAATGTATTAAAACAATTTTTTTTGTTTTTGCCCCACAGTGCACTGTTAATATGGTTTTTCATTATTTCTTTGCATTTTATTTTTTCCTGTATGAATTTCAGTTGTTTATTTCTAATGTTATGTTTACGTCTATTTTATATATGAAATCAAATGGTCATTATTTATGTATTTATTTATGTTTCAAACAATACAAACTGAATATTGTTTTTATACCCTTCACCACAAAAAGTAGAAAAAGGGTGTAACTGAGTTTGTCATTCTATTTCTACAACATTTATCAGCTAAAGAAAATCTAAATACGCCGATCGATCAGACATAGTGTCGAAAGAGGTGTTATAAAAAATCAGCAAGATCGGTCCATGTTCTTCGAGGCAGCGGGAAAAACATAATTTTTCCATTTCATTTGGAACAATGAATCAACTCCAACTAAAATATCAAATATATAGAGCGATAGAGAATAAAAAAGTAAGAAAAAAAAATCCTATGAAAAAATTGGCGCTCGCCTATATTTTCCGAGTTATGGGCCTCTGAACTTTTAATATTTTTTAAAATATCAGTATTGGTATCATTTTAAATCTTTTGAAGAGATCTTAATGGAAATACTAAAATTACACATTACTAAAATACCCATTAGGATCCAATGACAATTTTATGAAAAATTATATAAAGTATTTAATTTTTTTTCTCATTTTTGATTCTCTGTCACCCCGGTATTAGACTTTTTGATTGGAGTTACTTCAATAAAATAGATTTACCTTAATAGTGAAGGGTATATAAAATTTGTCGTAGTCGAATCTAGCACTCTTACTTGTTAATCTTCTCATTAATAAAAAATTCAGTAAATCTGTTTAAATAATTTATTGATTTAATCTAATATGGCGGTTTGTTATTCAGTGATTGATTTTATTGTCCAAAATTTATTTAAGTGTCGGTTATATTTATTTTGATTATGTTTATAAATTTTGGTCTGTTATTATGCAACTTTATATTGTTTAACCCGCAAACGTTATTAGAGTACATGCGAATATTCATTTAAAACACCAGTGTGCTTTATAGCGAAATTATTTACAATTTTTATAATTTAGTTTTTACTAAATTATGATTTGAACTGTGGGTTTTATAAATGTATCGAAATTGATTCTGGCTTAGTTCATTTATTTTAAACTATTAAAACCCTTTTTTTATTTTACAAATGTATGAAGATTTTTTTCAAAGAAAACAAAAAAAATTAGATGCCAGCTGAATTTAATGCTGCACGTTCTGGACCGCTGTGTCCTTCATTAACATTGTTCACATCTATCTATCTTAGGTTGTTTACATTGTAAACATCATCTTTTTAAGCAACTAACTTTGTAAATAAGAATACGAGTTGTATTCTTTTCGGTTTATACATCTCTTTAAAATGCTATATAAAGACAAATCTTAGTCGAATTGATTATATGGTTTCTGAAGGGCTTAAAAATTATCATGCTTATATTGCGTCGATCGGACAAAAGAAGTTCAGTTAAAAAATTTTTGAAACTCGTGCTTTGAATTTTCACACACTAAAAGTGATAGAAAAGACCTCTGCATGACGTTTAATCCACATACGAACTGTAAGGCTAAAAAACTAATTTTTTCTATAATGCGGTGAAAAACGTAATGCGGTTTTCGGAAACAAGTTCCTTGATTTCACCAAAGCACCAGAGTCTTATTATTAAGATATTTTATTTAAAAATAAATAAAAGGTTGTCCTAGTATAGAAAAATTACTTTAAAGGATAAATTTACAATGAAAACCTTTTAGGAATTAGATCGTTAATATTTTACCGTTTTATATATTTATGTATGTTTATATGTTTTGTGAATAAATTTAAATGTTGCAGAATTCTCTTGTTTTTTCATTGTATTGCTTTCAAATTGGAGTTCGACAGACATGCTAAATCGGTATAACACCGACAAGGTTTCCTGCTTTAAGCCTTTAGAATATTACCGATTTATTTATTTATATACAATAACCAATTTAGCGTTAAGAGTATTATGAACTATTTTTACCCATTTCATGTTCAATCAGGCAAAACAATAATAAAAAAAACCACAACAATAATACAAAATCTATTTTTTTATTTTTAGTGTATTTTGGTTAAATTGTGTGTTCGAATAATTTAAATTATGTGGTTAAAGTGAAAATAATTATGACGTTAAAATGTGAATAAGTTGTTTTAACGTTGGAATTCGTGGAATTTGAAAACAAAAAAAAAAAAATATTGTTATTAAATATTTTTAAAATTTTAAATTATACGCAAGTTAAATAAAAAAAATATGTTTAAATCAAAACCATTATCTTAAATTACAAAATTTTTAATTTAATTCTTTAGTAAAGGAATAATATTTTTTTAAAATTAATTTCGATAAAGAAGCTAATTAAATAACAAAATTAAAATTTTTTAGCAATTGAAATAAAAAGGTTGAATACATAATTTATTAGCTTTGCATTTTGTTTTTTCCTGTATCAATTTCATTTGTTGAAAAGAAAACTTAAAACAGGTGTTTTTTTTTAAGTTTTCTAAGGAAAAAGGAAGATGTGAAATGTGTTCAATTGTTATATACTGTCTTTCCTTTATTTCATCAATGGGGACACTCTTTAATTTTAAGATTTATTTTTGTGTTACTTTTTCCCATTGTGAGGTGTGGTGATACGCAGTTTTTTTGATTTTAAGATGGTGCCTGTTACGGTTCATAATACACGTAAAAATAATGTATGTTGAATAGAGGCACCCTTTAATTTTTAAGACTATAAACTATTTTTAAAACGGAAAGAATCATCGAACATCACCTTTCAAATAAAGAAAAGAATTACAAAATCGCTTCAGCAATGACTGAGTTATGAGGCGAATTGATGAACTCTTTCCTTTTTGTTTGAAGTCAGTTAAAAAAAAGACAAAGGCTTTGCTCTCTTAATCCGTATCATGTTTAAAATTGTTAACATAATAAATTGTTATATTGAATGAAGTAAAAAAGTGTAAACCACAATATGATAATTTTTCGTTATTCAGAAAAACATTAATGTTCAAGTTCAAATACACTTTAAATTTGTTGTTAAATTTTCTGTAACTAAAAAGCATAAACCTTTATCATTCTATTGTTGTATTTTTTTAATTGTTCAAAATTGTTGAAGTAATTCATTCTAGCAAAGATACGTGAGGTATTTGACATTAATTTTAAACTTAAAAAGCAACGATTGGCTGGTGCAGTCAGAGTTTATCAGTGTTATAGATCCATTATATTTTTTATCTCTAAGCGTTGACTTTGAGCTCTTACAAACTTTCTATTTTTTTCATCTTTATTTATGTACATAAAAGTATAGAAAAATGTTTTTATAGCTTCAAAATAAAATTTTCTTTATGTTTATACTTAATTTAACTTTACTGCCTTTCTGCTGATTGAGTTTTTTAATGTGTCTCCTGAATTAAAAAGACATTTAATTTTTGTAGCTGATTTAGTTGAATTAGAAATTAAAATATTCCAAAATAATTTTTAACAAAGTTCCTTCATGTGTAAAAATCATATTTGTTGACTCATTGTCAGTTTCATTGCGTATCGTTTTTATGTCATCTTCAAAAACTGCAAACATCTTCTTAAATCAACAATCTTCTTAAATATAAGAATGAATGGCGCATTAATAAATTGTTAATCGAGGGTTGGAATTTCGTAATAAAGAAAAGTTTTTATTTGCCATGAAAATGGATTTTCTTTCTTTGTGAAAATAATTTATAGGTTTTACATCTTAAAAGAACCAAAACATTTAATGGCGTTTTAGTTAATACTCTATACATCTTTTTACTAATTTATGATATATCACCAAATAAAATAAAAGAAAAACAAGTAAGAGTGCTATATTCGGCTATACCAAATCTTATATACCCTTCACCATCTATTTAAATCTAGTTTAGTAAAAAAACTCAGATCAAAAAAGCAAATATTGGGGTGATAGAAAATTAAAAAATAAAATAAAAAAAATTTGGTACTGCGTGTAGATTATTTTACATAAAATCGCCATCGGCTTTTAATGGGTTCTGGATCTGATCAAAAGTATTAAGTGAAACTCTGTATTGATATTTCAAAAAATGTTAAAATTTCAGAGCCCCATAACTCGGAAAATATGGGTGAGCGCCATTTTTTTCACTTGATGTTTTTTTCTTATTTTTCTCTATCGATCCATATATTTATTTTTTGATTGGAGTTACTTTATTGTTTCAAATGGCATGAAAAAATTAGAGGTAGGCGTAGTGTTTTGCCTGCTGCCTCGAATCACATGGAGCAAGCATGCTGATTTTCAATAGTAGCTCTTTGAACACTATATTTGAACGATTGACATATTTTTTTTTTGGGAAATTAAGTTAAGCGCCTCAAACGGACAGACCAACATCGCTCAATCGACTTCGCTATGCATAAGAATACATATCGCTCATTTACTTCAATAACGTCATAACTCAAAATTTCAAATTTTGGAGTTAATTATACAGAATTGTTTGACATTTCTTGCTTTATACTGTGTATAAGTTTCCTCTTTATGTCTTTTGTACTTTCCACGATTTAAAAGAATAAGTCTTTATTTCATTTCATGTTTGGAGTCTTTGTTTGTCAATAAGAACGAGACATTTTCAGTTGTGGAATAAACTTCATAACGTAAATATCATATCGCTTTCTAAAACATTGTCACATTTCGTTTTGTGACTGTTTATATGAAAAAAAGATACTTTTAAAATGTGTCAACTTTTCGCAAATAATGTTTTATTTTCAATTATGCCTGTGTTGATGAAAAATATTAAGTGAAACTCTGTTTTTCTTTTCACAAATAACGACATATTTTAGTTTACGACACAGTATTGGATATATTTTTACAGCAATAATGTCATAATTCAAACATCCCACATAGTTTGTCCAAGACCTCCAACCTTCTTAAATGTTTTTTTTTAATTATGAATCAGTTTGCTGATTGTAGTGGGAAGCAGTCTGATATTTTTATCGATGGTAAGAACAAGTCAAAAACTTAAACTGCGATTATCTCGAAATGAATTTTTGGGAGTTATGACGTTGTTGAAGTAAATGAGCGATATATATAATTTATGAGGTCGGAAATGACAACGGAATGAAGGATATAAAAACATATTTTGCTTTTCTACATCAAAAATACATAGGATTTATATACATATGTACGTTGCGGACTAGACAATGGAAAATATCTTTTGCATTTTTTTAATAAAAAACAAATAACACTTCTATACAACGAATACACGAAAAGCCGCATACTGCTAGGAAACATTTTTATGAAGTTCTTTAACGCAAAATAACCCAAAAGACTAGTTTCTTTCAGCTAGATTTTCAAATATAAAGATATTTTGTTTTTTGGGTTCTGAACTCAAAGATTAGAGGTATTCCATTGTGTCTATGTGCCTTTCCAGCTATCACTGCCATCCCCATCTCTGGTGCCGTAATAGGTGGACTATTGAAAGAAGGTGTATTGCTATAGACGCTATAACAAATACTAAATTATAACAGGGTGCTCTGAAAGAGACTTGGTATTAAAAAAAATATTGTTATCTTTTGCACAGTGTATGTAGTGATACATGTGTATGGCTGCTATAACTACAAATATAAAAAACAAAAATTAAAGCATGTAGTCATAGAAATTTTATTATATGTATAAAAAAAAATAAGTCTGCAAAACATCTTTCCTAAGATAACCTTCGTGTATGAGTCCAACTAGCACGTAACTCATTTATATATTTTCGCATACAACTGTTTTGTATTTATTTTAGTCTTGCAAATTCTAAAACATAATTTCATTGCTGGAAATATTTCTAAATTTTTATTTTCCTCCTAGTTATAAAAAATTAAAATTTCTATATGAAAATAATGCTCACTTAGTAATGATCTACAGAACCTTAATTAAGTTTTGACTATCTGGTCGAATATAATTCTCATTAAGTCTATTAAACTTATGAAAGCTTTAAAATCTGGATTTTCCATTTCGGTAAAGTTAACTGATAACCACATATACATTGAAGCATTAGCTAGCTGAAAATAGAAAAACACATACTCCACAGTAATCTATATTAATTATTACTATCATTATTTATTTACTTTTTTTTTTAGTATTTTTTAAACATCATTTCATCGACTTTAAAACAGATTTCATCTGTCTTTGTAAATTTCAGTCTTCTTTCTGTAACGGTTCAACAGTTTGGCCATATACATCGGCCATAAACATCTAATGTAAAATATTTATACTTGTTTCAGTGGACATTCTGTCTAACGTTGTTGTAGCGGACTTAGCGATACAGGTCCGGTTAAAAACTTCGGCCAGACACTTGTTATTACATCAACTATTGAGATACCCTTTTAATTCCAAGTCCGAATTTTGTGCTTGTTGTTATAGTGGGAGTTCGTTGTAAATTTAAAGCATCTGTCTACAACTGTTTAAAAGTATGGTCATATATATTAAATGTAATGAACTGGTGGGACACCCTTTAATTTCCAAATTCAAATTTTATACTTGTTATTATAGCGGAGTTATCTTTTACAGATTCGTTGTAGATTTCAGCTATTTGTCTATAACGGTTTAAAAATTTGGCCACATATATATTTAATTACATTGACTATTGGGACTCCTTTTAACTTATAATTTTAAATGTTTATACTTGTTATTATAACGGTCATAGTAAATGATATTCTGTCCAATTTTCAAGCATATGTCTATAACGGTTCAAAAGATAGGCCCAAAGGGGACACCCTTTAATATTTAGATTTATTTTTGTAATGTTTTTTGTTATTGGGAGCATTAATAATACGCAGTCATTTTAAATTTTAAAGAAGTGTCCTTTACAGTTCATAACACGCGTTAAAAATATGTATGTTGTATGGGGACACCCTTTAGTTTTTAAGATTATGAACTGTTTTTAAAACAGGACCAATCTGTAAGCATAATCTATCAAATTGAAAAAAATTTCAAAATCGATGAAGAAATGAACAAGTTTTGCTGGCAGAAACTTTAAAAAATCAACATTCAGACGAATTGATAACCTTCTTTTTCTTCTGTTAAAAAACAGCAAATTTCAGAAAAGCTAAGTAGTGAATGCACATGCTGCACATGCTGTTGGTTATTTCAATAACTTTTGTTAATATTTTCATCGAATGCCGCATAAGGACCTCTTAAATTTATTTTCATATCTTTCATAGATCCTGCAACCGACAGCGTTGAATAGGTAGTGAAATGAGTAAATGTTTAATTTGGTGTATTTATATTTTTAAATCAATTGAACTATTTTAGTATTCTAACCAAATGAAAAATTTTATTGCGGGTTAAGTTGGCGTTAATTTCAATCACTAAATTTATGAAGCAATAAAAATTTATAAATTTATTAATTTTTGTGTTCATTTTTAAAGAAAATAGAAAAAAATTGACACTTGCAGAATATAATGTAGCATTTTTTGTATCGTTACATCCATTTATCCTTCAGCAGCATTACTTAATAAAAAAAAATAGGAATAACTTAATAATAAAATTATATGAATTGGTTAGACGAAGTCTGCACACAACCGAAAGCTTTTATTCGTTTATATCTTTATTAGTCGTGACATACATTTCTTATATTCTGCAAGTGTCTAATTTTTTCTGTTTTTTAAATAATCAATACAAAAAATTTATAAGTAATATTTCTTTTTTAATCTATTTAGAAATTTAGCTAAACATGAACTTAAGCCTAATTAAAATTATTCATTTCTATTATCATTTTATTTTCGTATTATAAAAAGTGACACAAAAAAGATAATTTTTGAAAAATTTATGTTTTAAAATGCTTTAGATGGAACGGTTATCATTTTGAAACTTAACAACCTGTTGCTGAGTAATTTCAACCGACTTAAAAAAAGTAGAAGGTTATCAATTCGGGTGAATGTTGCTTTTTCATGTGTGTGGCCGTAGAATTTAGTCATTTCTGAACTGCTTTGGATTTTTTTTTCTTTTTTAAAAAGGTTACGCTTACAGATTTAAAAAATAGTTCCTTATTTTAAAAACTAAAGGGTGTCCCCAAACAATATACATGTTTTTTATATGTATTATGAACCGTAAAGTGCACCACTTTAAAATGTAATAGCTGCATATCACAATAGCTACCAATAGCAAAAAGTAATACAATCATAAACCTAAAAATTAAAGAGTATGCCAATAGGTGATGCAAATTGATCCGTATGGGTCTATATTTTGAACTGTTTTAGACAAACGCTTAAAAGTTGGACGGAATGAAGGTTTCTATGACCATTATAATAAAAGTTAAAAATATTTACAATTTTATATTAAAGGGTACCCTAATAGTTCATTAAATTTATTGTATATGACCAAATTTTGAGCAGGCGGTTGCAATTTACAAAGAGCCTGTATTGCTAAGTCCGCTTCAACAGCAAGTTCAAATTTGAATTAAGTTATTAAAGGGTGTTCCGATAATAGATGTAATTTACCTTAATGGCCCTTTCTTTTGAATTGTTATATAAAAACACTTGGAAATTATACAGATTATCAACTACTTATAATGAGAAGTATAACTATCTAAAACTATTTATTAAAGGGTGTTACAATAGTAAATGTAATTTGATGTATATGGCCAAGGTTTTGAAATTTACAAAGAGCCTGCATTGCTAAGTCCGCTACAACAGCTGGTAGAAATTTTTTGAATTTATTATGGTCTATTTTTAAGTTGGTCTATTTAAGAGTCAGTTTTATTTGCAAGAATTATCAATAAACCTATTTTATTTAATATTTTATTATTTCAAACTCAAAGGTCAGTGTGAACAGAAACATTAAATTTACGCACACATAAACACGCTAATACCGCTGGCTTCGAGTTATTACCCTAAGAGTATTATATTCATGCCTTAAGGTGTTTTATTATTATCTTGCACGCGTATAGAACGAATGACCAAAAGTTTTGAAATAACAACAAAAAAAAAACGAATACCAAAAGTTGTGTTCTGTTAAAATCAAGATGCAGTCAGCGTTTTTTTATTTTTAGTGTCGGTAACAACAATCTTTTAGGGATATTTTATATTAATAACAATAAAATACGTATATAAGTTGATATGATTTTATTTCAATAAAAATTTAAATTTCTTTAATTTTATGATAGTTTGACTAAAAAAGTAGTAATTTTTCAATTAAAGACATGGGAATATTTTTTAAATATTTATTTTTCATAAAAAAACTTTGTGCTATTTTTTAATTATCCCGATTAAATTAATTTCCGATACTGATTATTGATGGTCAAAGAACGTCTCGATGGCCATTTCGTTACCGCTTACTTAACTCTTTCCGCAATATGATCAATTTCACTAAAATCCTGTGAAATTCCTGTTCATTTTTCTGCCATCAGAATTATTAATTTAAATTCAAACACATTGATAGAAACTCCACGTTGAATATGGCAGTTCAACAAAAGACAAAAATCTGATAAGTCACCCATTCGTATTGCCCTTAAATAACATTTATCGGAAGTGTAACGAGTATCTTCTCGCAGTTAAGGTTGCTACGGATGCAATCTAAATATGTTCTCAGATAGTTGGACTCTTTCAAATAGCTACCCACTTGATGATGAAATTGTATACGCTACGGGCCTGGTTTCTAGAGGCAGCTTTCTCTGCGTATTTATTGACTGCTATTAAAAGATGAACCACGATGTTCATTGAAGGCGCACTGTGTGGCGAACTAAGAAAACAAACAATGACATCTAATAATAAATTAAAAATTTTGACTTGCAAAAAATTGCTAGAAAATTTACATGAAGAACTCAATAAATGGTGGCAAAAAAGGCCATCGAAACGTAATTTCATCTACCATTATCAGTGGCGTTTATCATTTCATCTTTTTATTTTAAAGTTATCAAAATCCCTATGTGTCCAAATTTTAAACGAACGATTTTGTGGCCAAAATTTTAAATTTTTTATTTTATTTCACACCTTGTCCTACGAAAGCAATTACTTTTGGTGTTAATTCTATCAGAATGTGAAAAATAACAATGAGAGTTCAAAGTTATTTAAGGTCAATAATGACACTTTGACCATACGTTCAACATTGTCTTAAAAGCTGTTGCAAACAATTATTTATGATTGAATAATTTTGATAAAACTTAAAGGAAAGGAAAGGAGAAATAATTCTGGGAACATTTTATTTACTGTGGTAATAGAAAGTTAAAGCATTTTTTTTATTTTAATGTTAAAATATTAATAGAAAGTAGAGGACAAATATCAAGAAAGTTTGAAATTTTGTTGAATTTTCAATCAAATTCCAGTTATTCCTTGGCTGCTTTTAAACCAGTGGTAAAAGCTTGAACGCTTAATTTATGTTCATTTAAAATAACAGGGTTTCTTGATATTTATTTCTTTTCCATAATTCACACACATTTGCAGATTAAAAAAAAATGTTCTGGAATTAAATTAAAAATTTTTGGTTTTGAATTTCCTACTTCTAGAAAAGTTTGATGTGTCTTTATATATTTATCAAATTTTGTGCGTGCGTTAATTAATTAGTGAAACAGATCTGGACAAACAGAATCCCAAAATTCCTAAACATATATTAAAATTTCCAAATGTGGAACTTCTAAGACTTCATAAAATCTCCACTTGGCTTAAGGGTTGGATTTAAAATCATTGTAGTAGAATCAAAATTTTATAAAAAAATATTTGTAAAACAATTTGAAGGAGGTCAAACGGTAGCACATTTAGCAGAACTTACACAGCAAACATCTTTATTATATATACCCGGAATGGTATACTACTTTGGCACTCATGAAATAGACACGTGGCAAAATTTATTATGGAAAAATATTTGGTAAACCAACGCGTCGTACTTGTTGACAATGACAAAGTGACGTGAAATTTTTGAGAGAAAAAAACGTGCCAACAAAAACAACTCTTTTTCGTGTAGTGAGTGATTAAATAGAAAAAGGGTATGTATGTTATAGGACCGGAAGTTTTGCAAGATCGGCAAAAAATACTACTGCTGCTCAAGAAAGTGTTCAAAACAATCCATCAACCTCGGTTCAACGCTGTGCTTAGGAGCTTGATTTTCAAAAAGCAACTTTGGCCTCAATTTTGCCCAAGGACTTGTATTTGATTCCATTTAAGATTCAGTTGACACAAGAGCTTCTTTTAAAGGACCATTTAATCAGCCATACATATGACAATAGAATGTTACAGCTCACCTATGACAACCTTGATTTTAATGAAAAAATCATAATGAGTGACGAGTAACATTTTCATTTGGATGGATATGTAATTAAGCAAAATGGGCGGTTTTGGGCAATGGAAAACCCAAAATTATTCATTAGTTACCTTTGTATGTTTGAGGTTCAATTTGGTCAAAAACATTCATTAGATCTCAATTCTTTGCAAACGAAAACGGCGTAAAGGTAACTGTAAATGCGGAGGCGTTATCGTGAAACGATTAACAACCATTTAACGCCACGACTGCTTTGTGCTTGATTAACATGTGGCATCAACAAGACGGCGCCATATCGCATACAGCCAGGAAAACAATGGAATTGCTGCGAGTAGTATAATTATAGTAGTTATAGATTAGTTAAGAAACTTAATTTTTTTTTATAGAAAATATTTGCTTGTTTTTGGATTAAACAATTTAAAACTGCGTTCGTTTTTTAAAAATTTAAAACCAAGATCGCATATATTTGAATCTAGTAAGAATATTGCACTGGCGTTTTTTAAGTTTTATAATTAAAATTACACGCGAAGCATAGCGCATTCGTTCTATATTCGCAACGGTCAGTATGACGGCTGGGCAATAAGGATGTAGAACACTGGCTTAGATGTGTTCTGTGTAATCACATGATTTGAAATATTATGTGCGATTTGCATTTGTGTTTTTTTTTAATTTACTGTTTCTTGCTACTTTAAAATTTGACAAGTACCGCTGTACCAACAATAAAAATATTACCGATATTTTAGCAAACACAAAATATAGCTTATATATTGGTATGGGTTCAAGCATCGCCAGTTATTTCAAATTATAAAAATTTTGTCGTACGCTTTTCTCTTAAATAGAGATTATTTTTATCATTTTTGTATTTATAAAATAGGGAACTTGTTTTCTCATATTTCACGAGGGTGTAGCACTTTCCATGAAAGTAAATATTAATTACCATATAGCAAGATCTATAATAGAGTATTGAAATTTTGCACAAGTAACTCCGCTGTTTATAAGCGTAATTGAAGCATTAAGAATTGAGATAGTACGCTTGGTACCTTCCATTTATAGTGTAAAATTATTATGGTGCATCTAGAGAATTGCAACACGTAGAGTCCAGAATTTTTGCATTAAAAACTTCCTTAATAATATACATAGTCTAGTAGACAGTCGGCGTGGTGCTTTCCATACAAATTAAACATTTTTTTTTAAAGAGAAGTAGCACTTCAGGCATTAATACCTATTTAGTTTGTAACCGTGCTACATTCTTTAGGAAAGGGATAGATGAGAGATAAGACAGGTTGCAAAAGGAGAAAGATAGATATAGCCATTTTATTAGTTATTTTACTTCGCCGACGAATATGTTATGAAAAAGTACCGACGAAGTAGGCTGCATGTAGTAATGCTAATTCTGAATTTGATTTACACCCTTAAACGAAAAAAAAAATTTTTGTTTTTTGATTGCCGCAGGGTTGAACCCTGGCCATCCATATTTGTAGTTAACGTGCCTACTAGCAACTTGACTACAGCAGCACTTTACCTAGGAAAGTGTAAGGGAAAAGGTCTTAAAATTGGTACAAGTGTGTTTTCATATTAATGTGCATAATCACATGAAAAAGGTGCTGGATTGAAACAGCAGTCGTGTTATGATTATTTTCATGAGGTAACGAAGCGCAGCGAAAAAAGCTGGTTTTGTATAAAAAGTATTTTGTTTGTTGCATACAGCTGCGAGCTTGCACAAACTTAATGCCATTATGTAAATATGTCTTCATTTTTGTAATTGTTTTTAAATATCGTTGAGTTCAAAAGTGACTGAACTCAAAATTTAATTAAATTGTTTATTACCTAGTGTATAAATATTAAACAAATAAAAAGAACTTTTTATATCATAATCGGTATAGATTTTCAACTAATTAGTCCAAAGTTTTTGTTTTTAACCATTTTTATTCAGGTCAGGTTTTTTGTTTCAATTTCTGAAAAGTAAAAATTTTGAGTTGTGCCACTTTTGAACTAGGTGTGTGAAATGTGCAACAAAACAGGAGATGTTGACATTAATTTCATCAGTTTTTTATTCACGAGTAAACTTATTATGGAACATCAGTAATTTCCAGAGTTCAAAATTTTTCATTTATAAGCATTTAATTATGAACATTTATGATGTTTTTCATAAATGAGATTACAACGTTCATAAACGACCATAAAAAAATTTTCTTACTACGATCACACATAAATGAGTGCGTCTCTTTCGTTTTTAACATTCATATATGGTAAGGGATAAATAATGTAATTCTTATTAATGCTGCTTTTCATAAATGAATGCGAAGAATTTTTCAGCGTTGAAAACTTCTCATTTATGAGCATTCATAGATGAGAGTAATGAATTTTCTCATAAATGAGAAAAATTTTTTTTACTGACTACGAACAACAAAAAAAAAAAAAAAAAAAATTGTGTTCCTGCGATCTCACATGAATGTATGTATGTATTAGCATTGATGCAAGTAAGGGTGAAAAATAAAGCAAATTCCCATTATAAAAGACAATATTATAGCTAGAATAGGTAAAATCTTTAAGAAATTAACAATAAAGCATACACAAAACAAAATTTATTAAAAGCTATATAAATGTAATTTTATTAGTACATTAATATACATACATACTTATTTTTGAATTTTGTTACTTAGTTGAAACGGTATATATGTAACTGTATTTAATATGTATTAAAATTTTAATAATTTTTTTTAGGATAATTTGCTTAAAGCATATTCACATTTATTAAGCTGCTATTCCTAATACAAAATAGTGACTTCAACGGATATATTTGAAACATTTGAAACATATAAGCTTTAGTATTCCAAAACATAAAAAAACAATTTGTAAAATACGCGTGAATACGCCGCATGTCTACTGTCTTTTCACTTATGAAAAACTATTAAAATTGTAAATTCTTACAAATAAGCACTTGCGTGAAAAAACCATATTTTCTTATTTTTTCACTTTTGAATAGAAAAAATCTAAATATTTTACATTTCTAAAAAGACGCAACAAAAACTAAAGTGTATCACTTCTCTCATGTGTGAGAAGTGAAAGAGCATTTCGGTATTCTGGTAATTTTCGATTGAATGGTTAACAATTTACTTGTGTAACACTACGAGAGCTTCAAAAAAATCGTGCCGCTATAAAAGTCTGCTAAAACTTTCATACAAGAACTACTTTTACGTAAAATCTTAACACATCACCTTCGTATTAGAATTTACACAATGTTCATATTAAAAATAAATCCAATCTACTCACTCAGACACATTGAATAAACAGTGTTGAGCTGTCAATAACCTTAAAAGACTAAACATTAAAGGGAAATCTTTACTGATTTACATGCTAATAATTTCTCTTCTAACAAAAATACAATTACGGAAGAGATAAAAATAATACTTTTGTTTCAAAGTAACATTTACTTTAGAAAAGACGTGTAAAAGATTGTTAAAAACTTCAATTTAATTCAAGACATGTAACAACTTTACCCAATTTAACACACTGCATTCTCATGAATTATTCAATTTTGATTTTGGTTTGTTGATTGTTTGTCAATCTAAATATTTTCCTTTCTTTATTTATTTATTATTATTTTTTTTAAGGGAAGTGCAAATAAAAATCTAACGCAGCGGAAGTTATTTCTCATAAATGCTAAAAGCAAGGAACATAAACAAATCAAAGATACAAATATATTTTAAATAAAAGCTTTTGGTCGTTTAAATGTCTTAAGAGAATTTTTTTTACAAAAATTTATTTCCTGTTATTTAAATTTATGTTTGTTTAAAAGGTTTTGAAAAACACAACTGCGCATTTTAGACAATGAAAAAAATAAATAAATAATAAAATAAATACTTTAAAGCAGTTCGATATAATTTTAATATTTCATCGATTTAAACCAACTGAAGTGAACAAAAATTTTTAAGACAAAAAGTGTAATCAATACTGCTGTCATACATCAATTAAATTTATTTAAAATTAAAAGATATTGGATACTGGAAACTGTATGAAATTTAATAATTCTTTCATAAAACATATTTTATTTTTCAATTTTAATTTACCTTAGAATAACACAAGCAAACATAACAATCAGAAGAACTTTTTGAACATCACGTTGGTTGTCTGCATTGGAGCGAAGTGTAAAAATATTCTTTTTTTAATTTTGCAATTTGAAACCTCTTCGTCTTCTTGATAGTGACCATACAAATTTTATTAAATTAAGTTTCGTTAAATTTTAATTTTAGAATATAATCGCATTACCATGTTTGTTTTTTCTAAGTAAGACTATTTAACTAAATGTTATTTCTGATGAGTTCAGCGAATGCATCTCTGTCTCTTGCTAAATTAAGTGGAACGCCAACACTTCTGATTCTGCGAAGCCTCGATGCCTGTTTTCTATCCAATCTACGTTTCAATTTTTCCTTGAAGTATTAACTGCAATTTGTTGTATTTATTATTCCCATGATGTGTTCGCGATTTTTGTTTATAACTGCAAGAACTTCACTATTTGTTATCTGATCAGTACATGCTATTTTTAATATTCTTCGAAAACCCAAATCTCAAAGGATTCTAAGCTGTACATATTGAATACTTTCAATGTCCAAGCTTCCATTGCATATAATAAAACAGGATATGCATATAATTCCATGAATCATAGTTTTACAGCCTGTATATAGAACACGTCAAAATCGAAACGAAACCGGATGGCATATGGACGAATACGTAATAATTAACGTAACACATTCCGGTTTTTTCGTTTAACTTACGTTGTGTTTCGTGTAAATAAATGTTGTGTGAAATCGTTGTATTGCCAATGTATTACATAAATAATATTTTTTATTTACTTTTTTTCATATACATTTTTTGTTTTTACTTTAAATGATGGTAGCCCTGCTTCGGCGCTTAAAAAGAAACAGCTGAGTTTAATAAAAAAAAAAAGAACAAAATCGTCAAGCAAGTAATCGGTAAAACAAAAATTTGTGCAAATAAAAAAGTTTAAACAATAAATAGAAAATTTTAATAAACGTTTCTGACACTACAATGCGCGATACATAAACTAAAAACAATTGTCATTTGTAACGTTTTTTGGAAAAGAACCCAAAGATGGAAAACGGTAACGTTTTTGTGCGTCTAAACGGCAGATTGTGTTCCGTCAACTGACTTGTAGATTCAAGTCAAAGTCGCAGTTTGTGAGAGCCTTCTTCTATTTTAAAAATAATGTTCTTGCGGTTTCGATACGACTTTTTATTTCCGCTAAAGGATCCCAGCTGGCATTGACCCAGCAACAAATAAATATGTATATTGAAATTTTGATTGGCTGGTTTTGATACTTAAGAATTGTGTTTTGGTATAAATTCTTCTTGCTATATACGAGTAAATATATTTTGTTTTTTATACCGCTCACCACAAAAAAGTGGAAAAAAGGTATTTATAAGTTTGTCATTCCGTGTGTAATCTTTACAATATCCATTTCCGACACCAAAAAATATATATATTAAGACTTCTTATGCATAGCGAATTCGATTGAGTGATATCCGTTTGTCCGTCAGTCCGTCCGTGTTAGTGTTCACAAAAAAATAAATATGTCAATCCATCAGTTATAGTGTCGAAAGGGGTGCTGTTGGAAATCATTATGATCGGTCCATGTCCTTCGAGGCAGCAGGCAAAACACCACACCTACTTCTAATTTTTTTTTTGTCATTTGGAGCATTAAAATAACTTCAATCAAGAAAAGGAAAAAAATAAGAAAAAAAACATCAACTGAAAAATTGGCGCTCGCCCATATTTTCCGAGTTACGGGGTTAAAAAATTTTCAAATTTATTTAATATATCAATATGGGTATCGTTTTAAGGCTTTTAAAGAGATATTAAGGTAAATCCTAAAATTTTTACAAAATAATTATTACATCCAGAGGTAATGTAATTAATTTAATGTAAATTTTTAAACCAATTTTTTTATTTTTAGTTATCTGCAACCCCAATTTTTGCTTTTTTGATTGGAGGTACTTTACTAAAGTAGATTTACATGGATGGTGAAGGGTATGTAAGATTCTGCATAGCCGAATATATAACTCTTACTTGTTTTTGTTAGTTTGCAGAATTTCTTGGAATACCTTATAGTCATGCGTAAATAATAACGAACGAAATTGCCATATCTTTCTATACTAACAGGATTTATAAAATTTTTGCCCGCCAGTTTTATGAAGCAAAAATTCAAAGATTTTTACACACAGGATACGGTACTACTTGACTATTTTGTGATTCCGTACCAGTACGTAAAATTGTCTCTTTCCTTTTCGGCTTGAAAAGAGGAAGTTTTTGTTGCCTCTAATGAAAATTGCAAATAAAATAAGATATTTTGTTAACTTTTCGCTTACTTTTAATTTTAATAGTTTTTTTTATGGAAAAAGCGACACCCGATCACGCCAACAAAGGCTTTTTCAAAATTTAATTTCATATCTGAAAAAAAGTAACAACAAAAATCAGTTTTTAAATAGTAAAACTTTTTAAAATTTGACTTCCTTGGAGTTTAAAAGTTTTTTGCTGAGAATATGAAGTTTTACAATCAACAACCCACGAATATTTAACTTTATGTTAATAAATACGTGTTTTAATTAAATTTTATTTTTGCTTGTATGTGTGTTTCGAAAATTTTGTCTGCTTAAAGGAATTTTCTATCTCCCGATTGCATTCGGCTTTGCCACAGTGCGGCCAATGACACATCATTTTGTGTTGAGGGAATAAAAGCAGACATAAAATGTAAAGTTTTTTTCTTCTAACAATTCACCAAAAGTTTGATGAGAAAACTTAATGTAATTTATAAAGTTACAAAAACTTTATGCATACGTGCTTCTTAAATGATTCGAAGCGAAAACCGTATGTGATTATGTGTTTTAGTTATTCAAGGTGAGTGAATATATTTAAAATGGAATATTTTAAATTATAAAAGGTTTTAAAAGAAAAATTGATATAAAAAATGTAATTTACGAGGGTTGTCAAAGAATTACTCAGACAAAAAAAAATGATAATAATAATTATATATCCGCATGCAACTTACAGGCTTTTCAGAAGCACTAAAAAAATCTATGTGGTCAGCAAGTATAAAGTGGGGAAGTCACACTATGACTACGTTTTCATGTTTCTCCTAGCAAGTCTCTATAAAATATTTTGCTTTTCATTTCTACTTTAAAAGGTTATAATTTTAATCATTTAACATTTGTGAAACCTTAAGTTTTAAGAAACATTTTTGTGGTAACAAAATTGTTAAGTACAAATATTTTAAGGTATATATATTGTGACTTCTTATGCATAGCGAAGTCGATTGAGCAATGTCTGTCCGGATTAAGATTAAAATCACGTTTGCCGAGGCACATAATCAGCTAGAGAAAATTTAAATACGTCAATCGTAGATATAGTATCCAAAGAGTTGCTGTTACAAATCAGCAAGATCAGTCCATGTCCATCAAGGCAGCGGGCAAAATACCACGTTTCCCTCTAAGTCCTCTTTCACACACGTCAGGTTTACTTAATCAGTTTTTGATTATTTTTTTTTTTTTTAACCTGCATTTGTGTTCATACTCACCGTCAAGTTTGTTTCATCAAGTTTCGTTTTGTATGCCTTAAACTTCTGCAATTTCTATTCTGCAGCCTACTGAAAATTTTCTTAAGCTTGATGGTACGGTTAGGTTTGTACCTCTTCCTATTCTCTTCTCCTCTTTCTCGCAAAAAATCAAGACTTGACGAGTCAAACCTGATGTGTGTGAAAGGGACTAATTTTTCCATTTCATTTGGTACAATGAAGTAACTCCAATCAAGATAAAATATATGGGGCGATAGAAAATTAAAAAATAAGAAAAAACATTAAGTGAAAAATTTTACCACCCATATTTTCCGAGTTACGGCCTCTGAAATTTTAAAAATTTTTGAAATGTTAATATGAGTATCTTTTTAAAGATTTTGAAGAGATCTTTTAGAAATAAGAAAATACTAATTAAGCGCCCATGTTATTTTTATGTAAAATTATATATTTTTTGTTTTGTTTTTTAATGTTCTGTCACCTTAATATTTGCTTTTTTGATTGGAGTTACTTCACTACATTAGATTTATATAGACGGTTATTAGATTCGGCATAGCCGAACATAGCACTTCTATTTGTTTTGGTTTAAATAAATATTAGTGTCGATAAGCCTGTGTCGTGATTTCATAAACGGGTGACCAAAAAGAAGTATTTATGCGAAATTTCGAGAAGATCTAACAAGTACCACACCCACCTCCCATAAAACCTAATTTTAAAAATTCTTGTTATATATGTATATATACGAGCGATTCGATTTGATTTTTGCATGTGAATATTCTTCGTAATTTTGTGATATATTATCAGTTTTAAAAGATGAAAAACGGCTAAAAACCACTCCCACCTCCCATTTAATCGAAATTTAAAAATTGTCATAACTTTGAATTTAGTAATTAGATAACATCATCAGTTTGCATGTAAATATATTTTCTAATATTGTAACATATTACCAACTTTCAATGTCGCGACATATCAATCGAACGCCCTTGTTCTGTTTTTTGAAGACCTCAGTTGGGCGTACCTGTATATAAAAAAGTTTTGAAAATTGCATAAAAGCGTTGACACCGTTTTTGATTTTACAAATTCTTGAGTTAGAAACTTTTCCGGCTTCTGACAATTCTTCTCTGTCATCTTTTAATGATAATAATTCTGCTTTTCAGTAGTCAAGTGAAACTATTGAAATCGATTTAGTCAGATTAAAGTCCCAACTATAATGTGCATAAGCTAGCTTTAGCTTATGTCAAAAATCCAACGATAAGCCTGTCAAATGCTTAGGTAACTTATTAAAGAAATTTATGTGCCTACAATGCACTTACATAAATTTAGTAACTTATTTCCCACAGTTGCACATTTGTGTTTGATTCGAACTTAAGCCAAAAATAATTTCTATATAAATAAACAAAATTTTTAAAACGAAAAGGTTTTAAAGAAGATATTTCATATATGTATTTAAGAACATTCACATACACATTTACATATTTTGTTTAATGTTCTAAGAAAAAGTAAGAAAAAAAATATTACAAGTTATTTTCTGTTTTGAGTTTGTGGTCAACCGTACTAAAAAGTGCAACTATGTTCATCGCTTATATCGTATGCATTAGTGTGTATAAATACAAATTAATTTAAATATTTTATATTTGTAAAAAAGCAAAATGTTGTTGTTTCTACATTTTCTATTAAACTAAAAACTAAAAATTTAGAAATTTATGTCTTAATTAAAATTTTTCTTTATCAGTGTATAACACAAAGCATAATCAGCTGCTTCCATACGGAAAGTGCGATCAGTTTCGTACCTTGCATAAAGAAATAAATTTAACGAAACTTGACGAAAAGTTTTCTTGTGTACATTATAGTTTACCACATATAATTTAATGTATTTGCACAGTTGTATAAGTTGGCATAAGCTAGTTTTATGCACTTTATAGCTGGGCCTTAACTTTTTTTAAAAGCATTCACCTCTGAAAGTAAGTTCTCCATGTGGTCACAAAATTATTTTGTTAAAAAGGAGATCTTTTAGATATTTTTTCAGTACGAATCAGAAATATGTTTTACTTCAAAAATTATTTTCGGATACAATTATATTATAGAAAAAATATTTTGCTAATAAACAATAACATTTTATAACATTAAAACACAACTGTATTGATTTTATTTTAAATTCTACCGCATAGAGAGTCGGCGGAATGTTTTGAAATAAAAGAATAAAAAATTGGCTTTAAAAATAATTCTTATGTTGTTGATGACGTTTCTGTACTTAAAGTAAAATCACTTTTGCTTTTCCAATCAATCAATAAGTAAATTAAATATCTATATGTATGTATATTTAAAGCCTATCTGAACCAATAGACCAATCTTCAGTTATGCGGTTGGTAAAATAAGTTACTTATTTTTATTATATTTCACGTGGACCGTGGACGTGGCACTTCTCATATAAAGTAAGTATTTATCATCTTGTTACTTGGTAACTGTTTTAGGTAGCACCTTGAAATTTTGTTTAAATAACTCTCTTAATATGCACGATGTAAAGAAAAACTGACTGGATCAGAAAAATTGGCTCGATACCTCCAGTACGAAGTGAGTATTTGTTATAGTGTACTTAGAGAACTACAGACTAAATTGGAATAGTGGGCGTGGTACCTCCCAAACAAAGTAAAAAGTTATTACCATACACCTGGAGGACCATTATAGGCAAAGCGTTGGTACAATGATCAATTAAACAGCTGGCTGAATTGAAAGAGTGGATGTGGTATGATTATTCCTGTTGGGGCAGCTAGCGTTAATTATAAAATGCATGATAATTTTTTAGAAAAACAGATTTATATTTAAATTTAAAGTTTTTTAATTTCTTCTTGGTGATTCTTTATTGTCGCAAAATGTTCTCAAGCTTATACCTCTAATTAATATAACGCGTATTAACAATTTGTTTACCGTATAATATTATTATTTATTTATTCAATATATATATTTATAATTTAAATTATAATCTAATATTTTTCGGCAGTGGCAACAGAGGCCTTCAGCTCAATATTTACACATATACATTACTTTATACATGTTAAATAAATTTTATATCAATACAGTATATATATTAAATTGCGTTGTAAAAATTAATCGTTTTCAGAAACTTAATTACAATTATTACATAGCAGAATATGAAGGATTTGACAAAATTTGTAAGGGATCTGAGCTTTGGAATATTTCTGCTTTTGGAAACTTGGGTTTTCAGACATTCACAAGTAAAGGCTTGGGTTTCTAAGGGCACTGAATGTTGCAATTGCAGAAGGGCTTAAAATTTGGTTGCGATATTGGACCGATTGAAACTCTTGTATAAAAATGAGGAGTTATCCATACATTATGACCATCTTAATTTGATTAATCACAATTAATAAAAGTCTAAATTACTACCAATATGCTGCCTAATTGCTATTTTTATTGCCAATTAAACTTTTCCCAAATAATGTAATGTGAATATATTAATATATTATTTCGTTGGATGTCTGGATGTATGTGTGTCCAATTCTATTTCCAGAGCTTTCTGAAAACGTCTGATATTCAAGAAAGCTGAAATTTGGCATAGTTAAAGTATTTTTGCTTTTTTGTTAGTGCAGAACGGAGCCAATTTTTTGATTTTTGGTTTATGTGCGGTGGGCATGGCTTTCGAATTTTGTTAAATCCTCAAAATTTTTGCTATGATTTTTTTTAATGAAATATTTATTTCAAATATATAAAATGTGACACATTTAAAGCACTCTGTGGGAAGAAGACCATAATTTTTTACAACATATTTTTGGCCTGGAATGAAAGGCTATGTGCCGAGTTATGCAATAATTGTTATCGCATATTTCTACAGCAGCCAATCAATATTTAAAAACCACTTAAATCTTTTCATGCATGTGTGCTCACCCCTGGTTATTGTCAGTTTTTGCAATTATGGTCTTATAATCTGAATACTTAACATTAAATGTAAATGATCGTAGCTTTAGTGTTATTAATGTAGTAAAAAGGACGTGCTTTCATTCGTTTAAGCAACAAATAAATAACCCATTAATAGCTACTTAATGACAAAAACGAGTATGTTAACCTTGAATGTTTATACAAAAGATTTTTTTTTCTATTTTATTAATTGCAATCTATCTTAATGTATGACAATAAGCAAATTTGATGGATTTTTAAATACAACTATAACAATAACAACAATTAACAACTTAGCATTTCCAAACATATTTCTACATTAATAGTCGTCATCTACAGTAAGGTAAATCTTAGATGTGGGATCTTTTAAGTCTATTTGTTTCAATTATATTACCTAATAAACATAATGCCAGAGTATTCATATGGTAATTTAGGGGGTTTAAGTATTTGCTACTATAAGTTCTGTTTTAACAGACATCAAAAAAAGAAGGAGGTTATACAATTCGACTGATTGTTTTTTTTATGTTTGTGCCTGCAGAACTGAGTCATTTCTTAACCGATTTTGAACATTTTGGTAATATGATAGATTATACTTACACATTGGTCCCGTTTTAAAAACAGTTCATTATCTTAAAAATTAAAGGGTGTCCCCATACAGCATACATATTTTTTACGTGTATTATGAACTGTAACGATCACTGCGTATTACTATAGCTATCAGTAACAAAATGTTATACAAAAATAAATCTAAAAATTAGAAGGTGCTCTATAATTGATGTAAATTAACTTATATGGGCCTATCTCTTGAAACATTATTCTATGGCCGTTATAGTAACAAATATTAATATTAAAAACTATAAATTAAAGGATGTCCCCAAAAGTCCAATTAGTTATGTATGTGGCCACAACTTAAAACAGTTGTAGGCAGACGATTGAAATTAACAAAGAACCTGTATTACTAACTCCGCTATAAAAACAAGTATAAAATTTGGATTTGGAAATAAACGGTTGTCCCAATAGTTGATGCAATTTGGTTTACGTGGCCGAACTTTTGAACCGTTATAGACAGACAGCTAAAATTTACAAGGGACCTGTTTTGTTAAGTACGCTTTAACAAGAAGCTTAGAATTTGAATTTATAAATCAAAGGGTGTTCTTAAAAATAATGAATTTTAAACAGAATTTCCACTAGTTTGTTTGGTATAATAAGAAGTATAAAAATTTTAAATTATAAATTAAAGGGTTTTAAAATAGTTGATATAATCTGATATGTATGGCCAAGCCTCTGAACCGTTGTAATTCTACTACAACAGCAAGTATATAATTTAAATTTGCAAAATAAAGGGTGACTCTATAGTTTGCAGAAAATTGATGTATATTGCCAAACTATTGAACAGTTGAACAAGTATAAAGTTTGGAGATATAAGGGTGTCCCAATAGTTAATGTAACCTAATTTATGATGTCATACTCTTGAACCATTAGAGGCAGGAGATGAAATCTGTGTTGAAGTCGGGGTTTTTTTCGCAAGAATTATATTTCCTTAACACTTGAAATGCCTAGATTGTCATGGATAGACGTGTTTCTTATGAACCATGGTGCATGGTGCTTGAGTAAAGAGTGTTTAAGTTTTCAATTAGTACGTTTGACTTATTTCGATATTTGAATTACTAGCTGTACCCTAAAGTAGGATTCCATAAGTCCAAATGTATTTAAATATTGCTTTGTATATCCGTACTTTATTTTTTAATATTTAGTTGCGACTAAGGTCCAAGTAGCCAATATAGTGTTCTACTTTTAATTTACAATTGATTTTGTTTTGCTTTTATGAGTTGTTTCTAGGTAAGTCTTCGATACAAAAGTAAATCGAGATATTCACAGCCAGGAATGCTTGATTTTTTTAACACAAATGTTACATAAACAGACTTTAGGGCGTTCAAGTTAAATTTAAAATTTTTCTAACAAGAGTTTATTTAAAAGAATGTTTGTTGCTATTATTAGCGAAAAATACGGTGCCGTCAGCATACGTGGGAATACACATTTTATTTAAAGTCGGCGTATCTGCAGTGTAAATTTTATAAAATACTGGATTCAGCCCCATTGTCTTGAG
This sequence comes from Gymnosoma rotundatum, assembly GCA_916610165.2. Lineage (NCBI taxonomy): Eukaryota > Metazoa > Arthropoda > Insecta > Diptera > Tachinidae > Gymnosoma > Gymnosoma rotundatum. The sequence continues at coordinate 40,608,710 of OU744338.1, forward strand.
GCACACACTTCAATAATTATTTTAGCAAAATAAGTTCGGGTTTCTCAATTCAAAGGCTTCTAACTTTTTAACGAAAAGCGCTATTAGAACAAAACTTTACACTTGTTTGTTTTAAATTTTATTAAGAATATAGAACATATTTTAAAGCAATAATCCAAAATTAACAAAAAAAAAAAAAAAAAAATTATAAGCCAATTCTCTCCCAAACTAAAAGAGATTACCTGCACATTTAAGCACATTTTTTATAGATATTTTCAAGGTCTAATTGAATTTAAAAATTTTAACGTTTGAGTTACAAATAAACTTTATTGACATTTTCAAAAATTTGTATGTCCGATGTACTCAACTTTGGTGGCTATCCAGAAGGGGGGTCCTTTCACCCTTGGGGCCGAACGCTTGTAGATTCTTTGAGACACACCTCTGATTTGCCCCTGTAAAAATTTAATTAATATATCTATAGTGGTTCATGAGATACCGAATTTTGTTGTAAAAAAACACTGTGCAGCTGACATGAAAAACAAAAAGGTTTTAATACACAAGTAAACAAAAAAGCAAACAAAAAAAGTAAAAAAAAAAAAAACATCGGGAATGAAAGTAATTATAAACAAATAATTTATTTTTCTTTGCAGGGAATGAACCTGCAACAAATATGCATCCAAGACCGTGCGATTTAACGTCACTACGCTAGACTATTTTCTGTTGCGATATGTTAAGTTGCTAGTCTACGCCGATAAGCTCGAAATAATTGACCGGTTAAAGAATAGCACTCGCTGCATTATTGCCGAATAACGACCACAAATGATGAAAACAGTCATCAAAAATTGTATCTTTAATTTAGACTACAACCGAGCCAGCTGTGGTGACCATATATCACAAGTCATATTTGAATTTTAATGTCACAAGATTAATTTTTGAATAAAGTATATTTCATGTCAATTTAAAAACTTCATCTTTGTTAGCAACGAATGCAATTTATTTATTTATTAACTTTTATTAACATATTTTAAATTGGATTATTTCTGCTGTATTTAATACCAGTCTTTTGAAAAGGAGAATATTTCAAAAGTTTTGAAAATGTTTTATTTCTGATTGAAAAAAAAAATTAAAGAAAAATATAAAGTAATGTTTCGTAGTCATTAATTCGCTTTGCAGTATCGCCCAGTTATAACGTTTCCTTTTTTTTAATATTCATGTTCATGTAAAACGCAATAGTGAAACAACATTAAAATGTAAATTTTGTGTACTAAATGTTAATTCGTTTAAAAGTTTGAGCTTCCTAAATACAAACTAAGAAATATTGTTAAAGAATTCTTAAGCTGTTAAGAGCTTGAAGATTTTTGATAATTAGAAGTGAACAGAAAAAATTAAAAACATTTTTTTTTTTGGTTTATAAATTAGCATTTCTTGGCTAAATAATTATGTAATGATTTTGGTAACAATAAAAACAATCTTTTATTTCATGTTTCTTATCAGCGGAATAATAAGTGCAAAATCATGTTTAATTTATAAGCCTCCTGTGAATTAATTTATATTCAAAACATTCTCACTGTGAATCTCTAAATTATTGGACACTAAGGAGTTGTGTTTAAGGTGACATTATTACCAATCTACAAACATATTCATAACACTATGTTTTTAATTTATTTAAATATTTACAACTCACAGTTGTTTTTTATCATCTGCCGCCATATAAAATATAAATATCCTTAAATCGTATTTCAGTTTGCTTCAAGCTTTTAATGGTTACCCTCATGATGCGATAAACGTTTTAATTTACATCATTCCCCTGTGGAATGGCAGCATTTATTTAAACATTTATTTAATCGATTCACATCTAGACGGAAGTAGGTCATCATTTGCTTTTTATAAAAAAAAAACTCGTATTATTGTAATTAAAGGTTGTGTGTTTCCACAGTTATTGCCTCTTAGCAGTTTGTTGTGCTTAATTTAATTCAATTTAATTTTAAGGTTATATTGCTTACTGCTTCCCAACACAGTCAATTAAAACATAAAATATAATGTTTCCCATAATATAAGCAAAAGTATTTGCTAATTATTCTGCTATTATTGACAAGAGATTTGAACAAATTTTATTTAAAAATAATATAATTTGTTATATAAAACATTAAAAAAAAACAATGTTTCCAAAAAGGAATTTGTAATAAAACAACTTCCTTTTAATTATAATTTTTTTTAAATAATTAGTAAAAAAAAAAAACATAAAAGTGACAACTAAGAAAAGTCCTAATTGAAATATATGTTGTTATTTCCAAGCTACATATTTTTTTATATGTTCGCTTATTAATTAAGAAACTTTTTGATTCAGTTTGTATTCTGATTTTGAAGTCGCAGGTTCAAGCTCCGGTCTAAATAGCCAGAGAAAAGAAAAGATATGAAAAAAACACGAAAGAACGGAAGAAAATGGTAACAACTTAAAAAGAAATACGACGAACTTAAGGAATTGCATAAATTTCTGTTATGTCGGTATCAAAAATACTTGGAAAAAAGCGTAGTCATTACCGAGTCTAAAAACAGTGTACCGTATTTCAAAATCGTGACCATACACGCACAGAAAAAATATGGTTGAGGTAACCATAATCTAAGAGCAACATAATATGGTTGCTAACAAAACATAGTATTGTTACATTTGCAACCGTATTGTTGTTTAAAGTATAAACATAATAATGCTCAAATATAAACATTTAATGGTTAAATTAAAATATAATAAACTGTTGTTATAATTTTCGGTAATAACCGTCGTCACTGGCTGTGTACTTTGGATGTTCGGCGAGCGCTTTCGATGTGATAACATCATTTTCAAGCCGCGTTTTTATTAAAGTTATTAATAAAAACATCGAAAGCGCTCGCCGAACATCCAAAGTATACACCCCCCCGGGGGAACCAAGAGTCTGTGCTGATCTAACCACGGTGCAGACGAGGGTCCTCGGGGGTATAGGGGGAACCAGTCCCCCAGTGATTGCAGGCACTGAAGCTGGATAGACAGTTGGGTACTGTCGGAGGTTCTTCACCAGTCTCCTTTAAAAAAAAGACTGGCACCACGGGAACCGGTAGCCCATACAGAGAGCCGCCCATCTCTGTAGCCGGTTATTGGTGAGGTCCCTTCGGGCTACACGTGGTGGTTGTGGTTAAATTGTCTAATTCTGCGGGTCTGGCGTGGATTAGACTGAAGTGTGCTGTTGCACTCTCAACAGAGGAGTTTTATGATAGGCTCCGACCCTATAGCAAGGGGTAGATTCATGGTTCTGCAAGCCATGGTCTTAAAATTGCACAGTATTAGTGGTCTGACCACCGTCTGTAAAGGCTCCGCGCCAGAAACAGACGTTAATCTAATCACGATCCAAAGTACACAGCCAGTGACGACGGTTATTACCGAAAATTATAACAACAGTTTATTATATACTGGCGGAATCAACCCAATTAATTTAATAAAATATAATAATATGGCTGAAAATGTCATGTTATATAATTGAATTAAAATATAGTCTCGCAAGTGCAAAATTTTGCTGATATAAAAAACTGATTATTGTTTTATTTATTAACGATTTGTCATAAAAATTATTTAAAAACATAAATTCATAAAAAAAATCAATTATTTGCTTAAAATAACAAATAAATAATTTCACAATTATGCTTCAAACACAAAAATAACGATTTATATGCTTACAATATATACATATTTACTTCAACTTTTTTTATATGTTTGGGGTCCCTTTTTTATTTGTTTTTATATTTTGCATATTATTTTTGATTATTTATTTTGTACATAAATTTTTATTTTTTCAATTTTTTTAACAATAAAAAAACAATTTTAAGCTTTAGCTTCCAGAAAAATTACTAAACTGTCAAGTACTAGAACAAAATATTTTTAAGCGTAAACATTATTCTGTTGCTTTTAACCATACTTTGATTAATAATAATATATTATGGTTAAATATTCTATATTATTTTTAATAATTTATAAAACTTTGGTTGTGGATGATTTTTTTTAAGTTAAAACCAACCATGTTGCCTTTTTTGTGCACAGTAACCATTGTTACAAAGAACATAATATGGTTATTGTGACTATATAACAACCATGTTTTTTTTCTGCGTGTACATAGTGCGACGAAAACGCCAAAAAATTCCCTTAATGAAAAACAAAATCACAACGACTACAGTTTGCCAAAAATACAATGACAGGGTCCGACAAGTTACTTCCGTGCAGTGTTGCCAGAACTTTAATGTGTAAAATCTTATTACTTAAAATGAATTGTATTTGCTTACAGAGCAAATAAATTATGTTAAATGTTATAAACTTTATATAAAAATTAATTAAAATTGTTTGTCTTAGTTATGTTTATGAATATCAGATGACATAATTTTTAGCAAATCTGTAGATATAAGTGTGTCGAAACATTAGAAGTTTTTAAGTTTTAAATAATCTTTTGTAAGCAATATTCCTACTAAAGTTTCATTTTCTAAGCAATAGCGAAATTTTGTTTTATTTAAATTTACCCGATTTAATATTCTCTCGACATTTGCCGATGAATAAGGATGTCTTTATATTTTTATATTTTGGACGAACACTGAAAGAGTTGGAAAAGCAGAATCAGAACCAGTACGTCTTATTGGGAATACTTTTTTCCAGAGTTATTTCTATTTCATTTAGTATATCTTTTAAATCTAATACTCTTAACTCTCTAAACTCCAACTCCTGCGTTTATTTTCTTTAAAAAATCTTTGGAAAATTTTAAGCTAAGTCTAATGGCCCAACTATAATGTGCATAAAACAACTTAAGCAAGCTTATACATAACTGTGCAAATACATTAAATCATATGTGGTAAACTATAATGTACATAAGATAACTTTTCGTCAAGTTTCGTTAAATTTCATTTCTTTATGCAACCTACGAAACTGATCGCACTTTCCGTATGGAAACAGCTGATTGTGCTTTGTGTTATACATTGATAAAGAAAATATTTAATTAAGACCTAAATTGTTAAATTTTTAGTTTTTAATTCAATAGAAAACGTAGAAAAGACAACATTTTTCTTTATGGCCAATTTTTAACAAACATAATATATTTAAATTAAATTTGTATTTATACACACATATGCATACGATATAAGCGATGAACATCGTTGCATTTTTTAGTACGGTTGGCCACAAACACAAAACAAAAAATAACTTGTAATAAATTTTTTTTTTACTTTTTCTTAGAACATGAACCAAAATATGTAAATGTGTATGTGAATGTTATTAAATATTTAAAATATCTTCATTAAAGCCTTTTCGTTTTAAAATTTTGTTTATTTATATAGAAATTATTTTAGGCAACAGTACAAATTAGACATAAATGTGCAACTGTGACAAAAAAGTTACTAAATTAATTTAAGTACATTGTAGCCACATAAATTTCGTTAGTAAGTTACCTAAGCATTTGACAGGCTTTTCGTTGGATTTTTGACATAAGCTAAAGCTAGCTTATGCACATTATAGTTGGGCCTTAAAACTGATTTTGTGTCACCATTTATTATTAAATTTAGGCTAATACTCCTATCGATTTCATTGTATTATAAAAATCAATAATTCAATATAAAATTTGTGCTTAAAACTATTTCAGCTGCATGAATAACTAGATATTCGCTTTTTATTAAATGTTGCTTAAAAAAGTTACTCATTACAATTTTAAATAGTTTTGTCATCTGATTATATAAAATGTAAATCTCTGTCGCTTCACTTTAGAACAATTTAATAAAATTATTAATACAATGAATGTCCTTTTCAAAGATGATATTTTATTAGCATCCGTAGGGTTATTAAATATGAGTTTAGCATTGTAGATATAATTGATATTAACAGCAAATGAATAATAAATTTTTAAGCACTTATGTAATTTTAGTTAGAACTTACGACCGACTCTACGGAAAGCCAACCCGTTTGGGATGGGTGTAAAATCTTTTTGGGATGAAAATCTAATAAAATTCATCGAGAAGTGCTTTGACTCTCAATAATTAATATCGGTAATTAATTTTATCGGCATAATTAAAAAAAATAGTACGAATTTTTTATTAAAATTAAATTTTTATAATTTATTTTTTATAAAATTGGTTTATTTATCTATAGCTAGCGTCTCCACAACAGATAAAAATTTGAGCTTTGCATACGACGAACATAATACCAGTGAGTGACATATTTATTTATTTATTTTATAATAAATAAATCTGATATTTGACTTTTACAAATTTGTGCAACGGCACCTTTTATGCCTGTCACTACAGCAGATCCATCTGCTGCAAATCCAACAATGTTCTCTTTATACTCAACGTCATTGTCGATAAAATATCTAACAATTAATTTGTGTAAGCTAAAAGCGTCGCATTGGTCTACTTTTACCAAGCAAAAAAAAAAAAAAAAAAACAGATTTTAAAATCTATGCAGACCCGAATGTCACGCATTAAGGATTTTTTATTTGAAGGGTCGCTTTTTAATTAAATTTTTTTTTAGTAAAATTAGGAGCTGAACTGTGCATATTATAAATGATTGAAAATTGATTTTGGCTTAAGTTATTATTTTTTTAATTTCTAAATCCCTTTTTTTTTTTTTTGAAAAAAAAAATTATTTTACAAATGTATGCGAACGTTTAGTCAACGTAATAGAAGTTGTCACACAAATTTAAAAAAATCTTCGACTTTAGACCAAAAATCTTCAAATCTGGTTTTTGGCAATTTGAGAGGCTAAAATCTGCAAAATGCAGATAAATCTGGCAACAATACTTCCATGACCTCAATAAGGAGGAAATATTTTGGATTGGCCTCCGTATTCACCAAAACTGAATCCAATGGAAAATGTCTGGGGTTGGCTTGCAAGAAAAATTTGTGAGGGAGGAAAACAACTTAAGACGACAAAATCCTCAAAGGATGCAATAAGGAAAGAATGGAGATAAATTTCGCTAAATTAACATTGAGTCATGTTACAAGTCGATGCCAAATCGCATTTTGGTGGCAGTGCTCTTTACTAATTGAATCATAGAAGATAATAACTTTCATTTTTATAACCTGAAAAAATAAAATACAGTTTTTTAAGTTTTAAAATATTTCTTATTCAAGTGACACCCGAACAGTACCACAGAAATACAAGCCACATGTTTTATTTGTTTACTTTCAAATATGTTTATTTAAACAATAATGAATTGTTACCTTTTAAGATTAAAATAAATAAAACATCATAACAACATATGCACACATTAATAGGTAAAATGATTGTAAAAGAAAATATATTAAAAACATTCTAAACCTAAGCCAAAAATTTTTCCCAATCCTCTGGGTCTTTCACCTTGTGTTTTTAAAATTTTTGATATTGTAAATATTTGCTCTTTTATGTCATTTTAGATTAATGTAAAATTAAAAAAAAAATCAAGTGGATTAACCACAATCATAATGATTTGTTGTAGGCTTTCCTAAAAGTGCTTTCCGCCGTTTTTATTTATGATTTACATCATGTATAAAATTTTTAAATCGGAATACTAATGGAGAAACGAATTCTATATAAAAAAGACGTAGATGGAATTTATTTCCTTTTCATAAATTTATGTTTTTGTTTATTTTTATTTACATAAAATACAAATAAACAACTCGCACAAAGTCGTTGGTGATATATTATGATTATAAAAACAAATATTTATGTTTTAAAGTAAAATAATAAAATGCTTTCACAAGAGTTTTTAAACAAGTCCTTGTGCATTTCTTATGCCAAATTCAAGTGGTTTCATCTCAGGTATTCTTAACAAGATTATTATTCTTGTGTTTAGTATTCATGTAGTTTTCATTATTTTAATTTTAATGACAGAAAATACTTTAGATTGGGATACTTAACTTAATAAAGAACTTTCTAGTTCTTTAATTTTAAACAAACTATGAAATTAAAATGTTTTGTTTTTTTGTTTCATATAGCATTTTACTTAAATTCAAAAGTTGTTGATATAAATAAAGCAACAGAAATGAACAATTTTTTTCACATCTATGAACCACCAAAAATTGGCGATTTTCTTTTAAAAATTCTTACCGCTTCTATTAGAGTTATAGTGTGATATAAATATCGGTAATGCGTATAATACTGGAAGATGTATAAAACCGACATCGAAAAAAGAAGGATGTTATCAATAAATGATGTTTTTTATGCTTATCACGTAAAACACATGTATGTTGTATAGGCACACCCTTTAATTTTTAAGATTATATAGTTCATAATCGTATAAAATAAAATAAAATAAAAAAATTAAAAATTAAATTTCATAATAAGAACTGTTGTAAAAACGGCACCAATCTGTGAGCATCACCTTTTAAATAAAAAAGAAATTTTTAAAATCAATCCAGAAACTACTAAGTTATGCAGGCATAAGCATAAATACTGTACCCTTCAGTATTCCGTTTGTACTTTCTAGAATATCCATTTCCGACCTCTTAGAAAGTACAAACGGTATAACTGAAGTATACAGTATATTATTAAATACTTCAAATTAATATCTAAAATTTAAATGCGTAATAATTTCTAGTTGGCTAAAACTTTACAATAGTATTTTTGAAATTATTGTATACATGTTATAGTGAAGTTTCGCTCATCTACTTTTCAATGCTCAGCTTTTTTCTTAAACAATTTGTACAAGTATGGAGATTTTTCATTAGATACAAACATAAATACAAACTAAAATAAACTTTCTTTTAGTTTTCATTGTTATTAACGAAAAATAACTAGACAAAAAGTCGACTGAAAAACCTTCCTTTCCTTCGTAATCAGTTTTCCTATTAATTCGAATAATTATTAGCAAATTTGTGTATAAACTTAGACAGTGGGCCAAAAATTGCAAATCATCTCTCATTTGCTTAAATAATATTTTTTTCATGTTCCAATTTTTAAAACTTATTTCTTTAAAATTATTAAACTTTACATTTTAATATCTTATTTCCTTTTATTTAATTTCAAGCCAATTTTGTTTTTTTTTACATTACTTCACTGTTTTCTACTTGTGGTCTAGCAACTTTGTGAGTTTACATTGTGTTTTTTACATTTTCAGTATTTTTGTTTGTTTTTAGTTGGAGCTTTTGTTATCTCTAGTTATAAGTTTTAATGGAATAGTTTAACATTTTGTTGTTTAAATTTGTAGTTAGAGAAAGTTTATACTTCCGCCCCTTTTTATTTCTTACTTTGAATTATAATGTTCGATTTTATGTGCTTTGACAAAAAAAAAAAAAAAAAAAAAAAAAAGGATGACAGGATGCTGAAGTAAAAACTTCGGCTTTCAAACCATATAATAAATCTTGTTGAGAGATTTAAAGTGAAATGTTACAAAACCTTATAAAATTGCTTTATAATCAACGCAAGTGCGCTTGGATATAATATAGGATAAGATAAAGAGCATTTGGTTAATTTACAACCGATTATTTATTTGTCCTGAATTCCTACTCTTTTAATGTCTTCAGTATTTTTTTAACACTTTATTAAAAACTCAAATGCCTTTTTTAACCTAAAGAAAAATGAATGGAAATCTATAAAAATAAATTGCTACATCGGCAAAAAAAAACTGAAATCTACTCTAAAATGACATTTTTCTGTTGGGGGAAATCACATTTTTTTAATGTGATAGATCTCGAGTTTCGAAATATCCAAACTTTTTTAATCAAGAATAATTTATAGGCGTTGCCGGGAACTAGAAAATTTCTAAGGAAAACTACAAATTCACTACTCTGAAGTTAACTTTGTGACACGAACTTTAAATTTTCTTCAACCCTATCAATTCGTTCTTGAAAAGACTCTGCTTCACTGTCATCGTCAACATCAAATTTTTTTACTGTTGCAGCTACTAAATGCTGCGTAGCCTTTTTTAGTACTTTTTAATACCGGAACTCTTGACAAATATTTTCTGAGATATTTTTTGCGACGCTTTCCGGTAATGAAACTCTAAATATTCATTGCAATGATCGTCATGACCGGTACAGTGTATAATATTTTTTATAATATAAAATCTATTCCTTTTAGTTTAAACCGTATTATTATTGATTAAAAATTAATACTGAATGTATCTAGGACATTTTTGAATAATATGCTGTGGTATGTTACGTAAGGATTCTTGCAATTGCTAAAACAATCACTTCAGTTTTAATTTGTTCTCATCTATTGTCTTTTGTTTCTTAATCTATGACTTTTGTTGGATTTGTACTCACGACACTCACGATAAAAAAATTTGAAACTTAAATTATATGTAAAGTAAAGTCAAAGTAAAAATCATTTGTTTGATTATAAAAAATACCAAAGGTTGGCACAAAGCAAAAACAATTGTGCTAGACGAGTTACAGAGGGAATAGCGAGGAAATGTTTTTCGTTGTGAGTGGACTTCACCTAAATAAGTTAATAATGATTGATTATGAGTAATCCACAACCTAAGGGAGATAGATGCGAAGTATGCTGATGATGGATGTAGCGATGCAGAAAATGCAGCAACTTATTTGTTATAATTGTTTTGTTTCTTTACTTTACTTTTTGATATGCAGGAAAGTCCTTCCTTTACTTTAAAATTGGGTTGAAGCGGTTTTGAGAAAATAAAATTCTTCTTTTTTTGCACTGCCCAAACATTTTCTGCGGGCAAGTTATTTAAATTTGAAAAACAGCCTTAAAAACCAAAACAAAAAACAAAGGAATAAAAAATAAATTATAATTCCTTTTTGTTAATTTTTTGGCGAGAAAGTCAACTCTAAATTTAAAACTAGCTGTTTTCCAAAATTATTTTATTTGGTTTAAGAACACAATACACGTTATCTAATTTTTATACCAAAGTGAACAATATAAAAACAAGGTTACTTATTTCTAATATTTGTTTAGAAATTGAATGAAAACATTTATCAAATTACAGTTAACACCCAGTGGAAGTCGGCTAAACTTAAAGTATACTTTATTCTTGACTAAGAAAGCAAAAAAGATAATAAGAGCCTTTTATTTTAGCGTATACTTTAGCAAGAGTCGACTTTAGTCTATAACTATGAATATGGGCCACTGAGTTTTTATTTTGTTTTTAAAATTTACATTAAGTGTTTCTGTACTTTTATAAAGTTTAGTCTCTTTGTGATAGCAAATTATGTTGGCTCTCAAATTTACGCACTCTACTTAAAAATAAAGGAACAGACCTAATATAAAACAGTTCAACCAATAACTTCATAAGAATATAATAAAAAATTAACAGTTTAAAAATTTTTGTATTAAACAAATAAAACATTAAATTATAACCTTTTTAACGATAAGTCGACTTTCCACTTCACTAATAGTTTTAAGTTTACCATTTTTCTCTGCTCATGGAATTCAACATAATTATATTTTCGTTCATAAAATGTCTTTTTTATAAATTAATTAAAATTTCATAATTAATTTTTTTTTTTTAAATTTAAGCGCCTGAAGTTAGGTTTAAGAATGAGATTGTCATAAACTTTCGTAGTTTCTTTTCATTATTATTTTGAGGTTTTATTTACATTCTTATGTCTGTAGAAATGATGCTCGCAGAGATTTAAGAGAATTAGGAAATCACACAAGTTTCCGAAGAGCTAAGAGGGCATATATGCCGATAGCTCTTTTTATAAAACCTGTATAGAATGGTTCGTTGATGTCGCTTCATTTTGCTTTACAGAATAACGAACGGTGTTTGCATGAAGATAATGGCTCGCTTAAACAATTAAAGTTAATCTGGCCATCATACTTTTAGAACACTCAGGGTCATAAAAAATGTTTACTTTAAACTGAATTTCATCAATAAATTTTTGCAAATACCCAACGGATACAATATATAACAATATAACAATACCCTTCATCATAAGAAGTGAAAAATTTTTTTAGCTAAGTTTGTCATTCCGTGTGTAATTTCTTCAATATCCATTTCCGCCACCAAAAAGTTTATATATTCTGACTTCTTATGTATAGCGAAGTCGATTGAGCGATGTCCGCTGTCCGTCCGTGTTAGTGTTGAAATCAAGTTTGCCGAGGCAGAGTTGATTTCACACAAAAAAAAAATTGTTAATCGATCAGATATAATGTCGAAGGAATTGCTTTGTGAAATCAGTATGATCGGTCCATTTTCGTCGAGGCAGCAGGCAAAACACCGCGGCTACCTCCAATTTTTTCATGGCATTTGGAACAATCAAAAAAATTGATTTATGCGGCGATAGAGAAAATAAGAAAAAATATCAAGTGACAAAATTGGCTCTTGCCAATATTTTCCGAGTTACGGGGCTCTGAAATTTTAAAACTTTTTAAAATATCAATATGGATATCATTTAAAAGCTATGGGAGAGGTCTTTAAGGAAATGCTGAAATTTTTTAAAAAATTTGTCATTTTTAGAAAAATTTGTGCCAAATTTTTATTTTTTATTTTTTAATTCTCTGTCACCCCAATATTTGCTTTTTTGATTAGAGTTATTTCACTAAACCAAATTTACATAGATGCTAAAGGTTACATAATGTTCGGCATAGCCGAATATAGCACTGCTGCTTGTTTTTAAATTAATGCTGTATGAATTTTTTTATTTGTTTGTTCATTACCATAAATCCATATTTCGGCTTCGCAGGTGCATCCTTAAACTAGTTAGATTTAGAATCTGTCTACATAATCGAGAGTCTAATCAGTTGTTTCCAATTTTAACTTAATGTTCTGGAATTGTTTACGGCTACGAAGTTCTATCTTCGATTTCTAGGCTGTTAACATTAAAACTGTGTTGGTTAGCCTTAAGGATACTCGATATTAACAGGATATTATCTTTTGCATTGTAATTTCTCCATTTAGGTTTTAAATAACATTAACTTTTTGAATTATTATTATTATTACGGAACATAAAATATTCCCTTTTTTAAAAAAAGCTAAAAAAAAACTTTTAAATAAATTAAGTTCAAGAAGTCTATAATTTACTATACTTATCGCTCAAACCATCTGCTACGCAGTTAAAAATAACATTTACATATGGAGTACCACAAACATACTTACACATACATACATCTGTATGTTATTTATTTTTCACACATTTTATTCTCCTCTTTTTTCCTAAACGTATTTTCATTCAATAAACCACAAAATTTATAAAAAGTTTTTCCATTCAACTTTAATTTTAAATCTGCATTTGAATTATACAACATTAGAATTTAAGGAAATTCTTTGATAAACAAGATTCCTGGAAATTCTTTTTTTCTATCCTATTTGTTTTACGTCACTAACATAAATATTACAATGTGGTTTCTTTTGATATAAATTGTTTTTTAGGTGAAGGTTTAATTATATCTATTATTCTGCATTAATAGCAAGATAATCGTAGCGCTATGCAACCAATGAAATATCGACTTGAAGTAAGTTCAATTGGCGCATTCGAGAGTAGAGTGAAACCAGTAGCAGTGTTGCCAAGACTATCGAACCATTTCCCGCTAGATATTAGTTTAAAAACCGCTAGAAACCGCTAAATAGTCGAAAAAAAACGCTGACATAAACCGTTAAAAAATTTCTTGAACAATTTATTTTTATACCCTTCACCGAGGCTAACTTGGTTTCACAAAATAAAAAATAAATATGTCAATCGATCAGATATGGTTTTGAAAGAGGTGCTATTGGAAATCAGCATTATCGGTCCATGTCCTTCGAGGCAGCAGGCCAAACACCTCACCTACCTCGAATTTTGTTCATGTCATTTGGAACAATGAATTAACTCCAATCAAAAAAAAAAAAATAATAATATATGGGGTGATAGAGAATTAAAGGTAAGAAAGAAACATTAAGTGATAAAATTGGCACTCACCCATATTTTCCGAGTTACGGGGCTCTGAAATTTCAATTTTTAATATCAATATGGGTATAATTTTAAAGCTTTTGAAGAGATCTTTCAATCGTTAAGAGCTGATGGCATTTTTATGTAAAAAATATGTAAGCATTTTTTATATTTATAATTGCCTTTAACCCCAATATTTGGTTTTTTTTTATTGGAGTTCTTCACTAAGCTAAATTTACATGGTGAAGGGTATATAAGATTCGGCTTAGCCGAAAATATCACTCTTACTTGTTTACTACTATTTTTAAATACTAACTGCCGTATTCATAAAATTAACTTATATTATTTTTTATGAATATGACAATAATTGTTCATCTCAAGTTAAGATTTTGATTATATATACACATAAGTTTCGTTTTGAGAACTCAAATAAATACTATAGGTTCCGATTAAGTTTAGAACCTTGTAATCGTAGAAGTATTTTTTATGCCGATAAAGAGGCAAATAAAAAAATTGAGGAATGGACATACTTAACGGTTAAAATAGTAATAACTATATTGGTTTACAATCGATTTCTGAGCTTTAATTTAGCTATATGAAGTTGATTAAAAACTCGTTGCACTTCTGTATTAGACCACGGCATGCAAAATAATCGCAAGGCTAACTCAGCTAGCTCTTTGAAAATTTTATTTTCAGCCGAATTTTGATATTCTAAAACTTCGTAACAAAAATGTGTAGTATCTATTAGATTATTCCATTTTATGGCATTTATGTACATTATTAAGCTGATTTAAAATTCTTTCGATTATTTCCGAGCTATAATCCAGTTGTTGCAAATATTGAGTTATTTGCTGATAATTTATCAGTTTTTTCTAAAATGTCCCGATTTTCTGTTTGACAGTCTGTCTGACAGTTTCCATTAGTTAGAAAAAGTTTTTATTGTCCTAATAACTCGTAAAATATATTTCGTTATTTACTTTTGGATAATTGTTTTAACAGTTTAAAAAAAAACAATGCAGAGATGGAAAATCTATAAATTTATATAAAAGGTTACAAATACATAGTTGAGCTTACTTTTTAACAAACAAAACTTGTCGTAGCTTAAAAAACGCTTAAAACCCGCAATTTATAATTTTCCCCGTCAAAAAAAACCACTTAGCGGTTTTGTTTTCAAACTTCCCGCAAAAAAACCCCAAGATCTAGCGGGAAAACCGCCGTTTTGGCAACACTGACCAGTAGACACTTTTATCAAAAATTCTGAGTTTTCTTGATTCATATCTACTATATATATCATAGGGTTAGAAGCGCTATACACTATACCAGTCATTAATTTCCGAAATATGTATATTGTAACTCCAGCGGCAAAAATATTACATCGCCTGTTGCACAATTCGTAAGTGTGCTAAATTGATTAATTTTTAAATATAATAGCTTATCCATTGCGATTCTAATGCATCCTGATTGAATCGACTAGTTGTTTGTATAAGACCGCTGTGCAAAATATTTTATTATTGATATATTTAATTTGTTTCATTTATATAGTTACGAAGATCGCATACATACAAAGTGCGTGATCTTTCAAAAAAATATTCGTCGAAGTTACACTTTCTTGACCACCCTTTATGCAATATGTTACCAAAATATGGAAAACGAAAGATTTTTAAATTTGAAACGCTTCTTTTCGATTTGGTGCAATGCGGCAAACAACACTTACTACCTGATAAAGACGACAATTTCTTTTTGTTGCCGGTATTAACTTCGACTCTTTTTTTTACTAATTTTAATTATTATGAATTTATTAAGGTAATAATTAAAATTTTTTTCTATTTTATATTATATTCAAGCACTGTGTTCACTACAACTGAGGCACTAAACAAGTATTCTTCTTAGAATAGTGATAAAAGTTAAAAAAAAAAATAAATGTTAACGTTTATTTAAACAAATTTAATAATGTTATTAATTATGGTATTTAATTTATATGTATGTAGTAATTAAATTTAGATAATAAATGAATTTAATTTACTTTAATTGTGCTTGATTCCTTCAAATATAAATATTTCATGATATTCTCATGAAACATTTTTTATTCAAAACTTCAAATTGAAATGTATTACTGCGTTGAAAGTATGTTCATATGGCCATTTCATATAACTCATTAGTGGATTTTATCCAAATTTTGTATAGAAAATTTGAAAGTGTTATATCAAAAGCCAAATTGATTAAATGAGAACTCCATTGAATCAATAAGACAAAAAGACAGTAACAACTCAAAAATGTTTTATACAAAAACACAGCAAACATTCAGTAACTAAAAAAGTAAAGTAAATTAAAATCGAAAAGGTTCCGAATCATAAATTTTCATATTGATAATAAATGAATTTAATATTCGGTGCAAGCAAAACAAGCTATTTTTAGTTATTTATGAAGTCTATCGCAGAGTACCATATTAGTGTGACAGCACTTTTTTTATACGGAGTGACCAGCTTTCTGTCTACGATACTTCATATGCTCCAAGCTTGCCTCTAATTTTTTTCCCCTTAATATTTGCTATCTCCTGTAGATTTAAATATTGAAGAGAAATTTATTATTTCTCAATTTATTTTCTCAAATAATTCAGTAAAATTAGTAATTGAGACAGTGATACCACAGTGCATTGCTACAAAAAAGTTAAAGATAATGTAACAAAAAAAAAAAAAAAAATAACAAACATCTACACAAACATGTGTACAAATAAATTTATACAAAATCCCAAAGCACGGCATATTCATTTCCGATAAACTTTTATTTACTTCCTTTTAGTATTTAGCGTTATTTCTCCGTGTGAATCATGGCGTTCGAAAGAGGAAGAAAAATAAATATTATTCGTTGTTTGTCTAAAAAAGGTTTTCAAAGGAAGAGAGCAGAATACATGACTGTTTAAGCATAAATTATGATTATTGTGAAACATATTTATTCAAGTGAAATAGGAAGTTTTTGATAGTTCTGCTTTCACCTTTTATTTTTTTAGGGTATATTTTTCATTCGTTTGTGTTTTTATTTCCCCCTTTTGAATGTTCTTTGCAGTAAAGAGTGATTGAAATAAGGGAATCTGTGATGGTGTACAACAAAAAAAAAAAAAAAATATATATATATATTTCAACTTACGAAAAATTTGCTTTTAGGAACGTATGTATCTGTTTCGAGTTAAGTTTTTTTGTGGGCAGCATATTTTTATAAGAAAAAAATAGCCTTTTAAATATGCAGAATTGGAAATTTAATGGGGTTTAACGACATGATAATAGGAATACGAAATTTAATATTAATAAGCGTTTGTAAGCCATTGAAATGAAGTATTATGGAAAGTTTAACAGATCTGTGACATGGTAACTAAGATAAAAGCTTGCTTATTGCCATTTACCCAAAAGGAAAAGATAAAGAGCTGTAAATTCAAGATTGCGGAAGAGTTGTAATGTAAAAGGTCCTGCAAAAGTTGTTGAATTTTTTGATAACAATTTTTATTTTTAAAATTTTTTAAATAGTTATTTATTCTTTTTAATTTATTTAAGTACTTATATCGATTTAAACAAAATTTCACACTCTTGTATTCAAGCCTGTTTCTAGAACTTTTGCACAAAATCGCTGAAAATGCTAAAATTAAAATATGTATAATATATATGCTCGCGATGCTTCTAAGTCGATATACCGCAATTTTTTTTTTTTTAAATTACTTCTAAAAAAACGTACACAATCGTATTTTCTTCACAACCTACGAGTCTAATTATAAGAATGTCGCACTCAATCTCTAGAACCGTAATAAGTGCACGCTATAACAACAGCTACTAAATATTAAATAATGTTCCGAAAGTGACGCGAAATTCGTAAAAATATTGTTATTTTTTGAACTGTGTCACTTAGAGTTGTATTAAAATTATCTGTGATATAGCAAAGGGCAAAAATACAAACAGGCTGTCCCAATATTGACATGAGTTTTGCTTACATGGCTTTAGTTGTTCAACCGTAGTAGGCAGGCATTTGCAATGCATAAATTCGCAATGAAAATAAATTGTAAACAATAAATATAGAAATTAGAGGGTATTGCAAAAGGCAACACATTGCCTTGACGAATATCGCCTTATCTTTTTCTCTTTATAGGCAGACACCTGAAATTTGTGCAGAGAATATACTGCAATACATAAAATAAGTGCAAAAAATTAAAGCAAAATGAAAGGTATCCCAATAGTAAAAGGATTTTTACATTTATGGCTTAATGTTTTTTTTTTTTTTTTTTTTAAATCGGTGTAGGCTGAGTTATAAATTTGCCCAGGGTATGTATTATTAGGTCCCTATAAAAAGAAGTATACAAATTAAAAATAAAAGATTTTGTAGTAGTAACATCATTTTACAGGGCTGTATTTTAAATTTACTCAAAGTATGTTTAATGTCACCGCTGTAACAAATTTGAAAAAAATTTAAGGTTAAATATAATTTTATTAAAATTATTAGTTAAACTCAAATTTATTTTGGCTTAAATTCATCTTCGTTCTAATATCTAAAATTTTTTAAGAAACAAATATTATTTATATATGTACGAGTATGCGGACGTTTTCCATAGAAACCGAATAAAATTAGATACCAGTAAAATGTAATGCAATTTCAGGCCTAGGTAATGACCATTCTGACACATCCGAAATAGCTCTTAGGGACCATCCTTCTGGCCTTGCCATTCGGATATTTTCGGACAGTCAGGCGGCAATTAGGGCGCTTGCTGCTGCATACAGTACATCTAAGCTAGTCCTCAGATGTCGCTCATTACTAAACACACTATCGAAGCGATCACAGATTGACCTGTTTTAGGTTCCTGGTCACAGGGATATCCAGGGAAACTGTGAGGCCGATGATCTCGCCAAACGGGCACATTACTTCCTAGCGTCACCTCGCTATCAGACTTTGGGACTGCTCTGGCAACGGTTAAAATGGCCATAAAGAACTACTACCTCAATTTGGCTCGCAAATTATGGGTAGAGGAATATTCCTGTTGTGTCTCCAGACAACTGTGGACTACACTGGACCTCAAGCGGATCAGGCAGCTGCTCGGACTGAACAGAAAATCCATAAGTATTACGGTCTCGGTACTTACTTGTCACTGTCTAATCCGCAGGCATGCTGAAAGACTCGGTCTGCCCTTTAATGATTTCTATCACAGCTGTGGCTCGTAGTATGAGGAAGAGACCGTACTGCACCACCTGTGCCATTGCCCATCCCTACCTCTCCTTTCTTCGGAACTCTTACGTAGCTATCGTCTCACTCTATAGGAAACATAGCGAAGTTCATCCGGGAATCTCCATGGTTCTCAACTGGGTAAGGGGAGTCCCACCGTCTTTCTTGTGGTATCACAACGGGCCATTCGATTGTGCTCCAGTGAGCTTCGTCATGAGAGGCTAACTATCTAACTAAAATGTAATGCATTTTTTGGATCGCTACATCCGTCATTAACATTCTAATTTAGGTTGTGTACATTACATATATCATCTAAATAATCAACTAATTTTGTAAATAATAATACGAGGAATATCCATAATCAATCAATATTAATTTAATAAGACAAAATCCCATACAACCCAAAATATTTCCTTGTTGTTGTTTTTTTCTGTGAATCATTACAAACATTTGTATTTGCTTTTTAGCAAATACGTGTGTAAACGTTATGTGGTTCAAACAAATAACCAGTGTGTGAAACCTTCATATTTCCTACTCTTGCTTTTGATAAATTAATGCATATGTATGTCTGTAATTTATCTTTACAATAGCAATAACATATACACACAAAAACCAATTTTGTTTATTATTTTGTCATTCCGTTTGTAATTTCTACAATATCTATTTCCGACTACCATAACTCGATTGAGTTATGTCCGCCTGTCCGCTTGTCCATCTGTCCATCCATGTAAGTATTGAAATAAAGTTTGCCAAGGCACTAGTTCAGCTAGAGAAAATTTAAATACACCAATCGATCAGACATAGTGTGGAAAGAGGTGCTATTGAAAAACAACAAGATCGGTCCATATCCTTAGAGGCAGCGGGTAAAGCACCACGCCTACCTCTAATTTTTCCATATCATTTGGAGCAAATATAGTTTAATGAAGTAGCTCCAATAAAAAATTCAAATATATGAGGCGAAAGAGAATTATAAATATGAGAAAATTTACAATTGAAAAAATTGGCGCTCTAAACTTTTTATAGAAAAGTACGATCTTGCACCACATTTTTTAAGATCTTTCAGGAAATACTAAAATTAAAAAAAAATGAGCCGATGACATTTTTATGTAAAATTTTATATAGTATTTTTTTCTTCTTATTTTTTAACCCAATATTTTTTTTTTTTTTTTTTGAAGTTGGAGTTTTATAGTTTCTAGTAACCTGGCACCTGGTAACCTGGTGGTTCTAGATCTACAACTTATATAGAGTCCACGTCGAAGTCTCTATTATATTCCCGTTGCTGGTTTGCTTTTATAACTTTCTTAAAAGTTACGACAACATTGTTAAATTGTTTTTAATTCAACACCTACATATATTTAATTTTACTATTACCGATAACAAGTTTTAACCGCTAAACAAATTTTAGAAGAGAAGTTATTTTTTTCCTCCATTGGTAAATAATTTTTTTAATGAAAATTAAAACGCGTCTACTAATGAATGATCTTGTGTAAATTATCAATAAGTTTTACGTTAATTCGTAAGTTCGGGGCCCATTGAATCTATCATACGTTTAACATCGTTGTTTTTAACTGACGACTAAGTTGAAATGCAGATTTTCTTAGAAGCTCTGTTGGGCAACTATTAACATACTTTGAGTAGTTTGGCAGTCGGTTTTTTCTTAACTTTGCCTTAGCGTTTTGTATTGGAGGGCAGCAAAAATATGAAAAAATTAAAAGTATATAGAGATAATAAAATAGATAGTAAATTAATTAAATAATTAGATAATAAAGTCAAAAATAAACTACTTGAAGCTGTTTAAATGTATCCTTGACTGTTTAAAATGTGTGTTTCGCAGCTGCTGCTATAGGAAAAATGTATAAAATTTTTAATTTATATTAAACAGATGAAAAAAGTAATCATATAGGTTTTTTGAAAAATTTTTCCTTCATTTCTAAAATAAATATTTGTACTCGTATACAAAAAGTCAATAAAATCAAATACTATATTTAAGTAGAATAAGGTATAACTCATTGAACTCTTTGTAATACATAATACCAAACAGTAAAACTTATGATATGATTTTAAATAAATAGTTAGAAGTGGATATTAAACAGATATTTAACAATTAGCTTAAATGCGAAATTTTATAATATATGTATGTATCTTTGAATAGTTTATTTAAAATTATTTACCTTTTCATTTTAAAGCAACATTATTTTGAAATGACAATAAATGTTTAGCACCTTCCCATCCCTGTTTTAAAATGTTCTATTAATTTTGCAACTGTTTTAATTTTACTTTCTTAACAAAGGAATTTCTGTTTAAAGTTATAAATTAAATTTTGTTCATGTTGTGTTTGTTTAATTAGAAGTTTTCTCATTAATAATTCATATATTCCAATTTAAGTATTGATTCAATATTTAATTATACTGTAGAAAGAGAGAATAAATAACTGGCCACACCGAAATTACTGCATGAATTGCCGTTAAAAACTAATGATAACAGAAATGAAAAAAATTGATTTTTAACGTATTTACTCATAACATGGAAAATATGCAAGAATTTTATGCTGATTTTAATATGAACATATAATTAATGCATCGACAAAGAATGTACCTCGAATATTTTGGTATATTTGTGGAACATAGTTTTTAAACGCCCATTGAAAATTCGGTAAAGAAGTTCGCGCAAATTAGCTCAGTATATAATTTGAAAGCCCGTTCAGTTCGATTTGAAGATAATATTGATAGGGCCCTTATATGTGTAGTTGTAGCAGAAGACCACATCAGCCAGACAGAGTTTTTAGCCCACGCTCTTTCGAAGATATAGCAGATAATTCTTAAAAAAACAGCTTTCAAAGTCTGTGTCTGCGGTTTAAAAGTATGGCTACATATATCAAATAACATTAATTATGGAAACCCCCTTATATTCCATCTCAAACCTTAATACTTGTTATAGCAACAAATACGGTCATATAGGTAAAATTATATTAATTATTGGAACACTGTAATACAATCGTGTATTCACCCAGACCATGGCGAAATAATACAAGTGAACGCACGGGCGAAAAAGCCCATCAGCTGTATACATTGCAGTTGTCAAAAAAATTTGTCAAAAATAAATAATTTGTTAAATATTTTTTAATTTAATTTTTTTTTTGATTGCTAATAGAAAACAAACTATTGAAATTCCTAGAGAAAACTACCACAACATGGAACCTTATTTGCAGTTCCTGATATGTATAATCTAAAAATGCGTAAAAAGATAGTGATATTATTGTTAACACATTTATAATTTCTTGGTTTTTTTTGTGGAAGATAATGTTAGTCTTCAAATGGTCAACATGCAAGAATGGAACGATGCATGTGATTTGGGCAAACTAGTGGTACAAAAGAATTTTGGTCACTTTTCCTGTATTTTTATTTTTATGTAACTTAATTTTTATAATTTTCTTATTCTGATAATTTACAACCACTATTTTTCATTAAATTTATTTTTTTATTTTGTTTGTTTTTTTACAATATTTTTTTTGGCAACATACATAATTTTGTAGCAACAAATTGCCTGTTGTTTTTTGTGTTGTTGGATTGTTGTAGCCGTGCGGTCATCTGTATTAATTCACCTTGACCCAGACACAAATTAAAATAAAACAACACAAAAATATCAACTAGGTTATAATTATATAATAACAGAGATACAAACTAGATTATAAGTGTATAATAAACAAAATAAAAACTAGATTACAAAATGACATCACAAAGTAGAAGTGTAATATGCAGTGTATGCAATTTCAAGTGGCTTGTGTTAATTAATGTCACTATAAATGCATTATCAATGGGTACGATATAACTATTAATATTATTGTGGGTCACAATCAGTAAGTAAATAATATGTAAGCGTAATGTAAATAGATTAAACATGGAATATGTAAGAGAAATAGAATAAGGTTTTCATAGGAAACATAGAATAAGAAATAGTATAAAAGCTGAAGGAAATTATAAATAAAGACAAGAAATAATTCTGACTTTAAATATAAAGTTTGTTTAATTTGTAACTAAAACTTCGGCAATTAATTTGGCCATAAGATAGAGCCGTCTGCCACTCTAAGGCTCTTAAATAAAATAAGAATACTATAGGTGTACGAGGGCTGCTATATATATTTCTGGCCTGGCAACACTGAGTGCTGCCAAGTGACATCTGACATTTCCATTGGAAAGTTTGTCATTTTAGAGCATAATCGTACTCCAAACGTTTTGACGTACGACCATTATATGTGTTGTTTACAGTGACTTGAAAAAATTAATAAAGAAAAAAATGGAATTAACTCGTTAACATTTTCCTGCCATAATTTTTCACAACTTTCGACGTGGATTATCACGACAAGAGTGCATTGATGAACTTAAATCTTTGTATGGCGATGAAGCACCATCCTATAGCATTCTGAAAAATTGGTATAATGAATTTAATCGTGGCCGAAGCTCGCTCAAAGGCGAATTCCGTGAAGGTCGTTCAAAAATGGCTGTTGTGCCAGAGAACATTGATGCCGTGCGTGAACTCATAATGCAAGATCGACATGCGACATACCGAGAGATAGATACATCCTTGGACATTCCTTCCACCAGCATACATTCGATACTGCATGAACACCTGGCCGTAAAAAAGGTTTGTTCTCGTTGGATCCCGCACAATTTCAAAGTCGCTCAAAAAGAGGCTCGTGTCGATTGGTGCAAAGAAATGTTGCAAAAATACGATTACGGTGCTTCAAAAGACGTTTATAAGATCGTCACAGGTGACGAATCATGGATCTATGCGTATGAGCCCGAAACGAAACAACAATCGACCGTATGGGTCTTCAAAGACGAGCAAAATCCAACGAAAGTTGTTCGTAGAAGAAGCACTTCGAAGCAAATGGTCGCCTGTTTCTTCGGCAAAACTGGTCATGTGGCAACTGTTCCGCTTGAGCAACGTAGGACAGTCACTTCTGAGTGGTACACTACAATTTGTTTGCCTGAAGTCATTGGAGAAATTCGAAAAACCAACAAGAGAAGACGAATCATTGTTCACCATGACAATACGAGCTCTCACACATCGGCTCAAACCAGAGCGTTTTTGACCGGCCAAAACGTCGAATTAATGGGTCATCCGCCGTACAGCCCTGACTTGGCACCTTATGACTTCTTCTTGTTTCCGCACATCAAGAAAAAAATGCATGGTCAACGATTTTCGTCACCAGAAGAAGCTGTTGAAGTGTTCAAAAACCATGTTTTAAAGGTGTCTCAATCGGAGTGAAAAAAGTGCTTCGACAACTGGTTTTAGCGCATGCAAAAGTGTATAAATCATGCTGGAGAATACTTTGAAAAACAATAAAACTATTTTTGATTATAAATATTCGCATTTTCACTATTAGGCCAGAAATATATAAGGAAGCCCTCGTAGTAACACATTAACACAAACGAAAGTATATTAAAACACTCTTTAATTTCTAAATTCGAATTATAAACTTGTTGTTTTAGCGGCCTGGTCCCTTGTAAGTTTAAGCTGTCAGCCTTTAACGGTTCAAAAGTTTGACCACATGCATCAAATTACATCAACTATGGGGTCACCCTTTAATTTCCAAAGCCAGATTTTATACTTGTTATTACAAGGAGTTAGTAATACAGGTTCGTTGTAAATTTCAAGCTTCTGTTTGCCACTGTTCAAAAGTATGGCCATATAAATCAAATTAAATGAACTATTGGGGCACTCTTTATTTTATAATTGTGAATATTTATACTTGTTATTGTAATGGTCATGGTAATCGACATTTTGTCCAGTTTAAAAATGTTTGTCTATGACGGTTCAAAAGATAGGTCCATATACTAGGTCACTAATGGGGACACCCTTTGACTTTTAAGATTATGAACAGTTTTGAAAATGGCACCAATTTGTAAGCATCAACTTTCAAATAAAAGAGAAATTTTCAAGACCGATCCAGATATGACTGAGTTGTGGAGGCACAAATATAAAAAAGCAACGTTCATTCGAAGAGGTATATCAACCCATTCTTTTTGTGAAGTCGGTTAAAAATGTTGTCACGCTTAATGTTGTGGTTATTACAATACGGAAACTTTTTTAAATGATTGTCAAGCAGATATTTGCGACGTCTAGTTCAAGTAGAAACATCCATTTGATTACACTGTTCTACAAAAAAAAAAAACTTTTCTCCCCTCCCTTGAACAATTTTGCCTGTTTCTCATGTTTTCAGGTGTGCTGAGTCCGAATCTGAACTCAGAAAAATTCTATCGCCCTCTGATTTTGAGAGAAAAGAGGAGAAACTTGGAGCGAAAGCCTCGAGAGTACTGATCAAATCCTAGAAGAAAATAGTGTCAAGAGAGTGGTTGAGTGAGAGGGGGGAGTTGGGGTATTAAGGGTGAAAGGGGGCAGGTAGGGATTTGAATGAAAAGAATACCACCATAAAAAAATTGTAAGATTATACATACAGGAAAATAACTTTTAGCCATATTTCTTCAACCACTTCTAATATTCCCATCAAATTTTTTTTTGTTCAAATATACTTTATTGCGCTCAAAATCATTGGGCTTTTGAATTTTTTTCACTATGTTTTGATGCCAAAAAAATTCGTCAAATTTACGAAAAACTCACATTTTTTGATAAAAAACTAGAATTTCTCAAGAAACTGTGCTTGATTGACAAAATCTGACTTCAAATTCGTGTTCAGCACATTTGAAAACAGTAAGAAAGCATATTTTGGTTTAAAGGAGGATTTTCGTGCAGAACAGTGTTATTAGCATCCCCACACACAATTTTGGGAAATTAAAAGAAACGTTGTATTGAAAAAAAAATTTCTTTGTGCCGAAGTCCAAATAAAACCAGACTTTAAAATTAAACTAAAACTTTAAACATTAAAGACATAAAGTAAAGCATTAATTTTTACAATTTTTTCGAGATTTCCTGACTAAATTTTATTAACACTAACATTAATATTAACATTAACATTTTAGTAATATTAACATTAGTTTTTTAATAATATGGCTTCATTCGAATAAGTTTTAATTCTCATTATTTAAGTTTTATGACATATTGAAATTGAGCAACATATCTCTCAGATGTGCCCATAATTATAAAAGTGGTCTAAGTCAAAATTGAAAAAGATGAATTGTCCAATTATTTTCATACCACATTATTATAAAATAAATTTATTCAATGTAATTTTTACGGAAATGTTAAAAATGATTCATTAGATAGTGGTTGTCGCATAATGTAAAAATATTTTTTAATTTATTCAAATTCAATTCATTAAATATCTGGAAATAAAAAATATATGACTTAGACCACTTTCATAATTATGGGCATAAATAATCGAAAAACACAAAATAGAAGAGTAAATATATGAGAATTCAAGCGAGAAACATAATTGTGTTTATTTCTTACAGACAAACCTAAATAAGCACTTAAGACGCGCTGGAATGTCATCCCTAAATAAGAGCGTCTGTGTTTTGTGTCTTTTACAGTAATGTTAACTCATTTTATTTTATAAAACCCGCTGTATAAAAATAAAGAAGAGATAAAACCGCTAGATTGCCTTGAAAATAACTTAATTGTCATTACTTTTCAACCATAATAAAACAACATAAACCAACAAGCAGCCAACTTCACTTCCTAACTCACAATCAAAATTGGATTTTCCAAGTGCTAAACTTTGACGCCGCTTTGCTTTGGTTTGCTTTATACATTTTGTATTTGTAAATGTTTCTCGTTTGCTTTTTAATCTTATTGCTTTTGCAGATACCATTACTTATATTTATTTATTGTACACAATTTGTAATTTTCTTTTTCTTTTTTGTACAATCGCTTGGTCGATTGAGAAAAAGAATCATAAAATGATCGTGATCGTCAAACAAACTTCAAAGTGCCAGTTGAGGTATTTTCTAATATGCATGTATGAAGTATGACAATATGAAAAGCATAATAATTGTTTTAGTTGTAGAGTTGCGATTACTTCTACTTAAATACGGTCAAGGCATAAGTTTATGTGGAATTTTTTTTAATTTAGAGGTTTATTTTTAGAATAGATTTTGCATATGTGTGAATATCACTTGGTTTAATAGAAACCAATTATATTTATTTTTTGTTCAAATATACATTAGTATGTGTTCTGTGTTTATACTTATAAGTATGTATAAATGTTCATAAACACACGTTGATTTTCGTTTATTTTCGAGATAGATTTAACGTCGCAAAAATTATAGTCGCTTTCTTAACGATAAACAACTTTCTAACTATATCAGCTGGTTTTTAACAAATATCGTGGATAAGTGCTACTGAAGAGTAAATTCGACAATTTTGTTGTTGAGCCAATTTTACTAATCGATTATCGTTAAAAAATAGTAGTGAATCGCACTACTGTTTCATTTAGTTGAATCAATAGAATTGTTTAGTTCAACTACTTCGTTTATAAACTACAAAAGTCTATTTAGAAATAATAATAAGTCTATAATAAATAAATTAATAATTTTGTTTTTTTTTAGAAATTTCATCTACTCAGGCTTTTAACGTCACTGAACTTAAAATGTAAATAGCAGATAGTTTTATTTCAATTTATATCCCACCTTTCGTTAGCATTTTCAATTAGCACGAATTGCACATTTAATTACTATAAAACCTGTTAAATGTTAAAAAAGTTTTGTTTCTGAGCACAAGAAAACTAAAATTTTTACATCAGTTTTTCTTTAAGCGTGCTAACAATCCAAATGTTATTTTTAAATAAATTCACTGAAATTGATATTTGATTAGTACATTAGCTAATTCCCATGGCCATTTCGTTGATTGCTCAACTCATTAGAAAACTTTTAATTACATTGTAGAGCAGCAAACGCTGGTGTTATGCTTAAAAACTTATTTAAAAAATAACATGTGGGTTAAAAGCACTTTGAAAATGAAACAAATAACAAATAGTGATTCCCAAAAGAACCTCTTTTTTTTAATTTAAGTTTTTGTTTAAACTTTTTGTGTGAGTTGGTTTTAGTTGAGCTAGTTTTGTAATTAATTGGAAAGTAAGTGTCAGATGCTAGAACAATGTAATAAATATAATAGATTGATATATCACTTTTCCGCATTCCTTCTGTCCATGAAATATAAGTGTGTATTAAGAGAAATTATACACATATCCTTGAACTGTAAGCTAAGGAAATAATAGAGCGCAGAAATAAGAAATAATATAGTTTTCATTTTCAATTTCTAAAAAACAATAGTTTAAATGTTTTAAAGTTTAGTAGTTTTTGATTACAAACCAAAGCTTTACCAAAAAAAGTTCAATATATATTTTTAGGATATTCTCCCGTTTCAAGGTTATGCTACTTTTTAGATATCATCTTTTAATAAGTTTCAGAGCTTAATATATTTGAAAGTACCTTATAAATGCCTTAAAATTAAACAAAAAACAAGAAAGTTTAGAATTTTTTTTTTTATTATTTTACTCCGAACAATAAAAAAATTTTCAGAGCTTGGCTCATGCTATTAATTTTAATAAAGCAGCTGAACTTACCTATGAACTCTATAGCATTTAAACTTTTTCAGCCTGAGTTTAATAACGAAGCGTCAGGTGTCCTGATTAAACTAGATATGAGGCCTTCAAAAATTTTAAATAAAAATTAACTTTAATTAGTAAAGTCACCGTATTATGTGATATCAAAAAATAGAAAAAGGAAATAGATAAAGAGAAAGGAATTCCAGTTGCTAGAAAAAAAAATTACCGTAACAAAAAACCAAATTCTATTTACAGAAGTTTGCCTGAAGTTAAATAAAATTAATGTGACACTTGAAAGAAAAAAATAATACTAAATTTGCATTTGTATATTCTGTAAAGATATTTATGCGGCTGATGTATTAATAATAATTTTAGCCAAAAACTTTTTGTAAAATAACTGATGTTAAAATGGTGGCATGTCATAACGTCCAAAGACATAATATCCATAGACAGCATGTCGTACCCGAAAGTGACATTATGTCCATCAACGTATAGCCGTAAAGTCCATGGATATTATATGTACATATATTTTATGGTATTCTATGTAAGAAAGATGGAAGGTTATTTAAAACTGGCGAAATATTGTAAAAAAATAAATAAAAAATAATAAAAAATAATAAACATTATATTTTATATTTATTTAAAAACTAATTAAAATTAATTAAAAGTTAAAAAAAAACAATTACGAGGGCTGCTCTATATATTTCTGGCCTACTAGTGAAAATGCGAATATTTATAATCAAAAATGGTTTTATTGTTTTTCAAAGTATTCTCCAGCATGATTTATACACTGTTGCATGCGCTCAAACCAGTTGTCGAAGCACTTTTTTCACTCCGATTGAGACACCTCTAAAACATGGTTGTTGAACACTTCAACAGCTTCTTCTGGCGACGAAAATCGTTGACCACGCATTTTTTTCTTGATGTGCGGAAACAAGAAGAAGTCATTAGTTGCCAAGTTAGGGCTGTACGTCTGTACGACGTTTTGGCCGGTCAAAAACGCTCTGGTTTGAGCCGATGTGTGAGAGCTCGTATTGTCATGGTGAACAATGATTCGTCTTCTCTTGTTGGTTTTTCGAATTTCTCCAATGACTTCAGGCAAACAAATTGTAGTGTACCACTCAGAAGTGACCGTCCCATGTTGCTCAAGCGGAACAGTCGCCACATGACCAGTTTCCCCGAAGAAACAGGCGACCATTTGCTTCGAAGTGCTTCTTCCACGAACAACTTTCGTCGGATTTTGCTCGTCTTTGAAGACCCACACGGTCGATTGTTGTTTCGTTTCGGGCTCACACGTATAGATCCATGATTCGTCACCTGTGACGATCTTATAAACGTCTTTTGAAGCACCGCAATCGTATTTTTGCAACATTTCTTTGCACCAATCGACACGAGCCTTTTTTTGAGCGACTTTCAAATTGTGCGGGATCCAACGAGAACAAAACTTTTTTACGGCCAGGTGTTCATGCAGTATCGAATGTATGCTGGTGGAAGAAATGTCCAAGGATGTCTCTATCTCTCGGTATGTCGCATGTCGATCTTGCATTATGAGTTCACGCACGGCATCAATGTTCTCTGGCACAACAGCCGTTTTTGGACGACCTTCACGGAATTCGTCTTTGAGCGAGCTTTGGGCACGATTAAATTCATTATACCAATTTTTCACAGTGCTATCGCAATAAAAAGATTTAAGTTCATCAATGCACTCTTGTCGTGATAATCCACGTCGAAAGTTGTGAAAAATGATGGCACGAAAATGTTTACGAGTTAATTCCATTTTTTTCTATATTAATTTTTTCAAGTCACTGGAAACAACACAAATAATGGTCGTAGGTCAAAACGTTTTGAGTACGATTATGCTTAAAAATGACAAACTTTCCAATGAAAATGTCAGATTGCTCTTGGCAGCACTCAGTGTTGCCAGGCCAGAAATATATATAGTAGCCCTCGTATATTTATACGATATTATATTTTTGGAAGAAACAAACTGACTAAAAAAAACGCACTATTTATCGTGTGGTGAAATATTTCGAAGAAAGCGGGTCTGCAGGAGATGCCCAGGCATGGACAACTACGACGAACTGCAAGATCGGCTGAAAACATCACTGCTACTCAAGAAAGTATACAAAACAATCTATCAACCTCAATTCGTAGCTATGCTCAGGAGCTTGGACTTCAAAGAACAACTTTGGCCACAATTTTGCACAAGGACTTGTATTTGTTTCCACTTAAGATTTAGTTAACACAAGAGCTTTTTTTCACAAGCCCATTTACACCGCCGTACTATTGGTACTTGTGCCAATAGGATGTTACAGCTTCCCCATGACAACCCCAATTTTCATGAAAAAATCAAAATGAGTGTCGAGGCACATTTTCATTTGGATGGATATGTGAATAAACAGAATAATGGGTTTTGGGCAATGAAAAACCCTAAAATTATTCGTAAGTCACAGGCTGGTGTGCACTTTCGTCAGGACCTTAATTATTTGAAAATGAAAACGGCATAACGGTAGCTATGAATGGGGAGCGATATCGTGATATGATTGAACAATTTTTAACGCTACAACTGCATGCTGTGGGATTAATTTAAATGTGGCCAGAATTGAAATAGAATTGCTAGAGACCTGTTTCCACAACAAATTAATTTATAAAATGGTGTTGCCTGATTTGACTGCTCCAGACATCTTTTTGTGGGAATATCTAAAAACTACGGTTTAAAAAAGGTTAAGATTAAAGATTAAACCAGTTAGGCTTGGGCAACTCAAACAAAATATTTTTGATTAATGAAATTAATGAAATACCTCGTAAAATGTGTGAGAATGTAAGGAAAAATGTACTCAAAACTGCTCGCATTTATCAGGCTAACAAAGGCAAACACATATCTGATATTGAATTTAATACATAATTGCCGACAATAAATAAAATATCTACAATATAAGATCCATTCTCTTTTATATGATTAATAATTCTTGCGAAAGAAAACCGACTTCAAAACAGATTTCATCTGTCTACCTATAACAGCTAAAGTGTATGGCCACATAAATTAGGTAACATTAACTATTGAGACACACTGTTATCTCCAAACCTTATACTTTTTTAACTGTTCAATAGTTTGGCAATATACATCAAATTGCAGCAACTATAGGGTCACTCTTTAATTTCCAAATTTAAACTATGTACTTGCTGTTGTAGTGTATTTAGCAATCAGGTTCTGTGTAAATTTCAACCATCTGTCTATAACGGTTCAACAGTTTGCCCATATACATCAGATTATATCAACTATTTAATTTATAATATAACATTTTTATACTTCTTATTATACTAAATAAAGTAGTAGACATTCTGTCTAAAATTGAGATGTTTGTACACAACGGTTTAGAAAATACGGCCATATAGAACACACCTCATTAATTTTGGGAACACCCTTTAATTTCCAAATTCAAATTATAAGCTTCTTGTTATAGCGGACTTAGCAAAACATGTCCTTTATAAATTTCAGCTGTCTGTCTATAACAGTTCAAGCCATATTATATCAACAATTGGCACACCCGTTTATTTCCAAATCCAAATTTTATTCTTGTTGTTATAGAGGATTTAGTAATAGAGAATCTTTGTAAATTTTAATCGTCTGTCTACAAATGTTCAAAAGTATGGCCATATACATCAAATTTTATGAACTATTGGCGCACCCTTTTATTTATAATTTGTAATATTAATACTTGTTACTATAACGGCCATAGCAATCGACATTCTGTCCAATTTGCAAGCGTTTGTCTACAACGGTGCAAAGGATAGACCCATATAAGTAAATATACATCAATTATGGCGGCACCCTTTAATTTTTAAATTTATTTTTGTATAATTTTTTTGTTTTTGGGAGCTATAGTAATACGCAGTCATTTTAAATTTTGCAGAAGTGCCCTTTACAATTCATAATACACGTAAAAAATATGCATGTTGTATGGGGACACCCTTTAATTTTTAAGATTATGAGCTGTTTTTAAAACGGGCATAATCTATCATATTACCAAAAATCTTCGAAATCGGATCAGAAATGACTGAGTTCTGGAGGCACAAATATAAAAAAGCAACATTCAGCCGAATTGTATACGAGTAACCTGCTTCTTTTTTTGAAGTCGGTTAAAAATTATAAACAAATAAGGTGGACACCCTGAAGAACTTATGTTAAAATAAAAAAGTCTGGCTAAAATTCTATGATGAAATGCCAGACATTGTAGCGATATTGGTCTTAAAAAAACTTATTTTTATTATGACTGTGATACAAAAAATCGAATTGAGTTTTCAAACGATTCCTGTCCATCACATTATATAATTCTGTTTTTTTTTTGTTTTGGACAGCTATAGACAAGTAAACTTATTTTACTGCCATAAATTAGAGTTAACTTATTCTAAAAAATTTTATATTAAAATGCTTTTGAATTTAATAATAAAAAAATATACTTTTTAAGAGCAGAAAGTATAAGTGTATAAAGTAACAGAATTTTGGGTAAATTTAATTTAATATTAAATTTCTTTTATGTTTGTAATTTTGCAATACAGAAGATATGTTAAATTAATCAAAGTATATAATTTCCTTAAATGTTTACCTTGATTTGTATTGAAATAGATTTATAATTAAAAGTGAAATCAATGTCATTAACATATCAAAATGATTAATAACTTCAAACAAACTGATTGACATTAATAAATTAAGATTTATTTGCCACAAATATATTAGTAATTACAATAGGTGATCCACATATACAGACACACACATATTCACAACCTTATCAACACATGTATGTCATGCTAACAGATATTAAGGTTTAAATAATGGAATTGCAGAATATTATATGGTTTTTACTTGGTCAATTAATTAAGGAAAAATTCTTTGAAATTAAAATTGAATACAAAGAAGTGATGTACGGGCCAAAAGCATTATCTGTTCCATCGGCAGTACTGAAAAAATTTATCTATTAGATATACGAAATATTTCAATGATGTATATAGAAGTTAGTTTCTTGTTTCTTTAAATATTTTGATAAATGGTATTTAAGGTCTTATAGACACCTACACATTTCTTGCCACTAAATTTCTTTGATTAGAAATGTCTGTCTTTAATATAATAGCTTTGTGTAATATACCTTTCACTGTAAATTACTCGGTGAAAAAAACTTTAATTATGTTCAAGCAAACAAAAGGGGGGTATATTCGGAACACCGGTATGAGAAAAAGTATTTGAACAGAAAGTGCCTTATGTATCAAAAAATGTTAATTTTAAAATGCGATTATCTGTTACGCTTAAGGCTTCAGTTCATAAACCTCCCTCTGTTCTTTTAAATCTCAATTATAAAAATCTAAATATCTCATTAAAGATAATAGCCTGGCACACTGGCGTGCAAACGGGTATGGCTACTGCCATACTAAACCAATCATCGGCGCCCCCTTAGCTCCCTCGAGACAAAAAAAATTTATTCGACCGACGTTATATATGGAGTAGGAAAACTAATCCCATTTAAAGCTATTGATTATAACTATAGAATTGCTTTAAGGCAATTCAGTGTCGCTAAAGGCAGAGAGAAAAAACAAGTACCCCAACTTTTATAAAGAAGTTTCCGATTTTTTGTACATTCCGGTCACTAGTTGTACATGTGAGAGAAGCTTTTCAAAATTAAAGATCATCAAAAATAAGCTAAGATCTAAATCTGCCACTGTGAGTTAGTAGATTGTGGTACACGGTATGCAATAGTCAGCTACCTCAGTCTTAAGTCTTAGCTTGACTTAAATTATTTATTTTCTTACCTTTGTATGTTCTTTATAGCTGTCATTAAAATAAGATAAGCAAAAGTAATTATTTTTTATTACTGCAACCTCGTTGAAAACTAAAATGTGTAGGATGGTATCAAGGTAATTAAAATGAATTCTCTATTAAGTTAAAATGACATTGTCTTATTAAATATATTATTTATTTATAGTCGGAATTTTTCTATTATGATATTTTTTCTAGAATCTTAATTCCTAATGTAGAAGCTTATTTAATCATAAGTAATTATAAGCTCTTTCATTAGGCACTTATATACCTTTGATGGGTTATTGTCTACAATATATTGTCACGAATATAAGATCTGGCAACCCCTGTTGTTGCTATCTGTATGAGCGTGGTGAATAAATTAATTCAACTAATGGTGTGTGTACGAGTATAGAATAAATAATAGCACAATTAGACATCGAAAGCTGAAAAACCTCGATGGTTGCGTTGGTAGAGGTGCGTGCTGTAAAACAGAAGATTTGTGGGTTCGATCCACGCAGTCGGACATGCGCACAACGAAAAATAAAAATTGATATAATGCAATTAAAAATTAATAAACAGCAGTACAAACCTCCCAGGAGACAAAAGACAATTAATGTGTGTGAAGCCATGGCAGAAAATTTAGTGGAGACGTCCAATTTAATATAAGAGCTACAGATAATTGTCAAGAAGCCCCTCACAATAAAAAGTAGTAAGAACGATGGCGGTTAGCACAGGGAAGTGTAACAGTATAACAACAAAGTGTATGGAAGACGTGTGTTGTGGCTATTGGATTAAAGGAAATGACTGGCTTAAATAAAAGGAGTAGTGGAGATGCCTGTGGATGGTTAAGGTTACTAAACAAGGCATCGAGTAGTTCATGTCTCGCCGGAGTAACACAGTAGTGTAGCGTGGATGGCTGCGTTGTAGTAAATACGAGGCCAAGGGTTCACAAGACCGGTAGGATCAAGAAGTATAGCCAGAGAAAGCCATAAAGTAAAAGAATACAGAAATTATAATGAGCCACAGTGGTATTTGCAATCAAAAAGAATCCGTACGTTTGTTTTTTTAATCTTTTAATATTGTAACGTATAATGAGAGTTAGAACGTAAGGTGAGGGCAGATTAGTAAAATATTTGACCAAAAAAGCATAAACAATATTTTTACAAATTTGTATTCAATGTCTTCTAATATGTATCATGGCGGATACATATTTTGTTTGAGTTGCCTTAGCCGTACTGGTTTGTTTGCAAAAACCTTGCTTTCTAGATATTCCCACAAAAAGAAGTGCGGAGCAGTCAAATCAGGCTACCGTGGAGTTTAATCAACATCACCATTTCATAAAAAAATTTTTTTGTGGAAACAGGTCTCGCAGTAATTCAATTGTAAATCTGGCAGTATGCGATGTGGCACCGTCTTGTTGATACCACATGCTAATCACTCCCAAAGCATGAAGTTCTGACGTTAAGATGTTGTCAATCGTATCACGATACCGCTCTCCATTTAAAATTACCGTTTCGCCGTTTTCATTTTCAAAGAAGTGTTGTCCAATGATTCCTCCAAATTGCCTATCAGACAGTCACTTTTAATGAATGCACCTTATTGTTGATTTAGCAGTAAAATTAATGATTTAGCACTTAGCACTATTATTAGCACTTTCTAACTTTTCATTTTGAATTTTTTATTACTTTTAATTAATATACAGGCATGTCACAGAACTCAATTCCGATTGAAAGTGGTTTCAATTCCGCGAATTGGTTCTTTAGAAAACGAAAAACGAAAATATTTTTCGGAATGAAACCACTTTTGAATTTCAAAGTGGAATTTATTTTCTTTGAAATTTTTTTTATTTGCGGTTTTTATTTATTTTTATTGTGTGTCCTTATTTTGATTACCCTTGTTGTTTACCTTGGTGTGCGTAATATTGCAACATTTTAATAAAAAGGTCGAGATTAAGCATTTTTAGAAATAAGCAAAATCGCTCGGAATCTGAAGAAGGTAAAATAAAATCGATCGGAGTTATTAATACGGAATTCAAACAATTCTGATCGAAATTTGTGACATGCCTGATAATTTACAAAATGTTCCAAAAAATAGTCAATGAATTTTTCTGCCTTTCGGGTGTAACAATTGCAATAATAGCAACGTAAGTCTGGCAAAATAACTTGATGATTTATTTTTGACCTCTCTAAGCACTTTTTGATATCTCTGAATTAAAAAGTTGTAAATCATATCTTATGCTTATGTCAGGGCTTAAATTGCTAGCTTAAAAATAGCAACAGCATTAAAATATTTGCTTTGCTTAAATGTTTTTCAGCAAATAAAAAAACTAAATGTCTCAGCGTTTACAAAACATTTCAATATAAACAAAGCAACAGCAAAAAGCAAATGCAAAAAAAAAGAAAATAACGCTTAATGCTTAAGCTGACTATGTGTTTCTTTCTGCAGCATTTCAACAGCAACAGCAAACGTTTTCAAAGTAATTGCTTTGCTGCGGAAAGAAACACATATTCAGCTAAAGCAAATGTGTTTCATTCTTGTTTTTTTTGCATTTGATTTTGCTGCACATTTATCCACAGCTGCACTTAAGCAACTAAATATGCATTAAAAATAGTCAACCATTTTTAATCACTGGTGTATGTGATATAATTTAAAGACTGAATTATTTTTCCTATTGAGTTTTTAAGACATTTTATGTTTAATAACTGCTTTATTGTTTTTGGAAATTCGGGTTTTTTCAATGGATATAAATATTTCTAAGGCAACATCAACATAAATTATAAAACTATGAACTGTCCAAGAAAATATTTGCTTAAAACTAAGACATTTAAATTATGGCACTACGTTTTAGCACTTAAAATGTTTTTGGACCTTTTAGCACTTTTCTGTTGCTAATTTAGCTTCAAAATTTTTTTTGGATCTGGTCACACTGGTGACTGATGCATATTTTGAGGGTTTTCAATTGTACGGCAGCGTAAATAGTCTTGTGAAAGAAACTCTGGTGCCAACTGAATCTTAAATGGAAACAAATACAAGTCCTTGTGCAAAATTGTGGCCAAAGCTGTTCTTTGAAGACTAATCTCCTGAGCAAGGCATCGAATTGAGGTTGATGAATTGTTTTAAAAACTTTCCTGAGCAGCAGTAATGTTTTCAGCCGATTTTGCAGTTCATCATGGTCCATGCTTTAGCCCATCACCTACAGACCATCTTTCTTTGAAATCAATCAGTACACGTTTATAAGTGGTTTTGTTGTTTGTAAATTATATGATAATCTTACTGAAGGATAAAAAATTTAAAAATATATTTATTTATCCGATTCTTCATTTATTTAATAAATAAACTAATTTAAAGGTGTCACCTAACGGTTACACTATTGCATCGTAAATGTATGTGTTTTGGTGGCTTTAGGTAATTTATACGTTTGAAGTTCTGCTGCTGTTGAAAAAATTTAACAACATTTATTTTCAACTAAATGCACACTTTGTGTTTTACAACATTTGTATTTCTCCATTCCGCTTCTCTGATCACAGATTTATTGCTCATTTGTTTAATACTTTGGAAAACCACTATTGGTCACCGTCATCATCATCATCAAAAAGGAAATTGCGGTTTGTTAGGGAATATTTATTATCAGTAATTTTGTGCCTTTATTTGTACATTTGTGTTATTAAAGTTAAATGAACAATTGCCTTAAATTCTATTTATATTTTAATTATTTTATTTTCATACTAAATGCCAAGGGTTCGGTTATTTTGATTGATTAAGTTTATTTTATTTATATATATTTTTTTGGTTTTCTATTACATTTTTGTTTTTGTTATTCTTCTACTTAAGTAATTGATTGACTTATTGTTAATCGGCAGAAAAACAAATATTTACACAAAATTTAAGAAAACAATACGTTATAATAAGAAGGTACATAAATTAAAACCCAAAAAACTTTTTTATTTATTAGAAAATATTTAATAATAAGATGTAATGAAGAATGGCCACAATACGACTGAAGGGGTTTCAAAAACGGCAAGTAATGCTCTTGAAGAAAACAAAGTCAGGACTTTCCTCTTTAAAAGTGCTCATTCCGATTATTGTGTATCCGTAGAAAATTTTTGGAAGAAAAGAATGGTACTTAATATGCTTCTCTTAAGACAAATTTATGAAAAATTAGTTAAAATTGTGTCTTATACGAGGGCTGCTCTATATATTTCTGGCCTAATAGTGAAAATGCGAATATTTATAATCAAAAATGGTTTTATGATGTGCGGAAACAAGAAGAAGTCATTAGGTGCCAAGGTGAGCCGATGTGTGAGAGCTCGCATTGTCATGGTGAACATTGATTCGTCTTCTCTTGTTGGTTTTTCGAATTTCTCCGATGACTTCAGGCAAACAAATTGTAGTGTACCACTTAGAAATGAGTTGCTCAAGCGGAACAGTCGCCACATGACCAGTTTTGCCAAAGAAACAGGCGACCATTTGCTTCGAAGTGCTTCTTCCACGAACAACTTTCGTTGGATTTTGCTCGTCTTTGAAGACCCACACGGTCGATTGTTGTTTCGTTTTGGGCTCATACGCATAGATCCATAATTCGTCACCTGTGTCGATCTTATAAACGTCTTTTGAAGCACCGCAATCGTATTTATGCAACATTTCTTTGCACCAATCGACACGAGCCTTTTTTTGAGCGACTTTCAAATTGTGCGGGATCCAACGAGAACAAACCTTTTTTACGGCCAGGTGTTCATGCAGTATCGAATGTATGCTGGTGGAAGAAATGTTCAAGGATGTATCTATCTCTCGGTATGTCGCATGTCGATCTTGCATTATGAGTTCACGCGCGGCATCAATGTTTTCTGGCACAACAGCCGTTTTTGGACGACCTTCACGGAATTCGTCTTTGAGCGAGCTTCGGCCACGATTAATTTCATTATACCAATTTTTCACAGTGCTATAGGATGGTGCTTCATCGCCATACAAAGATTTAAGTTCATCAATGCACTCTTGTCGTGATAATCCACGTCGAAAGTTGTGAAAAATGATGGCACGAAAATGTTCACGAGTTAAATCCATTTTTTTCTATATTAATTTTTTCAAGTCACTGTTAACAACACAAATAATGGTCGTACGTCAAAACGTTTTGAGTACGATTATGCTTAAAAATGACAAACTTTCCAATGGAAATGTCAGATTGCACTTGGCAGCACTCAGTGTTGCCAGGCCAGAAATATATATAGCAGCCCTCATAAGCACTGCTTTTGGGCCGAACTATAGTGCATGGTTATTCATAGAAAAGTATTTTTAGAAAATAACACCACACACACACACACTTAGTGAAAAACAAAACAACTTTCCACCTGTAGTACAGGATAATAAAAACATAAACTGTAAAAAAAGTTTACGTTGAGATCAACAGTAATTGCTGATTTTTAACCGACTTCAAAAAAAAAAGGAGGTTATACAATTCGGCTGAATATTGCTTTTTTGATCAAATTTTGAAAATTTTTGGTAATATGATAGACTATGCTTACAGATTGGTCCCGTTTTAAAAACAGCTCATAATCTTAAAAATTAAAGGGTGCCCCATACACAAACATATTTTTTACATGTATTTTGAATTGTTAAGGGCGAATCTGTAAAATTTAAAATGACTGCGTATTACTATAGCTCCCAAAAACAAAAAATTATACAAAAAGAAATCTAAAAAATTAAAGGGTGGCGCCATAATTGATGTAAATTTACTTATATGGGCCTATCTTTTGAACCGTTATAGACAAACGCTTGGACAGAATGTCGATTTCTATGGCCGTTATAGTAACATGTATTAATATTACAAATTATAAAATAAAGGGTGCGCCAATATTTCATTAAATTTGATGTATATGTCCATACTTTTGAACAGTTGTAGAGAGACGCTTGAAATTTACAAAGAACCAGTATTGCTTACTCCTCTATAACAGCAAGTGGAAATAAACGGGTGTCCCAATAGTTGATATAAGATAATGTATGTGTCCGGAATTTTGAACCGTTGTAGACAAACAGCTGAAATCTACAAGCGACATGTTTTGCTAAGTTCGCTGTAACAAAAAGCTTCTAATTTGAATTTAGAAATTAAAGGGTGTTCCCATAATTAATGTAATTTGTTCTATATGGCCGTATTTTTTGAACCCTTGTATACAAACATCTTAATTTTAGACAGAATATCCACTACTTTATTAGGTTTAATAAAAAAAATAAAAATGTTATATTAAAAATAAATAAATAGTTGATATAATCTGATTTATTTGTATATGGGCAAACTGTTCAACCGTTACAGACAGACGGTTGAAATTTACACAGAACCTGATTGCTAAATCTACTACAACAGCAAGTACGTAGTTTAAATTTGGAAATTAAAGAGTGACCCTATAGTTGCTGCAATTTGATGTATATTGCCAAACTATTGAACAGTTGAACAAGTATAAAGTTTGGAGATATAAGGGTGTCCCAATAGTTAATGTGTTCTAATTTATTTGGCCATACACATGAGCTGTTATGGGCAGACAGATGAAATCTGTTTTGAAGTCGGTTTTTTTTTCAAGAATATATTAGTTAAGGGATTTTTTCTGACGCCATTATTGTTATTGAAACAACTGAACTATTAATTACCTAACTGTTAAACGATACTTAAAAAGGAGTTATAAAAGTTCATTCATTCATATGTGTATAAATGCTTGTAGGATTGTCTTAATAAAAGTGTGTGTAAAGACAGATTTTGCCTTTAATAAAAGAAAAATCTCAAAGCAGCAACACAAAAAAAAAAAAAAAATATTGTCCACAAGTTCATGAATTGTTCAGTATGTGCGTATAATAATGAATTTAAAAGAAAACAAACAAGTATTTATGATGAAAAATAAAAACATTAACGTGAAGACGCATTTCGAACTTGAAACCCGAAAAGTGACAAACAATTGCGTCGTAAAATTGTCTCAAGTTTAATAAATAAATGAATTTTATTAAAGGTCGTTTATTTAAGGCAATGACCAAAAGGCAAACAAAAAAAAAAAAAAAAAAAAACAAAAAAACCTGAAGCTGTATAAATAAGAAGTTTTAAAAGGTGCTTATTAGTGCCGACACAATTGTTAAGAGTTTCACAAAACATGAAATTTTATTTAAATAAAATGGCCCATATTTATAATTAAAAATTAAGTATACTTTAAGGGAACTAAAGTTTGTTATACTTTAGAGTCGACTCTAACTCATTCATAGATAATTTAAATTATACTTTTGACGTTAAAATCGACTGTAAATTTAAAACTAGTTACAGCTGTTTTTAACTCATTTAAAAACACCCTCTGTTTTTTGTCAAATTAAAAAGCCGATTAAAATTTTGCCATCCCCTAACTCGTAATTAATAACAGCTTCAGAAAGACTGAGAAGTTTTTTTTGTTAACTTTCAAATGTACCCATTACACGTATATCGTTCTGTATTGCTTTCCATGACTCTTCTTTTTGTATATCATTGACACGTCATTATCTATGTTTTCCACCGTATCCAAATGCGGGCTTATGCATTCACGAAGGCATTTCTTTTCAGCGGCGCTCCAGTTGCCTTCTCAGTCTCTAACTTTCTTCAGAGTCTTTAAACAAATCTGTAATTAATTACCTTTAAAATAATATTTAGATGTTTATAACAACAAACCTTTTAAAATGTTTCTATATTTTTTTTTTCATTTGGTTCCAAAAACACAATACTCTTTAATTGATTTTTTTTTCCAAAAGTGAACAAAATAAAAACAAGGTTACGTTTTTCTATCAAAACATTTACCAAATTACAGTTGACACCCAGTTAAAGTCAGTTCAACTTAAAGTATAATTTATTTTTGACTATGAAAGCAAAAAAGATAATAAGAGCTTTTTAGTTTAGAGTATACTTTAGCTTAAGTCGACTTTCGTCTGTAACTCTGAATATGGGCCAATATTTTTATTCAAAACTTTAATACATTGTATTTACATTTATAAAATACTTTTGGACTTAAAACCAAAAAGTTTTGGGCCACTTTTACGAGTGTTGCTGCCCATATGTTACGTATAATGGGAGCATTGTTGGGTTTTAAGGCTGGTATATCAGCATAAACCAATGACTTCACGTGACCCAACAGAAAGTAATCGAAGGCTATCAAATCAAACAAACTTGAAGGTCACTTGGCAGGTCCACTTATATGTAATAAGCAAATGGCTGCGGCCGCCGTATGTTACGTAGCGCCTTCTTGTTGAAATCATACATACATTTATAAATTATAATTTTATCGTTGATACTAATTAATTAAAATTTTTCTTTAACTTTATTTGAAGTTTCGGCTTACTTCTTATTATTATTATTATTTTGTTATTATTATTATTATTTTTTGTAAAACTTTATTTTTTTTTTCTCTGTTCAAACAGGGTATTTTTGTGTTGTAGATTAACTGTGTTGTAAATTTTGCAGTTTTATCTTCAAATAATCATTTATTATACATAATTGTGTAAGTATTGATACAAATTTGAATTTTAAACGAATGCCTTTTAAATATTCTGACCTTGGCGACACACAAAACTTCCCAACTGTCTACTTGGTTACACCTTTCCTACAAAAGTAGAGATAAGGCGATAGGAAAATGGGAGGATCAAGAAAAAGTGTGACATAATGCAACTCTCGCATAAAGCAAAAAAATATTCCGAAAAGACACAAAACAATAAAATTCCAACATGGATTAATGAATAGCTGAACCCATATTACAATTAAATTACAAAAGCCATTTTTCAAAAAATTTTTGATATTATTTTCTATGTTGAAATTTTTCTTTTTTGTACATCAAGATAGATTTTTCAGTTCTTAATTACAGAACAATTGTTTATTGTTAAAAACAAAAAATATATGTAATTTATAAGCGCCAAAGATAGTTATATGATACAAAAATAAATTCTAAACAGGTTTCGGGACTCTGATTATAATCATTGATTATATTATTGACTCTTATTACGATCTGCCTGCACTTCAACATAATCATTTGTTATTCTATTGATTGAATTTTAATATTAAAGAATACTTTGGTGCCATTTATTCTCAATTAAATTTTAATCGTCAATTGTATCTTAAATACTCAATATTTTGTTGAATGCTGACTTCAGTTATTGAAAAGTCTGAAAAGTTTTAATAAAAAAAACACAGATTTCATCATAAAAAGTATTTTGCTTGTTTCCCATTTTTTTTTTTTTTGTTTTATTTCATTTGAGTTTCGTGAACATGAAAAGTAAACTTTTACATGTTCACGTTCTTTTTTGGTTTTTTTCTTTCTTACACACAACAAGATATTTATTTTAATTATTTAACATCATACAAAGTGATATGAAAGTTCAATAAACTTTCTGCAAATTTTGCTTTTGCTTTATTATAATTTGATTTGATTAAATGTCAGTTATATCCATATAATGAAAACTTTTTTAATTAATGTCGTTTACAGGAATTTTATAACAATAATAATTAAAAAATCGATGCTTTAAAAACTCTTCACATCTAATTTGTGCCAACGTTTAATTCTGAATTAATGCAACAGATGAGTGCTGTACGAGGGCTGCTCTATATATTTCTGGCCTAATAGTGAAAATGCGAATATTTATAATCAAAAATGGTTTTATTGTTTTTCAAAGTATTCTCCAGCATGATTTATACACTTTTGCATGCGCTCAAACCAGTTGTCGAAGCACTTTTTCCACTCCGATTGAGACACCTCTAAAACATGGTTTTTGAACACTTCAACAGCTTCCTCTGGCGACGAAAATCGTTGACCACGCATTCTTTCTTGATGTGCGGAAACAAGAAGAAGTCATTAGGTGCCAAGTCAGGCCATTAATTCGACGTTTTGGCCGGTCAAAAACGCTCTGGTTTGAGCCGATGTGTGAGAGCTCGTATTGTCATGGTGAACAATGATTCGTCTTCTCTTGTTGGTTTTTCGAATTTCTCCAATGACTTCAGGCAAACAAATAGTAGTGTACCACTCAGAAGTGACCGTCCTACGTTGCTCAAGCAGAACAGTCGCCACATGACCAGTTTTGCCGAAGAAACAGGCGACCATTTGCTTCGAAGTGCTTCTTCTACGAACAACTTTCGTTGGATTTTTCTCGTCTTTGAAGACCCATACGGTCGATTGTTGTTTCGTTTCGGGCTCATACGCATAGATCCATGATTC
This sequence comes from Gymnosoma rotundatum, assembly GCA_916610165.2. Taxonomy (NCBI): domain Eukaryota; kingdom Metazoa; phylum Arthropoda; class Insecta; order Diptera; family Tachinidae; genus Gymnosoma; species Gymnosoma rotundatum. Next base: position 40,653,186 of record OU744338.1, read on the forward strand.
GTCACCTGTGACGATCTTATAAACATCTTTTGAAGCACCTCAATCGTATTTTTGCAACATTTCTTTGTACCAATCGACACGAGCCTTTTTTTGAGCGACTTTCAAATTGTGCGGGATCCAACGAGAACAAACCTTTTTTACGGCCAGGTGTTCATTTAGTATCGAATGTATGCTGGTGGAAGAAATGTCCAAGGATGTCTCTATCTCTCGGTATGTCGCATGTCGATCTTGCATTATGAGTTCACGCCTGGCATCAATGTTCTCTGGCACAACAGCCGTTTTTGGACGACCTTCACGGAATTCGTCTTTGAGCGAGCTTTGGCCACGATTAAATTCATTATACCATTTTTCACAGAGAATGGTGCTTCATCGCCATACAAAGATTTAAGTTCATCAATGCTCTCTTGTCGTGATAATCCACGTCGAAATTTGTGAAAAATGATGGCACGAAAATGTTCACGAGTTAATTCCATTTATTTTCTATATTAATTTTTTTAGGTCACTGTAAACAACGCAAATAATGGTCGTACGTCAAAACGTTTTGAGTACGATTATGCTTAAAAATTACAAACTTTCCAATGGAAATGTCAGATTGCACTTGGCAGCACTCAGTGTTGCCAGGCCAGAAATATATATAGCAGCCTTCGTATAGAATAAGCGAAACAAATAACTGTTAGTATGTATGTATGATTGTACGCATCATGTATGTATGTGTATATATGTACACATGTATTTATATTTGTATGAATGTATGTTTTCAAGGAAAATAAATAAATTAAACAACTTATTCTTCTGAATTTTATACAGGAATTTGCTTGCAATTTTTAAAACATATGTATAAACTAAAATATTTTGGCCTTTGTGGAATAAAAAATGAATAAGAGAAATTTGGTTTAGCGACATAAGCTGATATCGTTTCTTTTGGGTATGTGTTTGTCCTTGCGAAGTTAGGATATCACATAAGATGCGCTTGGCAATTTTTAGCTTCCCCTCTTCCTTCACATGCTCTTGACAAAATATGAATCCAATCGATTTTCCTGCCCAAACCTAGAAGTAAATAATATGAAAACATAAGCATGGCTAGTTAAATAGGCTTTATAAATAATAAATAAAATAAATTATAAGTTTCATATAAAAAAATTACTTTTGAATGATCATATTAAAACTTTTATTTTCTGCTTGGAAAATTTTATTTTTTAAGTTGTATTTTTTTAATATAAATAGTAAAAATGATTTTGAATTTAATTTAATAAATATTAGTTTACGGTCAATGGAGATAATTTTGTCTGTTAATCAATAAATATTACTTTTACGGCGAAAACAGTTTTTCTACAGTTACTTGGGTTGCCCGCCTAGCTTAAACGCTAAAATGCCTTACCTAAAAAAAAGCGCCAACGCAATGTCAAAATGATAAATACAGGGTTATTAATAAAAGGCTTAAATCTAGTTTACTGATGCAGATCAAAAATGAAATGAAAGTGAAATAAAAATGAAAGGTTTATATTTATTAATATTTAAAAATAATAATAATATTAAGCTTAAATTTTAATTGTTAAATTGTAGTTTCCATGTAAAACTTTAAATTTATTTGGCATTCCAGCATTGAATAAATGCATAAATAAAAAAATAAAATTAATTGTTATTTGCGATTCCCGATTATTAGCGTTTATTTTAATTTTTTTTCAATATAATTTTTAATACCAAAACATATTTTGGGAAGGTGAAGAAAATTCTTAAAAAAAAAAAAAAAAAAAAAAAAATTACTTACGTGCTGTTTCTTTATTACAGGCGATCAACTCGTCTGAAAAATTTGTATGAAAAGCATTCACTTTTTTGAGTTATTTCCATACAAATTTTTCAGACGATTTGATCGCCTGTAATACAGAAACAGTACATTAAATAAAGATAAAAAAAGCGTTTTCGTAAAACAATCGGAAAGTTACCAGTGGCTTATTTTGCACCACACATAAGATGGCATCAAGTATAGCGTTTTCTTACTCTAACTTTGAAATGACATTCCTCAAGGAAATCGACAACGTTTAATTAATAATTAATTAACCAACTGCCATCCATGAATTAGCGCATAAAGCGCAGGATATCTGTCAAAATTTCTCATGCACATACAAAATGTATGAAGCATCTCTAAATACCACGGCGTCAACGCTTAGCAATTGGAAAATCCAATTTCGACAGTGCGTTAGGAAGTGAAGTTGGCTGCTTGTTGGTTTGTTTTGTTTTGTTATGGTTGAAAAGTAATGATAATTTAGTTATTTCTTCTCTATTCTTATATAGCGGGTTTTATAAAATAAAATGAGTTAACATTACTGTTAAAGACACAAAGTTGACGCTCTTATTTAGGAATGACATTCCCGCGCAAAAGCTATGAATTACATTGCTTTGCGCCTTATGCGCAAAATTAGGGATGACAGTAAGAAATAAAAATTGAGAGATAAATTTGCTAAATAGAGCTGAGAATAATTAAATTACATGTCACTACTTTTCTACAATAACCAAATAAATTTGGGGGGAAAAATAGTAGTTGCAGGTCTGAGAGAATTTTCAATTAAAAAGTGTTAATGATTCACAATTTAGTTTTGCTTTATAAATTTTATAAATTTAGCTGACACAAATTCGACAATTCTCAATTTGAATCCAATTAAAGGCAAATTATCTCAATTAAAAAGAACAATATCTTTATACTCTAATTATAAAATAAAACTCATTAACAATTACTTTCGAAGCAATGAACTTTAATTAATCATTATATCGCAAAAGTTTATGTAACGTTTTGTTTTGCTTAAGATTTGCTTTTCCAAAAGGCTCAATATTTCTTATTTGTATTCGTAGCACGTAGATAAGTAGCACGTGTCAATTGTTTGTTCTACATTTACTATAAAAGGCTTAATTTTTATATACACATCTGTTTACTACAAATCTACCATGTTTATATTTACGAAAATAATAAAGAAATAAACTCTACTTAAATGTAGTACACAGTTCAGTTAGGATTTAATATTAAAGGCAATTCTAGCTGAATACAAATGATAAAATTATATAAACAGAAAATAGAATATATTTAATTTTTTAATATTCTATCAGTTCGGCTAAGCTTCATGTATATTTTGATTTCTAAATTTATTACGAAAAAAAAAAAAAATATTTTAATATTCAGAGGAAACAAAAACAAAAAAAAATTATTCACGAACTAAATTTAATGCAGCATTTTCTACACCCACTCAACATTCGTCGTCAGCTTTCGTCGCATCTAACATAACCAATAGGCCTTTATATTTTGAACAATAAACATATTCAATTATTTTTTCAACGACATTTGGTTGCAATTAAGTGCATTAAATTCATGAAATTTCTGTCATAAGATCTTTGAAAAGAACGCTCTCCTATTGTATATCATGTCATCGTAAAAGGACTTAATTTTGGTATACATCTAATAAAATTATCTCTGTGATGAATTTTGCATTTGTTAAGATCAATATTCCTGACTATAGCGCAAGTGTACACCATACGTAAAAGCTTGATATCTAATATCTCGGCAGATAGATAAGTGCCAAATGAAATGGGTGTCTCAGTGTTACAAATTCCATTATAATTGAATTTGATTACGTTATTACCATTACGAATGAGTTCCTTGCTAGTGCTATTTTTTTTTTGTTAAAAATGTGACAACATATTGTGGCATAATTCTTGACTTTTTTACTCCAGCCGATGTCAGTTTTATGTAAAATTATCTACATGCAGTACTAACATTTCTTTTATTTTTCAATTATCTGTCACCCCAATATTTGCTTTTTTGATTGGAGGTACTTCACTAGATTATATTTACATGGATGGTGAAGGGTATATAAGATTCGGAATTGCCGAATATAGCACTCTTACTTATATTTGTACTTACTTCTGTCTATAACGGTTCAAAAGTATGGCCACATACATTAAATTACATCAACTATTGGGACACCTTTTTATTTTATCTTCAAAGTTTATACTTGTTATAGCGGGCCTCACAATAAAGCTCCTTTTTAATTTAAATTGTTTAACAGTTTATCAATATACTTCTAATTACAGCAAAAATAACGGCATCCTTTACTTTCCAAAATCAAATTTTATACTTACAGATGTAGTAGAGTTAGCAATCAGGTCTGTCTAAATCTGTTCAACAGTTTGACAGCATACATAATTTGAATTTCCAAATTCAAATTTTATACTTTGTGTTGTAGTAGATTTACCAATCAGGTTCTTTGTAAATTTCAACGGTATGTCTGTAACGGTTAAAAGGTTTCGCAACAAATATTAAATTATATCAACTATTGGCACACCTATTTATTTCCAAATCCAAATATTATACTTTGTTGTTATAACGGATTTAGCAATGGAAGTTCTTTGCCAATTTCATAGCAATCGACATTTTGTACAATTTGCATGTGTTTGTCGATGACGGTTCATAGGATAGGGCCATATACCTCAGCTTACATCAATTATGGCAACATACTTCAATTTCTAAATTCAAATTATAAACTTGTTGATGTAGCGGGCTTAGTAATATAGATTCCTTTAAAGCCTCAGCTGTCTGTCTATAATGGATCGAAAGTTTAGCCACATACATCAAATTACATCAACTATTCGGATACCCTTTTATTTTTAAATTCTAATTTTATACTTGGTATTATAGAGGAGTTGGCATTACAGGTTTTTTGTAAATTTCAAGCATCTGCCTACATTTGTTCAAAAATTTGGCCATATTCATCAAAATAAATGTACCATTGGGGCACCCTTAAATTTGTTATTTTTAATACTAATACTGGTTACTTAACGGTCATAACAATCGACAGTCTTTTTAATCTGCAAGTGTTTGTCTATAACAGTTTAAGAGGTACACAAATATATCAATTTACATTACTTATGGAGTCACTCATTAATTATATTTTATTTAATTTTTAAGCAATAGGTCTTTTTTATTTTTTATATATATTTCGATATTTCGCTACTCCATTGTGTAGCATAATCAGGAAAACAAATATTTATTTAATTAAAGACATGGGAATATTTTTTTAAAATTTAATTTTCACAAAAACTTCGTGCTATTTTTTATTAAATTATCCCGATTAAATTAATTACCGATATTGGTATAAGAGAGCCGAAAAAAGTCGACCGTATACAGAAGAGAAAGAAAAATAGAATTACTGTTGGTTATTGTTGTTTTTGCTTAAACTTTGATTTTTGTCTTTGCTTTATTGCTTGGACGGAAATCTTTAGTTTATTTAAAATTTTTGTCAGAAGTTTCCTGAAGAGTTAAGTAAGCAATAACGAAATGGCCATCGAGACGTGCTTTGACCCTCAATAACCAATATCGGTAATTAATTTAATCCGGATAATTAAATAAAAAATAGCACGAAGTTTTTTTGAAAATTAAATATTTATGTATTTAATTTAAAAAAAAAACAACAATAAAATGTAAAAAAAATTTTTTCAAAATAACATATTTCAAAAAACAAAATATTTTTATGTCATATAAAAATTTTTTTATAACAATTACAAAGTAAAAATTATTTCTTATTTACTAAATGTCTATTCATCTGTGCTATAGAATCTGTGTCTGCCCTAAAATTAATTATTTGTGCTGTTGGTGTATTAATAATTTGTAACATCTCTAATATATAACGTCTTTTATAATTGTTTTCTATGTTTATTACTGAAACATTTTCAAAATTGGGATAGTGATTTAATCTGGCACAATGAGACGATAATGCAATTTTTTGTGAATTAGTATTTCTATATCTTTGATCAGATTTATGACCAGCAATTCTATTTTTCAGTTTATTTTTCGTTGTTCCTACATATACTTTATTACAAATCTCATTATCGTTTCCGCTACATGGAACCTTATAGACTAAATTAGATAATTTTTGAATTGGTATTTTATCTTTAGTTTTGCTACATAACCTTTTTAATGTGAAGTGGGTTTTGTATGCCATTTTATATTTATTACAATAAAAAATTTATGATTTCACTAACCGTTCTAATATTCCTGGTACATAAATTAAAGACTTATAAATCATTGGCTTAATTATATGTCTTGTAATTATATTATTCCTGTCTTATTAATTTTAAAAATAATTTTTTCTTTAAAATTTTTCCTAATTGGAGATAAACAGTTTTTTTTAATTTGAAAGTGATGCCTTTACTGTTCACAAAATATATATGTTGTACGGGGGCACACTTTAATTTTTAGGGTTAAAACGGGATCAATCTGTACGCATGACCTTTATAATAGAAAAAAATTAAAAATCGATCCAGAAATTTTGGAAGCACAAATATAAAAAAGCAACATTTAGTCGAATAAATTTCTTTTTTTTTTCTTTTTTGAAATGACTTAGCAATACGTACGCTTCGTAAATTTTTATTCTCAGTCTATTACGGTTAACAAAATTAGGTCATATAATGAAAATCACGTAACTATTGAGCTACCTTTTATTTCATATTAATTTTTGTATGTAATTATTCTTTTAGCAGACATGGAAGCACATCCTCTCTACAAATTTAAATCGTCTCCCTATAACAGTTTAAAAGAAATGGTCATATTTTTCAAATTCACGACATATAGAAAACATTCTTAAATTTTGCCAATTTTATGTTTAATATTTACTTTTATAGCAGACATATTTATACATAATTCTAAATGTCTGCTGACTAAGGCTATATTAGCCAAAATTACGTCAATATCGTGACACCCTTTAGTTTAGAGTTTAGTTTTTTCTACATGTTGCTTCATCATACAGTTGTTTTATAAATTTCGATTAATTTTTATACGTTAAGCACAAAATGGGGAAAAGGATATTTCAAATAAATAATAATTCACATTTAAATCGCTTAATTATAATGTTTGCATATTAAAACTTAAAACCTTGGCGGTGTTGGATTTTTAATGCATTATTATGGACGGTTGCGTGTTATAGATAAATTTTGCATTTCGCAACAGGTTTGTTGTTTACGTAGTTCCCGTAAACAGCATTTAAAAATCAAATGAGAAATACTAAAACGTTTAAGTCTTAAAAACCAATTGCTTTTTTGATAGAAACAAAACGAAATAAAACATTATACGTGTTACGACTGGTAGGAATATATCCTATCTATTCTAATGTATGCACTTCTATACATACTTATGCGTGTCATTGTTTATATGAAAAAAATAAAAGACGTACGTATGCGTTTCATTAAAACATTTCGAACAACAATGAACATAAAAACTCATTAAAATAAACGCTTAAATATTCCGCTCTAGCACCAACTTAATTACATACGGCTGTACAATTAATATTAAAATCTTGAATTTTATATCACTCTGCTACTAGAAATGTTTGTGCAACATGTCGATATGAACTGCTGCTCGAGTTTACATTTTTTTAATCGGAAAGAACATGCAATTGCACATAAATCAACATATATTTTGTTTGCTAGCAGTTCAGGGACAGACTTTTTCATGCACATACATTTATCGACACAAACAATAGTTACTTATTTATTTTGTGCTGAGAATATTCGTATCATCAGTTTAAAATTGTTTATTTTTTTATATCTTTCACCACAAAAAGGTTATATCTAAGTTTGTCATTCCGTTTGTAATTTCTATAATATTATTTTCCGAGCCCACAATGCATATATACAGGTGTGTCAGAAATTCCGATCGGAATGGTTTTAATTCCGTATTAAGAATTCCGATCGATTTTGCTTATTTCTAAGAAATGCTTAATATCCACCTTTTTATTTAAATGTGTGTGTGTACGCACACTAAAGTAAACAACAAGGGTAATCAAAATAAGGACACATAATAAAAGTAAATTTAAAAGCCGCAAATAAGGAAATTTTAAAGAATCTTAATTCCGTTTTGAAATTTAAAAGTGGTTTCATTCTGAAAAAATTTTTCGTTTTTCGTTTTCTGAAGAACCAATTTACGGAATTGAAACCACTTTCGATCGGAATTGAGTTCTGTGACATAACTGATATTCTGACTTCGTATGCAAAAAGAAATTGATTGAGCGATGGAATTTATTTTGAAATTTGTGCTATTAAAAATCAGTAAGATTGGTTCATGTCCTTCGAGGCAGCGGTCTAAGCACCACGCCTGCCTCCAACATTTCCATATCATTTGACATAACGGAGTAAGTCCAATCAAAAAAAAAAAAAAAAAAAAACAAACATAAGGGGCGATAGAGAATTAAAAAATAAGAAAAAAAACATCCAGTGTACAAAATGGCGCTCGCCTTTATTTTCCGAGTTGCGGGCTTTGAAATTTAAAAACTTTTGTAAAATATCAATAAGGGTATCATTTTAAAGCTTTTGAAGAGATTTTTAAGGAAATACTCAACTTTTTTTAAAAGTGCTAAGCCTATTAAGAATCGATATCATTTTTATGTAAAATTATATTTATGCAGTACCAAAATTTCTTTAATTTTTTAATTCTCCTTCACCCCAACATTTTCTTTTTGAATGGATTTACATAGATAGTGAAGCGTATATAAGATTCGGCATAGTCTGATAAAGAATTCCTACTTGTTTCTTTATACCCTTCACCACAAAAATTGGAAAATTTTTTCATTCCGTTTGTAATTTTACATTTCCGACCCCATAAAGTATGTATATATATTCCGATTTCTTATGCAAAGTGTAGTCAATTGAGCGATGTCCGTCTGTCCGAGCATGTTCGGGTTGAACTCAACTTTGCTAAGGCAATAGACGGGCTTGAGAGAATTTAAATACGCCAATCGATCAGACATGATTTTCCTATTTAAAATCAGCAAAATCGGTCCCTCTTCTTTGAAGCAGCGGGTAAAATTCCAGCCTGTCTTTAATTTTTCTTATCAATTGGAGCAATGAAGTAACTCCAATCAATAAAACATTTATATGAGTCGATAGATAATTAAAAAATAAGAAAAAACATGCATTTAAAAAATTGTCGCTCGCCCAAATTTTCCGAGTTACGGGCTTCTGAAATTTTAAATTTTTTTTTAATTTCAATATGGGTATCACTTAAAAGCTTTTAAGGACATCTTTCAGAAACTATTTGAACATAATAAAAATGCTTACCCATTAAGAGCTGATGACATTTTTATGTAAAATTCTATATAGTTCTTATTTTTTAAATTATTAATTCTCTGTCACCCCAATATTTCCTTTTTTTAATTTAGTAACTACACTAAATTAAATTTACATTTATGGTGAAGGGTATATTTGATTCAGCATGGCCGTATATGGCACTTTTACTTGTAAATGCTAATTTTTTCATAAATATTAAAAAAAACTGCGTTTTCAGCTTGTACCGTTCAAAAAATACAAGATGCAGATTCATCACTTTAACTGCAATTAATATTTTAACAGGGTAAAATATACAAATTTAAAATACAACCGCTAAATGCGAGTTGGACTTACACAAGAAGGTTTTTTTGTACATACGAAATATTGTCTGCCACCATTAATTTTCAGTTTATTGTTAACGCATATTTTATAGCAGACATATTTTTAGAGTTTCTGTGTAAATTATAAATGTCACCACCCTTTATATTTTATAGGAGACATAGCACTACTTCTTAATTTTCAAAAAATATTTTTTCGAGTTATTTTCTATTATCCCCGATTAATTCATTAAATTACCGATATTGATTATTGCGGGTAAAAGCACGTCTCGATGGCCATTTCGCTACCGCTTACTTAGCTCTTAAGGAAACTTCTTGCAGACATTTTAAATAAACTAAAAATTGTTGTTCAAACAACAAAGTAAAGACATAAATCAAAGTTTAAGCAAAAACAACAATAAGCAACAGTAATTCTATTTTTCTTTCTTCACTTAATACGGCTGATTTTTTTTTCGACTCTTGTGTACAGTTGAAAGAGGATGAAAAACAATATATCGCAAAACACTATGATCATTTATTTATATTCACAGGCACTATGCAAATATTAAATTAAATTAAACAACGAGAGTTTCTTCATTAGATTATTTATTTTACAAAAAAAAACTTTTTTTCGTGCTATTTTCTATTGTCCCGAAAAAAATGAAAAAACTCCCGTTGTTTAATTTATTTTAAAAGTATTTAGTCTCAAAGTTTCGGCCTATTGCGATTCAAAAACAAGGCCAAGTACTTTAAAATCAGACTACTATTGGGAGACCATTTTTTAGTTATTGCCTGAGCGCACATTCTTTTACTAATGATTTCACAAATAGAGGGCTGTAACAGACGGACAGACATTGTAGAAAAACTCCGAGACATTCTATTCTATTATTCTAAAAAGGCGGAAAAAATCATACATTATTTATGTTATGAAGCTATTAAAACTTTTTTTGTACCAAAACCTAATAGACATTTTTGTTGCATGATAAATTTTTTTTAAGAAATTTTGCTTTTATTATTTGAAATTTTAAAGAATGTATTACTTAATATTTTGTCATAAACAATAACAAACAGCTATTAGGATTAATGTCTCTAAAAATAACAATTTTAATGCTAATGCCAGAGTTGTATAAAGAATGTGAAATGAATTTGTGTTAATGAATATTCTTGGCACATTTGCAAACAATGAACACCTCTATGCTACAAACACAATAAAATAATTTGATTGTTTTACGAAAACCAAGAACTCAGTATACATTCTTGGTGTTGTCATTTATTGCGATTTGTCGCCAAACGTGGCGAGGAAAATTGTAGAACTGCGATTGGAGGAATACAGTTAAAATATTTGGCAATGTTTTTGGCCATAGTTTTTATGATTTAAAAAAGGATAAAAGATCTGGCAGCCACGCTTTTTCTTTGATTTTTCGGCGTTGCTGGTGTTTATAGAATAATAACTTATATTCAAAATTTTGATAATAAAATACCAGAAGCAACTTTTGTTTGTATTCCTGCAGGTTGTTGATTCTTTACTGCTTAAATTATATTTTTGCTTTCGCGAAACTCTTTTTGTAACATAATAAACTAATAGCAAGCAGTCAACGCAAAACTAAATAAAGGGTGATAACAAAAAAAAAAAAAAAGTGATGATAAAATGATAAAAGAACAAAGATCTTTTATATTAAAGATTTTCGTTATTGTGAAAAAATAGTAATGTATTAAAGTTAATGGAAAGTTTTTGTAAATGAATGTAATCACATGAGCATTCAAGAAACATTCTTTTGCTTTCAACAAAATCGGAAACTTTTTAGGTATTAATTTTAAGGAAACTTTGACTTATATTCTCTAAAGGATTTAAGTATTTCCTTTCACAAAAAACATATATTTTCATTACTCTTTTGTGCCAAAGAAAAAACAGAAATTCCCTTTTTTAAATTCCTTCAGTTACAGATGTAATTTAAGTTCATAACCGATATTACACACACAAAGTTCTAAGATACAAAATAAGCAGAAACCCAACGATGAAAAAAGCGTCCTAACAAAATAATATTTAAAAGCGAATATCTCAAGTGTATTCGAGAATATTAACAATGTAATCTAAAATCAGAAGCTAAAAATAACAATGTGGCAGACAAAAAACAAAATGTGTGTCTTATTTCTTTCTGTCTTGTTTACAAATCTACTTGCTGCTAAGCAGTATTGTCCCCTGACATTTACTTTCAACTTTAAAAGTAACTAAAACTATAACATTAAGGCTTTTTATTATGAGTTTCCAATAGTTAAGGATTTCTTTCAATTCGCTCTGTACTTTTTGTTTTTAAAAACTCAGCAGCGTTTTTTAGCCTAAGATAGATCTTTGCGGTACAATTCTAGTTAACTTCATCTTATATATTTTGATCCAAAAGAATAAGAAATCCAACTTAATTATCAACCAATTGGGATCTGAAATATTCAGCAACATTAATCAAGGCTCGAAATTCAGATTGTCGAGACTTTAAAGAAATTCATTTATTTGATTGCCCATTAAAGGCTCTACAATCTTAGACAGTGAAGGAAGTTCTCATAGTTTTTTTGCGTACTTCCAGTAAGTAAAAAATATAGAGATGGTTATAATGCAAATAAATAATTTTTTTTATTTTTTATTTAGGTTAAAATGTACGGAAAAATTAATTGAAACAATTTTGGGTGAAAACTCTAACGACTCGTTGCATTGGATTGATTATTAAATTTTTATATTTTTCCACTTTAGAAAAGCTCTGCACGGTAGTTATTTGCTTAATGCTTAAGCTCTGTACAGACGGTTGTCAGATCTTACAATAACAATCGTGTGAACTTACAATTGTTGTCTGACAATATTGTCAGAAAAACCATTGTCAGAAAATTGTCAGACTTCTACCTGACAATAATATTGTTAGATATCTTACAATTGTGTGAACGCTTTTATTTGTCTTGTCAGAATATTGTCAGGCATTGTCAGCAGAAAATAAATTGTAATATGTTTGAAATTTTAAACATCTGACAACGATATATATATATATATATATATATATATATATATATATATATATATATATATATATCATTGTCAGATAAAAGAGGATGAAAAAAAGTGAGAAAGTGCTTTAAAAAAAACTTAAAACAAAAAATTAAAGAAGAAAAAAGAAAGTTAAAAATGGACAGCGACGGTATTTCACGGGATAATTTTGATGGTGGGAAAAAACTTGCCTGTTTTTAAGCACTTTGAAAATGACACATTGTTCTGCAGGTACAAAGCTCGAATATTTGAAACTGGAATACGGAACAAGTATTGTAGTGACCAAAATTGTTCATGTAAATTGACTTATATGGTCCTATCTTTAAAACCGTCATAAACAAACGCTTGAAATTAAGACAGAATGTAGATTACTATGACCGTTGTAATACAAGTATAAATATTTAACATAGAGATCATTTAATTTCATGTACATATATGATGGTTGCAAAAAGACGATTGATATTTACAAAGGACCTGTATTGCTAAGGACTTAAAAATGTAAGGTTATTTCAATTATGAATGTAATTTGGTGTATGTGAACAAACCTTTGAACGGTTATAGACAGCCAACTGAAATTTACAGGGAACTTGTATTGCTAAGTCCGCTAAAAGAGCAAGTATACAATTTGAATTTATAAATTAAAGGGTGTGCTCATACCTGATGTAATTTTACATGTATATAGCCCTATCTTTTGAACCGGTTTATACAAACACTTGAAAATTAGCCAAAATGTTCACTAATTTGTATGGTATATTAAGCAATATAAACAGTAAAAACAAAAAAGTAAGGGGTGTCCCGATAGTTGATGTATGTGGCCAAACTGTGGAACCTTTTTAGACAAATAGCTAAAATCTATTTTAAATTCGGGTTTTCTTGCAAGAATTATTCCTTTTGATCCTCGCTTAAAAAATAAAATATTAGAATCATTGCAGTTTCTTTGTTTTGATTAATATCTATTTGTTTTGACAAAAGAATTACAATATCAATTTGTACCTTTTATAATAATTTCCATTAAAAAAAATTACAAAAAAAAAAATTTGTTTTTAAATTTTTTTAATTCTGACACTTGGTAATTCTTACTAACGTGTGAACTAATAATCTGTTGTCTGATAATGTTGTCAGATAAATTTATTGTCAGATAATTGTCTTACAATGGAATTGTCAGTTGTCTTATAAATGCCTTGCAATCGAGTAAACTGACAATATAAATTGTGGTTACAATTTTTCTTTGCCTTGTCATTGTAAATACATTGTTAGGTCTGACAATATTGTAAGACCTGACAACCATCTGTTCAGAGCTTTATTAATGTATTGATAAATATTAGCATTCGATTTTGATAGGAGAATGAATTTATAATAAAACTCTTCTACATATAATATATTAGTGACGTTTAAAGGTTTGCAAGTTGAAAAATATTCTGAATTTTATTTCACCTTGCATTATCATTTAAACAATTAATAAACTTTAATTCATAATTATACGATTTTAAAACTTTAATGCTGGTATTCACCACATTACTTAACGATTTGCATAACAAGTGCAGCTCGTTGAAAAATTTAACAAAAAATTAACATTAAACGCCAAAGCGCAAACCGATACTACCACCACAAAGCTATACTTGCAATAATTCCCCGTATTACACAAATGTGTTTTTTTCTCAATTTAATATAAATAAGAATACAAAACATTCATTTTATGGAACTTATTTTTATCTGCCAATTTTGCCATTGCTAAAAACAAAAGGTATTAAAGTTTGTGTTAAGTTTTATGCATTTTTTAATGTTTTTTTTTTTGCTTTTTTAAATTCCTTAAAGAATTTAAAATTATTGTTTTTTTTAATCTCATATTTTAACCTGCCGCCATTTTGATTTATATCAACTTTAAATGATTGTTGCTGCAAAGGTACATTCACAATATGTCGCGACATTAAGAACACTCATGTGCTGATTTTATGTTTATTTATATTTGTTTATTAAAAGTATTTTTTATTTGAACTCAGGCGAAAGTTAAACAAAAATAAGAAGAAAAAGAGTGTAAAACATATCAAATAACAGATGATTATAATGGCAATAAAAACAAGATAAATAAATTGGCTTATTGTATTGACCCTTAATCGAAATTACATCAATCAAATTAAGAATTATATTTTCATTTTTTTTTGAAGCAAAAATATATTTACATTAAGCAGGATCTACACGCTAAGAAAAAACATGGTTGAGGTAACCATAATCTAAGAGCAACATATTAAGGTTGCATTATAAGGTTTCTAACAAAACATAGTATTGTTACATTTGCAACCATATTATTTTCTAAGGTATAAACATAATTATGTTCACATACAAACATTAAATGGTAATTAAAATATAATAATATGGCTGAAAATGTCATGTTATATAATTGAATTAATATACTCGTAGTCTCGTAAGTGCAAAATTTTCCTGATATAAAAGACATATTATTGTTTTATTCATCAACGATTTGCTTACAATAACGCTTAGATCATAGGCTACAAGAATCAGTTACATAAAAATATAGTTCATAGGCCCAAACAAATGATTTCACAAATGTTATTCAAACACAAAAATAAAGATTTATATGCTTACAATACATACATATTTGCTTCGACTTTTTTAACTGTTTAAGTCCCTTTTTATTTGCTTTTATATTTTGCTTATTATTTTTAATTATTTATTTTGTGCATAAATTTTTTATTTTTTTTCCACATTCTCCAACCATAAAAAACAATTTAAATTTTTAGCTACCAGAAAAATTACTAAATTGTCAAGAACTAGAACAAAATACTTTTTAGCTCAAACATTATTCTGTTGCTTTTAACCATACTTTGATTAATAATAATATATTATGGTTAAATATTTTATGTTATTTTAAATAAGTTGGTTGTGGTTGAAATTTTTTTTAAGTTAAAACCAACCATGTTGCATTTTTTGTGTACAGCAACCATATAATCGTTAAAAGTTAACAAAAAATGTTTATCGCGACTAAAGTTTTGGTAAAAACAACTATAATTGGTTCTCCGCAACTATACGTTGTTACAAAGAATATAATATGCTTATTATGACCATATCACGACCATGTTTTTTTTCTGCGTGTACACGTTGCGGCTCGTAAAATTTTATCAAATTGTTTACGTTTTTTCGCAACAATTTATATTTGGTTTGAATAGGGTGAATTTTTTATAGTCCTGTTTTGCACAATATAATATTTATGCAGTTGAGATTATTTTTTGTATTACATTTGGCAATCACTAGAAATAAGTATTACTTTTCAAAAAAACAACCTTCATTTGTAAAAATGTACTCTCAGCCCACGCTAAGTGTTAAGTGTAATATGTAGTCAATTTTTATTCAGTTATTTTTTTTACAAATAAACTTTTGCATTAGTTGGACTTCATTGAATTCTTTGTAACAAAAAACCATCACCCGATAATGCATTTTCGTAGTGACACATAGACGAATCACCTTAAATCAATCAATTTCAAACAAATGAAATGAACTTAAAATAAAGATGAATTTGATATGTTATTGCTGCTTGTACGTATTCAATGACATTCTAAGTTTAATTGAATTAAAATAAGACAAAAAAAAAAATTGAATTTCAAGTGGTAAATTATGCATCACATTTGACTATAAAGTGCTAAGTATATTTATATTTTTATTTTATGAGTTCTAACATTGGCCAAAACTTGGAAATAGTTTTATATTTAAAGAATATTTTTTAAATTTTTTGTTAAATCAATAGAATTTTTTGTTTGTTTTTGAAGTCACTGGGATCATAATCATAGTCGCCTACTAAGCTCGGATTGTTGTATTAAGTTTTTATAAATAAAGGGTGTCCCAATTAGAACGCAATTTTTAAATTTTAATTAAAACACAGATATTAAAAAAAAACGTGAAACTTTATTATATCGTAAAGTAGACAGAATGAGGTTATATATGGAACAAGATATCGTGCAGATGGCCGCCGCGGCTTTGCTGGCACTCACGTGATCTTTTAATGAAATTTTCAATGACCTTTTTGCATAAATGCAGCGGTATTTGATTAATGCAGCGTCCAATTTCCTCTCTTAAGGCTTGAGTCGTCGTCGGCTTATTCGCGTAAACCATCGACTTCAAAAAATCCCAAAGAAAAAATCTAAAGGTGTTAAATCGCACGATCTAGGCGGCCAATTCTGGTCTCCAAGACGTGAAACAACACGAACGGGAAATGACTCATGCAGCAATTGAAATGTTTCTCTGGCTGTATGACATGTGGAGCCGTCTTGTTGAAACCCTCCACAGTCATTTCTTCAATTCTAGGCAAAAAAAAAAATGGTAATCATTTCACGATACCAAACACCATTGACTGTTTACGCTTGACCTGCCTCATTTTCATAAAAAAATGTCCAATGATTCCTCCAGCCCAAAAACCACACCACACAGTGACACTTTGAGGATGCATTTGCTTCTCGTGGATCACTCGAGGATTTTCCTCACCCAAATGCGACAATTCTGCTAATTGACGAAGCCATTAAGATGGAAATGTGCCTCGTCACTGAAGATGATTTTATCGGCAAAATCAGCATTTTCATGTTGTCTTTCCAATACCCAATTAACGAACTCCCTTCGCTGTCCGTGGTCAGCTGGCTTCAGTACCTGAGTCAATTGAACTTTGTATGCATGAAGATGCAAATCTTTCGTCAAAATTCGCTGCATAGTGGATTTGGAAACACCAATTTGCTGAGCTCGGTGTCGAATTAAGGTGGTTAGAGTTTGAACCGACATCATCACGTACAGCTTGTATTCCGAGGAATTTTACACTAAGAGCTGATTTACACTATGAAAATTTTCATGACTGTAGCATAAAATTTTTGTTTGCAAGTGAAGCAAGACTACATGGCATGGCATGAATTTTTAGGTAATGTTATTGTTGCTTATGTTTTGTTTAAAACAACGCCTATCGCTGAACCTTAAAATAGAATTAAAAAAAAACGCTTTTAAAAAAATAGCATTATATAAATGTGAAATAATTTTTAAATTTTATTTCATAATTGCCTATGTTTGGATGGGGTTGGAGTATTTGAACGTATTATGCATAACCAAATGACTTGCTTTTTGGATAACAATAACTTGCTTACAGAACGTCAATCCGGGTTCAGAAAGATGAACAGCTGCATAACAGCCTTAGTTGACGTCACAGAGGGTATTAGAGAGAATCTTGATGATGGCAAGACTACATTTTTAATATTGTTAGATCATTTAAAAGCGTTTGATACAGTGGATCATATCATTCTTTGTTACAACCTTAAACATTTTTTTAATTTCTCTTCGACCGCTACACGGTTATTGTCAACATACTCACGTAACAGATATCAGTATGCTGAAACTAGAACCCAGAAATCCAAGCCACTGCCGGTAATCAGAGGGGTACCTCAGGGGTCCATTGTCGGACAGCTGTTGTTCTCACTGTACTCCAATAACCTTCCAGGCATTTTGACACATTGTAATGTAAGAATGTGCGCAGATCACGTGCAACTTCATACCAGTTGTATTAATGCCTTAATCGACCAGTGTATTGTCTCCGTTAATGAGGAACTCCATCGAATTTATACATGGGCAACGGCAAATGGCTTAGGAAAATCTAAATGCATTGTTATTCAAAAGCCACTTGCCAAACATGATACTGTACCTAACATATCTATTAACAAAAAACAAATTGAGATAGCAAAGTCTGCTAAAAATCTGGAAATATTTTTTAATGACACTCTTGCGTGGTCGGACCAGCATTGTACACCTATGAGAATAAGAATCCTACTTTCCAAAACTTATCTGGTGCCTGCTTTACTGTATGGTTGTGTACTTTTTGCTAAATGTGATACAGTTTGTAAAGGGAAATTGAACGTTGCGTTTAAAAACATAATCCGATACGTATATGGACTTAAAAAGCGGTCTTATGTATCTTTGTTTTCATCTCAATTATATGGTCTGTCTTTAGATAATTTGCTCAACATAAGAGTTTTAGTTTTTTTACATAAAATAATATATACCCACAAACCTGATCATCTTTATAGTAAACTTTGTATTTCAGATATAAGCAGGGGCAAAAGAATAAAATCACTTAGATACAGAAGTTTAATCTCACAGTGGCACTTCTACATATTTGCAGTATCTCTCTGGAATTCTATCCCCATGAGAGCTGCTCAACTAATAAGTAACGCACGAAAAATTAAAGAAAATATTTTTAAGCTGTTTTCAGCATGACAATTTAAAACATAAATTTTTTATTAAGACACATACATCCATACTATTTATAATTAAATAATTTAATTTTAATTTGTTTTTAATTTTTAATTTTTAGTTTTTGTTTTTTGTTATTTAATGTTTAACTTAAATTTCTTTTTTTAATAAAAATTTATTTATGATTATGTTCAGTTCCATACTGCAATATAAAGCTCTTAGTCTTGTGTATGGAGCAATTCAAATAAAATAAATAAATAAATAAGTTTCCTGAAGAGTTAAGTAAGTGGTAATAATAATCAATATCGGGGATTTAAATAATTAATCGGGATAATAGAAAATAGCACGGAGAAAAAAAAGTGTTTTTTTTTTTAATTAATTAATATAAAAAATAAAATTTTTATGACATTTTCGACCGTTTGCGGTTTCACTCGGAAACATCTCTGCTTTTCTCCTGTGAAGTTTTATTAAGATATCTTCAGTCGTTCGTGAGATACGGAACTATGTTGAAATTCGTTCACACGACAGGTACTTATGTGTTAAAGACGTGCACTAGTATATCCAACAGTATGGCAAAAACAGATATATCATATACATAACAAGTAAAACTGATACAAAAGAACGAATGAGTGTAGTTGATATTGTATGCTTTCGTTTGTGCGTACTCACACTATGGATATAAACACATACAGTTGTTTTGGTATTGCATAGAGTGAGAAAATTATCAGTTTTTTACTCTCAAATATCTGTTGTACCACGAGTATTTGGATATATCTGTTTATGAAATTAATTATTAATGTTTAGTTTTAGTAATTAGTTATAAGTTAGAATTAGCAATATTTATAATATTAATGATAATTTTATTTTATAAAAACAAATGAAAAATTAATAAATTGTTGTCTAGTTGCGCGTTGAGTTATGAGGATAGAATTAATTCAATTAAGGAATTTTATTGTATTTTTATTTAAAAAAATTAATTCCTTTTTGATAAAAACTAGTAAATAGTTAAAATTAATATATAAAAAAGGTTTATTACACACATCTGTACATGCATATGTACATAAAAATAGAAATTCCGAAAAATTTCAATAAAAAAAAATTAGGGAAAACATTTATATTGTCCCTTTTATGTATGTACATATTAAATAACGCAATTTTTATTTATCTATGCACTTAGAAGGATATATTATAGTTATGTTATTTGTGCATTCAAAATTATTAAAATTTCTAACATGCACTAAAAAAACCTCTTTTCTGCATCAAAGAATATAGGACTTTTCTTAAATAAATAGACAGTAAAATTTATTCGAAATTAAAAAATTATTAAAAAGTTTTATAAAAGAAAAATAAAAGAGTAAAATGGACAAGCTCGTTGTAACTGCTTACTAAAGGATAGTTATCTTAACAACGGTAAATATAAAATATAACAGTATAGTATATCTCTTACTAGTTTGCGTAAATAAGTGGCTGTCAACCACTAATTAGAATATATAATGAATTGATTGAAAAATAAATTGTTAAAAAATGCAAGTTTCTTATTATAAATGGGAGCAATTAATTAGATGAACTAACTTGTTGACAATTTCATAAATGCTTATAATGTTATGTTATTAATATTTTCACTATTTTCACTAGCGGTAATTTTATGAAAAAGTTTGATCGATAATTAGTTAAATGGCTTCAAAACATAGCATCATCTAACGTTGCTTCTTCTCTTTGTACACTAAGCACAATAAAGAAATATTTTAAAGTGAGATTTTTGTAATAAAAATCTGGTGAAATATGTGCGTTTTAACATTAGGCACTATAAGAATATATTTTTTTTTCGAGTATGTAATAAGATTTGCTAGCTGGGGTTTGAGTTAAATTTAATTATCAGACATCTAGTGTTATTCCTATCTCGTTTAAATTTAATAAATTGTTAAAATTTTCGAATGCATATCCATCAACGAAAGAGATAAGGTTTATTTTTTATGCATTAGATCTTTTTAAGGTTTTGCTATTACAATTTTATTTTTCATAAAAACAATTATATTTTTCCAGTTGTAATTCCATTTCATTACCGCTATTAAAACAATTATAATTAAAATAAAATTATTAGCATGATATCGTAGTTATTTTTTTCCTTTTTTATTATTTCAACTAATGCCAATGCAATTTTAATGGTAACGAAAAATTTATTTTTATTTTTGCTAAAAATATTTAATATATTTAAAAATATATTTAAAATATTTAATATTTTACATACTATGTATTTCGGAGTGAAATTTGAAATGTGTCCAGTCATGTGTAAAAAGAATGTCGTCCGAAAGCAGCTTCGGATTTTTTTCAAAACATTTGATTTAAAAAAAGAAGTTCTACCAACTCTTCATATAAAATTACGTATCACGAAAAAACTTTGTGAAAATTATGTAGAAGGATGGTAAACACTTTTAATATATTAAGAATAAATTAACCCGCATCAACGATACAAAACTACAAAAAAGAATATGTGCACGTCCCCAAATATGACAGCTTATGTAGGAGGCCACTGTTAAAATTGAATTGCATAAAAAAAGCAAAACTAGTTTTTTGGCTTTTGTATACGAGTATGTAAATGTATATTAAACTTCTGGAAAAAATATAAAAGCTGAAAGCTGCCGTTAAATAACTTTGTTCTGCTTGAAAAACTTGTGGAAAGAACTTTTTTGTTTTAATTAATTTTTTTTTATAATTTTATTCAGCAAGCGTTTGTTCATTGCATGCGATAATTTGAATTTTAATTTATCAGCACATTAAAGTTTTTTTCACAGTTAATAAAAAAGTTTACAAAGTGATGTTACGAGATTATTTCATGTGAAAGCTAATGACGTTAAGCGTACATTTAGCCATCATGAAGCACTTTAAAAGCGACTACAATGCCTTCAATGTCAAGTTGATTTTTAAGTTTCAAGAATCATATTTTCCTTAATAAAAACTTTATCTTTTCTTTAAAATAAAACGAAAATTAATTGTACAAAGCAAAATTTAAATTCAGGAGCTGTGTGAAAAATTATAAAAATGACAAAAAAAAAAGGCAAATGACAAATGCATTCTTAAATGTAACAAATTATTTTCTTAAATATAAATATTTATTCAAGCGAATATTTTTGACTGATTTATGGGTTTCCATATTTTTATGGAAACAACTAAAAATTTATTACTCTAAAAAAAATTAAAATGAAAATAAGAAAAAAAGCTAATATTTTTAAATGCTGCTTATTTAATTTTAAAGTTTAAAAAATAATATTTTATTCAATAAAAAAATTTGTAGCAAAAATTTTTTTATAAAATTTCTGCTAAGAAAACATAAAGCTGGAAATGTAATTATTACATACATAAAAATAAAAATAAACAGAATCATCATCAATCTTTCAGTGGTAACCATGTCAAGCGTGAAAATCATATATTCGACACGCCAAAAAATGAAAAAACGGATATGAGAAATGTATTTATGTATTTTACACATCTCATACAACGTGTATAAAAGATAAAAGATAAACAGAGCTTATTATCGTCATCAATCTTTGAGTCATTACTATTGGATGAGTGACAAACTTATCCAATTTGTATCATTTTTAACAGACCATAAAATTAAAAATAAATGTGAGAAACAAACTGCTCCAAGTTGTTTAACATAGATCAGAGTTTACTCAGAAAATATTTATTCCTGTTTTGGCTTTTTTTTATTTATTATCTGAATTTAAGCAAAGATGATATAATACAGTGCCCTGGAAATTTTATTTTATATTTTCAAGTTATGATTTTGTAATTTAACAATTAGAATTTTTTGGTTGTAAAAGAATTAATAATTTTCAGTTAGACTTATTCTTTTTTATGAGAGTAGAAAAAGCGGGCTCGTGTGTAACCCCAATCAGTTAAGGTGTTTCGGGCAAGTTCTCGCAGATATCCAATTTAACCTATAGCACGCTTAGATATTTGTTTATGTGGCCGTTTTTGCTACTAAAGTACCATGCTGCTACTTTTTGGCCCTTTTAGTGCCCCTTTTTAAAAAGAGCTAAATCTGACACTTTTTGATATATTTTACCGTTTTTTGCCCTCTTTTTGTTATATGTCTCTTTTTGTTTTATTTTCAATTTTTAATGTGCTGCTTGTATACAACAAGCTCCAACATATTTATAATTCAAGTTTTGTTCATCACCAGCCATATCAAAGCTGACGATTTTCATTTTGTTAAAATGTTTTATACATAATATATAATAATAATAATAATAATAATAATAATAATAATAATAATAATAATAATAATAATAATAATAAATAAATACCCTTTTGTGCCATTTTGTGAAAATTTCTTACGGTCACCACAAGAGATTGCCTTGATCATTCCAAAAATTTCTAATACGAAATATTCTAGAAATAAATCAGCAATTTCTTAATAACTGAAATTTGACATGCTTCTTTTTGAATTTAGACCGAATCTCGAATTACCAAATCATGCATTGAAATTTCCATAATTCAATTAAGGTTTTTTTAAGCAGGTTTCAGGTTTTGAATCAGCAAATAGGATAAAGATAAATATTTCTTAAAAATGTGGTCGAGTTGGAGTAGATCCAAGTATTAAATAATAATTATAAAATTTAAGATTAAATCAGGGCATATGCACGGCATACAAGTCTTATATGTATCAAACAAATTCAAATAAAAAGTAAGTCCATATACTCGTAATAATAAAAATAAAAAATAAATAAAAAGTTAATAACAATGCCACTTAGCAAATAAAAAGATTAACAAACTTGCTGGAAAGGCAACTAAAACAAATGCGGTATATTTTTTTTTGTTTAATAGTCAAGGGCCTGTTCGTAAATGCAGCACTGCGCTGCATATTATGCGCAGTATGTTCAAAAATGCAAACAAAGGCAACACTGCAAATATAACACGGTCGAAAATGCAACACAGCAAACGACTGCAAATACTTATCCAAAAATGGCTGAGGCAACGGAAAAGTATTTTTTTTTTCATATTTTTTCAACTTTTATGTGTTTAGTGCCACATTCGATGAAGGAAAACTAAGTAAGCTTTTAATTTTAATTAAGTAATTAAATAATAATTTAACCATTCTTAACTTATGTCGTTCGTAAATGCAAACAAACAAATGTGCAAATAAAAACATCATGCACAGCTGATTAGCAAAATCATCGCATAATAATCATATTATGCAGCGCAGTGCTGCATTTACGAACACTTAAGATTGGGAACTCCTCTAAACGATCACTTGCTTTAATAGATCAAGTAGTTTAGCTATCATTGATTTCTTTTCATTTGTGCCCCACTGTGCAATGCTTATTTAAATATCCTAATTAATCATTTTATTAAATGCAGATTTATTCCCAACTGAAGCACGCAGTCTCTATTTATATTTTAAAAATACTTCTTCATATAATAAAATAATAAATATTAAAATAATAAATAATATTTAAATAAAGTGATAGTTTGAAAATAAATTAATAAGAACGATATGAATTCAGGATTGAGGATTAATGTTCTCTAAATTATTTATGATTGATATACTGTTCATGTTCATTCCCAGCGGACTTTTTTGTACAGATATCTATCTATCTAGTGATTTGCGACATTTATAGAAATTAAAAAAGCAAATCAAAGAAACTTTTTGTATGCTTAAATATTGATTAAAAAAAATTAACACTATGGAATGAATGAACTGTGAGTTAATAGTGTGCATTTCCGTAATTATTTTAAGCTGCAGTAGCAAAAATATTTCTACTAATTTTATGCTTGTTGTTGTTGTTGTTTACATTGATGTGTTTTTTTGGTGGCATGTCATAGTGCCCAAGAACATAGTGTCCATAGACTTATAACGCAGTCAAAAGTGGCATAATGTCCGTGGAAATTTTAAAATCGTCATAATCCATGGAGGACACTGTGTCGGTTTAAGTATGGACATAGTGGCAGTTATGAAAGTGTCATAATGTCCACACATTAAACAACAATGGCTCGCTTACTAGATATTTCCTGCACATCCGGCCTTTGGTCTGAGGCATGCCTTTTTCCTCTATGGTTTTACCAACGCTGGCTTTGCTCATCTGCATCTTTCTTTCCTAAAATACCATAAAAAGTACCTATAATATCGCACCAAAAAGTGACATAAAGTCCATAGACATTCTGTCTATCTAATCTAGGTTCTGGCGAAGTTCTCTCGGGGTATAGAGGGAACTATTCCCCCAGTGTGCAGGCACCAAATCTGGAGAGAGCAGGGTGCTGTCGAAAAACTCGCCAGTGTCGCTAGTTATACTGGCACCACGGGAACTGGTAGCCCATACAGAGATCCGCACATCTCTGTAGCCGGTTATTGGTAAGGTCCCTTAGCTGTACACGTGGTGGCTGTTGGTTAAGGTTGGTGTCCGCAGATAAGGTGCGGTGCTAACAAAGTGTGCTATTGCACTTTCAACAGAGGGGTTTAATAATCTCCAACCCTCAAGCAAGGGGTAGTTTATGGTCCTGCAAGCCATGTTCTTAGAATTGCACATCTGTCGGCTACGTCCAGTGGAGGGCGCTAGTGGACGCTTTGTATGTCACTCAGTGGTAAAACCACTGTCAGGTTAGATTATATTGGTAGAAACTGATGCAAATCTTGATTACATCCGTCCTTGCATGTTATTACACCGTTTTAATTTAGTGGGATCGAAATAAAATGCTAAAGGTTTTAATTTTAATATGCCATACGTTTACATTAAGTGTCGGCATGTTACCAATAATCTAAAGGGTGTTTTTTTTATCGACTTATGGAACTTTAAGTTGCCAACACTTTTTAACTGGTGGTCATTTTGTTGTTCAAATTTATTTTGAAAATCATGGTTTTGTTTGAAATACATTTCGCACACTACGTTCATTTTACGGTCAAGATAATCATCCATCAGTGTAATTAATTCGATTAACTATGGAACGTTATTGCACCGCGATTAAATTAAATGATAATACACATCCAAGGAGACATCGTTCAGTGATTGCAGAAGATATAATTGCTGCTGTAGAGTGTAGCGTATGGGAGGACTTTAATCAGTTTATACGCCAATGTCCACAGGAATTGGATATGTGTTGTCCATTAACTTTATGCAAGAAAGGATCTTCATGTGAATGGTTCTAAAACCCTATTGGTGCCACAATTGAAGGCACACGATCACCTAGCAATAAGTAGGTAATTCTATTCATAAGAGAATATTATTTAGCGATGAAGCTCCCTTTTGGGTGAGTAGATACGCCATGTAGCAAAACTGCCCTATTTGGAGTACGTATTTTGAGACATCATTACATCTAAAAAAAAACTAACTGTTTGATGTGCTTTATAGGCTGTTCAAATATGGTCTTCTTTAAAAACGATGGTAGTTAGAAAGTTACAGTAAAAAGTGACCGTTATAGAGCCATGATACAGGCTTTTTCGTGCATCAAATGAACAATCGTGATCTGCACGAGCTGTCACGCAGCTTGTGCTACAATTGATTTATTCAAGGAACTGTTTGGTAACCGCATAGTTTTATGTTTCGCACCCGTGACTGTTTTCTGTAGGGATATGTTAAGTCCCTAGTATATGCCGCTAAAAACGAAACTATTGACCACTTAGAGGTTAACATTCACAAATGCTGACTACGTCCAAGCTAGCCATGACAATCATTTGGCAGAAGACTCATTTAAATTATAATGCCAAAAGCATATTACGAGGGCTGCTCTATATATTTCTGGCCTAATAGTGAAAATGCGAATATTTATAATCCAAAATGGTTTTATTGTTTTTCAAAGTATTCTCCAGCATGATTTATACACTTTTGCATGCGCTCAAACCAGTTGTCGAAGCACTTTTTCCATTCCGAATGAGACACCTCTAAAACACGGTTTTTGAACACTTCAACAGCTTCTTCTGGCGACGAAAATCGTTGACCACGCATTTTTTTCTTAATGTGCGGAAACAAGAAGAAGTCATTAGGTGCCAAGTCAGGGCTGTACGGCGGATGACCCATTAATTCGACGTTTTGGCCAGTCAAAAACGCTCTGGTTTGAGCCGATGTGTGAGAGCTCGCATTGTCATGGTGAACAATGATTCGTCTTCTCTTGTTGGTTCTTCGAATTTCTCCGATGACATCAGGCAAACAAATTGTAGTGTACTACTCAGAAGTGACCGTCCTACGTTGCTCAAGCGGAACAGTCGCCACATGACCAGTTTTGCCGAAGAAACATGCGACCATTTGCTTCGAAGTGCTTCTTCCACGAACAACTTTCGTTGGATTTTGCTCGTCTTTGAAGACCCACACGGTCGATTGTTGTTTCGTTTCGGGCTCATACGCATAGATCCATGATTCGTCACCTGTGACGATCTTATAAACATCTTTTGAAGTACCGCAATCGTATTTTTGCAACATTTCTTTGCACCAATCGACACGATCCTTTTTTTGAACGACTTTCAAATTGTGCGGGATCCAACGAGAACAAACCTTTTTTACGGCCAGGTGTTCATGCAGTATCGAATGTATGCTGGTGGAAGAAATGTCCAAGGATGTCTCTATCTCTCGGTATGTCGCATGTCGATTTTGCATTATGAGTTCACGCACGGCATCAATGTTCTCTGGCACAACAGCCATTTTTGAACGACCTTCACGGAATTCGCCTTTGAGCGAGCTTCGGCCACGATTAAATTCATTATACCAATTTTTCAGAATGCTATAGGATGGTGCTTCATCGCCATACAAAGATTTAAGTTCATTAATGCACTCTTGTCGTGATAATCCACGTCGAAAGTTGTGAAAAATGATGGCAGGAAAATGTTCACGAGTTAATTCCATTTTTTTCTATATTAATTTTTTCAAGTCACTGTAAACAACACAAATAATGGTCGTACGTCAAAATGTCTTGAGTACAATTATGCTTAAAAATGACAAACTTTCCAATGGAAATGTCAGATTGCACTTGGCAGCACTCAGTGTTGTCAGGCCAGAAATATATATAGCAGCCCTCGTATATCTCTTGATTAAAGTAATTTGCAAGTCTCTTTTAAAAACTCATCTTTGTTTTATTCCATTTGAAAACTTTAAACGTCTATAAGAAACACTCTTTGTAATTATTCATATGTAAAAAGTAATATTTTTGATTATTTTAAAAAGAATTAAGTTAGCATATTATATACAGCAAGCAATTGATAATTAAGATTTGGAAAAAAACAATAACATCACTGATATAAATTTCCAAAAATATGTAAATCATCAGATATTAGTTTTCGGAAAAAATATATATGTAATTACTTTTTGTATTTATCATTGAACAGCTCAATCGAATTTCTAACTAATCTGCTTTAAGGTCACTGCATCCAATTGTTTTTGAAACTTAAATGTGACAAAAACAAAATGTGCCAAAACTAATTATCAAAATAATATAAAATTTATAGATTCGAATAATATTAAATCTCTAATATTTTATAATCCCTCTAAAGCTGTGGAATTTCTGTTACATTTATTTTTTATTGCTTTGCAGTTTCATGATGTTTTTATTCTGACTCGTAAAACAAACAGATAAACAAATAAATAATATTTTGCACAAAAAAAGGAAGATACAGAATGTTTTAGTTTTTCCTTTTTTTTTTGGAATTCTATTGAGAGTGAATGTTTCTTTTTCTTATTGAAATCATTTACCTTTAGTGAATGGATATGAAACAAGCAATAAATATGTCACTAACATGTTTCATGGGTTGCTTCGTTTTGTTACTTTTTTCTTTATTTATCTTGTGTGCATTAGAGACAGGTGTTTAAAAGAATTCATTATCGATTACAAGTTTTTTTTATTTTAACCTGCATTAACTGTTATGTTTGAAGTAACAAAATAACGAAAATTTACAAAAGGCGTAAAAATTCTTAATATTTCAACAAATCAAAATGAAAATTTACCAAAAAAAAAAAACAAATCCTCTAATTTTGTTAAAATTCTAATTTAGTAAAATGTGTTTTTAAATATTTATTCCATTATTATATTCGTAATAATAAGTCATTTCGAGATATAAGTGTAAGGGCACCCAATTTAACCAGTACAATGGTTAAAAAATTTTTTTATTTAAAAACACATTTTTACTTTTTTTTTTTAAGAAAATTACAAATGAGGTACAAAAGTTTGCAAATTGAATTGAATTAAGAGCTAGTCGTTTTGTTTTTTACTGTTAAAAAATAAATTATGAAATGTTTTAAATGTTTTTTTAATAAAATATTGTGATCTATTACAAAATATTTTATTGTCGAAAATTTTACATAATATCCAAAAACAAAAAAAGCAAAAATAAAAATAAAAACGACAACGATTGCGACTTTTCTCGAATGTCGCTTTCAACAACCATAAAAAGGGCGATTGTAGATTGACAAACTTTTCACCTATGGAAATTATTAATTCTTTTATATCTGTTTTTAAAAGTTGTAAAAATTTAATTTACTTTGAATATAATTCATATTTTAATCTGCTTAGTAAACGAATAAGATACAAAAACAAAGACAAAACGAAAAAAATCTATGTAATTTATTTTGGATTTTATTTGTATTTCTTCAAAAAATTTAACAGAACGCTATAAAATTATAAAAAAAAGCTTAAAGAAAATTTTGGGATTGTTTCTACTGCTGTTGGATAAGTCATAAAAAATTTCAATATTAACGTTATACGAGTAGTGGAACTAGGATTAAATATTTAAAAAAATATAAAATTTATTATACTAAAACCATTTGCGACAAATGTAGTGTGAGTGAGTGTGCATGAAAAGATAATTATAGTGTGTCAACTATCAATACACGCTTTCTTTTCAAATTGACTGTCATGAAAATATTATTTTACTCTATAAAGTTAATATCCTTCATAGTTTATCACGGCTTGATACTAACATAAAAGAAAAGTTTTTAATATACATAAACGCAAGTTTTTTTCTTTTTTTTTTTTGTTTGAAGACAAATCGCAAACAAAGCTGTTATTAAGGTCTTTTAATTTTACACGTAACAGTAGGTAATTCATCGAAACCATATCTTTTGATCTTTGTGTTTTTTTTTTCTCTTTTTACCAGTACTGTTTTAAATGTTTTTTTTTTTATTTTTCTTTAATTTGTGGGGCTCTTCAAATTTCTATAAGTCACATGCAAGAGTATTTAGATGAAACAGTAGCTTGTTTACATATTTAGTCAAGTATGTTCTTATTTGCTTAGATAGTGGGAACTTGTGGATCTTAATGCATACTTGTATTACGTGAATACCGAAGAGCGCAGACTTTGAGTCGTATAATCCAAGACTGTCGTATTTGTAGCTTCTGTATATGTGATGCGTAAGGAGTACTCTACTACTAAATGCCATATGATTAAATTGACTGTATAATGGATTTGTAAAGACGGAATGTGAAATATACTAAAGCTAAGCTTGAATTAGTTCCTATTAACTGATACACAACGATTCATCGTAAATTTCCACTAGAACAATTTTATTTCCCATTGTTATTGGTAGATAGCTTTGTCTTCGGCGAGTTCTTTTATTTGAATGCCTTTGGATGGCGACATTTTTTGACGCTGTGTTATCTGAAAATGCTGATGTACATGTGCTTGGGCCATAGTATACTATCTATAGAGAATCTAGCAGAGATTTTCCCAATTCTTGAAAATTTATCTTTTGGCCCAACTTTGAACGCTCTTTTATAATAAAAAACTGCTAAGAAGTTTGTGGGAGTGTTCAGGAAGAACTCATGTTATTTTAGAAAGTAATCAGTCACGTCAGACTTTATCAAATTCTTGCAATTTAAACGGCAACATTTTGCTTTTTCTTAAAATGAGTGCTGAGTTAGCAGCTAACAATAAAAAGCGACTGCTGCTAATGCATGATTCATTTTAGTGAGACTTTTGTTAACATATGCATGTTAATGCTTGCAAGTTCTGTTAACTCATATGATTCACAAAAGCAATGAATCATTATGATTGTTTTAAATACTTTGTAAAAGAAGCTATTGACAAATATAGTTTAACGAATGATTTGAATTTATTCCATATGTAGAGATACATTTTTATAACCTTTAAATTAAATTATTAATTATTTTTCATTAAAGTTAAATACAATTTCCTCTTTTTTAAATAAGTAGATGTTTCAAGATTTTTTTTTAATAAAACTGCAGAAATACCAGGAAAAATTATAACTTCAAAAATACTAAAAGTAACAAATGACAGATTTATAAATATTAAAGAAATGTGAATACAATTGGGTTTGTATTAATATTTCTCTTTAGGGTTGATACAATACAGCAGCTAAGGTAAGTATAAGAGACACCTCTTTGATTGCTTTGCAATTACAGTCACTCATTAAAGTGATTGTAATTGTTAATTGGCATGCAAAGAAATAAGGGATTAATAAAAGGTGATTTTAATGCATACGAGGGTTAGGAACAACTTT
Organism: Gymnosoma rotundatum; assembly: GCA_916610165.2. Classification (NCBI taxonomy): domain Eukaryota; kingdom Metazoa; phylum Arthropoda; class Insecta; order Diptera; family Tachinidae; genus Gymnosoma; species Gymnosoma rotundatum. The sequence goes on from OU744338.1 coordinate 40,684,286, forward strand.
GCTCACCTTTGTTACTGCACTTACGATGATGATGATGATTATAGAAATTAGATGCAAATGTATTTTCTTTCTTTTAGTTTTCCTTAGGTTTATTAATTTCACATTAATATAAGATTAATTTCAGGTTCACTTATAATTAGGGTAAGTATAATTCCAAGGATTTCAATATGGTTGAGAGGTAAGTTGTTATATAATGGTTATATAAATTTAAGGTTAATTAACTACGGTAAGTAATTCAAGTTGATTTCAAAAAGGTTTAAATACAAGTGAGTAATAAAGATTTTTTAGCTTATTAGGAAACTTCGGTTTTGGAAGAAAACCGTTCTATTTAAAATTCACCTTTTAATTTAGTGCTGACAAAGTTCTTTTATAAGGCAACATTTTGTGGCATTGCAGTGCTTTAACTAACATTAATTATGTTAAGATATATAATTAAATATTATTTCATACAAATTTATAATGATTTATAAAATAAGTGTCCATGAACATGGACAAAATGTTTTTAAATTAAATAATAATAAACAAAATACAATTAACAAAATAATTGAAAAAAATATATGGTGATCGTTGAACTGTACGCAAAGACATTGTTTTTTTTTTAAGCTTAGTTTAGACGATATGTTGAATCAGCATATTTATGGTTAAAAATTTGCTAAAGTGCCATCATATCGTGTAAACGCAAAATTTTTATCAGCATACGTATGCTTAACAACATTTGCAAGCAATTTGTTAACAATATCAACAAACGTATGTTAACAATTTAAGCATATCGTTTGAACAGTACATTATTAGTGTTTGTCAAATTTTCTGTGTATGCTAGCTCATATGCTATTTGTTGAAAATCCTATTTAAGCTTTTCAGCATATGCCAAATTTTTAAGCAAATTTGCCGAATGGAGTAGATTAGTCGCCGATAATTTTTTTAATGTAAATACATTTCAACAAGAAAATTTATTATTTGGAATCTTTTTTATATTAATTTACTTTAATTGTACTTATATTTCTATATAAATATATATGTACATATATATCTATATATATATATATATATATATATATATATATATATATATATATATAAATGGTGTAAAAAATGTATAGTAATTCATAAAATGAGAACGGCTGGGCTAAATTCTGTAATTTTTTTGTCAGTGGTTCGTATTTTCGAGGAGAAGGTTTTTACGGAAGAAAATGTTTGAAAATCCATCCGGAAAAGTTAGAAAATTGGACAAATCAAAACTCGATTTTTTTGTACGAAATTTTGTGTCAAATTATTTCTTAATGGCTTTCTAAATAAAAAAAAGAAAGTTATTGGTATAAAACATGGAAAATTGCGGAAAATGCGGAAAATTATAAAAATCGAAAATTGATTTTTTTTATGAAATTTTATTTACCGGGCCTCTTTTTTATCACAATATTTGATGATAATTGATAATTGTGTTGTATTAATACTCTGAAGTTTGTCTGAAGGCTTAAAATTGGGGCAAGGCGAAGTTCGATGGGTCCGCTAGTAAAATATATATTATATTTCATGATATTCTCATGAAATATTTATTATTTTTAACTAAAAAATGAAATGTATTACTGCGGGGAAAGCATATCCATATGGCCTTTTCGCTACTGCTCATCAGTGGATTCTACCCAAACTTTTTAAAGAAAACCTCAAAGTCTTATACTAAAATTTGGATAGAATCCACTGATGAGCTATATATGAGCAGTAGCGAAATGGCCATATGGATATGCTCCGCGTGCAGTAATACATTTCATTTTTTAGTTAAAAATAATAAATATTTTATAAGAATCAACGGCAAGGCGTTGATTATATGCACACCCGGAATTCTGCTGCAGCCGCGCTTTGGTTTTAGCCGCTGCCATGGTGAAAATTAAATGGCACAGGTCACTACAGTTATTTATTTTAATACCCTTCACCACAAAAATTGGAAAAAGGGTATAACTAAGTTTGTCATTCCGTGTGTAATTTCTACAATAATAATTTCCATTTCATTTTAAAGCTTTGAGATAGATCTTTAAAGAAATACTAAGATTTTTTAAAAATGCTTAACCTATTAGGATCCGATGTCATTTTTTATGTAAAGTTATACGTATGCAGTTCCATTTTTTTTATTTTTTTATTTTCTGTCATCCCAAAATTAGTTTTTTTGATTAAAGTAACTTCACTAGCTAGATTTACATAGGTGGTGAAGGGTATACAAGATTCGGCAAAGTCGATTATAGCACTCTTACTTGTTTTAAATGAAATAATTTTTTTAAAAAGATAATAAAAGTACATTGTATTTAGAGTAGGTTATGTACATACCTACGTAGGTATGTATCAACATATTTTGCATATTTATTCTTTATGCGCCAGCAATAGCAAGCATGTTTCCTCTGAATAAATTTTTTTTTAATAAAGCGTTGTATAAAAAAAGTAGTGTCAAACTCTTTTATTCCACAAGCAAATGTTCATACGATTCAGCATATATACCACCATATAAATATCAGCATATCGTATAAACGCAAAAATTGTATGCTTACTCATATGTTGCCATTTCATTTGCTGAAATATGTTGAATTAAAAAATTTGGTAGTTTCAGCATATAGTGTAAACACCTAGCATATGATATATGCTGTCATATGAATTTGCTGCTATTTTTAATCATACAGTTGCTAGCATATATATGCTGATTCAACATATCGTCTAAACTAAGCTTTAGACACCGGGGAATAATTTTGTACAACGTGCTTTTATGAGTTATTTGAGTGTTCTGCAAAGCAAGCAAACAACAGCATAAAATTTTTACTGTCTTTCGCTACCAGCCCAAAAAAAAAAACAAAGGTGCGTGAATAACAGTCAATTGTTAGAGAGTTAACAGTGTAAGCAAGAGCGTTGTCAACTTGGTGCGTTTCGCACCATTTTTGGTGCTTTTTCGAATTTTTTGTGCAAAAATTTCCCGAGTTGGTGGTATGTGGTGCGTTTTTTTTTTTTTAATTTTGATGCTTTTTTTAATTTGTGTTGGCACCAAAGCAAATTTAACATAACTTTTTTTTTAGTGTGAGACAAAAATGTTTGTACAAAAAAAAATACACCTGTTTTAATACCATTTGGTTTAAGACGTTCCAAACCATAAGCACAACCGAAACGGTATTGTTGTTGTATTACCTTATGTTGTTTTAAAATAGAAACATTTCACTATATGGAATAAACTATCCCTTTTAGATTTTCATAGTCATAGTTTTTGTAATAAAGGCTTCTGTCGCATCTGTTGTTCAAAAAAAGAAGAAGGTTGTACAATTCGTCTAAATGTTGTTTTTTATGTTTGTGCCGCAGAACTCAGTCATTTCTAAACCTACTTTGAAAATTTTTAGTAATATGATAGGTTATGCTTACAGAATCAATTTTCGTTTAATAAACAGTTCATAATCTTTAAAATTAAAGGGTGTCCCCATACATATTTTTTACGTGTATTATGAACTGTAAAGGACGATTCTGTAAAATATAAAAGGACTGTGTATTACTATGGCTCCTAATAACAAAAAGTTATTCAAAAATAAATCTAAAAATTAAAGGATGCCCCCATAATTGATGTAAATTTATTTATATTGGCCTATGTTTTGAACCGTTATAGACAAACGCTTGTAAATTGGAGGATATGTTGATTGCTATGGCCGATATACACAGTAACAAGTATTAATACTAAAAATTATACACTAAAGGGTGCGCCTATAGTTCACTTAATTTGATGTATATGGACATACTTTTTAACAGTTGCAGACAGACGCTTGAAATTTACAACGAACTTGAGTTGCTGAGTCTGCTATAACAACAAGTATAAAATTTGGATTTGGAAGTTAAAGGGTGTCCCAATAGTTGATGTAATTTTAAGTTTGTGAACTAACTTTTGAACCAGTATAGACAGAACGCTGAAACTTAAAAGGGACCTGTATTGCTAAGCCCACTATATCAGCGAGTTTATAATTTAAAATTTAGAAATTAAAGGGTGTCCCATAATTGATGTAGATTTACTTATATGGGCCTATCTTTTTAAGCGCTTGGAAATTTGACATTATGCCGAGATTCGGGCAAGACTGCATTCTAATTTTGAAATTTTACAAAATATTAACTTTTTCAAAGTAAAAAATGTTTTATCTCATTGCAAAAATGATATCATGCCATTAGCAGTACAATTTGAATCCGCTATCAAAATATTGTCTAGTATTGAAAACGGGTGGCGAATGGTTCACCTTATGCAATGGAACAATATTGATTCAACATTAGAATTTTGGACTGAAGTTAAATGTTATAAAGGCGCACTTAATATTAACCCTTTTCATGCACTAGCAAGTACCGCGCATAAAATTTTGTCACTTTCATACTCAAATGCAGAAGTTGAGCGCTTTTTTAGTTCAATGAATTTATTTAAATCAAGGATACGTAACCGAATGTCTTTAAGTGCTGTTAATGCATTACTTCAAAATAAAAATGGATTAAAACTAGAATATTTTTGTTTTGAAGCTCACGAACTTCCAGATATTGTTAATTCCCGCATCAATAGTAACGATGTTTACAAAATATCAGAATTTGAAATCAAATTATTCATAATTTTTTTTTCCATTTATAAGCCTTTAATAAAATGAATTTTGTAGGGAAATGTTACTTATTAAACTGTATGAATGTAATTATACAGAAATATTTTTTTATGAATGATCGCTGTTTTTTATTTAAAAAGTTGTGTATGCAATATATGAAAAAATGTTTATTTTTGTTAAGTTTTATTTTTTAATTTTGTCTGATTGTAAATACCTTGAACTTGAAGACTGCTTTATTGTTATATTTTTAATACAAAAAAATTACACTTTAAAAAACTAAATCATTTAAGATTTTAAATAAAAAAGAAATTCTAAAACTTGGTGCGTTTTTTCTTAAATTGTGCATTTTTTTCTTTACTTTACTTTTGAAATTTCAAAGTTGACAACGCTGGTAAGCAATACAAAAGCAATGTAAATGTGAGTGGACAGCGAAAGTGAATCAACTCATGCAGTTCTCGGATAAATAAAGCTAATCAATATTGTTAATTTTCAAATACCTATCTGATAACAGTAATAGCGTAATTACATTAATAAAATAAATAACTAAATTTTCAAAAATACAAAAATTTTAATTTTTTTTCACTTATTAAGAATATAAATGATATTCTTTAAGCAAATCGATTTTTTATGCATGATTTTTATGATTTTTTTTTCTTAATGTCAAACACCATAAAAAGGTTGTTGCATGTGGTATTCAGAAATATTTCGATTGGCTGATAAATAAATTTACGTACTTAGTTCTTTACAAAATTAACAAGATTTTAAGCAGATTTTACCAAAAGTACGTTCAAACAATAAATTTCTTTTTTATGCCAAATCCAGTTAAAATCCTATTTATTAATTAGAATTAAATAAAAAGTTAATGTAAAGTAGATGTTAAGGGCGGTGTAAATCAAGGTAACTTGATAAGTAAATTAAGTTTTTTTTTTTTTAACACGAAGTGAATAACTTTGCTAACAACTGTGACCAAAAAGATATTAAGCGCAGAAAAAAAATGGTTGTAATATGGTCACAATAACCATATTTTGTTCTTTGTAACAATGTAGGGTTGCGGGGAACCAATTATAGTTGTTTTCACCAAAACTTTAGTCACGATAAACATTTTTGGTTAACTTTTAATGATTATATGGTTACTGGGCACCAAAAATGCAACATGGTTGGTTCTATCTTAAAAAAATTTCAACCACAACCAAAGTTTTATAACTTATTAAAAATAATTTAAAATATTTAACCATAATATATAATCATTAATCAAAGTATGGTTAAAAGCAACAGAATAATGTTTAATCTAAAAAATATTTTGTTCTAGTACTCGACAGTTTAGTAAAGTTTCGAGTAGCTAAAATTTAATATTGTTTTTTATTGTTAAAGAAAGTTAAAAAAAATAAAAATTTATGTACAAAATAAATAACCAAAAATAATATGCAAAATATGAAAACAAATAAAAAGGGAACCAAAACATTTAAAAAAAGTTGAAGTAAATCTGCATATGTATGTATGTATGCTTACAGCATTTAATGTTTATGTTTGAACATAATTATGTTTATACTTTGGACAACATTATGGTTGCAAGTGCAACAATACTTTGTTTTGTTAGCAACCATATAATGCAACGATAGTATGTTGCCCTTAGATTATGGTTACCTCAACCATATTTTTTCTTTGCGTGTAGGCTAATGGACCTATATGATATAATCTAACTATTTTCTTATTTTAAGATTCGAAACAATTTCGGATATCTTCCAGTGGTTTAAAACGATTTAATTTGGACAAAATTCGATATATCGTAAACCACTAAAGATAACTTAATAAAATTTCATAGAGGTGTTTCTGAGAGCAGGTGCAAGCGGTTGGCCGTCTAGACTTAGGTGGGGCTCCATGGTAGGCATATACTTTTTTGGAATTGATATAAAAGCTTTAATTTTATTTCAAACAGTATGATTTTAAAATTTAATAAGATGTTAAAATATCTACAAAAATATGTAAGATAGCTCCTTAAGCTTGGAAGAAAATTGGATTGCATATTTTTTACCCCTTACCACAAAAAGTGGAAAAAGGGTATACGTATCTAAGTTTGTCATGCAATTTGTAATTTCTATAATATCTATTTCTGACCCCACCAATTGTATATATTCTAAGTTCTTATCCATATCGAAGTCTGTCTGTTTGTCCTCTTTAGTGTTAAAATCAAGTTTTCCAAGTCACTTAATTAGCTAGATAAAATTTAAATACGGCAATCGATCAGACATTGTTTCGAAAGATCTGCTATCAAAAATCAGTAAGATCAGTATATATCTTTCAAGACAGTGAGCAAAACACCACGTCTGTCTTTAGTCTTGCCATATCATTTAGAAAAATTAAATAACTCCCCTCAAAAAAAAAAAAAAAACAAATATATGGGGCGATAGAGCATTAAAATAAAAAAAACATCAAGTGAAAAGTTGGCTCCCGCCATATTTTCCGAGTAATGGGCCTCTGAACTTGTGAACCATATTTTTTAAGATATCAATGTGGGTATCATTTAAAATGTTTTGAAGACATATTTCAGAAAATACTAAATTTAAAAAAAAAAACTGCTTAACCCATTAAGAGTCGATGACATTTTTATGTAAAATTATATATAGTACTTAATTTTTTGTTCTGATAGCGCTTTTCGCTCAAAAGTTACAAGCCTGTGAATTAGGAAAATGTAAAAAATAACGTGGTTCTTGATTTTCCCCAAAAACGTGGTATTCTTTTTTGCTTATGTAATTTTAACTTACTTGGGTACTATTTTTTTAACAATTGCGAATAAAAGAAAAATTAGGTAAAAAAGCCCTTTCCAAGCATAGATAATTTTGAAACAAAATTTATAAATTATTGTAAAATTCCTCAGATGTGCAAAAAAGCACTGAAGAAAAAATATGTAAACGGATTCCTAAATTCACTATTAATGGCTGTATACTTCAATAAGGCAGGGTAGTCACTTTTGTAAAAAAAAAAACTATTTCTGGGGCACTTTCCACTGTATAATTTAAAAGTTTCGTAAGCATATCTTAATACGTTTTGATTTTGTGGCAATTCAATTTCTATATTTTATATCTCAAAAACAACCTTAATGTGTTTTTATCAGTCTCTGAGATAAACTTCATTTAAAAAATCTAGCGCACAAATCATTATAACGTTATAAATTAAGAAGTCAAAAGATTTTCTCTGATACCACTTAAATGTATATCGAGCATACAATTAGACTAAAGGAGCTTTCTATACCTTGCCTCCTCATGATTTTTTTTATGTAAAAATTAACAAGGTCAATAAACGCATTTTGTTTCAACCCTTTCTACTACCTATATTTTATATAGTTTTGTATTATTAATAGCGTATACTCCTTCAAGGCTGTCAAACTCTTTCTTTTCAATTTCTTCCAAATTAATTCAATAAAGATATGATTATCTCCTCAAGACTTTTTGTAAATTCTATGCGATTCGTATCCTAGAGATTCTGCATATGAACCTGTTACATTGGTACAGTTTTAACTTTCATCTATGTTAACTTCGCTTCTTTGTACCACATTGTTTAACTTCCTTTGAAACTTTGTGAACATTAGTTCGAATAGAAGAATATGAGCTTATCAATCTGATACTAAATTTATCTCACATATAAGTGAGATACACACTCTATTGAATTTTACCTTCTTTTGTAAATTCTAAAGATATCGAATGTCATAATTTACTCCCTACACAATTTACAAACAATTAAATTCCTGTGCAAAATCTAACTTTAGAACATACTTTCGCATAAATCTACTTTTGTGTATGAGAATTTAATGTAGTAAAAATGGGTCATTTACTGCACATTTTTACAATACAACACATTAAAAGGTGAACAGTTTACATGGTTGTACAAACTGATGCAGACAAACAAATGGACGTATTAAGAGGTAAAATTAATGAAGAAAAAACAAAATATTTTGTCATAAGAAAATATATTAGATAAGACAAGAAAACAAATAGAGTTTTTCTTAAAGTTTTGCCTACGAAAAATGCAAACAAAGCGAGAAATAAGTTTGCAGAAGATATTAGAATATAATGATTGTATAAATATATTTCATCTTATTGGAGAGCCAATAGTCGACTAGTTTTTTTTTTTTTGCACTATTGATTGCAACGTAAGAAATTTCACAGAAATCAAAGCTCGGTCAAAGAACAAAATGAGGGGAAATTTAAAGGATGTACAATTACAAAAATATTATTTTCAACCAAAATTAAATGAGTCATTTTGTGTTAAAAAAGACAATTTGTTCTTACCATTTTAAATTTAAAGTCATTGCTTAAATCAGGGAATATCAAATAACAGTTGTGTAGCTTTGTTTTGAACTATTGGTTGTTTTTTCAGCCGTACAGAACTTGAAATTATAAGAAATAATACTAAAAATTAAATTTTGATAAAAAAAAATTTTTTCAGTAAACTCTGGCAAATTATTATGAATAGACTCACGATTAAAAAAGGCTATCAAATCATATAAGCTTACTTTAAACATCAATCATCAAATATACTGCTTTGGGAGTTTTATGCTGCCCATACTGTCAAAGGTGGACTACATCTCCTCTACACCTGCTCTAGATCACGGGTCTCAGATCCATATTCCAAGTAGGGAGGAATGGTTGTGAGCATTACTGTCGACATCTACACCGATGGCTCGAAACTGGACGACAGTGTCGGTTGCGGAATCTTCTCCAACAATCTTGGACTGAGACTCTCTTTTAGACTCCCTGACTACTGCAGCGTCTTTCAAGCCGAGGTAATGGCGATTCTGAAAACATCCGAAATAGTGCTAAGAGACGAACTTTTTGGCCTTGCCATTCGGATATTTTTGGACAGTCAGGCTGTAATCAGGACGCTTGCTGGTGCATACAGTACATCCAATCTAGTCCTGAGATGTTGCTCATTAATAAACACACTATCGGAGCGAATACAGATTGACCTGTTTGGGTCCCTGGTCACAGGGATATCCAGGGAAACTGTGAGGCCGATGATCTCACCACTACCTCAATTTGGCTCGCAAGTTATGGGTGGAGGAAAGTTCCCGTTTGTATCTCCAGATAGCTGTGGACTGCACTGGACATCAAGCGGACCAGGCAGCTGCTCGGACTGGACAAGAAATCCATAAGTATTACGGTCTCGGTACTTACTGATCACTGTCTAATCGGCAGGCATACTGAAAGACTCGGTCTGCCCTTTAACGATTTCTGTCACAGCTGTGGCTCAGAGGATGAGGAAGAGACCGTACTGCAACTACTGTGCCACTGCCCATCCCTGGCTCGAAAAAGATTTAGGATTCTGGGCTTTCTATTCTTCGGAATTCAATAGGGGATCTAGCGAAGTCCATCCGGGAATCTTCATGGTTTCCAACTGGGTAAGGGGAGTCGCGCTGTCTTCCTTGTGGTATCACAATGGGCCATTCGATTGTGCTCAAGTGAGCTTCGTCGTGAGAGGCTACCACTCCAAACCAACTAACTAACATGCTGCATATAATCGTCCGTCTGAGCAAGCCATCCGTCGAACTGTGGATAGATTACAATTTAAAATTTTTTTATAGTATCATTTAAACCAAAGTGGACACAAAATCATAGGGATAAAACTGGTCTGCCTTAGGAAATGATTAACTCCTTTACAAAAAATGTAAGACCAACTTTTATTTTAATTATTTTATCCGAACTTTAAGAATATAAGTTTCTATTCTCTTCTTCGGGCTCTAAGTCACTTTTATTTATTTGAAAAAACCCCTTTTTTTATTTAATAAAAATTATAAATATTCCTATTTTTAGTCAATATTTTGCTGTCAGTTAGTTTGAAGATGTATTTTGCAAACAAAAATAAAAATGTATGTAAGATTAACTTTATTTTTGTTGTGATATATTTAAATTTCGGTAAAAAAAAAACAATTTCAATAAAACGGGTTCCTTAACTGCTCTGAATAGATAATGAGCGCAGTAGTATTGATTGTTCAGTAACTCGTAAACAATTGCCATTGTGGCTATTTATGAAACAAAGTTACATCACTATAAACCCGTTAAAAATTTTGAAATAGTAAACTTTTTAACAATATGCTCCAATAAAAAAAAAAACAATATCAGCTGACATGGCTGCATCCTCTTTTCTTTTTTTTGTGCGAAAAAAAGGATTGATGTCCAGTGCGCTTGAGAATTCACATGCAGTTATCTATATCGATTAGGCGAAAAAGGCAATAACAAAGAACAAGCAATTTTATTAGCAACTATTTATGCACCTCAGCTAAAAAATAATAAAATATTCATTTACATAATTACGAGTATAATCTTGTGCTGAAATAAACCATATGAGTTTCGAACCTACTTATCGCTTTATGACTTTTTCCTGTTTCTATATTTAAGCGATATAATTATGTTGAAATAAGAAGAATATTTTTGTAGCCAGATTCTCATAGATTTTAGAGTTCGTGCAACAATTAAAGATCGACTTAACTGTAATTTAATTCGAAAACTATGTATACATATTTAAAAATCTGTATCTTGCAAAACGCTTAAATAAATTGTTACAAATATAAGATTTGGCAACCCCTTTTGTCGTTTCCGTAAGAGTGTGGTGAATAAGTTACTTCTATTAATGGTTTGTGTATAGAATAATACCACAACTAGCTAACAAAAGCTGAACAACCTCAATGGCTGCGTTGGTAGAGGTACTTGCTATAGAACAGAAGATCGTGAGTTCGATCCCACCTTCGGACATACGTACAATTGAATATAATAATTATAAAATGCCATTAAAAATTAGCAGTACAAACCCCCCGAGAGGGAACTAATGGCAGATAATTTATTGGAGACGTCTAATTTAATATAAGAGTAACAGATAATTTTTAAGAGGCAAGAATGTATGTGTATGACAGACCTGTGTTGTGGCTATTAGATTACGGAGATGACTGGCTTGGATAAAAAGCATAGCGGAGTAGTCTTCGGATGGTTAATGTTTCTGAACAAGGCATCGGGTAGTTCATGTCTCGTCGAAGTAATGCAGTAGTGTAGCGTGGATGGCTACATTCGTAATAATAACACATGTTTAATAAATACGAGACCATAGGATTCACAAGACCGTAGGATCTAGAAGTATAACCAGATAAAGCGACAAAGTAAAGAATACAGAATTTGTAATGAGCCACAGTGGTATTTGCAATCAAACGAAACCGTACGTTTGTCTAAAAAAGCAAAAACATAACAAACATAATTCTAAATTAGTAGTAAAATAACCCAAGATTTAAGTAAGGCTAAGGATTCTAAAATAATATCATAACAAGTTCACTACGGAAATAATTCTGAAAATAATATTGGAAACCACACTCAGCGGTTAATATCAGACTTTCAGTTTAACTTAAAGAGCATTTTTTAATGCCCCCAACACAGTTATCAACTCAGTTTAGTTGCCTTAAGTCGAACAAACTTTTACACGACAGAATTATATTTTAGTATTATGAAGCATAAGTTATGGCAATTTCTCACCAAACGTGGTAATAAAAAATCCTTTTTAGGAATAAAAATTTTAAAATGATGAAGGACAAGATTCTTGGCGATATTTAAAATACTTGACGAAATTTTTGGCTCTTTCTTTTATAAATTTCTCTACGATAACCTTGCATTAAAAAAAAATAAAAACCTAGCGACTTTATCTTATATGTTTTTATGTATATTGGCGCATTAATTAAATTCGTTTTGACTCCTATATTTGTACATACCTTTTTGTCTGCCATGTTTATACAAACATACATTAATTTTAAAAAAAAATTATAATAAAGAAAAACAGTTGTAATAAAAAAATATACCGATGAATTAATAAAAAAAAATTGAAACAGGAAAAATATTTACAAAAGTCGTTTTTCAATACGAATTGAACAACACAGTTTTGGTATGTAACTGATACTTTTATTTTACAAGAAAGTTGTTTTCTTTTTTATTTAAAATAAAATCCTCAATTAAATTTCTGATTCAGAAAACATGGCTATTTTTCAAGTTTATTGTCAATTTTAAAAGATTAAGAGTCCCTTACCCTATATAACTAGTTTTACCTATTTTTTTATATTGGCGAACTTTTGCGACGTTCGAAAAGCCATTTGGCGGGAAAGCTCGAAAAAAAAGTGGACACTCAACACAACCGTTCTTAAAGTAACAAATTTGACACAAATGCAACAAATTTTTCTGAAAACTAAAAAAACTAAATTTTAGAAAACCCAATGATTTGGATAAAAGAAATCATATCAAATGTTTATACATATATATTTTTACGTTTATTTAAATTATAAACGTTTTATTTATGAGTTCTTTATTTGCAAAATAATTACACACACAACTTTTAGAGTTTTAATTATAAGTCCACTTTATTTAGTCAATTATTTGACGATTTAACTATTTGCGATTAATAACACACGCTGGCAACTTTAATTGTTGTACCACAAGATCTTAACTAGATGAAGTTCACAATCCGAATGAATAAGCACGTATTGGCGTTGCTTTTATATACCCTATTTTTAGGAGTTCTTGAATATTCGAGAGTTTCTACCGCCATCTACTGCGTAGTTGAAAATGCTGCGTTGCCACTTTTATCTCAGACACTTTAGTGAGCATTGTTATTTACTTCTAGAACCTTCAATCATTATTTAAAAATACATGTTGTGTATTTTATTTAGTTTTTATACAATGCAGGTGTGTGTATGTTTGTGTATTGTGTTTGTTTACTCATCGCTTTGTGTTAGTTGTTTTTGTTTTGTAATAAAGATGTTTCGTAGAAACTTCTAGCTTTAAAAACAAACACAAAAGGCCATCTCGTTTCACTTTCTTGGCCTCAATTATTTTTACATCTTTTTTATGATTTTAATAAAGCATTTTTGTAACAATATATATAGACGTACAACGTATAAGAAGAAAAATTCATGATGACTGCAAACCTCTCCAAACCTTTTGAAGTACAAAATACGGTAACAGTTCGAAAAAGGTACCGAATTTTATAAAAAATTATTTTCGCTGGTTTATCAGTTAATCCTGGTTGTAAAATCTTATTTCAGGAATTTCTGTGTGATACTGAAATCGTATGCTACCCTTAGATTTTTTCTCCGACATGAGTTACCAGAAGTGTAGTGGCAATGACTTTAACAATCTATTAAATTGTAAGGCCTATAGACCTTCTAGAAAAATTTTACTGTTACGCTAATGCTAAAAAATATTAGTTTTTAGTACAACAAATCTTTTTCTTCTTCTGCCAAACTGTAATTAGATAAGGCCCAGCTACTAATAAGCAATAACGCAGAGTTATAAATTATAATACTAAATAAGACATTAAAAAAGTCAACCATCAGTTGAGTTGATAATCACAATGCGAGTTTATCAATGCCAACCAATCTGTTTTAAATTTGAGAACCGTAATGCACTAAATCTTGTTACTAAAGTAACACTTTTAGTGTAAAAATGTAACCCTATTGTTCTCGCTACAATGTTTGTCCTTCCGTTTATCATTGTAACCGTAATAGGCAGAGTCTTTTGACAGAAGTTGTATTACTAAAGGCGCTATAATAACGAACACTAAACATTAAATTTTTATCCGAAAGTGACGTGTTATATAAAAAAACTATTCTTATATTTCAAAAAAAAAAAAAAAAATTCTTTTTTTCATGCTATTCTCCCGATTTATTATTTAAATCACCGATATTGATTATTGAAGGTCAAAGCACGTCTCGATGGCCATTTCGTTATCGCTTACTTAACTCGTCAGAAGACTTCTGACAAATATTTTAAATAAACTAAAGATTTTTGTCAAAACAATAAAGCAAAGACAAAAATCAAAGTTTAAGCAAAAACAACAATAACCAAATGTAATTCTATTTTTCTTTCTCTGCTGTATAAAGCAGACGACGTCTAAACAGATTACGTTTGTCAGTCTACAACGGTTAAAGAGTATGGCCACATACATCAAGTTACATTAACTATTGGGACACCCTTTAACTTATAATTTTGAAAATGTATACTGGTTATTATAATGAGTAATAAGTAGTCGATATTCTATCCAATTTTCAAGAGTTTGTCTGCAATGGCTCCAAAATAGGCCCATATAGGTTAATTTACGCCGCCCGGATACCCCCTAATTTTTAGATTTATTTTTGTATTACTTTATGTTATTGGGAGCTATAGTAATAAGCAGTCATTTAAAATTTTAAAGAAGAACCCTTTACAGTTTATAATACACGTAAAAAATATATATGTTGTATGGGGACACCCTTTAATTTGAAAAATTATGAACTGCTTTTCAAACGGGACCAATCAGTAGGCATTATCTAACAAATTATAAAAACAGTTAATAAATGTCTGAGTTTTGCAGGCAGAAACATTATAAAAAAAGCAACATTCAGACAAATTGATAACCCCTCTCTTGTTTTGAAGTCGATTAAAAGTTGAAAGGTAATGCAATTTTCTCAATGCCTTATGTTAAATTTAAGCAAGGAATATATTACAATATCTGCTTTAAAAAGTTTACAATTTTAGAATCGTGTTTGCGACAAACTCACACTTGGCGGATTTATTTATTAACGTCTCCCACCTGTTTTACTTAAAACTCAACTTGTACTCAAGCCTTCTAATGCGATACCACGAATAAAAAATATTCGATTTAAAAAATTTTAAATACATATTATTTTTTATCTGCGTTCCATATTGTAATCAGAAACACGCAGAAAAAAAACATGGTTGTGATATGGTCACAATAACCATATTATGTTCTTTGTAACAATGTATGGTTGCAGAGAACCAATTATAGTTGTTTTCAACAAAACTTTAGTCACGATAAACATTTTTTGTTAACTTTTAACGATTATATGGTTACTGTGCACCAAAAATGCAACATGGTTGGTTTTATTTAAAAAAAAATTCCAACCACAACCAAAGCTTTATAACTTATTAAAAATAATATAAAATATTTAACCATAATATATTATAATTAATCAAAGTATGGTTAAAAGCAACAGAATAATGTTTGAGCTAAAAAATATTTTGTTCTAATATTTGACAGTTTAGTAATTTTTCTGGTAGCTAAAATTTAAAATTGTTTTTTATTGTTGAAGAAAGTGAAAAAAAAATAAAAGTTTATATACAAAATAAATAATCAAAAATGAAAAAAAAAAGGGGAACTACAACATTTAAAAAAAGTTGAAGTAAATATGCATCTATGTATGTATGTATGCTTACAGCAGTTAATTTTTAAATTTGAACATAATTAATGAATTATATTGAAATTAAAATTTATACTTTGGACAACAATATGGTTGCAAATGTAACAATACTATGTTTTGTTAGCAACCATATAACGCAACCATAGTATGTTGCTCTTAGATTATGGTTACCTCAATCATATTTTTTCTTTGCGTGAATCCATTTTTTTTTTTAAATTCAATTATATCCTTTTGTATATATTAAATAAGAGAAGGTTGACGTGCTTTTAAAATATTTTTATAAAAAAATTTATTTTTAACTTCAGGTTGCATTGCCAAATAAATTGCAAATATTAAAAGATATGCAAGTATTAAGTTGCTTGTCTACCTTTATTAAAACTTTTTCGCGCAAAACATTAAAAATAACATTTCTGTCACTTCAAGCAGAATAAGATAATTTAATTTCTCTCGTAATAAGAAATATTTACTTACATTTAAAATCCTTGGAATAGGTAATAACGTTAAAGGTTAAGAAAACCATAATCATTTTAATGTCTAATGTTGCTAAATTCAATCGAATCCATAACAGCTTAGTAGTTGACGTGCTTAATTTCTAAGCTACAGCAAAAAAAATTGTACCCGCCTGGATGCCACATAAATATAACATCACCTTTATCTAAAAGCAAGAGTTTTTTTTTTGTTGATCAATTTTTTAACTTTAATTGATATATAATTTTCCCAGAATATTCTATGATATTGTAAAGTTTTAACTGTAGCACAATTATATTCAGTTCAAAAGAAAAATATTGCTAAAATTCAAATGGTTAAAATCATGTTGTTCGTTATTTATTTAAGCATCGATGTAGCTAGTGTAAGTGCCTGCCAATTTGCTCCAATGATTAAAAACATATGGCAGTGTGGGCTACTAATGACCCAATTAAATTTTGTGCAATCGTTCTTGAAAGATCGTTTCAAACATTTTCTAAAGCATTGTTTTAATGGTTTCTTTTAGGAAATGAAAATAGAATCAAATAAATTTCTAAGATGTGATGTGAGTGATTTGTACAAACCAAACGTTGAATTATTTCTTAGAGTTATTTTTCTAGGAGCCAATAATTTTACAAGTAAAAAAATAATATATATTTAAAAATAACAATAAAAGTTTGCTATGGGAATTTTAAATTCCTGAACTCTGGGATCTTTAAATTCTATCTCGATTGGCATTCCTACTTATACACTTTGACTGGCATTCTTACTTACGAGTTAACGTATACGTTTTTATTTATATAATTAAATATTACTCATACGCGTATAACATTTATGCAGTTATTATAAAAACTTCAAGCTGCAGCGTATGATTTATATATTGCCAATTTAATTACAAATCAATAATACGCTGAAAACTTTTGTATTAATTTAGTATGAAAAATAAGGAGGTAATAAATAAAAAAAGTACTTAAAGTTCGCTTCTGTAAAAAAAACAACAACTTAAACTGTTTTTTGTTTTGTTTAGAAAAAAATATTTATTTTTATTAAAAAAAAATTGTTTTTACTTTGTATACAATATTTAATAACATAATGTTTTTCAATAATATGTAGAATAAATGGACTGATGTGTGTTTGTAAATTGTCAAAATTAGAATGAATCTTTATTTTCGATTTCTTTTCCTTATCAACTACTTATGAGAAGTTCGCTTTTTGTGTTTTTGCGAAACTTCCCTAGCTTAGCTTAATTAAGCTTATCAGTAGAAATATGAATACAAAAAAAATATCTGGTTGAATTAGTTCACACGCTTTCGGTAATAACAAAATATAAATGCTGCGTTAACAAAATTTAATTCACATAGGCTAGAGCTTATACAAAAAAAATAGAATAGTAAGTTTGTTTATTTTAAATATTAGGTTACATCAAAAATAATTTTAAAATTAAATGAATAACCAAAACGTCTCACAATTCTTTAGATACTGACCTGACTTAATCTAACGATTTATTTGAAAGAGTGAAATGTTTAAACAATTTTGCATGTTGATGTATTGTATTATTGATAGATACACTACAAATATAAAAATAATTTTTTTACAAATTTATTTTAATAATTATAAATACTTTTTAATAAAATAACATAATACAAATATCTTTTATCTATAAATAAATTTTCCTTTTTAAATATAAGACTGTGTATTTTACACATTTAATTTATTCATAATTTTTAATATTATTTTTTAACTCCTCATTATATATTTCCCTAGTAAAAAACTATAATATACTATAGCATCTCGTTTTAGTTTCAATTTGTGTTTTTAATAATTTTATTATAATAACTAAATTCAAATCATCATTTGCAATTTAAAAATAAATTTATTGTGTGTCTAAAATTATATTTTGTAAATAAATTATCTACTTATGAACGCAAAATTTAATTTAATTTTTTTTTTTTGTTCGATATAATTTTACTTATGTATTAAAAACTGGGAAACATTTTTAATAGTTTAGTAATAATGAACATAAAATTATCCAAAAGACTAATATTTTCTTGAATACATATTATAAGTTTTTAATAACATTATATTTACATATTTTTTTACAATCTTTTAGCTCATAGTGTCCAGCGTTACACGGGCCTAATTTGAAGACCTTTCAAAGCATTGTATAATATATTGTTTACTATGGGTCTCTACGAGTACGTGAGAAATCTAACAAATCAGTTTGAGGCTTATAGCACAGACGAGTCAGATAAAATTTATTTTTGTGCAGCATCCATCCACAAGATAGTTATTCCCGTATAACGTATAATAGAATATTAGAAATAATATAATATTTTTTAAATGCGAAAGGCATATCATAAAAGTGGTATTAACTCCACAAATTGGTTCTTCACGAAACGACAAGCAAACAAAATTCTTCGGAATGAAACCACTATTAAATTCCAAATTAATTTTGTTCCTTATTTAAATTAGCCTTTCTGTAATTTTGGAGTGATTAGTGCTGTCATACATAAATAATTAAGAGGAGATATAGCATTTTAAGGGATATATAAAAATGATAGAAACCTGAAGAAGTTAAAAAAATTCGATCGAAAATGGTAATACGGAATTAAAACCATTTATTTATTATTTATAAATTGTTTAATATTTTTATATCACACAATTTTTCCTATAGTTATTATAAGCTGGTTCAGAACAAGGGGTATAGCGCGCTAGGTCGATTTGGTGACCCAATATTTCATTTTTACACATCCATATACATAATGCTTCATGTTTAGCTTTCAAAAATTTGATCACAAAAATTCAGAATTGTGTGTGGCTGCCTTATATTGGCATTTAATTGGAATATTGGTTTATAAGCAGATGCATAAAAATATATTTTAGATGTCCTCAGTAGCAGACACTTAACTTACTTATCGCTTTTTCAGTGGCGAAAGTATACTCGAAAAAAATGAGAAAAAATTATTCCTTACATGCACTAGATTGTCGGACATGCAAAGTTTTTAACTAAGAGCAATTTTAAATTACGGGAGTAAGTAACTTTATAGCCCTTTAATTCATATTTTTAAAACAAGTTCTTCCTCTATTATTATTCCCACTATTAACTTTCGTAAATTTATAACTCCCTAAGTTCCCAAAAAATGCAAACAAAAAGTTAATTAATCTCTTTTTTGCAGAATGAAATCTTATTCCAGAGTATCATGTTAACATCTTCAAAGTCCATAATAATCTACAATTGAAGCTGAGTTGGCTTTGTCTGTTACTTATTTATGAAAAATAAGTATTTCTTCCGGTTTTTCTATTGTTTAAAGATGACTCTTAAATATTATTTAATAAAGCAGCTATAACTTTTAATAAAATAAATATATTTACCCGCTACATTTTTAATTAATTCAATTTGCTTCAATTAAATTTTATTAAATTATCAGTAATATTAAAAATTGAAAAATTTTCAGTTGCACTGGCTAGACAAATATTGTGATGGTTTTGAACGGATAAGAAAAACCCTTTTCCACAAAAAAAAATTCAACCATAATGCACACAAATTGGGCATGTGAAAAAAACCTGTGTTGTTTTTATGATGTTATCACGAAGTTTGTAGCCAAATAAATTCCCACTGCTGTTGAAAAAATAAAATTTAATAATAATCATACAAAAGATATTTTATAACTTTTAATCACAGTTTTTCTTTATTATTTCCAAAAATAATTATTTTAAAAAACAGTTTTATTACATCAAAATTGTTTCATGTAAACATTATGTAATTAAAAAAATAAATCATTAATTTTAAGTTTAAAAGAGAAACAAAATATTTTACCTAAATCTCTAATCATTAACTTAAGCTTTTAATTATTTTTTTTTTTCTTGAGAGTCACTAGTATTATTTACAAAAGAGAACATTTGTGATTATATAGAATATAATTTTATAAGTGTTTGTGGGCGTAATATACACATCTAAATATTATTTTTATTAATTAAATGATATCAACATACATACAAACATGTATAAGAAAAAGAAAAAAGAAAAATTATAAATATTTACACTGCTTGAAGATACAAAACAAAATAAGAACAAGATGTTATAAAAAAATGGCTGACATATTTGTGGGGCTCATCACAAATATGTGTGTGTATGTATGTGTTCTTTTTTTGATACAAAAAGTTGCTGGTTGCCGTTGTTGTTTTTAAGAAATTTAATTTATTTTTTTTTTCTTTTATTAAATTCAACATTAATATGACAAAGTAATTTAATAAGCTAGAAACGTACATGTAGCATTATATGGAAGAAACAAAAAAATTAATTGAAATACAATATGTCGCGTTAAGGCCATACACACACATACGCCTTAAGTACATAAATGTATGTTTTGCGGTCTGCTTTACAATAACACTCGTTTTAGGGTTTGTGTTTTTCTCTTTGTAGGGATTCGTTGTTTTAACATTTCGTTTAGACCATTTTCTGCTTTATTTTCTTTGCTCGTGACTCGTTTTCAAAAGATTATTTTATTTAATATTTATATTTTATTAAACGTAATTTAAGTTAGTTATTTAAATAAACGTTTAAGTGTGTTTTAGCAAAGTTTTTAGAAATTTTATTTATAAAGAAATACCATTTATCAGTTTTAAATAAATTAATTAATTAATTAATTAATTTTTTATTCCGATAACAATAGTTAAATAACTTGGAAACTAGCAAAATTAAATACAATATTTTTATTAGCGAGAAAAAAAACAAGGTTTCAGTAAGCATAATTTGATAGCAGCGTACTTTCAAAAAATTAAATCAATAATTAAAGGGTCTCATATAGCTTGCAAATAAAATAAATAATATTTTAACACTTCCGATACAGAATAAAAATTTTTTACAATATTTAAAAAAAAAATTATTATTCTTCTCTTTACAAAAAAAAAATCCCAAAGTGCCAATTTTGCTCAAACCCGGGGAGTTTGGTGTAATATATGGGCCTATTTGAATTTTTTTCTTTATCTTTTTATTATTCGTTATTTAAAATTGAAGTTGTGCGCCTTAACGACATAAAAGTTAAGGCCATCATGTTCGTCTAAGTTCGGGACTCTAACGAAAAACCCAGTTATTTTAAGTATATTGTTTACATTTATTTTTTTGCGGATATATTTGAACATACTGTGTGATAATTCTTATTGTCGGCCTGCAACGGTTAAAAATCAAATCCATATACAAGCATGTACCTTAAATCACATTACTGTAGGTACACCCTTTATAGTTTAGTTTTATTTTTAAATGTTGGAGCGGACATAAAAAGACTTAAAGTTATACCCTGTTCAGACAAACGTTTTAATTTAGACAAATAAAATTTAAATTGAGTAATTAATTTTGGTGTTCACACATATCCAATTTAATTTACTCAATTAAAATTTGACAGAAGAATATAGTTCTGCTCAATAACCAGAAGTTGTTACTAATTGTTATCGGAAAGTGTTTACTTAAAAAGAAGCAGCGAAAGAGTAAAAAAGAGTAGAAGATGTGAATGTTAATAAATTTGTTACTACTTTTGTTACTGTCAAGAACAGAACAGCTGATTCTTGTTCTGTTTTACAAAATAAATTAATAAATATTAAATACTTTAAATTGAAAGTGTTTATTAGCACTTCCCACGTTAATATTTATATCACATCGTTGGTGTGGCTTTTTTTCCATAATTTGTATCACGATTTCAAAACCGAACATCTCTAGCTGTAATTTTTTACAACCACACAGCAGAAAATATAAATAACAATTATAGTTTTCGGTTTTAAATATAAAATATTTTGAATTGAAGCCAACGTTTGTATAACAGTTAGAAGAAAGCAATAAACAAAAGAAATAGAACAAAATCAACTAAAATTCTACAAACAAGACAGAAAAATTTTGGCAATTTTGGAAAGTATTCGAAAAAATGTACTCACAATCGATTTCAAAGCTCTGGCAAATGCTAACTGTTGCAATACAAAATGTTTTAAGCATCGAATACCGCTTTTTTTTCTGTTTTAGATATTTATTTTTATGGTTGTTTGTTATTATCCTCAGTTCGCTTTTGCTTTGCTATTTTTTTTTTTTTTTTTCCAAAAATGCGTTTTTTACTTTTTTCATTTGGAATAGTAGTGATGTAAGTTTCTATTTTATTCTGGCGTTGCTAGTTTCTGCCGGAAATTTATTAAACAGACCTAATTTTTACATAAGAAATTTGTGTTTGTAAATTTGAAAGAATGAAGAGAAGTTCGGCCTTAAAAGAAAGTTGGCTTGCTTTTATTTGAAATATGGAACTCTTCCAGTCAGTACGATCATGTTCTGACTGCATGTTTGCCTTGAATCTCCATTAAATTTTAAAAAAATTTTCATTTCATTTAATTTGAAAATATTTTATTTTTCATTTTTATGGCATTTAGTTTTGTCATTGTATAAAATTTTCTCTCACACTTCCAAAGGAATACTTAAGGAGGATACTTAATTAATTAATGACTCAATTAAGTATTCATTGATCAATTTATTAATTTATTTCTTATATGGTAAATCGATTTCAATTAGGGCCCTAATTGCGAAAATACTTTATTACGCAATAAAGTAAACGTATGTCTGAACAGGGTATTAAACACAAATGTAATTACTGGCAGTGAGGGTGTCCTGAGTATCTGCTACTGCCATAGTTATAGATTCATTACAAAGTCTCGTAGGCCAGTCTCTTCTTTCTACTCAGTCAGTACTTTTCCTGAAGTTTAATATATGACGAAAAGAGCCAGGGAGAGTATGTATTCAATTCAATTCAATTTAATTTCAATTTTTATTTTACTAACTTTTGATAATTAGATTGTCGCATGAGCTAGACAGCCTACTTGAAAGCAGATATTAAAAAAAGTAAATTCTACCTGCTTATAATAACCGTAACGAGTAGAGTCTTTTCAGGCCTAAAACTAGTAAATGCTACAGTGCTATGGGCCTTAATTGCGAAAATACTTTATTGCGCAATTAAAACGTAAATCTAAACAGGGTATTAAAGTATCTGACTACTTGCGGCATTAGCGTAAACTGAAAAGCACTTCACTAATGGGACACCCTTATGTTTTTTATGTTTGTTGCTATCGGACAAATTTTGTATATACATTTGCCGATCACAGTTTCCAATATAAAAATTTTTATATATGTCATGTGACTTTCTGCGCACCCTATATTTTAAATATTTGTTGTCATATCATCTATAGTAAATTTCAAGATTATACCCATTACAGAGGCCTGCAACTGATGACGGGCGGACAGTAGGACAGACAATTTATGTTTTTATAGTCTACAAAGTTGTCATATAGATAGTTGAAAAGACAGCGGAAAATAATTTCTGAAAATATTTTAA
Organism: Gymnosoma rotundatum; assembly: GCA_916610165.2. Lineage (NCBI taxonomy): Eukaryota > Metazoa > Arthropoda > Insecta > Diptera > Tachinidae > Gymnosoma > Gymnosoma rotundatum. The sequence goes on from OU744338.1 coordinate 40,707,919, forward strand.
AAATCTCTTATGCGGTAGAAGGGTTGCTCTGTTAAATATCTAAAAGAATTTTTGATAACTCTGATGATTATCTAACAAAGTGTCAGATAAATTTTTTATTGTATCACAGATACTCCATAATGTATAACTATTTTACATACCTAAACGCATACGAGGTCTGATCAAAAATATAACCGTTATTTTAAAATTTCGTAAGTAACGTATGCTTTATTTTTTTCTGTTATGTTGGTACTCATTTCTGTTATATATGGTGGCAATATTGGCCATTATGGATTGACAGTTTATTTTTAACAGATAAAAGGGTTAGTCGTATTTTGGTGTGCTCTTCGATTTTTTACTCTTCGAAAAAATGTTTCAAAGAAACTTTTATAAGTTTTGTGTACATACATATGTGTGTAGACTACTTTCTTTTCTTTTGCTTTACTTTGAGTTAGAATTGAAGAAATTAATGTGTTGTTTTTGTATTACAACCACTCTGTTTTTTGGGTCACTTCCATACCAATTTTTCAGACGAGTTGAACTCTTGCCATCTTTATCAGACCGAACATGGAATATAACTCTTATGTATGGGCCGGTGTTTTAATAACTATTTTGGTGTTACTCGACCGCGTACAGGAGAGAGCGAAGAAGCTCATTGGTGACAGTAGGACAGTCAGCTCTATGGATCTATGGAACATCGACGCCATATGGGGTGTCTTTCACTGTTTTATCGTTACTTCAATAGAATATGCTCTTATGAAATCAGAAAACCTTTCCTAAAAAACATAATTTTGTACCCGCAAAGCGCTGCATCAAGAGGGCATCCCTTCGTGGTCGATTGGCCATTGAATCGCACTACGCACTACAGAGAAAATTTGTTTTTTAGCCGAACAGTTCCTGTCACTTTCAGTGTGTAAAGATTTAAATGAAATGTCCACAAGAACTACCCCCTCTATTCCCCTTCCCATAACCTAATTTCCTAGTTGTGGGACAATGCGTTGCAAATGTAGGGGTTTCTTGTTTAAAAAGCGTTGTCCTACATTTTGTGATACTTATCTTTTTCAAGCCAAAATTAATGGATTTCTTGTTAACAAAAAAAAAAAAGTTATTTAACTGGAAATTTGAATATTTTACTAATTTAGAATGTTAAAAGTTAAAGCAAATTACAAAACTATGTAAAACGTTTTAGAGTATAAATCTAAGAAACTTATTTCTTCTCCATTTGTAACACGTTTACTGTTGTCAATTGTAGTGTTTCTGGAGCACTAGAAAAGTAAAAGTTTTTTAACTTTATGTCAGTTGATTGGATATTAGTATGCAGAATCACGTCTTCAATAGCTTAAAAGAAAACTGAAGTAATTTTTGTTCAGAGTAGGCGAATTTCATTATATGTGAGGAAAGTTAAAAACAAACAAACAAAAAAAAAACAAAAAACTTGGCCAAAAAGTAGCATTTTGAAAACCAGTTTTCTTGAGATTAATAAATAACAACCATTCGGACGGGCATATACACTGAAGTACTTAAGAAAAATTCTATTAAAAAAACATTTCTTTCACATAAAAAAGAGCTGATACAAACATCAAAAGTAAATTTAATTTCTATATCTAGCAAAACGAATATTTGTCTAAAGTTAAAATTTAAAATGAAAATTGTAAAGAATTTTTTTTGTAATTTAAATTTTTGTTACCCTGTGTTAGCTTTTACAAAGCACCATTATCATACTTTTGTATAGTCTTGTATCATTTGCATACTTTTAGGCTGTTATCACAATGCCATTAAAGCTCACAATACTTCGTTTCCTAATGACATGGTTTTTTTTGTGAATTAAATTCAAATGTTTTACTTCTAAGTGTCCATTAAATTTGTTTGCTTAGGAAACGTTTTGATGTTGCTTTATGGCATTTTCATGTTTAACCATAATTAACGAAATGCTTTTAGTTTTTGTAAGAATAGAATAATTGTCACCAACATTAAAACGTTTCACATTCAAATTTCAATGATTTGCTATTTTAGTTTTTAGTCTCTGGGAATACTTCCGTCTACAAATTAAGCATTTCCTCTCAATATCTTTTGTTCTATTTATTCATTTTTTTTTTCTTTTCATCTGTTAATAAAGCATTATTTTTTATAACAGATTTTTTTTAAGTCTCAAAATAGAAGAGTGCGAGATAAATGTTTTTTATTTGCTTTGTTTTTTTTTAAAGTCGAAGAATATTCACAAGTCTGTATTTATAATGATTTTTTTAACAATAAAAAACAATAAATTACAAGGTGATTCGTTACTGACTGTTGTACTGAATAGATAATGCGCTCATTTTTTATTTAAATAAAGACATTAAGACAGACGTCTTTAGAAGATATAATTTAATACAGAGAAATAAATGATATCAAGAGATATATGTATTATTTAGTTAAGTTTGCTTGCAGTGCATTAAAACAAATATTAGTTAATACATAAAAAATAATCAATATTAAATTTTAAAAATGAAATGAAAGAAGCTCTTCATTTTTGTTTTCTTCTCAATGCAGTTTTTACATATTTTATTATAAATTGGCAATCAAAGATTTTATACAATTTACAATTGTGTAAGAGATACTTTGTGCAAGACCTTTAATTTAAAGAACAAAACTCTTGCAATCCTAAGTATATTTTGACGTTTGTTAGATATTCTTTAAGAAAGCTGAAGGCAATCAGTTCACGATTTCTTAGATTTTTAGGTAGCTATATAACGCTCATAGCACGTGAATCAAGAGCTTCTGGGACTTTTTATGCCTCACTGGGGAATTTCAGGGTTTAAGTGTTTTAAATCGCAAACAGAATAAACATTTATTACAAAACAGCTGCACTCTTAGCCAGAGGAGTACTGATAGAATTTTATTTATATTAAATTTAAAGTGATGCGAATCACAGCTTAAATACTTACGGCGACAAACGTTTATTACGTAAGGAGCAACTTTGAAATAATCGAAATATTGCTTTTAGCACTAGCTAGGAAGTAAAAGATAATTCAAGGTACTAAAGCTCCTTTTAAAAAATCTAATACAATGCCAGAGTTGTCAGAAAATATATTTCCCAGCAATGCCGTGTCTGGGACTGTAAATTTTTTCACTCCAATGAATATAGTCTTCCTTCATTTAATGATCGCGCTAAAAGTAAATTCGTCAAAAAGCAGCATATTTTCTCCAAATTATACTCCCAGGGAAACCCAGAAATAAAATTGTCTTCAGCAAACAATCCGGCATTTTATACAATAAAGACAGTGTGCAGATAACGTAAGACTTACAAGCATTTAACTGGATAATTCAAGCTATTTCTTAAAAAATGAAATATTGTGGTACGAAAAGAATTTAAATAATAAACTAGAAGAAATAAAAAAAAAACTTAAAAGAAATAAGATATTTCGGCTGCGTTTCGCAAACCCAATAACAATAATCGTAACACATTCACTCTTCCAATCCAGCCAGTTTTAAAACTAATTATTTACCACAATAAAAACTTCAACACTTTGCCTATTTTAGACCTCTAGGTACACGATAATAATTTTTCACTCTTAAAGGGAGATATTACGCCTTCTATTCCAATGTAGTCTGCAATTCGCCAGACTATAAAAACTAATGTCTAAGTCAAGACTGTACCTATTGCAGTTACTATAGGTACATGGTAAATTTTTTTTACTTTATATGGGAGGTACCACGCCCACTATTATAATTCAACTGTTTTTTCGCTACACTATGTACAGTAGCTCCAAGCGAAACTCGTACACCTATGAAAACAAATTTCTTTATGTTATATTTCTAAAACTAAATAGGCTAATAAAATAAATTTACTTAATTTTAGTACAAAACTATGTACTTAATTAAATATCAGAAACGAAATATTAAATATATCTTTATTTATTAAAATACAGGTAAATATTTTAAAAAGTGGCAACTTTCGACGCCAAAGCCAAACTCGTACAGTCTTATTTAATTTGGCAAAATTCTTTTAATTTGCATTTAACTTCGGAATATTTCGTAAAAATAATTTTAAAAAATATAGACTATGGAAAAGAGAACAAAATGGGTAGATAGAGGGGACAAACTTCTGTTGAAGTAAAAAAATTAATAATTCAATATCATAATAATAATAAATCGCTGCGAAAAATATCTAAATCAGTTGATAGAAGCCGATCAACAGTGCAATATATAAAATAGAAGAGAGCATTGCGAACAGGAAGAAAATTGCAAATAAAAAATTTTCTCTGCTGGAGACGAGCAATATATTTTACGTCAAATTTAAAACAACCCATTTTTAAGTGCTCCGAAACTCGTAGGAATTGTTGAAAAAGACAGGAAAAAATGTTGTCCATAGACCATAAGAAACATATTAAAAAGGGCTAATTTCAATGGTAGAAGGACAAGAGTTAAACCTCTGATTAATAAGAGAAATCAAAAGATAAGGTTACGATTCGCCAAGGAACATTAAACAATGGATTTTTCATTTTGGAAGCAGGTATTATTCTCAGATGAAAGTAAATTTAACTTGTTTGGTTCAGATGGAAGACCTTATGTATGGAGAAAATCCAATGAGTAGTTGCTTGCAAAAACATGAAACCAACAGTTAAGCACGGTGGTGGGTGAGTAATGATTTGGGGATTATTTTCTGAATCTGGGCCCGGTGTTTTACACTTTACCGATGGTATCATGGATCAGCATATGTATCTGAACATTTTAAAAGAAAGTTTGCCAGTTTGTAAGCAGAAACTTTGTCTTGGTGAAAACTTTTATTTTTACCAAGACAACGACCCTAAGCATACGGCTTACAATGTGCGGTCATGGCCACTTTATAATTGTCCACATGTTATGGATACACTAGCCCAGAGTTCAGACATAAACCCAATCGAAAATTTGTGGGGCTATCTCGATCGTAATATTCGTAGTCATACAAAAAGTTCTAAGGATGGCTTGAAAAGAGCTCTTCAGGACGAATGGGGCAATATTGAACCAAGTTTTTGCGATAACCTTGTGCGCAGTATGCCAAATAGATTAAAAATGGTGATAAAAAACAAAGGCATGCACACCAAATATTAATATTTAAAACCAACAAAATAATATTTGACTGAAGTCTGGTGTACGAGTTTGGCTTTGTCACAAAAATTACTATTATTTTATGTTTTTAATAAAAAAAATTTTTCATTGAATAATAATTTAAAGTTTTTATATTTTGTTAAATTTGTTATAAAATGAACTAATAAAATAAATACAATTTTATTTGTTAAGAGCTTCTTACTTAATGTTATAAGATAGTTTAAAAATTAGTCTAAAGTGTACGAGTTTCGCATGGAGCTACTGTATGTTAAGGATAGAGTTATTTGAATAAAATTTCATGGTGCCAGCTATTACAGTTACCAAATAATACGATAATAAATATTTACTTTATTTGGTAAGTGTCACGCCCACATAAAATATCAAACAAGAAGTACCCTGAACAATAACAAACTGTCAAAATTTCAGGAAGATTGGTGCATTGGTAAAGGCAGTTATAGTTTTCCGACAAACAAACACATTTTCTCCTTAATTTGTATAGGAGAAGTGATGGATGGTAATGCCGTTAATAATATACATAACGACATTTAGTATAAAGTATAATATAATTGTTTTTGTAAAAAGAGTAAAGAAATGTGTTGACATAAAACGAGAATATTTTTATTATGATACAATTTATTGTAATAAAATTCAATATATGTAATTAAATTAAATTTTCTTAAAATAGACTAATATCTAATATTAATCCTAAAAAATTTTATAAGCAGCTATTTAAGTAGCAAAATAATTCATACTGATCACATTAATGGTTTTTTAGACTTTAATTGATAGTTATTATTTATTAACTTTTAATTGTTGTTGTATTTATAAATGTATTTATATATATATAAAAATATATACATATTTTTGGTTTACTTATTACCAAAGTTAAGCTACACTGTGTTAATTAATAACAAAATTTATTTACATATATTTATTTTTAACAACTTAAATGTATTTTATTTTCTTCATTAAATTTCTTAATTAATTATTTTAGTTTAAGAATTAGAATAAAATGATTTCCTTAACTAAGTAAATAGACATATTTTCTATTTTTATAAATCTTAATTGAATAATTAAAACTTTTAATAATAATTTATTATATGCAAAATTTTAGCAAAAGCAACAACAACCATTTTAAAAATAATAAAAAAGAAAAAAAACAACAAAATATACATATTTTTCATTTTAATATTCTCTTTTTTTTTCTTCAGGCCCAATTATAAAGTTTATAAGCTAGCTTAAGCTTAAGCTTACATATATCAAAAATTGTTAAATGCTTAGGTAACCCAATAAAGAAACATAGGTGACTACAATGTACTTACATAAACTTAGTAACTAATTTGCACATTTATGTTTAATTCGCGCTTTTGCCAAAAATAGTTTATTTCTAAATAAACAAAATTTTAGAACAAAAAAAGGCATTTAAAAAATATATATTTGATAACATTCACATTCACATACATATTTACATTTTCTGTTCATGTTCTAATATAAATTACTTAAAAAAATATTTTACTAGTTTTTTTTTGTTTTAAAGTACATATTTAAATAAACATTTAGGTTACTTGCATTTAAATTTAAGTTGTATTTAAATCCAGTTTCAGTTTTTCAGTCATCTATGATCGTTCTTATTTAAATCTGATAACAATATGGCAGCATTACCAAATAACAAAATAATTATCAAGAGTTTATTAAAAACAGACTCTGAGTAGAAATACAACCTCACGGTTACGGCGACGGATTCCGCATGTCAGAGAAAAAACAAATAAAATGAAGTGCGGCGACGGATGCGGATTTTATTGTAATTTTTTATTATTTGATAACCAATTTCTTTATTCTTTTTTATTGAAATATATTTAAAAAAATTTTTTAAATGTAAATAAGCTATAATTTAGAAAATTTCAAACTTATTGTTGATTTTCAAAGACTTTTTACATTTTCTTTCGCTTCTTTTTTCGTAGTCATTCACAAAAAATATTAACAAATAGTATTTTTTGTTAGAAAAACATTAAAACTGTGGCAACATGCTGAAAGAGAAAAAATTTAAAATTGAGAGCTTGAGAAAAAACGCACTCAAATTAAAATAGATTCTAATTTCATGCGGATTCGTTGAACGTTTTTTATTGTCAAAACTCCATACAAAAAAAAACAACCGCATTCGCAACCGTAAGGTTGTATTTTTTTCTTTTTTTTTTTTTTTTTTAAAGAGAAGTAGCACTTCAGGCATTAATGCCTACTTAGTTTTTTAACCGTGCTACATTCTTTAGGAAAGGGATAGATGAGAGAGAAGACAGGTGGTGAAAGGAGATAGATATAGCCATTTTATTAATTATTTTACTTCGCCGGCGAATATGCTATGAAGAAGTACCGACGAAGGACCGTAAGGTTGTATTTCTACTCTCTAACAGCCATACCTATATAAATAAAAGCGGAAAGCGAAACGTTTTCTTCCGTATAACTTTAACGCTGAAATACCACCATACCTGACGCCAAAGCTATGGCAAAATAATAAAAATATGGATATTAAAAAAAGTTTTTTACTTTTCTAATTATTCCAGTATTGTCTTCTTCCGCAAAAAAAAAAACTCGCTATATGTTGTAGTTATTAAACATACAATCTTTGGAGGTCCGTAGTTCCGAAACTAAGGGCCAGTCCCAAAATTCATACTCAAAATTGCATTTTACAACCCGTAGGCAACTTTTTTTCATTTTTTAACCGCGTCCGTAAACTAGATTTGTTGTAAGATAAATATAACTTCCTTGATCATTTTAACAAGAATAACAATTTTATTTTGGATTTTCCAATAATTCGGTATGTCACATACAAAATGTACGGGCATGAGAACTTTTGACAGCAAAAAAAAAACGCTTTCTGCTCTCAAAAATTATTTGAAATACATGTTATGTTAAAAAAATGCCTGCGATACTCACTAATCATATTCACCAGCCAAACTTATTTTATTTTTTTTATTTAACTTTTTAATTACTTTTTTTTTATTAAATTAAGAAATGTATGCAAAACATAAAATATTGTTACGTTTTTCTCATTTAACAAACGATCTTCTGTTTTACAGCAATCGCCTTCTACCACACGCAAAGAAAAAACATGGTTGAGGTATAAACATAATTTTGTTAAAACATTAACATTGAATGGTTAAATTAAAATATCATAATATGGCTGAGAATGTCATGTTTATAATTGAAAAATGCAAAATTTTCCTGATATAAAAGATTATTGCTTTATTCTCTAACGATTTGTCATAAAAATTATTAAAAAACATAAATTCACAAAAAAAATCAATTATTTGCTTATAATAACGCACATATCATTGGCTACAAAAATCAACTATATAAAAATATAGTTTATAAGCCCAAATAAATGATTTCATAATTATGGCCAAAAATAAAGATTTATATGCTTACATACATCAGTTTTTAAATTTTTCACTTTCTTTAACAATAAAAAAAAAAACAATTATAAATTTTAGCTACCAGAAAAATTATTAAACTGTCAAAAAGTAGAACAAAATATGTTTTAGCGCAAACATTATTCTATTGCTTTTAACCATTTTTTAATTAATAATGATATATTATGGTTAACTATTTTATATTATTTTGAATAATTATAAAACTTTAGTTGTAGTTGGAATTTTTTAAAAGTTAAAGGAAACCATGTTGCATTTTTTTTGTGCACAGTAACCATATAATCGTTAAAAGTTAACAAAAAATGTTTATCGTAACCAAATTTTTGCTAAAAAAAAATTACAATTGGTTCTCCGCAACCGTACATTATTACAAAGAACATAATGTGGTTATTGTGACCATATTACAACTATGTTTTTTTCTGCGTGCAACGGAGCCATTGGGGCTGCTCAGCTTTTGTTAGCTAATTGTGGTATTATTCTGTGCACGCACCATAAGTGGAAGTAACTTATTCACTACGCTTATAAAGACAACAACAACAGGGGTTGCCAGATCTTATTTTCGTAACAATATTATTCTATCGATGGCTGAAATGTTTTTTTTTTTTTTTAATTTTGTTTAGTTTTACGAAACAACAACAAAAAAATGATATAACCATATGGTTAATCTGTACTATTCAAATGGAACTTTAATGTACAAGATCAGTCATTTACGTATCATTTAAGTGTTCATTGAAAAAATGAATTTTGTACTTAAGTAGAACTTAAATTTAAATAAATACAAAGTCAAAAACTTAAATCATTCTTGTACAATTAAAAATAGATTTTAATTAACTGTGTTTGTTAAAAATAGACAAGAAATACAATTGTTCTTTATTCTATTCTATTTTTTTTTTTTTTTTGTTATTAAAAATTAAAATTTTAACACTAAAGGTATTCGTTAGAATTTTTCTTAATAAAAGTATAACACAAAGTACAATCAGCTGTTTGAGTGCGAAATATTCCGATCAGTTTCATACTTTGCTGACAGTGACATTTGACAAAACTCGACGAAAAGTTTTCTTAAGTACATTATAGCTTACAACATATACTTTAATGTATTTGCACAGTTATTTAAGTTTGCTTAAGCTGTCTTACACATATTATAGTTGAGCTTTATCTTTTTTAAAGGAAAAGGATTTTGCTAGATTGTATTAAGATTACCCAAGAGTTATAAAATTATTTAGTTTTAAAGAAAGAACATTTAAGTTATTGGAATCTTCAAATTCTATAAAATTGTATTTAAAATAAATGTTAAAAATTTACTTCAAGTTTTTGGCTGAACAAAGAGGCAACTTGTACATAGTTTTAAATTAAATTATTTTCTTTTGAATTTTTTCACAGGGTTTCAAGTAAAAGATTTCTGTAGCTTTATGCTAAACGAGTAGCCTTAAGCACTTAAATAACGTTTTTAACAACTATTAGAATTGTAAATAAAGTTTTCTGTCAGAACAATTTTTTGGTCCTCACAGTTATTCAAAAGTTATTTTAAAACGACAATATATTTATTATCTTTATACCCACATTATTTCTTTTCTATTTTCTTTGTGTAGTATTTAGCATTAGTATTTAAATTTAGTTTTTTTACCTTTGATCAAGGAAACCCTCTTCGAAATATACAGATTTTTTTTTAATAGGAACAGTATTAAGGGGATAACTCCTTCTTATGCAACGCATTGTGCCAGAATAAGAAAATGTGAGGGAATGCACACTAAAAGTGACAGAAAAGACTTTCGCAGGGAACTTATTCTACATACGAGCTGTTCGGCTAAAAAACGAATTTTAATACGTAGGTAGATTCACTGGCCAATCGACCACGAAGAAATGCGCTCTTGAAGAAGAGCGCTTTCGAAATTCAATTTTTTAGGAACAAGTGCCCCGATTTCATAAGAGCACATTCCGTTGTAGTAACGATAAAACAGTAAAAGACATTCATCATTGCGTCAATGTTCCAGTGAATCAATAGAGCTTAATACCGATTAGTTTTTTCGCTCTTTTATATACGCGGTCGAGTAACTCCAAAATAGTCTTTGAAGCACCGGCCCAAACATGAAAGGCGACATAGATCGCGAGGAGATTAGATGTAGTGACGTGTTTTTTACACCATTTCAGAAAACCTAGACACTTGAATGCTTCTTTTGCGACCTAAAAAATATGCTTGTTCCACCGAATGTGCAGATGTTCTGCAAATCTAAAACAAAAGTCTTAAATATACGATTGTTTAAGTGTGACTGTTTAATAAAAGTTTTAAGCATAATAATATAATCGTATATTTACTTTTTTTAATATAAAAGTTTCAGCTAACGTAGCTATACTTTATGCAAGTTTCAAGGCTTTTTTTGTTACGTTTCGAAACTTAAGGCCATATGCATTAAGTTCGCGTTTTTTTTATTGGGCGGCCTTAATTTTGCAGTAATTTTAGTTTTTAATGTATTTCTATAATGTTTAAAGAGAAAAAACATACAATTTAAAATACAGATTTCAATGGGACAACCTATAATTTTTATTTTATATTTTTATTGCAGTAACCAACATATTTGAATTTGTTCTTTGTAAATTTCATTTTTAAGTCAAATCTAGTTTAAAAGGTATGTCAATATCACACTTTCTATGGAACCATAATTTTTTATGTTATTTTATATCGACACACTCTGTGTTTATTCCATAAGTCGCATACGTCAAAATCATTTTTTTATGAAAACATGCTGCACACAGTACAGAACACGCGCCTTTTTTATATGGTTTGTCCATCACATGTTGACATTAAAAGTCAAAACTTACGAACACAAACTTAAAATAAACCATCCGTACGAACAAACCAAAGAAACTTAATCGAATTCGGTTTAACCGTTCGTGAGTTATAAAGTAACAACACACTTGCAACTAGTTTATATATATATATATAGAAGATATTTGTTCATATAGCGGATATAGCTACATTCAATCCGTGTAAATTTCCGTAGCAATTCAAAAAATAAATAAAAGATAAAGGCAACATATACGGGCTCACCCTTTAATATTTAGTTAAGTTAGTTTAGTTACGATACACTGCCTTTGAAAATGTCTAGCAACTACTCTGCAAAATATACATAAAAATATGATTCAAGCAGATCCAAGTTATTATATGAATAATCACTCAAATAATAATTGTGAATCTTTTTTTTTTTCTTTTGTTGCAGTAGACCAATGTAAGGTTTTATCTAATTTATTGTCTATCAAATCCAACTCTATAGGAGTTGACGGGATTAATCCAAAGTTTCTAAAGATTCTTTTACCTCAACTGCTCGTTTTTCTCAACTAATACCGTTTTTCTTTAATAAAATATTAACTTCAAGTTTCTTTCCCTCGAATTGGAAAGTAGCTAAAATTGTTCCGATACCCAAAGCTGGCTCCGATTATAGACCAATAGCCATTCTTCCATTTTTCTCTAAAGTATTTGAACGTATTATGCATAACCAAATGACTTGCTTTTTGGATAACAATAACTTGCTTACAGAACGTCAATCCGGGTTCAGAAAGATGAACAGCTGCATAACAGCCTTAGTTGACGTCACAGAGGGTATTAGAGAGAAGCTTGATGATGGCAAGACTACATTTTTAATATTGTTAGATCATTTAAAAGCGTTTGATGCAGTGGATCATATCATTCTTTGTTACAACCTTAAACATTTTTTTAATTTCTCTTCGACCGCTACACGGTTTTTGTCAACATACTCACGTAACAGATATCAGTATGTTGAAACTAGAACCCAGAAATCCAAACCACTGCCGGTAATCAGAGGTCCATTGTCGGACCGCTGTTGTTCTCACTATACTCCAATAACCTCCCAGGCATTTTGACACATTGTAATGTAAGAATGTACGCGGATCACGTGCAACTTCATACCAGTTGTATTAATGCCTTAATCGACCAGTGTATTGTCTCCATTAATGAGTAACTCCATCGAATTTATACATGGGCAACGGCAAATGGCTTAGGAATAAATTCAGGAAAATCTAAATGCATTGTTATTCAAAAGCGACTTGCCAAACGTGATACTGTACCTAACATATCTATTAACGAAAAAACAAATTGAGATAGTAAAGTCTGCTAAAAATCTCGGAATATTTTTTAATGATACTCTTACGTGGTCAACCCATATTAACTATGCTAGTGGTCGCACTTTTTCTATGATTAGAACTCTTTGGCAGACGCAGCATTGTACACCTATGAGAATAAGAATCCTACTTTCCAAAACTTATCTGGTGCCCGCCTTACTGTATGGTTGTGAACTATTTGCTAAATGTGACACAGTTTGTAAAGGGAAATTGAACGTTGCGTTTAACAACATAATCCGATACATATATGAACTTAAAAGGAGGTCTAGTGTATCTTTGTTTTCATCTCAATTATATGGCCTCTCTTTAGATAATTTGCTAAACAAAGAGTTTTAGTGTTTTTACATAAAATAATAAAAAAAAATGCACGTGATACCCTTTGGAATCTTTTTGGTTACATTTTCGCTTTTAAAAGTCGGTCTGTTGTTTACGTCAATTAAGAAATATACTTAAATTTTTTTTTTTTATAATTCAGTGCTAATTTTATTGCAGGGTTTACTTATTTTAAGCCAACTATCGAGTCAAAAAACTCGTAAAATTGTTAAGAGATTTTATTGCCTTACCTTGCCAGTTTTACATTTGTCAGACCTAGATATTCCTTTGTCCATTGCACTGTAGCATTGTGTTTAATATCACATTTACTAGTTTAAGGCCTGAAAAGACACTATACGTTACGTTTAAGAGCTATTCTGGCTATTATAAGCAGGGAGAATTTACTTTTTTTTAATATCTGCTTTTAAGTAGGCTGTCTAGCTCATGCAACAGTCTAATTATTGAGAGTTAGTAAAATTAAAATTAAATTGAACTGAATACATACTCTCCCTGGCTCTTTTCGTCATATATTAAACTTCAGGAAAAGTACTGGCTGAGTGGAAGGAAAAGGCTGGCCTACGAGACTTTGTAATGAATCTATAACTATGGCAGTAGCAGATACCCAGGACACCCTCACTGCCAGTAATTACATTAATGTTTAATACCCTGTTCAGACAAGCGATTACTTTATTGCGCAATTAAGGCACTAATTAAACACAATTTACAATATATTAAAATCAATTGATAAATTGATCAATTAATACTTACTTGAGTCATTAATTAATTAAGTATCCTCATACAACCCTTGTGAAGTCTGTTCAGTGAGAGAAAATTTTATGCAATGACAAAACTAAATGCCATAAAAATGAAAAATAAAATATTTTCAAATTAAATAAAATAAAATAAAAAATTTTTGAAAATTTAATAGAGATTCAAAGCTAGCGTGCAGTCAGAACTTGATCATACTGTCAATACTTCAAATGAAAACAAGCAAACTTTCTTTTAAGGCCGAACTTCTCTTCATTCTTTCAAATTTAAAAACACAAATTTTTAATGTAAAAATTTGGTCTGTTTAATAAATTTCTGACATAAACTAGCAACGCTAGAGTAAAATAAAAATTTACAAAAAAAAAGCCAAGTAAAGGCAAACTGACGATACTAACAAACAACCATAAAAATAAATATCTAAAACAGCAAAAAAAGCGGTATTCGATGCTTAAAACATTTGGTTGCAACAATTAGCATTTGCAAGAGCTTTGAAATCGATTGTGAGCACCTTTTTTCAAATACTTTGCAAAACTGCCAAAATTTTTCTGTCTTATTTGTAAAATATTAATTATTTTGTTCTCTTTCTTTTGTTTATTATTTATAATCCTGGCGTTTACTTGTACATAGTTTTCTCAGCTTTCTTCTAACTATTATACAAACGTTGGCTTTAATTCAAAATAGTTTATATTTAAAACCGAAAACTATAAATGTTATTTATATTTTCTGCTGTGTGGTTGTTAAACATTTCAGCTAGAGATGTTCGCTTTTGAGATCGTGATACAAATTATGGAAAAAAAGCCAAACCATTTTAGTCCAGCAACGATGTGATGTAAATATTTTCGCGGAAAGTACTAATAAGCACTGTCACTTTAAAGTATTTAATATTTATTAATTTATTTCGTAAAACAGAACAAGAATCAGCTGTTCTGTTCCTGCCAGTAACAAAAGTAGTAACAAATTTATTAACATTCACATCTTCTACTCTTTTTACTTTTTCGCTGCTTCCTTTGAGGTACTGAAGTAAACACTTATTGAACAGAACTATATTCTACTGTCAAATTTTAATTGAGTAAATTAAATTTGATATGTGTGAACACCAAAATTATTTACGCAATTTAAATATTAATTGTCTAAATTAAAAGGTATATCTGAACAGTGTATAAAGTGGTGTATACATCAGAGAACTGCAAGAGTGTCTGTTTTTAATACTCTAAGTATACTCATCTTAAATGCGGTTGCGGTGTGATCGCCACCGCTTTTCTTAAGTGCGAGTATTTACTATACCCATTCCATTTGAGTATAAGTGTCTACCATACTCAAGTAAAATGTTTGCGATGCTGGCTTTACTTTATTCGTACTCATACTCACAACAAACACCAAGAGAGAGATTTTAACGTGTGTAGTGAGATGAAAACAGAGTTATCAGATCAGAATTATTAAATCAAACACAATATCAAAAGTCGCCAATGTCTAAATTAGCTAACATACATACTTCTTTGAAATTATGAAAGTTTATTTAATATATAACAGCAAATAAATTTAATAGAACCCGTAAAATTCGCCATATTTTCATTTATTAAAAACACAACAAAAGTTTACTAATAACTCAGGAATAGTTCATTGTTTATTATATTACGTTTTTGTTAGGGTTTTTTTAAGTCACACAGGAGAGAAATTGAAAAATTCTATTCGTTAAGCAAATAGATTTTTAAAATTAATAAATAGGTATAAAAGCAATAATTATATTTAACAAAATACAATATGTAAACTAAAAACTTTATTTTATTTATTATTATTTATAAGGAATGAATATATTACATCATCGTATATACAGTTTTGTTAAAACTAAAAAATTAAGTAATTTTCCTTTTATTCAAGGATTCTCTTTATCATTTTGTTTTCCTAAATACCGTTAGTACGAGTAGCAGGTTTATGACAACAAGGCGCATAAACTGAAAATATTTGTTCATAAAAAACAGCAACAAAATAAGTATACCTGCTTTAAATAGTGTACAAAAGCTGTGCCTTTAAGCGGTTTTTATTGCATTTTATTCATTAAATATGTGTTGTATTTCATACCTATGAAAACGGTTGTTGTCTGTTTTTCTGTTTATAATGTTTAAGCAATAGATTTGATCAAATTTTGTTTTTTTTTTATTGTTTGTAAATAGATCTGCATACAATGCAGTATTTCACAAAACGGCAGTAAAAAACTTTAATAGGGTAAAAACGTGGCAACGTTGCTTACAAATAAAGAGAATTAAAAAATTCTCGCGTACGAGTATAAAAAATACTTAAAATTCTGATTGCGATATTTTTGATACTCGTTTTTACAAGAATGGGTAAAATAAACACCGCAACTTTTTTTTATTGCGGTGTTTAAAATACTCGAGTATGAAAAGTATAGAGTAAGTATAGAGTAAGTATGCGGTGTACTCATGAGTTGCGGTGTACTCGTGTAGTTCTCTGGTATACATGTGTATTTTAGTATAAAATACGAAATAGCATTTTGTATAAATTGAATTTTTTTTTCTTTCGCTTTAATTTAAGCTTTTACTGTATATAAATAAATATTCCAAAGACAATAGAATATTAAAAAAATATTAAAAAAAAATCCCTTTATTTTTTCAAAAACCTTGAAATCCTTTTTTTTTTTTTAATTGTAAAAATAAAATAATAAAATTCTCTAGAAAACCTAAAGATCTTCCACAATCATATTTACAAATCCTTTTCCTTGTGTATGTTAATTAAACGAGGGCATACATGTCATTATAACAATAACAACAATAGTTAAAACTTTTATATTTTCAATGTCGCTGCCAACTTTTAAAAGTTTTAAATATGACGCTCTAATCATTTGCTTCACATTTGGTATCAAGCAAATTATAACAGTGGGAAAAAAGTAAATTTGTAGTTCCTTAAAATAAGCACTTCAACTTTTATTTGAAGTTTATACAAGTCGGCCACCGGAAAGGTATACTACTTTGTTTGTTTATAATTTTTGATTAAAATAAAGAGAATGGATCTTATGTTGATAAATGTTTTAATAAAAGTCGGCAATTATGGATGAAATTTAATATCAGATAAATGTTCGCCTTGGTTAACCTCATAAATGCGAGTGAGCTTTTGCGCACATTTTTCATTACATTCTCACACATTTCATGCAATATTTCTTTAATTTCTTTACGAATATTTTGCTTGAGCTGCTCGAGCATTTCTGGTTTGTTTTGCATATACCTTACTTCCTATATATCCACATAAAGAGAGCAGTCAAATCAGGCGACCGTGGGGGCCAATCAACATCACCATTTCTTGAAATAACTTGTTGTGGAAAGAAATCTCGCAGCACTTTCATTGCAATTCTGGCTGTATGATATGTGGCACCACCTTATTGATCCACATGTTAATCAAGCCCAAAGCATGCAGTTGTGACTTTAATAAGTTTTAAATCAAATCACGATACCGCTCCCCCATTCACAGTTATCATTACGCTGTGTTCATTTTCGAAGAAGTAAGATCCAATGATTCTTATGCCCAAATTGAACAGCAAACTGCCGCTCTGATACAAATGTGACTTACAAATAATTGAAATGGATTTCCATTGTCCATCACCGACTATTCTGTTTATTTTTACATAGCCATCCAAATGAAAATGTGTCTCGTCACTAATTATGATTATTTCATTAAAATCGGCGTTGTCATGGGCGAGCTGTACCATTCTTTAGGCATATGTACGGCGGCATAAATGGTCTTGTGGAAGGAGCTCGCTGTTTCTTCCATTAATTTCATGTAACTTTCTCATCGTCACAGTAATCAATGATTGATTTTGATAAAATGTTTTAATGATTAAAATACGTTGGTTTATCAAATGTTTTTCCTTAATAAATTTGCCATGTATCCGCTTCACAAATAATAAATAGGAACTGCCAAAATGTCAAAGTAGTATATCTTCCCGACGGACAACCTGTATAACTCCAGAAATAGCGAATAGTGATCAAGGAATTATTAAAAAAAAATATTAAATTTAAGGCTTGAATTTTTCCTGGAGGTATGCAGGCTCTTCCAGTTGCCACTTGAAGTAATAAAAATATCAACTAAATTTAATTTAATTTTTTCATTACATTTTCATTTAATTCTCCACTGTGCAATCTTAACATCATATTCCAAAAGTATATAAGTTGGGAAATTCATATTCTTATGTCTGTATATGCATGTATTTATATATACATGTAAATGTTTATTTGTAGATGTATAAAGTATACAAAAGCTTTAGAAACTTTTAAGACACTCGACTAAACAAATGACAAACGATACTGTCATTATAGTTAATGACAATTATAATGTTGTTGTTATTCGGTTGACTGCTGATACTTGTATGTATGTATGTTAACGTTAATATTACAATATTGCTACATCATTCTCATAATTGTTGTCATTAACGTTGACAACGTAATCAGCAGATGAAGATGCAACAATGTCATCATCATTTTCTTTTAAATTTCCTTTCAAATTAATACAAGATTTTTTGTTGCTGTTCAGCTTATTAATTTGATGTTGTATTGTAAAATCTTGGCTACCAACAGCTACAGCTAAAGATGCTTGCAAACCGGATTTTGTAGGAAAATATTTTGATTTATCACAGGGATTTAATAGTTGCTCTTGCTGTGGTCTCAGTTGCTGCTGATGATGTTGAACGTTTTGGTTTTCTTTAACATTTAAATTTGTATGACGTCTAAGGCTACACAAAGTAGAAGTTGGTAAAGACGTGGAAGTTTTTGTTATCACCATTCATGAGGACGTTGATGATTTGTTACATGTTTTTTCTTCAAACTATAAACAGTTGCTGTAATGATTTTCATTTTTTACCCCATTACTATAAGCAGTTCTATCTGCTACTACTACATGTCCATTGCTACTTGTAGCATCAGGAGTTGTAGTTGCAGCAGCAAACTGAGCAGTAGACTGTGTAATTTTATGTTTGTCATTGTAGCAACTATTATCGTCAGTTTTGTAATTATCTTCGTATTGTGTTTGACACTCATTTTTAAAATCGATGTTCTTGTGTTTAAGCTTAATATATAATAAACAAATATCTTCTACACTTATATTTGCTTCCTTGAGATTTTCAGCAAAAATACTATTTACATCTATAGCCGCATCTTCATGTTGCGATACTGCTGTGACCGCTTTCAAGAGCTGCTGCCGCTTGTGCTACACATTCGTGACTTGTGTTGTTGTATTTAAGTTCTGACCGCCTATAACACTTTTACTTATCATGTCACGTTGTATTCCATTCGTTCTTCCCCCACATCCACTGCCACCACCCAAGCGTTGGCTACTACTACCAGCATTTCGACCAGCCCCACCATTACCACCAACTGCGCCAGCCATTGTCTCATCATCTTGGGCTACTGGCAGCCATTTATCCAAGAATTTAGGTCGAAACAGAAGTGTAAATGTTGAACGAAATTGTCTGCTCATTGAACAATACAGAATAAAATTAATGCTGGAATTAATCAGTGCCAGTATATCCATCAGATCACCTGTAAAGTAAAAGTGGTTGTTAATACAAGAATTTATTAAGTTACTGGTATTGAAATTAAGCAGTAGTTAAGTTTGATTTGTTGTTAATGAAAAAGGCATTAGCTTAAGCGAAAAAATCTTAGTCTTAATTAACAATGGCAATAAAGAAACTCTGAAAAGGGATATAAATAAAAGTTCAACTTCGTTTACTTTATTGGAGAAATAATGAGACGGTTAGCACTTCATTACAACTAATTACACCAGAAGTTATTCACCCCTATTCTGTATGGCGTCTGCAATGCAAGGCAGTGGCAATTTTAATGTTTTTTTTTTTTTTTTAATCGGCATTCTCGTTATCAATACTGCTATTTATCGATGATTGGCAATATGAATTTGGTATTTTGTAAGGAAATGTGACGTTAATATTGTCTCGAGTTGCAGTTAATGTTGTCGTCTGTATTTGGGTGTCGTGTACAAACGAAAAAACTAAATATACTATAAGAATAGTTGAAATAAAATTAAAAATGGAAAAACTGAAGATTATCAACCCAACCCAACCAACTTGAAAAATTAGTTGAAGAGTTGGAAAAAACCCATCACTTTCCAGAGGGTTTCAAAGAATCACTGTTCTTTCTAATTTTAAGAAACAGTGGGAAAATATTGCGACAGCTCTAAACGCCCTTGGCCCGTGTGATCGATGACAAAAGGTATGGTATATAGTGCTTCACAAATTTATGTTTCACAAAATTCTTTTTAAAGGTAGTTACAAACGAAATGAAATATAAAGCTACTGGAGGCGGTTTATTTAAGCAGCTGGCACTATGACGAATCAGCTCCAGTTCCAAAAGCCAATCAACCCTAAGGGTATGGTGCAGGGAGTTCCAAGTAAATAAGAACTTCTTGAAGTGATAGACAACGTCTAGTTGAACGTGGTTAAATCATTAACAATGGTATGCCATGTTCCCCCAAGAGGACCACTTTCATTTATTGATTGCTGTTTTATTTCGCCGGAAATAACTGTCGAACTGTCACTTTCTTTCAGATTTCTGTCTATTATTATTCTTACTTTCTTCATCAGTCAGTGTCGGAAAGAAAGTACATTTTTAAAATTTTAAAAAAATGTTTGTTTTTAACACAATAAAAATAGTAAGCGAATAAATAAACTGACTCAAAATTAGATTTGTGTGTTACTTTTTATTGACATTATCGATAAATAGGCAACGTCGACGTTAAACTGTTAGCGAACATGAAATCAGTATTGATGTTGTGTTGAAGTGATGTTGCCTCAAAACTGACGACGATGTTGCCGACGCCAAACAGAATAAGAGTGATTATTTCTTTGTTTTTGTTTATAACAAATTATATAAATTTATTATTTATTATCCCGATTTAATAATTAAATCACCGATATTGATTACTGAATGTGAAAGCACGTCTCGATGGTCATAAAATTAAATTATTAAACGTCGTTTTATATTTACGTTCATATAAGAAATAATTTTATTCCAAAGGCCTTAAAGCATGCTTTCGTTTAGATTTCCTTTATTCTATTCCAGCAAAAAACATTAAGTAGTTCAAAAAACATGGGTACATCCAATACCGTTTTTAGACGGCAGATTGGTTCTAGAAAAAAACGTGTAGAAAACCGTTTTAAACCGGACATTAAACGTGTGCAAAAACAGCTGATTAGTTCGTTATTTTTAAGTCCTATTAAAATTAGTATTTCAAGAACAAGTATTCATTTTTATATTGGTAAGTTACATTCATATTACATGTTTATTTGCACTTTTAGCTTCAAAGAAATCAATTATATAAAATGGCGCAAAAAAAGGGTTTTACAATTTTTAAGAAAAAATCAAAAAAATGTTTTTACTTAACACGTCTGATTACATTTAAAACATTTCAGTTAAAGGCGAATTAAGTGATTAATTAACAAAATTTTTCCGCTTGTGATTTTTCCTTCTTTGAATGTCAAGAGTAAAAATCTCCTATTGTACTTCTTTGTTTTGACTGCCAAAGACGATTTGTATTAAAACAATATGTACATGTTTCTTTGGCAGTGTTGTATTTATTGCCGCCGTAGGTATATCTATTATGAATTCGCCCTGTTTCAGTTGATCAGACTATAAATTTGCTTTTATCTATTTACCATTGATCTAAGCAGTAAATTCACTTGTATCAATAAAAAAGGAATTTTCCCAAATTTGTGATATAAACATATAGCTCATTTACTTTAAGAACGTCATAACTCCAAAAAATTAATTTCAAGATAATCGCAGTTTAAGGTTTTTACTTGTTTTCACCATTTAAAAAATATCAGAAAATTAGTAAAATGATATATAAATAAAAAAAAAAACATTTAAGAAAACTTTCATCAATTATACATCAATTAGTGGGATGTTTGAATTATGACATTATTGCTGTAAAAATATATTCGAAGAAAAACGGAGTTTCACTTAATATTTTTCATCAACACAGCCATAATTGAAAACAATACATTATATGCGAAAACGATACATTTTGAATATATTTTTTTTATGTACGAGTATGTAGTCGAACAAAACGAAATGTAACAATGTTTTAGAAATCGATATTATCTTGACGTTATGAAGTTTACTCCACAACTCAAAATGTGTCATTCTTATCGACAAAGTTTCCAAACATGAAATGAAATAACGACTTGTTCTCTTCAAACGTGGAAAGTACAAAAGACTTAAAGATGAAACTTATACACAATATAACTCAAAAATTTGAAATTTTAAGTTATGACGCTCAGGAAGTAATGAGAGAGATATGTATTTCGAAAAAAAATTTTTACCCAGTCAAAAAATTGTGAATCGTGATAAATGGAAAAAATCGTGTAAAAAATATAAAATTTTCATTTTTTAAACCGTTTGTAAAAAGACAGCGTAAAAAAAGAATTAGGTGTATTTTTATTAAAAATTAATTAAAATTTTTATTGAAAATTAATTAAAATTCTATTATTAAAAACTGGGTTTAAAACTAAATGAGATAAGATGTATTAACCATCCCAATACAAAGTTTAACAATTTAGTTCCATTTTGTTACAACAAATAATTATTAATGAAAACTATTCAAGTTTATTACATTTGCGAGTTGATTGCATATATTTAAAAAAATTATTAAAAGAAAAATGAAGAAAAAACGTCATCAAATTTTACCTGGTTTTAAGCATTCATTCAAATGCTCAGCTATTTTGTTAATGTGAACACCCATACTCTCTAATCACAAACTAAAGTTTGAATCATAAATTTTTACCCTGAATTGAATCAGTTCATTTTAAGTAGAACCTATGCATTAACTTCTTCTTTATGTCTTTTTTTATCTGCGATTAGTCGTATTCCGAGTCAAAATGAAAAGAAAATAAATTGTATATTTATCCGTATAAATAGTTATTTGTGATACAAATTAATCGAAAATAACTACAACTTTAACATTTTACTTGGATATTCTATACAAATCTAATAAATGATGCATCAGTAAGTTTTATATATTAATAAAATATATTTGCTTTAATTCAATACTTTATTGAATCACAAAAAAATATGTTTTTTATGATGCAAAACAAATATGAAAAAATTAACAAATAGCACGACCACAAAGAAAATAACAAATAAGCGTACAATGGCTAACAATAAAATATATCTTAGCAGTTTCATTGAATACATGTACATAGTTTAACACGCACTTTCACTATATTGTACATAAAATATAGTGTTCAGAATTTTATGGCTGCTAGATAATAAAAAAAAAAAAATCGAATTTTATCGCATTTAATGTTACAAAATTTGATTGAAATCAGTGACTTTAAACGAATTTTCATTTGTTTTTTTTTTTTTTTTTTTTTTTTAATTTAACCCTCTATAAGAGACATATTTTAATTGCCACCATTTCTGCTGCTATATATATTTCTGGCCTGGCAACACTGAGTGCTGCCAAGTGCAATCTGACATTTACATTGGAAAGTTTGTCATTTTTAAGCATAATCTTACTCAAAACGTTTTGACGTACGACCATTATTTGTGTTGTTTACAGTGACTTGAAAAAATTAATATAGAAAAAAATGAAATTAACTCGTGAACATTTTCGTGCCATCATTTTTCACAACATTCATACATTCGATACTGCATGAACACCTGGCCGTAAAAAAGGTTTGTTCTCGTTGGATCCCGCACAATTTGAAAGTCGCTCAAAAAAAGGCTCATGTCGATTAGCGCAAAGAAATGTTGCAAAAATACGATTGCGGTGCTTCAAAAGACGTTTGTAAGATCGTCACAGGTGACGAATCATGGATCTATGCGTATGATCCCGAAACGAAACAACAATCGACCGTGTGGGTCTTCAAAGACGAGCAAAATCCAACGAAAGTTGTTCGTGGTAGAAGCACTTCGAAGCAAATGGTCGCCTGTTTCTTCGGCAAAACTGGTCATGTGGCGAATGTTCCGCTTGAGCAACGTAGGACGGTCACTTCTGAGTGGTACACTACAATTTGTTTGCCTGAAGTCATTGGAGAAATTCGAAAAACCAACAAGAGAAGACGAATCATTGTTCACCATGACAATACGAGCTCTCACACATCGGCTCAAACCAGAGCGTTTTTGACCGGCCAAAACGTCGAATTAATGGGTCATCCGCCGTACAGCCCTGACTTGGCACCTAATGACTTCTTCTTGTTTCCGCACATCAAGAAAAAAATGCGTGGTCAACGATTTTCGTCACCAGAAGAAGCTGTTGAAGTGTTCAAAAACCATGTTTTAAAGGTGTCTCAATCGGAGTGAAAAAAGTGCTTCGACAACTGGTTTGAGCGCATGCAAAAGTGTATAAATCATGCTGGAGAATACTTTGAAAAACAATAAAACCATTTTTGATTATAAATATTCGCATTTTCACTCTTAGGCCAGAAATATATAGAGTAGCCCTCGTATACGTACATATATTCCTACTTGGAGTATATTTCTATTTTATCTTTTTAGCATATTTTGAAAAAATTAAATTTTATTTATTTATAAAAAAAAAAACTGAAGCAGACAGAAAAATTAAAATTTAAACAAGTAAGAGTGCTATATTCAACAATGCCGAATCTTATATACCCTTCACCATCTAGGTAAACTGAAGTATGTAACTCCCATAAAAAAAGCAAATATTGGGGTGACAGAGAATTAGATCTTTTCTAAAGCCTTTAAATGATACCCATATTGATATCTTTAAAAATATGGTGCACAATCATACTTTTCTGTGAAAAGTTCAGACAGTTTTTTCACTTGACGTTTTTTTATCTATCGCCCCATATATTTATTTTTATGATTGGAGTTACTTAATTTTTGCTAATGACATAAAAAAGTAGAGGTAGGCGTGATGTTTTGCCTGTTGCCTCGATGAACATGAACCGATCATGTTGATTTCCAATAGCACCTCTTTCGACACTATATCTGATCGATTGACATATTATTATTTTTATTATTTATACTTGATTTCAACACTAACACGGACGGACAGATGGGCAGACGGACATCGCTTTATACTTTATGGGGGTCGAAAATCGATATTGTACAAATTACACACGAAATGACAAACTTAGATATACCCTTTTTCCATTTTTTGTGATGAAGCGCATAAAAAGGGTTTTGCTCAATTGGCTCCATTTTATAATTATGAGTTTTGGGCAATGAAGCAACAATGAATGGTTTAAAATAATATGATTAAATTCAAGAGTTTTTTTTTAATTTTTAGTACCTTAAATTATTAATATATTTCCAATTGATTTCTTTTGGACAGAAATATCCGGTAAAATTAAGTCAAACAGGATTTAGATAAAATAATTTTTTTTTATTACTTTATATATTGGACAGAAAAAAAAACACCTGAATGTACATAAGTTAACCAACACTATCAACGCTGCACAGTGGGTTCTAAAAATACATTTCGGAATAAAATAGCAGTTTCTTGGTTGTTGGAGCGATAAAAGATAAAAGCACACGTTGGTAGCAGAGAAATAATCCAGCTAAATTTCAAGGAAGAAAAATATCATAAAGGTACAGGGGTAGTATATCTATAAGATTAATGAAATAGAAGCAAATTATATGACTGTTCAAAAAATTTCTTTATATGGAGGAAGTGTTGGTGATGCCTTTCTGACCAAGAATTAAATATTTCAAATTAAAAACTGTACTACCCGATATGTCTCAATTTGTGTCTAAAAGTTTGGAACTCAAAACCTAACCTCAATTGCTTCGCTGCTACTATTTGAATCATTACATCCCTCTATATATATTTATGTTTTTTTTTAATATTTGTGTCTGCTCCACAGTACGCCATTTTTATTTGCTTACAGATCAAGAAATATGGAAAAAATAATATGGAAAAAATTTAACACATTTATAATTTTCTTTATTAGATCTGATTTTTTGGCGATAGCAATAACTGCAATAAGTTGTAACAAATCTTCAATTATTATTTTATTTTTCAATTTTCTCTTGCTAAATCCCGAACTTAAAACTATTCTTGAAATAAATCTGAAAAAAACACAAGCAAAGGCGTAGAAACACCTTCAAGTCTAGCCCAGTTATATATAATATTTTAAAGAAATAATTGATCTATATTAGAGAAGAAATACAACGTAACGGTTGCGGATGCGGTTGTTTTTTTATGAAGTTTTTACAATATAAAACGCTCAACGAATCCGCACGAAATTAGAATCTATTTTAATTTCAGTGCGTTTTCTTTTAAGCTTTCAATTTTAAATCTTTTCTCTTTCAGCATGTTTCCACAGATTTTTTGTTTTTCTAACAAAAAAAAAATCGGTTTTGTTAATATTTTTTGCGAATGTTTGGGGAAAAAGAAGAATCATAAAACGTAAAACTCATTGAAAAACAATAATAATTTTAAACATTTCTAGTTTATTGCTTACGAGTATATGTTTTTTTTTTTTTATTTTTGAAATAAACATATTTTAATAACAAAGAATAAAAAATTACAATAAAATCTGCATCCGTCGCTGCACCTCATTTTATTTGTTTTTTCTGAGACATTCGGAATGCGGCGCCGCTACCGTAAGGTTGTATTTCTGCTCTTACACATGTTTCTTGGTTTTCCTGTTCAATCAATATTTCAGAGAAAACAAATTTACGAATGTTATCATTCAATTATGGGTTGATTCTCATTATCGTATCGCACTTAGTTAATATTCGTTTCATGATATTATTTCGTTTAAACATTTTAACATATTGTTGATTCATAAAGACATGTTTTTGTGTTCTTGATTTTAATATTGTAAATTTCAATATCACGAAAATCATTTTACGTCCCGTTGACATTTTTAAACGTGACTGTCTCTGATTTATTTTAACTGGTTGTTTAATTTTGTCAGCATGTTGCCAGTCCCATATGTGTGAAGATAAATTTTAAAATTTTGCCACAAACCTTTTAGTTTAACAGAGCTCTGTTAGAAAGATAACATAGCCCTGTTAAAGGAATAAAAATTCGGTTTATGCATCTAAACAGTAAATTTTATGGAAAAACTGAAATATGGAAAAACCAAAATGAATGGGATTTGCTTGCGAGGTGTCCTTCTATAGTTCTCCGTATTTAAAATATTTAAAAGCCCGTGTTGGAACGGGTTTGGGCACTTATACTTTTAAAATTTGAGTTTCTCTAAGGGATGAGCCCATTTTTATGGAAACAACAAAAGATGGCAAAATTGTAATAATACAGAAATGTGCATGAGGAAGTCTTCTTTCATTGTCCATACTTGGAATTTTTAACAGCGCGAGTTGGAACGGGTTTTGGGCACTTGTAAATTTTTAAAATTTGGGTTTCTCTAAGGGATGAGCCCATTTTTATGGAAACAGCAAAAGATGGCAAAATTGTAATAATATAGAAATGTGGATGAGGAAGTCTTCTTTCATTGTCCATACTTGGAATTTTTAACAGCGCGAGTTGGAACGGCTTTTGGGCACTTGTAAATTTTTAAAATTTGGGTTTCTCTAAGGGATGAGCCCATTTTTATGGAAACAGCAAAAGATGGCAAAATTGTAATAATATAGAAATGTGGATGAGGAAGTCTTCTTTCATTGTCCATACTTGGAATTTTTAACAGCGCGAGTTGGAACGGGTTTTGGGCACTTGTAAATTTTTAAAATTTGGGTTTCTCTAAGGGATGAGCCCATTTTTATGGAAACAAAAAAAGATGGCAAAATTGTAATAATATAGAAATGTGGATGAGGAAGTCTTCTTTCATTGTCCATACTTGGAATTTTTAACAGCGCGAGTTGGAACGGGTTTTGGGCACTTTTAAATTTTTAAAATTTGGGTTTCTCTAAGGGATGAGCTTATTTTTATGGAAACAACAAAAGATGGCAAAATTGTAATAATATAGAAATGTGCATGAGGAAGTCTTCTTTCATTGTCCATACTTGGAATTTTTAACAGCGCGAGTTAGAACGGGTTTTGGGCACTTGTAAATTTTTAAAATTTGGGTTTCTCTAAGGGATGAGCCCATTTTTATGGAAACAACAAAAGATGGCAAAATTGTAATAATATAGAAATGTGGATGAGAAAGTCTTCTTTCATTGTCCATACTTGGAATTTTTAACAGCGCGTGTTGGAACGGGTTTTGGGCACTTATAAATTTTTAAAATTTGGGTTTCTCTAAGGGATGAGCTTATTTTTATGGAAACAACAAAAGATGGCAAAATTCTAATAATACAGAAATGTGCATGAGGTAGTCTTCTTTCATTGCCCATACTTGGAATTTTTAACAGCGCGAGTTGGAACGGGTTTTGGGCACTTTTAAATTTTTAAAATTTGGGTTTCTCTAAGGGATGAGCCCATTTTTATGGAAACAACAAAAGATGGCAAAATTGTAATAATATAGAAATGTGCATGAGGTAGTCTTCTTTCATTGTCCATACTTGGAATTTTTAACAACGCGAGTTGGAATCGGTTTTGGGCACTTTTAAATTTATAAAATTTGGGTTTCTCTAAGGGATGAGCCCATTTTTATGGAAACAACAAAAGATGGGAAAATTGTAATAATACAGAAATGTGCATGAGGTAGTCTTCTTTCATTGTCCATACTTGAAATTTTTAACAGCGCGAGCTGGAACGGGTTTTGGGTACTTTTAAATTTTTAAAATTTGGGTTTCTCTAAGGGATGAGCCCATTTTTATGGAAACAAAAAAAGATGGCAAAATTGTAATAATACAGAAATGTGCATGAGGTAGTCTTCTTTCATTGCCCATACTTGGAATTTTTAACAACGCGAGTTGGAATCGGTTTTGGGCACTTTTAAATTTATAAAATTTGGGTTTCTCTAAGGGATGAGCCCATTTTTATGGAAACAAAAAAAGATGGCAAAATTGTAATAATACAGAAATGTGCATGAGGTAGTCTTCTTTCATTGTCCATACTTGGAATTTTTAACAACGCGAGTTGGAATCGGTTTTGGGCACTTTTAAATTTATAAAATTTGGGTTTCTCTAAGGGATGAGCCCATTTTTATGGAAACAACAAAAGATGGGAAAATTGTAATAATACAGAAATGTGCATGAGGTAGTCTTCTTTCATTGTCCATACTTGAAATTTTTAACAGCGCGAGCTGGAACGGGTTTTGGGTACTTTTAAATTTTTAAAATTTGGGTTTCTCTAAGGGATGAGCTTATTTTTATGGAAACAACAAAAGATGGCAAAATTCTAATAATACAGAAATGTGCATGAGGTAGTCTTCTTTCATTGCCCATACTTGGAATTTTTAACAGCGCGAGTTGGAACGGGTTTTGGGCACTTTTAAATTTTTAAAATTTGGGTTTCTCTAAGGGATGAGCCCATTTTTATGGAAACAACAAAAGATGGGAAAATTGTAATAATACAGAAATGTGCATGAGGTAGTCTTCTTTCATTGTCCATACTTGAAATTTTTAACAGCGCGAGCTGGAACGGGTTTTGGGTACTTTTAAATTTTTAAAATTTGGGTTTCTCTAAGGGATGAGCCCATTTTTATGGAAACAAAAAAAGATGGCAAAATTGTAATAATACAGAAATGTGCATGAGGTAGTCTTCTTTCATTGTCCATACTTGGAATTTTTAACAGCGCGAGTTGGAACGGGTTTTGGGCTCTTTTAAATTTTTAAAATTTGGGTTTCTCTAAGGGATGAGCCCATTTTTATGGAAACAACAAAAGATGGGAAAATTGTAATAATACAGAAATGTGCATGAGGTAGTCTTCTTTCATTGCCCATACTTGGAATTTTTAACAGCGCGAGCTGGAACGGGTTTTGGGTACTTTTAAATTTTTAAAATTGGGGTTTCTCTAAGGGATGAGCCCATTTTTATGGAAACAAAAAAAGATGGCAAAATTGTAATAATACAGAAATGTGCATGAGGTAGTCTTCTTTCATTGTCCATACTTGGAATTTTTAACAGCGCGAGTTGGAACGGGTTTTGGGCTCTTTTAAATTTTTAAAATTTGGGTTTCTCTAAGGGATGAGCCCATTTTTATGGAAACAACAAAAGATGGGAAAATTGTAATAATACAGAAATGTGCATGAGGTAGTCTTCTTTCATTGTCCATACTTGAAATTTTTAACAGCGCGAGCTGGAACGGGTTTTGGGTACTTTTAAATTTTTAAAATTTGGGTTTCTCTAAGGGATGAGCCCATTTTTATGGAAACAAAAAAAGATGGCAAAATTGTAATAATACAGAAATGTGCATGAGGTAGTCTTCTTTCATTGTCCATGCTTGGAATTTTTAACAGCGCGAGTTGGAACGGGTTTTGGGTACTTTTAAATTTTTAAAATTGGGGTTTCTCTAAGGGATGAGCCCATTTTTATGGAAACAAAAAAAGATGGCAAAATTGTAATAATACAGAAATGTGCATGAGGTAGTCTTCTTTCATTGTCCATACTTGGAATTTTTAACAGCGCGAGTTGGAACGGGTTTTGGGCTCTTGGGTTTCTCTAAGGGATGAGCCCATTTTTATGGAAACAACAAAAGATGGCAAAATTGTAATAATACAGAAATGTGCATGAGGTAGTCTTCTTTCATTGTCCATACTTGGAATTTTTAACAGCGCGAGTTGGAACGGGTTTTGGGTACTTTTAAATTTTTAAAGTTGGGGTTTCTCTAAGGGATGAGCCCATTTTTATGGAAACAAAAAAAGATGGCAAAATTGTAATAATACAGAAATGTGCATGAGGTAGTCTTCTTTCATTGCCCATACTTGGAATTTTTAACAGCGCGAGCTGGAACGGGTTTTGGGTACTTTTAGAGAAACCCAAATTTTAAAAATTTAAAAGTGCACAAAACCCGTTCCAACTCGCGTTGTTAAAAATTCCAAGTATGGACAATGAAAGAAGACTACCTCATGCACATTTCTGTATTATTACAATTTTGCCATCTTTTGTTGTTTCCATAAAAATGGGCTCATCCCTTAGAGAAACTCAAATTTTTAAAGTATAAGTGCCCAAGCCCGTTCCAACACGGGCTTTTAAATATTTTAAGTACGGACAACTATAGAAGGACACCTCGCAAGCAAATCCCATTCATTTTGGTTTTTCTATATTTCGGTTTTTTTATAAAATTACTGTTTGGATGCATAAACCAAATTTTTATTCCTTTAACAGGGCTATTTTATCTTTCTACAGGAGCTCTGTTAAACTAAAAGCTAAAAATTTTAAAATTTATCTTCACACACATCATGTAATTAGATCTGTCAAAAACGATTGTCCAATAAAGAAAATAGAAACAAATTGTAATGAGTAGTATGTACTCGTATAAAAGTATAGAATGCAATATAGAAGTATTGTGTTTGTTTTAATGTAAACAGAAGCAAATTTTATTTTTTTTATATATAAACATATACAGTTGAACATCGATTAACCCTGCGTCTATTAATCGGCTTGCGGTTCCTTTTATTTCTTCCTCTATTATCCATGCTTTACTTCTATTATACGTGGTTAACATCTATTATCTGTGCAGCATTCATATGTATGTCTTTTATTATGTAGATCTTAATACGGCGTTTCCCCTTTTGAAGTGCACTTTTATTCATTTAGTAAATGAAATTTGATCTCCTAACACCTGTTGTAGGATGATGGCTCCCTCAAATAGTAAATTATCAAAAAGACAAGGAAAAGTTTTTTGAATTTAAGATAAATTTACTTTTATTTATGACTGCGAAAAACTATTTTTTTTGAAAGTTGCTATTTCTATATATTTTAATGTTACCTCTATTTAACGTGTATTTCTACTATCCGTACTGGTACCGGTCTCCCGAGAGCCGAAGAATTTAGGTTTCACTGTCTATTATTTTTTATTGATGGATGCACTAAGATTCTGTTTTATTTTATTGCAACAGATTGAACTTTTGCTTTCCCCCTCGGGGGCACCAAGAGTCTGTGCTGATCTAACCACGGTGCAGACGAGGGTTCTCGGGGGTACAGGGGGAACCAGTCCCCCGGTGTGCAGGCACTGAAGCTGGATAGACAGTTGGGTACTGTCGGAGGATTTTTACCAGTTTCCTTTTTTAATAGTAAAACGTGTGAATAATAATAAAACCTAAAAAAACTGGCACCACGGGAGCCGATACAGAGAGCCGCCTATCTCTGTAGCCGGTTATTGGTGAGGTCCCTTCGGGGCACACGTGGTGGTTGTGTTTTACTTGTCTATCTCTGCGGGTCTGGCATGAAATAGACTGAAGTGTGCTGTTGCACTCTCAACAGAGGAGTTTATGATATCGGAGTCTATCTATAGCAAGGGGTAGATTCCATGGTCCTGCAAGTCATGGTCTTAAAATTGCACAGAATAGTGGTTTGACCACTGTCTGATAAGGGGTTACTGCCAGGTACAGACGTTAATCTAATCACTTATCCTGTGCTTTTGCTTCTACAAAATCAAATCAATTCTGTTAAAGTTTCAAAAAACGATATGGAAAAAATAATTTTAAATTTATTTAGAAGTTTGTAGCACAAATTTGGTTTAACTTTTCTTTAAATCTTAGTGAGCCTAATTTGACACATTCCGTCCAGCAAAAAACAGTAAATAGGCCTTCATACCATAATTGATTCACATATTCCGTATATTTTATTCCATTAGCAGTGTTGCCAAACTAAAGAAAAAAAACCAAAAGCTTATGCTTTTGTTTCTTTTTCATCAATTTATGTTTAAATACTATTTGAAATAAATTTAAATAAAAAGAAATTTTATTATCAGTGATCGTAACCATAATCTAAAAGCAAAATGTTATAAATAATTTTACACTTTAGTTTTAAAACGTGTCAAACAACATCGTACATCATTTAGTGAAAAAAGAAATTAGAAACAACCTAAAAAGCAGTTAGAATTAGCTTTACCCGCTTGTCGCTTTCTTAAACTGACACATTGTAATCTATCAGAAAATCAATTTTGAATTTTTTACTTGTTACGCCCTCTTGCATTTTAACTGGCGGTATATCCTTTATAATAATATCATTCATAATCTTTATATGTTTATTTTTCATATTACTTCTGAAGTATCTAATAAAAATATAACATTTTAAATGAAATTTACATTGGTGATGGTTGTTCAGTTTTAAAACGTACCAACTGCAAAATTTGTATTATTTTATAAAAGTATGTTAATGCTGAAAAACACTATTTCACGTATATCCAAAAATTAAAAATATTAAAAATACCCTGATCAGATATACGTTTTAATTGCGCAATAAAGGAAATTATGCAATTAAGGCCCTAATTGAACTCAATTTACCATATAAGAAATCAATTAATAAATTGATCAATTAGTACTTAATTGAGTCATTAATTGATTAAGTTTCCTCATACAACCCTTGTGAAGTATGTTCAGTGAGAGAAAAATATTATACAATGACAAAACTAAATGCCATAAAAATGAAATATAAAATATTTTCAAATTAAATGAAATTAAAAATTTTTGAAAATTTAATGGAAATTCAAAGCTAGCGTGCAGTCAGAACTTATCGTACTGACTGGAAGAGTTCTATATTTCAAATAAAAACACACAAAGAAAACAGATAGGTATAAATTCGATTGGTATGCTCAAAATTTAATTACTTATATAATAATTTGATTTTTAATATTAATAATTTTGATTTATTTTTTATATTAAAAGTTAACAAATGATATTGCGTCCAAATGTTGGTTATAACACCTATTAAAAAAGTTCACCTGACCGATTTGTGTCTTCACTAAAATCTATTTTATTAAATGGAAGATGCAACTGAACTTATTCAGCACATTACTACTGACAACCCAATTTTGGTAGTTAGAATCATAAAAATCGATTGGGTCTTTTAAAATCGTAAAATGTTTGACAAAAAAAATTTTTATACATTACAAAAAAAAAAAACCTCAATATTTCATGTTAAAAATTCAAGGATATATTGTTAGTGGTTAAAAGTTCTCCAATATTGTTAAAAGGTAAGTCCAAAAACAATCTCGCGAAGACATTTGTAAATTAAAAAACTCTTAAATGTTTAATACATTGGTATGGGACGGAAATTTAAAGAAACTATGTGAAAAAGAAGAATCATAATGTAAAGGAAGGAGTACGCTGAAATCGATGGCTCGAGACAGGAACTGTACTGTGTAATCTTATTCTTATAATTTACTTTTAAAATAAAAATAAATATTAAAATATTTTATTGTTGTTTTTAATTCACAATAATACTTTATAGTCACCCAAGAATAATTTTTTTAAATAGTTGTGAGTGCTATTTCCATTCAGTTATTACAACCGAATTCAAGATAATACACACAACCGACAAAATTCGATTGGAAACAAATTCGGTTCTCATAACGAATTTCATTTCTCTATGCAAGCAAACTTTCTTTTAAAGCCGAACTTCTCTTTATTCTATCAAATTTACGAACACAAATTTTTAATAAAAAAATTAGGCCTGTTCAATAAATTTCCGGAGGAAACTAGCAACCTTAAAATAAAATAAAAACTTACAACATTACTATTCCAAATAAAAAAGGAAATTAACGCATTTTTGGAAAAATAGCAAAAAACAGCAAAAAAAGTGGTGTTCGATGCTTAAAGCATTTTGTATTGCAACAGTTAACATTTGCAAGAGCTTTGAAATCGATTGTGAGCACATTTTTTCGAATTCTTTGCAAAATTGCCAAAATTTTTCTGTCTTGTTTGTAAAATTTTAGTTATTATTTTCTATTTCTTTTGTTTATTGTTTTATAATCCTGGCGTTTACTTGTACATAGTTTTCTCAGCTTTCCTCTAAGAGCCATAGCTAAACAAGGACGGAAAGCATTTTTTTTTTTTTTTTGCTGTCAAAAGTTCTCATGGTAGTACATTTTGTATGGAGCAATTGGAAAATCCGATTTTTACAAAGCGTTTAATAATACAAAATTAAAAATAAACAAAAACAAAAACACAACAAATTTTGTTTTTTTTTATAAAATTTTAAGTTTTCACAACATAAACATCAGAATTGTTATTCTTTTTAAAATATTTAGGGAGTTTATATATGTATGTATATTTTTTGAAAAAATCTAGTTCAGAAATTAAAAAAAATTGTGTGAAAATTTTGGGGCTGACCTTTAGTTTCGGAGTTACGGACCTCTAAGGTTTGTATGTATAATATGGCACATATCGAGTATTTTATGGCGGAATGAGACATTATGGGAATAATAGGAAAGGTAATTTTTAGCTTAGATTTTCTTTACACCCCGTAGACAACTTTATATAATTTTTGAGGTGCGTCCGTTAACTAGACTTAAGCCTTAATGTTTTTAATAACCCTGTTTTTTAACATTTTGACAAACCGTCGCCGCTTTTGTTTAGGTATGGCATTTCAGCGTAAAAGCTATGCGGAAGAAAACGTTCCGCTTTCCGTTTTTATTTAGGTATGGCTGTAACTATTATACAAGCGTTAGCTTCAATTCAAAATATTTTTTATTTAAAACCGAAAACTATATTTTCAGTTGTGTGGTTGTAAAAAATTTCAGCTGTAGGTATTCGATTTTGAAATCGCCATACAAATTATGGCAAACAAGCCACACTATTTTAGTCTAGAAACGACGGGATATACAAATATTTTCGTGTGAAGTGCTAATAAACACATTTAATTTAAAGTATTTAATATTTATTAATTTACAAGAATCAGCTGTTCTGTTCTTATCAGTTAAGAAAAGTAGTAACAAATTTATCAACATTCACATCTTCTACTCTTTTTTACTCTTTCGCTGCTTCTTTTGAGGTACTGAAGTAAACACTTTCCGATAACAATTAGTATCAACTTCTTGTTATTAAACAGAACTATATTCTTCTGTCAAATTTTAATTGAGTAAATTAAATTGGATATGTCTGAACACCGAAATTAATTACTCAATTTAAATTTTAATTGTCTAAATTAAAGCGTATGTTTGAACGGGGTATTACCCTCACAGGAAAAAATATTAGATTTTTAAAATTAAAATCAAGGTAGCTAAGAATTTTTCTTTGATTTGCTCAAAACTACGGAAATGTTGTTTAATACGTTTTTTTAAATAAAGTATTTAATTAACGTGGTTGTCGTCAAATCATATAAGTATTTTAAAAAAAATAATAACATTTTAAAATATAAACTTCTTCGGCCTTACACGCTCTATGTTAATAAAATTTCCCTTTTTATTAAATTATTTCTCCCGACATTGCGTGAAGTTTTTGTTCACTTCTTTTGGTTATTTGTCTATTTCTATAAATTTATTAAATAAACGTACAAAAATTATTTTTACATTATACGATAAAACTTACATTGCAGCAAGTGGCTTAATTCTTACATTATTACATTACAATTTTCTATATCATGTTAATTTAAATGAGATTTATATTTTATACTCATTTGTTCACTATTGATTTAATTATAAATTAAATTACAAAATAAACTTCATCTCAATGATGATAGAGAATAGAACAAACAGCAACAGAATTATTTGTAATCTCATTTTCATTCAATATTGAAAATTTATTTATTTCCTCTTTTTAATGAATAATTTATTTAGTTTTAGTTTATTATGCTTCCAAGTTATAAATTTCATACATTATTAATTACATTATATACTAAAGAATCTTAAGTAACTTTGGCAACAGCCTTATAAGAATGTAAAAATGAAGGCATTAGAAAAATCGACTCCTAATACCCTAAATTTAATTAACAACTAAGAGTAGTCAAAGTGCTCTTAATTATCATTTAAATTCACTAGAAATGTTTTTCGGTAAATAAATTCCTAGACTACCATTCCGTCATTTGTTTTACTGCTACATACATTAAAAGGTGTTACGTAAGAAAGCGACGTTTTTGAGCAAAATAGAAAAACATTGGTGGTGTCCCTTTAACAAATGTTTTAATGGAAAAAAAATTAAAAATTTTTTAATTAAATAATTAATTAAATCAACTAAAAATTTAACTAAATTTAAACTAGAAGACAATATCTTTAATTTTTAAACATAAATATATATCTTTTAACTTACTCAGTCTTAAATAGCACTGCATAAGAAATGCGTCCCCTAGCACCGTATTCAGTAGACCCATTATGCCCTGTGGAAATTCCGTTATAAGAAACAACAACAGCACAGCCAGCAACATTCTTGTTGTACGATCTGTTTGTTTCTCCTTTTCCAAAGTTTTACTGTTCTTTCGTGGTCGCGACTGTTCAACAACTTTTCCATTTACAATGGGTTTCATACCATTAGCCGCATTGCTGGTAAGCATTTTGCGGCGACGTTTTGCCTCCAGCAGAGCCATTATCAATCGCACAGATAAAATCGTTAGAGCAATGCAGGGAATTAACTTAATTAAAACACTGTAGATAAGAAATGTAGCATTGTGTAAAGTTTTGTTACGCAAAGCTAAATCACTGTGATAAAGACGATAAACCGTTATGTTGCGCACCACTTGTGGTACAGGAGTCGTATAAGTCACTAGCGAAGCAAATGGTATGGAATTCGAAGTAGCTGGTGTACTGGCGGTAAATGTATTAACAGATGAATTCACTATGCCTAAAAGCATTTCAGCTGTTGTTTGTGTAAGGTTATGCCAGTCGGCACTTATGTCACCATTAGAAGCCACCTCTGCTGATGCAGTTGACATCGCTGTTGCTGCTGCTACAGTTCTGTTTATTAAGTTCTGCTGATAATCAATCACATACTGCGACAATGCTATTGATTTAACAGTTTTGCCATTTGCATCTAACATTTCTAAAAATTCTGCTATTGATGTTACCAAATAGAGCGAGGGCGATACCACCAACACACATACCACATACGCACTCGTTATTGTTATAATGGTTGTCCTCATGCCACACCATTGACGATTCTTTTGAGGATAACCCACAGCTATATAACGCCAAACGGCCAGTGTTACTGTCAACCAAATGGAGATTGTGTGCAACACTTGAGCAAATATTGAATGGAATTTAATGAAACAGGCCCAAGGATAACTTAATTGCTGTTCGCGCGGCAATCTTTCCCACATAATGTAATCGTGTATTGTATAGGGAATATATTCAAGCATGACAGCCAAATCAGCTACTGCCAAACCAGTCAAAATGGCATTTGTAGGAGAACGCATTTCACGTCTTGTCAGTACAATAATGTTCAGGGTATTAGCCACGGTCCCCAATAAGCAAACAATTAACGAAATATAACCATGTAGGTTTTTGTAGCTGCAAAAAATCAAGAAGAAAATAATGCTTAGAAAAAACTTCGAAGATTGTTGAGCAAAAAAAAAAAACACTTAATTAGCAGTCTATTAAGTTAAACAAACAAATAAATAAAAAAACATGATACTCATTATGATAATAATTAATAAGTAAAAGAAGCAAAAATATAAAATCTTTTTTCCAAGAGCTAATTAAAAAATCATTAATAATTCTATTCAAGTAGAAAAAAATCTTAGAGAAAATACTTTTTAATAAAAAGTTATTTAGTTTGTATTAAGTTGCATCAGAATAAAACTCTTGTAAAATTTAACTTAATAAAATTTTACTGATAAAGATTATTTGTAAACACATGTTTATGGCCATAAGCAAAATAAAATATTTTTTTTTATATACATATATTGCATCTATGCCACTACGAAGCAATACATTGCAATGCTTAAAAGAAATATTTAGAAAAGCTACAAGTGATATCAAAATGCTTAGAGAGAAATTCAATAATTTTTCTATCAACGTTTTATTCACTTTTGAAGGATTTTTTGTAAAACAGATTATTTTTAAAACCACAAAGACACATCATTCTCCAAATCATAAGCTTAAGGCGATTTAATTTATATTTATATCTTTAAATTTAACAATATTTAGTTTAATCTCAGTACTTAACAAAATGTTAAAAGTAATGTTTCAAAGAACGCGAAAGGCAGATGTAGCGGGTGCAGGTCAATTATATGTTTTTTAAAGAAATATAATTGTCATTGAAAAAATATGGACTGCATAGCAAATTTTTTAATTTTACATCCAGAACTCTGTTCCAACTTTATTATTAAAATATTTTTTATTTATTTTTCGCAGTATTGTTTCTTCCTTTTTTCGGTCTTGTCGAATAATACATTATTTTAAGAAAGTATCCACAGTTCAACTTCTAATTTTATAAAAAATTAAATTTAAAAAAAAAAACGCATGACACAGCGCATGTACATTCATGCTTAACTCATAGCACTCAATATGTTCTAAAAAAATAATGTTGTGAGGAAACAAGCAAGAATAAAAATAAAAATTGCATTCGTGACAAACCGACGGTTAGTACAAAGCAAAAAAAACTAGTGTTTGAGCTTCAGAAAGAAGAGTGAAGAAATACTTTCTTTTGTATCTAATTTTTTCTGCTTTTTGCTCTTCTTTGGAAAACGAACTCACACACTTGTAAAATAATATTTCTTTTTAAAAAAGAAATTTAGAAATTAAAATAATGAACCTCAGCCAAAATCAATTTCAATTCATTTAACAATTTAATTTGTTCAAAAATTAATAATTTTAAAGCTTTCATCACTTTCTTATTTTTAAATCTTTTTAACTGATTTCAAAACCAGTAAGAGTTCTATATTCGTCAATGCCGAAACTATTTTACGCTTCACCAATATGTGAATGTATTTTACTTAAGTAACTTCATCCAAAAATACTAATATTGTGATGACAGAGAATTAAAAAAACAAGAAAAAATTAAATAAGTACATATAACTTTACATAAAAATCGCATTGGGTTTTAATGGGTTAAGCATTTAAAAAAAATTAGCATTTCCTAAAAGATCTCTTCGAAAGCTTTAAAATGATATACATATTGATATTTTAAGAAATTTGAAAATTTCAAAGGCCCCTAACTCGAAAATAATGGGCGAGCGCCTATTTTTTCAATATTCGTTTTTTTTTATTTTTTAATTTACTATCGCCTCATATTTTGTTTGTTTTTTTATTGTGGTTACTTTATTTGGTGTTTTGCCCGCTGACTCGAAAGGCATGGACCGATCTTGTTGTTTTCCCTTTCCGCTTTTTGTGGTGAAATGTATAAAAACTAAAGGTGCAGCACTTTAAAATTAAAAACAAAATCACAAAATAACTAAAACTAAAAAAAGCGTGTGATTTAAATTGAACTATATGGGCCTATCTTTTGAACTGTTATAGACAAAAGCTTGCATATTGGACAGAATGTCGATTGCTGCGACCATTTTAGTAACAAGTAATAAAAATTCAAATATTTATTTAAAGCGTGCCCCAATAGTTCATTTAATTTGATATATATGGCCATAGTTTTAAACAGTTTTAGACAGACGCTTGAAATTTACAACAAATCTGTATTGCTAACTCCGCTGTAACAACAAGTATAAAATTTGAATATGGAAACTAAAGGGTGTCCCAATAAATGATTTAATTGGATGTATGTGGCTTAATTTATGACCGTTATAGACAGCCAGCTGAAACTTACTTGCATAGCCGGCTGTATGAACAAGGTTATAAATTGAATATAGATATTAAAGGGTGTTCCCAAAATTAATGTAATTTTACCGATATGAAATTACATTAATTTTAAAATTTAGACAGAATGTCCACCACTTTGTTTGGTTAAAGAAGAATTATAAATATTTAAGATTATATATATTAAAGGGTGTTACAATAGTTGAAGTAATTAAATGTTTATGACCATCAGTTGAAACTTTTTAAACAGACGATTAAAATTTACCAAGAACCAGATTGCTAAGTCTACTATAACAGGAAGTATAAAATATGAATTTTGAAAATTAAAGGGTACCCCTATAATGGCTGTTGAACAGTTGTAGAAAGACGGTTGAAATTAACAAGGAGCTGTAGTGCTAAGTCTGCTATAAAAAGTATAAAGTTTGATGATGGAATATAGGGGGTCTCAATAGTTAATGTAATTTGATGTATGCGGCCATATTTTCAAACAATATAGACAGACAGACAGACAGACAGATGAACTCTGTTTTGAATTTAGTTTTATTTAAAAACATTCATAAAAATTCAACATTCAGTCCTAATAAATAGAATAATAATATTTCCATGTAAAATGATACACTAATGCATATAAAAACATTCTTGTTAAAAGTCGTATATTTATTTGCATAAATTACGAACAAATGATATTTTATTTCTATTTAAATTACGCCCTTAATTTGCTGCATTTGTTTGACAACTTCAAATGCGTTTACATAACTGTGAATGTTGATACAATTCCAGAATTGAACTAACTCATTATAATAATTTGTACTGGAAAAATATTATTGCTGTAAATTACATTACTGTACAGCACAGTGGGTCAGAAAAAGTTATTTTCTAAAAAAGTCAATAACTTCTAAGCGACTAAGGGGAGTAAGATTCACATGCTAGTAGGAAAGCAATATTCAGACTAAAGTCTTGCATTCGAACATTAGTGTCCCACAAGAGGTTCTTTAAGTAGGGAACCTCGGTTATGAAATAGTTTATAAGGTTGGAAATTTTTTCATCAGATCTATTTTATTTTTGTTTATGTTCTCTTTGCTTATAATTTTCCAATTATTAAAACATTTGTCGGAGGAGATCACTTTTACTCACCTGCCCATCACTGATGAGTGTGCCGTCACTATTGTTAATCCCTTTGTTTGTTTTTTAATCCATTTGTTTGTTTACTCGTTGCATTGTTATTGTTGTTAAATTTGAATATTAATATTTTCAATGCATTTGTTTCTATTATTTTTGATGATTTTGTTGCCTTATATTAACAGTTAATTTTATATTATTTTGTAGCCCAAATATTTGCATATTGTTATTTTATTTTTTAGTCTTAAATTTAATGTGAATAAAGAAACACTTATAGAAAAAATACTGTCTCGCGTTTTGTTAATTAATTTGGAAATAGTTAATTTTCTTACGCGACATTTTTTGGCGACCGTGACAGGACGGTAGTTCTAAAGTTTAAGTTAAATAAAAATTTAATCGGTTTTCTTGGACTTTTTGGCCCGTAGAGCCACATCAAAAATATTTTGTTCGTTTGATTTTTGATAAAGTTCTTGCAAATAATTTGTAGTCTACGCGTGACCTAGTATCAATTTTTGTGGTTTTTTTCGTGTCATCTACTGCAAATATTTCAAGTTGTGCATACTTTCCTGTCACATATCACAAAAATTCGTTGTTTGTGTGCATTTTGCCTATAGTGGTACAAGTGCATTTTCAAAAAAAAGTTTAAGTGCTACCTCCCTTTCGAAGATAAGAAATATCGGTTCGTGTTTTGAACATATTAAAACTTAAAAATTTTAAATAAAATGGCAACCAACGATGAAGTAGTTACTGAGCCACAAAACGCCAGTGGCCCAGAATTAGCAGCATTAAAACATTAAAGAGGCACAATGAAGCGCAACATCTCATATATGCAGAAAAAGATGGTGAAAATGTCGATGACGCCATTTTGGAATGCAGACTCGAAATTTTAGAATCGTATTTCAAGCAGTTGAGTCACGTGCAAGGAAAAATTGAACAGAAATAGTTAATTTTCTTACGCGACATTTTTTGGCTCGGATATAAGCGTCGAATCGCGGCGTTTTTTTATTATTCTCTTTTTTTAACTCTACTTGTGTGCGCCACTAAAGTTTTTGAAATTTATTCTTTTATTGTCAAATTAAAGTACAAATACAAAAGAATAAAATAAAGTTTAATAAATTAAAAGCATACCGTGTATCTGGGTTTTAATTGGAAAATCGAGTTCCGGCATTAATTTTCTTTGGAAACATTTTTGTGTGAGACCAAATAAGGGTGGTTTTTTCTTCCTACTTGTGCTACTTTCGTCCCAGCGCCACCGCACTACCAGCAAACCAACAGGTAACAACAACATTTTTTATTATTCACCCTTATTCACCCTGTTTTTGTCAACAAAGTTTTTTGTGTCGACATAGTGAATTTCTGTTTCCATGTAAAACATTTTCTAAAATTTTAGTGCCAATGAAAAAAGATTTAACTTGTACAATTCGAGACCCTGGTTGCTGAACGAAAAATACGAGATTAGCAAAAAGGGTTTCTCAGAAACTCAAACCCTCACAAGTTCAAACAAGAGTAGGAAGAAATAGCTTCAATAAGAGTCGGTGCCTGTTGAGAGATTTCAAACGCAAATTTAAAAAAATACAGTCACAATAAGGCTGAAATAAATGCAACGGATGGTGATTTA
This sequence comes from Gymnosoma rotundatum, assembly GCA_916610165.2. NCBI lineage: Eukaryota > Metazoa > Arthropoda > Insecta > Diptera > Tachinidae > Gymnosoma > Gymnosoma rotundatum. Next base: position 40,750,802 of record OU744338.1, read on the forward strand.
TATAAACTGTCACCGCTGTCACATCTGGAAGAAGCTGCAGCAAATTTTTTGCTGTTTGAAAAGCAGTTGAATCCGGAAGGTAAAATATAAGGAATATAGTTTCTCTTGCTGAAATCGAAACGGAAAATGCTGCTGATGTAGGCATAATAATTTTGGAGGATGAGGAAAATATTCCAATAACTTCGGCAACTTCAATTCAAACACACGAGGAAACCATTTCTAATAGAGGCAAAACAAAACAGAAGAAGAGTTAACGCGAGGAATTGTTTCACAAGCATAACGCCATGAACAAAGAAGCTTTTGATCAAACTTCTAATAACAAAACCAGAAATGAAAACTGTTTGAAAGAAAATTACTAGAATATAGATAAACTATGGGAGCGTGAAGAAAATACAATAATGGAAATAAAAAATACTCTTAAAGAAACATGTCAGTACCAGCGTAAACTTTCGGAAGTTAAGGATAAAAAGATGAAGATGATGGAAAAGCTTTACCAAAAAAAGAAAAAATTTTTGAAACTAAAATTGAATTAACAAAAGTAAAAATGGAAAAAAAGAAGTTTTTCATCACTGCTTCCACTTGATTCAAACATAAATTTTATTTCACAAAAATTTAAATAAAATCAAGTTTAAAAACTGTCAAAATATATAGAGATGATAGTTTTGTTTTTTTCAAAGTTATCGATAACATGTCGACTTCAACACATGCGTGCAAATTAATACCAACTGAGTGTCGAGTCGGCGTCTGCGTCGATCAAATTTGACTGTGGCTAAACATTAACAACGACGTCGACAAAGACTTTCGTAATCGCTGATAGTTTTCATAACAACGCAATTAAAAAATTCTGTCTTTGACAAAAACATGAGACCAAGAAATTGATTACGGTGGCGTCTAACCTTGATAGTTAATAGATTATTTGCACTTAAAAAATTTTGTTTCTTCACAACAAAATTATTAAACTTTTAAACTTTAATAAACTTTAATAACATCGCGCTCTTATCCAGACCAAAATGCTTATTGTGGGTAAAGCACGTCTCGATGCCCAATTCACCATTATTTAGTTATCTCATCAGGAATCTTCTCACAAATACTTTCAACAAACTGAAGACTTTTATCCAAGCAATAAGTAAAGACAAAAATTAAAGTTTAAATAAAACAACCATAAGCAGCCAATAATTTTATTTTTATTTATGCACGAGATGTGCTTTCACCCTTAATAATTAATAAATATGTATTTAATCATATTTATCGAGACCAAAATACGGTGTTATTAAAGTTAAATTAATTTAATATTCACGTGATCTTTATTTAAGCAATATTTAAGTTGAAATTTGTAAAAATGCAGCCTGCATTTAGTAACAAAAAAAACCAACAGTGTTTTGCGCATAAAATGCACATTTCCTAACAAACATTCAAGTTTTTCTAATTTTCTAGAAATGGTCACTCTCGAACTCAACCTATTTCTTAAGAAATTTAGATTTAAGCTCTTGTGGTCTAAAATCTCAAAGTTGGGATAGAATAGTTAAAACTGGTTGAAAACTGCTCCTTTAGTTTTTCTGCATCCAAAATTTTAACAAAACTTTACAAATTGAAAATGAAAGTTTAAAAGTCCTTTATATTTTATTTTATCAACAACAGCCTAGTCTACTCTTGATACTCGTTTACATTGTTAACAATATTTTATTATAACGAAAAATATATTGGCTAGACCAAATGTGCTCTATTTATTTTAAAATTAAATAAAACTTAATGATGCAAAATGCTACTAAAATTGTGTTTTATACCCTTACAAAAATACTTAAACAAATACAGCAATTATACTTCATTTACATTGATATCAAGCAAGGGATTAAATGACAAAGGCAGGAAGACAAATACTCGTAATGTAAAAACGTAAATAAAGAAGAATAAATTTTATTTTTGGCTTAAAACACTCACTTACCTCGTGTGAAAATTATCCATGCCAGAACCGCAATAAAGCGGCTCAGATTCATTAACCGCCATTATATAAATTAATAATTTAAAAAAATGCTTTTAAAGTTTGCAAGAACTTTATCTTCCTTTTTTTCTTTTCATTTATTCGTGTCTTTTTTTAGCACCTAAAGAGTAATAAGAAACCAGAGAGAGCACACGGTTTTACACTGCAAATAGATGCAAAATATAAAAAAAAATCGGTTATTTATTTATTTTTATCATTTAAAATAAACTTATGCAAAAATAAATTTTGGGGAAATTTTTTATACAAAATTAATTAGGAACAACTTTTTGCTTTTTAATAAGTTTTAATTTTTAACCGATTTCAAAAAAAAAAAAAAAAAAGAAAGAGGTTATCAATTCGACTGAATGTTGCTTTTTTATATTGTTACGTTTTTCCCTTTTTAGAACAAACGTACAGATTCTTTTGATTGCGAATACCACTGTGGCTCATTATAATTTCTGTATTCTTTTGCTCTATGGCTTTCTTCTGGCTATACTTCTTGATCCTACCGGTCTTGTGAATCCTTGGTCTCGTATTTACTAAACATGCGTTATTATTACAAACGCATCCATCCACGTTACACTACTGTATTACTCCAGCGAGACATGAACTACTCGATACCTTGTTTAGTAACTCTGACCATCCACAGACATTTCCATTACTCCTTTTATCCAAGCCAGTCTTCTCCTTTAACCCAATAGCCACAACACACGCCTGCCATACACTGTTGTTATGCTGTTACACTCCCGTGCGTAAACCGCTACCGTTCTAACTTTTTATTATAAAGGGCTTCTTGACAATTATTTGTTACTCTTATATTAAATTGGACGTTTCCACTAAATTGTCTGCCATGGCTTCACACAATAATTGTCTTTTGCCTCTCGGGATGTTTGTACTGCTGTTTATTAATTTTAATTGCATCATAACTATTATTATTTTTTCGGACAGAATGCGGTATCGAACTCAAGACCCCCTGTTTTGCATTACGCACCTCTACCAACGCGGCAATTGTGGCTGCTCAGCTTTCGTTAGCTAATTGTGGTTTTTATTCTATACACACACCATTAGTTGAATAAACTTATTCACCACGCTCATACGGATAACAACAGCAGGAGTTGCCAGATCTTATTATTCGTAACAATATTTGTGTCTCATAACTCAGTCATTTCTATATCGATTTCAATTTTTTTTTATTTGTAAGGTGATGCTTACAGATTGGTTCCGCTTTAAAAACAGCTCGTAATTAAAAAAAAACTAAAGGTAGGGACATCCTTTGTACATGGTTTTACATGTATTATGATTCGTAAAGAGCACCACCAGAAAATTAAACAAATTTAGGTACGTTATACACAAACGCTTGCAAATAAGATGGAATGTCGATTTTTATTACAGTTCTAGTAACAAGTATTAATATTCAAAATTATAAATTAAAGGGTCCCCCAATAGTTGATGTTATTTGATGTTTATGGCCAAGTTGTTGAGCCGTTACAGACAGACGGTTGAAATTTACAAAGAACCTAACAGCAAGTATAAAATTTCATTTTGGAAAATAAAGGGTGCCCCCATAGTTGCTGTTATTTAATGTTTATTGCCAAAATGTTAAACAGTTGTTGTCAGACGGTTGAAATTAACAAGGAGCTGCAGTGCTAATTCTGCTATAACAAGTGTAAAGTTTGGAAATGCAATGTAAGGGTGTTCCAATAGTTAGCGTAGTCTAATGTATGTGGTAATGCTTTTGAACCTTTGTAGACAGACAAATAAAACCTATTTTGAAGATGTTTTTTTTTTAGTTTCATTAATAAATTGTGATAAATTGTATTTTATTTGAATTATTTTTACAAATGAAATCTCAATTTTTCAGCAGGGTTAAGATCGTTATATTTTGTGTTGAATTGTAATAAGAAGAGAAAAAGTTTTAAATTCGATGCACTTTCTGTGTCGCTACAATCTTTTTCATGTCTACTTACAAGTAAGAAGAAACATTACATCATACCCATACACGACATGTTTTTTACATCTGGCATGTCAAATTTTCCACTGTTAAACATGTCGTGTAGGGCTGTTGAAACATTGCTCCTGTAAAATACATGTGAAAAGTCATCTGACAAAATTCCGTATAGAACGTGTTCTATTTTTATCTGACAAACCATTTGACATCAGCTGTTTTTATTATTCTAAAAAAAAAACTATCAACGGCGGTTGACCATTGGCGGTAGCATTAGCCGGCTGATGGCAATATTTCAACTATTTGATAACATTTATATAAATTCTGTATCATTCAGTGTTGCTAGAGAGAGCAGGGAAAAAGTTACACTTTTCCTTCAAAAAAGTTACATTGTACAAAATATAGTAAATAGTTTTATTCCATATTTCAGGAAAAATAAGAAGGCAACAAATTCATTCACTGAACAAAAACAAAACGAAAAAAAAAATAAACAAAGAAAAACGTATAAAAAAAATTGCATAGCGATGATATTCATGAGGATTTAAATTAGGACTCAATACTTATATTTCGGTATGAAAAAGTGCATGATGATCTCGACACTCAATAAATTTACTTTAAGTACGATTTTGGTTATAAATTCGTTTTAACATTTTCTCTGAAATATTTAGCTTCGATAGAATTTACAACACTAATTATTTTAAAGATACCGTTATTAAAGACAAATTTGGGCCTTATTTGCTTAAAACTTTAACATATAGTCCGGCACTTAAAATTGGAGTATTGGTATGGTTGTCAAATTTTTCAAGCGGAATAACTAAAGTTACTTAAGATTTTTTTTTTGCAAGTTTTAGTTTTCCGCGTTGCTGTTTCTAAACAAGAATCAAAAAACATTTTGTGAGATCTCACGAATTGAACTGCACAATGTTATTTTTTTTTCTTATTTCAAACTTATTTTTATAAGGGATTTTGGTTGCATTTGCAAGGTAACCTCTATTATTAAAATCGAATTGATATGTTAAGAAAGGCGAAAAGAGATTCTTACCTCAAATAATGAAACAAGTACTCTTTCAGAGGAATTTTATCAGCTGACAGCTGCTGTAACAAATTGTAATTTTGTCAGACGTACTTATACATGTACGTTTGTGACCAAATATTAAAAGTCTTCTGTAAAATACCAATTCTGACACACATGCAGAATTACATATGACAAACACAGTTAAAAAGTCAGATGTAAAAAACATGTCTTGTATGGGTAGCTTTACTTTCCCAACTTTTTAAATTTAAGTGTTTTGGGTACGAAAAATTACTACTGTGGATATAACAAAAATTCGAGAAATAAACGTAAAAGCTGATACGAAGAATATAAAATGAGTGCATAAATGACAATTAAGAATAGTAGACACCAAATTGTTCTTAAGAAATGTTCTTTTGTTTGTAACGTTTAACAATAAGTTTTCTAATTGTTTATGGTTGATTTAATGAACGACTATTATGTTTCAAGATGCATTAATATACTTAGGCATGTGTGTACTTGCTGTTTATTATAATTAGCTCAGCAGTGCATTATTTGAAAGACGTTTCCCCTTTTCACCTTTTAATGAATAGAGTTAAATATCCTTAGGTTGTACACCAAATTCTGAAAATCTAACGCTAATGACTTTTTCTAATTCCTTAAATTTTTCATTATGTGCAATTTCCCCACAAATTACTTGTGAGCACGAAAATATATTATTTTGTTCTAATATGTATTAGGGTAATTGACCTATTAATTTTTAAACTAAACTACAGAGAAAATAATTTTTAGTAAATAATATTAAAAAAAAAACATTTGCTTAATTCGCAATGTGTTGAAAATTAAATTTATATTTCCCTTTCTATTTTGTTTACACAACATTGACCAGTTTCTTTCGTATTTAAGAATAAAATTTAACAGTTGATAATAAAATTTAAACATAAATGTATGTACATAATTTAATTTACGTACATGACAGGTCATAAATTTTTTTAAAGGTTTTACTATTTTAGAACATAATAAAAATAGTTTTTTTTAGAGATTTTTAATGCTTAGGTAATAAAACTATTAAAAAAAAACGTAAACTTTTTTTAAAGCCTAAGGGCCAGTTTCACTATGTCGCAATCGTTCGTTCGTTCGCACAATTATATTCAAAACAAAAACAATTTTTTAGAATTTGTTTTTGTTTTGAATGTAATTGTGCGAACGAACGGACGATTGCGACATAGTGAAACTGGCCCTAAATAAAGAGCTGGTCATAGAATTACGTCTTCTATACCATTTACACTTAGAGTTTTTATTATTTTAATTTTGGCTGATTTATTTACACAAAACATTTATTTTCGACGTTATATATTTTCAAAGAATTTAAATATTTTTATGTATGACAGGTACCAGACACGCGTTGGATTTTTACAAATTTAAAAGTTTGTTATATGATTTACCAATTTAAGTATTTACTTGTATGAGCGTATCAATCCACGCCTACAATTTCAAAACAAAGAAGACCCTACAGTATCTTGTAGACATGCAAAAATACACTGTCAAATATTAATTGCAAATACAGTTGAATTTTAAAACTGCTCGCTAAACATTCAAGTGGTTTCTTTCGACAATTTTTATATATATAAAAAATAATTTTGATTTCAAATTTTATTACAAAGCAAAACCTATATGAAACTTGTCTTTAAAAACACCAGCTTTTAAATTAACCAGAACAAAAAAAGAAAGTCCCAGGTATGGTTTCGATGCAACGAGTTCAGGGTTTTTACATAAAATGAAATTGGCATATTTATAGCAAATATTCCAATTAAAATTACCAACAACAAACATAAATTATTGTAAAATAAGTTGATGATAAACCCTGTTACATGATAACAAGGACTTGTGAATTGAACAATTGTCATACCATTTATTAAAATGAATTTTAAATACTTAATATTCGTGCAGAATAACAATTATCTGTAAAATAAACTCATTATGGTTCTCACGCAATTGTAATGTTCTTGTTTAAAAAATTAAATAATTAATGAAAATTACAGAAAATTCTGTTGTCTTTAAATTGTTCACGCATATTGTGTTAATAAAGTACTTTTAAAAGCAATTCGAATATCTCACGTTTATTAACTAAGCAATCACTGTCATTTAAATTATTAATGATTTATATGAAACCGACAAAAGGTGTTTTATAATTGTGAGAAAGAAGAAATTATATTCGCTTGTTGCCAATGCAGCCATTCATAGAGGCTTTAATATTTTTATTGGTCTTCTTATAGATTTTTTACTTTAAACTTTTAAAAACTTGTTTAATTGTATTGGCTTTTCTTCAGATATGGATAAAGATTTCCTGATGGTCTGGCTTTAACAATCAACAAAATACTTACAAGTTGCTCGCTGCTTAGCACAGCATTATTAAATACATAAAACAAGGCCGGGTTAGTTTCACTATTTATAAATCAAGAACGACTGGAATGAGTTTAATGATCTTTGGCTTGTTGTTCTGAATAAACAATGTACAATAAAGGTGGCATGTCATAACTTTCAAGGACGTAATGTCATGGACATAATGGCGCACTAGAATGTGACAGAAAATATTTGGGAAGCGAATCTGCTGTTGGAGTAAAATCCTTGCGCCCGGCCGTCCAGGCTGTCTATGCACCAAATCTTTGGCAAGCAAAGCCGTTGTTGTGTTTAGTGTTAAAAAAACAGCACAATATCAATGGACACTTTAGAGTGCAACATAAGGTTCATGGACATTATGTCGTTGGACATTATAACATGCTACCTGCAATAAAATATCAAAACTTATTCTAAGATCAGCGCCATTTTTTAGCCCAATAAAAATATTGAACTATAATAAGAAAAAACAATCCCTCGACTGTACTTGACGAAGTACATTTTGAACACAGAATTTTGGGCAATTTATCCGAACACGAATGTCATGAATAACGATTTTGGACTCAACGGCATTAATTGTTGTTGGTGGTATAACAGCCAGTGAATTTACGTAGCAATAATCGAGATGCGTAAAACTGCAGGACATTGAAGACCAATTAATTTAATTATTGCCTGATTTATATTTTTTACATGACGATGATTGCGGTTGCCGTATGGCAATATCATCCATATCTTTAAGCAAAAAATATTGATAATAAAGCGGTAAAGATCTTTATCATCCGTAACACGAGCCTCGGCTTAATTTTTAAGGAAATAAGATGCGAACAGTGAAAAAACTGCAATAAACGGTGTATTTTTCAAAATGTTAGAGGTATATAGAGTATTCTAAGTTATGTAACGTTAAGAAATAAAACTTGTTCCTGAACACAATTTTGAGTTTATAGATTTTGAAAGCTGATGATTTATTATACCCTTCACCACAAAAATTGAAAAAAGTACTCATCTAAGTTTGTCATTCTGTTTAATATTTCTTCAATATCAAATTCCCAGCCCATAAAGTATAAATATATATTCTGAGTTCTTATGCATAGCAAAGTCGACTGAGCGATTTCCGTTTGTCCGTCTCTCCGTTTGTCCGTCCGCGTTTCCAAAATTTTATTTTTTAAATATTATTATCGGTATCATTTTAAAGCTTTTGTAAAAATCTTTAAGGAAATAATAAAATTTTGGAAAAATGCTTAACCCATTAACAGCCTATGGGATTTTATCTAAAATTACATACATGCAGTACCAATTATTTTTTTCAAATTTTTATTTCAAATCTCGGTCATCCCAATATTTACATTTTTGATTGGAAATATCTCCTAACTAGTTTTACATATGTATATGGTAAAGAGTATATAAGTTTCGTGATGATTTCTAAGAGTATACAGATCACAAATGTCAAAAACTGAGCACACTATGAACATCTCCTTTGTCAGTTAGTCCTTTTTGTAAATTCTATCGGTCTTAAAAAAGCATCTCTTTTATATTGAATACCATTTAGATTTATTTGTTTAGGTCTTAAAAGCGATTAAAGGGTTGATATTGACATTTTTTGTTTCTGTGTACCTTTGGTCTCAAGAACTTCTAGTGTTAGCCTGATAGGACTTTTATTTCTGATATATTCTACTTTTTATCACTAATTTTACTTTTTAGTTTTTTTTCCTTGCTCTTCCCTTCCCTTCTATTACGCCAATTTGGCTTTAAGATTATCGTTAAATTGTTCCCATATGTCTTTCCAAATGACACGCAATTCATCAGATTTTTTAAAGTTATGAAATTTCAACCTGGGGTGGAATCGTTACATCCGTGTTCGTATCGACAATCGTACGAAAAAAAAATTACATGATACGTTAATCGTATGAACTAAGTGGCATTATGACATACGATTTTAAACGGATCGTAATTTTTTGAATGATTCACAATAGTTTTTAAATTAAAAAATTCTAGAGCTAAAGAAAGAGTATTCAGGCTGGTCAGTTTTTTAAAATTTTGTTGTTTCCCAAGGTCAAAACCGATTTTTTGCCTATAGCGCTTGATTCAAGGACTGCTGCTTCATTTAACACTTCTTCACTTGGCACCAGAAGCTTTTCATCATAAAGGCCTCTGGTTTTTCAATTTGATCAGCCTGGAGCACAAATTTATAAATATAAATTATTTTCTTGCAAAAATATAAATTGCAAATTACCTATCTTAAAATCTTTACATCAATAATTGGTGGTAGTAGTGGGTTCATACACTTAGAAAGCTCATCCCATAGTCTGTTAGCAGTAGATTTTAATATGCTCAATTAGGAAGCATGTTTTTTTGCCAATTTTTTGTGTTCATTCATAAATCTTATATTGAACTTATTGTAATAATAACTGTATCATAACTAAAAATAAATTTATTTAATTTGCATTTTTTTAGCGAATTTGTTGCATTTTTCATCTTATTCGAACAAAGTTTTGTTAACGTATGAAAGTTCGTAAAAAACGTACGTTCATTTATACGATAACGTATGTTATAATCTGCATTATTGTGAATTATCATCCGTTAACGTATGTCATAATCCGAAAAAAGTATTTTTACGATACGTGTTGTACGTTCACGGATGTGACGATTCCACCCCTGGTGTTCGTTTGTCGTATCGAAAGTTGATTGAAATTTATTAACTAAAACTTTTCACTTTCGTAAGATTTTTAATGTGACTTTTATCGATATAATTAAATTTAAAACTAATTTAGCACATTATTAAATTCACACAGCAGAAAATAAAAAGCAGTAGAAAAACATTTAATATAAAAAATGTAGTTCTTCATGATTTTCTATACAATTTTTGTATGATGAGAGATTTTAATTTGAAAATTTCAAAAATATTTTCTTATATTTAATTACAAAAAATATTTGATACCATCTAGAGAAATTACTAACTAAAATTAGTTGTCACAGAAAATATTTTGCAAGCTGTAACCATTCAACCATTTTCTCATTCTTTTAGTTAAAAAAAATACAAAACAATTACTTACAGTACCAAAATGCTACCAAGTCAATAAATTGTGTAAGAATTTTTTAGAAAACACTAAATATTCATTGGCAATGACCTTGAGTTATGCATAGACATTTGGGCGTTCAGAAAAACAAAAACCAAAAGACTCTTTAACTATTTCTTATCCAACTCTGTCCTTTTTTATTTTGTCGTAAAATTAATGATGGACTATTAATTTGTTTTTTGTTTTCTGTATTTCTTTATTTTTCTCTATCACCTGCAACCATAAATTACTTATGGCCCATTTACATCTGAGTCATAAAATGGCTGCTTGTAATTAACTAGTTTATTTTTAAGGTTTATACAAATATTCAACCAGTTATTAACCTATTTGTTCGACAAACAAATTTAGGCAGTCTTCTTTTTTCACATTTTAGTGGCAACACGAATGAATCATGTTTGTCATTTAAGAAAATAAGGAAATAGAAAAAATAAATACAAACCAATTTTAGTGAATACGAGGGCTGCTATATATATTTCTGGCCTGGCAACACTGAGTGCTGCCAAGTGCAATCTGACATTTCCATTAGAAAGTTTGTCATTTTTAAGCATAGTCGTACTCAAAACGTTTTGACGTACGACCATTATTTGTGTTGTTTACAGTGACTTGAAAAAATTAATATAGAAAAAAATGGAATTAACACGTGAACATTTTCGTGCCATCATTTTTCACAACTTTTGACGTGGATTATCACGACAAGAGTGCATTGATGAACTTAAATCTTTGTGTGGCGATGAAGCACCATCCTATAGCAATGTGAAAAATTGGTATAATGAATTTAATGGTGGCCGAAGCTCGCTCAAAGACGAATTCCGTGAAGGTCGTCCAAAAACGGCTGTTGTGCCAGAGAACATTGATGCCGTGCGTGAACTCATAATGCAAGATCGACATGCGACATACCGAGAGATAGAGACATCCTTGGACATTTCTTCTACCAGCATACATTCGATACTGCATGAACACCTGGCCGTAAAAAAGGTTTGTTCTCGTTGGATCGCGCACAATTTGAAAGTCGCTCAAAAAAGGCTCGTGTCGATTGGTGCAAAGAAATGTTGCAAAAATACGATTGCGGTGCTTCAAAAGACGTTTATAAGATCGCCATAGGTGACGAATCATGAATCTATGCGTATGAGCCCGAAACGAAACAACAATCGACCGTGTGGGTCTTCAAAGACGAGCAAAATCCAACGAAAGTTGACCGTGGAAAAAGCACTTCGAAGCAAATGGTCGCCTGTTTCTTCGGAAAAACTGGTCATGTGGTGACTGTTCCTCTTGAGCAACGTAGGACGGTCACTTCTGAGTGGTACACTACAATTTGTTTGCCTGAAGTCATTGAAGAAATTCGAAAAACCAACAAGAGAAAACGAATCATTGTTCACCATGACAATGCGAGCTCTCACACATCGGCTCAAACCAGAGCGTTTTTGACCGGCCAAAACGTCGAATTAATGGGTCATCCGCCGTACAGCCCTGACCTGGCACCTAATGACTAATTCTTGTTTCCGAACATCAAGAAAAAAATGCGTGGTCAACGATTTTCGTCGCCAGAAAAAGCTGTTGAAGTGTTCAAAAACCATGTTTTAGAGGTGTCTCAATCGGAGTGGAAAAAGTGCTTCGACAACTGGTTTGAGCGCATGCAAAAGTGTATAAATAATGCTGGAGAATTCTTTGAAAAACAATAAAACCATTTTGGATTATAAATATTCGCATTTTCACCACTAGGCCAGAAATATATAGAGCAGCCCTCGTATAATAAACAAAACAATTTTTGAACTTAAGCCAAAATAATTTCTATTCATTTGAACAATTTCAAAAAAATATTTTGTTGAAAAATAAAGCGTTTCTTTAGTTTCCTACATAATGTGTTGACTATCATTCATTTATATCAGGGGTGGGCAACCTACGGCCCGCGGACCAACTGCGGCTCACGTGCACATAAACTGCGGCCAGCGAACATATTTATAACTTATATTGTGGCCGGCCCTTAAGCGGTGACTAAAACAAAATTATATTCTTTTGTCCGGTATTCGAACGAAGATATAAAACAACAACATAAAACAGTCTCTAAAAATCATAACGAAAAAAGTTATGTACCTTAAAATTAGTTACGAAAAACAAAAATATATTAATATTTTATTTGCTATTTTGATGCATTTTCAATTGAATTTTTGTTAACAGATGTGACCAAAATCCCCGAAAACTTCAAGGTCAAATTAATTGAACTGCAAGAAAGAAAGGATTTTAAAATGAAATTTATGGCAAAAAAAAACTAATTTTATTTCATTGTTTGCGAGCACATGTAGATGCGAACAATTTCTTTCAAAAATGACTTTTTAAAATCAAAATATAGATCGCGAATTACAGACGAGAATTTAGAAAGTAGCTTAGTAGTTTCTACTACTAAAATTGTACCCGACTTAAGTACCTAATCTACAAATAAACAGTGGCAGGCAAATGTGTCATTAATATAATTATACAAATTATTACTATTTTTTTGTGATGTTAAAGTGCAGTGATAAAAAGTATTATACGTATATTTTCAGAAATATTTTATTTTTATTCAACTTCTAAAAATTTTCTTCACCGTTTTATGACAACATAATTTTCATTTACCTACGACACCAGCGTTAATGGCCCGCTTAAGTACGGTTGTTTTCAATTTTGGCCCGCATTAGAAAAAGGTTGCCCATCTCTGATTTATATAATAACCACAAGTGCATGTTTAAATTAAATCATAAAACAAAAGTTATAAAATTGCTACCCTCGTGTCAATTAAAATGACTGATTTTTTCTTATAAACCCACTAACAAAAAATCTGGTAGTATTAGAATGTGAGTAAATTTTAAAAGTACTTAACATCTTCTTATTAAAATAAAGGTAAAGAGGTAAAATGTCGAACGCACTAAGAACTATAATCTTATTTATAACGTCAACGAAGCAAAACCTGAAAATACGAGGGCTGCTCTATATATTTCTGGCCTAATAGTGAAAATGCGAATATTTAAAATCAAAAATGGTTTTATTGTTTTTCAAAGTATTCTCCAGCATGATTTATACACTTTTGCATGCGCTCAAACCAGTTGTCGAAGCACTTTTTCCACTCCGATTGAGACACCTCTAAAACATGGTTTTTGAAGACTTCAACAGCTCCTTCTGGCGACGAAAATCGTTGACCACGCATTTTTTTCTTGATGTGCGGAAACAAGAAGAAGTCATTAGGTGCCAAGTCAGGGCTGTACGGCGGATGACCCATTAATTCGACGTTTTGGCCGGTCAAAAACGCTCTGGTTTGAGCCGATGTGTGAGAGCTCGCATTGTCATGGTGAACAATGATTCGTCTTCTCTTGTTGGTTTTTCGAATTTCTCCGATGACTTCAGGCAAACAAATTGTAGTGTACCACTCAGAAGTGACCGTCCTACGTTGCTCAAGCGGAACATTCGCCACATGACCAGTTTTGCCGAAGAAACAGGCGTCACCTGTGACGATCTTATAAACGTCTTTTGAAGCACCGTAATCGTATTTTTGCAACATTTCTTTGTACCAATCGACACGAGCCTTTTTTTGAGCGACTTTCAAATTGTGTGGGATCCAACGAAAACAAACCTGTATGCTGGTGGAAGAAATGTCCAAGGATGTCTCTATCTCTCGGTATGTCGCTTGTCGATCTTGCATTATGAGTTCACGCACGGCATCAATGTTCTCTGGCACAACAGCCGTTTTTGGAGGACTTTCACGGAATTCGTCTTTGAGCGAGCTTCGGCCACGATTAAATTCATTATACCAATTTTTCACAGTGCTCTAGGATGATGCTTCATCGCCATACAAAGATTTAAGTTCATCAATGCACTCTTGTCGTAATAATCCACGTCGAAAGTAGTGAAAAATTATGGCACGAAAATGTTCACGAGTTAATTCTATTTTTTTCTATATTAATTTTTTCAAGTCACTGTAAACAACACAAATAATGGTCGAACGTCAAAACGTTTTGAGTACGATTATACTTAAAAATGACAAACTTTCCAATGGAAATGTCAGATTGCACTTGGGAGCACTCAGTTTGCCAGGCCAGAAATATATAGAGCAGCCCTCGTATATAAAAACAAAAAGAATTCTTTTCGGAGTTTTATTTGTCTATTTTTTTTTTATTTGTTTAAGATACTTTGCAAATGCGGTTAACAAACGTATTTATATAAGAATTTGATTTTGTCAAACATAATCAAATGGAAATTTTTTAAAAATCGATGAGACGTTTTTTTAGTAAATTAAATCTGAACAAAGAAATCGTTTAGAAAACGGTCAGTTGTAGAAATTGTGCAAATGCAAAACATTTTCAAAAATCAAGTTAAACAGGTAAGAGTCGGCTATGCCGAATCTTATATACCCTTCACTATTTATGTAAATCTAGTTTAGTGTAGTAACACGATTCAAATGTCTACCCGCTCTCAATGAGCAAAGCATTTTTTTTTTTTTTAATTCTAGCATTTCCTGAGAGATCTCTCCAAAAGCTTTTAAATGAAACTCATATTGATATCTTAAGAAATATGGTGCACCATCGTACTTTTCTATGAAAAGTTCGAAGGCTTGGAATGCAACTGTGACGAACGACAAAAAATCATTGTGTTAATTCGTTCTATGAAACACAATAATACTTAAAAAACACAGCTGCTATAATTTTTGAAGTTGTTTATTTTTTGTAAGCTGCTAAGGTGACCATAAAAAAAAGTAATATTATAAAGTTAAACATAAACAAAAACACAACTAAAAACAATTTTTTTTTTTTATTTTACTGATAATCTGTACACTTGTTATAAAAACTGCAAAATAGAAATGCATAATTTTTTTTTTTTTTTTTTTTTTAATTAAATAACTTTGAATTGAAATTATTTTGGCCTAAGTTCAGTTGATTTTTAATTTCTAAAAATCTTTTTTAGAAAAAAATGTATGCGCCAATTTTTTCACTTGATGTTTTTTATTATTTTTTAAATCTCTATCGCTCCATGTACTTGTTTTTTTTTAGACTTAATTATTCTAATATAGGAAAATGAGCGGCAGGTGTTGTGTTGTGCCCGCTATCTCGAAAGACATGAACCGTTATTGCTGATTTTCAAAAGCAAATCATTGGAAATAATGTCTGATGGATTAACGTATTTAAGTTTTCTCTAGCTGATCTAGTGCCTTGGCAAACTTGATTTTAACACTAATACGGACGCACAGACAACATCGCTTAATCGACATCGCTATGCTTAAAAACTCAGAATATATATTCTTTATGGGGTCGAAAATGGATATTGTAGAAATTACAAACGGAATGACAAACTTAGATATACCTTTTTGTGATGAAGGGTATAAAAGAGAAGCTGAAGAAGCACTACAATTGCAACTCAGCTGGAAAGTTATAAGCATTTTATAGATATTAATAAAGTTTTCTGCAAAGTAAATAGTGATTTTCACGTGGTAGCAACAAACAAGTTTTCAACAACCAAGTTCTTAATAGCAAACAGATCTTAAAAACCCTTTTTCGTGTCATATTTAATAATATTTTACTTCCTGAACACAAACACTTTTCAAATTTAAAAGTTTTCATTAATGAATGTTTTTTTTTCTTTTAATTTAAAATTGAAATTTACTAACTTTATTAATTTTGCTTATTAAAATGGACTGCTATAATATTGAAAGATAAAGAAAAGATATAAAGAAGTGTTTCAAATTAAAATTAATAACTGTACAAAAATAAAGATAAAATCAGTGTAAAGCGAGTTCCAAGAAAACAGACAACAAATAAAAAGCGATGTAAAGTTCATTACAAATATTTTCGCTTTCATATTCAGGATTCACAAAATACAAAATAATTTTTAAAAGCTGCCAATCTGTGAATCTATGAAAATGATTTAAGTCAAAGATACATGCTTCAATAGAAATTACAAAATATTTGCATTCAATCATTTGGCTTAAATTTTGCAAAGCAATACAATTTGGCTAGAAGTGATACAAAGTCTATATTTTCATTTATCATGCAGAACTACTCAAAAATAATAAATTGCCAGGTAATGTCTTTGGCGAATATATTCCTTTTCCATATTATTTCATTTGATATTAAATTTCAGTTATAAATTACAATTAAGTGGAAACTTCTCTATTTAAACGCGAGACCTGCTGCACAAACCTCAGGAATTACTTTGTATTTCGATATGTAAGTAACACAAATTCAAATAACTTTCGTTTCTAACCCGAATGCAAAGTAACCATAAATTTTTACAATCATCATATTTAGTTAGTCGTTCGCAGTACTTAAGTATTCAATAGAATCATTGTTACAAACATATGTCTTTAAAGTTTAATAGCTAGAATATGTTTGTCAATGGTGAGTGAAAAGGATTGTACGACCTTCAATTTTCATATGGTGTAATTAGAATGAAATAATGGAGAAAAGGGAAGGTGTCTGCTTAGATAAAGGGATAGATGTAGAGATGTGAAAGGCAGAAATAGTGCTCACAGCATCTCCTTATAAATAGATTTCAATCCACCACTCACGATCCAAAATGCGTAGCCAATCGGGAAAAGTAGGAAATCCTTTATACCTGCTTGTTGCGGCCACCATGGCCATCCTGGGTGTCCATCTCCTTGCCGCACTTGCTAAAACTAGAGTGGCCACAATATTTTAACCGTCTGTATCATGGTTTAGACTGCAGGTAACATATATTTCGAATAACTCAAAGTCGTGTACTGCATCCCGTGGATTACACCTTGATCCAAAAAACTAATTTGGTCGCACTATTGGTTGCAAAAAGGCATTTGATTTTTTACTCGCGGTAGTTACTATAAATGACAATTGACTGCGATTTTAAAAAAATTATAAAAAATATTGTTCTCTTTGTGTTATATGTTATAACTTGACAACAAGACACTTTGTAGCCCGTAGGCTACCTCAGACGAAAAGGGTAAAAAATATCGATCTGTTGACAACCTACGTTTTATAGCTAGTATTATATTTATAAACAAAAATAGCGGGGTTTCAGATATTCATTAGGGTGGTATTTACTTAACGGCAGGTAAATTACCTCCTTTTTAACACGAATTCAATTGAGGTACTACCAGCGATCAGGTAAATACTACCTCAGATATAACACCCACCGCGATATTCAGACCAAAAAGTAGTTTGACAACACCAATCGGGCAATGGCCACAATGGTCTGATGAGATAATCAGACGTAAGATTCCAAATAGTGTTGCTTTCACCTATAATGTATGAATGTGAAAAATGCAATGTAGCCTTCACGAAAACTAATAATTACTTTCATCTACAACGAACCCTATTTTGGTAAATTTGTTTTCAAATAATAAAAATTTGAAAAATGAACAAATTCGTGTATTTTATTTTTCTGATACCTGTTTAAATGCCAAAACTTAAACAAATCGTGAAAAAGGTTTAGTATAATGTTTCAAACCCAACGTATTAGCAAATCGCTATAAAATTTTGAACACATAAAAATTGCCTGAAAATAACAATTGCCTTAAGAAAATCACCTAAAAAGCCCAAATATGATCAAATCCAAATTAAAGCATACTTCTAGGAGTTGAAAAAATAAAAAAAATGTATATGTAGTCTAAACTAGGAGCAATTTTAAAAACTCTTACCGGTGTTGCCGTTTTTGCTTCATGTTTAGAAACAGCAAAATGTTTTTCAAAAATTTTTCCCAAATGTGATATAATATTTAGTTATTCCGCTTGAAATATGTGACTACAAGCTTGTGGTACCGTAATAACACCTCGATTTAGAAGAGAGTTGTCATAGTTTCCTTGAAGAAATACAGCATTTTATTATGAAAAAATTGTCAGTATTTAATTGTTAAGGTTTTAAATATATTATATTATTATTATGTTCTGGGTTTTTATGCATTGGGAAGTCGATTGAGCGATGTCCGTCTGTCTGTCCATGTTTCAATTTAATATATAAATACGCCAATTGATTAGTCATAGTGTCGAAAGAGGTGCTATTGGAAATCAGCATGATCGGTCCATGTTTTCATGTCATTTGGAACAATTAAGTAACTCCAATCAAAAAATCAAATATATGAGGCGATAGAGAAATAAAAAATAAGTAAAAAACATCACGTGAAAAAGTTGGCACTCGCCCATATTTTCCGAGTTACGAGGCTCTGAAACTTTCAAATTTTTTAAAATATCAATATGAGTATAATTTTAAAGCTTTTGAAGAGATCTTTAAGGAAACATTAAAATTTTTGAAAATATTTAACCGATTAAGAGCCGATATAATTTTTAGTCAAATGTGATTCGATTCTAGATTTGGGTATTATATAGATGCTAAATTAAACTTCATTCAACAAATTGCTACGATATCAAATGAAGCCCGCGGGGTTATTACTTTAATCAAACGATGGGCTAAGGAATTCACTGATATTCACATTACCAAGCAGCTTTATACATCTTTACCGTCATATAAAACCAGACTTGCTGAAATTGTGCTAACGTCTCTACAAAGCCGAAGAGCTATGCGTAATGTCACGTTTTTTTTTTTTAATTACTGGAGATGTTTTTTCGGACTTCCTTCTAGTAAACTAATACTTCAACATTCCTGTACGTCTAACCAGAAATTTTAAACCAATTTACATTTAATTTGTTCGCTAAAATTATGCCAACGATGACTACTTTAGAAAAATGTGTTGCGATTTTAACAATCTGTATAGTTTACTTGATTTTTCTTTAAATGTTAACATTATTAAATGCAATGTAATATTGTTTTTAAATACTTAATTTAAATATAATTTTTGGTAATGTAATTTAATTTTTAAATTTGTTAAAAACCAGTCAGTCAGATAATAAAATAAATTATCAGAATATATAACTCTGAATTTCAATAGCAAAAACTCACCCGTTAGCTTTACTGAATGGGATGCATAATATATTACATATTTATATATGATTCTATATTATTCTTTTGCTTACAAAGTTATTTGAAAATATTTCCTTTGAAGAGATTATAATTTATTTAGTTTGTATGAGAAAAAACATTTGAAAAGGTTACAAAGCTAAAACCATTAACCATAATATCATACTCATAATAATTGCACAGTGGGGTGTTTGGGAGAAAAATTTTAATAAATCTACGCATCAGGTAAAATTGCTAGATGGATTTGAATAAAGTTTTTTGAACTTTAGTTCGCATAAAGAATACTTTTTTTTCGTAAAAATATGTTACTTTCTAAGCTACTTACAAATGTGAAATCACCTAATTTTACCAGTATAAATGACACCTTGTCGAAGTCATGGCCATTGCTAGTAAAGAAATAAAGATAATGCAAAATTTTTTTTTACTCTGAAGCTGAATCCATAAGCCGAATACCACAAATTTAAGTTCTATTGCAAAACACTACAAATCTTTACATTATCGAACAGAAAACTGGATTAAGATAAGTACACCTGCAGATAATATTGGGCCTCGGATGCCGAAAGTTCCGTGCATCACCAAACATAGTGACTGTGCAGCCCGGTCAATACGTGCATTTCGGGATTAAACAAAATTTGATGAAGGTGGCACAGTTAATTTAAAACCCATCATAATGTGAATATGTTCCTGTTTTTTTATTTTTTTGTTTTTTTTATAAAAAAAAGCTTTTCTTAGTACAAACACATGTACTCGTAAATGTAATTTACTTCCTGTTTTTTAATACACTTTTTAAATGAAAAATATTTAAGTTTAATAAATGTTTTTAAAAAATTAGAAAATAAACAACTTTCATGTACAATTTTATTTTTTGTGTTCAATGAAACAGTAGAATAGAGTAGCTTTGAAACTAGCCCTCCGGGGTGTTTCATCGTGTAGTGACATAGAGTAGTTTTAAAACTACTCCCATGTACGAGGGCTGCTATTTATATTTCTGGCCTTGCAACACTGAATGCTGCCAAGTGCAATCTGACATTTCCATTGGAAAGCTTGTCATTTTTAAGCATAATCGTACTCAAAACATTTTGACGTACGACCATTATTTGTGTTGTTTACAGTGACTTGAAAAACTTAATATAGAAAAAAATGGAATTAACTCGAGAACATTTTCGTGCCATCATTTTTCACAACTTTCGACGTGGATTATCACGACAAGAGAAATATATAAAGCAGCCCTCGTAATGCAAAGCTGTGTTATATGGTCCAGCTCTAGGATATCGTAATGTTAAATCGATCATGTTTTCTCTATACACTTGGGTTACCTTTGGACTAGTCCTAGTCCCTTAAGGAATATAAATTGCATGCGTGTATTGACTAGTCACGTTATCTTCAGGGATAGAATAAAAATGTTTTTTAAAAAGCCAAACATCTCTTCGACAATAAGATACAAACCACATTCACATTCAGTAAAGTTTCTTGTAGTACTTAACTAGCAAAATCAATAGGAAATGATTTTGAAAATAAAAAAATTCGCTTCGATTTAAATTGTTCATATAACAGCCGTACCTAAACAAGAATAGAAAGGGTTTTTTCTCATGCCTGTACATTTTGTATGTAGCATACCGAAATAACGCGGCGGCAACGCTTTGCCACTGAAAAATCCGATTTTGACAAGGCGTTTTATAATAATAATAAATAAAAATTTATTTTTGTTATTTTATAAAATTTTAACATGTACAATACCAAGGCAGATTTATTTTACTAGGTAGTGTCGTCCGCCCAGCTGGTTTGTAGTTGGAAATGTCAAAAGCTTTTGTATTTTCCTTTGTTTGTTTACGAATTTCAAAAAAACACTAACAATAAGCGTTTGCGAGACAAAGCAAGCATGTGTATTGAAAGCAATTATCTTTTATTTTTCTTTGTGTTTTTGACGTTTCCAACCCACAAAACAACAATAAAAAGGCATGTTGTTTTTGTCAATGTTGTATTTGTTGTAGAGCCGCTATTACCTAGTAAAATAAATCTGCCTTGGTACAATACAAACTCAAAAAATGTTATGCTTGTTAAAAATATTAGGAAATTTATGTAAAATGTTGTTTAATAATTCTGTTTTAATCATTTTGACGTAGCATTAGCGTTTTTATTTAGGTGTGGCATTTTACCGTAAAAGTTCCGCTTTCCGTTATTATTTAGGTATAGCTGTAAGGGAGTAGTCCTATTTTGAGGCACTATTAAAACCCTAAAGATTGCAAGGCTCAGATTCAGAAATTAAGCCGAAAGTATTAGTTACGAATCTATAATTATTATGTTTTAATTTTTTGCCAAACTCCCTATTGTGCAACATTATTATTCTTATTTAATTGTACTTGTTTTTAATATCCTTATGAATGATTTTCTACAGCAAATGTGTTTCTTTGAAACAAACTTAAAAAGGAAAAGGAGAAAATAGGTTGAAAGTAGATTTTATTATTATTATTATTATTATTATTATTATTATTATTATTATTATTATTATTATTATTATTATTATTATTATTAAATAAACTTTATATTTAAGAATAATTTGTTTATTTTTCTTTAATAACGAAAAAAAATATTATCATACCTCGCTTACACTGCCCTTATAAATTAGTTTTAATATTGATTTAAATTTAGTGAACAGACAGAATCTTTACTACATATGCCATACAAAAGAAACTTACTTGAACTTACTTTTTCCAAAATCTACTTAAAATCTTATTATTTTTAACGACAAAACTCTTTGTGTGTAAAGTAGAAAAAATTCATTATATACATACTTATATTATAGTATTTGCGAATAAAACATGAAAACAACTTTTATTTATGTGGAGTGACATTAAAGAATTAATTTCAACTTCTGAAGTGAAATTATCTCATCCGTAAATTTACATAAAAATTATTTTTGCTTTCAATTTCAAAATTTAGATGACATACTTAAATTTCATGTTTTGTATTTTTATACCCTTTACACAAAGTGTGGAAAAAGGGTATATCTAAGTTTGTCTTTCCGTTTGTAATTTCTCCAATATCCATTTCTGACCCCATAAAGGGTACATATTCTGAATTCTTATGTACAGAGAAGTCGATTGATCGATGTCGTTCTGTTCGTTCATGGTCGGGTTGAAACTTTTCAAGACACTAGATGAGCTAGGGAAAATTTAAATAAGACAATTCTTCAGACTTGGTATCGAAAATGCTGTTAAAAATCAGCAAGATCGGTCCAAGTACTTCGAGGCAGCGGGCAAAACACCACGCCTGCCTATAATACCTCCATATCATTTGAAACAGTGAAGTAACTCCAATAAAAAAAAAAACAAATGCAGAATTAAAAATTAAGGAAATACATCAAG
Organism: Gymnosoma rotundatum; assembly: GCA_916610165.2. NCBI lineage: Eukaryota > Metazoa > Arthropoda > Insecta > Diptera > Tachinidae > Gymnosoma > Gymnosoma rotundatum. The sequence goes on from OU744338.1 coordinate 40,773,479, forward strand.
TGGAAATACTGGCGTTCGCCCATATTCTCCGAGTTATGGGCCCACGAGTGTGCACCATATTTTTTAATATAACAATATGGATATCATTTAAAAGCTTTTGAAGAGATCTTTCAGAATATATCAATTTTTTATGCCGATGACATTTACATGTAAAATTGTATAAAAAAAATTAATTTATAATTTTTTTAATTCTCAAACACCCCGATATTAATTTTTTTATTGATGTTACTTCGCTTAACTAGATTTACAGTTACATTTATTAAATAGCACTCTTAATTATTTTAAAATCTAGTTAATTTTTATTAATGTAAATACGCTATATTAATAATCTCAGAAGTTCCATTTTACTTCTTTAAAATTAAAATCGCCCAAAACTTGTGTTTGGAGTTACGATCATATAAAATATGCTCTGAGTTTACAATCGCTAGAAATTTAGCAACTTCAAATGCCAAACACTTACTTAAGTGATAACAAAAATAAAATTATAGACGAATTAAAATTAATATGTTCTCGTTTATTCTTAGCAAATATTATTTTCAGTTTTACATAACTAAAGACGCAAATAATAAATTTAAAATATGTTCCTTCAGCACAAAAAAATGGAAAAAGGGTATATCTAAGTTTGTCCTTCCGATTGTAAATTCTACAATCACCCCTATCATGAATATATTTTCACTCGAAATTTTATCTCTTCTATCACTTAAACAAAAATTTCCCTTATCGGGATTGATTTATTCCCTCGAAATTTTTTCCCTTTTCCCTTACATTTGTTCACTTAAATTTTGCTGGGGAACTGTATACATTATGCAAGTTTTTATATGTTTTAATTAGAATATTTACATAAATAACACATTTTTTTAATTCAACATCAGTTAGTGCAGTGCAGATTGACATTATGCTCGTTAAGATGCAAAACAAAGAGATCTATCTATTGGTTATAAAATTATGAAGATTTTTTATTAAAAATATTTTTTAAATGATCAGATACAAAAATTTATTTTATTGAAATGGGTCAGTAGCAATGTCTACGGTAGGTTAGGCAGGCAGCCGTGTTGCCACAGCCCACTTGGGTCCATTGATTAGAGCTTTTGTCTCTAGGGTAACTTCCAGGGCCTTTAAGCGTCTTGCACGTCACGTTCTAAAAATAAAATTGTTCTCCTCTTGCAACAAGACAATAGCACGAATCATTAACATTTCTAAATTTTTTATAGCTTTAAAATATTTGGAATATTTTTTTCCTATTTATATTTTCTTCTTTCTAATTTGTATTTAGTACGAATTGATATCGGGAACAAACGTTCCCATGAAACTCACGATAGCAATTTTCCCTTCGTGGGGAATGAGAATTTCATGGGAACAAAAATTTCACATTTTGTTCACGATAGGGGTGAATATCTATTTCCAACCTTATAAAGTATATCTCGCTCATTTAGTAATTGAGTCATAACTCAAAAAAATTTATATCCAGATAATGGCAGTTTAGTTTTTGACTATTACTTACTATTTTAAAAAATATCGGACTGCTTAAGTTCTCATTACAATTAGTAAAATGATTCATAAACAAAAAAAACTTCTAGTATACTCGTAGACAACTTTCATTAATTATGTATTAAAAGGGGAGCTCTTGGACAAACTATGTGGGATGCTTGAATTATGACGCAATATTGCTGTAAAAATCTATCCACTACTGTGTCATAAACTCAAATGTATCGTTATTTGTGAAAACATAGTTTTTTAAAAAAAATTTCGCATCAACACAGCTATAACTCAAAAAACTATGATACGATTTTTACGTTCCCGGATATTTTTGTTTCTGAATCTAAAAAGAACAAATTTTTTTGAAGGCACGGGAATATTTTTTAAATATTTAATTTTCATAAAAAACTTCGTGCTATTTCTTTACTTAATTATCCCGATTAAATTAATTACCGATATTGATTAATGCGGGTAAAAGCTCGTCTCGATGGCCATTTCGCTACCGCTTACTTAGCTCTTAAAGAATCTTCTGACAAACATTTTAAATAAACTAAATACTTTTGTTCAAACTACAACAATAACCAACAGTAATTCTATTTGTCTTTCTGCACTGTATACGGCTGACTTTTTTTCTTTTATACAGTTGAAAGAGGATGATAATTTACGATAATTTATTTCTAGGCGCAGGCACTTTGCATATTATTTAACTAACGACATGGGATTATTTTTTTAAATATTTAATTTTCATAAAAAACTTCGTGCTATTTTTTTTTTATTTAATTATCCCGATTAAATTAATTACGGATATTGATTATGAAGAGTCAAGCAGAATGTAATGCAGCATTCTTCGCATAAGTTGCATACATTAAAAGCATTATTATTAAAAGCTTTTCTTTAAGTAAAAATGGTAATTAAAATTAAATTAATGCAAATCTTGGAAGGTTTTAAAATATTTCTAAAAGTGCCTTTATTTATTTTATACCAAAATCTAGTATTTAAAAGATTTCGAGCAAAATCTAATTCATTTTTAATACCTTTCTCATACAAAATAATATCTACTTCGCCTCTTGATTGAGGCCAAATCTACTCAAAATCTAGTAGCACTCAGTATTGCAACTATGGTTTTTTTATATTGTACCAAAAAATACTACGCAGCACAAGAAAATGTGACAGTTTTATTAAAAAAAAAAAGAAGACAATTTATAAAAAATTTTAACAAAATGACGATATTAGTAAATAACAGTAAAAAATGAAAGATGTGTAAATTATAAATAAAATGTAATAAAATTATTTAAATACCCATTTTTCGATTTTTTGTTAATATGAAATCTTGCTAGTGTCAAAAAAACAGTGTAAACCGACTCAATTTTGAAAAAGATTTAAAATCAAATCTATTAGATTTCAGATATATAACATGCAATTTTTTCAATTCTCTTTAAATGGCATCGAAATTTGTACACAAAACAACAACAACATGAAACTTATTTCATGCAAAATGGCATAGTGTAAAATCGCTCCAATGTAAATGCACTATAAAATATATGAATTGTATAGTTACTTCAAGCAAACAACAATTTATCCGCCTTTGCACCATATTTATTTCCTTTTGCCCCTCTCCTTATTTTGTAATGGTTTTACTGAGTTTTTGCATTTAGTGTTACAATACTCATGACATTCTTATTCAAGAGCTGACCGTCTGATGGATTCATAATTTGCGGGTGCGGCTTTTAAATTTTTTAATTCTCTAATTTCATTTTCACTTTTTGAAATAAGGCTGGCAAAAATGTCAAGACTTGTCATTGTGACACCTTTGCTTTTATCCAAGGCGAATTAATACAGCTGATTGCACGGCTACAACAATACAACAACACAAAAAACAACAGATATTTTGTTGCCACAAAATCTAGGTTTGTTGTCAAAAACAATTGTTAAAAAAAAGAAAATTTTAAATTAAAAAAAAAAATAAACAAAAGTAAATTATAGTTAAACCTCGACTAACGGGGTCTGTATTAATCGATTACGTCTATGTACCGGCATGAGGTTTTTTATATATTCTCTCATTATCCGTGGTTTTTATTGTGTAAGCCTAAAACCGGTGTTTTCGCTTTTTAAAGTTCATGTATCCACACATAAGTATATAATTGTGCTTTTATTTAGTTAGTAAGTGAAATTTGATCTGATAACACCTGCTGTGGAATGATGGTTCCTTCAAATAGTAAATTACTAAAAAGAGCCAGAAAAGTTCTTTCAATTAAATACAAAATTACTTTGATTCATGACTTCGACAAAAACATATTTGTTAAGTTGCTGTTTCTATATACATATTTTGATATAACCTATACTAACCGGGTATTTAATTATCCGTGCTGGTGCCGGTCCCACGGGAGCCGGATAATCGAGGTTTAACTGTATAGTATAATATGTATAAGATTTTTCTGTTATTTGCACTAAAAGTATTGGCCGCGAGACTTTACTTATTATTTAATAAAATAAAAAAATGAAATGATTATATTTCTTAAACTGCCCTGTATCAGGTTTTTTATTTTCTTATCAGGAATTATAGTAAAAAAAAAAACATTAAATTTTTTGATTTTTTTTTTTTTTTAACACATAAATTACTTTTGAAAATTTTTTTAAATAATTTTATTTTGCCTTGACAACTACAACGTATACAGCTGATGAGCATTTTCGCCCGTGCGTTCACCTTTATTATTACCATCATAACAATAACCTGTGTAATTGTACCACAGCTTAAATTGCTTGCTTAAAAATACCAACAGCACTTAAATCTTTGCTTTGCTTACATGTTTTCAGCAAATAAAAAAACAAAATGTCTCAGCATTTACAAAACATATTATTATTAACGAAGCAACAGCAAAAAGCAAATGCTTCTATGCAGCAAAGCAAACAGCAAAGCATTTATTTTAAAAACGTTTGCTGTTGCTTAAGCAATAACTACTGAATGCAATCAAAACGATATGATTTTCTCTGTCTCTATCAGAGATTTGGTTTGCTTTAGTCTATATTTGATGAGAAGGAAAAAATGCGCCTCTACAGAATCTATATCTATGGTCCTTTTGGTCAAGTATATAATACCAAGCACTTCAAAAGGTATTATTTTTACTTTCGTAGAAATAATGTGGCAAATAAAAATTGTTGAAAATAAGCATGCAGTTGCATGGTTGCACAGTCCATTAAAAGAGTAATCGTAATGGTTCTCTTAAAAACTGTTATACTTGTAATTAAAGGCGCTCAGTAAATGACTCAGCCTACAAGTCTTGTTGCAATTAGGAAAAGCAATGTCTGTAGGAAACGTCCCACTTCAGGTTTGTATAACATATTGCTGAGCACTGAAATTGTGAAGAGCAGCCATGTTATTTTCAGTCGTTTTTCGCAATGCTCGACTCAAATGAGCTTTGATTTTTCGTTAATGTTTAGTAGTTACCATTTTATGTAGTTTTAATAGCTCACTCGCAGCTGAGAGAGAATGGCAAGGCGATGCTAAAAAAACTTCTCAAAGTACCTGTTCTCATTTAATTCCACATATTTGTTAAATAAAAACACAATAAAAAATTTCCAGTACTTAACCGATACTTCAATCTATGGTAGATCGATTTTATTTAAATTAAAAAAACATTTACTTTTAATGATTTATAGGAATACGCAATACATAGACATATGATTGCCTTATAAATACTTTTTAGCCTGTTTTCACATTTAAATTGGTTGTTACTCATTTTCTTGGGAAGTCTTAAACAAAAGGAAATACTTGATGGCGTTATCTCGTACATTCTACACCCAAATACAATTTATTTAATTTAATACCTACACAAATATTTAGGAGAAACATGTTTTTCATTTATTGTCAGTTATAAATAAATACCCATGGGTGTATTTGTAGCAACATGTCTTGAATTAATTTTTGTAAATTTAATTTTATTTCTACTTTCTTTTTTTTTGTTGCTTTTGTTTTTCCTCTCAAGGCTCTGCAACAATCTTATAGCCAACAAGTAAATTGAATCATATCAAAAATAATACAATTTATTTGTTAATTTAATTTTTTTTTTTTTTTTGGAAAGTGCACAGAGTAAAATACAGTTTTAAACAAAAAATTATGAAATAAAAATAAATAATAAAATTTAATTTAGTTTAGTTAGACAAATGTGTGTATATTTAGTATCAGTTTAAAAAAAATGTTTGTGTAATAAATTTTAGTCACATTAAACATTTGCATAAATTCTGTTCGCATCACACATAAAACTGTATTCTTGTATGTAACAAAAACTTAAAATAAATATTTCTTTACAAATAATACAGCAAACACATTTTGATATCGAGTTAAGTGTTAACAGGAAAAGAGAAAAAAAAAACATTTAATTTCCTGCAACGTCAATTATAATTTCTAACAAGAATTCAATTCCAAGATTTTTTACAAATAAATTTGTTTACTTTTTTGCGAATTTCATTAGATTCGTCAACAATTTTGACTTAATTTTTTTTTTATATAGTACTAGATGAACCCGGTGTGCTTCGCTACCCCCCTCGTTATTAAATAAAATTAAAAGTATTGCGAAAATTTAGTGACGATTGGTCCAGTAGTTAAGACTATATTACGATTTTTAATTTTTCTAAAAAGGGGCGGGGTCCCACCCACTTTTCTCCTGGTACGTATTCCTAATTATGCCAATACCATATGTACCAAATATCGTCGACGTAGGTCAAAAAATGGCCAAAATATGGCGATTTAAATTTTTGGGTTATATGGGCGGTGCCACGCTCCTTTGTCCAATTAAAACTTCATATAGCCTATTATTCCTTCCAGAGTCACTGTAACATGCTGTGAAAATTTCAGGAAAATCGGTCCAAGGGTTTGGCCTCCTATAAAGCACAAACAAACAGACAGACATTCATTTTTATATATATATAGATTATATGTAATATAATATGTATAACACTTTCAATGCTCCGTATTCAAAGGGCGAAAACAAAAACGCTATTGTTTCATAGAAGCTATTATTGTAGCCGCTACAACAACAACTACTAGAAATTAAAAAGATGTTCCCAAGGTGACGTATTATTCATAAAATTATTGTTATTTTCTGAAGAGTGATAGGCAGACGCGTCAAATTTTTACTAAATAACAAGATGTATAATAATTTTTATACTAAAAGCTGCTTCAAGAGTGATATGATTTTAACGTGCTTGGCTTTAGTTTTTCAGCCGTAGTTGCCAGACATTTAAAATTTATACAGAATATGTACAAATATGTCCGCTGTAAGAAAAGATGTAAACATAAAATTAAAATATTAAAAGGTGTTTCCCTAGAGGCCGTGATTTTAACAACATGCCAAAAAAATGTAAAAAAAACCAATCTCAACAATATTTTCTCTTCATAGCTCAGTAGCTTGCAATCAGCCGCTTTAAAATTCACAGTCGAACAGAACGCAAAAAATTGAATTCACGAAATCGTAATTTTTCAATGGCAACTAATTTACTTGACTTTAAACCAATTGAAAATTATCGGTCACACTTAAAATCCTGGTAAATCAATAAATTTATTTGGTCAATATAAGATTTTCTTTCTCTAAAGCCTGCCTACTCAGGGTGAAGATTTTTATCAATTGACTTGCAAATACGAACAAGTATTATTCTCATTCTGATATTCATCACCACGGACGAGATCTGAATCCTGCGCCAGTTGTTAAAATTACGCAGATCACCTTTCTTCGAATGTTTGACAACAATTTCTTGGAGGAAGTCATAAGAGTAAATTTCTTGTTCCTGAACGCTAAAGATCAAAGAATCTAGTTCGTTGGCAATCAACCAGTTGTCGATCTTAAGGATTAAGGTGATCGATGCCTTACTATTCTTCATTTACTATTCTTCATTGCTTTAATGGCACTTAAAACTTCAGACTTAGCCAGTAAAGGTGCTCGGATAGGGAGTGGGGTAGCATTCTCATCATAAAACAAAATAATAACATAATAATAACATATGTTAGTATTCATGCTGCTTAAAATACTCTAGTCAATTCTTGACGATCATTCTCTATTTTTAATACCTTCGCAGACATTAGCAGCAAACTTGGCCACCTCATCGGCCGTAATATTTATTTCCTTGCATGTTTCTTTTCCTCAGGTCCAACGCAATCTTGATTTTTAACTGCTTAGCCACTCAATGGAGAATTTACTGCAACCGGGAGCAATCGTCATCCTAAATCAGTAACAATGCTTATCGTCATCACGTCATTTCCCAACAAATCCCCTGCCACTTCTTACGTTATGAAATTTCAAGTAGATAATTTTTTAAATTCGTAAGAACAGCATGTTCGCATCACAGGAAAGGTATAATCTACAATTCAAATGGACATTTTTAATGAAATAGTTTGATTCCTATCTAAACGCTTGTAATTTTTTGCATACCCATAATAATCTGTTTCTATTTTTAAACATTTTTAAATAGCTTATTTATATATTATAACGAGTTTTCATATTTAGACAACTGATTTTTATCAATTTTTACACCTTTCAACACAAGTGAAAAATGGAGTATTCCTAAGTGTGTCATTACGTTTGTAATATTCACAATATTAATTTCCAACCCCATTAAGTATATATTCGGAGTTCTTATGCCTCTGTCCGTCCGTGTTAGTGTTGAAATCAACTTCGCCAGGGCACTAGATGAGCTAGAGATGATCAAAATACGCCAATCGATCTGACATTCATATATTTCCATTGAAAATTAGCAAGATCAGTTCCAAGTTCTTCGAGACAGCGGGCAAAACTCCACGACTCCATCTTCTGCAAGTAGTTGTTGTTAATCAAATTTTTGGAGCTAAATTGGTACCAAAAAGTGTTAAAAAAATTTAAAGTGCTAAAACATAGTGCCAAAATTTAAATGGCTTAGTTTTTAACAAATATTTTCTTAGAGATTTCATAGTTTTATCAAACCAAATTTCTTAAAACAATAAACAATAAATTATAAAACATAAAAAGTCTTAATAACACAATAAAAATAATAATTCAGTTTTTAAATTAAATATCACATACACCAGTGATTAAAAATGCTTGACTTTTTTCAATGCATATGTAGTTGCTTTACTGTTGCTGTGAAAAAATATGTAGCAAAATGCAAATGAAAAGAAAAAAGAAAGAAACGCATTCGCTTTAGCGGACTATGTGTTTCTTTCTGCAGCAAAGCAACCACTTTGAAAACGTATGCTATTGCTTAAGCAGTCAGTTGTTCATCATTCTTATCTTTGCTATTGCTAACCATGATTGCTTTTTCTTGCTTTAACTCGCTGCTTTTCATCCCTTTTACCATTGGAACGTATTAAGATATTTATTACTTACAATATATAAGAAAATACATTTTAAAACCATTGTTTTTATTACACCATTAAATGGTGAATTTTTTTCCTTAAAAAGCAACAGCAAAAGAAGAAATAGACATCAACCTATTGCTTAAGCAATAGAACACATTTTCAAAATAAATGCTTTGCTGAAGAAAGAAACACATAGTCAGCTTTCAGCATATGCGTTTCTTTCTATTTTTTTGCATTTGTTTTAGCTGTTGCTTTGTTTATAGTGAAATGTTTTGTATATGCTGAGACATTTAGTTTTTTTATTTGCTGAAAAACATGTAAGTAAAGCAAAGATTTTTTTGCTGGTGCTATTTTTAAGCTACCAATTTTAACCCTGACATATACATATGTACGTATTATGTGCGTATATTATATACTTTGGCAAATTCAGAGATATCAAAAATTGCTTATAGTATGTTCATACATGAACTTTTATTCAGTCAATATTTTGTGTATTGAGAAAATTAGTTTGTTTTAGACGCAAGTGGTTTGTATCTAAGGTTTGAATTTCGAAATTTTGCTTCAAACACATTTTCTAAACAGTATTGTATTTTAATCACTACACAAGATTACAACAATTTCATTCTTTTAGCGTAATAAATTATTGAGATTTTGTATAGAATATTGAGCTCAATTAAGCCTTTTATTGAGAAAATCTGAATATTGATTAATGTCTGAACAGGCTATTAAAGAGGATAAATGGAAATTATTAAATTATGTTGCCAGACTTACGTTGCTATTATTGCAATTGTTACACGCGAAAAGTAGTGTTTTGCAGAAAATCGGTAATTTTGCTGCTAAATCAACAAAAAAGGTGCTGAATTTAGCACCGAAAGTTCTAAAATGGGCACGCTGAGTACTCTACATGTAATATTCATCATAGCCGAATGTAGCAATCTTATTTGTTTTATTTGATTTTGCACTAAATAATTGGAGTCACCTTATACATCCAATATAAAACGATAAATGGAGTAAGACTTAAAAAAAACAACAATTTGTGTATAGTAGCATGAAAAACTATGTTCGTTAGCTCTTCTCTTGGACAATATATTTTCGAAGACAAGAGAAATATTAGTGCTCTTTAAAAGGTTTACAATGACTGGCAACTACCACCAGTCATACACAGATGGATGGACTAATCAATTGCCAACTTCATTAGCATTGAATAATAACTAATGCTAACGATTATTTTACTAATAGTAATGATTTTTAATGGAAAGGTTTCATTAATAATTACTAAAAAAAATAATTTAATAGTTTTAAAGCATTACCATAACCTTAATTTATGTTTCATAAAATAATTTTTTTTCACGCAATTGTAATTATTAATTAAAGTATTGAATTACTATTAGTAAAAACAATTATAATTAAAATAAAATCATTAGCATTAAATGGTAGTTATTTTTTTTTTTTTTTTTAATTTGAATTTCAAACATTGCCAATGAAATTTGAATGGTAATGAAAAAATCCCAAGTATGCCGCCAGTAACCTGTTTTATGTATAAATTTGTTCAATTTAAGCAATCTGAATTGTTTGATTAAAAAAAACCGTTTTGTGTAGTCATGCAAATCTATGAATATTTTTCATACGCTTAAATACACTCATATTCATCGATCCAAATAAATAAATAAATGAATTCAATGGACAAAAAAAAAAACTATGACCTTTACGAAAGTAAACTCAACCACCCCACTTATTCTTTAGAAAAAAAAAATAATATTAATAAATTTATGATGGTGTGAAAATTGAAATGAAATGGACTACAGGGGAAAACTCATTATGTAAATTTGTTTGTATCCGGTTTTTTATTTAGGCAAATGCTTCAGATATCAATCATTTTGAATAACATTTATAAAAGTCATTGTTTGCTTCCAAGTGGACTCCAAATAAAAAACGAAATATGCAGTTTGAGGATTTAATTATTATTATTCTTTTTATAACAGTAATAATATTACATCAAGCAGCAACATGGTATTTTGTGATTTTAAAAGACAATTAACTACAGTTTACTATAATTTGGTATTATTATGTTAAAATAAGCTATGTATAGGAGACTGTTTCAAAAATATATTTAGTGCTTAAATAAACAAAAAAATCTGTATAAATTTTTACAACAACAAAATATTTTCTGCTTACAGTCCTACTATTCTTAGTTTTTCAGTTGTTGATTGGCTACATCTCACATACAAAAAAAAAAAAAAAGAATAAGTTAAGAAATAACTAAAACCAGCTTCCAGATCTTTTCATGTTAGAAGAATTTAGACGTTTTAAATCGCCCTTAAATAGAAACTGCAGCTGCTAGCGGTATGGCAGCATTAAGCAAAATGGAATATTATAAAGAGCTGTGCAATGAAAGTAATATCAAAGAAAGTAATTTTTGACTTGTTTTATTTTGCAACCCAAAACTTAGGAGAAAATAAAAACGTAACAAATTATAATTTTAGGATTAGGTAGAAAAAAGATTCATTTGCCCGCAGTTAAGTGGATAGATAGTAAGAATACTAAATTTCTAAGGCAATATAAGAGCTGTATTGAGTTACAGGTTTTTAAATTTAATTACTCTGTTTTTTATGGACCTTCATCACATAAAGTGGAAAATGAGTATAACTAAGTCTTTCATTTCGTTTTAAATTTCTACAATATGCATTTACGACTCCATACAGTATATATAAATATTCTGAGTTCCTATGCATAGCAAAGTCGATTACCGATGTACGTCTGTCCGTCCATGTTAGTGTTGAAATCTAGTTTACAATGCACTAAATCAGCTAGATAAAGTTTAAATACGCCAATAGTGTCGAAAGAGGTGCTATTGGAAATCAGCAAGATCGGTCCATGTCCTTCGAGGCAGCGGAAAAAACACCACCAAGAATTAAGTGACTTCAATCAAAAAACAAATTTATGCGGCTACAGAGAATAAAAAAATAAGAGGAAAATATAAAGTGAAAAAATAGGCGCACGCCCCTATTTTCCGAATTACGATCATCTGAACTTTTCAATTTTTTCAAAATATCGATATGGGTATCATTTTAAAGCTTTTGAAGAGTTTTTTAAGGAAATACTAAATTTTTTTTGAGGTACTTAGCCGATTAAGAGCAGATGATATTTTTGTTAAATTATATATACAGTACTTTTCTTTTTTTCTTATTTTTTAATTCTCTTTCAGCCTTATATTTGCTTTTTTGATTGAAGTTAATTTACTTAACTAGATTTACATAGATGGTGAAGGGTATATAAGATTCGGCATAGCCGAATATAGCACTCTTAGTTTTTTTTTGTTTTTTTAGCAGCATTTTTCTAGATAACTAAAGCTGTAGATTAACATTCAGAAGGTAACCCGATGATTTGATGCCTAGAAAGATAGCGTAACTTAGACTAACAATTAAATTGAACCCACTCCCCAGACCTACAACCACCATTGCAAGACAAATAATGCTGATGAAGTTTAATATACGAAAATAATTAGAGAAATATATGATTACTTAATTGCATGCAGTTAATTGCGCCATAAATTATCAATAAATCTTTTGTTTCCGCCGCCTGTATGAAATCTACGTAATTGTGCAATTCGCTAACTAAAAATTGTTGTAATTAATTTATACACACCCATTGTGGATGTTTATTTTATCAAGCAAACATTATTTACATATTTATTTATGTATCTTCTTTTTTAACATCTTATAAATGACAGAATTGCATGAATTAATAAAAGCAACAGTGTATGAAAAAAGTAAAGTTACAATTTTATTAGATGAAAAATATAATATTAAATTATTTTTTTAATAGCTAACAGGAATATTCAGTAGAAGGCCGAGGTTGTTCAAATATAAACTATATACGCAGTCTCAATCCTAACTAAATAGAGTTGCTGCGCGCGTTTAGCGTCGATTTTATTGCATGAAAGTCTTGCTTGCTAGCTGGACTATCTGGGTTCCATTGTATTCTATAAAGCTCCTTTATTCATATCAAAGCAAAACAATTTTCAATAACAATTTGAAAAAAAAAAAAACTGAACATAAGATAAGCCCCATTGAAGTCTACTGACTAACATGCAGACCCTCAGTAGTGTTTAAATCACATCGAAGCAAAAAAAGGTCTCAATTTGTTATCGATAAACTTCGATCTCAACACCGTGTAATTTTCATACAATGTACACACTTAAAGCAGCTTAAAATGAAATAAAACTTGCATGTTTAGTACACTGCTCTAAGATTTATTCTGGAGCTACTCAACCACATCCAAAAGATGTCGACGAATCACAATGGGTTATTTAACTTTTCTGAAACAACGAGGCGATACATGATATTTATCTTTATCTTATCTTTCCTAGAACAGAATAAGACAGATAAATTCTTTCGTTCCTAACTTTAGCAAGAAAGAAAATTCATTTGTAGTTGACTGGGCAATAAATTGAACTGCGCATGATGAGCAATCGTTCTTAAGTTGAAAATTTCATTAATGAAAAATCCATATAAAGGTTTTCTTTATCACTTTAAAATTAAGAAGGTTCAAATTGGATGTTCCCGTATCCCCTTCCCTTAATGAAATGTTCTTATTCCGGGACATTGTATTGGACTAGTAATGGTCGTCCCTGGTCCAATCAGGAAAATATTGTCAGTCCCTTATTTTGTTTATGCAATTTTGGGAAATAAATAATTGTTATCAAATGTTTAGATATTTTAATAAATATTTTCTAAACATTTTTTACAACATTTTCCTTTATACAGCTTCCAGCCACTGCATCCCAAACGCATCCGCATTTTCTACTAAAACTGTAATATTTCATACATTTTATTATTTATTTCATTAAACAGTCTGATTTTTAATAATTTTATTTATATTTTTTCATATTTGTTTGTTTGTATCGGCAGCGGTTTACAACAAAAATAAGATGCGTTAATCAAAAATAATTTTTAAAATATTTTTACATTTGCTAGAGTCAAGAGGAAAATATTTCAAATTTAATTTGCAGGTTTATGATACTGAAATATATATAAAAAATAGACATAAATGAAACCAATAGCCCCCACACCCTTAAAAAAAAGCCTCTGTGATTTTTAACACAAAACAAGACAATGCAATATTCAAAATTAAGATCTCCTAAGTTTGGTGTCACTGCGCGGATTACATCTCATGCTTAATACACAAAAAAGCATACCTGTGCACGTGTAACCTGCTTGTTTTTTTTTAATGCTGCTTTGTTAAACACAAATTGATAAGTTCGAATCCCAACAGAGCCTTGTATTAAGTTAAAAAATAACTATTGAGTAGCTGCGGTTGATGAGCTGTTTAATAAAAAACGAATAAACCTCACCGAATTTCCAGGTGTTAAAATAAAGAAGTAGATGAGTCAGTTTAGGTAATTTTTTACTAGAAATCGTCAACCTAACTGATAAAGCCGCCTTTGCATCAAAAACAAGGAAATCGTGGTGTAACTTCAACAAAGTTCTACTAAAAGAGTTAAGCAACAACTTAACAGTTTAAAGCATTTCACTTTTATTTTGGTTAAAGAGCCTGATTATTAAACAAGATACGGTTGAGTGCCGCTGGAGCCACAGCGTATTGTAAAACAGATGGCAGCACTGGTTAAATACTAATATTAATTAAAGCAGGCATCGATAAAGTCGAGTCTCATCAGGAGGCAATTTAAATATAATTAATGAAATGTTTTTTAGCTAATTTAAGCTTTCTTACCTCTTTCTTAAAGTATAAACAAAAAAATGAGTTTAAGCACAATATAAATGAAAAGATTTGATAACGTTACTGAAATAAAACAAGAGTCAGATGGTTGCTTACAGCAAAAGCATACTGTAAAAACAAGAAAAAGTTTTTGAAACAATTACATCTTTGTTTTAAGATTTATTAAATTTTTAGTTGATTCAATCATTTATTATACTCTAACTAAGTTTGTCATTCAGTTTGTAATTTCTACAATATCCATTTTCGATTCCGCATACATTCTGACTTCTTATGCATAGCGAAGTCGATTGATCGATGTCTGTCTGTTCGTGTGTCAAGTTTGCAAGGGCAAACTTGATTTAAAAAAAAATTAAATACGCTAACCGATCAGACATAGATAGTGTCGAAAGAGGTGCTATTGGAAATCCGCAAGATCGGTCCACGTTCTTAAACGCAGCGGGCAAAATACCACGCATTCGCCAATATTTTCGGAGTACGGGGCGCTGAAATTTTCAATTTTTTTTTTTTAATTTATTATGGGCATCATTTTAAAGCTTTTGATGAGATCTTTTAGGAAATACTAAAATTTTTAAAAAGCTTAACCCATTAGGAGCCGATATATATGCAGCACCAAATTTTTTTAATTATTATTTCTCTGTCACCCCAATATTAGCTTTTTTGACAGGAGTTACTTCACTAAACTGAATTTACATAGATGATAACACTCTTACGCCAACCGATCAGACATAGTGTCAAAAGAGGTGCTATTGGAAATCCGCAAGATCGGTTCAGCAGCAGGCAAAACACCACGCCTACCTCTAATTTTATCATGTCATTTGGAACAATATAGTAACTTCAATCAAAAAAATAATTATATAGAGCGATAGAGAATTAAAAAATAAGAAGAAAAACATCAAGTGAAAAAACTTTCGTTCGCCAAAATTTTCCGAGTTACGGGGCTCTGAAATTGTAAAATTTTTTAAAATCTTAATATGGGTATCATTTTAAAGGTTTTGAAGATATCTCTTAGGAATTACTAAAAATTTTTAAAAATGCTTAACCCATTGAGACCAGTGAAATTTTTATATTAAATTATGTATATGTAGTACTTATTTTTTCCCCCTTTTTTTAATTCCTGTCACCCCAATATTTGCTTTTTTGATTGGACTTACTTCACTAAACTAGTTTTACATACATGGTGAAGGGTATATCAGATTCGGCTTAGCAGAATATAGCGCTCCTACTTGTTTTAACTAAGCCTGGATTTTTATTGCCAGCATGTTTTTATTATAAATTTTTTTTAAATTTATTATACATATTCAATGATCAAATTATCCTTTAAACTATCAAATTAATATTGGTATCAAGTAAAATTATTTCTATAATATTTCCTTCTTCTTTTAACCAGAATATTCTTTTTACAATTTCATAAAATAATTTCCACTTGATTTGACATTAAATTCCAATAATATTTAAGCTTCATTGCTTTTTAAATAACATGAAATAAGTCATTTCTCAGTCTAAAATTTACTATTATTATCCTAGAAGGAATTTCTTTCATTTAAGTAAATCTAATGAATCAGAAACATTAAATTAATTGAACAAACAAATCTTTAACCTTCATTATATACACAATTTGAAAATAAACAATTAATTTTTTATGGCATTTTTTTCTTTTCTTTTGTAGTCAAAGGACAAATAACTAAAAACAGCATTTAGGAAAAAGTAATTATCACTTTCATACTCACAAGAATTTTAATGGTACACAGAAATAAATAGAAGTTATTGATTTTTCTACAATTAAATAAGGTCATTTATGTACATATTTTAAAAGCCTGTTTAAAAGTTTCACTTAATTAGATACGAATTTATGTCATGCATATAAAGTTAAAAGTAAAACTTCCCCAAAAAATTTACAGTCAATTGAAATGCGAAAGTTACTTAAGACCCATTAAGTGTTTGCTGCATATTTCATGTGTTTCCATATAATTAGAGTATCCTAAATGCTCGGGGTAGCTTTTATTAAGTTTTTGTTCTTAATTTTTTACTTAAATACGAATTAAGCTCCCGTCACGTTTTGTCGTAAAAAAGAGAAGAGAAATTAAATGATACTGGAACAGTATTTATTGTAACGAGAACAAAAAATTAACACGATTATTGGCAATTTATGCAAATAAATAATTTTTGCTGCCAGTAATTATAAAGTAAATATTAATATTTAAGATATAGAAAGATTAAAACACAATATGAATATTATTTATGTATAAAATCATCATTGGGTACTGGACATTAAAAATAAAATCTTAACTTTCCTTAACGGGTTTTCGTTATGAAAACCATTATTCGACAAACTGTAGTTGCCTGTCATTCAGACTGTTTTAAAATTGTTTTTCTTTATTTTCCTAACGCTTTTTATTTGCCCTCAAGATATTTTCAAAAATTAATTTCAAATTATTTATTTTAGAAAATTATGAAAAAAAGATTTTGCAAGATTCAGATACATAGCCAGTGTCTGAATGACGTTCTCGTTCTTTTTCTTATACGTTCAGATAGATAAAAAAAACTGTGAATTCAACACAACTTAAAAAAATATATATTTTTTGTAAGATAGTATTTTGTTGTGATGAATATTGTTGTTAGTTTTTTTTTTTCGCTGTTATTCTTATTCGAATTATCGTTATATATTTCTACTGCTGTGATACCGCAATAAAAACGTAGGCAGAATTTTATAGCTGCGCCACTCCTTCTTCCTTTTTCTTGTGAAAGCAATAAACAATTGTGATTTAAATAATGAAAGCAATTTTATACATTTGTAGCTAGAGGAGATAAAAAGCTCTTGATATTTTTAATTTATCAACCAGAAGAGGAAATAACTAAGTCAAGTCTTTAAGTACACAATGGAAACTTTAACGAAATAGGAGGATTAAAATTATAATCTCTTAGGTAATTTATAAACCACTATTTCAAAATAAAGATTTTCATCAAACAATTAATCCTTAAATTAAAAACAAGGAAATAGTTATAATAGATTTTCTCAAAAAGACTAACCTTTATAAACATATTTAATTAATAAGACTTCAGGGCTTAAAAGTAAGTATTTAAGTAAATAAATAAAACAACCTGTGCTTACAAAGTTTCACTGTGGCGCGACCTGCACAAAACACTGTCGACGTTGAGTAAAAATTGAACTGTTCAAAAATAAATTTATTACTTACAAGAAAAAAAATTGGAGGCTTATGTATAACTACAATATCTGAAAAATAAACTTATATCTGAAAAATAAATTTAAAAAACGAAGGGTACTGAGGGCATTAGCATAGTTTATGACGCCTTTATTTGGGAAAATTATTGTTTACAACTAAACGGAAGAACATTAGGCTACAGGCTTGAAAAGGGCACTGGTGCTTTTATAGAATGATTATACAAAAAACTATAGCAAATTTACAAGGCTTCATATTTTGTAAAAATTTAAAACTATTGAGAAAATAATCTACATATCCTTGAACCTTTTTTAATAAATATTTTTTTTACAGTTATTAGTACTTTAGTTTGAAAAAATCAATAATTCTATCAATAATAGTCAGCACAAAATTAATTTTTCCAATTTAAAATAAGAAATCATTAAAAAAAAATTTTTGGCGCCGAAGACAATACAGCGGCAAAAAATCTGCTGCGAACTGCAATTTTTTATGGATGCATTTGGCATGATGAATCTTCAATAAACGAAAACATTGTGTGTTAAGGATGACACCATTTTGAAAGCAAACGAATATTATTTTAGTTCGAGCATCTCAGTCGGGCATCAATGACTGAATGATAAGCTATTAATTTGATGGCTAAATAGTCATTTGTTTCTCTCAAAACCGTAATAAAATTAAGAATTTCACGAAAGACGTAAATCGGATGACAAAATCAAGAGTTATTGCAGCTTAAATTTAACCACTTTTAAAACTGCTAATAAAAACCTAAGTTCAACACAATTTGCGTACTTTTTAATTTAATGCTAAGCAATCTTAATTTACCAATCAAGCGAATCCTATATATCCTTCACGATCTATGTAAATTTATTTAAGAAAAAATAAGTACTACATATATAATAATATTACATAAAAATGTCATCGGCTCTTAATGGGTTAAGCATTTGAAAAAAGAATTTGTATTTCCTTAAAGATCTCTTCAAAAGCTATTGAATGATACCCATATTAATATTTTTAAAAATTTTAAAGGTTCAGATGTTCGTAACTCGAAAATATAAGCGAGCGCTCCTTGATGATTTTTCATAGTTTTTAATTCTCTATCGCCCCATTTATTTGTTTTTTTATTTATTTTAGTTACTTCATTGTTCCAAATAATGTGAAAAAAATTGAGGTAGGCGTGGTCTTTTGCCTATTTCTTCGAAGGACATGGACCGTTCATGCTGATTTCCAATAGCATCTCTTTCGACACTATATCTGATCGATTGACATATTTGTTTTTTTTCCTCAAATCAAACCTCGACAAACTTGATTTTAACACTAACACGGACAAATGAACAACGACTTCGCTGTACATAAGAAGTCAGAGTGTGTATGTAATGGCTACGAACGAAATGATGGCCTTAGATTAAAATATTTTGTAGAAAAACTAGAAGACTACCCGAAGAATGGTAATTAATAAGAAAGCTTTTAGGAATGGAGCACTCTAGCTACTGGTTTTGCTATTAAAATTATGAAACACCTTTTCATTTAATAGAACGTCCTAGAAGGGCCATCCATAGAAGGGCAAAATAAGTTTTTTAGTTACACCACTTAAAAGTGTGGTATGTGTAAACAGAACTAAAAATTAGCTTACATTTATTGATCAGCCGTCATTAGTGCAATGGTAGAGGTGTCCGCGTTTTGTTAAAAAACAAGTCATAATATCGAATCCGAATACCGACTTGATTAGAAGCAAACCTAGTCCTTATTGTTGTGTACCGATGGTGGGTAAGTTATTTTAAACACGGAAAAATTAAAAACAAAAGTTCTTGCTCCAAATTAAACGCATTAAACTTCCATCTCAAATCACAAAACAACTTTGACAGAAAAGCTTGAAATCACCTGTAATTCTTCATCATGTGAGGTCATTCTCATAAAACTAAGAAAATTTGATTCCTTTCGTTTTCTAATTTTTGAAACAAAAACATTGTTTTATTTTGTTTTCCAACGAAAATAGTAAAAGGAGAACCACTAAATATGTGGCCAGCAAAAGAACATGAGTGCGACACACAGTCATCAACAACTTGTTCTTTAATAAAACTGTCTTAAATAAATACAATTAAGGCTTATAGCTTCATTGAATTATTTTATAGTTTAATTTTCTCAAATTGTATCCCATTTAGTACAGGAAAATCATTCAATGTTTCTTTTCCATCATTTTCTTCAGTTTTTCTAAGAAAAATCATTTAACTTTTAATACCAACACTTTCTCATCGAAATTATTTTTAAGTTATCTTAACCTGTCATCATAGACATAGAATTAAAGTTTCGTTTATATCTAATTAAATAATGGTTAAGTATTCTAACTGTAGTTAGAGATTCAAATTTTATAAATCTATTATTAGAAAATGTCAACAAAATTATGTTGGCGCCAAAAACTGAAAATGAATTTTACGCAAAAAAAAAAGCAAAGATTTTGTAATCGACTTCGGAAATGGATATTGTATATAGAAATTACACACGGAATGACAAATACCCTTTTGCTAGCTTTTATGGTGAAGGGTTTTATACCCTTCGAAAAGTGGTTTTTTCAACGACAAACAATTTATTTGATGAACATCTTTAGAATTCAGTTATTAAAAAAAGATATAATCGAAAAAAATTAATGATTCGAGAAGTTTATACAACTTTTATCGCTAGATGCTGTGAGATACCATAATAAGTTGTTTAATACAAAATATATTATTTTGTATTTTGAAAATTTTTTTTATTTCCTTTTTTTTAAAGCCTAAATAAAAAATTCTCACAACAGTTTTGTAAATCAAGAATGAACTTCGTCTAATAAATTTGAGGCATTTTTTTCGTATTTTATTCGAAACTTAACTTGTTTTAAGAAAGTGACAAGTATTGCCTTTAGTGGACTTATATAGACATTTTTGTCATATAAAATACAATAATTTACGAACAACGATATGTATGTATGTAGCAGAGAACTGCACGAATACACCGCAACCATGAGTATGCGGTGTATACTTACTCTATATTTTTCATACTCGAGTATTTTAAACACCGCAATAAAAAGTTGCCGTGTTTATTTTACCCATTCTTGTAAGTGTTTTTTGTTGTGGGTATATTTAAAACAAAGAGAGTTGTTAAACTTGTACACTGTCGTATCAGTAAGAAACACGAAATGTTTATTGCTTCATGTTGTGAAACACAAAATTAATTTCCTAACTGTTAATTTTTGAAATACAAGTGCACGACGCAACTGCTGTTTTCAAAGTAATTGGGTAGATGAATACACGACTTCAATTAAAATCAGCAGAATTTATAGCTGTGTAGTCTGTTGTCGTCCATGTTTTTAATGCATTAATCTAGAAGCATTTGTAGCAATAAAGTTCTGTTATAAAAAAGTTAGAAAACCCTCCAATTTATACAAGGGGCTTATTCTGAATTGCGATGCGAAAATCAATGCGATGCGCAAATGAAATGCGATGCGATGCGAAATAAAATTGATATTCTGTAAGACTTTCGCAGTAGCATTCGCAATTTATTTCAAATTGTGGCAACGCTCAAATCCCTCCTCTAATGGAGACAACGGATTACATCTTCATGGGCTACCGCCAATGTCGGTCTTATTTCGTCTAGACTTCTGTTTGGTGTGCACTTTAAAATTGGCCCAAGCCTATTAAAGTAAAAGTCAAAAATTTTTGAACTGGTTTATACATTTCATTCATTACATTTTTTCCATTCTGCAGCTTCTCTAATAGGTGGTCCATTGATATTTAGTTCTTCAGTTAACGTTTGTCACAAAGTATTTTCCGACTGCCATGGATTTGGTGTTTTCAAAAGGCCTCTTGACAAAGGGCTGTGCTTATTCATATCTTTATTTAAAATTGACGAGGCTTGGTGGTCTTATTGCTTGCTTCCCTGAATTAATTAATAAATATATGATAAAGAAATAAATAAAATATTATCTTTCACTTACATGTTTTTACTTTGTGAATGCTTTTCTGTTGTCGAATAAATTTTGCGAATTTGTCATTTGTTTTCGCAATTTAGAATACCGAAGGAGGTACCCTTCTCGAATTTGAAATGCGATTAAAAAAGAACTTTGCGAATGACGCAATACACAATATCAATTGTTCACATTTATTTTTTTTTCGCATGGCATTGACTTTCGCATCGCAATTCAAAATAAGGCCCCTGGATAGTAAATCTTAAAAAGGAAAATTAAATACATACAATCAACTAAAAGGCTCCTATCAATCTCCCTGATAACTGCTATTCCTATAAATGCACCAAAAATAAATAAAGTTTTTTTATGCTGCAAAATAAATAAATTTATAATCCCCATAAAGCATTTGTGATATCTACATTAAAATGACTTTCATTGTGACAACCGGCATGTGTTGGAAGCACAAAATTGACTCGTTAAAACTCCCACAAATATCCAAGGGCGTTAAATGAAATTTGTGATAAATGAAAATGGTTTTCATGTTTGCCCATTTTTGTGTGCAAGTTAAAGTTGTTGTTATTTTTTTATATTAAACCGCCTTCAACGAAAAAACATTTTCTATATAACAAATCACAAGTTTCATAATATTTATTCTTTTGTTTTCTTTCTTTTGTGAACAATTTGTGTTGTATTCCACAGAAATTTTAGATTTTTACTAAATGTGGAGTGACCATGAGCGATAAAAAACATTAGTCAAGTATGTACTGAAATTCACAATTAGCGAAATGTTTAAGTAAATTTGGCGTGCTTTTTTATACATCTAAAAACAATTATATTAAAGGTTAATAAACTACGAAATTAATATTGAGCAATAATGGAACCTAATTTACTAAACTTTACATTGTTCTGTAAATGTAAAAATATTTGTATATTCTGTTTTTAGTATATTGTGTTAATCAACAACATAAAAACACTTAATTATGTTTATATTTTGTTTCATGCTGCCACCTTTAGCTCTTCATCTGAATTATACTACCGATTTTCACATAAAGATGACGTTAATGTCTGGCCATTAAGTAGCGTAACTTTATGTTACTTAAACCACGACCAAAGAGAAAACATGGTTGAAGTAATTTTAATCTAAAAGCATTATATTTTGATTGAATTATACAGTGTTAGTCAATCATATTATTGTTATACATAGCCACCGAATTGGTATCTGAATACATGCTATACACATCGACAGGAAGGCGATTCCTAAAGCTTTGAAAGAACACCGTGTCAAATATAGGCTGGTAAGCTTAAAGGCTCCAGGGGTGCTGATAGATAATTACACGCTCAGTTTGAGTTGGGTTCCGGGCCAGAGGTATATTAGAGATAACGAAAATGCTTTGGAACGTTGAGGCCACCGATTAGTCGCTACTAAATGCTTCTGCGTGATTGGATATTTTGGAGAACTAATCAGTTGTATGAGGTTAGGAGGGATTGTTGTGCCTAGCGAGTTATCTGGCTTAGTCTGGACGCGGCAAAAATACACTGCTTCTGGGTTTCGACAAGAAGAGCTTAAGTATAGTTGTGGGTATGGTCACTGACCGGTGTCCCGTTAGGGCATGAACCAGTAAATGGTTCAATGGTATTTTTGGTTTCTGTAAGATGTGTGAGAACAAAGAAGACTTAGAAACTGTTAAACACATTTTCTATCTCTGCAGTTAAATCAGGGCAGCAGATTTAGATGGCTTGCCGATAGATATCAGGATGGGCTAGTCAGCAGAGCTCAGTGTAATCTAAAAGAAAGCGTCGACTTCACCTGGGAAGTCAGATAGATCTGCTACCCAGCAGAGAGCAAGTTAAGCAATCCGATAGCAATCACAATTAATCCTTTTTTATTTAGCAAAAGCACTCAGAGGATGATCCCTACTTTTGCAGCGCATTGTGCCAGAACTAGTAAATTAGGTTATGGGAGGGGGATAGCGAGAGTAGTACTTGTGGACATTTGATTTGAATTGTACTGGTCTGTGATAGGTTGTGGTATTTTTCTATTTTTTTCTAACAGGATAACCTGCCTATTAGTTTGCCGGCGCTTAAGAACGCCACTGGCGTAAGTTTATGTTAAGGCAACTTTTATGCCTAAGCAGATGAATGCTTATCTTTATTAAAAAAAAAAGCCAATTTCAAAGGCTGAACAATAATGATCTTTATTCACAAAAATTCTTCCTTATAAATAAAAATAACGGTATATTTAATAATAATTCTTACATTATTTCTTGTTAATAAATTGAGTGCAAATTGAATGAAACATAAACAAATAGTTGCCCTATTCACAAGCCCCCTAGTACGTGCTAAGTGCTAACAAACTACAACGGTGCTAGCTGTGTTGTTGGTAATTTTCATGCAAACATGGGATACAACACTTAGTACTTTTTTTCATATGTTTTTCAAACGTTGTATTTGTTTAAATGTTTTATGTTAAAATGAATTATTATTTTTGTGTTCATGTGTGAATTATATTAAATTAAATTGAATTAAAAGATATTTTTATTAGTTTTATTTATTTAATTTATTGATTTGACTGATTTATTAGAAAGTTGAAGTTGAAAGTTGCCAATATAAAAACTGTTCTTTAAGATTTAATATTGCTTTAATGACTCGATTTCTAATATTTTGTATGGTACCGCCATCACCTATACCAAAAAGAGATGCTACCTTACGAACACAAGCACCATTTCCTGAAGATCCCAAGCAGTAAAGTATAATTTTAAGCTGCAAGTCAATGCGTAGTTGTGTGAAAAACATCGTCATTTTTTAAAGGGTTGAATATATAAGCAAATTCCTCTGGCCGTAGTCGTATCATATGAAGAAATCTGTTTTCATCAAAGTATCTTAAAACCCGATTATGCCATAACGATGATTTTGGTAGCCCTAAATGTATAACTCTGCGACTGGAGAGCAAGTACATTAGGTTCATCCTAAAAATGTCTTGAATTTCATCCTCACACAAAAAATTTATTAATTTACTTTTTTCTGTTTTCTCCCCCATTTGGCTTCTAAATAACAAATGACGAATAGCACTTTTCCTCTTCTTATTTAGTTTTTGACGTATGAAGTACAATGTACAATGGCACACTGATACAATGGTTGTTCACAAAGAAGTAAACAAAAGGTAGTATGCAATACTACCTACACCTTAGCAGAGCTTGTGAATACGGCAAGTGTAAGTGAAAGTGATAACAATAGTTTATGTTTATAAGTAAAAGTGAATAATAATAATAATAAAGTGCATAACAAGTGTACATAAAAAAACTAGGTGATAGGTGATTATGAAATACACTACAGAATATCTGCACACTGAAAGTAACAGAGTGCGCTCTTGATGCAGGGAGCGTTGCACGAACGAAATTACGGTTTTCAGGAAAAAGGTTCGCTGATTTTATAAGGGCACACCATTGTAGTAACGAAAAATAACGAACCACACTCTACATCGCGTCGATGCTCCAGTGATCCATAGAGCTGGATACTCTACTGTCACCAATGAGCTTCTTCGCTCCCTCCTGCACGCCGGCGAGTAACTTCAAAATAGACTTTGAAGCACATGAGAGTCGTATTCCATTTTTGGTCTGATAAAGGTGACATAGATAGCGAGGAGATCAGATGGAGTGAAGTATTTCTTACACCTAGGCACTTGAATGCTTCTTTTGCAACCTGAAATCGAGAGCTTCTGATTCCTTAATAGCTATATCACCTATAATTACAGATGAGGAAGCATATTCAGCCGTACGCCTATGCGATCGCAAATAGCACTGGGTTTTACGAGCGATAAATTGTACCTTGTTCTTAAAGCAGCACTCAGACTTTGCTAAAAGATCGCGATTCAGGGTGTCGTCTATGTGCCTTCGCATAGCCCTGATTTCCGGGAGGCTTGTCCTATTGCGAAATTAATATGATTGACATATGCTACTTTCATCTGCGAAAGAATAGATAAGGTTAGAAGTCAGATATAGAAGTTCGTTAAGAATAATAAAAATTAGGATAGAAGATAGGACGGATACTTGCGGTTCCCCTGAATTAACGATGAACTTGTATAGCGCGATCCCTGAGAAAACTCAATGTAAATTTAATTGAATTCAGTTCGAGCGTAATTGTCTATTGTTTTGGATACAACCACTATAAAGCTAACCTAAAAATAACAAAAATACTATTGTTACTATTAACTAAACTGATGGAAAAGAATTCAACCACATTGCAATTGATTTAGAGAAACAAAGTAATTAAAAATATTACTTAATATCACGGATATTGAATATGAAATAAACATCTCAACTACACAAAGGTCTACCTTTGAACCAGGTACGAAGAGCTTAGATCGGAATATTATAAACTTTTTTAATAAAACTGTTTAATATTATAACAAATCGCTCATTTACTTCTAGAAAGTCATAACTCAAAAAAATTCAATTCCAGATAATCGCAGTTAAAGTTTTTGATTCATTCTTACTATCGAAAAAAAAAAATATCAGACGGCATAAGTCCCTACTACAATTAGTAAAATGATCCATAAATAAAAAATCCATTTAAGAAAACTTTTATCAATTATATATTAAAGCGGAGGTCTCGGACAAACTATGTGGAATGTTTGAATTATGACATTATTATTGCACAAATATATTCGATACTGTTATACATTATATGCAAAAAGTCGATAAATTGACAAAATATATTTTTTTCATATATACAGTCAAAAAGCGAAATGTTTTTACGTTATGAAGTTTACTCCACAACTCTAAATGTGTAGATTTTATTGGCAAACAACATTTCCAATCATAGAGTGAAATAACGACTTATTCGCTTAAAACGTGGAAGGTACATGAGACATAAGAGTATACACAACATAAAACATCAAATGACGAAAAGTTCTGTAAGATTAACTCCAAATTTTAAAATTTTTGACATTCTAGAAATAAATTAGTGAAATGAATTAATTAATTTCTAAAAAAACATTTGTAAAAAATAATTGTTTATTGAAGTGTGCAGACGTTTCTCAAAAAAATTATGAAAGGTTTGATTCACTAGAATATAATCGCTACACCCGTCATCATCATTCTTGGTATCTCGCTACCTTATGTTATTTACATTGTGAATGTCCTCTATTTAAGCGTTCAATTTTGTAACTGAGAATGCTAAAAACATTCTTAATCAATCAATATTAATTTGGTTAAATGAAGTCAACACACAACCCAATGCGTTTCTTCGTTGTTCTCTCTGCAAATCGTCATGCATTCATAGTTAAAAAAATAGTTTTTTATAAAAAAAATGTTTGAGCCTAAAATTATATTTTTATAACCATGCTTCCTAGAAGGAAAAATAATTTTTTTTATTTTTTTAAAATCTGTGATCACTTAAAAAAATAATAAAAAAATATATTTTTTTTAATTTTATTTTAATTTACTTTAATATTCTCATGAAATATTTATTATTTAAAAACTACAAATTGAAATTTATTATTGCAGGGAATGCATATCCATATGGCTATTTCACTACTGCTCATATATTTCATCAGTGGATTTTACCCAAATTTTGTACAGAAAACTTGAAAGTCTTGAATCAATAAACAGAAATACAATAACAACTCAAAATATTGAAAATTATTTTTTCATACAAAAAATTCCATTTTTGACTCAAAAATTCAATTTTCTATATGGAAAACATTAAACTCACTTATCTAGATAACTATGCATTCTAAAAAAAGGGGTTTAATCTGTAATCACTTAAAAAATTTGAAGCTCATTTATGTGGATAATGCCCATAAATTTCCCTTGCTTCCATATATTTCATTGAATTTTTCCCACTAACAGAAATCATGATAAAATGTATATGACGATTTACAGAAAGTCGTTGTGGTAAGGCTGATTAAAATGGTATGAAATTTATATACTTTATCTTAATGCTGTAATAAATTTAAAACAAAAACTTTTAATAAAATTAACTATAAAAATATCAAATATTTTATTTAATTCACAATAATGTTATATAGTGGCTACCGAATCGCTTTTTAAAATAGTTGTGAGTAGCAACTAAATTCGATTGCCAACAATTTCGCTTTTTTCTCTGTGTGTGTTGTTTAAATATGCTTTAAGGTTAAATTCGACGTGCCATACCATAACGCCATAGCCGTAACCACGGCCATAACCATAATCATATTTACTGCCAGCGAGTAGTGGTGCCATAGCCATAAGCAACTCGTATTTGTTTCGCCGTATGTTAAGAAAGCAGCTCAATGAAAAATATAAATTAACACTCGCCAATACAATGTAGCGAACGTGAAAAATAAGAAAATAAAAAACAAAAAGTTTATACCTAAATTCAATAGTCAACTGTATATAGTTATGGTAAAAATCAAAAATTAATTAATATCTATGGTTACGGTTATGGCTATGGCATTATGGCATGTCACCAATAATCAAATAAGTTTGGTTTGAACAGCTGTTTTATATGGTTATGGTTATGGCACGTCTAATTGAACCTTTAAATACTCAAACTTTAAGTCTTAAGTTTAAGTTTTTCATGAAATACTGTATTTGGTTTTCAAATAGAACTTTAAAGTAAATTACATTTAATTAAATTTTGATTTTTTTTAATATTAATTAATATTAATATTATAAATTAATTAATATTATATTAAAAATTAAATTTATTATAACATAATTATGGTTGTATTTAACAATGTTAATATTATGCTGGATTATACAATATACATTTAACAATAATAATATTGCTGTTATAAATAACAATATTATGATTTGACCACAGTCATATAATTAAATCATAACATGAGCTGAGTAGCGTAAGTCCATTTTTAATATATTTAGATATTTAAGGGTTTACGTTTGAATCAATTTAAAAATATTCGAATTAATATTTTTACACAATACACTTTTAAAATTTTGTTATGAAATAAAAATTACTAAAATTATTTGAAAAAATTACTGATTATTTTTTTTTTTTGTGGCTCCACATGGACTTATACCACTTTCAAAAATAATAATTTAGAAGGAATAAAAACCGGAGCAAATTTAAATCCGTATTTTTATTGACATATGCTTTACTAAAGTAAATTTTGGTATAAAAAGTAACAGTTCAAGTAAAGACACTTCTTCTTTATAAAAGAAAAATTATTTTATACTTCGTTTTCTTTAACATCAACATATAGAAGTATTTATGGTAAATATTCATTATATAGGTCATAAACTTATATCATTATACATATTTCTCTCCTGTTGTGCTCTACGAGGTTTTAAAAAGTGGTAACATAAATATTTTGCTGAGGTTTTTTGGTCTTCCTTTCTTCCAAACAAAAGAAATGTTTTGAACGGAGCATTTTCTTCCACACTAATTTTATAAAAAAATTTTGTAAGAATCATTCGCTTTTATTCATTTTATTTCCTATAAAATGAAAAATGAAGCTGTTTTTTTCGGCAAGCCTTTATTTTATTATAATAGTCTTGGGCAGTGTATAATTGGTCGTTTTCTTTAATGCTATTCCTATTGCAAAATATTTGTCGTTTGGAAGAAATTAATAAAATTTTTTTTTAATAAAACTTATTAGGAATGGACTTATTCAACTTTCAAAAGAAATATTTGTGCGATAGAGTTGTACAGCAAAACTGTTTTTGTTTTTTTTATGTCCAGATAGAACTTTATTGAAAGTTTGATTGTATCTCTGGACAAAAGGAGTCTATTGCTTATTAAAATTGCTGTTAACTTAGTTTTTCGTAAAATTGGATTTATACCACTTTCAAAACAATCTCCTCATATATTGGTTTTAATTACGATTGACTAAAAATG
Source organism: Gymnosoma rotundatum (assembly GCA_916610165.2). NCBI lineage: Eukaryota > Metazoa > Arthropoda > Insecta > Diptera > Tachinidae > Gymnosoma > Gymnosoma rotundatum. Next base: position 40,802,970 of record OU744338.1, read on the forward strand.
GTTTATTATGTGCAGTTTTTTAAGCGACCCCCAAAATCCATGCTTGCAGGTCTAATATCTATGTACATTTCATACAACTTCCATCACTTATTATGGGATTGTTCCTTGCTTTTTTTTTTGGGTAAAGTTCGTGAAAATGAGAGCAAGCATTTTTTTCTCTCATAAAAAGACAAAATTATATAAAAGTACGGGAACACAAAATCTAAATTTTAAACACAAAATAAAAACTCAAAAGAATTCTGACTATTTTAACAAGAAAAATTAATTTCAATAATTTAAAAATAAGAAATAATAATTTATTTTGTATTTAGTTTAGGTTGTAAGGCTGTTGCACAAGTTTAAATAACTTGCACGAAAAAAAAGTTTGGGCTGTTTCCAGCGTTGCCACACAAGAAATTGACTTCCTACTAATAATTTTCAAAAATCCTACCAAAATCGTTCACAGCCTACCAAAAATTTAAAAATGCGTTTCTTGCACATAAACTCTGTTATACTCACTTGGTTTTTTTCCGTAATTGTTGAGGTGGAAATTTGTCTTTTGGTGATTTTTAAGATGGATGTTATGATTTAAAATAGTTTTAGAGCATATTATGCAGAATGAACACCCATCCATTTCCTGGAGCCAATCAAATTCGCTCAACCATTCGGTTCTAATTTTTTTTTTTAGAGGAAAACCTACCAAAAATTTAAAAAAACGCAACTAACCAACCAAACTACCAAACTGTTTTTTAAAAACGAAAAACTACCAAGTTTGGTCCGATTGGACCAAAGCGGCAACGCTGGCTGTTTCGTGTTTCGTAGTTTTCTTAAGTAGTTTTCCATTTTTTACAATTACAATGTTTCCATATCCAAAAAAAAAAATAAATAAATAAATAAAATTATATTTTACTTATATTTAAGTTTTTATCGCCTCTCTAAGCCTTCTTGAAAATAAGTCTTAGAAACATTGTTTTTTTTTTTGCATTAAAAATAATAATATTTTTTTCACAACTTAACACAAAATTATAACAAACATTAAAATGTGTTTTCCTGTTACAATTTTTCTTGTTCAACTTGGTTATGTAAAAAACAATTTTTATATTCCATTACCACCGGATATGAGCTTCCATTAATACGTACAACGTATGTCGTGGGCACAATATACATGCAGTTCTAACAGAGTGACAGTTTATGTTATTTTTAATTCATTTCATACCCAGCAAAAGATATGTAATAGTTCAAAAATCATTGATATTGGCTTAAGCATTTTTAATAAATTTTAGTATTTTCTGAAAGATCTCTTCAAAAGCTTTTACATGGTACCCATTTGATATCAAAAAAAAAAATGGTGCACAATCCTACTTTTCCTTGAAAAGTTCAGAGGCCCATAACTCGAAAAATATAGACGAGCGGTAATTTTTTCACTTGATGGTTTTTTTTTTTTTAATATTCTATCGCTCCATATATTTGTTTTTTGATTTGATTAGATTTGTTCCAAATGATTTGGAAAAATTAGAAGCAGGTGTGGTGTTTTGCCAGCTGCCTCGAAGGCAATATTAAAAACATTATTTTCGAAATTATATCTGATAAATCGGCGTATCGAAATTTTCTCCAGCTCATTTAGTGTCTTAAAAAAGTTGATTCTAACCCGAACACAGATGGACAAACAGACATCGCTCAATAGACTTTGCTATGCATAAGAACTCAGAACATATATACTTTATTTGATCGGAAATAAATATTTTAGAAATTAAAAATGGAATGACAAACTAAGATATACTATTTTTCCGCTTTTTATGGTGAAGGTTTATTATTTAAAAAAAAAAAATTGGAGTAGACAAATATTAATGCCCTACAATAAGGAATATTATTGTAATATTTTGCAATTATTTGATGATTAACTGCCAAGCAATTTAAAGGATTGTGCAGGAGTATTTTTTATTTAACCACAACTCACACGTAACTTACTAAGTTTTAAAGAAGTTTGATAAGGGATGAGAAGAAAACTTAAAAAAAAACAAATAGTGTGGCAACTCTTACAGATTTTTTTTTTTTTTAACTTAGCGGATTTGCAAGAGGACTTTTTATTTATACTTAAGTATTTGCTATATCTATTGAGATATGTTTTAAAATTAATTTATTTCTATTTATAAAATCGCTGGCTTTAAAAATAAATTATATTTTTTAGCTTTCTCTGTTTAAATTTTTTAAAGAAGTTAAAAAAATTGCTGCTGCTACAGTCACGTTCAAACTGTTATCATTCAATTAAAAAAAACTGCCATATTTTGTCCTTGAAGAAAAAAATATTTTTAAGAAAACAGAATTAATTTAAAATTCTTTATAGCCAATTTATAAGCAAAACAGTCTACTTACTTTGCAAAATCTTTTACTAATATGAGTTTAAATTTCGTAAATTTGAAAGCGCATATATTATCAGCCAATATGATGGGTTATTTATGCAAAGAGAGACTATTGGCTTGGTTGCAAAGTAGATTCCGTTGTTTCCAATTGCATATGTTAAGTACATATGACATAACCTCCTGTTGATAAAAAGAAAACTTAAAACAGTTGTTTTTTCAAGTGTTGAGGAAAAAGCAAAAAGTGAGATGCATTTGAAAGTTGTGCTATGCAGCATAATTGCAATACCAACTGCAATTAAAAGGAAAAACGTCAACAAAGAAAAAGGTTGCAAAGGAGTGACATCAATAGTAAGGCCAACAATTCAGTTTTTTTTTAGCGTTTTTTAAGCTTAAGCACAGGACTGTCTTTCCTTATTAAAATTGCTACAATGCTATGCTGTGTTCGTTTAAAAGAACACGTCTTGAGCTCAAAACAGCTTGTTCTATTTAGGTTCTTGGCGTAGTTCGTATAAAGTACATTTTACGAAGGTACTTTGCAATATATATATTTTTTTTTATTTTCAGCTTTAAAATTGTTAATTAACCTAGTAAAGCAATTAACATACCAGTCTTGCTCATTTTACATGCATATCATGTATGTATGTATGTATGTGAAACATATTTTAAACATGTTTATTAAAGAAAAAATTGCTGTAAACAATTGTGTTTACTTAACTTATCTCTGCCTGAAGAGGCACACACACGTTTATTGTTAACACAAAACATAGCGCTCTGGAAAAGTTGAAACTCCAAAAATCCACATAAAACGCATAAAAACTATTTACATGTAAATTTTGCATTGGAAGTGTCAGCATACATATACATAAAAATAATTTTCAAATAGTTGTCATACCAAAAACCAGTGATCATGATCGTTCAAGTACACTTCCATACATATTCATATACATATACATATATATATGAATTATAAGAATGTGATGGGGCAATAATTCATATTTCAATTCAATTTTTACCATAAACTAATTTGGCGCTGAGTTTAAATTGTAATATTTGCTCTTTAAAAGACCAATCCGCAGTATTAATATCCAAATACAAAGTTTTAATTTTTTTAATTAATTTTCAAAAAAATCTTTTTTTCGTGCTATATAAAAGAGCCGTATACAGCAGAGAAAGAAAAATAGAATTACTGTTGGTTATTGTTGTTTTTGCTTAAACTTTGATTTTTGTCTTTTCTTTATTGTTTGGACGAAAAACTTTTGTTTATTTAAAATGTTGTCAGAAGTTTCCTGAAGAGTTAACTAAGCGATAACGAAATGGCCATCGAGACGTGCTTTGACCCTCAATAATCAATATCGATGATTTAAATAATTAATCGGGAAAATAGCACGGAGAAAAAAGATTTTTTTTAAATTAATTAAAATAATAAAAAAATTCCCGTTATTTAATATATTGTAATGCTTCCATTTTTTTTTTTTTTTTGTTTTTGTTTTTCGTGGTTGACTTGTTTGTGGAAATGCGCAAATAATTATTTTTAACCTAGGATACATTAGTACATACATATATTTTCTATAAAAGTTTAGCAAATAATTTTTTTTATTTTTAGAAGATTAAATTTTATTTTTTTAGTCTAAATTTAAAAAAAAAGTGAAAGCTAGCATCACTGCACACATCTGATGTCATAAAGTTTAACATACCAAAATTGAAAACATGTTATTTTTCATGAGCCTTATGACATTCATAGAATTATACACCTCGTCTAAACACACCTTTAGCAGGATTTTGGTTTATATATATAAAGGAACTATACTTTAAAAATAAAAATAACAGTATAAAGTAAGTAGGGTAAAACTAAAGATTAAGGTAACAAGTTTGTATTTTTATAATTACAAAGGTAAGAATTGAAAGTTTTAAACAATGTGTATGATTGTAATCAACCAGAAAGAAGTCGGAAAGTTTGAAACTTCAAAAACAACAACGACAACAATAATAAAAAAATAATGAAAGGGAAAACGAAAGGTAAATATAAAGTAAAGACTAGGATTCACTAGTGGAAATCAGCACTATCAGAAATTAGCAACAACACCACGCCTATCTCTAATTTGTTCACTTGGAATTAAAAAAGTAACTCCAATCAAAAAAATAAATATATGGGGCGATAGAGAATTAAAAAATATGAAAACAAAAACATCAAACACCAAAATTGGCGCTCGCCCATTGTTTCCGAGTTATGGGGCTCTAAAATTTTCAAATTTTTTAAAATGTCATATCATTTAAAAGCTTTTAAATTTTTTTTAAATGCTCAAGGGTATATAAGATTTGGCATTACCGAATATAGCACTCTTGCATGTTTAACTTGGTTTTATTATTTATTGTTGCACTGGCTAGTTTCAGATATAAAAGGCTATAATAAGGGGACTATTAAAATTTCAGAGGGGCCAAAATTTTGCAAAAACTAAAATACAGTGGCTGAGTTAGTCTTCAGTCTTAATTAGATGCGAGCTTGAATGGCAAATTTGCTCACCCTTTCTTTCTCTCATTTCATTCACATAGCTACTAGCCCTACAGCTTAAGTCCTCCATAAAGTTAACTAGTGCCGGATTTTTTCACTGACACAGTCATCCAACATTATTCAATTATCCTATTTGCTCTTAGGTAGTCAATGCTTACCTACAGGTAGCAAATTCAAAATACATACATAACTATTGAAATTATTATTATTTTCCATTGTACACATTTCTGAAGAGGGCTCGAACTCACGATCTTCTGTTCTATAGCAAGAACCTCTACCAACGCAGCTATTGTGATATTATCCTACACACACCGCTAGTAGAAGGCACTTATTCACCACGCTTATGCGGATAACAACAGGGGTTGCCAGATATTATTTTGGTAACAACATGAATCGAACTTGCTGTTGTAGCGCAATCGGATTAAATCTACATGTTGATTTATATTTTCTAAAATTAATTTGTAAATCATTTTTTGTAGAGTTGTTTTTTTTTTGTTTTTTGTTTTGAAGAAGAAACTTTGATAGCTCTTCGAGAAGTTATTTAGTAAGTCAGTGGCAACACTTGCGGTGGGCTAGCATATGAATAATTTTTTTAATATTTCTTGACTATTGAAAATCAATAATAATAAAAAATCAATAATAATAACCCAGTTTAAATGCCTCTCTATGAAATTAAAGAAGTTTTGGCTACTTCTCTTTGCAACTATGTTTCAAAAGTTAATATTTGTTTTCAAATTAAGAAATTACTTTCGTACCTTCCCCATTTGTTTTAATGCCAAACAGCTTTTTCTTGCAATTTAATATTCAATTTATTTCTTTTTACTTTTAAAAAACGAAACCTGTGCAAACAACTCCTCTTAAATTAAAATTCATTTTTTTTATTTCTACTGTCATAACGCCTCATTCATCAAACATGAAACAAATTTAAAAGAACAAAAAAATAACAACAACGCTAAGCCAGGAAATTATATGACAAATATTAAGCAAACGACAGTAGGGTCATAAATTAAAACAAACAAAAATTATTTATAGACTAAATTACAGGAGACATAAAGAATAAATATCACCATAAGTTAAGTTTTAACGATTTTGTTAAATGAAAAGGAAGGCAATGTTTTAAATGTTCCCTAAAGCTTATAATTTATTGTTTCCTTAATTGTTCATTTTATACAGGAAATAATTTTGCAATCAAATTTAAGAAATAAATGAAAATAATTAGTTATTTATTACTCTACTAAAAAATGATTTAGAGTTTTTGACTAACAGCTGAGACGATTGCTTAATTTTGAAACTATTCAACTGAAATGATAGTTTTATTAATGTTATAATATTATTATAATTTTTAAAAATAATTAAAAATTCCTGGCAATGAAAATGTACATTGTTTTTATAAGATTTCCTTTTATTTTTATTTTTATTTATTTATTTATTTATTAAATGTGAGTTTCTAATACAACAAGACATTAAATCTTATAAATTAGAGTATTAGAATCAGGCAAGTTACATAAGGGTTATAAATAAAAAAGACAAAAAATGTAGGAAAAAAAAATTATTAAGTAAAAAATAATATAAAATTGCATATAGTATTAAAATATGTTTAAAAATTTACATATAATATATTCGTTTGTGTGAGTAAGGATTTTAACTTGACAGTTTGAATAGAGTTACAGTTAATCTCGAAACGTTTGCAAAAGTAAAATTTTAAATTTAATTGCGTTGCTTGTGTTCTGCAAAATAGGGGAGAGTTGGTTCCAGAGACGGATTGTTAATATATAAAACTGTCTCTCGGATGCCGTGTCATTATGCCGAAATTGAATAATGCCGTTTCCTCTCGACGATCTAGTGAACGCTAAGCGGTGATATAGGTATTTAGGCTTTTTGGTAAATATAATTTTATGTAGCAAGACGAGGTTTTTAACTTCTAAATCGTTATTTAGTGTGATATTTAAAATTCGAGTGGAATACTGAGATATGTGATCAAATTTTTTTAAATCATAAACGTAACGTGTAATGTTATTAAATGTTGTTTTGAGTTTTAACATGTCTTTCGAATTACAGCCATAAAAAACCTCCGATGAATATAATAGTCTTGGTAGAATATAGGTCTTTGCAAGTAGTAATCTTATTTTTAACGGTGCAAAATACTGAGTAGCCTATAAGCCTCTTAGCCTACTATATACTCTGCCACATGCCTGATTAATATGATCAGACCAAGTTAAAGTACTATTAAAAATAACACCAAGGTTTCTGACTGAGCTAACTATATCAATTATAGTACCTCCAAGGAGTATTTCAATATCAGATTCGATTTTTACCGCTTTTTTACAAATTATTAAGCATTTGGACTTTTTAGGGTTAAGCCGCAGGCCATTTGCTGATGCCCAAAGAAAAATTCTATTTAGATCAGAATTTAGATCATTGACCTTATTGCTAATGGATCCCCTAGAACTTGTGAGATAAATTTGTATATCATCAGCATACATTTGTACACAGGAATGTTTGAGTTGTTGTGGTATATCATTTGCATACAGTGAGAACAATAAAGGTCCAAGTATGGAGCCTTGCGGAACACCTCTCACTGTCCTTATAGGATATGAAACAAGTCCATTATTTAATACATATTGCAGCCTTTCCTTTAGATATGATGAAATCAATTCTACAGCTGAAGTAGAAAAATTGAACATTTTTGATAGTTTTAGACACAGAATTGAGTGGTCCACAGTATCAAAAGCTTTTGAGTGATCAAGTAATACTAAAAAGGATATATTTCCTAAATCTAAATTACCTCTAATCTCCTCAACAACATCAGTTAGGCCACAGCTATGCTGAGGTCTAAAGCCTGATTGGCGCTCAGTTAGTAAATTTTTTGTATCAACGTACTCAAATATTTGTTTATGCAGAATATGTTCAAAAACTTTAGATAAGTATGGTAATATTGAAATTGGGCGATATTCGCTGTCTGTTTTTGGGACTGGGATGACTTTGGCATACTTCCAAACCATCGGGTACGAGCTCGTAGTAATAATAGTGTTGTATAAATGCACAATAGGGCGTATTATCCAGGGTAGGATTAATTTTATGAATTTTGGATTAATATCATCCAAGCCTACAGCATAAGACTTAACTTTATGAAATGCATTTACAACTTCTACCAATGTAAGGCATTTAAAACAAAATTTTTCAAACGAGGAATCGTAAGAAGGGATACGAGCATAAAAATCGGCGTTCGCTGTCGGCATTGGTACGGCACGGCTTGTTGTCTTACCAACACCAATATCACGTATATGTTTCCATGTCTTATTGGTGTCCACTGCATTGTTAAATTTATTTGAATAATATACACATTTTTTGTGTTTAATTTTTGAAACTACAGCCTACTACTTTGCTCTCCTGACAAAGTAAAAATTTAATGAAAAAACTTGTTTGGGCAAACACACTGTGAGCAAAATAATTATAATTTTTCACATCTGCCAGCATTCTTAAATTTTTCCAAAATTTTATTAAAAACTATTAAAACATTGTTGTTTACAAATAAAATTGTTTAAATAAAAAGTAATAAAAAAATTTATTAAGTTTGTTTAAAAAAATATCTGTAAATAAAAAATAAATTGTTGTGGATTAATTGGGCAAAGTAACTAATTAGTATTAATTATATAGTAAGTATGTAGTTCTTAATGTTTTTATTAAATAAAATCTTTATTATGAAATTTATAACTTCCTCATCTGCCACCCCCCCACAGTGTTTTGAAATCGATTTATTTTGGAATAAATTTGGTATCTCATGAACAACTTAAGATAACCATCTGCATTTATTAAAACTTTTTTATTTTTAATTTTATTCAAAATATAGTAAATGACTTAAAGTAATAAACCGATCATTAATAAGTGTACTACGCCAAAAATACTAAGTCCAGATTTACAACACTATGCAATTTTTGAGGCATTTTTTTCTCAATTTTCTATTTAAGCTACAGCGTTATGCTTTATCTCAAAGTAAAGTTTAGCAAATAACATCTCCTCAAAACTCAAGCAGTTCCATATTGCTTACTTCTCCTGCTTCACAAACAAACAAAAATTTCATGCTTGTTTTATGAAAAATTGCACAGTGTAAGTGCCGTATAAGTTAAGGTCGGCCCAAATTTAAAATAAAAAACAAAATTGCAGCCAATTTTCTCCCAAAACAAAAGAGATAATATACACGTGTAAGCAAATTTTTTTAAGATATTTTCAAGGTCCAATTAAATATATAAAAATATTAACATTTAAGTTAAAAATAAAGATTTTCTGACGAAGTACCTGAATTTGTTGGTCTGCTCAGAAGCCCCTTCAGTCTAGGGGGCCAACCGTTTGCAGGTCTACTGAGAAGCGCCCCTGCTTAGCTTCAGTGAAATTTTATTAAAACATCTTAAGTGGTTCATGAGAAATCGAATTTTGTGCAAAATAAATCGTTTTTAAACCACTGTTCTGCATTATAACCTTAACGATATGAAAAATAGCGTCGTCTGCTTTTTATCGACATAAGTTTATTGGTGGGGTAAACTCTAAACTAGTAGACCAGCAAATTTTAAAACTTAAAATCATATACTGCGAAGAAAGCAAAGAAATCATATCCTCCCTTAAACAAAAAATAGAATAAATATTATAATATAACGTGCTTAATAATTATCTACTTCAAATTATATCTGCAATATACAGACTTTTTTAATAGGCATAATAAATATTATTCCATTATTATTATTAAACTTTTATTATTAACATTAAAATGCGAGGCAGCCCCACGAAAAAGCCAAATATTCAAAACAAATTTAAAAGGGTTGTTGGCCACACATACTCTGTATTTTTGTATTCCCTTATGCCAAAAAACTACTAAGTATAGAAGAAGTAAAAAAAATAATGATGATTTATTTGTATACTTCGGCAAAACTTTATTACTTGTTATTTGGAATGTAACAAACTCTCAGTTAGTTTACAAAACTTGTGTATAAAAACTTTTATAAACTATTGCAAGTCCCTTAAAAATGTCCATGCAAAAACGTAAAAGTTACAAACAGTAATAAAAACCTTTCTCAAGAGAATCTAATTATCACTGGCAAAAAAGACTGGCCAATAATGCACCTCCTCAAAACTGTGTTGTCAAGTGTGTTTAGAAAAGTTTTAACTTTAAAATAAATTAAAAAGATTCTGCTAATTTATAGAGAAGTTTTAAACCTCTTAACATTTATTTGTTTCACCACTTGTTTATACACTTCACCACAAAAAATAGTAAAAGCGTCCATTTCCGACCGCATGAAGTATTTATATTAAAAAAAATATATATATATATATATATATATATATATATATATATATATATAGGGCGACAGAGAATTAAAAATAAGAAAACAAATCAAATGAAAAAATTGGCGCTCGTCCATATTTTGCAGTTACAGGACTCTGAAATTTTTAAATTTTTAATAATATCAATATTGGAGCTTTTGAACAGACCTTGAAGAAAATACTTAATTTTTGTTAAAAATGCTTAACCTGTGCTCAATCTCTGTAACCCCAATACACCAATACCCCGATTTGCGTCGCTTCAGTTTGCGTCGCTTCGAAGTTGCGTCTTTTTTAAGTTTCTGGAATTTCAATGCTGTGTTGTTTTTGTTTCAGTTTGCGTCGCATGGCTTCGAAGTTGCGTCGTAAATGCTTCGATTTGCGTCGTTGATATGAAAATCTTTTTACAAAGCTAAAGCAGAAAAAGGGGATTTCTCGTTTAGTAGAAAGTAAATTTGCAGGTGTGCGTTGTTTACATGTTAAGCATTGTTATTAGTTTCGAATTACATATATGTCGTGGAGTGAAGTTCAGTCTGAAAGTTAAAAATATTAGCCAAAAAAGAAAGCAAATAACTTTAGACTAGCTCCTTCTACAATTAAATCCATTGTTATATTTTTATTTTAATAAAATCTGTTATTCAAAAAATAATAAGAAAATATTTTGATTTAAAAACCCTTTTTCTAAGCTAAAATGTTTAAATCCTGTATTGACTAAACGAACATCAAATACATACATCAAATACATACATTTTTACAGTCCCAATTAACGACGCAAACCGGGGTATTGGTGTATTTGCTTTTTGGATTAGAGTTACTTCACTAAACGAAATTTACATTAAATGTGAAGGGTATACAAGAAGTCTTAAGCTGGATTCACCCACTGTTACTGAACAAAATTTTTGTTCCGAAACAATTTTAGTTTTTTTAAAGTTTGTTCTGAAACGATTCATCCACTTTGAACAATTTTTCTGTTAAAACAAAGCTACCATATGAAACATATGTGTAAGCGAGATGTGTTACTTTACAAGCAGGCAGCACTGTGACAGAAGATTGAATTCACAGAATGCCGTTTTTTGTGTCACAGACATAATTTTGGTTTTGTTATAAATAAATTCCAAATTAAAAAAACTTTCATAATTAAATAAAAAATGAATAAAAGTAAAGTGCTTCTTCTAATAGCTATTGAAATAAAAAAAGCTTTTTCAGTGGCAATGTATATATATATAAAAAGAAACTGTTTTTCACTTTTAAAGAAATTGTTTACTACAAATTTGTTAAATTTTTTAAAGAAAAAATTATTCAGGAAAAAAGGTTGGTTGGCAGCTTTACTTTTTAAATTTGCAAGCAGTTTTACCTTTTAAAGTTATATGCACATATACATATATTTAAAATGTACATATACAGGCATGTTCTGACACTCGCAAGTTTTTAAAGTCGCATGTGATTTCAAAAACGCCAACTTTTGTTTTACATGTTCTGAAACTCATGCGTTTCGCTTGCGATTTGCTCTTTTTCAAACTTATGTTCGAAAAGAAAAACATATGTTTTTACGGTGCAAAACATAAGTAAACAAAAGAAAATTACAACATACTGCCTGCAGCTGCCTAGCTTAGTTTCATTTCTTTAAAAAAAATATGCAATTAAAAAAAGAACGAATTAAAAAGCGGATGCTTAGAGATTGTAACAATTCAATCGATACTTCAATCCAATGTATATTTATTTATTTAAAAAATAATCCAAGCCAAGAAATATTTTGGTAACAAATGAATTTTTATTAGTGATATTGCATTTAGCATCTTTGATGTAAAAGGTTACTTACGTTGTAAGTAATCAGTACTGAAAAAGTAGTTTTTGTTTATTTTGTTAATTATAAAATGCACGTTCGGAACTCATATCGTCCAAAAAGTAATTTAAATAAATTTTTTAAGGTCCTTTAACACTTGAATCGTACATTTAATAAGCACCGAATATTTAATAAGAATTGAAAATTAAAATAACCACATATTTTTTGGACTACCGACTATACGTTCAACCGCACTAGTACAAGTATATTTTCGAACATCAATTATAACAGCTGTTTGTATGAAATCGCCGGTACTCAAGAGAACAATCAAAACAAACAATTGATAGAACAAACAACAGATTTTAAATTAATTATTTGCGACTTTAATTGTGTAAAAATTAAAATAATTTCTATTAAAAATTAAAGAGAACATATTAATTTTCATTTGTGTATAGTTTTATTGTTGCTTTAAAGTTTATTTTAAGTAAAATTTGCAACTTCACTTCAGTATGTGCGTGCGATTTGAAGTCGCCAAATTTATTGCGATTGTGAACTACAGAACACCTTTCATGCGATTTCAACTCGCATCGCCAGTTTTAAGCGATTTGCGATTGTCAGAACATGCCTGATAATATGAGCTTAGTTAAAATTTCTTTGAAAAAATAAAGTAGATGGCAGCACAGTTTCATTGCTTCGGAACAAAAATTAAAATTAAACCAATTCAAGCTGAAATTGTTCCGAAGTGAGTTTACTCTTTTTCTCTCTCTCTCTCTCTCAAAAAAAAAAAAAACACGTCAAACTACATATAAAAAAAAATGTTTCGGAACAAAAATTTTGTTTGGAAACAGTGGGTGAATCCAGTTTTTTATAGTTATCATTTAACTAAGTATTAGTTTTCTTATGAAAAAAAAACCTTAAACATTTTTTGCTGATCATGAAGGAAACATAAATTCATCACAGAAGAAAATAAAGCTGTTGGGTTGTTTTCAATAGACTCAAGTCACAAAGTTTATAAAATAATAAAAAACAGGAAATGGAAGAAAATGAAAATAAGAAACTAAAACAATAGGAAAAAACATAAAATAATGTCACTTTATTTCAGTTGCTGCTTTAGAGATACCTGTAATAACAGTGACAAATAGTCTCTCTTGTCTGCCAGCTTTTTCGTACTCTAGAGTAAAAAGTTTTTGAACGAAAAACACAAAACACTATAGTAAATATATTTATATACGACAGTTTTTTATGTTTTAACTCAAACTAAAGTTAAAAAATGTTTACTTGCTTTTCGAATCCCTTGAAAATGACGAACAGGGCTGAAAACCTAAAGCGTACACGGTTTAAATACAGGTAGGTCATACATTATGATGGTATTGGTAAACATATTTTTGTGCCTTTTAACGATACTTAAAATAAATTTTTGTTTTTAATTTTTACATTTCTTTGTTTGTTATTTGTGCCTTTGTGTATGTATGCATGTATGTGTGTACTATTTTGATTGTTAACGGTTGTGTAAACACGTCGTATAATGAGAGTTTTTATACATTTTACTTTTCTAAAATGCCGAAAGAGAAATTATTCGTTTAATATTAAAAAGCAGAAATACAATATTTTATGATTTAAATGCAAACAAAAACTTCAAATTTATAAAATATAAATTGAAGAAGCAACATAAACACAAGAGAAAGTGTGAAAAATGAAATTATCATGAATTACACTTGTATTCTTCACATACGCACACGTACATACATATATGACTTTGATTTTGATAACATTTCATATGACTGACAAACTGACTTCAAAACAAATTTTTTTCTGTCTATAAGGGTTTAAATATTTGGCCACACCCCCTAAAGGGGGACACCCTTTAATTTCCAATTCTTAATTTTATATTTGTTGATACAGCGGACATAGCAATAAAAGTTCCTTTTTTTTAATATTTTATCAAAGCCTGTTCAACAGTTTAGCATACATCATATTACATCTACTATTATAACACCCTTCAATTTAAAATTTTAAATATATGTACTTTTCATATTTATTTACTTTAATTGTGCTTGATTCCTTCAAATATAACTTCATGATATTCTCATGAAGTATTTATTGTTTTAAACCAAAAAAAATAAATAAATATTTCATGAGTATATCATGAAAAATTTTTATTTGAATGAATCAAACACAATTACGAGGGCTGCTCTATATATTTCTGGCCTAATAGTGAAAATGCGAATATTTATAATCAAAAATGGTTTTATTGTTTTTCAAAGTATTCTCCAGCATGATTTATATACTTTTGCATGCGCTCAAAGCAGTTGTCGAAGCACTTTTTCCACTCCGATTGAGACACCTCTAAAACATGGTTTTTGAACACTTCAACAGCTTCTTCTGGCGACGAAAATCGTTGACCACGCATTTTTTTCTTGATGTGCGGAAACAAGAAGAAGTCATTAGGTGCCAAGTCAGGGCTGTACGGCGGATGACCCATTAATTCGACGTTTTGGGCGGTCAAAAACGCTCTGGTTTGAGTCGATGTGTGAGAGCTCGCATTGTCATGGTGAACAATGATTCGTCTTCTCTTGTTGGGTTTTCGAATTTCTCCGATGACTTCAGGCAAAAAAATTGTAGTGTACCACTCAGAAGTGACCGTCCTACGTTGCTCAAGCGGAACAGTCGCCGCATGTCCAGTTTTGCCGAAGAAACAGGCGACCATTTGCTTCGAAGTGCTTCTTCCACGAACAACTTTCGTTGGATTTTGCTCGTCTTTGAAGACCCACACGGTCGATTGTTGTTTCGTTTCGGGCTCATACGCATAGATCCATGATTCGTCACCTGTGACGATCTTATAAACGTCTTTTGAAGCACCACAATCGTATTTTTGCAACATTTCTTTGCACCAATCGACACGAGCCTTTTTTGGAGCGACTTTCAAACTGTGTGGGATCCAACGAGAACAAACCTTTTTTACGGCCAGGTGTCCATGCAGTATCGAATGTATGCTGGTGGAAGAAATGTCCAACGATGTCTCTATCTCTCGGTATGTAGCATGTCGATCTTGCATTATGAGTTCACGCACGGCATCAATGTTCTCTGGCACACAGCCGTTTTTAGACGACCTTCACGGAATTCGTCTTTGAGCGAGCTTCGGCCACGATTAAATTCATTATACCAATTTTTCACAGTGCTATAGGATGGTGCTTCATCGCCATACAAAGATTTAAGTTCAACAATGCACTCTTGTCGTGATAATCCACGTCGAAAATTGTGAAAAATGATGGCACGAAAATGTTCACGAGTTAATTCTATTTTTTTCTATATTAATTTTTTCAAGTCACTGTTAACAACACAAATAATGGTCGAACGTCAAAACGTTTTGAGTACGATTATGCTTAAAAATGAAAAACTTTCCAATGGAAATGTCAGATTGCACTTGGCAGCACTCAGTGTTGTCAGGCCAGAAACATATATACCAGCCCTCGTAAAGTAAATTAATATAAAAAGGTTATAAATAGTAAATTTTCTTGTTAATGTACTTATACATTTCATTTTATCAGACAAAGTATTGGACATTCTGTTTACTTTTCAAGTGTTTCTATATACCAGCTGAAAAGATAGGCCCATTTAGGTCGAATAGCATCAATTAGGAGAACATCCTTTAATTTCTAAATTAAAATTGTTTACTTGTTCTTAAAGCGGCCTTAGCAATATATGTTTTTTGTAAATTTCAACTTGGTTACATACATCAAATAACATCAACTATTGGGACACCCTTTAATTTTCAATTCCTAACTTTATACTTGCTCTTATAGCGATCTTAGCATTACAAGTTCTTTTTAAAATGTCTACAGCTGTTCAAAAGTATTTCATACATACACATACATCAAATTAAATGTACTGTTGGAAAACCCTTTAAACTATAATTTTGAAGATTTGTATTTATTATAACGGTCGTAATAGTCGATATTTTGTAAAACTTTTAAGTGTTTGTCTGTAACGGTTCAAAAGGACAGGCCCATATTGGTCAACTTTGGTCCTCTTTGCGGACACCCTTTAGTTTTTAGATTTATTGTAGTGGTACTTTTTGCTATAGCGATATGAAGTCTCTTAAATTTTAAAGCACTTTAAAAACATGTATGTTGCATGAGGACACCCTTTAAGTTTTTAAATTATAAATTAACTTTAAAAGGAGAGCAATCTATAGGCAATAGCTTTCGAATGAAGAAAAAATTTTTAAATCAGTTCAAAAATTACTGCGGGCACAAATATAAAAAATAAATTATTAAAAATAAAAATCTGTTCAAGAATGTTGAAATTTAAGGATAAAATGAGAGGAAAGCAAATCCGCAAAAAAGTAAAAATTAATTCGAGTAATTTTATTTATCTTGATGTATTTAATTCTCCCTCAACAAAATTCCTTCTTTTTTATTTTATTTATTTATTTATTTTTTTTTTTTTTGCAACCTTTAAAAATTTCTCAGCAGGGTTTTTTTGTGCTTTATAAACATTATGTGAATGTGTGTGTGTGCTAATGTACTTGTATAGACCCCACAGGGCACAGTAGAGAAATATTTGGAAAATAAACTAAATGAATCTGAATGGGAAATCAGCCTGAAACTAAATAACCTAAGATGACTTAATTATTCATCACTGTGATTTCAAACCACGGTGATTTCAAACCATGCGATGCCGTGAAAATAACGTTAGAGCTTCGGGTAAACCATGAATGGTTATGTTAACAATGTTGTGTTGTTAGTTAGAGTATGGCATCAATTGTAAAGGAAGTTAAGATTTTAACATTAATTTTTAGGATTCTGTGTTCAAAAGGTATCAGCTACAATATTTCTCCATTGAACTGTCAGTCGCCGGCCTTTGTATATAGAATTGTTAAAGCTAAACGTTTAAAGTTGGCCGATACAATACAGAATAATAAAATAAAGTTAAAATTTAAAGGGTGTCACCATAGTGGCTTTATTTTCACGTACATATATGACTTCATCATTTACACCGTTTAAAGGCACATTTGGAATTTACCTAGATGCTCTAGGTAGTACAGCCTTGTTGCCAGCTATAACGACAAGTAAAGAAGGTGTATCCTTACACGCAGAAAAAAACATGGTTGTTATATGGTCACAATAACCATATTATGTTCTTTGTAACAATGTATAGTTGCGGAAAACAAATTATAGTTGTTTTCACCAAAACTTTAGTCACGATAAACATTTTTTGTTAACTTTTAACGATTATATGGTTACTGTGCTCAAAAAATGCAACATGGTTGGTTTTAACTTAAAAAAATTTCAACCACAACCAAAGTTTTATAACTTATTAAAAATAATATAAAATATTTAATCATAATATATTATTGTTAATCAAAGTATGTTTAAAAGCAACAGAATAATGTTTACGCTTAAAAATATTTTGTTCTCGTATTTGACAGTTTAGTAATTTTTTTGATAGCTAAAATTTGAAATAGTTTCTTATTGTTAAAAAAATTGAAAAAAATAAAAATTTTTGTACAAAATAAATAATTAAAAATAATATGCAAAAGATGACAACAAATAAAAAGGGAACCAAAACATTTAAAAAAAGTTGAAGTAAATATGTATGTATTGTAAGCATATAAACCTTTACTTTTGTGTTTGAAGCATAACTGTGAAATCGTTTATTTGTTATTTTAAGCAAATAATTGATTTTTTATGAATTTATATTTTTAAATAATTTTTATGACAAATCGTTAATAAATAAAACAATAATCAGTTTTTTTATCAGAAAAATTTTGCACTTACGAGACTACATTATAATTAAATTATATAAGATGACATTTTCAGCCATATTTTTATATTTTAATTTAACCAGTTAATGTTTAATTTGAACATAATTATGTTTATACTTTGGACAACAATATGGTTGCAAATGTAACAATACTATGTTTTGTTTATTTTTGTGTTTGAAGCACAATTGTGAAATCATTTATTTGGGCTTATAAAATATATTTTTATATTACTGTTTCTTGTAGCGTTATTATAAGCAAATAATTGATTTTTTGTGAATTTATGTTTCTAAAAATTTTTGATGACAAATCGTAAATGAATAAAACAATAAAAACCAAGTCTTTTATATCTGGAAAATTTTAACCATTTAATGTTTATATTTGAACATAATTATGTTTATACTTTAAAATGTTATTATTTTGCTAGACAACAATATGGTTGCAAACGTAACAATACTATGTTTTGTTTGCAACCATATAATGCAACCATAATATGTTGCTCTTCGATTATGGTTACCTCAACCATATTTTTTCTTTGCGTGTAGAGAGGTAAGTTTTAGTAATTTGAAGAGTTTTTGACGAACACTTGTTTTCACTACAAGCATGCGAAAGAAGTGTTTATTCGGGTGAGGCGAAATTGGCATTTAAAACCTATTACCTCAGTTTAGTTTTTTTTTCATATAAATCACTCTTTAAGCAATGATTCCTCCATATGGTTTCAAAAATATTTTTTATTTTAATTTTTTTATTAAATTAATTGCTAAACTGTGGATATTATAAATGAATTGAATTGAATGACTTGATTTTGGCACAAGCTCATTTTTTTTATTTGTAAAAATCCTTTTTTTAGTGTCGCCACGTGAAATCACTAGTTTATGCTGATAAATCAGCAGCAATTTATTCCTCAGACATATGACCGGAAAACGCTTTGCAGGCACAGATAGTCCAGATTTACACTATGCAATTTTTTGAGGCATTTTTTCTCATTTTTCTATTTAAATTACAGTGTTATGCGTTATTTAAAAGTAAACATTAGCAACAGTAACATCCCCCCAAAACTCAAGCAATACCACATTGCTAACTCCTCCTGCTTCACCAACAAACAAAAATTTCATGCTACTTTCATGATAAATTGCATAGTGTAAGTGCCGTTATATTCAATTTTTTTTAGTCAAAACTCTCTTTACTACATATACTAACTGGCATGTAACATTTACAGTTTTTTCGTCATAACCGCCACGTTAGCCTAAATTTCTTTATTTCCATTTTTAGTGTTTCATTACTGTACAACATAACACCGTGGGGGTTATCATGTAGTTTAGATACTGTTAAAAGCACGTACCGAGCTCTATTATCCTTCAATATTCGTTTAATTACACAATCTTAAAGACTAAGTTGGAATTTAATGTCTGCCCTATTTTTCTATTTCAGAATAATTAAATTTTTTCAACCGCCTTCGGCGATAATAGTATTTATCACTTTTGTCTAAAAATTGTTTGCAGCTTTAATTTATGGTTTAAGTACAAAATTATAACTCAAAAAATAAATGTCAGTTAAAATGTATGTGTATGTGTATTAAAGGTGAAAGACTTTTTTTTTACTTTAAGAGCCTTTTATGCCAGAACGAATCTTATATACCATTCACCTTATATGTAAATCTAGTTTAGTGAAGTAACTCTTAACAAAAAAATAATAAATAATAAAAATGTGGGACAACAGAGGATTAAAAAAAATAAAAAAATTAAGTGCTTTATATAATTTTACATAAAAATTTAATCGGCTCTTAATGACTTCAACATTTTTTTTTTTAATTTAAGTTTTTCCTGAACGATGTTTTTTGAAGCTTTAAAATGATACCCATTTTTATATTTAAAAAAAATATGATACACCATCGTAATTTTCTATGCAAAGTTCAGAGGCCTATAACTCGGAAAATATGAGAAACGCCAATTTTTTCACTTGATATTTTTTTACTTATTTTTAATTCTCTATCGCCCCATATATTTGTTTTTTTTTTTTTTGGTTCACTAAACTAGATTTGTTCCAAATGAATAGAAAAATTAGAGGCAGGCATGCTGTTTTGTAAGCTGCCTTAAGAATATGGACCAGCCTTGCTGATTTTCAATAGCAAAATTTTCACGACTATGTCTGACCGATTGGTGTATTTAAATTTTCTCTAGCTAATCTATTGTCTTGACAAAGTTAATTCAAACACTAACACGGAGGGGCAGATGGACATCGCTTTTTCGACTTCGCTATGCATCAGAAATCAGAATATATGTATATACTTTATGGGTTTGGAAATGGATATGTAGAAATTACAGGCGTAATAACAAGCTTTTTCCATTTTATGTAGTGAAGGGTATAAAAATTACATCAGCAATTATTAAATTAATCGACAAAAATAAAACTTAAATTTAATTGAATAAATTCAAACCCGATTTAAGCTCACAGCTGTTTTTGTTTAAAAAATTTATTAAGAAAAAATATTTATCAAATTTTGTGTTCACTTTTCTAGGAATAACTTGTTGCACAAAAGCGCACACTAACTTTGTTACTTTTCAACTGTCAAAGCAAATATTAATATATTTTTGTTCATATTCTTTTAACAGCAACATTTACAAAAAATATTGAACCTTTTTCAAGCAAATGTAAATGACAGGAAAAGATATTTTACATGTAAATAAAAAAAAAAAAGATTGTCTTCATTTTTGTTTTCTTGACAACTCAACTGGAAATTTGTATAAATTAAAACAAACAAGTAATAGTGCTATATTCAGCCATGCCGAATTTTATATACCCTTCACCATCCATGTAAATTTAGTAAAAGCAAATATTGGTTTTCAATATCAATATGTTAAAGATGTGTTCCTTTACATTTACTGAAATCGGTAGTTAGAATACAAAGGCAAGGAATAACGTTTATTAATGGAAATGCTTTAAAAGCATTAGTCAATGATAAAGCCCGATAATAGCAATAATTTTTTTTTTTTTATAAATAATATAATGAAAAAAACCTTTGTTTAATTTAATTAAATATTTGCAAAGTGCACGTGCATATAAATTTATTATCGTAGAGTTTTGTGATATTTTATCATCTTTTAACTGTGTTAAAGAACCAAAAAAAGTCAGCCGCATACAGTGGGTAAAATAAAACAAAATCGTAGTTGATTATTGTTGTTTTGGCTTAGACTTTGATTTTGTTCTTTACTTTATTGTTTGAACAAAAATCTTTACGTTTGTGAGAAGTTTCCTGAAAAGCTAAGTAAGCGGTAGCGAAATGGCCATCAAGACGTGCTTTCATTCTCAATAATCAATATCGGTGATTTGGATTATTAATCGAGATAATGGAAAAAAGCAAGAAAAAATATTTTTTTTGGAAAACTAATTAAGAAAATGTCTTGCTTTAAACTAATTTTTAATAAAATCTTTTATTGATAAAATAATAATAATAATAATAATGCTACAAATGCATTATCAGTAGTTATCATTTAATGCTTATTAAATTGACAGTGAATGAGTAATACAATCAATTACTCGCATGTAGAGCGTGTTTGAATTAGGGATGAGCGATCACGTGATTTTTGAGGATCTTCGTTACCAGTGAACGTGATTTTCAAATCACCGTTGTTTTAAATAGTTACCGTGACCACCGTTTGCAGTTCTTCTTATACTTAAACATACATGTTTTTATATAGGAGGTATATAATACTAAATAATATTTTATGCAAACAGTAATCATAAGGAAAACGGTATTTTGATCTCTACATTAAAAGCAGCTGTAATTAAATTTCCCCATAATTATAATTCGGAACACTGATTGATTACAGGTTCAAATAAAAAAGCACACAACGTTTTTTGTTTTTTAACTACACACATATGGATGCATGTGTGACGTTTGGAAAAAAGAATAGTTGTTGTTAATAAGTTGAAGCAAGAAAAAGCTACGTAGCAAAGAAGCTGCTTTGATTTATATACTTATCATGAATGAAAGAGTCAAAAGTACTTATATTTCTCTTTCACAAAGTAAAATTAAATTTAAGTTTGTATGTGTGCAAATACAAAAAAAAAACGTTCTTACGCGGAACTGTTATTTGATCAACTCAATCACTGTCGTGACCAGTGATTTTTTAATCACAGTGATTTAATCACAGGTACTAAAATATCGCTCATCTCTAGTTTGAATATATAGTAAATTAATTTATGGCCTAAAAGTAGGCTAAAATTGGCTTGTGTACTACCTTCATAAAAATGTGTCATATTAAAACCAAATCTTACATACCCTTCACCATTTATCGCTCATTTACTTTTAGAACGTCAAAACTCATGAAAATTAATTGCAGTTTAAGTTTTTAAGTTTTACTTAATAAAATTTTCTATCAACATAACCAAAACTCATAGAAATACATTATACATATGCAAAAAGCCGGTAGACTTTAAAAATATAAATTTTTCATATAAACAGTCATAAAACAAAATGTGACGATGTTTTAGAAAGCGATATGATCTTCACGTTATAAAGTTTACTCTACAACCCAAATGTGTTTTTCTTATTGACAAAGTTTGCAAACATGAAATGAGATAAGATTCTCTTAAAACGTGAAAAGTACAAACAACAATTCATATGATTAACTCTAAAATCTGAAATTTTGAGTTATGACGTTATATAAGTAAATGAGTAATATGTATAACCACATCTGCCTTACTAAAAATTTTCTATTTAATAATTTAAATAAAAATCGGCATAAAAAATTCTTTCCTACCAAAAAGTTTTTCTGTTCAAATTGCTTTTTTTCGAAAATTTTAAGATTTTCTTAGGGTTGTTGCCTAAACTTAAATTCATTAAACTTTTATCATAAACAACAATCAGCTCGGTCAGTGTTACTAAAGTTTTTAGGATTAAAGTAACCATTTTAGGATAAAAAGTAACCAACTGCAGTAATTCAAACAAAAGTAAAAAAAAACAAAGTATGGAAAAATTATAGGCAGCGTGATGACTTTACCCGCTGCCTGCTATAATGTAATTTTAATAAAAAAAATAAACAAATATATGGGGTGACAGAAAATTAAAAAATAACAAGAGAAAAAAAACATCAAGTTAAAAAATTGGGGATCGCCGATGGGGCTCTGGAGCAGTTAGTTACTGACTCATTGTTTATCACTAAATTGTGTTTAGCGATGAGGCTCATTTTGGCTTAACGGGCTTGTAAATAAGCAAAATTAACGCATATGGAGTGAGACCAATCCACAACATACCATACAAGCTCTATTGCCTCTAGAAAAATGCACCGTTTGGTTCGGTTTACACGCTGTTGGCATTATCTGACCTTATTTCTTCATAAATTAGGCCGTATCTCACGTAACGGTCAACTGAGACCGTTATTATGATTAATGATTTTTTGTTTGAAAATACGAATGACATTGATCCGGACGGAAAGTGGTTTCAACAAAATGGCGCTACTTGTCATACGGCGACCGCAACCATCCAGTTATTGTAATGAAAATTTGGCAATAAGTGGATTTATGGACCATTGACCTCCAAAATCATGCGATTATTTCCTGTGGGGCCAATTTAAGTCACTGATTTATGCTGATTAACCAGCAACAATTAACGCTTTGGAGGCCAACATTCTTCGTGTTAATCGGGGTAGTTGAAAAAGTGCCCGAAATTGGACGCCCAGAATGCGCTTCGTCATGAGCAGCAGGGAATCATTTTAAAATATTAATGCCTTGTTCTGATCTTTCGTATAAAAAATTTATCATTACAATTTAATTTAAAATCCTAACGGTCTTAAAAAAACACCCGATACAAATAATCTCATTAAAATTTCTTTACTTAACATACACTTAAAGCTAGAACTATTGAAAAGGAGCTGCAGTAATTTTCTTTCAAACCTTTCTTACCTCCCAATTGTGTTTGGCAATGTTTTTCTTCTTTTTTTTTTTTGGACACATCAACAACTTTTTTTTATTGCTCTTAATAAATTTATTTCAACAACTTGCCCAGACTGACAAAATGTTAAAGAAAGTTTTATTAACTTTCTAAATAATTTATGTAATTTTTTTAAGCATTTATCAATTGTTAATTACGAGCTGTAGGTAAACTCATATGTGACATTAACTGCCATACAAACGAATTGCAATAACAAAACTTTAAAACAAAAACAATTATTGTTTTATAAAAATTTTAATTTGTTGATTCTGGCAATGAACAGAAAGTTATTGACACTGCACCAATATCAACAAATGAATAGAAAACTTCAAGAAAACTCTGCTTATCCCTTAAACAGTAAAAAAAAACCCAACTGACAACTGACAAAAAAAAAAGATTAAAAAAACAAAGAAAACAAGTTTTTTTTTGTTGTTGTAATAAATTGTCCATCTTTTTCTATTTTTGAGTAACCATTATTGATGTTAGTTTGACCAGGTATTTTTCTTATTTTTTGCTTAATAATTTTGCTGTCCTGTTTTTGATTAAAGACCTGAATATTTTTCTTGTCGCTTTAGTTTTGATTGTAATTAAATAAAATCATGATGACAAAACAACAGTAATTAAATGATAGAATTTTTTTTCTCCTAAAGCACACCAAAATAAAAATACCTATGAATTAAACTTTGCACAGTGGGCCAGAAACCAAAAAATTTGGAAATTAAACAGCACATTCCTAACGACAGAATCAATTATAAAAAGATTTCATATGACACAAACAGAAGAGAATTTAAGTATAAATTTGGAGTAAGAGTTTTCTAAACCTTCTAGGAGCGGCAATTGCATTTTTCAACAAATCTTTTACAGTTTAAAAGCCTTTAAAACAAAATGTAACAAGTTATTTGCAATATTTACAAAAGTATAAATTTTTTTTAAAATTTTAAACACCATTTTTAGAAAGTTTCCTTAAAGTTTTATTAATTTAAAAATTATTGAGTTATTTCTAATATCACATTGCTTCTGCCCTGTTATGTTATAGTGAGTTGATACATAAAAGTACAAATCTGGTATTTGCTGCAGGAATGTTATAAATCAATGCTTTAAATTTCTAAGTTTAGCATGTCGAAATGTTCTTCATTGAACAGTAGTGAAACTCTAAGCAAAAAGCGTGTAAATGCTCTAGATAGAAATGTCCTAATGGCCTCTAATAAATAACAATTTTGCCAAGTTTTTTAGCCGAAATATATATTTCTTTAATAAATTTATGATTTATTGTTGAAAGCTTTTACGAAAGGTAAATTAATTTATCGCACATAAAACGGGTTGTTAAATTTATTTCATAACGTAAATGTTATTTAAAATTCTTTTACGCTTTAAAAGTGGAAATCTTTAATAAGAAACGCTCAGGTTAAAAACTAAATACGAAAACATTTCTTGGGTTACATTGTAAGAAAGAATTTGTTTACTTTTTTAAGCTTTCAAATGAAATTCAATATTTTTTTAAACGTCTCATATACGAGGGCTGCTATATATATTTCTGGCCTGGCAACACTGAGTGCTGCGAAGTGCAATATGACATTTCCATTGGAAAGTTTGTCATTTTTAAGCATAATCGTACCCAAAATGTTTTGACGTACGACCATTATTTGTGTTTTTTACAGTGACTAGAAAAAATTAATATAGAAAAAAATGGAATTAACTCGTGAACATTTTCGTGCCATCATTTTTCACAACTTTCGACGTGGATTATCACGACAAGAGTGCATTGATGAACTTAAATCTTTGTGTGGCGTTGAAGCACCATCCTATAGCACTGTGAAAAATTGGTATAATGAATTTCATCGTGGCCGAAGCTTGCTAAACGACGAATTCCGTGAAGGTCGTCCAAAAACGGCTGTTGTGCCAGAGAACATTGATGCCGTGCGTGAACTCATAATGCAAGATCGACATGCGACATACCGAGAGATAGAGACATCCTTGGACATTTCTTCCACCAGCATACATACGATACTGCATGAACACCTGGCCGTAAAAAAGGTTTGTTCTCGTTGGATCCCGCACAATTTGAAAGTCGCTCAAAAAAAGGCTCATGTCGATTGGTGCAAAGAAATGTTGCAAAAATACGATTGCGGTGCTTCAAAAGACGTTTATAAGATCGTCACAGGTGACGAATCATGGATCTATGCGTATGAGCCCGAAACGAAACAACAATCGACCGTGTGGGTCTTCAAAGACGAGCAAAATCCAACGAAAGTTGTTCGTGGAAGAAGCACTTCGAAGCAAATGGTCGCCTGTTACTTCGGCAAAACTGGTCATGTGGCGACTGTTCCGCTTGAGCAACGTAGGACGGTCACTTCTGAGTGGTATACTACAATTTGTTTGCCTGAAGTCATTAGAGAAATTCGAAAAACCAACAAGAGAAGACGAATCATTGTTCACCATGACAATGCGAGCTCTCACACATCGGCTCAAACCAGAGCGTTTTTGACCGGCAAAAACATCGAATTAATTGGTCATCCGCCGTACAGCCCTGACTTGGCACCTAATGACTTCTTCTTGTTTCCGCACATCAAGAAAAATATGAGTGGTCAACGATTTTCGTCGCCAGAAGAAGCTGTTGAAGTGTTCAAAAACCATGTTTTAGAGGTGTCTCAATCGGAGTGGAAAAAGTGCTTCGATAACTGGTTTGAGCGCATGCAAAAGTGTATAAATCATGCTGGAGAATACTTTGAAAAACAATAAAACCATTTTTGATTATAAATATTCGCATTTTCACTATTAGGCCAGAAATATATAGAGCAGCACTCGTATACTCAGAGCTGAAAGTAATACTTTTAAGTACTGAGAGCGATAATTTTAGTACACACCTGTCGCGTCATCGTGCACTAATTACACAGTAAAGAGAAGTTTTGAATTTTTATTTAAATATTTTTAACGTTTACAGCGTATTTATTTTGTGCTTTATTTTGTGCTTTATTTTATATATTAGTTCTTTTTCTGCCTTATTAATTGAATATAATTCTCATTTAATCAATTAATACGAATTTAGAACTTTTAGCGAAAAAAAACTGAGTTAAATCTGGGCGATTTAAGCAGCAGCGACATACATCATAAATCTATATGACTGATTAGTGTTCGTGGAGATTTTTAGTCTTTAAGAATAGCTTTAGGTAGGGTGACCAAATATCAAAAGTCTAATAACTGGACAATGGAAAAAATTTACCTGGATTAAAAATAAAAATAACTGAATAATTTAGAAAAATAAATAACTATAATTATAACTCGGACTTACATTATATTACATATCGCTCATTTACTTCTAGAATGTCATAACTCAAAATTTTAAATTTTTGACTTAATCATACAGCATTATTCGTCATTTCATATTTTATATTGTGCATACGTAAAGCTATGTACAGACGGTTGTCAGATCTAACAATATTGTCAGAAAAATATTCAGAAAATGTCTAACAATCGTGTGAACTTACAATTGTTGTCTGACAATATTGTCAGAAAAAGCATTGTCACAAAATTGTCAGACTTCTACCTGACAATAAATTGTTAGATATCTTACAATTGTGTGAACGCATTTATTTGCATTGTCAGGCAATGTCAGTATAAAATAAATTGTAACATGTGGAAATTTTAAACATCTGACAACGATATCATTGTCAGATAAAAGCTAATCAAAAAAAAAAAAGAGAAAAATTCTTTAAAAACAAACTTAAAATAAAAATTTAAATTAAAATTAAATCAGAAAAAAGAGAGTTAAAAAAATGGACAGCGACGGTATTTCACGGGATGATTATAATGGTGGGAAAAAACTTGCCTTTTTCAAGCACTTTGAAAATGGCATATAGCTCTTCAGGAACAAAGCTCGAATAGTTCAAACTGGAATACGGAACAAGTATTGTAGTGACCGACATATTACATGTCCTATCTTTTGAACCGTCTTAAACAAACGCTTGAATATTGGACAGAATATAAATAGCTATTACCTTTGTAATAACAAGTATAAATATTTAATATAGATCATTTTATTTTATGAACATATATGATGTTTGTAAAAAGACCTCTGATAATTACAAAGAATCTGTGTAGCTAAGTCCTCCATAATCGCAAGAATAAAATTTGATAATTTGGTGTATGTGACCTAAACTTTGAACTGTTATAGATAGACAACTGAAATTTACAGGGAACTTGTATTGATAAGTCCGCTAAAAGAGCAAGTATCCAATTTGAATTTATAAATTAAAGGGTGTGCTCATACCTGATGTAATTTTACATGTATTAGCCCTATCTTCTGAACCAGTTTATACAAAAACTTGACAAAGTGTCCACTAATTTGTATGGTATATTAAGAAATATAAATTTAAAACTAAAAATAAGGGGTGTCCCAATAGTTGATGTATGTGGCCAAACTTTTGAACCTTTTTAGACAAATAGCTAAAATCTATTTTGAAGTCGGTTTTTTTTTATATTCGCTAAAAACGTAAGATGTTAGAATCGTTGCAGTTTCTTCGTTTTGCTTAATATCTATTTGTTTTGATAAAAATTTATAATATTAATTTGTACCTTTTAAAATAATTTACATTAAAATTAATTTAAAAAAATTTTCTATTGAATTTTTTAATTCTGACACTTGCCAATTCTTACTATCGTGTGAACTACCAATTTGTTGTCTGACAATGTTGTCAGAAAAATTTATTGTCAGATAATTTTCTTACAATGGAATTGTCAGTTTTCTGACAAATGCCTTGCAATCGTGTGAACTGACAATCTAAATTGTGTTTACAATTTTTATTTGCCTTGTCATTGTCAGTCTATTGTTAGGTCTGACAATATTGTAAGACCTTACAACCGTCTGTACATAGCTTAAGTCGTTTTTTTTTTTTCCTGTTTGGAAAGCTTTTTGTCAATATGATCGACACATTTTGAGTTTTGGAGTAAACTGCATAGTGTAAATTTCATATCTCTTTCGAAAACATCATCACATTTTGTTTGGTGAAAAGGTAATCTTTTTAAAATATATCGACTTTTAGCTACTAATGTATTTTTGGTTTTTTTTTTTTTGAGTTATGGCTGTGTTGATGAAAAATATTATTAACTAAAACTCCGTTTTTCTTTTCACAAAAAACTATACATTATAGTTTATGACACAGTATCGAATATATTTTTACAGGAATAATGTCATAAATCAAACATCCCACATATTTTGTCCCAGATCTCGCCTTTAATATATAATTGAGGAAAGTTTTCTTAAATGGATTTTTTAGTTATGAATCATTTTAGTAAATGTAGTAAGGAACCCAGCAAAAAATTTAGAAAAGCTAATCAATTGTGGAAATAGTCATTTTTGTCGGAAGGACTTCCCAACTAGATTACCAACTTAATAATTTTAACAAGGCATGAGACTTTTATAATCAATTCCTGAGAATCGATTACATTGATTATTGCTGGAAATTATGACGACCATAGGAAATATTTAAAGTTATTCTCTTTTAACTTAAAGAACTTGTTCAATTACTACTTGCTTCTTTTACAAAATAATGTATTGTGTTTTGTAAGCGAGTAACAAAAAAAGGTAATCACAAAAGTAAGACATTATATGACAAATACTTTTTAAAA
Source organism: Gymnosoma rotundatum (assembly GCA_916610165.2). NCBI lineage: Eukaryota > Metazoa > Arthropoda > Insecta > Diptera > Tachinidae > Gymnosoma > Gymnosoma rotundatum. The sequence goes on from OU744338.1 coordinate 40,832,235, forward strand.
TTATGTATAATTTTTTGCTGGGAACTTAAGCAGTCTGGTATTTTTCTCGATGGTGAGAACGAGTCAAAAACTTCAACTACTATTATCTCGAAATGAATTTTTTTGAGTTATTACGTTCTAGAAGTAAATGAGCGATATGCACATATTATATATGAACTACAACCGCATAATATATATACATATCTATGTTTTTTTTTTGCGACATATATTTTTTATTATTATTTACTAAATCAAGTAAATCTTTTGCTTTAGTTGCACGCAAAACTTTTTGAAAATTTTGACAACTTTTATTCGATCGAAGGACACTCTACACTCTCTTGTGAAAGTAGATTATTTAAAATACTAATAGTCCTTTCACAAAAAGCATTGCTAATTGGTATTGAAAGAACAATTGAGATCAATTTGCTACTTTATTCTTTTCGCAATTTTTGACAAAAGATATGGCCCATGTTATCAATTGGAACATCTTTCGGTCAATTATATTTGATATTTCTAAAACTTTCAAAGGCACGATAAATTGTTGCACTACAAAAGAGATTGTTTAAAATATATAACGGATTTCTTTTCGTTTTGTTATAGATTGTCAGTGATGTACCAAATAAAGATACTGATAGAAAAAAAATTCAACTGATTATACATTCGCAAGCACAATTGTATAAGTAAACAACAAGTTTTTCTTTTCTTTCTATTTAGTAAAATTTTTTTTTTTTTTTTTGTAAAAAATATTAATTTAATTTATCAAAAATTATATTAAAAAAAATTTATTTTCAAAATTAAAGAAATTCTTTTAAACTTAATAAATTGTATTTAAACTTGTAAATCGATGCAATATGAAAAATCCAGGCCATTCCAGGCCATGTGGCAACCCTACTTTATGTGAGCTATATATATATATTTTACATTAAATGAGGCCAAATAGGAATTTAAAAAAAATCATATACAATACTAAGAACTGAAGACAATCTTCCAAAATTTAAAAAAAAAAATTATTATTATTATTATTATATTATTATTATTACTTTATTATTTTCTTAAAATTGCATAATTCAAGTCTACATGTTTAAAAGGCTTGAGAGGCTTGACTTCTTAGGATTATATAAAAAGAATAATAATAATTCTTAACTTACCTCTATGCGAATTATAATTTATTTATTTTTTTTTTTTTTATTTATTCATTTTGTCTAGAGCTGTAAATTGCTTTAGATCTTGAGAAACCTATTTCGTACTATTAATTTTTTTAGCAATAAAACATCACAGCATAATTAATTTATTTTATTAATGTTATTTTTTTATTTTACTTTAAATCTTAATTTTGATACTTTTAATTTTTATTAATTCCTTAATGAACTTATTTTTAATTATTTTCAAAACTTGATATTGAAACCATTTTTCTATCATACAGGCCCCAAATAACTAAACTATGAATTGTTGACAAAAATTTAATTTTATATATTTTTTTTAACCAACAGATATGCTAAGCTTATTTATTTATATATTTATTTATTCTATTATTATTATTTTTTTTATTTATTTATTTTTTTTTTTTTTTTTTGTTACAATATTGTAAAAATATTTATATTTTGTAAGTTTTTTTGTTAAGATAAAAACGTAAATAGAAACCGCTAAGAAGAAGAAATTATTTTTATTAACGAAATTGTAGGTATTTAAAAAGTTTGCCGTTACGAACGTACAAACACCGCCAAGTCTTAAAGGAAACTGTTGCCCAAATTTGAGGCTAACAACAAATTTGTGTTCCTTCATGTGCGCCACTTATAATTGTGAATGAATGAATTTTATTCATACATACCACAACACGCAACAAAAACAACAACAACCATGCCGACATACAAACGCAGATCCATTGAAATACTGGCACTGTAAACGTTTTTGTAAACACATCAACTGTAAATCATAAAAACGTTATTATGTTAAAGTTCACTGTTAGCTTAACACTATGTTATGAACACTATGTACATACACATGAAACGTGTATATTTCTTAATGTTTAGCAATATGGCAATCGAATTTATTTTCTAATTCATTTCTTAAATTATATTATCCATTTTGAGAATACATTTGCCCTATTCACAAGCCCCCTAGTAAGTGCTAAGTGCTAACAAAATACAACGGTGCTAGCTGTGTTGTTGGTAATTTTCATGCAAACATGCGATACAACACTTAGTACTTTTTTTCATATGTTTTTCAAACGTATAGTGCCTTATTTTTTAATGTGATTTTTGTTTTATGTTTTTTTGTATGTTTAAATGTTTTATGTTTAAATAAATTATTATTTTTGTGTTCATGTGTGAATTATATTCAATTAAATTGAATTAAAAGATATTTTTATTAGTTTTCTTTATTTAATTTATTGATTTGACTGATTTATTAGAAAGTGGAATAAGTCATTTCTGTTGTATATAGTAGGAGTGGGTATATTTGAAACATATCTTAAGGTTTGTTCTCTGCCACCTTGTTCTAAATTATATTTAATAATAATGTTATGAAGAATGCAGTAAGCCATTATCCAATCATTGCATCTTTTCTTATTTTGTGCTGATAGCATTCTAAACTTAAGTTCTTTTAAGCTTCCAAATTTTTCCTTCAGTAATATAACTTACTTGAGTCAACCATTAATATATCAAAACTATATTTTCCACACAAAAAATTTATTAATTTACTTTTTTCTGTTTTCTCCCCCATTTGGCTTATAAATAACAAATGATGAATAGCACTTTTCTTCTTTTTATTTAGTTTTTGACGTATGAAGTACAATGTACAATGGCACATTGATACAATGGTTGTTCACAAAGAAGTAAACAAAAGGTAGTATGCAATACTACCTACACCTTAGCAGAGCTTGTAATACAGCAATTGTGTGCACTAAAAAATGTTTAAATTATACAAGTTTGTCCTTTATCACATCAGGCTGTGGGCTTCCTCTATACATTTTTTGTAATTAAAACAGTGGTTGGAGCGATATGTTTTCATCACATTAAAAATTTTATGACAAATTGAATATTTAATTAATAAGATCTTTGAGCTGTGAATTTATCGTCTACACTTGACGAGTTATATATAGATTATAATTTATAAATTATCAATTTTTAAAAACACCTTAAAGCAAATATTTAAAAACTTCAGTTAGCTTCCCAGCAAAATCATGAAACTAATAGTAAAAAAATTTTCTGAGGACGATTGCTGCATAAACATCCATATGTTCTAAAATCTCAAAACTGGGATTCAAGTACCGAAACTGGTTTTAAAACACTCAATACCTTATACCTCAGTCTTTCAGGTAGGTATTTCTTAGTCTTTTGTATTTTAGTAACTTTTTAGAACACACTTTTAGCCGTTTCTTTTTAAGCTGTAGAGTCCTGAGCCATTGGGACTGTCTTCTAGATATTTATTTATTTTTTTTTTTCAATAAAGAGACAGACTTCGAAATCAAAAGTACAAATGTCCATATCATATGACGTTCTTTAGGGTTTGTTTTTCTTCGGTCGTTAAGAACCCAGTCCTAATGGAGCATCTATAATTTTTCTGTGAACACCCCTCATAGCGATACGAAATTTGCTGATCTGTAATCCAATTCAGCTTTCAATCACTTGCAGTTACATTCAAATTCATTTTAGAATTGCTTTACTACTTATGACTACCAGAACAGCACTGGCTCTCGTGAATTGAAAATTTTGTTGAGGAATAACCCGAACAAATAACTTAGCCTACGAGCACAAAAAAATAAATAATTGTAAAATAACAAAAATAATAATCACATGGTTCACATCACATACTACATGTAATTTGCTGATCTATTTTATTTTTTAAAAAAAGTAAGAGTGCTGTATTCGGCTATGCCGAATCTTATTTATCCTTAATTATCTATGTAAATCTAGTGTAGTGAAGTAACTCCAATCAAAAAAGCAAATATTGGGGCAAGAGAGAATAAAACAAACAAAAGTTGGTACTGCGTATATAAAATTCTACCAAAAAATTACATCGGCTCTTAATGGGTTAGGCATTTTTTTTTAATTTTATTATTCCCTTAAAGATCTCTTCAAAAGCATTAAAATGATATCCATATTGATATTTAAAAACAAAAATTAAAATTTCAGAACGCCGTAACTCGGGAAATATGGGCGAGCGCCAATCTTTTCACGTTTTTTTTCTTATTTTTTAATTCTTTATTTTTTTTTTTTTTTTTTTTTTTTTGATTGGAGTTATTTAATTGTTCCAAATAACATCAACAAATTAGAGGTAGGCGTGGTGTTTTGCCTGCTGCCTCGAAGGACATTGACCGATTATGCAGATTGCCAATAGCACCTCTTTCAACACTTTATCTTTTCGATTGGCAAATATAGTGTGTGCTTGCATATGTAAACTTGATTTCAACACTAACATGGAAAGACAGACGGACATCGCTCAATCAACTTCGCTATGCTTAAGAACTCAGAATATATATACTTTATGGGGTCGAAAATCGATATTATACAAATTACAAATGGAAAGACAAACTTAGTTACACCCTTTTTTCACTTTTTGTAGTGAAGGTAATAAAAATAAGAGTTTTTGTTACATGTACATATTTACTTTTACTAATCGTGTCTCCTAATTCATCCCCTGCTATCAAACTCTAGATATGTGTCTCAGATTCAAAAAAATAACAGTTATGTTAATCACAAAATGATTTTTGTTTACTTATTTATGAATTAACATAAGTCCGTGGACTAAAACGGACTTGCTTTTTATAAGAAAACATATGTTTTTGTTCTCACACACACGAACGTAAACCGTTAAATCTAACGGCACACTGCGCATGTTCTCTTAATTTTTAGATGCTTAATGTACGTACGTACACGTAAATTACTCACATGCTGTTACTTACCAGTAGTGTCAACTAGTAAAATATTAAAAAAAAATTTAATATGAAATTTTAAATGGTAACTTTGGAAACAATAATTACTCCAAAAAATTTCGTTCTAGATTCTAGCGCTTATAAATTTTAATTATTAATGAAACATAGTTCTAAAACAGACTACTAACCTTTTGGGTTCTTGGGCAAAAACTGCAACAAAGAATAATGACCTCAATACCATGTCTCGATAATATTAGACATATAATTGTCCACTTTCTTTTTTATCGAAGAGTCCTACGTATTTAACAGCATTTTCTTAACACCAAAATCAAATGGTATTCATTCAAACCTGCACCGTAGTAAAGCGACTACACTTCCCCTTTCGTAATTGGACCGGGTTCGAACTTACATTTTTTGAAATAGCTTTGAAATTATGCTCCAATTTTCCCACATATGAAGCAGTGTCATCGGGGGTTAGTTCTACTACACCGTTATGGAGCCCCGGGCTAGAGTGGCTGCCACTTTGCGTTACTTTACGGCATTTATAATTCGAGTATTAATACCAATGAATTCGCAACAGTGCTTTTCTTTCTCAGGTACGACTTTAAGTCTATAACTTGTGTTTAAATTGAAATTTTCCATCATCGGCTTTGATGTATTGGGCGATGAAAACCGAGATTTGACTGTTTAAAATTAACAGTTAATTTAAAAATATTCCATATGGATTAATAGAAAGAAGTTTCTTACTCTCTCAAAATGTTGTTATATGAAAATTCTAGCGAAAAAACCCAACTTCAAAAGAGATTTTATTTGTCTGTCTGTCCATACCGGCCACATATATTACATTAACTATTGGGACACGCTTATATTCCATCTCTAAGCAGACTTAGCACTACAGCTTTTTCAAATCATAAACTTTTTCTTATAGCGGACTTCGCGATAAAGGTCCGTTGTAATTTTCAACTTTTCCTCTATAACGGTTCAAAAGTTTGCCAACATACTAGATTAACTATTGGGTCAACCTTTTATTTCCAAATCCAAATTTTATACTTGTTCTTATAGCGGAGTTGGCAATTCAGGTTTTTTGTAATTTTGAAGCGTCTGCCTACAGCTGTTCAAAAGTATAGCCATATACATCGAATTAAATAAACTATTGGGGCACCCCTTAATTGATAATTAAGAAAATTAATACTTGTTGCTAAAACGATCATAGCAATCGACATTCTGTCCAATTTGTAAGAGTTTATCTATAACGGTTAAAAAGATAGGCCCACATGCGTCAATTTACATCAATTATGGGAACACCCTTTAATTTACTTTTTGCCATTGGGAGCTATAGCAATACACAGTTATTTTAATTTTCGTAATAAACCCATTAATATATGAGTTCATGAAGTGTTTTTGAAATGGAGCCAATCTGTAAGCACAACATTCCAAACAAAAAAAAAAAATAATTGAAAATCGAGCCAGAAATGACTGGGTTACGAATTCAGTCAAAAATTAAGGTTGCATATTTTTGGTTTTTATTTAATTAATTTGTAAGAATTGTTTATTTGTTGTTTTTTTGTTTGTTTTGAAATCATTTGCTTAGGTTTCACACATCACAACGTGGTTAAGTATTACGTCCCAAAAATGTGAGGTTAATTAAGTTCTATTTTTATTTAAAGTAACATATGGATGTTAATTTTTCTATTACGTTTTTCCATTTACATACATCATATTAATTCTGTATGACTGGTTGTGTTTGGGACAACAGTTTATAAAAATATGCTAAAATTTTAACTTCGCTTTAGTCCAGTTTATTAGCAAACGCACACTGATGTTACAAAAACAAATTCCTTACGTGACTCTTTTAGAAACACGTTTTGTAACACTAATGAAAAAATAAAATTATTTTACATTCGATTATAACAGGGTTTATTATTCAAAGCAAAAGATGTACAAAATTTAACTTAACTTCCGATATGAAAATAAGGCGACGGAGTTTTAAAAACTTCCTTTTACGTAACGAGGATATTCTATAAACCGTAAGTTATTTTATATACATACATAAATACATTAGAGTGTATAGCGGTATAGAAAATTCATAGAATTTTGCGAGCATCTTATAAATTAACAGATTGTAAAATTATTTAAATAACAGCATGACTTTAAGGGTTATTCACTTAATTATCGAATTTGATTGTTTTTTTCGTAAAAATATAACTTGTAAAATCTTGATAATATATTCCTTATCAAAACTGCAACTAAAATAAATTACTTCTTGGCGCTTTTACTTGAGGGTTACACGGTCAAGTTTTGCTTCAAGTTTTAATACATTCACATTTTTTACCAATACACTCATACTTTTAAAAAACTGACACGAACTTTCTTTCAATTTTGAGTGTTTCAAGTTACGTTCAAGAAAACAGCTGTTCATAATTCTCTTGTACTATTCATCGTTTTTTGTTTCCACAAATATTATGCCGCCATCTTGAAAGCAATTAGCTTTGAAGTTGCGTGCAGCCTACGTCACAGTTGTCAAGGTTACATAAATAATGCATTCCTCTATCAAAATTTAGCACGACATTTTTGAAAAACATATCATTTATACATAATTATGCTGCATCATTTACAATCCAAGATTTTAAAAAACCCTTCGAAGATTTTTATTCTACAATACCCTAAGTCAGCACAGAGACGTTTAGAGTTTATACTATTTAATTCGCAAAATATTCACTGCATTAAAACGTCTAGCTTCCCCAGTCAAAGCTTATTAAAGTCGTAAAATAAAAAGTTAAATCGGCTGGAACTTTCTTTTTAGTAACAACCAGACCGAATTTAGTAAAGATTTCTAGGCGCCTTTTTGTTGGCTAGACAGTCCGACATTACCGACATCGATCCACTACTTATTATTACAGAAGCTACCATTGCTGGAGTTAAAAGCTGACTATTTTTATACCCTTCACCGCAAAAAGGCGAAAAACGCATAGCGACGTCGATTGAGCGATCTCCGTCTGTCTATCCGTGTTACTGTTGAAAAATAAATATATCAGACGATTAGATATAGTGTCGAAAAAGGTGCTATTGCAAATCAGCATGATCGGTGTATGTTCTTCGAGGCAGCAGGCAAAACACCACGGCTACCTCTAATTTTTCATGTCATTTGGAACAATAAAGTAACTCAATCAAAAAAATAAATATATGGGTTGAAAGAGAATTAAAAATATAAGAAAAAAAAATCAAGTGAAAGAATTTTCGCTCGCCTATAATTTCCGAGTTACGGGGCACGGAAACTTTAAAATTTTTTAAAATATCAATATGGGTATCATTTAAGGAGATCTTCAAGGAAATACTTAAATTTTTTGAAATGCTTAACCCATTTAGAGCCGATGTGATTTTTATGTAAAATAATATATGCAAATTTTTTTTATTTTTTAATTCTCTGTCACTCCAATATTTGCTTTTTTGCTTGGAGTTACTTCACTTAACTAGTTTTACATAGATTGTGCAGGGTGTAAAAGATTCGGCATAGCCGAATATAGCACTCTTACTTACAAAAATTTTTTTAAATTGTTCTCTTGAATGGAAAAAATTATTTGAACTCTCTACTAGCAAAAATTAGGTTAAGAAAATAATTGAGGCTTTGAAAATGACTTGTAAGACTTCCAAACTGTACGGTGTGAATATTAAATAGTAGTATTTTTTAAAGTAAATGTACTACTGTAAATATATGTATGTATGTATGTAAAACAATAGACAATATATAAAACAGTAGACAAAAAGCTGATGTCAATCACAAGGAAAAATTTAAAATAATAAAATAGCCAAAAAACATACATAAAATATTTAAATTTTTTTTTTTATTACTAGCTTATTATGATGTTTGAGCGCATGGTAGATATATTTGCTTTTAAACTCTTCACCACAGATTAAATATATAAGATTGTCATTACGTTGGTAATTTCTACAGTATCGATTTTCGAAATAAAGTAAAGAATAAAGTATACTTATAGATATTCTGAGTCCTTATGCATAGCGAAATCGAATGAGCGACGTCCGTATTAGTGTTGAAATCAACTTTGCTAAGGCATTAGGTGAATTATAGAAAATGAAAATACGGACATAGTTTCGAAAATTTCACTATTGAAAATCAGCAAAATTAATCCATATCTTTCGAGGCAGCGGTCACTGGGAAAAAATCAAAATTAGTAAAGTAGTTTCAACAAACAACAAAAATATGTATGGAGCGATAGAGAACTAAAAAAAAAAGAAAATCAACTTCAAGTGAAAAAATTGGCGCTCGCCCATATTTTCCGACTTATGGGCCTCTGAACTTTTCACAGAAAAGTACGATAGTGCAACATATTTTTTTAAGATATCAATATGGGGATCATTTAAAAGCTTCTGAGCATTTTTCAAAAATGCTTGACCCATTTACAGCCGGTGTCATTTTTATGTATAATTAGATATAGAACTTAATGTTTTTCTGTCACCCGAACATTTGTTTTTTCGATTAAAGTTACTTCACTAAACTAGATTTGCATAAACTTTGAAGGGTATATAAGATTCGTCACAGTCGAACATAACACTTTTACGTGTAGCAAATAGTTTGAAAAAACATTCTTATTATGATTTAAAGGTAAAAATATTTACATTAAAAATAATCTTAAATAAAATTTATAATTTTACACTAAAATTGTACTGCTCTTTTTAAATTTGTAACGGAAAAAATTCTATTGCATTGACTGATTCATCACTGGCTTGTTTATTTTTAGTTCTTAAAAAACGATTACATCCCTAAAGTTAGAAAATTCTGAGCTACTAATTTCTGTTATTTTAAACTTTTATGCTGTATAATCCCCTGAATTAAAGAAAAATAACAAGACATCAAAATACTATTATTCTAATATTCTTTTAAATGCTTTTAATTAACTAAAACTGAATGTAAAATGCAACTTTTTAAAATGTTAACCTAAGTTTATTTAAGTACGAGGGCTGCTATATATATTTCTGGCCTGGCAACACTGAGTGCTGCCAAGTGCAATCTGACATTTCCATTGGAAAGTTTGTCACTTTTAAGCATAATCGTACTCAAAACGTTTTGACGTACGACCATTATTTGTGTTGTTTACAGTGACTTGAAAAAATTAATATAGAAAAAAATGGAATTAACTCGTGAACATTTTCGTGCCATCATTTTTCACAACTTTCGACGTGGATTATCACGACAAGAGTGCATTGATGAACTTAAATCTTTGTATGGCGTTGAAGCACCATCCTATAGCACTGTGAAAAATTGGTATAATGAATTTCATCGTGGCCGAAGCTCGCTCAAAGATGAATTCCGTGAAGGTCATCCAAAAACGGCTGTTGTGCCAGAGAACATTGATGCCGTGCGTGAACTCATAATGCAAGATCGACATGCGACATACCGAGAGATAGAGACATCCTTGGACATTTCTTCCACCAGCATACATTCGATACTGCATGAACACCTGGCCGTAAAAAAGGTTTGTTCTCTTTGGATCCCGCACAATTTGAAAGTCGCTCAAAAAAAGGCTCGTGTGGATTGGTGCAAAGAAATGTTGCAAAAATACGATTGCGGTGCTTCAAAAGACGTTTATAAGATCGTCACAGGTGACGAATCATGGATCTATGCGTATGAGCCCGAAACGAAACAACGGTGGACCGTGTGGGTCTTCAAAGACGAGCAAAATCCAACGAAAGTTGTTCGTGGAAGAAGCACTTCGAAGCAAATGGTCGCCTGTTTCTTCGGAAAAACTGGTCATGTGGCGACTGTTCCGCTTGAGCAACGTAGGACGGTCACTTCTGAGTGTTACACTACAATTTGTTTGCCTGAAGTCATCGGAGAAATTCGAAAAACCAACAAGAGAAGACGAATCATTGTTCACCATGACACTGCGAGCTCTCACACATCGGCTCAAACCAGAGCGTTTTTGACCGACCAAAACGTCGAATTAATGGGTCATCCGCCGTACAGCCCTGACTTGGCACCTAATGACTTTTTCTTGTTTCCGCACGTCAAGAAAAAAATGCGTGGTCAACGATTTTCGTCGCCAGAAGAAGCTGTTGAAGTGTTCAAAAACCATGTTTTAGAGGTGGTTTGAGCGCATGCAAAAGTGTATAAATCATTCTGGAGAATAATTTGAAAAACAATAAAACCATTTTTGATTATAAATATTCGCATTTTCACTATAAGGCCAGAAATATATAGAGCAGCCCTCGTACTCTTTATATAATTATAATTTTAGTATAAAATACTATACGTTAAAGTTTATTATCTACTTAATTTAAGCATCGTCTGTAAGGAAATGTATGTTCCATAGACTTGAAATAAAATAAATGAAATGAAAAAACAATAATTTATTCTGCGCAACTATGCAATGTTACAGAAAACATAATATGGTTATTGGGACCATATGACAACCATGCTTTTTCTCTCCACGAGCGAAGTTCGCACATAGAATGCTATTATGCGAGAATTTTGATTTTGACTTTATAGAGTCAATAAAGATGACTATAATTCGTTTTTTATGCCCTGGGCGATGTGGTAAATAGCACAATTTATATTTCCCATGCGAATTTATTTCATTTGAGTGAAGTATCTTTCATGTAGCCGCTATTAACTCTTCAAAAAGTATTGATTCTGAAGAAAAAATGTCACATTCATTTTAAATTTTAAAAAGCTTATGTATATGCTGCGGTTTCAGTTTAATTTTTCTATTATTTCTATTGCTATTCTGTTTTATAACATTTATAAAATGAAAATAATCTTTAAATTGCCTCCGAATGGAATGGAATGGTAAATGTGCAAAAATAAAAAAAGGGAATACTGTAGAGTGGTTTCACATTTTACTGTTATTTTTATATTTAAGTTTAATGTACTCATCGCTTTAAGGCATCTGAAAATAAGTTCCGATTTTTGTTTTGTTTATCATCAATGAGTGCATTTTTACAGCAACAAAAAATCAGACAGTGATTTTTAAAATGGGGTTTTTCTTTATAAATTTTTTATGGTTTTATCCCTTTTGCTGTTGTTTTAAGAAAATTCATGGACATGTTTATTGTATTTTCCACATAAAATTGTTTGAGTTCTGAATTTTTAATATTGTATTTATTTTCATGTTCTATTTTTTAAGTTTTATTTGCCCAATTGTTGTGTGATAATTTAGATTTATTTTATTTATACGTGCAGCACTTGAAACAAACATATTTCTATTTCTCTTTACATTTTAACAGAAAAATTTTGTAAACTTTTGAAATTTTTGTTAAATTTTGCTAAAAAAAAAAAAAAAATATAAATCATAGAATTTTTGTTTTTCCTAAAGATATTAAATAAACAAAATTATATAAAATTCAAGGGATTCAATTCAGTCACAAAAATTGCCTAGAGAAGCCATAACAAAAAAAAAAAAAAAAACAAGAGAATAAACAATATGGTTTTAATTTAATTAATTTTTTTTTTACTAAATAATGGGTGTTTTTTATAGAGTGACAGCAGTTGAAATCTTAATAAAACAAGGAAATATCTTTTTAATATCAATGAAACGGGTTTTATTGGAAAAAAATTTATGTTTATATATGATTTCTAACATATGGCCGCCACGGCTGGCGACATTAACTTTCAACAACTTTTCGAAACATTTGCGGCAGTGTTACTTCGAATGTTGATATCTAGGTGTTCAATTGTTTGTGGCTTATCGACGTAGACAAATGACCTAACATAATCCCAAAGCTAATAATCAAATGGCGTTAAATCTCATAATCTTGGTGGCCAATAAATTGCGCCATTACGTGAAATTATATTTTCATCAAAAGTATTTTTGAGTAAATTAATTGTAGATCCTGCTATGTGGCATGTGTTACTGTCCTGTTACTGCCACGTTCAACAAGATGAATGCCACTTAACTGAGGTACGAAAAAATTTCGAATTATTCAAAACATCATTTGTTTCGAAGATATATGGGCCAATATATCCGCCAGCGCAAAAAGCGCATCAAACAGTTTTTTTTCTGTGGGCTTAAAGGTGTTTTGATAAAAGTTTGTGGATTCGCCTCACTCCAAATTTGACAATTTTACATATTTACGTACCCAGTCACCAGAAATGGCCTTCATTGGAAAATACAATTTAAAAATCAATATCCAGTGAAAGTAAATTCACAATAAAATTTCAAAGCAAGCTTAACAAAAAGCAGCTATCAGTTGTTAAATCGGAGCTTAAATAAAGCAGTGTTGCCAACTCATGCCGAGGCAAAATTGAGTTCGCAATAAAATAAATATGTCAAACGATCAGATATAGTGTCGAAAGAGTTGCCATTGAAAATCAGCATGATCGGTCCATGTCCTTCGAGGCAGCAGCCAAAACACCACGCGTTCCTCTTATTTTTTCATGTCACTTGGAACAGTAAAATAAGTCCAAGCAAAAAAATAAATAAATTGAGCGATAGAGAATTGAAAAATAAAAAAAAAATCAAGTATAAAAATTGCAGCTCGGCAACATTTTGCGAATTACGGGGCTCTGAAATTTTAAAATTTTTTTAAATAACAATATGAGTATCATTTAAAAGCTTATGAAAAGAACTTTAAGTAAATACTAAAAATTTTTTAACCCGTTAAGAGCCGATGACTTTTTATTTAAAATTTTACAGGCAAACCTCGATTAAGCGGGTCTCTGTTAATCGGTCACATCTATAAACCAGCACGCGGTTCTTTTTAATTTTTCCCTCTTTTATCCGTGCTTTATATCTATTATCCGTGTAGCATTTATATGTTTTGAATTGTGTTAATCTTAGTCCGATGTTTTCCCTTTTTAAAATCATGTGAGCCTTTATTTATTTAGTAAGTTAAATTTGATTTGCTAACACAAGCTGTGGAATGATGGCTCCTTAAAATACTAAATTACCAAAAAAAGCAAGAAAAGTTTTTTCAATTAAAGATAAAATCACTTTGATTCATGACAAAACATATTTGTTAAGTTGCTGTTTCTGTATATTATAATACAACCTCTATTGGCCGTGTATATCGATTATCCGTGGTGGTGCCGGTCCCACGAAAACCAAATAATCCAGGTTTAACTGTATATAAGCAGCATAGTTGGGATTTTTTTCATTACCATTAAAAATTTCATTAGCATTATTTGAAATAATGACAATGAAACAAATTTAATCACCATTTAATGCTAATGATTTTATTTTAATTATTATTGTTTTGATTAATGGTAATGAAATTTCAATAAAATCGTTTCATTACTAATTACATTAGAATTGAAAATAATTGTTTCTATGAAACACAAATTTTTGATCACAAGAACTAAAAAAAAACAATGCATAAAATGAATAAATCTTAACACTCTTGTACATAGATCTGTATTTATAAATTATTAATAATTTATCATTTTTAAATGAGATCTAAAGTCACCTAAAATCACAACTAGCAGTTCTTATAATTTACACGAAAACAAAAATAGGTTCTAAAAGTGCCTCATTTTTCCTGAGAAAGTTAAAACACAAATATTTCACCAAATTTTTCTGATCTAAATGTCATCTTAAAATATTGCTCTATTATGCTTTAAGATGTGTATTTAGTCTACACAGTCTTCTTTAATTATAATGATTTTAAACCATTTAATCATTAGTCAATGGTAAAGATTTTGTTGTTTTACTAATTATCAACGAAACCTTCGTAAAAATAATGACAATGACAAAAAAATTTGCATTATTTATAATTCAATGCCAATGAAATCGTCAATTAGTTAGTCTATCTAATAAATTGCTCCCATGTCACACCAATTTTTGCTTTTTTGATTAGATTTACAGAGATGATGAAGGGTATATAAGATTTGGAATAGCCGAATAAACCACTATTACTTGTTTCAAATACATTTAATTTTTTTTTTTCTTATATTTATTATGTATTTTCTTACGTTGGCCCAAATTTCTTAAGTTTTATTTATCACACCGCAGTCATTTCAATTCAATTTTCCTTTATTTTGATAAACAATCATCATTATTATTTCTCCTTAAATTGGTTAAGAGATTATATGGCTAATTTTATGTTGTTATTGATTCCGTATTTTTTTCATTTTCTAAATAAGCTGTTGCACGCAGGCAATCCTATAAGTTTACGATTTTTCAAGAACAACATAATTAATGTAAAATAGCAAACCTTTATTATGTTTTCATTTTTAATTTGATACACTTTTTTTCATATTTTATAACATAGAAAGAAGCAAATGCTGTTTATGAAAAAGTTGGATTGTGTTTTAAAAAGAGTTTAATAATTTATTATTAGTTTCCAACACTAAAAATTGTGTACAGTAACCGAAGTAAAAGAAACACTTAGCTGGTAAAGCAGCCGAAATGAGTATTCGATTTATGAACAGGAAAAAAGATCGCAAGTTCAATTCCCAACAACCCTAGACTATGAAGGAAAATTATTATCTTTTTCTTTAGCTAATGATCTATTTAATTTAGCTTTAATTGTAGAGAGCAATTTAAGCCACACGGAAGCTTTGAGTAGAAAGTAAATTAATTGCTGTGGCTAAGTTCACAAATCAAATTTTAGCGAGGAGCATTGGTAATATGGTTAAATTCATCTGTGGAAATACAGAAACTTTTGGACCAAATCTTGACGGAGCCAAGGAAAGTAACAATACAACAGTGAGTGAAAAATGAAAGTTGGTTGTGACTGACTCATGTTTGCTTAATAAGAAAGATCGTGAATACAGATGTTGCCGATATCACAGAGTAATGTAACTTATATGGTTAAACTGTATAACTAGAGACAGTGGTAATGAATTAAGTCACCAGCACAGAGTAACAAAAGGAAAAAATTAATAAAAATAATTAAGAGTTCTGTATTCAGCTATGCCGGATCTTATATACCCTTCACATTATGTGTAAATCCAGTTTAGTAAAGCAACTTCCAAATAGTATGAAAAAATTAGAGGCTGGCTGCCTCGAAGGATATAGACCGATCTTGCTGATTTTTAATAGCAATATTTACAAAACTATGATCAATTGCCATATTTTAATTTTTCATACTTAATCTAGTGCCTTAGCAAACTTGATTTCAACACTGACGCTTAATGTTTAGAAGCGGCAAAATATTTTTTGGCAATAATTCTTTCCAGCTGTGAAATAATCAGGCATGTCACAGAACTCAATTCCGATCGAAAGTGGTTTTAATTCCGTAATTTGGTTCTTCAGAAAACGAAACTCTAAAAATTTCTTCAAAATGAAACCACTTTTAAATTTAGATTCATTTTAGATTCTTAAAAATTTCCTTATTTGCGACTTTCTTGTTGACTTTTATTACGTGTCCTTGTTGTTGTTTACTTTTGTGTGCGCGATATTGCCACATTTAAATGAAAAGATGGAGATTAAGCATTTTTTAGAAATAAACAAAATCGATCGGAATCTGAAAAAGGTTTAACAAAATCGATCGGAATTGTTAATACAGAATCAAAACCATTCCGATCGGAATTTGTGACATGTCTAAACATGAGCATAAACTAAGCATTCTGTTCTGTCTTTTAATTTCTTTCAGGAATTGCTGGATTATATTACAGAAAAATTTTCAGTAATTTTATGTTGAAGTTTAAAGCTTAATCTTTCCAAGATAAAGGTAAAAAATATTTTTTTAAAAATCCTACTTTAACTAATTTTATTGAATGGCGAGAGCATGCACTTTTCCATATTTTCAATAAGCCGATAAACACTGAGTCCTAATTTAATTCCTTATGAGTATCATCGGTGTGAAACTTCCTTTTATTATTTCCGTTTTGTCTTTATTTAGTAAATGAAGTTGTTGCCTTTTGTTGTTTTGTCTGAAATATGGAGTAAAAATGTTTACTACATTTTATATAAATTACTTTAAATTACTATTTATTTGTAGAAAATTTCACAATGTAACTTGTTTGAAGGAAAAGCGTAACTTTTTTCTGTCTTTCCTTGGCAACACTGGTCAAAATACACAGAATTTGACTCAAATATTTGTGCGTTTTCAACAAGCTTTAGGCATTTAAAACCTTTTAATTTTTATTTCCACTGAAGATGAAAACGAGATTAAATTTCACTCACGAACGTTCGTGCTCACGAACATATAAAAAATTCACGCGTTAATCGATTTTTAGTTTATTCTAAAAAACGCTTATTGGAATCATGTCTGCTTTATGCTTAACAGGTGAACTATGTGTTTCTTGAATTTTTACAAGACTCCACACACAGAAAAAAGATTGGTAACAATTCGCTTGATTCGTTAAAAATTCAATTACTAATATAATAATTTGATTTTTATTATAAATAATTTATAGTCTAATAAGCTAACAAATGACATTTGCTTCTAAATGTTAGTTGTAGCACCTCTCAGAAAAGTTAACATGACCGATTTGTGTCTTTACTAAAATCTATTCTATTAAATGGAAGATGCAACTAAACTTATTCAGTACATTACTACTGAAAACCAAATTTTGGAAGTAAGAATCATAAAACTCGATTGTATATTCTGAAATTGAAAAATGTTTGACACATTATAAATAAAATTTGTACACATTACAAAAATCAAAAATATTTTAGTTCAATAATAAAAAGATTTATTAAAGTGGTGAAAAGTATTCGTATATTGGTAAATGGTAAGTTCAAAATTATCTCAGAATGACATTTATATATAAAAATAATTTTATAGTATTTAATTCTTTCGCAGCGCAAAACGTGCGGTATGGGATAGCAAGTTGAAGGCACTATGTGGAAAAGAAAAAACCATGATGTAAAGGAAGAAGAAAGCTGCATTCAATAGTTCGAATCCTGAAATTTATAATATATAATCTTATTCCTATAATTTATTATTAAAATAAAAGTAAATGTTAAAAAATTATTTTGTTTTGTTTAATTCACAATAATATTTTATAATCACCCAAGAATCATTTTTTAAAATAGTTGTGACTGCTATCTTTATTCAGTTACTACAACTGAATTCAAAATAATACATACAACCGACAAAATTCGATTGGCAAAAAATTCGGTTCTTATAACGAATTTCTTTTTATGAAATACTGCCGTCAATAACTTGATTGCTGATAAAATTTTATTGCATCGATCATTTGTACTGCTTTTAATTCCATTTCAGAATTGTTTTCCTTGCAGGCGAAAAACTTGGCCTCTACTGATTTATTATATTCTCGTGCTATATTTGTATCTAAAATAAGCTACATACATACTTCACCTGCACTAGAACCGTGTCAAATAAAGAGCCACAGATATCCATACTTCGGTTCTTTGAAATCACTAAATCACCACCAAATAATCTTGGCCTTCAAGACAAAAAAGCGGGGCAATTGCAAATTAAATGCTCAAAGATATCAGTCAGTATAAGCATTGTGCAAAATCATAATGCTAAATTGTAAATTAAAGCCTAAAAATGATGACACCTTTCGATGTCTTAATTTTTTATGCTGAAATTTTTATATTACCATCGCATTTGTGCTAAAAGATTTGCTCTTTTTAATGCTGTCTTTGCTTTTCTATTCCATTTTTTTTTTACTTTATTTGATTAGTTGCGAACAAATATTCTCTGAAGCTGATTGTTCTTTTATTAGGATTATTTATCATTTTGTTTACTTTCTTTGTCAAATTGATGTTACTGGCTTCCGATTTGTGTTCCTTGCATACGTACTTATGTATGCTTGTTTGTGTTAATATGAGAATATTTGTAAAGTTTACATATCGCCTGTTATTTTCAAGCGATTATCCTTGTTGTCGTCATCGTCGAGGTGCTGCTTTCTCTGAACAACAACCGCATAATGTACATCAATTTATCTGTATAATTTTTTACTGTGGCAATATTTACTAAAGCAAATACAAGTTCTTAGAGTAAAGGATAAGAACGAACATCTTAGTAAAAGTATTTTCTACTGTAGGACATCATATATGGAGCATATAAAACACATGTGTACAATAGACAAGTTAATAGACCCATATTGATTGTACGTGTGTAACTGCGTGAGAAGAATTTATTTGTTCCTTCTGTACACATCATACGAATGATGAGGGTATAAAACTGACATTTTTAACAACATCTTGTTGAATGCTGATCCTGGTATTTGCCATACAAACACAAAATTATTAAACCAGTGTAGAACACAGTGTGTAAATTGTTTTAAAAAGTTTGTTCATAATTTAAAATGACTTAAAAATTGCGTTTTCAAAATAAAGTTAATTTTGTTTGATGTTCAGTATAATTTCGTAACTTGAGAATCGCTAATTTACATAAAATGTTTACATAAATTACAAAAACATTGCATAAAAGATTTACTCGAGTGTTGATTTTAACAAAATTGCTTTTTCAACAAAATCCATTTGCAGAGAATAAAATATAAAAGCCGTATACCCTGTAAGAACACTACAGGTTAAATAAAGCGTTATATATTAAGTACTCATAACCAAAGTATTGGTTAGAAATTGTAAAACTTTCAGTTATTTTGTATAGGCCTTTGGGAAAAAACTAACCTATTCTCTTATGTACGCGTGAGATTATATCTCTTTCTTTCACCTTATTGTTTAGAAGAGAAAACACTGTAGTGTTCTCGCTCGCACACGTCAGTACTAACGTGTATATAACTGCCTATATAACCGTAGCGATACCGGTAGTATTACATTTTAAATAACCCTTTAGTTAACCGGTACACATAACCGTTATTACTACTTAATAAGTAACTCGTTATTTAACCGCTTGATATACATATATAGTTGTCCGTTATTAATATTGGTTAGTGCTACTGAATACTACCAGTTATTATATTCATAAAAATTGGTTATTGTTACTGTATCAAAAAATACACTTTTTAATGTTTTCAATTTATTTTATTACGAGAAAAATAAAGCAAAATTTTTAAGAATTCATAACAAATCAAAAAGAAATATAATAAAACAACTAATTTATTTAAGCTTAAATTTTATTTTAAAGAAAAATGTAGAAAAATTGTTAAAAAATATGATAATAAAAACAATTTAAAGCTTGTTACGAGATCAAAAATTTATAAAGAACGTATTTTATAATAAAACTATTTTTTAACGAATTTACTTTGCTTATATCTGCTGTGGTTTAGCTCGATGCTTTTTTTAATTCCTTTTCAAAAAAATTTCGCCCCTCTGTTGCAAAAACATCTGAAAACATAAGAAATTATTATACTTCATCCACCGTTCCTTTGCCACCTTTGATATGGAAGAGATATGACTTCTGTAAATGGAATATAAATTTAGTTTTAGTAGAAGGCAAATAAAGTATGCATAAATTTTAAAATACCATTGCCTCGCGGTATTCCGGCTTTTCCAACTTCTCCTTAACGTCCAATGACAATGGTAATGTAGCCCCAATTTCTTCATGCAGCACATTTTCATCCTAGCCGTCTATTATTATTTGGGACAACATTCCCTACTCCTTCAATATTTCCTAACATATCCACTTCATGATCCGAAATACCTGAATTTTCACTCGCGGACGGACAACTGTCTACACTTTCTTTTCTATCAACATTTGCAAATCTGCTTATATTTCTGTATATTTCCACTCTTTAAATTTCTTTTTTTTTTCAAAGCTTATAGCATTTTGTTTTGTTTATTCATTTTTATTTTAAGACTTTTACTAAAATTTTTTCACATTTGATCACGCGCGTCTTCAATTTTTTTATATTTCTTCTCATTAGTGCCGCCAACGTATAAAGTGAGAAAAAGTATACAGTATAGCACGCTTCATCGAAAAGTCTATTTCTTTCTTTCTTAAAGTGCTTATGGAATATAAGTGTGCATATGTATTTGTTGATATTTAAAATTATTTAAATGTATTGGTGTATCGGTTAGGCAGATTTTGTAGGGTATTATTATAATACGGAGCCCGCTTATAATGAATTTACACACCGGGTCATAGAGCCAAGTTACGTTGTGTGTGTATTTAATCCAGGTCATATGTCTGTTACTCCAGTGTTTCCCTCATAATTGCTGTTGCATTAATATAGACTGCTTTTAGTATCTAAGTTAGTGTTCTTACATTTAGGTTTAATCTTGGCTCTCTGTATGCACTATTCCTTCCTGAGTTGCTATAATAAGTCCTGAGATGTACAACGCATTTGAGTAAGTGTCAAGAACAGGTTTATTCAGTGTTTTTTTTTTCTTATCGCAACAAATTAGTTATTTGTATAGTTCCTCAGATAAATGTTGTTGTTGTGTTTTATTACTCGTCCTTTTAATTTTCTTTGCATTCTTATCCTTTCCACTGATGACCTTAGGTCGTAATATTTGTGTTCTTTGGGAGAAGTTCGAATCTTTATGTTTATTTCATCCAGATCCGTCTGTATTCGAGTAAAAGTTTTTATTATACCCTTTACCAATCAAAGTGATGTTTGTATTTCGTTTGTAATTTCTACAATATCCATTTCTGACCCCATAAAGTATATATATATATATATATTCGCAGATTCTTGTGAATACCGAAGTCTATTGAGTTATGTCCGTCTGTCCGTCCGTGTTAGTATTGAAATCAAGTTTGCCGAGACACTAGATCAGCTAGAGCAAAACGAAATATATCAATCGATCAGAAATAGTGTTGAAAGAGGTGCTATTGGAAATCAGCATGATCGGTCCGTGGCCTTCGAGGTAGCGGGCAAAACACCACTCTTACCTCTAATTTTTTAATATTACTTGGAACAATGAAGTCACTCCAATCCAAAAAATAAATATATGGGGCAATAGATAATTAAAAAATAAGAATAAAACATCAAGTGGAAAAATTTACGATCGCCCATATTATCCGAGTTACGGAGCCTCTGAATTTTTCAAATTTTTTAAAATATCAATATGGGTATCATTTTAAAGCTTTTGAAGAGTTCTTTAAGGAAATACGACAAATTTTTAAAAAAGTTTAACGCATTAAGAGATATGTACCACTTGATTTTTTTCTTATTTCTTAATTCTCTGTCTTTTTGATTGGAGTTACTACACGAAACTAGATTTACCTTAGTGGTTTGGGGTATATAAGATTCGGCATTGCCGAATATAACACTCTTACTTGTTTGTATAGTTTTTGAGACTATTGGTATATTAAAACTGTTCTGTAGACAGGTGTTATTGTTGCCATTTTATTACTCATCCTTTCAATGTTTTTGCCTTTTTTAATACTTTCCACAGGTCGTAGCATTTGTATTCTTTGCTAGTACCGGGTGTCCCAACAAGAACGCAATTTTTAAATTTGGCGCGATTCGAAGTGTCATTCTTTGGCATTTGAACAATTGTTATTGTTTGCTAGTAGAAGGTACGAGGTTCGTAAAAATGGAGCGCTACACGAACGAACAACGCATTCTCATTGTGAAATTGTTATACCAAAATGGTGAAAGTTTTGCGGCTACTGTTCGCAAACTGCGATCATTTTAAGGTCACAATAATGCTCCAAAAAGTCAACTGTAAAGAGATTAATGGATAAATTTGCCGAAACTGGGTCTGTTAGTGATGTAAAGACAACAACGCGCCTTCCACCAGGTCGATCAACCGAAAATGTCGCAGATGTACGTGATGATGTCGCTTAAACTCCATCCACCTCAATTCGACACCAAACTCAGCAAATTGGTGTCTCCAAATCCACTATACAGCGAATTTTGACGAAAGATTTGCATCTTCATGCACACAAAGTTCAATTGACTCAGGACCTGAAGCCAGCTGGCCATGGACAACGAAGGGAGTTCGTTAATTGTGTAATGGAGAGACAACATGAAAATGCTGATTTTGCCGATAAAATCATCTTCAGTGACCAGGCCCATTTCCATCTTGATGGGTTCGTCAATAGGCAGAACTGTCGCATTTGAGGAAAATCCTCGAGTGATTCACGAGAAGCAAATGCATTCTCAACGTGTCACTGTGTAGTGTGGTTTTTGGGCTGGAGGAATCATCAGACCTTTTTTTTATTAAAAAGAAGCAGGTCAAGCGCAAACAGTCAATGGTGTTCGGTGTCGTTAAATGATAACCACTATTTTCTTGCCTAGAATTGAAGAAATGAATGTGGAGGGCATGTGGTTTCAACAAGACGGCGCCACATGTCATACAGCCAGAGAAACAATTCAATTGCTGCATCAGTCATTTCCCGGTCGTGTTATTTCGCGTTTTGGAGACCAGAATTGGCCGCCTAGATCGTGCGATTTAACACCTTTAGATTTTTTTCTTTGGGGTTTTTTGAAGTCGATGGTTTACGCGAATAAGCCGACGACGACTCAAGCCTTAAAAGAAGAAATTGGATGCTACATTAATGAAATACCGCAGCATTTATGCAAAAATGTCATAGAAAATTTCATTAAAAGATCGCCAGCAAAGCCGCGCCGGCCATCTGCACGATATCTTGTTCCATACATAACCTCTTTCTGTCTACTTCACGATATAATAAAGTTTCACGATTTTTTTTATATCTGTGTTTTATTTAAAATTTAAAAATTGCGTTCTAGTTGGGACACCCGTTAGTTCTAATTTTCATGTTCATTTCATCCAGAGCGAAAGTACTTGTTCGTCATTAACTTCTTCCTTCTGATGATTGTCATTAGTTGTACATATTATGTTTTTTAGTACCCAATTACTTGTACTGTTCGTGGTTTTGGGGTGGTGTTAGTTACTCATCTTCTCTATTTCAGAATGTTGTATATTTTTCACTGGTGTCGTATCCAATTTTATAACTTAAATTCTATCAGCATCAGATCTTAGGTTGTATCTTTATTTGTATTAATGAAGGAAAATACAAAGAACTAGAACGATGTAGAATTAAGAGGATCTAAAAAAATCGTCCTGAATTATACCATGCTTTGGATTAAACATAGATTTCCAGAATCTGACATCATCAGGCCTTTATTGCAATTTTTCAGTATTGGGTCATTTTTGTATATCTTTATTAATATTTTTTTTTTATTTTTTTATTGTTAGATTTTTTATTATGGAACTCAGCTTGTGGCATATCTATCATTAGAAACTTTCAAGATCTTTTGTTATGACTTTCAGTGATCATAATCCATTAGCATATAAATGTATTTTTCTTTCAGTTTATGTTTAAAATGTTTTCCATTTTAGAACTTTACAAACTCACGTCAGGCAAATTATAGCCACAAATTGAGTTAATAACAATGAACAACCTCAACTCACAATCACGTGCCGAAAATAGTGTAAATAATAGTAAATTTATTTTTATTAAATTATATATTTATTCATCTAGCAATGTAATACAAATTTGAGGCAAAAAAAAACCAGAAAAGTGTACTAAACACGTTCAACATTTTTGAATGTAAAAAAGAAAAAAAAAACTTAATATTCATCATATGTACGGGTGCAAAAGTTATTTTCATGTATTTTCATGAAGAGCTTTCACAGTGTTAAAAACACTTTAAATTTTGTTAACCACTATCAACGTAGAGGAGTTATTGATTTGTGAAAAGTTCGAGTGTTTACCCACACGGTTGAAGCATGAATATATTAAAGCTAATAAAAAGAAAAATGCGATTTAAATGTTTGTTTTAAAAGGAACAAAACTTTGAAAAATAAACAATAATATAATTATACGTAAACTATGTAAAGAATCATAAAAGTTTTCTTAAAATATTACGAGGCACAGTGGGATTTCTTTATATAAAGTTTGGCAAAAAATATAATTAGTACTAGTAGAATGTTGAAATTTTGGTCTGAGCCTTTGGTTAGCTCAATTTAGAAAAATAAAAAGTTTTATCAAAATTGGCTACGCCCACTACCCACCTCCTATAGAACCTAAAATTTATTTATGGCTCAAAGTATTTGAGTTTGAGAGGCACAGAGCCTTTTATTACCTCAATTCAGAATAAAAGTTTTATCAAAATTGGTCACGCCCACTTCCCACCGCCCGTATAACCTCTGTTATATTTTTTCTCACAACTGTTTATTTCTTTACCAAAACTAATTATTTTATAAATAAATTTCAATACATGCATTTAACTTTTATTAATCATCTATCATTTCTGTAACTATATCATCAAGTTCCAGAAAAGAATCTGACGATACAGAAGTCGATGAAAAACACATACTCTATCACACTATCTGTAGAACCTTAATCTATAATTCCTGTAATCTTTATTTCTGGCTTCTTCGGTTTCTTCAGAAAGCATGCCAATAGGAAGTATTTCCGCATCCATGACACCCTTTCCGTGTATCAGTATTTTGTGTACTGTTATTGTTATATAATACCAGCTTTATTTTTCAACAAAAATTGAAGTTGAAAAAAATTCTTGAACTTCACGAAATTAACTTTTTTTACTACAAGTTATTATTTGTAATAAAATGCGAAATCGATCAATTAGTTGCTCCTCCACAACAGTCACATCGTCAACAAGTGCGGGGTTAGAAAAGAAAGGCGCGGAACTGCATCCACTTGTATACCCATCTGTTCCTTTAAATGGTTTGTTGTAGGCAATATGAAGTATGCCTATAGTACGCCCATATTGATTGACAAATAGTTCTATTTTTGTTGTTATTAAATCATATGGTTTTGTTTTTAATCTATTCCAAATAACTTATTGTTGTAACTAAATGTCATAATAACGCACGTGCACGTGCCTGAAATTATGCCATAACTTCTTGTAATTTTTTCAAATTAAAAATTTTTTGAATTTGAAAACAAATTTTAAGAGTTTATAAAAGATTATAAATTATTTAAACTTTTTTATTGATAGTATGGAGTTTACCTTTCATTTTATTATAGCGGAAGCACCTAGCACTACCGAGAAACCTTTTTTTTTTTGTCTTCAAGGAAGTTTGCAATCACGGCACATTATAGAACAAATATTATTTCATCATATCTTTTAAACCCTGTAAGCGAACTTTATATATATTTTTTTAACACTTTCAGGATCATAAGCCTATCAGGATTAAAGTCGTAATTTAAACAAATTAGTGTGTTCAATTAAGCATCAAACAAAAATAGATTTTGAAATAAAAAAAACTTAAAACCTGTATTGATTTCTTTGGAATTTTTCGGGACAAATATGTCCCTATGGTCCTGAAAAGTGATTTTTAGCTCAAGTAACTTATTTTAATGAAAAACAGGATAACTATATTGAATAATTATGGTAGGCAGCAAAACAATTTCGATAATTAATGTTACAAAGGTGCACTTTACATATAGAGCAGGTATCATTTGTCAGATTTTCTTTTTTAAAGTTGGCAAAATATACACAGCGCTTTCTGTTTCATAACATTGTGCCCTTTGCACTTTATCATGTGTTCATCGATGGATTGCTTTTTTGTGGTATTTAGAGCATTGATGATCTATTACTGCACGAATTTTGTATGCCCTATCGAAATCTTCACTATTTGGGTCTTTTACTTCTTCGTTATTGCATAAATGTAGGGTCCTGCGCATTGCTTCAAATCTCAGCCTAGGCATATCATATGAAATAAATGGTACTGCCATATCTGCCATAGGCGAAAAATTCATAACAATATAAAATTTTAGAAATCACTTTAATACTTAAAAACACGTTTGCAAAAAATTTGAAATTAGCAGTAATAACTCTTTGAAATTTTAATAACAATTTGTAATAAATATTTAAGAGACACCCTTAGGAATTTATAAATACAATAATGGAACTCTTTTTATTTTTCGTTATTTACTCATATAAATTTTTTTATTTGAGACACCCGTGTCCCCGTTATCGTCACTATATAAATCAAAGCAATAAAATTATCTTACGTACAAACACACTGGAAGTGCGTAAACAGTTTTCCATATTTGAAACCAAAATTTACATGGAACTTTACTTTATTATTTCAAAGACAAAACGTTTAGTTTTTTTTTTATACAATTTATGGATTCTTCATACTGAATCACATTTCTACAAAACTGCATCATTACATTTTTAAATTTTATATGTCGAAAAAATCATTTATTGCACAAAAAATCCCTCTGTGCGAGGTACTTCCACGAATTATTTTCGATAGCATTACAATTGCGTAATAGGATTTTCTAGCAGGTGCTGTTACTTCTTTTAGATAGATGGCTTCAAATCGCTGGAGGCCTTGGTTTCATATTTTACTCTGAAAAATTAATCTTTTTATATGAGAATCTACCGGCTCGTCGTAGCATTCCTTTAAACATTAAAATTATTTAAACAAATACTAAAAAATTTATGGCGGACTATCATTTCGTTAACCGCAAAAAATAACATCTTTCTTTTACTGTCGCACAGAAGTATATGAGAAGCAGATAAAATAACAATTTTTGGGATCCATACATGAGAAAATTACTTCGAATGTCCCTTCTAGTATTGACAATAATTAATGGATTCCATCTTTCGTGAGATGCGTTAATTCTTTCCATCTATGACAGATTTGAATGAAGAGCAGGCAAATAAAGAATGGGCCATCAAAAATGACCACCAAATTGTCAGACAATTTTTATGGCCGGTAGGAATATCTTAATAACGGTATCTCTCTTGACTAGAAACCCCCTTATTCGGTGACGTTGGGACAATGAGTATTGTCCTAAACGAATTCTGTATAAAATTCGAAAAAGCAGAAGAGGTGATAAGTGTAGACATGAGCTCTGTCCCGAATTATTGAAAAAACAAATGAATAAACACATGCTTTCGAGGACCTAAATTGTAATTTTAGTAATCTGTACTTATAACAACCATAATTTGTCAAAGCCGTAACCTTAAGACTGAGGTTTGGCATTACAATCGAGCGACTCAATATTAGGGGAAATACGTGCTAGAAACCATAACAACTTTCAGAAATTCAAAAAAAGAGAATACAAACACTCATTTGAAGCCTTAAAATTATGTAGCGTACCCTTTGACAGCGCCTTACAGACAACCTTTTATTTCTAAGGTTTCTAAAGATTGACATTATCTTCTTTGACTACAAGATAATGTCAACAAAAACTTGTTCCCAAGGGTAATAGTCTTTAACGTCAGCTTGTGCTAGTTTAGAGATAGTCTGGGTCCATCTAGAACTAGTCTCAATTGAAGTCCAGAATAGCATTTATTATTCCTTTCTTTGTCTCACAAACAATAATCATTCATTTGAATATTCTCATTTCTCATAGAATTGGCGATGAATTCTCCGCTCCCTTGATATCTGTAAGATTTTAAAATAACTATGCAAGTCATTCACATAAAAATTTACATATTCGCTATACCATTTGCAAGTATCACCCTTAAAATTTTCTTATTCCAACATTCACAGGATCCTAATAACGGGATGAGAACCTTTCCGTTATTAGGAATTAAGAGAGAGGTTAGAGAGATTAAGTATTTCCTTAAATATCGTACACATGTTGCAGGAATTGTTTGAAAGGAAATATTCTTATTCATCTGGGGTCTGGAGCGATGTATAAAAATCTGGAAAAAGTTCAAAATTTTATACTGAACGCGTTAATTGTAACAGTGTTTAATCGGTGGAAAGCAAGTTAAATGGTGGCGCTGTTTGCGTTAATTAATGTATTGGTATACCTCTCCTTCGAACATTAATACTTTTGCCATTTCTGAAATGCGCCAAAAAGCAACTCATTCCTCTCAATTCTTTGAGTCAAGAAGAAAATGTCTTGTAAATCGAAATTTAAACGTCCTTTAAAACGAAACAGGAAATAAAAAACATTCAAATAAGCATTTCAATAAATTTTTTTCTTACGTCTACAAATTTTTTTAGGTTTTCCTTTTCCCTTCCCTTACCTTGGATTTTTTTTTTTTTTTTTTTTTTTTAATTTCACTGAAACCATGAAATACCAGAAATCAAATTTTTCTCGTCAACATTTTAACCAAGTCAACCACTTATAATAGACAACAACAACAACATTGTATCATCTCGTGCTTTTTACAAGTTCATTGAATACATGACAAATTCTTGAAATAACGTTTAATGTCGCCTTCCCAGAATATTAAATGAGACTGCATGTGTTTGTTATTTTGTATTTTTTTTTTCCTTTTTTGAAATTACTAAGGGAATATTTGTCCTGAAGAGGAAAATTAGAATTTTTTGTTAATATTTTTTTTTTCTTTGTGTTACTTTTATGTTCATGTATCTACATTGTCAATCAATTAAAATGACAAAAGGGTGGGGGTAAATAAAAGGTTTGAAACCCTATTTCTTTATCGTGACTTACATGGTTTTTTATAGTGAAGGAAATTAATCTTAACCCATTAGGGATTACAAAGAATTTTTAAATAGATATTAAATTTAAATGTTAAACATTTTTTTAATGTATCCCGTGTACTTGCAGACTTATGAAGCTTTATTTTTAAGGAAGGTGATCATTACGTTTTCGTTTAAATTATTTCTGAAGCGAACAAAAGCATTGTCTCAAAACAGCCCTATTTTTAAAGCGTTTTAAATTCCGACAGAAATGATTTTTTTTTTTTTTTTTTTGTTCAATCGACTGACCTCAAAGTTACTTTAGTGGATATATTTTTGAGCTAATTAAACATAAAATTGCATAGTTGTTAAAATATATTAGAGTTCAATCCCTATTGGGGCATTGACTATAAAACCCAAAAATTCTGGAACAGTAGCAGTGGTTGAGTTTAGGTATGGTAATGGATCTGTTTGGAAAACAGATCATCGTGAGTACAACAAATCCCTCCGAAACTTAAGAGAAGTAATAAGACAGTTTTTAACAGCCGTGTCTAAGTAGGCCTGTTTGATAAACAAGAAAGATATTATGTATTCAAAACTCGCCAGAGCAACAAAGTATTCAACTAGGGGTGGTTTAAAATCAATGACTTCAAAAACTTTTCGTATATGTTGAAGAAGTGTTATAAAAATGAAATATAATATATTTCTCTTTCGATTTTTTTTCTCAGATTTTCATTTTTTTAAAGTGAATGGCCAATGTGGATGTGGATGGCTGTTCCTTTTACCGTTATAATTTATTTTATGTAGGCAATTGATCGCAGCTGATTCATGTAGAAATTTGTATAGAAAAATATAAAACATTTTTAATTTTGTGTATTTATTTGGCCACTTACTTTGTTGTTGGTTTTTTAGTTTTTAACTGCTTGCTGTTTAGACATTTTTTAGTTTTTTGATGCAGAAAAATAAAAAAAATTGAAGAAAAATTGAAGAAAAAATAAAGAAAACAATCTGCACCAGTGTTGCCAGATTAGAGGATTTATCCCCAAATCGGGGATTTTCTTTTTAATATGGGAATGAAAATTTCCGTTTAGGGATAAAGGATTTGAAGACGTTTTTTGGGAATTTTTTAATTCTGTTTTGTTGGTTATTGTAATATAACTATTATTGAATAAATTTTACTTTTTACTACGTACACGTTTTCTAGTATGTTCAAAAATAACATTGTTAAAAATTATGATAGGTAAGCCTCTCCGTAAATTTAAAGAATGAAATCTCCTTTTTTCAGCAATGCACTCAGTGAAAACTAAAATAAGGAATCGAATGCAAAACGAGTAGCTGAAATCTTTTTAGCAGAACAAACGTACGGATTCTTTTTGATTGTAAATACCACTGTGGCTCATTATAATTTCTGTATACTTTTACTTTATGGCTTTCTCTGGCTATACTTCTTGATCCTACCGGTCTTGTGAACCCTTGGTCTCGTATTTACTACAACGCAGCCATCCACGCTACACTACAGTGTTACTCCGGCGAGACATGAACTACTCGATGCCTTGTTTAGTAACCTTAACCATCCACAGACATCTCCACAACTCCTTTTATCCAAGCCAGTCTTCTTTAATCCAGTAGCCACAACACACGTCTGCCATACACTGTTGTTATGCTGTTACACTTTCCCCCGCTAACCGCTATTGCTCTTACTTTTTATTATAAAGGGCTTCTTGACAATTATCTGTTACTCCTTTTTATTAAATAAGACGTCTTCACTAAATTGTCTGCCATGACTTCATACAATAATTGTCTTTGCCTCTCGGGAGGTTTGTACTGCTGTTTATTAATTTTAATAGCATGATAACAATTATTATTTTTTCGTTGCACGAATGTCCGAATGCGGTATCGAACTCAGGACCCTATGTTTTGTAGTACGCACCTCTACCAACGCAGCTATTGAGGCTGCTCAGCTTTTGTTGGCTAACTTGTGGTTTTGTTATTCTATAAACACACCATTAGTTGAATTAGCTTATTCACCACGCTCATACGAAAACAGCTACAGGGGTTGCCAGATTTTATTATTCGTAACAATATTTAATAAATGTAATCGTACGGCAACACTGATTCGGAGTTAACTTCTTGAAATACAAACACAACATTGGTAGAATAACGGTTAAAACTAAAAACGGCAATGCGCGTATACAAAGTTTTTCTTGATTGGTAACTCATCAGGAAGTAATCAATTATATAGACATGTGGAATAATACTTAAATAAATTATAACAAGAGACAGTAATAATCTATTCCCAGTGGGTTTACAAAAATTTTATTCAATAACTTAAATTTAAAAAAAAATGTGTTTATAACTTTGAATTTAGCGTCTTATAAAAATTGTAAGCAAATAATATTGGCTGTTTAAAAAAAAAAAAGTTTGTAGGATTTTAGGCAACACTTAAGCTTTTTCATTGAAATCAGAGAAAAATTATATATATTTTTTTTTTTTTTGCATTTAAACGAATAAGTTAACAAAAATCACTTCTTACTCCAGAATTTTTTGTAAATTTTTGGTTTTAAGTAATTTAAGATTATTTTTTTTTAATTAAACATTTTTTTCATTTTTGAATACAAACACTTTCCGGGAGTTTTTGTTATTTAAGTTTTTTTCGTCTTTGTTTTTGCAAAATTTGATTTGTTGGATTTTAGGTTCCTGGTTGCACGGGCAGGTGCGGATTTAGATGTAAATTTTAGTCGTTAGAATGTTTATCTCGGCATCGATTGTACTTAATAATAATCGAATATGACAACAACACAGTCTTCACTAATTTATCATACTGAAGAAACCTTTGCTGGAGGAGAAAAAGAATAGACTTCTGATTAGGTTGTTACGTATGAATAACTTTGAATTGAGACTATATGTAGATACTATAATAGGAGCATTTTTATACCCTTCACTTAAAAAAGTGGTAAAGGGTATAGTATAGCCGAGACAAAAAAAATAAATATGTCATTCGGTCAAATATAGAGCCGAAAGAGGCAGCAGGCAAAGCACCACCTCTGAACAAAAAAGTAGCTCCAGTCAAAAAAATAAATGTATGGGGCCATAGAGAATTAAAAAACAAGTAAAACAACATCAGGTGAAAAAATTGGCACTCGCCCATATTTTCCGAGTTACTGGGCTCTGACATTTTAAAATTTTTTTAAATATCAATATGGGTATCATTTTAAAGATTTTGAAGAGATCTTTAAGAAGATACTAAAATTTCTAAAAATATGCTTAGCCCATGAAGAGCCGATACCATTTTTATGTAAAATTATATACATATATTCTTTACCAAAAACCTTTTTATATTTTTAATTCTCTGTCACCCCAATATTTGCTTTTTTGATTGGAGTTACTTTACTAAACTAGATTCGCATGAATGGTGAAGGGCATATAAGATTCGGCATAGCCTAATATAGCACTGTTACTTGTTTTTAAGCGATTTCACTTTGTGATGACGACATCTGCAGATGGTGTAACGAGCAGTAGAAGAACACATTTCATTATTTTTACACATACCCCAAGATATTACACAGTCGTAAAAATGCTTGGATTGTTTTTTCTTCCAAAATAAAGAGCACTATATTAATTGTGAAATATGCAAGGCTCAGGAGACTGCTTGAGAAGACCAATTGGAATTAAGGGTGGAGAAAGAATAGAAAAGTCACTATTGCTCCAAAATGGTCTTGTTAAATGACTGATATATTATTGTACGTTATCCTCTTGTAACCTGACCCTACCTAGACTAGGTTTATTTGTTATTAATAAAAGTTATATGAGCTGGTTTTTTTGAAAGTGGTATAAGTCCACTTTTTCAAAAAAAACTAAGTTAACAGTAATTTTAAAGAGCTTTAGACTTCTTCTTCTCCACATAGGTAAAATCACAATTTTAATAGAGTTTTATCTTGACAAAAATTAACAAAAATTTTTTTTTTTTTTTTTTTTTTTTTTTTTTTTTGTGTATTTATTTGGCCACTTACTTGTTTGTTGGTGTTTTTAGTTTTTTAACTTTCTGCTATTAGACCTGCATTTTTTCCTTATAAATAAAAATACCTTTTATTTACAATTTTTCCCGACGTTTCGTAGATATTTTGTCTACTTTTTCAAGGGATCGTCTATTTAAATAATAAAACAATTATTACAATAAATTTTACGCAATGAAAACAAATTACTTACAAAAATTGTGGGATTTTACATTTAAACAAAATTTTAAAACATATTAGTAAATATTTGGACTATTAAATTTTCTGCAAACAAAACAAAACGAAAAATAACAAACACATCTTAAAATTTAATATCACAGTTTATTTTATATTATTGTTTAAAACCACTCTGTAGCTTGCGTTTATGTTGTCCGTATCTTCTTTCAGGTTCATTGTTTTGTGTATATTCTGTTGTATACGTAAGCTCTCGATTGTGAAACGCTTTCTTTAAATTTTTTTCAATAAAAAAAAAAAAAAAAAAAAAAAAAAAAAATTGAAAGAAAGCGTTTCACAATCGAGAGCTTACGTATACAACAGAATATACACAAAACAATGAACCTGAAAGAAGATACGGACAACATAAACGCAAGCTACAGAGTGGTTTTAAACAATAATATAAAATAAACTGTGATATTAAATTTTAAGATGTGTTTGTTATTTTTCGTTTTGTTTTGTTTGCAGAAAATTTAATAGTCCAAATATTTACTAATATGTTTTAAAATTTTGTTTAAATGTAAAATCCCACAATTTTTGTAAGTAATTTGTTTTCATTGCGTAAAATTTATTGTAATAATTGTTTTATTATTTAAATAGACGATCCCTTGAAAAAGTAGACAAAATATCTACGAAACGTCGGGAAAAATTGTAAATAAAAGGTATTTTTATTTATAAGGAAAAAATTCAGGTCTAATAGCAGAAAGTTAAAAAACTAAAAACACCAACAAAAATAGTTTTGCTGTACAACTTTATCGCACAAATATTTCTTTAGAAAGTGGAATAAGTCCATTCCTAATAGGTTTAGTTTAAACAACTTTCATTAATTTCTTCTAATTGACAAATATTTTGCCATTGTAGAAACAGCCTTTAAGAAGAAAAATACCTATTATATAAATACTGACCAAGACTTTTATATTGCAAATATGGTTTGCCGAAAAAAACAGCTTCAGTCTATCTGAATTAAATCTTTAGAAGATGAAGTATTAAATACCATAAATGCTTCGATATGCTAATGTTGAAGAAAACCAAGTATAAAATATCTTGTTCTGATACAAAGACGAAGTGTCTTCATTTTAATTGTTAGATTTTACATTAAAACGAACTTATTAAGGATTTTGTTCCTGTTTTTATTTCTTCTAAAATGTTATTTTTTAAATTGGTATAAGTCCATATGGAGTTATAAAAATCAGCTTTTATTATACCCTTCACCACAAAAAGTGGAAAAAGGGTATACGAGTATATCAGTATGTCATTCCGTGTGTAATTTTTACAATATCGATTTCCGACCCCATAAAGTATATTTATTCTGACTTCTTATGCATAACTAAGTAGATTGAGCTGTGTATAGCTAAGGCAAACTTGATTTCACAAAAAATAAAATAAATACGAGGGCTGCTCTATATATTTCTGGCCTAATAGTGAAAATGCGAATATTTAAAATCAAAAATGGTTTTATTGTTTTTCAAAGTATTCTCCAGCATAATTTATGCACTTTTGCATGCGCTCAAACCAGTTGTCGAAGCACTTTTCCACTCCGATTGAGACACCTCTAAAACATGGTTTTTGAACACTTCAACAGCTTCTTCTGGCGACGAAAATCGTTGACCACGCATTTTTTTCTTGATGTGCGGAAACAAGAAGAAGTCATTAGGTGCCAAGTCAGGACTGTACGCGGATGACCCATTAATTCGACGTTTTTGCCGGTCGAAAACGCTCTGGTTTGAGCCGATGTGTGAGAGCTCGCATTGTCATAATGAACAATGACTCGTCTTCTCTTGTTGGTTTTTCGAATTTCTCCGATGACTTCAGGCAAACAAATTGTAGTGCAACACTCAGAAGTGACCGTCCTACGTTGCTCAAGCGGAACAGTCGCCACATGACACGAGCGTTTTTTTGCGGGATCCAACGAGAACAAACCTTTTTTACGGCCAGGTGTTCATGCAGTATCGAATGTATGCTGGTGGAAGAAATGACCAAGGATGTCTCTATCTCTCGGTATGTCGCATGTCGATCTTGCATTATGAGTTCACGCACGGCACCAATGTTCTCTGGCACAACAGCCGTTTTTGGACGACCTTCACGGAATTCGTCTTTGAGCGAGCTTCGGCCACGATTAAATTCATTATACCAATTTTTCACAGTGCTATACGATGGTGCTTCATCGCCATATAAAGATTTAAGTTTATCAATGCACTCTTGTCGTGATAATCCACGTCGAAAGTTGTGAAAAATGATGGCACGAAAATGTTCGCGAGTTAATTCCATTTTTTTCTATATAAATTTTTTCAAGTCACTGTAAACAACACAAATAATGGTCGTACGTCAAAACGTTCTGAGTACGATTATGCTTAAAAATGACAAACTTTCCAATGGAAATGTCAGATTGCACTTGGCATTTGTCAATTGTATGATATAGTTTAGCTATTAGAAATCAGCATAATGGGTCCATGTCCTTCGAGCAGGAAAAACACCGCGCCTACCTCTAATTTTAATGTCATTTGGATTACTAAAGTAACTCCAATCAAAAGAATAAATATATGGGGCGATAGAGAATTAAAAAACAAGAAAAAATTGGCACTCGCCCATATTTTGCGAGTTACGGACATACTCTGACATTTTCAATTTTTTTAAATATCAATATGGGTATCATTTTTAAGCTTTTGAAGAGATCTTTAAGGAAACATTAAAATTTTTAAAAATGCTTAACCCATTAAGAGCCGATGGCATTTTTAACTTTAAATAAATGGTGAAGGTTATATAAGATTCGGTATAGCCAAATGTAGAACTCTTACTTTTATCAAATAATATTAGTAATTATTTCAAAACAAAATTTAGTGCAAAAAATATCACTCGAATTCTTTAAATTTATTCAAACGCAAACCCTTAAATTCTCAATATATGAAAAAATGAACTAAAAAAAAGAGTTCTCGGTTTTCAGTGAAATTTTAATATTTTGCTGAAATTTAAAGTTTTCTCTAAAACTTACATCTTATATTGATATGTGCAAAAAATTATAGATTTTACTGTCCTTTTGCTCTATCGAAATAGTGAAATGATCGTATAGAAAATTCTTCCACAGTTACGAGGGCTGCTATATATATTTCTGGCCAGGCAACACTGAGTGCTGCCAAGTGCAATCTGACATTTCCATTGGAGAGGTTGTCATTTTTAAGCATAATCGTACTCAAAACGTTTTGTCGTACGCCCATTATTTGTGTTGTTTACAGTGACTTAAAAAAATTAATGTAGAAAAAAATGGAATTAATTAATGGAATCATTTTTCACAACTTTCGACGTGGATTGTCACGACAAGAGTGCATTGATGAACTTAAATCTTTGTATGGCGATGAAGCACCATCGTATAGCACTGTGAAAAATTGGTATAATGAATTTAATCGTGGCCGAAGCTCGCTCAAAGACGAATTTCGTGAAGGTCGTCCAAAAACGACTCTTGTGCCAGAGAACATTGATGCCGTGCGTGAACTCATAATGCAAGATCGATATGCGATATACCGAGAGATAGAGACATCCTTGGACATTTCTTCCACCAGCATACATTCGATACTGCATGAACACCTGGCCGTAAAAAAGCTTTGTTCTCGTTGGATCCCGCACAATTTGAAAGTCGCTCAAAAAAAGGCTCGTGTCGATTGGTGCAAAGAAATGTTGCAAAAATACGATTGCGGTGCGTCAAAAGACGTTTATAAGATCGTCATAGGTGACGAATCATGGATCTATGCGTATGATCCCCAAAACGAAACAACAATCGACCGTGTGGGTCTTCAAAGACGAGCAAAATCCAACGAAAGTTGTTCGTGGAAGAATCACTTCGAAGCAAATGTTCGCCTGTTTTTTCGGCAAAACTGGTCATGTGGCGACTGTTCCGCTTGAGCAACGTAGGATGGTCACTTCTGAGTGGTTCACTACTATTTGTTTGCCTGAAGTCATCGGAGAAATTTGAAAAACCAACAAGAGAAGACGAATCATTGTTCACCATGACAATGCGAGCTCTCACACATCGGCTCAAACCAGAGCGGTTTTGACCGGCCAAAACGTCGAATTAATAGGTCATCCGCCGTACAGCCCTGACTTGGCATCTAATGACTTCTTCTTGTTTCCGCACAGCAAGAAAAAAATTCGTGGTCAACGATTTTCGTCGCCAGAAGAAGCTGTTGAAGTGTTCAAAAACCATGTTTTAGAGGTGTCTCAATCGGAGTGGAAAAGTGCTTCGACAACTGGTTTGAGCGCATGCAAAAGTGTATAAATCATGCTGAAGAATACTTTGAAAAACAATAAAACCATTTTTGATTCTAAATATTCGCATTTTCACTATTAAGCCAGAAATATATAGAGCAGCCCTCGTATCTACTTAAATGTTTATTTTTTAAGAATATAGTACAATTAATTCTTCAAAGATAGAATTTTACATTTAATAAAATTAAATGATATTCTCATGAAATATTTATTAATTTAAACTAAAAAATTAAATTTATTACTGCGGGGAGAGCATATTCATGTTTGAGGGAATCAAGCACAATTAAAGTAAATTATTTTAAAAAAGATTTCAAATAATAAATTTTCTTAATTAAAATTTATTTAAATTTATCTATTTTCAAAAAGAAATTCTTGCAATAATTTTGTCATGTAAAATATTACATTTTTCCACTATAGAGCTTTAACTGTTGTCTACATTAATACTATAAATTTAATGATTAAAAGTTGTGTAAAAATGTTAGAGATATTTTCATTATCTTCTTAAGCCAGACCGTTAATAAACAAATCAAAGCATAAAATATTTGAAAGCCTCATAAAATAAAGGTCATGAAGCTTTAAAAGTACAACCTAAAGAAGCCAAATAATTGTTCACATATTTTAAGACAATAAACAAAGTGAATGAAAACTTGTAGGAATTATTGCAGTTGGTCGTGACGAATTCAATTCTCATTATGTGATGTGTAGATGCCGAACTGTTGTGCAACAAAAAAGATGCGAAGGTGGCCAGATTTTTAGCTGCACTGGCATGCTGGCCGATGCTCCGGCTAGGGCTCGCCGTCTTGGTAGGGTTCTGGCCAACCAACCTGATGTAATAGCTACACACACACAAATCATGCCAGTTCAAAATAAAGATGGAGATCATTAGTTAAAAATATCGAGGCCCGAAGCAAATCATACAGCTCCTTTTGACACTCACACATGCTCACGGTGGCCTGTGGAAGGTATATAACCCTCCCACTTGAGGTCGCTAAACCTTTCTTTAGGATCTTTTTAACCGATGATAAAGCAGTGCTGTCACGATCCATAAACAGACTTCGAAACAAATTTTAGCTGTCTGTGTAAAACAGTTCAAAAGTATAGTCATATACACCTAAAAAAATGAACTGCTCGTATTTGGGCACCCTTGAATTTATAATTTTCAATATTTATGCTTGTCATTATAACGGTCATAGTAATCGACATTCTGTCCAATATTTAAGAGTTTGTCTATAACGGTTTAAAACATAGGCCTAAGTAGTACTTTTTGCTATTAGGAACTAAATTGCAATATGCAGTTTCACCCTTAAATTGTTTAAATTATGTACTGTTTTTAAAACGGGATAAATCTTTAAGCATAACCTCAAATAAAGGAAAAGTTTTCAAAATCGGATCAGTAATTACTGCGTTTTGCGGGAACGAATATAAAGAAAGCAACATTCAGACGAACTGAAGTCGGTTAAAAAATTAAATGATATGCGGAAATTACGCCAGAACTTTAGAGCGGCTGGAATTTACCTCAATGGTCTGCTTATGTACATACTTTTAGCAAAAGAACATAAAGAAATTTATAAAACTGCTTTCTTCGCTTCAAATTAATTTTTCGTATCTTGACTTTTAATACAGCGGCAACACTGTTCTAAACATATTTTAATAGAAAATTATCTTTATAAAGATGGCTTTTGAAATACAATAAAATCGTAACATGAACGTTAGGAAAAGTGTATCTTTTATCAAAAGGATGGTGGTAATTTTTTGTACCAAAAATAAAAATAAATTAAAGCTCATTTGAAAATGCCATGATTTTTTTAAATATTAATTATTCAAAAATTTTAAAAAATGTAATTTAATTAGATTCTTTTCCACTGTGGGGCATATTGAATAAATAAATAAATAAACAAAAGATTTTAAGGACTTGAAGCCATTATTTTTATATGTTACAAACGAATCAATTAAATAAATATGTATATTTGTAACATACAAATAGTAAAAGGACAGCTTTTAAAACGACACGAAATATTTTATTGGTTTTAAACAACAACAAAAACAATAACAGTAACTAAAAAGTAAAGAAACCACAATTTTGAGACAAAATCGTAATAAGCAAAATTTATGCCATTAAAATAAGCATTTTAGACTTATTTCTAGATTTTTATTAAATAAACATACAATCATTAAAAAAAATAAATAAAAAACTAAACTCTTATAAAACATAATAAACTTTAATAAAATACAGGGTGTTTTTTTTAACTGATATCTTTTTAAGCTAAGAACGTTGACAATTTTCCATCTTTATAATGGAGAAAATATGACGAAGCCAATTTTGCTAAGTGATAGTGGCAGTTCAACTCAGAAATTTTGTATTATCCATTAATGCACATTGTGGTATTTGGGTAAAAAATATATTTAAAATTCTCCAGAAGAGTTGTGGAGCTTTAGTTTTGATTAAACATAATAAACCCTAAACAACACAAAAATTTTTTATATATCGAGCAAAACTTTGAGTCGTTTTTAAGTACATGGAGTCACTGTGCTGCTATTTCAAATGAAGAGAATGTTTGGTTAATACAAGAAGGAGTTTTATGATAAACCTCGTACAGCAGTGGTTGTATTAGCAAGATTCCTATGTTATATTTAATGCCATACATGGTAGTAACTAATTAGATGGACTAATTAATTGACGATTTCATCGGCATTGAATGATAAATAATGCTAATGATTTTTTTTTGCATTATCATTATTTTAGCTAACGTTAATGCTTTTTAATGAAGAGGTTTCATTGATAATTATTTAAAAAACAAAAACATTATCATAGACTAATAATTAAATGGTTTAAAATAATTATAATGAAGATATTTCTTATCTTTATGCACTAAATACACATCTTAAAGTATAGTAGAGAAATAGTTTAAAATGGCATTTAGGCCAGAAAAACTTGGTGAAATATTTATGTTTTAAATTTCTAAATGAATAGAAATTATTTTGGCTTAAGTTGATTTATTTTTGTTATTTCTAAGGACCGCTACGACCTTCTTCGCATCTACCTACCTTAGTTGTGTATTTTTATATAAACAGCATCTATTTAACCAACTAACTTTGTAAATAAGAATACGAGAATGCTCATAACTCATATCAACATTAATTTGGTTAGACGAAATTTACACACAAACCAATGTATTTCTTTACTGTTCTCTCTGTACTTCGTCTTGTACATTTGTTTTTGCTTTGTTTCAATCATCAATTGAATACGAATGCAAATTTGTTTTTAATCATTCTTGCTTGTTTACTCATAACCTTATAGATGCTGTTCCAGTCAGCGTGACCATTTTAGCACTTTCGGTGCTAGATTCAGCACTTCTTTTGTTGATTTAACAGCAAAATTACCGATTTGGCACTTAGCACTATTTTTAGCACTTACCAACTCTTTATTTAGCACTTGTAATAAATTCAATTTACAAAATGTTCTACAATGTAATTAATGCACTTTTCTGCAAAACACTACTTTTCGCGTGTAACAATTGCAATAATAGCACTTTTTGATATCTCTGAATTAAAAAATAGAATGTTCAAATCCTACTACGGATACCTAGAATAAATTTGCCTAAGTACATAATATACGCGTATGTATGTATGTACACATGTGTATGTCAGGGCTTAAATTGTTTGCTTAAAAATAGCAACAGCACTAAAATCTTTGCTTTGCTTACATGTTTTTCAGCAAATAAAAAAACTAAATGTCTCAGCATTTACAAAACATTTTATTATAAACGAAGCAAAAATTAAATGCAAAAAAAAAAGGAAGAAACGCATATGCTTAAGCTGACTATGAGTTCCTTTCTGCAGCAAAGCATTTATTCTGAAAACGGTTGCTGTTGTTTAAGCAATAAGTTGATGTTTGTTTCCTCTTTTGCTGTTGCTTTTTAAGAAAAAAAATAAACCATTTAATGGTGTAATAAAAACAACGTTTTTGAAATGTTTTTCTTATGTATTGTAAGTAATAAATACATAAACACGTTTCCAATGTTAAAAGGGATGAAAAGCAGCGAGTTCAGCAAGTACGAGCAAAAAAAAAAGTAATCGTAGTTAGCAACAACTTAATAGTAAAGAGTTAAGCAGTAGCAAAAATAAAAAACAACTGACTGCTTAAGCAACAGCAAACGTTTTCAAAGAAATTGCTTTGCGGATTGCTTTGCTGCAGAAAGAAATACATAGTCAGCTAAAGCAAATGCGATTCTTTCTTTTTTTTTTTTTGCATTTGCTTTTTGCTTTTATTGCACAATTTCCCTCAGCAACAGTTAAGAAACTACATTTGCATAAAAAATAGCCAAGCATTTTTAGTCACTGGTGTAGGTGATATTTAATTTAAAGACGAAAATTTTATTTTTATTGTACTCTTTATGTTTGAAAAATGATTTATTGTTTTAAGAAATGTGGTTTTTTTAATGCAAATAAATATTTCTAAGGCAACATAAGCATAAATGATAAAACTTTGAACTCTCCAAGAAAATATTTGCTTAAAACTAAGACATTCAAATTTTCGCACTATGTTTTAGCACTAAAAACAATTTTTTTTGGATCTGGTCACACTGGTTCCAGTATCATTTTGATTGTTATGATGTAAGCATGAATGCTCGCTGTGCCTTGCGTGCTTATTATTTAATTTTTATTAATTATTTGAAATGTGAATATTATAAATAAATAGAAATTATTTTGGCTTAAGTTCATTTATTTTTTAATTTCTTAATATCTTTTTTAGAAAGAAAATTTATTTTTACAAATGTATGCGGACGTTTTCAAAAGAAAAACAAGAAAAATTAGACGCTAGCAAAATGAAATGCTGCACTTTCTGGACCGCTACGACCTTTATCAGCATTCTTCGCATCTATCTACCTTAGTTTTAACTCTCTCAGAAAAACAGAGAAACTATTGCAATCTATCTTTGTTTTCGTGGAAATTATAAGAGCTGCAACTAGCAAGATACGGTTTTAGGGCTCTTAAAACTCGGATACTCGTATCAAGTTTTACATCTATCTCACTTAAAAATTATTGAGTTTTTATCGAAACAATTATTTTTGATTCAATTGTAATTATTAATGAAACGATTTCATTGAAATTTCATTACCATTATTAAAAACAATTATAATTAAAATAAAATCATTAGCATTAAATGGTAGTTAAATTTTTTTCATTGTCATTATTTCAATTCAAACAAATTTCAATGGTAATGAAAAAATCCCAAGTATGTTTAATACAAGCAGTGCCCACGACTTTGATTGATTTTCTTAAAATTCAAATTTAGAAAAATGTGCTTTAAAATATTTATTGCAGAGTTTTGTACACAGTGTTAAAAATATTCCATTTACAAAAATAATATGTGCAGACAACTGTTTAAGTACCATTATACCGATACAATTGGGTGTTTTTACTCTTGTATCTCAATTTTCTCTAGAGGAAATGTTAATAATTTAAAAATACTTAGCATTATTTATAATTTAATGCTAATGAAATCGTCAATTAATTAGTCAATTTAATTAATTACTCCCATGTATGTCGATTAGTATCTACAAAATTCTAACAAAATTTTCTAAACATATTTCATGTACAGAAATGACCCCGTTTCAATTTCTTTTTTCATTTCTGTTTAAACTATCTGTCACTGAATTACTTAAAAGCTGCCTCCTAACCAAACTTTTACTTTAAATTTAACTTTTTTGTTTAAAAAGCAAATGCAACAAAAAAATCACGTTATTTATTTTTTTTGCCTAAAAATTTTCCAAAGTTTATTTTAATGATATTAAAAAGCATAACAGAATCAGTTCATTCAAATATTTTGCTTAATTTACATTTTTATGATGAAATTTAATGCCAGTGTAAAAAAATTCTTGTTCCATTTATATGTACATATATATATAAAATATAATTCTGAAAATTTTGCTAGAATTATTTTAAAATGTTAAACTTTTCTGGTAAACAATGCCAATTGTAGGTAAATGTCAAAAGTTTTTGTGTTATACTCAGAAGAAAGTTAAACTTAAATCAAAACAAATTTTAAACAACTTTAACTTCTAAATACTAAATGAAATTTTATTTATGATTTCGGTGATTTTTGCTGCCACGAAAATTCTTGTGTAGTGAATAAAGAAAAACTACACTTTTTAGATCGAAACGTTTTAAATTTCTGTTTTAGTTTTCTGCTAAAACGCAAATCAAGATAAATAGATGTTAATTTTTTTTCACACAAAGAAAAACAAGTTTGAGGTAACAATAGATAGATAAATATTGTTACCGGGTCCAATAGCTGGCACTACAATAACAGCAGTATTTTATGCCATGAAGAGAGAAGTAAAATTACCTTTTAGACTGCCACAACAAAAGTTTTGAAAAGGGAAAAAAGTAAATAAAGAGATAAAGCAAGATATAGAGGACTAAATGATATTATTTTCTAATTTTTTAAGCACTAGGTCAGTTTTTAAATTTAATTCATCAGCAGATATTTAATGTACTAAATGCAAACAGCTAAAGAAAATGAACTCAGCCATTTGCTGTTATATCTTATTTAAACTCATCATCATCATCATCATATATTAAAAAAACAAAGGTGATCAATCTTAGAATAGATTAAAATGAAAATATTTTAAATTTAAAATTTAAAAGTGTTAAAAGTTTTTGTTTTTAAAAACACACAACTTTTTTTAATAAACATTAAGTTACTTACACAAACAAACAAAAAATGTCTTGCACATGTACGAGTGTAAATGTGTAAAATATTTTATCTGTTGAGAATATATTATAAGTGTTTTTAATTTTATTGTCTTTAATAAAATATAACAACAACAAAAAAGCAATAGATATACATTTTTGTAGAAATTAGATATTATATTGCCAACAGGTGCCTTATTTTTAGACAATAAATAAATACCTTTGCTATGATTAAAACCATACATATTGCCGAGAAATTTATTACAATCAACCAGATGTAAAATAAAATGTTTCTTTAAAACATAAACAAATTACGTGAGAGTTTTTATACCCTTCACCACAAAAAATTGGAAAAAGATTATAACTAAGTTTGTCATTCCGTTTGTAATTCCTACAATATCAATTTCCAACCCCATAAAGTATATATATTTGTGGGAGTCTTTTGACTTCCCGCAAAAAAAGAACACGTTGCCAATTTTTAAATAAATTTATTTTATTTATAAAACTTTGCTTAATAATTAATTTTTACTTTAAGGCAATAGTCGCTCTATCAGCAAGGGCGTGTACAACAAGAAGAAAGAAATGTGTATCACATTTTTTATGTATATGCAAAAATAACACTGATGTAAAATATATTACTAGCTATGGTAAATGTTTTCAAGTAGAACAGGGTGTCTCATCATTGTAAATAAATGTGCAATGTGGAAGCCACATACTCCCCCACCAGTGGTCAACCAATCACGTTGAGAAAGTCACTAATCGGTTAGGTGATTTTATTAATCTACCTGATCGTGTTCTAGTTTCTGTGGGA
The DNA here is from genome assembly GCA_916610165.2 of Gymnosoma rotundatum. Taxonomy (NCBI): domain Eukaryota; kingdom Metazoa; phylum Arthropoda; class Insecta; order Diptera; family Tachinidae; genus Gymnosoma; species Gymnosoma rotundatum. The sequence goes on from OU744338.1 coordinate 40,877,196, forward strand.
TCCTTGTTTACGTTATTTGAATTTCTCATATCGTTAGGCGATTCATTTTCCACCTTAGATCTATTCTTCGCAATTAAATTTTTGGGTATGTTTTTAGTAGATGTATCTTCTAGTATAGCAGCTTTTAAACGATCTATAGATACCGTTACCAACCTGCCGTTTACCCGTATGTCGAAATTTTTACCCTTTCTTTCAATAATTTGATATGGGCCATCGTAAGGCTGCTTGAATGGAGCTCTAACCGAATCATCGCGTAGGAAGACGTGCGTGCAATTCAAAAGTTCTTTCTGTACGAAATTGTTATTTACTGAATGATTTGATGTTTCAATGGTTTTTATTTGATTCATGGTATCCCTGAGGTTGTTAACAAATTCTGATGAATAATTAATAGTTTTGTTGTCGAAAAAATCACCTGGTAGCTTTAACGTTGTACCGTATAAAATTTCTGCTGAAGACGCGTGTAAATCCGGTTTGAATGTTGTTCTTAAAGCGAGCATTACTAGGGGTAAAACGTCGTACCAGGTATTATTTTGGTGACACATAATCGATGACTTTAGAGTCCTATGGTAGCTTTCAATTATTCCATTGGCCTGGGGGTGATATGGTGACGTTCGTATATGTTTGCAACCGAGCAACCGGTTTAATTCTTTAAATAAGTTCGATTCGAATTGTCGACCCTGGTCGGTTGTGATATAAAGCGGAACGCCGTAGTGCGAAATCCAATTGTGAATGAGTGCAACAGCGACAGTTTCGGCTGTCATATTTTCAATTGGAATAGCCACAGGCCAACGTGAAAAACGATCAATACACGTAAGACAGTATCTAAAACCCTTTGACAAAGGCATAGGCCCAATTAGATCAATGTTTATGTGTTTGAATCTACCGTCGGGAACTTTGAAATTATCAAGCACAGATTTGTTGTGTTTGTGAATCTTGCTTTTTTGGCATTCAATACATTCGCTTGTCCATTTTGAGATATCTGCTCTGAGACTTGGCCAAACATAACGTTCTGTAATCAGTTTTACAGACGCTCTTTTGCCTGGATGTGAAAGGTTGTGTACAAGGTTGAAAATTCGTTTTCGCATGCTTTTTACAATGAAAGGTCTGATGTGTTTTGTGGACGTGTCGCAGTGTATATAGAGATCAGAGTTAGGAATGTTAATTTTATTCAAATTCAAAGAATTATTTTTTTCCTTAATAATATGTTGTAATTCCTGATCGTTAATTTGAGAATGTGCCAGAATTTCTAGGCTGATATCATCCGCTTTAACTTCTTCAATGCGAGACAACATGTCAGCGACGATATTATTTTTGCCGGAAATGTGACGAATGTCAGTTGTAAACTGACCTATGAAGTTAAGGTGACGTGCTTGTCTTGGTGACGCTTTATCAGGTTTTTGAAGAAAAGCAAAAGTTAACGGTTTATGATCCGTATACACGATGCACTCGCGCCCGTCGATCATAAATTTATTATGCTTTATTCCCTGATAAATTGCCAGTAACTCACGATCATAGGTACTGTATCGTTTCTGGGTATCTGTTAGTCGCTTTGAATAAAAACTTAAGGGCTGAAGTTGTCCGTTATGAATTTGATGTAATACTGCTCCGATAGAAAAATTACTAGCATCCACGTGTAATGCTAATGTTGCATTCGGAATAGGATGCGTTAGAAATGCGGCATTAGCGATATCATTTTTGCATTGTTCAAATGCATTGAGTGCGTCATTACTCCAGACAATTTGTGAGTTGTCTTTTTTCCTGTTGCCCTTGATTAATACTTGAAGTTTGCCTTGAATATGCGCGGCTTTGTTGAGAAAACGACGATAAAAATTTAAAAGTGCCAAAAAGCGGCGAAGCTCATGTGCTTTTTCAGGTTTTTTGAATTGTAAAATGGCTTCAATTTTTTCTGGAGTTGGTTTGATGCCATTTTTTGAAACAATGTGTCCAAGAAAAGCGACTGTTTCTTGACCGAAATCACATTTGGCTAGGTTAATTTTGATATTATGTTCTCGTAGGCGTTGGAAAACTATTCGCAAATGATTTCGGTGTTCATCGATACTTTTGGATGCTATGCAAATGTCATCGATGTAAACAGCGACGAAATCAAGGTCACGAAAAATATTGTTCATGAAACGTTGAAATGTTTGTGAAGCATTTCTTAGACCAAATGTCATGACATTAAATTCAAAAAGACCAAAAGGTGTTATAATTGCTGTTTTTTCTTTGTCTTCGTTAGCAATTGGTATCTGGTTGTACGCGCTAATGAGATCGATTTTTGAAAAACATTGTTTTTCAGCAAAAATGTGCGTGAGATCTTGGATGTGTGGTAAGGGGTACCGATCAGGTATTGTGATTGCATTTAATGAACGGTAGTCACCACAAAAACGCCATTGGCCGTTTTTCTTTGGAACCATGTGTAATGGGCTTGCCCAAGGGCTTTTACTGGGTTGACAAATACCCGCTTTGAGCATCAGGTCGAACTCGGTTTTTGCTAATTTTAATTTTTCTGGATTTAAACGCCGAGCTCGTGAAAAGATGGGCTGACCCGTTGTAACAATTTGGTGTCGTACATTACCTGGTTTCAAGGTGTCATATTTATTGAATGTTAGGGGCAAAGTGAGATCTTTGAATTCATAAATTAAATTATTGAAGCTTGATTTGTTATCTACTGAACTAACTCGTTGGTATTGTGTGAATTGTAAATTGCACCGAGTGCGCAAATTTGTTTTTGAATCGATCAACTGTTTATTTTTTATATCTACCAACAATCCGTATTCACTGAGAAAATCAGCACCTAGAATGGGTTTAGAGACATCGGCAATAAGAAATGTCCAAACAAAATCGCGACGAAGAGCTAAATTAACTTTGCATGTAAAAAAACCGAAAGTTTCAATAGGTGTGCCGTTAGCGGCAAAAAGTTTATATACATCTGGCTTTTTTAATGTAGGGAATAAATATTTTGGCAAAATTGATAGGTCGGCGCCAGTATCGACCAGATATTTGCGATGGTTTGATTGGTCGGTAAGGAAAAGACGGCGAGTGAAATCTGAATCCACTTCGTGTACCGACGATGACGAAGTGGCTTCTAGTTTTCCGAATTATCCGATAAATTGTTATTAGGCTTTTTATACCGACATGGCTGTTCACATTTTCGCGCTAGTGCGCCGAACCTATAGTGAAATCTACAATATGGTCGCTTGCTATTTGATTTGGAACGAGAGCGCCTACTTTCGTTGTTTTTGTTATTGTTTATGCTGTTCGAATTCGGGCTTTTGCTACGACTTGCTCTAAAGTCCCTAAAAGATTTTGTAAGCTCGTCGATTTGTTCTTTCAATTGTAACAATGATACATTATTATTGTCCGTTTTGATTTCGGAGATGTGCTTGGGTGTAGCTAACTCTACAATTTTGTCGGCCAAAGTGGCACATGTGTTCAGATCGTCATTTGAAATTGCGACGACTGCCCTCACGTTTTCCGGAAGGCGGTCAATCCATAATGACCTTAATGCCTCATCGGTTAAAGAATTACGCGCTAATTCACGCATCTTCCGCAATAAATGAGATGGTTTACCGTCACCAAGTTCAATTTCCGTCAACAAAACTTTCAATTTTATTTGATCAGACGCGGTGTATTCACTAATTAAGCGCGTTTTTAACGATTCATATTTTGAGCCGTCCGGTGGCGGATTGCGAATTAAATCAGAAACCATTGACAAATATTGAGGATCAAGTGCAGCTATAACATGATTATATTTTGAATTGTCACGTGTGATTCCCGCGTTAGCAAATTGAGCTTCCATTTGTATAAAAAATAAATCCGGCTCATTTTTAATGAACGTTGGTGCTCTTATTGTTATTCGACCTATTTCGGGTAAAGGCAAATTGCTAATGGTACTTACGTTTTGTGTTTGTTGCTGCTCTGTTGCTTGTGTTGAAGTCTCGGGCATGTTGAATGGCTTCCGCGGGTGTTGGTCAAAGTCTTTGGTATCCACCTTGGTTTCTGTTGGGCTCGCTTCCCAATTCAAGTTGCTTTGAATATTTGCTGTTGTGGTTGTTGACCAGATGTGGCCGGCTGAGAATTCTCTCACTTAGAATTGTTGCTTTCTTGTTAAAAATATGAAAATTGAATAAATCCTTAGCTTCACAATTTATGTGGCTCTTGCTGCTCTTTTGACACAGAGTGTTTTAAAATTGTGCTTAGTATCTGGATAGGCTGCAGAAGTTGCCTACCACGTGTAACTTTGGTTATGTACACGTTTTACTTCACAATGTGTGTCGGGGTCACCAATGTGGGAGTCTTTTGACTTCCCGCAAAAAAAGAACACGTTGCCAATTTTTAAATAAATTTATTTTATTTATAAAACTTTGCTTAATAATTAATTTTTACTTTAAGGCAATAGTCGCTCTATCAGCAAGGGCGTGTACAACAAGAAGAAAGAAATGTGTATCACATTTTTTATGTATATGCAAAAATAACACTGATGTAAAATATATTACTAGCTATGGTAAATGTTTTCAAGTAGAACAGGGTGTCTCATCATTGTAAATAAATGTGCAATGTGGAAGCCACATATTTATTCTGAATTCTTATGCATAGCGAAGTCTATTGAGCAATGTCCGTCTGTCTGTCCGTGTTAGTGTTGAAATCAAGTTGGCGAAGGCAGGTGCTATTGGAAATCAGCACGCACATGCGATCGTCTTCTTTCTTCTTCCTTTTTACAAAAGCTATAAAGTAAAGAATGATTAAGATGTGTTTCAACAATTCCATATGACTTTGCGTTTAATAATACTAAAAAACTTAATCAATAAATATAAATCGACATAAATACATACACAATACGAGGGCTGCTATACATATTTCTGGCCTGGCAACACTGAGTGCTGCCAAGTGCAATCTGACATTTCCATTGGAAAGTTTGCCACTTTTAAGCATAATCGTACTCAAAACGTTTTGACGTACGACCATTATTTGTGTTGTTTACAGTGACTTGAAAAAATTAATATAGAAAAAAATGGAATTAACTCGTGAACATTTTCGTGCCATCATTTTTCACAACTTTCTACGTGGATTATCACGACAAGAGTGCATTGATGAACTTAAATCTTTGTATGGCGATGAAGCACTATCCCATAGCACTGTGAAAAATTGGTATAATGAATTTAATCGTGGCCGAAGCTCGCTCAAAGACGAACTCCGTGAAGGTCGTCCAAAAACGGCTGTTGTGCCAGAGAACATTGATGCCGTGCGTGAACTCATAATGCAAGATCGACATGCGACATACCGAGAGATAGAGACATCCTTGGACATTTCTTCCACCAGCATACATTCGATACTGCATGAACACCTGGCCGTAAAACAGGTTTGTTCTCGTTGGATCCCGCACAATTTGAAAGTCGCTCAAAAAAAAGGCTCGTGTCGATTGGTGCAAAGAAATGTTGCAAAAATACGATTGCGGTGCTTCAAAAGACGTTTATAAGATCGACACAGGTGACGAATCATGGATCTATGCGTATGATCCCGAAACGAAACAACAATAGGTGTGGGTCTTCAAAGACGAGCAAAATCCAACGAAAGTTGTTCGTGGAAGAAGCACTGTTCCGCTTGAGCAACGTAGGACGGTCACTTCTGAGTGGTACACTACAGTTTTTTGCCTGAAGTCATCGGAGAAATTCGAAAAACCAACAAGAGAAGACGAATCATTGTTCACCATGACAATGCGAGCTCTCACACATCGGCTCAAACCAGAGCGTTTTTGACCGGCCAAAACCTCGAATTAATGGGTCATCCGCCGTACAGCCCTGACTTGGCACCGCACATCGAGAAAAAAATGCGTGGTCAACGATTTTCGTCGCCAGAAGAAGCTGTTGAAGTGTTTAAAACCCATGTTTAAGAGGTGTCTCAAACGGAGTGGAAAAAGTGCTTCGACAACTCGTTTGAGCGCATGCAAAAGTGTATAAATCATTCTGGAGAATACTTTGAAAAACAATAAAACCATTTTTGATTATAAATATTCGCATTTTCTCTATTAGGCCAGAAATATATAGAGCAGCCCTCGTAGCTTAAAGTTTTATTACAACTTTATCGAATGAATATTCTAAACTGTAAAGCTTAAATTTTAGGTGACGTAAAAAAGTAAGAGCCCTCAAACCACTAGATATAATTTAAGTGTTTTATGTTTGTTTTTTTTTTTTATTTCATTAACGAGAATATAATTTCCATAATTATATTTAACTAATCTGTTCAGTTTGTTTAATGTAAATATTTTTCCGATGAGGATGATTTATTAAACACTCTATTGTTGATTGCCAATTAACACATCCAGTGCATATGTAAAAAATTAAGTTTTTCACACGGAACCGTTAACGTTTTAACGTTACGGTAAATTAAACACTTCATTCTCACAAATGTTTAAATATACTTGTATATTTTAAAAACTGTGCAACAATTGAAAATCAATGTCACGTAAAACTTGTTTCTCTGCGAAGAACTTATACAAATTATTTAAGCAATACTTTTCCTTATATGACTTTGGATAGATGGTGGCTTTATGAAATGTTCAAAAATATGATTTGCATATACATTACACCAAAATCTAGCAGTTACGAGATTTTGAGCGAAAACTATATTTCTTATAAAAAATCAAAATCGACTTTGCAACTAGATTTTGACAAAATCTGTTCAAAATCTTGTAAATATTTTTTTTTTATCAATTCATAATGACTTCCTTCATATAATTTGCAATGCTTTCTTCAAAGCGCGAAATTCACAGCAGATTGATAAATAGAAGAATTATTTTCTACCCAATTTTTCTAAATAATAGATTCTTTGATAGATGAATCTGTTAAGGAGATTATATACATAGGAAGTACTGACGATGCAGTGGATGTAATTTTAGATAAGCTGGCAGAAAATTTATCTCTTGTGATGGAACAAAAATAGGTTTCTATCGACTTGGTTCATTTACTGTCAACTGACGGTTTGTAATCAAGAGTTGCATAACTAGAGTAAATATTAACTATTGGTTTCAAGTGTTGTATATTAACGAAATTCTATCAATAACAGTTTAAAGGATTGCTCACCTACATTAAATTACATTAACTATTGGGACACCCTTTCATTTGCAAAACCAAATTAAAATGTTCAACAGTTTGGCCATATACGAGGGCTGCTATATATATTTCTGGCCTGGCAACACTGAGTGCTGCCAAGTGCAATCTGACATTTCCATTGGAAAGTTTGTCATTTTTAAGCATAATCGTACTCAAAACGTTTTGACGTACGACCATTATTTGTGTTGTTTACAGTGACTTGAAAAAATTAATATAGAAAAAAAAATGAAATTAACTCGTGAACATTTTCGTGCCATCATTTTTCACAACTTTCGACGTGGATTATCACGACAAGAGTGCATTGATGAACTTAAATCTTTGTATGGCGATGAAGCACCATCCTATAGCACTGTGAAAAATTGGTATAATGAATTTAATCGTGGCCGAAGCTCGCTCAAAGACGAATTCCGTGAAGGTCGTCCAAAAACGGCTGTTGTGCCAGAGAACATTGATGCCGTGCGTGAACTCATAATGCAAGATCGACATGCGACATACCGAGAGATAGAGACATCCTTGGACATTTCTTCCACCAGCATACATTCGATACTGCATGAACACCTGGCTCGACATGCGACATACCGAGAGATAGAGACATCCTTGGACATTTCTTCCACCAGCATACATTCGATACTGCATGAACACCTGGCTGTAAAAAAGGTTTCTTCTCATTGGATCCCGCACAATTTGAAAGTCGCTCAAAAAAGGCTCGTGTCCATTGGTGCAAAGAAATGTTGCAAAAATACGATTGCGGTGCTTCAAAAGACGTTTATAAGATCGTCACAGGTGACGAATCATGGATCTATGCGTATGAGCCCGAAACGAAACAACAGTGGACCGTGTGGGTCTTCAAAGACGAGCAAAATCCAACGAAAGTTGTTCGTGAAAGAAGCACTTCAAAGCAAATGGTCGCCTGTTTCTTCGGAAAAACTGGTCATGTGGCGACTGGTGACGAATCATTGTTCACCATGACAATGCGAGCTATCACACACCGTCTCAAACCAGAGCGTTTTTGACCGGCCAAAACGTCGAATTAATGGGTCACCCACCGTACAGCCCTGACTTGGCACCTAATGACTTCTTCTTGTTTCCGCAAATCAAGAAAAACAATGCGTGATCAACGATTTTCGTCGCCAGAAGAAGCTGTTGAAGTGTTCAAAAACCATGTTTTAGAGGTGTCTCAATCGGAGTGGAAAAAGTACTTCGACAACTGGTTTGAGCGCATGCAAAAGTGTATAAATCATGCTGGAGAATACTTTGGAGAACAATAAAACCATTTTTGATTATAAATATTCGCATTTTCACTATTAGGCCAGAAATATATAGAGCAGCCCTCGTACACCAAATTACATCCACTATTGTAACACCCTTCGATCTACTGTTTTAAATATTTATACTTTTTATTATAAAAGACAAAGCATTGGATATTCTGTCTAATTTTTAAGAGGTTCTATATGACAGTTAAAAAGATAGGCCGATTTATGTAAAATTGCATGAATTATGGGAACACCCTTTAAATTCTAAATAAGAATTGTTTACTTGTTTATATAGTGGCCTTAGCAATACAAGACACTTTTAAGTTTCAACGTTCTGTCTATAACGGTTCAAAAGTTCGGCCACATACACCAACTATTAAAACACCCTTAAATGTCAAAATTTGCTTTTATAGCAGACTTAGTTATGCAGGTTCTTTGTAAATTTTAACCGACTGTCTTCAACTGTATATAAATACATCAAATAAAATCTACTATTAGAACACCCTTTAATTATCCATATTTTTATTTGATATTATAACGGTCTTTGTCTATAACTGTTCAAAAAATAAGCCCTATAGTTCAACTTACCTCCCCTATAAGGACACTCTTAAATTTTTAGATTTATTTCTGTATAAGTCTTTGCTACTGGAAGCTACAGTAATAAGCGGTAACTTTAAATTTAAAAGAAGTGCCCTTTATAATTTATAGTACACGTGAAAAATATGTGTTATATGGAGACACCCTTTAAATTTTAAGATTATGAACTGTTTTTCAAACGTGATTTTAACCATTATCTATCAACTTACGAAAAATGTTCGAAATCTATTCAGAAATGACTGAGTTATGCGGGCACAAACATTAAAAAAGCAACACTCAGATGAATTGATAACCTTCTTCTTCTTTATAAAGTCGATTAAAAAGTATTGCAAGCTCATTACTGTATATATTTTGTTGGTATATAGCGTATACAATTTTGCAAATGCTATGCTATGATGCAAAATCATTTGCACAAGATTGTGAATTGTTCCAATCTATTGCAATTTTTAATGCCTCTTTTATACCCTGCATTAAAAGGAAGTGGAAAAAGGGTGTATTTAAGTATGTAATTTCTACAATATCCATTTCCGAACCCATAAAGTATATATATTCTGACTTGGGCATAGCGAAGTCGATTGAGCGATGTCCGTCTGTCTTTCAGCAAAAAATTTTTCAAAAGGTGATCGAGTGTGGAATTAAGCATTTTTGGCAGAAGTACTTTCCAACTAGATTACCAACTTAATTATTTTACCAAGGCATGAGACTTTTATAATCAATTACTGAGAATCGATTACATTAATTATTGTAGGAATTAATGTGAACCTTTAGTACGGTAGTCTCTTTTAACATAAAAAACTAGTTCCATTACTACTTTCTTTTTTGGAATCTAATGTAATGTGTTTTGTAAGCGAGTAACCAAATATGGAAATCACAAAAGTAAGTTATTATGTGGCAAATACTTTTTAAGGTAATGTCTAATTTTTTGCTGGGAAGAGGTGCTATTAGAAATCAGCATGACCGGTCCATGTCCTTCGAGGCAGCAGGCAAAACACCATGTCTTTTGAAAAAATAAAGTAACTCCAATCAAATAAGATAAATATATGGGGTGATAGAGAATTAAAAAATAAGAAAAAAACATCCAGTGAATAATTTAACATCGCCGATATTTTCCGAGTTACGGGGCTCTGAACTGTTTAAAGTTTTTTAAAATATCAATATACCAATATAATAATACCAATTTTAAGCTTTTGAAGAGATCTTGAAGGAAATGCCAAAGTTTTTTAAAAATGCTTAACCCATTAAAAGCCGATGTCATTTTTATGTGAAATTATATATATACATATATTTTTAATATATTTATTTAATTTTAAAGTAATAGGTCTTTTTTATTTTTATATATATTCTCGCTATTTCGCTACGCCATTGTGTAGCATCATCAGAAAAACAAATATTTAAATAAATAAATATTTAAATAAATAAATATATTTAAATAAATAAATATATTTATTTAAATATTTGTTTTCCTGATGATGCTACACAATGGCGTAGCGAAATAGCGAGAATATATATAAAAATAAAAAAGACCTATTACTTAAAAATCAAATAAATATATTAATTATTAAAAAGGTCAAATAAAAACTTTATTATACATATATTTTTTTTTTAATTCTCTGTCACCCTAATATTTGCTTTTTTGATTGGAGTTACTTCACTTAACTAAATTTACATACATGCAGATGGGAAATGGTACATAAGATTCGGCATAGCCGAAGATAGCACTTACTTACTTGTTTCTTCTTTGTTGGAATGATAAAATCATTCTAATATCCAGAAAATATACTTGAAATGAACTTTATTTGCTTTTTATGGTCTGATGTAATAGCGAATGTCAAGTATTGGATGAACCATCTGTTTACTTGGGACTCTGAGTATAGTTGATAAGTTCTTTGACTTATTTTTCATTTGAAGGCGTAAATAACTAACAACACCAAGTAAAATCAAAAGGTCTTCGACTTTTAAACAGTCAATTCTTAATTAGCAATCAGTCCCTTAGTTCCCTTATTCAATAGGTAATTTGGATCAAATTTAATTGAGACTTTACAAAGTATAATTTCAAAGTTTATGCCGGTTTATAAGCGCATTTTTTATTTAAATAAGACGACAACGTTTGGATAACCATTAAAAACGTTTTGTAAAACTAAAAGTTTTTGTTTTTTTTACTAACATTTAAAAATTATTCAATAATTTTTTTTTATTTTGTAACTTGGTGTAATATTCAGTTATTCCTATGTACATAATTTACTAGTTTCTTGTTTAGCAAATATTTTTTGCCATATTTGACATAATAATTATTAAATAAAAATTAAATTTGCACAGTGGTACCAATAATTTCAAACAATGTTAACTAAAATGTTTTTAATATGACGACAAGATTTAAAGAAACATACAAAGCACTAACTTTTATGTTTTGTAGTTTAAAATTAGAGATCCAAAAAGAAAACAAAATTTCACCCAATTCTTTAAGAATTTAACAAAATACAAACATTGTGAAAATATTGATATTATTGAAAGTGTAACAGCCATACCAAAACAAGAGGGGAAAGCGTTTTTTTGCTGTGAAAAGTTCTTATGCCCGTACATTTTGTATGTAGCATACCGAAAAAACGTGGTGGCAACTCTTTGCAATTGGAAAATCCGATTTTGACAAGGGGTTTAGTAATTATAATAATTAAAAATAAATAATTTAAATAATTCTTTTTTTTTAATTTTTTATTTTTATCTTTGGGCTCTAGGTCATTGTTTTTATTTAAATAAAACTCTTTCCATGTTTTATTAAATATTAATTGAAATATAATATTTCGGACACCTTCGGTGCCCTTCTTCAGGAATTTGAGTAAAGCCGTCAATCACTTGGAGAGTGTCATATGTTTACTGTCCGAAATATTGAATAAATAAAAACAATGGCTCAAATTCATATTTATAAACTAAAGTCGACTCTTGTTAAAGTATACTCTAAAATAAAAAGCTCTTATTATCTTTTTTGCTTTCATAGTCAAAAATAAAGTATACTTTAAGTTTAGCCACCTTCTACTGGGTACCGACTGTAATTTGATAAATGTTTTCATTGAATTTCTAAACAAACATTAGAAAAAAGTAACCTTGTGTTTATTTTGTTCACATTGGTATAGAAATCAGAAATAGAGTATTGTGTTCTTAAACCAAATAAAATAATTTTGGAAAAATGAGTTAAAAACAGCTTTGGGTAGTTTTAAATTTAGAGTTGACTTTCTCGCCAAAAATATCTTTTAAATTGTCTATGAATGAATTAGAGACGACTCTAAAATAAAACCGACTTTAGTTCCCTTAAAGTATACTTTATTTTAACTATGAATTTGGGCCAATAATTTCAATTATAGAAAGAGTTTTATTTAAATAAAAATAAAAACAGTGACCTAGAGCCCAAAGATAAAAATAAAAAATTTATAAAATAAAAGTTGGAATAAAAAACACAAATATAAAATTCTTTTTTTTTTATAAAATTTTAATTTACACAACTGAATTGTTATTCTTGCTAAAATTATCAGGAAAGTTATGTTTACTTTTTTTCAGTTGGCTCTTTTGTTTAGGTATGGCAGTTAAGCGTAAAAGGTTTGTAGAAAAACGTTTCGCTTTCCGCTTTTATTTAGGTATGGCTGTAAACTCACTTTTAAAAATAAACTAAAAAAGTTAAATAAAAAGACGTTGAAAAATACAGTTAAAAAATTATATAAAAAAATTTAAAGTTTTAATAAAAAACAGTTATATTTTAATACAAAAAGCCGAAATAGTCAGACGAACAGAAGTGGACTCTTTACAATAATACTCAAATCCACGGAGGAACATTAAATGCCAGAGAGCTTGGTGTCAGCATGCGGACTGCGGATACCAGTCGACCACTAGTTAAAATTGAGACTTACGAGTTCTTCACACGGATATTAAAAATGTTGATTGAAGTCATAGAAAAGGCTAACTGTTGCTGGGAGGTTATTCTTTAAGGTTACATCAAGCAAGAATGGGGGGGACTGAGGGTAGTAGAATGTTAGATGTGAATGCCAAGTACATGCCTCAGGTTAAAACAAATTCTAGCCTGAATCAAAATCGACGGCCGGATTAAATGTTGACCTGGAAGTACGCTTTCTATCTTAAGAGATTTGAAAAGGAACCTAAAAAACCGGTCTTCTTCTCTCAATAATGCTTCTTTATATTTTAAATAATCTACAATGGCGACTTAAGAAAGTCATTTCTGCCATTGCCGAAATCCAAGAATGGTGCTTAAGTTGAACAATAAACAAGTCGTTTACACTTTAAAAATATTTGAGTCATTTGTGTTTTAATAAGTCTGGAGCGATGTCAAAATTAAGGTAATTATGGATTTTGTTAATTCTATATTCGGTTATTTTATTTAAAAAAAAAATTTTTTGGTTTATTTTTAAACAGAATCTCGTTTCTCTTGGCTTTCAGAGCACTACACAAAAGAAGAGGTTTTTCTATCAAATTTTTAATTAACCCAACTAAACATTTAATTAAAAAACCAATATCAATAATTTCAATTAAATACTATGTAAATTATATATTTCATTAACAATGGGATCCCTTATGTAGAAAAATGAAAGAAAAAATAAAAATAATTACTGAATGTTTGCTGTGTTTTTGTATAAAACATTTTTGAGTTGTTGTTGTCTTTTGTCTTATTGATTCAATGGAGTTCTCATTTAATCAATTTGGCATTTTGATATAAGACTTTCTAGTTTTCTATACAAAATTTGTGTAAAATCCACTGATGAGCTATTTGAGAAGTTGTATTGGCCATATGGATATGCTTTCCCCGCAGAAATACATTTCAGTTTGTAGTTTTTTAAATAAAAACGATTTCATGAGAATATCATAAAATATTTATATTTGAAGGAATCAAGCACGTTTAAAGTAAATTTAAATTTTACAGAATTTTAATTAAAAAGCAAATCATGTTTCAAATATAAATTCGTCAAAAAGTTAAAAAAAAGAATTCATTTAATTTAGAGAAAGGTTTTGCTTTCTGTGTAGAGGGCAGTGTTGCCAGAGAAAGACAGGAAAAAGTTACGCTTTTTCATTAAAAAAAGTTATATTTATTCATTCAAAGTGACATTTTAAAAGTTTTCTTGAATAAAAAGTAAATTTATATTAAATATGGTAAAACATTTTATTTCATATTTCAGGGAAAATAAGGCAACAAAATTGTTTAAGGAACAATAATAAAACGAATTAAAAAAAAAAGAAATACGTATGAAAAACTTTCTGCCAGGGATGAAAAAGTGCAAGTTTTCGCCATTTAATATTATTAATTAAAGTATGATGTTTTTAATAAAACCGTTTGACTTTTTTCTTTGAAACATTGAGCTTCAATAGAAATTACTATTTAAATAATTTTAAAAATAACATTATTAAGGAAAAGTTTGTGTCTTATTTGCTTAAAACTTCAACATTAAATTACTGACAATTTTACCGTAATGTAATTGGGCACATTTGCAAGGAAATTAAAAAAAAAAAAAACTCTCCTCTAAACTGAGGTATTGGTATGGTATCACTAGCAAGTTGTAAAATTTTTCCAGCGGAATAACTAAAGTTGCTAATAATGTTCACAAGTTTGAAAATAATACTTATTTCTAAACGAAATGCAGATCATATTATTTGACAGTTGGGAAAAATTGTTTACTGAAACATTTTGCTGTTTCTAAACATGTAGCATGAAACATTTCGTGATTTCTCACCAAGTAAAACTTCAGCAACATTATTTTTTTTTTTTCTTTTTTTTATTTCAAACTTTTTTTATATAGGATTTGCTATTAAAGTCTAATGGATATGTTAAGAAAATTTGATATCTTATGAGAGGTTCTTAACTTTAAATAAATAAAAATTTACGAAAATCTGGGAAAATATAACAAAAATATACATGTTATGTGTAGTTGGCAAAAGTTACAAAAAATTTTAAGAACGTCTGCATGTCTTTGCAAAATTTTGTCGTAATAAGTAACTTTAAGCACAATTTTTAAATATTATCATTAAAAAATTGGTGTCCCATAGTGCAATTAAAAATATTTTTCCAATATAAAATAAAGTTTTAGTTCTTAGAGCCCACACTTTGTTAAAAGTCCGTCAGATCGTGTTTTTGAACATTCATCCTACAAAAATGGCCGAACAGAAATATTCGAAAAGTTATGAAGAAATTTTTAATTTAACCCGAAAGATTTCTGAACTCTGTGGTGCTGATGTTTTAAAAACGAATTATAAAGTTTGCTGGAAAACAGTTATTGTTTTTATTGTAATAAATCTGGCTATAGGTTTCACTTTCTACACCATGTACATTGAGGTTATTGTCAAGGGAAACTATTATAATCTCTTAAAGGCATTCTCTATTTTAGGAACTGGTATACAGGTAGCGACTGTTTTATTTAATCTTCAGTTAATTCTATATACATATATATGTTAATTTGTATTTTATTTTGAAGGGTTACGTCAAGCTTGTCAATGTTGTCAAGCAGCAGGAGAATTTTCGATTTCTTCATAAGGAGATAAAAGAAATGTACAAAACATATGAACTGAAAACGTTAAACTATAAAAAGTGTTTGAAATACAATATTTCTTTTGTGAAAAAGCTATTGG
The DNA here is from genome assembly GCA_916610165.2 of Gymnosoma rotundatum. Classification (NCBI taxonomy): domain Eukaryota; kingdom Metazoa; phylum Arthropoda; class Insecta; order Diptera; family Tachinidae; genus Gymnosoma; species Gymnosoma rotundatum. The sequence goes on from OU744338.1 coordinate 40,892,773, forward strand.
CAACATTATTTACAATAACCCTTTTGACAACATTGTTCGTTGCTGGAGTACCCACGTACATGTTAATCGTTATGAACAGACGTGTGGAAATCATGCCATTTCAATTGCCCTTCATTGACAATGAATCAGATTTTGGTTATTTTTTGACATTTGGAATTCATTTTGTTTGTGTTGTACTTGGTGCTTTTGGAAATTTTGTCATTGACTCCTGGCTGTTTATATATGCTGCTCACATACCATTAGCCAAAAACATACTCAAATGTAAATTCGATGATCTTGACAAGATTTTGGCAGCAAATCCAAGAGATGTTAAAAAATCTGCTGATCCACTAAATGATATATTTAGGTGGCACCAGAAGTATATAAAGTAAGTCTTCGAATAACAAAAACAAACATGTGATGAGATTCGAAAACCTTAAAACCTTTGATTTCTTTTAAGTTTTTGCGATACCATCAAAAGCACATATTACTGGGTTATTTTTGTACAAATAAGTACCGAGTTTTTTGGTATTGTTTGCACCGTTGTTTGTATTTTTCTTGGTATTTGGCCACCAGCACCAGCTTATTTAATTTATTTATTTGCCATGGTCTATTCGTATTGTTCGCTGGGAAATTTAGTTGAAATGGCGGTACTATCTTATTAAAGTTTTTTTTTTTTATATTTTTCATGTATAATTAATTTATTTCTTCAGAATGACGACGTTACGGTTATGGTTTACGATTCATGCTGGTATAATTTAACAATAGCTGAACAAAAGATGATTCTTTTAATGTTGAGGGTGACGCAACAGGCGGCAGGCATATCAATTGGAGGTGTTGCTCCCTTATCTATGAATACGGCTCTGCAATTAACAAAAACTGTCTATACTTTGTCCATGATGCTTAAAGAGTTTTTAAATTAAAAATTTATAATTTATGTTATTATTTTATGTGCCCCAATGCATTGGTCTCAAAAACAAGCATATTTTAATAAAACCAAAATCAGATAAATTATTTTAATTCTGCTTAACTTCACAACTTTTTGATTTATTAAGAAACAAAATTTATTAAAAAATCTTTGTATTAATTATAAGCAAACAAAATAAGACTCTAGCACGGTGGTAAACAGTAATTTCAGCAAGGCTTCATCCATCATCTGAGACTGGGTACGTTGTAAATATCATTCATTCAACCAACCAATTGAAAAATGAACTATTTTTTTTTTAAAGTGGTATAAGTCCACTATTTCAAAAAACTAATTTTAATGAGCTATAGACTCATTCTATCCATTGTTGCAATCACAACCTCAATAGAGTTTTGTCTTAACTTAAAAAAAAAAAACAATTCAATTGCACAATTATTTTATTTTCATTAATTTCTTCCAAACGACAGTTAGTTTTCAAATGTCGAATTAGCATTAAACAAAAATGCCAATTATTAACTGCCCAAGACTATTATAATGCAATAAAAACATCTTCATTTTTCATTTTGTAGGAAATGAAAAGAGAAGACTTTGTCTCAACTAAATCTCTATAAATATCAATAATAAACAGGAAAAAAAAATACAGACAGAGAAATTTTAAACTGCCTCAGCAAAATTAACGTGTTATGACCTTATAAAACTTAATGGAACACAAGCCTGTTTACCATAAATATGAATATAATAATATCCTTTTCTTATTTAAAGACGAAGTAATTTGCATTTTTATATTTTCTTCATTTCAACAGAAATCATCTCTTAATAAATTTGGTTATTCGTCTTCAGTTTTACTGTTAATTTTTACATTGAAATTTATTTTAGGAGAGCTTATGTGTATAAAAATATGGACTTAAATTTGCTCCATCACTCGAATTCATTAAAGTTCGCCAATAATTTTTTTTATTAATTTAAACGCAAACCCTTAAATTTCTCAATATATGAAATAAAGGACTTCTTGCAAAACACCATCTTCTAAACACATCATATATCTTTAAGACAGTAGTGTAGTGATACATTTATTTATTTATATTATATTCGAGAAAGATTGCGGCAAGTTTTTTTAAATTTCGTAGAAAAAAAATATAAAGGAAATTAAAAAAAAAAAATATTGTGGAATTCAACAATTTAAAACAAATAGAGGTTCCTTGCAAATTTCAGATATCTATCTATAGATGTTCAAAAGTTTGGCCTCACGCATGAACTATTGGGACACCTTTTGAATTCTCCATCCAAATTTTATACCTCTTGTTATAGCGGACTTAGCAGGTTCTGTGTAAATTTAAAACGTCTGTCTTTAACTGTTCAAGCTATGGTCATGCACATCAACTTAAATAAACTATTGAGCCACTCTTCAGTTAATAATTTTGAGTGTTTACACTTGTTATTGTTATTATTAAAATGTGATGTAAATACTATCGAATTCTGGTCTAATTAGTATCCCCAGTCAAGAAGAAATGTGCAACTACAGTGATACAACTTCTGGGAAACTATTTAGCGTCTCTACGAAGGTTTAAAATAGAGTATATTGGTAGTGTCGCATATGTGTCTCCTAGAAGTGCTTACTTTTATATACCCTTCATCACAAAAATTGGAAAAAGGGTATATCCAAGTTTTTCATTCCTTGTGTAATTTCTACAATATCCGTTTTTGACCCCATAAAGTGTATATATTCTGAATTCTTATGCATAGCAAAGTCTATTCAGCGATGTCCGTCTGTCCATCAGTCAATCGATCAGATGTAATGTCGAAAGAGGTGCTATTGGAAATCAGCATGATTGGACCATGTCCTTCGAGGCAGCAGGCTAAACACCACGCCTACCTCTAATTTTTTCATGTCATTTGGAACATTAAAGTAACTCCAATATAAAAAAAAATAAATACTTGGAGCGATAGAGAATTAAAAAATAAAAAAAATATCAAGTGAAAAAATTAGTGCTCGCCTATGTTTTTCCTAGTTAGAGGCATCTGAAATTTTCAAATTTTAAAATATCAATATAGATCTTTAAGGAAATACCAAAATTTTTTAAAAATTACTAACTTATTAAGAGGTTGGTTTTTTTTTATTAATTTTCAAAGATTAAAATCTTTTTTTCGTGCTATTTTCTGTTATCCCGATTAAGTATTTAAATTACCGATATTGATTATTAAGGGTCAAAGCACGTCTCTATGGCCATTTCGTTACCGCTTACTTAACTCTTCATGAAACTTCTGACAAACATTTCAAATAAACTTAAAATTCTTGCACAAATAATAAATCAATATCGGTAATTTAAATAATCAATCGGGATAACAGAAAATTTTAATCCTTGAAAATTAATTAATATAATAAAAAAATTACGTTGTTTAATTTGAAATAGTTTTTGGTTAGAAGATTTTAATTCGACAAAAATGCAATTTGTTTTTGTAAAATTGTGTTTTTACCTAAAGATTTTTTCCTCTTCAGTATTTACCCGTCCTTTTTTTTTTTTTTTTTTTTAATGAGCATGCCCTCTTAGAGCTTTTAAATAAAAATCTATGTCAGCGATATTTTTTTTTTTAATCGGTGCAGCCGTAAATGCAATTCATGCAAAGTTTAGAAAGACCATCTACACGACCATACGAACAAACCATAAAAATTCAATCAACAATGCCATAATTATATTATTTTTTAAGCTCGACACATAAATAAATACATGATTTCTTATAAAACTATTAAAACCTTATTTATTTCGCCTTTCACCCTGGAGTTAATGTCGACGTCGTTGACGGCGTTTCAACGCCGAAAAAGTTGAAACAGATTGAACTTTTACGGCGTTTCAACGCGTTGAGATTAACTGCTCTCATACAATTTCATACGATTCAACTTTTTTTTTTGACATTTGACGCCGTCAACGACGTCGACATTAACTCTAGGGTCAGATATAAGAATTTATGGTGAGAAAGAAAATTACGAAATTACTGTAATTACAAAAGTCTGGGAGACTAGAAGCTTGAAGGTAGCCTTTATCGGCAATACCTTTTGCTAAAACCCCACATTCCATACCAGTCCTTATTATTGTGCAATATTAAAGAAAATGAAAAATAAAATTGCAAGTGATGGATTTTATTAAAAACCCCTACGCAATCGTACGATTCTTTCACAATTAAATCTAAGAGAATTCTATCTTCCATAGAAAAATCGTAAGAAAAAGTGAAAGATGCCATTTAAAATAAAATTCTGATAACATAGAAATGATTTTTCTATGAACTTTTTGTAAACGATTATAATAAAATCGTATACACCTGTCAAAAAGTCTATAACACACACGCACATACTACCATAGTTTTTGGGCACACAAACCATAAACGACTGAATATCACAATGTATGACGGCTAGGGCGGGTCGATTTAATAAACGTCGATTTAATAATGGCTCAATGAAAATTCTATTCTCAAGATCAAAATAAGAAATTTTGCCCGAGGAACTATACCTCTAACACGAATTCTACTACCCCCCAAACTGTTGACTTTTGTCCCGTAGAAAAATCCCACTTTGACCCATTTAGAGTGCCCCAGTCGAGTCCAAATGTAATGTTAATTTGACCACAAATTTTGATAAGCAAGTGCGCCTTTTATTACTTTTGGGAAAAGAAAGAAAAAGAAACAAAGCTGATTTCGCTGATTTTTTCATGTAAAGTGCCAAAAGTTGTGATTTTTTGAAATGTTTTGTAAGGGGAACCCCCCAGGGGGTGTCCTAATGGCATGGGTGGATCGGCCCTCCAAAGTTAGTGGGGGTCGGTCATACATTTGGACTCGATTGGAGCACTCTAATCTTTGCCTCCCCACAAATCGACCCGTTCTAATGACGACCCTTAAGGGTTTTTTTTTTTAAGATAGGCAAATCGAACAAAAGTGTCAAAAATCTGTTACATATTTTGATTTAGTACTTGATGAACTTCTTTCTGAATAAACTTACAATTTTTGACAGACGTAACGTGTTAAGAATGGCAAATCAAATTAGTTTATTATAGTTGCAGAGAATGACGCACCAAAAGCAAAGGTCTTGCAACAAGGAATTAAATTTTTCTGCCATCAATGATATAGAATTTTTGTACTTTTATTTCTTTGGATTATTCAATTTGTCTATAAAATGCATTTTTTTACTTTTAGCTTCATAAATATATATTTTTATTTATTTTTTTTTCTTTTGCAAAAATAAAGACGTAGGATATTTCTAATAACTTTAACAATAACAGGTGTTTGTAATTAAATTTATTTCCTCAATTGAACTGTTATATTCAATTCATAAATAATATTAATATAAATTCACACATCTAAATGGTTACTGTATAAATAAGAAATTAATATTATAAATAGGGTGATGTTCTGTTAGTGTTACTTTTCAAAATACAGCGAGTTTAAACGTTAATTGAAAAAGTCATTGCATGCGATAAAACTTGCCTAAAATAGATTATTTACCAACAAAAAAAAATATTTAATAAGAGAATTAAGCACAAATGCTTAAAATCACTTTTCTTTTTTTAACAATTCAAATGTGTAAAACTCAAACTGTATTTGTTTGTTTGCTTGTCGGACAGCTATAGCAGTTTACACCAGTGGACCGTTTCTCTGAAATTTTCAAGTTTGTCATTAGATATGCGGTTTTGATACATCACGTGGGAATTGAACTTCCCATATCACATCACCCTGTTACTTGGTAACTTTAATAGGTAGCACCTTGCAATTTAGTTCAAGTAACTCACTTTTTAATGTGAATGCTGTAGCGAAAAATTTATTGGATTGGAATAGTGGACGTGGTATTTGCCATACAAAGTGAAAAATTATTATCATGTTTCTAGCGAACTACAATAGATAGATTCTTAAAATTTTGCACCCCTAAGCCCCGTATCAATATATGTACATGACTTCATAGTTAGAGGGTGCTGTAGCTTAGATGGTTAGCACTAGACATGTGCCCGGTCGTTCGTTTCAATGACCGGTCTTTTTCAGTCAATTAACAAAGACTGATTCGTTCGTTCAATTCGTTCAGTCGGTCAATTTGAACGAAAGGAGCCAATTAAATATCTGGCTCACTTCGTTCAATTAAGTCATTCGTTCAATTTAACCCGTACACTATTGAACGAAAAGACCGAATTTAAATGACCGGATCATTTCGTTTACTTGATTGATTCGGTCAATTTAACCCGTTCGTTCGCGAACGACACAGCTCTAGTTAGCACGTTGACTATTAAGCTGGTTATTGATTGGTGGTCTGGATTTGTATCCCACCAACTAACAATTTTAACAACTTAAGTTTATCAAAATGATAATTTATTATTCGGAATCTTTTAAATGAAAGAAAAAATAAAAATAGTTAACTGAATGTTTGCTGTGTTTTTGTATAGAACATTTTTGAGTTGTTATTGTCTTTTGTCTTACTGATTCAATGGAGTTCTCATTTAATCAATTTGGCTTTTGATATGAGACTTTCTAGTTTTCTGTACAAAATTTGGGTAAAATCCACTGATGAGCTATTTGAGCAGTAGTGAAATGGCCATATGGATATGCTTTCCCCGCAGTAATACATTTCATTTTGTAGTTTAGTTTAAAATAGTAAATATTTCATGAGAATATCATGAAAATATTTCATTAGAATATCATGAAATATTTATGTTTGAAGGAAACAAGCACGAATTAAGTAAATTAATTAACTTAAGTTTATGTTAATGTTTTTTGTACTAATATATATATATATATATATATATATATATATATATATATATATATATAACTTAGCCCTCTCTTTTGCCGGTACGTCCCTGCAGCAGTAAATTGTCGGTGAAGTAAAAAATACATAAAATGGCTGTTCAAATTTCAAAACTTTAATGCGACTACTATCACAATACGCGCCGCAACATTGTTCTAGAACTTAACATTTTACATTAATTTACGGTGTTGTGGAAAATGATGCTCTACATCTATCACAATTAAAAGTAGACATTATTGTCTGAGTGTTATATCCATATCATTCGAACAAATCTAGTTTAGTGAAGTAATTCCAATAAACAAAAAACAACAAATAAATGGGGAGATATACAATTAAAAAATAATAAAAAAAAACATTAAATAAAAAAATTTGGATTCGCCTATATATTCCGATTGATGGGCCTCGGATTTTTTCATACAAAAGTACGATAGTGCACCATATTTTGGGTATCATTTTAAAGCTTTTAAAAAGATCTTTCAGGAAATTCTTACATTTTTTAAAAACGCTTAACTAATTAAGAGCCGCTGACATTTTTATGGTCTTGTTTTTATTTACTTATTTTTTAATTCTCTGTCACACCAATATTTGTTTTTTTTTTTTTCATTTTAGTATCATCACTAAACTAGATTAATATATATGTGGAAGGAGGGTGTATTAGATTCGCCATAGCCGAATGTAGCACTTTTGCTTATTTTATATTTAATTGAATAACTTAAGATTAAATAACTAACAAATCAAAGTGTTTTCTAATTTTTTGAAAATTCATCAAAATACCTATCAAAATCAAAAGAAAAATTGAATAAAAAAGGAATTCATACAAATAATCATATTAAGTTAATAACTAACGGCTGTTCACAAAGAGACGTTAAATTAATTTATATAGGCATTACATCGTTATAAAGAGAAACGTAAATGTACGCAGAGCATGTAGTCTAGGTCTCCTGTAAAATATAAAAATAATAGAAATCTACAAATTACCCTTGTCTTAATACCCGAGTACCAGATTACCCACATACGAGGGCTGCTCTATATATTTCTGGCCTAATAGTGAAAATGCGAATATTTATAATCAAAAATAGTTTTATTGTTTTTCAAAGTATTCTCCAGCATGATTTATACACTTTTGCATGCGCTCAAACCAGTTGTCGAAGCACTTTTTCCACTCCGATTGAGACACCTCTAAAACATGGTTTTTGAACACTTCAACAGCTTCTTCTGGCGACGAAAATCGTTGACAACGCATTTTTTTCTTAATGTGCGGAAACAAGAAGAAGTCATTAGGTGCCAAGTCAGGGCTGTACGGCGGATGACCCATTAATTCGACGTTTTGGCCGGTGAAAAACGCTCTGGTTTGAGCCGATGTGTGAGAGCTCGCATTGTCATGGTGAACAATGATTCGTCTTCTCTTGTTGGTTTTTCGAATTTCTCCGATGACTTCAGGCAAACAAATTGTATTGTACCACTCAGAAGTGACCGTCCTACGTTGCTCAAGTGGAATAGTCACCACATGACCAGTTTTGCCGAAGAAACAGGCGACCATTTGCTTCGAAGTGCTTTTTCCACGAACAACTTTCGTTGGATTTTGCTCGTCTTTGAAGACCCACACGGTCGATTGTTGTTTCGTTTCGGGCTCATACACATAGATCCATGATTCGTCACCTGTGACGATCTTATAAACATCTTTTGAAGCACCGCAATCGTATTTTTGCAACATTTCTTTGCACCAATCGACACGAGCCTTTTTTTGAGCGCCAGGTGTTCATGCAGTATCGAATGTATGCTGGTGGAAGAAATGTCCAAGGATGTCTCTATCTCTCGGTATGTCGCATGTCGATCTTGCATTATGAGTTCATGCACGGCATCAATGTTCTCTGGCACAACAGCCGTTTTTGGACGACCTTCACGGAATTCGTCTTTGAGCGAGCTTCGGCCACGATTAAATTCATTATACCAATTTTTCACAGTGCTACAGGATGGTGCTTTATCGCCATACAAAGATTTTAGTTCATCAATGCACTCTTGTCGTGATAATCCACGTCGAAAGTTGTGAAAAATGATGGCACGAAAATGTTCACGAGTTAATTCCATTTTTTTCTATATTAATTTATTCAAGTCACTGTAAACAACACAAATAATGGTCGTACGTCAAAACGTTTTGAGTACGATTATGCTTAAAAATGACAAACTTTCCAATGGAAATGTCAGATTGCACCTGGATCGTCGTTATTTTATTTTTTCTTAAACTAACTTAACTTCTTAAATTAACTATCGCAACAAGCGCACCCGGTTACCCCAGTTACCCCGGCAATTTATTAGGGAAATGTAAATAAAACAAGTATTAAAAAAATTATATGAATGATTAGAATGATATTCATTTACAAAATTATTTTTTATATTACATTATATACATTAAGCAACGTCTTCAATTGGTTCAGCACAAAACACCGAGTATACAGAGGCGACACGAGAATATAGTCATCTCGTTTTTTCTATGCATCTCTTTCTTGACATCCTATCAACTACTACAAAATAAAATTTAAGTCGATAGGATGTCAAGAACGAGATGCATAGAAAAAAGAGATGACTATACTCTCGTGTCGCCTCTGTATGCTTAGTGGCACAAAATGGCCGTCCACATACATCTGTTTGCTTGTAGCACACGTGACTACATCTTTTAACTTTTTTTCTTCCTGTTTAATCCAGCTCGTCAAATTCTTTAGAATGCAATGGGTAATACTTAATAACCCAGAACGCTTTCAATGGCAGGTTTGGTGGCATAATTACGTATAACTTGGGCTTTTGTTATTCGTGCTTCAATCATCGGCTTCAGATAGTTTACAAATAACGATGCATCTCTCAGTGTAACTTCTAACCATTTGATCCAAAGCGCCAATTCCACTTTTGTACTAATTATAAAAATTTATAATGTCGAATTTCTCTTCTTCTTCTTCTTTCGTCTCTTAAAGATTTGCCTGAATTCTTCGTTTTAAAAAAAATTACAGATTTATTTTTTTGGGTACATAAGAACACATCGTTGATGTAGTTCCCTTGATTTTTTGCAACCATCACATTTGAAATGTAAGTCTTATTTTTTAGTGTGTCAAGAATTGTTAAATTCCATGACAGCAAATGCTTTGCTATTGGCAGAGAAATAAAAAAGTTATCTATGCAGATATTTTTTCCACTTCCACGATAGGACACCTTTTTCCCCTGATTTGTTTGCGGATATCTTTTTGCTGGTGTAAGTTATACCCTGCAAAGGATAGGCGTTTTTAGCGTCGCCAATCCACCAGATTTTAATATCATACTTGGCTGGCTTTCAATGTACACATATTTTGAGTAAACCCTGTACGACCTCGATAAGTATAAAGTTGTTCATCAATTGTTAAATTTGCTTTCGGTTTATAAATTTAGCATAAGTTTGGGTTCAAGATTGTCCATTAATCTTGAATTGGAGCTGCCTTATTCTTTTTTTTTTTACGTTGACTGCGTGTATTGTTCTCATCAAGTATTAAAAAGCGTAAAATGTTGTGGAATCGATTGATTCCTATTGCAGTACAGTGAATATGAATTTGAATGTGCAACTAATACATAAATAAAAAAAAATTTAATTTTGGCAGTTATGCAAATCAAAGTTTGAAACTTTATATTTTAGCATAAATTTCGTTTATACGATCTTAAAAAGATTAAAAATTCAATTTTATTTCATAAAAATATTAATTATTAATATATGTATAATAGTATATGGGTACCCCGGGTGCTAGACAATGTAGATAAAGTTGGGTATTAACACAAGGGTTAAGGGCTTGGTTTTATCACACATTAGCAGACAAGCATAAAAATAAAAGTGAAGAATGTCGCTAGTGAGACGTTATTTTCTTTAACAGGCTCTCAATTATTTTATATGTTACCAATGAGTATGTATAACAATCATATATTTTTAACCAACAAATATTGTAACATAAATTTTCTAATTAAACGCCGGTGGCCGGTACATTGTACGAAACTCCTTGTGTATAAGTCCAACTCGCAACTGACTAATTTATTTAATTTAAACTAAAGTTTTATTGTATTCATTATTAATAAATATTGAAGAATTTTTAAAAATACAGTATTCCTTTTCTTGCTTCAAAATTTGGTAAATGAGAGCGGTTTTGAGAGAATAAAGTTCTTTTTCTTCTTGCACAAAACAGCCCAAAATTTATCCTCGTGAAAGATTTTTAGAGCACAAACAAAATTAAAAATAAATTATTGTTTTTTTTTCGACTGATTTGTTGAAATGTAACATTTTTTTTTAAACAGTCAAAATACTTTGAATGCTTTGATATAAATTTGTCTCTTAATGAGAGAAAGTTATGCTTGCTCTCATTTTCACGAACTTTACCCAAAAAGTAAAGAAACAGACTTAATAGCAAAGAGAGTTCAAATCAAACTACAAATGAGTTGTGTAATTTAAAATTTCAATTTTATATTTTTCTATCATTCTTTATTATTATTTTACCTTCTTGAAAAATAATTTAGACAAGAGACTGTAATTGCTATACTTATAGTTGCCTTATTTTCAATTGTTATACCCACAGTGCGCAATAAAAAACCTAACTAAATATTCACAAAGGAAACCAATTATAAAGGTCAGGTTATAAAATATGTTGCAATATATTCTTTTATCTTCTTTAAAACATCTAAATGGCAGAATTATTTAATTCATTCGTACTTAGCAATTGAAAGTTACAACAATCATAGACGAGTGACAATGACTACTAGATATTCGAACAGATTTGAAAATTTCTTCAATTTTACACGCATCCTTTCGGTGGTGTGTGGAGCTGATGTTATAAGAGCTGATTATAAGATAAATTGGATAACATGGGCTATAGTAGTTTTGGCTAATAGTGCTTTTAGTTTCACCTTTTACTCCATATATGTGGCAGTATATATTAAGCATGAATATGGCGAAATATTAAATTATCTGTGCATGTTTGGCGTAGTAGTTCAAGTAAGTAAAACTATTTAAATTGCATATTTTCTCTTTATCAAACTAATTCAAATAATTTTCAAGGCTTATACAAAATTGTTAAATGGCATTACAAATCGCGACATGTTTCGTTATCTGTATGAGGAAATAATTGGAGTTTATGTTACCTATGAACAAAAAAGTTCAAATTATCACGAACATTTAAACGGGAGTATAAAGTTGTTTAAGAAGTTGATCGCAATTTTATCACTCATATCACTCACAGCTACTCTATCCATAATTGGTGTACCCATTTTTTATCAAATCGTGTTTAATCAACGCATTTTCGTAATGCCCATTTTTTTACCTTATGTTGATTATGAAATCGATTCCGGTTATTACTTAACCTCAACATTTCATATAATCTTAATTACGTTTAGTATATTAGGCAATTATATCAGCGACATTTGGTGTTTTGTTTATGCTGTTCATATACCTTTACTCAAAAATGTATTGCAAGTTAAATTTAACGAATTAGATGAAATGATACTACAGGAGAAGAAAGAGAATGAACTTAAACAGCAACTGACGGATATTTTCAACTGGCATCAAAAGTATATTGTGTAAGTATTTCTAAAAGCAATATGTTCATATGTAAGTATGTGAGTAAGTAAATGGCGCTCCGCCGCCAACTGTTTTTCTAACACTGTCGCCGCCGCCGTTTTGATCGGCTTGCTTCGGCTTAGAAACAGCTGCCGTTTTTGGCGGCTTATATAAATCTACCACCAAAAATTTTTGTGTTTAAGGCCAGGATTTACTATCATACATAATCGTACGCTTAAATTAAAAAATCGTACAGATATGTCAAAAAGTCTGTCACAGATATACTCTTTAAATCCACACTATCATACATTTTGAGCACACATGCAATTTTTGACAGTTCATACGACTAAGTATGATAGTGTTTCCTGGCCTTTATCAGCAATGAAAATATTTGTATTAATTTATAAATGAATGAAAGTTGACTTATGTTCGGCTTTATGGTTCATTTTTTATTTAGTTTCTAAACATTTTTTAAAAAGAAAAAATATTTACAAATTTCAACTAAATTTTTTGGTTTTTACTAAAATTCTCTAATTTTAGTAAAATTTCGATTTAAAAACATTTTCAAATTTTTCTTAAACTTCTCTTAAAACTTCTTCCTTTGATTTTTACTTAATTTCGGTTTTTACTCAAATATTCTATTTTTCGCCGAAAATTCAGCCGCCGCCGCCGACATTTTTGGCACAGCTTGTTTCACTGTATGTGTGTGCTAGGACAACTTTGTTTTCTACCAAAAAGGCTTAAACTAGTTTATGAAAAGTGCCATGTTGTTAAATGACTCTAAAAATAAAAATTTCATTCATAGCTACTTATACTCAGCAATGCCAAAATGAAAACTCTACCTTAATTTTAAAGATTTTTTTTTTATGTTGATGAGCTTTAAGCACCTATTGGTAATTAAAAAAAAATCAATAGCAACGCTGTTTGCTGCCTTACCACTTGCATACAAAAGTTTCGGTCATTAAATGTATCTCATTTTGCGCTTGAGAATGTGATAGAAACTGTGTTTAACACAATGACCGAATTTTCGATCATATGACCGGTCAAAACACAGATACCGTTCTATTCTGTTTGTTAACTGCATTACCATATTTAGTGCATATAGCGCCAACTAACTTGTCTACATTATTATCAGAAATTTAGGCAGCAAAGAGTTTCACAAGTTTCTTAAGGAAATTGAAGTGATAAAGAAGATTACAATCAAGCATGAAGTAAAACTGAAGGAGATGTAAAACGCTAACCTTTAGCAAATTATTCTTCCTCTCTGAAAATTGGAACAGACTATTAAAAGAGTAAAGTTTTTTGCAGCTTGATGGTCATAACTTTGTGAAATCATTGCATTGATTGCAATTAAAATTGAACTATGAGAAAAATGAAAATTCGGTGCTTATGAACGTATATTTCCTTTTACATTGATAACAAGCAGCTATAACATCAGCTTAACAATAAAAGACATCTTTGAAATTGAGTGGCATCTCCGTGAACAAATTAACTAAAAATATGTGAATTAAAGTGAAGCAGATGTATGTGTTTATTTCTTAGATATCAATTTACACACATGAATGTGTATTTTCCAATATGAATGCATTTTCAATAGCCGAATCTTCGCCCGCGAATCGCCGGCAAGTTGTGTACAATCGCGGCGAGTAATCGCGTGCGAGCAAAAAATTACCCTTAAGCGATTCGCTAAAACGCTCGCTTGTGTGCCTGTTGCGATTCGCGAATAGGGATCGCTGGCGATTCACAATTAACGACTCGCAGGCGAATCACAAATAGCGACTTTCACTTATTTCTGCATAAGTATTTTCAACTGCATTTAAGTTATGATTTCTCACTATTAATTTAGCTGCTTCTCTCTTACTTTTCAACCGCAGTGCTTTGTTTGACAACATTTTTATCAATATATTACTTTTACACACCACACCTTTCACTGATCACTACTTATTTATTTATTTCTTTTTGATATTTTATATTTCCGATGTATTCTTATTGTCTTTTTAACAGATCACTTGTCCAACTGAAATGAAAATTTTGCTAATGTCTTTTGAAACCAAATATTTATTATCTCGATACCTTTAGAAAACAACAAAAAATAAAAAATTCCATCGAAAGTTATGAAAAAACACAGATGACTCAACTCAAATGGATAAAGAATGCAAAAATACGTTGTTAGAAATATTTCCCGTTACCGATGTACGCTCGCGTATTCATCGCTGGTTGTAAGTCACGCGATTCATATCGTAAACGTAATCAAAATTGTTTTCAGATTTAAGTGTTTTCAGAAAAAAAAATGACTTATTTGTGTACGCTCGCGTATTCATCGCTTAGTTATAAGGCATAGGCGACGGTTAGCGATTTGTATTCCCTGAGCAGAATCGCGTAATCATCGCCAAACAAACCATCGCCAAAAAATCTCAAAAATGTTTGCAGGGTGTTATTATGAAAAGCATAATAACTGTTTTGGTTGTGAAGTAGCGATTACTACTTCTTATGTTTGTGATAGAGTAGTTGTTTATATGGAGAAAAGAGTATATCTAAGTTTGTCATTCCGATTGTTATTTCTACACTATACATTTCCGCCCCCATAAAGTATATTCTGATTACTGATGCATAGCGAAGTTGATTGAGCAATGTCTATCTTTCCGTCCGTGTTCGTGTTGAAATCAACATTGCTAGAGAAAATCTAAATGCGCTAATCGATTAGATATAGTTTAGAAAATTCAGCAAAATCGGTTCATATGGGTGAGTGCCAATTTTTTTCATTTGATGCTTTTTTCTTATTTTTTAGTTCTCTATAGCCCCAAATATTTTTTTTTTTTTTTTTTTTTGATTGGAGTTTCTCTTATGTTCTCAATGACATGAAAAAATTTGAGGTAGGCGTGGTGTTTAAACTGCTGCCTCTAAGGATATTGACCGATAATGCTGATTTTCAATAGCACCTATATAGGGCGATAGAGAATTAAATAATAAAAAGCAAACATCTGGTGGAAAAATAGCAGCACGCCTATATTTTCCGCGTTACGGGGCTCTGAAATTTTCAAATCTTCTTAAATATCAATATGGGTATCATTTTAAGGCTTTCGAAGAGATATTTAAGGAAATAATAATAAAATTTTTTAAAAATGCCTAACGCATTAAGAGCCGATGTCATTTTTATGTAAAATTATATTTATGCAGTACCAAAATTTTTTAATTCTTTTAGTTCTTCTCTAAGCTAGATTTATATAGATAGTAAAGGCTATATAGTATTCGGCATAGCGGGAAATTTATATTTAAAATGATTTTTAAATACATGTATATCTACTTACACAGGTAAACAAGTATTTTTAATTTAATTTAATTAAAATGAAAACAAACTGTCTTTATTGTGTTTTCGAATATGTATGATCTGTGCTTATGTGTATGTATGAATGTATGTACATACATAAACACATGTTATATGTCGTTTATTTTGTCGACAGATTTAACAACTCAAAAACTATACTCGCTTATTTAATTTATTTAACCGATAATCGTTAAAAAAAAGAGTAGTGAAACGCCCTACAGATCATGGTCTGCTAATTTAGAGAAAGAGCTTCTAGCGATATTATTATTTTTAAGGTTCGCTAGCAATAATTCATTTTCTTCGTTTTGTTTTATTTGGCCAGTTTATCTTAAAATTTATTTTTATTAAAGCGCATTAAGAATTTTTCTAATAACATTTTTCTTCCAAATACAGGTATTGCAATACTGTAAAAAATTCATTCTTTTGGATCACATTTATACAAATTGCCATGGAATTTATTAGCATTGTTTGTACGATTGTTTGTATCTTTTTGGGTGTATGGCCAGCAGCACCCGTTTATTTGATTTATTCGGTTCTCTTGTTATATTTTCATTGCACTTTGGGTAACATAGTGGAAATATCGGTAGTTTGCTTCAAAAAAATTTATTATAAAATCGCTATTGTTTTGTTTTCTTTTTTTTTTTTTGCAGAATGATAATGTCACCACAATGATTTACGATAGTTGTTGGTATAAACTGACTGTACCGCAACAGAAAATGATTCTTATCATGTTGAGGCAATCACAACAAGCTGAAGGCATGTCCATTGGTGGCATTGCACCTCTAACGTTAAACACAGCATTGCAATTAACAAAAACAATATATACATTTTCCATGATGTTAAGAAATTATTTAAATTAATTTCTATTTACACTTTATTTCAAATATTTACTATTTTACACCTAGATTTGAAACTACCTACATAAGCTACGCTAGTTCTATTGTTAAAAAATAATTAATTTTTTTAAGCACAGTAATAGCATGAAAATCAGGGATGGTAAAGTTGGTACAATTTTTATGTTTTCGCTTGCAGGAGATCCAACCTGAAGAGTAAAGTATTAAACTTAAAATAATAAATATTTCATTATAACTTTACTTATTGTTTTTTTTTTTTGTGCTTATTTTTTATTATACAAATATTCCATTTGCAGAAGGATAATTCAACTTGAAGTTAGATTTACATATTGCTAAGATGTATTGAAATAGAAAGATTAGGGATATGATAGTACAAATTGAAAATCTTGTTTTCTAAACGTAGTTACAAAAAATTTAAAAATGGTAAAAATTAGTCAATACCTGGAGTTGCGCATAATATACTCAAAATGAGTTTTTTAGAAAAAACATCTATAGGTTTTACTAGTCGCTTAAGCCAAATTTTTAGGAAAGATTTAAATAAAAATATAAGCTCAATTAAAAATATTAACGCTCTTATTCAAATATATTAATATTTTATGTTTAAATTTTACAATATTTATTAAAGACATTTCGTTTAGTAAATTGTTTTTGAAAATTTGTATTCAAAAACACAAAATAACTGTTCAATAGCTAATCTACACTTTAAGCAATTTAAGATTTTTACCTGGTAACTCCTATTATCATATAATACTTAGTGCTTTAAAAAAAAAATAAACCGAAAACCGAATACGGTTTCTCTTTTTATTTATTTTACGCAAAAAATAACTTTTTTGTGCGAAGAAAGATTCTTAGTATGGTTGAACGGTATTTCAGTAGCTGTGATTAAATCGCTGTGATTAAAAGGCGGGTTAAAAATAGCACAGCACTATGCTTTGCTTACATGTTTTTCAGCAAATAAAAAAAAAATAATGTCTCAGCATTAACAAAACATTTCATTATAAACTAGGCAACAGCTAAGCATTTACTATGAAAACGTTTGCTGTTGCTTAAGCAATAAGTTGATAATTGTTTCTTCTTTTGCTGTTGCTTAAAAAAACACCATTTAATGGTGTAATAAAAACAAAATTTTTAAATAAGTAATAAATACATAACTACGTTCCCAATGCTAAAAGGCATGAAAAGCAGCGAGTTACAGCAAGTAACAGCAATCGTAGTCAGCCAGAACTTTATAATAAAAAGTTAAGCAAAAATAAAAATAAAGAGTAACTGATTGCTTAAACAGCAAACATTTTCAAAGTAATTGGTTTACTGAAAAAAACACATAGTCAGCTTAAGCAAATACCTTTTTTGGCATTTGCTTCTGCTGCACGTTTTTCCTAAGCAACAGTTAAGCAACTACATTAAAAATAGTCAAGCATTTTTAATTACTGTTAAAAAATCACTTGTCACTACAGTTTTGCTTTGTGAAAGAAACATATAAGAACTTTTGACTTTTTCATGATTTCGTATATCAAAACAGCTTTGTTGCTATGTAGCTTTTTCTTGCTTCTATTTATTAACAACAACTATTCTTTTTTCTAAACTTGACACATCCATATGTAAGAAAAAAAAATGCTGTGTGCTTTTTTATTTAAACCTAAATCAATCAGTGTTACCGAATACTATATTTCTGGGCAAATTTAATTACAGCTGATTTAAATGTAGAGATCAAAATACCTTTTCCATTATGATTACTGTTTTACTAAAATAATATTTAGTAATATATACTTCATTTATAAACATGTTTGTTTAAATAAAAAAAGAACTACAAACGGTGATTACGATCACATAAAAAAATGGTGCTTTGAAAATCACCTTCACTGGTAACGATGTTCCTCAATATTCATGGGATCGCTCATTCCTAATTCTTAGTTACTGCAAAATACACGAGCAACAAATGTAATAAAAAATGTATAAATAAATATGTCTTCTTTATTTTGTCAAAGATAAAACAAAAATTATTCGAATAACGAGTTCTATAACGAGCTGTTTACGTTATAAAGGGTCATCCAAATAACGCGCCTACATGTTTCTTTGAAATTAAACACAAACTATTGGCAATTTTTTCAAGCTGTTTTGTTTTTATTACAATTATAAGTGGAACAGAATATCATTCAAATGTCCACAATGACTGCGTCTGCAGACATCAATCCGAATATCGAAATTTTCAATGACTTTCCGATATGTTCTGGTGTTATTTCACGAATTGCAACTTGAATGTTGTTCTTTAGATCATTAATTGTTTGCGGCTTGTTAGCATACACTCGACTTTTCTAAAAACCCCACAAAAAATCTAATGGTTTTAGATCACATGACCTCGGAGGCCAATTGAAATCTGCTTTTCGTGAAATTAGTCTTTGAGGAAATTTTTATCGCAAAAGCGTAATGTTTTCTCGAGTTGTGTGACATGTAGCACCGTCTTGCTGGAAATAGACGTCAGACACATCAATATGATTCAACTGTGTCCATAAAAAGTCTCTCAACATTGATTGGTATCGCTCAGCATTCACAGTGACAGCATTTCCAGCATCATCTTCGAAGAAAAATGGCCCAATGATTCCATTTGCCCAAAATGCACACCAAACAGTAACTTTTTGTGGGTGTAGAGATTCTTCATGACTAACACGAGGATATTCATCACCTCAGATACGACAATTTTGCTTATTGACGAATCCATCCATTCTGAAATGAGCTTCTTCACTGAACAAAATTTTGCTTTGGGTATTTTTCAAAGAACGCCCATTTTCATAATAACTTTGAATGATGTAAACGCGTTGTTGCAATGTGTACCTGTCCATGGTTAAAACTGTACTACCTTCTAAAAAAACCAAAATGGCTTATGTCATTTGAAAAGATGTCACGTGTAAAAATTATATAGTGCTGACATCTAGACGTCACATTTGGATGACCTTTTATATACATCACTATTCAAATAAATTTTATTAAATTTATTTTTATTTAATTGAACAATTCTGGCTTAGCCTAGTAAATCAAAATATAATAAAAAGTTGGCCGGGGCTCAGAACAAGGAATTTTATGGGGAAAATGTTATGTAATAAATCCTGCAAGCTGCGAAACACTAAAGTTTTTTATAAAAAATACATTTGCAACATTTCAAATATTCTTTGATAGAATGGGACAATATGGGTTTCATAAGAAAAATAAAAATATGTGTAAAAAAATGTTGGCCCATTAGAAACCGTTTAAATTTTTTTAAACTTTTATTATTAATTTTGCGATGATGCAACTTTTTGTAGTGAAAATATTATGTTATATATTATATACATATGTACATGAGTATGTATGTATGTATTGCGGTGTACTTGTTAAAACTTATTTTTCATTTTTAATGCTTGAGAATCTTATGGTTCATAATGAGTTAACAATTTGTTTGATTTTAAAAATTTTTTATTAAGGGTTTTTGAGTCTTTAAATCGCTTTTGTTTATTTTAGGTTAATTAACCTGTATTAAGTTTTTACGAAGACGGCCTTAAAACTGTAAGCAAAAAGCTTCTTTGTCATAAATAAAACTACAATTTGAATATTTTTATTTTAAACAAAAATAAATTTAATGTTATTCTTTATCACTGCGAAGTAATTTGGTTTTACATACATAAAAAATTATTTTCTACAAAACTTAAACTGATATTATCTATAATAAATAAACCTACATAAGCTTACCCCACCAAAACCACAACAGTTGAATAAAAACCCTTTGAACTTAATATAAAAAATATTTGAAATATTAAAAGGAGAAAGAGTTTTTAATTTAAAGTTATCAAAAACATGCATTAATTTAATTTAACTTCATGTTCTAACAATTACTTTACTCTTCTATTAAACTAAAGTTTGCTAATTTAAATAAAAGGGTTGAACATGAAACAGTAAAAGTTTTAAAATTAAAATAAAAAAAGAAAGAATTTGACAGTTTTTAATTAAGTTTAAAAACTAAATTTATTCATGTAAATTATTGAAATATATTTAGTTAGTACCAAGCGGAACATCCATCCATCTCTTAAAAAGTCACTACAAAGCATAAAATGGATGCAACAATTAATTGTTTCTAATGTTACCAGGAATTCATCCCTTGGAATGTTACATTTTTAAAAAATGTATTTACCAACAGCCTTGCATCATTGTCAACTGTTGTGTGGCACCGCAGCCAACCCGATTTTGCATAAAATCAGGGAAATTGCTTTGTAAAACACGCATTGTATTGCGCTTGTAATCGGGCACAGCATGTGTCGCCAACTGGCAAGTAGGCGAACGATAAACAGGTTTAAAATTCGTTTCAGTAAATTTTGTGCTCGTATCCCACCGGAATACATCAGCATCACCTTCATTCCGGAAAAATATGGCGGAACCATTATCTGTGCCAATAATGACCATGCGCGAAGGCTTTCGGCCAAGATCTAAAAGAAAAAAATTGTACATTGTTTTACAACAACAGTAATAGTTCAGAGAAAAAAGAAAATAATAAATTACTAAAAATTATTTAAGTTTATAAGAAAATCATGTTAATTCAGACTGGCAGTTTTTAAAAGCATTATTGTTTTTATAAAACTTATGATACGGTTCAAGAATATCCCACAGTGGGCAAAATATTAATAAACCTATAAAGTAGAAAAGCAGCACTCGCCATGAAAAGCTACTTCTCTCACTCTATAAGCTCCAGAGGTGCAAATAATATTAATAAAATCATAAAACCTATTAATAAACTAAAAAATTACTTTATTTCCATTTTTTTAAACTATGACTGTTAAATTTATTAAGATTATTCGATATATTTTTTAAAAATATGTTTTTCCGGCAAGTAATACTTCCACGTTGTTAAGTTATTTAAAACCAAGTATTGCTATCAGCTAGGCTTAAGATTATTGTTAAATTTAATTATTTGTAAAAAATCCACTTGCAAAATGTAATGCCACGTCATTATATATTGTAAATTTTGTCTCCTTATAATATTTTTAAACCTCTCCATCTCTGCATCATACAGAGCAGTGTTGCCGTTTGGTTAAATTTTTTGTAACTTTTAAAGGCTCCATGTAACATGTATAGCTTTGTTGTATTAGGCTAAATTTTCGTAACTCTTAGTACAAACATTAAATAAAGTAATATCACTGAATGAGTACTTGTTTCATTATTAAGGGTAATAATCTCTCTTAACATATCTATTTGATTTTAATAACAAGGGTTACTTGCAAATGCAGTCAAAATCCCATATACAAATTAGTTTGAAAAAATAACATTGCTAAAGTTTTACTCCGCTTAATACGTGAGAAATCACAAAAGGCTTCTTACTTCATGTTTAGAAACAGCAAAATGTTTCTGGCAACATTTCTTTCCAACTGTTGAAATAATATGAGCTGCATTTCGTACAAAACACTAAAGACACATAAGCTTTAGCTTATGTAAAAAATCCAACGAAAAGTATAGCAAATGCTTAGGTAACTTATTAAAAAAATTTATGTGGCTACAATGTACTTACATAAATTTAGTAACTTATTTGTCACTGTTGCACATTTATGTTTAATACGTACTTTTGCCAAAACTAATTTATATATAATTCAACAAAATTTTAAGGCACAAAAACTAAAAAATTCAACGGTGTACATCGCTTATATCGTATACATATGTGTGTATAAATACAAACTTAATTTAAATTAAATGCTGTTTTTTCTACATTTTCTATTGAATTTAAAACTAAAAATTTAACAATTTAGGTCTTAAATAAAATTGTTCTTTATCAATGTATAACACAAATCACAATCAGCTGTTTTCGTATGGAAAGTGGGATCAGTTTCGTACTTTTTATAAAGAATTGAAATTTAACGAAAAGTTTTCTCATGTACATTATAGTTTTATGCACATTATAGTTGGGCCTTAAGATTTCTGTTCAAACTTGCGGAAGTTGTTAGAACTGTAGTTATTCCGCTTTAAAAATTTGAACGTTGTCTTTTAATTTCCATCAGGTAGTGCCGCATTATAAATATTACAGAAAAATTTTCATTAATTTAATGTTGAATTTTTAAACATATAAGGCCCAAAGTTGTCTTAATAACGTATTTTTTTAATAATAAGTTTACTATGTTCTATCCTACTTTAACAAAGTTTATTTACTGGCAAGTCCTGATTAAAATACTCATGAGTTGCCAGGGAAAGACAGGAAAAAGTCACGCTTTTCCTTCAACAACAAAGTTACATTAATTTAATAAAAGTTCATTAAAAACAAAACGAAAATAAAAAAAGAACAAAAAAAAATAAAATTTGGTCTAATATAACAAATTTATACATGTTACATGGAGCCTTCAAAAGTTGGAAAAAATATAAAAAATGTAACCAAACGGCAATACTGGAGAAAATGTGCGCCACCTGATATTGGTTTCTATTGTTAAAAATTATTACTTTTTTTCACCCTTAAAGTATGCTTCGATTGTTATAATTCACTAATGTAAATATTTTTGCGCTCTCGTTTCTAGAAATTAATATTGCCTATATCACTTTTCGAAAGAAAAGCTTTGTTTGTGTTTTCAAGCTTTATTTATAATTTTTAGAAAAATTAAAATTTTTATGCACTTTTTCAACAGTGAGTACAAACTTCCTTTTTTTAACTTCTTTGTAGTAGAGCTAAATCGCTTTCACGAACGATGAAAATAAATGTTATTACTAAAAATCTCCTTCTGGAATATTAAAACAAGAAATTAATTTATTTTGAAACTTTTCCCTTGTTTTATACTTGCCAAAAAGGACCAAAGGATCTTACCAACCATAGGTGAAAAATATATTAAATTGTGTAGTAATATAAGCTCGCTTGCTGTTTCTATGATTTGACGGACGGAATGGAGTTGAAGTTTCTTTCACTCAAAAAATCTTAACACAATTTACTCAAAATCATTTCAATACACTTCTTTAATGCTTACTAATTTCAAAATTAAAACATTTGCTTATAAATTCCAAAAATAAATAGTAATTCAAAAATAATTTTTTTTATTGGGAAAAAATAGTTTTAAAAAACCGGTCTATCAACTGCCAGAAAGCGTATTACTTCAACACAAGAATTGAAAGAAATTTTTTACTCACCTATAATCTTCCCATCCGCTACACCATTTCTCAAATATTCTGTTTTTAGCGAAAATAATTTGCTTGTACTTAAGTACGTAAAATACAACTCTGTGCTACCACAATCTTTTCGTATCAAAGCGATATAAAGAACATCACGCAAACGGCAACCGGTGGTGACAGCTTTTGGCAAAACAATACGGAAACCTCGATCAGCTTGAATATTGAATACAATAATGGCACGATTGGCAGCATCACTGACATACACAAAACAAGCACCGTTAGGAGCATAATCGACAGCTAAATATTGTAAACGTGAAGTTGGTGAAGCAAGACCGTCCAAGTCGATGGTTTTTAAAATTTTGCCAGTCT
Source organism: Gymnosoma rotundatum (assembly GCA_916610165.2). Taxonomy (NCBI): domain Eukaryota; kingdom Metazoa; phylum Arthropoda; class Insecta; order Diptera; family Tachinidae; genus Gymnosoma; species Gymnosoma rotundatum. The sequence goes on from OU744338.1 coordinate 40,916,662, forward strand.
TGGCAGAAATGGCCACCACTTTGGGTGGACACTTTCGCACGGGGGTTTCCAATGTATTAACAATTCCCGTATCCAATACCCATATTACTTCATTTTGATCAACCATCAAGTCCACAACGGATTGCAAAGCCTTACAATTACCCTCCTCCTGCATATCCCAGCAGGGATATGGAGTAAAGGTGGTGGTACAGGTACCAGGTTTAATAGTTGTTTTCACCAATGTAGCAGGAACACCTTTTCTATAACGCGGCAAAGCCAAAAATGCAGTATCTCTTATGAGTTGGGCTCTAGTTGCAATAACATTTTTTTGGATAAATTTTCCCGAGCTCTTAAATAATGATTTTGTAGAGGCACAGGGAAATTCAAATTGACCTCCTGTCCACTGTACTACAGTGCCACTATCATCGCAAGATTTTTCCGGTGGCAAGAGACCATACTGAGTACCTTGACTCTGACACTTTGGCAAACAAGTAAAACAAATTATTATTACTACTGCACTTAACAACAAACCTCTTGGACTATTTGACACCGTTTGTTGACGCCGCCGCCACATCTTGTGCCGTTGCGCTCACGCTGCTAACAGCGAAATAACAACAATAAAAACACCTTATTAAATACAAAGCAATGCGTGTTTCGACAGGATATTAAACATTAATTTGACGAAAAGTGGTATTTACAAGTTGCTTGTAAGATGTTTGTTTGCAACTGTTTTACGGCTGCAGAGAACTCACATACAGATTGCGGTTTTCTTGGTCACTGAGCTTTAATGACTTTGTACGTGTTTGCTTGGATTTTAGCTTGGTCAGCTTTATATTTCAACTAGTTTCATTTTGCAATTTGAAAAATGATTTTATAGCTAAAATAAGATAACAAAATGTGCAAAACTCTGTTTTCTTGATGGCAAATGATACATTTATGAAACGACAATGTTAAATGACAACAATAAGCAAAAATACAAAAAGAAATGATGTGATATGAAAAATATAGAAACAAAGAAACGTGATTTCAACGCATATTGTAAACTTAACATTGAGAGCTCAATGTACGGCCAATTTAAAAAGCTTAAGTGAAAATAGTAGCACATGAATGCTCGGACCGAGTACCTTAGCCGACTGGTTTATTGCGAAGGAAAGAATACTTTTTAATAGGTAGGAGGACAAAAGCATCAAAGCAAAAAAATATCATTGCTGGTAACCAACTCTAAATAATTTATATTTACAGTCTGTTAAACAGTCTTTCCTCCGTAATATTCTGCACTCAGCAGATTGAATTTCTTGCTCAGGTATCGTGATTAAAACCTCAAACTAACATCAGAAAAAAAGTAGCACGAATATTAATGAAATGATTCAACCAAGGCATATTTATTTTACAAGGTAGTGTCGTCCGCCCAGCTGGTTTGTAGTTAGAAATGTCAAAAGTTGTTTGTATTTGACTTTGTTTATTTACGAATTTCAAAAAACACTAACAACAAGCATTTGCAAAACAAAGCAAGCATTTGTATTTGACATTTCCAATGCACAAAAAAACAATAAAAAGCCATGTTGTTTTTGCAATGTTGTATTTGTTGGAGAGCCGCTATTACCTAGTTAAGCTGCCTAAGAAAGTTCAAAAACGGCACCGGGAACAACGGAAAACCCAACTAGAATCAAACGAGCAACGAGGCAACTCTGGAAGAAAGAAAGTATTGAAATGGAGCTTTAAAGCTAACAATCACGAAAAGTTTTAATACTTGTGATGGAGCTTTTCAACGGCACAATTTTGTAAAACCCATAGTTCAAGCAGACAGCTTATCTTGTATGTGAACAGCTACACACTGAATGTCCATGGTATTTCAAAGGCTCTGAAATTCAAATTAACTGACCAAATACATGAAAAACTAAAAGATGAGTAGGAAGTCTATATACCTTTCAACTAGGTAGACGATTTCTCGAGTGCGATTCGTACTTCCACTTTTAAATGTGATTTCGGAATAAAACAAAATGAATTTAGTCAACTTTAGAATTTAGAAAAATGAAAAGAATTACTAAAATTTACAACTAAAAAATTGCCCATAATTAAATCTGAGCTAAAATAAACAAATAAGAGTGCTTTATTCGGCTATACCGAATGTTATATACCCTTTACCATATATATAAATTTAGTTCAGTGAAATAACTACAATAAAAACAAAACAAATATTGGGGTAACAGAGAATTAAAAACGTGAATTAATTAAAACCAAGGGAGTTCTTGTTAGCGAAATTGTTCACGTGAGCGAATGTCGAATTTCAAGAACAAAATAAATATGTATTTGATTTAAACGTGAAATTATTTTATTATTATTTGCATTATTAAAATAAAATAAAATTTTTCTAACTAAACTTAAAATATTTTTCCTATAACTAGCAAGAGTTTCTGTGCTGACCCGATCCTATGCAAATAAAAGGGTGATAGAATCTTTCAAAGTTAGATTTCTCATTGATTCAAGCCAAACAGAGTTTTAAGCTGCTATCGAAGCTACCAAGCTGTTTTTTTTTTATTATAATTTCTTTATTTTAATTGCATTTTGATGCATTGGTTGGTTGAGGGGTGTGACTTTTGGTTGCGTAAGCATGGCAATTATGTTTTCATCTTCAGTTTTTAATTCTGTTTCGGAGATTTTTGGCCTTACCAATTACCAAAAGTTTAAGTTTATGTGCCCCTGATGCATTTGCGGAACACAGGAAGGGTATACGTTGCTTCTCCGGGAGCATATTTCTCTTGCACTACAACGTATATTTTATCAGGTAAAAGTTTCCAGAATAAACCAGACTCATCAGCATAATCACGCATTCGGATGAACCAACGGTAAAGAGTTTTTTCCTTAACTGGAAGTTATGATGATTTTTAAGTTTTTCTTTTTTTACAGTCCTTAGTAAGTGTGGTTTTCACATTTTATATTGTTGACTTCTTGACTTAGCGACATTATACTTTTTTGCTAAAATGGTCACACTTGTTCTCTTTTTACAAACCATGTAAAATGACTGGCTTTTCTTTTAACTCCAAAAATTTAGATTTTTGGACTGATATACCAACACTTTGCTTAAAAAAATATTAATTTAGGGGATACACACATGTTTTATGTAAGGGGATTCCATAAATGAGAACTTCATTGAATCAATAAAAAAATCTCAAAAATCTTTTATATGAAAACACAGAGCTGTATGAGCAATAGCAAAATGGCCATATCGGTGAAATGGATTAGCGTTGATAAAGTTCAACTTAACTCAAGACATTGCAGATAAACTAAAGGTACCTGTTTGGTTAATGTAATAGACCAAATGAGAAAAGACGACAAAGAAACTTTTTTAAGTTGCTATTTTTTATAAAAAGTATTTATTTTTATATTTTTCCTTCAATCGGACATATGTTAGAATTGTACATACACGAAAAGCAGATATTACAAAGTTTTCGCAAAAAACATTATACTATTACGAAAATATGATCTGGCAACCGCCTGTTGTTGTTGTCCGTATGAGCGTGGTGAATAAGCTAATTCCACAAACGGTGTGTGTATAGAATAATACCACAATTAACTAACAAACACTGAGCAACCTCAATAGTTGCGTTAATAGAGGTGCTTGCTGTAAAACAGAAGATTGTGAGTTCGAGTCCACCTTCGGACATGAGTACAACAGAAAATAATAATTGTTATAATGCAATTAAAAATTAAGAAGCAGCATTACAAACCTTGCGGAAGGGAAAAGACAATTATTGTGTGAAGCCATGGTAGATAATTTAGTGAAGATGTCTAATTTTATAAAAGAGTAACAGATAATTATCAAGACGCCCTTGGATAAAAGGCGTAGGTAGTAAAGTTGTCTGTGGGCGGTTAAGGTTACTAAACAAGGCAACGAGTGAGTTCATATCTCACCGGAGTAACACAGTAGTATAGCGTGAATGGCTGCGTTGGTAATAATAACTCATGTTTAGTAAATACGAGACCACAGGATTCGCAAGACCGTATGATCAAGAAGTATAGCCCGATAAAGCCACAAAGTAAGAATTTATAATAAGCCAGAGTGGTATTTACAAAAAAAATTCGTTCGTTTTTTCTAAAAGGGAAAAACGTAGCAATAGTACACAAAATTTTGTTATGTACTGTATAATCTGAAAACTGTGTGACGTTTGTACATAAAGTGCAGTAGATACTGATTGCCTTGTCGACAGCAATGACAATATGAATGAAATATGCATAAACTGGCCTTAAGCCGTATTATTTTTTTGTAAGTTTATTAAGATTTTAAGTCCCGACCAAGATGTTTCATATTATTTATTTTTTTTTTTTGACTAAAATCATGCCACATTTTAAATATTTAAGAGATTTTTTTTCTGAGAATAAACCCTTCACATGAGTCCATTAAACAGCCGCCTTCTTCAAGAATGTGTTTTCAGCAAAGACAAGAACAGACAATTAGATAGCCATCTTATTTAGTAACTAGAATATAAATACTCTATAGGGTCTCGTATTATCACTTTTTTATTTTTCAACATTAAGTTTTTTCTGTTGTTGCTCTGTTTTCTCGAGATTCAAATAAAAGTGTTATTAATTTACTTTTCAGTGGTTTTCTGTTAAAGTTTTGGTTTTGTGTGTTTTTTTTTCTTTGTAAAGAAAAGCCTTGACTTTTAGAGATATGCAATTTGACATTCTTGTGCGTTTTAAATACTAAAAAGAAGAATTTTTGCTTTTTTTTTTCTTTATAGACTATTTGTGTGTTAACTTAAATAAAAAAACTTTGTGGCGTTGTACATTTTGAATAATTTATACTTTTAAGTTTCCGTTCTTTTTCCAATAGTTTTAACTATTCCGGTTCACAAGCTTTGAAAAAGTTTTCAGTCAAATAATAAATAAACAAAGTAGTTTTACTTAAACTGTATGTTTCATTATTTTTATACCCTTCATCATAAAAAGTTGAAAAAGGGTATAATATAGTTTGTCATTCCGTGTGTAATTTCTACAGTATCCAGTATCCGATCCCATAAAGTATATATATTCTACCTTGTTATGCACAGCGAAGTCGCTTGAATGATGTCGTTATGTCCGTTGATCGATCAGATATAGTGTCGAAAGAGATGCTATTGGAAATCAGCATGATCGGTCCATGTCCTTTGAGGCAGCAGGCAAAACACCACGCTTACCTCTTAATTGTTTATGTCATTTGGAACAATACATTAACTCCAATCCAAAAAATAAATATATGGATCGATAGAGAATTAAAAAATAAGAAAAAACCGTCAAGTAAAAAAAATTGGCGCTCGCCCATATTTTCTGAGTTATGGGGCTCTGAAATTTTCGAATTTGTTTTTAAATATCAATATGGATATGATTTTAAATCTTTAAAAGATATCTTAAGGGAAATACAAAATTTTGTTAAAAATTATTAACCCTTTAAGTGCCGATGTCATTTTTATGTAAAGTTATAAATATGCAGTGCCAAAACATTTTTATTTTTTGATTCTCTGTCACCCCAAAATTTGCTTTTTTGATTGGAGTTGCCACACCTTAATAGATTTACATAGATGGTGAAGGGTATATAAGATTCGGCATAGCCGAATATAGCACTCTAACTTGTTTTCTTTAAATTTAGTTGATATTTCATTTTAAATAAACATAAAATTTCAAAGCTAGCTGTTAGCAACTATTAAAAGTATCTAATCAATAATGAAATGTTGTACTTTATCTTGTCTTGTTGTTATATTTTCATACTTCAGTTGTACAATAACAATATAAAATATTTTTCGTTAAAATTATTTGTTATTTAAAAATGTTCGTTTTTTTCTTTGTGAGAAGAACTTTAAATAAGTTTTACGAGGACCGCCGCTTTTCACTTTAATTAAAAAGGCAGAACAACAGTTATAAATTTGCCGCCCCTAAACTCCACTAGATGTCCATTTGTGACCGCTGCCTTCCATAATCTCTCTCATATATATATATTAAAATAAAGCACGAAAACCTATAAAAAACAAGTCTCTCAGGGGTTCCATCAAGCCCTTGATATGTGCTAGTCTCTTTCACCTCTATTAGGATCTCCCTTCCAGACCCATTGAGACCACAAAAGTCCATGATCCATTTCGTAATCCATGGCGATTTCAAAAGATCCACTTGGCTATCAAAGCTGCATTGGCTTCTCCACACTTAATTCTACTTTTTAAGGGCTACTTAAAAGTTTCATTGGATCCTCAAAGGATCCATTTGTGCTTCAACGGGTCTAAAGCCCTTTCATAAAATCCATTTTCCCTTCAAAAAGTTCCCTTAGACTCTAAAAAGGTACATTATTCCTCAAAAGTTACATCCTCCCTAAAAAAGTCCATTGGGTCCTTAAAAAAGGAGTTAAGCTCTCTGACCCCACAAGTCGCTCAAAAGGAAATTGAGCCCTATAAAGGTCGGCTGGGTCTTCCGGATTGTATTTGCGATTAGACCCGCCGAAATTTTGGTGGTTTTATATACTAAATGAAATCAATCTGAAGCTGAAAATTAAATCTAAAAAAATGAGACGCTTTGGAAAAATGAAGCATTGTGAATGGCCTTGCACATACTTAATACCAATTTATTGTGAGAGTTATGGCCAAATTTTAAATAACCTGAGGATTTTCCTACAGAAACCTTCTATATCTTGTTAATTTAATTATTTGCTACGCACTTCCCAAATAAATGACATTATCTTAAATATTTCTGCCACGTTTAATTTGTAGTTATGAATAAACACAACTCTTGAAAGGACATATAGGAACAGAATAAAGGCTTTATAGCTTTACAATATTATTATGATACTTTCATTTGGGGTCAAAAAGCATGGAACACCCTAGTTATTTAATTATTTTTAGCTCTCATTAAAGTTTAAAATTGTTTTCTCAAGTATTTGTTGTTGAAAATGAAAAATTTGTTCATTGAAAAATCTCAATATAGTTTTAAGTGATTGAATTTCAATCAAATATAAAAGCGCATCAAAAAATGTGGCGAGAGATGAAGTGAAAGGAGAAAAATATTTTTTCAAACATAAACGTTTCGATGAATACTTAATGAAAATCTCGAAAAAAAAATACAAGAGGTCAATACCAAAACGAACAATAGAAAAGTGTATTTTTAAACTAAATATTGGTATTTAATATCAAGGTTACAACAAAATGGCAATTCAAATAAAGAAATCAAAAATCTAAAAAAATATCATTCAAATGTAATTGAAACAATAAAAAAATTTAACTTCTATGGGCTTTGGTTGTTTATATATTACTCAAGCCTACTAGATGGCGCTATAGTGAGCAAGTTTGGATGCATTATCTAAGAAATCATAAACACTGCACTTAATACACTGGTAAGCGAAATAATAAGACCACTCAAAATTTTTGTTGCTTTGTTTCAGAGCCAGAGCCCGAGTTAAAAATAGGAGTATGAGGAAAGCAAGAACATTAAAAACAAGCAAGAGTGTAATATTCGGCTTTGTCGTTTCTTATATACCCTTCACCATCTATGTAAATATAGTTTAGTGAAGTAACTCCAATCAAAAAAGCAAATATTGGAGTGACAGATAATTAATAAATAATACAAAAAAATTTGTACTGCAAATATATTATTCTACATAAAAATGCCATTGGCTCTTAATGGTTAAGCATTTTTTTTTTAATTATAGTATTTTCTTTAAGATCTCTTCGAAAACTTTAAAATGATACGCATATCTATATTTCAAAAAATTTTAAAATTTCGAATCCCGTAACTCAGAAAATATGGGTGAGCGCTAATTTTTTCACTTGGTATTTTTTTTTCTTATTTTTTAATTCTCTATGGGCTCATATATTTATTTTTTTAAATAGAGTTACTTTATTGTTCCAAAGGACATAAACAATTAAGAGGTAACCGTGGTTTTTTGCCTGCTGCCTCGAAGGACATAGACCAATCATGCTGATTTCCAATAACACCTTTTTTGACATTATATCTGATAGATTGACATTTTTTTTTTTTTTTTTTGTGAAATCAAGTTTGCCGAGGCCGATTTCAACACTAACACGGTCAGACAGACAAACAGACGGACATTGATCAATCCACTTCGCTATGCATAACGGTTTTATGGAAATTTGTCTGTCAACTAGAATAATTGCCAAAAAAAAAAATTGGTCGATCAAAGACGGCTGTGGTTAATTTTCTTAAAAAGTGGAAGGATTAGCGGAATTAAAGAACTGTGAAACAAAACGAAAGCACACCGTCAGGGATAAACAGTCAAAGAACTAACAAGGACTTTCGTTCTAAATGTTCCTGTTGTTTAATTTCATATTTGCAAAGTGCCCGTGCATATAAATAAATTATTGTAGTGTTTTGTCATATTTTATATTTCATCGTCTTTTAACTCTATTAAAGAGCCGAAAAAAGGCAGCCGTATACAGTGGGTAAAAGAAAACTAAAACCATAGTTGATTATTGTTGGTTTTGCTTAAACTTTTAATTTTTGTCTTTACTTTATTGTTTGAACAAAAATCTGTAGTTTACTTTTGTGAGAACTTTCCTGAAGAGCCAAGTAAGCTGGCCACGAAATGGCCAGCGAGACGTGATTAAAACAAATGTAATTAAGATTGCCCTATAATTATTTTACCTATAATTATTTTATTTTGTCAATAAAAAGTTTTGCTTTTGCTAAAATAAAAAAGTAAAAATATGAACAAAAACTTAACAAAACTAAATACAATATTGTTGTTGATAGCAGGTTACCCCTTGTTTTTATATTTTTTTCTTTTCTCATGCTCGCATTCTTAATTTTAAAAGTTCAAAAAAAAAAATAATTTGTGATCTTAATATTTCGCTTACCGGTGTGCTATGGAATCTAGTAGGAATTAAGGCCACAACGAACTCACTCATTCGGTTTGGTTTGATGAGAGATGTTTTATTTGTCTGCAGCTTAGGCCGCTTCGGATGATTTCATTCTCGGGTGGACTGGTCTAAGCATGCGATAGCAAGTCTTCTAACAACTCCCATAATATCATCTTGGAACCCTTGCAGCATGTAAAGAATTCCACACCATTTACGGTTAAGGATTTTGATACGGATTGGTTGTTACTCTGCGTATTGGTTATGATGTTGGGACAAAATATCGGCGAACGAATACTAGGATTAAATTAATGTCGCATAGTGAAGCATTCCAAGATTCACATGCGTATATAAAGTACCGTCTTTCCACCAACCAAAAAAATTCAACACAACGAGACCACGTAGAACCCAAGTTAATTGGTTTTCTCATACCGGTAGCCGGCGCAACCTAAACAGGGCAATTGAACTATAATGCTATTAATACTTTAAAGAAATCATGATATGGAAAGAATTTTTTAAGTAGAATCATCATAACATTTTTCCTTGGGCAAAAAAGTGAACAGAAATTGTCTTAATAATATTACAATGGTTTGTAGATAAAACTTGGCTTCGAATCCAAAAATGATTACATAGATCTGGATCATGCATAAATAAGTTCCTTGAACTGAAATCTCTTACGCTTCAATAGCATGGTTACGACATCCTTAGGGATTAGCATGTCTTCTGATGACAAACGCTATCAAGAAATGCGAAAATAAAGCAGCTACCTCAAATTTTTTTTCATTTTAGACATTTTGGTTAACTTTGGCAATTTATCAGATGCAATTTTTTATTGCATTTCTTTTTAGCTATCTTTTATAGCTGAATCGTATTTTATCTAAAGTTTTTACTTTACAATTATCAATTCAATTAGCTGGAAAATAGTTTACATTATTTCGCTAAACTGAAACTCATTTTCAGTGTTTGTGCGTTATATTAAATAAAGCTGCTTTCAGAGGACAATTTTTTTACATATGACTTGTCACAAAAACAAAAAAAGTCTCTAAAAATTTTTATTTACATGCGACTTTTACCGCGTTCAAAAGTAGATGTATAATAACATCTGGCATCACCTTTTTTGTAAGCTAAAAACAGCTGATGTCAGATCAAAAAAGAATGCATTCTAATTGAAATTTTGACAGATTATTTTGTCATGTAGATTTTTTGCAAGCAATGTTTTTTAATTTGTTTCCACGGCATTTATGTGCTTTCCAGTGTAAAATTTGACAAGTCATATGTAAAAAAAAATGTCGTGTGAAAGCAGCTTAATATATACAAATACAACCCTAAATAATAGATTTACAAAGCAAGTGCCAAAAATCCCCAGAAAACTCATATTGTTGAATATTTCTTTCCCTGCTTGCTTTATTATGCCTTTTACCAGCAAGAAAAGAAAAATTAATGAATGAAAAAAAAAATCACTTTTCAAAGAGAATATTTTATTTTTTATTATTTTCAAGCAAAAAGTTTTAATGCGTAGAAACATCACCGGATATTAAATTTTACAAATTGTGGTTTTTCCTGATTCTTCAATTTATATAATAATAAAACCAATTTTACTTAATATTGGCATGAAATTTTGCTTTCATTTTAGAAATAAAAAAAAAATTTTGTGTTTTGCTTTATTTTCTAAAGAAAAGTTTGCAAAAACAACTTTGCGAGCAATAATGAAATAATCCGACCAAACTGGGAGGTACAATTGATTTAAAAATAAACTTAAAATTTTCAACATATCCTGCTTATTTTTGCAATATATTCCCTAAAGCTTTGTGTTACGGAATTTCATTTCTTAGTCCCATCAGTAAATTGTTGGCAAGCAAACAAATCCTGGGGAGAAACCTGAGGGAAATTGTGTCATACATTAGACTTTGAGAGCCTTTAGGGCTCTAAAAATAATGCCCGCTTAGTGTGCTACCTTCTCAAAAGAGATCTTGTATAGACGAGTGATGTGGTGGCATTAGTTTGAAGCTGGTACATTCATTTTATTTATTTTATTTTACTTCGATAATCCTGTGAAAGAGCCTTTTTGAGCCAGCAGGTGAAGTACCTTTGCCAACAAACAAAATACAACGAAAATAACCTAATTTTAAGAAAAAACAAAACGGCCGACTTCCTAAACGCAAGTTGCAGTGCATATTTACAATGCATACACTTCGTAAACGCATATCTAAACTTTTTGGCAACGTACAATGTTCCTAATCGTTTGGTAACTCACTTTAATGAGTATCAGATGCCAAAATCACGCATCATTTTTATTTTGTATGCCAACATTTTCAAAATGTTATTTTTAAAATGAAATGTGAATAAAAAATGCCATCATCCATTAATTCAATGAATTCTTAAAAAAATATTTATTTCTGATCCTTGTTTCCGGGATTTTTATTGTCCTTAACAAAGTTGTCTCCCTTTTTTTTCTTTTTAATAGGTTTCTATAGCAAATCAATATTTTTAGGAAGATTTGACCCGAGATAATTCCTCAGTACTTGCCAACAAAATGAATAAATAATTTTGTGTAACCTCTATTTTTTCAAAAAAAAAAATTATTCAATTTTATACCATTTGCTTTACGTATGAGTTGCATAGCGAAGTTCCTAAATGCCGATAAAATGCAAAAAATATCTCTGCAACGCAAGTTTGCATTTAAAACATGTTTAGCATTGCATACGCATTTTTTTTAAATTATGCATTGCAACAGGCGTTTAGGAAGTCGGCCAACATTATTAGTCCTTAATTCGCTTTGGATTTAATAAAATAAAATTACGGTAATTTTCACTACAAAAAATTTAACAATTAACTGAATTTTCTCCGGCAAGACCAAAGCGAATCTATAAAGCGATTTAAATTACAAGTGTTGAGGCGTCTCAAATTTCTTTTTTACACAGATATTTCACTAACATTATATCAGAACTTTTTAACCGACTTAAAAAAAAGAAGGAGGTTATACAATTCGGATGTTGCTTTTTTTTATATTTGTGCCTCCAGAACTCAATCATTTCTGATCCGATTTCGAAAATTTTTGGTAATATGGTCCCGTTTTAAAAATAGTTCATAATCTTAAAAATTAAAGGGTGTCCCCATACAACATACAATTATGCCCCCATAATTGATGTAAATTTACTTATATTGGCCTAACTTTTGAACCGTTATAGACAAACTCTTGCAAATTGGACAGAATGTCGATAGCTGTGGGCGTTATAGCAACAAGTATTAATATTACAAATTTTAAATTAAAGGGTGCGCCAATAGTTCATTACATTTGATGTATATGGCTATACTTTTGAACAGTTGTAGACAGACGCTTGAAATTTACAACGAACCTGTATTGCTAAGTTCGCTATAACAACAAATATAGAATTTGGATTTGGAAGTTAAAGGTTGTTCCAATAGTTAATGTAATTTTGTGTATGTGACCACACTTTTGAACCGTTATATACAGAACGCTGAAACTTAAAAGGGACCTGTATTTCCAAGTCCGCTATATCAACGAGTTTATAATATGAATTTAGAAATTAAAGGGTTTCCCATAATTGATGAAGATTTACTTATATGAGCCTATCTCTTGAACCGTTATAGGTAAACGCTTCTAAATTTGACGCAGTGTCGATTGCTATAGCCGTTATAGTAACAGCTGATTATATTTAAAATTATAAATTAAAGGGTGCACCAATAGTTCATTTAATTTGGTATATGGCCATACTATTAAACAGTTTTAGACAGATGATTGAAATTTACAAAGAACATATATTACTAAGTCTCTATAACAACAAATATTAAATTTGTATTTGGAAATAAACGGGTGTCCCAATAGTTGATATAACATGGCTATGTGGCCGGACTTTTGAACCGTTTAAGACAGACAGCTAAAATTTACAAGAGACATGTTTTGCTAAGTCCGATATAACGCGAATTAAGAAATTAAAGGGTGTTCCCAAAATTTATGTAATTTGTTCTATATGGCCGTATTTTTTGAACCATTATATACAAACACCTTAATTTTATACAGAATGTCCACTACTTTATTTTGTATAATAATAAGTATAAAAATGTTATATTATAAATTAAATATTTGATATAATCTGATGTATATGGGCAAACTGTTGAACCGTTACAGACAGACGGTTGAAATTTACACAGAAACTGATAATTTGAATTTGGAAATTGAAGAGTGACCCTACAAGTGCTGCAATTTGATGTACATTTCCACACTATTGAACAGTTGAAAAAGTATAAAGTTTGGAGATATAAGTGTGTCCCAATAGTTAATGTAACCTAATTTATGTGGCCATACACTTGAGCTGTTAAAGGCAGACAAATGAAATCTGTTTTGAAGTCGGTTTTTTTTCGCAAGAATTATTTTCTATTTCTACTTATGGCTATTTACTTTAAAGACACCTTAAGTCGACTCCCTTACCGCGGCTACACAATAATCAACTTACTTTTAATTCAAGGCTTCTTTACAGGTAGGCGTCTTTAACTTTCAACCTGGACTATCCAATAAAAAATGTTTTTCTTTGTATTCAAAGCTCCACTGGGATTTAAACTCACAATCGTCAATACTGCAGTTGCTTACAAGTTGTTTTCTAACTATCAATCAGCATTAATTATCTAAAAAAGAATACAATTTATTACTATCAATGTTTCTAATATCTGTGGCAGAGTCGTAAATTATCTTAAATATGAAAAACTTAAGCCTGACTACATAATGTTAACTTGGATATATTCCACTACTCAGCAAGAAATGGATCACCAAAACTTATACAATTACAACAATTTTATATTGAACGGCGTTGCCGTTTTAGCTCTTTTTATACCGTACATCACAAAAAGTGGACAAGAGTATATAAAAGTTTGTCATTTCGTGTGTAATTTCTACAACATCCATTTCCGAGCCCATAAAGTACATATATTCTGACTTCTTATGCACAGCAAAGTAAATTGAGAAATGCCCGTCTGTCCGTCCGTGTTAGTGCAAAAGCAAACTTGATTTCACAAAAAAATTAATATGATCGGTCCATGTCCTTCGAGGCTTAACATGGTGTCTTTTGAAAAAATAAAGTAACTCTAATCAAAAAAAAAAAAATTAATATATAGGGCGATAGATAATTAAAAAAGCATCAAGCAAAAAAGTTGGCGCACGCCCATGTTTTCCGAGTTGCGGGGCTCAATTTTTTTTTATAAATATCAATATGGGTATAACTTTAAAGCTTTTAAAGAGATATTTAAGGAAATACTAAAATTTTTTAAAAATGTCTAACCCATTAAGAACCGATGGCATTTTTATGTAAAATTATATTTATGCAGTTTCAAAGCTTTTTTATTTTTTAGTCTCAGTCACCCCAATATTTGCTTTTTTGATTGAAATTACTTCGCTAAACTAGATTAACATAGATGGTGAAGGGTATATAAAATTCGACATAGCCGAATATAGCACTCTTATATGTTTTAAATTGAAATTACATTTGTGTAGTTGTCGCATCTCTATAGCAACATTCAAAATGCAGCTTATAATATGATTTTTAATACAATCGGTTCCAAAGATTAGTCCAAATTTGTATTAAATTTTGTTTATTTAAAAAAAAAACAAATTAATGACATCGTTGTATACCAAAGTTTCCGTCACTTTAACAATTTTTTTCTTTAAGGATATGTTAAAAACTTTGTTTTATTCAATGACCGGTATTTGGGTGAGAGTTAAATGACCGACATTTATCTGACAGGGTTGTAATTAAACAAACACTTATTGATTTTAAGATATTGCAAACCTAATTCATTTGATTAATGGAATAATCAAATATTATTGACTAATAGTCGATTAAATCTCTAATATCGTTTAGTTAATTAGCTGACTAACCAATTTATACTCTAACAGCAGTAAAAATTTTAAATAAATCATCAGAATTTATTCTGTCTTCAACTACTCAACAAATGTTAAGGTTTTTCTAAAAAGAACCATGTTCCAAATTATCAGTGTTGCCAAAATTATTGAACCAATTCCCGCTAGATATTACTTTAAAAAACGCTAAAAACCGTTAACTTGTCGAAAAGTAACGCTGACATAAACCGCCAAAAAATTTCTTGAGCAATTTATTTTTATACCCTTCACCGAGGCAAACTTGGTTTCACAAAAAAATTTATTATTTATGTCAATAAATCAGATGTAGTGTCGAAAGAGGTGCTATTGGAAATCAGCATGGTCGATCCATGTCCTTCGAGGCAGCAGGCAAAACACCAAACCTAGCTCTAATTTTTTTATGTCATTTCGAACAATAAAGTAACTCCAATCAAAAAAAAATATATGGGGTGATAGAGAAAAAAGTAAGAACGAAACATTACCTAAAAAAATTGGCGCTTACTCATATTTTCCGAGTTACTGGGCTCTGAAATTTTCAAAATTTTTTGAAATATCAATATTGGTATCATTTTAAAGTTTTTGAAGAGATCTTTAACCTAGTAAGAGCCGATGGTATTTTTATGTAAAATAATATACATATACGCAGACTATATTTTTATTTTTTAATTTTCTGCCACCCCAATCTTTGTTTTTTTGATTGGAGTTACTTCACTAAACTAAATTTACATGGTGATTCGGCATAGCCGAAAACAGCACTCTTACTTATTGAATACTGTTTTTAAATACTAACTGCCGTATTCATAAAATAAACTTTTATTATTTTTTATGTATATGGCAGTAATTGTTCATCACTAGTTAAGTTTCGTTTTTAAACTGGAATAAATATTAGAGGTTCCGATTAAGCTTACAGATTTTTCGACACCTTGTAATCGTAGCAGTATTTGTTATGCCGACGTTGACCATATCTAACATCAACCATATTGCTTTGCAATCGATTTCTGAGCTTTGATTTAGCTCTATTAAGTTGACTAAAAACTCGTTGCACTTCTGCATTAGATCATGGCATGCATAGTAATCGCAAGGCAAACTGAGCTAGATTTTTGAATATATTATTTCCAGCCGAAAAACTTCGTACCAAAAACATGTAGTATCTATTAGACTATTCCAGAAATGGATAATCTATATCTTTATATAAAATGTTACAAATACATAGTTTAGCTTACTTTGTAACTAACAAAACTTATTGTAGCTTAAAAAACGCTAAAAACCCGCCAACTAACATTTTCCCAGCTAAAAAACCACTTAGCGGTTTTTTTCTAACTTCCCGCTTTTAATAGCAAAAAACCACCAGTTCTAGCGGAAAACCCGCGATTTTGGCAACACTGCAAATAATTATGTGCCGAAAGCTACAAAAAAGGATATTTAGAAAACCACATCTATGCGGTAGGTGCTTTTATTATACACCTCACCACAGGTGGAAAAGACTATATATCTAAGTTTGTCAGTCCGTGTGTAATTTCTACAGTATCCATTGCCGACCTCATATAGTTCTTATGGATAGCGGAGTCGGTTGAAGTCAACTTTGCCAAGCTACTAGATGAGCTACACAAAAAATTTAATTTAAAAATTTAATTTAATTTAAAATAATTTAAATTTAATTCAGACATAATTTTGAATATTTTGCTTTAAAAATCAGCAAGATCGGACCATATTCCTTGAGGCAGCGGGCAGAACACCACGCCTGCCTCTAATTTTTGATACCATTTGGAACAAATCTAGTTAAGTGAAGCAAATATATGGCACGATAGATAGTTAAAAAATAAGAAAGAAAAAACATCAAGTAAAAAAATTGGCTCTCATCCATATTTTGCGAGCTATGAGCCTCTGAACTTTTCGTACAAAAGTAAGATTGTGCATCATATTTTTCAATATTTCAATATGGGTATCGTTTTAAAGCTTTTGAAGAGATCCTTAAGAATATACTAAAATTTCTTTAAAATGCTTAACAAATTAAGAGCCGATGACATTCTTTTTCTTTTTTTGATTGGAGTTATAGTTATTTCACTAAACCATATTTACGTATATGGTGAAGTGTATATAAGATTCGGCATAGCGGAATATACCACTCTTATTTGTTTTTTAATAATTCTGACACAAACTAAGCCATCGAAAGGTAACTCGAAATTCAACTATTTTATAAAAATATATACCATCGATATTTCATTTTCTTTTAATTGACAGTACAGTGGCATGATAAAATAATTGGTGTCACTCAGTGGTGTCACTCAGTGGTTCTTTCGTTATCGGTTGATCACTTTTTAATTTGTTTTTTTTATTGTCATATTAGTGTTATTTTTAACACTATACATCGACAAGTGTAAAATGTATGCATTTTTACGAGTTGACACAATAAAAAACAATACAAACATACTTACATACATGCATACATACATGGAAAAAAAACATCATTGAAAATAATATTAAAACGTTTATATTTTTTTAAAACGTTAAAACTGTCTTGTGTCAAGTTTCGATTTGTTATTCCCTACTTTTTTGTTCCCAAAGCAAGAAAAAATTTTGTGTTAACATACTGACATATATTGAACATTTTTCTGTATTAAAAGTAGTCTATTTAGTTTATCGTTTCTTAGGAAACATAGTCAGGTTTATTATGGACAGTAACGTGCGGTTGATGAAAGGAAAATTTGTACAACAAAGTTGACAGTTGTGTGCGCAGGTGCTCCTCTTTGGTATGGCAGAATTTTTGAGGGGTACCAAATTTATAATTACAATAATGTTAATAATTTTCAAAAAAATAATCTATAATCCGGATTAAATAATTTAATGATTTAATTATTAAATAGGGATAATAGAAAATTGCACAAAAAAAAGATTTTTTTTTTAAGTTAATTTTATAGAAAATTCCCGTTGCTTGATTAAAATTAACATTAATAATAATTTAAACATTTAAAATATGTATAAAAATAATTAATATTATACAACAACAAAAACACAATGTATTAAATATTTATTTTATACATTAAGGTTAAAGATTCATAATTGAAGTTGTAATTTCCTTTTCGGAGCAAGTTCTGTAAATCGGTCTTTAACATCTCCCGCATCAAGTGAATTCAAAAACTATTGCTCGACGAAACCCCTAATAAGAGGCTCTAAGCGTTCTTGCGTCATTGTAGACCTTATTTTTTTTATAATCAAAAAAATCTGAAAGTACTTTATAAAAGTTGGGATACGTGTTTTTTCTGTCTACATTATTCAACCATATTAGCCATTTGTGAATATTTGCTGGTGGATATTATTTTTTGTTACGGTACTTTAGAAGATTAATCTCCGCCCTTAGCTCCGAAAAGTCGATCTTAAATCAGTTTGAAACATCATAGTTATTATCGCTATCTTTGAATTGGATTAGTTTTCCTACGGCAAAAAAAAAAACGTCAGTCGAATAATTTTTTATTTTTTTTTTTTTTGAGGAAGCTAGGGCCATACCCGTTTGCTCGCCGTTGAAAATTGATAAATCTTTCAACTAGCAACTACAAAAGCACTTTTGTGAATAGTTATTTAGAAACTACAAAAAGGATAAAATATATTAACCTGAAGTATAAGTAGTAACTATGTAAATAGAACGAATAAATAAATATCGTTTTAAATAAATAAAGTTAAATATTTTATGTACAGGACAAATATTAAAAGCCACAAAAAGCTAATTGAAAGGCTTATCAGCTTCATGGAAGCAAACCCGGATATCGCAAAGGTAGTCTGCTCAAAAATTGTTGGTGAAAAAATGGTAGAAATATACGACAGAGTTAAATAGTTTCAAGTTCACCTGTGAAAAATATCAAAACACAGCAGCTTGTTTGATAGGATCTGTAATGCAAGACAAAGGTGAAATCCAAAAACACTTAAATAATTTAATTCTAGAGGATTGGAAGCGTCCCCTATATATCATATAATTCACCGATATCACACCAAACCGCATATTGCTCATCGTCTGAATCATTGCACCTTATTTTTGTCATTTGTCAACTGTTATTTTTTTGTCAAACGCATATTCGCAATACAACTACTTACTTCTTCATTTACCAATTTTTCAACTGGTTTTCGTAATAACTATTCAATCTTAGTCGAAATATTTTTTACTATTCAACTAGTTGATGATTGCTATTTATAATAGATCAGCAGCCTTATTCTGTAAGTTGCTTAACCCTTTCGGGACGGAGTTTTATTTTGCAAACCAAATTATGTATGGTAAAATTTTTTTCATATTCTAAAAGGTATGATAAAAGTATTATGTTCTCCATACTTAAAAATTTTAAATTCGTCCTTTTGTCCTGGGACATATAATCCCAACAAGTGTTTTCATGGGGCATAAAATCACAATCAGTGTTCTCGAAGAGCGATTCGAAATTAAAAAGATAACTAAAATATAAATATTATTAGATTTAGATAAAAGTTTACATTTATTTTTAACATTTTAGGAATGCAATTAGGTATTTATTTGTGGAATGGACCAAAACACTTGTAACATAAGGCGTTGTTACAATCTGAGCATATCATCTTTGTTCGCTTTTCTGTGCCAAGTAAAGAACAGCGGACACAGCGACAATGCTTCTCTTGCTCTACTGGCAAGTGGTCTCCAATATTAAGGCTATCCGTTTTTGGACGTTTGAGAGTTTTACCTCCCTGGTGATTGCGTTGAAAATAAAGAAAAAAGACAGTTTGAAAATTGCTGGGACGTATTATCCCAGTAGTCCCGAAAGGGTGAAGCTAAATCGCCATCTCTAAAAGTATTTAATTTTAACAAAGCAGTGTTTTGCTACAAATACGACATTGGAACATATAACCCTATACTTAACATCCTCTTATTTATTGAAATAGACATACAGATACCGATTAATTAGAGAAAATAAACATGGATAAGTTCAACATTTAAGCAATTTAGCTTATGAGAATTACAGAATAAGGCCTCAGATTAATTGCAATGTAAGAGATAATACAAAATATATTATTTTTCTAAACCTTTTAAGGACTCCGAAGGTAGCAATCGAAATTCGACCATTGTTGGCGGTCTTTGACTTTTGGTGAAACTTTTTTAAACTCAGCTTATTTGGGAACTTTGCTTTTTATTTAGTTGCGAATTTCTTTTGTAAGTTTACCTACAAAACCAAATCTTGTTAGTCCTCGCCCACACTTTGCAACTTTTGTTGCGCAATTCTGGAGTTTGTAGGTGAGAAAAGAAAGAGGAGTAGATACGTGCACACTGTTTCATGTACATGCAATTCTCTTTTATTTATTGTTCATCTAAGCAATCAATACCGAAATTGCAGAAACAAATTTTCAATGTGTGGACACGCATGCAATTTAATTAGAATTCAAAAAAATTGCAGAAACAAAAATTGCATGTCTGGACGGGGACTTATCAACGCAATACAGATTTCCTTATTCTTATTTTTTACAAATAAACGTCAACTAAGCTAACATCCTTGTCATAATATAAAAAGCAATCAAGATTTATTTTTCATTTGGAAACTTCATCATAGTTTTTTTAACATTGACATAAAACAAAACAAATCTTTCAGAAAAAGCGATTTAAAAATTTCCAAAATTTAAGCAATTGTTGTTTATTTTCTTAATAAATCATCAATAAAAAGAAAAGCTGGAAGATAAATACAAAAAAACTCTTTTATCACAGCTAGAGGAAACTACTAAGCGCGAATCGGATCTTTTTATTTATTGTGAGAAGAAGGAAAGAGGGAATACTGCTTGTGGATGTTGGATTTAAATATGTGCGCTCTTAAGAAAGATAATTTTGCGTGTCATATGGTCGAAGTCTCAAAAATGGCCAGTTTTAATATAATGTGACTAAAAAAGTTAATTTCCCATTTTAAATTTATATAATTACCAATTTGTTGTACCCGACATTGCCAGGTCTTATTTTAAGGCCTTTCAAGGTACTGAGTAATAAATTATAATCTTACTTGCTATGAACACGTGAGAACACGTGAGAAATTCATTATATCTGTTTGGATTTTAAAGATCAGAAGATATCTATTTTCGGTTAATATTACGCATTTGTCCTCTTCTCCACTCCCTCCTCCTACACCCTTTTTCCCAGAACAAAATTTTTTAATTTTTTTTGTCAATCTGTGTAGACGTAAATTCCCATTTTTCTCCTTTATCTCTCATCTAGGTCATAGATCTGGAAACAGATATAGATTAGGATCTATGTTTCGAATTTAATTAAAACCGATTAGCCGAGACTTTATTTAAATAGATTCAGACGCATAAAAATTTCCGCTTTTCTTTTCTTTCTCCCCTTCTGGATCACTGTTTGAAAATATATATACCACAAGGATAAATATTTATCCGTATTTCAAATTTCATTTCATTAAAATCCGTTCAGTCGTTTAGCCGTGACTGACGGTCACACAAACAAACAAATAGATAATTTTTCAGCAAAATTAATTTTTTCTTTTAAATAGTACTTTTTTCTTAGTTTCGTTATTTTAAAGCATAAAAAATATGGTAATTTTTAATGACTCAAGCTGGAAGATACTATTTTGAAGATTATTACCAAGTAATAGAATTTTGTATTGGCAAAATAAATTAAGGATTTAAAAACACACTGCTCCCTTAAAAAAACCTTCCTAAAAGTAAGCAAATAATTCGTTGTAACCAAACATATCAATTAAAAGAAAAAATATTCATGTTCGTCAAATGAAGTTGGAAACTGTTTTGCTGACTCTTAAAAAGTAGAGTAAAATATATATATATTTTTTTTTAATTAAGTTTATTGACATTTCAGGTGTTCCATAAAAACTAAAAAAGAAGAAATCAAACTAAAAATTTAACAATTTTTCGGTAAACGAGTTGACATGTATGTGGCACAATAGTCACGTAGTCGTAACCTGCAAATGCCCTTCTAAAATTATGAAATAATATGTAAACTTGTAAATTAAGAACCAAGGATAACCATATCTTATAAATTTATAACTAGGAATAACAGTGACTTACTATAACCTTTAGTTGAATGAGCAGGGTTTTGTAACGGGTACGGCAATAAACTACTAGAAAATTACCAAGAAACGAACAAAAATTAGGAGGTAAGAGTGTTATATTCGGCTATGCCGAATCTTGTATTCTTCACCATAATCAAGTTCAGTGAAGTAACTGCAATCAAAAAAGCAATTACTGGGGTGACAGAGGATTAAAAATTAAGAAAAAAAAAATAAATAAATATATTGTTACGTTTTTCCCTTTTTAGACAAACGTACGGATTCTTTTGATTGCAAATACCACTGTGGCTTATTATAAATTCTGTATTCTTACTTTATGGCTTTCTCTGGCTATACTTCTTGATCCTACCGGTCTTATGAATCCCAAACATGCGTTATTATTTATTACAAACGCAGCCATCCACGCTACACTACTGTGCTACTCCGGCGAGACATGAACTACTCGATGCCTCGATCCAAGCCAGTCATCCCCTTTAATCCAATAGCCACAACACACGCCTGCCATACACTGTTGTTATGCTGTTACACTTCCCCGCGCTAACCGCTTTTGCTTTTACTTACTTTTTTTTATAAAGGGCTTCTTGATAATTATCTGTTACTCTTTTATTAAATTAGGTGTCTCCACTAAATTATCTGTCATGGCTTCACACAATAATTGTCTTTTCCTTTCCGTGAGGTCTGCTTCTTAATTTTTAATTGTATTATACAACCATTATTTTTCATTTGTACTCATATCCGAAGGTGGGCTCGAACTCATGATCGTCTGTTTTACAGCATGCACCTCTACCAGCGCATCCATTGAGGTTGCTCAGCTGTTGTTAGCTAATTGCAGTATTATTCAATACACATACAATTTGTGGAAATAACTTATTCACCACGCTCATACTGTTAACAACAACAGGGATTGCCAGATCTTACTTTTCGTAACAGTATATATAATTTTACATAAAAATTACATCGTCTCTTAATGGGTTAAAAATTTTTAAAAAATTTAAATATTTCCTTAAAAATCTCTTCAAAAGCTTTTAAATGATACCCATATTGATACTTTAAAAACTTTGAAAAGTTCAGAGACCCGTGTCTCGGAAAATATGGCCGATCGTCAATTTTTTCACTTGATGTTTTTTTCTCTTACTTTGTAATACTTAATCATGCCTTATATTTGTTTTTTTTTTTTGATTGGAGTTACCACATTGCTCCAAATGATATGGAAAAATTAAAAATAGGCGTGGTGTTCTGCCAGCTGTCGCGAAGGATATAGACCGATCTTACTGATTTCCAATAGCACCTCTTTCGATCAATTACCGTACTTAAATTTTCTCTATCTCTTGGCAAATTTGATTTCAACGGACAGACGGACATCGCTATGCATAAGAACTCAGAATATATTTACTATATAAAATAATTCTTGCAAAAAACACCGACTTCAAAGCAGACTTCATTAACTTACACCCTTATATCTCCAAATTTTATACTTGTTCAACAGTTCAATAGTTTGGCAATATACAGCAAATTACAGAAACTATAGGGGCACCCGATAATTTTCAAATTCATTTTTATATACTTGCTCTTGTAATAGATTAAACAATCAGGTTCTGTGTAAATTTCAACCGTCTGTCTATAACGATTTTACAGTTTAGCCATATATATCAGATTATATCAACTATTGTACTATCCTTTAACTTATAATTTAAAATTTTTATACTTTTTATTATACCAAACAAAGTAGTGGACATTCCGTCTAAAATTCAGGTGTTTGTATATAACGGTTCAAAAAATATGGCCATATAGGTCAAATTACATTAATTTTGGGAACACTCTTTAATTTCTTAATTCAAATATCAGCTTCTTGTCCAATTTGCAAGCGTTTGTCTATAACAATTGAAAAGATAGACCCATATAAGAAAATCTACATCAATTATGGGATACCCTTTAATTTCTAAATTCAAATTATAAACTCGTTGATATAGTGGGGTTAACCATATAGGTCACTTTGGTCACATACTTGAAATAACATCAACTATTGAGACACCCTTTAACTTCCAAATCCAAATTTTAAACCTGTTGTTATAGCGGACTAAGCAGTACAGGTTCGTTGTAAATTTCAAGCGTCTGTCTAAAACTGTTAAAAATTATGGTCATATACAAGTTAAATTAACTATTGGCGCACCCTTTAAGTTATAATTTTTAATTTTAACACTTGTTACTAAAAAGGTTATAGCAATCGATATTCTGTCCAATTTGCAAGCGTTTGTCTATAACGGTTCAAAAGATAGGCCCCTATAAAAAAATCTACATTAATTTTGGGACACTCTTTAATTTCTAAATTCAAACTATAAACTCGTTGATGTAGCGGGTTAAGCAATTTAGGTTCATTTAAAGTTTCAGCGTTCTGTCTATAACGGTTCAAAAGTTTGGTCACGTATTTGAAATTATATCAACAATTGGGACACCCTTTAATTTCCGAATCCAAATTTAAACTTTTTGTTATAGCGGACTTAGCTATACAGTTTCGTTGTAAATTTCAAGCGTCTGTCTACAACTGTTCAAAAGTATGGCCATATGAATCAAATTAAATGAACTATTGGCGCACCCTTTAATTTGTAATTTTTAATATTAGTACTTGTTGCTATTACGTTCATAGCAATCGAAATTCTGTCCAATTTGCAAGCGTTAAATATAATGGTTCAAAAGATATGTAAATTTACATTAATTTTGGGATACCCTGTAATTTTTAGATTTATTTTTGTATAACTAGTAGTACGCAGTTATTTTAATTTTTACAGAAGTGCCCTTTACAGATCATAATACGCGTAAAAAATATGTATGTTGTATGGGGACACCCTTTAATTTTTAACATTATAAACTGTTTTTTAAACGGGACCAATCTGTAAGCGTAATCTATCATATTACCAAAATCGGTTCAGAAATGACTGAGTTCTGCAGGCACAAACATAAAAAAAGCATCATTCAGTCGAATTGTATAACCTACTTCTTTTTTTGAAGTCGGTTAAATAGTACTCGGCTATAATAATATAATCCAAAACAAAACTAAAAAATGATAATTCATTCACGCATTGAGCAATTATCTTTCTATTTTATTATATTCATTATTTTTAACAACACACTAATGAGTTTATCTGCTCATCATATCATATCCTAATAATTCTGGATTTATCCAAGTTTACTTTAAGAACAATTAAAACAATGGAAAAGCGTTTAATTTATGTTATTTCTTTTACATTATTTAAATGTGAATTTATGTGCAATTAGATGTTAATAAATATAATGTATTTTGAATATCATGGCATCATTATTTAACCAAATAATTTATAGCCAATTTAAGAAATGTTTAATACGTCTATAATTGCATGTGCGTTTCATTATATTGTTTATTTGTGGCAAACAGTTAATTAATGATAATAACAAAATTACGGTTTTATTTATAATTTCAGGTATAAAACAAAGAGTTTGTGCCTTTGTTAAAAGTTATACGCAGTTATAAACTTAATTAAAAATTTGTAAATTATATTTTATGATAATTTGGGCCCTACGACCCTTTTTCAGCTCAGGGTCGATTTAAATTTTCAGAAAGAACACAAACAAATTTAAAAATCAGTTTTTGTTTCCTAATATAGTTTTAGCATTTTTTAAAATTTTATTTCCTCCAAATTATGGTAAACAGTATTCCCCTTTTTGACGGACTTCTTGTCAACTCTTTTCTATATTTGTACTTGCAAAACTCTCTTACTTTTCAACCGATTTTTCGTTTTTAATTCAAAAGTGATGATTTGAAGAAAAAAGTGATTTTAACTACGAGTATTTGACCGTAACGGAGACTCCTATAAGATTTTAGCAAAGTTTGTATCGCTATAGCTCGCAATAACAGAAAATAATACAAAGTTAAACTTAAATACTAAAGGGTGGCACCATAGGTAACGTAATTTCAAGCACTTGAAAATTACACAGAATGTGTACCTCTATGTCTGTAGAATGTACATGTCTATGTCTGCTATAACAAGTAAAAAATTGGAAGTTAAAGAATGATGTTATTCGGTGTGTGTAGTACTATGTCCACAATTATAATTGTTGAAAAAAACCGAGTTCAACCGAGTTCAGATTTTAAGCTGTCTATCTATAATGGTTTAACAGTTTGGCAACATACATTATTTTACATTAACTATTGGGATACTCTTTAATTCACAAATACAAATTTTACACTTGTTATAGCGGACTTGGCAGAAATCTTTTTAAGTTTCAACTATCTGGCTATAAAAGTGTAAAATTCTGACCACGTGCATCAAATTACATCAACTATAGGGACACCCTTTAATTTCCAGATTAAAATTTTATACTTACTATACAGCAGACTTAGCAACAAAGGTTTTTTGTAAATTTCAACCGTCTGTCTATAAAGATTTAACAGTTTTACCATGTACATCAACTTACATTAACTATTGTAACACCCTTTAATTTACAAGTTTCTATATTTATACTTCTCGTTATAAAAGACAAAGTAGGGCATATCCCGTCTGATTTTCAGTTGTTTGTATATAACGGTTCAAAAGATAGGGCCATATAGGTCAAATAACATCAATAATGGGTACACCCTTTAGTTTTTAATTTCAAATTTTATACTTATTGTTATAGAAAATTTAGCAATAAAGGATCTTTGTAAATTTCAACTATCCAGCTATAACAATGCAAAAGTTTGGCCACATATATTAAATTATATTAACTATTGGGATACCCTTTAATTTATAATTTTTAATGATTATACTTCTTATTAAAACGTTCATAGTTAACGATATTCTGTTTAATTTTCAAGCTTTTGTTTATAATGGTTCAAAAGTTAGGCGTTCATAGTTCAATTTACGTCACCTATGGGGACACCCTTTAATTTTAAGATTTATTTTTGCATTGCTTTTTGTTATTGGGAGCTATAGTAATACGGTCTTATGACGCCGACAGCCTGTGCAACCTTTACGCAGTCATCTTAAATTTTAAGCAAGTGGCCTTTACAGTTCATAATACACGTAAAAATTATGTAGGTGGTATGGGGACACCCATACAATACGCAGAAAAAAAACATGGTTGTGATATGGTCACAATAACCATATTTAGTTATTTTCAGCAATGTATAGTTACGGAGAATCAATTATTGTTATTTTCACTAAAACTTTAGTCACGATAAACATTTTTTGTTAAACTTCAACGATTTTTACTGTGCACAAAAAATGCAACATGGTTAATTTTAACTTAAAAACATTTCAACCGCAAAGTTTTATAACTTTTTAAAAATAATATAAAATATTTAACCATAATATTTTACTATTAATCAAAGTATGGTTTAAAGCAACAGAATAATGTTTGCGCTAAAAAATATTTTGTTTTAGTTCTTGACAGCTTAGTAATTTTTCTGGTAGCTAAAATTTGAAATTGTTTTTTATTGATAGAGAAAGTGAAAAAAATAAAAATTTATGTACAAAATAAACAATTAAAAAAAATGCAATATATGAAAAGAAATAAAAAGGGAACCAAAATATTAAAAAAAAAAAGTTGAAATAAATATATACATATGTATGTATTGTAAGCACAATTGTGAAATCATTTATTTGGGCTTATAAACTATATTTTTATATAACTGTTTCTTGTAGCGTTATTATAAGCAAATAATTGATTTTTTTTGGGAATTTATGTTTGTAAATAGTTTTTATGACAAATCGTAAATGCATAAAACAATAAAAACTAAAGCTATGTGCAGACGGTTGTCAGGTCTTACAATATTGTCAGACCTAACAATAGTCTGACAATGACAAGGCAAATTAAAATTGTAAACACAATTTAGATTGTCAGTTCACACGATTGCAAGGCATTTGTCAGAAGACTGACAATTCTATTGTAAGAAAATTATCTGACAATAAATTTTTCTGACAACATTGTCAGACAACAAATTGGTAGTTCACACGTTAGTAAGAATTGCCAAGTGTCAGAATTAAAAAATTCAAAAGAAAAATTTTTTTAAATTTATTTTAATGTAAATTATTTTAAAAGGTACAAATTAATATTATAAATTTTTATCAAAACAAATAGATATTATTCAAAACGATTGTAACATCTTACGTTTTTAGCGAGGATAAAAAAAATAATTTTGCAAAAAAACCGACTTCAAAACAGATTTTAGCTATTTGTCTAATACATGTAAAATTACATCAGGTATGAGCACACCCTTTAATTTATAAATTCAAATTGGATACTTGCTCTTTTAGCGGACTTATCAATACAAGTTCCCTGTAAATTTCAGTTGTCTATCTATAACCGTTCAAAGTTTTGGTCACATACACCAAATTACATCAATTATTGGAATACTCTTAAATTTCTAAATCCAAATTTTATTCTTGCGATTATACTCGTAGAGGACTTAGCAATACAGGTTCTTTGTAAATTTCAATGGTCTTTTTACAACCATCATATATGTTCATAAAATAAAATGATCTATAATGAATATTTATACTTGTTATTACAAAGGTAATAGCTATCTACATTCTGTCCAATTTTCAAGCGTTTGTTTATGACGGTTCAAAAGATAGGACCATGTAAGTCAATTTGTGTCCAGTTTCAACTATTAGAGCTTTGTTCCTGAAGAGCTATATGCCATTTCCAAAGTGCTTGAAAACAGGCAAGATTTTTCCCACCATTAAAATCATCCCGTGAAATACCGTCGCTCTCCATATTTTTAACTCTCTTTTTTTCTGCTTTAATTTTATTTTAATTTTTTATTTTAAGATTTTTTAAAAAGAGTTTTTCACTTTTTTTCATTAACTCTTATCTGACAATGATATCGTTGTCAGATGTTTAAAAATTCCAACATATAACAATTTATTTTATACTGACAATGCCTGACAATAATCTGACAATGCAAATAAAAGCGTTCACACAATTGTAAGATATCTGACAATATTATTGTCAGGTAGAAGTCTGACAATTTTCTGACAATGGTTTTTCTGACAATGTTGTCAGACAACAATTGTAAGTTCACACGATTGTTAGGCGTTGTCTGTATATTTTTCGGACAATATTGTAAGATCTGACAATCGTCTGTACATAGCTTAAGTCTTTTATATTTGGAAAATTTTAACCATTTAATGTTTACATTTGAACATAATTATGTTTATACTTTAGAATCTTATTATTTTGCTAGACAACAATATGGTTGCAAGTGTATCAATACTATGTTTTGTTTGCAACCTTTTAATGCAACCATAATATGTTGCTCTTAGATTATGGTTACCTTAAACATATTTTTTCTTTGCGTGAACATACAAAAAGCAAAGTCGGTTAAAAACTAAAGCGTTTTTTTATATCTGACGTAATTTGACTTATATGTCCATATCTTTTGAACCGTTAAGTCGAGTACAAAAAATTAGGTAATATATTCTTCTATGTTCGCTATAAAAACAAATATAAATATTTAAGGTAAGAAATCAAGGGTTGTTGCTATATATGATGCAATTTGACGTATACACTAAACGAAGTTTGTATTAAAACTTTTATATCATATTCGATGAACCTCTGCCCAAAATAAATTATGACCGCAATCTAGTCAGCCGGTTTCACTGACTGGTAGGATTCATTGCCTTAATTGCTATATTATTTTTATTACAAAGAGCTGTATAATAAATATTTTCCAGTGGGTTTAGTTTAAAATTATATTTGAACCGGAAATATAAAGCTCTAAATTATCTACTGGATCAATAGCACGATAACTTTCCTTCTAGTTTGTAAATCAACACGGCAACAATTTTTCCATAGCTTAAGTTAGGATAGGTTTGCAGGTAGCGTAAAAGATATAAGAAAAAAAGATCTGTAGTTTCTTAGTGTTAACTGTGGTGAATAAGAGAGACACGTATTATAAGTAGGGAGGTGAAAATAGTAAAAAAAAATCTTATAGATAAATAGAGCAAAAGACACTTACATGAAATGAAAGAAATGGGTAGATATACAGCGGTATGTATTCGCTGTAATAGTGAGAACCTGCTGCAATTCCCATTATAGCGATGCAAAGTAACCTGCTCCACTGAAGTCAGTTTGTATAGACTATCAAAGGCTCGGGATCGAAAATTAGCGCAAATACTAGAGAACAGGACAGAGGCATTAAAAGTAAAACATTGTTTTCTCCCACAATGACCCGTGATTGTAGCTACAATATCTGTTAAATATTTAACTACAATCCTAAAGATTTTAAATCCGATACAGATCGAATCTGGTCCAAATCATACTCATAGCTGCACACGTAGCATAGAAAAGAGGCAACCGTGATTCGTCGCAACCTAAATTCGCCTAGTTGGTTGCACAAAAATTTATCTTAATCTTAGTAATTTAGTATTGCCCCCACTGTAAGAAATCTGGCAGCAACTCAATGAATGAAAAACTGCATTCAATTTAAGCAAATCTGGTGTTCTCGATTAGATGCTCCTGATTTCAATCTGGCTACACGTCACTACACTGATATTTCTTAAAATATTCTATCATACCAAAAGAAATTCATGACTCCTCTTTTTGCCTACTTTCAGACACAGAAATAAATTAAGACCAAAAGAATATATCCCACCGTGAACTCCTGCTTTTGTCTGGATGTTTCAACCGTAGAGGTTGAACTATGAGTATTTATTGGCATTCTTGAGCTGTTTATCAAATATAATTTAGAAAACAATATACTTTCTTCGGGAAATATAACACTTATGTTATAGGTAAACTTGACATAACCTCGAAATATAAATGACGGTATGTACTATTAAATGGGGAATAGAAAGGTCCACAGCTTTTTGTCTGTGTCTGAAATTCCAGTTTTACGGGAGTGGAACAAAATCCTACAAAGTGCCCACAGAAGGCAGAGCCTTTAAATTTAGCATAACAATAAAACAAAAACACTTTAAATTTCGAATAACAAATATTTAAAAAATAAAATTACAAATTAAAGGGTCGACCATTTTGACGTAGTCTTTTTTTCACTGGACGAAAGCATGGTGTAGAACCCCTTGCTTGTAAGTTCAACTCAAACTTGGTTGACACAATTAATTTGTGTATAAAAATCCGATTTTTTCAAAGAATAAAATTTAAAAAAAAATAGTTCTTATCAAATATTTAGCAGAAGAAAGAAATAAACATTTAAAAATTTTTTAAGTTTGTTTATAATCTTTATCATTTAAAACCAAACATTTAAAACATTTGAATATTAAGAAGTGTGTATTTCAAATTCGTACATATAACGTGACTTAAATCACGTCATTAAATGCAGATGTTATAAAATGAAAGACATGTTTTTTAAATGTAGAATCATACGTAGTTTGAGGGGAGGAAACACTTACTAACACTCCCTCACACTTATGTACAAAATACATAAATAATGGTTAACACATCACTTAACCAAAGTGACTGAAAAAAATTACAAGAAAAAAACTGATTGAGGGAAAGCTATTAAATAAATATTTAAATGGAAAAAGTAAAGTGTTCCTGGAAGGCCTTGGCAAAAAAAAAATGAGATATTTCATGTAATTGTTGCTGCTATTTATTTTGTAATGGAAAAGGAAAAACAAATAAGTCTTGTAAGTAACACCTATAAAGCTTCAAAATTTTAATAGGAAATTTAAGGTAAAAGCAGCAGAAAGATGTTAAATGATTTAAGTTATACGACATCAAACCTCTAGTAGATTAGCGTATCCCACTTTTCTTTTTCATCTAAATCATTTGCATCAAAAAGCTGTCAAATACAAGAAATAAGTAAATCATCTCAGAATAGGAACAGAACTACTAAATTATCGTAGTAATTTTTTTTAAGTTTTACATATCTTAAATAGTAAAGTCAACCACCTGCCGAAATACAAAGGAAAGTTGATGAGACAACAACTCTAAGAAAAACGCTTTTTTATCAGAAAAACTTAATAATAGGAAAAAATTTCTTTTGACGATTTATAAGTACATGTGGTTACACATATTTAATGTCACCATTTTTGGGTGCTTTTTCGAATTTTTTGTGCCAAAATTTCCCGAGTTGGTGCGTTTTTTTTTAAATTTTGGTGCTTTTTTAATTTGTGGTGGCACCAAAGCAAATTTAACACCACTCTTTTTTTAGTGTGAGAAAAAAATTTTTGTACAAAAAATACACCTGCTTTAATACCATTTCGTTTAAGACGTACCAAATCATAAGCACAAAATGAAACGGTATTGTTGTTGTATTAATTTTTGTTATGTTAAAAAAGAAACTTTTCACTGTATGGAATATACTATCCCTTTTAGATTTCCATGGTCATTGTTTTTGTAGTAAAGGCTGGTGTTGTATTTGTTAAACAGCTTAGCAAAAGCAGAGTTTTGTCGTGATCAGTTAACTTTTAACCGAATTCAAAAAAAGAAGGAGGTTATACAATTCGACTGAATGTTGCTTTTTTATGTTTGTGCCTGCAGAACTCAGTCATTTCTGAACCGATTTTGAAAATTGTTATTGTTATATGATAGATTATGCTTACAGATTGGTCCCGTTTTATAAACAGTTCATAGTCTTAAAAATTAAAGGGTGTCCCCATACATATTTTTACGTATATTATGAACTGTAAAGGACGATTCTGAAAAATATAAAATGACTGCGTATTACTATGGCTCCCAATAACAAAAAGTTATACAAAAATAAATCTAAAAATTAAAGGGTACCCAAATAATTGATGTAAATTTACTTATATGGGCCTATGTTTTGAACCGTTATAGACAAACGTTTGTTAATTGTACAGAATGTCGGTTGCTATGGCCGATATAGTAACAAGTATTAATACTAATAATTATAAACTAAAGGGTGCGCCTATAGTTTACTTAATTTGATGTATATGCCCATACTTTTTAACAGTTGTAGACAGACGCTTGAAATTTACAACGAACCTGAATTGCTGAGTCCTAAATCATTAAAGATTTTATATAAAAAAGAAATTCTAAAACTTGGTGCGTTTTTTTCTCCACTTTGGTGCGTTTTGAAATTTCAAAGTTGACAACGCTGATAATGAAAGCTATATAAAACTCGGCATAGGCGAATATAGCACACTTACATATTAACTTTGGATTGTTGGTATTTTTTATACCCTTCACCAAAAAAATTGGAAAAGCGTATATCTTCCGTGATTTTTTAGGAACATCGTTACCAGTGAAAGTGATTTTCAAATCACCGTTCTTTTAAAGTTATGTTTAGACTATAATACTTTTGATTTGATTTTGTGGAAGCAAAAGTAGAATGAAATTAGCTCCGTACCTAAAAATGAGAGGAATAATCGGTTGTAAATGTTATTTACTTTTAGACTATTACGAGTAGTGCAAATATAATCAAAGTAAAAAGAAATAAAACTGCTGACTGTCCACCCAAAAATTAAAACCACGCAATTTCCAAACGTTGCAAAAAAGTTAAATACATAATTGATTTAATAACGCGTTAAAATAAATACATACATACCTATGTCAAAATAATATTTAAAATAAAGAATGTTGTATTATTTATATGAAATTAAGTTAAAATTTTTCTGTTCAAAGCAAGATTTATTTAAATAACTAAAAGTTAAATAAATTTTCTTCACACTCGGTCACACTGTTTACATTAAAATGTGCCACTGGTCTAATGAAAAATCTTCATTTTTTCAAATGGTTTGAAAAATAGAATTTACCATCCGCTTGTCAAATTTTTATCCGTAATTACTCTCCGTTTTGCCACATTTTTTGTTCTACTCAGTATAACTTGCTTTTACACTATTCTATTTTTTTCTAATTCGACAAAAATTTATGACATATCTAAATACATGTGAGACAATGTAAAACAGCCTTAAATAGTTACCGTGATCACCGTTTGCAGTTATTTTTTTTTATTTTTTTTTTTTTTTTTTAATTTAAACATAAGTGCATGTTTATAAAGGAAGTAAATAATATTTATGCAAACAATAATCATAATGAAAAGTTATTTTAATTTCCTAATTCAAAGCATCTGTAATAAAATTTTCAGATAAACTTAGAGTTCGGAACACTTAATGTTTATAGCATGAATCAAGAAAGCAAGATTGGGCAGGTCTGTTAGTTTGCTTATAGCCGTAGGCATAGAATATTTTTTGTAAACAAACTTCATTTGTGTATGGAAAGTGTAACAGAATTAAAGTAAAAACAGTGAAAAAATTATTAGAAATAAAAAAAGAGTTAACCGAATTAGAGTATGATGGTCTCGAAAACCTCGCAGGCTATATTACCCACAAACTTAAAAATGATATCCCAGATATTGCAGTGGCACAAAACGAGGAAGTTCCAACCTATTTGTGGGTTGATCATGTATCTGAGGGCGGACTAATAAAGCCGGCACCTGAAACTATGAAACACATTAAGGAACTGCACCTAATATTTCAAAAAAGTAATGAAGACGGTCTTCTCATTAAACAAGATTTTGTAAAAGATTTAACTAAACAAGCCAATCATATTTAATGTGACGGAAAAGTAAAAAAAAGTTATTTTTTAGATGAATAATCTATTTTAAAATACGAAAACTTAATGCGCATCGTAAAGACTACAGCATAAAAAAAAAGAAAAATAAATAAAACAAAATAATTAAATATTATGAGGGGTGCTCTATATATTTCTGGCCTAATAGTGAAAATGCGAATATTTATAATCCAAAATGGTTTTATTGTTTTTCAAAGTATTCTCCAGCATGATTTATACACTTTTGCATGCGCTCAAACCAGTTGTCGAAGCACTTTTTCCACTCCGATTGAGACACCTCTAAAACATGGTTTTTTGAACACTTCAACAGCTTCTTCTGGCGACGAAAATCGTTGACCACGCATTTTTTTCTTGATGTGCGGAAACAAGAAGAAGTCATTAGGTGCCAAGTCAGGGCTGTACGGCGGATGACCCATTAATTCGACGTTTTGGCCGATCAAAAACGCTCTGGTTTGAGCCGATGTGTGAGAGCTCGCATTGTCATGGTGAACAATGATTCGTCTTCTCTTGTTGGTTTATCGAATTTCTCCGACGACTTCAGGCAAACAAATTGTAGTGTACCACTCAGAAGTACCCGTCCTACGTTGCTCCAGCGGAACAGTTTTGCCGAAGAAACAGGCGACCATTTGCTTCGAAGTGCTTCTTCCACGAACAACTTTCGTTGGATTTTCCTCGTCTTTGAAGACCCACACGGTAGATTGTTGTTTCGTTTCGGGCTTATACGCATAGATCCATGATTCGTCACCTGTGACGATCTTATAAACGTCTTTTGTAGCACCGTAATCGTATTTTTGCAACATTTCTTTGCACCAATCGACACGAGCCTTTTTTTGAGCGACTTTCAAGTTGTGCGGGATCCAACGAGAACAAACCTTTTTTACAGCCAGGTGTCCATGCAGGATCGAACGTATGCTGGTGGAAGAAATGTCCAGGGATGCCTCTATCTCTCGGTATGTCGCATGTCGATCTTGCATTATGAGTTCACGCACGGCATCAATGTTCTCTGGCACAACAGCCGTTTTTGGACGACCTTCACGGAATTCGTCTTTGAGCGAGCTTCGACCACGATTAAATTCATTATACCAATTTTTCACAGTGCTATAGGATGGTGCTTCATCGCCATATAAAGATTTAAGTACATCAATGCACTCTTGTCGTGATAATCCACGTCGAAAGTTGTGAAAAATGATGGCACGAAAATGTTCACGAGTTAATTTCATTTTTTTCTATATTAATTTTTTCAAGTCACTGTAAACAACACAAATAATGGTCGTACGTCAAAACGTTTTGAGTACGATTATGCTTAAAAATGACAAACTTTTCAATGGAAATCTCAGATTGCACTTGGCAGCACTCAGTGTTGCCAGGCCAGAAATATATATAGCAGCCCTCGTAGTTTTAATTTTATTTTGAAAACAAATTTATTTTACTTTCCGTTATTTGGCATTACGGTCATTAATAATTACACTGTACAACACACCAAAAAATTACAAGATCCGGGCTATAAATTCTGATAGAGGAGACAAAAAAAAGATATACGTGTATCGGCGTTTTGAAAGTTTACATCTGGATTTCATTTGAGAGGGGGTTAAAGTTTCCCAGCTCTGGCACATTCTTATTGTTAAACGGCATAAGAAACCATGTGACCCTTACATTTTAGGTAAAAAAATATGTTCAGCAGATTTATGTAAAATGTTACGGAGAACATTTTTGTAGAAATGTTAACCCTCTAACTCCTCAAGATATGGGTCTTTTTTGTCCTTCTTTTAAGAAATAGCAAAAAACAACATTAAAACAGGGTTTTAGAGGGTTAAAATGTTCCACAAAAATGTTACCCGTTAAATTTTACTATAAGTCCCTGAATACACCAAAAAGGAACATTCAACCATTAAGTCAGAAATAAGACCCAACAAAAGACAGCTTAGGGTTAATTTCGCATTTATTAAGAATTTTGTTTTAAATCAAATTTGGATAGCATTAATTACATTTTTTTTTAGCTCTAGGCAATTCCACTTCATTATCATACAATGTCCAGCATATTTCAGCGATAAGCGAATGAATGCTTCTACCTTTATAGCGTTCTTCAATGAGTGCGCATGTCTGATGAAATTTTTCACCATGCTCATCAGATTCTGTTCACAACTGGTTCTCAAAGTAATACATATGGGAATTTAAAAAATGAATTTTTGTTGACATATGAACGCAATAAAAGGTTCCTGTTTCAGCGATTGTTCCATCAACATAATGACTAGGACTTCGAAGCTGTAGCACAGGTACTGGGAGTTCGTCAGAATGCGGAAATGGCAGCATGGCTGATGGCACAGTTTTGTATACAAAACTCTTTCGCCTATATCTATTAAATTTTAATATGGCACACGTAGCACGTAGCGTCATTATGTTCACCTGGATCTAACCACCGCACAGAATACCAAACTGCATTGAATTTCGTTGACCTTCAGCGAGAGTTCAAAAATAAAACTATAGTTTTAGAACAAAAAAAAAAATTTTATTACCTTTGGACCACAAAATTAAGCCATTATAACAAATAAAAAATAAGAAAAAAAACATCAAGTGAAAAAAGTGGAGCTCGCCCATATCTGCCGAGGTACGGATCTTAGAATTTTTCCAATTTTTTTAAATATCAATATGGATATCATATTAAAGCTTTTGAAAAGATCTTTAAGGAAATAGCGTTAAGAGTTGATGAAATTTTTATGTAAAATAATATATATGAAGTACCAATTTTTTTTAATTCTCTGTCACCCCAATATTTGCTTTTTTATTGGAATTACTTCACTGAACTAGATTTACATATACTATATGGTGAAGGGTATATAAGATTCATCATAGCCGAATATAGCGCTCTTAATTGTTATTTACAATCTTTAAGAGGAGAAATAATTTTGCGAAGTAATTGAAAATGTATTTATGGCCTCAATAAGGTGTTGTTTTATCATTATTATTTCTCCTCTTAAAGATTGTAAATAACAAGTAAGAGCGCTATATTCGGCTATGATGAATCTTATATACCCTTCACCATATAGTATATGTAAATCTAGTTCAGTGAAGTAATTCCAATAAAAAAGCAAATATTGGGGTGACAGAGAATTAAAAAAAAATTGGTACTTCATATATATTATTTTACATAAAAATTTCATCAACTCTTAACGCTATTTCCTTAAAGATCTTTTCAAAAGCTTTAATATGATATCCATATTGATATTTAAAAAAATTGGAAAAATTCTAAGATCCGTACCTCGGCAGATATGGGCGAGCTCCACTTTTTTCACTTGATGTTTTTTTTCTTATTTTTTATTTGTTATAATGGCTTAATTTTGTGGTCCAAAGGTAATAAAATTTTTTTTTTTGTTCTAAAACTATAGTTTTATTTTTGAACTCTCGCTGAAGGTCAACGAAATTCAATGCAGTTTGGTATTCTGTGCGGTGGTTAGATCCAGGTGAACATAATGACGCTACGTGCTACGTGTGCCATATTAAAATTTAATAGATATAGGCGAAAGAGTTTTGTATACAAAACTGTGCCATCAGCCATGCTGCCATTTCCGCATTCTGACGAACTCCCAGTACCTGTGCTACAGCTTCGAAGTCCTAGTCATTATGTTGATGGAACAATCGCTGAAACAGGAACCTTTTATTGCGTTCATATGTCAACAAAAATTCATTTTTTAAATTCCCATATGTATTACTTTGAGAACCAGTTGTGAACAGAATCTGATGAGCATGGTGAAAAATTTCATCAGACATGCGCACTCATTGAAGAACGCTATAAAGGTAGAAGCATTCATTCGCTTATCGCTGAAATATGCTGGACATTGTATGATAATGAAGTGGAATTGCCTAGAACTAAAAAAAAAATGTAATTAATGCTATCCAAATTTGATTTAAAACAAAATTCTTCTAAATGCGAAATTAACCCTAAGCTGTCTTTTGTTGGGTCTTATTTCTGACTTAATGGTTGAATTTTCCTTTTTGGTGTATTCAGGGACTTATAGTAAAATTTAACGGGTAACATTTTTGTGGAACATTTTAACCCTCTAAAACCCTGTTTTAATGTTGTTTTTTGCTATTTCTTAAAAGAAGGACAAAAAAGACCCATATCTTGAGGAGTTAGAGGGTTAACATTTCTACAAAAATGTTCTCCGTAACATTTTACATAAATCTGCTAAACATATTTTTTACCTAAAATGTAAGGGTCACATGGTTTCTTATGCCGTTTAACAATAACAATGTGCCAGAGCTGGGAAACTTTAACCCCCTCTCAAATGAAATCCAGATGTAAACTTTCAAAACGCCGATACACGTATATCTTTTTTTTGTCTCCTCTATCAGAATTTATAGCCCGGATCTTGTAATTTTTGAAAAAATTTGATTTTGTTGTACAGTGTTATTATTGTTATGTATTTCCTTTATAAAAAGATTAATTTAGAATAACTAATGAAATAACTTCTGAAATTAATAATTTTTTATAAGAATTTTCATATAAGCCAAAATAGCTCTTCTTCTTCTCACACAAAATTTTTACTCGAATATACTTTTTTCCCCCATTTAAAATTTTGTTCAAATCGATGCTCCCGTTTAGAACGTATGCAGTTATTTCCAGTTTTGCGCCAAAAATCTCCTACACTTTTTGTAGCAAAAACTAACTTTCATTCTATTGTGACGTAGATGCGCAATAGAAAAAATTTTTGAACGGCTGAATACGCCATCTACTTTTCTTTATTCATGTGTTTATAGCTGCAAAAAAGGCACATGTGTGTGTGAAGTTTGGAAAGAAGAATAGCTATTATTAATAAGTCGAACTAAGAAAAGGCTACGCAACAATGAAACCGCTTTGACGTACATATGA
The DNA here is from genome assembly GCA_916610165.2 of Gymnosoma rotundatum. Lineage (NCBI taxonomy): Eukaryota > Metazoa > Arthropoda > Insecta > Diptera > Tachinidae > Gymnosoma > Gymnosoma rotundatum. The sequence continues at coordinate 40,955,773 of OU744338.1, forward strand.
AAGAATGAAAGTCAAAAGCACATCATATATATTATTTCTAAAGCACTTTTTTTGTCGGTTGCAAATATCTCCCATACCACCGCATCAAATTTAATGAATGATATCTCATTTTAAAGCTTATCGTTAACACTAATGACGAAAAATAATTAGAAATTTAAAAATTAATATTTTCATTAATAAAAATTATATTTTATATAGAACTGCATGATAACGCAGTGATTATGTGTTTTTGTTCAAGTGTGGTAATGCAGTGTCGCTTCTGCATGATAATACTGTTGTCATTCTGATTATATGTTTTTGTTCAAGTGTGGTAATACAGGGTCGCTTAATAGTAACGCAGTTGTACATAATAAAGTATGTTTTAAAATCCATTCTGGCAATACCGTCAGTTATTTTTGTTTGTATTAAGGATTCGTACGGCCAAAAAGTTAACGATGATCATGTCATTACCTCTAACATTGTATTCAAAGAAATATTTCCGTATTCACAAGCTCTGCTAAGGTGTAGGTAGTATTGCATACTACCTTTTGTTTACTTCTTTGTGAACAACCATTGTATCAGTGTGCCATTGTACATTGTACTTCATACGTCAAAAAGTAAATAAGAAGAAGAAAAGTGCTATTCATCATTTGTTATTTAGAAGCCAAATGGGGGAGAAAACAGAAAAAAGTAAATTAATAAATTTTTTGTGTGAGGATGAAATTAAAGACATTTTTAGGATGAACCTAATGTACTTGCTCTCCAGTCGCAGAATTATACATTTAGGGCTACCAAAATCATCATTATGGCATAATCGGGTTTTAAGATATTTTGATGAAAACAGATTTCTTTATATGATACGACTACGGCCAGAGGAATTTGCCTATATATTCAACCTTATAAAAATGACGATGTTTTTCACACAATTGGCGAAAGGCTCCAACTACGCATTGACTTGCAGCTTAAAATTGTACTTTACTGCTTGGGATCTTCAGGAAATGGTGCTTGTGTTCGTAAGGTAGCATTTCTTTTTGGTATAGGTGATGGCGGTACCAGACAAAATATTAGAAATCGAGTCATTAAAGCAATATTAAATCCTAAAGAACAGTTTTTATATTGGCAACTTTCAACTTCAACTTTCTAATAAATCAGTCAAATCAATAAATTAAATAAATAAAACTAATAAAAATATCTTTTAATTCAATTTAATTTAATATAATTCACACATGAACACAAAAATAATAATTCATTTAAACATAAAACATTTAAACAAATACAACGTTTGAAAAACATATGAAAAAAAGTACTAAGTGTTGTATCGCATGTTTGCATGAAAATTACCAACAACACAGCTAGCACCGTTGTATTTTGTTAGCACTTAGCACGTACTAGGGGGCTTGTGAATAGGGCAATTATAAAAACATTTAAACATATGTATGTGTGTATATATGTATGATATATTATGATTTCTAATATTTTTATACTATTAAATTATTTTCTATTTTCTTGAGCTTTGGGTCCTTATATTTTTTTAATAATATTTTTTTCAATATTTCGGTACTTTCTGCGTACCTTCTTCAGGAAACAAAATTAATATATAACCAAAAAAACAAAATTAATTAACAATTGAAAAAATTTTTTGTCATAATGAAGTTAAAAAACAATGTTTCAAAAAATTTTCAAAAACAAAAATATAAAAAAAGTGTTTTGTGTTACATACATATATTAAGAACAAAAACATTTATGTTATTTTGTGAATTAAGTGTCTGTATATATGAGCGACATTATCGGTATCTGCTTTAAAATTAATTCTTTTAGTCAATGGAGTATTTACAATGTGTAACATTTCCAAAATATACCGTCTCTTATAATTTTTTTCAATACCAAGAACTGAAGCATTTTCAAAGTTAGGATAGTGACCTAAGTCAAAACAATGAGTGGATAATGCTGTTTTTTGTGAATTAACATATCTTAAGTCCGACTTATGTCCAGCAATTCTAGTCTTTAGTTTATTTTTTGTTGTACCAATATATACCTTATTGCAAATCTCCTGATCACTACCTTTACAAGGTATTTCATAGACTACATTAGAAATGTCAAATTTATTAATTCTATCTTTAGTCTTACTAAATAATCTATTCAGTGTATTATTTGTTTTAAAAGCCATGTTATATTTTTCCTTATTGAAGATTTTTGAATTCTTTAAACGTTCTGAAAAACCTTGTACATAAGTTAAAGACTTATAAATCTTAGGCTCCAATGTGCTTATCTTAATTGTATTTCTTTTTTGTCCGTATTGTCTAATAAATTTATAAATAAGTCTTTTTGGAAAGCTATTATCCGCTAGTATATTTTTAATCTTTTCTTTATTCTTTTTATGAAATTCTTCATCACTTATAGTTAAAACTCTTTCAATTAAATTTTTAGCTGTATTAATTATTATACCTTTGTTGTGCTTTGAAAAATAGTTAATAATTCTTCCTGATGCTGTCGGTTTTTGATACCAATCCATTAATATATTATTACCTCGTCGAATCAATAAAGTATCTAAGTAAGGAAGTTTGGAATCGCATTCCTTCTCTATTGTAAACTTAATATTAACATCAAAAGAATTGAAAATCTTTAACATATCATCAATTGCACTATCAGAAATAATGCAAAATAAATCATCAACATACTTAGTAATAACTTTTGGTTTTATAATTAGTTTTTCTAAGCAAAAGTCCAATAATTTCTCCATAACAATGTCTGCAACAATTGGAGATGCCGGAGATCCCATCGGAAGACCCTGTTTCTGAACATATATTTTTTTATCATACTGAAAATATCTATTATCCTCTATGCAAAATTGAAGAATACGTAAAAATAAATCTTTATCAATTTTAGTGTGTGGTCTAATTATATCCCACTTTTCTTTTATTGTATCAATAGCTAAATCTACTGGTATACTAGGAAATAGAGATATCACATCTAAAGAAACTAATTTTTCATTATTTTCTACTTTAAGTTTTTTTATCTTATTCTTAAAATCTAAAGAATTCTTTACGTTATATTTTAAAAACTCAGTGATTTTCTTCAAAATATCTGTCACATATTTGCATAGTTCATAAGAAGGCGAATTTACAAAAGAACAAATAGGTCTTAAAGGATATTCAGGTTTATGAATTTTTGGAAGTCCATATAACCTAGGAGCAGTAGCAATGTTGGTCTTTAGTTTCTTCTTGTCAAAAATAGTTATAATTTTTCGTTTAAAAAGTTCATCTACCAAATCATTGTTAATCTTCTGCAATTTGCTAGTCGGATCTTTATTTACAAATTGATATTTAGAAATATCTTCTAAAATATTATTAATTCGAATGTTATATTCATGTTTCATTAAAGCTACTGTTGTATTACCCTTGTCTGCTTTTACAATAAGCAAATTTCTATTCTTTTTTAAAAAACTCTCTGTTTTTCTTACTTTATCTAAAATAAACCTATCTCTATTGGTCAATTTCATTTTATTATAATGATTGTCAATAATTAGTGACAACCTAGTTCTTGCTACTTCCTGTTCCTCTTTACTTTCTAAAGTTTGTATAAAATCTTCTCCTTCAGTTATCATATTCACAATAGGTAACTCATTTTTTGCAGTGGGAAGTGCATGCTTATTACCTAACGCTAGAACAGATTGTACTTCTAATGGAATATCTAAATTAGTTTTATTAACAAACCAGTTTTCATTAATAAAATGTATTGAAGTTACTAAAATATAAATTATTTTCATTTTATCTTACAAAAATGTCGACTAACGCTGCGAAATATTAGCACGGGTCAGTCTAGTATATATATATTTCTCTTTTATAAAGTAAAATTAAATTTAAATTTGCATGTGTGTAAATATAAAAGACCGTTCTTACGCAGAACTGTTACCTGATAAACTCAGTTATTGTAGTGACCAGTGATTTGTTAATCACAGTGACTTAATCACAGGAACTAATATATCGCTCACGTCTAATCCATTTACAACCTCATAAAGTACAATTATTTTGAGTTCTTTAAATACGCTAATCGATCAGACATAGTTTCGAATGATTTGGGTTTTGAAAATCGGAAGATCGGTCCATGTTCTTCATCGCCTGCCTCTAGTTTTTCCATATCATTTGGGACAATAAGAGTGATTTGAAAAATAAGAAACCTAACCTAACCCATATTTTCCAAGTTACGAGGCTCTGAAATTTTCAAATTTTTAAAATATCAATATGGCTATAATTTTAAAGCTTTTGATGACATCTTTGAGGACATTCTAAAACTTCTTAAAAATGCTTAACCCATTAAGAGCCGGTTTCATTTTTTTTTATTTTTTTGAAAATTATGTATATGTAGCACATAATTTTTTTCTTACTTCTTAATTCTTGTCGCCGCAATATTTGCTTTTTTGATTAGATTTACTTCACTAAAATAGATTTACATAGATAGTGAAGGGTATATAAGATTCTGCATAGCCGAATAAGCACTCTTTCTTGTTTTTTATTATTTTATTTAAATTGTTAAATATTGCAACTAAGTGTGTTGTTCTATTTTTGTTAGTTATATTTTGAATAATAAAAGAAAACGTTTACATTTTTTTCGTTCATAATAAAGATCATTAGCACAAAATTCTGAATTTTTATAAAACTTTCCACACTTTTTCTTTTTGTATACAAAACTTGTCAATTTTTGTTCTGCCATCAGCAAATTTTAAACAATTTCATGCTTCTATAAACAGCGAAAAAAAAAGTGCAGAAAATCAGCTCATACATTTTTTCATTAGTACGATCCCGAAAAGTCTGGAGCAAAGAAGGTGTTAATAAATGTTTTCATTTTAAAAACATTTTAAATAACAAAACAAAAAATCAATAAACTACAATTAATAAAAGTTTTAAATTTAATTTGTATTGTTTATACTGTTCCTGCAATATTATTTAAGGTAATAGACACCTTTGCATACTTTTAATATATCTGATTTCAATTAAATAAATAGAGGTTTAGAACCACTAACAAATTTTACAAGGAACCCTATTGGTAATTTACTTTCATTAAATCTCGTTTTATCACTAACCTTGACTTTCGATAGCAGTGATTTCAGGCTGTCGACCAAAATCTGTTAATTCTTGTTCTAACATCATTAATATATGTTAGCTATGGTCTTAAGCCTAATGCTAGCCAGCGATAAATATTCACACACATTGTTGTCAATCGTCTTAACCTCTTTCCGACACAGTCGGCAGGTATAGTCCCTCTTGTTTTTTATATTAGTCAAATGTTATTTGAAGTTTCCATGGCCGGTCTCTTTCGAGTTCCTTCATTTAAAAAGAACAATATTTTTTAACAATTCCTTCTTCAAAATACTAGAAGGAAGAAATTTCTTTTTTCTTGTAGACAAAAAAAAGGAAATAAAAAAAAATCTTAATTTTAAAATGCAAATACCTCCTTAGTTAAAGCGATAACCCATATTTGAATCTGATTAAAAATACAAAAATTTTGCACGCACCCATTGTTCTTCTTTGAGGAAATGTCCCGCTATTCTTCAAAGATTATAATAGTTTTAACTCATTGAGATTCTGCATAAGGCGCTTAAAAAACTTTTGTATAAAATTAGCAAGAGTAAACTTATATATCGGGTTTTTCAACAGGGACGCTTCAAAAGTAGAGCGAAAGGGAAAGCAAACGACGCCATATTTCTTGCCACTCTTTTGATATTTTTCTTCAGTAAGGTCTTCCATTTAATGATATAAAGATATACGAGCGAACAAAGAAATTATTAAAATTTACCAACAAAAATTTACGGATTTTCGTCGAAAAATCATCTTTAGCGATAAGGCTCATTTCTGGCTAAATGGCTTCGTCAATAAAATAAAATATGCGTTAAAAAAATATGGTCAGGCAGCAATCCACACGTACTCCATGCGTCATCTTTGCATTCCGAAAAAATTACGGTTTGGTGTGATTTATGGGCCGGCGGCATCACCGTCGTGATGATCAAGACCGGCACGTTACTGTGAATACGAATCGCTACCGTTCAATGATAACCGAATATTTTTTGGTCGCAATTGGATGATATGGACTTGGAGGACTTGTGTTTCCAACAGGACGGCGCCACAAGCCACACAGCGAATGTAATAATCAATTTATTAGAAACCAAGTTTGGAAAACGTGTTATCTCACGAAATGGTCCAACCGATTGGCCGCCTCGGTCGTGCGATTTGACGCCGTTAGTCTATTTCCTGTGGAGCTACGTCAAGTCTATGGTCTACGCCGTAGTGGCCATGCAAAAGAAATCGACTTCCATACATAATGGCATCGAACGTACTTTCATAGGAATACAGAATATCATTGATATGAATATTATTGATATATTGATGCCATTTGGCGATAAGTTGACTACGAGACCTGTCATTTGGCATCCAAGGTCGTGCAATTTGGTACATCAAAATTTTTTTGTGGGGCCACGTGAAGTCACAGGCTTATGCTGATAAGCCAGCAACAACTGACGCTTTGAAGGCCAACATTGTTCGTGTTATTCGTGACATACAGCCAGCAATACTTGAAAAGTTACCCAAAATTGGACGTCCAAAACCGTTTTATTTTATTTAAAAAAAAAACTTTTGTAGTGCTCTTATTGAAAAACCATGTACCTACAACCAATACTAACACAATATGTTTGTTTCTATTTGACGCATATAATTTATCTTCGTACAAGACATTAACGATAATTTTCATTTTGATCGCCAAGCAATAATATTTCACCTCGTGTAAATGCACCATCCTAATGTTTGATATTTATTTATCATTTGTAGATGGGGATATAAACAAGCAAATATATATTCTCATTTATTGTACAATTGTATTGACATATTTATAATGTTTACAATAAATAATGAACTATTTGTAAATAAAAAAAAATATTTTCATTGCAAAAAATAAAATGCAGCAAAGAAATAATATTTTATGAAACTTATTTAAAAGTTTTTAAATGTATACAAATGCAAAAAGTACCACATAAATAAATTTGTAAATGTACTCGCATGTATAAAAATTTTTTAATCAAAAAATTGTATCTCAATAATGTAATCTAAGAAGAATTCCAAAAAAAAATCTGCCTGCCTAATATATGCAACACTAACTCAGCGGAAAAATCAGAAAAAATAAAATTTAATCTGTAGATAACAAGGAAAACATGATTAGAATTCCTCAACTTAAAAGCAAACAGTGTACAAAACGGCTATGAGAGCGAACAAATTTACAAATTAATGATCTCTGAAAAATTATTATTGACAATCGAAACAAAAACTGTAAAACAGTTTTCTTTTTGTATATCACTCCCCTGTGATATATGGGGCAGTCAGCTGGCAACCAGCTACTGTATGTCTATTCCTTCTACGAATAAGGTAGATAAGAAGAGATGGACGAGGTAAATCATTTATGCACACATGAGGCAACATTCCTTCAGAAGTCCAGAAAGTGGATATAATCAAATTACTATAAGCTGGAAAATGCGTTAGTAACAGGTCATTGCAACTTCAAGTGCCGCCTAGCCAAGATGGTAATTGCAGGCTTTCTCTGTAACAGATTGAGACTACGCACTTTGTGCGTAAATGTTTAACGCCGGCTGGCAATAGCCTTACGTTCACGGACAGAAACAAATGCTTCGGGTGGCAATTTTAAGCAATTGCAAGAGACTCTGTTATAAAAAAGAGGACGACAGTTACTAGTAGACAATTTAGAAATAAGTACAGTCGAGAGTATGAGCACGAGTCTCAATGAAAGTAAAGTAGTCATTCATTACCAATCGGGTAGCAGTAATCACTGAGAAACAAATCCCAGGTAGTGAAACATTTTTTTACCGAATAAATATTAAAATGAAATAAACAGCTTCCATAAATTGTAATTTTTATTATAGTTAAACTAAGAACTTTATTTGCTCAAATATGTGGCTAAAATGATCAGAATTTAAGTTATTTATATTGACCTTAACAAAAGTAAAACAAAACATGAATCTTACAAAAAAGAATAAAAAAGAAGCACTTAAAGTTCATTGAAAAATTACATATAAATTAACCTTAATGAATGTCATTGGTGATGAGTATTTAAGTATGTCTGTATGTAATACTAATAGAGGTATTCACATCATCATTACCGTACATAATCGCAAAGAAAAAAGCTAATATATGTGATTATAATTGCTTTTATATTCATATAATGAACTTTACGAATTTTGATTAGAATTATTAACATTATTTTTAGAAGGAGTGCATTTGAGAGTTTGTTTTAACTTAATATAATTTTTTTAAACAACTCCTTTGTTATAATTTTTTGTACATTATTGTCTGTAAAGATATTATGAATTTGAATATAAATTAACCATTTGTGTAGTTACCATCCGTCACTGTTATTATATCAAAGAGTTTATCTTTAACTAAATCAAGAATTTTTTATGCTTGTTGTTGGTGCTTTGAATCGGAAAATAAAATTGTATCTGGTTCCATGCCATTGCAACTTTAAAGACAACGAAGTTGCCAATGAATTTGCAAGAATGGAGAAATCACCGATTAGTTAGTCTCATACGCTTCTGTTTGATCTGTCCTGGGAGGCTAGAGAGGATTGCAGGATCCCATTGGCCGTTTAGCCAAATCTGGAGATGAAAAAATCTAAACTGTTTCTGGGTTTGGTCAGGAATGCTCTAAAGGTATTTGTAAGTGTCTTCACTGGTAACGCACCATTAGGGCAAAAACAATTATATGGATCATCGTTACATCGGGTCTTTATAGAATTTGCGTGGACGAAGAAGAGTTTAAAACAATTGAGCACATTACGTATCTGAGCCCAGTATTTCAAGACCACAGGATTATATGGCTAAGCGACAGATTTCACGACAGGCTAGGCGACATCGCTCAGTAAAATTAGAAGGCTGTCGTCAGTTTAATCAGTGCATTAAGGTGACTAAGGAATGGGTGGTAAATAACTAATGCATCTTGGTTTAGATATTTCCAGGGAAGCACTATAGACCTTTTGGGTCTTCGAATAACAACTTTCAGATGAAAATTTTGTGCTTATTATTATCAGTAAACTCTGGCAAATCATTATGAATAGACTCACGCTTGAACAATGCTATCAAATCATCCATGTTTACTTTGCAAATCAGTTATCACTTTGATCAACCGTCGAACTCTGGATACATTTCGTATCACATACTCTCTAGAGGATGCAATAACACCAACACGTCGAAGGAATGTTCGTACTTAAAGCATATCGCTGCTGTAATCTTAAGTAAAGATCCAAATTTATCGTTTCGTCGTCGGTGGCAGGAATTGGGATTCTGTCCTTCCACTACGTGGAAAATTTTGCGCAAAGATCATGGCCTACACCCGTATAAGATCCAGCTAGTGCAGAAATTTAAGCTACGAGACCAATATATGCGTCCTTCTTTCGCCGATTGGGCTCTAGAGCAGTAAGCTACTGATCCATTGTTTTTTCACCAAATTGTGTTCAGCGATAAGGCTCATTTTTGGCTAACGGGTTAATTAATAAGAAAAAATTGCGGTGCATGGAGTGAGACCAATCCACAGCATACCCTACAGACTCCATTGCATCCAGAAAACTCCACCGTTTGGTGTGGTGTACACGATGGTGGCATCATCAGACCTTTTTTCTTCAAAAATGAGGCCAGATCACACGTTGCGGTCAAAGGAATTCGTTACCACACCATGATAAATAATTTTTTGTTTGGAAATATGAAACCATATTTAAACAGGACGAAATATTGTTTCAACAAGATGGCGATACGTGCCATACGGCGACCGCAACAATCGAGTTATTGAAATCAAGTTTTGGCGATAAGTTGTCCACGAGACCTGACATTTGGCCTGCAAGGTCGTGCAATTTGGTATATCAAAATTTTTTTTTGGGCCACGTGAAGTCACAGGTTTATGCTGATAAGCCAGCAACAACTGACGCTTTAAAGGCCAACATTGTTCGTGTTATTCGTGACATACAGCCAGCAATACATGAAAAGTTACCCAAAATTCGATGCCTGGACTGCGCTTCGTAATGAGCAGCCGCGGGTGCCATATGCCCGAAATCTTTCGTATAAAAAAATTCTTCATTACAATTTAGTTTTTTTGATTGCAAGCACTGTTTTTTTTTAATTAAATTCTTTGTGAAATTTAAGTGAAAATGTAATATTCTATTAATCTCATAATATTTTCTTAAATTTGGATTTTCAACACTATAACGTAGAAACGATAATAATATTAAAAAATCCAACAACATCTAAAAAACGTAGGAACTGATGTTCCTAATTTTAAGTAGCACTTCTTTTAAAACTACTTCTATAGCTCTTCTCAGACCTTGGCATTACTGATTTTAAACCTAACTGAGGTGTAACGAATATCGCTTAATCAACTTCCCTACATTTAAAAATCTAGAATATATACGTTATGTGATCGAAAATAAATATTGTAGAAATTACAAATGATATAACGTTAATTTAGTTGGGTGCCTATTTAACATATGTGAACTCTTTTTTTGAACTATAAAAGGTAGAATTTTTAATGCCATTTTTATTAAAAATAACATTGGCAACACCACTCATACATAAAAGAGAAATAATTAGCTTGTACCCTCTACTTTTATTCCGCGAATAAAAAAGCTATTAATTTTTATTAAATTATTACTTAAACTGTTATGATATTATAATAAATGATTTAAATTAATTTTGGCTTAAGTTCCATTGTATTTTACTTTCTAATTTTTTTTTTTAACAAAGAAAATTAATTAACAAATTTTTGCGGATGTTTTCCCAAGAAAACAGGAAATCTTGGAAACCTGCAGAATGTTATGCTAGAAATACAACCGGGTCGAACAACGAACATTTGTGTATATGAACATCAGACGAAATTCGTCATACGAGACGAACTTCGCAATAGAATAAATTCTATTTCTTACGTGACCATGTTTGACTTAAATTTCGAAGTATTATAGTAAATAAAGTGATTTTACTTAAAAAAAATTGTTTATTTTTATTTTTTATATATAAAAACATATTTTAGTTGTGTTTTTGTTAAAGTTTAACTTTTTAAATATTATTTTTATGGTAACCTTAGCAGCTCACAAAAAGTAAACCACTTCAAAAACTATAACAGCTATGTTTTTCCGTCGTTATTGTATTTTATAGGACGAAATTCGTAGTATTGGACTAAATTCATCGTTTGTCCCAGTTGTGTTCCTTGCATAATGTCGCACTTTCTAGATCGCTACATCTGTCATCAGCATTCTTCGCATCTGTCTACCTTAAGTTGTGTACATTGTAAACAATATCTATTTAACCAACCAACTTAAAAAAAAAAAAGAATACGGGGAGGGGAGTATTCATAATCAAACAAATTTTATTTGGTTAGACGAAGTCCACACACAACCAAAAGCATTTCTTCGCTGTTCTCTCTTTGTTCTCGTTTTATACAATTGTTTTTGCTTTGTAACTTCGGTATGGTCACGACGTGCAATTTTTTTATCATTCTTACTTGGTTCCCCACAACATTTAGATGCCGTTTTTTATTTTCTAAAATTATTTTTAAAAAAGAAAAATTATTACAAATGTATGCAGATGGTTTCCAAAGTAAGCAGTAGAAATAAGACACCAACAGAATGTAAGAATTCATATGCTATAGGCATATGTACGTATATACAGTATACAAAGATGCTACTTAACATGAATACCCTTAATAACATTCTATAAACATTTTACAATGATTAAAACTTTTAATTATTTATTTATCTGTGACTACTGTAATATCTTTAATAATATGCTTCGTTTAGCTTTCTTTTTTCGACAGAGAATGCACAAGTGTGATTATTTGCTAATTAAATGCAATTTTGAAACTTAAGAAACGACATAAAACACGTTAAAAAGTAAATGATGCGTGATATTATATAATTTATACAATTCTGTTACCTTTTGATTTTGAAGATGGATACAAATAAAATCTACAATTGACATCAAGAACTTTAGCAAAAAGCAACAAAAAATTAAAAAGTTAACAAATTTAATAAATTCATATTTATAAATGTAAACGTACAAATTTAAAAGTTTCAGTAAAGTAATACTGATCGCGTAACGCTAAGCACGTTGCGCTTTCATTAGTTTTAAAAGAGAAAAACAAAAAATGTATTTTGAACTGTGCACTTTTTTAATTGTCACATACTTTACAATACCCGGTTTGACAATTGATCTAGAAGTTAAAAAATGTGATAAAAGTCCTATAAGTGAATTGACATTTCAGCTGAGCGGCAGTAAACTTTTATGGCCATGTGATTCAACTAAAAATATTTATATACAATCGGGTCGTTATGTACCGCGTAATGTGATTGTTACGCGTGCTCAACTTTTGCGCGATACAGCCTATGTGGCATTACCGCGTTACAAGCAGGGTGTACCATTTACGTTGGGTAAAGTGAATTTGAATAAGGGTGAATGCTTAACGAAAATTGCCCCTTATCCCTGCTGGGCCATACAAGAAGAGGGCAATTGTCAAGCTTTACAATCGGTTGTTGATATTGTCGTGGATCATAATGTAAGTATTTATTTAATAATGGACAATATACAGCATCCATCATTAGTTGTAGCAATTAAGCACAGAGTTTAAATTAAAATAAAAACTTTAATAATTTTAAATTATGATACAAAATTATAATTTTAGTTTTCTTTGAATTTTTGTATATTTTTAAATTAAATGCTGGGGTTGAGGTCACATCTAATATTATAAAATTTTATTTTCCATATTTTACTATTACATTAAAAATACAAATTGTAAAAATAAACACATAATAAAAATAGCAAGTTGAAAATGTTATTTTTATTTAATTTTATATTTGTAACGTGTGTTTTTTTTTATAATTTCTTTTATTTCCAATGCGAAAGCGTAATAACGAAAATAAAAATTAAAACATAAACTGTGACCTTAAAAAAAATTGAGTACAAGCAAACCTTATCTCAAAGCGTTAAAGTAATTAAAAGACTGTTTATGATGTCAAAACTTTAGCAGTAAATTAAAAAAATTTTATACGTCACTAACGTCAAATAATAATGAAAATTAAATAATAATATAAAAATTTAGAAAACCAACTATTAAAGAGTCCATAAAAGAGTGGTTTCTTATAAAACATACTTTTGATTAAAAAATAATTCCAAATAAACAAACAAAAATAAAATAATGTTGCTAAAGTTATGTTGTTGAATTCAGTTAATGTTTCTGGCTGCTTGTTGATATCAGTGTTGCTGCTTCTTTACAATTAGCTACAATTAGCTAGTAGTGCCAACACTGCGTTTTAGAAAATATTTATCATTTTTATCGCCTTCAAGAATTCTACATTGACTGAAATAATTTACTGAAGCCGAAGAGAAATAAGTACTCATTTACCTCATCCAAACTTATGAACTTTATCCTGTACATACATATATGTTTTGTTTTTTAATTGCAGTAATTAGCAAACGCTTTTCTGCATTAATAAATTAATTTTTGTCACTTTCTCTTTTTAAATGTCCACTTTGTTCATTTTTATTTTATAAATTTTTCTAACACAAAAAAATTAATCAAACAAACTATCTTAAAAAATATATTTGTAAAATTCCTTACGAAAAAAGTTCTGCTTATGTTAATTCGTAGTTGAAAAAAAAGTTGCCAATAACATTTTTTAGTTAGAAAACATGCTGCGAGAAACATTTCGTGACTATTTCACAAATAAACAGAGTACTATTTCAGCAACATTATTTCTTATATATTTCGTAGTAATTTTTTTATATGGACTTTTTCCACATTTCGCATGAAATGATAAACAGAGTACTATAATTTTGTTGCAAATTTTCTTAACTTTTGATACAAACACGAAATAAAGTAATATATGTAGCTGAAAAATACTGGTTACATTATTTGAGGCAAGAACTTTTCTGATAGCCGTTTCTTTTAACATATTAATTCGATTTTAATAACAAAAGTTATACACTTGCAAAAAATTAGTTCGAAATAAACAAAAAATAATTTTACTTAAAGCCTGGTACTCTTCAAATTTGTGAAAATTGTTGAGCAACATTGATTATTTCATGTGGAATATTTGACATTTAAAGTGTGGTATCATTGTTTTAAAAACGTAAGTAAAAGACATACGATCAGCTGTTGTATAAAAAATTCCGCATGAAACAATGCCTACTTGCTTTATTTCACAGCTTGGATAAAATGTTGCCAGAAACATTTCATATGTTTTTTCACAGTAAAAACAGAGTACTGCTTCTGCAACATTTTTTCATGACTTTTTCATACAAATTTTTTATATATGTGATTTGACAGCATTCCGCATGAAAAACTGAACAGAGTACCAGGCTTAAGCTGCCCATACACGACATGTTTTTTACATCTGACTTGTCAAATTTCCCTCTGTAAAACACATACATGTTGTGTAGGACTGTTGAAACATTGCTTCTGTAAAATACATGTGAAAAGTCATCTGACAAATTTTCGTTTAGAACGTGTTCTATTTTGATCTGACAAACTATCTGAGATCAGCTGTTTTTATAATTATAAAAAGTATTGCCAAAAACCTATGGCGTATGAAAACAATTAACGGCGGTTGACCATTGTCGGTAGCATTAGCCGGCTGATGGTAATATTTCATATGACCAAAATCTGAAATTGCTTTTAATTATTTGATAACAATTATGTAGATTCTGTATCATTCAGTGTTGCTAGAGAAAGCCAGGAAAAATTTGCGCTTTTCCTTCAAAAAAGTTACATTATACAAAACATAATAAATAGTTTTTTCCATATTTCAGGAAAAATAAGAAGACAACAAATTAATTTACTGAACAAAAACAAAACGAAAAAAATACAAAGAAAAATGTATGAAAAAAAATTTCATACCGAGGGTATTCATGAGGATTTAAATTAGGACTCCATACTAATATTTCGGTATGGAAAAGTGCATGATCTCGACATTCAATAAAATTAGTTAAAGTACGATTTTTGTAATAAATCCGTTTTAACTTTTTCTTTGAAAGATTTAGTTTCGATAGAATTTACTACACTATTTTAAAAATAGCGTCATTAAAGACAAATTATTTGCCTTATTTGCTTAAAACTTCAACATTTTGTTAAATTTTTCAAGCGAAATAACTGAAGTTGCTAACAATTTTTTTAAACAGAATGCTTAGTTTTCCGTACGAAATACAGCTCATAATACTTCACAGTCGGAAAGAATTGTTGCGAGAAACATTTTGCTGTTTCTAAACATGAACCAAGACACATTTTGTGATTTCTCACGAATTGAACTGCAGCAAAGTTTTTTTTTTGCTTATTTCAAGCTAATTTTTTATATGGAATTTTAAATGCATTTGCAAGGTAACCTTTGTTATTAAAATCAAATTGATCTGTTAAGAAAGGTTGGTATCTAAAAGAGGTTCTTACCTCAAATACTAAAACATGTACTCTTTCAGTTTTATTAGCTTATTTAGTGTCTGTAACTAAATTTACGAAAAATTTGGCCTACTATAACAAAATTATACATGTTACGTGGATCCTTCAAAAGATACAAAAAATGTAAGAAGTGTAACCAAATGGCAACAATGGTATCATTATTTAATGCAAACTGATCTTGTTCATATTTAGAGTAAAATTAAATTATTAAAATTGACAAGTCTTCAGTAATTCCGTAACGCAGGCAAAAATATTTTAAGACGACTATAAGCCATTTTGAAACCGGACGGCTTGGATATCTGTACAATGAAAAAAGCGAGTTTGAAGAGCTGCTGTAAACAAATAATTATTATGTCAGACGTAATTATACATGTACGTTTGTGACCAAATATTAAAAGTCTTCTGTAAAATACCAATTTTGACACATATGCAGAATTACATATGACTTAAGGCACAACTATAATGTGCATAAGCTAGCTTTAGCTTATGTCAAAAATTCAACGAAAAGCCTGTCAAATGCTTAGGTAACTTATCAAAGAAATTTATGTAGCTACAATGTACATATATAAATTTAGTAACTTATTTGCCACAGTTGCACATTTATGTTTATTTCGTACTTTTGCCAAAAATACTTTCTATATAAATCAACAAAATATTAAAACTAAAAGGCTTTAAAGAAAATATTTTATATATTTAATAACATTCCCAAACACATTTATATATTTTGGTTTATGTTCTAAGAAAATGTAAAAAAAAAATTATTACAAATTATTTTCTGTTTTGTGTTTGTGGCCAACCGTACTAAAAAATGCAACGATGTTCATCGTTTATATGGTATACATATGTATGTGTGTATAAATACAAATTTAATTTAAATATGTTATAATTGTAAAAAATTGGCCATAAAGAAAAATGTTGTGTTTTCTACATTTTTTATTGAATTAAAAACTAAAAAATTTAACAATTTAGGTCTTAATTAGAAAATCTCTTTATTAATGTATAAATCAAAGCACAATCAGCTGTTTCCGTACTGAAAGTGCGATCAGTTTCGTACCTTGCATAAAGAAATGAAATTTAACGAAACTTGACGAAAAGTTATCTTATGTACATTATAGTTTACCACATATAATTTAATGTATTTGCACAGTTGTTTAAGTTGGCATAAGCTAGTAATGCACATTATAGTTGAGCCTTAACACAGTTAAAAAGTCAGATGTAAAAAACATGTCGTGTATGGGTAGCTTTAAGTTGTACTCTGTCCGATTAATGAAAAATCACGAAATGTTTGCTTCATGTGTATAAACAGAAAAATGTTTTTTCCAACAATTTTTTCCAACGCCAAAATAATATGCGCTGCACTTATTTCGTATGCAAAACTAAGTAGGTACTCTATTTAACTTTAATTATTCTGTTTGAAAATTTTGACAACTAGCTAGTGGTACCGTACCAATACCTCGTTTTGGATGAAAGTTGTCATTTAATTTCCTTAAAGTCCGCAAATTTTTTACTCTTGATACAATTCTCGGAGTTGTGAGAAGATTCGGATGATATACATATTTACATATCTCAATGAAAAATTGTCAGTCATTTTATGTATAAGTTTTAAGGCTAATAAGACTCAAATTTGTCTTTAATAACGGTATTTTTAAAATTATTTATAAAGTAAATTCTATGGGTGCTCAATCTTTCAAAGAAAAAGGTTAAATCGGAATATTGATTTAAGTACTCATGAGAATCATCGTGCTGAAATTTATTATTTTTAAATTTATGTTTTTATATTGTTTTAAACTTAAGTTACAATTAAGTTACAATTTATTTAAGGAAAAATTTTAAATGTAACTTTTTATAAAAATTGTAACTTATTTTGAAGATAAGCGTAACGTTTTCTTGAACTTCGTGTCAACACTGCCAAAATTTTGTGTGGCAACATTTTTTCCAACTGCGAAATAATATTGAAAAACAATGTTGCTGCTTACTTAAGACCAGGATTCACTGTCATACACAATCGTACGATTTAATCCCAAAAATATCTAAAGGCCCAACTATAATATGCATAAAACAACTTAAGCAAGGTTGTACAACTGTGCAAATACATTAAATTATATGTGATAAACTATAATGTACATAAGATAACTTTTCGTCAAGTTTCGTTAAATTTCATTTCTTTATACAAGGTACGAAACTGATCGTACTTTCCGTACGGAAAAAGCTGATTGTGCTTTGGTTTAAACATTGATAAAGAAAAATTTTAATTAAGACCTAAATTTTTAGTTTTTAATTCAATAGAAAAAACAAAATTTTTCTTTATGGCCAATTTTTTACAATTATAATAGCCCAATTCACAATCTTGTGCAAATGTTCTTGCATCATAGCATTTGCAAAATTGTGTAGCATAATTTACTTATTACTGTGTGTTTTGTTTGTGTAGACTAAAAGTATGCTACACAATTTTGCAAATGCCATGATGCAAGACCATTTGCACAAGATTGTGAATTGGACTAATATATTTAAATTAAATTTGTATTTATACACACATATGTATACCATATAAGCGATGAACATCGTTGCATTTTTTAGTACGGTTGGCCACAAATACAAAACAGAAAATAATTTATAATAATTTTTTTTAACATTTTTTCAGAATATAAACAAAATATGTAAATGTGTATGTGAATGTTATTAACTATATAAAATATTTTCTTTAAAGCCATTTCGTTTTAAAATTTTGTTGATTTATATAGAAATTATTTTTGGCAAAAGTACGAAATAAGCAAATGTGCAACTGTGCAACTGTGCAAATAAGTTACTAAATTTATATAAGTACATTGTAGCCACATAAAATTCTTTGATAGGTTACCTAAGCATTTGACAGGCTTTTCGTTGAATTTTTGACATAAGCTAAAGCTAGCTTATGCACATTATAGTTGGGCCTTTAATCCTACTTTAAAAGTCGTTCTAAAATGGCGTCGTAGCCACACTATTATACAAAAAAGATGCAAAAACATATGGTTTTAATATTTCGTTGTTTTTCCTCCTCATCATCTTAAAAAAATCAACTCTGATCACATAGAGAAAAATATTTTATGAACTATTTCAAAAGATTATAAAATCGTACAGTTCTGTCAAAAAATCTGTCACACACATACACTTTCAATCCACACTATCATACATTTTGAGCACACATGCAATTTTTGACAGATCGTACGACTGAGTATGACTATTTTCCTCGACATCGAATTTGACAGTTGACAGTAGCTTTGTGGTTACATACCGACCTAATAATTCAACCTGCATTGCGCGTAAACTGTAACGCAATCTAGCGCATAACTTTTGCGCTGAATTGTAATACGTAAATAAGAGCGTTAACCTTGTGACTTGAACCGTATTGTTAACTAAAAAAAGGCGTAGGATTTCATAAATTCCCATACTTTTTAACAAGGATAAAATCAAAACAGGAATTGTCTTTGAAATTAATGTATGGATAATGGGTGGTTCATTGTTCATATTTCTTTAAATATGACGTTTGAAATCGGACAAAGAGTCAAGAAAAACCCCTCTATACAGCTAGAAAAATGATCTTCCATTAAAAAAAAGTATCCTAGTGCAGCGTTTTTGTTTCCAATAATAACCTTTTTATAAAAACCAACATATAATAATTTCTCAAGTATAGTTTCACAAAAATTTTGTTATTGAAATACAGCAAAACTGGTCTATAATTAGCACAGATAACAATAACTTTCCGAGAATTTGCAAACAGAAAAATGGAAGTTATTAACAGACAATCAGTGTTAGAGACAGATTCAAATATCTGAAGGCTCTATAAGACTCGGCAAGGTCGAAAAGTAGCACCCCTACTTGTTGTTATTATTTGTAAGAGTTATTCGTTTTGACAAAACATATAACATGGTTTATTTATGCCAGTTTTATGGTTGATAGCCTGTGCTTTAGTTTCGAATAGTATCCAAAACCAAAATACAAAAGCAATTTGCGTTATTCATCCTAATAGCCAGTGGCAATTGTCTTCTATAAAACAGTGAGTTTTTAAAAATAACAAAAATAAACAATAAAGTCAACTTTCATTTAATACTTAACATAAAAGATTTTTGTTATTTGAAATATTGTGTTCTAAAAACTCTTTTTGAGTTGCAAGCAAATTCAGTTAACGACATATTCTTTTTTAGTATTTCCGCTTTAAATACTGCAAAAATTTTATTTCATTTTTTAAAGAAAACTGTTATTTTTACTACTTGTAATTATTGTATGTTTGCCTGTGTGTATGAATGTATTGAAAACGCCTTGTGAGAAGAGACGAAGTTAAGCACTTAAAATAACCTTGTAAAGCGTAAAATTAATTGTTAGGCCGCGTTGTTGCATTTTTTTCAATTTTTAGACACAATGTTTAAATCGGAAGTTATCGATACAAAGCGTAATTTTTGAAATTCAAGAACAAACAATTGACAACTAAATTATTTCTACACCAATTTTTAAATTTTTAACTGTTTTGAATTGAGGAGGAATTTAGCTTTCCGCGCATGAATAATAGACAATTTTTAGTTGACCAATTTGAATGGATTTTTTTTTATTTCAAGTTAAACTTTTATTTAAAATTTTTTTTTTATTTGGGTGCCTTTTTTGCAATATTTTATTTTAAAGCATGATTTTTCGGGTTCCGTCTATAAAGGGTAAATTCATAGCCTCTTGCTTTTCGCTGTTCTTTCCGTCCGCACGGTATTAGCTAAAAACTTGAAAAATATCTTCTAATAGCCGCTATAACAACAAATACTAAAATGAAGTATAAAATAACGGGATGTTGCCCCAGAGACGTCTTTTGTTAAGCAAATCCCCTTAACTTTTGAACTGTCAAAGGCAAAAACTTCAAGCTTACACAGAGTATGCATTGCTGTATCTTATTAAAGAAAAGGTTAAAGAATAAATCTAAATAATCAAGGGTAACCCTGTAAAGAAAATTTTTTCAAGCTCTTCTCGTATCTTTTAAGCTTTTAAAGTAAAACACCTGAAATTTCTACAGTATACGAGTATACAGTAGTATTTTCGCTATAAGAACAAGTAAAATTAAAAAAATAAAATTAAAGGGTGTCCGTATAGACTCTCGGAATTCACGTACTTTTTCTTTCAAGCCCAGACTATTAAAAAAAATTAAGTACTATATATAATTTTATATAACATTGTCATCAGCTCTTAATGGGTTAAGCATTTTTTTAAATTATAGTATTTTCTTAAAGACCTCTCCAAAAGCTTTTAAACGACACCCATATTTATATCAAAAAAAATTGTGGTGCACAATCTTACTTTTCTTTGAAAAGTTCTGAGGCCCATAACCCGGAAAATATAGACAAGCGATAATTTTTTCACTTTATGCTTTTTTCTTATTTTTTAATTTTCTATTGCCCCATATAATTATTTTTTTGTTTGGAAATACTTTATTGTTCCAAATGATACGAAATAATTAGAGGTAGGCGTGGTGCTTTGCCTGCTGCCTCGAAGGATGTGAACCGATCGAAAGAACCTATTTCGACACTATGTCTGATCGATTGGCGTACTTAAATTTTCTCTAGCTAGTCAAGTGTCTCTGCAAACTTGATTTCAATATTGACATGTAAGGACAGATGGACATCGCTCAATCGACATCGCTATTTATAAGGAGTCCGAATATATATATACTTAATGGTGTCGGAAATGGATACTGTAGAAACTACGCACGGAATGACAAATTTAGTTATACCCTTGTTTCGCTTTTTGTGGTGAAAGGTATAAAAGAGAAAAATTAAAAAAAAACATCAAGTAGAAAACTGGCGTCTGCCCATATTTTCCGAGTTACGGGCCTCTGACCTTTTAAAATTTTTTTGAAATATCAATATGGGTATCATTTAAAAGCTTTTAAAGAGATCTTTAGGGAAATACTAAAATTTTTAAAAAATGCTTAACTCATTAAAAGCCGATGGCATTTTTATGTCAAATTATTTATATGCATTATCAATTTTTTTTTATTTTTTAAGTCTCGGTCATCCCAAAATTTGCTTTTTGATTTTGATTCACTTACTTGTTTTAATCTTTGTTTTATTTTTGTGAAATTAGAGATGGGATTTTGAAAATGTTACGGAATTAAATCAACATGGGATTTTACCTTTATGTATGTACACACAAAATATAAATTTGATTTTTACCAAAAAAATTTTTTAATTAGCTTTTCTTTTAAAAATAAAATTAATGGAAAGAAGGAAATTTTTTTCGCATCTTTCTTTTATTTCAAACTAAGTCTTGTCACTTCAATAAATTAAACACGTGTGACAGGCAAGCACGTTGTCACAAAAATTCTTTCCTTCACACAACTAAATTAAAAAAAAAAAAAAAACAATTTCTTAAAATTGGTTTTTGCTTTCAATATAACCGCGCGAACGTAAGGCAGTACAATTTTACCACAATTTATTTTAAAACCTCTCTTTCTTGTTTTCAGGGTCTTTTATGGGCCTTAGATGTGGGCATTGTAAACACACTGGAACAGCCAATACGTCGTTGCGGTCCAAAAATTGTAGCAATAAATACAGCTAACGGTAAAGTGGTAAAAAGTATTGATTTGAGTGATTTAGTGACAGCTGAATCACGTTTGCAATTTTTAGTTGTGGATTATGGAGCCGATAACAAGCCTTTTGTGTAAGTAACAACAAATTTAATCGAAGAGTATTTTTATAATTGTATCACAGACATCTACAAACAATATCCATTTCCGAACCCATAATGTATATATATTCTGAGTTCTTATTTATAGCGAAGTCCGCCTGTCTGTCCGTCCTTGTTCGTCTTAAAATTAACTGTGCCAAGGCACTTTATGAGCTAAAGAAAATTTCAAATCAAACACACATAGCTTCGAAGGTCTTGCTATTGAAAATCAGTAAGATCGGTCCGTGTCCTTCAAGGCTTGCCACCAAGCCTGTCTCTAATTTTTCGATATCATTTGGAATAAATCTATTTCAGTGAAGTAACTCGAATCAAAAAAGAATATATTTGGCGATTGAGAATTAAAAAATAAGAAAAGAACTGCAAGTAAACAAATTGGCGCTCGCCCATACTTTCTTGGTTATGGGAAGGCTTTACAAGATTCGGCATATCTGAATGTAGCACTCTTATTGAGAATTTTATTATTGACGATTTTTATTTTAATTTCAGTCCACTTATAGAATATTAAACGGGAGTTATATCGCAAACCTAAAAAATAGCCAATAATAAGTTCGTTACCTTATATAACAACGATTTTTTACGCTGATGCACAATTCTATACAAAAATTTTGTTTAGCGTAATTATTTCAATTACTGAGTTTTACTAGAAAAGTATGCGACAGACCTTTTCAAGGCAAGTAAAATTAAATTATATTATTTTTTTTAGCTTAAGTAAGCAAAAGAACAATATAATTTAAATACCAGGAGAATGAAGTGCTCTTTCTTGGTACGCTACGACTTCCGACAGCATTCTTCATAACAATCAACATCGCAGTTATTAACTGTAAATTTTTATATTTATACGACTATTTAAATGAAATAAGATATGAGAATTTTTAATTTTCATGTTGTATTTTAAAACGTTCATTTTTCTAAAGAGTCGTTATTATAAGTTTTGATTGACAACGAATTACAAACATACAAACATACACTACCAAGAACTATCCTCTGATAATACGTTTTTTTTAATTTTCCTGCTAGCTTTTCAGTCAAGGCGAATTAATTATAAGGTGATAGCGGTGGCGAATTCATTTATTTTCGCCGGTATTTCCACTGTCAAACTCCATACATAAAAAATCTGTATAACAGTTAGATAATTTTTTTATATATGGAGTTTGACAGTTAGAATACCGGCGAAAATAAATTAATTCGCCTCCGCTATCACCCTATAATTAATTCGCCTTGTTTCCAGTAAGTGCATTTTATTCTACTGGTATCTTAAATTCACTGTTCTTCTAAAAATTTTTCAAAATTAATAACGAACTTAAGCAAAAAAAAAAGTGAAAAATAGTATTTACGTATTCATTTATAAAAAAAACAGTTATAATCAAACACGACCTAAATTTATATAAAAGTAAAATTTTATATAATTTTAAAAACATAATTTCTGGCTTTGTTCATTATTATCATTAAATTGTTCAGTTCGATTGTATTTGTCGCCTAAATGTATGTTCCCCCAACAAATGTTACTTATTACACCACGCAAACCGGCACGTATACACCTCTGTATACTTTTTCTTAGTAACAGACAAACCTCAATTAGAGCGTAAAGCGCAACTTCATCTGGCTCTTAGCTTTTGCGCTGAAATGTCATTCATAATTAGAGCGTCAACTTTGTGTCTTGAATGGTAATGTTAACATTTTTTTAACCGACTTTTTTAATTCTCTATCACCCCAATATTTGCTTTTCGTGATTGCAGTTACTTCACTAAATTAGATTTACATAGATGGTGAAGGGTATATAAGATCCGACTTAGCCGAATATAGTACTGTTACTTGTTTTTGATTAGAGTTCCTTTATTGTTCCAAATGATATGAAAAAAATTAGAGGTAGGTGTGGTATTTCGTACGCTGCGCTCGAAGGACAGGGACCTATCATGCTCATATCCCTCTTTCGACACCATGTCTGATCGATTGGCATATTTAATATTTCTCTAGCTGATCTAGTGCCTCGGCAAACTTGATTTCAACACTAACACTGACAGACATACGAACATCGCTCAATCGACGTCGCTATGCCGAAGAAGTCAGAAGATATATACTTTATGGGGTCGGAAATGGATATTGTAGAAACTACAAACGGAATGACAAACTTATATATACTCTTTTTCCACTTTTTGTGGTGAAGAGTATAATAAGCCTAAAAATTAAAGGGTGCCCTATAGGTGACGTAAATTGACCTGTATGGGCGTATTGTTATAGACAAACGCTTAAAAATTGAACAGAATGTCGATTACTATGGTCGTTATAATAACAAGTATAAATATTCTAAATTAAAGGGTGCCCCAATACTATTAAACAGTTGTAGACAGACTGTTAAATTATACAAAGAACCTGTATTGCTTATTCCTCTATAACAACAAGTATAAAATTAGGATTTTGAAATTAAAGGGTGTACCAATAGTTGATATAATTTGATATATGTTGCCAAACTTTTGTACCGTTATAAATAGACAGCTAAAATTTACAAGGAACCTGTATTGGTATATCCGCTATAAGAATAATTTGACTTTGGTAATTAAAGGGTGTACCAATTTGATGTATATTTACAATCTTTAGAACCGTTATAGCCAGACAGCTGAATTTCATAAGTAACCTGTATTGCTAAATCACTATAAAAACAATTTTAATTTAGAATTTAAAGGGTGTTGCCATAATAGATATAATTTCATCTAAATGACCCTATGGTTTAAGACGTTATATAATTAAACACTTGAAAACTAGACCGCTAAACCAACAGGTATAAAAATTGTCATATTGCCTATAGAAAAAAATTTTTTTGATAACGGAATTCTAGTAAAGTACAAGGAAATCTCCTAAAATGTTGCAACTATACAGTAATAATACTGAGGATTTCCCTTTAAAATATATTATAATTTACACAAAAAAATTGCAAGGCCTGTAAAATTTTAAAAATTATAAGCATTAATTTTACTTACTCGGCATTAATCACATTTTTTTCTGCTTAAGTCAACTATAGTTTTACTGAAAATTTAATTACGCGAAATGTCAAACAAAAAGTTGCTGTAAATGGCAAAGGTTTTGAAACAGACTTAAAAAGATTTTTTTGTTGTAAATATCAAAATTGCAAAATAAATTAATAAAAAAAAATTATAATGAACAAAAAGGACAACTATTGCTCCTAAATACCTGTCAATTGTTTACAGAGCTTTTGTCTAGTAAAATTTAAATTATTTATAAATAAATTTGAAATAAGTATTCGTCTACTTAAACACAAAACTTTTAAATTGATGAAGACAATTATTTTCTAATTAAAACATTAATTACATTTAATTAATGGCTTACGAATGGAATATATGTAAAACTCGCACATACAGTACTGTTCGAAACCTAAGCAACTTTTTCACACTAAGTAATAATAGACTCATATCTTTTCTTTAAATAAATTTATAGAAAATATTATTTTTATTTACTACTACACAATGTGTCTATAACCTAAAAATAACAACAAAAATTAAAATCAATTTCTTTGGAAGTTATGATAAAATAAAAACAAAATTAACTTAAAAATTGGCTGTTCAAAACCTAAGCAACTTTTAATACTTGGTATGATATCCTTTATTTCTCACGACCTTAGCGCATCTTTTGGGCATAGATTCAATAAGATTCGATAGACTGGATGTTATTATAGCTTCCTACTCCGATTTTAGATAGTTCATCAACTCCTGTTTATTTTTAAAGCGTCGAGTTCCAACTCTCCGTTTTAAAATTTCAAAGAGGTTCTCTATGGGATTCAAGTCTGGCGATTGAGGTGGCCAATCCAAAACTCGAACACCATTAGCTGATAACCAATCCTTGACTAACGATGAGTGTTTTGGGTCATCTTCATGTTGAAATACCCATCGAAGTGGCATTTCCCACTCAGCGTAGTTAAGCATGTGAGTTGCTAAAATGTCTCTGTAAACAAAAGGGTCCATTTTTATTTGAAGTTCTACAAAGGGACCAACACTACTTGCCGAAAAACAAGTCCAAGCCATCACATTTCCACCCTCATGCTTTATTGTGGCTTTTGAGTACCGAGGATGTAGCCGCTTTCCTTTTGGTCTTCTCACGTGGCAAACTCCATCTGAATTTAGTAAGTGAAATTTAGATTCATCACTAAACAAAACAGTTCTCCATTTGGATATAGTCCAATCCATATGTGCTCTAGCAAAATCCAACCTAAAACTACCGAAAAGCTGAGAAAATCAGAGACTACGTTGCAATCAATCAAACAAACCTCTTTTTTAGATGCCTATTAGTCAGCATAGGCTTCTTAGATGGCATGAAGCTCCTTAAGTTTTGTTCCAATAAACGTTTTCTTACTTTGAAAGAACTAATCTGAAGTTCAAGCTCATTCACTATGCCTTTCGACACAATAAATGGATTTTTTTAACTAGACGGAAAATTTTCTTGTCTGTTCGCTCAGAAGTTTTTCGGGGTCGCCCACCGCTATTGGCCTTCTCTACTTTCCTAGTAGCTTTATACTTTTTTATAAGTCGGGAAACTATTGATTTATTAATATTTAATTGGTTTGCTATAGCAATTTGGGGTTTACCGTTATTAAAAAGTTCAATAATCTTTAGTTTAAAAGCTGAACCATAACGTGTTCGCGTCATGGTTGCACTTCCAAAGAAGTGGTACTACTTAAATGCATAAAATCAAACAAAATTACTTTTTTCAATACCAATCATAACGGGACTAAAATTTTTGTTTAAAATTTTTGTTGTTGTTTTAGTTAATATTTTGCAACAAATGCGACAATGTAAAAGTTGCTTAGGTTTCGAACAGCGAATTTTTAAGTTAATTGTATTTATGTTTTATATTTGCTTCCAAAGACATAAAATGTATTTTTTGTTGTTATTATTAGTATGTAGACTATATGTATAAAAATAAATAAAAAGGAAATTTTTCAATAATCTATTCAAAGAGAACATATACGATCATGAGTATTTACTGGGGAAAAGTTGCTTAGGTTTCGAACAGTACTGTATGTATGTACATACATGCCCCTTATCTTTCTAATTTCATTTCCATTTGTATTTCTATTTTAAACACATATAAATTTTTTATTCCTTCTAGTTATGCTGCAGATGCTGGTGCACGTAGTATTTTAGTTTATGATTTAATTGGAGCTAAAGCTTATCGTATTGTATTGCCAAAGGCAACATGTCCCACAAACGATGTCCTTTATATTGCTCTGACAGCCCAGCCAGACGGTACCTCAACTTTGTTTTTCACTTATCTCAGTTCTCCACGATTGTACTCAATTAAAACTGAATTCTTACGTGTGGGTAAAGGTGCTGGTTCTATTGTAGACGTTGGCCCAAAACCGTATGGTAAACAAATGGTTTTGTTAGGTGCTGATGGTGGTAACTCATTATTTTTCCGCTACAAAGGTGAAAATGACATATACATGTGGGATTCGGAGACATGTTTTAAGACAGCAAACCTTCAAGAAGTGCAAAGTGGTGGAGATTGCCGTCTATCAACACAGGTAAATTTAGTTGTTCATTAACATTTACATATTAAGCCTTTGCTGCCAGATAGTCATAACTCCTAAACTTACATTTCTAAGTTTATTATGCTGAAATGTTCTTCTATGACATGTACAAACCTATTTAATACAAAAAAATGATTTTATTTTTAACTTTGTAAATTCGTGTATTTTTCTCAGTTATATACTTTGTTCTTTGAGATATGACTCTCTTGCTGCAAAGGCAAGTCAAGTGTTTTGACTCACATTTACAGCTACACAGTCTGCTATCTACTATTGTTTGGCATTAATGAGACTATTTTAACTTTGATTATAAATAACATGAATGTTAGGGAACCAAAAAAAAAAATTACAGATAACAGAAATATATTAAGGTCATCCTGTATGTCATGTTTTAAAAATCTTGCAAATAAGGGCTATCATTTATAAAAAGTCAAAAACGGAAGATTTCAATCGAATTGAAAATACAGACATTTTTAGCGTAGAAAATCCAATATTATATTATTTATTTTTTTTTTTTTTTTCAAAAAATAACAAAAAATTGCATGCAAAATATTAAAACGTATCGAAAATGTATTTTTTTCAAACTGGTTTTGTTTTTGCAACACTGTAAAGTGACTTGTCTATTAAAATTCAACTCTGTGCTATTTTTTCATGTTGAATGCTTTCATCGAAATAAGGAATTTAATTCTCATTTTATACATTCTTGTTCAAAATTGTGTTGAAGGAAAATTGTGTTGAAAATATAATTAAAAATGTATTCAAACAAAAACAAGTCTCTGTTAGTAGTGAATTGTAGCTTTACTTCATAAATTCAAAGATTCTAAAACATGAGTTTTACTAAAAAAAACTTTTAGTTTTGAAGTCAGCGAAATCGCAGTATTAAAGATAATAGGTCCGCATGTCGGTCGCCTTGTGTTAATAAAAAAAAGAGTAACGAATCGATAGTACTACCGATAATGTCGATAGTTAGAATTTTTGGCTGACTATCAATAGATTTTTTCCGATAGTGATAGTGTCAGAAAACGTTAGTTACCAGAACTAGTACTTAAAAAAATCGATAGTATTGATAATTTTAAAACAAACTATCAAAACTAGCTCTAGTGTAAAGCTATCATTTACTTAAACCGGCTAAACTTCTGCTAACAAGCTCTTTACAAATAATGTTACGTAAATTTTACTTTATAGCGAGTCATCGATCCTCACGTATTACGAGTTGTAAATAACATTTTTGTATTCTTATTTTTTATCAGCGAAATATTCTGTAAAATATTACACAGAACTTTAAAATACTTTTTCTATCTTACATAATAAATTTAAAAGATAAAATACATTTATGTAAACTTAAGCCGAAAAAATATTATTCATTTGTTTATACATCGTTTACCATCCCTGAGGCAATTGTGCTCTTTCAAATCTAAGTAAGAATTTTTTTAATTGATAGCATTTACATCAAACAAACTATTCAGTACCTACATATATATTATTGTTAACGTAATCGTACATTTGTTAAAGATTTAAAATTTTTCTATAATTTCTAGGTGTTACCTGGACACAAACGTTTCATGTGGGCTTTGGAGAGTAATTTTCATGATTTTATATCGGAACGTACTGGCTGCAATGGTGCTTCAATTATTCTACATCCGGTTGTACGTGAATGTGTGGACTAAACTACAAATCCTAAAATTCAAAAAACCTTAGTCTTCGTTCCATCATTTTTCATTCGAATGTACAAAGCATTCTAACAAATTAATAAAAATTAATATAAACATTTATTTCTTTAACTTATTTATACTTTTATACTTGTACTTATACATTATATATGTTTTAGTAAACTAAGGTATTAAGTAATTTTCATTATTTTATGTTAAGGAAGAAACAATTACAATTTGTTTATACATCAATACATTTGTAAGAATATATAAGAAAATTTTTAATAATAAAAAAGACTTTAAATAAAATAATGATTGGGAATTAAAATCTGCATCTCTGAATTAAAAGGAGTTATTTACAAAAACAAGCAAACGAGATTTTGTTATAATTTTCGGTAATAACCGTCGTCTCTAGCTGTGTATTTCGAACGTTTGGCGAGCGCTTTCGATGTGATGACATCATTTTCAAGCCACTTGTTTATTAAAACTGAAGAGATAGTGTTAAAAATAGATAGTGTTAAGAATATAAGGTGGTGGGTTTAGGTAATTTTTGTCCGTTTAAATGGTATTATGCAGGTAGATCCCCTGATATCTGTCCTGTTTATTGGAGTAAATAGTTTAATATTTGGGTCTTTTATTATTGAATAGGTAAGTGTGACCGTATGTGGGTGTTTTTCGTTTGTAAGAGTGTTTTAGTAATTTTAGTGGTGTAAAAATCGTGTCAGAGGTTGTGTTTACCTGTTCGTTAATAATGTCTCCGTTAAATGTCCATGTTTTCAAGAATATCTAGTCTTCGTCCTTTTTTACTTGGGTATAATACTTTCATACATTTATCTATTTCTCTTGGTTCGTGTCCATGTGTGTTAAGGTGTATTACGAAATTGGAGTCTTCCCTTTTCCTTTTGTATGATCGTATGTGTTCTGTAAATCTTGTTTTTAATGTTCGTCCAGTTTGTCCGATGTATGTATGTCTGTATGGTTGCAGGTGCAATTAAGTCTGTATACTCCGCTGGTGCTAAATTTATCGGTTGTTTCTGTTGATGTCTTGAGATTGTTGCGTAGAGTGTTGGTCGTTTTTAGTGTTGTGTGTAAATCTTCCTTCCGAAGAAAGTTAGTTAATCTATATATTTCTGGTCCTATGTAAGTAAAGATGTGTCTTCGTGTTGTATCGTTTGTTTCCTTGTCTTCTTTCTTCTTG
Organism: Gymnosoma rotundatum; assembly: GCA_916610165.2. Classification (NCBI taxonomy): domain Eukaryota; kingdom Metazoa; phylum Arthropoda; class Insecta; order Diptera; family Tachinidae; genus Gymnosoma; species Gymnosoma rotundatum. The sequence goes on from OU744338.1 coordinate 40,986,316, forward strand.
TTTTTGTTGTTGTATTGTCTGAGTAGTTTGTCGATGGTTGTGTGGTTGTAACAGTTATTTTTATAGTTTATAGGATAGTTGTGTCTGTCATAGTTGGTTTTCTATAAATGTCAAAGTTTAAGGTATCAGTTCCTCGTGTTATTGATATGTCAAGATAATGTAAAGTTCTGTTTTGCTCTTTTTCCATTGTGTATGTGATTTTGTTATGTATTATGTTTAAGTCTGTAAGAATTCGTTCGGCGTTGTCTCTTTCTAGGATGCATATTATGTCGTCTACGTATCTGTAGTAATGGGTTATTTTATGTTTTTCCATCAGTGTTTTGATGTGTAGTTGCTCTAAATGTTGCATGAAAATCTCTGTGAAGATTGCGGATGTTGGGTTTCCCATGCCGAGTCCATCAGGTAGTTTATAGAAGTTATTATTGAATCGAAAGTAGATTTGTTTTAATATCGTCTTCGCAATATCTATTATTTCGTTGATATATTTATTGTCGTATAAGTTGGAAAGTGTGCTACGTAGGATAGTCAAAGTTTTGTGTGTGGGTATTGATATATATAGATCCTTTATGTCAAAGGAGACGAGTCTCGTATTTCAGTGATTTTGATGTCCTTAATTTTTTTTATGAGGTCTTGTGTATTTCGTAACATGTATATGTTCTGCAAATTTATTTTCTCTTTTAAGAATGTGGTGAGGTGTTTGGTCAAGTGATATGCAGGTGCAGGTTTGCAATTTACTACAGGTCTGATTGGAATATTTTCTTTATGAATTTTGGGTAGTGCTCTGAGTGTAGGGAGTCCTGGGTTCATGTACATGTATATGTATAACTTTCCGTCAGTAAACGTTTTGCAGCGTTTTAATAGGCTTCGTATTTCCCTTTGGAATGAATCGGTTGGGTCATTCTTGTATTTTGTGCATTTTACTTGTTTTATGAATTGTTGTGTTTTCTCTATATAGTCTTTCTTGTGCATTATTACAGTTGTGTTCCCTTTATCTGCTTTAGTAAGTAATAGATTATTATTTCGAAGTTTTGCCTTTATCTGTCTAGTAGTTTTTTGTTCGTCAGGATTAGTTTTATATGCAGTGTGTTCTTTTATTGTTTTTTCAAGTACATCGGCTATCTTGTGTCTCATGTGTTCTTGTCGGTCAGTTGGTAAGTGTGTAATAGTAGCTTCGGCGTCTACGATTTGGGTTTCAATTGTTTTTTCTATTTTTTCAAAAGGTAGATTATGTTTTGGTCCCTTCTCTATTAGTTTTGTTTCATTATCGCTGAATTCTATGTTCGTCAGGTTTTTCACCCGTGTGTAAAATTCTGAGTTTGTACGTTTTCCAGTCTGTTTTGTGAGTTTTGTAAATTTTCTTTCCATCCGCTTGTATTTGTCAGCCATATGATTTTGTATCCTTTCATGTAGGTTGTGTAAATATGTGGAAAATAAATGGTAAAGATTTATGTCTTGTTAACACATCTGTTACTTTTAAATGAAGATGATAAGTTTCCTTATTGAGTTTGTCTTTTTTAATGTAAAGTATCTCAGTCTTTATCCATGTCATTTGGGCTACACGTTATGCGCGTTGGGGAGCGTGCGTTAGGTTCGAATTTTATTACTTTTTATATTCATTTGTCTGCTTATAATAGTTCAACTCTATACCACAGTGTCCATAGAGCTGCAAAACAATCCGCACGTCGAGCGACTTGTGTTAATAAAAAGAAAGTGTGAAGTAGAGCTGCAAAACAAATCGATAGCACTATCGATAATATCGATAGTTTTATTTTTTGCTGGCTATCGATAGTTTTTTTCCGAAAGCGATAGTATCGGATAGCGATATTTGCCAGAATTAGCACTTCAAAAATTCAATAGTAACGATAGTATCGTTGGTTTAAAAAAATAAACTATTGAAACTATGCTATCGATAGTTCTTAAGCAAACTGTCGAAATAATCGAATGTGCCGACTATTGATAGTTTTGCAACTCTACTGTGGTATATAAAGAAAGTTTCTAAAAATCCTTTAATATTTTTTAAGTCACCGATTTTGAAAACGTTTTTTTGTTTTTTAAAGTTAACACTTAGGACCTCGTATGCATAAAGTCTTGAGATTTTAACAGTTTTTATGGCTCTTAAAAATTTTTTATGAAACTTTTATTTTAATTTCATTTATTATCGACTTTTGAAATACAAATAAACAATATTTTTATTCACTCGTTTAGGAAGTAGACTGATTGTGCTGTTTTAAATTTTGTTAGCTTAAGCAAAATAGCTGCAGACACTCAATAATAAATATCGGTGATTTAAATAATTAATCGGCAAAATAGCACGAAAAAAATATTTTTTTGAAAATTAATTAATATAATAAAAAAATTCCCGTTGTTTAATATAATTTAATATTTGCAAAGTGCCCGTGCATATAAATAAATTATCGTAGTGTTTTGTGATATTTTATTTTTCATCCTCTTTCAACTGTATAAAGGAGCCGAAAAAAATTCAGCCGTATACAGCGGAGAAAGACAACTAGAATTACTGTTGGTTATTGTTGTTTTTTGCTTAAACTTTGATTTTTGCCTTTGCTTTATTATTTGGACAAAGATCTTTAGTTTATTTAAAATGTTTGTCAGAAGTTTCCTGAAGAGTTAGTAAGCGGTAACGAAATGGCCATTGAGAAGTGCTTTGACCCTCAATAATCAATATCGGTGATTTAAATAATTAATCGGGAAAATAGCACGAAAAAATATTTTTTTGAAAATAATTAATATAAGAAAGATTTTGATATATATTTAGCAATTGTTCAATTCTCTTTAAAAGTTTCATCCAGTTACATCGCATACTAGAAAATTTTCATGGCATCAAAATTTACACATTTCGCTTTTTATTTAATACTCGTTATTGTAGTGTTTGTGTTACATATTTCAAATAATTCACAAGCAATAAAGCGTATGCAGCGAATTTACACAAAGCAATTGCAATAACATTCCCTCAAAATTCAAGCTATGACGTTTGGCTTTCCCTCCTTGCTTTATTACACCTCTTGCCAAAAAAAAGCAAAAAAACTAGGTTCATGAAAAATGCCATAGTGTAAATTGGCTATAAAGATAAAAGTTGCATTCATGGCTATAACGAACGATGTCAGAATAAAGATTTTACCTTAATTTTTAAGCTGTTTTAGTCAAAATAAGATTTGAAGATTTTTTTTCCTAAAATTACGATTTTTTTTTATTTAGTTGCTTAACGCCTAATATTGCAAATTTTTGTTAAACAAAACTAAAATTTCCGATACAAAGTTTAATGTTAATAAATTTAATTTCCCCAATAAATGTAAATTTTAGAAAAAAATCTTCAATATTTTTATACCCTTCATCACAAATGTGGAAAAAGAGTATAACTAAAGGCCTCGTTATGCGAACGTTGATGTAAGAAAAACTTAACGTATTTTAACGTACGGTCGTTTATGTACTTATAGAAACTTTACAAATGTGACGAATGTCAATAAAATAAACAAAAACAAAACATTGTGCAGCACAATGTGTTTGTAATATTAATTTCAAAAGCCCGAAAAGAATTTAAAAATTGATATTGAGGATTAATTTACTGATGTCCATGAAATAAGTACAATTGTTTTGCAAAAAAAAAACTATAAAGCCAAAATATTAAATTACAAAACCTAACACAATTTTCAATTTGCTGCAGCTGTTCAGAACAGTGTTGAGATTTGTGGCATAGTTACGGGCACTGTTCCGTACATGTAAATTTAGAAAAAGTACTAATTTCGCTTCGAAAAATATTTTACATTGCAATATGTGCAATGTTTTGACAAATTTAATTATCTGTTTTAAAAAATATTATTATGTATTTAATATAACTATTTATTTATTATACTTTTATTAAGCAAAATAATAAAAACTGATGAATGATACAATTATTATCAATACTTAAAAAGTACCTAAAAAGGGCAAATGTGCCGCAATGGTACTTATCACATATAATTCCAGCACTATCTTACGAATGTCACGTAACAATGCCGTCAAAACCTATTTTATACAGGTTGAAGCGTTCCGGAAACGTGACAGTTAATTTCGGTAAGCGTTTGCATTGTTTTAGTATATTTAAAAACAAACGACCGTTAGGTTAGCTTACGTGGACGTTCGCATAATTGTACCTTAAGTTTTTCATTCCGTTTGTAATTTCTACAATATCCATTTTCGACCCCATAAAGTTTATATATTCTAAATTCGTATGCATAGCGAAGTCGATTGAGCGATGTCTGTCTGTCCGTCCGTCGGTTGCCTTTTCAAACTTGAATTCAACAAAAATGTTAATACTATAATCGATCAGATATGCCGAAAGAAGTGCTATTGAAAATCAGCAAGATGTCCTTCGAGGCAGCAGGCGAAACACCACGCCTACCATTTGGAACAATAAAGTTAGTTTAATTAAAAAAAAAAAATAAGTATATGTGGTGATAGAGAATTAAAAAATGAGAAAAAAATTAAGTAAAAAAATAGGTGCTCGCCCATATTTTCCCAGCTACGGGGCTCTGAAATTTTCAATTTTTTTTTTATATCAAAACGCGTATCATTTTAAAGCTTTTAACGAGATCTTTAAGGAAATACTTAATTTTTTAAAAAATGCTTAACTCAGTAAGAAGCGATGGCATCCTTTTTTTGTATGTAGTACTTAATTTTTTTTTTTTTTTAATTCTCTGTCACCCCAATATTTGGTTTTTTATTTACTTCACTAAGCTAAATTTACATTCGGCATAGCCGAATATAACACTCTAACTTGTTTGATTTTAGATCTTTTAATATCATTATCGATTTAGAAAATAAAAAATATCTTGTGTTTTTGGCCAATTTTGGGTAAACATTTTAGGAAGAGAATAAAAAAGCTATATTTTACCGAAGGGACATGAGGCAAAAAAGTGTACAAATGGTGTACGCAAAAATAAATAGTGGACATGAGGCTTAAGTAGTATATTGTCTAATATAATAGTGTATGGTTGGGTACCTTACACGATAGATACAAAGAATGCTGATAATGGATGTTGTGATCCAGAAAATGCTGCATTACAATGTGCTGGTGTCTGGTTTTTCTGCTTTATTAAAAAATTACTTAAAGATTATATTTCTCTCCTTTTTAGCAACAAAAAAAAAAGGAACAAATAATTAATGAACTTAAGTCTGATTAAAAATTGTCAATTCGATTAGAAAACGAATAAAAGCATAGTATTCGATGCACGTAGTATAACTTCATTGTATCCAGTTCATACAAAAAAAGGGATGTTGAGAACAACAGTATTCAATACGAGTTAACATTAACATATGCTTCTGCAAAACCATAAAAAATAAGAAATAAAAATTCCTTTTTTTTTGTAAGTAATATAGAACGTATGTACATACATACATACATACATACATACACACTACATTGAAAGAGGATGTATTGAAAACAAAAACATAAAAAACACAGAATATTACAATAATCAAACTTTTTCCCTTCGGTGCCATTTTTAACGAAAGAGCCGGCACTTTAAAATTCTTGCAAAGTCTGCCACCACATAATTTGATATCTTAACAAATCCAAAGGCAAGGGACCTGTTAATTTGCATTTGTTAAAAAGGATGCCACTTTAAAATTTATTCACCAATTTTACGCTATAATTACTTTTTGTCAGCCTAAAATTTCTAATTAGATGAAAAATACTACTATCAAAATCAAAACGATTTAAACATAAATGAAACAAATAAGAGTGTTATATGAGGAATCTTATATACCCTTTACCATATATGCAAATCTAGTTAAGTGAAGTAACTTCAATCAAAAAACAATTATTGTGGTGACAGAGAACTAAAAAATTAGAAAAAAAAATAAGTACATAAAAATGTCATCGGCTCTTAATGGGTTAAGGGTTTTTCAAAGATTTTTAGTATTTCCTTGAAGATCTCTTTAAAAGCTTTTAAATTATACCCACATTGATATTTTAAAAAATATGGTGCACAATCGTACTTTTTTATGAAAAGTTCAGAGACCCATAGCTCTGCAAATATGGGCAATCACCAATTTTTTCATTTGATGTTTTTTTTATTGTCATTTTTTAATTCTATTTCGCTACATATATTTGTTTATTTGATTGGAGTTACTTCACTGTTTCAAATGATATGGAAAAACAAGAAGCAGGCGTGGTATTTTGCGGGCTGCCTCGACGGGCATGGGCCGATCTTGTTGATTTTCAATAGCACCTCTTTCGACACTATGTTTGATCATTTTATCTCGCTGATCTAGTTCCTTGGCAGATTCGATTTCAACACTAACACGGACGGACAGACGGATATCGTTCAATCGACTTCGCAATGCATAAGAACTTAGAATATACATATATAATTTATGGGTTCGGAAATGGATATTGTAAATATTCCACTTTTTGTGGTGAAGGTGAATGAAAAATTTCACATTTGTTGCAAAAAGAAAACATTCACGATTAGGGAAATTTTGTTTTAAGTGGTTTTTTCACGATTGCAAAAATTTTGAATATTTAATAATTTCATATGGAAAGTAATTCGCGATAGGGGATTATTTTTCTCGTGATCAGCACAGGCTGATAAATCTATTTGTTGTTTTTTGACTGAAAAAAGTACATTAAAAAACAATTAATACCAAATTGTATATTGATTTTTAAAAAACGTCACAACACAAACTTTTTTCGTGCATTAAGTGTCTTTTCTTTTCTTTATAATGTCGTTGATTAGCAAATTGAGAAACTGAACCAAAAGTTTACATATAATACTTTAACTAAGAGAATATCTTAATAGCTTTTATAAACAGTTGTTATACTTTAACATAAATGAATATCAACGAACTTTGCTGTTACGCATCCATCCATTACTTATGTAAATAATTAAATGAATTTTCAAGTGCTGGTGACACACATCTTTTGAAACTAAAAATTTAATCAAATAGAAAACCGACAACAACAGTTAAATATAAAAAGTACATTTCTATAAATTTTTTTGTTAAAATAAATGCGTCTGGGTATGTGTTTGGTAAAAGAAAAAAAGAAAAATATGATGATACTCGTACAAAAAATACCGTTTACTATAAAAACACTTGTTAGTTCAAATATTTAATAATTTTCTATTGACAAATCATTGAAATCAATTAAAAAGAAACAAAACCAAGTAAGAGTGCTAAATTCGGCTATGCCGAATCTTATATACCCTTCACCATTTATGTTAAATTAGTTTAGAGAAGTAACTAAAATCAAAAAAATGATAATTAAAAATAAGAAAAAAATTAAGTACTATATATAATTTTACATATAAATTTGTCATCGGCTCTCAGTGGGTTAATCAATTAAAAAAATTTTAGTTATAAGTAAAAGATATCTTCAAAAGCTTTTAAATGATACCCATATTGTTATCTCAAGAAATATAGTGCACAATCATGTTTTTCTGTGAAAAGTTCAGAGGTCCATAACTTGGAAAATATGGGTGAGCGCCAGCGTTGCCAAAACGATGATTTTATCATATTTTTGATGATTTTTGAACCAAAATATGATTTGATGATTTTTTTTTCTTAAATTATGATTTCTAATTTATAAAAACTATGATTTTTGTATTTCAAGTGTGTAGTACTTTTATTGTAATTAAACTACATAGTGAAGTTAAGTTTTGCATCAGCTTGTTGTGAACAAAACAAAATTTTTCAAAGCTCATCCTGTCAAATACATAGAATGTATGAGGAAATTTTAGACAATTTTATACAAATAGAATATGTGAACATGAGTCTCAATAACGACCTTGACTTTTAAAACAAAAGTCTATTTCTACACAACGAAGAAGTCTATCTGAGTGTTTTTGTTAAAGAAAAAAATTTCTAGCTCAAAGCTCACTGCAAATGAAAAAAATGAATTTATTGCAAATTGTGTGGCATTTTACATTGAGTTATGTAAACAAATATTAAAACGATTTGATTTTAACGATACGTTTTTTAAAGAGCTCTCATGGTTGATCCTTTGAAAATTATAAACAGAAAAATTAATTCTCTAACAGGCTTAATACTTAAAGTTTAGATAACGACTGTAGATAATCTTAGCTGTGAGGAATTTTGGTCAAAAGTTTTAAAAAATAATTCGTGCTGACAACATTTCAGCTTTTCCGCTGTTGCCAAAATTTTTTTAAAACTTAATAAGTCTTCCCATTTCTTCAGCAAATGTCGAACGAATATTCTCAACAGTTAATTTAAACAAAACTAAAAATAGAAATAGATTAGACAACAGCACTCTCGAAGGTATCTTATACGCAAAACATTTCTTAGCAATAAAAAACTGTTCCTGCTATAATTTAAAAATTAACCAAGATATTATTAAATATATGAAACCCTGTATATATTATAGTAAAAGTTCTTCGTAAAACTTTGTACACTCTTAACAGTAATAATTTAAATATATACTAATATAATGTATGTTAATACTTATATGTATTTTAATTATAATTTTTTATTAATTTTTTATTAAAAAAATGATGATTTTTTTTCCATAAAATATGATTTTTTTTTTTTGCATATGATGACTTTCTTCTCAAAACTTCTGGCAACGCTGGTGAGCGCCAATTTTTTTTTGTGGGTTTTTCTTAATTTTTAGTTCTCTAGTTCTCTTAACTAGATTAGTTTTAAATAATATCTAAGAATTAGAGGTATTTTGCCCGCTGCCTCGAAGAACATGAACCGATCTTGCTGATTTTCAATAGCAACATTTCAAAACTATGTCCGATTAAACTCAGAATATATATTCTTTATGGGGTCGGAACTAGATATTGCAGAAATTACAAACAAAATGACAAACTTAGATATAATATTATACTTCTGAGGTGGTTCTATTTTCTCCGAGGCCCCATTTTAACTGAGTCCGTATGATTGTCAATCGATTTATATAGGATACTATAGTCTCAAGGTGTTCCAATCTCCAATAAGTCTGTATCTGCCTACAAAGTTTTTAAAAATTTCTTTTTAGCTCGAAAGCGATTTTTACCTCCTTTCGCTTAAATTGCAGAGTTAGACAGTTTATATTATTTCGCATGGAATTATAAACTTTTTATTAATCTATTCAATATTAGTACCGTTGTAAAGGACCTTGAGTCATTTTGGTTGTTGTATTAAATCTAAATCGGTTGGTGAAAAGAAAATGTTCATCGATATGTGCGTAAATTTTACACCGAGTTGTCTTTATTTCTTTCAAGAATGTTTCTAATGTTAGAAACTAAATACAAGTGAAATGCTTTAGAAAATATAGAAAAATTATAGGCCTAATCGGATCTGCGTCTAATAATCAAAGTACTATTTTTAATGCTTTCATACTCAATTTTATAATCACAGTGTTGACTATTAAGCAAAACCGTTATTACTGATCAATCAGCTGAAAGGAAGTCAACGCCCAAACAGCAAATTTAAATTTTCGGGATATTGGAGAAATCTAAATTTATTTTTTTTTTTTTTTTGAATTGAAATTATTTTGGCTTTAGTTAATTTTTTTAATTTCTAAAAATCTTTTTAAACAGAAAATTTATTTTGCAAATGTATGCGGACATTTTCCAAAGAAAACAAGAAAAATTAGACGCTAGCAGAATGAAATGCTGCACTTTCTGGACCGCTACGTCCTTTATCGGCATTCTTCGCATCTATCTACCTTGGTTGTGTAATTTATAAACATCATCTATTTAACCAACTTACTTTGTAAATAAGAATACGAGATATATTCATATCAACATTAATTTGGTTAGGCGAAATTTACACACAAACCAACGTATTTCTTCACTGTTCTCTCTGTATTTCGTCTTGTACATAACTTGTTTTTGCTTTTGTTACTAATCATCGATTAAGACGAATGCAAATTTTGTTTTCTGTGCTTTTTGTATAAAACATTTTGGACTTGTTATTGTCTTTTTTTCTTTTTGATTCAATGGAGTTCTCATTTAATCAATTTTGATTTTGATATAAAATCTGAAAGTCAGATTTTCTATACAAAATTTGGGCAAAATCCACTGATGAGCTATATGAGCAGTAGTGAAATGGCTATATGGATATGCTTCCCCGCAGTAATACATTTCAGTTTGTAGTTTTAAATAAAAATATTTCATGAGAATATCACGAAATGTATATATTTGAAGGAATCAAGCACGTTTAAAAGTAAACTGATTTAAATTCATTTATAATATCCATAGTTCAAAAATTCTAATTTATTATTTTTTTAGATAATGCGTTGAATGGAAGTTTTAAGTTTTATTAAGTTTTTATGGCATTTTGATTTATTTATTGAATTTTGATATTTTGATGACTTAATTTTTAAGTAACTTAATCATGCAGCTCTAACTTTTTAATTTCATACTGTAAGGAGTGAGTATTTTTTATTTTATTTTAATGTTTTCTATTTGCTTGCTTGCCCCTAAGATTTTTTCACATTTTACAAATCAGTTTATTTTAACAGACGCTATAACAAACTTATCTTACCAATTTAGTTGATGTACATTCAATATCTCAAAAAATTGTAAACACTAACAAATAACGGCCAAAAAAGAATTCGACAACCTTTTTTTAATTTCTCAATAAATGAACAAGAAAAATACATGCTCAAAATTATTCTTTAATTATATAAATACATGTGACACAAACAGTGATCATTTTAAAAAATTTCGATACTTGAAAGTATTTACAAACATCAGCTACACAACAGTTAAGATAAATTTAGGAGAGTGACAAGAAGTTACTAAAGCAAATAGCCAAAAACATTAATTTTCAGTTGAAGTAAAAAAATTGAAATAAAACAGATTTCTTTTTTACTTCATTAAAAGACGTTGTAGTTTGTGAATTTTGAAGAAAAACACAAAAAAGTTTAATCGTTTTTTTGCACTACAATATTCAATATGAAGTGTATACTACTGAGAACCATTTTGGTAATTATCGTTTAACTTACTCCTTAATTTAAGTAACTAAAAAATTTTATAATGGTTGTTATAAAGTGTTAATTCCCAAAAACAAGTGAATGTAAATTTTAATACATAACAAGTAAGAGCGCTATATTCGGCTATAGCCTTCACCATCTATGTAAATCTAGTTTAATGAAGTAACTCCAATCAAAAAAGCAAATATTGGGGTGTTAGAGAATTAAAAAGTAAAAAAAATTTGTACTGCTATATATAATTTTACATAAAAATGACATCGGCTCTCAATGGGTTACCAATTTTTTAAAACATTTAGTATTTCCTTAAAGATCTTTTCAAAAGCTTTAAAATAATACCCATATTGATATTTCGGAAAATTTTAAAATTTCAGAGCCTGAAAGGGGCGAGCGTCAATTTTTTCACTTGATGTTGTTTTCTTATTTTTTAATTCACTATAGCCCCATATATTTATTATTATTTTTTTTTAATTTGAGTTACTTTATTGTTCAAAATGACATGAATTTAGAGGTAGGCGTGGTGTTTTGTCTGCTGCCTCGAAGGACATGTACCGATCATTCTGATTTCCAATAGCACCTCTTTCGACTCTATATCTGATCGATTAACATATTTATTTGTTTTTTTTTTTTTTGTTGTGAAATCAACACTAACACGGACGGACAGACGGACATCGCTCAATTAACTTCGCTATGCATAAGAAATCAGAATATATATACTTTATGGGGTCGGAAATGGATATTGTAGAAATTACACACGAAATAACAAACTTAGATATACCATTTTTCCACTTTTGGTGGTGAAGGGTATAAAAACAGAAGAATTTTTACAGCGAATAAAAAATCTAAGTAATAAGAAGGCAAAATATGTAATCGTTGTCTGCCTGTACCTTTCGAATGAGTAGCCAACTGAGCAGCCATCATAATAATCTCACGAAAGCTTACAGTAATCTGCAAGGGTAACAGTGTTTCAAGTCACATATCGAACCAAAAATCCTCTTCGTTAGTTTCTATTATTACTTAATTAAAACTGAAAGGCATGATTTTGCCTTGTACGAGAAAGAAAGAAAATATTAATTACAAGAATAATCAATGTTTCTTCATTTTTTCAGACCTCCTCCACACAAGCATTTCTGTGTCGGCAATTTTTTTATTTTTTCGTTTAATTAAATTTGCATTGGTGTAAGCGCATTGAAATTTTGTTTCTTGCTTGAAAATACGATAAACGACAAAAAAAAGAATCAAAACTGGAAGTATATTGTGTACCCCAGTTTCGTGTACGCCACCTTTGTTCACCAGCAAACACATTGAGCAGAGGTTGCAGAGTGTGGATGGGTATTAAACGATGGCTAAACTAAATATCAATTTTTTTTGAATTTTTTATTATTTCCACATCTGTAATTTACCTTTTCCTTATTCGTACCAAGATTGTATAGGATTTTTCAAATTTTGATGCAGCAACAAAGCCAATTTCATGTAGCCTTTGAGGAATAATGGCCCATTTATTAGTTAACATCACTTTAATATTTCAAAACGCTACCTCACTTGAAACAAACCCATACATTAAAATTAAGGAGTGTTGCGGACCAGCTAGACTGGCGAGATTTTGTCCTAGCTCTTCTTCTTTTTCCTCTCAGATGGTTTCAACCTTCTCACCAGCCGACGTATCCGAATAGAACTACATACGGTATACCACACGAAGAATTTTGAGACAGATAGTTGGGTCATTTGTCATCCGAAACATGTGGTAGATGCTTTCCATCAGAAATTTTTTTACGACCCAAAAAACCAGTGATAATGATTTCATGAATCATCTCACAATTGCTGACGATGGAAGTACCTATCATCATATTCCTAATAAAAAAATGAAATAATTTATACAAGTTTTTTTGTATACATGGGATGTTTTGTTTTTTTGGCACTGTTTGAACAGATTTAGTTGCAAAACTTTTTATAACGTGAATTTTGAAATTTGCTCAACCAGTACGTATAAAGAAAACGCTCAACTCTTGTTGATTATATGTATATCTACACATAATTTATTTCAGTTATTGTAGTAGTTTAGGACTAGAAATTTTGTGACCCGCAACAGGAGGATAAAACGTCTTAAAGGTAAAGTATGCCTTAAAAGATGCTTCAAACGAATCACCATTAATTTAAGTGTTAAATCCTTTAACAATATTGCTGGTTTACAACCTTCCAAAGCCTTTGCTCAAATTCAAGCTCCGAGTTTTATCCATTTTTAATCTACGGGCTTTAAGACTGTTTAATAAGTTTGTTCGTGTAATATGACATTTTAAATACTAAATAACGCATTCAGTATTTTAGCAAGAAAATCAATTTGATATTGGGTGGTTTTCAACGCTTTTTAAAGAAAAATAGTTTGCTCTAACTTTTTAATCAAGAGGCTGCTGTAGTAAAGGTGGTGAGCACGCTGACTACAAATTTGGTTTGCCAGGGTTCAACCCCTGCGGCAATTAAAAATAAAAATATTTTTTTCTGTTTAATGGTATAAATACATACATATTCATATACATATTCTTCGGTACTTCTTTATAGCATAGTTTTCAACGAAGCAAAATAACTAACAAAATGGCTATATCTTTCTCATATCACCACCTAACTTATCTCTCATCTATCCCTTTTCTAAAGAATGTATTAGGTATTATTGCCTGAAGTGTTACTTCTCTTTAAAAAAAAATCAATCCTTTTAATAATTAATTTTTAATAATTTTTGTGCTAACAGGTCATTTATTTCTTTTCCCTTGATGTATCTGGAATTAAACTCATCAACTTTGCACGAACGCAAATAGAACCACGTGAAACAAATACTTGCGATGGACGACAATCTCCAGGACCGATTTGTGAGTCATGTGATTTGTTATCGACCTGTGTTAAACATTCAAATGGTTGGGTCAATATACCCGTTGAAACGTGTGATACTCAAAACGGTTTCTATTGTAATGCACGTTTGGGCGGCTGTAGCAATGCAACTGGACCTTGTCATCCCTTTAGCTTTGAGGGTAACTTTCCCTGTACATCCCATGGTATCTTTCCGGATCCATATGATTGCCAAAAATATCATATGTGTTACTTTGTGGGTCCAACTCTTGTTTCAGCCAGTGTGGATTGTGGCGGTAATAAAGCTTTCAATCCGGCTACCGGTCAATGTTCCTTTACCATAACACATCCGGTGTGCATTCAAAAACAATTTAAGTGTGTAAATGCTGGTGATGTTCAGGCTTGGCCATTGAGTCCTAGCATATTTTATATATGCAAGGCCACTTCAAACCAAGATGAACGAGTCCTTTATCCCACTTTGTATCGTTGTAATGATGGTGAAATATTTGATGGTTACTTTTGTCGTGCAGCAAACTCCAATAAACCACTTGATAACATCGCGACGAGTATTACAATAGCATCAACGCAAACTATACTTATGCCAACTACAATGGCTCCCGGTTCAAGTAGAGTATGTTCCGAAGTTGGATTATTAGCCGATACCGAAGATTGTCGTAAATATTATCATTGTCCAGCTGTAAATGGCAGCTTTAAAGTTATGGAATGTCCTGCCGGTACTTATTTTAATGAAGAAATTTCTTCTTGTGTTTTTGGTAGATGCTAATTATATTTAATATCACATAATAATAAATAAAAAAATAATTATTACAAATTCGTATTTGTTCATTTACATTGGAAATAAATTATTTAAAGTCATATAAAGTCTTAATAAATACGGCATTAGACTATGCAATTTTTCATGAAACAAGCATTAAATTTTTGTTTGTTTGTGAAGCAGGAGGAGTAAACAATATGATATTGCTTGAGTTTTGAGGGGATGTTACTGTTGCTAATGTTTACATTTAGGTAATGTATAATTCTGTAACTTAAATAAAAAATTAAGACAAAAATGTCTCAAGAAATTGCATAGTGTAAATCTGGACAAAGTAGAAAAAAAATATCTTATGAAAACCTATTATTATCTTTGCTGTTATTAGCTATTAAATCATTAAAATTAATGTATAAGCTTACGGTACCCATACCCTTTCCTATGTGAAGGTGAAATTGATAACTGTTTATTGCAGAATGTAGCTGAAACCATTTTGCAATCGAAAGGTTAATTTCAGAGATAAAATATTTAAGATTTCCAAAACAGCGCCACCCAGTGGCGAATTTACGGGGGGTGCTTATACCCGATAAGTAATAATAATAATAAATTGACCTCTTCTAAAATAATTATTTTTAAGAATGGCCCATTTCCATTCCAATTCTGTTTTTACACGGTAGATTGGTTCCAGGAAAAACCGTGTAAAAAAACATGTAAAACAAGATATTGATTGTGTGCAAATATTGGTGATTGGTTCCTTGTCTCTAAAACCTATTAGAATTATTGAAAAACAAGGATTTTAGGTAATTGACAAGTTCGCACAAAAACACCCAAGGCGACTGCAGTTACTGTACAATGGATGCGGCACAGATAAAGAGTAGGGTGCAAATGAAGGACTGTGACAGCATTTATTTAATCAAATAATAATATGATTTATCTATTTTAAAATAAATTCTCTTTACATTTAAATGCAGGCACTGCTTTACTTTCCTTCTCAAATTCATCATTCAAACACATTTGCAAATGTATAGAAACAAAGTGTTTTAATTCGTAAAATAGCTTGGCTTTAATAGCTCAAATTCCAAAAATTTCCAGGTACCCACCATGTCGCTTTATACTTGTTTGGAGTTACTTCACTAAACTAAATTTGCATAGATGGTGAGGGTGTATAAGATTCGGCATAGCCGAATATAGCACTCTTACTTGTTCAACTTTAGTTTGCATTCCTGCAGGTAATTGTGTTTTTGATAAAAAAAATAAATTTGTGACCATTTCACCACTTACTACTTATTCACCACTAAATTATACTAGAATCTGAAACAGTAACCCTAAGCAAACCTTAAAATTTTCGAAAAAAAAGCGTTTTTTGGTAGAAAAGAATTTCTTATTTCGATTTGTGGTGAGGGCTATTTAAGATTCGGCATAGCACTCTTACTTGTTTATGTTAAAAATGTGTCAAGATAATATTGTTGCAAGCATAATGTAGCATAATTTTAGGAGATTTGTTTAATCTGCCTTATAATGTTTGTTAAACTGCATACAAAATTAAGACATGGCAATACTAAAAACGAATTCCGTACATTTTTAAACAATTTTGAAAAATATATAAAAAAATTAATACGAGGGCTGCACTATATATTTCTGGCCTAATAGTGAAAATGCGAATATTTAAAATAAAAAATGGTTTTATTGTTTTCAATATGCGCTCAAACCAGTTGTCGAAGCACTTTTTCCACTCCAACTGAGTCACCTCTAAAACATGGTTTTTGAACACTTCAACAGCTTCTTCTGGCGACGAAAATCATTGACCACGCATTTTTTTCTTGAAGTGCGGAAACAACAAGAAGTCATTAGGTGCCAAGTCAGGGCTGTACGGCGGATGACCCATTAATTCGACGTTTCGGCCGGTCAAAAACGCTCTGATTTGAGCCGATGTGTGAGAGCTCGTATTGTCGTGGTGAACAATGATTCGTCTTCTCTTGTTGGCTTTTCGAATTTCTCCGATGACTTCATGCAAACAAATTGTAGTGTACCACTCAGAAGTGACCGTCCTACGTTGCTCAAGCGGAACAGTCGCCACATGACCAGTTTTGCCGAAAAAACAGGCGACCATTTGCTTCGAAGTGCTCCTTCCACGAACAACTTTCGTTGGATTTTGCTCGTCTTTGAAGACCCACACGGTCGATTGTTGTTTCGTTTCGGGCTCATACGCAGAGATCCATGATTTGTCACCTGTGACGATCTTATAAACGTCTTTTGAAGCACCGCAATCGTATTTTTGGAACATTTCTTTCCACCAATCGACACGAGCCTTTTTTTGAGCCACTTTCAAATTGTGAGGGATCCAACGAGAAAAAAACCTTTTTTACGGCCAGGTGTTCATGCAGTATTGAATGTATGCTGGTGGAAGATATGTCCAAGAATGTCTCTATCTCTCGGTATGTCGCATGTCGATCTTGCATTATGAGTTCACGCACGGCATCAATGTTCTCTGGCACAACAGCCGTTTTTGGACGACCTTCACGGAGTTCGTCTTTAAGCGAGCTTTGGCCACGATTAAATTCATTATACCAATTTTTCACAGTGCTACAGGATGGTGCTTCATCGCCATACAAAGATTTAAGTTCATCAATGCACTCTTGTCGTGATAATCCACGTCGAAAGTTGTGAAAAATGATGGCACGAAAATGTTCACGAATTAATTCCATTTTTTTTCTATATTAATTTTTTAAAGTCACTGTAAACAACACAAATAATGGTCGTACGTCAAAACGTTTTGAGTACGATTATGCTTAAAAATGACAAACTTTCCAATGGAAATGTAAGATTGCAGTGAGTGTTGCCAGGCCAGAAATATATATAGGAGCCCTCGTAAAAACTATAATTTATTTCGTGCAATTTAATTAATCAAAAAGTTTTGAAGTGTAATAAAATTCTTTTATTTGATATTGGTAGAAATTGTTGGAACATTTGGAACATTAAAATCGTTATGAAGAGTTTCGTTTGTCACCAACCAAGGAACATTGGTAATCATTTTAGGAGTCTTGGACTGAAACTTTGAAGAATCTCTACACTTGACTCGCTCGCTGTTTCCCATCCGCACGGATTTTAATGTAGTTTTTTATAAAACTGCAAGTCACAGGGCAGTATTATGTGTTCTATATGCAATGAGTGGCTACATCTTCCTTGTGCTGGAATTACTGCTAGCCAACTGCCGCTTTACGCCTATAAAAAGGAAATTTTTACAGCCTGTAGCCTCTGCTTAAACAATGACTCTGATGACTGTAGCAGTGGTAGTACTCTAAAGAAAGAAGTTAGAGCCTTAACAAACAAAAATTTCAGCTGACTTCAAAAATGAGGTGTCTTTTTGTTTGAAAGATATGAAAGATGATATCGTTGCCTGTTCAAATCGAATTAATACTATCGATGAAAACATATCCAACAAATTGGTTTCCATTGAAGCTGAAAACAACACTCTCCACCACAGAATGAATCGTGCCAATGTGATAGTGAGCGGGCTGCCATCTAACTTAACAAATTTGTCATCGATTGCCTGTTGTATTTGCACATCCCTCAATATAAATGCCTCTGAAAATGATATTAAACAGGCATGCTATATCAGCAACAAAAGACTCCTATTGATTGAGTTCAACCAAGTAACAATGCGCGATAATCTCATAAAGTCATATTTCAAGACTAATTCCTTGAATTTGAAAAATATAATTGGAGGGGAAACTACCAGCAGGGTATACCTCAATGACCACTTGACTCCAGCGGCTTCGATATTAAATTCCATGTGCGGGAAACTCAAACGCAATAAACGTATAATGAAATATAAGATGCTAAACTCTGATAAAGTTTTGGGTAAACTGACATTAGCTGATGATAAGAAAGTTGTGTATGATAAGAATAAATGTGCTAAATTAATGCTGTAGTGCTAAAGTAAATTCTATATCTCAAATATTTTATATTATCATATATTATTGTGGCCTCAATCGTAAAAAATATTTGTCATTTTGTTGACTAATGCATTTCATAGGTTTTTTTCCTCTGTCTTTCCTTTTATATATAGTTTCCATTATCCAATGAAAATATTTTTTATATGCGGAGCCATTAATAACTTATTAATATTTCATCATTCGATCTCTATACTTAAGTTGATAGCTGAGTTCATCCAATGTTTGTTACACTGTATTTTAATTAACACTTTAATTATATTAACACTTGCTCATTTGTACACACTTGTTTTTGGTGGTTTTTTCATATTTCTTATAAGATGATGTCCCATAATGATAACATGGGGCCCATTATCTCTGATAGTGCACAATTAAAAAAAATATTATTTCTACTAGGTCTGGTATGCACGTTGCTCATGTAAATTGTCAAAGCATAAATCCACAGACTCAAGGAGCTAAGCTTGACGAATATAGGAATTTACTCACCGGTTCCGATTTACAGATCATAGCACTATCTGAGACCTGGCTTAAGGATGATATGTCCGATGAATCTATCTCTGTACTTGGTTATAAATTGTGTCACAATGATAGACCCTACCCTAGAAGAGCTCGAGGCGTTGGCGTTCTTATGTTGATTGGTGTTATCTACCTTCCTAATGGGAATTTGGACGCCTTAGAAGAGACACTTGGCAGTATCTTCTCACGTTACGAAAATATTATTATGATAGGCGATTTCAACTGTAATTTATTTAATCATTTGAAAGCGCCTGACCTCAGATCTATGTGCAACCGGTTGGGCTTGTCATATTTTTTTAATTCGTTTTCCACACACTGGGACGTAAGTCGCAACAGCGCGTCCTTAACTGACTTTTTTCCTCGTAAGCAAAGCAACTGACATTTCTGCTTCCGGTCAATGTTCTGTTCCTTTTCTTCAATCCTATCATACGCTTATCTATACCACTCTTATTTTTTTCTTGCTCAACCAGGGATGAATATGTAGGATATAGAGATTACAATAATTTGGTCGACTATCATGTGTGCAACTTTGATTTTTATCAGTTCTAAAACTGCAACTGCGTGAACCTAAAACACTACCATTCTTAATGGACTTTTGATGGATTTGTTTTCTTTAGTACCGGTTGTAAGATTCAAAATAAAGAATCAGAAAGATCCATGGATGAAGAAACGGGAAATTATTGATGCTAAACGCTGTCGTGATCGTGCTTATGTCATTCTTAGAACCAATTACACACAGGCAAATCGCAGAGACTACTGTAAATTAAAGAATAAGTTGAAATCCCTAATTCGCAAATTTAGAAGGCAGTAGCAAATGTCCTTATTTGAGGGGGCCAATAGTAGAACTATTTGGAAAATGTTAAACAGTTCAAATCGGGCGGACAATAGTGTTCACCCACAGGATGTCGATTTTAATGAGTTGAATGAGTCTTTCATTGTAAACGATATTCCCCATGAATCGTATGACTTTGAGTCTTCTAATGGTCAACTTCACGGGTTTTCCTTCCAAATTTTATGTGTTAATGATGTTCCAATGCTTTGCAGAAAATAAATCTAATGCTATTGGGACTGATGGCCTCCCCATAAAATTTATTAAAATGATCTTCCCCTTCATTAATAATCATCTTTTACATCTCTTGGAAATGATAATCACTACTTCCACGTATCCTGACCAATGGAAAATCGCCCGTGTTGTCCCGGTTCCAAAAAAAGGTACGAATAGTTTCCGTCCCATTAGTATTCTGCCTTCAATTTCAAAGATTATGGAATATGTTTTGCAGTCACAAATACTCACCCATGTCTCCGAACAAAACCTAATTTCTTGTGCCCAATATCCCTACATAATAAAACATAATACTGCTGGAATGCTATTAGCAATTACTGACACTGCTAGGGAATATCTAAACGAAAATAAGGACTGTGTCACGATCTGTATTGACTTGTCTAAAGCTTTTGACCGTTTAAACCAATCCTTGCTCATCCGCAAGCTGAAGAAAATATACAATTTCTCTTTAATGGCATGTAAATTGATAAATTCTTATTTAAAGGATAGATCACAATTCGTTAACATGCTTGGTTTTAACTCAGACACTATTCCTGTTCGTTTTGGTGTACCCCAAGGCTCGATAATTGGTCCAATTCTTTTCCTTTTATATTCAAATGACTGTGTAAATTGTCTTGATCCTAGTTTGGTTAAACCATTTATTTTTGCTGACGACATACAACTACTGTTTCATAGCAACAAGAATAAGCCGGATAATCTTGAATCGCGTATTAACTCATTATTACATAATTTATATGAGTGGATACTCGCCAACTCTTTTTTGATAAATGCTTGCAAGACTAAAGCCATTATGTTTCGCACTGGTCCTCGTAATACCATCTATCCTTCAATCCGAATATCTAACGAAAATATTTCTTTCACTCATTCTTTAAAATGCCTTGGTGTTATTATAGATAATGAGCTTAATTTTGAGGAACATATTGATGCTGTATCCTCACGGGTCACTTTTGGGCTCAGAAGACTTTTTCATTGTGGCCTGTACTTGCCTATCAGGGTTAAGTACATGCTTGCTCATACTTTACTTATGCCTAACGTGAACTACTGTTTCGAGGTGGGTGCGGGCACTTTTTCTTATAATATATGTACGTAAGCTAGAACTTTTCGTTAACAGAATTGCGAGATTTATTTATGGCATAAATTATCATGAACATATTTCCCAGTACGTCGCTGAATTCCTTGGGTGCAATTTAAGACAATACATCTCTCTAAGGGTTCTACTGTTTTTCTACAAAACTAAAAAATTTAGAGCTTCGTATTATCTTTCTACCAGATTTGTTTTTTCCAGGTTAACAAGAAACCCTCAAATTATCATCCCGCTTATTACATGTTCTGTGTTCGAACGTTCTTTTCTTATTAGAACAGTAAGGATTTGGAATTCTTTACCTCGCTCTTTTTCAGACTCTTGTAACTTGTATAAAAACGTCTTTTTCGGTTTTTCCGTGAAAATAATTCTTAATATATTTTTTTTCTTTTTGCTCTGTGCAACATGTGTACCTATAAATCGCCTAGTTATATTTTTTGATATTTATATTTGGTTTTGTCGTATCTCGGATGCAATTGTGTACCAAGTTGGCTTTAGATACTGCTAAACAAAAGCCTAATACAACTACCTGAAACAGTATATATATACATATATATATTCTTTTATTATGATCTCTATGTATTTATATATTATTAATGTACAAATACCATGTAATAATGTAAATACAATTGCCCTATTCACAAGCCCCCTAGTAAGTGCTAAGTGCTAACAAATTACAACGGTGCTAGCTGTGTTGTTGGTAATTTTCATGCAAACATGCGATACAACACTTAGTACTTTTTTTCATATGTTTTTTAAACGTTGTATAGTGCCTTATTTTTTGATGTGTTTTTTTATGTTTAAATAAATTATTATTTTTGTGTTCATGTGTGAATTATATTAAATTAAATTGAATTAAAAGATATTTTTATTAGTTTTATTTATTTAATTTATTGATTTGACTGATTTATTAGAAAGTGGAATAAGTCATTTCTG
This sequence comes from Gymnosoma rotundatum, assembly GCA_916610165.2. Classification (NCBI taxonomy): domain Eukaryota; kingdom Metazoa; phylum Arthropoda; class Insecta; order Diptera; family Tachinidae; genus Gymnosoma; species Gymnosoma rotundatum. Next base: position 41,008,408 of record OU744338.1, read on the forward strand.
TTGTATATAGTAGGAGTGGGTATATTGGAAACATATCTTAAGGTTTGTTCTTTGCCACCTTGTTCTAAATTATATTTAATAATAATGTTATGAAGAATGCAGCAAGCCATTATCCAATCATTGCATCTTTTCTTATTTTGTGCTGATAGCATTCTAAACTTAAGTTCTTTTAAGCTTCCTTTCAGTAATATAACTTACTTGAGTCAACCATTAATATATCGAAACTATATTTTTCACACAAAAAATTTATTAATTTACTTTTTTCTGTTTTCTCCCCCATTTGGCTTATAAATAACAAATGATGAATAGCACTTTTCTTCTTTTTATTCAGTTTTTGACGTATGAAGTACAATGTACAATGGCACATTGATACAATGATTGTTCACAAAGAAGTAAACAAAAGGTAGTATGCAATACTACCTACACCTTAGCAGAGCTTGTGAATACGGCAAATGTATAAATTGAATTTAGTAATACGCTTTTGGCCTACAAGGCTTATTGTATTACAAATGAAATAAATAAATAAAATATTTTTATTGTCTATGCTTAACTCAGATCTTGGACTAATTAGCCAGTATAATTTTTTAATTTTTTATCAAGTTGTTTTCTTTTAGCTTTAACATGGTCGGATTTGTCAGATAGGTGAATTACTTAAATATAGTGTAGGACATTGTTTTCGTCTTAGACTGAAAGTCACATGGAAAGACTTTTGTGGATTAACTTTTATGTTCCATCATTTATTTAGTCAGGTGTCAAGATTATTAAGTTGCCCCTGAACAAGACTGGAAGCTTCTATTTCTGTTTTACTTGAAGCAAAAAACACTGTATCGTCAGCGTAGATTGCCATAGTTACTTCATTACTTGTTGGCATCACATGTAAATAAGAGTGTATAACGTTGGGCCATGGACACTACCTTGAGCATTTATTCTGCACATTTTTTATGGTTTAGAATTCATTCGAACATAAAAGCTTCGTTCATCTAGGTAAGACTTTAGAAGGATAAAAAAAGGAGCTGGTAGCCACATCAAATGCTTGCTGAATATCTAAGAATACAGCTGAGCAATACTGTTTACTTTCAAATGTATCAGATATTACCATAATAATTTGATGACATTGCTCCAGCGTACTATGTCTGTGACGAAATTCAAATTGGTATTTAGGAATAATGTTACCCTTTTCTAAAATCGCAAACATTCTTTCAAAGATTAATGAAAATAATAGTAATAATAATAGCAAACTAATTGGCCTGCATGATTTAACACAATTTGCTGGTTAATTTGGTTTGGTTATTATTATAACTTATTTATTTTACATATATAATTATGTACAAAATTTTGCATTTAATTGTTTTAACTATTATAAATAAAAATAGAATAGGTACATTATTTTTTTAACTAATTGTTAAAAAAAGACATCTTATTAATAGCATCTTTAATCTGCTACTATCTCATGCTGGACTTAATAGCATCTACAGATATCGCACAAACGTTTTCTTCTTTTAAATTTTCACGAGATTCGTCAGAATTGTTTTTTCTGCCTGATTTTTCAAACAGTTTCGCCTTGGCACGCCTTGATTTTATGAAAATTCCATGACCAGGACAATCACTATCTTCTTTATAGCATTTTTCACGACAACAAATGCGGCAAAGTCGAAATTTGCACTTAAAACCCATAGGATTATTACACTGATCACAAGTCTCTAAATTTCTTTCATGTTTACCTTCAGGCTTATTGGGACGCCTCAATCGTCTCCGTAATTTCTTCATTCGCTTACGAGAAATCTCTTGGCCATCGTTGTCAAAGTACTGACGCTTTTCTCGGTTGGGATCTTCTGCTAAACGAACCTTTTCCGCAATAATTTGCTTATGCATTTCTGGAGGCACTCGAATGTACGGCTGACAAAGCCAGGGAGGTAATGTAAGATTAAAACCCAACGTTTGTTGCGAAAAACTTTGGTCAACTTCTTCCTCGTCATAAACTACAAGGCCTTCATGAAATGGTTCATATTTTGCTTGTATCTTTTTTACCACAAAACGGAACTTTTGCAATTCATTAGCCACCGCCAATTCTTCTCTTAGTTCACTATTTGGCTTAAGATTCATAACATGATGAAAAATCTTAAACAAATGCCCCCTTATGTATGAAATTGGGCAGGGATATTTCTCCGCAAACGACAGATAATCTTCAGCCATTTCCCAAGTCTTAGGTAATTGACCGCAAAATATAGCTGGGTTGTGTAAGTTACCTTCAGCAGTCATAACACCGTCGGCACCGGTCTCCTTCAAGCATCTCTCTATATCCTCTAAACACATGATGTTGCCATTGGCAAACAGTGGTATTTTAATATGCTCACGCACATCTCTAATGTAACTCCAATCAGCAACACCTGTTAAAGGTCCTTTTTGATCTCTAGTTCTACCATGCACCGTTAGCAATTGACAACCGGCATTTTCTAACATTTGAGCATAACGAATGGTTCTTTTTCTATCTCCCAAAATGCGTATTTTGCACGTTACAGGCACCTTCAGATTTACATGTAAAGTTTTTACGATTTGCTCCAGCAACTCCCACTCATCTTGCAAAAATGAGCCATAATGGCCACGCCGTGCTATAGCCTGTGGACATCCCAAATTTATGTCGATCGCATCACAATAATCTTGGGCTAAAAGAGCTGCTTCCAATAATGTTTTGGGATCATTTCCGCAAAATTGTATTATTAATGGTCGGTCTTCCGGGCATGTTTGTAAAGCGTCCTTACGATATTTTGGATCATGTGCAAAGAGATTACTGTGATACATAGGAGAGTAGCACAATTGAGCTTTGTATTTGCGACACATCATACGCCAAGCCAACTCACTCTGATCTACCATTGGTGCTACAATATACTTAGGAGAATGTAATATTTCACGATAGAACTCATAACCGCCCAATTTTTTAAATTTCGGCTTAACATCGGTTTCTGCGCTGGGTGTACAACAATTGTCCAACATTTTTGATGGTTATTAGAAATATATACTTTAGTTATTAATTTGTATAAAAGAAATGTGAATTCTTTCAGTTAAGACTACAATAAATAATAAAAACAAACAACCACGTTTATCAATGAAAAAAAAAAACCAGATGTGGGGAAGGAATTCTCTTAAACAAGAGCAAATACAATCTATTGAAAAATATATAGTGACTGGCTTCATATAGGAATATACTTTATATATTTGTAATATTGTAGATTATATTAATGTTTCCTATACATAACACCAAAAATACTCGGGGAATAAGCTTATTTGTATTTTAGGTAGTTATATTAAAAATTTCTGTAAGTGCAAATAATATTTTTTTTTGTGTTAAGCACTAGGCATCACTTACATATCTACAATACCGCATATGTAAACACAGGGACGGAAGACAAGTACCATCTATGTTTTATTACTTTTGCATAAACCTAATTACCTCATTACCCGTTGGGCAAACAATGAATTTAAATAAATATTGAATAAAAGTAAGCTCATTAAGTCTTTATAAAAAATGTTAATTATAAAAAAACATAATAATTTTGTTGGAGGCTAAATATGAGATAAACATATCTTGCAGAAATTCACGAGGCGTCCTAACAGACAATAGTCACTTTTTCTGTGCCTTAATATTTAGTCAAGGATTTGTGGAGTATGGCGTGGAAGCATTAAATTTTTGGCTTAAATCTAGTTTACGGGCACCGCTCCAAAATAAAACAAAAGTTTCCTACAGGGTGAACAATGCAATTTTAAGCAAAAAATGTTAAGTGAAAAATTTGGCGGCAACCCTTAATTTCGCAGTTACGGCCCTTCAAAGTTTTTATATATAATATGGCATATATCGAGTAGTTGTTGGCGTAATGGGACAATATAGTTATCATTAGAAAGGGAATTTAAGAGCCTATTTATTGAAAAAAATAAAAAAATAAAAAAAAATCTGGTAAGGAAAAGCATTTTTTTTTACAAAATAAATAAGTTATTAGAAATACTTCACTAAAAAAGGTTTATAAAGATGTAAAATGTAACTTTAGGTAAAAAATGTAAACAGTTAATATCTGGGGAAACCCTTTGTTTCCTAGTTACGAACCTCGAAAGTTTTTATGTATAATGTGGTATATAACGAGTATTTTATGGTGGAATGAGACAATATGGGTAGCATTGGAAAGGTGATAGGAATTATTTTGTGAATGCTATGGTGTTCCGCCGATTTTAATATATTGGCTACTCAGGAAACCTTTAGAAAGCGAATCCGCTGTTGGTTATACCATAGAGGAGAAAATCCTTTCGTCGGCCGAAGGCCTGCTACGCAGGAAACCTTTTAAAAGCGAAGCCGGTGTTAGTTATACCATAGAGGAGAAAATTCTTTAATTTTTGAGTAAAATTATGTTTATACGGAAAAAAATCGTTTTTTGGAGCCTTACCTGATTTTTTTTCTTTTATTTTTACTTTTTTTCCTATTTATTTGAATAGGCCCTTAAATTTCCTTTCCAGTGATATCCCATTCTACTATCGAATACTCGATATATGCCTTATTAGATACAAAAATTTCGGAGGTCCGTAACCCCGAAACCAAGGGTTGCCGCCAATGTTTTCACTTAACATTTTTTGCTTAAAATTGTATTTTGCACCCCGTAGGCAACTTTTTTATTTTGGAGCGGTGCCCGTAAACTAGATTTGTTCCTAAGTATGTATACTATATTTCTAAAAACAGGAATTTTTAAATTAAATACCTGTCTGTCGTTTGTTAGAACAATTAACAAGCCATCGCGGTACAGGCAACGTTATTCCACAGCAATAAAAGATCAACAAAAAAAGAAACTAAGTTTATTTCGAAAATTGTTTCTTCGAAATTACACAACTTGCCGTTTTAATTAAAAGTACTAGAATTACGATTACAAAATTTGAACTTTCCATGCCTGTGATTGTGTTTTTTACTACAGCTGTTCGTATTTTGTAACTGCAAATTGTAAAAAAAAAGGTTATTCCTTCAATTTTCTTTCAGTTTATGGATTTATTTATGTTCTTATTGCAAAATACATAAATTTTTATTAAGAAAATGGAATTTATGCACGAAGGCATTGCATTAGGTGTAGATTTATTAATATTAGGCTTATGCGTTAGAGAATATGTATCCTACAAGAACAGTGTAAAATTACTTAAGGTAAATTTAAATAATTTATCAAATAATAAATTGTATATTAATTTTTTTCTAATTTTAGAGTGCACCACAGTTATCTCTTGACAAAGACCTAAAGGACATTGTTGCTAGTCAAAAGGATAAAAAGATACCTTATGCGGTTGTGCGTGGTACGGTGACACCTATCGGTGTGCCAATGCGAAGCGTAATGTCACCATCAGTAACTGGTGTACTGCAAGTGATTAAATTGAGGTAATTTTTTTTTTTATTTTTTCCTTACCCGAGTTTTTACTTTTTTCCTGTTTAATTAAATGTGAGTGTTTCCCCAAGATTGGAAGACAGCAATTTTAGTTCCTATTCCCAAACCTGGACAGGATCCCGGTAGTTTAGAGGGATATCGTCCGATATCTTTGTTACCAATTCTATCCAAAATATTGGAACAAATTTTGGCAAAAAGATTCTGGAGGTTAACAGAGTTCCATGTTTCGAAAATCCAACATGTTTTCATTCCTCGACATGGAGTTTACACTATATTCCATCAGATGGAAGAAACATTGCGCAGTAACCTGAAAGCTCGTCTTCAAAGTTTGGTTATATCAGAAGATATAGAAAAAGCTTTTGACAAAGTTATGTCGATTTTTGCAATTCAAGAGATGAATAACTGGGGTGTACCTAAAAACATAATGGAACGTACTAAATCGTTTCATTCTGATCGTATGGTTACTGTTAGAGTAGATGGCTATTTCTCAGGAAGTAATGCTATCGATAATGGGGTTCCGCAAGGGTCACCATTTTGTCATTTTATTCACAATTTATGCCAACTCGCTTGCAAAAGTTGTTGAAAAATATCCTGCAATTGACTACATAGGAATTTATGCAGATAATATATTTGCGGTTGCTTTAAGAAATAATAATGAAGTTTGTCTAAATTTAAAAAATTTTGATATGGTTGTTCACAAATGGGCAAAGGATAGAGGTGCTTTTATACCGATCGAGAAGGCGGAAATTATTCATGTTTGCAGGAAACAAGAGTGCGTTATTAATACCATAAACATCCGGGACTTCGATATAACCGTTACTGACCAAATAAGAGTCTTAGGTATATTGTTCGTTAGGAATTTATTGTGGACCACGCATGTGAAATATCTTTTATCGAAATTGCTTGCATAAAAATAGCAATAGCACCAAAATCTTTGCTTTGCTTGCAAGTTTTTCAGCAAATAAAAAAAACTTAATAGGTCTGTTTAGTAACTAAAAATTTGTTACTAAAAGGTGTTCACGTACTCGAAATACTAGCAACGAGAGAGTGAAAAAAGAGCGTAAAAATATGAGAGAGAAAAAATTGTTTGCAAGTTTTTGCTAGTAAAATTTTTACTTGCAAGAATTAGTCGAACAGCTGGTTTTTAATTTTCTGTACAAAATAATTTGTTTTAAATTCTCTTATAAAAGAAATGTTTGTAACATTGATGAAAATACAAGTATTTAACAATTAAAAGAATATAAAAATAATATTCATCCTATCATGAATATATTTTCACTCGAAATTTTTTCCCTTTTCCCCAAATTGCAATCGTGAATAATTCACGTGAACAACTTTTCACTTAAACAAAAATTCCCCTTATCGGGATTGATTTTATTTCAATATCAGCTACTGCAGACTGACATTATGCTCGTCAAGATGCAAAATAAAGAGATCTATTAGTTAAAAATTTATGACGATTTTTTATTAAAAATATTTTTAAATGAAAAATGGAGATATAAAAAATCAGATGCAAAAATTTATTTTATTGAAATGGGTAAGTAGCAATGTCTAGGGTAGGTAAGGCAGGCAGCCGTGTTGGCACAGCCCACTTGGGTCCATTGACTGGTCCTTTTGTGTCTAGGCTACCTTCAAGGGCTTTTAAGCATCTTGCACGTCACGTCCTTGAAATAAAATTGTTCTCTGTTGTTGTATCTCCCCCTCTTGCAACAACACAATAGCACCAATTATTAACATTTCTAATTTTTTTATAACTTTACAAAATTTGGAATATTTTTCCCCTATTTATATTTTCTTCTTTCCAATTTGTATTCAGTACGAATTGATAGCGGGAACAAACGTTCCCATGAAACTCAAGATAGCAATTTTCCCTTCATGGGGAATAAAAATTTCACATTTTGTTCACGTTAGGGGTGATTATTTTGTTGTTTGTCTTTAATTTAGCTTGGGCAGCATGCAGCAAAAAGTCTTAAAACAGCAGAAATTTGGTTTAGAATCTTCTACCTTTATAAGTGTTTTTGTTGTTTTAAGAATTGAAAGTAAACATGCCAGTGATAAAGCATTCAATGCAATGTACTTTCTTCGGTACCAATTTAATAAGAATAGTAGAATTATTATGAACAATTATAAGTTATACATACAAAGGAGGTTTATGATACTTTTAATGTCAATTATATTATATCTTAATTTCAACAAGAATGTTTATTAGAACTTACTGCAAAAAAGTTGTATTTATGGCGCGCTTAAACATCGTAAAAGCTTTTGAAAATTACCTAGTAATTAAAAAAAATTAAAACATTTTAGGTTTGTGTTTTTGCTATTGGATTACTTAGTCTTGTTTTAAATTTTTCATTGTGGTTGATATCAGTTGCGGGGTTATAGTGGTCTATTGTTATATATTTTTTAATCTAGTACATTTACTTTAAAAATGGTGCTATTCAATGGTCATACCAAAGTATATCTATAGCAAGTACATGCAGGAGTTCAGCTGATAGTTTTATTTGTGTGCGTGTTTATCAGTTTTTGTGTCAAAATTTGTTTAACTTTTTTTATTTTGCTCTTCCTTGTTCACGTTTTTCTTTTAATTTTTATTGTTTTATCAGGGATGATAAACGAAATCTACAAATACACTTTTTCAGCTCAAGTTGCATTAAACATCCTTTTATTGAATTCTTGTTTAAATATACATTGATATAGTCGTTAAAAGGTAATTCTCTTAATTTTTTTTAATAATAATTAAGTAAATTTCATATTCACCCTATCGTGAACAAAATGTGAAATTTTTGTTCCCATGAAATTTTCATTTCCCATGAAGGGAAAATTGCTATCGTGAGTTTCATGGGAACGTTTGTTCCCGCTATCAATTCGTACTGAATACAAATTAGAAAGAAGAAACTTCGAAACTTGAAAAATCTCACAGAATTATGATGCAATCAGGAATACTCATATTCTTTTTTTGTTAAACTTGTGCATTAAATTTCATATATTTTGTTTTATTTATTTAATAAATTTTGTTTGCGATTTTTGTATTATGTATTTCTTTTCTTTTGAAATTTTATATAAGAGGACAACAGAAATAAAAACCGGGATCATACAAATTTATATGGTAGCACAAATTTTCATAATTCCCGCAAACGTCAGAACGTTAATATGGCGACGAAAAGAGAAAGTGGAACTACCTTCTATTTTTATATCATGGGTCATACCATATAGTTTCAAGGTCTTACATGTCATTCCCAAAGCCGTAACAATTTTCTTTGCGAACTTTTGCTAGTAAAGCGTTCATTTACTTTTTTACCTTTGGGAGAACAATTTTGAAAATTTCTGTTTTGATCTCTCGTTGCTAGTTTTTGCTAGTAAAATTACTGAACAGACCTATTTTTTCATCATTTACAAATCGCACTTGATCAACAAGAGGGTATTAACTCAAAATTTAAAAATTTTCAGTAGAGTCAAAAAACTGTTTGTGGCCACATTTTAACAGAATTTAAAAATTCAAATATACCGTAGGAAGCAAATTCCATTTAAAAATGTATTTACATCGTTTTTCCTAGAAATCTGTGCAAGTATTGCAAAAAAAATCAATTTTTTGAGTTAATACCATTTTTCTGAGACAGTATCAACTCAAAGACAGTATCAACTCAAAATAAAAATAATTGAAAAGAGAAAATTCAAAATAATACATTTTTTATGAAAATTTACGAATCAGTTCCATGTTAACTTTTGCATTAACTCGAAATAATACCTTTTTGTTGAAATAAAGGTAATCACTACATTATCATGAATATGGTCTGAAAAGTGGTTTTCGAGATGAAAGAGTAAAAGGAATACGTTAAAATTTTTACAGTAGATAGATATTGATGTTGTTAGCAGATTTCTTGAAAAAGTGAGTTAAGACCCTATTGTTGATCAAGTGCGATATTTTGATAAGAGTTTAACTAAAGTAAATAGGTTATAACAATAAAAGTAAAAAATTTATAATTTAAGTCAATATTAATTAAAGATTATAAAAAATGAGTATGCAAAAAGCAAAATAAATGAGATATTATCATAAAAATAATGACAGTCGAAAAGAAGCCATAATTTAAGATGCAATAATTAAGGATACAAAAGATTAGAATTCCGATTTTTTGTCTGCTCCTTGTGGTAGAACATTATACTCTTATTTATTATCAATTTGAAAATAAATGTGTCCCGATGGCTCATAACATTAAACACTGTTTTAACCGTAGGCTCTTCAATTTTTTCTACAGTTTACAATTATTTATTTTATAATTTATACTTGGTCGAATCGATGAGTATTGCTTAGGAAAAGCGTCATAATCAAGAAAAAAATTATGTTTAAGGTGATGAACGTTAAGAGAAAATGGGTTTTACCAGAATCCTTTATTAGGTCAACAAGTTGTGAGGGTAAACTTATTTTTTTGTTATTTATTTTTCGTTGAATAAGAGAGCGAGTCGAATAGCACTCCATTTGCGTGTGTGCCTTACGAATGAATATGTATGTTCAACATGTAAATTTATATAATAAAAATTTGACGTACGAAGGCTTTCGTTTCTTAAATATTTTATTATTGGATATAAAAGCGTTAGTTTTAGTCGCAAACATCAAAAAATTGATAGAGACATGTAAGATAACCTAACGAATTATAATCAATCAAAAATTTGATTTTGATTCTCTATGGTACTTTTGGATTTTTGACGACGATAAGCAAAACAAATAAATTGATAGGTGCTTTCTTTTGAATAATTAAAATCGCACCGATCATGTGGTTTTCAGAACATGGAAAAATCAAATGTTTGGTTTAAAACATTGCGTTTTTTTAAAACACGTTAATTTCAGAACAAGCGGCAAATTAACACGTTCAATATCGATCGATATTTGTGGCCGCGACCTGAATAAAATTATTTTTTTATAATTACCCAACATTGCACTATCAATATTATTAACGTAGATTTTTTTTTAGCGAACATCGTGTTGCACGTGGTTTTGCTGGCTTTTGGTCGGAACAACGAAAACTTATCCATGTCTCATCCAATGAAATGCCTTTCGAATTGACTAACAATGGTGCCAGCGTTGAAGTCTTAGATGCGCTTTCAGCCGCTATACTCGATTTGGATGTTGTCTATGACAATTACGAACCTTCATCTCTGTCATTTTTCGATCACGTATTTGGTTTCTTTTCGGGCATTCGTCAAAAAGGTCTTCAAACTACCGAAGAAGTTTTAAGGGATGGCAGCTTTATTACAGCTATTGGTGAACTAGAACTAGATGGTAAAACATTACGTTTGCAACCTTCTCCTTTGGGTCCTCTTTTCTTAACAACATCGACAAAGTCAACACTAATTAAGAAATTTGATGAAGCGAAAAATTCCATGTTGTTTAAAATATTCATCTGTAGTTCCATATCAGCTGTGTTGATCACTTTAATTTTAAGAAAATATTTCCTAAAAAAGAAACAAGAACGTGATGAAAGACGCATACGAGAAACGTTAGAAAAAGAACGAAAAGGAAGAAGAGCTAAATCGCGACCGACCGTTATATCAGCGGATCAGCTATGTGTCGTGTGCAATATCAACCCAAAGGAGGTATGTTTTGATTTTAAATTGTGTATAATATCGTTAATTTTAAAACGATAACAATTTTGTCAACTTACTAATTCTTTATATATTTTTAGGTCATTATTCTACCTTGTGGTCACGTTTGTATATGTGAAGACTGTGCAGAAAAAATCAGATTGACTTGTCCAGTGTGTCGGGGTAAAATTAATACTAAAGCTGCAGCATTTATAGCATAAAATTATTACTATAATATTATTAATTGTAGTTTAAAAAACAACATTTTGCTACTTTATCTTTTGCTGCCAATTTAAAAAATATATATTTATAAATTTATTTATTTTTCATGTACATACATACAATATATTTAAAAAATACAGGTGTTAATGTAGTAAATAATTACAAATCTTAATTTATTAAATGGCTGTTTTCTGTGTTATTGCATAATCTCCCTGTATTTGTATTGGTTACTCAACATTTCTAAGAAAATTTTGTATTTACGATCATGATAATCCTTTGTGCAGTAGTTAGGCTTAAGTAATTTCCCTGTGCCACCCATAGCGGCTGAAGCAGCTTCTAAACTATCAAAAATTTTGGCTGCACAAGCACCCAACATTGAAGCACCTGCTAAAACTTTTTCTTCCTCATCCGGTATTAAAGCGGGAGTTTGGCAAACATCAGCATGGGATTGTACATATATTTCATTTTTTGCTAAACCGCCACAAAATAGCAACATCTCAAAGGGAATACGTTGGTATTTGATCAAAGTCTCAATAATATGACGAGTGCCATACTGAAATATAAAATATAAGAGTCGTTTTTATTATTTAGTATTTCGAAACATTAACAAATACCAACCGCTAGGGCTTGTACAAATCCTAAATATAAAACGGCTAAAGCTTCCTCGTCCACATTCATATTGAAACCACAAATCTTATAATACAGAAACAATTTTATTTTTGATAATGTAATGCTAAAAACTAAAATGGATACAAATACCATTCCTTTAAGGCTGGGATCAGCTACAGGACTACGATTACCATGAAAATCTGGCCAAACGTGTAGATCTTTCGTCAAATAACATGTATCATCGAGACAACGCTCTATTGTCATTTTGTTAAGCAACCTATTTAAATATGCAGAAACAGTCCTAAAAGATGTGTTATACATTTTTTTAGTTAAAAAATAAATTTTAAGACAACTCACTCCCCATCATTTAATTTCGCTTTTACATTCTGATATTGGACATGCGTTTCCAAAATGTGATCCAACAATAAACCAGCTGCACTTTGGCCACCTTCGTTTAAATAATAATCTGGAATAATAGCACTACGATAGGGACCCCAAACGCCCTTAGCCAAGCAGGGCTCTTTGGTCAAACTCATATGACACGTAGAGGTGCCACATATTAACGCCATTTTGGCTTGCACTTCACAATTGAACTCGCTCGAATGGCAACCAAGTAAACCTAACGCTCCAGCATGAGCATCAATGAGAGAGGTTCCCACAGAAATACCCGGCCGTAAATTCATTTCTTTAGCTGCCCTTTCACTTAAACCATTTCCCACCGGGGCACCCGGCACTTTTATTTCTTTTCCAATAATTTCCGCCTGATTTTCGAGTAATTCCTCTAAACCAATTTGTTTGAAGAACTCCTTATTCCATTCCATTTTAACAGCATCATAATTCCATTTGCAAACTGTCGAACACAAAGACCTTGTATCAGAATCAGTAGCACGCCAGGTAAGAAAATCGGGTAAGTCAAATGCCCGCCACAGCTTCGTCCACGTTGAGGAATGATTAGCTTTCAACCACTTCAGTTTTGGTAATTCCATTTCGATAGAAACCTGTCCGCCCACATACTTTAGTATGTCATGCTTAGTAGCGTTTATTTCGGCCGCTTCTTTGTCAGCTCTATGGTCCAACCATAAAATGATGTTTCTTTCTGGCTCCTTACTATTGCTTGCCGATATAGGGTCTCCATTTTTACCGAAAATCGCTACAGAACAAGTCGCGTCAAATGATATGGAAACAACTTCCTCTTTGGGCACATCCTTCGTGATATCCTGTAAATGCCAATAAAATAAATATTAAAAATATTTTCCTTTATAAACATAAAGCTTGCTGTATTCCCGGTTAGCGCTAAGTCAGATGGAAATTAATTTTTTTTTTTTGTGTTATTTTGAATGTCGTGTTAATTTTCAGAGGTCTGAAATTGTGAATGATAAAATGAAGCTCAGAAAAACAATCCTTAAAATCCTTAACTATTCATCTAATTCATAAGGTCTACAAATTTAAACATTTTCACTTTTTTTAGGCTATGCCGAATCTTATGTTTCCTTTCCCATCTACATATATAAATCTAGTTTAGTGAAATAATTTCAATCAAAAAAGCAAATATAAGGTTGACAGAGAATAAAAAAGAAAAAAATTGTGGTACTGCATATATGTATACGATTTTACATAAAGATGACATCGGCTCTTAATGTGTGTTAAATTTTAGTATTTCCTTAAAGATCTCTTACAAAGCTTTAAAACGACACACATATTGATATTTTAAAAAATTTGAAAATTTCAGAGGAAAATATGGGCTAGCGCTATTGTATTCTCGTATTGTATTCTCCAAACCTTAATCATCACCCAAAGTACAGCCTTGAAACGGTTAAGCATGGTGATGCAAATGTCATGATGTGGACAGCAATTTTCTGGCGTATTGTAGGGCCCATTTACAGGATTATCACAAAAATGTACTGACAAGCATTATGATACCATTCACTGAAGTCAACATGCCTCTAAGTAGGAAATTTATATGTGATAATGACCCTAAGCACACTTCACGTGTGAACTAGTGAAGAGTTGCTTAGAGGAAAATAATATCACTGTTCTGAAGTGGCCAGCTTAATCTTCGGATCTTAATCCAAATGAGAACTTATGGAATGATATCTAGGAGCATGTACGAGCTGTAAAACCAACAAATTTGACCGATTTATAAAAAGAAATGCAAAAACTTTAGTATGACATTCCAAAGTAGTGTTGTATGGTTTTAGTTACAAGTTTATCCAGGAGATGTGCTGCTGCTATCCGAAATAAAGGATTTCCTCCCACCAAACACTAAAATTTTGTATATTGCGTGTGCCTTAAATTTATGATCAGGCTAAAATTGTATTAATCTGTATAATAGGTTTATTTTATAACAAAATATATGTGACAAACCATTTTTATTTATTTTTTTTTTTCATAACATTACTAAGATCTTTAAAAAACGTTTTTCGATAAGATTTAAAAATTAAATGCAATCAAAAATGTATGTATGTGATGTTTTTTATACCCCCTAATTTTATAAGCATCGCAAAGTCGATTTAAAGATGTCCGTCTGTCCGTCCGTGATGCGGTATACATGTAATTTGTCTTATTATTCATGTTTTTGTCTTCAACAAGTTCGTTTTTCATAAACATATTTACAAAAATAAAAATTTATATGATTTAGAATAAGGAGATATGTACCTTTACACAAGTACAAACTGCATTCCATATGTCTGTACTTGATTGTTCGTAATGATTTTGTTCTTGATTCCAAACACGTATTTCCTTAACAGCTTGTTTTGTAACTTTTCCTTCAGATGTGACCAAACCAGCACGAGCCGATGAGGTACCAACATCAACACCAATAAAATATATATTACGCATTCTCAACGTGGTATTTACTATATGAGTTAATGTTCTATTATATTTATTTAATATACATAAAATCCACATTGACAAACGACTTAATAACCTGCGGTATGGTGTGGAAAATTTTAAGCAAATAGACAAATAAAATGTAAAAAAAATTTCGTAAAGAATAAACTTTTAAATACTGTGTTACTATGTTGGATACTTTTCAAACTGAATTCCATTCTACCAAGGCATATTGAATACTAGGAGAATTGAGAGAGTGGTAGCAAGTGTGAATGAATAGTTTTAGTAGAATAACCTTTAACAGATTCGCCTTGGTCACGCTTTTAAGATCAACCAGTGGTTAAGTAATGGCAGCACTTACTGGGGATTGGATAAGCTCTGCGGGGAATGACGAGGTGGCTTAAGTTTAGACGTAAATCGGGGGCGCACTTTCGTTTAAAATTATTATCTGTATTGTACTGGATATGAAGATCTTTCAAAGAGGTATATTATCAGGCATGTCACAAATTCTGATCGGAATGCTTTTAATTCCGTATTAACAATTCAGATCGATTTTGTTTTACCTTTTTCAAAATCCGATCGATTTTGCTTATTTCTAAAATATGCTTAATTTCCCCTTTTTTATTTAAATGTGGCAATATTGCACACACCAAAGTACTCTACTTTGGGCACCCGCGGGTTTCCAAATTAACCCAAAACCGTTCCCGTACACAAAGTTTGGGCAAGTGAGAGAGAATTTGAGAGCACAATATTCTTCTTCTTTCTGCCCAAAACAGCCCGCAGTTTTTCTTCGGGCTGATTTGGTAAAATTGTAAGTCAATCAGCTGTTGCATAAAGGAAACAATTGAAATTATCAGCAAACAAATTTTCAAAAATTAAACAAGTAAAAAAATCTTCCTTATAAATAATTATTTTAACTTACCATTTTTTACGCAATTATTAATGCCTGTAGAACAACATATTTCCAAATTTTCCATTTTTAAATATTTTTATAAGGTTTTTAATTTTATCTATTTTGGCGCCTTTTTTATACATTTTTGACAATTTCTTTCGGGTTAAAAATTTGGTTTTTAGTGTTTCCGTACTTTTAAACATTTTAGTCCCTAATTGAGAGTAATTTTTCATTACTCTCGTTTGCCGCAACTTTACCCAAAAAGTAAGGGAACACAGCTAAGGCCAATCTAAATAAGGACACATATTAAAAGTAATTTAAAACCGCAAATAACAAAATTTCAAAGAAAATTAATTCCACTTTGAAATTTAAAAGTGGTTTTATTCCGAAGAAATTATTCGTTTTTTGTTTTCTGAAGAACCAATTTACGGAATTGAAACCACTTTCGATCGGAATTGAATTCTGTGGCATGCCTGTATAACTTTGTTTCGTGAAATAATAGTCTTAAGTAGCAACAGTTTAGCACTGCAGTTATATATATATATATACGAAATTTTAAAACCCATCCCATGGCAGTTTCTTAAGTAAACGTAAAAAACTTTTCACTTTGTATAGGAGGTACCACGCCTACTCTCCCAATCGATACAGTATTTCTCTAAACAATGCATATTAATAAGGAAGTGTCTAGTACAAAAATTTAGGGCTTGTTTTTTTTTATATGGACAAAATCACATGTTGTCATGAAAAGTCATAACTCACGAACGCGTCAAACGATTTCGTGCCATATCCATGGCGAAATCATGTACCAGGTTGTGCAGTGGCGAATTCATTCATTTTCGCCATTGCAGGAAATCTCACATTTCATATAAAAATATTTGGCGCTGATTTTTTATGTATGGAGTTTGACATTTGCTGCAACGGCGGCAATAAATGAATTCGCCTCTGCTTTTACCTGGTACACGATTTCGCCATAGCCATATCTTATTGTTTTTTTTTTTTATTAACCGAGCTTTTTTCCTTAAAAAATCGCAATTTGCGAAGAGTTTACAACCGAACATTAAAGTAATAAAAGGGTATGATTTGCAACCGCTTGTCTAATATTTAAAGGAGTATAGTATTATGTCGACCAAATACATCTCAGCTTTATAAATATAAGTTTTACCCACGACTTTATTAACATGATTTATGTAAGTAATAGTGCAATTCCATTGACGTGATTTTGTCTAAAACACTTGATTTGCTCAAATCAAGTGCTTTGCTACTTGATTTTCCATACATTTTTCATGGTACCAAAACCACTTAAATCACTTGATTTATTTTAAATCATGTCGAAAATGTATTTTTTCGATATTCAAGTTCAACTCCGTTATATCTATTCATGTTGGATTTTTTTTTTATCGAAAAAGTGACAATTACTTTGTTGCAAAAAAAATATAAAAAGAAAAAATATGTAAAAACAAAAATTAAATAAACACGATTTTTTATAATAAATAAAATAGTTTTTTTCCTTTTACGCAGAAAATGTCAGTGTTATGTCACAAATTCGAATTTACAAAAAACTCTAGATTAATGGAAACACTTCGAAGCCTAATCGAGGTCTAATATATGCTTCGAAGTGTTTCGAATTTGTGACGAAACACTAACATTTTCTGCGTAAAAGACAAAAAACTATTTTATTTTTTTTTGTAAAAAATCGTTTTTATTGTTAATTTAATTTTTGTTTTTACGTATTTTTCTTTTTATATTTTTTAAACACTTTTTTGTAACAATAAAGATTATTGTTTTAAAATAAGAGTAATTGTAACTTTTTCGATAAAAACATCCAATATAAATAGATAGAACGGAGTTGAACTTGAATATCCTAGACACAACACAGTGTTGCAAGGGCAAAGTTAGTTCGAAAAAATACATTTTCGACATGATTTGAAATAAATCAAGCGATTTAAATGGTTTTGGTAGCATGAAAAATTTATGGAAAATCAAGTGTTTTAGACAAAATCACGTCAATGGAAACGCACTATAAGGCTATTATTGTACAACAGCCAAGGTTTTTGGTAACATTCACAGTATTACAAATTATTTAGTACCTTGACCTATGGCCCAACGGCAAACCGTTTACTTAAATTAAAAAATGAGTATTCGGAAAATCGACCTTGAGTAACATTTCTAAATAAACTGAGTTCGGTAAATAAAACAATTCCCGAACAGACAAATTGCAAACGATTTGAAAGGTAAGGTAATAAGTGTCCAAGCTTCATGGTAAGCATGCTGTGATCAACTGTGTCAAAGGCTTTTAATGATCTAAAAGGACCAAACAGTTTAATTTACCTTAATCTAAGAATTTTTTCTAGGACTTAAGACAGGTAACATAAAATAGCTCATCCTAATTTTATAATCAATTTTCGGTAGGGGCACTATTTTTAACATCTCCATTTCAACGGCAAAAGCATAGGTAGCTACATCCTTATAAATTTTATATGCATTTTGTTGCATTGTTACATTCGTTTTAATTAAATTAGAACATAAAAAGACTTATGACTCGTGCAAGAGAATTGAAAAAGATTTACGAATTAGGATAATTGGAACTTAAGCTCGTAAAGTAGTAAAATCTGTTATAAGTTGGGACCAGGGGGCTTATTCTGAATTGCGATGAGAAAATCAATGCTATGCGAAAGAAAATTGGTATTCTGTTAGACTTTCGCAATCGCATTCGCAATTTATTTCAAAAAGTGATAACGCAGCTCAAATAAACGTCAGTGTTAACAAACGTCAAATTAAAAATAAATAAATTGTTTGTACTTGGCTGTAAAAATTGTTTTAAAAAATTTATTAAGAAAATTCTATAAGAAAAAAATTAATCAGAATAGATTCTGTGGTATTGTGGTTCGACGACAAAGAAGGGCATGAGCAAAATGAAAGGATACAGAGAAGATTGCTTAGAAGCAAATCGGATATTCTAAGCTTGAACGAAAAAAAATAATTTATGTTGGTGGTTGCGAAAAATATATGTAAACTTATGCAGAATATTTAATTTTTCAGCTAAAATAAAAAAATTTAAATTAAATAAAGAAGCATTTGTATACAGTAGCTCCAAGCGAAACTCGTACACTTGTTACGAACGGTTCTCTGTTGGCCAGGTGACCCTTTTAGCTTCAGCGGCTTCCTCTCGCGGTGGGCGTGTTCTCAACCCTAATTTGACCGCCTGTTCGTTACAAATAAAAAAAAAAGTATTCCAAAAAAACTTCAAATCAAACTACTCTAAACTGAATGGTGCATTGTAGTAGGGAGGTTGGTGTCGCCTCCAATTGCCCTTCCCAACCTTGGCCGTAGTCACTACTCCATCGTGGACTTACCTACGGTCCCCATGACCCATCTCCGTCGCCCTCTTCCGGATTCAACAATCTCTATGTAATTGTTTACTCACAAATATTCATTTTTGAAATGCAACAATTTTATTTCATTCTACCATAAATAATACAGGTATAAAATAACTTAAACATAACCTTCTCACAATTTCATTTACACTCTATAATAAAATAAATAAATAAAAATTACAAAAACCCTTTTCTCTAAATTAATATAAATATATTCACTACAATTTAAATTTTCTCCCCAGAGCCCGAATTAATGGAACACCCTATGGGGTCAACGAATTTGAAATTTACTCACGCCTAAAGGAGCTCCCTGAGACACGAAACAATATTGTGGACTACTTTATGCACTACCGCGTATAATTCGTGCCCTGACACTAAAATATATTTATATTAACAAAAAAATGTAACAAAAAAAAAATAAAAAAAAGGTTTTAATCTTGCTTAATGAGGGATCACTGTACTTAACACTACAAAAAACACACACTTACATACACTACACTAATAATTTAAAACCTTAAAGTTAATTCTATGCGAATAAATAAATAAAAGAAGAATTAAAAATGATAATAAAAAAAATTTAATAATTATTTTTGGGTTTTCCTCTTCCTTTTTTCACGATTACGTACTGCTGGGTTTAAGGGGGGGGTTTAATCTTAATTCCGTGAAATCTTTCCCCTTTTTGGTTTAAAACAACTTTCACTTTTATCTGGCTACTCCTGGCTTTTGAGCTCTTCCCAGTTGGTGAAAGTTAGACTCACTTGCCAGATCTTGATTGGAGTATTGCCAGCTATACCGATAAAACACAATAAAAAACTATTCCAAACCAAATACAAACGAACTTACACGTAAAAAAAAATGGAAAATTTAAATTTTTGGATTTGAACTTTCCTAAAAATTTTGACTCCAACGTAGCCAACAAAATCTTTCCACTTTGGCACAAATGTACAAACAATTTTCTGATGAAGAGATTTTTCCTGTATAAAATAAAATTTGTGTTACCTAATTACCTTTCTTTCTATTTAACTTACATTACCACTCTCTGCACTAGCACTATATAAATCGTGTTTTTATTTCACTTATTTAAACTTTACTTTGTCACTTTAAAAACCCAACTGATTTAGATAAACATTTTGCTGCCTTTCTCTTGCCAATCCTACGGTATTCATGGCTTCTAGATGTTTCTTTACATACATTAGATATACTGACGTTTCCCTCCAATACTCCATATTTTCCAATTCCAACTTGTCTCTATGCGATTGCCTTTAAATTTTCAACATTTTATTTTCTACCTATTTATTCTTTCTTATTTTGCAGATTTGTCCCTATATCTATATCTAACCCTTTTTATACTATCAGGTGATCATGAAAATTAGTACGTGTATGCGTTTTGTGTAATTTTCACAACTTGCATAAACAAATGTTATTTCGGTAGTACAACGTAAACAAACGTAAAATCATTACCGAATTTCTGAATGAAATTTTTTGCTTCACTGTATTTACATGCAGGTTGCCAGTACTATTTGTTTATGTTTTAAGTGTACTAAACACTGCAATAACACACATGCATACATGCATTAAATGACACTCATTGACTACATCTGCTTTTATATTTCAATATGGTGGTAAGTATAATTTGTGCTGCTAACATTTATTTTTATTTTCAGGACATTTTAGGCCAATGATCAATAAACTTGAGCAAAAAACTGGTATATTAAGTATAGCTCTCAATTTTAATTTATTTATATTGTAATAAGTTCTTTGTCTCTCTTTTTCAGGTACACAATAAGACAAAATAAAATGCTAATGCATCTGGGGACTCGGCTAGGGATTTGCGCTCCCATTATTTTATTGTTAATAAGCCCTCCCAATTACCTAAAATATTTTGTTTAGGGACTCGAGGCATTGGACAATTTTTTCCTCCTCCCGACGCACTTCTGCAGGCTTTTCCACGCAAAAAATTTCTTGCTTTTCCTACATCCCCGCAACAAAACTCCGATTCCGGTGAGCAACAAACGGAAGCGGTGTGCGGGATTACATTGTGTTTATTGGAAACCCAACGTGGGGAACTCCCACGGCCCTGAACATCTCAAAAGCCGGGCATATATTTAATATATCCAATAGTGGAAAATCGGCCACTCAATTAAGTATTAGGTGATTACAGTGCATCGTGTTCCGAATCTATAATACGGTCAACACATAGTCAATACTAAAACAATATAATTCAAATAATATAAATCAAATAATAATTTCCTTAATCTAATATTGCACTATTTTTACCACTATCACAGATTCAAAACTTATTGCACTTGACTAAAACTGTATACACATACCACCTACGCCCAACATCCATTTCCCAGCAGGTATAATCTTTAAAACTCCACCGGGGTGGGCATTTGCATCAACTATTTACGGGAAGTACTATAAAATCTAAAATATAAGTTTTTACTTTGTGTAACCCTTTTCTGCATTTTATAGCTTTCCACCGTTCATGCGTTACTTATTTGAGCTCTACCTTAAAATGTATCTACATTGGGCCCAGAATATAAATTGGAGAAATGTAATAAGGACCAAGTGTTGATCATCAGATTTTATTTTAAATATTGCACATCAGATATTATAAGGGTGAGTCATATTGCACTTATTACTATATACATATATGTAGATATCACAGATACATTCAATGACAAAGATTTAAGCTAACAGGTATATGCCTAGGATAAAGTAGCACATAGCGTTGTTTTTAAGCCTATTATTGCACTTTCCCTAAATCTAGACTTTGATATCTTTGGCATGATATGTCCCTAGTGGTTTACCCTGTAGGGTTTCTAATATATACATATTATTACCTACGGACTTGACTACTCTGCATTTTAAAAATTTTTTGCAAAATTTAGCGCTAATATTTGCACCAAAATTGCTGAGATTGGTATTTCTACGGTAGACTTCTTGTCCGGGTAAAAATCTAACGACTCTTGCCCCTCTATTATATCTTTCTGCGCTTCTTTCGTAGGCTTTTCTCATATTTTGTTTCATCTTTTCTCTAACTAGTTCCATGTTATCCTTTCTGTTTAATTCTAAAACTTCATGGTCAGTAAGGGATAGAAGTTTTCTGGCTAATTGGTAATCAGCTCCACTGGTGTACATGTGGTACCCAAAAAGCGCAAAAAATGGTGTTACTCCTGTGGCTGCGTGTATTGAAGTTCTTAGGGCACATTCTATTTCTGTTAGGTACATGTCCCATTCTCTGTGGTCTTTATCCAAATATGCTCTTATGGCCGATAAAACAGATTGGTTTACCCGTTCACTCGCATTGCTTTGTGGTGAATAAACGGCCGTTTTAATGTGTTGTATTTTATACGTTTCCATTAGTTTCTCAAATTCTTTTGCAACAAATTGACTTCCGTTGTCACTGTGTATCATTTCAGGTACTCCAAATTTCATAAATATTTCGTTGACAAGAAAATTAACGACATTTCTAGTCGTTGCCTCTTTCATTGCTTTTAAAAACGTAAATTTTGTGAAATGATCCATGACAATGAATATATAGCAGTTACCCTTTTTCGATCTTGGATATTTCCCCATGAAATCGATATAAAGTTTTTGAAATGGTCTTTCGGTTACGGTTTGCTCTCCTATCTCTGGCCTTAGCACTCGATTGCACGGTTTTGTTTCTTTACAAGTTTGGCAAGACGTTACGTATCCTTTTACTTGTGCCGACATTTTTGGCCAATAGAAAAACCTCTTAAGTCTTTCTAAGGTTTTTGTAATACCTCCATGAGCTGTTGTTGGGGTGTTGTGGGCGTTCTCTATCAACGGATAAGTTATAGTTGCAGGGATCCACAGCTTCCAAGGAATTTCATCTGTCGTCTGATCAAAACCTACCTTTTTGAATATTAAGCCATCTTCAACCTTTACGTCTGGTAAACGATCAGTATTATTTTGGATATGCTTTATTAATTTAACATAATCTTCGCTCTCGAATTCAGTTGTTTCGAATCCCAATAAATCATTCAAATTTATTTCGCTTACGTTTATGTCAGCTGGGGACCTTGATAACATGTCGGCAACGATATTTTCGGAACCTTTTCTATGCTGAATATCAAAATCAAAACTCTGCAATTGTAGGGACCACCTAGCCAGTCTACCGGAAAGATCTTTAACTGACATAAGCCATTTCAAGCTTGCATGATCGGTTATAATTGTGAAAGGCATCATTTCAACGTAGTGTCTAAACCTTTTGACTGCCATCACGGCAGCCAAACACTCTTTTTCTGTGACAGTGTAGTTTCTTTGACATGCATTCAACTTTTGTGAGTAGAATGCAATGGGATGCTCTTCATTATCTCCACTTATTTGAAACAAAACTGCACCAATGCCATATTCACATGCATCGCACTGTATAAAAAATCTTTTAGAGAAATCGGCGTGACGTAAAACTGGGGCTGACGTTAAGGCCTTTTTTAAGTTTTCGAATGCGGTAATTGCTTCCACGCTCATTTCAAATTTACCTTTCTTTTTCAAAGCGTCTGTTAAGGGTGCTGAAATTACGGAAAAATTCTTTATAAATCTGCGGTACCAGCCTGCCGTACCCAAAAAGCTACGTACTTCCCTGACTGTTTTTGGTACTTTTATTTCTTTAATGGCTTTCACTTTATCTGGATCGGTTTTGAGCACTCCGCCACCGATTATAAATCCTAAATATTTGAGGTGCTGGAAACAAAATTGAGATTTTCCTAGGCCAATGGTCAAATTTGCATTTTTCAGACATTTTGCCACTTCTTCTAATAACCATAGATGTTTTTCAAAATCGGCAGATATTATCAACAAATCGTCTAGATAAACGAAAACGTTGTCTTTTAGATGCTGTGGGATGACTTTATCCATCAATCTACATAGGCGTTGGGCCGCATTGCAGAGGCCAAAAGGCATGACTCGAAACTGGTATAGCGGTCTGCCTGCGACAGTAAAAGCTGTATATGGCCTACTTTCTTCTTCCAGTTCGATTTGCCAAAAGGCGTACTTCAAATCAACACTACTTATAAAGTAGGTTTCATCGATTCTACTCAAAATTCCGTTAATATTTTGCAATGGATAAGCATCTTTGACCGTTATTTTATTCAGTTTTCGAGCATCTAAACAAAATCTATTCTTACCGGGTTTCCTTACAACAGTAGTTCTATTACTCCATGGGCTTTCGCTATATTCTATTACTTCTAATTTTAACATTTTATCAATTTCTTGGTAAACAATTTCCTGCACAGCTGGAGATATCGGATAATATTTATCTTTAATCGGTTCCGCGCCATGTACTAATTTGATAATATGTTTTTCCAGATGAGTTCTGCCTAAACCTTTTTCTTCAAAAGTATCAAATTTTGTTATGATCTCGTTTAATTTATTTTGTTGTTCTTGATTCAGTATATGGGGCTCTAGTTTGTACTCCATGTCTTCACTTGCGAAATCCTGTAATGCTTTTCCCAGTTCTAGTTCATCTATCTTAATAACCTCAGGTGCTATCCTAAAGCTACGCCAGAAATCAATACCTAAGTACAAGGATTGTTCTAAATCAGGACAAAGATACAAAAGTATATCATTCTCCTGATCTTTGTACCTTATAGATGATTTTACTTTGCCCAATATTCTATGGTGTTGACCACTTGCGGTCTTCACATTGGAGAATATCGGAGAAACCAAGAGTCCTAGTTCTTCTACCATTTCTCTACATCCTTTCCCTAATAGACTCACAGATGCTCCGCTATCTAATAACCCCGATATCAGCGTACCATTTAATTCTACATCTATATAAATTCTAGGATCTTCCTCACTATTACCTGCTCTATTAACCGATTCAACTATTAATCGTTTCATCATACGTTTTTTTTTGTAAAGATCCCTTATTCTCTGGATACGTTTTGAAATGGGTCTTGGCATAGTTTCTGTATTAAATATTCTAGAACGGACGTAGTTATAATATTCCTTTCTGGCGTGTAGTGGCAATTCGTGTCTTATGTTTGGCATATCTAAAAACGTTTTATTTTGCGATAATCTTAAATTGGTATTTCCCTCTTCAATGGGGTTGTTTATATGTTTTGTGAATGGGTTTTTGACGGACGTAGGTCCCCCGTTGTTCCCACGCCCCTCACGCGATTTCCCTGCTGACAGTCAGGACACTTTGGGGCTATAACATTAGGCTTGCCGCATCTGTAACAAAATAATGTTCTTTCCGTAGAATCGCAATCTCGGAAGCCATGCCCTTGTACCTTGCAATTCCAGCAAATCAAATTCTGTTGTCGTTGTCCTAATTCGATGGCAGCTACTTCGTCAAGCGGTATCATATCTGCGGTATTAGATTCAGACAAATACACCTCATTTATTGATCTGGCTAAGCGCTGTGGCGCACCAAGGTTCCTGGTATCTCGCCTTGGAAAATTGCGTTCTGCCTCCATGCATTCCATTCGTAACTGCTCCACTGATGAGACCGAAATGGGATAGACGATTCTTGCAACACTTTCTTTCACGTTTCTCTTCAATATTTTAACCATGTCATACTCTGGGATAGGCTGTAGCAATCTGGATCGAAGTTTGCACATGCTGTGGAAGAATGAGTCAAGCGTTTCGTTTGGCTGTTGTTTTCTTTCAACAAGATCTCTCATTATCTCGAAATTTGATGTGTTCGTGCGATATTGATTTAACAATTCATTTTTAAAGGTTGGCCATTTCATATTACGATGGGTGCGGATCAAAAGCCAGTACCAGTCTTTAGCTGAACCAGTGACCAAAAGATGAAAATCCCTCAAAATTTCATCCCAACTTATACCATAATGTGCCTGAAGGTGTTCGATCCTGAAGATAAAATCTTCAACACTCATGTGAGTATTGTCCCCATCAAATATCAATCCCCATTTATCGACATGAATACTAATTTTTTCGTTATTCCTATTAAGATTGTCAGCACTTGTACGACTACCTGGAGTTGCCCTATTTTCCACCATCGGATCCATAACCGGAGCGCCTAATTCATAACTCAGTAAGTTATTGTTCCCGTGAAATGCTAAATTATTCGTATTGTTCTGATAAGTATACCTATCTGTGGTGCATCTATTCGGCCTGTCCCAATTATTCCCGTTTGGTGTATTCTGCGCGACCTGTTGCGGATTATTAGATTCTGTAGCTCTAGAACTGACCATAGACATATCCTTAACTAATTTGGTCAATTCAGTTAACGATTTTCTAATATCACTGGTTTCTTGTTGAACCATATTTCTCACCCTTTCCTCTAAAGCTCTTTGCACTACTAGCGTCTCATCTACCACTAATTCCCTTACTTCTGGCGCAATTGCAACATTTGCATTACTTGTGGAAGGACCATCCTGTGTGCCTATGGGATTTTGGGACGATCTGGTATTAATTGTGCCAGACAGATCCCTGAAGCCTTCATTATTATCCATCATTGGTTTGTGGTGGTATTTTCTCTGCTTTGGATGTATTTTGAGAGAAGTATTCAAACTAGTGTTTGCCCGTTTTCTATTTTGATAATTTATCTCCCTATTCATCCCCTGATCTTATAATCAACTGGTGAGGAGTGGGACTTAAAATTTACTAAATCTTTAAACAATTTCGCGTAGAATGACTAAATCGCAAAATATACTAAAGAACCTGAACCCAAAATGCAAAATTCAATGCAAAAAAAAACTTAAGAGTAGAAGTTGATAAACACCTAAAATAAAAATTACTAAATGACTTTATACTCATGCAAACTACTTAAAAAATTTTACTTATTCACTAATAACTATGTATATACATAAAACTAGGATTGGTAAATTGATTACTAAATATAAAAAGAAATATTTAAATCGAAATAAATAATGAATAAATAAATAACAATGAATAAATAAATAACAATAAATAAATAACTAGTTAATTAATAAATAAAATAATAATTGAAACACATCACCACCTTTCTACAGTATTAATAAATAATATATGTATAAATAGAATAAATTCAGAAAAATAATTGCGTAAATAAATTATTAAATAAATAAAAAATATTAGCCACATAGGCAAAAAATAAATAAATAATTCAAACGATAATAAAACGCTAAAATATATATATAAAATTGAATTGAATATAAAGACTGAAATAAAATTTTTTTTTTTTTTTTTTTTTTTTTTTTTTTTTTACGTATCAATTAAATCAATCACGCTACAAATTCACCAGAGATTGTTGATTCCAGCGGCGGTATGACGGTCAATCTTTTTAATTCTCCACTAGGGAGCCACTACAATGTTCCATAAAACAATTTTAACTAAATGAAAAAGAACTAACGGTTTTATTTGTGCTCCTAGATTATTCTTCTTAATGATCATCGGAGGCCAGTTCGTAATGTTATCAATACAGCGGACCTCATGTCAAGCATGAGCGGATATTGAATCACATTTTTACTGCTGCACATATAAAACTTCAAGCTGACGCTAAAATAAAATAAATTAACACATGAGGGCGTACTTTTAGGTTTAAAAAAATATTCTTTTATCATCTAAGAACTCTCCCTTTACCATGTTTGAACTAATTGTATATTTTGGGCAGATCTTTGAAAGACAAGGAACTTAGTCGCGCAACGGGCTTTTTGGTCTTGAGCCAAAAACGGACACGACATTCGTTCTCACCCTCCAATTACTCGCCAAAACATGCATTGGGCTATTAGAAAAAATCTTATTGGGCTATCGTTCAGTGTTTAGTTATCCTACACTGTGTCATTTCTTATTTCGTTTGGGCGCCATTTAATATCTGTTACGAACGGTTCTCTGTTGGCCAGGTGACCCTTTTAGCTTCAGCGGCTTCCTCTCGCGGTGGGCGTGTTCTCAACCCTAATTTGACCGCCTGTTCGTTACAAATAAAAAAAAAAGTATTCCAAAAAAACTTCAAATCAAACTACTCTAAACTGAATGGTGCATTGTAGTAGGGAGGTTGGTGTCGCCTCCAATTGCCCTTCCCAACCTTGGCCGTAGTCACTACTCCATCGTGGACTTACCTACGGTCCCCATGACCCATCTCCGTCGCCCTCTTCCGGATTCAACAATCTCTATGTAATTGTTTACTCACAAATATTCATTTTTGAAATGCAACAATTTTATTTCATTCTACCATAAATAATACAGGTATAAAATAACTTAAACATAACCTTCTCACAATTTCATTTACACTCTATAATAAAATAAATAAATAAAAATTACAAAAACCCTTTTCTCTAAATTAATATAAATATATTCACTACAATTTAAATTTTCTCCCCAGAGCCCGAATTAATGGAACACCCTATGGGGTCAACGAATTTGAAATTTACTCACGCCTAAAGGAGCTCCCTGAGACACGAAACAATATTGTGGACTACTTTATGCACTACCGCGTATAATTCGTGCCCTGACACTAAAATATATTTATATTAACAAAAAAATGTAACAAAAAAAAAAATAAAAAAAAGGTTTTAATCTTGCTTAATGAGGGATCACTGTACTTAACACTACAAAAAACACACACTTACATACACTACACTAATAATTTAAAACCTTAAAGTTAATTCTATGCGAATAAATAAATAAAAGAAGAATTAAAAATGATAATAAAAAAAATTTAATAATTATTTTTGGGTTTTCCTCTTCCTTTTTTCACGATTACGTACTGCTGGGTTTAAGGGGGGGGTTTAATCTTAATTCCGTGAAATCTTTCCCCTTTTTGGTTTAAAACAACTTTCACTTTTATCTGGCTACTCCTGGCTTTTGAGCTCTTCCCAGTTGGTGAAAGTTAGACTCACTTGCCAGATCTTGATTGGAGTATTGCCAGCTATACCGATAAAACACAATAAAAAACTATTCCAAACCAAATACAAACGAACTTACACGTAAAAAAAAATGGAAAATTTAAATTTTTGGATTTGAACTTTCCTAAAAATTTTGACTCCAACGTAGCCAACAAAATCTTTCCACTTTGGCACAAATGTACAAACAATTTTCTGATGAAGAGATTTTTCCTGTATAAAATAAAATTTGTGTTACCTAATTACCTTTCTTTCTATTTAACTTACATTACCACTCTCTGCACTAGCACTATATAAATCGTGTTTTTATTTCACTTATTTAAACTTTACTTTGTCACTTTAAAAACCCAACTGATTTAGATAAACATTTTGCTGCCTTTCTCTTGCCAATCCTACGGTATTCATGGCTTCTAGATGTTTCTTTACATACATTAGATATACTGACGTTTCCCTCCAATACTCCATATTTTCCAATTCCAACTTGTCTCTATGCGATTGCCTTTAAATTTTCAACATTTTATTTTCTACCTATTTATTCTTTCTTATTTTGCAGATTTGTCCCTATATCTATATCTAACCCTTTTTATACTATCAGGTGATCATGAAAATTAGTACGTGTATGCGTTTTGTGTAATTTTCACAACTTGCATAAACAAATGTTATTTCGGTAGTACAACGTAAACAAACGTAAAATCATTACCGAATTTCTGAATGAAATTTTTTGCTTCACTGTATTTACATGCAGGTTGCCAGTACTATTTGTTTATGTTTTAAGTGTACTAAACACTGCAATAACACACATGCATACATGCATTAAATGACACTCATTGACTACATCTGCTTTTATATTTCAATATGGTGGTAAGTATAATTTGTGCTGCTAACATTTATTTTTATTTTCAGGACATTTTAGGCCAATGATCAATAAACTTGAGCAAAAAACTGGTATATTAAGTATAGCTCTCAATTTTAATTTATTTATATTGTAATAAGTTCTTTGTCTCTCTTTTTCAGGTACACAATAAGACAAAATAAAATGCTAATGCATCTGGGGACTCGGCTAGGGATTTGCGCTCCCATTATTTTATTGTTAATAAGCCCTCCCAATTACCTAAAATATTTTGTTTAGGGACTCGAGGCATTGGACAATTTTTTCCTCCTCCCGACGCACTTCTGCAGGCTTTTCCACGCAAAAAATTTCTTGCTTTTCCTACATCCGCGCAACACACTTTATACTAATTTTTAAACTATCTTTTAACATTAAGTAAGAAGCTCTTAACAAATAAAACTGTATTTATTTTATTAGTTCATTTTATAACAAATTTAACAAAACATAAAAACTTTAAATTATTATTCAATAAAAATTTTTTTTTAATAAAAACATAAAATAATAGTAATTTCTGTGACAAAGCCAAACTCGTACACCACACTTCAATCAAATATTATTTTGTTGGTTTTAAATATTATTATTTGGTGTGCATGCCTTTATTTTTTATCACCATTTTTAATCTATTTGGCATACTGCGCACAAGGTTTTCGCAAAAACTCGGTTCAATTTTGCCCCATTCGTCCTGAAGAACTCTTTTCAAGCCATCCTTAGAACTTATTGTTTGACTACGAATTTTACGATCGAGATAGCTCCACAAATTTTCGACTGGGTTTATGTCTGGACTCTGGGCTACTGTATCCATAACATGTGGACAATTATAAGGTAGCCATGATCGCACATTATAAGCCTTATGCTTAGGTTCGTTGTCTTGGTAAAAATAAAAGTTTTCACCAAGACAAAATTCTGCTTACAAACTGGCAAACTTTCTTTTAAAATGTTCAGATACATATGCTGATCCATGGTACTATCAATAAATTGTAAAATACCGGGCCCAGATGCAGAAAATTATCCCCAAACCATTACTGACCCACCACCGTGCGTAACTATTGGTTTCATGTTTTAGACAAGCAACTCCTCATTGGATTTTCTCCATACAAAAGGTCTTCCATCTGAACCAAACAAGTTGAATTTACTTTCATCTGTGAATAATACTTGCTTCCAAAATGAAAAATCCTTTGTTTCATGTTCCTTGGCAAATCGTAACCTTCTCTTTGATTTCTCTTATTAAGCAGAAGTTTAACTCTTGTCCTACTATTGAAATTATGTACTGTGTCGCCGGAGTCAACACAGTCTAGCATGTGTGAACACAACGGCTAACATAAGTAATAACCGCGAGTACGGCATCTCTGTAGTAAAACCTACTACGGCGAAAAATCAACTCTGTTTCTAGATAACATCCATGAAATGTCAAAATCGATATACATAATGAAATGGCGATTTCCGGTCTTTCCTATTGTTGATTTGCAGCCGAATAGACACCGCGGAGGATTCACACCAATAGAAAATAAAATAAGGTAAGGATTTTCTCAATTAAATAAGTGCAAATAGTGGAAATAAAATTAAATAATGAAATCGGTGATGTTAAATTTAGTGTCGCAGCTAAAAACTAGAGAGTAGTGCATCGGCTGCAGAAGATGCGCCCAGATCCTTCTGATGCAGGTGGCCTTGGGAAAAACAGCCAACTACTTCTCGGGTGAATGTTGTGCGTTGGTCGAAAATGAGTGCTTGGAGACTTCACATATTGGAGGATCAAATCCACGTTGTAACGTTGTGAACAGAAATTGAAATAAGGAATAATATTTGATGATAAGACTGTGAAAAATAAGAAATTTGTTTTTCCTAAACTACCCACTTACGTTATAAAAAAAAATAAATACATTAAAAAGGTCGAGTGTACTACAGTGTGTAAACTGAAAAAAAAGCCCAGTAATTGTCGTAGCAAATTTAAAAATAAAAAATAAAATTTAAAGTGATTCACCATTTTTCACTGCAAACAATCTAAGTTTTTAACGTAAAAACTTCAGAAATCTCTACAAAACTGGATAAAACAACAAATTTATTGTGATAGAAGATTTTGGATTTTTTTTGGAAAAATAACAGTGCAGTTTTATTTTATAACTTCACATAAATTTTTGTTTAATTAAAAAAAAAAATATACATATATATAAAAAAATGGTTTCCTAAAACAATATTCGAATATAAAAAAAATTTATCAAGAAGGTGAAGAAATAAGTGATAACAACAATAACATCTCCGTAATACCACCATTTTGCACCACCTACAACAACATCAGCACCACCTACAACAACTTCAGCGTCACCTACAACAACATCAGCATAATACCACCATTTTGCACCACCTACAACAACATCAGCGTAATACCACCATTTTGCACCACCTACAACAACATCAGCATAATACCACCATCTTACCGTAACAACAACATCAGTGTCATAACAACAAATAGCATCATCAATAACAACAGCTAGCATCATCAACAACAACAGCGAGCATCAACAACAACAACAGCTAGCATCATCAACAACAGCAGCGAGTATCAACAACAACAACAGCTAGCATCAAACCACCATTTTGGAAAAGCATCAGCATCAGGCCACCATCTTGGACCAACAGCAGCAATACCACCAATCTTCAACACACACTGCTGACAAAGATAAGTAACCGTAGTTAGTATTTTAAATGTGTTTAAGTAAAAGCTAATTTATACGAAAATTGTAATTCGGTACTAATATCAAAGCGCGCTAGTAGAATATCGTGGGAATTTATCGCGTCATTTCGATATCGCCATTTTGATCGGTTTTTTTAGTTTCTTTTGAGAGTTTTCTTTGCCTAATAAAACAGAAAACTCTACACATACATTTGACCAAGTGTGTTTTGGGCACACAACCCCGTTAGCAAGCATCGCGCTTAGCTCGATTTGGAGCAACAATAGACCAACATTTCGTTTTTTTTAAGTGTAAATTTAACCCTCCTTTAAAATTTCGAAATCAAATACATGCGTAGTTTTAATATTACGTAATTAACACTGTTTCAAAAGAAAAATCTCTAGTCCCATTGACCTATCGAATTCTGAATTCGAAACCGATTTCGCTGAAATAGCAAGTAATCGAGAAGTCCCTACCTAAATAAAATCGTACTTACCTTATTCTTAAATTTTACTTACCCGAAGTAAATTTTAATTACCTGAAATAAATTCTACTTACCTTATTCATAAAGTTTACTTACCCGAAATAAATTTTACTTACCTTATTCATAAAGTTTACCTACCTGAAATTAATTTTACTTACCTGAAGTATATGAAACTCGCCTAAAACGAATTTTTGTAACTTTATTCATACCTAAAAACAAAATTTGTAAAATAGTACTTACATGGAACAAATTTTGATTTTCCACTTACTTCTGGAATTTTACTTACCGGAAACAAACATTTTAAATTTTTATAGTCTTGTTTGAGAATTTAGCTTGCAAAAACTAAATTTCCAAGTTTATTCGCCTGTAAACAGACTTCCAAGATTTTTACAATTGTAAGTTTTGAAAGTTTGGTTGCATGAGAGAGACAAAGCTTACCAGCTTTTGAATTTGGAAATAGAATGGTCACTAATGGCAAGCAAGATTTAGCAAGGTTATAAAACATAAACAAAACATTACAAAGAAAAAAAAGAAAGATAAATTTTACAAAATCCCACATTAAATACAGAATTTGAGTTAACAATAAAAGCATAATTTCCAAAAACAAAAACTTAATCGTGCAAAGATATTTGTACCAACGTTTAGGATTATAGTTAATAAATAGTATTGAAGTGCACTATAAATATAACGGCCTAATAAGAATATAAGAAAAACAAAATAAGAACAAAGAAATTAAACAAATTAAAATAAGAAAAACAAAACGAAACCTGTGTAAACCAATAAAATCAAAATTAAATAAATAGAAATAGTACCTATAAACCTAAAAGGAAAAATGAATACTATCTTAAGTATTAAAATAAGTACTCCAAAGCTCAGTTTATTTGGAGCAGGGCTAGCCGTAAACGTCTGAGAAGGTAATTATCTAGTAGTAATGTGTAAAGTTTACCGAGTCCCACTCCAGTTAAGCCGATCTTAGTGAAGCTAATATATAAGCAATATTTAGATACGTAGTTACAGAAATTATATATATATCCTAAGCTTTTGTACAATAATATAGTTAGCATATTGTGAACTGAACTAAAAACCAAATATAAACATTCTTTTTATAAATATTTTTCTTTAATCAATAATGATTTTCAATTGAACAGATAAAAGTCAAAAGAGGTAAGTGAAGAGTGGTGATGTGTGCTTTTTAGGGGTATTCCACAAATCTCACGCAGGTAATACCACGGTTTGGGGAGGGAATAGTGAGGGCCGTAACATCTGAGCCCTAGTGATGACACAAGTCTACCAGCACTGGCTCAACTTTTTTGTCTCCGGAAGTCTACACTACAACGAACCACCGCCCATGCCCGCGAGCCTTAGTCGTGCCAAATAAACAAGTAGCCAGTGTGTAGTGTAGATGGAAGGTGGGTTTAAAGGGGTGTCTGTCCGTTTGCCTAGCAAGGTTACCATCTGGGACAATTAGTTGGTGGGATTTTTCTTTGTGCCACCCGAAGTACTTTGTGATTCTCCTCTTGTATAAATAGATAAAACCCAATAAATATATGACAATTAGCCCTTTTTAATATGTTTCTTATGGTCTGTGGGCAACATGTTTTTCCTAAGTCTTTCTACACAACTTCTACGAGTCTCGGAGCACTTAAAAATGGGTTCCTTTTTATTTGACGTAAAATATATTGCTCGTCTTTAGCAGAGAAAATTTTGTTATATGCACTTTTCTTCTTGTTCGCAAGCCTCTCTTCCATTTTACACCTTTTTAAAATATATTGCACTGTTGATAGGCTTCTATCAACTATCTCAGATATTTATCGCAGCGATTTATTATTATTATGATGTTGAATTATTAATTTTCTTACTGCGACAGAAGTTTGTCCTCTCTGTCTACCCATTTTGTTCTCTTTTGTAACTCTTTCAAACAAAAAATCAAATAAATGACAATAAAAAAGGTAATAATGGGAAAACTCCCTAATTTTTTTAATTATTTTTACGAAATATCCCGAAGTTAGATTCAAATTAAAAGAATGTTGCCAAATTAAATAAGACTGTACGAGTTTGGCTTTGGCGTCGAAAGTTGGCACTTTTTAAAATATTTATCTGTATTTTAATAAATTAATTTATATTCAAAATTTCGTTTCTGATATTTAATTAAGTACATAGTTTGGTACTAAAATTAAGTAAATTTATTTTATTAGCCTATTTAGTTTTAGACATATAACATAAAGAAATTTGTTTTCATAGGTGTACGAGTTTCGCTTGGAGCTACTGTATGTATTAAATAATATTATTTGGAATGCAATACTACGAAATCAAGTGCAATTCCTCCAATTATCAAACTAGCGGCTGCTTTAAAATTTCTTGGACAAGGTGGCTACCAACACCAAATTGGTCAAGATCAATTTCTCGGAATATCTCAGCCAGCTATGTCGGGATGTTTGGCGGAAGTGTGTATAGCAATTGAAAAGGTTCTTTGTCCTAAGCATATTGAATTTGAAATGTACGAAGGCATTGATGCATTAATATTTAGTTCTTCGGTTGACGTTTGCCACAAAGTATTTGCCGACTGACGTGCATTTGGAGTTTTCAAATGGCCTCTTGCCAATTTGTCCGTGTTTATTCATAAATTCTATCATTATTTCGTATTGACGCGGTTTGGTGGTCTTATTACTTGCTTCCCTGAACTAAATAATAAATATATGATGAATAAATAAATAAAATATTATCTTTTACTTACATGTTTGTATTTTGCGAATGCTATTTTGTTGTCAAATAAATTTTTCGAATTTGACACGTGTTTGACGTTTGCTTTCGCAATGTAGAATACCGATTTGCCACATTTTCGCATTTAAAAATGAATTTTGTGATTATCGCAATACAGAATTGCAATTGCTCGCATTTGTGTATTTTCGCATCGCATTGATTTACGAATCGCAATTCAGAATAAGCCTCCAGACTTTTTCATAATCAGATATTCATTTTTTGTTCAATACTGGTAGGATCTTAAGCTACTTTCCTGCTACAGTTGCAAAAGAAAAACTAACAGATGGCCGATGGCTGTATTTGCAAATTAGTTCCAAATAGTAAGCTATTCAAAACACGCAAATAAGAGGGAAATTTATAAGGGAACTGGGGGCTATCACTTGCCAGAATATAGATATATAATAAATATAACTGGATATCCGAATTCGTGACGTAACACTGACATTTTATCTGGAGGCTTATTCTGAATTGCGATGCGAAAATACATAAATGCGACTAATTGCGATATTCGCAAAGTTCTTTTATTAATCACATTTCAAATGCGAAAAAGTAGCAAGCCGGTTTTCTAAATTGCTAAAACAAATGTCAAATTTGCAAAATTTATTCGACAACAAAATAGCATTCGCAAAGTACAAACATGTACTTAAGTGAAAGATAATAATTTATTTCATCATGTATTTATATATGATATAATTAATTCAGGGAAGCACGAAGGGAGGCAAGAGGCCATTTGAAAACACGAAATGCACGTCAGTTGGCAAATACTTTGTGGAAAACGTTAACTGAAGAACTAAATATAAATGGGCCACCTATTAGAGAAGTTGCAGAATGGAGAAGAGTATGAAATATATAACACCACGTTTACATTAGACAATGCTGTCATAACAATAAAATAATACACATTAGTTGTCAAAAATGCTGACAATTGCTTCTGTAGTGCAGGCGTCCAGACAATAATTATGACAATTCACGTTCTCGGAAAATTTAAAATAGCTTTACCGTTCCTGCTATTTTTTCATTTCTACTGTTATATGCAAAGAAAGTTTTAGTAATAAAAATAATAAATTAATTAAAATTTCATTTATTTAAAGCAATTATAAAAAAATTTGTCGGCATACGTCAAATCACTGTCTTATTTACTGTCTTCAAAATATGCAAGACAGTAATTCAGACAATTGAAATGTGTACATGTATTAGTGAAAAACTGTGCATGCATTGTTATTGTATTTGTTTTCACCTTTAATTTTAATAATTATGTGTCGATTTTAAAGTACACGCCAAACAGAAGAAATAAAACCGACATTGGCGGCACTGGCGGTGACCCATCAAGATATAATCCACTGTCTCCCTTAGGGGAGCAAGTGGTGAAATTGTTAAACTTGATGGATTCCGTAAATGGATTACCGGGGAGCACTTTCCTTCGGAGCAACAATTGCTTCTAAGCAATCTCTTCTGTAACTTTTCTTTTTGCTCATTCCCTTCTTCGTCGTCGAACCACACTGCTACAGAATCCATTTTTATTACTTTTTTCAAACAAAATTTCCTAAATAATATTTAAAAATAATCATTTAAAAACAGTCAAATAAAAACAACTTGTTTATTTTTAATTTGACGTTCGTTGACACTGACGTGCATTTTGGCACCGTTGCCACGATTTGAAATAAATTGTGAATGCCATTGCGAAATTCTAACGGAACACCAATTTTCTATCGCATTTCGTTTGCGAATTGCATTTATTTTCGCATCGCAATTCAGAATTAGCCTCCTGTAGAAGAAAAGCAACCCCTATTTTATTTCTGAAAAATTAACTAAACGAAAAATTTCTTCGGAATGAAATCACATTTAATTTTCAAAGTGTAATTTAGTTTCTTTGAAATTTTGTTATTTGCGGTTTTAAAATTTACTGTCCTTATTTAGATTAGCCTTGTAGAGATTAAGCATTATTTAGAAATAAGCAATATCGATTGAAAACTGAAGAAGGTAAAAAAATGGATCAAATTTGTTAATATGGAATAAAAACCATTTGGACATGCCTAAACTAATTAATCAGTTTTTTAAACAAAATATTTGTAGCAAGTTAATTTTTTTCAAAATTTAAAAACCAATTTTTGATATAAAAACAGCCAATATGAATAAATAATACGGAAATTAACTTGAACGCCCCAGATAAAACACATTGCTGCAGAAACAAAACCAATTCGAAAAAACACATTTTCGACATATATTCAAATAAATGAAGTGAAAACTGTTTGGGAAATCAAGTAGCAAAACACTGGATTTAAGCACACAAGCGTTTTGGAAAAAATCACGTTAATGGAAACGCACTAACAATTTTGAATGCATTTAAACTTTGAAATAAATATTGAAATGTATTTTAATCAAATTATATATTAAAATCAGTTTAATTGTGTTATAGTTATTTTAGTTTCACAGCCGAATTTTAGTACATCTGATAAAATTGCAAAAAAAAAATGTTTGCTTCTATGTTTTCAATTATAACGGATGGGTTTTGTTAAAAAGCTCCAGCGAATAAATCAGCTCCTGTTAAAACACAGTCTGAAGCAACGAATATTTCTGAATCTGTTATTTTCGAAACTAAGTTGCAGGCTGCAATCTCAGCATATGTTATTCCACCTACAATGTATACCAACAGCCGACGTTTCTTTAAGGGTATTAACAAATCTTTGCCATCAGGTAGCTTAACATTTTGGTTGTATGACTTCAAGGGATGACCATTAATTTGAATGCCGTCGATCATGGCTATTTTGGAAATAAAATCATCACTATTGTTCGACTTTAAAAGAAACATTGATAATTGTGCGATCAAAGGAATATAAAGGCGATTAAACACATAACTTGGACAAGATGGACCAGGTAATGATGACGAAGAAGATGTTGAACTTTCAGAATCTTCAACTCCATCTGTTGAAACCATCAACTTTAAACGATTTGCATTTGCTTGAAATTGGGTCTGTTGAAATTTTGGTATATTTAAAGGAATATTCGATAGTAACTTCGAAGCTGTTTTGTTAATATGTGTGGCTACATCATCCACCACAGGTGGTAATAAAGCAACTTGTGCTAGATGTTCAAATATTGTTAAGTATTTCAAACCAAAATAGTTACAATAGTTACGTATGAATTGTGTTAGTTCCTCAGATGATATGCCAGCGCACACATGTAAAAGAGCCAATAACCTTAAGGTATTATACTTTTGACCATCTGTCGTTAGCAGCTCGTCAATATCTTGTAAAATTTTCTTTCTTGACACATTATTTAATATATCTTCTTCTAAGCTCTGTACACGTCTAAAATTCGAACCCAACATTTCAATAACTTTTTCGCTGGCATTTAAATGTCTCAGCAATTTGTTTTTAATGTCTGTAATTTTAGGTAATTTGCGATTTACGTAATCCTGCATTTCATCTATTTTCATGCTATTTAGTTTTTGCAATTCCATGCTAATCGATTTCGCCTGCTGGCGAATTTGACTGCTTGCTGCCGAGAAATGTTTATAACGATTCTCTGCAAAAATTTCATCATGCAGCGAATTTAAGCGTACTCGTGTTGTAGGTGCTTTTGTATTCGTGGGACTTTTATTTGACTCCTGATCGTTATTATTTTTTAATGGTAATGAAAATATTGAAACTTTTTGCTGTTGAATCTTATTTTTTGTCAATTCTATCTCCAATATTCCAGCATTATTAGGAAAGACTTCTAATAAAAGCGCGGAGTAAATAGCAGGAGTGAGTAGCGGCGCAGCATAGTCCTCATCTCGATCTATTATTAGCCAAGCTGAGAAATCATTTTTTTCTTCACTATCCCTTTTAGGCAAAGGTCCTAAATTATTTAACATTTTTAATATATTCTCTGAATTTTCACCAAAAGTAATTGTTAAGTCGGGACAACCGCATAAAATTTGTAAAACTCGTAGCGAATGTGATATTGAAGGCAATAAAGAACAGTCGTTTCTCATGAAGGCGGTAGAAAAAACCTTAAAGAAATTAAAAATATAAAAAAACAAGAAAAAATAAATAAATTTATATGATTATTCATGAATTAATTATATGTATTTTTATTCTAAAGACTATTTCTACAATTGTATGTATGTATTTTGCAAATTAGTATAAAACAAGAGTGCTATATTCGGCTATGCCTAATATTATATACCCTTTACCATATATGTAAATCTAGTATAGTGAAGTAACTTCAATCACAGATATTGGGGTCACAGGAAACTAGGAAAAAAATTAAGCGTTATATATAATTTTACATAAAATATGTTAACGGATGACTGGCTTCTAAGCCGATGGAAATTTCTTGTTCTGGAAATACACAATGGCAACAAAATAGAAATTTTCAAAACCAGTTTTTTCTCAGTTATTCGTTACATAAGCAATTTGCGTACATCCGAAGCAGTTAATTTTTTAATTTAATATACGTACTTACTTGTGTGCGTAAATTTCATACTCATGTTAAAAAAAAAATTATCTTAAACAAAGGCGATATCGCCAAAGATCATAATTCACTAAAACAAGATAAATAACAATAATATACTAATAATTAACTAAAAAGATAAATTTTCGCAAGATAATAAAAAACTACCATTAATAATCTTACTGTTGAATTTTTTGATCATGTTAAAGTTTTGGGAGTTATAATTAGAACAAATTGAATTTTGAGTACCATATATCACATCTTGTATCCGCAGTTAACTGCTGTTTTAGAAGACAGTATAATACTAGCATGTATTTGCCTTTGCATGTTAAATAGTTAATTGCATAGTTTGATTCTGCCTTTATTTTTGTATTATGGAGAAGTGTACACGGGTACTTATGCCTACAATATGGATCAAGTTTACTTTTATTTAAAAGGGTTATATGTTTTCTTTGCATATTCGAACACATGGGTCTCAATATGTGTAAAGTTTCTTAGGGAAATCTTTTCCCAATTTTATTAAAATATGTTTGTTACTACATTTTTATTCGGTCTTCCGCAATAGTTACGCAACATTTTTTATAAAGTTCTTTACACTTCTAGGTTTAATCAACCGTAATTCATAT
The DNA here is from genome assembly GCA_916610165.2 of Gymnosoma rotundatum. Taxonomy (NCBI): domain Eukaryota; kingdom Metazoa; phylum Arthropoda; class Insecta; order Diptera; family Tachinidae; genus Gymnosoma; species Gymnosoma rotundatum. Next base: position 41,048,993 of record OU744338.1, read on the forward strand.
ATACGGTCGTTTAACTTATTACCATCTACATTAAGACACTTCAATAAAAAATACGCTACCCACAAAAGGAGCTTATAGTATTTAGTTGCTCAAATAAACTTATATAGTATAAATCTAATTATTGTAGAAATGGGACAGCAGAAAAAGTAATTAGTTTCATATTCTTATATTCTATTTATTGTGGTTGAATAATGTAAAGTTAAGTAATGTGTGAAATACTGTAATTTATTTTTTGGCCAATTTGACTCACAAATTACAAATATAAAGTAAAAAAATATCAGAAGCGTAAAAAATGTAAGATCTCACCTAAAAATCGAAGTTTTACTAACGTAAAAATCAAATTTCTGCAAATGGAGATTCACTATAACTTGAAATTTCACGCAATTACATTTAATTTGATAAAAAATATTTAAGTTTTTTTTAATAAAAAGCAAAAAGTCAGCAAAGAATAAGCTATTTAAGAAATCGAAATTGCAATTTTATAAAAAAGGTTAGATTAGGTGGCGGCTCGAAGGGCTGGTATCGGCTTACTTGGTTCTGCATTTGATACCTTTTTGTTACCTGTTTGTACTTGTAAAGAAAAAAGGTGTAAAAAAAGATATAATTATAATATGGCAGCCAGAAGAAGCATTGTTCCAAAACAAATTCCTAAAAAGCAGGACAAAACAAAAAAAATATCGTTTTCTCCTGCTGGTTATTACACCTCCTATGGTAATTATTTGCTGGCATATCCTTGGTGTGATTGCTAAGCCTAAAATAACCAATAATTGCTGGGGTATCTTCTAAATATTTGCTTTAAAAACCCAGCAAATCCTAGTTGGACCCAGTCTGGGTCTTGTGATTTCGTACAACAGATATCTGGCCTAAGAAAAATAATAGATGGAAACTTCGATGCAGAGCTTAAAATGGGAAACCACAGCAATTATTTCAACTATGGCTTAATCACTTATTGCAATTTTTAAATTTTCTTTAATTTCAATTGTTTAGAATAGTTGCATTTAATATTTTGTGACCCAATTTGTTATTATTTTAGGTAAACTGTATTATTACCAATTGTTTTGACCACCATCACTAAGACCTCTTATTTTCTAAAGTACCTAACTCAGCCATATAATTAATTTTAGAATGATGTGAACTCAGCGGAACATATAATTCTCATTTGTTCGACTTACATTTGGCATCTCCATGCACAATACGCCCTCATCCAAATGTATGAAATCCCAATTATATCGATGCAATCCCACAATACCGAAAAGTCCTTCCTTTTCCAGTAGCTGAGAAAAATATGTAAAACAAGCAGGCACGCAAATTATATGAAAATGTTTGAAATGAGTATCCTCGGACCATGACGCTGACTGAGATTTGCAAATCAATTTAACTTGATTCAATACGCGTGTAAATAAAGATGAATCGCTACGTATCATGTACAATTGAACTTGATCTTGAAGAGTACATGTGATGGCGTTGTTGGGGTCCAATTTAAATATACGTTGAATTCCTTTTAGTCTACCCATATAAACAAACGAATTTAAAATATATGTATGTATTTACATTAATGTCACTCACTTTAACCAAGAAGCTGCACATATATGTTCCAAAGGTTTGATAATTGATGGTTCTATAATCAAATCTTTTTTGCCTGGTATTGAACACAAAATTGCTTGTAGTTTTTCTTGCGCTATAAGTTGAAAACCTTGCAGTTTTTTGTCTAATGTAGAAGCCTGCATATCTCTTACTTTTTAACAATTAAAACTGTTGAATTCAAAACTAAAACAGATCTTACATTATTGAAAATTTATCAAAAAGATCATATAAACCTTTTGGAATCTTTTTTTACACCATATTTTCAGATTTGCTTACAAGGTACTTTTTGTGGGTAAACGTTTGCGCACCTTTTTTTGAGCATTCCTGCGAGCAAACAGTACTTATGAAAATAATTGAACAGGTGAGCGCAGACTAATAGCTAATTGTTTGTTATATGACACTTTTTGATTTTAAATGTCAAATTATTTTTATAAAAATATGTTACAATCGTGAGCAAAACCCAGTGATTTGTTTAGCTCACACTATTTTTAGTGTCTTGTGATAAATTTATCAGAAATTAAAAACATTCACACATCCTAATGAAAAAGTGTGCAACTGAAAAGCAATTTAAAGATTAACTATAAGTAAGTACGCACTTTTATGTAACTTTATTTTTGTAAACCTTTATAAAGAATATTGATTCATAATAATTTGTACCAAAATAAGTTTTAAGGTTTCACTCAAGTTGTAATTTTATATTTGTTTTCATATAAATAATGATAACCTATAAACCACTCAGAAACTGACCCAAAAGAAAAAAAGTACTTCAATTGAGGAATAGAATTTTTCAATTGAACTACGTCGTTCACGAACTACACAACTCTAGAACTCTGTGTTTATTAACTATTGGTGGTAAATTTTATTGACAAACAAAAAATAAAAATTACTTTCGTCCGAAATGGATTTTTTACGTTCTGACTGCATATTAAAAGAAATACTAGAAGATCGCAAAACATTGATTGGATTTTTAGATGCAGTATTTGGATTTTTGAAACGAAAGTAAGTTAAAAATAGTTTATTAAGACCCGCTTATTGCATTAAGTGAACAACAAAACATAAGTCAGCAAATGTATACATGAATGTTTTAAACTTAGTACAGACTTTTACCATATACAAACTGCGAAAGATGATAAAATAGGTTTTCCAATAGGCGTCAAAGAACAAATTCTAATGAGCTGCATGCAGAAATATGATCATAACTTCGAGGCTCCAAAAATAGCAGGTGATGCAGTTGAAGTTCCATCAATTGTCGCAGAAGAAGTCGATATAATTGCGGAGGAATGTAATGAACAATGGAATGAAAGGCAAGAAACTGCTAACCATAACAACGCTGAAATGCTGAACTCTTCAAAAGAAAGTCCATGTTCTACTTTTATTACAAAGTTTAAGGAGTCTGACTACAAAAATGGTTCAGTATTTGATAACTATTGCTGGTCTCAGACTTTAAAAGATATTGAAATAAATGTACTTCTACCGAAGGAGGTAAAATCAGCTAAACATATTAAAGTAAATTTTAAATCAAACTTTATAACAATTAAAACACTACTTCCTAAAGATGAGCTATTAATAAATGATGAAACTTGGGATAAATACAGACACAACGATGTGATTTGGTCAATATCAGAAGGAAAACTGATAATAAATTTCGGTAAGTACATAAATAGGTAATTAATAATAATATAAAATACCAAAATGTAATTTTAGATAAGCTTAAGGAATGTTGGTGGGATAAACTATTTTTAAACGAAACAGCAATTAATGTTAAAACAGTAGATACCGAACGTCCCATTGAAGAATATTCGCCATATGTTCAAAGCACTCTCGAAAACTTAGTTACACGCGGAAGCTTTCAAGAGTGTCATAATAAAAAATTGAATCCAAATAAAAGTGAACAAATGGATCGTTTACGGCAAGCTTGGAATGCTGAGGGATCGCCATTTAAGGGACAACCATTTGATCCATCAGTTATACAGTTTAGCTAATTACGGTGTTTTGAAAATTTTTTATGCAACGAATTATATTTACCTTGCTATCTTGTGAACTAAAACGAAAGTAGTTGAAATATAATAAAATAGACACATTTAACTAAAACGCAGTATCGATAAGTAAAAACATTTTATCTTTATCTATAAATTTTACAGAAATAAAACATCGTATTAAAAATTATTTAAAAATTTTAAATTGGATTTTACCCAAATTTTGTATAGAAAGGGAACCCTTATGTACAAAAATGGGGGAAAAAAATAAATATTTTTACTTATTGTTTCAATGAAGTTCTCATTTAATCAATTTTGCTTCTGATATAAGACTCTTATTTACTCCCTATTTACCTTTTTTTTGGGGAAATTTTAAAACAAATGTTGTACCTACAGTAAACTTAACTTTAATTTTATTATAAGCGGCAATGCTGCAAATACTTTTATAAAATATCTTGGCAAGTCCTTGAAAAATACGATAGTATGTAAGGAATAAATAATTAATTAAAATTAGTTTTAAGAAAACATGTACATCATTAAAATTTTTGGAAATAAATATACTATACTATAAAAAATTGAATGATGTGCTGGCCGTATTGATGTGTTTTCCCCTTAGTAATACATTTTATTTATTCATGAAATATTTATATTTGAAGGAATCAAGCACGATTGAAGTAAATTAATTTTATATTTCTTTAAATCTTTCAATTAATATATGTTGTTCTGCTTAGGAATCCAATGAAAAAAATATTATTTTAAATTATATCTTAAGTGCTGTATTCTTATAATAGGCTTTTGGCCTTTGAGGCTTTCTCATTTAATAAATAAAATAATAATAATAAGAAATTATAATATCAAAAAATCACTATTTGGAATAAATATTTTCGCATTTTGGAAAAATAAAATTTTGAATGTCCTGAAACATCAACAATTGCAGAAGTAACATTAGCAGTGCCTGCATCTCAAGTATCGATAGAAAAATCTTTTCAAGCTTTATTTTTATTATGATGTAGAACCGCCGAAATTTTGCGCACAACATTTAGGAAAATTATTACTATTAAAACTTAATTAAACACTTATTCATTAATTGACTATTAAGTTGTTAATATCATTTATTTATTGTCACTTAACTAAAAAAAATCACTTCAAAAACTTCAATCTTAAAATTTAATTTTTATGTACTAAAAAATTAATGTACATTATAACATTCTAAATTTATTTTTTTTTTCTTGTGTATAAATTCGCAATTTTTTGTTGTGTTTTTAAATTCAGTAAAAAAAATTGTGCCCATCTGTTTTTTTTTTTTCTTTTTTATAAAAACTTAAAATTTTTGGTTTTCTGTTTTTAATTTTTGATTTTTTATCATGAAACTTTATTGAATATCAACTTAAAATTGAATTGAATTGAATTGAAATCTGGCAACGCTGAAATGAAGAGCTAAGAAAAAAAAAATAACGTGATCGCAAATAAAAATCTTTATTAAATTGCAGAAAAACTTTTTAAAATATAAAATAAAACGAAAATTAAATTTTTTTGTGGTTATAAACAGTTTCAATTGAAGGATAGTTATTGGGCCAAAGTGCATACATCGTCAAAGTTGCATATCAATTCTGCCGGTGAAGTAGCTAAAAATGCCTAACAAGATACCTATCGAGTGCCCGACCTGCAAATCTAATATAACTAAAACACAATTTAGTATTGGATGTGCTAGCTGTGGTATATATTTTCATCCTGAGTGTGCGGGCATATCAGAGGATTCCTTAACCTCAATGCGGAAAAATTCAATTAAGTTTGTGTGTGTTGATTGCAAAAATGGCGATGCACATGGCTGCGAAAATAGAGACATCTTGAAAAGAATGGAGGAAATGCATAAATCAATTGAATCTAGGATTGAAATGTCTAGAGTAGATATTGAACACCGTATGGAGTCCTGCTATCTAAAAATTGAAGCGAAGGTAAATCAATTGATGGATAACTTTCGAGGTGAAATTAACAATAAAATGGCGGCAGTTAGTTCTGAAGTTAAAAAGTGCCTAGCTAGTGTTCATGAGCAGAAGACGTTAAATAATGATAACTACAGATATCTACAGATGAGAAACAATATGTTAGAGAGGCGCATGAACAGAGCGGATATCTTAATAAGTGGCTTGACTTGTCCAAATAAAGATGTTCGGCAGAATGTTATTAAAATAGCTAGTTGTGTGGGAGTACGAATTAGTGAGTCTGACATATTGCACTGCTGCTACATCAGCCGTCAAAAGAGGCATCTGGTAAAATTTAATTCGGTGCAGGTGCGTGATCTGATAATGAAAAGCTATTTTAAATCAAAATCGCTGCTTTTGAATGATGTAATTGCTGGTGCTCCAGAATCCAGATTATTTTTGAATGATAATCTCTCTCCTGCTGGTAACAAATTACAATACACCTGTCGTAAACTCATGCTGGCGAAGAAAATAAAGAAATTTACCTTGGTTAACATGGACAACCCCAAAGCTAAGGTTGTGCTGCATGATGAAAAAACTGTTTTGTGGGATCTTAATCAGTGTGAGAATATGCTAGATGGTGAAGAAGTTGATGTGGGATCACAGCAAACTTTAACCTAGATAAGTTCCTATTTTTAATTTAAACGAACACTATATTTTATATACATATTTCTTTTTTAATTCTCTTTTTTTTTTTTCTAACACCTGTAACATTGTTAAAAACTTAGCTACATATGTATAATAATACATGTGCTTCTTTAGCACTTTATTCACTATAAGATTGTATGGAGAGGGAAGTTTTATTTACTTAAGTACAAATTAGAGGTAAATCAGATTTCTAGTGGTGATTTCTTTTCTGGAAAGGAGGTGTAAAAAAAAAAAAAAAAAAAAAAAAAAAAAAAAAAAAAAAAAAAAATCAATCTGTTTTAGTACATAACGGAACAAAAATTATGAATAACATTAACAAACAAAAACAACAGTAAATGCTACTACCTTTACGGATTAGAGGTCACTATTGGATTGGCAACGATGCTATGTTCTACTTTGTACTACAGGATATCTACTGCATTATTTGAAAAATTTATGTTGTACGTTTGAAAGGTAGTTGAACTATTACTTTCAAGTACAATTTGTAGTTGGGGTATTTCCAGTTGCATGCATTTTTTCATTTGCAATTCTCTTTGTTATTGTAGTTGTGATATAATGTAATTGTAATTAAGAAATTTTTTAATCAATTTCATATTTTGTACTTCAAGCTAAAGTAATTGAAAATGCCCCATAAATATTTTTAAACTTATTTTCATACACATTACACATACCTCGTTTATTTTTGTTTTTAATTTTTCATGCTTCTACAGCGTTATGTATAACTAAAAATTAGCATGAAGTTAGCATAGAGTTTAACTATAACTAGCAAACAATCTGCGAACAACTTACTGCTAAACACTTGTTAGCGAGTTGTCAAACACTTGCCATCTTCTGTGCAACAGCTGTTTAGTGTCAATTTGTGAATAAAGAATATGGTGAATAAAAAATATGGAGGGAAAATAAATGTATGTTCAAACGACAAAATCAGGGGTGATATAAGGAAAAAAAAGTAATTTAGTAGGGACACAATCCATTTTCAGAGTTGATTTTCTAAAAGTTAGCAGTCAATTACAAATCGTTTAAGAATAAACATTGTGCCAAGAAGCTGCTAAGGCAAATCGATTTGCTAGTTGGCAGCTATTTGACTACAGTTTATAAACAGTCGCTAACTTTTGGTTATACATAACGCTGCTAGTTTTTACAATATATATTAATGGATTTATTTTTTTTTATTTGCGATCTTTCGTTATTGCATTATCGGTATTAAATGAGTCATCAAATAATTTTACTTTTTATGGTTTACATTGTCTTATTGCGCACACATTTTAACATGAGGGGTGTATGGAGTTAGTTGGGAATCTGGGCGAGATTGCCTCCGATGCTGCTGCAATTAATGCTGTAATACGTACAGGGAAGCTCAATGTTTTACATTTTAATGCTCAGAGTCTAGTACCGCGCGAAAATAACACGAAATTTGACGAAATTAGATCGTTGATGGAAGGGTGCAATATAGATGCCTTTGGTATCACTGAAACGTGGTATAAGGAATTTATTTATGACTCGGCAGTTGCAGTGTCTGGTTACAAGTTGTTTAGAAATGATAGACATAACCGGAGAGGTGGGGGAGTTTGCCTTTATATTCGGAATGAGTTTAAAACTAGGGTTATTTGTGAGCAGGTTTATAATGAATATGTTGAGAGTTTATTTGTGGAGGTTGTGTTAAGTAACGATGTTACAGTACTCGTAGGTGTTGTATATCTTCCGAATGGCAACTTTTTGCATTGCGAGAGAGTGTTAAGTGATTTTTCTGACAGATTTAGCAATATATTGATAATGGGTGATTTTAACACAAACATGTTTAGCTGTGGAGATATGGTTAGGGAGGCGTGTAGACGAATGTCTTTGTCTGTGGTACACAACTTCAGTCCAACACATTTTTCTCCTCAGCACAGTACCACGTCCTTAATTGACTATTTTTTAGTCTCGAATATTGAGCTTGTTGCGCATCACTGTCAGTTTCAGATACCTGCATTGAATTCTTATCATTCAGCTATTTTCCTCTCATATTGTGTTTTTAATAATGTTTCTCCTAGATCGCATTGTTACAGAGATTACAGGCTATTTAATATTGATAACTGTTTCCTTCAGCTTCAGTCCGAGAATTTTTGCAATGTCTACACCAACATTGACATTAATGATAGCGTAGATTGCTTCAACTCAATAATTCACAGGGTGTATGATACTCATGTGCCGTTGCGTAGGTTTGTGGTTTATAATCGGTCTATGTGGCTGCGGGACAGACGAATTGTTGATGCAAAGCGTAGCAGGGATCTTGCATTCAGGGCGTACAGGGAAAATGGCTCACGTGAGCGGTTCCTCACTTATTGTAGGTTTCGGAACAAACTCAAATCTACTATACGTAAAGTTCGAAGGGCCTACTGTACTAATTTTTTTGCAAATTGTGACCAAAAGCAGTTATGGGGGAAAGTTAGGGATGTGGGTGTTATTGGACCTTTGAATAACACACAGGGTAACTTTGACCTTAATGAGTTCAATGAATTCTCACGATTGCCGAGAATAGATAATGAGGAGGTGGCTCGCTTATCAAGAACTGAGGGCTTTTCCTTTCATAATGTAACTGATGGGGACGTTTTCAGGGCCATGTGCATGATAAAATCTCAGACAGTTGGACCGGACAATATTCATATTAAATTTTTGAAACTAATTTTCCCAATGATATCGGCACACTTAACCTTTATTATAAACAGAATTATAACTTCTTCCACTATTCCTGATATCTGGAAGATTGGTAGAATTATTGCAATACCTAAGATTAAGACCCCCACTACATGCTCTGATTATCGTCCCATCAGTATCTTGTCAGTATGCTCTAAAGTGTTTGAGATATTAATTAGGGAACAAATGCTGGATTATTTGAATGGTGGTGGCCTGATTCATTCTAATCAATCGGGGTTTAGGAATGGCCACAGTACTACAGGAGTTTTGATGCGTGTAACAGAAACAATTAGGCAGAACATTGATAGAAACAAGGTTAGTGCACTGGTTTTACTGGATTTCAGTAAGGCGTTTGATTCCATTAGTCATAACATTTTAGTGTCTAAATTGTCAACGTTGTTTGGCTTTAGTTCTAGTAGCTGTAGGCTTATTTCCTCATTCTTGTCTGGTCGTAGCCAGTTTGTTCAATTTGATCAGGAAGTTTCACATGTTTTGCCATTATTTCGAGGTGTTCCCCAAGGTTCTGTTTTGGGTCCCTTATTGTTTTTGTTGTATATAAATGATATTTTTGAAAGAATTGATTTTTTAAATGGGTTCACTTATGCTGATGACATTCAGCTTCTAGCCACTTGTGATTTGAATTGCTTACATGTTGCTGGCAGGAAGATAAATGCAGAACTTAGGGAAATTGAGAAGTGGTCACACGAAAATTTTTTACGATTAAATCCGGACAAGTGTAAGGTTATGATTTTTTCTAGGCAGACTATCACTCTCAATATATTTATTGCAGACAGATTGGTAGAAGTTGTTCCTTACTGTAAAATTCTTGGTGTTATCTTAGATGACAAACTAACATTTAACAACCACATAAATTTTGTTGTTGCGCGTATTGCTTGGATCCTTCGTAGGTTGTACAGTGTGGCTTACTACCTGCCGTTTGTTGTTAGGCGTAGGGTCGCCATATCTTTATGTTTACCGATTATAAGTTACGGTATTGAAGTTTACTCTCTCACCTCTGCTTTGAACAAGGAAAGGTTGAGGATCTGTTTCAATAGGATCGCTCGATATATTTTTAAAATTCGTTCTAGGGAACATGTCTCATGGCATCACGCAAGAATACTTGGCTGCGACTTTACTAATTATGTTAAGCTCAGACAACTTTTATTTTTTTACAAAACAATTAAATATGGCTGTCCTAGCTACATTGTAAACATGTTTGATTTCAGTGTCTCTAATAGGACGTATTCTTTAATTTGTCCTGCACATGCGTCGCTAATAATGGAGAGATCGTTTTGTGTTCGGATTTGTAGAGTGTGGAATTCAGTAATTCCATACCAGAATCGTCGCTTTTCCTATTCACTGCCTACTTTCAAGAAAATTTTTATATCCCACATTTAGTGTCAATAGCACCTACCTGAGCCCTATTTCTTTTAATTGCACAATTTGCGAAAATTCTTTTGTTGTCACTGGTCATCGGGGTAACTGATCTCGCCTACTGCTAACTTCATTTATCTATTGTTTATATAGATATGTATACTTCCATGTTGGGTGTGTGAGCAATAAACAGTGTTTTTTTTTTCTTTTTTATCTCTTTAAAACTTCATAATGAATATTTACATAAGTATTTCGAATGTATTTTTGTAGTAATAAGATCTTCATGTGATATATGAAATATGTTAAATTTGTATACTAGTCAGTTTGGCCCTATGGGCTTGCGACATTGAAATAAATAAATAAATAAAATGTATAAAGCACAATAGTATAAGCATTTCAAAAAGGCTAAAGTAATTCTAGTACACAAAGCTAAAAAATTTCCTAAAATGCCAACTAGTTACGGGCGAATCATCATACTAAGCCTATTGGACAGTGTTTGAAAAATCATTCACAAAAGAATAGTAGATTTTTTAAATGTAAACAGCCTTAATTTTGACCAACCGTTTTAATACATATACACTATCTGCCATATAATATTAAAAAAATCAGTTAATATATTTCAATTCGACAGCACATAAATTTTCAACCAATCAGGTTGACATCACTTTAATATTGCCATATCTAGAAGTGGTTGCCATACCAAGTTTAAAAAAATTGACAACTTTGACACTTATTTTTCTTCCTCCTTTTCTTTCTTTTCTTTTTTACCAGGCTTTTGGTAGGTGTTGTGTGTTGAAATTAAATCTGAAAAAATAGTAAAATTTTGAAGCCATCAACAAATACTATCTGCAAAATGTGAAAATATTATATTTTAACTATCCGGAGTTTATAATATTTATATTGTAATTTTAGCAACACCTACTTGTAAACAAAATATACAAGCATAGATTGATTTGGCTTTAAAAATTATTAAATCAATGTTAACTTTTTATATTAGTTCATATAAATATTTTTGAAATTATTTTAGAAAAACTAGAGCCAAAAATGGGTCGTGTTATTCGTGCACAACGTAAAGGTGCTGGGTCCGTATTCAAGGCCCATGTACATCATCGCAAAGGAGCTGCTAAATTGAGATCTTTGGATTTCGCTGAAAGAAATGGTTATATTCGCGGTGTTGTCAAGGTAGGTTCTTTAAAAGTTTTATTTGCCACTTTAAGAGGTATTAAGTGTTCTTCCTGCTTATTTAGGAAATCATCCACGATCCCGGCCGTGGTGCTCCTTTGGCAGTCGTTCACTTCCGTGACCCTTACCGTTATAAGATCCGAAAGGAACTTTTTATTGCCCCCGAAGGTATGCATACTGGACAGTTTGTATATTGTGGTCGCAAAGCTACCCTTCAAATCGGCAATGTGATGCCTGTGTCTCAAATGCCGGAAGGTACTATTATTTGCAACCTAGAAGAAAAGACCGGAGATCGTGGTCGCTTGGCTCGTACATCTGGCAACTACGCAACTGTTATTGCGCACAACCCCGACACTAAGAAGACCCGTGTAAAGTTACCGTCTGGCGCCAAAAAAGTTGTCCCCTCTGCCAATCGAGCTATGGTTGGTATTGTTGCTGGCGGTGGTCGTATTGATAAGCCCATCTTAAAGGCAGGTCGTGCTTATCACAAATACAAGGTCAAACGAAACAGCTGGCCTAAAGTACGTGGTGTTGCTATGAACCCTGTTGAACATCCTCACGGTGGTGGTAACCATCAACACATTGGTAAAGCTTCTACTGTGAAGCGTGGTACATCTGCTGGTCGTAAGGTCGGTCTCATTGCTGCCCGTCGTACTGGTAGAATCCGTGGTGGCAAGGGTGATACAAAGGACAAATAAAATGCCAAGTAATTTAATGCAAATATCAAATTATTTGATATCCCAAAATAATATCTTTGCTTACTGGTGTTGTGCATCAGTAATTTTTATGAATAAGGTTTTATGTTGAAATAAAGATAGTGGATTACATGTATTCCTACATTAATAAATTTTAGGAATTGTTAAATATTTTGGGTTAATGAATAAACTAGTTTTATCCGTTTTGAAAAGAAAGAGTTAACCGCTGTCAAAAGTTACTCTGTGGAGAGAGCCCCTATCGTGAAATTTTATTCTGCTCGACCAGAAAATTGAAGTTTTTGCATTTGTAAAAATGAAAAGTTGTTTACGGGGTATAAAATGCAAATTTGAGCGAAAACGTTTGCACTGATACCCGCCATAAATGCCATATACGCACAAATTTGGAGGTTCGAATCTAAGTGTCAGCCCCAGTCCTTGCATATCGTCGAGAGGAATGTTACTTCGGAATTTATTCACCAATTTTGCCCTAAAAATTCTAATTTGATGAAAAAACTCGCTCCTTTATTGCAACATAGTCATATCTCAAAAAATTAAAAATTTGTAGTTACTTAAGCAAAACTGCTCTTTTAGACCTTCTGTACATGTTGAAAAAAAATCAGTTTTATATTCCATGCTGAATTGAAGTTATAGCAATTGCAATCGCGGCAATTAGATCATAGGACTTATGTCTTGAAAACTTCAAGTTTTTTTGAGATATGACTATGTTAAAATAAAGGAGCGACGTGAATTCCACTATCAAAATAAAAGCGAACAAAATTCAACATTTCACGCACCATAAGGGGAATTTTATTTCAGTGGAATGTGAAAAAATTTATGTGGAAAATAATTCGCGATAGCGGTGAATATTGGGCCGAAAGAGGCACGCGTCGTCCAATATAGAAACGAAAAAATTTTAAATTAAAGGGCATTACCAGAAAATTGGATCATGCAGGAAAGATATGTTTAAAATGTGCGGCATACTTTTAGAATGAAAAGGCAAATTTAAAATCAAAATTAAGGTTTTCGTTTTTGTCAGAAATGAAATTTTTAACTTCTGACGAAGCTGCATAACCTTGTCATAATTGTATACAAAGAGTTTTAATTACAAATATATTTGTTCCTATACATTAACCTAACATAATAACAAATTTAATCCTAACTGAATTTGTTTATATAATTTACTTTATTCGCGCTTGATTCCTTTAAATAAAGTAAATTAAATTTTAAAAGATTCCGAATAATAAATTTTCATATTGAATTTTTTTATTGTAATAAAATTTTCGAATATAATAAAACTTCATAATGTATCATGTAATTCACAGGGTGGTGCCTGACATGTTGAAAGAATATCCTTTCAAGCAAAGATTGATTTAAAGCGATATTTTTATGATATGATATTATAAAACTTTCTGCATTTATTACGTGTAAAGCTCCTGGAACCTTGTGTAGCTAAGGAAATAATTTCTTTCGTTTATAAATATACTTTGTATTTTACTATATAGTGGCGTCTCTACAACAAATATTATATTGCAATAACAACATGGTTTTTTTTATTGTTGCTTCGAAGTTGGAAATGGCAAAAATGCTGGACAGACGAAGCTATCTAGCAAAATAAATGTATCTTGGAATAATATATAAGACAACGCCATCAAAATAATAGAACAAATTCGCTGAAATTTACCTCAATCCTGACCCAGGGGATCACATTGTCATGAAATTTCAAATTATCTGGTAGCCTTCAATAATCTTTTGTCATTTGAAATTTAAAGCAAATACAAAATTACAGCATTCAAGGCAGGAACTGCAGAAACAAAGTTTGAATGTGTGGACATAAATGCAATATCAAGAATAATTTCATAAATAATTTCAACTGAGACTAATTTAAGCTCTATATGTAACAAAAAATATGTGGGATTAAACTTGGCATTTGTTTCGATAAGTGAGCAGACGTCCCACGTGTAGACCGAGTGATACATAATTATTATTGTGAATAGAAAAAATCGCTGGAAGGAATGATTTATATTAAAATTGTTTAAAATCGCTGGGTGTGACGGTAATATAATTAAGTTACCATTACTGTTTATCATATAGTTAGATTGGAACGAAAAAAAGTTGTGATGTGTATTATCAATTGTTTTCGCCTATCTTAAGAATATAAATATTTATAATAAAGAACAAATAAATGTGAACTAATTGTTTCCTAATTATAAGATATAAAAAATACGAAGAAGTGATATTTACAAACGTACGAATGTAATAAAATAATTGCATATGCAGAAGTATCTAATACAATAATACACACACAAAAATAAATTCGGGCAGATTCAACTAAACCAAAAAAAAAAAAAAAAAGAAGTGATAAAGGTGCTAAGAAGAAGTAAGAAACAAGGTAAATACAAAAATAAATACAAATACCTATATACACATGTATATGATCTATAATAAAATAACTCAAAGGATTGTGGGACCAACCAGAATAATTGTTGTTTAGTTACACCGCATTTTTTCTACCCAAATGAGTAAATAATACTCAAAATCTAAATTAAAGTTAACTCCTGGGATATTGTGAAATACTTCTCCAGAGCCTGTACGTTTACATATGTAAATGTATGTTTATACGCTTATAGATAAGTCTAATGTAGATAAACTGAAAGTAAAATTTGGAATTGTTACACTTTAAAATATAGATGTTTACAATAGTTTAATTTAAATTTATTTGCCCTTGTCCAGAATTCTTATTAATTTTTTTTTAAATTTTGTTTTATTGTGTGGGTAAACATTAAAATTCATAATTTAAAACAATTTAGAGTTTTAGGGTTGCCAACCACTAATAATTAAACTGAAGTGATTACACTTTTATTAGATATTCATTATCCATAACGAGTTTTTTTTTAAATTAAAACGTAACTAGAATTATATTATTTTTTAATATTTACAAAACTGTAACGAATAAAACCTTAAATTACCAGTTTCCAATATTATACTTTTTACAGCTAACAATACACATTCTTTAAAAATATTAGTTGTGTGGCTACAACAGTTGCAAAGATATAAACATATACATCAAATTGCAACTCTGGGGACACTCTTTAATTTCTTATATAGGTACGTATTTATAAGTGGGATAGAACTACACTTTCTGTGCAATTTTTAGTTGTTTGACTGTAATGGATCAAAAAATAGGACCATATAAAACAAATTACGTCACCTATGGGAACACCCTTAAATATCCATGCTTATTATGCCCTTCACCACGAAAAGTGGAAAAGGTATATATAAGTTTGTCATTCCGTGTGTAATTTCTACAACATCAATTTCCGACCCCATAAAGTATATATATTCTTACTTATGCATAGCGAAGTCGATTGAGCTATGTCCGTCTGCCAGTCGGTGTTAGTGTTGAAATCAAGTTTGCCTCGGCAAAAAAAAAATAAATAAGTCAATCGATAAGATTGAAATCAGCATGGTCGGTCCATGTCCTTCGGGGCAGCCTACCTCTAATTTTTTCATGTAAAGTAACTCCAATAAAAAAAAAAATAATAATATATGGGGCGAATGTGTGTGAAGATAAATTCGAATTTAACTAGTAGAGACACAAACCAATTTTTTTAACATAGCTAATTTTGCAGCTAACAGACCACTGTTAATCATTTAACAGTCGTTAGAATTTTGAACTTTATAAATTAAAACGCTTAACCTGGGAATTTAAGACCCGGTCCATGTTAATTGCGATATGTAAAAATTGTGCTAGAGTGTACTGGGTGAGATTATAAAAGTTAGATAAATGTTCAAAACAGTTCTTAAAGAACAACAAATACAGAGTTTTTTAACATAGTAATTTTTGAAATTTCTTGAGAAGATTGGTGGTCATTATGGAAAAATGGGAAATGGCTGGTATAACACACCCTATACAAATGGTGGTCACTATGTTAAAGCCTATGTTAAAAAAGTTTAGTTTCGATATATTCCATATTGTCCATACATACTTTAGAGGCCGATGACTCGGAAACCAAGCGTCAGCCCCAAATTTGTCACTTTACATTTCTTGCTTAAAATTAAATTTTACACCCGGTGGGTAACTTTTTTTTTAATTTTTAAGCTGCGTCTGTAAACTAGATTTATTCCTTAAAATATACGTGAACTTAAGCTTAATACATAGTTTAACTAACAAATTAAATTATTACAAATATTTATTAACCTTTCCGGATTCGGTTTCTTTTTTTAACGGGGAAAATATGGCAACTCGATGGCTTATCGCACACTTTTAGATACATAGACAGATTTTTAACGGAAACGTAATAGGAAACTTTTTATTGAAACTTCTCTCATTTTAATCCTCGAGTTTTAAATTTAGTTAGTACTGAAATTATAACGTATGTACAAATGAGTTTTGATAGAGTGGCAATTACACAAATATCCTCAACTGAAAAACAGACTAATAGTGCACGAAACCGTCCTAAAGAAATATAAGCATTCAGATGAATTGCATTTCTAAACAAATACATGGAAGTTCACAAAAGAACTCCACCCTTCAATTTCCAAATCCATATTTTATACTTGTTACATATGTATATAGGATTTAGAAATACAGTTTCTTAGTAAATATCAACTATGTGATATAACGGCTCAACAGTTTAGCCATATACATACATCAAATTACATCTACTATCTCCACCCTTTAATTTATAATTTTATATATTAATATATTTTTTTATAACAGACAAAGTAGTAGGCAATCAATCTAATTTTCAAGTGTTTGTATATAACGGTTCAAAAAGATAGGCTCGTTTAGGTCAAATTACGCCAATTATAGAAACACCCTTTAATTTCTAAATTCAAATAGTATTCTTGTACATTTAAGTTTCTATAACAGTTCAAAAGTTTGTTCACATACATTAAATTATCATAACTATTGGGTCACCCTTTAATTTCCAAATCCAAATTTTATACTTGTTGTTATAGCTGACTTAGCTGACTTCCAAAATTCAATCGCTTGTGTTCAAAAGTATGTCCATATGCACCAAATTTAATAAATTATTGGGGTAACCTTCAATTTATAATTTTGAATATTTATACTTGTTATTATAACGATCATAGTAATCGACATTCTGCCCAATTTTCAAGCGGTTGAGCCTGCTGTAGTCAAGGTGGTAAGTACGTTGACTATAAATCTGGTTGCCCTTGCGAGAGTCAATAAATAAAATTATTTGTTTTTTTTCTGTTTAATGGTACAAGTACATATTCAAAATCAACATAAAAACATGCAGCATCCTTCGTCGGTACTTCTTCTTCATACCATATTCGCCGGCGAAATAAAAAAATTAATAAAATGGCTATATCTATCTCCTTTCACCACCTATCTATCTCTTATTTATCCATTTCCTAAAGAATACTTGTAACTAAATAGGTTATGCCCGAAGTGCTACTTCTGTTAAAAAAAGAAGGATAGGCCCATATAAGTCAATTTACGTCACCTATGGGGACACCCTTTCATATTTAGATTTATATTTGCATTACATTATGTTTTTGGAATCTTAAGTGATACGCAGTTTTTTTTTTTAATTTTAAGTGGCGCCCTTTGCGGTAAAAAACATGTATGTTGTATGGGGACACCCTTTCATTTTTAAGCCTGTGAACTGTTTTATTTACATTTATTTTAATTTTTATTTTGCTCTTGTTTTTTACGTATTTCTTTTCATTTTTATTATGTTCTATCAGGGATGGTAAAAGAAATATTCAAATTACACTTTTCCAACTCAAGTTGGATTGAATATCCTTTTATTGAATTCTTGTTTAACTTTACATTGATATCGTCGTTAAAAGGTCATTCTATTACTTTTTTATATAATAATTAAGAAAAATTCATATTAATTTTTAGTTAGAAAAATGATAAAATGTTACCCACTTTGCCGTCTCTGAACTGTTTTTTTGAGATAATATATGATTTTACACTAACAAAATTCCTGTTGTTGTTCTAATGTTGTATTTGTTGTAGACTTGTATGTACTTAATATAGAAATGTGTACTTTGGGTACAATTTTATGCTTATGAAAAGAAATTTTTTGATTTTGCTTTGGTCAATTGCAGCAGAAATATCATAGGGCAAGTAAGCTTTGGCGTATCAAATACTTGTGTATATCTAATATTCCAAATAGCATTTATGTCTACTTTTGCTGGCGGCATACGTTTTATAAGCATTGACGAAAGCTTCATTTGGTTGGAGCTCGCCCATATTTTTCGATTTACTCTATATTTTCAATTTCATTTAGATCATTAGATTATTACATATATATGTATATATGGTGAAGGGTATAGCTGAATATAGCATAAAATATAAAAAACTCAGTTTTATTTACTCTTTATGTAGGTGAAAGCTTTCCATAAATACAAGTGCAATTAAATCAAAAAGTCAAAAGTCTTTTCTGATTTAGTACACATCTTGACATTTAAATGTTACAAAAAATATTCGTTGTAATTTTATACGTTGTCAGGGCAACTCAACAGGAAATCAATAAGGCAACAAAAAAAAAAATCAGCATAAAAGAAATTCTTTTGCTTATTTATCTATTACTAAAAATTCTTAACCAACCTTAAAAAATTAACAAACAAAAAAAAGACAACCAGTAAAAGAAGCAAAATGTCTAAAAAATAAAATTTATAATACATAGTTTTTAAAATTAACAATTAACCTAAATACCAGGCAAATAAAAGAAAGTGGCATATTTAAACGTTTTGAAATTAGAAAGAAAGAATTTTAATATGTAAAAAATACTGCAAAGGTGCGGTTAGAGTTAATTCAACTAAGTAGCAATGACAACAAAAAGGACTAGTGCGCTAAGCGAAACACGTATCGAAGAACATCTAAGTTTGTTGAAAGATTTGGAAACAAAGCCGCTGGCGGATAGTTGTTGCGACATTTGTCGCTGTGATTGTTACAACAGTCATCGCAGTGAAACCGATGAGTGCTGCACTAGCAAACAAGTCACCAAGGACAGTAAGAAAATTGAAGATAATTCGCGGGAAAAGTCCATTAATACAAAATTTAAAAGAAAGAAATGTGCTTCCAATTCCACAAAATCAAATCGTACAATAAAATCAAAACAACTTTCCATTGACACTACACTGCCAAATGAAAGCTTAAACACAAAAAACTCTAAGGACACAGATTTATGTAAGAAACGTAAAGCAAGGAAACGTTCTAAAAGTACCGTTTTACAAAGAAGTCAAAGTCAATGCTCAGAACATCATTACAGTAGAGATTGTGAAATTTTACAAGATCTTTTAACCTATTTAGATGATAAATTTTTAATGAGTTTAAAAGTTGAAGGAAAATCAAGTAATTTTAAAAAAGATTTGAACGAAAACGATCAAAACTCAATGATAAGAAAATCCAGATCACCACCACCACTGCTACTACCCCAAAGCCATTACTCGTTTTCCTATCTGGACGATACAAATTCAAGTTTTGTGCCCATAAGATTAAGTGAATCAATGGCGAATTTATGTTTGGCACCTACAATTAAAGAAGCATACAATAAAGTACCTGATCACGACAAACGCATTTTAAATCGTATGGCTACGAAACGTTCCGAACAGGCATTGGCCACAGAGAATGCTTGGCTGGCTCGCAAATATTGGGAAAATGAACGCTATGAACGTGAACTTTTAAAATGTGAACAGATGGAAGAGTATAAAAAGGCTGTTCGCGATAAACAATTTCAGGATTATTTGCAGACCAAGGCCAGGCTTAATGAGATAGCCCAACGTGACTTGGCAGAATTACAACGTTTAAGAGATTCTCTACAACAAAAAGACGATCGCGCAAAAAAGCGTTTACAAAGTTTGCGCAATGAGCGAAACCTGACTGTTAACCAGAAACGCTTTGAAGAAATGCGCAAAACGGAATGTGTCAATCTAAATCAAGAAGAGCAAAACTTAGATGATATGTTACGTAAAAGCGAAACATGTTTACGTCTTACGCAACGGCTTCAACGAGCTGATCATATACGAAATAAAATGTTAGAAAACTATTTAAAACGACTACGCTACGATAATTATATTGAACAACTGCAACACGAGGAACACTTGCGGGAGGTACAGTTAAAAGAAAAGTTAAAACGTGAACAACTAAAAGAACAAGTTTCCCGTAAACGTTGTCGATCTCAACATTTTGTCGAAACAAAACAGCAGCGTAATGATTCCATACGAAAAACTGCAAAACTTTCTAAAAGCCTTAGAGATATAGTACGTTCTTCTGTCACGCCTGATGCAGGCGTTACACTCTTCGGAACTGGCGCAGCAAATAATGTTGGTGTTAACACCCAAAACTCCTTGAGTAAATTAATACTAAATTGTCCGTTTTAGAAACGTAATAAGCTTTAAAGAACTTAGTTCAAGTTTAAAAACTTTATAACTTCATTAATCAATTAATTAAACAATAAAACGACTATGATAAATATTAACTGGGTAGTGCGAGTTTTCATTGCGTTTGTTTAATTTAAAAAAAACATATTTCTTTTAAGAAACAGATTTACAATTAATAATTTAATATTTAAGATTTGTGAAAACCTTGGTAGTTTTTTTTATAAAAACAATTAATATCCAGGAGGTGTAAAGGCTGCAAAACAGCGAATGATATAAACATATATACGTATGTACATATTTATGTCGCTGACTTTTGTAGCAATTTATCATGCTGTGCCTCAATCAATTGCTGCCGTTCTTTTTGAATCATTCCCAACTCCTTGACAAGTTTTTAGTTTAATTGTAGAGTTACTCGCAATAATTTTCCGATTCTTCTCTTTAATTGACACGTAAATTAAACATTGCTTTTAAGTTTTGCACATCTCTCTTACCGTTACAAAAGCTTGAGTTTTTAAATCGATTAATCAAATCACAAAAAATAGACACCAGCAGAATATAATGCATTTTCTTTCTGAGTTGCTACACCGTTAATCAGTATTATTCGTATTTATTAATTTGATTTAGCGTAGGCAGTAAACGTCATATATTTTATTAACCCATTTAGGTTTTGCTTCAAACGAGCTGTCTGCTGGTAGTAAACAAACATTAATGGTGCTCAAGTTAATCCTGTTCGAGTGAAAGCGTAAAGCATTATATATACTGGTTTCGAAACGCGATATCTTTTTAAAATTCTCGATCGACGTGATTTTCCCCATATATCTCCCATTTCCAATCTTTTTGTTTCTTTGCAATTGCTTTCTTCTACTGGACGTGGAATTTCAGAAATTGTAGTTGTATTGTTAAGTCTCATTTTAGGAACATCTACAACATCTATATCCCCCACGGAATCTAATCCATCCAGTATTTCGATGATATTTAAATAGAAAGTTTCACTATCAACAATAAAAAGAAAAACAGGCCCTTAAGTGTATGGTAAACTTCAAAACACAATTTTATTACTGGATTTTTTAATTAATTTATTACTGCATTTTTTTCTTACCCTTTTTAATAACGTTTTTGGTAAGCTTTATTTTTTAAATTGATTTAAAATAAAACTCTTAACAATATAGTTTTGACAGCTACTCTACACAGAAAAAAACTATTCGAAATATAGTCAGCTGCCGTAACGATGCCACCTGGTAAAATGAATTCAATTAATTAATTAATCACGATGAGGATTTTTCACTTTGAATGGGATATGCCACGCCTACTGTTTTAATTCAAACAATTCTTTTTCCAGCTATGCACATTAATAATAAAGTACTTGTGCAAAGCTATCTATTGTGACGGGTTTTTCGCCATATTATGCTTATTCATTAGAGATTTATTTAAAAAAATTAAAGGTGCTCCCTATTACAGTAACTGTTACGATGGCAAATATTTAGTTTGTAAGAAGTTTGCAGCTTCAGCCTAATTTTTTTCGGTGAACCGCATTGAATAAAAAGGCATCTGGGTTTTCCAACAATAGTCCTGTTCATTTCTTTCTGACACTCCACGTTGTTAAGGAGTAATTGTAATGTAATGATAATAAAAAAATCCTAAATAAATGAAAGTAATTAATAAAAAGTTAAAGTTCATTTTAATATCATTTTGATACAAATCTAATTAAAAAGCAGGATTTTAACTTGATTTGCGATACGTTAAGAAATCTAGTTTTTGAACTCACTTTTGGCAAAATCTACTCAAAATCTTGTTATTTTAACGATACCACAGTGTGATGTAGAAAACGAAATACATTTATATATATATATATATATATATATATATATATATATATATATATATATATATATATATATATATATATATAATATTTGTAAATAACATATGAAACCACTTTTTTATACGGAGTAAACTTCCATAAAAAAATTCTATTTGCTTTTAAAATCGAAATTCGAAAGCAAAAAAAAAAATCTTGTTAATTGCATCATGTTTTTCTCTTTTTGTATCATATTTTTAGAATTTGAATAACCAAAAACTTTGATTTTAAAAAAGAAAACAAAATATTTTTATATGAATACTATACCTATAAATATTCTATTTTTTTTTGCTTATATTTTATCTTATAAACACCTTATCTTTCTTTATCACGTATCACATTTAGTTTAATCTACAAAATGTGTAATTTATGGATTTCAAATACTTAACTTCGATTTGTTTAATTTTTGTTTTCGTCAAAAGAAGTTTCAAATTTTAAAACTGGTAAACAAATATGTACATATGTAAGTACAGGTGTGTGCACAATTGTATCAACAAATTCTAGCAAATTCAGTACAATGCGTTGAAAATAGGAATGCAAATCAGGATTGATTTTTAAAAAATCCGAAGCAAGGTATTATTTAAATCTCAAGATCCCGAAGTTTTATGTTTTTCAGTAAATAATTTTAACTCGGCTTAATAAGTTCGCGTATATTTCAACTTCTAAATTTATTAAAAAAAAGAAATTGTTTATTAATTTGTAAGTAAATTAAAAAAAAAAAAACAGGATAAACTAATACTAGCAGAATTTTAAGCAGCATTTTCTGAATCGCTTCATCCGTCATCAGCATTTTCAGCATTTATCTACCGTAAGTTGTAACATTGTAAATATCATCTATTTAACAAACTAATTAACAACTAATTTGTTGAATAAGAACACGACGAATATTTATAATCAATCAATATTAATTAGGGATTTTTTATTACCATTAAAGCTTCATTTGAATTATTTAAAATATGGACAATGAACGAAATTTAATTATCATTACACTTATTATTTAGTGATTCAGAGGCATTTATAGAGCCAAATATTCTCTATGGTGCTGTTTTTTGGTGGCCCGCTCTCGAGAAAACGGTCAACCAAAAGCCTCTTGATAAAGTCAGGAGAACAGCCGCTATTTTGATTACTGGGGCTCTCCGAACTATTTCGACAAAGGCTCTGTATGCTCTTCTCCACTGGTTACCCACCAAACTTCTGGTATTGCAACAGGCTAAATGCTGTGCAGCCAGACTTAATGCCCTCTCACGCTGGCTCAGGCTGGATATAGGGCACTCTAAGATTATCGATTGGGATATACCACTACCATCAATGGTGGACTACACCTCTTCTACTCCTGCTCTGGACGACGGGTTTCAGACCCATATTCCGAGTAGGGAGATATGGGTTCGTAACGAAATGGTTGTGGGTGGTACTGTTGACATCTACACCGATGGCTCGAAACTGCACGACAGAGTCGGTTGCGGAATCTTCTCCAATAGCCTTGGACTAAGACTCTCCCTTAGACTTCCTGACTACTGCAATGTCTTTCAAGCCGAGGTAATGGCCATTCTGAAAACATCCGAAATAGCGCTTGGGGATGATCTTTCTGGCCTTGCTATTCGGATATTTTCGGACAGTCAGGCGGCAATCAGGGCGCTTGCTGGTGCATACAGTACATCTAAGCTAGTCCTGTGTTGTCGCTCATTACTGAACACTCTATCGGAGCGATCACAGATTGACCTGTTTTGGGTCCCTGGTCACAGGGATATCCAGGGTAACTGTGAGGCCGATGATCTTGCTAAACAAGGCACATTGCTTCCTAACGTCTCCTCGCTACCAGATGTTGGAATTCCTCTGGCAACGGTGAAAATGGCCATAAAGAACCAATACCTCAATTTGGCTCGCAAATTACGGGTAGAGGAAAGTTCCTGTTGTGTCTTCAGACAACTGTGGACTACACTAGACCTCAAGCGGACAACGCAGCTGCTCAGACTAGATAGAAAATCCATAAGTATCACGGTCTCGGTACTTGCTGGACACTGTCTAATCGGCAGGCATGCTGAAAGACTCGGTCTGCCCTTTAATGATTTCTGTCGCAGCTGTGGCTCGGAGAAAGAGAAAGAGACCGTACTGCACCTCCTGTGCCACTGCCCATCCCTGGCTCGAAGAACTCTAAGAATTCTGGGCTCTCCTTTCTTTGGAACTCTTACGGAGCTATCATCTCACTCTATATTGGACATAGCGAAGTTCATCCGTGAATCCTCATGGTTCCCGGCTGGGTAAGGGAAGTCACGCCGCCTTCCTTGTGGTATCACAACGGGCCATTCGACTGTGTTTAAGTGAGCTTCCTCGCTAAAGGCTGCCAATCCTAACTAACTAACTAAGTGTTTCAGAGACAAAATGACGTTTAATAATAGTAATGCTTTCGTATTTTTAATTAATTACCAATGAAACCTTTTCATCAAAAAGCATTAACATTTTTAAAATCAATTGTAATGCTATAAAAATACTAGCATTACTTATCAATAAAAGCTAATGAAAACAAAATTTAATTAATCTATTTAATTACTTGCTCCCATGTATTATTTAGTTAGACGAAGTTCACACACAATCTAAATTTCTAAATCTTTGTGTTGTTTTTAATGTAAATTACTTTTGGCTCTTGGGAAAATAATTGACGGCTTCGTGTTATGCAAATCACTCAATTTAATGTACAATCTGTACAATCCATGAACCTGTATATTGTGCAAGTTTCCTTAAAGTCAATTTTACCAGATATTTTAATAATACTCTGATCACTATTCATATTTATTTTTTTTTATAAATTTATGACACGGATGCTTATCACTGAAAACGTATTATAGTTATGGCTACCTGTATAATACAGAAAAAATCATAAAAGCTACGATTGATCTTCTGTAAGATTTATAATAACTTGTCATCGGTGTGACTTTAGCAAATTAAAAAAAAGTGGCACAAAACGTATCGAAAAAAGGGGAAACTATTTAAAAACCTAATAAGTACCATAAAATCTTCATTTATAATTAAACGATAACATTCAATTTGTTTCAAGGCTTTAACGTTTCATTTATTTGAAGTATTTATAAAAAAAAAACTTTTATTCATAAAAATATTTACATATCTAGAACGTCATAACTTAAAAATAAAATCCATTTTGAGATAATCACAGTTTAAGTTTTTGACTCGTTCTCACCACCGAAAAAAATATCAGACTGCCTAAGTTCCCACTACAATTAGTAAAATGATCCATAAATAAAACATTCATTGGACAAACTATGTGGGATGTTTAAATTATACCATTATTGGTAAAAACATATCTGATACTGTGTCGTAAACTAAAATATGTCGTTATTTTTAAAAAGAAAACGGAGATTTACTTAATAATAAAGTAAAGTAAAAGTCGATACATTTAAAAAATATCTTTTTTTGATATATACACTCACTAAACGAAATGTGACAATGTTTTAGAAAGCTTTAAGATTTTTACGTTATAAAGTTTACTCCACAACTCCAAATGTGTTATTTTTATTGACAAGCAAAATTTCTAAACATGAAGTGATATAACGACTTATTCTCTTAAGACATAGAAAGTACAAAAGACATAAAGATGAAACGAATACACAATATAAAGCATGAAATGGCGAACAATCCTTTCTTTTCAGTATGTCTAAAAAAATTTCATGGTTTTTTATACATTTTTTATGTGTACGTAATTACACAATATATTTTTATTATCTCTTTAAAACACTACATCTACACGTTTCTTACAAAATCTGCACGTGGAGTGCAATATTCCAGATCAACAACCAATGAGTTCAAAGCTAAGAAAGTTTTTATTATCAACCTATGATCTTGCGTCATACAAGAACGTTAAAAAGTCATCAGCTTTAATATGGCTAGTGATGAAATAAATATAAAAAACTTGAAAATAAAACAAAAAGTGCCATATAAGAAAAAGAGGCAAAGAAGGTTAAAATATACCAAAAAATGGCAAATTTAGCTCTTTTTAAAAAAGGGGCACTATAAGGGGCAATCATTTTGAAAAGAAACAAATTGCTACTTTAGTAGCAACAACGCTGCTTGTTATTTTTTCAAAAATGAGAAGTAAGGAAATTTTGAAATATTAAAATTTAATACAATTTCGAATATAAAAATTGCCCAAATATTTGGCCCAAATTTTTAGTATTATTATCCTCAGCAAAAAAATTTTTTACTATTTTTAAAGAAGCCTTTTCTTTTATTAAAAAAATGTAGTTTAGGTGTTTATAGTATTCAAGAATTAATTAAAAATATTAAAAAATTTTGATTTGTTTATAAATTTTCTTTATACGTTAAAGTTGAAAACATTTCAACTCTCGAAAACATGCATGTTTTTTTTAATTGCGGGATTCGGCATTTTTCAATCTCGGGATATACCGTTTGGCACCCGTAGTTAGAAATAAGTTAATTAAGACCAGTTCAAAAAGTTTTAATATTTAATATTTGAAATCGTATTAATGTGCAATTAAAAAAAAATAAAAAAAAAAATTACTGAAGGTTCTTCTGATATCCAAGAAAAAATATTTATTTTTTTACATTTTTTTAAAGAAATTTCCGATTTTTTCGGTAAATTTTATATACTCTTTTTAATTTTCGGGTTCTTAAAGTTGCTTGTTTTTTTTCGTACGAAACTTCATCTTTGCAATTTTTCATGAAACTAGTATGAAATTTTTGTTTGTTTGTAAAGCAGGAGGAAGTTTACTTTTAGATAACGCATAACGCTGTAACTTAAATAGAAAATTGAGAAAAAATGACTTGAAAAAATTGCATAGTGTAAATCTGGACTTTCTTTTAAGATTTTTGCTACTGCAGACTATCGATTATTTAAAGCACTTGCTCAAATCCACTCAATCAAATTAAACACTTTTTAGATTTAATTAAGTACATTAACGTGAAACTAATACTATTTATTTAGTGACTTGCAATTGCAAGTTTCGCTTCTTGGTGGGCGGTCAAAAGAAAACGAAAATTATTTTTTTGGTCATAATACTCCGTGAGCCATTAAGATGGCTGGTGAAGAGCATCATTGTCTGTGTTATCTCTAGGTTTAAACATTTTTGTCAGAAGATTTGTTTGCATAACGATATGTACCATCAAGTTAATTATTGGCTTTATAATTTATTCATAAAAATAATATCTGTTGCTAAAATGTCAACAAACCTATGCCTTGCTTTGCTGACTGTATACAATATAAATAAAAAAGCATCTACTATCTGCTTGTATTGGCATGCTGAAATTTTTGTTATTGTTATTATTATCTCAAATATTGACCATTTCGTAACGATTTAGGTACGAAGATAACCAACATTCAACCAATAATACTCGCCATTATTGCATATTTTTCTCGATTGTCTTAAAGGCTTCTTGACCATCAGCCTCCTTCTTTTGTTGATCCAGAGGCCTTATTCTGTAATTCTCTTAGCTAAAACTTAAGCTAAATTAAGCTTAAATGTTGAACTTATCCATGTACATTTTCTCTAATTATTCGGTATCTGCAAGTCTATTTCAATAAATAAGAGGGTGCTAAGTATAGGGTTAAATGTTCCAATGTCGTATTTGTAGCAAAACACTGCTTTGTTAAAATTAAATAATTTTAGATATGGTGATTTAGCTTAAGCAACTTACAGAATAAGGCAACTGATCTGTGTTCCACACATTGACTTAGATATGCTGAAGCATATTCATTGAACCAAAAATTTAATTTGATGTGTCAGCATACAAAACGAGTTGAAGCCTTTAGCAAAATTATTGATTAATTTGTTTTGTTATGCAAAATTGTTAAGTTTGGCGCATTTATTGTGGGACCATTCTTAATAAGGTTTTGTATCCGCCTCTACCTTGATGCATTACATATCCTTGGTTATACAAATTTTGCCTGTTTTCGACGGATTTTAATAGTTTGTAGCGGTTTTTTTAAATATTCAACTGATTATTTATCCTCCAAAATATAAATTTAAACAACATATTTTTTCTTTAAAGCATGTTAACAAAAAAATTTTACATATGCATATATCAGAGAACTGCAAGAGTGTCTATTTTTAATACTCTATGTATACTCATCTTGCGGTGTGATCGCCACCGCATTTCTTTTGTGCGAGTATTTACTATACCCCTTCCATTTGAGTATTGACAAGTTTGAGCCTCTAGCATACTCAAGTAAAATGTTTGCGATGCTGGCTATACTTTATTCGTACTCATACTCACAGCAAACACCAAGAGAGAGATTTTAACGTGTGTAGTGTGAGGAAAACAGTGTCGCCAATGTCTTAATTAGCTAACATACATACTTCTTTGAAATTATGAAAATTTATTTAATATATAACAGAAAATAAATTGAATAGAACCCGCAAAATTCCCCATATCGTCGCCGCTATGGCAAAAGGTGCTACATCCAAAATTCACAATATTAGAGTTATTAGAATATTAATGTTTCACAAACCATGCTGTATTCTGCCAAAAAGTCAAACATCCTTTGTAGTCCTACAT
Source organism: Gymnosoma rotundatum (assembly GCA_916610165.2). Classification (NCBI taxonomy): domain Eukaryota; kingdom Metazoa; phylum Arthropoda; class Insecta; order Diptera; family Tachinidae; genus Gymnosoma; species Gymnosoma rotundatum. Next base: position 41,077,857 of record OU744338.1, read on the forward strand.
CCTTGCATAACAAGCAAAGTTCTATATCCATTTTGTCTTCCTTGGTATGCCAAAAGGTGCTATGTGGATGTAGAAAAATTAAAATACAAAATTTAATCGGCACACGCCGGTTTTAAGCCGCCGACGACTAATTTTTAGGTCGAGCAGCCGATAATTATGGACGGTTTAGATCTTTGTTCTGTATCTGACAGGCGACGAATAAATAGAAATGGAGTTAGAAGAAGCTGCTATAGGACAGCTAAATGAAAGTGAACGGGACTTGAAAAGTTTATGTGCTCAAAAGCTTATTCCACAGGAATTCCATGCTTGGATTGAGTGAGAAAAATGTCTTTTAGTATTTAGTACAAAAACCAAAGTTAAAAAATGCTTAATTTTAGCTCATTGCCAATTGTAAATGAAACCGTTAAAGCGAATTCCGAATCAGAGGATAATTAATTTTTCAACCTTTTCTTCATTAGTATATAACTAGATTAGTTTTTTGTTAACATTCCTTATTTCGAAACAAATGTTACCTGAAAAGTGTGTTTCTCTAATTACTAGGTTTCTATATCCATTTTTTGGTGTAACATTAATAAACCAACAATATGCCAAAAAGTGCTATATCCAATTTTTACAGCTATCCACTGATGGTGTAAAGTTTTCATCTTACAAATTATGTATAATTTTAGGCTATGTATAATTTGAAAGTATCACTGCAATTCAATATAATTTGAATTTTAGCTGGCCGTTTCAATAGTATTTTGTAATTTCCTCAAAATGAGCCAAAGTGGATATAGCACCTTCTGGCATAGCGGCGACAATATTTTCATTTATTAAAAACAACAAAAGTTTACTAATAACTCAAGCATAGTTCATTGTTTATTATATTAGATTTTTTTTAGTTTTTTTTTGAATCAAACAGGATAGAAATTTAAAAATTCTGTTCTTTAAGCTAATAGATTTTTAAAACTAATAAATATGTATAAAAGCAATAATTATATTTTACAAAATAAAATGTGTAAACTAAAAACTTTATTGCAATTTATTATTTTTGTGGTCTAATGAGATTCAGTCAATGTAATATTACTCTAGTTTGTTTGTGTCTGTGGTGCATGTGGGTTTTTTATAAATGTTATTGTCTTTAAGCGGTTTTTATTGCAATTTATTCATTTTTTTGCTTATAATGTTTAAGCAATAGATTTGATAAAATTTGTTTTTTTTTTCTTTGCCGAATTTCATAAAACGACAGTAAAAAATTTTATTAGGGTAAAAATGTGGCAACGCTGCTTACAAATAAAGAGGATTAAAAAATTCTCGCGTACGAGTATAGAAAATACTTAAAATTCTGATTGCGATATTTCTGAAATTCGTTTTTACACTCTTTGTTTTAAATATACCCACAACAAAAAACACTTACAAGGATGGGTAAAATAAACACCGCAACTTTTTATTGTGGTGTTTAAAATACGCGGGTATGAAATATAGAGTAAGTATGCGGTATACTTATGGTTTCGGTGTACTCGTGCCGTTCTTAATTTTTAGTAATTTTTGTTGAAACCTTAACATATTTTTGTATGGGGTACTAAAATAACTCTCATGTTGTTTTTTAAGTTTTTGTATATTAAGGAAAATATTTTTGACTTATCTTAGCAACCAGCAAAATACGTATAGATACAAGCTTTTCTAACTAACAAATTAATTCAATTTTTATCTAAAAACTTTATGGGATACTAAATAACGAATTAACTTTTAGAAATTAAGAGCTTTACTCCCAGTTTTATAAAACCAGTGACAAATGTATAATTCTTTATTACTTTTTGGACACCATTTCTGCCATTTTTTTTTAATTTTTTATCTGTTTTTATTATTCCGAAATATTGTTGTAATTTGAGCCGAAAATTTTTCTTTCAGTGCATTTAAGTGGAATGCATATCGCTTATTTACTAGAAAAACATCATAACTCAAAAAAACCTTATTTCCAGATAATCATAGTTAAAGTTTGGGACCAGTTGTCACCATCTAGAATAATATCAGACTGCTTAAGCTTTTACTACAATTAGTAAAATGATTCATAAATAAAAAATCCATTTGAGAAAACTTGTATCAATTATATATTAAGGGGAATGTCTTGGACAAACAATGTGGAATATTTGAATTATGATGTTATTGCTCTAAAAATGTATCCACTGCTGTGTCATAAACTAAAATGTTTAGTTATTTATGAAAAAATCGGAGTTTTTTTTAATAAAATTTTTCATTAACACTGCCATGACTTTAAACATACATTATATGCAAAAAGTCGATTCATTTTAAAAAGATCATCTTTTCATGTATAGTATACAGCCACAAAGCGAAATGTGACGATGTTTTAGAAAGTGATATAATGTTCACGTAATTAAGTTTACTCCACAACTCAAATGTGTCGTTCTTATGACAATGTTTCTAAACAGAAAATGAAATAAAGACTAATTCTTATAAAACGGAAAAAGTACAAGAGACATAAAGATGAAACGTATACACAATATAAAGCATGAAATGGTAAACAATTATGTATGAATAACTCCAAAATTTAAAATTTTAAGTTATGTTGTTGTATTAGTAAATGAGCGATATTTTTTTACAAATCGTATATTTTTATGTCTGAACCATTTTAACCGTTTCGCAGGAATACTGAAAGGTCTAAATATTGCCGCTGTATAATGAAGTTTGAACGAAGGCAACATGTTTTTAAACACTCAAACAAAAAGCAAAAGCCTACAGCCCGAAACTACCAATTACATGCTTTACACTTCTTCTCGTAAGTGCTGAATAAACTCGGGACTTTTTTTATTATCTATAAAAAAAATACGATCTTTAAAACGTTACAAATTAGTTTTTTACTGTTTCTCCAATTTTGTATTTTATTCTTTAAACGATTAAATTAAATTAATTTTATATTGCATCCTTTAATCGGAATCTTAAAAAGAATCTCAATGACTTACTTTGGCTGTTGAAGAGTGTAATGTAAAATGTTAAAAATGCATCTCGTTGGACATTTTATATTTTTGTATTTTATAAATTTTGATAACATATTGTGGTACATTTTTTTTTATTTAATTTTACATTTTGTTAGTGCGGTTATGCCATTAAAATCGATTTTAAAATTTTGTTAAACAAAGAGATCAAAATCCTCAGGTAAATACCAATATTTGCTTAAAGAGCAAAGTTTAATTATTTTTTACATTTTTTTTTAATGACTGAGTTCGTTATTTCTTTAATAGGTCGCTCTATACAGGCAATAAGCATCTTACTAAGCAACCGCTTCTAGCCAGGGACATTTTGTGGGGGATTGACGAGATACTTTCGTAACTGTTTTGCATTACTTAACCTCGACCTAAACAATCAAATTTATTTAAAAAGCTGCTTTAATATTGTTTATTCTTTATTTTTTTTAATATTTTTATTATGTTAAAACTCATAATTAGTAAATAAATATTTTTTTATATATTTTTTAAAACACACCTGTTTTGTTTTTTTCATTTCATTAATTTTAAAACTTTATATTAATTTTCAGCTTTATCATTAACAAAAACAAAAAAATACATAAATATTAACACGAAAAATAAAAAAAAAAAACGAAAACGAGTACCTACGACGATAACATTTGGAATAAAATGTTGGATTTATCTAAAGAAAGTTAAATGATTTAAACATATACAAAGATCAAGACGACGATGACAGAATTCAAAGGATTTTATTTTCTACATCTTTTTATTACAATGCTGACTATATGTTTGGGTTGTTCATCAAAAGCCTCACCCAAACCTAGACCAATAATACCATCAACTATGGCACCAATGACTACACCAAGACCTAATATAACATTTCCCATTTTGAATTGTCCACCACCGTATGCAGCCTGGTATTGTCTCAACGATGCCACTTGCTTTAAGGTTGAAATTCATAATGAAGTCTTGTATAATTGCGAGTGCGCTAATGGCTTTATGGGTCCTAGATGTGAATATAAAGAGATTGATGGTAGTTATTTACCAACCAGACAACGTGCCATGCTAGAAACTGCCAGTATAGCAAGTGGTGCCACTTTAGCTTTAATATTTATGTTCGTTTTGTGCTTTTCGCTCTACATAAGACACGAAAGGCGGCAAAAATTAAAATTAAGCCAAAGTTCCACAATGGCCCATGAAAATGCCGGTATGGATGAAATAGATGGCATAACGAAAATTCCGGTAATGCGACCTTTTGGTCCTCATCATTATCCAGTTTTACCATTATCATCCGCATTCAAGCGTTAAAATCGATCCGACGTTTAATTATTGTAGCTTTAGTTAAATTTATCAATTAATTCTTTGCTTTTTGGAATTTTTAAATTTTATTTACAACGATATGAAACAATATAAATGTTTAAGGTCCTAAATTTTTAATTTAAAAAAATCTTAATTTGATTAAAAACTCGACTATCACCGATTTTTTTAAACAATTTACCTATTGAAATACAAACAATCGTAAAATCATGTACTAGGTGATAGAGTGGCGAATTCTTTAATTTTCGCCGTTGCTTGAAATGTCAAACTTATAAAAAAAATTACTCAGATTTTTTATGTATAGAGTTTCATATTTCGAGCAACGGCGAAAACGAATGAACTCGCCACTGCTATCACCTGGTACATGATTTCGACATGATACAAACATATCATTTTTAAAAAGCCAAATTATTTATTTTAAGTTATTAATCTTTTCATTTATAAGCAGCTGGTTTCAATTAATTAATTTATTATTTTAATTACACACATGCATATATATGAACATGTGTTTTATCTTGTCCTAAGTTTTAATGTATTTATTCTTACTTGTTCTTTTATTTATTTATAATTATTATGTGTTTTTCTTTATTACCTTTTGGCAGGTTATTGTTTTAGTAACATTATTAATGTATTTATTTAAAAGTATTTTTTTAACATGAAACTATAAAAGACATTAAGACAGTATATTATTATTGTTTAATAACTGTTGTATTATTTTTTTTTATCGACATACATATATATTCTCCTTATATTAAAATAAATTGCACTTCCTACGAGCAACGAAAAATAATTTTTTTAATTACTTCAGAAAATATTAATTTGTCGTAATCAGTTTGTAGTAAAGATATTCATTTTGTACGTTATTGCATACTATTATTTTAATTAGAGAATAAATAATAATATATAAGTATTAATATAATTAACATTATTTTTTAAATTTGTTTTATTAGTTTGTTTTTAAAATTATAAATGCCAGAAGATACTTCTTTCAATATAAGCACCTGAAGGAGTTCCAAATGGCATTTGCCGGAGGCTTTATTTACTTTTCGGCTTCAGAGATTCCTAAATGTCCGCGTAATCGTTGACCTTTTATCACCCGTGGCGTCTTCGTTTTAATATCACCCAATGCATACACAAATATACTTTATTGTCTCAAGCTCTTTCAGGAATAGTGAATCAATATTTATAAGTTGTGGCACTCTAAAAATTTTTAAGTAGCTTTTTAGTTGTTCTGCGAACTTGGCTACAAGTTATTGCCTAGTTTTTGGCTGAACTTAGTAGTTCAGGACTGTTTCACCTCTTTGTGAAAAGATTTTTTTTCGTGGATTAATTGATAATGTTTCCGGCATTGACACTTTTTTGCACAGATCCTCTTACTTTGCATATCTTTTCTTGCTTGAATGTTACTAGCTTAGGTTCCCGTTGCATTAACTACCCTATAGCAGTATACAACAGCTCTTCTCTACTCATTGCCTAAGTATCCTTTAAGTTACAACAGATAGAAAAGACTTCATAAATGTTTATTATGAAAAAGTATCCAAAATTCGCATACTACTGACTAAAAGTAGCACATTTTTTTGTCTTATTTTGATTTTCTTTTGCTTAGAAAAATAATGAATTCGTTTAATATTATAAACTAGCCAGTGTTAAGGTCAATTTGGAATCACAAAGCGGTTTCACGGTTCATACATGGTTATACAAACTTTTTAAAATCCCTAATCTGCTAACCGCAATAATTTAACTCTGTTCATTGTGCTTGAAGGAATCAATTTATAAATAAAAGATTAATATAAAAAAGACTTCGAATAATAAATTTTCATACAAACAATAAAAAATAGGTTTAAAGTTTTTCTTGAAGTTTTTATATTTTATAAGTAGACTTGGATAAGCCAATTCTTTAAACGAACCAGCATTTTTTTAAAGCTTTCCGATTTCTTATAACGAAATAATGTTACTAATGCGAATTTGCTAAGTTACACAAGTTTCTCCTTCTCCTTTAAATATGAAATTGTTATGGAAAGAACTGTAACCTATATTATCAGCACGGATAATTTAGGTAACTCAATGAAAAAAGCTATTTGCTATTATCAATATAGAAAGATGTTTTGGGGAAAATGATTATTGTGACTTATAAGCTATAAGTGATATGGTATGATTATGTACTTTTTCATCATGAGTCTCGATAGGATTACAACGGTGTTTCACTGTTTCATACTCGTTTAAATAACTACAATAATCGTTGTAATAAAGTCAACAAGACGAATAATATCAACTCTAACTACAAACTACAGTTATAGAATACTATTGTACATTGAATATCAGAAAAGTTGACCAACAACCGACGCTTTAAATTTGTCATTTTACTCGAAATAAAAATAGGAAAAGTGCCGTTAAGATAGTTGGTTTATTCGTAAAATTAGTGACAAAATTTATTACATAAACAACGGACGACGTTGAAAATGAATTTTTAATTTATATTAACAAAGTTGGTTGAAATATTGAAATTGGAAAAATAAATAAAAACAAGTAAGAATGCTATATTCGGCTATGCCGAATCTTATCCTTCACCATATATCTAAATCTAGTTTAGTAAAGCAACTCTAATCAAAAAAGCAAATATTGGAGTGACAGAGAATTAAAAAAATTAAAAAAAATTTGGTGATGCATTTATATAATTTTACAAAAAATGACATCGACTCCTAACGGGTCAAGCATTTTTAAAAAATTTTAGTATTTTCTAAAAGATCTCTTCAAAAGCTTTAAAATGACACCGATATTGATATTTTAAAATATGTGAAAATTTCAGTGCCCCGTAACTCGGAAAATATGGGTGAGCGCCAATTTTATATTACTTGATGTTTTTTTTTCTTATTTTTTTAACCTCTATCGCCCTATATATTTATTTTTTTGATTGAAGTTACTTTATTGTTCCCAATGACATGTAAAAATTAAAGGTCGAAGGACATGGACCGATCATGCACCTGTGAAATTATATCTGATAGATAGACACATTATTTTTTTTTTGTCTACGCAAAGTTTATTTAACCACTAACGCGGTCGGACGGACGGGTATCGCTCAATCGACTTCGCTATGCATAAGAACTCAGAATATATATACTTTTTGGGGTTGGAAATGGATATTGTAGAAATTACACACGGAAGGCAAACTTTTTCCACTTTTTGTGGTGAAAGGTATGATAAAAAAAACAAAGAGTTTTTGTTTTATTAACAAAAGGACCTCAAGCCGAACCATATTATTTTACAACAAAGGCCGCTTTTTCTGATAACTATTATGAATGAGGCATTGTTGCTCCATGTATTAAAATCTTGTGCATTGTAGGTGTCATTGGATGCCACTTTTATAAAGTAATGTTTTGCGGTGTCTAAGAAATAATCTACAAACTGCAGATGGATCTTGTGACTACTTGATAATCACCCTTATTCTGTTTGGCAACATCAACACAAAACAACGTCGTTTTTCTTCGTTTGTTGTAAATCGGTATTCCCATTGTCAATATTGTCATTAATCGATGATTGTCGCCATATGTTTGGTATTTTCTAAGAACATTTGATGTTGATGTTGCCGTTTAGTTTGTCGTCGCCATTTTTGATGTTGAGTTGTGTTGTGTGCAAAGGAAAATTAAAAAAAAAATGAAAAAGTATACAGCAATGTTAAAATAACAAAGTAAGAAATATAAAACATAACAAAAAAGAAGTGGAAAAACTAAAATTACCAACTTCTGCCAATTTGAAAAATTAGTGGAAGAGTTAGAAAGAATCCATCCCAATGAAAAAAGGCAGTTAATAAAGTCAGGATTTTATCGGACAGACAAGTGAATTTGCATTATAAAAACTTCACTTATTATTTTTTTAATATTTTATTTATTATTATTAATAAGAATATCAATAAAAATTGGAAGTTTTAATATTGCAAAGCTATTTATCAGGCAGACAAAATCCTACCTTTAACTAACGACAAGTTGTAGTAATGGCCCTTTGACTATTTATTTTAATTGTTTTTAATGGTTTTGCTTATTTTATTGTTTATAGGTATTTTATTTTTTTACAAAATTTAAATTTTCCACAACACTTACTTAACACCATTGATAAGACCTTAACACAATAGAAAACAAATTGAATCAACTGTCTCAATTATTAGATATGTGTGTTTTATTTTTTTATATTATCGATAAATCGTCGACGTCGTCATTGGTTTGTTAGGGAATACCAAATTAGTATTGATGTTGTGTTAAGTTGATGTTGTCTCAAAATTGACGACGATGTTGACAACGCCAAACAGAATAAGGGTGAATATTTCAATATTAACTTTGGTTTGGGAGATAAAATGAATTCAAGGTATTTTTGCAACTAATTTTAATCTTTGTTTCTTGACATAAAACAGCTTTGAAGCATGTTTTTTTATTTATCTGAAGTATGATTTTACAATTGCCAAAAAGGGTTTTACTCGAATTTGTTTATGGAACATGAGCAAAACCATAAAAACGTGAAATTTTATAAAATTGCATGAAAATGAGCAACGTATTTTCTACAGTATTCAAGAGTAATTTCAAATTTTATAGTTATTTAAAAAATTAATTTTTTTTTTTTAATTCTGAACGAAATTTTTTATCATTAAAAATAAAATTAAAAATATTTTTTTTTAATTAATATATGTATTTGTAATAATAGTATTTCACAGAATAAATCGGTACAAAATATTTATTCGTTTCTCCAAAAAAAATTATATATATTGCAAACCTCTCAAAACCGTAAAAGTCAGTAAAAACGTATGTAATTTACTCAACTTCCCTGATTTTAATTCTGTCTCAAAACGACAAATAAAGAGAAAAGGCCTCGACAACTCATTGTACGATACAGAATTTTGCAGTCTGTCAAGCTGCGTACTTAAATTTGTACGATTCTCAATTTTAATTTTTGGCCTAATGTCCGGCTAGATTGGCAAAATACCCCTTTTTATACACTTCACAAAAGAAATTGAAAAAAGGGCACATAAAAGTTTGTTATTCCGTTTGTACTTTTTACAATATCCATTTCCGACCCTCTAAAGTATATGTATTTTGAGTTCTTATGCATAGCAAAGTCGATTGAGCGATGTCCGTTAGCGTTAGTATTAAAATCAAGCTTGCCAAGGCACTAGATCAGCTAGAGAAAATTTGAATTTGCTACTCGATCAGGTATAGTGTGGAAAGAGGTGCCTTTGAAAATCAGCAAGATATGTCCACGTCCTTCAAGGGAGCGATCAAAACAGCACGTCTACCTGTAATTTTTCCATATCATTTGGAACAATAAAATAAACGGGACGATAGAGAATTAAAAACTAAGAAAAAAAACATCAAGTGAAAAAATTGGTTGCTAATGCTGGATAATAATACAAAATCTGTAAAAATTTCAACTGTCTGCCTGTTATGGTTCTACACATAAATTAACGATTAAGCCCCAACTCTCGGAAGTCAAATACTTTGTTGTTCATCTAGCTTTAATTGGAAAGGCAATTGGAATCTAACATAAATGAGGTAAAAATCAGTACAAATGAACAAATTTAAATTCCAAGCTTTTACTTTAAAACGCGGTTCTAAAATCTACGTGGAAATGAATGAAATACAGTAATAGGACACTGTGTCCGTTTCAAAATTAGAATAAAGTCAAAGCATCTGGGTACATAAAAAATTCGAAACTCAATTAAGACCTCAACGGTCCAATGGAAAAGGTTGAAATCGTAAAACATACAAGAATGTATACAAGAAAGCTTGTAACGCACCCCAATCCCCTGGCCTCCAGCATAATGAATGGTAGTGTTTACGCTCGACTAAAGGCCCAACTATAATGTGCATAAGCTAGCTTTAGCTTATGTCAGAATCCAACGAAAAGCCTGTCAAATGCTTAGGTAACTTATTAACGAAATTTATGTGGCTACAATTTACTTACTTAAATTTAGTAACTTATTTGCCACAGTTCTACATTTATGTTTAATTCGTACTTTTGCCAAAAATAATTTCTGTATATAAAAAAAAAAATTGTAAAACGTTAACTGCCGTGTCACCCGTATTCGGGTGACAGCAAAAGTTCTCATCAGGCCACGTCACCCGTATTCGGGTGACAGCAAGAGTTCTCATCAGGCCACGTCGGGTGACTCCTTCCAAAGGATTTCCGAACATATTTAGATAAATATATGACAGAAGATAATAATACTGTTGAATTTTTTTAAAAATCGTTTATTAACAAAATTATTTACAGTGCAAAATATTGAAGCATTCACTGCAAAGTTGCGGTTGAGATATTAGTTGGGCAGAGATATTAGTTGTACTACTCAGTACACGGCAAAGATTACAACTGCTCGTGCAGAGTAATAACGTGATAAATGAGGATCGTAATAGATATCGGGGTGAGAGTACCGAAAGATATGTAAACAGACATGCGGTGGCAGAGCACGCATCTTACAGTGGCACGGGTGGCCTGACGGGGATTTTGTTGTAAACACGCGTAACAGTCAACGTGTTAAAGAAGTTATTTTATATATTTAACACCATTCACATACACATTTACATATTTTGGTTCATATTCTAAGAAAAAGTAAAAAAAAATTATTACAAATTATTTTCTTTTACTAAAAAATGCAACGATGTTCATCGCTTATATCGTGTACATATGTGTGCATAAAATTTTCAAATATTTAATTTAAATATATTATATTTGTAAAAAACTGGCCATAAGAAAATGTTGTTTTTTCTACTTTTTCTATTGAATGAAAAACTAAAAATTTAACAATTTAGGTCTTAATTAAAATTTTTCTTTATCAATAGGTGTGTTCATTTACTTTACTAGTAAAAATTTGCAACGAGAGAGTAACAAGCAATTTTCCAAAATTACTCTCATAAATGTGAAAAAGTAAATGAACACTTTACTAGCTAAAATTTTCTAGTTAAAATAGTGTTGTAATGTATATGTAGGTACATGTGAATACTCAATAACTACTACTATATTTTTTGGAAAAATTATACATATATATATATATATATATACTATAAAAATGATGTGATTATGGTCATTTATATTCAGCATTGTCGTGACTGGCGTTTTTCGAGTACGGCTTGTTATAGAATAATGAAAAGTTTTGCAATTTTATTTAATCTAGTACCTGATGTAGTCGAAATACGCTATATACGATAAAGGTGATTAACTACTTTTGAATAAAATTAATGAATAAAATATCTAGTTTTAATTAGTTTATACGTTATAACAGCCTGCCTACACATAGAATTTTTATTTCAAATATCGGAAATAACGACAGAATAAGGTCACAGAAATGTTTATTTCCAACTTTGTGATTTATTTTCCAAGCGATTTTCATAAAATGGTGTTTTTAATGCGTGGTAGAATAAGCATGCTTTAATAGATATTATTATTTTGACACCTTTTGTGTTATTATTATTATAATTATATAATATTAAGTATTTTGTAATGTGATTTTATGAAGAAATATTCATGTAAATAAATACTATTAAGAAACTACATTAAGACGCAATCAAATGTGAGTTGAAAAGGAGAATTTTTGTTCGTTATTGTCTAACGTTAATGCTCCGCTTTTGCAATAGTTTCCAAAATATAATAATAATAATAATAAACAGCCGGCGAAAAACGGGTAAAATATATTTTTTAAAGAAAACAAATTTAAGCAATTTTCATTTTAATTGTAATAAAATATCAGAAACAGTAGAAAAGTAATTTAATAAATTATGTGTTAATTTAAATTTATTTGCAAATATATATTTGAACTAATTGACTTATTTGCCTACTTAGTGTAAATTACCGAGTAGCTACCTACTCACAATATTTACAACACTAAGATTAACAGCCGGTCTGTGAAAATTTAAGAAAAAATTTCAATTCAATTCACTTTCATTAGACATCTTATTTTGCTTATGTTGTTCCTAAAATACACAAAAATAAATTTATCTTTTTAATACTTTTAATCGTTTTAAAAGTTTACATTTACTTACAATTTCTTAAATTTTCCAAAATATTTTCATTTTAAACTTACTGCCTGGCCCACGATGTCGATTGATAACTAAAGCGAGCGACAACAAGTCACTCGTTATCGTTCTAATACGGGCCCCACTATCTTTCGACTTGTCGGTCGCCAGGAATTACGTTTTTAACGCAATCAATTTACTTATTGTCAGTTGATGATATTGCCACAATAACTATTTCAGACGTTAAACGCTTGTTTGAAAATAAAAATCGGTAAAACAAGTAAATTAGGCAATAAAAATGCGAAATTTTAGCACCAGTAAAATTTTATTTTATAAAAAATGTTAACATTTACATATATTTTTTTAAAAATTGTTGTAGATATTTTTGGCTGTGTTCTACGAACAATTGGGCGCAGCTAATTTACACAGTTCCTTACATTTTTCCACTCAACAACGCTACGCATTGGTGGCCAATGCGAATTCAGTTTCTTGGTGGCTTTTACCCACTGCTATTCCATTGAGAGTTTGTTGCTTCCATAAACAGCAGATCCTCTTGCGAACTCTGGATTTGCTTCCATATATTCTACAAGAACCTGCAGCTGCTTCAAACTTGATTTTTTATGCTAAACAAATAATTTTTGTTAGTTTAAATTGTATAATATTATTACTAATTTTATAATTACCATTTATTTTCCATTATTAAATTTTTACCATAAACAATAAACTATTTTTTGGTTTCTTTTGTTAAATTTTTTTTCTTTTTGTGTCTGTCGACAACCACAACACAAGTGACTGATTTTGACATTTATGATCGCATAACATTTCATATTGGGGCGCCAAATTGTATGAAAATGATTACGTTTTTGTACGCATTTGTTGTCGATCGACTTGTCGTGTTGAAAACTTTAAGTGGGGCGCAAATCAGCTGTTTGTCGTTGAAAATCCATGCGAACGATAGCAATCGATATCGTGGGCCAGGCAGTTAATTTAGAAATATTTTTTTGTAAACACAAACGCAAAACAGCTGTTTGAATAATTATTGCAAGTAAAAATTTTATTTGTAAAAACTTGCAAGAATTTGTTTGTCTCTATTTTTTACGCTCTTTCGACGCTCTCTCGTTGCAAATTTTTTGGGTTAATGAACGCTTTCTAGTAACAATTGTTACAAATTTGTACAAATTTTTAGTAAATGAACACACCTAATGTATAACACAAAGCACAATCAGCTGTTTCCGTACGGAAAGTGCGATCAGTTTCGCACCTTGCTTAAAGAAATGAAATTTAACGAAACTTGGATAAAAGTTATCTTTTGTACATTATAGTTTACTACATATGATTTAATGTATTTGCACAGTTGTATAAGCTTGCTTAAGTTGTCTTATGCACATTATAGTTGGGCCTCAAGAAGAAGAGTCATTAGTCGAAAATTGGAGAGATGAATGCTTAGGTTTGTAGTTAAATAAAATGTTTCAAAAATATTTATACTTACAAATTTCTCTTTTTTTAATCAAGTTGAACTTACCTTTCTACAAAATTTGTTAATTGTTTGCCAATTTCACAGCTACTTTTTTTTTCTTTTCTTTTGTTTTGTAAAGTAAATAAATAAATAAAAGTTTTTATTTTATACTCGTATGTTAATTTCTTTTTCTTTTTTATAATGTCAAAAACGATTTTGTTTTCAAAAGTAATATCGATTTTTCAATTATAACTACCAGCTTTTGAGTATCCGTATTAATGTGCTGAATTAATTTAGTTGCATCTCCCAATTAACGGAAAAAATTACAGCAAATACAGAAATTGGTCTAGCTAATTTTCTTAACGGTTGTTGCGACCGACAATTATTTACAATTATAATTTTTTTGTCCTACATATAGAAAATATGTCGGGATTATACTTTATTAAGAATAAGAATTAATTAATGATATTAGAGGTTGAATTATATATAAATGTTTTTTTGACCTTTTTAAATAGTTTTTCTTTTCTAATTTATTAAGCACTAGGTCAGTTTTATAAATAATAAAAATTTTTATTTATATTTTCAATATTTCGCCACACCTTTGGGTGGCATCATCAGGAAACAGGAAACAAAAAATTAGATTTTCTTTTTTTAAAATAACAAAATTAAAAAAAGAAAATCTAATTTGTTGTTTCCTGATGATGCCACCCAAAGGTGTGGCGAAATATTGAAAATATAAATAAAAATTTTTATTATTTATAAAACTGACCTAGTGCTTAATAAATTAGAAAAGAAAAATTAGAGGTTGAATTTCAATTATCTCCAACGTTATTTTACTAATCTGTTTTCTGTGTGTAGAAAACAGTTATTACCATATTTTTCAATACATTTTTATCCCATCAGTTTTTACAAGCAAAGAGATTGTTGTTGTTGTTGCTGGATTAAATTTTCTAAATTACACGATTAGAATTCATTTATTTTATAATTTCCTAATTGTTACTATTACTATTTACTGTCCCAGAACTCTTTTTATCTTTTACTTAAACGAACCCTAAGAAACGTTTTTTGAGCCATTATCAACTAACCGCATCAGAAAAAAGTTTGTATCTTTAAAGAAAGATCATATGAAAGGGTTAAATTTCCTTTTTCACAAAATACCAATCTTTGGTCAATTTTCGTACAGAAAGTGTAAAACAAACGTAACCCTATTGTTTTCGTCACAATGTCCGCCCGTCTGTCTGTTCGTCTGTCATATCTGTATAACTATAACCGATATAACAACATGTACTAACAAATAAAGGGTGTTCCGAAAGTTAAGCGGTATTTATAAAGACATTGCAAGTTAATTTAAATGCATTATAGCTACAAGTAGAACAAATAAAACTTTAAATAAAAAGATGGCCCAATATTGACCTCATTATTGCTTATACAGCTTTCGTTTTAAAACCGCAGAATTTACACAGAGCATATACAAATTTGTCCGCTATAAAAATAAACTTTAAACAATAAATTCCAAAATTAAAGGGTGTTTTTAAAAGGCCGTGAATTTGATAGGCAGACGCTTGAAATTTGTTGAAAGGATATACTGCTATGTCTGCTATAGGGATGATAACAAAACATTTTAATAAAATAAAAGGTAGTCCAATAGTGACGTGACTGTAACATATATGGGTTTAATTCTTTAACCGCAATAAATTGAGACTAATAATTTACGCATAGTAGTTCGATAGAAAAGCAAGTGCAAAGAATTAGATTCTACATATTAGCGTTATTATCACAAGGCCTTATTTTAAATTTACCTAAAGTATGACTTATTACATCCGCTGTAAAAGGGGGAACCATTGAGAATTTATTAATTTTACGAGTACCACTGATTTTTTATATAAAAGAAAACGTTTCAGCTGATATTGTTGAGGTGAAATTGACTGGCAGAAATTGATCTAAATTCAAATGGTCTTATTAAAAAAAAAAAAACAGATAATGGTCTCTTTAAATATACAAATACACAAAAGAAAGTACAAAATTTAAAGTATAGATATTTTTCAATTTCGTCCCATATAAAGTCTAGTATTTTTCTTTTTTTTCGCAAAAATTCATTTCTTTTAATAAAACATTGTTTTTTTATTTCATTTTCAGTTAAGCTTACAATTTAAATACTATGCCAGATAATTATCAAGGTCCCCCCGAGCCTGAATTGGGTCCGCCCAAAGCTGATTTTAGTGCTCCACCACCTTATGAATTAACACAGCAATCGCAATTGCCATTAAATCAACAAAACCTTCAGCAAACACCTGTACTAACAGAAATTCCGTTACATCATGGTAAATTACCCACATACGAAGAAGTTCAAATGGAAAAGTCACTTAATGGAGAATTGCCACCGGGGTTTTTAACAACACATACCCTACAGCCGCCACCTTTAGCACCGCCACCGAATCCACTATTGGCGAATTTACGTGACCCACCTGGAGTAACAACTGGTGGTAATGTTGGTGGTGCATCTGGTCTTACGTTTATTGCAATAGATGCCTCTGAAGCAGAAAATCTAACTAGTTCAAGCGATAACAACCTCTTGGGAACAGACATTATGTTTATAACCGCTTTTACGGTGGCATTTTTATTTAATTGGATTGGTTTTCTAATGCTGACATGTTTCTGTCACACCATTGCGGCTCGTTATGGTGCCTTATCCGGTTTTGGTTTGTCTTTGGCCAAATGGACACTGATAGTAAAACATTCAACTGATTTGGCTTCGCATGAAAATTCCTGGTTATGGTGGCTAATAATGGCATTTGGATTTTTAATTTGCGTACGTGCTTTAATACAATATGTTAGTATTAAGCGCACTTGGCGTTTACTATCCACATCGGCCCAAGAACGTTTGTTATTCTTTTATTAAAATTTATATACATCGTAAATTAAGAC
The DNA here is from genome assembly GCA_916610165.2 of Gymnosoma rotundatum. NCBI lineage: Eukaryota > Metazoa > Arthropoda > Insecta > Diptera > Tachinidae > Gymnosoma > Gymnosoma rotundatum. Next base: position 41,094,509 of record OU744338.1, read on the forward strand.
AGAGAATCTACAAACAAAAAAGTTTTTATATATGTAAGCTGTGGTACAAATGATATGTTGCCAATTGATTTGTATCTTTATTAGTTTTATAATATCTATTTGTTCATAACCCACTTAAAAGTCAGGAATATGCATTAAAGAGAGGACAATTTTTAGAATTTTGTTTATCTGACGGTAAATTGTTAGAAAGAAAAAAATAGTTTTCTTCCCTCTTTATGCATATATTGTTACATGAGGCCTGCTTTTTTATTATTCTTATTTTGTCACAATGGGTCTTTAAACTTTTTAAGGAAAATTCAATGTATTTTCTCCTATTTTGTTATAAAAATGAATTATTCTTTAAACTCTTAGAAATAAATAATAATTAACTAAAGCTATTTTTATAAAGCAAAAATTCTTGTAAATTATTGTAGCCACAGTTTCTTTTTGTCTACGTTGCTTCGAAAATAATATAATATTCAAAACCTTAAATTAAAAAATATTCACAATTGTTTTAAGTTTTCAAATAAGCTGTAATCTGAATATTGTATGTATGTAATTACAAAATTTGGTAAGTGCTTGCAATAAATGTTTTTACTTTATTGCACCGTCCTGTTTTTAGTTTTCAATTTACAACACTTCGGTACAGCCTGTATTATGTATTCTAAATGCATTAATTAACATTCAATACTTCGAGATGACTTTTATTGTCTTTTATTAAACATAGAGTTTCATGGCTGATTTTATCCCAAAAAACTGATTTTTATTTTTTCTAAAATAATAATTATTTTGAAAAATGTTTTTTTGTTTTGAGCGTTAATTAAAATTCCGTATATAAAATATTTGTATACTATTTTTATATGAAGTTTGACATTCGAGCTAACGGCAAAAATTAACGCATTCGCAACCGCTACCACCTTATAATTGATTATCCCTGATATTATAAATACTAATTTCGTTTTCTTTTCTGACAAAAAATGTTCAACATTTGTACATCTTTGTGTTCTTTTTTAGAAAAAAGTTCAAAAGTATGTTCTTTTGAAAATTGTGGCACGAAAAAGTGTAAAATATGTTAAAAATTGTACCCTCAATTTTATGTAAGGGTAAGTATGCTACACTTTTTTAACGTAATTCTTACTGTAGATAAGTAATGGTACTTTTGTTGCTATACACAGAATTATATGATTTAATATTTCAAACTCTAATTAAACATTACTGACATGCATAGGTAGTAAAACAATGAATTTGATAGTAGCTCTATTCACGATCTTTGTACAATGGTCTTGCATCATAGCATTTGCAAAATGTGTAGCATATTTTACTCATTACTGTGTATTTTGTTGGTGTAAACTAAAAGTATGCTACACTTTTTTGCAAATGCTATGATGCAATACCATTGCACAAAGATCGTGAATAGGGCTAGTATTTGTTCTATTTTGGAAATTTTTTAGACTTTAGGCAACATGTTAAATGAATGTTGGATAACATTTATATTTAGAAAAGAAAAACGTTGTAAATAATTGTACACTGGCAGCGTTATGTATAACCAAAAGTTAGCGACTGTTTATAAACTGTAGTCAAATAGCTGCCAACTAGCAAATCGATTTGCCTTAGCAGCTTCTTGGCACAATGTTTATTCTTAAACGATTTGTAACTGACTGCTAACTTTAAGAAAATCAACTCTGAAAATGGATTGTGTCCCTACTAAATTACTTTTTTTTCCTTATATCACCCCTGATTTTGACGTTTGAACATACATTTATTTTCCCTCCATATTTTTTATTCACCATATTCAAGGCAGATTTATTTTACTAGGTAGTGTCGTTAGCCCAGCTGGTTTGTAGTTGGAAATGTCAAAAGTTGTTTGTATTTTCCTTTTTTTGTTTACGAATTTCAAAAAACACTAACAACAAACGTGTGCGTAACAAAGCAAGCATTTGTATTGAGAGCAATTATTTTTTATTTCTCTTTGTGTTTTTGACGTTTCCAACGCACAAAACAACAATAAAAAGACTTGTTGTTTTTGTCAATGTTGTATTTGTTGTAGAGCCGCTATTACCTAGTAAAATAAATCTGCCTTGACCATATTCTTTATTCACAAATTGACACTAAACAGCTGTTGCACAGAAGATGGCAAGTGTTTGACAACTCACTAACAAGTGTTTAGCAGTAAGTTGTTCGCAGATTGTTTGCTAGTTATAGTTAAACTCTATGCTAACTTCATGCTAATTTTTAGTTATACATAACGCTGTGGGTAATTTGAGTTACTTATTAGGCCAAAACCAATTTCGGCCAAAGTTTTGGACCGATATGGCTGAAATTTGGAGTTTTAACTAACGAACTGATACATTTTTTTTTAAATTCAACTCGATGAAAATAGGCAAGGGGGCCAACAAAATGGCGTGTAAGTGATGTAGACAAAATCGTAAAAAAACAAGTTATTATTATTGTTGTTTTGTGAAATCGTTATTCAACATTTAAGGAAGGACTTCATCCGAGGTGGAGCGAATTTGTGCTTTTTTGAAGCATTCTTTATCTTTGAAGGTCTATCTGGGCTATCTTAAGTAGCTTTGAGTACTACAGCCATATAAGATTACTTTTCCTTATTTGCCAACACTGCAGCTCCACACACTAGTAACTCGGTTTCATTGAAAATTCTCTGATTCCCTCCTTGATCGTTGAGACTCCTTTGAGTACTTTCTTTTTTGACGCCAACTTAGTATGTGAAATAAAGGTACGTGGTGGCCAATTTGGTTATTGCTTGGAAAAGCCGTTCGCTTTTCTATGATCCTTGTTCAACCCCAACGATAAGTTTTTACAACCAAGGAAATTCTTGTTTTAAAATATTTAAATCAATTTCACTAATAATACGGTTGTAAACAACATCAGTTTTTTTTGTTTTTATTCTTTTCAAAAATGAAAATGATATAAATCAAGAACCGAAACGAAAAAAAAAATTAAATCAGAATTCTTTTTTTAACACCTTTCATCAAGGAAAAACATGGCAGTCTACGGCCAACATTATCAAAAGCTTATGCAAAGTTTATATTTATGATAAAATAACGCGCACCAAAATATTTTAAGGTTTTTTTATTACTTTCTATTCCTACAAACGATTTTCTTCTTTTTTGTTTTATAATTTTTTCAGTTATGAATGTTTTAATTTATATCAAATAAAGATTTTTATGTATTATACTTGTTTTTCAGAAAAACCAAAAATGTATCCAATTGCTTGCTTTGATATATTCTGAATAGAACGTTATTAGCAGAAACACTGTTAGCGTTAGTGCAAAAAATTATTTTTTATATTTGACATTTTGAAATGGATCAATTATGTATAGCAGCCGAACTTCAGTTACCGAAATTATATTACAGATGGCAAGTATAATCTAGCAGCTGGCAACTGTAGTTACTAAATAGCAGTGATTTTGGCAACTTGAAGATTTTTCAAGTAAAAAACACAGTTAAGTAGAAAAATAAGACAGTTTTCTTTAAATTTATTTTTTTCGAAAATTTCAAATATAGTTTTGCCTTTATACGAAATGTTTATTTTATTTTATACATATCGCACCTGTTCAACTAAAGGGCTTCAACTCAAAATTTTCAATTTTTCAGTAGAGACAAAAAACTGTTTATGATAATATTAAAGAAAGATAATAAAAAAGTTATGGCCTCGTAAAAATAATTTGTTAACTTTAATATAACACTCGATTTCTTATTGTTTTGTTAAAACATGCAAGTACAACTAAAAATATATCTGTTTTGTTGATACAAAAGTAAGTACTCGGATGACATGGTGAGTGACATAACGGTTTTTTTTTAAGAAAATTTTACAGTGGTTAGAGTTGACCAATATATATCGTTTTTTAACAAAAAGTGAAAAATTGAAAATTTTGATTTGACGCCCTTTAGTTGAACAGGTGCGATATATACTTTATAAACTAAATTTACAAAGTATATTGTTAAGGCGCCGGGTAGCTAGACCACATGCGCACGAGAAAAAAAACTTTAATTACAATTTAGACAAAATAAAAATTTAAATGATTTAAATTACAAGATATTTAGATTAGAGTTTGGTTGATACAAATTAAAAGTACATACATTTTTTTTAATTAAAAATTTTGTATTGAAAACTAGTAGAAATATGGATAATTCACAGATACCATTATGTTGCAGATTTATGTGAGTAGTGCAGTTCAGAATATCACTAAATGGTAAACAATTCCTAAAACTGGGCCTTCTGTAAGGATGTGCGGAACAGTTAAAATTTCGTATTCTTAGAGGCCCTACGGCGATCTCGTTACCAGCGAATACAAGAAGGTTAATTATATCATCAGTTATGACTGTTTTCTGAATTGATTTAGTTAGCTGATTTCTCTTTTTATTACGAAAACAACATGTCATTTTGTTATTGCTTCATAGCAGGAAATATTAAAAGTCATTTTCGTATGACCCGCCATTTTCTTTGTATTTGTTTGTTTATATTTTTACCTGCGGCATGTCAATTTTATGAATTTTTTCTTCTCGCTGTACCTTGTTCCCAGAGTAAACATACGTGTTGGCAAGGGTTGCATTTCGCATCTTATTCAATTATTTATTTATTTATTTTATTTCACAATAATATACAAAGCCCTTAAGGGCCAATCAATATATATTACAGAGGAATTGACCGAGTAAATTATAAAATAAAAACTATATAAACTAAGGCTAAGTAGCTACAACATATTGGCTCCCCAGCCAAATACTTAATAGGAAAACAAAACTAATATAATTAAAGTCCCAAGGTTGTAGCTGCGCTACCGAGAAAAAGTTAAAAATCGGAAAAATAAATGCTCATGTAAAATACATATACATACATACATGTACATATATATATATATATATATCCGTATTATCCACATACATATGTACACATTAGTACCGAATTGAGTAGTTGAAGTAAATAATTATTTCATCTAAAGGTTGCCTAATTCGGAAAGAGAAAAGTGCAGTAATAGTTTTAAACGGAAGGAATTATTAGAATGCGAAAAAACACGGAGATTATGTGGTAAAAATTCCAAGAACGTGCAACTCTAACAACAAATGACCGCTCAAAATAAGAATTTCTTATCCGTGGAATAATTATCTGTGGATTCCTAGTAGAACGTGAAAATTTGAACATTGAACAGATTCGGGAAGGTTGTCCATATTTAATAACCCTGTAGAAAAATAGCAAAATCCGGCTTTTAATAAACTTCTCAAAGGAACATGACAAAAAGCGGCGCATGTATACAGAAATATGCATTCTTCTTCAAACGCTATATACATAGCGTACTACTATATTGGCGATTCGCTTTAATCTAGATGAAATACCTACCGAAGTGCCAGAAAAAACTTCAAGGCCATATAAAATATGCGGCATTAAGAGTGCAAAAGCCAATTTGTATTTAATATTACATGGTAAGTAAACTCCATTGGAGTAAATACATCGCAGGATTCCTAAAATACGATGTAAAACATGATCAACGTGGTATCCAAAGGTAAGCTTCTGATCGATGTATATACCTAAGCACTTAATGTGATCCACAAAACCAATACAACAACCAGCAAAAGATATATTTAGTTCAGGACTAATATATTCAGGGTCGCCAAAACCCATGGCTTTCGTTTTAGCAAAATTGACATGTAAGGAGTTTCTTGATGACCAACGTAAAAATCGTTGAAGACTGTAATTAATATTGGATTGTAGTACATCAACATTATCACGAGTACTGCTAAATAGAAGAAAAATGTCATCAGCAAACATGTAAGAACTGCAAATGCTAGTATCAATATAACCAGGGAGGTCATTAACGTACATTATAAAGAGAAGTGGACCTAAAACGGAACCTTGAGGAACTCCAGATAGTAACGGAACTATTTCAGAATAACTACTATTTAAATCCACAAACTGAAATCTGCCACATAGGTAAGAATATATTAACTTGCAGGCTGATTTCGAAAAACCGAAAAATTCACTCTATTTGGAAACCAGTATGGAGTAGCTAACAGAATTAAAAGCTTTAGACAAGTCAAGGGACACTAATGAAGTTAAAAGGTTTTTATTAGTATTTTCTCTAACAAGGCCAGTCAGATTAAGTAGCAAGGAAGTTGTACTATAACCTCGCCGAAAAGCATACTGGCACGGTGAAATTTTCGTAGTAGCAAAGGAAAGAATCTGGTTCTTCAATACATGTTCAACGATCTTGGAAACCGCCGGAAGAATAGAAATCGGTCTTAAATCGTCTAAAGTAGCAACGTTTTTACATTTAGGAATTGGAACAACACGGGAAATTTTCCAGGCGGAAGGGAACAACGATGTGGTCAAAATAGAGTTAACTAGAGAAAGAAAAATTTGAGAAATATATGGAAAGATAATCTTAAGAAAATTTATAGGTATAGCATCGGTCCCAAGAGATCTAGAGTTAACTTTACACATCGCTAACCAAAGCTCCTCTTTAGATATTGACCTAAAAGAGAATAACCCAATATCAGGTAAGTTATCTATACGAAAGTCATCATCCTCTTCTAGGTGCTCAACATTCACGAAATGATTTTTTATCTCATTAGCACTCCAATTACATCTAAATATATTGTCATTAGAAAATCCACTTCTTTTCAAAACCTTCCACATAGCTGACGAATCAATCCCACTAAAGAGCCGAGCATAATATTTCTTTCTTTCTCGTCGAATTACTCGTTTGGCCTTATTACGATAGCGGCAAAAAACTCCAATTTTCATTAGAGGTTTTAGACTGAAATGTAGCATAAGCTAGATCTCTTAACGACGTAGCCAACAATATGCAATTGGCTTTCATCCAATTATCCGCTCTATTCAAACATTTCTTCCTGACAATAGGAACAGATTCAAGTAGTTCCTGAATTAGGGAATTAAAAAGAAAACATTGGGAATCAGTGTCTGAGGTTCTAAAAAAAGATTCAGAGTCGAAAGTGGATAAAATCGTAAAAAAATTACTCCAATCAATATTATTGAAGTCACGGTACTCAAAGTATGTTGACAGTGAATCATACTTCAAGGAAAATAAAGCAAATATCAAAGCATGGTGAGATATAGCAGGGCATTGTACTTGATCTGAAATCTTTATCATCGAGGAATCGCTTGCCAACCAAAAGTCCAATAAAGACGTAAATCTATGAGCTAGGTTAAAGTGTGTGGGCTTAGAATTATGAAACAATGACAAGTTGCATCTGAAACAGCAAGACCTCATAATATTAGACTTATTAACATCAAATAAATTGCAGTTAAAAATCGCCTACTACAATTATATTTGAATATTTCAGAAACAAATCATAATGACTATTCTCAAAAGAAGCGATATCACCTGTAGGTAAATAAGCAACACCGAAAAGAGCTGTAGAATTGCCACTACAAAATTCGATGAAGACTGATTCACAACCAGGCTCCGAACATTCAAAAGCTATATTGAATTTAATACCCACAGACACAAAGATAGCCACACCACCTGCCCGCGAATGTAACCTATCCTTTCGGACCAAATTAAATCCAGGTATACCCATAGATCGACTAGATACATATGGTTTTAACCAGGTCTCTGAAACTGCAAATATTTCAAATTTACCTGTAATTATATTTTTCAACTCGTCAAATTTACTGGAGTTAGAGGTAGGCCGAATACTTTGACAATTCATGTGTCCAATTCTTAACTGATTAGCATGTTTATTTAAGTCGATTGAAGAGCTACTACTCACAATGGGACCAATGTTATCGCTAGGAATCACGATAGTAAGTAAATAAGTAAGGGGAACCAAATGTATAAGGCAATGATTATCAAATGCATTAAATTATGATTTTTAATCATTTCCGTAGTTATATACAGCTGTCTAAAGCAAAATAATAATTTACTTAAAAATTAAAAATGTAATCAACTACAAATGCTAAAACTCAGCTATCTAATATAAATGAGATAAAAAAAAAGTATCAAATACATAATATTTACTAAAAGTATGCTCACAGGAGGCAACATCCCGCAAAAAAAAAGAAAACAAAAAAAAACGTAGCCACTAAAAATTCATAATTTCGTTCATTTTCACAAAAATATTGGTTACGTTATTTTCGTTTAATGCTTAACAACGTTGCGTTAAAAGAAAATAATAAAAAATAAGTATGTTTATATACACAAGCATACATACAATCCATACATACATATATACACGTATATATATACTAGTTGCGGGATATCACGTTGTTGTATAGCTCCGCGCATTGTTGCATATTATATACATCCTCCTTGCCATCCAAGAAAGTCAGCTTGGCTAGTACCTTATCCGCATTCAGTATTTTGAATTTAGAGATACTTTTGTTACGCTTCAATTTGAGGCACAAGGTATTTAGCTTAGAAGCAGCAGGCGAGAAGTGGTCATTTAAAAATACCCGGCTTTCAATGTCGCCTCCAATCACATCCCTTGCATTCAACAATCTTTCTCTAAAATAAGCTTTCATAGTGATGCAATTAAGTACTAATTGCTCAATTTATTAATTGACTTAATTACGTAAACTCCTTAATTTCGCAAATTAAGCGTATTTCTGAACAAAGTAATCAGTGCAAGTAATGAAATGCATAACTCACTGCATCTTTAATTGCATATATTTCACCTCAAAAACACCAACATTGTCCGGCAACCGTTTTTCAAAAATTACATTATAATCCATCTTATCCTTGCTTTCAACCATTGAACAAGTTAATACACCATTGCGAAAAGGGCCATCAGCAAATAAAAACAAATTAGGTATAAAAATTAGCTATAATCTCCCTCATCATTTTTTGGAGCAAACAGTGGAGTTTTTATTGCAATTTTCAAAATATTTTTTAGATTTGCCTCAAAACTAATGAGTGTTTCAAAAATAAATAAAAAGTCTTTTTGAATTAAAATTTTTTAGTAAGGCTTTGGTCATTATATAGTTCGAAAGAATTTAACATAAAAATATCATACTTTTGTTTTTTTTTTTTACTTTTGAATCGAATGTGACACAAAGAAATAAGATTTACAAAACACTGGAATTCTATTCGAATTTTATTGGAAATGAACATTACATTAATAAAAATTCAATTTAGTGAAGACTAATTTTTTCAGATCAAAACACACTTGTTTCCGAATAATCATCAACGTAAATTCTTTCTCCATTTCTATGTCAGTATAATTTTTTCCAAGGTATAATTTCCCATGAGCGAACAATATGATTGCCAAATAGAAAATCTTTGGCCTTATTCATAATATAAAAAGATATGCCAAAGAAGGAAGCGAAGTATAGCCAAAATTGGCCTAATCTTTCCCAAATGCTTAAATGGTAACGAGCACTTATTTGCAAAATATCTAAATCTAGTTGAAAGGTAAGACCCTGCTGGGCAGGCGATTTATGTATGTATGATTCTTGTACATCCAGCTGAAAATAAGCAGGATTTGATTTGACTTGATCCCACATAGACTCTGTTTGGTATTGTTGAACGTTTGACGAATTAGTATTAAATTTTATTTTACGAAATGAGGTCTTAGTATTTCTTCCTGGAAAAGGACAGGTGAATTCTACATATTGCTTAAGCACAAGCTCAGCCCGCAGATGGATAACACCGCTTGTTAACTGATTCTCTGTAATCAAGTTAGTGCTATGTATTAGCAACGCTGGTGGAGACAAGTGACATTTGTGCTGGCAAAAGAGAGACGTTACATTTTTAAGGTTTTCTTTCGTTGTTTAATATAAAATGAAAATACAAACCTTCAAGCTGGCGTCAAAAAGCAAGACCACATTAAAACCAACCAGTTTCTGGTCTAATGATTCAATTTGTTGCACAAAATGAACACGATCTACATAACCATCATAATCTAAATCATCTGTCCAATACTAATCATTTAAAATAATTGAAATTATTACTTTTATTAAAAAAAAATATCGTTCGACTCACCTTTATTCCATCGCACTTATCGCTCTTATTGGTCGCTAATGCATTATTTAAATTTGGAAATGTACTGCATACAAACACATCAGTTTCTTTATCACAATTTTGATTATCGTTGTCAAATGTTTTGGCTATGAATATCGAATTGTATTTGAATTGCACTTGAGGTTGTTCGTATAAGATACGAGATTCTGCTATACCCGAATATGGACTCAGTAGTGAAACCAAGAGCACAGGTATCATTACGGAAAGAGCCAAAAATGTCACCACTAGCAAAGTCGCGGTTGAACAAATTGCATTTTTATAAATGATGGCTGTATTTGTGGCGTGTAGTGGTATGAATTTCATATTTATTGTTTTTAAATAAAATTTGTTATTATATGTGAATATATGTAAGGTTTTACGTTTGGTTTATGGAAAACTAAAAAATATTGAGTGTTTACAAAACAATTGTTGTCATAGTTACACACCGCAAAATCAAATTAGAAATTCTTTGTTTCGATTTCAATGTGCCATGACTCATGAGTCTTGTTTACAAGAAAATGGTATACAATAACACTACTGGTTTATGATCAAAACCGTTGACTCAAAATTTCTTTTGATCTTTAATGTTGAATAATTTGAAATGAAATTTGAATATGTCAATGTATCAGACATAGTTTCGAAAAACCAGCAAGATCGGTCCATGTCCATGGCAGCAAGTAAAACACCACGCCTGCCTTTAATTTTTCCATAACATTTGGAACAATGAAGTAACTCTAATCACAAAAACAAGCATATAGTGCGATAAAGAATTAAAAAATAAGAAAAAAAACATCAAGTGAAGAAATAGACGCTCGCTCATATCATATCGGCATAGCCGAATCATCATAAAAATAGCCAAAATTTTTGCCAAGTATTTTAATTTCAAAATTTTTATCGCCTTGTTTGGCGAGAAATTGCCATAACTGACAACAATGTTCACAGAATACAAAACACATGAAAATTACAAAGAGGAAAGAGGGCATCAGTTGAAGATTTTATAGCATGAAATTTTTTGGGCTTTGTTTAGTATTCACTTCACAGTAAAGACACAAACCAATAATAGAAATAAGAACTGCCAACTATTTAGTACTTTTTCCAATGACTCAAAAGCTGTTTGCCGCCGATGTTTATATATGTATATATTGACATTTATGTTGACTTATAGTTTGAGATTCATTTTATTTCGTGTGACAACTGGCGTGGCGATTGCTTTCCCAATTTCTTTGCGAATTTTTACAGTAAATAAGTAAAAAGCTAAGAAAAATACTTTGAATATGGCTAAAAAGAAAACCGAAGAGTCGACCAATGACCAGGATTTTGAAGAAGAACCTAATTTTGAAGATCCTGAAGGATTTGTCGACGATATTAGCGATGAGGGTAAGTGTAGCACATATACATAACCTTAAATACGAAATGCAGTCGTGTAATGAATGCTTAATATGATTTATTGGCTTTTGCAGAACTACTGGCCGACAAATTAGAGCAACGTCCATCAGAAGCTGATGGTGTCGAAAATGTCGTAGTGGTAGATAATATTCCGAAGGTCGAGCCTTCACGTTTAGAAAAGTTAAAGGCTGTTATTAGTAAGCTGTTCTCCAATTTTGGTGAGATTGTAAACTCTGTATATCCCATTGACGAGGAGGGACATACCAAGGGTTTTGCTTTTATGGAATTTAAACACTCTCAACAAGCCGAGGAAGCTGTAAAGAATTTAAACAACCATCGCTTAGATAAAAACCATACTTTTGCTGTAAATTTGTTTACCGATTTTCAAAAATACGACAGTATTCCTGAGAAATGGGAGCCACCCACTCCACAACCCTTCAAGATGCAAAATGATTTGTATAGTTTCCTAATGGACCCTGATGCATACGATCAATATTGTGTGGCTGCTGAAAGTTCTCCCAATAGTGTGCAGGTAGCTTTTTGGCAAAATACTTTACCCGAGCCCACCGAATTGGAATCCCGTGATAACTTTACTGAAACCTTTGTTAAATGGTCTCCATTGGGTACATATGTGGTGACATTCCACAAACCTGGTGTTGCCATCTGGGGTGGTAGCAAATTTACACGTATTCAACGTTTCCCCCATCCTGGTACACAATTTGTTGAGTTCTCCCCCTGCGAAAATTATTTGGTAACTTATGGACCCACTCCCACTGGGCAAAAAGTAGTTATTTGGGATATACGTTCTGGTGCTGAAAAACGTACCTTTGTGGCCGATGGTGTATCAATGTTCTCCATGTTCCGTTGGTCTCACGATGATAAATATGTTGCGCGTTTGGGTGACAACTCTATACACGTTTATGAAACACCATCTTTTTATTTGCTTGAAATGAAGTCGATAAAGGTGCCAGGCATTCGTGGCTTTTCATGGTCGCCCACTGATAATGTTATTGCCTACTGGGTAGAAGAGCAAAATCAAATTCCCGCCCGTGTCACACTGGTAGAAATTCCGAAAAAGCGGGAGATCCGCAATAAGAATCTTTTCCATGTGGCAGATTGTAAATTGCATTGGCAAAAATCTGGAGACTACTTGTGTGTCAAGGTAGATCGCTATTCAAAATTGAAAAAGGACAAAAAGGATTCCGATGTTAAATTCTTGGGAATGTTTTACAATTTCGAAATCTTTCATATGCGCGAAAAGGAAGTTCCCGTAGATTCAGTGGAGATCAGAGAGCTTATTTTAGCTTTTGCGTGGGAGCCCGTTGGTAATAAATTTGCCATTATCCATGGTGAAACCTCTAATTCAAATGTCAGTTTCTATGAAGTTAACAACGGCGTCAAGCCTACATTAGTAAAGAAACTTGAAAAGAAATCATGCACTCACCTCTTCTGGTCACCCAGAGGTCAATTTATTGTTATGGCTAATTTAACAACTGGTACATTTGAATTTGTTGACACCAACAATAATTTCCTCATCACAGCCTCTCCTGATCACTTCCGTGCTTCAGAAGTAGAATGGGATCCTACTGGACGATATGTTGTTACTGGTGTCTCTTCGTGGAAGGTTAAAGAAGATACAGGGTTTAACATGTACACTTTCCAGGGTCGTATCATTCGCCGAAATATTCTTAAGAGTTTTGTGCAGTTCTTATGGCGCCCACGTCCATCAACTCTTTTGAGTGAAGAAGAGATCAAGGAAATAAAGAAGAATTTGAAGAAATACTATTTCATTTTTGAACAAAAGGATCGCATGCGCATGACTCGTGCATCCAAGGAATTGTTAGAGAAACGTGCACAATTGCGCGAACAGTTTATGGAATATCGTAATAAACGTATTGCTGAATGGAAAGAGCAAAAACCAAGACGTATGCAGCTAAGAAATCGTAAGCTTCTTTATTATTGTTATTTACATTTCTAAAACAAAAAATGTTGGCTTCTACTCTGAGGCGTAAAATTTTATTTATTTGTTTGTAAAATGCAAAAAAAAACAGATATATTTTTTCGAATCTTTAATAAGAAAAGTAGTATTAATATTTAATAAACTGTCCTTTAAGTTAGACGGGTCTAATTCTTTTCAACATCTCAATATCTAAAACTACCAAATATAGTTTCATTGACACATTTTACTTTCTTTTTTCCAGATTTCGATACTGATAGCTTGGATACAGAAGAGGTTGATGAAGAAGTTGTAGAATTTTTGGTCAAAGAAGAAATAACCGTACTCGAGTAGTTCGTTTAAGTGTTTTAGTGTCCGTCAAAAAAAAAAAATACCATATTTAATCCGCGAACAAAAAAATATATCAAAAAACTTCAGCCATTCAGTCGATCACACAAACGACAAACATATTGCTTCGGTGAAAGATTGAAATAAAATCACATTTCAATCAAAAAAATATTTAAAGAAGCAAGAGTCATTCAACAACTGTGTATTTTTCAAAGATCACAAAATACATTTTTATATTTGTATCATAAAATTATTTAAAATAGCATAAACAAGAATAATATAATTTTAATTTTCCCTAAATACAAACACTACGTTTTAATGTTACTAGAAACAATATTGAAGGTTAAAATAAAAATATATTGGGCAAAAGCAAAAACTGTGTTTTAATTTTATTTGTTATGGTTATTTTATTAAAAAATCCGTCTTCCATATTCAACTAATATGTCCTTATTTAAGTAATTAGTGGTGTGTTCATAAACATTTTTATATACATGAATTTGTGCCATTTGTGTGTATTCTTTAGCTTAACAGTATAAACATAACCGATTCCAGCAATTTTTTTTTACATAGTGTAAACATTCTATAGTACGTGTTAAGAATTTCTTGTAAATGAATGTCGAAACAATTTACTTTCTATTTTTCCTATTCCACACTTCATTATACCTATGTTCCACATAAAATATGTTCTTCTTAATGAAAACGTCAGACGGCGAAGCCAAAAAAGTAAAGCTATATCTTGCATTTCCACTTTTTTGGCTTCATTGTAAACTTTTTATAAAATTCACACGTTAAAAAATAATTTTACTTTTCATTTAATATGGAACGTTGGTGTAATAAAGTAGCTGTAGTCAGCGGTGCTAGCTCAGGAATTGGAGCAGCTTGTTGCAAGGCACTGGTACAATCTGGTATGATTGTTGTTGGCTTGGCTAGAAGGCAAGAGCTTATTGCTCAACTGAAAGATGATCTGCCAGCAAAAGTACGCAATAATTTTCATGCGAAACGTTGTGATGTCACACAAGAGGAACAGGTGTCAGAAGTCTTCGATTGGACACAAAACCAATTGGGAGGTTGCGATGTGTTGATTAATAATGCTGGTATAATAGCAACAACTCAATTGTCAAAACAAAATAATACGAAGGAAATACGTCAAACTATTGACACAAATCTATTGGGAGCAGTTTTCTGTACGCGAGAGGCGTTTTACTCCATGCGCTCACACAAATATGGTAACGGCCATATAGTTATTATTAATAGTGTAGCTGGTCACCAAGTGCCTAATTTGGGTCCAGATTTGCCTTCTCTAAATATATATCCAGCCACAAAATTTGCCTTGAAAGCCATGAATGAAATATATCGTCAAGAATTTCAGCGCCACAAGACACAAGTTAGAATGACTGTAGGTATTGGAGTGAAATAGTCTTTTCTGCTCCTATTTAAATACAATTTTTCCTAGACCATAAGCCCCGGAGTTGTAAATACGGACATTTTACCTAAAGAAATACTTAAAGTGGTTAAAGAATTTATGCCCATGTTAAATTGTGCTGATGTGGCCGACGCTGTCCTGTGGACTTTGAGTACTCCACCAAATGTGCAGGTGACTTTTTTTTTAGTATAAAGATTTTAATACAATTAAGAATTTGGTGTTTTTACAGGTTCACAACATTATTATTAAGCCACAGGGAGAAAAATTTTAAAATTGTTTTTTATCATGAAATTGTTGTATATTGTAGGCTGGAATAACATAAAAGTAATGTCACCAAAAAACTTAACAGATTAAAAGTAACGAAAGGAACGGGGTTTAATATCAGATAAAAAAATATATAAATAAAAAATAGATTTAATTATTTAAATCGTATTTATTGTTTGTTAGTAAGAAAATAACTTTTTTTATTACACCAATAAAATTACGTTATTTCTTAACCATAAAGATAAAATAATGCAATGAAAAGTGTTTTTTCTTTTACATAAAAGTAATTTTTTTTTATTTTACATAAAAGTAATTTTCGTACGGGCCATGTTAACCTGCCACACATTAAGTTCTTCATAATCTTCAATACATTTATCAACTTGGTCCGGTTTAAAGCCTTTAGTCGTACAACGATCCATTACATCGGCAATTTTAACAGTATTGCTACTTCCAGCCAATTCACGAACCACAGCAAAAATTTTATCCGAGGTGTTAGGAATGCTAAATGGAATTAGGAATATAATAAATAACAATAAATTTATATTAAAAAAGAGTTTATAAACCAAAAAGGGCTCAATGTTATAACTTACTGTCCCTTTTGATGTTCATGTAGTTGATTAAGTGAATCTTTAGACATTTCCAAGAGACGCAAAGCTTCAGCGACATCATCTTTTTCCACTTTATCCGATAAACGAAGACGAGCCAAAGCTGTAGACAATCGTAAAATACCCAAAAGATTTCGGGCTGAAGTAAAGGTCATGTCTTTTTGATTGCGAGCCTCACGTCTAAGTTCAACATAAGCGCCAACAATATATTCAGTTAATTCATCAGGTATTGTGGGGTTTTTACGCTTGCACAGATTTATATAACGCCGCATTAAATTCATATCTAGAGCTTTAATGCGAGTAGGAGGTTGTTTTGAATGGCTGTGAACATAGGTAATATGTTTTGCCAACCGTAAATCATTTTCACGGTCTGGTTTGTCCTGTATAAGCCACAATAGATCAAAACGTGATAATAAAGCGGCGGGTAGCTGAATGTTTTGTTCTACAGTACGTCGAGGATTATAACGCCCGTAAGCCGGATTAGCGGCAGCCAAAATCGATACTCTGGCATTTAAAGTTGTCATTATACCAGCCTTTGCAATAGAGATAGTTTGCTGCTCCATAACCTCATGTATAGCAGTACGATCAACATCCGCCATTTTATCAAATTCATCAATACAACACACACCCTGATCAGCCAATACCAAAGCACCACCTTCTAAAATCATGTCGCCTGTTAGGGGATCTTTCATAACAGCTGCCGTAAGACCCACACCAGACGAACCCCTACCGGTGGTATATTGGGAGCGTATGGCTAAGCGGCTTATATAACCCAATAACTGAGATTTAGCTACACCGGGATCACCCATAAGGCAAATGTTTATGTTGCCACGAATTTTCATACCATCTGGTCTCTTGTCAACGCCACCCACCAACAAAAGTAGCAAGGCTTTTTTAACATCCAAATGGCCGTATATTTCAGGTGCCAAGCTTGTAGCCAAACGTTCGTAAAAATCATCTTGAGCCAACTCTGTTAACTCCTCTGGTGTTAATTCAGAATCTTTATCAGATATTTCGTCATTTTTATTAATGCATATAATGCGCTAAAAAGTAAAATAAAGTATAAGTAGGTTATGGTAAAAATGTCCATCAATGGAATACTTACATAAGCTTGCAAAAACGTGTCGGATAAAAGTCCCTGTATCATTTGTTGAAAACCACTACGGATCAAAGGCAGGTAAACTCCCGAAATAAGAACATGATCACCGGGCTGAGCCTGTCGCGTGACTTCTCCACGGCACATAATTGTCATCGTACGTGGTATATGTCCTACAGGAACCTGATCGCTATGTTCTTGTATCTTAACTTCTTGAAATTTAATAAATTTAGAGCCTCGGGTTTGTAAATATAAACGTCCACCTGCCTTATTTACGCGACAATCGTCAGAAGGGCAACTTGATACAGGAGTAAATGATAAGGAATTGACAGGCTGATAGGTCTCAGAACCACAACGATCACAAGTGTAAGTTGCCACCACCATCATAGGTTTGACTTCAGTACAACGTGTAACAATACCACGTACTGTAACCAACTTACCAATATGTTCAGCTTTGATTTCACGTATTGAAAATGCTTTAACATGAGACTGCGGTTTAAATCCTACTTCACTTTAAATAAAAATTTTGGCTCATCTTAAGCGTTTTTATGTATACACTTATGTAACTTACAATCTTTTCATTAGTTCAGCAGGGAATTGATTGCGTTGATCATGATGCTCCATGGGATTCCTAGTACGTGCTTGTAAGAGCAATCGATGCTCAATGTATACATCCAAGGCATCTTTGGCATGTACTTCATGTTCCTTGTAATTCGGAAGCATTTCTGCTATAACATCACTAAACATGGCGGCATATCGACGGCTATTATTAACAACAGCGTTAGCCAAGCCTTCATTGAATTCTGCTAAATGATCCAGATCTACGTTTAATAGAACCTGTTCACGATGGGCTATTTTAACCAGTTGTTCGCCATAGATAAAATGTTTTTTGCCGTCATCATCTTGTTTACAGAATTCGCTTAAAAACGTTTTTATTGCCTCTTAAAGAAAAAATGCGTTTTGGATACATTAAAATTGATTACTTAAAAAAAACCTGTTTATTTCACCTTTATCCTGAACGTAGTCACGTCTTGCCATTTTAAAATGAGTCCTGATTTAATTATTAAATATATTTTAAATTTGAAGTTTGTTGTACTTGAAGGCTTATTTTGAAATTTTATAATTAAACAATTACACACAAATCGCGTCTGCACTTTACCACTAAACACTTTAGTAACTTAGCTGTCGTTGTTTTGCGCGCCAAATATCATAACAAATATTTTTTAGTAACAGTGTTGTATTAAGTCTTATGATATTAAAGACTATTGCAGGCAACTCTGTTTTAAAGACGATATTGAGGCTATTGATAACCCAACCACCATTTGCCCGTGACTTCGAAGGAGGATTCATAAATAGATAACTCTCGGTGGTACCTTGATATTTTAATTAGGATAATGTAAATTAAAAAATAATCACAAAATAGGCAGCTTACCAATTGAGTTGGACATTGCACACTATAAAATACAAACCTAATCTAGTTCAGGAACATCAAAAATTATTAAGCAGCAAAAATGAAATTTGTATATTCAAAAACTTTTTTATTGATACGCATATTGATATCTTAAAAAATATGGTCCACAGAGGCTCATTAAGGTTTTTTCTTCTTTTTTATTTAATTATCTCTCGCCCCATATATTTGTTTTTTTAATTGAAGTTAATTTATTGTTTCAAGTAATATGGAAAAATTAGAGACAGGCGTGGTGTTTTGCCTGCTGCCTTAAAGAAGATGGATCTATCTTGCTGATTCCTAATAGAAAAAATTTCGATACTACATTTCATGGATTGACGTGTTTTAATTTTCTCTAGCTCATCTAGTACCTTGACAAAGATAATTTCAACTCAAAAACGGACGGAAAGACGAACGATGCTCAATTGACTTCGCTATACATAAGAATTCAAAATATATATACCTTATGGGGTCGAAAACGGATATTGTAAGAATTAACTAAAAAACACTTCTTAATTGAATTTGTTAAAAGATATTCCTAATACGTTTTCTAACTGTCATCTGTAAATAAGCGCGTAAAGCGCAAAATATCTGTCAAAATTTATCATGTACATACAAAATGTATGAAGGGTCCCCAAATAGCACGGCGTCAACGCTTAGCAATAAGAAAATCCAATTTTGACAGTGCGTTAGGAAGTGAAATTGGCTGCTTGTTGGTTTGTTTTGCTTTGTTATGGTTTTGACAATTTAGTTATTTTCAAGGCAATCTATCGGTTTTATCTCTTCTTTACTCTTATATAGCGGGTTTTATAAAATAAAATGAGTTGACATTATTGTAAAAGACACAAAGTTGACGCTCTTAAGCGGTCTGTCCACGATCAAAAAGCTGGCTGTCAAGGTCGTTTACATGTGCTGCACGCTTTTTGGTGCACACATATTGCATGACCAGACAAAAATTCATTTATACTTTGATTTTGTACCGTCAACATCGCGCTTGGACTATTACGAAAATGGCACTAGCGAAAGAACATTTAATAGCTTCAAAAAAATAAAACAAAATCCATTATTATTTATTTATTTATTATTATTTAATACTTATTTAAATGTTGTTATGGACTCACTTGGAGTCTCAACGGCTCTTAAAAAACTAATGGCATCAAAATAAATTCCAAGATTTCTTTTTTTTCTTCCGACATTGTTGACAACCGCACAATTTGCAATCTAATCTATAAAATGAGAACAGCTAGGCTGATTTCTTTAAAAATTTTTGTCAGTTATTCGTATTTTCGAGGAAAATCCCTCCGGAAAATTGGAAAAATCGAGTTTTGTATGAAATTTTGCGTAAAATTATTCCTTAATTGTATGAAATTTTGTGCATCAAATCGTTTTCTACTGATTCCATCAAATAAATCACATTGAAAATTTAAATATTTGAGTTGTATTATTACTCTAAAGTTTGTCTGAAAGCTTAAAATTGGGGAGAGGCGAAGTTCGCCGGGTCCGCTAGTTTAAAATGAAAAATTAGTACACGCAGAAAAAAACATGGTTGTGATATGTGCTGTGCACAAAAAATGCAACATGGTTGGTTTTAACTTAAAAAATTTCAACCACAACCAAAGTTTTATAACTTTTAAAAAACAATATAAAATATTTAACCATAATATTATTATTTTTAACCAAAGTAAGGTTTATACAACAGAATAATGTTTGCGCTAAAAAATATTTTATTCAAGTTCTTGACAGTTGAGTAATTTTTTTTGGTAATTGCTTTTTATTGATAGAGAAAGTGAAAAAAAATAAAAATTTATGTACAAAATAAATAATTAAAAAAAAAATGCAAAATATGAAATGAAATAAAAAGGGAACCAAAACATAAAAAAAATTGAAATAAATATTGTAAATGCATGTATGTATTGTAAGCATATACATTTTTATTTTTGTGTTTGAAGCACAATTGTGAAATCATTTATTTGGGCTTATAATCTGTATTTTTATATAACTGTTTCTTGTAACTTATGATCTAAAAGTTATTGTAAGCAAATAATTGATTTTTTGTAAATTTATGTTTCTAAATGATTTTTATGACAAATCGTAAATGAATAAAACAATAAAAACTTAGTCTTTTATATCTAGAAAATTTTAACCATTTAATGTTTATATTTGAACATAATTATGTTTATACTTTAGAATGTTATTATTTTTCTTGACAACAATATGGTTGCAAATGTAACAATACTATGTTTTGTTTGCAACCATATAATGCAATCATAATATGTTGCTCTTAGATTATGGTTACCTCAACCATATTTTTTCTTTGCGTGTACATGCTTGAAGAACTAACACAATAGTATATAGACTTTACTTAAAATATTATTTAAAAACACCAAAGAGAACTGTTTTTTTTATTACAATATTTTTTATTAGTTTTTATTATTCCCAAAAATCCTTAAAAAAAGTACTTTTTTCCTTTTTCATTTACGATATAAATTTAGGACTATCAAAATTATAATAGCAACAGTGTGAAAAACTTAAGCCCAATGTTAACGACGTAATATATCGGGAAGCAATATTTAAGAAATATTAAAATACTCAAGCAGTTTTTTATAATAAACCGCAACAGAAAAATTAAATGATATTAATGTAGCTGGTAATTGATTCCATGAACGGGCTGTCTAAACAATAAATGATCTCTCAAGGAAGAAGGTATATATTCTAGGTATGAAAATTTGTAAATTTCTTGACGAATGGATAAATTGAATGCGTTGAATTAAAAACGTGGGAGTTGAGTTTTTCATAATTTTATAAAAGCATAAAAGGACCTTTAAAGTTAGGAAATTAAAGAACGAGCACTTCAGAAATTGATTAACATACATTGATATATGATCGCGATATCGAAGTTAAAATGCAAATCGTATGATTTTGTTTGTTAAGAGTTCACTCCTTCTTATATTTGCATTAGATGTACGCGAGAAAACTTCCAAGCAAAATGACAGCTGAGACATCAGTAAAGCATGCGCTAGCTTATATCTTACATGGTATGGTAAATATACGTTTAATGAATATAATCGTCGGAGTGTAAAATTAATACTTGAATAGATTTTGTTTATATACAAAGTGTAACTAAGTTTATCATCAATAACTACACCTAAAACTCTTATTCGGTCAACACATTCAATACGTTCACCATTTAGGTGTACTAGAAAATCTTGAAGAGCCAATCGACAAAATTTCATGACCTTCGTCTTTGATGAATTTATTGAAAGACTTTTCGTCATCATCCACGTTTCTACTGCATTTAAAGTATTATTAACTACTTCTTGAAGTATGTTAGGTGAACGTTCTCCGAAAAACAGCAGTTGAATGTCATCTGCAAAAGCAAAAGCTTCGCACGATTCTAATCCACGTAAGCAAAATAAATTGTTCAAGTACATTGAGAATAGCAATGGTCCAAGGACTGAGCCTTGAGCCTTAAATTTGATTGACTTCCATTGAAATTGACAAATTGTTTACGCCCACATAAATATGATTGCATAAGTCGACAAGATGATCGAGTAAATTTAAACTCTAGGTTTAGTTTACTTAACATTTTCATATGATCAATGCGATCAAATGCCTTTGACAAATCTACGGAAA
The DNA here is from genome assembly GCA_916610165.2 of Gymnosoma rotundatum. Lineage (NCBI taxonomy): Eukaryota > Metazoa > Arthropoda > Insecta > Diptera > Tachinidae > Gymnosoma > Gymnosoma rotundatum. The sequence continues at coordinate 41,116,603 of OU744338.1, forward strand.
CTAAAATACAAGATTCGTTTGCATCAATGCTATCTCTTTTCGCTACTGTAATGCCCAATAACGTCGTAGACGTACTGCAGTTCTTTCGGAAACCAGTTTGTCTGTCATTTAATAATGATTGCTGAGAAATGTATTTATAAATTTGAAAATTGATAAATTTGAAAATATGTTCAAAAACCCTAGATAGTGCAGACCATGAAAAAATCTAACATCTCTACATCTTTTTTTCCTTTGTTATATTTCTTACCTTTCTTTCATAACTGTGCTCTCACTTTTATTTTTGGTGTTTCTTCGTAGGCCACAGAGCTTTATAAAGGCAATTTATGATTTGTCGTGAGTCAAATTATTATTAAGATATAATTTATATTTAAATAGCTTTAATTACTTTCAATAAATCACTCTTCAAGTTTTATTTAATTTGAAATATTTATTTTCGTTTTTTTTTTCATTATATTATTATTTTTATTATAATTATTACGAAATAAAAATGTTTTTTTACAAACAAAAATTAGTTTTACATACAATTATTTTTTTTATTAATATTTTATTTAATGTTGCACATTAATTTTATTATTTGATTAATGATAGTACTATATCAATGTTATTTATGTATGGTTATTACTTTTCAGTTAAATGAGTAATCATGTTGCCGATTATTTTTTTGTGTTTTACCGACATTTATTTGAACAATTTTTGTGTGTTTTTACTAGGTTTTTATTTAAATTAAATTGCGACTATATATACGGCCATCGTTTTTCCACGTGTGTAAAATTACAATTTTAATAATAATCTATAAAAATAAAATTTTTATAATTTAAAAGCTTATAGTTATTTTAATTCGCCATCATATTGTTAAAAATACGCTAGCATACTTTTAGGTGTTTACATTTTAACGACAATCTTATGGTCAGAAAACATAGTTTAGTCATCGTTTTAATGCTTTAAAACATTACATAACATTATACATTGTTGTATTTTGAATAAGACGTCATTAGAGAACCAAACTAATTGTTTCAAAATTTATTAGGTATTAAATTGCTTTCTTTTTGCTTTATTGTTTTAATACATACATAAGTAAAACTGTAAACAAATTTTGATTATAAACTTAAACATTATTAATCACATGCAAAAATATTTGTTGCTTTTTAAAATTTTTAATAAAGTTTTTTAAATATATCAGTATAAAAATAATTTAACATAAAGAAAATTTTATTTTTTTGTATTGTAGGTATTCATATAAGATTTTTATTTTAATCATGCAAAAGTTGACATTACAGTTTGTGCATTTTAATTAAATTATTATTTTTTAAAGTAGATTTAATTATTCGCTACTAACTAAGCTTTTATTTTATTTTAACACTAAAAATAATATATATGTATGTGTCTAAGTGTTAATAGTTTAATTTATGTTACTTTATTTGATATATAATTTACATTTAAATATTTTACATTTATATCTATAGTTGTTGTTAATTTTTAGAATTCTATGGAGCCATATTTAGTTTTTTAAACGTACAGTGAGTTTTAAATAAAATTGTGCAAGGTTGATAAAAAAATTTTAATTTATATTGTTCTTAAAAAAATAAGGAAAAACTATAAATTTTACATATCTGTTTTTATCTCTGTTTGGCTACACCTATACCTAAATAATAATCGTTAAATGGAAAACGTAAGGGAATTTACCGGGAAAGTACAGTTTCACCGTTGCTTGTTTTTTATATACTTATCAACTTTTTTTTATCTTAGATGTCAAACTACATATAAAAAACAATTTTTTTGGAAATGTCAAAAACAGCTTCTGCACTTACCTGTTGAGTTATTGTGCCATGGTGTGACGTATCGGACGACTAATCAAAGAAAATGAATAAAACCGAATCGAATGAACGGCAAACAGAATTACTGTTGTTTGCTGTATTTGCTCATAGAAATATTTCTCAACAATTAAGCAATAATTTTGCGCCGATTCATCACAACAGAGAACACGTGCTCAGGCGAAGGAATAACCAAAAAGTGGATTTAAATAAAAAAAAATTATCATATTGTTATCTTAAATCATTTTTTTTATTATCTTGGCAAATTTTCTTGAAATTGTAGCTTCAGTAGAAGGAAATGAAATCTAGTGTTTAAAATGTAGATTACATTTAAAGAAAAAATCTTATAAAGATTACTAATAATTAGAACGGCTATAATTTTTGATGCCTAAAACTGAATTGTATGAGTTTCTTTCTTGCAATTGAATTTGCATTTTATGGTAAAGATTTTTGCATTTTAGTGATTTACAACTTGTGTTCCTCAGAAAAAAACATGATTGAATATTTTTATATTTATTTGTTTTTCAATTCATTTTTCTTTAATGTTTTTTTTTATTAAATTGTATAAAGCTTGTAAGTCTTTTAAGTAGTTATTTTTTAACTTTATCAGGCATTTCTTAAATTACAATCGGAATGGTTTTAATTCCGTAGTTCCAACTCCCATCGATTTTGTTTTACCTTCTTCAGATTCCGATCGATTTTGCTTATTCCTAAAAAATGCTAAATGTCCACCTTTTAATTAAATGTGGCGAAACTAAACTCCACTTTGAAATTTAAAAGTGGTTTAATTCCGAAGAAATTTTTGGTTTTTCATTTTTTGAAGAAACACTTTGCGGAATTTAAACCACTTTCGATCGGAATTGAGTTCTGGGACATGCCTGTATGTTTGCATTTATATTTTTTTTTAAATAATTTATAATAGTAAATTTCAGTACGTAGTTAACTTTTTCTGTAAAATTTACAATTTTTTATACAAACACCATAAAATCTCTTTTTTATTTTTACTTAAGTTGTGCTTTTTAGAAAAAAAAAAGAAAACCTTTGTTTGTCTATTTTACTGCTGTGTTACATATTCTACTTTTAATCAAAGAAACAACTATTGTTTTACATTCTTTATTATTTTAAATGATTAATTTAATGTCAATATTTGTGTAAATAGATTTATGTTTATGGCACCTTTCTTCTTGTTGTCTGTGAGTGTTAAAAAAGCCATTGATAGAAAAAATATGAAAAGCAACCCGGCAAGGCACATTTATTTTACTAGATAGTAGCGGCTCTACAACAAATACAACATTGGCAAAAACAACATGGCTTTTTACTGTTTTTTTGTGCGTTGTAAATGCCAAAAACAAAAAGAGAAATAAAAGATAATTGCTCTGAATACAAATGCCTGCTTTATTTTGCAAATGCTTGTTGTTAGTGTTTTTTTTACATTCGTATACAAACGTAGTAAATACAAACAACTTTTGACATTTCGAACTAAAAACAGCTGGGCGGACGGCTCTACCCAGTAAAATAAATGAGGCTCTCAATCCGGCTTACGTTGTTTTTAACGACTCACATGGTTGCATTTAGTGATAAAGGAAATAATGGAGTTACTTAAGCGCCAAGTAATTTATTTTCTAAATTTAAAAATTTGTTAATTGCCTAAAACAAGTTTTCTTTTTGTTCTAATTTCTAATAAAAGATTAACAGTTTCTTGTAGCTCTTTGGACTTTCTTATATGTATATTGAAATTATAAGTAAGTATTAATAATTTTTATTGTATACATTTCAATTTTTTTTTTTTTTTGAAAGAACCAACAATGATTTAAATTTTAACAAAGCTTTTAAACTTTATTGTATCACTTTTTGTTTGTTTTGTTTTTTATGAAAATAACACATTGTGTTGTTTTTCTTTAAAGAATTCTTGCACTTGTCATTTATTGCTGGTTGGTATTATTTGTGTGTAATTTTTGTTTAAAGAATTTCTTTAATACTCTAAGAGCGATTAAGAGCTAATTTTACGCATTTCGTCGAGTTCGTTAATAAGTATATTTAATATTTATATATAAACTACACAATTTATAAAACAGAGTTGCACCCTTGGATTTTTACAGCATTTGTTTAATACAACTTTAAAAATCGTATCGTTGTTAAAAAATGGATGACTAGTATACAGTACAGAGATGTTAAATTGAAATATAATATGTTGGCAGAATTGCCAGTTCCTACCACAGGTACAATCTCGTTTTCGATCGGATTACCCTCTGAGCGAGGATCGAAAGGCAGTGAGGAATGACCTTTAAAAAACGAAAAAGCAAATAATTAGCAAGGAAAATAAAAGAAATATATAGTAAACTTACCGCCTCCTGAGCCCTCACCAGATCCTTGCATATGGTATTCTTCATCGTCGACGTCATCAGTCATACGGCCAGAGCCCTCATCATCATGGCCAGCCATATCACTTTGTATATCATTGATTGTTCTTGTGGTGGAGGGTATCTGGTTTTATTTAGGATAAAATAAGTAATATTAATTAATTACAAGAACCATTAAGGGTTTTTTATAAAGCAAATATAAATAAAACTTACCGCAGTTGCAATATTTTTGCGGATTTTGAGTAACTTATCAACCAATTCATTTAATTTATTTGGCTGAGAATTTAATTCTAATGGCACTTCAGGATTATAACGCTGCGTATCAATTCCAGTTGTCATTACTAATTGCTTATAATCGCCAACACGATCACCAATCCAACAATGATTATCATTTCTTTGAATATCTTCATCTTCGCAGACACTTAAAAAAGAACAAGAAACAGGTATAATGTATAAAATTTAATTTGACAAAACATAAATACACATGCTTTTACTGTATTTTATTTACATATGTACATACATTTATAGTACATAAATTTCAAACAGAAATTTGTGAATTGTATATTTTATAATTTTATTTTTATATTTAATAAAAAATTATGCTAGTTCCAGTTATAAATCAATTAAAAACTTATGTACATGAGTTTATGGCGGGTCGGTTTTTAGTTCTCTCTGACAACACGGGTGTAAGTTTGTACTTTAATTCAAAATTATTTCAATATTATATCAATTTCATTTTTTATTTAAATTCAGATCTATCATCACATGTCCTTAAGCGATGTCATATTAAACGTGGTATTTTTTGGAGGTGCTATATTTGCGCCATTGTATTTTTGTATACTACGTGCTATATTACGAAAAATGTGCAGTTATAAATATAAAATTGTTAATATTAAAACTTAATTTTTAAATGTTCTAAAAACGATCCTGGTATGCTCTATATTTTGAGATGTTACATTCTAAAAAATAAATGGATTGCTGTAGAAAAGGAATATCCATGAAGGCATTCCGCTACTGTCTATACATAAGCCTATCACAGAATTTTATGTAAATTTTGTGAGTTATATACAATCCAGGCAAAATGAAAAAAGGCAACAATATATAAAACTTTTTAATAAAAATGTTTTGGACATTGGTGCCTAGAGTTTGGGTGAAATTATAGTCAGCATCGAAATAAGCATCTGAATATGCCTTTCCCACAGCAATCCACTTTGATATTTTTTTTCTAATATAAAAATATGTTTTGAGAGAATGTTACGAAATTGTTTGTTAGAAAATAATTTTTTGTAGGAATAAGGAACTATAAACTTAAGCAATGTTAAAGAAGTTGCAAAATAAAATTTCTGATTTTGTATTAAAAATGGTATTTATATGAACAATGATAAAAATGAATAATTGATACACTTCAAAATGTTTAAATTTTTTCTCTTGAACAAATTCTGTAAGATACCTGCGTATATAAACTACATATAGCCGAATAACTATATATACAGGCATGTTCTGAAAATCACTTTTTGTGAAAGTGATTTAAAATCACAAGAAAGCTGTTCTGCATACAAAACTTTATTTTGAACATCGCAGTAAATTAATAATATGAATACCTTAAAATGTTTTTTATTGATGTTTATAGCAAAATTAGCAATTGGCACCAATTTTATAAATAATTTATAAAATTATGAAAAAATTAAAGACACTTTCTATTGCAAGAAATGTTGTTATTTGCTCTGTGATTTTGCATTTACTTTTTTTTATCAGTTTTTTTTTAGTTTTTTTTTATAAAAACAATACTTTTAATTTATTTTCACTTTATATTTTAAGAAAAACACTAATAATTTTCAATACATACAAAATTTCGCCAAACTAAAACCAAATACCAGCTGTTTTCTTGTGTTTTCGAAGAGGTGAAATCACAACGAAAAGTTAAAACTTTTGTGGTTTTCACAACACGATCAAATCACAATTGTGATTTTAAAATCACAAGTGATTTGAAATCTTGTGATTTTCAGAACATGCCTGATAATAGGTAAAAACCTAGTCAGCACTACGTTTCTTTAACAGAGAGTAATGTATTCAAATTATTGTCTGAGGCTCTCTCGCTTGCCAGGCAGAGGTGTTATATGTGATGATTTAGTAAAAATTAAACGATTTTTCTTTACAAACTTCACATATAGCTTAGGCAGGCAGCTGTATTAGCACTGCCCACCTCGAAGTGAAAAATGCGAAGAAGATCCCGCTAGAGTGCGCTTGTTCCATTGACTGGCACTCAACGTCCGATTGCGGTTCAGTAAACCAACCACTGGGCCTCAACAAAAAAACTTATCCTACCTGGTCCCAGTAATGACATACCAGATAGGCTCCTGTAGTACCGTTGACCGAGATATCTCAGTCGTGTACACCTCAGCACAGATAGAGGAGGTGTTCCACCGTCTTTTCCTCTTCGTCCTGAAAACTTCTGCAAAAATCATTAAAGGGGAGGACCATTCTTATATCATGGGTTAAAAAAAAGAAACAGTATCCATCAAGTAGCGCAACCGGCTCCTCGATAGCTGTAGTAGTGCAGCCGCCCTGTCTCGATCCAAAGCAATCAAACATTTCGACTTGAGCCAGCGTCAATACGCTGTACGCAAGATGAGAGGGGTATGCCACTGAAGGTGTCAACAGCACCCTTAAGCATTGTCATCAGCAACATGGTTGCTCAAGTCGGTCCCATGTCCCCTCACCCATTTTAGAGTGACTGTCGAAACCTTCGACATACCGTTCAGAGATGACCGGAATTCAGAGGCAAGTTCAGATGTGGTAGACACAACTTTAAAGGAATATAATCGAGACTTTACAGTTGGTACAGAAAAAAAATATCCCTGTTGGATATGTAATGGTACATTAAACAGCACGTCGCCTCTTTTGTTAGCAGAAATTACTACGAGATCTTTTTGCTGCGTTTTTTTTTTAACTGACGATTTTATTCACGAAATTTTGACAATTTCATTAGAGCAAAAACGGTCACTTGCAATGTCGGGCAATATACTTTTACCATAAAATTCTATACAAAGCAAAGCGAGAGGGAAAGAGACTGAATCAAAAACAACTTTCATGTGTTACATTCCGTTACACTCTCGTTCGGCTAACTAGAGATTATGATACACGAAGTAGAAAAAATAGGTTGATTTGTAACATTGGTATTGGCTTTTATCATTCAAACTAAATAATAATTAAAATTTTTTTAAATTATATGTTTAAATGTTTGATTATTTAACAAATGAATTAATTAATTTGGCTTATTTTTATCATTTTTATTTATTATTTATATTATTATTTATTTATTGTTAAACAGCTAGGTCATGTTGTATTGGGGAGTATCTCTTAGTAAGAGACTCTCACTAAAGACTAGAAAAGGTCAATCGCTTTCATAAGATTTTTTGTAATTAAAATTATTAGCAAATAATAACTTTATAAATATAGTTTGCGTTATATTTGGGCTTATTCGAAATGCTTTTTTTTTTATCGTATATACTTACTTGTTGACAATGTTTGAGTAAAATTCCTTTGATTTATCGATGGTTGATAAAAAGCGTACAATTTCTGAATCAGCTGGCGTGGCCCATTTGATATTGTGCGGCATAGGTGCTTTAATTTCTTGTTCCATACTAAGTGATGCCAACAATTTAGGAGTACCACAAGTTTGTTTTACCTGAAATATTTAAATACAGTTTTTAGAAAATATATTTATGTAGTAAAATTGCGTAAGGTTTATGTTGTAATAAAATGATATTTTTTGTTGCAAAACTTAACCAACAATATAATTCACATGCCATCTACGGGTTTAAAAAGCACTATATTCTATGAATTTAGCATCTTTATTATCCGATGTAAGAACAAATACGTGAACAAACGCAAGTTATAATATACTACTTTTTAATATTTTTATTTATTTTTTTAGTTCAAATTTATTTTAATTTTTTATAAATCTTACAAAGTTTAGTAGTTTTGTTTTCGATGTGACTTGAAACTAAATCATCCCTTAAAGCGCAACGCTACCTAGGTCATAGCTTTTACGCTGCAATGACATACCTAAATAAGAGCGGTAACTTTGTAGCTTATAAAACCCACTATATAGAAATAAAAAGACATAAAACCTTCCAACTTTACTTCCTAACGCAGTCAAACTCGGATTTTCGAGTTGTTAAGCGGTCGCACTAAGCATACAGAGGCGACACGAGAATATAGTCATCTCTTTTTTTCTATGCATCTCTTTCTTGACATCCTATCGACTTCAATTTTATTTTGTAGTAGTCGATAGGATGTCAAGAAAGAGATGCATAGAATAAACGAGATGACTATATTCTCGTGTCGCCTCTGTATACTCGGTGGCGGTCGCGCAGCGCCATTTAGATTTGCTTCATAATAAAATAATCGTTATATAATTTTCTAAATTTTATTGCGCTGTATTGCGCTTGTTGAATATAATTTTGAAGTTGATTTCAGAGACGTATGCTCAGGATGAAAAATTAGCATTCGGACGCATGGTTCCGATAGCATATCAGTGTAATGTATCTGCCTCTTTGTGATCTAGCAAATTTTAAGCGGTCATATAGGTATTCCGGCTCCTTTGTTACAATGATTTTGTGAAGGAAAATCAAACATTTAAATTTTGAAAAGTTGTTAAAGGATAATTGCATAAAATGACTTAAAAATAGTGATATTCTGTCACGTTTTTTTAAACCGTAAACATAACGGACGAGATTATTATAAGTTTTATTTAGTTTATTCATATCGCGGGAATGGCAGCCTGAAAAAATTTCGGGCCCATATGATAATGTTGGAAGTAGATATGTTTTAGTCAAAAGAGTTCTTATACTAAGAGTTGTAAAATGTTGTGTGAGCCATAAACTTCGTAGCTTACTGTATACCCTACCACAAGCCTGACTGATCAGGTTAGGGTCCTGTAAATGGCTGTGTTTACTTGGGATCAAAAATTAAGAATTAAAAAATATTCAAGTTATCAATTTGTCTGAATGTTGCTTTTCTCTTTTAATGTTTGTGCCCGCAGAAATCAATCATTTCTGAACTGACTTTAAAATTGATTTCTTCATTTGAAAGGCGATGCTTACAGATTGGTCCCGCTTTAAAACCAGTTTTTCATTTTAAAAATTAAAGGGTGTCCCCATACAACATATATTTTTTTACGTGTTACAACCCTAAAGGGCACCACTTTACAATTTAAGAAAGCTGCATATCACTATAGCTGCCAATAGCAAGAAGTAATACAAACATAAATCTAAAAATTAAAGGGTGTTCCCATAGGTGACGTAAATTGAACTATATGGGCTATCGTTGCAACCGTTATAGAAAAAATTTTTATAAAATTGGCCAGAATGTCGATTACTATCACCGTTTTAGTAACAAGTTTAAATATGCAAAATTATAAATTAAAGGGTGTACCAATTATTCATTTAATTTGGTGTATATAATCAAACTGTTGAACAGTCGTAGAAAGATGGTAGAAATTTACAAATAAACTGTGTTGCTAGGTCCGCTATAACAACATATATAAAATCTGGGTTTTGAAATTAAAGGGTGTCCCAATAGCTAACGTTATTTGATGTGTGTAGCCATATTTTTAGGCCATTATAAGTAGACAGCTTAAATTTGCAGGGAACCGGTATTGCTAAGTGCACTAACAACAAGTATACAATTTGACTTAAGAAATTAAAGGGTGTTTCAAAACTTTACCTCACATGAAAATCACACAGAAATTATTTTAAAGAATATGTTAATTTTTAAAGAAATCAAGAAAAATTAGACACCATCTAAGTGAAATGCATTCTCCTCATCAGCATTATTCCCTATCTTCAAAGGCACTGTAATTTGTAGACATAATTTATTAATTCAATTATTAGAAAACTCTACCTCCATCATTGTTATACTTTAAGCAGATAAAAACTTTTATCTGTTTCGCTTAACTTTTTAATTAAGTTAGTGATGTTGTTACTGAACAAACTTTTTTTCAAAAGCCTTTAAGTCTGTAAATGCGATATCATTATAAAGTTATTTTCATGCAAATGTGTGCATTTCGTAACACTATGTTTTGCAAAACTTAAAAAAGTATTTTATTATCCTGTTGTTTGTCATTAAAAAAAGCGTTTCAAATTATTGCAACAAGCTGGAAATATGTTTACACCATTCGTTCCATTTATTATGTATGTAAGTTGTTGTAAGATTAAATGCACCAAATTAATACCGACATATTTCTTAGCAACCATAACTAATTTAACAATAAAACAAGTAAGAGTGCTATATTCGGCTATGCCGAATCTTACATACCCTTCACCATATCTGTATGTAAATCTAGTTTATTGAAGTAACTCCATCAAAAAATTAATATTGGGGCATTAAAAAATAAGAAGAAAAAAATTAAGTACTATATAAAATTTTACATAAAAATGTCTTAATGGGCTAAGCATTTTTAAAAAAAATTTAGTATTTATTTATATATCTCTTCAAAAGCTTTTTGATGATACCCATATTGATATCTTAAAAAAATACACTTTTCTATGAAAAGTTAGAGGCCCGTAACTCGGAAAATATGGGCAAACGCCAATGTTTTCACTTTAGGTTTTTTTATTTTAATTCTCTATTGTCCCATGTATTTGTTTTTTTTGATTGGAGTTACTTCATTTTTTCAAATCATATGGAAAAATTAGAGGTAGGCGTGATGTTTTACCCACTATCTCGAGGGGCACGAACTGATTTTCAATAGCACCCTTTTTGACACTAAGTCTGATCGATAAGCGTATTTAAATTTTCGTCAAAGCATGGCGTAAAACAACGTTTGCACTTGACATGCTGATGTCAGTTGATCTATCTTTTAGCTCTTTTTATCATAGACTCAATTCATAATTTTTAACGGACAACAAAATTATATAGCTTTGTTGTTACATGTAAGGGTTTAAAATCTAACTTTGCGCAATAATATGATGACTGGTTTCGCATATGTTACAGAAATATCTACATCTTGACTCAAGCCAAATTTTTTCTTTTAGATATCATTGTTGAAGTAATTGTATCAATTTGTAAATTGACATTCTCTTCCTTTTTTTTTGAATTTATTGATTTTTAAGTACAATTTGTGTATTTGAGCGTTTACATTGAAATCTTACCTTCTTTTCTAATTCAGGACCATTTTCCATAGCTCTCATTATTGTTTCTGATAGTTTACTGTCCAATTGCTTAATGACTGTAACAATGCCAGTATCAGAACGTATATGTGTTGTTACCAAATTGTCAATAGCATCAACAACATTTGACCAGGGACTATCCAAGACACCAGCATATTGAGCAGAACAGCCTCTGTAGATAAATTAAAAAGAAAAATGAAAATGTTAAATACATATTCAAATTGAAACAGGGACATAGACTTATGTGGTTTTGATATTAAATGGAGTAATACTTAGCAAATTACATTTGTAAGAATACAATGAGAACAATAACTTTGTTTGGTCATTTCATATGTCCGTTTGTATGTCTGTCTGTTCGTCTGTTTGTCTATTCTCTTTGTCTATCCCTCAAATACACTTACAATACTCATACTCATTCATGCATACATTCATACATACATACCTTAATACATTCATGCAATAGCTGTAACAAGGCTTTACATGCGTCTTTTGTAGACCATTACAACTGGGACAATAACTCATTTTCAGCAAATGTTTCTGACAGCTTTCACTCAAATGTGTGGCATATAATTCATCAGTTTCACTTAATACTTCAGCACTTTGATGCAAAGCATTGATAAAAATGTGTGCCGTTTGTAGACTTTGCACTAAATTGCGTGATATTTCTTTGGGTATAGCACCGAATGGCTGCAAGTCGTCGTATGTGTGTTTCAAACAATTAATATAGTCTTCGTGTAATTCGCCATAACTCTCCTTGTTCAAATGTACCACTTGATGATACGCTACTGGGAATAAGTTCACAAAGAACTTGTGTATGGCATTTTCCAAAGTTGTGCCACTAACAGTTTCACTTGATTTTAAATTACTGAAACCAAAGGCAAAAAAATTAAGATTAAAAAATATTATCAAATTGATTTTTTTTGTATAACAAAAAATTAAAATTATGTAACAAAGTGGGAAAGATTTTATATGTGAAGCTTTCAATAGTAATGGAATATTAGTGCTATATTTGGCTGTTACGTGTTCGTAAATACTTCACTTAAGCGATTAAATGCATTATTTCATGTTCTTGTGTTTTCTAATATCATTTAAGCAATTAATGCAAGAATTATATGCACAAATGTTCTTTATTTAATTTGTTATCGATATTTGTAAAATTAAACAGATTTTTTGAGGTATCGAATTTTTTATAAAGCTTTTATTTATTTATGAAATATTAAATTTCTTTTGGCGAAATTTCCTTTTCTTCGTGAAATCAATTTAATGTGGAAAATCCTGAATTTTTCTAATGTTTAGGTTTTTCGCGAAATCTCTATTTTTTTGTTTGATGAAGCTTAGATAATATAAAAATTCTATTCTTTTTGTTGAATTCGGGAGAATTTAGATTTTAAGTTGATATCTCGATTTTTAGGTAAAATTTCGGTACTTAATTTTTTTTTAAATTTCCATGTATTGTGGATACATCTTTAGCACACAAATTGACAAATGTATGAACAAAAAAAAAAAACAGGAAAATAAAACTATGGGAAAAATATATTTTAAATAAAATTCTAAAAAAAGAAATGCATAAGAGCTTTTAGATCATAAAAGTTTACTTTGCCATGTCTTTAGTTTATTCAAGAAAGGATAATGGAGCGGAGTGCAAATTTTCTTATTCTTATTCTATGTCGATGTAGCCTTTGCTACAAGAGATTTAAACTTCTTCAGTATGACTTAAAAAACCATTAGAAGATTGTCTCTACTTTTATCTAGTTCGATTTCTTTGTGATATAACTTTTTGGCACCAAAGACTTGATATGGACGTCTATTAACTGTTTTGAGTTCTTTTAACAATAATTTTTAAATGTTAATCCAGACAGATGATAATCTGCCTAAGCTAAGGCAATAGCACTTAGTGTGCTTTTACACCACACACGACAGTTCAACGTCACAGTAAGTATCGCTGAAAAGATACTCCTAAAAAGTAACTTGACTTCAAACATCTAAAAAAATTATATATGTATATCAGTGAATCAATATAAATAATACGGATTATAACGTGTTCCGAAGGTCTTACGTGTGTTTTTTTTCTTAGGCCCACTTAGGTTATACAAGCAACAATCGAAAACGTGTTGTTATATTACCTTCTGAAATCTTACTTTACAGAGAACTTCAAAAAAAATTATGCTAAGAAATAAAAAAAAATTAAAAAAAAAAAATAAATTTTCATATGTTTGAGGCTCTTCCCTTGTATTTAGGTACCAGCTCTTGCCAACTTTTTCTACATTGACCATATTGTTGTAAAATTATTACAAAATATAAAGTTCTATCTATTTGTTACTTTATTCGGTAAGACTGCATACCTTCACTGCTTTCTCCATTTTTCCTTGGAAATGAAATATCTCATCGGTAAAAAATATTTTTAGTATTGATCGGGATAATAAGGTGGGTAGGTACCTTAAAATTAAAATTCATCGAGTGCCGTGATGCGAGCACGAACAACAAATTAGACAAAAATTAAACAAAAATTGGTGTTTTTATAATAAATCAATGATTACTCGCACCACCAACAAACATTTGAAAAAATATTTCATGCATAGACACGGTCTTTTTATGGTTTTGTTATATTTGTTGATATAGATAAAACGCTACACTTTAAATGAAATCGCTGTACCAGTTTCCTAAATTATAATACATATACTTAACACCAGAACCCTGCAAAGCCGTTTTAAAATTAACTACATTAGACCAGAACTTATATACCTTTCACCATATATGTAAAATTATACCCATTTTGATATCTTTAAAAATGTGGTGCACAATCGTACTTTTCTATGAAAAGTTCAGAGGCCTATAAATCGGAAAATATGTGCGAGCGCCAATTTTTCACTTGATGTTTTTTTCTTGTCGTTAAATTTCTATCGCCTCATATATTTGTTTTTTTATTCGAGTTACTTCACAAAACTAGATTTGTTCTAAATGATGTGGAAAAATTAGGGGCAGACGTGGTGTTTTACATGCTGCTTTGAAGAACATGGACCGAGCTGCTGAATTACAATAGACAATTTTCGAAACTATGTCTAATCGATAGGCGTATTTAAATTTTCTCTAGGTTGTGTAGTATTTTGGCAAAGTTGTTTTCAACCCGAACACAGACGAACAGACGAACAGATGGACATCGCTCAATCGACTTCGCTATGCATACGAACTCGCTATGCATAAGAAATCGATATTGTAGAAATTACAAACGGAATGGCAAATTTAGATATACCCTTTTTCAACTTTTTGTTGTGAAGGGTATAAAAGTAATGTGCATTTGCATGCTTAAGAAACATGAATCTTTCGATTTATCTATTTTCTTTACTCTGTTCGTTTCAAAGAAATCCATAAAATTAAGTAATAGGCATGTGTTCATCTTCAGTGAAAAAAAAATAAAAAATAAATAAATAAATAAAATCACAATGTAAATGTAAAAAAACTTACCTTATAATCTCTGAATATAATTGTACAATCAATTTTCGTGATTGAGGTAACATGTGCTTATACACTTGCGAGAATATATTTATTGTTCTATTCTCAGATTGCTGAGTTAATTCTAAAATGTGAGCTGTAAATAGAAAAGGAACAATTTATTAATTATACGTGTTATATTTTAACATTAACATTGTACAATAAGACGTGTCCTACAATAACGCCATAGCTATAAGAAACTATTATTTATTTTATTAAAATAAGAACACAAATAATATAAATCTAACACCTCAATATTCAATAGTCAAGTAATTGTCCACTATCTTATGGTTATTAACCGATTTAAAAAAAGGATGTTATCAATTCGCTTAAATTAAGCTTTTAATGTTTGTGCCTGCAGAAGTCAGAAATATCAGAATCGATTTCGAAATTTTTTTTCTTATTTTAAAGCTTGGTCCCAGTTAAAAATTTTTTAAATTAATGTGTTTCCCCATACAACATCCCTGTTTATTACGTGAATTATAAAGTCTAAAGGGTGCCACTTTAAAATTTAAACAAGTAAGAGCGCTATATCCGGCTATGCCGAGTCTTACCTACCCTTCACCACAAAAAAATGTAAATCTAGTTTAGTGAAGTAACACCAATCAAAAAAGCAAATGCTGGTATGACAGAGAATTAAAAAATAACAAAAAAAATTTTGGTACTGCATTTATATTTTCACATAAAAATGAAATCGGCTCTTAATGGGTTAATTACTATTAAAAATTATTAGTATTTCCTTAAACTTCTTAATAAAAGCTTAAAAATGATACCCATATTGGTATTTTAAAAAACTTGAAAATTTCAGAGCCCCGTAACTCGGAAAATATGAGCGAGCGCCAATTTTTTCAATTAAACGTTTTTTTTCTTATTTTTTAATGCTCTATAACTTTTAATTCATATAACTGTTTTTTTTTTGATTGGAATAACTTTATTGTTCCAAATGACAAGAAAAAATTAGAACCGATCATGCTGATTTCCAATAGCACCTCTTTCGACACTATATCTGATCGATTGGCATATTTATTTATTTTTTGTGAAATTAAGTTTGCCTCGGCAAGTTTTCCACTTTTTGTGATGAAGGGTATAAAAACTGACTATAACTATAGCTCCCAATAGCACAAAGTAATACAAAAGTAATCGTAAAATTTAAATGGTGTCTCCATAGGTGGCGTGAATTGATCTTTTTAATAGCAAGTGTAAATATTTAAAATAATAAATTAAAAGGCGGCTTAAATTTAATTTAATGTATATGGTCATACTTTTAAACAGTTAATTACAAAAAAACTGCATTGCTTAGTGCGCCAAAACAAAAAGTATAAACTTGGACTAAAAAATTAAAGGGTGTTACAATAGTTGATATACTTTCTAGTTTGTGGCCAAACCTTTGAACCGTTGTAGACAGACAAGAAGTCTGTAGTGCTATCTCTGCTATAACAACAATTAAATAATTTAAATATTGTAATTAAGGGGTGTTCCCATAATTGATGTTATTTGACTTATATGGCTATATAGATAAGAAGTATAAATATTTAAAATTCTACATTAAAGAATGGATGTTGGATGTTGGCATCCAAACTGTTGAACAGCTGTAGACAGATGGTAAAAATCTACAGGGAGCCGTATTGCTAAGTCCGCTATAACAACAAGTATTAAATTTGGATTTGCTTTTTAAATACATTCCTTTAAAACTGTCATTGGTTAATTAACTGTCAAATTTTTTAGTTTATTATCTTCAAGGTATAATTTTTGACGTTTTCTTTTAATTGTTTTTGAACTTATTTTGATTAAATTTTTAATTTAATGATAAATCTTCCTAGTCCGTCGTATTTTTTATATAATAGGAATAACTTTTTTGCAATTACTTTTTTATCCTTTCTTATTAGTATATATAGTATGTACGCACATGGATACATACATTCATACGTTTTTACGAAAAATATGTAGTCTGCGTTGTATATGTTTTATACTGTCCGTTTGTTTTGTCATGCTGTCGATTTGTCTATTGCTATTGTAGAAATTTCTTAATTAAAATTTGGTTTATATTAAATCTGTCTTTGTACACTAACTACATTCTCTTTGACAGGATATTAAAACGTACACATGATTTTGTGTTTTATTGCATTAAGCTTTTAAAAACAAAATCTAATTATAAAACATATTGTCAAAAATAATGCTGCATCTCATTTTTTTGCCATCTTAATTACCCTCAGCATGGTCAAATTGATTTTTGTTTCAAGAAAATAGAGTTGACTAACTTCATTATTTTTGAATTTTAGCCACTCGTCAATTCTACACGCAAAGAAAAAATATGGTTGAGGTAGCCATAATCTAAGAGCAACATACCATGGTTGCATTATATGGTTGCTAACAACACATAGTATTGTTACATTTGCAACAATATTGTTGTCCAAAGTATAAACATAACTATGTTCAAATGCTGTAAGCATACATACATACATATATATTTAATTCAACTTTTTTTAAATGTTTTGGTTCCCTCTTTATTTGATTTTTATATTTTGCATATTATTGTTCATTATTTATTTTGTACATAAATTTTTATTTTTTTTCACTTTCTTAAACAATAAAAAACAATTTCAAATATCAGCTACCAGAAAAATTAATAAACTGTCAAGAACTAGAACAAAATATTTTTTAGCGCAAACATTATTCTGTTGCTTTTAACCATACTTTGATTAATAATAATATATTATGGTTAAATATTTTATATTATTTTTAATAAGTTATAAAACTTTGATTGTGGTTGAAATTTTTTTAAGATAAAACCAACCATGTTGCATTTTTGGTGCACAGTAACCATATAATCGTTAAAAGTAAACAAAAAATGTTTATAAATTAATGAAATTTTACTTTATTTTCGACTTTTTAGTTCTTTTTAATTAATTTCTAAACATTTTGGAAAACGTCCGCATACATTTGTAAATAATTTTTCTTTCTCAAAATGTTTAGAAATTAATTAAAAAGAACCAAAAAGCCGAAAATAAAGTCAAATTTCATTAATTTATAAAATCGATGGTTCAAATCCTGGTCAGAAAAAAAAATAAAAATTAAAATGTGTTTATCGTGACTAAAGTTTTGGTGAAAACAACTATAATTGGTTCTCCGCAACCATACATTGTTACAAAGAACATAATATGGTTATTGTGACCATATCACAACTATGTTTTTTTCTGCGTGTATGGCTAAGCTTAATATGTCTGGTAAAATACATATTGGTGAAAATGTGATGTTTTGGTGAGATTTAGATAGTTCGGTGATATTCCAATTATCTGTTAATTTAAAGCTTTTTTTTCTTAAATTTCGGTTTTAAACGGGCTCAGACAGGCAAAGCGGTTTATCCCAAAATCTAATGAATCTTAATAAGATCGATATAAAAATATGTATATAAGATGATTTAACGGACAATGTTGTCCTAAGCACAACCAATACACAATCGGCAATAGTGAGAACGGGCAATGCACTTTTTGTAACAATTCATTAAGTCTATTTTTCAGTTACTGCTATTACTTGAAATCTACATATACATATATATTTCTAAGTCGAATGCAAATATAATTGTTCAAGATGTTGTTAGCAAACGGTCGTTGATGTGTTTGGCGGTGTTGCCGTTTGGTTACATTTTTTACATTTTTTGTAACTTTTGAAGGCTACACGTAACATGTGTAATTCTATGGTCCCGACACAAAAAGATGATGTGGGATAAGGTTTTTCATATAACAAAATGCATTTTAGTGGCAAAACTAGATTTCTTTTTTATTTTTTAAGTGATTACAGATTAAAGCAAGTTTCGTTCTACGACGCATATTTAGTATTTGCATAACCGCTGTTTCTCTTAACATATCAATTCGATTTAAATAACATAATTCACAAATGTTATTTAAATCCTACATAAAAATTAGTACCAAATAAACAAAAAATAATGTTGCTGAAATTGTACTCTGTTCAATTAGCAAAGAAATCACGAAATATATATAACTATATATATATATAAAATAATGTTTATTATAACATAAAAATAAACTATTTAATTTAAAGAAAGTGTAACTAAATAACTTTTGTTTAAAGATAAATTATAAAGCAATAAAAAAAGTTTCTGTAATAAATTATTAAAATGGTTATATGCGCTGCTTAAAGTCGATCCCTTTAGTTATTAATTTTTCTTTTATATTTTTTACTCTTCAAAATACTTTTTCATTAAAAAATATGCACACAAATTAAATTTAATTGGAGACACAAGCAAATGCTGATTTACAAATTTATTGCATGCAAAACTCTATAGTTTTATAATTTTTGTTGTTCTGGTTTATACTTCTTGTCTGATTTTATGTTCATTTTGCATTTATGAATTGATAAAGAACCAACAATATGTTACAGCACAATAAACATTTTCATTAAAGAATGTTTGTAAATATCTTCATGTTAACAAGTAAACCAAGTAAAGGATTAAAAGTGGGTGGTAGAGAAAAAAGATGATTGCAAA
Source organism: Gymnosoma rotundatum (assembly GCA_916610165.2). NCBI lineage: Eukaryota > Metazoa > Arthropoda > Insecta > Diptera > Tachinidae > Gymnosoma > Gymnosoma rotundatum. Next base: position 41,135,942 of record OU744338.1, read on the forward strand.
TTATATCCTACATATTTTTTTTATTCTAATGTTTTATATTGTGTACAGGCCTGCCATATTTGCCGATTTATCGGCATTTGGCCGATTTTTTGCATTACAATTATCAAAATTCCGATTTGCCGACTTTTGCTCCAAAAATGCAGATTTTTTCAATAAACATTAAAAACACTGTAGCTATGTTTGTTTTAGAATAAAATTTTTCTTTTAGGCCTCACTAGAGTAAATGTTAAATTAACAAAATTAAAAATTGTTGTTAAAAGTTCGTTGTTCCCTAGAAAATTGTATCTTTAATAATAAAACTGATATAGATTAGAATAAAAAAAAAAAAAAAACGATCCGATCAAAAACTTCACAACACATTGCTTAAACTTAAATAGTTTAACGTGATTTTCATGATATTATCAAAAACAATTCATTTTTAAAAATGCTTTTAGCTTGGAATATTGAAAAATTGATTTTATAAGTTATTAAAAATCGTCAAATAATATTGACATGATAGATCACAAATTTTTTGTGTGTAGTCGTTCCTTTCTTAGAAATGAAAAAAGTATAATTGCTTATGCACCTCTGACCGTTATTATGAATTGATTAAACAAGGGTGATTAAGAAGGGTGAAAAAATATCGCTGGTGAATCGAAAGAAAATGAACCCTATGTGATGTTCTATAAATCTGTTTAATGTGACTCTAGTGGCAAAAAATAAATAATATGGAAATATTTAATTGTTTCCACCATATACGATTAACCGAAGCAATTTTTTTTTTGTAAAACGGTTATTTCTTTATTTTGTGTTATTTAATACTTAATTGTTTGTTCTGATTTGTTATTTTTTTGTTAATAAAAATGTTTTAATTTGTATTTAAAATAGGTGTTTGAAAGTTGCTGATTCTTCCCGATTTTTTAAATTAAATTCCCGATAAAGCCGATTTTTTTCCCCAAATATGCCGATTTCTTAGTAAAATCATCCGGCACCCCTGATTGTGTACATCTTTCTGAAGATGTTGGTGAGGCTTTAATGAAGTAAAGAACGTACATCTTGTATTGTCTTATTCTTTCTCAACACTCACTACTGGCATAAGTTACCTTTTGTTCTTTTGAAATGTGTCACAAAGGTGTGTGACTGGGTCTGTGTGTTTTATATTTGACTTTTCAAAATTAACAATATGAACTAAGCATACATCAGGTAATTTAATTTAACTTTTGCTAGTTTGTCTCGGTTAAAGTTTATTTATATTTTTTTTTTGGTTTCAGTAATGAAACATTTTCCATATAAAAAGGAATTTAATATTACAATTTAAACCCTGTTACATCATTCAGTAAGTACATTTCAGGATACAACATAGGTCAGTGAATGGCTATCCATAGGTAGAAATCGAGTTTTCAGGTCTCAAAGTTTTTTTTTAAGTCCAGCAAGATTTATCTGAAATTTTAAGCAAAAACCAAAATTTTTTGAAGAAAGGCGTATTTTTTTTATTTGTTAATTGAAATTATTTATATTTACTTGAGAAAATGACTAGCGGCAACTCTTTAATTAATCGATTGAATACTTTAGTGACTTCTTATTAACATATTTGTATTTTTATATAGATTAAGTACCTACAACCTTCTTTTAAATGTTTTTCATAATTTTCTATTTAACGCCTCAATAAATCACTATTGTCTTTGTAATTATTATTATTTTGCTCCTTTGGGGCAGCCAACCACTTTGTTTGTCGCAATATAAATTTTATGGTTATAAATACTTAATTATTAACGATAATGATTAGCTGAATTAAACATAAATTTATCTTATATTCCCACGGTTTTTGCATGAGCCCTTCCTTTCCCTCTATCTCCTTTTCAGTCTTTTAATTTGCTGCCCTGCCTATCAGCTTTATGCAACAAAATCCATAAAAATGTTGACTCAATTCCTTTGGGTTTAAAGATTTTATTTTTATTGAAAGAATAATTTATACTCGTAAATTTTTTTTATATTTATGTACGTGTGTCTATGTAAGTAAACATATAAAAAAGAGTATTTATTCATTAAACAGATGTATAAATCTTTAAATACAAATGTACACAAGTATACTATCAATCAATGATTTAGTTTCAAATGCAAATTTACTCTCTTTTCATTTGTAAATATATAAAATGCAAGTAAATATTTTATTGCAAAATATATATTTGTTTTTTTACGATTGTATTTGAAATTTGTTGAGGAAAATATTGGCATTCATACGAGTGTAAACGTAAATCACAGAAATTGAAATGATTTTAAAAACAAATAAGAGTGCTATATTCGGCTGTGCTGAATCTTATATACCCTTCACTATCAATGTAAATCTAGTTTAGTAAAGTAACTCCAATCAAAAAGCAAATATAAGGGTGACAGAGAATTAAAAAAAATTGGTAATGCATATATATATTACATAAAAATGACATCGGCTCTTAATGGGTTAAGAATTAAAAAAAAAGTAGTTTTTCCTTAAAAATCTCTTCAAAAGCTTTTAAATGATACCCATATTGATATTTTAAAAAACTTGAAAATTAAGGCCCAGTGTAAGCCCCTTGGTGTTTTGCCTGTGCCTCGAAGCGCATGTACCGATCATGCTGATTTCCAATAGCACCTCTTTCGACATTATATCTGATGGATTGACTTATAATTTTTTTTTGTGAAATCTTGTTTGCCTCGGCACGGACGGACAGACGGATATCGTTCAATCGACTTAGCTATGCATAAGAATTCAGAATATATATACTTTATGGGCCCAGAAATGAATATTATAGAAATTACAAACGGAATGACAAACTTAGATACACCCCTTTCAACCTGTGGTGAAGGGAATAATAAAAGATAAATACTCATGCAGACGATGAACACTATCTTTATTGTTATTTTGAGGTGTGTCGACTTTTTGTGTTAAATGTATGTGTGTTTGTATGTGTGTATTTATGCTCAAGTTTAAAATTTTAATATTAAACGGTAACTACATTTATGTTACAGTTGAATCATCTCGACTTGACTTCCAACTACCTGTAGTCTACCCTTCCATCAGGTGAAAGAAACTTACTCCAAAAACACTGTACTATTCCACCGATATCTTGGAGACAGATGTTGGTCTTCTTATTGCCCGTTCTACCATTTCACAGCACTCTTTTAGCAAGCTTCTTCTGTGACAATTAAATTACAATATTGTTCACTTAGAATTTTAATATACAACTACGGGGTGAGACAAAGGTAATGTCATTGCTTGTTAAAGGCCAGCTTAGTTACATTTTTCTATTGCAGGCAGATATTTGATTATTTAAGAACAAGTTGTGGAACCGTGATACAATGAAAAACACGGAATCACAATAAATGCTTAATGGATTAATTTCTTGTCAGTTGAATGCTAAACTTCGTCTTCAAATTCGACGACAAACACTCAAATGTTTGAATCAAATTCTGCGAGTCTGAATATGTTGGAATCAAATTCTGTGTTTGTCACTCGCTTTTGTGCGCTAAAATAAATTAAAAAAAGTTGACAGACAGGGTTTACTGCTCCCTCTAGCAGAAATATTACTTCTGTTTTCAAGCAACTCCCAAACTGCCTACAGGCATCAAAAACACGACGACAATTCATGCTATTTGGGGGTTTTAAACTTCATTTTATGAGACGCATGATCTTCTTAGTTTAATCAGATTTTTAAGAATCCACACAAAAAAGATATTTTACTTTTTATAATTAATTATTCGAATATTTTAACCTTTTTAAACAAAACTTGTTCCTTTTTCTATAAAAAAAAACATTTCATTATATATACGTAGGTATGTACATACTTATTCTGGGGTATTTGCTAATTCTAGATTTTAGGGCTAGTTTTTTATTTTTATACCCTTCACTACAAAAAAATTTTAAAAAGGGTTTATCTAAGTTTGTCATTCCGCGTGTAATTTCTACAATATCCATTTACGATCCTTAAATTATTTATATTCGGACTTCTTATGCATAGCAAATTCGAATGAGCAATGTCCGTCTGTTCGTCCGTGATAGTGTTATCAAGTTGCCTCGGCAAACTTGATTTCACAAAAAAAAAAAAAAAAAGAATATGTCAATCGATCAGATATAGTGTCGAAAGAGGTGCTATTGGAAATCAGCATGATCGGTCCATGTTCTTCAAGGCAGCAAGCAAACCAACACGCCTACCTATAATTTGTTCATGCCATTTGGAAAAATAAAGTAACTCCAATCAAATAAAAAAATATATGGGGCGATAGAGACTTAAAAAGTAAGAAAAAAAAAATTAAGTTAAAAAATTGGCGCTCGCCTATATTTTCCAATTTATAGGGATCTGAAATTTTCGAATTTTTAAAAAATATCAATATGGGTAAATTTTAAAGCTTTTGAAAAAATCTTTAAGGTAATACTAAAATTTTTTAAAAATGATTAAGCCATTAAGAGCCGATGTAATTTTTGTGTAAAGCTAAATATATGCAGTACCAAAATTTTTATTTTTTAATTCTCTGTCACCCCAATATTTGTTTGAGTTACTTCACTAAACTAGATTTATACCCTTAAAGGCACTCTTAGTTGTTAATGCTTGAGAATGGTATTAGTTTTAAATGGGTTAACATTTTAATAAGATCTATGACATTCATATTGTGCCATTCCGCCACAAAGTGTGTGAGATATCACAAAATATTTTTAAACACTTTAGGGATAAGTAACTTTAAAGATATGAGTTATTGGCGATTTGGCCATTTTATATTTTCTTCTTAAAATTACCCCAGAACAAACTGTTATTAAAAAAATATTAATAACAAAATTTATTTAAGGTTTGGTAAAGGCTTCAATCAAAACTTATATTTTTTTAAGGTTCATAAAAGGTTAAATGGGCTATTTTTTGTCGTCATTTGCTTATTAAAGGCTTTTAAAACTCTTAAAGTACAATTACGAATTAGGCTCTAAAAATTTCTAAGTTAAGAAGTATATTTTTTTGTTGATATTTAAACTGCTGATAATTTAATTAGATGATTCGTTAAATTATTTATTGAGTTGAAAACCCTATTACAAAATAGTTGGCATTATTCTGTTATGGTTCAACTTTTGATTCTTATAAGTATTTTAGTTTTTTACCTGTTTAGGAAGATGCTAAAAAAATGTGATACAAAGTCTTATGCTGCAGAGAATAATTTCATAGAAGAGTTTTACATTTTTGTCTCTTTCTTTTTTATGCTTCGTTGATTTCATAGCAAAAACAAAAAGTAATTACTTCAAAGGGATTTGTAATAGAAAAAGTTAATTATTTATATACTTTTCAAAATTTTTTAACAAAATTAAAACTAATTTAATATTATACAGACATACAGCCGTTGACGACTAATTAGACATGCGTTTTAATTATAGAATTTTTCACCTGTTGAGAAACGATAAAACCTTATTTGACATAATTTATAATAATAAATTAATACTTTTTTAGCTTTTTAACTTTATTGGATCTGAAGTAAAAACAATCTTCAAAATTAGGTTAATACTATTTTTTAAAGAGAATGCGAAAAATTTTGTTTAAATACAATAGCAGAATGTAATGCATTTTCGGCAATCTTACGTCCTTTTTCAGTATTTTGCGTGATTGTTTCACAGCATGTATGTATGGACTGTGTCGCCTTCCTATTCAAATCGGATGTTTTCCACATCTATAAAATTCAATTTATTGAATAATCGGGGTTGTCATGGAATCCAATTTTATTGGAATTGGATTTAAAACCGACAAAAAAATCGCTTTGGTGTCATGAAATCCAAGTTATCGGTTTTATGTTCGAACTTGAAATTTTATTGGTTTTAGGTGTCATAGAATCCAATATTATCGTTTTTTTTATTGGAAGTAAAACAAGAGGTTAATAGCTGACGGAATTAATTAATAAATTGTTTTTATTTATTACAGTTAAATAATTTGCAAAATAGTAAGTAAATAAAAAAGTTAAAAGTAACATACGAGTGTTAATTTTAATTTTTACCCACTGCGGGCAAACGTAACGCTCGATAGCCACAAGCACATCGTGCAACACTGTTGATACAGTGCTTCTACCAAAACTTTTACAGGTGGTATATTTGAACGTTGGAAATGTCCTTCAATAGTATTGAGAACTTAGCAAAACATGTCCCTTGTAAATTTCAGCTGTCTGTCTATAATGGTTCAAAAGTTCGGCCACATCCACCATATTATATCAACTAATGGGACACCCGTTTATATCCAAATCCAAATTTTAAACTTGTTGGTATAGAAAAGTTAGTAATACAGGTTCTTTGCAAATTTCAATTGTCTGTATACAACTGTTTAAAAGTATGGCCATATACCAAATTAAATGAACTATTGGTGCACCCTTTAATTTATAATTTTATGAACTGTTTTTAAACGAGACCAATCTGTAAGCATAATCTATCATATTACCAAAAATTTTCAAAATCGGATCAGAAATGACTGAAAAAAGCAACATTCAGCCGAATTGTATAAACTCCTTCTTTTTTTCAAGTCGGTTATAAAACACAACTTGTAGCAATATTTTAGTACAACTTGGAAAATTTTGTAAAAAAATACACTTAAAATTGCAAACAAAAGAGCAAAAACAGAAAACACCTAATTCGAATATTGGTTTTATTTCCAATCGAAAATAACAAAACCGACATGTTTTCATGACACCAAATAAATCCAATATCGGATTTCAAAAGCGATAATTATCAAATCCGACTTGGATTTCATGACAACCCCGAATATGATGCAAATAGATTAATAAACTATTACCAAAAAAAAAAGATTTATTTTTGAGTGATAAGCTTCACCACATTGTCAGGAATCCTTTTTCAACATTTTGAAGCACAGAGTGATTAATCCGTGTAAAAGCTGTAAGAGACACAATATATTCGTATCTAGTTTTTGTTAGACAGAAGATCTTTTTATCATATCGCAATATCAAGCAGGACTATCAGTCACAGCTTCTGGACATCTCTAAACAAAACTCAGTACCAGCAGTGAAACGTTTTAGATGCATTTGATATATAGAAACAGTGATGTAAATATGTAGAAGCAATACTTTATATTCAAGAGTAAGCGAAAGGTAAAAATTTTGTCTGTCCACCCCGTTTTGCGGTAATTAATAAAACACATGGAGAAGAAAAATAAAAAAACTTATTGTTTTTATTGTGGCCTTTATCACTAACATAAAAAATTCACTTCTAATTAACTGTCTACGGCTGTACAGATTTTTCCATCTTATTTGGTTTTTAATGTTGCCTACTTTTGGGATAAAGGAAATTTAATTAAAAACCAAACAATTTCGTTTTTATTGTATAACCTGCGGCACTTAATAAAAGACAATTAAGTTTTAGAAGTTTCCTATTTTACGTAATTATATCGGAAATGAGTGCCTGTATTTGTACTTTACACTTCCTTTTCTGTTTCCTATTTTAGGCAGAAATAAAACGTTTTATATTTGTAATAATAAAGAGTATAACAATTAAATTGTTTAACTTTCATCAATTAACAGCTATTTTTTAATGCTTAAAATAAAACTTTAAATAATGTTAATAGATTTGTTAAATAGTTTTAAAAATACTGAATTTTTTAGGTTAACTTATAAACTTAAACAGTATTAAAATGTTGTTGATTAAATAAGTTTTTTGACACTTGTTATAACCACCACGAAATAAATGATTTCAATGAAAAGAGTCGTCTTTTATTTAAAGGATACTACTTGAATTTTAAAAATCTGTGAAATGTAAGGTGACAATTTTGAAGTGTTTTATCGTTTTTTTTTTGTCTTTTGTTTTTTTTTTTTATAAAATACTGTTACTAAAATAAGATGTGGCTGCTCATTTATATTACGTGTGGTAAAACAAAAACAGAAGTGAATAATGTTACGTCCAGAATGAAGATTTTATCTTAATTTTAAAGATCTTTGATTCAAAATAAGTTTTGAAGATCGGTTTTATTGCTTTAGATACTAAATCGGAGCGAACTTAGTTGTAGCAGATAAAATCTAATTCTAAGTGTTGTCTTGTATTAACAGATATTTGTTGAGCAAAGTTCAAAATGCAGCCTTTAACATATTTCATAAGTAAATCTGTCAGTTTGAAATATTGAGGCTTAAATTAAAATCTCTCAAGGTAAAATCAAAGAATTCATAGTCTGGAAATATCTCAAGCAGAATTCATAGTCTGGAAATATCTCAAGCAGTATCTGGGCTGTAAGCGCTTCTTATATCTTCCACATCAATAAACATCATTCATCATTTATTTGCATTGTCATAATTTTTCTTTACATCTGAGACTCTTTTATACCACGTAAAATATCAAAAAAAAAAATTTAAAAAGAAAGTACAGATTTATTTTAGTTTTTTGGGCAAGTCTTCTATGCTCAGTCGTTTTATTATACGCTTACCACAAAGAGATAAAAAGGGTATATCTATGTTTGTTATTCCATTTGTTATTTCTGCATTATCAATTTCCGACCCTATAAAGTATATATGTATATACTTAGTTCTTATGCATACCAAAGTTGATTGAAAGATGTCTGTCTGTCTGTCCGTGTTAGTGTTGAAATCAAGTTTGTCAAGGCATTAGATTAGCTACAGAAAATGTTAATACTCCAAATGATAAGCCATAGTTGCGAAAGATTTGCTATTGAAAGTCAGCAAGATCAGTCCATGTACTTCGAGGCAACGGGAAAAACACTACGTCTGTCTTTAATTTTTTCATATCATTTAGAACAATTAAGTAACTCCAATCAAAAAAAAAACAAAAACAAATATATGGTGCGATAGACAATTAAAAAATAAGAAAAAAGCATCACGTGAAAAAATTGGCGCTTGCCATTATTTCCTCGTGTTATGAGCCTCTGACCTTTTCATAGAGAAGTACGATTGTGCACCATTTTTTTTAAGATATCAACATGGGTATCATTTAAAAGCTTTTGCAGATTTTTGATTATAGTGAACTCATTAAGAGTTACATGCAGTACTTTTTTATATTTTTTATTTCTCTGTCACCCCAATATTTGTGTTTTTTTTTTTGGTGATTAGAGTTACTTCACTAAACTAGATTTACATATATGCGAAGGGTATATAAGATTCGGCATAGCCGATTATAGCACTTTTACTTGTTTTTCAAATTAACTTTCTTTAACATTGTGAATTTTTTCTAGCTACCTGCTTGAATAATTAAATAACACCAAATCTTATCCTACTCTGCGCGCTCAAGAATGATAATAGAAAATAAAGTTTGTAAGCAATTTGAAAATAAATTTTGAAATTAAAAATTTTTAGCGTTTTTAATTAAATTGAAACTCATGTCTTTTATTTTGCAACTGAATTAATTTTTATTTTGGTGTTATTGCTTTTTGTGTCTTTCAATATTTATTATGCAATGTGACTAACAGTTGTCAAAAAAATGAATATTAATGTATTTTATGCGTTTTTAGATTATTTTTATGATTAATTTCTTTGCGAGTAAAAAACAACTTTATTAAATATTTGAAAGGAAATAATTCATTATTTTTTTGACATTTTCGTTTATTGATTTTTTTTTCATAAAAAGTTGATTTTGCTAAAATGTTTATACATACTATGTATATGTATGTATGCATATATATATATGCCCATACTTATGTGATAAATACAAATTTGTTGCATTTTATGAAATCCTTCATCAATCAAATTTTTCTTTTCTTTTGTTTATTTAAAAATTGCATGTTTTGTGAATAATATGGAGCTTTAAGTTTTGTTAATTAATATTTTATTTTTGTATGTACTTACATTGGAATAAATTCGATGTTGATTCTAAAATGCCACGTAAACTTTTTGTGTGATGATGCAATAGACGCTCAAATTCGGTTGTTGCTTTTTTTCTTAAATCGATTTCCGTTGAATTCGAACAACATTGGCCGCCACATTGTGAACCTACAAAGAGAATAAAATTGAATAGAAAAAAGAGAATAATTAATAAGAATATTGCAAAATAACAAACCCAATATTTTACATTGAAAAAACTTTGCAAGTATTGGAAATATTTGTAAAATTGTGTCAAGGTAACTGAAAGATATATTTTGCTATTTTTATTTTGCATAAAAAACTCTTTAGGCGTTTTGCCAAATATTTTATTTTTATCATTTTTTTACACACTGTTACATGTCGACAAGATTGCCAGATTCGACTTTTTATTGTCATTTTAGTTTAATGAACATCTAATACAAGTTTACCAAAGAATTACATATTCGCGAGAATAAACCAATATAAAAATATCAAACTGTAACGTTATCCAAAAGATTTCATTACTTAAAAGACGAATACAAAAATTAAAGCAGTACTAATTATTATTACTCGTATTATTAAAAAAATGAAATTCGAAAAATAATTTTTATGTTTTTAAATTAAAGTTAGCTAAGGCATCTGCATTAGCGCTTAAGACTGTCTCCAGTTCGAACAAAGGAATTTCAATACATATAAACAGAAGAAATTAAAATAACAAATATCGTGCAGCACTTCCGGTTAAACCAGGTATTTAGGAAGTCGTAAAAAATCGACGGGATATCAAACAAGGGGGTTATTACACATTATTAAATTATTCAAAGAAACATTGTTTAAACGAAGTTTTTTATATTAAAATATTAAAATAATAATAATAGGCTGCATATTTGAAAAGTTTCAATGCCCAAATGTTAAGAATTTCAAATTTCAAAATGTTGTCGGTATCATCTGCCTCGAAAAATTTGACCTTTTGTTATTTTACTACTAAAAGTTAAAGCTGTCATTAGAGTTAAAAAAAAAATTATAAAAGCTAGAATTAGTTTCTACTATCTACTACTATCTCCATTGTTGGCAGCTTTTCGTTTAAGTGTAGGAACACAATACACGACGGTAACGATATTTTCATACAAACTTGACATAAGTTATCGATCAACGATAATGCCACCGAGATAAAATTTATTTTATTTTCTTGTCGGTTTTCATTATTCTTTCACATATAGTCTCTCACTCATCTAACAATATTGCCACATATTTCCAGAAATACTTGTATTTTGTAAGCATTTGAATTTAAAATAATAGCAATGGCACATAATTTAAATAAAATTAGAACAAAATTTAAGGAATAAAAATAACTAAAAAATACTGATATACGTAAATGAAAAAAATAATTAAAAAGGTAAAAAATATGAAAATAAAATTGATTGAATAAATAATTGAAAGGTGAAGGTTTTGAAAAGTTTCATTAAATTCCTTGCAAGATTAACCAGTTCAATAGATTCTAATACTATTCTTTACATTTGATCAATTTTTTTATGGAATTCATTTGATTCATTAAAATGTAACAAAGTATTAATATTATTAATGACGTCAGAGAATCGTCGTTGTTTTGTTTACTAACCGTCGTCTGTTGTGTTTCTACGCTGTTAACCTTCACAATTTGCTATTACTATTTTTTCACCTTTTATTTAATTAAAGAATTATATTTATGGACTTTTAAGAACTTTAATAATAGTTTTCTTCATCATGGTAAAAAATTAAATTTGATCAAATTTGAATGTTCGATTTATTTATTCATGAGTATTTCGTATGATTAAGGAATTCAAAGCAAATTTGTGGGACACCAGTCAGACGGAATGATTACGTATAGAGAGATTGAAGAACAGACGTTTTTATTAAATTAAGCAATTGTTTGTCAACTGAATCTGGCAACTATGACAAAGTATGTCACCAAACTCTTACCCGTAGGTAAAAGAGTGCGAGTAAAAAGAGTAAAAATTTGATATATTTAAAGATATTTTCAAGGCTATAAAAAGTTTGTGGTCAATTTTTTACACATTTAAACATTTTAATTCTGTAATGTTTTTTGTGGTTTTAATAGATATTTGTTAAATACTTTTTTCTATATACGTATGTAATTATGTTTTGGCATAATTTAGTGGAAATTATTGAATTTATTTCAATTAATGCTACATATAGTGTAAACATATGTAATAATTTAACTTAGCTTTCATTCAGTAATTAATATTTCAGGTAATTAAAAAATGTAAAGCACATTTTTAGGCACAATATTTTAAGTTTTCTAAAGCTCAAATTAAGGATATATATTAATATGGTTATTAAGAATTTTTATTAAAAAATTAATTGATAATAAGAACAATACTAAGAAAACTTATAATTCTTGCAAAAAAAAAAAAAAAACTTGAAACTTAAAATAGATTTCAAATATACGTACGTACTTATGGCCACTTACATTAAACCGAATTGAATATTAGTATTAAATTTAATTTTCAAGTTCAAATTCTTATGCCAGTTGAAATACCGGATTTAGCAATACAGCTCGTAAATTTTTAATCCTCTACAAGAGTTCAACCATACATATTAAATTACATAACTATAGAGGCACCCTTTAAATTACAAATTTAAATTTAATACTTGCTGTCTATAACGGTTCAACCGTTTGGTCATATCAATACATAAAATTTCATCAACTATTGTAACGCTGTTTTATTTATAATAATATATATATATTTATAACAATAATATTTATAATATTTATTATAACAGACAAAGTAAAAAACACTCTCAGGCATGTTCTGAATTCCACATGAAATTTTCACTTTAAATTTCTTAAAGCATTATTGCTAAAAAATTATTTTTTACAAAAACAATGCCTTGAAAACTATGAAAGTGAAAATTTCGTGTGGATTTCAGAACATGCCTGTCTGTCTTATTTTCAAGTGTTTGTATATAACGACTCAAACTACGGGGCCATATACGTAGGTAAAATTTCAGCAATTATGGGAACACCATATAATTTTTATATTTGTTATAATGGACATAGCAATACAGGGGCCTTGTAAATTTGAGTTGTCTGTTTAGAACGGTTCAAGAGGTTGACCATATACATTAAATACATAAGTGATTAGGCAATAAGCGTATTTTCTTCGCTGACTTGAAATGAGCAGAAGTGTAATTATTTAAATAAATATAAATATAACTATAATAATAATAATAATAATAATAATAATAATAATAATAATAATAATAATAATAATAATAATAATAATAATAATAATAATAATAATAATAAATAATAAATAAAACATATCTCAGAGTTTTTTTTGAACATTCAATTTTTTCAATTGAATTTTTTAAACATTCTTAATACAAGATAGTGTTGCAAATATAAAACAAGTGGAAATTAGTACATATTGAATTAAGTTTATCGCTTTGATTTTAAATTTCCTAAGCATAAGATTTTCATCAAGAACGAACGAATTCTATAAATTTATATTGATAACTTAAAAATTCCTAAAGAAAATTCATTTGTTCACAGTTCTGTAAGAAATTGGACAATCATTTGTTTTAATTTTTGTAGAATTTTCATCAATAATTGGAATAGTTTAACATGCAAGTTCTATAAAAAATTTAATAAAGATTTAATTTTTTGTTTTTGCTCTGTATTTTATTGCATATATGTAAGGTCCATCCTTTTATTTGGGTCTTTTGTAGCCTATCTTTTGGCATTGAAATGGAAGAACTAGATATTATTATTTATTCGTTACAAAAATGCAATTGCCTAAAGCAAACAATTAAATATGTATATGAAACATACATAAGTAAATTAAAAAAAATGATAATAAATATTATCTTTTATTAAAATGTGCATATTGCCTGAGCGCATTGTTATGGTAGTCAGGGATGGAAAATCATTATTTAAAACAATAACATAAATGTTTCAAGTTGCTTACATATTTACTTTATCAAAGATGTGTTCATTCATGATCATATTAAACAAAAATTAAAATTTTTACATAATTAAAATATGTTTTAAATTAGACGTCTTTGTTCGGAGAAGTGTTGTCAAGATATGGTGGAAATTTTGATTAAACTAAGAGACTAATTTCAAGAGATTATTGACTTTAAAAGTTTTTGGCAATAAGTGTGCATCTACCCGTGCAAAAAAAAAAGTGATTGAACACTGAATCTTTATAATTGATATCAGGGTTCCCAGATTTTTTTCGAGGGGTATCCCCAATTAGTAAAAACGTTATCCCCACAATTTCACAAAAAACAATTTCAATTATCCCTAAAAATTCCCACTTCAAAAAGCTCTGAATCAAAATGTTTCATCTCGTTGTCTAAAGCAATCTTTTGGTACAAATTTTTAGAGTTAAACATTTGATGCATTTCTGAAGATGGAACAAAAGTGTCACAAAAAATTGTATTGCTTTTAAAATGTGTATTAATTCTCAATAAAGATTTATGCACCTCGTATTGCATTTAATTTCTTATTTTTGTTTTCATTGAGTTCATTGTTAAAAAAAGGCGAATTAATTTTTCAAATTTACGAAGACACCTAAATGTCTCAATTTTTAACAATGAAAACTTGTTTGTAGCAAAAAATTGAAATTACAGTAACCAAAAACAGGTTTAAAAAATCCCCAAAAAACCTGTTTAAAACCCTAAAACGCATAATATATCCTCAAAGAAATCCTCAATCCCAAAACTGAAATTTTCATCGCCACTTTGACAAAAAAGGATTTATCCCCGATTTGGGGATAAATCCTCTAATATGACAACCCTGGTTGAGATGCCATTTTCTGTCGTACCATATATACTGTGTCAATGAACAAATGAAAGCCCTTTTTTATTATATAAGTAAAAAATTATCCATCTCTGGAGACAGTGTAATGTAAATCTAAAGGATTTGTTTGTGTGTGTGAATTTATGTACTTTCAATAATAAACATATTTACTTTAAAGTTTTGCCAATAGCATATGACACATTTAAAACATAGCAAAATACTTATGTATGTATGCATACATATATGTAAGTGTAAACACAAGTGTAAAAAAAACTTGTTTAATTTTTTCCAGTTTACATATACTATTACAAAGTCCTTCTGCAATTTTATACAAACAAGACAGCATATAGGGTGATTATTTACGAGCATAATTCTCAAAATGAAAATAAGCATATTTATATATGGTCCAAATGAAACTTGATTCGAACATAAAAGTAATGAAACAAATTTTTTATATTAAAAACAACAACATATACTTTGTGATTTTTTTTCATTTTCCGCATTGGATACATTTTTATTTGGGAGCCTAAACAAAAGCCAAAAAGGTGTATTGACCTTTTGAACCTTTAATTTATTACTTTTAAGGATTATTTCATATGTGGCAAGGCAAGATTTATTAAAGTCCCTTCAGTTAATCCAACAAAATACATCTAGGGCATTAATTAACAATAATTTTTAACGTTTGTATATATGTCTGTATGTCTAAAATTTTTAATTTAACACATGAAATATAGTTATTTCAAATCTAAATGTATTATAATGTCGGCATAGTCTTTAATATATTAGCTTTTTTATAATTCCACAAATGGCTTTGTCACGTCAAAATCTAATGTGGTGTTCACACTTATGCGTTTAAGGAAGTGTTAAGTGTTAAAGGGCTCAACAAGTTATATTTTAAATTGATTTTCCAAATTTGGATTTGTTTTATTAAAAATTTCAAATTGTAAAACAACTTAAAGCAAAGAAACTGTCCAGTTTTTTTTTTTGTTGGTTTTAACGTTTGACCAAACGGTAAAATGTAAACCATAAAGTGAAAAGAAAACAGACAAAACTTTTGAATTTTTAAGACTTAATAAATTTTTTTGTAGCTGCTATATCAGCCGTTTATTTTGAAAGTGACCTAAGTCACTTTTTCAAAAAATCGAGTTAAACGGTACTTTAAATTTTAAAAAAATTTGAAATCAATAAGTTGAGAACTAAAGTTGTATAAGTCGCTGTACTCAGGGCCTAGTGTTAAAGAAAGAGAAACATGTGATAAATGTTATAGAAGTATTGTTTTGAATTAATTTCAGTATTTTTAAAAAAGTTGTGGTCATTGGACTTATTTGTTTAAGTGCGAAAGAATAGAGCAGTTTTGTAAATTATATTTTAGAAAAAAAGACATAAAAAAAAAAGATGAAGACCTAAGCGTTATACAGCAGGAACTCTTTAGGGCTGCGCAGCCTAGATGGTCTGAAAAAGTCACCTAAAGGGTCCCGAGGACATTGTGGCCTCAGCACGATAGTGGGAGATCCGCAAATCTACTGAGGTTTCCTCGAGGGCAGCTGGGTACACTGGTGGCAGTGCTGACGGGGCACTGTGTCATCGGTACCCATGCTAGGAGACTGAATCTTCCGCATCATGAATACTGTAGAAGTTGTCAAGATGAGGAGGAGGAGGAAACGGTGGAGCGTCTGCTCTGCCATTGCCCAGCTCTTTCTGGGAATAGAGCGGCCATTTTCGGCAGTCCGAGACTGCATGGTCTTGCAGACTTATCTGTCTGCGATATTGCTAGGATAAACTTGTTTATCCGGTCCTCGGCGTGGTTTGGATATGGATCTTTGATGGTGCCGTAGGGAACTGTATCTGATTCCTTCACATCCTATTCCAAGTGACACAGCGGAACCTTAGGACCCAAGTGAGTCGGTCTCATTGCGCCGACAGCCTGTGCAACCCAACCTAACCTAACCTAGGCGTTATTCATAAATAGATATGGATCTCTTATATGGTGGCGCTCGTCTAGTTTCTTCAGCAAAATACAAAGACATGATGGACTTATTTAATTAAATAACCCAAATATATCACAGTTATTTGAAAAATTTGAAATACAACACAATTTCTGAGGACTGAACTGATGTATTTTTACATTAATTACCTACACTTACATAATATGTAATATTTCAAAATGATTTAAATATTTTTGTATTTTATGAATATTAAAATAAAAAAAATACTTAAAAAATGCCATTATATTAAATATGTTGATGGTATAAATTATTATTATATATAAAATTTATTTAAAAATTTTAGTAAACCACTGCCCTTTCAAAACATCACTTCAGTGAAATACGTCAGACAAATTTAGTATAATATTTTAATATTATGCCAGTCATTTTTCTAAATTATTTATTTTGAAAGTGGCTTGAGTCTCTTTACCGTAAAGAAAAGTGGGGATTTTTTAATGTTTATAGGAAATTGTTTGTACTGAGAAAAATATCAAACAAATGCCAGTAAATCTTTTCGAAAGTTAGCATCCATATTTTTAAACGTGTTAAAACGTAAATCCTTAAATATCTCATTTTTAAAACAAAGTGACTTATGCCACTTTCAAAATAAACGGCCCACATACTTATACGCTTTGCAGCGAAAAAATGAAAGAGAAAAAAGGTCTTCTTTAAGGCCTATTTTCAGACAAAAGCATTTTCCATTACATACTCATGCTATTTTCTTTTAGGCCAACTAGATCCTGCCCTTATGCGGCGAACCCTATTGAAGTTTATTATTTTTGACTGGAGCAATTTGCTATCATTTTACATCTTATTCCTTCGTGAAAAACCTTTTAAAAAAATTCTTTTTCTTAACATTATTGACTTTATCCTTTTATTTTCTTTTCTACTTTTGAATTGATAAGCTCTTGTTGCTATTTTTACCACAAAACATAGAAAACACTCTTTCTAAAAGGGATGGATGGGGAGAGTGAAAATCGTATATTTAAAAATTAAAAGTGTGCCTTCAGGAAAACCTACTTGGTGAGTTTCTCATGTTCTTTGTTTTATTTTTATCAATGAGTACTTATAGTTGTTAATGTGATTGGTAGTGTTTGTGCATGTTATATATAATTTTATTGGTTTTTAGGTTAAGTTTTTTCTTCCGTTATATTTTTCTTAAGTAAAGGTCACTTTGGAACACATATACATACTTATACATTGTAAACATATAGATACATATACATTCTAAACTAACTTCTGCATGATTATTATTGCATGTACGATTTTTCTTATAGTTGTTGCACTGACATTT
Organism: Gymnosoma rotundatum; assembly: GCA_916610165.2. Classification (NCBI taxonomy): domain Eukaryota; kingdom Metazoa; phylum Arthropoda; class Insecta; order Diptera; family Tachinidae; genus Gymnosoma; species Gymnosoma rotundatum. The sequence continues at coordinate 41,153,790 of OU744338.1, forward strand.
TTGTCCTTGTGTGTGTTTTTTTTGCCGTGCAATAGTATGAGGGTAGGAACGCCCTGGAAATGTTAAGTGTTTAAAGTCTTCAGTTATTAATACATGTTGCGTGGACAAGAGAAAACACGGGTGGGCCACTTGTCACGTACTAAGATTTACACTCGAATAGAAAGAATATTTAGGTTCTCCAACTTAATTGATTGATTCTTAAAGTAAATTGACCAAATGAGAATTAAATTCAGTTAAAAAAAAGTAAAACAAAAAATTTATATTACTTAAGGACAGGATTCACTATCATACGCAATCGTACGATTTAATCACACAAAAATCTGATAGAATTCTGTCGTACTTTAAAAACCGTTTTAAAATGGCGTCGCAGTTGCCACACTATTATACAAAAAAGATGCAAAAACAAATGGTTTTAATATTTTGCTGTTTTTTCTTCTCATCATCTTATACAAATCAACCCTGAGCGCTTGGAGAAAAATATTTTATGAATTTTTTCAAAAGATTATAAAATCGTACAGATCTGTCAAAAAGTTTGTCACACACATACACTTTTAATCCACGCTATTATACTTTTTGAGCACACATGCAATTTTTGATATATCATACGACTGAGTATGATAGTGAGTCCTGGGGGATAATTCCGGGACTCGTGATCGAAATAAATTCGTATCGAAATTAATTTCGATCGTGCGAGTTTTTCTGATGATGGCACTCGTTACCTTGCGAATCGATTTTTTAATAAAGTGTTGTAAAAGATAAAAAAAGCCTTAACCAACACTACAAATATGTAAACAAAAAACAAATGCTTACAAAGAAAATTAAATAATTTATCAAAAGAATTGCGAATTTGTTTTTTAATTTTGAAAGTTTTTCCTTTTTTAATCGCGGTCATGGACGTAAATTTATTTTTTTATTCTTCGGTATCAGAGTCTGAGAGTGAGTAAAATTTGTTTCCAAACTAAATGTTGTACTCTCAATTTTTATAAGTTCCTATTTATAGAAAATAAAACAAAAAAATTAAAATAATAATTTAAAACTAATTCATTTATAATTATTGTAAATATTATTTACGAAAAAAAATAAAGGTAAACTTCAATACGAAAAAAACAAAAAACAATTCTTAATAAATTAATACTTAAAAGGAGTCTGTTAGCAGTAGCTTTTCCTTGGCATGTATTTGGTAAAACACCTTTTGCCAAATTGGTGTGCTCAGACATAAACTCAGCAAGAATTTGATTTTGTCCGAAATTTATTTTTATTCGACCTAATAATTAATATTAATTATTTAATTTGCATAAAATTTATTAAAGATTTAACTTACATTTTCTTGTTGTTTGCGTGTACCGAAATAAATAAAATGTGGTTAATTTTGAAAAACTGTTGTGGCACAAGTGCGTTCAAACAAAAATAATTATTTTTTACTTTTTAACAAAAACAATAACTGTTAAGTTACTCGTTAGAGTTTGTGTAAAAACTCCTTTACAAAGGTGCAAAAAATAGGAGTAGTACAAAAAGCTACGAAAATCTATACGAATAATTAATTAATATAACAATTAAAATCTTAAATAAACACTTGTTATCCAACGAACTATTTAAAAATAAAATTTCGACACCAAATTTAGTATCGAAAAAAACTCGCACGGTTACATTCGATCGTACACTCGCTATCGAGTGCCATCATAAGAAATTTCGATACAACTTACTCGATAGCGAGTGCGAGAATCCCAAAATTGAAAAAAAAATTCAACTTTGAGTAAATTTCGTACGGTATCGACTGCGAGAATTAGCCCCCTGGCCTTTAGTGGTAACAATATAAAATTTATTTGTATTTCTTTATATAATATTCACATTTTGCGTTTTTTGCTTTGAGAAGTAAGTGTAATTCTCATATTGTTTAATCAAATAATATTAGTTCACTTCATTACTTGAAGTTATAGATTTTTTTAAATCACCTTTTGTGTTTCAATGCCTGCAAGAATGAACTCAAATGAATTTCATACAATTACTTCTATTGTTTTCACTGCTAAAAAGGTGCTGCTTTATGTGAAATTTAAGTAAATTGCTGTAAGACATATTAAGGGGTTTAAGAAAAAAGGAGAGAAAAAACATTTAAGTAAAATTACTCTTGCAGCTTTTCTTTATGTGTCTTTTTTTATATTAGTTTGTGCTTGCAAAAGTGTAAGTCAAGATCATTTGCAATTTATAAATTTTGCAAAATTCAAGTTGACCTGCAATATATTTTATAGAAGTGAATACATTTTTAAATTTATATTTATGTTATTATTGTCCTAAACTTTTTGTTTTGGAAATACAAGAAATTTTATTTTGTGTTATGTCATGCTAATAAAGATTGTTATTGTGTCTTTATAAATCACAACATAAAGTCTTTCTAAATAGGTCAAACAAAGTAGGCAGCATTTTATAATTTATACTTTTCAAGGAAAATATGCAATTCTCTAAAATTAATCACAAGCTAATAAATTGGTCTATAACAAATTTGTAATTATTTAAATGTTTTAAAAGATTTTAATATTTAAATTCTTTTCTTATTAAAATTGCTTGCAATAGATGAGAATATACTTTAAAATTCGATGTTTAAACTTGACACATTTGTAAATCGTTATTGCTTCTATATTTTAACTTTTTTTTTATTTATTTACTAACATCAAATCAGTTTAAAATAATATTAATTTCGTATTTACTCTTTATGAGATTTTACAAAAGTATTTCAACAATTTAAAACTTAAGGATAGAATAATAGTATAAAATATAAATATCTACTCTAAACAGCTTTTTAAATTTAAGGTAAAAATATAGGAAAAACCCTTTATATTTTAAAGAAATTTAGTTTGAACCTCTTCAGTAACCTCTTTGCAGAGATTGTGAAATATGGTTAATTTAGCAAATTTCTTATTGTATCAAAACCTGAAGATCTATATCTATCTTTAACTCTAAGTGTTTGTTCTCTGAATATGTCGGTAAGCATTTTTTTCCTTGTTATTGCTATGCAGAAGCAAATAGTATTTTTAAGTTCTTATTTTGGATGACTTGCAGTTTCTTAAGAAACGTTTTGGCACTTTTTTGAGACCAGATCTCACATCCGTATGTCATAATAGGACGAATGCACATTTTATATAATAATAGTTTGTTTTTAGTGCTTAGCTGTGATTTTCTGTTAAGAAGTGGTAACAGTGCCCTACCACGAGTTAAGCCTTTTTGCAAATATGCAGAAAATGTTGTTTTATCGGTAACTTTTTATCTAATATTATACCAAGATATTTTGTTACATTTTATTACATTTAGCACATTGATTTTATGAAAAACCTTATATATTAAACCCCTAATAAAAATTAATATTTCATGTTTAATGTCGATTAGCTTTCATGTTTTTGTTTTCATTTAAATTATATTTTTTTTTTTATAAAATTTTACTAAAATTGCGTTTTCTGGTGATTTGTATTTGTTTTGTGATATTTTTGGGTTGTTAATTATTTTACAAAATTTAAAATAAAAATTAGCTTTTTTGTAACAAAAATAATCTTACCTTCTTTCAGAAAGAAGATACGGACAACATAAACGCAAGCTGCAGAGTGGTTTTAAACAATAATTTAAAATAAACTGTGATATTAATTTTAAGATGTGTTTGTTGTTTTTGTTTTTCGTTTTGTTTTGTTTTTAAAAAATTTTTAAAGTCCAAATATTTACACATATGTTTTAAATTTTGTTTAAATGTAAAATCCCACAATTTTACGATCCCTTGAAAAAGTAGACAAAAGATCTACGAAACATCGGGAAAAATTGTAAATAAAAGGCATTTTTATTTATAACAAAAAATTTCAGGTCTAAGCAACAAGAAGTTAAATAACTAAAAAACCAACAACAAAGTAAGTGCCCAAATGAATACACAAAAAAAATCTTATTTCGTCGAATTTTAATTTTATCCAAAATTTCAATTGTTAATATTTTTTTATAAATTTTTAGTTATTTGGATGGAATCTAGATTTTTATTGTGTATAATTTTTGTGTTTTTCCCAAATTTATAAATTTGTTATTATTTTTAAAAAATTCTAGTTTTTTAAGTACCATTTTTGGGTTTTTGTTAAATTTTTGATTCTTTTTTTTTATTAAAACTTGCTTGTTTAATGAAATTTCGGTTTATTGTTAAGATTTTGCTAAAAATCAAATTGGTTTTTTTTTTTGCATTTTGAAGTAAAGAAATTCCTACTTCTTTATTTTTCGTGAAGTGTAGTTTTGTGATAAAACTTCGGTTGCCTCCCATTTTTGTTAATTTTTATTTTTATGTAATATCATTTTTTTTGAGCAAATGCTTTAGATTGTTTGTGGTAAAAAATTGAATTTTTTAGAAAAAATGCAATATTAAAGGTTTAGATTCGTTGTTTTTAGTAAGATATAGTCGCTTTTTAGTTAAAATTTATATTTAGGCAAAAGTAAATTGTTCATTGAGTTTTACCTTAAACAAATAATTATTATTTTAATTATTTATTATTATTTTAATTATTATTATTATTTTTTTAGAAGCCCTTAACCTTGTGACTGTCTTATAAAATATGACTGGATGTGACCATTTTACACCTCAATACAAATTGATGATAGCGAGCAAAAAGAAACTATATAGCCAAACAAGTCGGCATAAATATAATTGAAGAATATTTGTTGGAAAAAATCAATAAAATCTACAAAAACTGCCAGCCAACAAACAGTACTGTGCTCTATGTTGCAGCAATAAAATTTAAAAATGCTACGGATTCTCAATAAAAAATTAGATAATATAAAAATAAATTACATATATTTCAAAAAAAATGTTTAAAAGTTGTTTGTACCTGTGTACCGGAGCATGTTAACAAGTATTAACACCGTGTATTCACATTCAATGGATAAAAAAATTGCCACAACAGCACTTATCTACTCTATTCCCCAGCTTTAGTTTTACATGCCTTTACAAATCCAATTCGAGCCTACAATATACATGCAACAACACACGCACATAAAGTAAATCATTAATAATTCGTATTTTATATAACTGTATTTTTTATTTGTATTTTTAAAATAAATCGGTAATTTTTTTCCTCTTTTGTTTGTAGGTTATAGTGTGTGAGATGAAAGTTAATTTAAATCCCGCAATTGTTAAAAATGCTTAACCCATTAAGAGCCGATGACATTTTTATGTGAAATTATATGTGTATAGGGATGAACTTTTTTCTTTTTTAATTCTCTGTCAACTCATTATTTATTATTTTTGATCGGTGAAGGGTATATAAGATTCGGAACAGCCTAATATATAATCGTGGCACTCTTACTTGTTATAATTAAAATTTTCCTAAAAATATGCACTTTTTTAATAAACTTTTTTGAACGATTAAGGCTTTGTTGCTTAAAAATAAATTTAAAAATTTTCAAGTTTTTTTTTGTTGCATGTTTCTATTTCTTATCAAATTAATTTAAATAAATGTTTATGACGACAACAAGCACACTTCTAGGCGTTTATTTCCTTAATTTTTTATTACTAAATTGGTGTTCGTGTTTAACTAGTCATGATGTCAAGGTTTAAATGTAGTACTTATTTTAATAACAATTCCAAACAAAACAATCAATATAGAAAATTAAATTAACTATGAACTTGTGTCAAGTTTCAAATCAGTAAGACAAATAAAGAAATTACAATTTACTATTCGTTTCCGTTTTATTTCATTTGCCTAGTTCTAGGAATAATTTCATTAAAACTGAATTTATCTTCCATTTACGAATGTGTCACAAATTTATCATTGTAAAAATAATAATAATGATTAATGTTTTATAACAATAATATTTTATTAATGAAATTATAGTATACTTTTAGCATAATTGGTTTTTCCTTATAAATTAATTAACTTAATTTGAGTTTGTGCGGTTAACGTGGCTTCATATTGTGTAAAAGGAGTAAAAAGGTACAATAAGACACTGAAGATTTTACTTACAGTACCAAAGACCACAAACAAACTGTTAAAATTTCAATATGATTGTGGCAACAAAAATTACATTTTGTTGCTAAGTAAAATATATTTTATTTAAATTGTTCATATTTTTAATTGTTACGTTTGAAAATCACTAAAAACGTTTCACTTTTTTAAACTATCATAACTGCTCTAATTAAGTATCAAATTGTGAAAAGGATCCTTAAAGTATGCAACGATTTTTCTGAATATCTCTGCAGAAAAGTATACCTTATTACTTCATACTTTTTGTTAATTTCAATGTAAAGTTTTATAGGTTTAGCTTAACTAAAACCATTTACAGAATCTCTAATCAGTAGTGCAATTAGTATAAGGCTGATAACGTCAGCCTTTATGTTGTAAAAATACTGAATTGCGAATTTTTACTAAGTAGAAAGTGCTTCCGAGGAAAAAAAACCATCATAAAGAGGTCAATAATATTTAAAAGGTAAATTAGTGATTTAAAACAAATTTCAAAAATAAAGTGTTGTTCATGGTCCTTGGTCGTGTTCTTAGATGTTCAACATATGTACATAGGTTCCGATATTTCTTTAAATAGAACCTAGCAAAAAATATTTATCTAAAATAATAAAGGAATTAGCTGTTAATCAAGGCGAATCAATTACCAGGTGGCAGTTAGAGAATTTACTATTTTTTGCTGGTAGAAACGAATGTCAAACTTCATATATAAATAAAATTGTACACAGATTTTTTATATATGGCGTTTGACAGTAGTGTTAACGGCGAAAATTTATGAATTCGCCTACGCTGCCACCTGGTAATTGATTCGCCTTGGCTGTTGATCTTTTTAAATGCTATAATTTTTTCTTTAATCGAAATTCACCACCATCCGTTAAGGCCTAAGATCTTTTAAAAGAAATCAATGCGAAAAAATACGGGGTATAAAAATACATTATGCTAAATAAAGTATCATTCATACTTAACCTACCCAGTGAATAGCAATGTTACTGGTTATACAACTATTCGTCTCATTTTCTGAAAAAAGGCAGAAAATAAGTAAGTGCGCGTAGGGAAAAGGAAACCTGTCATAAAATTTCATCGAATGACTGTCGTAATAAAAAAATTTTGAACTTAAATTAGGATGAAGCACATAATTAAACAGAAATAAAAACAGTAAAGAGGCTGCACAGGATGACTATTAAGGAAGACTCTGTTTATAATGAATGGTGACACAAGAATCTCATGGGTAAGAAGAGTATGAACATAAGGAGTTGGCTTAATTTCGCTTGTGTGCTGAAGGTTTTGGTAAGAATAATGTTCCTTAAGCAGATATGCTTGCATGTACTAAATCTTCTACTGAAGGTTCAGGATAAGAAAATAATTGCACTGGACAGACAATCAGTCGGGGATACGGTGCATGCCAATAACGAATATGTACAAGCTAATGTTTTATACGATTAATAAGCATTAGTGTGTACTAGGGGTGGGCTAGTATCGTGTGTAGTTTCTCGATCTTATGTATAGGCATCACCGAAAAGGTTGAAGATACCGGGTAAGTATGTTCGAAAAAAAGTATTTCACTTCTCTAGGAGCACTTTTAAAATAGTTACAATAGTCAAAACAAATTTCTAAAAATATAATTGGGGTTGGGTGGTGGGTATGTTTGGAAAAAAAATTGAGAAAAAATTTGAGGGAGTTTTCTTTACATTTAAATCCACTAATATCGACTCCCGCTCAATTGTGAGTTTTTTTTTTTTTTTGTAAATTTTCCACTACCTCAACTGACAAACGTTTTTCCGCAAGAATTATATTTAAGCCTCACTTAAATTTAAGGTTGTAGAAAGTCGAAAAAAAACGTGCACTATCTCACCCTAATGTCCACAAGGCAGAGAGAGGTCTATTAGCAAGAAATTGTTTATTGTTAATGCAACAAATCCATAATTGAATAATGAAGTCAACGCCTAAATATCTATGAAGCCACAAGCGAATGCTAGACGATTGTGCGGGACTTTGTGATGTGTAATAAATATTTCATGCAAAAAAAAAAACCTACGGCAGAATAGATTTTAGCAATTTGTCTATAACGGTTTAAAATTTTGGTAACATACATCAAGTTACATTTACTATTGGGACACCCTTTTTTTTTTGAATTGATTTGACATTTTTTGAGACTCCATTTTTTTCATAATACAGGATTACCCAACATAAATTGAATGAAAACTTAAAACTATTAAGTATTATTTAAATGACATAAGTTTTTTTGCAACTGCAACAGATTGGGACACCCTTTTGTTTCCAAATCCAAATTTTATACTTGTTGCTATAGTGGACAAAGTAATACAATACCGTCGGTCTGCAACATATTTAATAATATGGCTATATATATCTTATATAATGAACTATTGGGGCACCCTTTAATTCATAATTGTAAGTATTAATTTTTGTTATTATAACGATCATAGTAATCGATATTCTGTCGAATTTTGTCTACAACGTTTCAAAAGATACGCCCATATAGACCAATTTATCTCAGGTATGGGGATACACTTTAGTTTTTTTTTAAACTTTTTTTTCTGCTACTGGGAGCTAGAGTGATACGCAGCTAAAGTGGCGCCCTTTACGGTTCATAATATACTTAAAAACTATGTATGTTGTATAAAGACACCCTTTCATTTTTAAGATTATGAACTATTTTTAAAACGGGACAAATCTGTAAGCATAACGTTTCAAATAAAGAAAAATTTTTCAAATGGCTGAGTTCTGCAGGCAGAAACAACAGAAAGCAACATTAAGATGAATTGATAACCTGGTAGTTTTTTTGAAGTCGGTTAAAAAAGACACACTTACCAGTTGTACTTCAGGTTGATCACTAAAGAAAAAATTAATTGAAATATGTAGTTGCGCTATAAAAAATTAAAGATTTAAATGAGATTTTACATCGTAAGTTTAAATTTCACATTTAATGTATGAATTTCGAGACAAACCAGATTTGAAATATCAATTACCAACCGCTTTTGTTCATTTAATAGTTCCTGGAAGCATCAAATAATCCTTTATTCATTATACTTTTTCGTTTTTAAGACTGAACTGGTTGTAAAAGCAGTTCTTACTCTGGAAACTAGTTCTTTTGAAACATAAAATACTTGCAAGTAACATAAAGTTTTTTATGTGTGTGTGTGTGTTACCTTTGTATTGTTAAACATTTTAAAAACTTTTTAATTATGCAATAAAACTAAAAATACAAGGCAATTTCATTGTTATTTTCTCGTACATATTTTCGACAAAGAGAATATATCGATGGTTATTCTTTTAACAGCTTAAATTAGTTGTGATGGTCCTAGTTAGGTCAGTGTTAGGAAAAACTATTAAAGGGCTGTGACTGCACTAACCCTTAAAACCATTAATTGTTTCAGATATTTTTTTTAAATTTATTTTATTAATTTTCATAAAAAACTTTGTGCCATTTTTTTAATTATCCCGGTTAAATTAATTACCGATATTGATTATTGACGGTCAAAGCACGTCTCGATGGCCTTTTCGTTACCGCTTACTTCACTCTACAGAAAACTTCTGACAAACATTTTAAATAAACTAAAGATTTTTGTCCAAACAAAAAAGCAAAGACAAAAATTAAAGTTTCAGCAAAAACAACAATAACCAACATTAATTCTATTTTTCATTCTCCACTGTATATGGCTGACTTTTTTTCGGCTCTTGAAAGAGGATGAAAAATAAAATATCAAAAACCACTACGATAATTTATTTCTATGCGCAGGCAGTTTGTAAATTATTCAATTAAAGACACGGGAATATTTTCTAAATTACTTAATTTTCATAAAAAAAAAAAACTTGTGCTATTTTTTTAATTATCCCGATTAATTTATTTTCTTAGTTTGAGTTTTTTTTTTGAGGTAGTGGTGTATGAACAGCTCTTAAAGTAATCAACAACAAAAACATGAAACCACCCACAGTTATTGATTAATTATATGTATTTTCATTTTCTTCATTTTCTTTTGTTTCTTTATAGAATTTTCATTATTTCAGTTATTTTCCAGTATCATGATAGAGAAATACTTTTTTTGTAAATTGTTTAACTTTTTCCACCCAACACAAGAAAACGAATAACTATTAGCTAAATAAAAGTTGGAAAACCAATAAACGAATTTCTCTGCATGACTGATCTGCTGTTAGTATTAAAAACTGGAAATTGAATTTAATTATGTTGAAGTAATAGAACACAATTAAAAAAAAAATAAATAAATTCTTATTAAAATTAATTATATCTAAACAAGCTTGACACAGCACTTCTCCCTGTTGATTATCACTTTTATTGCAACATTGTGAGTCAGTAATAAAAAATATTTTATCAAAATTTGTTCAAACATAATTACGACTTTAACATGTAATTTACATGTCTTAACTAACACGTAATTAAGTATAGAAACAAAAAAACGAAAAAAAATTTAAATTATATAAATATTTAATTATTATTTCATTTAACGTACGTATTTGTATCTGAAAAACACTAACCCTTTCTTGGAATTCAAATCAAATAATAAATTTTATTTACTCCTCTTCGATATTTACAATTTAATAAACTTGTAATTGAATTAAAAAATCAAATCACGTCAAGACAAGACAATTCAGGAAAAAAAAGCAAAAGCAAATCGTTCGGTTAAAAACGAGGGTGATACAATTCTAAAAGGTTGTATTGAACGCATTAAAGCTAAAATGTGTTTAGAATAATTAATTAAAATAATTTTCTGAAAATAATAAAAAGTTAAAATTTTAAATAATAAATATAAAATGATTTATTAATTAAGAAAAAATGATAATGAAAATAAATAATTTTTATTTAAATTTTAATAATGGAATGAATAAGTCGTAAAACAATAAAGTAAAATAAAATTTTCGTGTTCTCTATACTTTAACTGAGCAGTGTGAGCAAGCCAGCAACATAACAACAGTTCTGTAGTCGTGGTTAAGTTCGTTAAAAAGGTTAAAAAGGTTTGGCTGGCAAAACTAAAGATTGTGAAGTCGGTTTTCACCGGTGCCATAGCGTGCTGTGGTCTGGATGGCTGCGGCCTTAAGAACTAGTAAATTAAGTCTCGCGGGAGTTATTGTGGTGTGGATGGGTTGGTAAGTTCGTTTAGCAGACAAGAGGTTATTAATAAGAAATAGGTGAGCAAAAATTTTGTGTTCTTCTATTTGCAGAAAAAAAACACGCTATGTTTGTGTAGCGAAAAAAAATTAAAATTGTCTTAAAGCATTTTGATGGTGGTCTTGAAAATTGCAGCTAGGAACGTTAAATAAATACTTTCGAATCCTGAAACCCCGATATATTTCGAATCCTGCTTTTTTATAAAATCAATCCGTAAGTATTTCGGGATTAAAAATTTTCTTTAATAAAGTATCAAATAACTTTGTTAAATTTTTCATAAAACTAAAAATTCATAAACAGTGACTTCTTAAACACCTGAATAAGTAACGAAACGAAACTTTGACGATACCGAAAAGAAAATTTAATTTGGGCAATTTTTCCTATTCAAAATTTAATCTATTTTTAATTTTTATAAATGTACCCAATTTCTTGAAATTTTGAAGACTTTTTCGTTTTTTACTTCGGCCCATTTTACATCAATAAAAATGACCAAAGCGAAAATTTTATTATTTTTTTAAACATAAAGCGATAAATTTTGTAGAAATAATCAAAATATTATTCTATATTCTATTTCTACTGGTTTTTTGTTAATGAAATGGTATTGATTTTTATTATTTTTTTTATTAAATAAGATTCTATGCATGACGGGATTTGCAGAAGTCAATTTTGTAAGAGACAGAAAAATTGCACAAAAAAAGGTTCAGAAGCCGGGATTTCGAGACTTTTCGGGAACCCGAAATCTCAGGAGAGGAATCGTCCGAAACTTGCGGTTTTTAAAAATAACTTCCTCTCTACGTCCCTATTTGTAACGTGTAAATGAACAAAATTCAAAGGCTTTATTGTTTACTAGCAACGCCCACACAACTTTGTCAGTGTGTGGTTTCTAACTTTCTTAAAATTTAAATTTAGAAAAAATTATTAAATTAAAATATTTATTGTAGACTTCTTTTAAAAATTGCCCATCTACAAAAATTAGTTAAATATACCGGTAAAATTGGATGCTTTAGTATTACTCTACGAAATGATTTATTTTTAGAAAAAATTCATTGTTGGAACCAAGGTTCTAAGGACCTCCTAACAAAATTTTGTTTAAGTCCATCCAGCAGTTTTTACCAATGTTCTAAGGACCTTTAAAATAAATTTTATTTAAGTCCATCCAGCAGTTTTGACGGACAGATGGACATACAAAAAGTCCAAAAATAGGTGTTTTCTATTCCATATTGATTACTATCTACACCAACAAAAATGAAAAAAAAAAAATATTTTGTGTACAGAAATGACCCCGTTACAGTTTTTTTTATAGGTTTAGATGGCAGTTAGTTGGTTAATTTCTCCTCTGCACTCAATTTCAAGTTTGCAAACATTTCAGACAATCACTTTTAATTGATATAGACTTTCCGAAATATTTATAAACTTAATTTTAGCTTTTTCACGTAAGCCTGGATATTTCAGTATCATTTTCAAATAAATTTGGATCTTAAAGTTAAACTGAAAACCTAAAATTTAAACTTTTGCTCTGTTTATTTTATAATTTGCAAAAATTTTTAATTTTTACCCTGACCAGGATTTACAAAGAGAACGACAAAGGAAAAAAAATCTTTAAGTTGTGTGTGAACTTCGTCTCACCAAATTAACATTAAGCTTAGTTGGTTAAATAGATGATGTTTACGATGTACATAACATAAGGTAGATAGATGTAAAGAGTGCTGATGAAGGATGTGGCGGTCCAGAAAATGCTGCATTTCATTCTGCTAGCGTCTAATTTTTTTTGTTTTTTTTTGGAAAACGTCCGCATATATTTGTAAATAATTTTTCTTTCTAAAAATGTTTAGAAAATTAATTAAAAAGAACCAAAAAGCCGAAAATAAAGTAAAATTTCATTAATTTGCAAAAATGTTGAACATTTACATGACAGAGATTACCATCTTTTCCGTTTGATACTTGGATACCATATGAAGCATTAGACTCTTTTGTCTTAAATTTTGCGGTCTTACTTAAAATTGTGACTGACAACCCTCTAAGATTTTAATATATTGATTATATACACTTGTCTAAAAAGTCGTTCGTATGATCACGATAAAAATTAAAGTTAAATTTAAATTTTCAAATCTTAAAATTTCATTAACCGATTAATTTTCTGCTGCATCCTATTATTCATAAACTTCTTGACAAATTTTGACATTTTATTGGGCAAAATGTGTTTAGGTATGACTTCCCAATTTGTTTATAACTAGGTAAAAAAAAATCGATAGATCTAGTCGGAAAATCGCTATATTAGTAACCTTGCTCCATCCCCTTCTTTTTCGTCTTTGTTGATTAAATAGGCTTTTTTGGAGTTCGACGAGACTTATACGATGCCATTCTTTCACGCCATTTTTTTAATTTCTTTAAAAGTTGCAGCGGGTTTCATCGTGCGCTTTACTGATGAAATTATTGATGTCATCGATATTTGTGCATTTTATTTTTTTTCATATTCATTATTTTCAGTTGTTTATGTTATTTCAAGAAACACAAACTCTGTCCTCCTTTCGATTATTTAATTCTCTAGTGCTGGCATAATGCTTTGCATAAATAGGGATCCATGCCCTTACAAAATGTATGCAATGAACCCATACAAAACAAGTGTTAAAAATGTCTTCAAAGTTCAAGCGATTCCATTTTGCTTACCGTGCTTACTACTCTATGTCTCTTGTCGCAAAACAAAAATTTCATGCAACTAGTTTCATGCAATATTTCATCGTGTAAGTTGACTCTTATTATTTGTATTATATAGCTCGAATATTCATACTAATATCGATTAACATAAACACGTAGTTGGACGTAAGCAGACAGACAGAGCAAATTAAGAAATTTTAATTTGACAGGCACTCTGTGAAGTGAACTAAATATGAAGCAACAAAATAGATTAAATCTATTAAATCTTACACTTCTCAGCAAAAGTACAATTAGGGTGTTTTTAGAGATAAATATAAAAAGCTTGGTCGTACTACTTCAATACAGGTTTTAAGGAGAAAAAGCGTAGCTTTACAATGCTGTTTAGAATGAACTGATATACTGCGTTTTACAATGTAAGAAAGTACTTTGGTAAGTGGAGTTTGATAGCTGCATACTTTAGAAAATATGTTTAACTATTTTTGGTTAAAGATTTTAAATTACATTACAAAAATTATTTTCATTGCCGAATATTTTCCGTGATTTCAACAGCAGGTTTTTCAAGTTTAGCTTGTTCTGATTTCAAATGAACAGCTTTTATAATGTGTAACTTTATAAATTCATGATTAATACAATTTTTGATATGAAATATGTTTATTATATCTTCCAATTTTCATTGACACCATTATCCAAAACAGTTTTATACTCAATACTACAAACATAAATTCTTCTTAAACTCTTTTGGATCTCTAAGGCCCATTAAATTTAACATACACCACTATATTATGCCTTTTTTTCAACTATAAAATAGCCATTCATTTTAAATTTATATTCATTTCCATCTATCAATATTAATCAAGTATTTTGAAAAGATTTTATTTTTCGTGCAGCCATTAAATTTTCTTGCAATTAAATGCAGTTTTGTTTAAAAATCGTACATATTATTTTAAACGCTATTGGCTCAAGATAATTTATTACTTGAAAAATTGTAAAGTATTTTTATAAATAGACAAAAAAAAAAAAAAAAAATAAAAAGTAATAAAAAATAAAACAAACATATTGTCATATTAAAAATTACACAAAACTTAGTGGCTTAAAAAATATTTCATTATTTTGGGAAAGCGGTTTGAAAAGAAGGGGGAATATGGACTGACGTACAAATATGGAGACTACAATATTTGGTTTTTTGTTTATGTTTTTTTTACTTTAAACAAACATATCGAAATGGCGCCAGTATGTGCTAAATGTTGACTTTATACATTTTCAATTCAAATACAACTACTAAGTAGTACAAAACCATTTAAAAACAAATTTATTAATTTTTGCCTTCGATAATGCAATACCACACACATACACATGCATTTGCACATATACGACGATTTTAGCTTTTTCGCATTTGCAGGTCTTTTCTTTAACACATTTTGCAGTTTCACTACAAGAATTTTTCAACTTTATTTATTTTATCTTTCAATCGCTTTAAATAAAATGTCATTAAAATTTATGTAAAATTTGTTTAAAGTTTTAAGTGTGTTTTTTAATAACTGTTTTTTATGCACCTAAATGGGCCAAATAAAGACTATAAAATAAATTAAAAATTTTCATAATAAACTATTTGAACAGAAATGTGTTTACTTAATAAAGTTTGATTAAAATTTGTGAAACTAAAAAAAAAAAAACTTAAAAACATATTTTTCAATATGAGGATAAGTTCATTGGCCTTCTGTTTGAAAACATATAAAACATATTTTATTGAATTTATTCCGTTTTAAGTAAAAATAAAAATACAACAGTAATATAAGATGTTTCTTTGTATTAACGATTAATTTGTTAGTATGAAGTTTACACCCACTTGAAGCTTTTTCATTTGCTTTCTTTATTAACCATCACATTCATTTGTTTTTGCTTATGGTAACAGTCGATTAGCAAAAAATTAGGTATTTTTGAATTTTTATCACAGTCATAACTGGATACACTGTATTCAGCTTATTCACCTTCTACGTTTTTAAAGCCCCCATTTCGATAAAAGCTAGAGACGCCACATTCTTAACCGAATAATAAATCTTTGGTATCAAGACTGCATTTTTGCGGTGGTCTTAGTTCTTAGAGTTTCGTACACGAAGTGTAAAAACGGAACCGTATAATTAAAGATTAATTTATCCTATAATTATAGATTAAATAATAAAAGATTAAATTATCGTAATGTTTTTTGATATTTTATTTTGAATCCTCTTTCAACTTTTTAAAAGAGCCGAAATAAAGTCAGCCGTACACAGTGGAGAAAGAAAAATAAAATTACTGTTCGTTATTGTTGTTTTTGCTTAAACTTTAATTTTTGTCTTTGCTTTATTGTTTGGACAAAAATCTTTAGTTTATTTAAAATGTTTGTCAGAAGTTTCCTGAAGAGTTTAGAAGCGGTAACGAAATGGCCAACGAGACGTACTTTCACCCTCAATAATGAATATCGGTAATTAATTAAATCGGTTTAATATAATATTAGTACGAAGTTTTTTATAAAAATTAATTAGGTTTCGTCAGAATGTCGTTCCGTCTTTCTGTACGTCCAGCTGCCACAGCTCTCTCTTCCTGGCGTCGTAATAAGAAGACTTTTAAAATTTTCACAGAAGATGTACTACTATAGCCGGTATAACAACAAATACTAAAAATGAAATGGTGTTCCCAAAGTAGCATGATATTTATAAAAATATTGTTATTTTTAAACAGTGATAGGCAGACACGTCAATTTAGCGTTGTCAGTAAAATGATGAGCGCTATGACAACAAGTAGTAAGCGTTGTAAGCAAATATTTAGAATTTACACAGAGTTTGTGCGCTATCAAAATAAGTTGTAAACAATAAATTTGGAAATTGCAAGTTTTTTTTAAAGGCTGGACAAAGTAACCATTATGGCCTTATATTTTCAAACGTTATGGATAGATGCATGAAATTTGTACGGCTATTGTACTGCTTTGTTTGTTGTATCCCGATAGTAACGTTACTTTCAATAAATAATTTTTTTTAACCGTAACAAGCTTAGACTATAAATTTATGCAGGGTTTGTATTACTTATTCGCTAAAGAAGCAAGTATAAACAATAAAAATTAAAAGCTGTTCCAGTATTTCCACAGGAACTGATTTAAAAATTACCTGAAAATAAAGGTGTGAATTAAAATCACAGTTATCGAATTTACCTTTTAAGGCCCAACTATAATGTGCATAAGCTAGCTTTAGCTTATGTCAAAAATTCAACGAAAAGCCTGTCAAATGCTTAGGTAACTTATCAAAGAAATTTATGTGGCTACAATGTACATATATAAATTTAGTTACTTATTTGCCACAGTTGCACATTTATGTTTATTTCGTACTTTTCCCAAAAATAATTTCTATATAAATCAACAAAATTTTAAAACGAAATGGCATTAAAGAAAATATTTTATATATTTAATAACATTCACAAACACATTTACATATTTTGGTTTATGTTCTAAGAAAATGTAAAAAAAAAATTATTACAAATTATTTTCTGTTTTGTGTTTGTGGCCAACCGTACTAAAAAATGCAACGATGTTCATCGTTTATATGGTATGCATATGTGTGTATAAATACAAATTTAATTTAAATATATTATAATTGTAAAAAATTGGCCATAAAGAAATATGTTGGTTTTTTTCTACATTTTTTATTGAATTTAAAACTAAAAAATTTAACAATTTAGGTCTTAATTAGAAAATTTCTTTATTAATGTATAAACCAAAGCACAATCAGCTGTTTCCGTACGGAAAGTGCGATCAGTTTCGTACCTTGCATAAAGAAATTAAATTTAACGAAAAGTTATCTTATTCACATTATAGTTTACCACATATAATTTAATGTATTTGCACAGTTGTATAAGTTGGCGTAAGCTAGTTTATGCACATTATAGTTGGGCCTTTAGTCTTGCACTAGCACGCAGGGAATGAGTTATGCAAGGCATGTTGCTGAAACTAGAAAAATTGGTTGTGCAAATGACAAATATAGGAGTAACATCTTCTTGATTAGCACTTTCTGAAAGATCTTTACAGGAAAGTTTTCTCACATACGTATACACTGTATGGCTAAACATGCTGATGTATTTTGAGCGAAAGCGTACAGTTTGCAGGAATAAGGTGTTTGATTTCATTATAGATAATTGCATTGTAGTAATGATAAAAAAATTTAAAACATCTTCTTTGTGCCTCTATGTAGACAAGTAGCTTGAAAATATATTATTAAGAATTGAGGTTTCAAACACTGAAATATACGAGTAAGAGCTAATATTCAAAAAACGAAAAAGCAAAAAATGCGAATCTTATTGTTTCTTCTGTTACAACTTTAACCTAAGTTTTCTTAAAATTATAATTTTTCATTTAATAAAAAAATAAACAAAATATTTTCCCACATAATTTTATCTCTGTGTATAGATTAATTATTATTATTTATTATTATTAAACATTTACTTTCATGCTGTTTACATTACCTTCTTTTCTTTATTTATTTTAAATGTTTAACATTTGCATATAAATTTATTATGTTTTATCTTTTGTATTAAATACATATTTATCTTACTCCTCTCTCTCCCCCTTTTTGAGCTGCTAAAGTAAACATTCTACTTCACCCGCACGTTATATTACATTTTACTGTAAATGTTATAATATTTGTTTTATTTTTAAATCTCAGTAAATTCAGCGGTTTAGAAAATTTAATTAAAATATTTGCCATAAATTACTCTCGTTATAAACTTTTAACGAGTAAATCATTAAAAGATACGAACAGGAAATATTGGAACATACGTCCAATACTTTTACTTGTTTTTTACTATTTTTTTATGATTTTTAAATTTAAAAATTAAAACCAAGACTATTCATTTGCCTAATAATCAATAATAGAAATACAATTTTTGCAAAGCAGATGAAAGAGTTTGTGTGACGACATGTTTCACAATTTTGTTACCTTAAATCGAATTATGTAAGAACAAAGTATTTTTTATGACTTTATTTGCTTACAAACCTTTTTTGATGCATGTTTACCCAGAGACAGAGAACTTTTGCTTTAAAACGAGACAGTTTAAACACTCACAACTACATTAGTAGTTATAGATGATACGACACGATAATTGAGTTTTCCATTAGGTGACTGGCCAACTTACTGTAATTAAAGTCGGCGCCCCAGATTATGTTCTTTATACCAATGACTTTTTAAAAAAGTATTTATATCTACTTCGGAGAACAAGCAAATTTTGCGCTGCAAAATTTTAATTGAGCTATATTTATAGCAAAGGAAAACAAAATAGATTGCTAGAAGGACTATAGGTGTTGTTTGCAGTTTTTCGTTACAAATAAATCTTAATAAATTTTGGACGCCTCTAATGAAATTTTATGATCATTTTTATGCCATAAACCAATTTTAGTAATTAAAATTAAAGCATTTTCCCGACTCCTGTGAAATATTTTTATACCATCACAATTAGTCTTGTATGAACCTGTTTAATATTGCGAAAAACCGTCATTTTAGAAGACACTACTGTGATGGATTATTCGGCACTTGTTTAAAACCCGGTTTAAAATTTGGAAAATCGTTTGTTTTATAAGAAAAAAATTTACAAACAAGTAACTTAGAAATTAGTTTTTATAATTTGGCAAAATACAGACTAGATTGGATTGTATGTCCGATACGACGGGAAAAATTGTTATCATTTATCTAGAGAACTATAAAAGGTTAAGAGGTGAAAACCTTATTATTGGTGAATAATCAATTAAAAAGCTGACTGGATTAGAAGAGTTGATTATTCCTATTGAAGTAGCGAAGCGCAGCGGGAATAGTAATATATGATTTAAATTATTTACTTGCACATAGAACATGCCTTTTCAAAAGTAATTGTTGAACAAATTGAATGTAGGCATAAGTAAATTGTCTAGACTTTCCCTTTTTTATGACATTTAATTAAATATATATTTTATTAAATATACATATATAATTGTTTTTTACCTTTATAATTAATTTCCTTTTGTAATTTTCTAAGCACTAGGTCAGTTTTTTTATAAAAATAATATTTATTATTTGAAATTTATTTTTTTTTCAATATTTCGCCACACCATTGGTTGGCAGTGATGATGATATATAAAATATGTAAAATCGTTGTCAAACCGAATTTGATTAAATTCTTAGGGTTTTTTTGTATGGTCGTGTAGATGGTTTATCTAATTAGTACGAATTCGGTCGACGCGTTCGTGAGTTATTACTAAAACGAGCAATTAAGGCTGCATCGATTTAAAAAAAAAAATTAAAACAAAGATATTTATAAGTTCCAGAGGATTTACTTATTTAAATGTATAGAAGGAACAGGAGTGGTAAGCGGAGTGAGAGAAAACAGGCCTGAAATCGATTTAAACAAAAAGCAGTTTTAGAAATATTAAAGTAATAAATTACTCCTGATTTATAAGATTCAAGTGGCAGAAGGCAATCATTTATAACTTCAATATTAATTGAATAAAAAACTTGCTTGGAAGAGCGGTCCTGGCACGATTATTGGTATTGGGGTAGCGAAGAGCCCCGAGAATAGCTAGTTCTATATAAAATCAATAAAAATGTTTTCATTATTTTTTTGAAATATCTTTTTTTTAATTTTTTTATAACTCGCCCTCTAAATTTTTTCTCCAAATCGTCAAATTTAAACTATAAAGCAATATGTGAGGGAATTTGCGGTAACTAAACAAGCAATTTAAAAGGCCCCTAAGAAAGCTCGATATAAAATCAGCAAACTTCTTACCAACATTAAAATAATTTTTATTAATGATGAGCTATAGCATACTTGAATTGAATTGAAAGGCTTAGAAACACAACGGAAAAATATTGGTTTAAATTATTAGTGATGAAAATTATATACAATACAAATTCCCGTATCACTTTCTTCTAACCTATTAAAAGGATTTTTTTTTTAATTTTCTAACTTCAAAAAATTATATAGGAACTTGATCCATATTAAAAATAGTTGATTGGTTTTTGCTATTAAAAATCTGCAACAGGAATTATTATATTTAATTGTATATATGTGTGCCTGCAAAGAAAAAATATGGTTGAGGTAACCATAATCTAAGAGCAACATACTATGGTTGCATTATATGGTTGCTAACAAAATATAAGCTCTATTCACGATCTTTGTGCAATGGTCTTGCATCATAACATTTGCAAAATGTGTAGCATATTTTACTCATTACTGTGTGTTTTGTTGGTGTAAACTAAAAGTATGCTACACTTTTTTGCAAATGCAATGATGCAAGACCATTGCACAAAGATCGTGAATAGGGCTATAGTATTGTTACATTTGCAACCATATTGTTGTCCAAAGTATAAACAAATTTATGTTCAAATATAAACATTAGATGGTTAAATTAAAATATAACAATATGGCTGAAAATGTCATGTTATATAATTAAATTATAATATAGTCTCGTAAGTGAAAATTTTCCTAATATAAAAAAACTTATTATTGTTTTATTCATTAACCATTTGTCATACATATTATTCAAAACATAAATTCATAAAAAACTCAATTTTTTGCTTATAGTAACGCTTAGATCGTAGAATACAAGAATCAGTTATTAAAAAATATTGTTTATAAGCTTAAATGAATGGTTCCACAATTATGCTTCAAACACAAAAATTGATTATTTATTTTGTACATAAATTTTTATTTTTTTCACTTTCTTTAACAATAAAAAACAATTATAAATTTTAGATACCAGAAAAGTTACTAAACTGTCAAGTACTAGAACAAAATATTTTTTAGCGCAAAAATTATTCTGTTGCTTTTAACCATACTTTGATTAATAATAATATGTTATGGTTAAATATTTTATATTATGTTTAATAAATTATAAAACTTTGATCCTGGTTGAAACTTTTTTAAGATAAAACAAACCATTATGCATTTTTTGTGCACAGTAACCATATAATCGTTAAATAAATACTTATCGTGACTAAAGTGAAAACAACTTTAATTAGTTTTACGCAACCATACATTGTTACAAAGAACATAATATGGTTATAGTGACCATATCACAACCATGTTTTTTTCTGCGTGTATAAATGACTTGAAAAGAATAATAATAAAAATGATTTTTATTAAATATCACGTCGTGCTTCTTAAAGTTTTAAATTATTTACTTTTTGTAGCAAAATCATTATTAACATAATAATGATGATTTATAATGTTCATATGTCATTTTTTAAGTTGTAAATAATAAAATACGTATTAAAGTTTATGAAAAATTTATTTAATTTTTTATTGAAGCAATTTGCATACGAAATTAAATTTAAACACCACAAATTACCGTAATGTAGTTACATTTCAATAAATTTTAAATTAACGCATTAACATTTGTTTTTTATGTACAAAAGTTAACACAGGGGGACTTTTCAAAATGAAGGAAACATGAGACAGACCCCTGCACATAAATCTATAGAATTTGTTTTGTGTTTTAATTCTCAAGTAGTTGCTATTTTTAAAGAAAACTATTTTGACACACAAGTGTCACTATTAATTACCTCATCTACTTTACACACATATTTATTTCAATTTTTTTTTATTTAATGCATTTACTATTTGTCCCCTTTGCAGGCAAACCGAAAACACATCATGACATTCTATGTACACAAGTGTGTACATACGACGCTTGCCATTGTCATTAAGTAGCAGCAGTGTAACAGGGTAAAATTGCCTGCTGCACTCTTGGCATGTCTGCTGACAACAAAATATAGAGAAACTTTTTCATATCAATAAATTTTACTTGTGTCACATTTTGACACACACTTTACGCGTTTGGTTTTAACCTTTTCAATGGGTATGTGTGTGCCTGAGTCGTTTGAATCTGTGCCTGTTATTGACGCACAAATATGGCATAATTAAGTGCAGCACATATTTAAAGTGCTACAGCAAGCCAGAGAGAAATATGCTGATGTTTTTTCATTGTTGCATTTAAGGGCTTTTTCGGTGTAAAAGCATTTTAAAAATACCAACAGAAATTAATTTGTTGTGGTTAAGAAGCACGTTTTAGCGATATTTTAATAAGGCAAATTGTATTTTTATTATAATTTTCCTTTTTAATAGTGAAAACTAAAAAAAAAAGTTTTTTTTTATTTATCGTTCCGCAACAAGAAAATTCCACATTTAGATCTAAAACATCTACGAGCTTGTAGCTTTTGTTAAATGCTATTAGTTTTAAACTTACGTAAAATAATTCCACGTATGCCGCTTAAAATAGGATACTGAAACCTCATACAACTTAATTCCTTTTCCATCAAGATATTTCTCAAAATTCGGTTATTGGAAATCAAATCGAATACTTAAGTCGTATAATTTTTGACAAATAAAGTCAAAAGACAAAGCGTCTCTCTGATAAAGCACGACAAATTTACTATTAAAGTCTGGAAAGTTGGATAAATTGCATACGTTTTCATTGACTTTATATGATTTTGAGGGGTTTGCAATATATTTTTTTGTGGTGAAACGAATAAAAATTTTGTATTGATTACTTTTTTTTGTGAAAGGCTCCTAACTATAATTTTAATAATTTTAAGAAAAATTTTATTTTAAATTTTTATGATAAATAATTTCGTTCCAATTTAAAAAAATGTTTTTTGTTGTTAAATTTTATCTCAAAAAAAAACTAAAAAGGATTTGAGAGTGATCTCCATCGCGATCCTAAAAATCGTATATATCATTATAAAATCTACGATCTCTACTTTTATACTGTAGAAAAAATGTTGCGTGTTTTTGCGCAACGTTGAAGAGGATTTAGATTCAGATTCGCAAGAGGTCTTTGAAGAATCAGACGAAGAAGGACCGTGGCACTCATAATCATCTTAGTGCTAAGGTGAAGTTGTTTTGAGTAAATTAATTGTGAAAATGTGGTATATTGTTGACCTTTTAATTTTTGATAAATTATTTTAATCTTTGTTCTTTTGTTACTTCTTTGTTACTTTAAAAATGTTAAATATAATTGACGTTCCATCAAATAAGAGATTATATTACAAACAAGACATCGAAAATTGCGCTCAAATTTACAGAAATATTGTTGGTAAACAAAAAAGATCAACTTAGCTGTTAGTAGATAAGTGTTTACTTTACACAATATATGCATTAACATTTAATAACATTAACAAAGTATTTTAATTACCCAAAACGATCTGAAGGCGAACAAAGGATTTAAATCATTTATCAAAAATTAATTGTTACGAGTGTAATCTCTATATATAAAAATTATGTGTATGTTAGTGATCGTTAAACTCAAAAACGACTGGACCGATTTCAACCAAATTTTATATGCATGCTCTATGGGCAGTGAGAAGTGTTTCTGTGTATTTTTAAGTTCGTCCGACAGATGGCGCAATATTTTGACCAAAATCTATGGGTCGCCAGCAGTGCATCTATGTTGTTTAGTGTTCGTCCAACAGATGGAGTTAAATTTCCTTTTTTTGTGTTTGTGCGCGGTAACTTGAGACGTATATCACCGATTCCACTACAATTTATATATATATATATATATATATATATATATATATATATATATATATATATATATATATATATGTATCTACTGTTCCTTAGTAGTGTTTTTTGAGAATTGGGGATTAACCGATAGATGGCGCTAGCAACGCGGACCGGGCTCAGCAAGCATTAAATAAAATTTACCATTACAATCATAAATAAACAAAAAAAAAAAAATAATAATGAATAAATTTTATTAATATGGGTGAGTTCCAAAACGTCATTTGCAATGCAACTTAACAAAGTCATGCATTCCCAAACGCAACCATTTAAACATTGACAATGTTACGCATCCCCAAAATGTATAGTAAGAGTTATTGATACGCAAACAAAAGCAAACTGTGCATCACTAATTTTGTTACTGCTTTGTTGATATTTTGTGCAAAATATTATTACAAGCACATCAATCATGGCGGAAGAAAAGTAAGAAAATTTTCTTTTAAATTTAATTATTATTTAAACAGAATTTATTTATATCTTCAGGGACAAAAAGTGGACTTTTGAGTGGAAGCAGCTTTTGTTAACAACACGTTTGCAATATGAAAGCGATTTTGCCTCTAAGAAAAAGAAAAAAATTGTTTAATGGTAAAAGGTGCTCCGGGAAATTAAAACCATTGACTCGTACTTTTTATGTATTTTTGTACAATTTTATAATTGCTTTGAGGAGTTTCGTCCAATAATCCCATCAAGTTTTTTAAGATTATAGTTTTAATTGTTAACATTGCAAAAAAAGTGTTTCTAAATGTAAAAAATTTGCAAAGTTAACTACGTTGTTTACTTTGTATTAAAACAGTAGCAAAACCGCATCACTGCAATATGTTTTGACGTTTTGGAATTTACCCTATCAAGTAAATAAAATACTATAAAGTAACAAATTACAAAAATATCTTTGTAATGATATTTTTGGGAGGGTGGATTGTTAAGGCATTAAAAAGCTTAATAATGAATATTTTTAGGAAAGTGGCAAAAAAATTTGTTTTCACAGGAACGTTTTTGGGGGGTTGGATTGGAAGGATACCTTCCCCTGCCAATATAAGTTAAATTCTATGGTTTTAAAGCTATATACGCCTTTCTTTCCGCTTATCCATTTCTTTTAATAATTGCATTATTTAAAAAAAAATATTTTATTTCATCTCAAAAAGAGGCGGGGTTAAAATAGCATTTAAGAGTCTATTGAGTCCAACTTTAAGGTTTTGAACATAATTTGAGCTTAAAAGTTGTAATCGCTAAACAACATGACGAGAAAATTACGGAAAAAAATTTGAATTTTTCAGAGGTAGGATTAGTACTTCTGAGGGGAACTTTTTTCTCCTTGGTTCGATTTTTGTTATTTAATAGCTTTAACATCCAATGCCCGTCACAGATTTTTTTTTTGCTAAGCTTGATTAATTTAGGGGCGCTCTGTAAATTTTTTGAAAAGAAATAAATAATACAAATAAAAACAAGTAAAAGTGCTATATTCGGCTTGTATACACTTCATTATGCCGAATCTTGTACTCGTATACCCTTCATTGTCTATGATTCACATAGATAGTTTAGTGAAGTAACTCCAACCAAAACAAGCAAATATTGGGGTGCAGAAATTAAAAAATAAGAAATAAAAAATTAACTAAATACATATATAATTTACATATGTCATCTGCTCTTAATGGGTTAAGCATTTATTAAAAAATTTGAATTTTTTTTAAAGATCTCTAAAAAGCTTTTAAATGATTCCCAAAATCATATTTTTAAAAATTTTACAAACTTTTTCCATTTTTTGTAATGAAGGGTATAAAAAAATAATGTCCGGCTTGATTGACAAAATTCCCCAATGTGCGATGGTAAGAGCCAGTAAGACCAACGCGTTTATTTGTTTGATTGTGAGCAGACGAGGCTCCTACATATCTTGTCGATAAAATATTTTTGAAAATTTTACTTTTACTCAACTTTCTTTGGGCCTTAAATGTAAATTTGTTGGTACTTTAAAAAGTATTCATCAATATTAAGCTTTTTTAGGCAACTAACTTACTTGTTCAAATATCTCACGTTATATCAGGCTGCTTATATGTATTAAATAATATTTACCTGAAATCAAATAAAAAATAAAGTAATTAGTAGAGCTTTATAATATTGTTAAAGCAAAAGTTGTTAAAAAGTACTCAAGATTTTTCTAAAAAAAATACGTTATTGAGGATCTAAAATATATTTAAAAAAATGAAGTATTTCTTCTTTCAAGGAGAATAATCGTTCCACAAAGATACATTGTTGTACTACAAAAGGGAAGGAATCCATTTAAGTTCTTAAGATCTTTCAGTAGCAAAAACTGAGCTGAAGCGAAAAATCTTAATGTAAATTCGGACAAAATAATAATTACTGCTTTTTTTGTGAATGGAAAAAACGAAGATGACTCTAAAGAAAGAAATTAACATTATTAGTTAGTATCAATAACATAGCAGTTATCTTAAGACGAAATCTAAAATAAAAAGAAACATAAGTGTAATAAAAATAATTGTTGTAGAATAGCCACCGTGAATAATTTTTTTAAATATAGAACACATGAAAAAAAAAATTGTTCAAAACTCCTACAGTGTCGATAAGGAAAAGTATAGCCGCTGCACCCGTATATTAGAACAGCGGGTCACATAACTAAAACGCCTGTAAATCAACTTTAACCGAGCCTTAGTTAGCAAAGAAAGTAACAACTTGACAATAAATGGCCTGATTAGAAAAACAGATAATCATGACTTTGACAGTCCCCGTAGTCACATCGTACTGTGGTCTGGATGAAAGCTCTAGTAAAAGCAGCACGATTACTTAACAAAATATTGAGCAGTTTTAATGATGTATTCGTTTTTAATCGTAAAGTTTTTATAGTTTTAAAAAGAAAAGACGATTCTAATTTTGAATCAAGTCTCATAGTGAATGTTGTTTGAATTCTAGAAGAAGAAGCTCATGGCAAGAGAAATCTTTAACTGTGCTCAGGTTCTGTTTGAATATAAATCAATTTTTCTTTAAGCATTTCATTGAACCTGCTTTTTTAACCTTCTGAATGCAAGGGAAGAAATATTGGGCCTGTTCGTAAATGCATCACAGCTCAGTATATTATGCGCACAATGTTCGTAAATGCAAACGTTGGCAACACTGCAGCTGTTGTCTGTTCGTAAATGCAACACTTAAGTCTATTATGCGCAAATAAATACAAAAAACTAATCATAAAAATGGCTGATGCAATGGGTGTGTGAGTATGACTTTTGTTAATGTGCTCAAGTGAGCTTCGTCGTGAGAGGCTGCCACTCCTAACTAACTAACTTACATGACTTTTGTTAAGTTTTTATTATTTATTTATTTATTTTTATTTAATATTTTTCTTATTTTTTAGACTCGAAGGTGAGGAAAAGATTTGCAAATCGAGTTTATTATTAATTTTTCCATTTTGCATCAAATTTCTTCGTTCGTAAATGCAACAATAAAATATGCAAAACAAAGCATCAGCAACAGCTGATCAGCAGTGGCATCGCAAAAAAATCATATTATGCAGCGCAATGTTTCATTTACGAACAGGCCCATTGTTTTTGTCTTTTGCTTAACATTTGTTAACCACTACGTTTTCAAATTTAAGGGCCTTTGAAGGCACTGTGTAATGTTTTCTAGCCTATTCTAAACACTTTGAGTCCTATTAAATAGGTTTGGATCTTATAGATTAGGAGATATCTATATTTAAAATATCTTTCAAATCTGATAGTATTAAGATCGGTTAATATTCATAAAATTGAGCGTGTTCCTTTCTCCTACTCCCCCTTTCATTTCCTTTTATTCAAAATAAACATAAATACCTAACTATGTTAAAAATTTTATTGCAATCTGTACTGACTTAAATGTCCGTTTTTCCCCTTTTACCTCATTGAGGTTCTAGCTGTGAAAACATGTATAGATGAGGACTTATCTCTGTTTCACATTTCATGAAAATCGATTAGCCGAAATTGTGGTAAAATTGATTCAGGCGCACAAAAAAAACCGTTTCTCCCTTTCCCCTTTCTGGACCGCTTTTTGAAAATATACATATCCTACTTTACCATTAGGAAAAATATCTTCCCGTGTTTCAAAAACAAACAAATAAACAAACCTACATAGCAAGCAGAAAATATTCACAAAATCATGTAAATAAGGCCTGATTGTCAAAAGAAAAAAATAAATAAATAAAAAATAAATAAATGAAAATGTATAAAAACGTGGCAACATCATATTTCTATTTGCAAGTAGTTTTCATAATCACAAATTTGTTTTCGTAAGCGAATTATTTATTCGCAATTACAAAATAACACAGCCACTTATCGGGTTCATTCTGTCAAGCCTGCGAACAATTTTTGTATGAACTATAGGTCATACAAGTTGTGAAGACCTCTTTACACGGTGTGAAAACCCTAGCCAGCATTGTTTCCTTGATATACCAGACATGAAATTAAGCCTTTTGAGCTTTTCCGTTCTATTCACTTTGAATGTGAACTTATGTTTATTGCAAACTAGCTTATTGTACCCGGTATTGCCTGGGTTCAATTTTAGTACCTTTCTAGGCTCTGTATAATATATTAAAGCCTTGTTTCTATATATATATATATATATATATATATATATATATATATATATATATATATATATATATATATATATATATATATATATATATATATATATATTCACAAAATTATTGGAATCCAATTTTGTTAAGATTTGTTTAGATTAATAAAATGGCACGTTTGTCCTCTCTCTATCTGCACCCTACTACTTCATTTTTTATTTTTCAAAATAAGCATAGAATTTTCTGCACTTTACATACATAAATATGTACAGACTTAATTGCCCGTTTTTCTTCTAATTCTCTCATCCAGATCCTAGCTCTGGAAACAGATATAGGTGAGTACGTATCTATATCTTTTTTAAACCAAGTCAATGAAACGAACGCCTTTAATTTGTATTGACTTGATAGATATGTAAGTGTCTAATCAGTAAAAATTATTTAAAAGTTTTTTTTTATTTTTCCATTAATAAATTTGTTAATTAAATTTTTAAAAATATATTTTCGTTTCGCGTGTTATTACTGATGATGCCTTTCAATGGAATTGAATGGAAAAAATGAATTTAAATGTTAAAAAAGAAAATTGGACCTCAAGCTCAATTATTTAATTAATATTGAAACTTGTTTGATTTTTAATAAAAATATTTTTTAACTTATTTGCCTCACAGTCATGTTTTATGTTTTAACAAATCACAGGCCATACATTGTTATGTATGCATGTGCATACATATGTATGTATGCATGTGTGTATTTTTCTACATGCAATCAACACGTAAGAGTAGGCAAACATACTAAAAACAAATCTGACATACCAACCGGGAGCAGAGATTTATTTAACTGTTGACAAATATTTTTTGTTGCTGATATGACCTCAAAAATAAATAAATAAAGAATAATGAAATAAAAACATTACATTTGCGTGACATATGAATGGTTGTTTTCAAATGACGTAATAATTGCAAACGATATGTAAAAGGCTCCTTCGTGTAGCTAAAGCAAAAATTTATCAGAAAGAGCCGCAGCTTTTGTACCCTTTTTTAGTTTAACAGAAGAATTAATTTTCACAATTTTTACCCTGTTTTTAAGCGGTGAAAAGTAGAGTTGTTGTAAAATCAGATGATAAATCGGAAATTTTGTGATCATGGCATGTTTTGTGAAAAATTGTACTTTGTTTTTTTTTTTTTTTGTAAAACTGGAAATTTTACGTATTGATTTTATATTCTGAGTAGTTGGAAATTTTTTGTGAATTTACTTTTTATAAAATAGTCCAGATTTACACTATGCAATATTTTGAGGCATTTTTCTCAATTTTCTATTAAGGTTACAGCGTTGTGGGTTAAAGTAAACATTAGCAATAGTAACATCCCATCAAAACTGAAGCAATACCGTGTTGCTTACTCCTCCTGCTTCACCAACAAATAAAAATTTCATTCTAGTTTCATGAAAAATTGCATAGTGTAGACGTAATAGTTGCATATGTGATGCAGTTTTTTTTTTGAGAATTTTTATTTTTAATAAATTTTATGTTTGTTAGAATATAAAGCAAATCCAACGCTACCCTAAAACTTAAACTCCATAAATAACAAGACGTATCAATCACAATATGGTAGCGATTGCAAATTTCTTGATTTTGGCAATCACATTGAATGTCAAACTTCAAATAGAACATGTTATACAAATTTTATTTACTTATGGTTACTGAGGAAAATGAAATGATTGGCCATCGTTATAACCTGGTAATTGATTCAACCACGGTGAAATGATAAGAAGTGTAACTAATATTTTGGCACACGGCGAAATTATGTTTCAGATGATTGACAGTGGCGAAGTAATTTATCTTCGCCGTCTCTAGAAATGTCAAAAATTTTATAAAAAAAATTTCACGATTTTTATAAAAAAAAATTCACGATTTTTATAAATGGAGTTTGACATTTGCAACCAGGGCGAAAATGAATAAATTCGACACTGCCACCATTTGATACATGATTTCGCCATAGCCCAACAGTTTAGTTTTAAAAAGATAAGTAATAAAAAGTTTTTAAAAATTATAAAAAAAAAAATTATTTTACAAATTAGTTTAAAAATTCTTGGTTTAAATAATTTCTTTTTTCTTTGTATTTTAATCTGGTTTTTTGATACTGTTGGTCCAGCAAAAATCAACTAAATCGCTTTTGCATACACCTTTTTAATTATGCTTAGTTAATTAAAAAACTGGGAAATTTTTTTTGTTGCGTTTGCATTCAGAGAAACGAAGAAAATATGTGAGTTCGTCATTGCTTTCACATGGTAATCACCCTTATACTCTTAGAGCTTCAACCGAGGTGTATCAGTACCAGGGGGTTGTGATGGCGAATTCATTATTTTCGCTGAAAACCTAAATGTCAAACTCCTTATAAAAAATATGTATAATTTTTTATATGGCTTTGACATTAAGCGTTAACGGCGAAAATAAATGAATTTACTAACGCGACCATCTAGTATTGATACGCCTTGACATAAACTACTGATAATGTCAGCAAGGATATCGGATTTTTTTTCAATTAAAATTTTTTACTATCATTTAGTGAAGTTTTATTTTTTTATGAAATTTAAAATTTTTTTTCATAAGCCTATTTAATAACATAACGCATCTACTAAAAGGTGAATTAACCTAATAAACACACATAATTTGCGGATTCATCATGAAGTAGAGCAAATAACATACAGAATGGCAAACTGAAGTATGAAGGAAGTACAATTATAGTGATCGGTAGAGGTATAACAAAAATTATAAAACTGTGAAAAAAACTGTAACTATATATGCAGCGTTGGGGTAATTTTTAATGAAATGTTTTACAAATTACATATTTACAAATAACATTTGAAATTTACAATATGAAAAAAAAACAAACAACAAACAACAAAAAAAAGAGGGACAAAATGATGGTGTTCTTTTATGTAGGCTTGGATTGGGTAAAATGCAGCACATAAAAGAGTGAGTTAAATTATTAGTAATGGTTTTAAATGTAATGCATTTTCCAGAATGCAGTCTATGTATCTATTTACGATTTTGTTATCGAATGCATATTTTTCTGTGTAAGCTACTGCCTGCGAGAAGTAAAATACGAGAATTATTTTAAGTCATTATATTTTTGAATGTTTCAATTTTTCCAAAAGCCTTTCAACTGATTCTGTATATCTAAAATAAGACATTTCGCACATAAAATCAGTAGAGACATTTTGCATTACAAATCAATATTTTAATTTGAGAAATTTTTTATTCTAGTTACAGAAACGAACCAGGGCTTTAGAATGAACTACTAACACTTTTAAGGCCCACATAATTCTTTGTAATTTTTAGTTAGATATTTTTAGTATAAAACATTTAACTTTTAATGTTTCAAATTTACAATATAAAAAAATTAAATCTCTCATATTATATTTCTTCTCAATAGCTGTAAAAATAAGAAAACTAACAATTAATAACTATCTTGTAGATAAATATGAAGAATGCTGATAAATG
The DNA here is from genome assembly GCA_916610165.2 of Gymnosoma rotundatum. Classification (NCBI taxonomy): domain Eukaryota; kingdom Metazoa; phylum Arthropoda; class Insecta; order Diptera; family Tachinidae; genus Gymnosoma; species Gymnosoma rotundatum. The sequence continues at coordinate 41,186,171 of OU744338.1, forward strand.
TTGTGGCGAACCACGTAATGGATTTCATTCTGCTGGTATCTATATTTTACTGTTCTCTTACCAACCAATCAAAATTCATAACGAACTTAAGTCTAAATGAAAAACAAGTAAGAATGATATGTTCAGCTATGCCGTCATCGGCTCTTAATGATTTAATCATTTTTTAAAAATTTTAGTATTTCCTCAAAGATCTCTTCAAAAGCTTTTAAATGATATCCATTAATACCCGAAAAATATGGGCGAGCGCAATTTTTGAACTTATATTTGTTTATTGTTTATTTGTTTTTTGGTTGAAGTGACTTCATTGGTTCAAGTGATAAGGACAAATTAGAGGTATGCGTGCTGTTTTTCCCGCTGCCTCGAAAGGCTTGGACCGGTCAAGCTTATTTCTATTCGATTGGCGAATTTAAATTTTCTGTACCTGACCTAGTGCCTCGGAAAGCTCTATTTCAACACTAACACGGACGGACGTCACTCAATCAACTTCCCTATATATAAGAACTCAGAATATAGTGTACACTTTAAGTGGCCGGAAATGGAAATTGTAGAAATTACAAACGAAATGAGAAACTTCGTTATGCGGTTTTTTCACTTTTTGTGGTGAAGAGCATAATAATGCTACAATATAAAATTATTCGTTAAAGTAATTCAACAAAATGTTTGTTTCCAATACAAATATTTACTGAACTACTAAACTAACTTTAAGCTTTTACTCCGTTGTTAAAAAAATTACATTTCTATGATTTTTTTTTCTTAAAAAACATTAAAACAATTTGTAAGTTTTGTTTTCGAAACATTCGTAAGTTTTAATTATTTTTTAAAAACTTCTAATTTATGGTTTATTTTTTTATATCTTGAGGCCACATGGGTGGGTGCTGTATTACTCATATGTAAGTGCAAGTATATTTTCCTGTAATTACTTTTAATTACAGTAATTATGAAAATAAACATATAATTATATGAATGGGAATGTTTTTTATTATGTTCAACACAATCATTTATTAAGTCAACAGCAACTTGTTGATGAAGTGTTTTTTTGTGTGTGTTATTTTAAAGTACCGTTAGTTTCATGACATAATTACAACAATTCAACTAAAATTAAAAATTTACTACGCTGCATTTACACTGCTTGTTACATAAATAAGGAATTTTATTTGGCAAATTTTAGATGTGTATAATTTTAAAGTCTTAAAATTCGTTCAAAAACTTTAAATTTATAATTTGAAGAATAGTTGGCATTGCTTTGTTGAAACCACAGGTTCTGCACAGCTATGTTAACCAATTAAGGTAGAAGCAACTTTGTTTTCATATGACGATATTCGAGTAACAGTTTAATTTTTATTCCCCTGCACCACAAAAAATAGAAAAAAGGGTAATTTAAGTTTGTCATTCCGTGTGTAATTTCTACATTATCCATTTCCGACCCCATTAAAGTATATATATTCTGACTTCTTATGCATAGTGCAGTCGATTGAGCGTTGTCTGTCTGTTTTCACAGAAAAACTAAATGTGTCAATCGATCAGATTTAGTTTAGTAGTTATTGGAAATCGGCATAATCGGTCCTTGTCCTTCGAGGTAGCAGGCAAAACACCACGCCTACCTCTAATTTTTTCATATAGTTTTGAACAATAAAGTAACTCCAATCAAAAAAATAAATGTATGGGGCGATAGAGAATTAAAAAATAATAAAAAAACATCCAGTGAAAAAATTGAAGCTAGACCATATTTTCCGAGTTACGGGACTCTGAAATTTAAATTTTTTTTTTAAATATCAATATGGGTGTCATTTTAAAGCTTTTAAAGAGATCTTGAAGGAAATACTAAAAGTTAAAAAAAATGCTTAATCCATTAAGAGCTGATATTATTTTTATGTTAAATTATATACATATATGCAGTACCAATTTTTTTATTTTTTAATTCTTGTCACCCCAATATTTGCATTTTTGATTAGAGTTACTTCACTAAACTAGATTTACATAGATGGTGAAGGGTATACACGATTCGCCATAGATGTATATAGCAATCTTACTTGTTTTTAGTTTTGAATTAAGTACGTTATTAGTTGTGCGAAACTGAAAGAGAAATTTAGATACCAGCAGAATACAATAAACAATTTGGTTCGCTATAGCTTCTAGAGCTGTCTTCTTTCTCTACCGAGTCGTTATTTTGAAACTGCTCGGCTAAAAAACCAATTCTCTCTCTATATTGCATAGTGCGATTCAAAGGTCACAAATAGGAAAGAGTTCCTATTATTTGGCTTGTAGTGTTTTTGCAACTACGATTACAATCAATAACTAGGTAACTAGGTAAATGGCAACATATAAATTAACCAGTTAATTGATTTTGTCTGCTCTTGTTTTTGCAAATCATGTTGCCAATTGGCCAACACGAAGCAATTTTTTTTTTTTTTGAATAATTTATTTTATCAAATAAATTAATGATAACAACAAAATACTGCTTCTAAATATTAATTGTTATAATTAAAATGTTCGTTATAGCAATTAAAACTTATGAAGCAGTTTCTTATTCATTTTTATAAGCCTTTTGTCAGATTGCGGTTTATTATGGACTCGAACTGTAATTTGTATTTTCACGTAAGAATATTAAGTGCTATATCTGATAACATTTAGTCTCATATCTGTTGATATTTATTGTTTGCTGACTTATTTTGTTTTTTGAAAGGTTTTTTTTAATCAAGAGAACTGACATAAAAGTAGTAGTTGCAAAAGACCTTATGCAACAGCCGTCGTATTCAATGTAAGTTATCGTAATGTGTCTTTCTAACGCGAAATCAATACATATAGGTACGAGGTTTCGCAAGAATCGGATATATAAAATAATTACAAAAAGGTGTTACACGTCTGACCTCGTAGACTTTAAGAAATATTACTACTTAATATTACAGAAACTGAACACATGTTTAAGTTTTTATACGTTGGTCAGATAAAAATAGTTTTAAAATACTTTATGCTACTGCCCTCGAATCCAGAGAAAATTATCGTGATATGAGATTTGCTTAAAAGTTATGCCATATTGTCCTAGTACACTAAAGAAAAATTGCATGCCACGCTTCGTAAATCAGGATGACTGAAATATTTTCATATGAGAAATATTTCACTTTAGTTACAAAACAGGGACACTGCCAACGTAAAAATAATTAATGGCTTTAATTCAACGTGATATACGTTAACGCTGCAGTTTTTTTACATTTATAGACTAATATTCAATGTTTTAATTCATATAAAAATTTTGCTTAATTTCCTTAACTAAAAACGCAAATTTATGTGGTATTTGTTGAAAAGAATAAAGATAGAAAAATATTTTAGTATGTTTTGATGTTTAAATAAATTTAAAGTTTTATATCTTTTACCGTCTTTTTTAATTAATTTAACGTTCAATAAATTTATTTTTAAGTTTGTTTTTCTCTAATAGATTATAAATTTCTATTTCTGCAAAACACATTCAATAAAGTTTAAAGTAAACAGTTATGTCAATTTGTATAGACATTTCTTACAAACTTTGATAAAAGTTTAAAGAAACATTTTCTTATTTAGTTTGTCTGGTAATAAAAATTTTAATCACTTTATTAGATGAAAAAAAAAATTGTACATCCTACAACGGTTTCTAACACTTGTCACATAAATATCTGCTGCATGGCTAAAATTAATTGACACTTTGAAACCCAAACAGTAGACAGCATTTTTGTACTGTATGCTCTACCCACCGAATATGTCACAGCAAACAAATAAGGAACAAAATAAGTTAAAAACTAAAAAAAATCTGAATAAAATTTATGTGCAAAACAACGCCTACACACTACCAATAGTTTTGGGCTAAAATATTTAGCCATAAAACGTCTCCATATTAGGAAATAAGTAAAAACAAAACACAAAACGCACACGAAAATATAGGGTGCTTTTTTGCTTTTGGATTTTTTAGTGAAGAATTTCTCACAGCTTTCTTGTGACTTGTATGAATCCAGCTCTGAGAAAAAATATTTTGCAAACACTTCGGTATAAGAAAAAGTCGTTGTTAGGGAATCCCCAAATCTTCTTCTTAAGTGGTCGATACTCGTTTTATGTATTTCATAATCTTTTAGCATAAAATCAAAGAAAGATCAGTATCTGGACAGGAAAGCCCACTCAGCACATAAAATAATGAACATATTTTGAGGTCAATTATAAGCACAATTTATTATATTTTAGTGTATAATATTCAAGTACACTTGTTTAAAAGTGATTTAAAATTTTATATTTCAAAAAAAAAAAAAATAAATAAATAAAATAATTATTAAATCTTATTAATTCCCTGTTGACGTGTGGTAGGTGCTCTCTTCCCTTCTCGCCGCTTTGTCCCGTGCACCTTGTACCATTTTCTTAATGGCATACCGAACTCACAATAGACAATGTTGATATTGACTGGTAACTGTCGATATCCTTTGTCTTTACTTTTTTACGTTATACCGTTTATGTTGCTGCATGTTGTCTAATCCTGGACAGTCTAAATTTTGTATCATCTGTGACTATTATATTGTTGAGAAAATTATGTTATGGCAACTTCTACATATCTGAAGAGAATAAAATTGTTCTTGTTATTCGTGTGTGCGTGGTGAGAACAGACAAAAGTGCCGTGTGTAAAGAATAATGCGGCAATAAGCTCAGTCCAGACTTACTACATGCCGTTTTTTCCAATTCTTTTTTAAAAGTTTTAGCGACTTTTATCGCGTCCCTACACGATCAAACTTTTCATGGCACCTGAAGTTGTACACTTCGCTTTTAATTGATGTTCGTTTTTGTAGTTGTTTGCGTTATTTCATATAACACACAAACAACAAAACGTAAGCAGCGAGCGTGTACACAAAACAAATGTAAAAACATTTTCTTAAATATGCACGCCTTTTTGTTTTGCTCACTCCCCTTGCGTACCCACACCTTTTGCCCATAAACTAAAATTTCATGAAAAATTTCGTGATGTAAAATGGCTCTCTACAGCTACCGCTTTTGGTTGGGCTGCGTTAGTAGTGGTGTGTGCTTACTGTAAGACAAAATATCGTAAAGGTCATGAGTTCGAGCCCATGATGTGACATGCGTGCAAAAGATATTAATATTAATTGCAGTATTAAGGCATTGTGTGAAGCGATCGAAGACAGTTGGTAAAGGCATCTATTTAATATTAGAGGTGGCAAATAATTAATGGTCCAGATGTCTTTATAATAAAAAGGAAGAGCTCCAGCCCTTATATCCAAATAAGCCACATCTGCCTTAGTTGGTGTGGCTTAGTTGGATAAAAGGGAACTGGCTAGGATGTAAATGATAAAAAAATCGGTTATGAGTTTGGCGTCTCTCATCGAGTAGTTGGTGTCTCGCCGGTCTAATACAGTAATGTAGAGTCGATGACTGCGTTTGGAATAGCGCATCTCTAGTAAGCAAAATACCATAGTTCAAAGTATAGCAAGAGCCACAGAATAAGAAATAGAGAATTTATAAAGTGCCACAGTGTTATTTGCCATAAAAAACAAAAAACTCGTACGTTGTCCAGAGGGGAAATCCTAGCAATATTATGTCACATCTTAAAACCAGCCAAGTTATATAGTTTTGGCTACTCACTGATTGTAAGTTTTTTGCTTTGCATCATATGGATCAGGTTTATAACTGCATAAGTTGAGCTAATTTGCACAAAGAGTTGTATCTGACCGATTTGCATTGGATTGAAGTTTATAAAGATGAAGTCGTTGTATGTCTCATCATATATATATTATTTTTAAAGCACTTTTTTTTGTCGGTTGCAAATATCTCCCATACCACCGCATCAAATTTAATGAATTATATCTCATTTTAAAGCTTATTTCTAACACTAATGACAAAAAATATTTAGAAATTGAAGAATTAATATTTTCATTAATAAAAATTATATTTTATATTGAACTGCATGATAAAACAGTGCTTATATGGTTTTGTTTAAGTGTGGTAATAAAGGGTCGCTTAATGGTAATGCAGTTCTTCATAATACAGTGTATACAGCGTTACCACACAAGAAATTTACTTTCTACCAATAATTTTCAAAAATCCTACCAAAATCGTTCACAGCCTACCAAAAATTTAAAAATGCATTTCTTGCACATAAACTTTGTTATACTCACTTGGTTTTTTTCCCCGTAGTTGTTGAGATGGTAGTTTGTCTTTTGGTGATTTTTGAGATGGGTGTTATTATTTAAAACAGTTTTAGAGCATACTATGCAGAATGAACACCCATTTCTTTCCTGAAGCCAATCAAATTCGCTCAACCATTAATTTTTTTTTTACTGTTTCTTTACATGCAATATTAGTAAATATTTATGTAATAAATAGGTACATATTTACAATTAAAAAAGTTTACTTTCTTTTCCACTTGAAAATAAAACTTCTCTCAAAAATTATGTTAATTTCAATTTCATAATATTGTTCGCGTTTCTTAAACCAGAGATGGTTATAGCTTTAATCATCTTTATGCAAAAAAGCAGATATGCTTTTTATTACACCTAAAACAGTTTTTGAAAACAGTGATAACACTATTCAAAGTTATTGTTTATTTAATTCAAAGTTACATTTCTTTTTATTTTATGTTCTGAAAATTTAAGGTGAAAAATTGCTAAAAAATTGCTAGAGGAGGAAAACCTACCAAAAATTAAAAAAAATGCAACAAACCAACCAAACTACCAAACTGTTTTTTAAAAACGAAAAACTACCAAGTTTGGTCCGATTGGACCAAAGCGGCAACGCTGAGTGTATATTAAAATCTATTCTGGCAATACCGCTCTTTACTATAATGCCGTTTATTAAGAGATAATTTTGTTTGTATTAAGGATTCCTACGGGCAAAAAGTTCACGATGATTATGTCATTACCTTTAACATTGTATTGAAAGAAGTATTATAAAAGCATTCAAACATATGTATGTATTTAAATATGTATGATATATTATGATTTCTAATATTTTTATACTTTTAATAAAATGTATTGAAGTTACTAAAATTTCTATTAATTATTTTCATTTTATCTTACAAAAATGACAACTAACGCTGCGAAAAATTTGCACGGATCATGTAGTCTAAAGTTAATGGAGTTCCTTCTATTATTTTTTTTTATATTAAGTTTATTCTAACAACATTCACTTTAATTATTTTTTTTATTAATTTGGCAGTTTTAGTTTCACGTCTTATTTGACCGACCAGAAAAATCTTTTATAAGTCTGCTGTGTAATAAAATTTTAATTGATTTAACGACCGAAAAGCAAATTTGTTTAAAGAACAACTCTTAAGCAAACATCCTATAGAAAAAATTTCGGATTGTTTTTCGTTTATCAAACAACTGCAATTAACGCGCCTTAAGGCTGCCAAATAAACAATGTTACATGAACAAGTTAACGTTAATATGAAAATGTAAATGTTTTTTTGTTTAACAAACTAAAATGGCAATAATTTCCACAAAAATGTTAAACAACTTGTTAAAATTTATTCCGTTTATCAGGTTGAATAAAAATTCCTATGCCTTGTCCTGTTTAAATGTTTTGTTTAAAATTTTTCTCTTTCTTTGCTCATATGGTGTGAGCAATGGAAAAGGCTCGAAACTATTGTATTTTATTATTTTAGAATCCATTGAATTGTCATTTTTAAAATTAATAACCTTATTTGGTGATTGCCTGCTTTTGTTGAGTTGTCTACTGTGCTCTGGATTTGATGTGGTACTGGGTCAAATTGTATTAATTTAATGGCAACATTGTATGAAGTAGTCAAGGTAAAATCTGTTGGCGATTGTTGTGGGAAATTTTGTTATCTCAAGTATTTGTTTTTAACATGATATTGACCAAAAAAAGTAAATTAACTACAAAATAAAGTGAATAATAATTTAATGAGAAAATTCCTAAACTTTAAAGGAAACAGACTAAAATTTTAAGTATTTAAAAAACTCAATTAAGGTATTCAGTGAAACTTTATTAATTAAATACTCTGTTTATTAAAGTGTAGAAGCAAACCCAGCACAGGTTTGGAAAAAGTATGAGAAAAATATTTACGTAAAGAAATTTGCGAATCTATTAAATGAATCAATTCGTCATCGTTAAATCTGGTAATTTTTTCACTTTGGAAAACTGTGTAATGAACATTTAACTAACAAGAGCTCGCTTGCTACTCTTAAAATTCTTATTAGAAAATAGTTTGCAAAGTTTTAATCAAATTATTTTCCTGCATAAAATTTAATTCTTTGAAATATTTTTTATTAAACAAAAAATAAAGACATTCTTTTCCCAAAATTGTTGACTAAATTAGGGTAAAGTGGTAAAACAATTGCATACTTAAACTCAGACACAGCAACAACGAATATCTAATATGTTGATTGTCTTTACTTTGAGTTGAAAGCAGTCATAAAAATAACAACAACAGCTATATTTCTATCTCGGATTGTGTTAAACCCAACTAACTGTGTTGAAGATGAATTTTTATATTCATATTGCTGAAAGAGGACCTGGTGTCATAAGTAGACTTAGGGCACGAAATGGCCACAGCAGCACAATTAAATATATTGCAGGTTCTTGTGTTTAAATTGAAGCACATAAAGAATTCTACCACAGAGGTTATATTCAGCAAATAATTTTAGAAAAGGTAATCGAGTGTGGAATTAAGCATTTTTGGCGAAAGGCCTTCCCAAATAGATTATCAACCTCATGATTTTAACAAAGCATGAGACCTTTATAATCAATTACTGAGAATCGATTGCGTTAATTATCGTAGAAAATAATGAGAACCATTACTACGTTTTTTAAGGTATTCCCTTTTAACTTAAAGAACTAGTTCAATTACTACTTGCTTCTTTTGCGAACTAATGTAATGCTTTTTATAAGCGAGTAAAAAATGTGGTAATAACAAAAGTAAGTCATTATATGGCAAGTACTTTTTAAGGTAATGTCTAATGTTTTGCTGGGTTTTTTTTGACGAAAACAACTTTTTGCGAAACAATTTTAATACAAAAAGGTTTTTTTTTATAAAAATCTTTTATTGAATTTTTTTTATTTTCGATTTATTTTTGAAAAATATTGGTGAACATTTTTTGAAGATAAAAACTTTTGTTTAAAAAAATTTTGAGGCAATTTTTTAATGAAAAAACTTTTGATGTATATATTGGTTTTTATTCAAACTAATTTTATAGCTGATATATTATTTTTCAATTTGTTCTAAGATCGTTAAAAAAATTTACAATTGAAAAATTAATCGCTATTAATAGCAAACTTTTAAAGAATAATTCATTAAGAAAAATTTTTATGGAAAATTTGCAATGAAACAACTTTTTGTGAAAATGTTTAAATTAACAATTTTTGGTAAATGTGTGTTTTGGTGAAATTATATAAAGAACTGAATTTGGTGAGAAACCATATGGTGAAAAATCTATCATGAAAATTATATATTGGAACATTTTTGACACATTTATGTAAAAAATCTTTTTGTGATAATTTTTTTGCAAAAAAAAAAAAAAACAAAAACTGAAAGAAAATATTTTGATGAAAAAACTTGCAATTAAATATTTTTTGAAAATCCTTTAAAAAAATCCTGATGTAAGGTTTTCGATGTAGAAACTTTTTGGAGGGATTTGTTTACTTTTTTTTTTGTTGTTTTTTATTCTATAACTTCAGTCAAACAAGTTTCCATAATTTCACTTAAACTTGTTCCATGAGACTCTTCTGGTTTAACAACGCTGAGATATTAAAACAAAATAATGGTGATAAATTTTATTCAACAAAAATTTAGTAACAAAACTAAAAAAATGTGGAAGTAAAGTTTTTGTGAAGAGCATAATTATTTTTTCTTTCTTTATAAAATAACTTTATTGAAAGCGAAAGTTTTTAGTTGAGAGTAAAGTTTATTAAATAAAATATTAGTAAATATTTATGTTAAAGATAATTTACTGCAAAAAAGTTTGAATATTGTTGCTCAATTTTTTTGTATTGGAAAACTTTCGATGAAATAAAAAATAAATTTGTTTCGTAAATGTCCTTGAATAATAATTTTTATAAAACGTTGAAATGTTTCAAAATCGTTAGACATATTTAAAAAAATTTTAATTTCAAGATCTTCAGAAACTCCATTTCTAATTTAAAATGGTCAATATATTTATTTTTCTTATTGGAACTTAAAGCTTGTTACAAAAAGTTGGACTTGAAGCCAACTTTTTTTATGATTATTTAAACTTCATCACTTGCTTGATTTAAATTTCATCTCACTCCTTTTGTTTTGTTTTTTTTTTTTTTTTTAATAATTTATACGATGTTGCCTCAAAGCAGAAAATCATTGTTGTAACTAAAGATTTTTTGTTATTTTTATATATTTTTTGTGATTCTTCATTTTTGCTTTGGAACAGTCAACACCATCTTCAGTGATGTGTAACAATTATTCAAAAGATTTTTAGATAGGGACGTGTAAGTTTTTACAGTTGTATGCCGCCATGTGCTATCTTAAATTTTTTTTAATTTTTCATCGTGCATCCTTTCATTAAATAATTACGCATTTACTTATTTGCAATCAAACTGTTTTAGTGAAAAATCAGGTAACGCGGCCGATAGCTCGGGCTTTAACAGACAACAACACTGAATGATGTTGATATTTAGAAAAGGCATGGGACATAATGAACATCGTTTACAACTATTCGTCGATATAAGAAAAGCCTTTTACTTATTTATTTTACTTATTTATATTTCTGTTGTTATGTTTCAGTTTAAGGAAGTAAAACAGAACTTAAGTTGTTGTTGCAGTTATATTTCTTTATAAAATAAACACAATACTTGCTACAATTTGTATGCAACATACTTGAAAGTATGTGTGTGACAAAACCTTTGGCTGCTGTAAGAAGCGGCTCGATTCAGTATGTGTCAGAGACGAAAGTGTTGATAGCTACAACGACAGCTTTTATGTATTAACATATGTTGTATGCTAAACGTATATTGTATATGCAACGTAAATATAACAAAAAATACTTTGTATATTAAATGATTTCACTCTACTCTTATCTCTTATTACACAATCTGCTTAAAAGAAAATTAACACTTTGTTTAAAAAGCAGAAACAAATTTTTTCTTTTGAGAATATTAAAATTAAAAATTGAAAAAAAACTAACACATCATTTCTCCAATGAAATGTTGTGTCATACAACCCTGCCATTTCTCATTTCAGATTTTTTTTTTCATTTCATTAAGCAGCTGTTTAAATTGATGTCATTTTGATTACAAAATGCAACATTTGTTTATTCGATCAAAAACAGTTTTTGTGTTTTTTTTTTGTATAAACAAAAACTCTCATGAGGCAGATTCTACAAAATTTCATCATTTCATCATGATTATGAAAAATGAATATGAATCACATTATGACAACCTCATTTAATATTTTTGGATTCTGTTTTTTAATTAAAGTTTAGATATAAAATTTATGTTTCTTTATAAACGACAAGTAAACAATTTGTTTTATTTCTTATATGTAAATACAAGTTCATTCAAGATAATTACTCGTATCATGCAATTTCTTCTCTAAAATATTATAGAATATATTTGAAAATAATTCATATTAATAGAGAATTAGCTTATTGTGCCCAGCGGGCGTGATTTGTAGTCCTTTCAAGACACTGTATAATATATGATGGCCTTGTTTACAATGGGACTCTAGTCCGAACACGTGAGAAATCTATCAAATTAGTTGGAATCTTTTAGAGCAGAAGATATTCAAATCAAATATTTTTGTAATCTGATATTGTTAGGATTGCTTAGCAGTCAATGTGTACGGGTGTATTTACCATGTGTTACCGCTACAACGTGTATTTACCGTGCGTATGAAGACAGCGCAAAGTATAGGTACCGCACAAGCGCATAGGCGCCTACGTTCTTTATATGGACAAAATCACATGTTGTCATGAAAAGTCATAACTCACGAACACGACCATACGAACAAACCTTAAAAATTTAATCGAATTTGGTTTCACCGTTCGTGATTTATAAGGTCACAACACACTTCCTACAATTTTTAATACGAACAGAAAATATTATAACGAGCAACAAATAGTGTTAATTTTTGTTACGAATTTCTTATAATTATGTTTTAAAGAAAAAAAAAAGAAAAAGTCTGAGTCGACACACGTGAATATGCATCCAAAGGAAATAAATTCAGCGTTGAAATTAAATTCAGGGTTTTATGATAATGAAAAAAATATACGAGTAAATATCGTTCAATAAATATAAATAAAAATAAAATTAACTTAAAAATTTGTTGTTCAAAACCTAAGCAACTTTTAATATTTGCATCTTTTGGGCATAGATTCAATAAGATTCGATAGAATAGATGTTGTTATAGCTTCCCACTCCGATTTTAGACAGTTCATTAACTGCTATTTATTTTTAAAGCGTCGAGTTCCAACTCTCCGTTTTAAAATTTCAAAGAGGTTCTCTATGGGATTCAAGTCTGGCGATTGAGGTGACCAATCCAAAAGTTGAATCCCATTAGCTGATAACCAATTTTTGACTAACTTCCATGAGTGTTTTGGGTCATTGCCATGTTGAAACACCCATCGAAGTGGCATTTCCCACTCAGCATAGTTAAGCATGTGAGTTGCTAAAATGTCTCTGTAAACAAAAGGGTCCATTTTTGTTTGAATTTCTACAAAGGGACCAACAACACTTACCGAAAAACAAGTCCAAGCCATCATATTTCCACCCCCATGCTTTATTGTGGCTTTTGAGTACCGAGGATGTAGCCGCTTTCCTTTTGGTCTTCTCACGTGGCAAACTCCATCTGAATTTAGTAAGTTAAATTTAGATTCATCACTAAACAAAACAGTTCTTCATTTGGATATAGTCCAATCCATATGTGCTCTAGCAAAATCCAACCTAAAACAACCAAAAAGCTGAGAAAACCAGAGACTACGTTGCAATCAATTAAGCAACCCTCTTTTTTAGATGCTTCTTAGTCAGCATAAGCTTAAGTTTTGTTCCAATAAACGTTTTCTTACTGTGGAAGAACTAATCTGAAGTTCAAGCTCATTCACTATGTCTTTCGACGAAATAAATGGATTTATTTTAACTAGACGAAAAATTTTCTGGTCTGCTTCCTTTTTCTTTATACACTGCATACGGCAATACCGGGAAAATAGCACGATAAATTTAAAGTTAAATTATATTATTAATTATTCCCGTGTTTTTAATTTTTAAATATTAAATCTGCAAGTGCCTGTGCATAAAAGAGAGAATTAAATAACGTAGTGTTTCGTTGTTTTTATTTTTCAACATCTTTAAACTGTATAAAAGAACAGAAAAAAAGTCTGCCGTATGCAGTGTATAAAGAAAAATAAAATCAAAGTTGATTATTGTTGTTTTTGCTTGAACTTTGATTTTTGTCTTTTCTTTATAGTTTGGACAAAAATCTTTAGTTCATTTAAAATATTTTTGAGAAGTTCCCTGACGGGCTAAGTAAGCGATAGCGAAATGGCCATCGAGACGTGCTTTCACCTTCAATAATCAATACCGGGAAAATAGCACGATAAATTTAAAACTAAAATTTTTTTTATTCACGTATAATTTTTTATGTGATCAGTCAAATATTTAGGATTTTTTCATTGACATTGTTTGAAGTAATGACAATGAAAAAATAATTAACTATCATTTAATGCTAATGATTTTATTTTTCTTATAATTGTTTTTAATAATGGAAATAAATTTTATTGAAGTCGTTTCATTATTAATTACAATTGAATCAAAAATACTCTCCTCTATGCCCACAAAAATGGTTAATTTATTTCTGCCCCATTGTGCGTTATTTGCTTTAATTATGGCTTTATTTTTTAACTGCCTTAAAGAAATTAAGGAGGTTATCAATTCGACTGAATGTTGCTTTTTGTTGTTTGTTTTCACAGAACTCATTCATTCGATTCGATTTTGTCCTTTTTTCTTTAAGTGAAAGGTGATGCTTACAAATTGATCCAGTTCATAATTTTTAAAACTAAAGGGTGTCCCCATAAAACTTGTATATTTTTACGAGTATTATGAACCGTATGAAGCTCCCAAGTACAGAAAATAATTTAAACGTAAATCTTAAAATTATAGGGTGTTCCCATAGGTTACGTATAGCAAACGCTTGACCATTGGACACAATGACGATTGCTATAACCGTTATAGTAACAAGTATTAATATTCAATATTATAAATTAAAGGATGCCCTTTAAGTTGTTTTGATAGTTCCGCTATAACAACAAGTATAAAGTTTGGATTTGGAAGTTAAAGAGTACCACAATAGTTGGTGTAATTTGACGAATGTGGCTAAACTTTTGAACCGTTATACATAGGTAAACAGCTAACACATTCAAGATACCTGTTTTGCTAAGTCACATATAGCAACAAGCATACAATTTGAATTTAGAAATAAAAAGGTGTTCCCAAAAATAATGTAATTTAATCTATATGGGCGTATTTTTTGAACCGTTATATTAAAACACTTGAAAATTAGAAAAAATGTCCACTACTTTGTTTGGTATAATAAAAAGGGTATTACAATAGTTGATGTCATTTGATGTAGATGGCCAAACTGTTAAAGAGTTGTAGACAGATGGTTGAAATTAAACAGGAGCTAAAGTGCTAAGTCCGTTTTGCAAAGTATTAAGTTTGAAGATGGAATATAAAGGTGTCCCAATAGTTAATTCATATAGGTATTTGACCATGAATGATTGATGTTACTGTGTTTCCGTTTATAATTTAATTTACTTTATTCGAGCTTGATTCCTTCAAATATAAATATTTAATGATATTCTTATGAAATATTTATTATTTTAAACTAAACTAAAAAATAAAATTTATTACTGCGAGAAAAGCATATCCATATGGCCATTTCGCTACTGCTCAAATAGCTCATCAGTGTATTTTACCCAAATTTTGTATAGAAAACTAGAAAGTCTCATATCAAAAGCCAACTTGATTAAATGAGAACTCCATTGAATCAATAAGACAAAAGACAATAACAACTCAAAAGAGTTTTAGACAAAAACACAGCAAACATTCAGTAACTATTTTTATTTTTTCTTTCATTTTTCTACATAAGGGATCAATGGAGTTCTCATTTAATCAATTTGATTTTTGATATGAGACTTTCTAGTTTTCTATACAAAATTTGGGTAAAATCCACTGATAAGCTATTTGAGCAGTAGTGAAATGGCCATATGGATATGCTTTCCCCGCAGTAATATTTTTAAATTTTTAGTTTAGTTTAAAATAATAAATATTTCATGAGAATATCATGAAATATTTATATTTGAAGGAGTCAAGCACGAATAAAATAAATTAAATTTTAAAAGATTCCGAATAATAAGTTTTCATATTAATTTATTTTTTATTTTAAATTATAAAAAAAAAAAATCAATTCGAATCTTATTCAAAAGCTAAATTCTTTTCACATGCTTCGATTGCAATTTGCCCTTACTCATATATACCCCTGGGAGCTGTCCACTTGCATGCACAAACTTTTTACATACCTTTCAGTAGTTATTTCCTTTAATAAACTTTTTATAGAAGTATATGTTTTCTCAATCTTGTTTCATGTTTGCATTTAACTAATTTGACCCATTGCCCATTTGTGTATTATGAAAATCAATATGAAAACTATGCAAAGAAAAAAAAAATCTTTAGAATTGTTGTTCACATGCTGCTAAGTTAATATTAACTTCCTACTCCCCAGTAATGAAGCCTCCAGCTTAAAAAGTACTTGTACTCCAGTAATCTTGTAACACAGTACTTCGTGTGAGAACTGTATTTATGAATGTGAATTTGTTTGTGTTTTGTTGAGTAGAGGTTTCCCTCTTACGATTTGATATGATAAATTACTGTAACAAGAGGCTTCGTAGCCAGTTAGATGTTGTTGAATTTACTTTATTATATTTGTAACTAAAGCTCGTTTTTTTCTTTTTTTCTTTCTTTCTTTTTTTTTGTTTGTTTTGCCTGTTTTTGTTTGTTGTAGGTTCTTTGTTTTGTGTTACAATCTGCAAAATCTGAAATTTATCTTCATCTCGTATATGAAATGAAATTTGCAACTTTTGAGAAAGTTAGTTAAAACAACTGAAATAAATTTTTGTTTAAAGTATTTAAGGTGAAAGAGACTTTTAAAAAGATTTGTGAAGAAAATAACTTCAATAAAAATATGTGTGTTTTTTTAGAGTGTTTTTAGGGAAATGGCCGAGCAATAGTCATATGAAAAATTTTTTTTTTAATTGCTATTATTCAAGATTTTTGCATTTTTTTAGTTTGTTTAATATGAGCACTTTCGAGAGTCTTCCCGTCTTTTATGAAAAAAAATTTTAGCTCCAAAAGCACTTTTCAAAAAATTTAAAAAACTACTCAAAAGCTAATCTATAGGTAAGGAGTTCTTTTTAAAAATGATTTTTTTAATCTACAAAGTACTTTTTTGCAAATGGTTTATTAAAAAAACCTAAAAAAATCTTAAGAATGGATTTGAAAAAATTATTGGTTAAATAGTGCATTAGCATCTTAATTTTGTCGAAAAACCAACTTAAAAAAACAGTTCTTTTTTCGTTTATAAGGTACTTTTCAGAAAAGTACCTTTTAAAAATTAATAATTAATATAATATCTTTAACCAACTTTGAAGTATTTTTTATACAATGCCTTGTAGGAAACGGTACATTTTTAAAAGA
Source organism: Gymnosoma rotundatum (assembly GCA_916610165.2). Taxonomy (NCBI): domain Eukaryota; kingdom Metazoa; phylum Arthropoda; class Insecta; order Diptera; family Tachinidae; genus Gymnosoma; species Gymnosoma rotundatum. Next base: position 41,202,869 of record OU744338.1, read on the forward strand.
GAATTAGAAAATAAAAAAAATTTGTTACTACATATATATAATATTACATAAAAATGACATACGCTCATAATGGGTTAAGCATTTTAAAAAAATGTTTAAATTTCCTTAAAGATCTCTTCAAAAGCTTTAAAATGATACTCATATTGATATTTAAAAAAATTTGAAAATTTCAGAGCCCCGTAAATCGGAAAATATGGGCGGGCGCCAATTTTTTCACTTGATGTTTTTTTCTTTTATATTTTTAATTCTCTATCACCCGATATATTAATTTTTTTGATTAAAGTTTCTTTACTGTTCCAAATGACATGAACAAATTAGAAGCAGGCGTGGTGTTTTGCTTGTTGCTTCGAAGGACATGGACCGATAATGCTGATTTCCAATAGCACTTCTTTCGACACTACAGCTGATCGATGACATATTATTTTTTTTTTTGCCTCGACAAGCTTAATTTCAACACTAACACGGACGGACAGGCGGACATCGACTGCGCTATGCAAAAGAAGTCCGAACTTATATACTTTATGGGGTCTGAAAACAATGTTGTAGAAATAACAAACGGAATAACTAACTTAGTTATATCTTTTTTCTACTTTTTGTGCTGAAGGGTAAGAAAAGAAACTATCAAAAAATACTTTTAAAGTTTCAAGTTTCTTTAAAAAATTGCAAAAAATATTTTTTAATATTTGCTTTAAATTATGCTTTTCATCTGTATATTTTACTTCTGTGTTTAACTTCGATCATTAAGTTTGGTTTAAATTTACTACTAACATTTTCCCTTGAGTGTAATAAATCAGGAATAAATTCCTAACAACCTCCTAAACATTGAAAGTTTAACAAGCTTTAAAACGGATTTTTCGTCTTGTTTTAAAGTTGCATTCAGATTAAACTTTACTGTGGAAAAGATAACGAACCTAAAATTGTAGTTGTTGATGATTTTTGTTTTAACTTGCATTCGTTTTATATTTCTAAACTCAATTGTTGCTTGAGTTGCTTGCATGCAACTCTTTAATAAGATGGATTCATTATTTAGAAAATAGCAAACATAAGAAATGAAAGTACAAACATGAACACAAAGGAAATCTTTATAAAATTTGTAAACTCCATCATCACATGGATTCTAAGTGGCCTGACTGAATGACTTGGGCAATTGTTTGTTGGTTTTAACGAGGATGATAAATTTGTCTTTTTTAAAGTTGGAAAAAATTTTTGTGTAAACTTGCGGACATGTGATATCATGAGACAATATGCATATGTTGTTTAAAATACCGTTTCGTTACCAGATGTTTATTCTAGTTTCTTTTAATTTTTATGTTACAATTGTAAACAATTTTTCCTAGTCTTTTGTTCAATTTGTTTGCACTGGAATACATTTTAAGAATTTAAAACATACTGCAAGGGGGAAAATGTAATTTGCATTAAAGTTCATTAAATGTTTTATATGCCTTAAATATATTAAGGTTAAGCTTTGCTATTTTATTTAACAACACGTAATGCTAAAACATTATTACCGACACTTTTCTTTAATTTAATCAGCTATTTTCCCACTGCTTTCAATCTGCATTCGTTTCGTTAAATATTGAAGACCTAAAAGTATGCTTTTATTTATACTTATCACAATAATCCCTAAAGTAGGCTTTGCATTTTTATGTTGTTAAATGAAAATGCTTAAAGCTTTTCAATCATCTGCAAAAACAAAAACTTAGCAATGTAACAATGTTTCATAAGATACTATTAAACTAAGATTTGTCTTCTACAATTGATTCTTTTTTCACCTGACACAGTTTCAGTAAATGTTAATTTAAATCCCTAGATACACACTAACACAGATTTATGTTCCGAAGCACTTTATATTACCTGTAAAGAGAACGAAAAAAAGGAAAGAGAAAATTAATTAGTTAATTAATCAACCTTATGGGGATTAAAATAAATCCGACAAAATGGAGTAAAATGTTATTTAGAATTTACATTTTAAACTAAAGAAAAAAAATATAGTTTTAACAGATTTTACAAAAATCTATGTAAATTAACTAGAATAAGTAGTTTGAGTGTGCCTTAATCATCTTCAAAAAACTTAAAGTAGTTTATTTTCACGTAATTTTGTTTTAAGTGTTTGCTATACATGAAAAAAAAAATGTAAATCAGAAAAGAAAGGTGGACGTAACATATCCTATTACCGTTTATTTATAACATTATAAGAAGTCCAGCCTTTATTTATTTAAAGGCAAAAATGAACCGAGAGTATTGATAAGCTGATATCAATTTTTTATAATCTTTAATAAAAAAAACCCATGCGTTATGTAGTTTACTATGCAGAGAGTGGGCCGGACTATTTATATACTCATAAATGTGGGCCTTAAACTTGTTATTGATTAAATTGTAGTTTATACTCCTACATCGATCTCTTTTACTTTATTTATAAAAAACTTTCAAAAATATCCTGAACAACTAAGACCAAACTGAAATTTAATTAATATTTTAATTGATTCAATAATAAATTTCATCAAAAAGTTAGTACGAATTAAGAAAAGAAAACAATTATTTTTTAAATAAATAAATAATTAAAACAATTTAAAAAATGTAGTTTAATTTCATTATTAAAGCAAATCAAAACTTTAAAAAATGCAAATTTTTTTATATATGGAATTTCTCAACAAGAACTTTGTTTTCTAAAGTAAAATAATACAAAAAATTAAGATGAAGATGATTCAAATTTGTATTGTATTGCGAAGAGAAAAGTCCGATTATTATGAATGAAAATAAATGTCTGCCGCGACCACGCTGATAGATGTCCATTCCTTCAGCAAAGTTTTTAATACCAATTGTTAAGGAATTGACAAATACGGATCTGTTTTAATACTCTGGCTTATGGCTATTATGTTTTCGGTTGAACGACCCGGTCCAACAGGCTCAAGTTTAACGGACAAATTCTTAATAGCGGTCTCAGAAGGATGATAAGTCCGAAAATATCACAAACTTTACGAAATGTAACTTTAACAAAACCACCATTTTTATAACGGATTTTAATTATTTTAATGCGATTTTCAAACAAAATTTAATTCACTGTAACAAATATCTACAACGAATGCGTCAAAAAACTAATTTCCACAATTGAAAAACAAAGTTCTTCTTTGCAAGGATTTTCTGTCTCACAGCCAAAAAATCCTTGCAAACGGTTAATAAATAATACTATTTAATTACCGGCTTCAACAGGTTGTGCAAATTAAGCTGGCTACGCATGTGCACACTTATGTGCGGCACTTCCCCATGCACAAGTACAACTTGTTTATGCACATTTCGTGTGCCACTCTTAAAGTGTATGTTAAGGTATGTAACTCATTTAAAAACTATTTTAACTGCTAGAAAAATTAAACACGTATAATAATGAGCATAGAGATGTTCACTAATGTGCCTACATCTTAAACAATTTTTTTGTTACTCTTTGGTCATGTGTGTGTGCTTCTATAGTCCATGTACACTCATGTGTGCGTATTAATTTTTGCTCAAATTCATGTGCTTTAATACAAATTTTGGCACGTGTGCAGCACATTCATGGGTAAATTTCTACTCTAATGTTAAATTAAAAATATAACATATAGAAATAGTGTGCCTGCGTTTTCTGTTTTCTGGTCCGCAAAAAAGATTAAGAGCAACTTAATAAAAAAAAAAAAAAAATTAAAAATAAGCCAGTCATGTCAATATCATTTTCAAATACAGTCTAGGTATATTATGTATTCAATGAACTGTAGAATTCCTTGTTAAATTGCTATTGTGATGGATGTTGGGTTTTAAGACAATCATTATTTATACATTAAGGGAAAACGATTAAATACTTAAGTTGAGCTACAAATGTGAACAGATTATGTTTAGTTTTACGAATGAAATTGCAACTATTGCGACTGAGTTTAGAACACAGAAAAAACGAAAGTATTCGCCGAGGATTCCCGACCCATTGCCAGTATTAAACTGAATACTGCCGACTAATGTCAGCACAATCCATGCTGCTATTCGTATAAAGCCGAATACTCCCGACCGATTGCTAGTATTAATCCGAATACTATCGATTGATTTTTCATTCAAGCTGCTACAAATATAAGCCAAATATTGCCGATTAATTTGCATTAATAATTTAGCTGCTTTAGTCCGATCGCTTCCGACTGATGTCCGTGTTATCTTAGTTATTAGTAGTTAACCGAAGTAAATAATTGCGAATTATCAAAGCTGTAAAAAAAATATTTCTAAACTAGCTTTTTGCACCCTGCATTGCCTAGGTCTAATTGTCTTTCTAGACACTGTGCAATATAATATAGCCTTGTTTGCTATGCGGATCTACTTCGAAGGCGTAAGAAATTTATTAAATCAGTTTGGATCTTATAAATCAGTAGATACCTATATTTCAAATCTTGTTAGAGTCTGATTCTGTTAAACTCGATTACGATTTCGAAAATTTTTATTTTAAAATAAACAGAATATTCTATGTTTTATATAAATATTTATTTATGTTTAAAATTTAAATGTAATCGGTACAGATGTAAGTGCAAATTTTTAAATATAATTTACTCTATTCGTGCTTGATTCCTTCAAATACTATAAATATTTCATGATATTCTCATGAAATATTTATTATTTTAAACTAAACTAAAAAATGAAATGTATTACTGTGGGGAAAGCATATCCATATGGCCATTTCACTACTGCTCAAATAGCTCATCAGTGGATTTTACCCAAATTTTGTATAGAAAACTAGAAAGTCTCATATCAAAAGCCAAATTGATTAAATGAGAACTCCAACTTAAAAATGTTTTATACAAAAAACACAGCACGAAGGGATCAAGCACGAATGGAGTAAATTAATAATAAATATTCATATTGAGATTTAAATATATATTATAATTCAATCTACAGTTTATGGATACTTAAGTCGTTAATATTAATTTTTGTAACTCTTATATAAATTAATTTATTGAAATGTTTATGTTCACTTCATAATTACTGTTTAACATTTCTGTACAAAAGGTCATCAGTTGTTGTGGTTTGTCCAGCAATTTAATCCACAAAAAACAAAAACAAAAAAAAAACGCATCTAGCGCCCTGTTAACATACTCAAACACTACATAAGTTTGTGTAATAAATTGTTTCTAATGAAAATTTATATATTTTTATATTATTTTGTTGGCAAGCTCATGATTGCTCACAATTAAAATGTGAGTATTTTTATTTAATTGAAAAATAAAAAAAAATTATCAGTTAGTGATTGGTTTGATAACTGTGTTCGTAGAAATTATTAAGTTTAATTTTATTAAATGAATGGGGTAATTAAAAAAATGGCTTTCTTTTGTATCAACAGTTGAGAGCAAAAAAAAAGCACCCTTAAATATTTTTGATCCGATTTGTTGTTTGCGTATATATATATATATATATTTGTTGTTTGCGTATATATATATATAAATACAGCTGAACAATATTTTGTTCACATATATTTTTTAAATAAAAGTTTCTTAAAAAATTATTGCTAAATACATTTGTCTGCTGTAGTTTTACAAAAGAGTATGGAAGTGTGGACATGCCATTAGGTTGAAGTTGTTTTTTGATAAAACTGATCGGCGGTTCACAGTGCTGGCCTCATTAATGAATAAAATGATGCCTCCTCTCAGAGGCCTATGATGATGAGAATCTTGACTTTTCGATACGGTCTTATTTTTTACATTCTCATAGTGGAATCGGACGATTAATTCTCATCAAAGAAAGTAAAAACGCAAGTAATTGTATGAAATATCTCAACAAGGTATCATTTTGTATCTACAGCCTCTTACACGGTAGAAAAGAACAATATTTTCAGTAGTATTTTTATCGTATTTTCGACATTCTGTAATACTTCTAATTTGACAAGTCACTAGCCGAGAACATATAGTTACAGAAATTACTCAGTTTCTCGGCCATTTCAGATCTAATTTTCTGCGTCATTATCCTTATTTTAACTTTGGTGTAGTTTAGAATTTTAAGTTTAGAATTTAGGGCTGCTCTATATATTTCTGGCCTTATATTGAAAATGCGAATATTTATAATCGAAAATGGTTTTATTGTTTTTAAAAGTATTATCCAGCATGATTTATACACTGACGAAAATCGCTGACCACGCATTTTTTCTTGATGTGCGGAAACAAGAATAAGTCATTAGGTGCCAAGTCAGGGCTGTACGGCGGATGACCCATTAATTCGACGTTTTGGCCGGTCAAAAACGCTCTGGTTTAAGCCGATGTGTGAGAGCTCGCATTGTCATGGTGAACAATAATTCGTCTTCTCTTGTTGGTTTTTCGAATTTCTCCGATGACTTCAGGCAAACAAATTGTAGTTTACCACTCAGAAGTGACCGTCCTACGTTGCTCAAGCGGAACAGTCGCCACATGACCAGTTTTACCGAAGAAACAGGCGACCATTTGCTTCGAAGTGCTTCTTCCACGAACAACTTTCGTTGGATTTTGCTCGTCTTTGAAGACCCACACGGTCGATTGTTGTTTCGTTTCGGGCTCATACGCATAGATCCATAACTCGTCACCTGTGACGATCTTATAAACGTCTTTAAAAGCACCGCAATAGTATTTTTGCAACATTTCTTTGCACCAATCGACACGAGCCTTTTTTTGAGCGACTTTCAAATTGTGCGGGATCCAACGAGAACAAACCTTTTTTACGGCCAGGTGTTCATGCAGTATCGAATGTATGCTGGTGGAAGATATATCCAAGGATGTCTCTATCTCTCGGTATGTCGCATGTCGATCTTGCATTATGAGTTCACGCACGGCATCAATGTTCTCTGGCACAACAGCCGTTTTTGACGAACTTTACGGAATTCGTCTTTGAGCGAGCTTCGGCCACGATTAAATTCATTATACCAATTTTTCACAGTGCTATAGGATGGTGCTTCATCGCCATACAAAGATTTAAGTTCATCAATGCACTCTGGTCGTGATAATCCACGTCGAAAGTTGTGAAAAATGATGGCACGAAAATGTTCACGAGTTAATTCCATTTTTTTCTATATTAATTTTTTCAAGTCACTGTTAACAACACAAATAATGGTCGTACGTCAAAACGTTTTGAGTACGATTATGCATAAAAATGACAAACTTTCCAATGGAAATGTCAGCACTCAGTGTTGCCAGGCCAGAAATATATATAGCAGCCCTCGTAAATGTGTAGAGATAAGTGTTACACTTATCATTTCTGATAGAAATAAAGTCATTTTCGTAAAACGTTTATTGTATTGAACTAAAATATAGCAGCACTTAACACCTATAACTTATTTAATATTATATGGCAAAAAATAAATATTAACTCTAACAGCCGCCTTCGCAGTTTATACAAAAGAAAAATAAAAATCATAAATTAAATAAATCAAAGACATTAAATTTAGTTTATTTCTATTTATTAATTTCAACAAAAGATTGTAGTTTTTTGATAAAAAAAATTTAAGGTTTGGTTCTTTTCTACAGTTGTGATCAAACAGGAATTGTTGGTTTTTTTTTAAATAAAATAAGTTTATTTTGTGTTAAATTTGGCGACATTATAGTACTAATAAAAATAAAATTTATGCGCAACTAATTTGACATTGATGTTTTTTATATTTTTTTTTAAATTTTTTTTTATTAAAAATAATATTAGATAAGTTGTGCCTTTGATGTCGTTTTTTATATTTTAATTAATCTTTTTATATCTACGTTTTTAAAATTCTTTGTTTTATTTTTAAAATGCTTGTAGGTATAAATAGTACACTTTATTGTTTTTCAATATTTGATTTCAGATTTAAAATTATTCACACGTTATGAAAACATAGATTTGAAGAGTTAATAATTTAAATTGTACTTTTGAAATTGCCAATGTTTCAATGTTATACCACGACCATAGATTTATTAAAATACGACCTGTTTTTGAGGTTTTAAAAACAGTAAAACTTTTTTCTCGTAAATAAAAACAAAATTTTAGGGTAAGTCAATAAAGCTCTAAAGATAAATAAAAGAGGAATATTATTAAATAACCTAGGGATAAAAAACTAAAAAACTTTCATTTATATCATTTTCTCGCACTCAGACTAGAGCGCACATCAATCCGGGTGACATTAGTAAAATAAAAATGATTGCCTGATAAAGCATTGGAGAAGCAATAGCAATTGGAGGTGGGTATAACAACCGGAATATTTAAAAATTGTTTATTTAGATCATTTGAATTAAGTTCACAAGACTCAATGTTGATAGATTTACCAACTTTCAGAGTTAGTTGCAGCAAAAAATTTATCTACAAAACAGTTGAGTTTGGTTGTCTTAGTTACCCTGTTCGTTACCTTGCGTGCAAATTCGATATGATTCGTGAATTTCTGCGGTTCTAAAACGCTTCCAGCGCGAAAATAACATATCCCTTTGACATATTATCCGCTTAATATCCTGAGAAAACCAGGGCTTACTATGTCCATCTAGGGTCTTAGATTTTAAGGGTACGAAAATATTGTACAAATAGTTTACGTTTTAATGCAAAACATGTATTTGATCTTCAACAGAACTAATGTTATATATCATACTCCAATCAATGTTACAAAATTCCCGTTCTAAAATAATGAAGTCCATGTTATTAAAATCGGCGGAGATACATCAAAGTTAAACGTAAAAAATTAGTAATTATTTATTAATTTGGTTTTTCTAAAAATTTGAATAAAGGTTTCCTTTATGTATAAAGTAAAACTTTTAAAAATCATTGCAGTTTTATATTAGAGACCGTCTAAAATACTCACCAGGTGGTACCCTTGTAAGCTATTTCTCCATTTAGGCACCTTGGTCAAATCCAGAAATTAAATTTCCAGAAATATTGTTCGCTAATTTTAAAACCTTATCGTTAAACGAGCAACAAAAATTTTTTTTAAATGAAAAAAAATTGTGAAATGAAATGTTCCTATTATGTAAAGTTTGGTGAAAAAATATGAAAATTATTGTGGTTCAAATTGCTCTGGGAAGATGTGAAAATAAAAAAAATAAATAATAAAATAAAAGTATAAATTAACATGAATTTTTTTTATATAATATTAATAGACAATTTAAATTCTTATTAAATGTTATAAATATTAAATTTGCATTTAATGTATCACTTGCGGCTTCAGGAAAGTTTCGTGAATTTCTGCTGACACAACTTCTTATAAACAAACAGAAAAAGAAATACTTACACTGGCCTTGTATATATTTATGAACAACTCTCTACAACTCAACATTTTAAATGCTCTTGACGACCAAAATACAGTTCTAAATTAACCTTAATACAGCTCAAACAAGAGGGCTTTTATAATGATAAAATTTTACAATACTGAACGATTTGAAACGGTGCCGGAGCCAATAGCGCTCAACAAAATGATCGAATCACTTCGTTCATTCTTATAAATGGTTCATTTTTAACTCTTCGTTTATGAACGACGCAGCTCTAATCAAGGCGAATTAAATTCACCAGGTGGCATCTTTGAGGCAGGTAACTACTTTTTGTAGCTGTTAAAAGTGTAACATTTTACAAAACAAAACTTTTTTTTTAATATTCTTTAAATAGAATTGTAACAAGAGTTTTAAATCAACTAAAAAAAAAAAAATTAAGAAAAAAGTGCAGTAATTATTTGTGTTTTGAAGATTACCCAAGTGTCTGTTTTTTTTAATGTTGTATTGAAGTAGCGGCGCTGCCAGCCCTTATAAATTCGCCTTGGCTCTAATACAAATTTTGGATAGAATCCATTGAAGAACTATATAAGCGTAGCGACATGGTCTTGTGGATTTCGTTTCACCACAGTAGTATAAGTCGTATTTAAGCTTTAAATAACAGATATTTCATTAGAATATCTTGAAATATTATAATTAATCTAAATTGATGTATATAAGGAAATATACAAAAAACATATTTTGTTTTTTACGTATAAAGTTCAAAACGACTAAAAAACATTTATGATTTAATCAACCTACTCGACTCCTTAAATATTAAAGCATTGATTTCTATTGTATGTAGGCCACATTTTAACCTTTATTTCGTTTCTACGATAGCAGCATACTTGGATTTCTGAATGTTCTCTTATATGCAGCAGATAAAATAAGTTGAAGAACATCGGCGTAGACTGTGTTTAACTAAAAGCAGAAGCAACTAAAATGATTTATTTACTGTCCCTCGTAGATATGAGCCTTTTATGCTGAAATATTTAAATCGTTGCGAGCATAATATTAAATAATTTTTTAATATTTTTAATTTACTTTAATCGTGCTTGATTCCTTCAAATATAAATATTTCATGATAAATATTTCATGATATTCTCATGAAATATTTATTATTAAAAAATTCAAAATGAAATCTTTTATTGTGGGAAAGAAATCAAGCACGATTTAAGTAAGTTAAAATAAGAAATATTTTGAATAGTAAATTGTCATATTGGTGTTTATAATTTTTTTTTTTTGGAAATATTAGGAAATTAAAAGTTTTTTTTTCTGTGGCATATGCCTTGCCCCAAAACTACTTACAACTAAAAATTTTTAAATTCAATGAGAATTAAGAAAAAGGTTTGATTTTAATTTTATTTTTGTCCTTTTCATACTTGTTAAAACATACAAAAACAAAAGATATTTTTCAAAACTAACAACAACTAAAAATAGTGTTTTTTTTATAAAATTGTGATCTCATACATTTACTTGGCTGTGTGACTACACTATGGCTACTGCGTCATATAATTGCAACATTTTTGATAAAAAACATACAGCTTATGCCATTTATAATATTTTTGTGTTTTACTTTTGTTGTCTTTTTTTTAGATTTTTGTCGAATTTTTAATGCATTATTGTTGTTTTTACGACTACAAAACTTTTAGTCATATGTATTCTATGCCGATTTGACTTTTCATTAAATGCGTGCCAGACAAATAGACAGCATAAAATTGCATTTAAAAAAAAAAACAAAATACATGCAGTAGCGAAAATTTGTAAAAACAGCCATAACAATGTCTAATGTTTACAATTAGATACATTTATGCTAGCAAATATCAGAATGCAGCGATGCATGACTTTTCTATACCAGTGCCAATAATTTGTCAGTAACCAAAAACAAAATAACAAAAAAAAAAAAAAAATAAATAAATAAAAATAAAAAACTAAAAATGGACTGTGCTAAATTAAAAAATATATGTAAAGGGTTGTAATATATGAGATGTACATGATGAGTATAAATTTACTGACTTTACTGAGTCAGATTCCCAGAAATTGAAACTACTTTAAAGAAATATAACGACCAGACTACAGATGTAAAGAGATAATACAGTCAGCTGGGCTATTAAAATATTTATTCAAAATTTCGCCAGAATATTGCCTCACTATAGTTAGACTGTTGACAGAATACTCAGTTTACTTAAGTTACAATGGGATAACTAGAGTTTTAACTATAACTAAACTATAGTCAGAATTTAACCAGACTACAGTCAGGCTACAAATAGACTACAGTCACACCACAGCCAGACTACACTCAGACTACAAATAGACTAAAGTCAGACTACCACCAGGCTATAGTCAGACTGCTGCCGGACTACATTTAGACTACCAACAGACTACAAACAGCCTACAACCAGACAACAGTCAGACAGCAACTAGACTATAGTCAGATTGAAGTCAGGCTACAATTATTTTTTATTCGAACCAGCACCGCTTTTCGTGCAACGCATTATTCCACAACTAGGAAATTGGGTTGTAGGAAGGGGGATAGATGGAGTAATGGTTGTGACCACTTTATTTGAATCTTTGCACACTGAAAGTGATAGGAAAGAGCTCTGCTGTTACGATTCACTGGTCAATCGACCACAAAGGGATGCGTTCTTAATGCAGAGCGCGTTGCGTGTACGAGATTACGGTTTTCAGGAACAAGTTTTCTGATTTCATAAGAGCACATTTCGTTGTAGTAACGATAAAACAGTGAAACATACCTCACATTTCGTCGATGCTCCGGTGAATAAATAGAGCTAAATACTCTGTCACCGATGAGCTTCTTCGCTCTCTCCTTGTTATAGGCAGACTATCAATAAATGGACTATAGCCGGACAGTATTCAGTTGATACCCGACATTAGTCAAACTTAATCAAGCTGTGGTTTTAACTACTAAAGACTTCAAATAGACTATAGCCGAACTGTAAACTACGTTAACGTAAGACTGCAGATATAACGCTTTAAGGGTCCAATACATTCATTCAGCTTAGAGCAGGCCCTCTTCTTAAAGCTTTTGTCAGAATATAGCCTGACTTAGTCACACTGACTACTAGACTACTCAAACACGAGCCGCACTTTAATCAAATAAAAATTACTCTTCAATCAGATTACAGCGACCTAATATTCCGACAAACTGCATTTAAACTAGGCCGACTATTGAAACGCTACGTAGTCAATAGTTTTACTTTAGCCAGGCTACAGTCAGTCCATAGTCAGATTATGGCCCGGACACTGCATAATGAAAAAACAATTTTTTTTTTTTTTTTAGGACTATATACTCGGACGAGGAATAATTACTCTAAGATCGGACCCTAGCCATACTATTATAATAAAATAGTTAGAGTACAATAATCCACACCTCAACTAATTTATAGTCGAACTCAAGTCAGACTAAAGACGAACTAATAAGCAAATAATTAGGTTCGATGATGTTTCATGGAATTCGATACACCACTGTTGATTTTGCCGTTTCTTATTTTAAATTTAAACCCAAGAAAAAGTAATAAACTGAGAAAACTAAAAAGAAGATTTATGTTTTCATGCCAAAAAGATTTCCTTTTAAATAAAAACAATAAAAGAGAAATGTGTGTTAAAATAAATTATAGTTTTAATTTTGGCAGCAACGTCTTTTTGCCAGAGAGAACACTTTGAATACAGTAGGAATCAGATAAATAAAAAATTTAATTAAAAATGAAAAATAAATTTTTATTTTACTTTTGAATTTAAGTTTCAGGCAAGATGTAAGATATTTAAAAAAAAGAGGGTCTTAAATTTCTATCTAATACCCTTCCCTTCCCATCCATCTTCAAATTAGTATTTTGCATATTTGTTTTTATTATTTTATTTATTATATGCGTTCAAAACATTTTGCAAATGATTCACACTTTCAAAAGAAAAATTGTAAATTTTTCGCTTTTTATTTTTTGTTTGTCTGTTTCTTCTTCCGCTTATACAATATTTTAAATATTCTTTAATTCGTAATACCTTTCAATAAAGATTTTAGTTTTATACCCTTCACCACAAAAAGTGGAAACCGGGTATATCTAAGTTTGTCATTCCGTTTGTAATTTCTACAATATTCATTTTCGAGCTCATTAAGTACATAAATTCTGAGTTCTTATGTATAGCGAAGTTGATTGAGCGATGTCTGTCTGTCTGTTCGTCCTTGTTCGGGTTGAAACCAGTTTTGCCAAGTCACCTGATGAGTTAGGGAAAATTTAAATACGCTAATCGAACAGACATAGTTTCGTAAATTGAAAATCAGCAAGATCGGTTCATGTGCTTCGAGGCAGCGGGCAATACAACAAATCTAGTTTAGTAAGGTAACTTCAATCAAATAAAGAGATATGTGGGGCTATAGAGAATTAAACAAACAAGAAAAAACATCACGTATAAAAATTGGCACCAACCCATATTTTCCGAGTTACGGGGCTCTGAAATTTAAAAATTTTTTAAATATCAATATGGGTATCATTTTAAAGCTTTTGAAGAGATCTTAAAGGAAATACTAAAATTTTTAAAAAATGCTTAACTTATTAAAGGCCGATTAGATTTTTATATAAAATTCTATGAAGTATTTAGTTTTTTTCTTCTAATTTTCTGTTAGTTTTTTTTTTATTAGAGTTATTTCACGAAACTACATTTACATAGATGGTGAAGGGTCTATAAGATGCAGTATAGCCGATTATTGCACTCTTACTTCTTTTTCCTTCATTTCTATATTTGTATAAGACTCTATTTATTGATGCTAACAAAATAAGATCTCGTGATTGCTGCCGCCTCTTGCTTTCAAGTCGGTCAAACGGTCTTTGACTTTTGCACAGCCAAGTGAAAATAGCTGTGGTGTGTTTTTTTTATTTCTTTTATCTGTTTTCGTTTTGGCAAACAAACCTACAGAATTTCTCACTCAAAAACTAAACGAATAAAAAACTTAATATTTTAAAATTTAAATTTGCAAACATAGATGAAAGTATTTTTGGTTTTTTAAATTGGCTCTCTTTTGAAATTATTTGACTTAGAATACAGTGCAGTACTAAAATCTTGAACAAATTGAGATCCCCAAAATCTGAAAGCTTATGATGGTAGAAGCAAACCATAGCTGGGTTTTCAATTATTAGCAAAGTTTTTTTTTTTAATTTAATTTTTTTTTAAGTTTTCGACGCCCAGTAAAAAGTGAGGAAGAAAATGTAATTAAAACATCACATCTATACTAACGAAGTGGTGCAATTTCGGGTAAAAAACCTATGAATTTTACATTGGCATGTCATTGAAAGCATGTTGTTCGTTTTTAACAAAATTTTACTACTTTTAAACAGGTTTCTAAATGCTAAAAAGTTTCTATGATGAGAATTTATTTTTAAGTAATTTAAATGCTGCAAATCCCGTGATTTTCAATTTTTCGGCGTGAGTTAATTTTTCGAAAACAGGAGAAAGCGGCTGTTTTTTAGATTTGTGTTGTTTTTTTCTATTTTTTATTTTTACATTTGTAATTAAAATATTATTAGTAATTTAAGTAAAATTAAATGTGTAGAGCTAAAACAAATTAGTGAATTTTTATTTGTTTGTCATACATGTACTTTCATATAGTTATTGGAGCTGATCGAAGGGCTTAAAATTTGGCGATCAAATAAAAATTGAAAATTCCAAAGTTAATGCAAAAAGTTTAGGAAGTTTCTACTATTTTAAATTTTGTACTTAAGTTTTTCTAAATTTGATGCTAGAAACACTATAGTTGCGATTGTCTAGTCCAATCTTGTTCGCAAAATATTCAAAATCGAATTTGTTGTCGAGTCTATTGATTTTAGTATACCATAGTATATATATATATATATATATATATATATATAATTTCTAAAGTATTTGTAGTAGAGTCTATAATAATATATACTTTATGCAAATGTCTTTCGCACAATCGTGTTGAAATAATAAATTCAGCTAATTTTAAGCAAAAGTTTCTTAAAATGTTATCTGTTAACACCTTTTTGTTGAAAGTGTTAATAAAATTTAGCTAAAATCAAGTGTGGAAATTGAATTTTCTTTTAATTTTGCCGCCTATATACAAAATGATATGCAAAATTTTTGATTACACAGTATACAAACTCAAACGCCCCCATATGTTTTTAGACAAAAAAAAAAAAAAATAAAGGAAACAATAAATAAATAAATAAATTAATGAACGCAAAAATAAAACATAAGTTTATTTATAACGTACATAATTTACCTGTGGTAGTAGATGTTCCACATTTATAGTCAAGTTTGAAAATTGGCAGAAAATACATTTGGTTCGTTCGTGCACATATTTAGTGCAAAGAAGATAAAAAAAAACATTTTTTAAAAAACCAAGAATTTCGCTTATTTAGCCAGCTGGTTAGATTCATGACAGTTACTTTTCATTATTTTCAAGATTCCCAATTGGCAATCGGTATCTATTGTAAATACAAATTTATTTAAATTTATTTTTAAGAAAAGTAGAACCAAGTAGTCATTGCAACAATTAATATTCTGGTTTAAATAATTATTAAATAAAGGTATTCACATTTTTTTCAAACATAACAACAACCACATAGAATTTTATTTTTCATTAACTATTGCATTTTGCTCTACCTACAGGTTGTCCGCGAGAAAGGTATACTACTTTGTTTTGCCGCCTTTACGGCAAACATAAGTCTTGGCAGTTCATATTTGGCAGTCGTGAAGTAGACTCGTGGCAAATTTATCATAAAAAATATACGACAAAACAATGTGTTTTAATCGTTAAAATATTTTATTAAAATTAGCTATCGATTACTGTGACGATGTGAAAGTTACGTAAAATTTTAGTAAAAACACAATGTCAACAAAACGCACTAATTGTCGTGTAGAGAATGATTTCGAAGAAAGAGGGTCTGTAGGTGATAGATCCAAGCATGGGCCATAACGTATTGCAAGATTGGCTGGAAATATTTTTGCTGCTCAAGAAAGTGTCCAAAACAATCCACCGACCTCAAATCGATGCCGAGATCAGCAGTTTTATCCTCAAAGAACAAATTTTAAACAAAGTGTAATACCTTCCTGGCGCTATACAAACAAATTGTATGTACATATGTTTAACATCAATTCGTCTGTACCAAAATGAGCAACTATTTATAGCCGTAAAATATTTTAGAAATTAAAGCACATGAATTTTAAATTTAATTTATTTATCTTTAATAATATTGCGCTTATAACCCCGAAAAAATTATTAAAATCACTGATTTTATTCTTGAGGGTGAGAGCACATCGCGATGGCCATTTCGCTACCGCTTGCTTCAGGAAACTTCCCACAAACATTTTAAATAAACTAAAGATTTTTGTCTAAACAATACTGTAAAGACAAAAAGTAAAGTTTAAGCAAAAACAACAATAATCAACACTGAATTTATATATTATTTTTGTACAAAAGGGATAAGGGATAGGTACTGAGGCATCAATTAATGAACTAATAAAAAAACTGTAAATATCATATTTTAAAAATAAATAAAAATTGCTGCCCGTGTTTTTTATTTTCTAATGAAATTTTAGTATGTTGACAGCTACTTTAGTAAATAAAATGGCGTCTGTTATTTTGCCTTGTCATTGTTGCTAAAATGGAAGCTCATGTTAACTAATGCAAAATTAAGCCTTTTAGCATTTCTGAAATTGTTGAGAGGAATGCCTTTAATAGTAAAATCTCTAGCAAGATTTTGCTATTATTATTATTATTAAAGTTTGAGAGGTTTGAGTGCGTGCTCTTTTAAACAATTATAATTTTCTAATTAAAATAAGCAAATTTAAGTTTATTTTGTTTATAAAATAAAAACAAAAGTTTCTACTAATATTTATTTATATTTTATATTAAATGCTAAATGCAATTTTAGTAGTAGAAGAAACTTTTGTTCTTGACATAATTTCAAACAAATGTATTTGTTTGCTGGAAAATACAGTGGAGAAAAAAAAAACCATCAAACATTTTGTGATTATTAAGATTTATTTGCAATAAAAGAAAGAGATATAGTATCAGTGTTAAAGAATTTTCTGAAAAAATTAAATTGTGTATTTAAAATACAGCATTGTTAGTGATAAGCATAATAATAGGAGGGAAAAAAATCTACACAAGCAACTCTGTAAATCAATAGGAAATAATCAATTAACTTCCTAAATTTACTTTGTTTTACAAGCATAGCAATCGTTAGCAGTTACTGTGTGACTTTTAAAACAGACAATATTTAAAAATGAGAAATTTAGACGGTTAAAAAAACCGCCAAAAAGTAATACGTATATCGTTGCGCTATAGTAATTTATTACTAAAAAAAATTTTTTTACTCCCGAAAATTAGCCGCGTCATGATGGAATTACTTAGCTTTCTAAATGCTGGACTTAAAATCTTGGTGAAAAATGGGACATCTTAACGCTAAAATTTTATGGCTTGGGAGGAACTCTGAAAAATTTTGAAAATTGGAAAAGGACATGGACAAGGACATATGGCAAATTATATTAAATTATGAATTTAAAACATGTGCAGGAATTAGGTACCTATAATTCCAGCGCTTGATTATTTTATGTTTAACTTATTGTTTAACTTATAAATTTTTTGTTAAAATACATGTGTATGAGAAGTGTGTATGTTGCAATAATTCTTGCAAAAAACCCACTTCAAAACTGAGTTAAGCTGTCCATCTATAATGGCTTAAAAACTTGACAACATTTATCAAATTCCATTAACTATTGGAACGCCTTTTTATTTTTAAATCCAAATATTATACTTGTTGTTATAGCGGATTTAGCAATGCAGTTTCTTGTAAATTTAAATCATCTCTCTACAACTGTTTGGTTATATACATCAAATTACATATACTATAGGGGCACCCTTTAATTTCCAAATCTAAATTTTATACTTGCTATAGCGGTCTTTCCAATACAGTTTTTGTAAATTTCAAACGTCTGTATACAACTGTTCAAAAGTGTGGCCATATACATACATCAAATTAAATGAACTATTTGGGTACCCTTTAATTTATAATTTAAAAAAATTATACTTGTTATCGTGACGGATATAGTATCGGGTTCTTGTCCAATTTTCAAGCGTTTGTCTAAAGATAGGCCTATATACGTCAATTTGCTTCAACTATGGGGACACCCTGTAATTCTAGATTTATCTAGATTTATTTTTATATTACTTTTTGCTTTTGGGAGCTATAGCGATACTCAGTTTTTTTTTAATTTTAGAGTGGTGCCCTTTAGTGTATTATGAACCATACACTTAAAAAATTTATATGTTGTATGGGTACACCCGTTAATTTTTTTTTTAAATGGCACCAATCTGTAAGCATAACCTTTCTAAAGAAAAAAATCAGTTGAATTAAAAAGTTTCTTCTTTTTTTTGTTAATATTATAGAAGCTACAGTGTGGCAACATTGTGTTGTAAATAATTATGGGGCAAAAAGTTTCAAATAAATCGTCTCCATTTTGCTAAGATTAGATTCCGCAAAGAAAAGGGGTAAGTTAGTATAACATTTCGGAAACTGATGGCATATCTTAAGTTTATATATGAAATCAAATGCTTCTAGCAACAATTTAGTTATGTTTCTGTCGAGGATAATATTGATCGCCAACACAAAATATTAAGGAATCTGTAAAAAATTGTGCTAAGGAAATCGATTAATTTTTCTCTAAAAATATTTAAAACTCGATGATTTCAAAATTAAAGATGTAGCTTAAATTCGTTCCTCGACTGTTTGCATAAAGATGTTCTTATTTTGAAATTAATTTGTTTTAAACTTACTTTTGGGTACAGTGCTTCTGTGCTCTTGTTAGTTTTTTTTTTCTTTTTGTTTTAAACTACTTTGTCATTCGAAAATGGCTAAATTTGGCACAAACTAGAAACTTTTAATTGAATTTTTTGTCGACGAAACTTAAAGTTAATTAGTAATAAATAATATAAATATGTAAACACACATAAATGTATGTATGAATGTATGCATGTATGTTCGCGAGTATTTGTATCATTTATTTGTAATGCATTTTTAAACAACTTTTAACATTAACAAAAACCTTGTACGAGCACTGAACGCTAAATGCGGCATAATTTGTGCACAACCATAAATAGAATTTTGTAGTGAATGTGTGAAATCCAATGCGGTAAGACCATGTCAACAATGTAGTATAAAGCAAAAAGGCTTTAGCATAGTAAAGGATATTTCTGGAGGTTTTAGGAAAAATAAATTGAAGTAAATTTATAGTTATATAGTTATGAAAAAAGTAGCTAAGTCCTAGTGAAAATTTACGCAATAATAGTTGTGCTAAAGTTGTGAATTTGAACAAAATAACTTTTTAAAGGACACCGCCATATTGGTACAAATTTCTTTTACTGAATTCAATTACAAAAGTATTGACTATTTGGAATTCTTATGATTTAAGAAATTTTAAATATTGTAATAAAAAAAAAATATATTTTGTCTTGTCTTGGCCTAATAAACCCGAGCCTTCTCGACTTTTTTTTTTTAAATTATAGATTTTAAAAAGTAAAAAAATGCCTTTTAAAGCTTTTTTGAAAAAAAACTACTTTTTAATGTAAATTATAACGCATGCAGAAACCACACTTTGTGAAAATGCTTTTATAAACAATATAAAAGAACATTTAATATTTTTTTTGTTTTTTTTTTTTAGAGAAGTAACACTTCAGGCATTAATACCTACTTAGTTTGTAACCGTGCTACATTCTTTAGGAAAGGGATAGATGAGAGAGAAGAAAGGTGGTGAAAGGAGATAGATATAGCCATTTTATTAATTATTTTACTTCGCCGGCGAACATGCTATGGAGAAGTACCGAAGAAGGAGGCTGCATGTTTTAATGTTGTTCTGAATATGTATTTATACCATTAAACAGAAAAACACATTTTTATTTTTTGGCTGCCGCAAGGGTTGAACCCAGGGCAGCCAGATTTGTAGTCAACGTGCTTACCACTTTGACTGCAGCAGCCTCAATAGAACGCATTAAGCAACAAAAAAAAAAACACACACACAAGTGAAAGCAGTTGCCAGATTTTTCCACTTTAGATGAATTTAAACGTTTTAAACCGCTTATAAATGGAAATTGTAGTTATGAGTGGTAGAGCAGCATCAGGTAAAACTTCTAATAGAAAAGTTGCTTTTGCATATTAGTAAAGTGAGTGTTGGTAAAAGAATATGAAGATCTGAGTAAATAAATAAACTGTTATCGAAAAAAATAATTCTTTACATGTTTTGTAATTAAAAGAACCTAAGGAATAAATAACAAAGCTTATGGTCTTTTGCACATACATTTATATAGTCTAGTGAGTAGTTAAAACCATACTTAATATTAAATTTAAGCCTACAGTCTAATGTTAAATGAAGGCTTTGAGGTATACAGTGCAAAATTCTTATTAAATGCAGCCTGTAGTAAAGAAGTCAAGGCTTTAAACAAATCAAAGCTATATTTTAATATATAGTCAGTACTTAATAATATGATTTAAATTGCAATTTAATTCATACTGAGAATTATAATGAAGATTTTAAGTTGTGTTGTGTTATTGTAGATCTTGGTGTGTTAAATATTTGTTTAATTTTATTTCGGCTTTTTTTACGGTCCTCCAATTAAATAAACTAAAAAAACTCTTTGATTGTTTTTCAAAATAATAAAATTATAATACTCGTAAGAAAATTAATTAAAAAAACAACCAAAGAGTTTTTTAATTTATTTAATTTAAGGATCGTAATAAAGCCGAGATAAAATTAAACGAGTATTTAGGGACGATTTATTTGAAGATAGAAATCTTTAAAGCGCCATAAGACACTATGAAAGAAAATTTTGCTTTACAGAAAGAGAAGCGTTGTTAATTAATTTTAATTAAATGTAACACATTATGAAATCCTTTTTACCGACTTCTGAATGTTGCTTTTTTTTTGTCGTTTGTGCCTGCAGAACACATTCATTTCTGAATCGATTTTGAATTTTTTTAGTTCGTTTTTTGAAAGTTATGGTTACAGATTGGTCCCGTTTTAAAAACAGTTTATAGTCTTAAAAATTAAAGAGTGTCGCTGTACAACATACATGTTTTTTAAGTGTATCATGAACCGTAAAGGGTGCCAATTTATAATTAAAAAAAAAACTGCATGTCACTATATATACAGTCTGTCAAGGATGACTTTTCACACAATAAATATTCACAAATTTTTAATTTTTTTTAAAAAAAGGGCTACTTTTATGTTATGAAAAAATAATTTTTTAACTCATGTACCTTTCAACACTCTGTATATATAATGGTTAGGGCAACAAGTTTAAAGTCGATGCAAAAGAAAGAAAAAAAAACTAAAAAAACAAATTTTATCCATTTTTTTAATGTCAAACAACTCTTTTCACAACACAAGATTTTTTTCTCTTCTTTGAAAGTTCTTGATGATTAGCGGTAATATGCCGTTATTTACGATGCGTGATATTTTGTATGTCATTTTGCAAATCATTTGACATGAAATATTTGTGGCACGCGCATCAATTAGCAAGTTTATGTGTTTAAAAAATGCCTGGAAAGCGGTTATCGTACGACGTAATCCAACTAATTTATTACAACCACCAACTAGGAGCAAGTGCTCAGGAGCTATCAGAGAGGTTTTTGGTATCAAGGAGAACTATTTACAATGTGCTTTATCGTGCTGAGAAAGAAAATAGATTAGAATTAAAACGTGGAGGTGGACCAAAGCCCAAAATAGATGATCGCACAGAGCGGGAAATTGTTAGAAAAGTGGCCCAAAATCCAAAGATTTCCCTAAGGACACTTTCAAAGGAGCTTGAAGAAGAATGTGGTGTTTTTGTTTCACATGAAACTGTTCGGCAAGCGTTATTAAAAAACAAATACTCTTCAAGAGCAGCACGTAAAAAACCATTACTTTCTACAATTAATATAGAAAAGCGTTTTTCCTTCGCCACGATGAACATTTCGCAACCTGTGGAGTATTGCGACGACGTGATATTCTGCGATGACACCAAAATAATGTTGTACTACAACGATGGGCCAGCTAGAGTGTGGCGCAGACCATTAACATCTCTAGAAAACCGCAATATTATACCAACAGTCAAATTTGGAAAATTGTCAACAATGATTTGGGGTTGTATCTCGTGTAAAGGTGTAGGAGATATTGCCTTTATAGACACAACGATGGATGCGCAACAATATCTAAATATTTTACAGACGAATTTGATCGCAAGTGCAAGGAAATTCGGATTCATGCAAGAAAATAAGCCACGATTTAAATTTTACCAAGATAACGACCCCAAGCACAAGTCCCATATGGTAAGAATGTGGCTACTTTATAACTGCGGTAAGGTCATAGATACACCTGCCCAAAGTCCAGATTTAAACCCGATTGAAAATTTGTGGGTTTATTTGAAAAAACGGGTCGCTAAACGCCATCCCACCAACATGACTGCTTTAAAAGCTGCAATTACGGAGGAGTGGCATAATATACCGACCAACTATGACTTAAAGAAGTTAATTCACTCGATGAGAAAGAGGTTACAATGCGTGGTAGATGCAAGGGGTGGTCATACCAAATATTAAAGCCACAAAAGATTATTTGAGCAATGAAATGAATGCCAAATACACAGATCTCATTATTTGTGAAAAGAGTTTATTGACACCAAAAAAATGGAGTAGTTATGTTTGTATTAAAATTTGTTTCTTAGTTTTTAATTGAAGTGAATTTTTTTTGTTTTAAATCTTTGTAAATGATGTAAATAATTACAATAAATTTAAAATTTTTTTTTTTCTGAAATAAATAGTACTTTTTTTTATAAAATAATATAAAAACGTTTATTTTTCTTTGGTGTGAAAACTCATCCTTGACAGACTGTATGTCCCAATAAAGGATGTCCCCATACGTAACGTAATTTGACCTATATGGGCCTATCTTTTGAACAGTTATAGAGAAACGCTTAAAAATGGGACAGAATTTCGATTACTATGATCGTTATAAAAACAAGTATAAATGTTTAAAAGTATAAATTAAAAGGTGACCCAACAGTTTGTTTAATTTGATCTATATGGTCATACTTTTGAACAGTAGTAGACAGTTGAAATTTACAAAGAATCGTCCGCTATAACAACATTAACGAAATGGCCGTCGAGACGTGCTTTGACCCTCAATAATAAACATCGGTAATTTAAATAATTATTTGCGATAATAGAAAATAGCACGAAAAAAAAGATTTTATTTTGAAACTTAATTAATATAATAAAAAATTCCCGTTGTTTAATGTAACACTTTTTGTTATTTAAACTTAAACTTTAAAATAATATTCCTGAATTTAAAATTATGTTGATTTTTTATTAAACTAATGAAAAGCTTTAAATGTATATCTTTCAAATTTCAAACAGTGTGACAGCAAAACTGAAAATAAAAATTGTAAAAATGTTTCCCATTCCAATTTATTCACAAACTATTAAAATATCTTGTAAAAAGAAACCTTAAAATAATACTGCACAAAAGGCAGACTGGATATTATCACTAAATTACCCTTTTTGATATCCAAACAATCTAAATATGCATAACAATAACTGCAATAAAAATCTTAAAATCCAACAACAATAGAAATAGTACCTGCATAACAAAACTCTAAATTACACAGTAAAACATGAATGAAGAGCGTCCGTCGATGAAAAAGGCAAGCGAAAAAGGGAAATTTTGATATCAACTGCCATTGTTGTTTGGCTGTTGTCGATTGTGGTTAAAAAGGATAAAAATTACAACAAAAACAATCAAAATTACGAAAACCAAAAATAACAAGTACAATAACGAAAGATGACTAAGCTATAAATGAACGAATGAATGAATGAATAAATGAATGAATGAATGACTGATTTTTGAAAATACATGTACAAAAGTGCACGTGCTTTGCAGTGTTATGTGTTTCCTTTTTCCTGCGACTACATTAATGCCCAACAAAAAAATTTATAAAATGCAGAAACTTATTATTTAAAGTTAAAAATTTTATTTGGACGTAGTTAAGAAAAAACCAAATTTTTAAATTTGTGATGCAAAACATTTTGCTGGGTTATAAACAAAGTGTACAAAACAATTGGTATGATTGCAGGCAACAATGTTTGTTCATGTTTCCAACTTTCAACAGCAAATAACCGAAAATTTGAAATATAGTTTATTTATTCCGTCTTCACAATTGTGGTCTCTGTGTGAAGGTTTTGTTAGTTGGTCACTGAGGAGTAGGAGCAGTAGAAGAAACAACAAAACCAGCAAAATTAAAGCGAAAAATATTAAAGAGTAAAGAAAATTCGTTTCGCGTGCTAATTTGTTGTTTAACCACTCAACCGAAGTTTTTTTTTTGTTTTTTTTTTCTTTGGTAGAGGAAGATATAATGGCCCCCACCATTCAAAACATCCAACCAACAATTATTTAGTAACAAAAGTTTGTTTGTATGCCGATTTGATTCTGATGAATTTAAACTTTTGTGTTCTACATTACTTTGCTAAAAATACTCAAGTTTGTTATTTTACAACCCCGCTTGTTTTGTTTTTGTTTTTACAAAGAAATGAAAATAGTTTATGGCTCATAGATTTACAAGGTTAAAAATTATATGTTTTGAGAATTTGAAATAAACAAAGTAAAATGAGACAACAAGAATAAATATTGAAAACAACAAACTTCCAAGAACAATAATGATGTAACATTAAAAAAAACGAAATTGCAAAAATCAACTGTCTGACGATGAAAAATGTATAAAGACATATACGTTAAACAGGAAATATGATGAACGATTTAAATTTTTTCATTTTGCTTTAAATAATTGCTAGATAAGGGGGCGTGTCTAAGAGTACATGACATTTAATTAACTAAATTAAATTCTAGACAAGAACAACTAATTTTTAATTAATATAATTTGTTTTTAATTCAAAACACCAAACGTGTAAACATTATTTTATGGAATTTCTTAAGTTCCTTTGAAAAGGTTCATCGTTGACGGAATATCATACAACTATTTAAATATATATGAAAAATAAAAATTGACGGCAATATGGTGGTTTTAGTTTAAGGCCCCTCTTAGGAAAAATCAATTAATAATTTGAAATAAAAACTTTAAGAGCCATTCGACGATCCCATGGCCTCAGCAATGTTGCCTTATTTCAATCTTATATTAACAAATTGGCAATAACGTAGAATTTTAACAATATCGGTTTTGCTCTTGAGAACTTTTGGGGTTGCTAGTGTTATTGCGTTTACAACAAAATTCAACAAGTTTTATTCCATAGAACAATCGAAGTTCTTGTTCAAAATTATACGAAAATGCTTGAGAATCCATGTTTTAAACATGCATTCAAACACAAAGCTTATGGCGAAGCTGGAATAATAAAAGACGGATGGCAAAAACCATATAGCACTTGAAGAGTAAATACAAATAAGGCATAGATTTGTAATTACTAAGAATTAAGTAAGAATGCTATATATTTGGCTATGCCGAATCTTCTATACCTTTCACTATCCATGTAAATCTAGTATAGTGAAGTAACTTCAATTAAAAAAAGCAAATATGGGGAGACGGAGATTAAAAAAATAAGAAAAATATTTTGGTACTGCATATTAATAATTACATCAAAATGACATCGGCTCTTAATAGGTTAAGCATTTTTGAAAAGTTTTAGTATTTCTTTAAAGATATCTTCAAAAGCTCTAAAATGATACCTATATTGATATTAAAAAAAAATTTTAAAATTTCAGAGCCCCGTAACCCGGAAAACATGGGCAAGCACCAATTTTTTCACGTTATGTTTTATCTTTACTTTTTAATTCTCTACCGCCCCTTATATTCATTTATTTATTTAAGTTACTTTATTGTTCAAAATGACATGAAATAATTAGAGGTAGGGATGGTGTTTTGCCTGCTGCCTCGAAGAAAATGGACCGATCATTCTGATTTCCATTAGCACCTCTTTCGAAACTAAATCTGATTGACATATTTATTTTTTTTGAGAAACTAACACGGACAAATAGACGGACAACGCTCAATCAAATTCGCTACGCATAAGAGGTAAGAATATATATATATATATATATATATATACTTTATAGGGAACGAAATGACAAACTTAGATACACCCACCCTTTTTTCACTTTTGTTGGTGAAGGGTACAAAAATAATTTTGATTTGGCAGCAAATTTTTTACGCGCACCACTTACATTATAAGCGTTAGCTGAAAACGCGTGCATAAACCTGCGTAATTATTAATATAATATTTTATAATTTTGTTATAAATATTTTATTTAATTAATATTTAATAAACAAGAGAGCTGCTTTTCTCGAAAGTGGTATAAGTCCATTTTTTCATGTATTGATATATTTAAAGGTTTATGTTTGAATCAATTTAAAAATATTAGCCAACGTTAATGAATTCGAATAGTGGTTTTTACATTATGAAGCATTTAAATTTGTTATAAAATAATAATTACTAAAATTTTTTGAAAGAATAACCGACATTTTGCTCCACATGGACTTATACCGCTTAATATTTTAGAAGAAATAAAAACAGGAGCAAGTCTAAGTCCATATTTTTATAGACATAATCTTTACTAAAATAAACTTTTATGTAAAAAGTAACATTTATATACATGAATAACCAAAATATTAAGAAATAAATAAGAAAAAGATATTTTATACTTAGTTTTTTTTAACATTAGCATATTAAAGTATTTATGGTAAATAGGCGGTATATAAGGTAATATACTTATTATATCGTTATATTTCTCTCTTTATGTTATAAAGCGGTAACATATTAATTTTGCTGAGTTTTTTTGTCTTTCCTTTTTTCCAAACAAAAAAAAAAGTGTTTTGAATAAAGCATCTTCTTCCACACTAATTGTATAAAAAATTCTGTATGGTTCATTCTTTTTAAACCTCATCCAACATATTCAGTGGCAGTTTAAAATTTGTTTGTCCGTATTTGTTTCCGTTTAAAATTGCAACTTTAAGAGATTTAGTTAAGACAAAGTCTTCTCTTTTTATTTCCTACAAAATAAAAAATTAAGCTGTTTTTTTTCGACAAGTCTTTATTGCATTATAATAGTCTTGGGAGGTACATATATAGTAAGTAATTTTCCTTAATGCTGTTTGCACAACAGCAAAATATCTTTCGTTTGAAAGAATTTAATTAAACTTATTAGGAATGGACTTATTCCACTTTTAAAAGAAATAGCTGTGCGATCGAATTGTACAACAAAACTGTTTTTGTTTATTTAATGTCAAGATAGAACTCTATCGAGATTGATTTGGGTATTTTATTAGATGCTAAATTAAACTTTATTCAACATATTGCTATGATTTCAAATAAAGCCTGTGGGATAATTTTTTTCTTCAAACGATATGCCAAGGACATCACTGATATTCACATCACCAAGCAGCTTTATTTAAACATCTTTAGTAAGGCCAATTTTAGAATATGGGCCCGTTGTTTGGGACCCACAGTTTACCATGCATAGTAAGTAGCTACTTTGCTTACGAAATATGTACCGAAAAAAATCTTCCAGTTTACAGTCTTAAAAAACCAGACTTGATGAAATTGGGCAACCGTCTCTACAAAGCCAAATAACTATGCTTAATGTTTACACTTTTGTTTAATTTGATTACTTGAGATGTTGATGCTAAGTTCCTTATGGAAGACTTATACTTCAACATTCCTCTACGTCCAACCAGAAACCAATTCACATTCAATTTTTTTCGCCAAAATTATGCCAATGATGACCCCTTTAGAAGAATTTGTTGCGATTTTAACAATCTTTATAGTTTAATTGATTTTTCTTTAAATGTAAACATTATCAAACGCAATATAATATTGTTTTAAAATACTTAATGTAAATGTAATTATTGGTAACGTAATTTAACGTTTTAAATTGTAAAAAACCATATGTATGAGAATCTGTCTGTAAGGATTTTTCCATAGACTCAGATAATAAATAAATAAAAAAAGAGTGTTTTATTTAAGGCAACATATTAAAGTAAAAAAAAAAACTATAGAAAGAGAGAGAGAGTCTATATAGCTCATAAAAATTACCGTTAACTTATTTTTTTTGAAAAATTGGACTTATACCACTTAAAAAAAAAACAGCGCAAATAGTACTACGATTTTTCCACATTTTTAATGGCAACACGTATGAAATATATTTTGATGAACTTCGTTATTTAAATTTTTGGTGAAAATGTGGTGGGTGTTTGTCGCCATTAACAAGAAAAAGGGTCATAGTAGTGGAAGACAGCATGATTCTAAATAATTATATTTGATAACCCCATCTCTAGTAAAAACAGCAGACGTGAAAAGTTTTTATTTGTTAAAAAAGAAACGTTAAAAAATAAAAAAAAAAAACTTAATGGCAGGACAGTTAAGATATTACTTTTTCTTAACTAGATTTTTACAGCGAAAAGTTATCGACTTAAAAATCCATATAAAAATAATGGGGCAAGTTTTCCATTTTGCTCCTGTTCTCTAATTGTATTTAGACTTGTAATACTCTCTATTTTTTATCTTGATTATCACACACCTTAAAATATTAATAATTTAATATGTTTCACTTCGCCCCACTGTGCAGTCTAATAATTTAACCTTCGATTATGTGGCATGTTTGTTTTTAATTTTATTTATTGTATCTAACAAATAGAAAAATTTCCTTTGTTTACGATTTTAAATATTTCTTTACTACTTTTAGGAAAATTATACTAAAAATTTAATAAAAACAAACAAAGCGTTGTGAAAGTCATTTGTAAATTTCATCACATCCCTGAAAGTAAATTTAAGTAGCAAAAAACAAAAAAGGAAAATTTAATATAAATAAAGTAAACTGGGGTAAAAATTCTACAACTCTTGATACTTGTTCTCAATTGAAATAGAAAACAATGACTTGATCTTCACCAGCAACCAACCCTCTTGATTACATTGAAGATATATTAAAAAAAACCCAACTCAAAATATACAAAAACCAGAAAAGATGAAAAATCAATAGGAATGGACACATAGTTGAATGCAGATGGTGTAAAAAATTGACGACCCCACTTATAACAACAACATGACAAACAGATCAAACAGTCTCAAAGACATACAGTAACAAATGTAACATTTTCTATATATTTACAATAGAATTTTTATGCATATATATATATATATATATATATATATATATATATATATGTGTGTGTGCCATATATACCCAGTTGGCCAAGGTGTCTATGAAGAAAAATTCTTTGACGATAAATAAGCGATTTGTCTCCGATTGTTAAAATTTTCTAAAGACAGTTAAGAGAAATTGCTATTAACGGCAATATTAGCGACAACGTCTTATATTATGTCTTCCATGAAAACGAACTGAGGTCCAAGATTTATTATTGTCTTATATCCTTCGTTAAGGATGACTTGGTCAATTGGGTATGGCATTTACACAAATTCGAATATATAAAAAACAACAAAAACCAAGCATATCAACGTCAGTGTCATATCAGTGTCATCAGCACATGTCACTATTAAATGATTTTCATTGTATATGAAAAAAGGATATCAACTAGAAGACAAAAGAAAATAAACAAAGGTAAGGTTAGATTCAGACAATGCACTGACACTATGACTGAATACAAGGGGTTGTGGTGTTTGGACATGATTGAATGAAATCTGTTATTTGGTTGGATATAAATGTTGATGTTTTAATGATGAAAGCAAAAGAAGAAAAAATAGGAAAAATTTTCAAATCTTTAATGAAAAAAGCGAACCAAAAAAGGTTAAATGACCTTTTAAATACAACAGTAAGTTGACATTAACTTTGTTAAAGTTTTAAATAAAGCATTACATCTAAAAGTGTATTTTTTTTTAATTTACCAGGACCAAATACATTTTAGCAAATACTCGACTAATCGATTTCAATGAAAATTAAAACATAGGAAGGTCCACATCTATACCTGTTTCTACAGTTTGGACCTAGATGGAAGACAAAGGCGAAGAACGGGCATTAACGCCTGTACGATCTTAACAAAATCAGATCTTAAAGATATTTCACATATAGATAGATATATCCTGATCTATAAGTTCCAAACTGATTTGATAGATTTCCCACGTGTTCGGAATAGAATCCCATAGCAAACAGGGTCCGCCATCTAACGTTTTTTTTTCAACTAGTGCTTATTTCGTGAATGGTAACACTTAGCTCAGTCTGATATGACTCTCCTTCCGCTGAATGAATATGGTTGTGTATACGTTTGAACAACGCTGGGAAATATTGCGACATTTACTTTGAAAATGTGTGCGAAAATTGTGTACAGATTTTGGAAGA
This sequence comes from Gymnosoma rotundatum, assembly GCA_916610165.2. Taxonomy (NCBI): domain Eukaryota; kingdom Metazoa; phylum Arthropoda; class Insecta; order Diptera; family Tachinidae; genus Gymnosoma; species Gymnosoma rotundatum. Next base: position 41,233,444 of record OU744338.1, read on the forward strand.
AGAGAAGCACCGTCAGCTCCATATGTTCGTTATCTTGTGAAAAAAGTGGCATCCTCATCGATAAGCCAAAGCGTGAAAAGTCAGAGAGAGAGAATATTGCTTATGTGGCAGAAAGTGCGCGTGAAGCGCCATCAACATCAATTCACCGTAGTTCTCAACAATTGAACATTTCGGAGACATCATTGAGACGAATTTTGCATAAAGACCTTGGTATGACGCCATACAAAGTCCAATTGATGCGTTAAAAAAATTAAAAAAAGGACCCTTTATATTATACAGTGCCTAGAAAGGCCCCAAAATTGGACGTTAGAAAAGCCGTATACAATAATCTAATAAATAATAACATTTTTCTATTTATTTGGCATAAAATTAAGATTGTATAAATTTTCATCTTGTCCTTTATCAGAACTTTTAAAAAATTTAGCTTAACGTCCGCTTGATCAGCCAAATAAAGAAGTCTAATCAAAAAAATAATTTGTAAAGGCTACGTTCTGTATTTGTTGGGACTTACATCAGCGGATTGAATAAAGTAAATGCAAATAAGTAAAAAATAATCAGTGTAAAACAAGAAGGAAAATATTTTTTTTAATTTTTACCCTGACCAGGATTCGAACCATCGATTTTATAAATTAATGAAATATTACTTTATTTTCGGCTTTTTGGTTCTTTTTAATTAATTTTCTAAAAATTTTGAGAAAGAAAAATTATTTACAAATGTATGCGGACGTTTTCCAAAGAAAACCAGAAAAATTAGACGCTAGCAGAATGAAATGCAGCATTTTCTGGACCGCCACATCCTTCATCAGCATTCTTTGCATCTATCTACCTTATGTTATGTACATCGTAAACATCATCTATTTAACCAACTAATCTTAATGTTACTTTGGTGAGACGAAGTTCACACACAACTTAAAGCTTTTTTTCTTTGTCGTTCTCTTTGTAACTCGTCTTGTACATTTGTTGTTGCTTTTTTGTACTAGCAATTTGATAGTCACAAATGCAACTTTTTGTTTTTAATTATTCATACTTGTTTGCTCACAACATTATAGACACTGTTTCAGTATCATATTGACTTTTATGAGTTAAGTATGAATGTAAATACGTGGTGCCTAGCGTTTGTTTTAATTTTTAATTTTTACCCTGACCAGGATTCGAATGATATAATGTTGTGAGCAAAATATTTAATATTTAATAAAATATTTAATAAAATATATATATCTATCTCCTTTCACCACCTGTCTTCTCTCTCATCTATCCCTTTCCTGAAGAATGTAGCACGGTTACAAACTAAGTAAGTATTAATGCCTGAAGTGCTACTTCTCTTAAAAAAAAAAAAAACACAATACAAAACAAAACATGTTAAACCTCTAGTTAACAAAAAATTACTAAACTGATAGAAAAGCAACTATCTTGTCTGTCAGATTTAGAACAAAATATTTTTGAACCAAAACATTATTTTTTTTTTTTTTGCTTTTTTTCATATTTTGATTAATAATAATATATTATGATTAAATATGTTATAATATTTGTAATAGTTGATAACATTTTGTTCGGCTTAAGATCAAATTCAAATATTAAATGAAAATCAAAATACTTTGTTTCAATTTTGTTGTTTGTCATTTTTAATATTTTAATTTGAAGCCGAACAAAATCTTATCAACTATAGAAAACACAGGTCGCCTATCAAATAAAAACACGCCTATTCTTTTTAAAAAGTAATAAAACTTTGGTTGCGGTTCGAATTTATTAAAGTTAAAACCAACCATGCTGCGTTAAATGTTAACAAAAAAATGTTTGTCGTGACTGAAGTTTTGTTGAAAAAAACTATCATTTTGTTCTCCACAACATAAACATTATTCTAAAGAACATAATGTGCTTGTTGGGACCATATCACAACCATGTTTTTTCTCTGCGTGTAATGAAATCACAATCGTTTAGTATTATTGCGTTAGGGGATTGTAGGGGATTGTATGCTATTTTCCACAGATTTGAATTTATTGCATTTTTCAAATTAAAATTAAATGTTTGAAATGTTGTCTAACAGGAAGCTATTTTTAATTTTCTTTACATTTCTTTCATTTATTTTAGTTAATTTCTGCTTTGAATTTAATTAAAAATGTAGTTTCTTTGCCATATAATTATAATTTTTCCATTAATTTATTTCATATTTTAGCATTGTGTATGTGTGTTTGTGTGTATTTATTTTTTTGCTCAAACTGAGATAGATGTCTTTGCAATTAGTTTCACATTTTTCTTTTCACTTTCTATAAAAATGTTTAAACAAACACAAACACACAGCAAAACTGAAAATTTTCCCTTTTTCTTTTAGAAAACAACCAGACCAAATACAACAACTTCCTTAAAAGGAAGTGTCATGTGTATGTTTTGAAAGTGAGTATGTTTTTAACTAACTATATACATAAGTACTTGTTCACCTATGAAGTTAAAATATGTAGTCCTAGTCCTATTATTCGTACTTGTGCTCGTTAGTGGTGGGTACGTAATAAGTTGCCTCTAAATGTCAACACGTTTTTTTTTTAACCATAAGTGACTTAGTTGTTGTTGTCGTCATAATTTTTTTCTTCTCACCATGTCATATTGTAACGTTTTTTTTTGTCTTCAGAGATGAATTTTAAAGATATTTTAAAGAAAAGACATTTTGATGTTGAAATAACTCTGTACAGAGGGTAACAAGGATTTAAAACTTGAAGAAGAGCACATCCATTTTTAGAATACTTAGGTTTAATTTCTTTGTAAATGCAATTTTTTTAACAAGAAGACCAAATAGCGGTATTTTCAAGAATGCCACAGTTGTATTGATTGTGACTTATGACACTGCACAGGGGGACATTTGGAAAGAAAATTAGAAAACGCTCCTTTATAAAAATAGTTTATTATTTATATGTTTAAATAATGACACTAAAAATTTTGAAAGTTTAAGCAGATTAAAAACTTTTTATGGGCATAAATATTTTTACCCAGAAGAAATAATGAAAAATCGAAAAAATTAGCTGCTGTATTTGACATTGTTTAAGTTCCTGAACCAAAACTTAAATATTTTAATTCGTCTTCTGTTTTGTAAAATTTTGTATTCTCTTAATTTTTTTTAACACGTAAAATTAGTCTGTTTTAATCGATATTTTTTTGTTTTTTTTTTTTTTTGGCATTCTGAACAATTTCAAGTGAACTTAGCATAAATCAAAAATATATTTCATTTTAGACATTAATTATTTATGAAATGCAGTAAAAATAAATCCTACATAAAACAGTAAAAAAGCCACCTGATTTTAATGGCGACAAAACAATTTAATATTTAAAAGAAAAAAAAACAACAAGATATGGCTCTAAATAAAATTAAATGAAATAAGAAAAAAAAAACTAAAATATTTCTATCTACAACAAACTTATATCACCAAACACAGCCATAAAGTCTTGTAAGTCACAGACTTATTGACGACAGCAAAACTCGATATAATTTTAAACTTGCAACCAATAACAATTCTATACAAATTTACTATTGCAGTAGACATAGCGCTGTAACAATACCCAGTTAATGTTTTAAATACAAATTAAATAACGACATTTGAAAATTGAGAAAACTGCGAAAAGAAAATGTTTGTTGGGTTATCTAAGTAATTATTGTGTTACAATTACTGCAGCATTACGAACAACATCAGCAGCCAACAACAGTTTGTACATAATTTTTAATGAGTTTGGCGTATTGCAAAATAATGGTAGAGATAATATGACTGAAATACCACGCCAAAGAACCACTCACTCACCCAGTATACACATACGCATGCACAAATGTAAACAGCATAAAGTTAAGTATACCGTCATGTTTGAAAGTATTATTTTCAATAGCAACAATTGCAATAACGATAACGATAACGACAACGATAATGATCATCATCTTTCCTTTCTTCATAATAATGTTCTAGTTTTTTTTCGTAAGAAATCCTCTATTGGTTTTTTATTTTCTTTTATATTTTGTTCCATCATCATCATACAAAATAACTGCATAGAGAAAACGAAAAGACCTAAAAATGCTACAAACCACTTTTTGTTGCTGCAACGAATAGCATTTTAGTTATTTGCAATTGTAGACAGTTTTCAATGAATTTTAACCATATTAAAAAACTGAATTATTAAACATTTACTAAAAAAGGTAAAATGTGTTTAAGGAATTGTGATTTAAAAGGGGGGAGCCGATAAGAAATAAAACAAATTTAAAAATTCAATTTTAAGTTAAGCTTCAGGACAAATGCTAAAGTTTATTCGGTAATCTCTAGTGAAAAAAACTTTATTACGAAAAGATTAAGGGACATTATGAACAAATTATACTTTGAAATATAACACTTTATAAAGAGAATGCTGTAAAATTTACCTAAAACTTGAATGTTCAAATGTTTGTCTAGAAAAGTGTTGGCAACACCGAGAACCCGAAAACAGTTTTACGCGCTTTCACGGTTTAACGATATTCAACCGTTCACCTTTTTACATGGAAGGAGGTCTTGGTACATATTAAAGGTTTTATTTGTTTAATTAAATTTTTAATTCATTCAATGAATTATTTAACTAACTAAATACAATAATGACAATTAAAAATTTAATTAAATTTCAATTTTGAAAACAAATCTTCTTAAAGTGCAAACAAAATGTAACCGTTTGGTTTATTTTGTCTGTCCGCTTACGGATTACAATGGGTTTGCTAAGGACCTTAATTTATGAAAATGTTAAGTAAATATGTATGTCTGCCAGGCATGTTTCAAGTGATTTGCTATTAAAAGAACCAAAACGGATTCAATAATCACGAAAACATCGGCACAAAGTCGAGGTTTTCTACTTTTCAAGAATTTATCCAATGATGTTTTGAAAAGTTTCAAATTATTAAGAAACTATAGCCACATCGCATTACGAAATTGCTCTGATAAAAAAAATATACTGAAATATTAAATTTTAAGCCAAATTAAAAAAAAATTACTAAGAAGAAAAATACAGAAAATTTACAAAGAACTAAAACGATACATTTCAATTTAACTAATAAAAGCAATTTCGGCTAAAAATAAAATAATTTCATCGAGAAACTAAAAATCGCGATAAGTAGCAAAAACACTGAAGAATCTGACTTTTATTTCATATTTTTAAGTTATAAATAAAAAACTTAAACATAAAAAATATGATGTGTTCCGTCGCAGGTGTCAAAAAGTTTAAAATTTTTCTTGTTTTCTTTGGAAATCGTCCGCGTACATTTGTAAAATAATTTTTCTTTCTAAAAAATGTTTTTTAAAAATTAAAATAAAGCCGGAATTAATTTCGATTCATTTATGTTAAGTAAAGAAATTTTGATTAAATATATTCTTACGCTACGCTTGTTGTATGTTATACAACCTACAATTTACAATAGATTGTGAGTTTAGTAATTGTAAATCTATAAAACGAGGTTTAGACAACATTAGAAAATAAAGTAAAATGTTGTAAATATAAGGATTAAACTATTAATAGTTTACTCTTAATTGTAACAAAAGAATATTTCTATAGCTGGATTTATATCCACAAGTATGTGTTCTTTTCTTATTAAGCCAACAATTCTACCCAGCAAAATATTTTTGAAAAGGTAATCGAGTGTGGAATTAAGCATTTTTGGCAGAAGTACTTCCCAACTAGATTGGCAACTTAATGATTTTAACAGGGCATGAGACTTTTATAATCAATTACAGAGAATCGATTATATTAATTATTGTAGGAAATAATGAGTACCATTAGTACGGTAGTCTCTTTTAACATAAAGAGCTAGTTCCATTAATACTTCTTTTTTGGAAACTAATGTAATGTGTTTTGTAAGCGAGTAACAAAATATGGTAATAACAAAAGTAAGTCATTATATGGAAAGTACTTTTTAAGGTAATGTCTAATTTTTTGCTGGGTAATTATTAAGTAGGTTTGAATTCATTGGTGCACTTTAAACTTGAACATTAGCAACTCACTGTCTGATGTATCTATAATATTTTATGCTTTCTGTGTTTGTTTTGTTGCTTGAGTTGTAAAAATTTTTACCTGAAACGAAAGAGAGAAAAATGAAATTTGGTTATTAGAGCAATTTAGTCAAAATATTCATTATTCTTATAACGAAGTTGTATTATTTTTTTTAAATATATAAAATTTCATTAAAGGAAAAGCGTTATAAAAGTCTAACAAACGGCAACCTTTTTATAAGGCAACCTGAAGCTAAAAGTAAATGATAAACTAAAGGCCTCATTTGTCTTTACTTTCTGTTGCTTTTCTGTTCTGTTTCGTTCTGATTTTAACATTTAACAGAAAGTGATCAGGGGGCAAATCAAATTTGTGTTAACGTGGATCACGGCAGTTGTTATCGAAACATATTTACTCGTAGTTGTACTCGATTGGTAATCTACTATCAAACACAAATAAACTCTGACATTTTACCACGATACAAAACAAAGACAAATAAAAGTAACTAAAAAAGAAAAAATCAAACATATAAGTATAATTGTTCCTGCTATTTTTAAAAAATGTAATTTCAAATACTTCTACGGAAAGTGCATATGAAGACAAAGATTTCCCGGGAACCAGTGCCGAAAAAATTTAGTGTTAAAACTGCTCCCAGAACAAATATTCCTCTTGATGAAAGCTATTTTGGCCTCGTCCTCCGATTCCAACGATGACAAAAATGTATTTGGGCCCATTTAAATGAGTTTTGTTTGTTTATTTTTTTTTCACTGTCTCACTGTTTTTACTAATAATTTATTTTTTGTTTTGTTTTTCTTATTGTCAGCAAACTAAAAAATAGTAGTAAATAAAAAAAAAATTACGATCGAATACTATGATCCAAAAACTTACAGCCATCGAAATATTTCTCGATACGAATGTGCACTCGATATCGAATGCTGTGATTTGCCCCCAGATGATTCGTCACGGAACAGAAAGTAAAGATAAATTATGCCCTTTTGTCTTTAATTTTAACGTTAGGTTTGAGTTGCCATACTTTCTAATAAATTAAGTATTAAAAATAATATTAATTAAGTTTAGCATACGAAAAAAATGTAAAAAGCCATTTAAAGAAATCATGAGCAATAATTTTATTTTTTTGTAACGCTTTAATGTTGTAAATAAATAAACAAATTCAAAGTACGGCGTTTATACTATTTTCTTAAGGAAGTATTGATTTTGCTAAAAAAAATATTTTTTTTATTTTTATTCTGCCAAATTAAAAAAGATTTTATTTTACATGGAAGTTCTAATAAGGAAAATTAGTTAAAGGTCTCTTAGTCGATCACTTTATCTTTAGATACTTTTAACGAGCGTCTTGGTTAAACGAAAGTCTTACATCATCAAAAAGCTGCGTCATTCATTCTTCTGTTTTTGGAACTTGCCATTAAATTTTACAATAATTTGCTAAAACAAAATGAACGGTTCCTGCTGCAGGCTTGCCATAACTTGAAACTTATAAAGTTGACAAAAAAAAAATATAGTGAAGAAGAAAAGCAGATAAAAAACGATTCTAAATATATTTATAAAAAAACTAAATAAAGTTAACAAAATAATAACTAACAATTCTGCCCTTGATATAATGAGGTCGCTATTTTAATGTTAGTTTTGCTAAGTCAAGGCTTTAGTTTGTAATCATTGTATAAAAGTATGCACATGTGCATAAAATTAATATTTAGCACATGACAATTACATGACACATGTATGATAAACATTATTACAAACTGAAAGGATTTCGTTAGGGAGGAGGGAAAGTGCATGAATAAAACATTGCCATAACAATTTCCAATTAAAACGTCAATAATATAGCAATTTAAAATAGGTACACAACAAACGTTTGTATTTAAAGATAAACAATTCGTGCATTAACAAATGAATACATTGGTTAGTAGTCAGTGAAAACATCTTACTGCAACAACAGCAACAGCAACAAAAAACAACAAATATTTATTTATACTGCATGTGCTCGGTATTGAAATAATTAAACAATACATATTTAAAACGAAAACGGTATGAGAGAAAAGCATTAACACAAAATTTCACCGTCATTAGCATCATTGATGCTTGAGTAATCAACGACAACAGCAACAACACCAGCAACGTTATAATCAAAGGCACCATCAAAATTCAAATACATCAACATAAAATGCAACAACAGCACAATTTTATACCCTTCACCGCAAGAAGTGGAAAAAGGGTACAACTTAGTTTGTCATTCTGTGTGTAATTCTACAATATTGATTTCCGATCCCATAAAGTATATAGCGAAGTCGATTGAGCGATGTCTGTCTGTCCGCCCGTGTTACTTGCCTCGGCAAACTTGATTTCACAAAAACGATAAGTATGTCACTCGATTAGATATAGTGACATAAGAGATGCTATTGGATATCAGCATGATCGGTCCATGTCCTTCGAGGAAGCAGGCAAAACACCACGCCTATCTCTAATTTTTTCATGTCATTTGGAACAATAAAGTAACTCCAATTAAAAAAATAAATATATGGGGCGATAGAGAATTAAAAGATCAGAAAAAAATATCACGTGAAAAAACTGGCGCTTGCCCATATTTTCCGAATTACGGAGCTCTGAAATTTAAAAATTGTTTATAATATCTTTAAATAAATACTAAAATTTTTAAAAACGGATGGCATTTATATGTAAAATTGTATATTTGCAGAACAAAATTTATTTTTTTAATTTTCTGTCACCCCAATATTTGCTTTTTTGATTGGGGTTACTTCACTAAGTTAGATTTATATATATGGTGAAGGGTATATAAGATTCGGCATAGCCGAATATAGCACTCTTAATTGTTTTATTTCTACTCAGAATTTTCAACTTTCCTTGAATTAGTCTTTCTCCTGCTTCTACAGTCAATTATTTTGCATAAGTATAATAATTTCTTAAACCATTGTGTTATTTGATTAACAGTGTTGCCAGAAGATTTTGATATGAAAGAAAATAAGACACATGTTGTCTTTGAAGATTTTTTAATCGTTTTATGGCAGCTGCCAAGCAGGTTATCTATATATGTATGTATGTATATATAAAGCAGAAAATGTGTTTGCTTGTTTGTCTTTCTGCCGGAATGCTATCGCTGTCTACACCAGTAGACCGAACCTCTGGAATTTTTTATAGTTTTTCAGATATGCATTTGCTAATTAGAGTGCTTACTTACATTTAACATAGGCGTGGCAAATCCCATACAATGTAAATATTTATACACAATTTAGTAAAATACAGAAGACTGGATGGGAAAACAATAGTAAGAGTCTTGAAATTTTGCACAAATATCGATGCTATTAATGTGCATGGCTGGAGAAAAAAACTTCTGAATTAAAACTTTAGGCGTGGTAACTTCCATACAAAGTGAGAACTGATTGTTGTTTATCCAGGGACCTGTCAAGGAAAGGGTTGAAAGAGCGGTCGTGGTATATTATTCTTATTGGGCTAGCAAGGTGCACCGGAAATATATATGAATTAAATATCAAATCGCCAAACTTACATCTCAAATAATGGTCGCTTAAATGATATCTGCTTTAAATGGGAGAAAGATTCTTTTAAAAGAAATTAATTTGGCAGAATAAACTACACTTCTGTATATAAAATTATTCAGTTTCGGTGAAATAAAGTTGAGGCTGATGAAAGCTGCTACCGAAAAAAAACACAATAACTTTTTTCTTTGTAAACAATCTGATCCAATTTTATGGATTGACTTTTGCATTTAACGAAAATGGAGAATTCGGATAATGAAACAAGAATTTGGATAGTGTGCCGCTTTCAGGCACAGCTTTTACCTGATGGCCTTCGCATGAAGGCCTTATCATGGAAATCCCTCAGTTCGGACGTAGGAAACTATCGTTGCTTAGCAAGGAGTTTATCTGCTCAAATGGGTATCAGCAGAGAATTTCGCATCGTGATGACAACTTATTTCCACATAAGATTCAATAAACAAGCAAACTGACCACAACAGACTCCCCGATTCGATTGGGTTTTTTGTGAAAAGATCATTCAATGGCGACAGAAAATGAAAACATCTTGAATTGCATTTTTATGTCTGAGGAGGCTTTTTTTTTTGTTAAAATGGAAATGTTAACAAGTAAAATTTACCTAATATGGAATAATTTTAATGCATAGATACCTCATCGGATGTACAATTTCATCAGAGTTGTAGAGAGAGTTTTTCTTTGCAGAACTACGCCAAAAGAAAATCCTTTTAAACTCTTTGTACGTTCAAACAATCGGGGCGAAAATTCTCTAAAAAGCTGATTATAACAAACTTTAATTTCCTTTGGGGCCCCTAAGTCTCCTGAGCTTACTACGCCTGATTGTTTCTATGGGAATATTGTAAACGGGAAGCTTAAGCAATTTATTTAAAAGGTAATTGAGGCAATTGCCGCTAACACCCTCCAGACAGTAATGAATTACTTTATGATAAAATGTCGTACAGGTGACACCGAGGGTGAAAGCTATTTAGAATCAATTATTTGCAAACCTTTATGAATTACTTTAATAAAATTGTATTATTTTTCAAACAAATAAATTACATAAACTTTACAAAAAGTTATTTAAGTTTCTTAATAAAAAAAGCAAAAAAGCCACACTGTATTACAAATATTTAATTTTGTTTATTTGATTAATTTCTTTATAAAAAATACAAAGGTATATATTATCAATCCTATATTATTTTACAGTGATTTAACATTTCTACAATCTTAAATAATTTGAAAAATTCTATGAAATAAATATATTGTAATTTTATTACATTAAGTTATTCTTTTGTTAGCTTAACAAATTAAAACATTCCTAAATCACTTCCCAGAAAATATAACATATTTAAGAAAATAGAAACCCTCAACACACATTCAATATAAAAATTATAACGTTATTATCATTAATATAATGGTGACGTCGGATTATGACATTTTATATATTTTATTTAAAAAAATACAATTTAATAGTTCTTGTTTTATTATTTTAAAAATAATAATATAAAGTTTAACGAAAACTATTAGCAAAAATGTGTTAAAATCTATAATCTGGCAACTCTGTTAGTTGCACTGATTTGAATGTATTTGTATTTGTGCGTCTTTTTCAATGGCTGAATGAGTTTGTTATTTTTAAAAGTCTTTATTTCCTGAATGTACATATTAAAAAAAAGATTAAATTTTTTCATCATCGTTTTAATAAATTTCGATTTATGTTGTGTGTTAGTGTTAAACGCATTCTATACGACAGAAGCTGAAACGCTTGAACACAATTAATTTTGTTGTACAATTTTTTAAATATTTATTTTGTTTGTTAATAGATAAAATTAGATAAAAAAACTACTCTGTTGGCACCTTTAAATGCATCGATTTATTTATTTGTTTATATTTTAGTTAAGAAAACTATATAAAGTTTATAAATTCTAAAAAAACTAAACAAAAATATTTAGAAACAACAAATTTTACAAATTCTATTGTGTGATTTTTGTTAAAATTTGAATAATTAATGCCCCGGCTTAACAACCCAGTGAAATTTATAGGGATATAAGTTTTTCTTCTTTTTTATTTAAAAATGTTTTCTATAAATCGCATAATATATTCAGTGAAAATAATAATTGATTTTTTTTAGTTTTAATATTTCTCTTTTTAAAAAGAAAATTTTTATGTTGTATTTGCCCTTGTGGCATGATTTTCTATGCTCTCGGGAGTAAAAAAAATGCTGCTGGTTATTATTAAATAATTTAAAACTTAACAAAGAGTCAGCAACCTATTCAAAATATATCTAAAATTACACCCTGAAGTTTTTAAAATTTGAAATGTTTAATAAAAAAACTAAATAAAACACACATTGCAACATTTCAATATTTATGAGCCATTTTTATTTTTGCAAGTTTTATGAACTCTAGATTTATAAAATTTATAATTCTTTCTTTTTTTTGAAATCAGTATGCAGCATACTTCGTATTAAATGAATTTAAAAACATTAGGGAGGTACAAATCTAAATAAGAGTGCTTTAAATTTATTTTTTACAAAAAAAAAGCTTTTCTTCTAGATAAAAATAATTTATACATCGTTTTCAAAGGTAAAATCAAAAATTTTTGCAAAAGATATTTATATGCTCCAGCATAGTCTCGTTCTAGCGATGGACTGTTTTGATACGATTCTTATTTTAAGAATTCTCTTAAAACAGCTTCCGAGCGTACGTTCCGGCATGGCTTTTTATTGTAGTTGCATATGCTTTTGACCTGTCTTTATTTATTTAAAAAAAAACAATGATTTTTGTTCGCATTTCAAATTTATGATTCCTTAATATTTACTGCTAGTTTCACCAGGCAACTTGGTAACATAAAGTTTACTTGAAAGTCTATTAAAGTTCCCAGATTGTCTAACATCTAACATTCCCTCAACTTTTTTAAGAATTCCCTATTAAAGCCAGTAATGTATATTTAGACCATTCAAGACCTCGAAGAAACGCCTTCTAAGATGCCTTTGTTTAAGATTTTTATGTACTCATTGCTAGAAAGCTTCATACATTTCGACATATGTCCTACTGCGGCACGTGCCAACTCTGCTGAGTTAACACTTGACAAGTATTATACCAAAACCAGAGCTTTATTAATCCAGCACTCTATTTTTTTTTTTCTAAGGTCAAAACTAGCATGGAGCATGAGTTCTGGCTCCTTGGCAGAGTAAACAAAATATTTCATAAAATTTGGCTTGAAATTTTTTAGAAGCAGAGATATATCGCGAAATTCGAATACATCCAATTGCACTTTTATTTTTGTTATAAGGATAGTACTGCAGCGCCTCTGGTGTTAAGTGGGCGCATTTTCTTTTACTAAGACCACGATGAGATATATTATTGTATTGAAAATCTTAATATGTATCAAAAACTTTGATATTGTTAAACTGGTAGCGACTGGGCTATGAACTTAGGTCACCAAACTAATTACATGCTCAATGGTCAACGTGCTAATCATCTAAGTCACCGTTTTGTTTTATTTAATACATGAGGGTTCATATATCGTAAAAGCCGACTCTCATTAAAAAAATTTCTACATGTATATCATACTTGGGATTTTTTCATTAGCATTGAAATTCCATTTGCATTGTTTGAAATAATGACAATTAGGGAAATTTAACTACCATTTAATGCTAATGATTTTATTTTAATTATAATTGTTTTTACTAGCGGTAATGAAATTTTAATGAAATCGTTTAATTACAAATTGAAATTGAATCAAAATAATTGTTTTTTATGAAACACAAACTTTTCGTCGTAGAAACTAAAAAGACTATAATATATATATATACAATAAATAAATCTTCACACACTTGTATATAGATTTATATTTGGAAATTGTTAAAATTGATAAATTTGAAGTGAGATAGGTGTAAAACTTAATGACTTCCAAACATTTAAGCATTTGTAATTGGTAATGATTCTGCTTATTAACTAATTATCAATGAAACCTTTTCATTAAAGAGCATTAGCATTAGTGAAAATAATTTTAATGCCAAAAAAATACTTAGCATTATTTATCATTCCAATTCTAATGAAATCGTCAATTAATTAGTCCATCTAATTAACTACACCCATGTATGATATATATAAAGCTTTTAATGTCAATTTTTGAAACATAGTTTTAGTATTTGTAAAAGTTCTATTTAAAATATTGCAGCTCCTTAGAACATTTGTTTTCAAGTTTTTCTATTAATGAGAACTCAGCCAAGGCTTAAGATCCTTATATAATTTTTTTCTTTAAGCAAAATTACTTATAAATTGTACCCTTCTAATGTCCATATACACCCCACTGCGCTGCTTGCTTATAGTACTTGGCGAACAATTATTTAAACCCTTTGGCATTTTTTTTGCACAAGCATATTTTTTATAGCATTTTTAACTTATTCGCCACTGCTGTTGCCATTAAAACAAATTGAATTTACGGAAGCATGACGGGTAACACCCACATGCATTCCTTATACAATTCTAAATATTTGCAAAGAAAAACGTATTTCTTTTTTTTTTTGGAAAAAACACATACACACAACCACAATTGAGCTGCTTTGTTAAATACAAAATATATTTGGCAGTTGCATACGAATAATAACATGATTTTATTAAAAATTATTACAATTTTAATTTTTTTAAGATTTAACTTGAAGAGCAGGAAATAAATTTACGCAGCATAAAAGATAGATATTTTTTTCTTTATGACTTTCACGTGTAATAAAAATGTAAACATATTAAATATTAAGTCTAGCTGAACACATTTATTTTTAATTCTATTTTACAGCATTACGATATGATACAATACATTTTTAATGGTTAATAGCTTTGTTGTTTATATACTTGCGTGACTGTATGTAATTCTCATTTAATCAATTATCTCTGAGACATAAGTAAAAATTTGAATAAAATCCATAGATAAGATAGACATGTTTTTCACACAGCAATCCATTTAATCGTGTTTTATGATAAATATTTCGCGTGAATGTCGATAAATTTTAATAATTAATATAAAGTAAAATATAAGTCTAGAAATATGAAACAAGATCTAATAATTTTACATATTATTTTGCCGCGTCCGACAAAACCAAATTTGGAAGATCGCCAAAACCGGCAAAATTATTTCTGTCAGTCACATATGGAAAGGGTACATATAAATTTGTTATTCCGTTCGTATTTTTTAAAATATTTTTTTCTGACTCCATAAAGTGCATATATTCTTGATCCTTACACATAGAGAAGTCAGTTTTTTCCACGTCCCCAGATAAGATATAGAAAATTTATGACCACTATAGTTTTAAACACAAAAATAACTAAAAATTGTAAACAATTAAAAAAATTTTTTTTAAGATATACGTATTCTGGCAAAGAAAAAAAATAAATTAATAAAACAAAAAACAAGCAAGGGTGTTATATTCAGCTATGACGAATCTTATATACCCCTTCACCATCTACGTATGTAAATCTAGTTTAGTGAATCAAAAAAGCAAATATTTAGGTTACCGAAACTTAAAAAAATGGTACTGAATAAATATAATTTTCCATAAAAATGATGGGTTAAAAATGTTTAAACAAATTTTAGTATTTCCTTAAAGATCTCTTCAAAAGTTTAGAAGAGCAAAACACCACGCCTACCTCTAATTTCTTCATGCCATTTGAAACAATAAAGTATCTCCAATCCAAAAAAATAGATACATGAGGCGATAGAGAATTCTAATTAAGAAAAAAAAGTCAAGTGAAAATCGGCGCTGGCGAATATTTTCCGAGTAACGGGACTCAAATTTCAAATTTTTTAAAATATCAATATTGGTATCATTTTAAAGCTTCTGAAGAGATCTTTAAGAAAATACTAAAATTTTTTTAGAAATGCTTAACCCATTAAGAGGCGATGTCATTTTTAAGTAAAATCAGTAATTTTTTTTTTAATTCTCTGTCACCAAACTAACCTAGATTTGCATAGATAGTGAAGGGTATATAAGATTCGGCATAGCCGAATATAGTACTCTTACTTGTGTTTTTATTGAAAACAAACATTAGAGGGTTTCACTATTTGCTATTGTAGACCCTTTTAATCTTGTAGCTTTTTTAAATTTTAATAAATATAAAAGACGACATACATAAAATTTAATTTACTATAATTGCACCATCTACAAGTCTAAAAATGTTGTAAATGCTCTAATTGCATTTATTTATATGCGTGTGAAACAGCTGGCGTATTTAGCGCCATATTGTTTTTGCTTTTGCAAATTCTTTACAATTCAGAAGAATTGAAATTTATAATTTGCACTTTAAAACTTTTTCCAGTTTCATTTCTCATTTAATTAATATTAAGCAAACGAAAGGTTTTATGTTAATTCTAAATGTATTATTGTAATTAATACTATGATTTTTTGATAATTAAAAGTAGTTAAATAAAAATAGTTGTGATAGAATTTTAGCAATAGCTTTTAAACTTAAACCCATAATTATCCTGCTCCTTTTTGCGTTTTAGCCAATAATTTTTTTCAATACTAACGAAAAGTTGTTCATCGTGAATAAAGTTATATTTAAAACCACTATAATTTGTTACAGTGTGAGCATAAAATAGTTCTTGTGGCCATGAAAAAATCAAGTTTTTTCCAGGGTTGCCATGCATGAAGAATGTTCTAGATACAAAGCAGGGGAAAGAGCAAAAAGTTTCTGCTGGGTAAGTGTGAGTTTTCTAATCACATCATAAATTTCAGATATGAGTTTTAATTTTAAGTTTGATAAATAAAATTCATATTTAAGTATAAAAGTAGAGTCGATTTGGTGCATTTTATGTTACAAATCGCTGGTCGCAGGTAGAAGGGCCCTAACTCGTATATATGTAACTTTACAGGAGAAGGTAAAAACATAATAGAAACTGTATTTATCACAATGTAATATTTAAAATTCAAATGCTTAGAAAACCGTTATTTTTGGTATTATTGCTTTCGGATTTTGTGACAAGATGTATCTGTGTCAAATGTATTGGAATGACGAAATATTTCACTTCCTTAAAAATTCGAGTTAGGGCCTCTCTACATGAGACCAGCGAAATAAAGGAAATTACAGTAAATCAAATTAAAGTCGATACAACATCTATAAGAGGGTGGGCTGATGCTTGCGGTCCGAATATTTCTTTCTTAATCTATGTCATCGTTTAAAATTCTGCAGATAAGCCATTTCAGCCTCATACAACAAACTCAACAATTTTCAGAAATAAATACATTCCTAATGTCTTTCTGTCACCAGCAAAAAACATGAATTTTCTATAAAAGTTAAAAATTCTTTCCTACAATAAAGTTTTATTGTTAAAAAAGTTTTTTTTTTTTTTTTTAATTTCAAGTTTTGCTGTTTTAGGTAAAGCTAGGCCCCAATTTTTTTACGTAATATTTTGTTGTTCTAATTTTTATACCCTTTGTTTGTTTTTTTCCGACCCAATATAGTATGTATATTCTGAAATCTTATGCATAGCTAAATCAATTGAGCGATGTCCATCTGTTCGTCTCTCCGTCTAAGTCTATCCATCGGGCAGACGGACACGTAAACAAGTTTGCGAAGGTACCAGAGAACTGCAAGAGTGTCTATTTTTAACACTCTAAGTATACTCATCTTAAAAGCGGTTGCGGTGTAATCGCCACCGCATTTCTTTTGTGCAAGTCTTTACTATACCCATTCCATTTAAGTATTGATGAGTTTAAAGGCCCAACTGTAATGTGCATAAGCTAGCTTTAGCTTATGTCAAAAATTCAACGAAAAGCCTGTCAAATGCTTAGGTAACTTAGTAAAGAAATTTATGTGGCTACAATGTACTTATATAAATTTAGTAACTTATTTGCCACAGTTGCACATTTATGTTTATTTCGTACTTTTGGCAAAAATAATTTCTATAAAAATCAATAAAATTTTAAAACGAAAAGGCTTTAAAGAAAATATTTTATATATTTAATAACATTCACATACACATTTACCTATTTTGGTTTATGTTCCAAAAAAAATGTAAAAAAAATTATTTTCTGCTTTGTATTTGTGGCCAATCGTACTAAAAAATGCAACGATGTTCATCGCTTATATGGTATACATATGTGTGTATAAATACAAATTTAATTTAAATATAATATAATTGTAAAAAATTGTCCATAAAGAATAATGTTGTTTTTTCTACATTTTTTATTAAATTAAAAATTTAACAATTTAGGTCTTAATTAAAATTTTTCTTTATCAATGTATAAACCAAAGCACAATCAGCTGTTTCCGTACGGAAAGTGCGATCAGTTTCGTACCTTGCATCAAGAAATGAAATTTAACGAAACTTGACGAAAAGTTATCTTATGTAGATTATAGTTTACCACATATAATTAAATGTATTTGCACAGTTGCACAAGCTTGCTTAAGTTGTTTTATGCACATTATAGTTTGGCCTTAAGTCTCTAGCATACTCAAGTAAAATGTTTGCGATGCTGGTTTTACTTTATTCGTACTCATACTCACAGCAAACACCAAGAGAGTGATTTTAACGTGTGTAGTGAGAGGAAAACAGAGTTATCAGATCAGAATTATTAAATCAAACACAATATCAAAAGTCGCCAATGTCTAAATTAGCTAACATACATACTTCTTTGAAATTATGAAAGTTTATTTAATATATAACAGAAAATAAATTAAATAGAACCCGTAAAATTCGCCATATTTTCATTTATTAAAAACACAACAAAAGTTTACTAATAACTCGAGAATAGTTCATTGTTTATTATATTACGTTTTTGTTAGGGGTTTTTTTAAAGTCACACAGGATAGAAATTTAAAAATTCTGTTCTTTAAGCAAATAGATTTTTTAAATTAATAAATAGGTATAAAAGCAATAATTATATTTAACAAAATAAAATATGTTAACTAAAATTTAATTGCAATTTATTATTTATGAGGTCTAAAGAGATTCAGTCAATGCAATATTACATCTGCGTATATACAGTTTTGTTAAAACTAAAAAAAATTAAGTAATTATCCTTTTATTCACGGATTCTAAAAATAAATTTATTTTATTTTTTATCATTTTGTTTTCCTAAATACCGTTAGTAGCACGTTTATGACAACAAGGCGCATAAACTGAAAATATGTGTATATAAAAAACAGCAACAAAATAGGTATACCTGCTTTAGATAGTGTACAAAAGTTGTGTCTTTAAGCGGTTTTTATTGAATTTTATTCATTAAATATGTGTTTAATGTTTAAGCAATAGATTTGATAAAATTTTGTTTTTTTTATTGTATATAAATAGATCTGCATTCAATGCAGAATTTCATAAAACGGCAGTAAAAAACTTTAATAGGGTAAAAATGTGGCAACCCTGCTTACAAATAAAGAGAATTAAAAAAATTCTCCCGTACGAGTATAGAAAATACTTAAAGTTCTGGGGCCAAATTACGGCATTCGATATCGATCGAAATTTCAAAAGAATTTAAATGTAAATTTCGTTTGATATTGAATGCCGTAATTTGTCCCCTGATTTCGATATTTTTGAGACTCGTTTTTAGACTCTTTGTTTTAAATATACCCACAACAAAAAACACTTATATGAATGGGTGAAATAAACACCGCAACTTTTTAATGCGGTGTTTAAAATACTCGAGTATGAAAAATATAGTGTAAGTATGCGGTATACTCATGGTTGCGGTGTACTCGTGCCGTTCTGTGGAAGGTACTTCATCAACTAGAGAAAATTTAAATACGCTAATCGATCAGACATAGTGTTAAAAGAGGTGCTATGAAAAATCAGCAAAATTGGTCTATGTCCTTCGAGGCATCGGACAAAACACCACGACTGCCTCTAATTTTTCCATATCATTTCGAATAATGAAGTAACGCCAATCAACAAAAAAAAAAAAAAAAATAAAAATGTATATATATATATATACATTAACAGAAAGTTTTTTTAAATTTTTTTTTCAACAAAGTTCTCTGCAAAAAATTGTGACGAATTAAAGGATCAACATTATTTCATAATCATTATTATGTATCATCATCGTCACCATCTTAATTATTATAATAACAATAATTAAATGCAGTAACAGCTTTTAAAACATGAGACTTCATTAATTATTATGGCACTTATTAACAATGGATGGATTGTATTTATTACAACAACACAAACAAGTTTTTTGTACCGTTTTTATTGACACGACTACGACGCACTGTTCTAGTGTTGATACTCATACAACAAAGAATTATTTGTGTAACAAAAAAAAAAAGAGCTTTTGTTTTTTCCTTAAATCTACTTATAATAATAACAGTGCTTAACAAAAATGATAGATAATAAATAATTTTAAATAAAAGAAAATAATCACTGATAACACAGGCAATTAAGTGAAAAATTTTTTATTTAAGACTTAAAACATTAACATGCGAAATCAATTAAAAAAAAAATTAATAAAAATAGATAAGAAATTGTATTTTAAAATTTTGTGTTTTACTGTTATCTGTTCAGTGTTGCATATGGACCATATGTAAAGGAATTGCATTTGCTTTAGCTGCACATATAAATAATTCAGTTTCTGTGTTTATTTATTTATGGTATAATTTTGCATGACAAAGCAGAGCTTTTAAAGAAACTTAACTTTAATTTATAATCGTAATAAACAATATTAAAATATTCTTCTTCATCAATTTGTACTTTTAAAAGTAAAAAATAATAGAATCTAAACAGATCATTCAAGCAGAAATTTGCTACGTTTCTTTAAAATTCATTCTTTTCATTGCCTGCTTTTGGGACCCTTTTTATTTCCGACTTCTGGCATGTTTGTTTTTTACATCATTGTCGCATATGACAAAGTGCCACTTTAGTTAATCTTTACTTAAAATAAATAAAAACAAAACTGACAATTAAATTCTGAGAGATATTCATAAACTCCATGTATCTCATTTATGGCAATGAGAATGCCATCATTAACATTAAAAAAATAATAATAATAATAATAAGAAAAAACATAATACCAACAGTGAAATTGTGACACCCAAATGTAAAACAATACAAAAAGCTTGACAACCATGGAATTAAATTATATGAATAATAACGCAACAAATTTTTTCAAACACCACGTTTAAGTCACAAAAAGTTGCGAGTATTTGCAGGTTATAACAAAATATAATGACGAAGGGCAAAAAAGTTATTTGACATCGAAAATAATTCCTGGCTTCTTTTAATTGCAAAATGTAAAACGCGGAAATTAAAGTTTTTCTTTTGGAAATTATTATTTATTTATTCACTCGGCTCTTTTCACTTACCATTTCGAAGTTTTCCTTAAAATTGCCATACCTCTTTTAACTGCGATATCTATTTATAGGCGAGTTAAAACGTCTAGATGGTATTGATGTGAAACAATGCGGTAGCTGTTTGTTTATGTTATATTTGTGTTTATACACGTGTGAGTGTGAGCCAAGGCACTATTTCCATTGTCTGTTAATTTTTTAAATGTGTGTGTGTGTGTTAGAGAATTTTTGTGTTTTTTATAAAGAGTATCTTTTAATTACAGTTGTGTTAAGGTATTAAATCTTATCTAATCATACCAATATTATTCGTTTGACTCAATAGCAAATTAATTTGCCAATACATGTTTGATGATTTGTGCGTGTTAAATAAAACCTGAAGCGTTCACTTTCATTTGGCTTCACACATAAGCTTTTATAAGTTTCAATACAATTACTATTTTCTTTATTTGATGTTATTAAAAACTACTAATAAATTGAAAATTTATGCTGTAAACACATTCGAAAGAGCAGCTACCGACTACAAAATGTTAAAATTAGAATGCACGTGTTTATATGAGAACGGTTATTTTGTTGACAGCAAGGCAACAAGGCGGCAGGTTGTTGTCTGGGCTGAATTCGCCGCTGAAGTCAAATTAAACTAATTTCTACTTTTATTGGCGACAATAAGCAGTGATGCCAGTACTATAACACATGTAAAATAATAAGTGCTTAAAGTGTCTTATTATGAAAAAAGAAAAGAACAATAAAAATATAAAACAAAAATTATTTATTTAAAGATATAAGTGTAAATCTATAATAAAACTGTAACAGGATAATTTCAGTACATGAAATATTTAAGAAAAATGTTGTTGCTGGTGAAGATAATAATTGATTTGGAATACAATATATCTATTCATTGAAATCTTATCTGTCTCACGTAAGTGCTGCTGGATAGATTTGAGTAAAATTTTGTGAGGAGATCCTATAGGACATTGGTTCAAAAATGGATTTTTTTTTTGTAGAAAAATAGAGAAACAAATTTAAAATTACCCAATTTTACCGGTATAACTGTACTTAAACAGTTGTCAGCACATTTTAGTTTTGTATATAGAAAAATTTTAACACTTTTTACATACTTTTCAATAATTACTTAAAACATATTTTTCGAAATTTGTACTTTAAAAAAATTAGAAATGCCACACCGACGAATTGTCAGGGCGAAAGTATACGAAGAATAATTGTAAAAATTTCAAAGGAATGTATTAAGATGTATATAAAACTAAAATTCTTTTTTGTGTGGACAACATTTAGTTAAAAATTTACTTCTGTTCTTAGTACTTGCTAGTTGAAGTACTTATATTAATTTCAATTGTCGTATTGGACATCTGTAAATATTTAACACGATTGATTTTAACAGATTTCATAGAGCTTTTGTTTTTAGTATTTTTTATTAAAGTGGACAACCACGTGTTATTATACTGACATTATTATTGCTTCTGAGAAATACTTCAATATATTTTCAATTTTAAAGACAATCCAAGCGAAAAATCGACGTAACATTTAAAAGTATTATATTACTCTTCTAATAATAATAGTTGAAATATATTAATTTTAAATCCGATTTGCTTCTTTAAAAACTGCTAAAGTGACATCACTGAAATACAATAAAATCATATTTTTATTATGTTGCTGCTGCCTACAAAATAATTATCTAGCTGCGTACAAGCCGACAAATGTTTCCAGCGTCATTTGCTGCCGTATGTTCGTGTATCATGCTGTGGCGAATGTTTTTACAGCATTATAGTTTTTTAAATTCATGCTTAGGGCTTTAAGCAAATTGTAATGAACTTTTATATTTTAATTATTAGTTTTGAGACAAAAAAAAAAAAAAAAAAGACAAGACAATTATTCGTGTGTTTTCATCCACTCCATTTCCCTTGCAACAGTTTTATTAAATCTTAAAGCTTTTTCGCCAAAACTATAGTTTAATATTAAAAAAAAACTCTTTTGTAAAAGCATTTTAATTTTAAAAAATATTCGAGAAAAACCTTCTTGTTATTTAAAATAGAAAAATTAATTTAATGGAAAAAGTTTAAATGAGATTTTTGATAACCAACTATTAACAGCAAGCTATCGAGAGAAAAGTATTTTCCTTAAAACGTTTTTTTTTTCAACGCGCTTTTAAAAGTGTTGATTTGTATTTTACGTTCTAGTATTAAAATATTTTTTTTTTCTTTGTTCAGGACTGACATTTAATATTTGCGCAAATGTTTAAGTTAAATAACGAAAAGAAATCTTTAACAAAAAATGAAAAGTAAAACGAAATAAATCTGCTTAAATTCTATTTACTTAAATCTATAATCTGTACGGCTTACAATTGCTAAACCAACCCTTTTTAGAGAGTTTTTCCTTTACGTTTTCACTTTTATTTCTATGTACTGTAGTTGTTATGCACATTTATTTAAACATTTTTTATAAAAATCTTATACACTTAGGCGATGAATGATAAGGCCGATTAAATACACTACTGTTGGTAGCAGTTACATTTTTAAGAGTTTGAAGGAATTAAAAAAAGAGATTTTTATAAAAAAAAAAAAAATTGTGACTTTAATGGAGTAGAAGTCGGAAAACTAATAGTTTATCACAAAAACGAGACCAGTAACAGACGTCTGACTATAATTAATCGACTATTCAGTCGTTTATTTAAGACCAAAAAAGTATAGGTTTTACTTTATGGGCAGGTCAATATTTACAGTCTGTGACGGCCGCGATGGTTTGGGGCTGTTATTAAATCTGTGCTTTAATATTTAGCTCTTACTACAGCTTTTTCTTTGTCACATTGAAGCAATCTCCTTATGTTTTAATTGCAAATTTTAGACGGGCTTTATATGGTGTTTTTTTTTCATGATTTGAAAACATGTCTATTTTTTTATTGTGTACACTGTCGAAGAAGCTAGGCAAAGGGGATAAAAGAGACATGATTTATGCTCTACTTGATTATTGCTTAGTTCCTTTAGTACTTATCTGTAATCTTTAAATTATGTTTTATTTACGTTCTTTTTAAAAGTGTCAGGTTGGTTAAAAGTATTATTTTTGCTTTCTAATATTTTAATAAATGAAACAAAGCAAAAGTGAAAATTAAACTGTAGGAAAAATTATTTTTTTTTATGTTTTAAACTTAATTGCGGTTATCTCAGAAACTTTATATTATATTCTACGTCAGGAGGAAACTAATAAAAAAAAATAATAATAATAAAGAAAGACGTGTCTTAAACGTCATTGTATTCACTGCAATTTTCGCATCAGTTTTATCTATTTTCCAGGGAAGTTTAAGCTTGCTTGATATTGTTATGAACCCGCTATTTTTGCTGGTTTTATATATTAATTGTAAGATACTATGGAACCTATAATGGAACAAAAAAAATTTCGCCAATAGTAATTTGTGTGAAAATTAGCTGCCCAGTGGATCCCTCTATGACAAGTTTGTGGCGTGGAAGAGTTCAAAGTGCATTTTATGTCGGAGACGAGTTTGATGAATTCATAGTTGAAAATTCTCCCTCTGCACAGGCATTACGTGTTGGAAAAAGGGGTAAGCGCGTTTTAGATTTAATCTATATATGTAATAAGAAGTTGTCTTATGTTAGTAGTTTTATAACTCGAGAACCACTCAACCGATTTTTAAATTAGTACATGCGTTGGAAAGGTCTACTTTTACTGATAGTTTATAAAAAAACATCGAAACATTTCTACGAATATGCGATATACGCGCTCTTTTATAACGGTGTGTTTTCCCTATATAAAATGTACTTTTTTTTTGGGAATTACATTTTATCGGTATAAGGCTTTGCTTGCTCTCGTGTTTTAACTTATTTAATTTCTTTGTGCTTATGGATTGTAAAAGAAAATAAAAAAATTATTCAAAAAGCCCGCGACGAAAACGTTCATAAAAAACTTGCTCGTAGGAGTTGTCGTGGTACGATTATTCTCATTGGGGTAGCGAAGCGCCCCAGGAACAACTAGTAAATTATAAAAATATACATTTCTAATGTTAAACTACAACTTTTTTTAAAATTGTTTAGTGAAATTGAGCCATTGCTGTACTATTGTACTTTTTAGTTTCAAAAAGTACAAAAATAAAATAGTACTAAATTTACTAACACTAATACATATGTTTATGAATCCTCCACTTTGCCATGTTGAAATACTTCAGGTGGTCCCGCCATGCACTTTGCTGTAATAACGTTGTTTAAAGAAAAAAGAAAGATATGCCAGATGATAACACTGACATAAGAAATCCTTATAATAAAATGTTGCTAACAGACAGAGTAGCCACTTTGGTCCGAATGGACGAAAACTGGTAGATTTTTTTTTATTTATGAACGATTTGGTAGTTTGGTTGGTTTGTTCTAATTTTTCTGCGTTTTGGCAGAAAAATGGTTTGTCCATTTTAAATGTTAAAATTATTTTCCAAGTAGTAAACAAAATAAAGTATTATTAATTTAAGTTTAAAACTCAGTGTGAAATGAACTTGTTATGTTACTTTAACAAATAAAACGTATAATTTCATATGTTGTAGGTAATAGTGTTTTTTGGGTTTTGGAAGATTTCAGGGTAGGGTAATATTTTACTTTGTGGCAACACGCTAACAAACGATTTTTTAATATCGATATTTTTTAAGAAAAATCTATTCCTCCTTAACTGCCATCCCTAAATTAGCGCGTAAGACGCAACGCTGGAATGTCAGCCCTAAATAAGAGCGTCAACTTTTTCTTTGACAGTAATGTTAACTGATTTTATTTTATAAAACCCGCTGCTGAATAAAGAATAAAAAAGAAATAAAACCGATAGATTGCCTTTAAAATAACTAAATTGTCATTATTTTTGAACCATAGCAAAACAAAACAAACTTAAAAGCAGCCAACTTCACTTCCTGACACACTGTTAAAATTGGATTTTCCATTTGCTAAGATTTGACGCCGTTCTATTTAGGGATGCTTCATACATTTTGTATGTACATTAAAACTTTTGACAGATATCTTGAGCTGTACGCCCTAATTTAGGGATGGCAGTAAGGCTTATGGACATTATTTTATAAATTGCCAAAATGTCCTTATGTGACCAAATCAAAAACCGGCGAGAAAATGTCATATCTGACGTCCCTGGTAGTAAATACTGTGAAATAAAATAAAAATAACTTTAATAAATTTTTTCAATCTTTAACATCTGCACGTATTATTCATTAAGTTTTATTGCTAGCCTACGCCTGTCTTAAGTGTTATGACCCGTAATGACACTTAAAATCTTTTTCAACTGACCTCTAATCACGTTTAAAAGCTTATTGCTTTTCTTTATGTTCGAATTATTCTATAACTGCCGTATTCATAAAAAATTAAAATAGATTTAAAATCTATTTTAGGACAAATTTGTATGGAAAATTTTCATACTAAAAAGAGTAGAATACCAACTAGCCCTAGCGCAATAAAAAACATCCTGGAACCTAAATTTTCTTATTTTCAGATAAATAGTTGCTTAATTCACAAAATCTTGTATGGTGTATTTTGTACTGAATACAATTTCTGTTTATATGCTTGTGAACACGCCGTGTATTATTGTAACAATTTATTTTGTATATTAAACATCAAAAAGCAAATAAGAAGAAAAAAATAAGAATTCAGAAGGTTTACAGGAAGTAAAATGGACAATAGGACTGAATAAAGCAACATTTTAAAGTTTTTATGCGAAAAGTATACTTTTGATATGCTAATGGTTGATTCAAGTAAGTTGTACAAGATTCACATGTAGTTGGTAACGCGATTGCCAATACAACTTTTCAAAATCATGCAGAATAAAAGTGTATTGGTGTATTGACATTTTTTTCCAACAACAAGCATACACTGTTGTATTTTAATTGGACAATACACAGTATACACGGATACAGGGGGTTTTGTGAATTAAGTAAATATTATTTATTTTTAATTTTTGGTTACGTTCTCTTTTTCTGCCTTCCAACTAATTTTAGCATGCAGTTGCCTGCTTTTTTTACAACGACAGCTAATAACAAGGTAACTTTAACTACAGATACGAAAACTTAAGGCCTTCACATATTTGCCTCACAAATAGCATCAAGATAAAAACCAATTTAAAATAAAAGTAACAAAAACAAACATTTTATAGTAGCTTTATAGGCGCTTAAAGCAACCTTTTAAATGTGTGAGAATGTATTTACGTAGTTGTGTTTAAAATGTCAGTTGTAGTTGTGTTTAGACATGTTGCAGACTTTAAGAATAAATTTACATATGGAATGTAAAAAAATCTTGTAAGCATTAGCTGTGTCCTTATTTATGCACGATCCTAGAATACACTTTATTTTATGTGTACATAATTTCATACTTATTAAAGAAAGAAAATAAGTTTTCTTTCTTTTTTGGTGAAGTGTGAAATTTTTTTTATTCGAATAAAAATTATTCGATTAATTGCCAAATATATATTATTCGCCAATTTATAAAATTTATTATTTCTCTTATTATAAAAGATTTTTTGTGCATCAAACAAATTTTGCTAAAATAAATTTATAAGAAAAATATTATTTTCAATATTATTATGCTATTATAAATATTTTTATTGACATTTAAATATTGTATTATTATATTGTTGCTATTATTACTATCCATGTCATCTATTTCGAACGAGGCATAATTGTTGTCATGTCTTGATATCACACCTTGATCGTTACAAAAACGTTCAGATCTGTCAAACCGGCAAACACATTTCATTTGCCTGTGGACATTTACCTTCTCAGAGGTGAATCAACATATTTATTTACGCGATGAACTCTTTATATAATTCGTTGTAATATCTAGTGATAAAATCTCAAAAAAATTGCAAATATGTAAATAAAAACTGTAAATAAAGATGAATTTGAAATTGAAAAAAAAAAAAAATAAATCAAACGCACCAAGTATTATTTCCTGTAGCGTCACTTTATTTACTTGACTTTGGAAAATATTGTTAACAACACCATTATACAACAAATACTTCTCTGCTCTACGCGACGTCTCTGTTATAAGTTATGCTTTAAACTGGCAATCCATTGCCAACTGCGATTTTTTTATTTACAGGCGAGTTAAAACGTCTAGACTGCTCTGTTGTGGAAATATCTGATAGCTTATTCTTTGCAATTTTCTATTTTGTAATTAAACAACAGTCTTGCATGAATTTTGGAACACAGTACGTTAGAAGAATATTTTTTTTAATCTCTTCTTTTACAAAGCAATTTTATTTTCCTTTTGTTTTAATTTTATTATAACAATTAATATTTTATATTTATTTTTATTATCTATAACATTTTAAAATTAATTCATGTTTTCTCATTCTTGAAGGTCAAACAAACACCCAGTAACATTTCATTTTTCTTAAATTCATGGGTTATTTATGTATATTATTTGCTGTGAAACCACCAAAATCCCTTTAAATTATCATCTTGTAAAATGACATTACCAAGAAAACAAAAACAAGTTCTATTCTGTTGTTAGTGACTTCTGGGGACACACAATTAACTTGTTAATATTGTAAACTTCCGAGTATTGATGTCAATGTCAAATGTTTTATTGGCCACCGTTTGTGTTTCATTTTCATTTTCTGTTTGTGTTTTATTGCCTTGCTTGACTTCTTTAACCTCTCTCTGGCTGTATTTGTTTAAAGTTAACACGTATAAAAGTCTTAAATAAATAAATAATTTTTTTTTATATATTTTACTAAGAAATATAGAAATATAGAAAAAAAAAATACATACACATAATTTTAGGTTGAAATATACGTTGTATTTAACCCATTTGAACTCTTTTGTTTAAACAGGTTGACAGGGCCATTTAAAGGGAGCCTTAAGGTTAATAATAATGCTAAAACTTATGTATTTTTAATCTTGAGCAGTTTTCTTTTGTTTTATACTTCAATGTAATTAAAGAAAACAATAATTATATTTTCCAATACTTGCGGCAAATTGTAAGAATATGTCTAGAACAGAACCCTTCTGTTTTATACGAACATCACTTTGCAGTAGAATTATAATTTAGCGAATATATACATTTCGGAATAGTGAGTTTTTAAAAAAGGCCAGTTAAATTTCTACTTTTCCAGTAAATATGACAAACCAACATGACAACACAGCTTATTTAGATTTATTCTTACAATCCTGCTATTCCTATCTAAAACTATTGTCGGCGCCGGTTTAACTTATTCACAATTTTTCAAAAATTTTCTGGTTGGCTAAATCTGCTGGACAATAGACAACATTCTCGGAATATCTCTTTAATACATTTTGTCACGCGCATAAGGCAGTGGCTTCACCTGCAATACTGTTAAGCCAATGTAAGTGACGACCGGCGATGGCTAAAAATCGTCTATAATAGAAATATTTTCGGTAGTGGCGGTTAGGAGAATATATGCGGTAAACGGTTGGCTAAGGCAAAAACTGACATCCTCCAAATTGGGAAATTTTTTTTGGGTAATCACAGTCTGGTAATCGCAAACATATGCTGATACAGATGGATGGACTTTATGTCAGACTTATGTCCATGGACATAGCGACACTTAAGAAAGTGTCACAATGTCCGCACTTAAAATAAAAACGGCTTTGTTGCTAAAGATTTTCTGCAAGCTAGTTTATAAAATCGTTGCATATCACTTTCTGGTGCGAAATAATGTCATTAGACATTATGTATTTGAACTATATAAAATGCCACCGTGATACCTCTGTATAAAACTGGAAACATTTCTTTTAAAATATGTTTAAAAGTATAAATTTTCTAAATTATACTAAGCTTAGCTGCTGAAAACGGCTATAATTTTTAGCCCAAATACGCCGCACACTTTGAAGACGGCGTTATGCTTAAAGTCAGCAGCGGCTGTTAGCCAACTGTTAGTCGATCGACTGCGCTCTTTAGAGAGAATTGCTTAGAAAGCTTAAGATAACTTTAGTAAACTTAAACAACTGTGCAAAGACATTAAATTATATGTGGCAAACTAATTTGTTCTTAAGATAACTTTTCGTCATTAAATGTCATTTCTTTAAGCAAGGTACGAAACTGATCGCACTTTCCTCACGTAAACAGCTGATTGTGCTTTGTGTTATTCATTTATAAAGAAAAATTGCAATGACGACTTACAGTGTTCAAGTTTTAGTTTTTAATTTAATATAAATATAGAAAAAAAGAACATTTTTATTTCTTGTCCATTTTTAACAAGCGCAATACATTTAAATTAAATTGTTAATATTTGATTTGAGTGATGTACATCTTTGCATTTTCTAGTATGGTTCGCCACAAATACGAAAATGGAAGAAAAGAAACTTTTAAGATTTTGCATTGAATTTATATTAGACCATAAACCGAAAATGTAAATATGGATGTGTATGTTATTTAATATATAAAAATAATCTTTAAATGCATTAAGCATATATGTGCAACTAAGGAAGTTAGTTACTGTGTGTGCAAGTACATTGTAGTCACCTAGAATTTTTTAATGGGTGAACCAAGCATTTGACAGGCTTTTCGTTGGATTTTTGACATAGGTTAAAGCTAGCTTATGCACACAGCGTTGTTGTGGTAAAAAATAAATAATTTTGACATTTAAGTTTCAAAAGTGAAGAAACAAGCAGCTGATCGGATGACACTTACTAGTAAAATAAATGGAACTTGGTTTATTTTTTGTTTGCAAATGCCAGCACGTTGTTTATATTTAACTCTTATGTGGCACTTTATTATTTTTAGTCTGTGTCTGTGGCCAGGTTTGTTTCCACGTACTCTCTTTTACGTTTAGTGTTTAATGTTCTCTTATGAAACTACTCACGCTATATACGCTATAATACTGTTACTAGAGAATCGAACTACTAGATTTTTTACTTAGCAAATATGTGCCTTTAACTCATGTAACAATTTAGACCACTCTTTCTTAGTAACGCTCTATTAAAATTTATACATCAATTTCCTTTTTTGATTTTACAAACGCCTTAACCATCTCATCGGCTCTTTTAACATACAAATACTTTCGCCGACATTTTTAAAAGACTCATCTAGCCAATAATTTTCTTCATTAAGTAAAGAAACTCACTGGGAGAGATTTTTTTAAATCAATATGTTAAGTTAGCTTACGGTAATCGTGCTTGATTTCTTGAAAAATAACAGTTTGTTTGGCATTATTTGTTAGTGACTTTAAGATGTATTAAATGTTTTATCTAATCGAAAAATGTATGCTCACGTCAACTAATGAAACATTTTACTTTTTCGCAATTGGTGACGTGAATACTTTTAATATTTTTTTTTTACTCCTTTTTCATTAAGTTACTCACGTGCAAAGTCTTATCCTTATTATTTCAATCATTTAACGTGTTCTTTAAGAACATATAACGCAAAATTTATTTAAATAGATGAAAACTTTAAAGTTTTCCAGTTAATTTCATTTATTTTTTATAGCGATTGTTATTTATTTTATTTTAAATTTAATTGTGCAAAAAAAAATGTAAATGTAAAATCGAATGTGAATATTTTTCCAAACCATTTAAATTTATGTAAATATATACATATGTTCTTATATAAGTATGTATGTATATGCATGATGAGCAACCTCCAATCTGTATGATGGCACATAAAACCAAATTAAACAAAAAATATATTGTGGTCTCTTAAATAATTCAAAGAAAAATAAAAATATCGAACTCATTCCAATCAATATTTAAAAAATTAAAATTAATCCTTTTGCTCTATTAATAATTTAAATGATTTAAGAGGAAGTACCAATAGTGTGTAAAAGTAAATACAGTGACTCAAAAAACCGTGTCAATGTTATGCTAGTGTTAACATATATAAGTACAACAACAAAACTACAGTCTCAATCTTTTTGATATTTTCTCCATTTGCTTATTGCTCTTTTGTTTATAACTACAATTCAATATATTTGTTGTAATATGTACCGTTATCTAAAAATAAGCAAAACAAGTTTAATAAGTCATTGGGATGGTTTTTTGAGTTTACTTTATTTAACTAATTTTTTGAATTTATAAAGGCTTAGTATTTTGTATAGCCCCCTTTGGCTTTAATAACAGCATCAATTCGACGAGGCATACTGTCGACTAAATTTTTGCAAATGTTTGCGTCAATACCAATCCACGCTTCCCGCACATGTGCCCACAATTCTTCCAGATTTCCAGGCGTACCGAGAACACCTCTTTTGAGAACACCCCAGAGATGTTCGATGGGGTTAAGATCGGGTGACTGGGGCGCCCAATCGAGAACATTATAGCGGTTGTCACTGAGCCATTTTTTTGTAAGTTTTGCGGTATGTTTCGGGTCATTATCCTGTTGGAAAACGATATCCTCCTTCTGTAATCCGAATTTTTCTGCAGCTGTAGTTAAGTTAGTGCTTAAAATATTTACGTAGGTT
The DNA here is from genome assembly GCA_916610165.2 of Gymnosoma rotundatum. NCBI lineage: Eukaryota > Metazoa > Arthropoda > Insecta > Diptera > Tachinidae > Gymnosoma > Gymnosoma rotundatum. The sequence goes on from OU744338.1 coordinate 41,265,635, forward strand.
TGAGCAGTCATCGTACCAACTATTCTGTGGACTGTTCCAACACCCTTAGCTGTCATGCAACCCCATACCATCACGGATCCACCGCCAAACTTTAAGGTCGGTCTGACATCTTTCGCTTGCAAAGTTTGTCCTGACTTTCGCCAACACCATTCCTTACCATCTGACCCAAGACGATTAATTTTGGTCTCATCTGACCAAATAACATTTTCCCAGTCCTCTGCTGTCCACGAAGCATATTTTTTTGCAAAATCCAAACGGATTTTTTGATGCCTTTTTGTGAGCATTGGCTTTTTCACTTTGGCACGTCCTTTCAAGCCAGCTGCTCGCAAAGTATTTCTAACTGTTTCAACCGATACATGAATATTTTCGTTTTCTGCTAGTTGCTTTTGGATTTAAACTGCATTTTCAACTTTTTGCTGCCGAAGATCTCTTAAAATGCGCCGTTCTGTAGTCTCGGATAAAATCTTTTTTCTGCCTCCTCGTGATGGAAGTGGTAAATTTGGCAACGACTTCCGTACTCTACCCACGCTGGATTTGGAAATATTAAGAAGCAACGAAATTTCACTACAACTTTTACCTTGACGTAAAAAATGGTGAATTTCGTTGACTTTTGAGGACAGCAATGGACGAACCATATTAAACTTAAGAATTTGTTAAAAAAGAATAAAGCAATAAATTTAAGTTTGTCTTACTTATTTAATTATACTATTCAGCCAAGAAAAATAAATTCCTAAAATTTTACACTTTTTTTTAACGAAAAAACACGTGTAGCTTCCTCAAGTAATTAAACTCAAAAAACCATCCCAATGACTTATTAAACTTGTTTTGCTTATTTTTAGATAACGGTAAATATTACAACAAATATATTGAATTGTAATTATAAACAAAAGAGCAATAAGCAAATGGTGAAAATGTCAGAATGATTGAGACTGTAGTTTTGTTGTTGTACTTATATATGTTAACACTAGCATAACATTGAGACGGTTTTTTGAGTCACTGTATATAGAGTAGAGTGGATAAGTAATGACGTAGTACTACGACGTAAAATTGTGACAGAAAAATATTTGTTACATAAAAAAATCGAATTTTTATCTTCCCAGCTTAGGTGGAACCATGTTCACCATTCGGGTTATCTGTTAATCTCTTAAAGAAGGAGTAATAAAAAGCGAACAGACAGACTCTTAAAAAGAGGCATGAACACAGCCCCGGTAGCCATGAAGCTATAATGGCAATACTAACTGCTTAGACCATCTTTCTTTTATTATCGAAATGCATGAAGTTAATACATTTTTCTTCACCTCATGACATCTGCCGATGTGCGCCGTCAACGGTCATTTGCTGAAAGCACGGTTTATATCTTCTCATAGCTACAGTCGAAAACAGACTCTTAGAAGGTCATGTTCATTAGCGTCACTAGATTATTAATCAGGAACAGGCTATAGCCGTGAAACGAAGAAAAAAATTCTTTTTATTTTTTGTGAGAGTGGCTTAAATCACATCGGACAGGCGTTGGCCAATTGTCTTGCATCAGCTGGGTGTTTTCGCTATTTAATGGAGGGATAGATCGCACCGGCTTAAAATATTGTTGGCGTAATAAAAAAAACTTTCTAGTTGGAGAGAGTTACGACTTAAATATGGATCTAGAAGTAGGCGGAATTGCGAACTGAGTTGAAGAAAAAACTAATTCAAAGAGTTCGAATGTGTTCCATTTACGGAACGGGTAGGATTGTCATATATATTCCGTGAGCCTGGCAAACACATTGTTACGAAAATAAAATGTGGCAACCCCTGTTGTTGTTATCCGTATGAGCGTGGTGAATAAGCTACTTCAACTAATGGTGTGTGTATAGAATAAAAACCACAATTAGCTAACAAAAGCTGAGCAACCTCAATGGTTGCGTTGGTAGAGGTGCTTGATGCAAAAAAGATTATCGTGGATTCGAACCCATCTACTGACATTCGTACAACGAAAAATAATAATTGTTAGAATGCAATTGAAAATTAAGAAGCAGCAGTACAGACATCCCGAGAGGCAAAAGACAATTATTGTGTGAAGCCATGGCAGACAATTTAGTGGAGAATATATGAGTATCAGATAATTATCATGTCGCCCTTTACAACAAAAAGTAAAAGCGGTAGTGATTAGCGCATGGAAGTGTCACAGCAGTGTATCGCAGACGTGTGTTGTGACTATTAGATAAAGGGGATGGGGCTGGCTTGGATAAAAGGCGTAGTGAAGTAGTCTGTGGATGGTTAAGGTTACTAAACAAGACATCGAATAGTTCATGTCTCGCCGGAGTAACACAGTAGTTTAGCGTGGAGGCTGCGTTTGTAATGATAACGAATGTTTAGTAAATACGAGACAATAGGACTCACAAGACCGGTAGGATTAAGAAGTATAGGCCTGATAAAGCCACAAAGTAAGAATACAGAATTTAGCCACAGTGGCATTGCAATCCAAAGAATCCTTACGTAATATATCCATTATAATGAAGTATTAGCGAGAACTGGGATTCACATAATAGTTGGATTCTATACCTCCGAAGGTATCCCTCCTTCCTTCGAGTCATATAAGCTCTAGGGTTGTATCTGGAACAGGCTGGCATTAAGTGAAGATCAAGGGCAGTAATACGGTAGGAAAACGATGGAAATTCTACGTGACTGAGAAATGTAAAATGTAGTCGACAATTATTAGTTGACGGCCAGAAATCACTGTAGATGAAATCGGTTCAGTGGTAAGGAATCGGGAATATTGTTACGGAAAAAGCACTTCTGTCTTATCTCTGAGCAACCTACGAGCGTTGAAAAATTATGTAATATCATAGCGATCTGGTTTAATTATATAAGACACTAGTATTTACCACGGCTTTGTCAATTTTCGTTTAATTTTTGTTTTAAATTTAGAAAAATATATAAATATTGTAAAGTCCTGTAAACAGTGTTAAAAATTTTCCATGCACAAAAGTAAACAAAGTTGACAACTGTTTTAGTACCCTTATGCTGGTAAAATTTGGTGCATTCACATTGAAAACTCTATTTTCTCTACGAAATGGCATATTTGTACAAAAAATATTCTATATTTGAACCAAGGTTCTAAGGGACCTGCTGTCTGTATTAATAAGCTGAGTGCTACTGCTACGTGAGATTATTGTTTATATGAAAGGCCCTTGTAATTATTTTCTGTAAACATGACGCAAGTAACGACTTTGGTTGAAACTTTGGTTTATAATAATACAAAAACGAAGCAGTACGCAAAAAGGAAGCTGAATGTGATTTTGAATCAGATCTGTTTTAACTTCTAATTTGAATTAAATAAAATAAATATAATTTTGAATGATAAAATTTTAACACAACTAAGAATTATGGTTTTGGCTATTTTAAAATAAATCTATATATATATATATATAGATATATATAAAATTGTTGCAAGTGTGTTGTAACTTTATAACCCACAAACGGTCAAACCGAATTTGATTAAATTTTTAGGGGGGTTTTCTTATGGTCGTGTAGATGGTTTATCGAGGATGCTTTGCATGAAATCGGTCGACGCGTTCGTGAGTTAAGACTTTTCATGACAACATGTGATTTTGTCCATATAAAAAAAAAAAACAAATACTTAGGCGTCTATAAGCGTGTGCGGTATTTATACTGTGTGCTGACTTCATACAGACGGTAAATACACGTTGTAGCGCATATACGCATACACATTGACTGCTAAGCGATCTTAACAAATCAGATTCTGAATATATTTAAAATATACTATAGATAACTTCTGGTCTATAAAATCCAAATTGATTTGATAGCTTTCTCACGTGTTCGGAGTAGAGTTCTATAGTAAACAAGACCATAATATATTATAAAGTGCCTAGAAAGGCCTTTAAATTACGCCAGTGAAATGCTGGGCACAATAAGCTAGTTCAATATAAAACGACATTAATAAATTATTGCGTTTTCTAATTTCTAAGAGGTAAAAAAAATATAAAAAAAAAACAAAAAAATGTGTTCCAAACAAAGTCCTTTATTTTAACAAGAAGAGATTTATGGCATAAAATAGCGACTAAAAGCATTTAATTGTAATTGTGGGGGGTAGGGCGTAAAGCATCCTGAAATTGAAATGTAACTAATATTTTGTGTAAACAAAAGGAAAATGGAAATAAATTGCACAATTTGTAAACTGAATAAAATTCTGAACAGCAATGGGAAGTGAAAACAAAAGTTTACTTTTTATTAGAAATTGTTTTAACTTTTTTTCCTTTAAAACAACAACTTTGGATAAATTTTGTAGATGTCACTGAAAGCAAAATGTAGAATTTATACTAATCAAACGAAATGAAATTTTTAAAAAGTATTTCGAGGTCAGCAAACTCTCAACAGGGTTTTTGTTTTGGCTTTTAGTTCAGGCTAAATTGAAATATAAATTTGATTCCTTTTACTTTGTATTTCTTCTTTCTCTTAAAGTTAAATTTAATTTAACTTAATATTTAATGAATTTAAATCTTTTTTCCTTTTGCTCATACATACACCTATACATATATAAATGCACATATACATACCCAGCAGGCATTTGGAAGTTTCATTTTTTCGATCGTCGAGGCGACAAGAAAAAAGTGTTCAATATAATGTTACACATTTTAAATGATCCTAATTTTTAATTCTTATAGAAGCGTTCCGTTAAAAACTCTCCGAAATTGACGACGCTATTGGTGACAAATTTAAAAACCAAACCGAAAACAGTGACGTAGCCAGCCGGGATGAAGGGTTTGACTAAAATCTTACTTTAATTTTTGACATTTTTGCTTAAAATTTCTCTTTCAGATATTTTTATTTTCTAATTAAATTTATAATTATTCTTAACTTAATAATTTAAAATCAAACTTTCATATCAACAAAAATAACTGTATAAAACTCTCAAAAATTTCTACTTTTCTTTTGTAGCATACTTTTAGGACTCATAATGAGCTCGTTATGTACCCATGAAGTCAACTGTTTCACGGCTCTTTTAAAGTAGGAATTGAATTGTCTTACTTGATTGTTTTCGGTGCATCGTAGACGCCTCTTAAGGAAGAGTCGCTAACAGTGTTGCCGTTTGGTTAAATTTATTAAATTGTATGTAACTTTTGAAGGCTTCATTTAACTCTTAACACCCATGGACACGAACCAAGGGAAATAAATGAATGTATGACGGTATTACACCCAAGTAAAAAAGGACGAAGACTAGACATTCTTGAGAACGTGGAATTTTACAAAACACGAACGTTTAACTGAGGTATTATCAACGAACAGCTAAAAACAACCTCTGACACGATTTTTACACCACTGAAATTACTGGAACACTCTTACAAACGAAAAACACCCACAGATGATCACACTTATCCAATTATAAAATACGCAAATATTAAAGTATTAATACCTGCATAACCATTTAAACGGACCTTTTAGTCTTAACACTATCTATTTTTAACACTATCTCTTCAGTATTAACAAACACGTGGCTTAAAAATTATGTTATTAGATCGAAAGCGCTCGCCAAACGTAGTTTTATGTTGTAGTTTTAACCAAATATGACTCAAAATTTTAATATTTTAATAACGATATTTTTAAAACAATTAAAGTACTAAATTCGATCGAATCTCAATCTTTCAAAGAAAAAGGTCAGACGGATTTATTAAAAAAAAATCCCACTCTAACTAATTTTATTGAATGGTACCGAAATACTAGCGCTGTATGTATTTATTTGATTTTAATCAATTTAAATTGATGACAATTAACTGTCAGCCAAATAAAAGTTTTTCTGGAAACAAAACACTAAATGTTCTTATTTTTGAAATGAGATTTGGTTATACGAGGTGAATTTTTCATACAAATTTTAATTTCTTGTGACGTTCTACGGAAAATTCATTTCACATAGTACATCATCGTTAAAAAAAATATATAATTTAGGCTGAATAGAGCAAATGAAATTCTAGTTTTAAGAGAAAACAAAAGAAAAAGTAAGAAAACTTTTTGTTATTTAAACTAAAATAATTGACGTTTTTATTTCAATGTGAAGTTAATACTGTGCGGACAGATTAAAGTTCTTAATTAAAAGCCATTTAATACTTGGCTGAGAGCGGCTTTCTCGTATGTATATGGACTCTGAAGAACAGTCAACTTTAAGTTTTAATACAATATTTATTTTGTAAAACGGGGCTCCGATTAGGTAGAAAATATTCTCTAATATAAATAAATAAAAAAATAAATATTCAACAGATAATGAATTCCCGGAAAAGATGATGATGTTTATCTTCATTGGAAAAGGTTAATTTCCTACAACCAAAATCCGGTGTGATTTGCGTTGGTAGAATGAGAAGTCTACTCTGAAAATAGAAGAATGAAGAAAATATTTTAAGGCTGACAACAGTTTGAACTGCAACTTAATATATGTTTAGGAAGAAGCTTATAGCTGTGTTCTAAATAATTAATGAGGTTGCTTAGTTCAAAATGATAAGTAATCGAAAAAAATGCGAAATATTTATAGGCTGTGTCATTCGACTAGAAACAATTGATAGGAACATTAAAAATATGGATGTCTCGGGGTCTGCAATCCCTTATAAGGATGAGTTACAAGAAAGAAGTTTGGCAATCATCAGACAACGGTTAGAAATCCAACGGTTAGAAAGACGAGCAAGAGCTTTTAAAAGAACCCACTAAAATTAAACTCCCTTCTATTCAGTTTTTTTTATTTCCTATTAATTTATTCCTTAAATAAATATAAAGTGTTCGATAAAGCCGATTGAGCTAGCAGGATTATTTTTTTTTGCGATTGAAAAAAGCAAACGCTTAAAAAATTCTTCTATGTTACAGAGGTGTATGTATGTGCGCATGTAGATTTGATGTTTTAATTGTTGTCTGTTATTGATTGCTTTTTTTCGTACACATATCTGCTCACACACACACACACACACATACACACAATTTTTTGTTTTATTATAAATAAATGTCTTCTAATTAAAATGTCAAATAAATCATAAAATTTTATAAAAACCAAAATGTTATATGAATAGGAGACTTTCAGGAAAGTGGTCATAAATTTGGTTTGAAAATGTAAAAAGTTAATTAAATGTTTAAGAAAATAACATCATTACTATCAAGCTGAATTGGTGGTAGACCTGTGTGAGGCAAAAAAGATGCCTTAATATTTAAACTTGTGAATCCTACAGGTAGAATTTTCTTCATGACTTTCAAATACTTGAAACGAAAGTTGATACCTTAAACGTATTTGATTAAGTTAATTAAGATTATTTTTAACCGAACTATATTGAACTGAAGCGGGAAGTTATCAATTCCTCTGAATATTAATTTTTTTATGTTTAAGCCCAAATAACTCAGTTATTTTTGAAGCTTTGAAGCAATTTTTAAAACGTTTTTCTTTATATGAAAGGGTATGTTTGCAGATTGGTTCCGTTTTAAAACTAGTTCATGATTAAAAAAATGAAAGGGTACATGTTTTTGCGTATATAATGAACCGTAAAGGGCACCACTTAAAAATGTAGAAAAACTGCATATCCCTGTAGCTCTCAATATCAAAAAGTAATACAAAAACAAATCCACAAATTAAAGAGTGGCACCATAGGTAACGTTAAATGGCCTATATAGGCCTATCTTTTGCACCGTTATAGACGGAATGTCGACTACTATGACTGTTATATTAACATGAATAAATATACAAAGTTATAAATTAAAGGGTGCCCCAAGAGTTGATGTAATTTGATGTGTGGGACCAAACCTGTGAATCGTTTTAAACAAACCATTGTCCGTTAGGTGTGCTATAACAGCAAGAATATAATTTGGCTTTGTAAATTAAAGGGTGTTCCATTAGCTAATGTAATTAATTGTATATGAGCAAAGTTTTGAACCGTTATAGACATTCCGCTAAAATCTGTTGCGATTTCGAATTTTTTAGTCTGGTTTTGTCAGGCTTCGGCTCATAGAAATGTTTTTCAAAAATACTTAATTTTTAAATTGATAAATTTTACTAAAAATTGCAAAGACTGACAGTTTATCTTTTAGTTACGTTACAGATCGATGACGATTTCTTAGTCGCATTTGGTTTAGGCTCGAAGCAATGTCATCTATCATTTTTTTCTTATTGCATTCCAGTCAACTAATTTAAATTTATTACATAGTTTAAATTAATAAAAATTTTATTGTAATTCTTGTTCTTTCCAACATAAAACAATTTTAATTCTTTTCTTACTAATTTTATGTCAATTGCTTAAATTTTAGTAATAAGAACCCTAAAAAAATGTGGAAAAAAATTACAGCCTAATTTTTAGTTTTTTGAATTAAAGACATTTTGGTTAAACTTGTTTGAGTTTGAATTTATGTTCATTTTTGAATCATAGTGCTTATCTATTCTAGTCTAATATCTGTTTTTGACATCAAATTTTGTGAGATATTTCTTTTTTTTATAAAACTAAATATTTTACACTAGACGCATTCGCTTGCGTGAAACAAGTGGCATTTTGTATTTGCGAAGACACGTTATGTGAATTACCCACCCTTTTTTTAAAAATTTTTGTTCTTAAAAGATGACAACAGTTTTTACAATCTTCATGCTTCTCTTATTTCTGTTTTAATAGTAAAATTTGTGGGCACTAACAAAAAACTACTGATGTAGAAACAGAAAGAATGAATACTTGGAAATCAATCGAAAAAATAATTAAAAGTAATAAGATTTGTTTTCTTTTATATTTGGTTTTTTTTTTTTTTTAATAGAAATATCATGATTAAAAACCAAAAGGAAATTCATAAAAATTGCTTGCGAGTTAAAAAAAATTAAAGCATTGCGAAAAAGTATACTTTAAAAGAGAGTTAATTGAAAACTGGGGTATTTTTGGGATTTTTATAAAAACACTTTGGGAATTTTTACAAGTTATTTAAAAAAGCTACAGAATTCATTGATTAGCGGTAGTGTTGTTTTTCGTATCGTAATAAGTTTATTTATTTATTTCTGTTAAAAACAATGCAATGAAAAAAATTCTGAAGTTGCGTTCAGATTAGTCATTTATTTGACCAAAAAAAAAAAAAAAAAATTTTTTTCAAACTTTTATTTAATATTTCCTGTCACGCAGCATTACGAATGACATTTTAACACAATGAATGCAATATATTACCTTAAATATTGAATAGGATCTTATATTTCTTAACAAGTATTCGAGAAAGAAAAACATTTTTTTTAATTTAAAGGTTATTTGACTAATCCGACTGTACCCTTGTACTGCAGTGTTGAGTGGAACTTTAGAATACATAATTTTTCAATCAACAGTTAAATAAATTGATATTACATGTACATACAATTCCCAACCAAATTTGGCTTTTTACTAGTTTTAAAATATTGTGTGCTTTTTCATTTACTTTTTATTTTCTGGAACAATTCCTTACGTATAAAAATACAATCTTCTTTCATCTTTTAAATAACAGGTCTCTCCTGGGTCAATTTTTCATTTTTTAACTAACCATTGTAAATATTTTCTGTGTGAAAATGAAATAAAACTTATAAATGTTCGCGGTCATTTTCTATATGATTTGCTTTAAATTGAAACACTTTTTGTTTTTGTATTTTACAAGCGCAATTATAAAGTGTTGTTGGTCAGCGCCATCGTATTGAGACAAATAAAGAACAAAAAATATTACAAAAGTTGCACTAATCGTGTCAATTTACTAATTTAAAAATGCATTAATAAAAAATCACTTGTGGGCGCATTAACATAAATTGCTTTAAAAAGAATGTTAGCAAGTCGAACTTTAGCCAAACTCTTCCTTATGTTGTGTATAAACAGCTGTTTTATTGTCGTCACCGTAACTGATTTTAAATCATAAAGTCTTCACCTAGAATAAAGACATTCATGACAAAATTTAAGATGCCAAAAAAAACCCTTTAAGTGTTGGTGTTGGTTGATGCGTGGGCATGCTCTCTTCATAAATTGTAATGTCGTGCAGAGGTTAACAATCTGGCAACCAAGAAAATCGCTCAACAAAGAAAAAAAAAAAACACAAACAAAAAAATTTGAAAAATATGTTGAAATAAGAATCACATCTGATGCAAAAACAAACACTGAAGTGAACTGAAGCTGAAATAACAGAGAAAAAAGAAAGAAAAATATGTATTAACTTTACGCACACAAAGAAATAACGAGAAAAGGCAGAAAAGATGGCAAATTAAAAATTGCAAGGCTTAGTAAGGTATCGTAGACCAACATTTTAAGGGCAATCAAAAATTACTTTGAAAACTCAAAATCAATTATATAAATTTGCTTTTACTTAAAGAAGTAGAAAAAAATTTAACAAATTTATAAATTTTTTCTTTGAGTGTAAATGTTTCATACAAGTATTGAACCAGTTTCTTTTGTGCACAAAATTTTAAATCTCTCAAAAAAAGCAAGAAGCTGGAGCATTTTAGTAGTTTTCTTTTGAAATGGAAGTTTTTCAAACTACCAGATGAGTTGATAAGAATCTTAAATTTTTTATATGTATGTTCTTGTGTAGGTAAAGGAAAAGAACAAAAAAAAAAAATTGAAACAAGAAATTAAACTTTAAAACATGAAGAGAAAAAAAAATGAATATAAACAAATAATCCGACACATTAAACATATAAAAATAATAATAAAAAAAACATTACAAAGGAAATGGATATTAAGCATTTATTTTTGGCCAAAAGAATATCACACACTCCTGAAAATAATTAAGATAAAAAATAAAAGAAAGAATTAAGAAATAAATTTTGGTACAAATTAATAGTTATGATTCATCTCTGGGTTACGCCTTTGAAAGTTTTACGTTTTACTTCTACTAATCTATGACGTAAAGAGTAAAACGTATTTATAATGTAAGAATAAAATGCAATATATCGCGAAACTACTCGTGCTACACCCTGCTTAAACTGAATGCGATTTTTTATTTTGTGACTTTTGGAAATTTGAATTGGATACAAAATACTGGGTAATCATTTCTTATAAAAACTCTTAGGCCGATTGGTTAATTGATCTTGAGCGTGGAAAAAGCTGGGCTTTTGTACTGCGAAAATATGTGTATTTATTTATTATACATTCAACTATAAGACATTTTATGTAAAAACTGGAGGCCAACCAACTCTTGCTATTTATTTATAAGAACCTTAAAAGTATATTTTAAACATTAATCAATCCATGAACTTTGTCTTCCTCAAGTAGAAATTTTTAATGAAAGAAGTATCAAATATTGTCGAGAGTGAAATTTTCTTAAAATATTTTATTTAATATTTTTCAGAAATAGATTTTGCTTTAAAGTCTTGAATATATAATTATTCTATTTAACGAAACCTGGCATAACAAAAATATTTGTATTTAATTTCAATTAAAAGGAAAACGATTTCAAATAATCTCTTTAATTCTTAACTTCAATGAAAGACATGATAAATTAAAAACAAAACATAAAATTAAAAGTGTTATTAATAGTTTTCATCTAAATGTTTGAAACTCTGTAGAAATAAGTTTTCGTTATATTAAACTAAAAATAAAAGTTAGAAATTTTTTCATTTAAGATTTTGTTCATTTTAAGTTCAACAACTGACAATGAATAAAAGAGTTTTCTATTTAATGTAAAAGCGTTACAAAATAAGAAGGGCTTAAAGACCACTTTTTACACATTTATATTAAATTCTCTTAGACGTTTTTCTTGGGAAAATAAAACTAAATTGTTTGAATTTTTGTAGATAAGGAATTTTTAAAAGCTTAATAAATTTTAAGTGAGTTGGCTTAGATATATTGACGTTTTAAACTTAAACAGGCATAAGTTCGAAATTTCAAATAACATATTTTAATTTGTACAAAGAAGTTGATCTAAATAAAAATCAATTTATTTATTAAATGTCTTTAACAAAATCAATCAAAAAAAAATCGTGTATATTTGTTATTTTAAACTTGTGTTCGCAAATCTCACTCATTTCTGAACCGATTTATTTTTTTAAGTGAAATGTGGTGATTACAGAACTATTTCTGCTCACAAATTCTTCATAGATTGTTACGAGGGCTGCTATATATATTTCTGGCCTGGCAACACTGAGTGCTGCCAAGTGCAATCTGACATTTCCATTGGAGAGTTTGTCATTTTTAAGCATAATCGTACTCAAAACGTTTTGACGTACGACCATTATTTGTGTTGTTTACAGTGACTTGAAAAAAATAATATAGAAAAAAATGGAATTAACTCGTGAACATTTTCGTGCCATCATTTTTCACAACTTTCGACGTGGATTTGTATGGCGATGAAGCACCATCCTATAGCAGTGTGAAAAATTGGTATAATGAATTTAATCGTGGCCGAAGCTCGCTCAAAGACGAATTCCGTGAAGGTCGTCCAAAAACGGCTGTTGTGCCAGAGAACATTGATGCCGTGCGTAAACTCACAATGCAAGATCGACATGCGACATACCGAGAGATAGAGACATCCTTGGACATTTCTTTCATCAGCATACATTCGATACTGCATGAACACCTGGCCGTAAAAAAGGTTTGTTCTCGTTGGATCCCGCACAATTTGAAAGTCGCTCAAAAAAAGACTCGTGTCGATTGGTGCAAAGAAATGTTGCAAAACTACGATTGCGGTGCTTCAAAAGACGTTTATAAGATCGTCACAGGTGACGAATCATGGAGCTATGCGTATGAGCCCGAAACGAAACAACAATCGACCGTGTGCGTCTTCAAAGACGAGAAAAATCCAACGAAAGTTGTTCGTGGAAAAAGCACTTCGAAGCAAATGGTCGCCTGTTTCTTCGGCAACGTTCCACTTGAACAACGTAGGACGGTCACTTCTGAGTGGTACAATACAATTTGTTTGCCTAAAGTCATCGGAGAGATTCGAAAAACCAACAAGAGAAGACCAATCATTGTTTACCATGACAATGCGAGCTCTCACACATCGGCTCAAACCAGAGCGTTTTTGACCGGCCAAAACGTCGAATTAATGAGTCGTCCGCCGTACAGCCCTGACTTGGCACCTAATGACTTCTTCTTGTTTCCGCACATCAAGAAAACAATGCGTGGTCAACGATTTTCAGCGCCAGAAGAAGCTGTTGAAGTGTTCAAAAACCATGTTTTAGAGGTGTCTCAATCGGAGTGGAAAAAGTGCTTCGACAACTGGTTTGAGCGCATGCAAAAGTGTATAAATCATGCTGGAGAATACTTTGAAAAACAATAAAACCATTTTTGATTATAAATATCCGCATTTTCACTATTAGGCCGGAAATATATAGAGCAGACCTCGTAATAAAATTTTTTAATTAATTAATAAGTGTAGACAAAAAGCTATTATTATTCTGCAATTTATAAATAAATAAAACAATGACGATAAAATTTCACATGGATATAGAAGAGGTTCCAAATTTGAACGGCCTCTAAGGGTCTTCGTTGAATACAAGAAAATAAATGTATTCTTGTATCTCAAATTACCTTTTAAGATAATCGAATTATAACATTGAAATAAACATTCCTGTGCCTATCATTACTTCCCAGCAAAAAATTAGACATAACCTTAAAAAGTACTTGTCATATAATGACTTACTTTTGTGATTACCATTTCTTGTTACTCATTTACAGAACACATTACATTACTTTGCAAAAGAAGCAAGTAGTAATTGAACTAGTTCTATAAGTTACAAGAGAACAATTTAAAATATTTCCTATGGTCGTCATAATTTCCAGCAATAATCAATGTAATCGATTCTCAAGAATTGATTATAAAAGTCTTATGCCTTGTTAAAATCATTAAGTTGGTAATCTAGTTGGGAAGTTCTTCCGACAAAAATGCTTAATTCCACACTTGATTACCTTTTCTACAAATTTTTTGCTGGGTTAAAGTGTAGCTTACAGCGGAAAATAATCTTGATAAATTTGGAAAGTTTTTTTTTTACCCTTCACCAAAGGTGGAAAAAGGGCATAACTAAGTTTGTAATTCTGCGTATAATTTCTACAATATTCATTTACAACCCCATAAAGTATTTAAATTTAGAGTTCTTTATATAGCAAAGTCGATTGAGCGATGTCCATCTGTCCGCCCGTAATTGCATTGAAATCATTTTTGCCAAGTCACTGGGTGAATTAGAGAAAATTTAAATACGGCAATCGATCAGACATAGTTTCGAACGGTTTGCTATTAAAAATCAGCAAGAGCCATACATGCCTTCGAGGCAGTGGGCAAAACACCGGCAGGCGTGCTTCTAATTGTTCCATATCACTTGGGACAATTCTAGTTCGGATGACAGAGAATTAAAAAATAAGAAAAATTTTAAGTTTTACATAGAGATAATGTTACATGAAAATGTCATTGGCTCTTAATGGGTTAAACATTTTTAAAAAATATTTTGTATTTCCTTAATGATCTCTTTAAAAGCTTTAAAATGATACCCATATTGATAATTTAAAAAATTAGAAAAGTTCAGAGGCCCTTAACTCGGAAAATATAGGCAAGCGCCAGTTTTTCCACTTGATTTTTTTTTTTATAATTTTTAAATTCTCTTTCGCTGCATATATTTGTTTTTTTTTTTTGATTAGAGTTATTTCATTCTTCCAAATGACATGGAAAATTAGAGGTAGGCGTGCTTTGCCCGCTGCCTTGAAGAACATGGATTGGTCTTGCTGATTTTCAGTAGCACCTCTTTCGACACTATGTCTGATCGGTTGGCGTATTAAAATTTTTTCTAGCTGATCTAGTGCCTCAGCAAACCTGATTTCATTACTAACACGAGAAAGTTAAAAAATAAGCAAAAAAAACATCAACTGAAAATATTGGTGCACGCTCATATTTTCCGAGTTATGGGCATCTGAACTTTTCATAGAAAAGCACGATTGTGCACCATAATTTTTAAGATATCAATATGGGTATCATTTAAAAGCTTTTTTAGAGATCTTTCAGGAAATACTAAAATTTTTAAAAATGCCGATGAGATTTTTATTTAAATGAATCCAAATTATTCTGGCTTTAGTTTATTCATTTTATTTTCTAAAATTATGTAAAATTATATACACATGTAGCACTTAATTTTTTTTCTTATTTTTTAATTCTCTGTCATCCAATCAATATTTGTGTGTTTTTTTTTTATTGAAGTTATTTTACTTAACTATATTTACATATATAGTGAAGAGTACATAAGAGCCGGCATAGCCGAATAAAGCCATATAGTTTTATTGAGAAATATTCTTATTACAAATTTATCTCATTAAAACTAAAAATTACCAAAAATAGATTTTTTGGTAATTAAAAATTCGTGCTATTTTTTTATTTAATTATCCCGATTAATTAATAACCGATATTGATTATTGAGAGTCCAAGATTTTTTGGAATATTTAAGGGAAAAATGATGCAGTTGGAAAAATATATAATTATTATTATATATGAATATGCCTCAGAAATGTTACTAAATAGAAAAAGTTTTACTAAAAAAATGGAAATTATCGGATAAAATCCGAATTTTTTAAAAATTGTATTTCTAAACTAAAAACTTTAAAGTAATTTTTGTATATAAAATTCGTTACTGCTTAAAAACAAATAAAAAAACTAAAGTCTCATTTTTTAAGATCTTTTTTAAGGGTTTTGAGTATTTTTCTTCACTTCTGTTTTTAATTTGTTATCTCTGTGGAATTTAAAATTACACTCACTTATACTTATATTGTGATTTAAAAATTTAACAACACAAAAAACAATTTCTTCTGTTGAAAAATCCTTCAAAGCACGATTTTGAAAATTTCTCTAAAGATTAAAAAAATTTATGTAAATATTTTATACATTTTTTACAGGCAAAAATATATAAACTCTAGAAGTGAAAATGGGGTATTTGTTTATTTCATCCAAAAATATTTACACATTTTTAAAAATACTTTAACAATTAATTGTTTTTTTTTTGTTTGCATTTTCTTATAAAAATCCCATTTTTCTTTAATTCAAGTGGAACAATAAAAGAAGTTGTTTTTTCCTCATTATAAACATTTTAAAAGGTAAAAAACTTTACTAAATCAAATAATAATAAATATATACAACAACCTTAAAAATCGGTAGAAAGATTTAAAAAAACATTAGTAAAAATAGTTGATGATAAATTAAGTTCAAGAGCATGGGCGATGACATAATTATTTTAAACAAACAATGTTGTATTTATACTTCATTGTATTAGTATTTATACGTTAACTCATATGGCACTATACTATTTAAACTAAATATTTTATTTGAGGAAATAATATATCCATCGCCTACAGTTGTGCGTCATATTCATCACTATAGAAAATAAAAGTGGCGCAATTGCTTATAAACATAACCTTGAATATAACGTCACTCAATTGACTAAAGTTTATAATCAATAGTTAATTAAAGAATTTTAAATTTAGATTTAAGATATTTTTGAATGAAAAAAATAAAACTATATAAAGCTTAAAATTAAGATGATATGCAAAATAATAAAACTGGATATAAAAAGGGTTAATAAACCTGTTGTTTCTAAACGAAATGTCTCATTTTACTTTTACGGCTACGAAAGAGTTAAGTTTATCTTTGACTTATATATTGTTTTTTGTGTATGAAAATATTCATTAGAAATAATCGACAGAATTTTTTTTTTTACAAATAAATATATTTTTTATGAAATACTGTTTTTCTTAATGTAAAAACATATAAAGTTATGTACAAAATTGCAAAATTTGAATTTTAGCTTTATTGTCTTTAACATATAAAACATTTTTGTAACGCCTGGAGGTATGCATGGATTTAATTTTTGCATACTGGAGTCCGACTCAAGGTTCCCAGATTTTTTTCGAGTCGTATCCCCAATTAGATAAATTTTATCCCCACAATTTCCAAAAAAAAAAGTTTGAACTATCCTTAAAAATCCCCACTACAAATAATAGTATTTAAACGCGTTTTTTAATATTGTATTGTATATATTTATTAACAAAATCGAAAAGATCTAAATCAAAATGATCCATTTCGTCGGGGCATTTTTTTTAGATTGAAACATTTAAAGCATTTCTGAAGATGAAACAAAAGTTTCGCAACAAATTGTATTATTTTTAATTCTCAATAAAGAGTCGAGCAGCTCGTATTGCATTTTATTTATTATTTTGGTTTTCACTGAGTTTATTGCTGAAAAAAAGGAAAATTCGTATTGTAAATTTAAAGAAAGACCTGTCATAATTATTAATAATATTTTTTGCTTACTAGGAAACTCGTACGTGGCATAAAAGTAAAATTTATTTAATAAAAATGAAACTACAATAACCAAAAACATAATTAAAAAAAAAATCCCCAAAAACCTCTTTAAATCCTTAAAGAATTCCTAAATCCCCAAACAAAAATTTTCATCCCAATTTTAAAAATAAAAACCACGATTTGGGAATAAATCTCCTAATCTGACAACACTGGATCGCCTTTCGGTTAAAATTGCTAAAAAATGTATTTTATATATTAATCCGTATAGTTATCTATGATTTAAATTTCGTCAGATTTGTTTTGGCCATTTGGTCGTGATTGCAAGGAACACAACTGGGACGTAGGACGAAATTCGTCAAACGCGGCGAACTATGCATTAGAATTATTTCTATTTCTTACGCCGGCGAACGACGAACAAACCAGAGGGGTTACTCTCTATTGCGATGCGAAAGAAAAATGGCACGCAATCAAACAATTGGTACCCTCTATTGCGTTTTCGTATTTTCTTTCGCATCTAATTTTATTCTCTTTCGCAAATATGGTATCACTGCACTCAGTAATACGAAAGCTTATGTCAAAATCGTTCGTTATACGCATTTCATTCTTCTCTATTGTTTATTTTGTTGTGCCAGAGTTGCTTCTTTTTAAAATTATTTTGCGAAAGCGTTTGCGTAAACATTACAGAGTATCAAATTGTACTTTTATCGCATCTACTTATCGCATCGAACTTGCTTTCGCATCACAATAGAGAGTATCCCCCCAGTACAAACTGACCATGTTTGACTTTGGATTCAAAGTATTTTAAGAAAAAAAGTTATTTTACCTAAACAAATTATGTATTTTTATTTGTAGCATTTATAATAAGCGTACATATTACGAGTATAAGTTAAATATAAAAATAGTTTGTAGTTGTGTTTTTGCTAATGTTTAACTTTTTAAATATTATATTTTTGATGGTCACCTTAGCAGCATACAAAAAGTAAACAACTTCAATAATTATTACAGCTGTGTTTTTGGTCGTTATTGTGTTTCTTAGGACGAATTTTTGACGACGTACTCGTTATGTTGGACGAAATTCGTCGTTCGTCCCAGTTGTGTTCTTAGCATTATGCTGTTACATTAAAAGTAGGACTTATAATAAAAGTAGGAATTATTTTAAATTTAATTTAAATAAAATAAGTAACTTTGAATAATTTTTTAATTCAAACCCAAGTTGATCCAAACATTTGTTGTTTGTATCCTTTTTTCAAAAATCACTTAAATATTTGTTTTTGCTTTCAAGTTTTTTATTAAAAAAAAATGTGTCTGTTTAATTCTGTTGTGTTCACTTCATTTTATTAAAATGTGTAGTTTTTTTTCTTGTTTTTTTTCTGTTCCATACTAGTTTTTTTAGATTTCTTGTTGCTGTCGGCTCTTTTCTTTAGATGTCCACTAGAGTCGTCATTCATGCTGGTCGAAAATGTACATGAGATTTTTTTTGTTTTGTTGTTTTTTTGTGTGTTAAAATTCTACGACTTCTGCACACTCTCGTACCCTTAATGATGATTTTGCTGATTCTGTTTTCCAGTTAAAACAAGTGGAAAGAAAAGAATATACATAAGATGCATGTTGCTGTGTTTAAATAAACGTGTTTTTGGTTTTTTTATTTTTTTTTTTAATTTCCTTTAACCAAAGTGTTGTAAATAGAACTGGTTTTTTTTAAAGAAAATTTAAATACTTCGATATTGAAATTATTCTACGCTTGTGCAAAAATATTTTAATTATTTTTAATATTGTTTAAACTTCAAGTTTAAAAACTACTTTACAATCTTGCTTTTATTTTTAAAATTTATTTTGTAAATAAGACCAAATAAAATGTGTTTTACCGTAAAATGTATTATTGAGATGACTAATCCAGTCTAGAGTAACGTGTGTAAGTAATTTGATTTTTTTAATTTAGTGGATACATTGCAATCATATCTGAGACGATTTTGAAATTTTAAATTGAAAGGTGATGCCCACAGATTGGTGTCTGTGAAAAAAAATCAATAATATTAAAAGGGATATTCCTATACACATTATTTTGACATGTCTATTAAACATATCATATTGAAAAGTCATACAAAAGTTGAACAAAATTGAGGTCACTGTTGCTGAGAATAACAGAAAGTTATGAATTAAATTCAATTTAATAATAAAGGACGTCCCACTATCTTTCGAATCGTTGTAATCCAATACTGGAAATTTACGCAGAATGTATTTCTTTGTATGACTGCTATCTACTTATAACAATAATTGTAAATATTGTTACCTTTTTCTCTTTTAGAGCAAACGTACGGATTCTTTTGATAGCAAATACCACTGTGGCTTATTATAAATTTAGTATTTTTACTTTATGGCTTTCTCTGGCTATACTTCTTGATCCTACCGGTCTTGTGAATCCCATGGTCTCGTATTTACTAAACATGCGTTATTATTACAAACGCAGCCATCCAAGCTACACTACTGTGTTACTCCGGCGAGACATGAACTACCCGATGCCTTGTAGAGTAACCTTAACCATCCACAGACATCTCCACTACTCCTTTTATCCAAACCAGTTATCACCTTTAATCCAATAGCTACAACACAAGTCTGCCATACACTTTCTTGTTTTACTGTTACACTTCCCTGTGCTAACCACTACCGTTCTTACTTTTTATTGTAAAGGCCTTCTTGACAGTTATCTTTAGTTCTTATATTAAATTGGACGTCTCCACGAAATTATCTGCCATGACTTCACACAATAATTGTCATCATAACAATTTTTATTTTTCGTTGTGCGCATGTTCGACGGCGGAAATCAAACCCACAATCAGGGCTGCCGTTTTTGGTTATTTCTAACCAAAAGGGGTTATTTTTTTCTTTAATGTGGAGATGTGAATATTTTTTTCATTTTGGTTATTTTTTCTCCAAAATAATAACACACATGTACATATATGTTATACTTTTTAAGCTTTTACATTCTTCAATTTTTTGAATTGCTACCAAGACAACTAAAAATAAAACATCTGTGACTAAAATCGCTAGTGGTTATAATACTTTTCTTTTACAACACTGTCAACAGCTTTTCATTTTACTACATGTGAAATTTCGCTTCAAAATGCAATCAACTTTTAATAAGTAAATCTATGGTCTCAAACTATTATACTGTGAACTGCAAGTTTTGTTTACTTTGTTTTAAACAAACTTTTATTTTTTTAAACATACGTGTATAATCGTTACTTATTACATACATACATATGTAGGTAAAGGAATTTTGGTTTTGTTATTATTATTATTAACTAAATTCAAATCACATAAGCTACATTATAAATATGTATCCATTTTAAATGTTTTTTAATAAATATACTACATATGAAATTTGGTTATTTTTTCTCATTTGGTAACTTTTAAAGCAAATTTTGGTTGTAAAAATTTTTTGGTTGTGGCAGCACTGCCCACAATCTTTTGTTTTTACACCACTCAACTCTACCGCGCAATCATCGTGGTTGCTCAGCTTTTGTTAGCTAATTGTTGTATTATTCTATATACACACCATTAGTTGAAGTAACTTACTTACCACGATCATGCAAAAACAACATAAGGGGTTGCCAGATTTTATTATCGTAACAATATATAAAGTTAAAAATTTAAGTATGTTCCCATAGCGGATACAGTTTGGTGTATTTGGAAAAATCTTTTGAAGCGTTATAGACACAAAATTAAAAACTAAAGAAAGTGTGTATTAAAATTTATTTCATATTTGATTACTCTATGCCCTAAGAGTAACTTAGAGTATTAATATACATACCATTTCATTTTTAGAAATATACAATTTTACAATTATAAATTTAACATACCTGCAAATAAAGAAAAAAGCACAATTTTAATAATTTGTTGAAAATAAAAAATAAAAATTTTAATAATAATAGTGATTTTTTTCTACAAAAATAGTTCCGTTTTGTTAAAAGGTGCATGTATACAATGTTTTGGCTACACTGCAAAAGTTCACATGCAGCAACCAACATTTGATTCAAAAATATTAAGTAGTTTATTTTTATACCCCTCACCACAAAATTTCAATACGCCAATCCATAAGACATAGTGTCGAAGGAGGTACTATTGGAAATCCTTCGAGGCAGCGGGCAAAACATCACGCTTATCTCTAGTTTTTTTCATATCGTTTGTTTAAATGAAGTAACTCCAATCAAAGTAAAAAAAAAAATAAATAAATAAATATATGGGGCGAGAGAGAATTAGAAAATAAGAAATAAAAAACATCGCCCATATTTTCCGAGTTACGGGCCTCTGAACATTAAAATTTTTTTTTAAATATCAATATGGGTATCATTTAAAACATTTTGAAGACATCCTTAAGGAAATACTAAAATTTTTTAAAAATGCTTAACACATTAAGAGCCGATGACAGCATATATTTTGCAGATATTGACCATTGAAAAAAAAAAAAATAATAATAAATGAAAATCAGCGGGCATTAACAAGACTGTCGATTTATTTAAAGCATAATATGCGATGCCTTTTGCCATTAGTAACAATTTTAAGAAACAAACCCCAATTTGCATGTTTTAAATAAAATGACGCATTTTTTGTAGCACTTTTGTACCATTAAATTCAGTTGACATTAAAGCAAAATTCCCTTAAAAATGTTATATGTACTAAGAAGTTACTGGCATTCTGATTGGACAAAAGCCGGAAATATGCTCAAAAAGTTTACAAGTAATATAAGTCCACAAAAAGTTTTATCGAATTAACAGAGACAGACAGAGTTAAAGAATGACATATAAACACATCTCTAAGGCTGATACGAGCTTGTGTTATAAGATGCCTTATAATCCAATGTTTCTGTCGGAGTGAAAACGGAAGCAGAAGTGACGCTGAGATGCGTAGGATGATGTAAGAAAACAACAAACAAAACGATACCATCTAATTTTGGTAGATTTGTTTTCTTTTGTCAGTTTTTTAAAGATAAGCAATTTGTAAGAATTACAATTTATATAAGAGCTCCGAAAAATATGACACATTTTTTATTATTATCCTACAACTAGAGCCTAATAAAAACGTTTGTTTTGAATGTTATTTTTATCACAAAGATAATTTTCGCTTAAATTTTATATATTGCCTTGTTTAGAATAACGTCTTTTCATACATATTTTTTTTTTATATTTCAGTTACACCTGTGTTTTTAAATGTTTAAAAAATAAAATCAAACGTACCTATGTACTAAGTAAAATAATCTCAGCAATTTTTATATAATCCTCTGAAATACAAATACTCTTAAATGCATCTCACCACACGTACTTATTAAAAAAAAAAACATACATATATCTTTTCTGTAACAGATAAAAGGGAAATAGAGTGTCAAATATTTGCCAGGAGGCGTTTAAAAATATTATCGTTGTAAACGGTTTTAATATCGTTTAATTTTTTTTAATATTAAATTTCTTCTTTTAAAGAAAAATATTTTTTATAAAAGATATACCATTTCAAGAAAACAAATATTAAAATCTTAATAATAGATTATTGCATATGACAGCTGAAAAGACTAATGTGATATATTTGCCGTATTCACAAGCTCTGCTAAGGTGTAGGTAGTATTGCATACTACCTTTTGTTTACTTTTTTGTGAACAACCATTGTATCAGTGTGCCATTGTACATTGTACTTCATACGTCAAAAAGTAAATAAGAAGAAGAAAAGTGCTATTCATCATTTGTTATTTATAAGCCAAATGGGGGAGAAAACAGAAAAAAGTAAATTAATAAATTTTTTGTGTGAGGATGAAATTCAAGACATTTTAAGGATGAACCTAATGTACTTGCTCTCCAGTCGCACAATTATACCCAGCAAAAAATTAGACATTACCTTAAAAAGTACTTGCCATATAATGACTTACTTTTGTGATTGCCATATTTTGTTACTCGCTTACAAAACACATTACATTAGTTTCCAAAAAGGAAGTAGTAATGGAACTAGTTCTTTATGTTAAAAGTGACTACCGTACTAATTGTACTCATTACTTAATAAACTAATTTATGTAATCGATTCTCAGGAATTGATTATAAAAGTCTCATGCCTTGTTAAAATCATTAAGTTGGCAATCTAGTTGGGAAGTACTTCCGCCAAAAATGCTTAATTCCACACTAGATTACCTTTTCAAAAATTTTTTGCTGGGTACATTTAGGGCTGCCAAAATCATCATTATGGCATAATCGGGTTTTAAGATATTTTGATGAAAACAGATTTCTTCATATGATACGACTACGGCCAGAGGAATTTGCCTATATATTCAACCTTATAAAAAATAACGATGTTTTTCACACAATTGACGAAAAGCTCCAACTACGCATTGACTTGCAGCTTAAAATTGTACTTTACTGCTTGGGATCTTTAGGAAATGGTGCTTGTGTTCGTAAGGTAGCATCTCTTTTTGGTATAGATGATGGCGGTACCATACAAAATATTAGAAATCAAGTCATTAAAGCAATATTAAATCTTAAAGAACAGTTTTTATATTGGCAACTTTCAACTTTCAACTTCAACTTTTTAATAAATCAGTCAAATCAATAAATTAAATAAATAAAACTAATAAAAATATCTCTTAATTCAATTTAATTTCATATAATTAACACATGAACACAAAAATAATAATTCATTTAAACATAAAACATTTAAACAAATACAACGTTTGAAAAACATATGAAAAAAGTACTAAGTATTGTATCGCATGTTTGCATGAAAATTACCAACAACACAGCTAGCACCGTTGTATTTTGTTAGCACGTACTAGGGGGCTTGTGAATAGGGCAATTGTGCTGAATCTCATATATACTACTCTGTAGTATTTTAAGACATTTTTTTCTAACTTGATGTTGTCAAGTAAAGCCTGGTACTCTGTTCAAATTTGTGAAAATTGTTGAGCAACATTGAATATTTCATGTGGAATATTTGACATTTAAAGTGTGGTATCATTGTTTTAAAAATGTATGTAAAAGACATACGATCAGCTGTTGTTTAAAAAATTCCACATGAAATAATGCCTATTTGCTTTATTTCACAGCTTTGATAAAATGTTGCCAGAAACATTTCATATGTTTTTCCACAGTAAAAACAGAGTACTACTTCTGCAACATTTTTTCATGACTTTTTCATACAAATTTTTTATGTATGTAGTTTGACAGCATTCCGCGTGAAAAACAGAACAGAGTACCAGGCTTAACAAATTAAATAATTACGTTTACATGATTTATATAAATGTTTTATTTGATTTGATTTATTTTAAAGAAAAGAGTAAAAGCGAGCAAAACAAAATGGAAATCTATATATTAATGTTGCCAGAAACATTTTTTTAATTAGAAAACATGTTGCGAGAAATATTGTAGATTTTTTTTTTACAAATAAACAGAGTACTACTTGAGCAAATTATTTTTTTTTATTATTAATTTTGCAGTAATATTTTTATATATCGCTAATTTACTTCAAGAACGTTATATCTCTAAAAAATTTATTTCGTAATAATCACATTTTAAGTTTTAGACTTGTTCTCACAATCGATAAAAATATCCAGACTGCTTAATTTCCACTACAATTTGTAAAATGGTTTAT
Source organism: Gymnosoma rotundatum (assembly GCA_916610165.2). Taxonomy (NCBI): domain Eukaryota; kingdom Metazoa; phylum Arthropoda; class Insecta; order Diptera; family Tachinidae; genus Gymnosoma; species Gymnosoma rotundatum. The sequence goes on from OU744338.1 coordinate 41,290,469, forward strand.
AATTAAAAAAAATCAATTAAGAAAACTTACATCAATTATATATTGAAAGGGAGGTCTTGGACAAACTATGTGGGATGTTTGAATTATGACATTATTGCTGTTACTGTGTCGTAAACTAAAATATGTCATTATTTGTGAAAAGAAAAACGGAGTTTTACTTAATATTTTCATCATCACAGCCATAATTAAAATAATATATTATAATCGCAAAGTCGATACATTTAAAAAATATTTTTTTTCTCTACGTTATGAAGTTTACTCCACAACTCAAAATGTGTCGTTCTTTTTGACAAAGAAAGTTTCGAAACATGAAGTGAAATAACGACTTATTCTCTTAAAACGTGAAAAGTACAAAAAACATAAAGATAAAATTTATACACAATATAAAGCAAGAAATAGCGAACAATTCTGTATGATTAACTCGAAAATTTGAAACTTTTGAGTTATGAAGTTCTTGAAGTAAATGCGAGATATGTTTTTTCGACATTTTGCACGGAATGATGAACAGAGTACTTTACTTTAGTGGAAGACGATTGACAACGATTATAAGAAAAGGAATCCAGAAAAATAAATAAATGTTAGATATTAATTTATAGTAGAATATAAAGATACTAATGGTAGAATAACAGCATCATTGAAAATTTATTAAATGATATTCTTACAAAAACAAAAATAAAAAGCATAATTAAATTATTTCCATTATACTCCATTTTTACAGCAGCTACGAAATATAATTATAGAAATTTTCAGTTTTTTTCAGATTTCAATGAAAAAAATTGATTAACCTTTGCAAATAATTAATAAACAATTATTAATTTTTTTATTGAAATATTTATTTTTATTTCTAAAAGAATTGAAATATTTTATTATTTTAAGTCAATAATCAATAATATTTCGAAAATTGCCTAAATTCATAAAAACATTCAAAACAGCATTTTTTTAACTACATATTCAAAGTTTTATTTGCATTCAGATTGTAATTCAATTAAATTTTTAATTAAATTAATTATGAAAAAATTTACAAGTATATACAACATTTTCTTATTTACTAGTTGGTTAAATCAATTATATATTTAAAATATATAAAATTTTTTTATTACATAAGTAATTAAATCAATCAAAAATTTAATAAAACTCCAATTTGTAAACGAACAAAACTTTTAATAGGTGTTTTCTGCATACAGTCGTAATATATTTTCATGGCTCAGACTAATTAAATTTAAAATTCAATTGCTTTCTAATTTAAAAAACTTTTAATTTTAATTTATTCAAAATTAAACCATTAAATATTTAGAGACAAGGATAAGATGACTTAAACCTTTTGAAAATTATTGGCACAATTTATTTATTTAATTTTTGTTTTTAATACATAAAAATATGCGTATTTCTTAACCTGATATTTATTGATTTTGCTTTGGAATGACAAAATTCTCTACTATCTGTAAATGTACGTCAATTTCCTCACACTTAAGCAGGTAAACTACGTCAACTGTAATTTTAATTTTACACTTGTACTCTAATCATTTTGCTTGGAGTATACTTTTATTAAAGTCTGTATCAGAAGCGGCTTATTTTGTTTTATATTTTCCTAAAACTCATATCTTTTATAAGTAGATGAATATTTTATATTATTGTTCTCTCTTCTTTTTTTATGAACAAAATATCCATAATGGTAATATTTAGAATACTAATAAACAGTGGTAAAGCGCCAATAAAAACGGGTGTCCGTTTCTTGTTTCTTGTGCTTTTTTTTATAAATTAAAAAGGGGAAAAAAAAGCAAAATTTGTTTTTTATTATATTTTTGTTTAATAGAAATGTTATTGTTTGTCTGTTTTTATTAACGAGTATGTTGAAATTTATTTTATTTGGCCTAATAAAATCATTTTGAAATTATATTTATTTATTCATGATTTTAATGGTCGCAAACTTTTTTTGCTTACAGAAGTCACCATAATTATTATTAAATATTCTACAGAGTTATAAACAAATGAACATATTCGTAAAAAGCTGATTTCTTGGAAACCTTCTTTTTGAAGATAAATAAATTAATAAATAAATTGTTCCCCTTATTAATCACATATAAACCCACTGTTTTTTTTTTTGTGTTTGACATAGAAGAAGCTGAATGTGTTTGAAAAAAAAAAAAAAAAAAAAAGCAACCAAACAAAAAATAAATAAAAATTCGTATAAACATTTTGCATATGAGTTTGTTATTATAATTTGATGGTTTTATGTCTCTCAATTTTGGTATATTTTCTTTTCATTATTATTTTTATTTTGCCATTACTATCGCTAGAATCGTTTAAACTTCTTTTGGCAATCCATAAAATGATTTAATTTACATAAAAATAATGGAATTTATTAGTTTAAATAGCCAAAGCAATGTTGATAATAATAATTTGTTTTGTTTTCATTTCTATAAAATTGATCATTTTATTACCAAAAAAAAAAAAAAAATGGTTTCCGCAACACATTTTGAAAATTATTATTAAAATTATTTTTACATGTAGTTATTTCAAATGAGCTAATTAAACACAATACAGACACAAGCAAATCTAAAATTTATTTTTTGATCTGCTACAGTGAGCCTACCGTTGTGATGTTTATACTAATTTGTCGCCGCACACAGCGATATATAGAAAATTTAGCGCGACAAAAATATTTACTTCATATGGATTCAATAAATTTAATTAAAACTGTTCTTAGAGTCCCTGATTATGAATTAGATTAAAGTTTTTTAGGAATTTGACATGGCGGATTTTTTACATTTTTTTAAACTTTTGAAGGTTCCACGTAAGTTAGGTTGGTCCGTCTGTGCCGAGTCAAACTTAATATCACAAAAAAAAAAAAAAAAAAAATAATAATAATAAATATGTCAATCGATCAGATGTAGTGCCGAAATAGGGGGTATTGAAAATCAGCAAGATTGGTTTATGTTCTACGAGGCAGCAGGCAAAACACCACGCCTGCCTCAAAGTTTTCTATATCATTTGGAGCAATGAAGTTACTCGAATCAAAAAAACAAATACATAGTGTGATGGAGAATTAAAAAATAATAAAAAAAACATCAAGTGAAAAAATGGGCTCTCGCCCATATTTTCCGAGTTTTAGGCCTCTAAACTTTTCACAGAAAGAACGGAGTTTAAAATGCAATATGCGACATACGCGGCTGGCGTGCTCCTCCATTTCCACCTTTCGAACGCGCTCCTCCCTTTCTACCGCCTCTACCATATTTTTTCAACACTTGACAGTGGAAATTCATTCATTTGGCGATTTGTAACCGTAACGATTTCTCTCCACTTTAGTTACTAAACGATTGGGTGTAGGCAAAAAAGCGATATGATTTCATTTCTCCATCCATTGAGAAAAAACGACATAATGCATTATTGCCTCTGGGTTGTAACACTGGTCTCGTTGTGTTGCCTGGATTTGATGTGCAAGGATCATTGCAGGCCCCTATATGACCAATAAGATCCATTCCAAAACCACCCCCAGGTCCAGAGGCTCCACTCTGTTCTATTAGTAAGAAATCACGAAATGTTTCTTGTTACATATTTAGAAACAGCGAAATGATTCTGGCAACAATTCTTCCAAACTGTGCAATAATATGAGCTGCATTTTAGATTAGCGAGCATTATTAGCAGCTTTAGTTATTCGACTTGAAAAATTTTAAAACTTGCTTTAAAATGATACGGAAAACTTTTTCGTAATTTAATTTTTAAACAAATAAAAATATTTACGAAGTAAATTCTATCAAAGTTTAATCTTTCAAAGAAAAAGATCAAACGGATTTATTAAAAAAATCTACTTTAACTAGTTTTATGGAATTGAGAGAGTATGCACTTTTCCATCCCGGAATATTTGTATTGAGTCCGGATTTCAATACTCATGAGTATCATCGACCTGAAATTATTTTTATACACTTTTTAATTTTTTCTATTTTCGTTTTGCTTTTGCTCAGTTAATGAATTTCTTGCCTTCTTATTTTCCCTGAAATATGAAATAAAACTTTTTACTATATTTTATATAAATAACATAAAATGAATTATTATTTATTTAAGGTAAATTCTAAATTTAACTTTTATTGAAAAAATTTAACTTCTTGAAGGATAAGCGTAAGTTTTTCCTGTTTTTCAAGCAACACTGCTCAGTACAGTCACGTAATTCTCCTTATTAATAACATATTTTTAGGCACATAAAATTTAGCAAAATAAAAAAGAAATGTCTTTTGCATGTGGGATTTTCAGAATTTCTACTTAAGAAAAATAAGCTTTATTTACTGAAAAGTAAAACGGAGGGACTTCCGATTAATACACGTAGTATTAGTTCTTTTTCTAACTTATAATAAAAAGTCATGGAACTGTGTGGAAATGTTTTTGTAGCTCCATTTAAAATAAATTTTTTAATATATTTTACTTACTTTTTAATTGTGAAAAATAAATTTAAAAATTAAAGAGTGTTTCTTTAGAAGCCGTGATTTCGACGAATATGGCTTTAGCTTTTAAACCGTTACAGGCAGACGCTTGAAACTTGTACGGAGGATATATTGCTATAATGCCAAGTATAAAAAAATGCAAATATAATTCAATAAAGAGTATTCTAATAGTTACGTGATTTTGACGTATAATGACTTATCTCTTATATAAAAAAGACAAAATTGAAAGGCGGCTCAAATATGATACGAAATCCATCGAGTTAGCTCCTTATAAAACATATTTATCCTTTTAATTTTTAGTTTTGTTTCTTTAAAGAAAGAAAAAGTTTTTAAAAATGAATAAATTAAAAAAATATTTTCCGTTGCTTATTTCAATATTTTGGAAATGACATCGTGGCAATTATTTGGTATTCTATTTTTTACACAAACTTATAAACAATGTATATTCATTCATTAATTTTCGAAAGTTACAAATTTATTTTTAAGAAAATTAATAATTTTTACGGCTTTGGCAAATGTATTAAAATTTTATGTGTAAGTGAAATATTATTCACCATAGAACTGTCAAAACTTCACTGATAAAAATACTTTGCTACCGCTTCACACACGCTCTAAATGGTTATTTATAATTGAATTTAATTACATTTTATTTAAAAGATACTGTTTCTTAAATGCTTGAATGAAAAGTGGGTTTCAATTACCGGAGGAAGTTGTGCCTGGATAATTGTGGTGGATTACCACAGAGTGTTTACCTACTACAACAAAAATGTATAAAATAAAGATTTACTTTGCAAAGGTCTAATTTTGCCTATTTTTTTAACCCTTAAAAAGATTAAAATTAAAAATAGGAGTTGTAGGACGGTACCCTTACTGCATGAGAATAAAACGCACTTGGCGTATTTATCTTAAACACTGCAACTTTATAATCAACTGTTTAGAAACCTTCACTTTATCTTAAAAAAATCGTGATTTAAAATTAAAATTAAAGCTACAAAAATGCTTTTGGCTTGTGTTTTATTTAATCTTAAAAGAAGCACAAATCATACTTAACCCAAATTTAAGTTTTCTTTCCCTTCATTAAAAAAAGAACAAAAACAAAATAGTAAGTTAAAAATTAATTTTTTCATTGTTATATTTTGAAACTCATTGTTTATAAGAAATAAACAAAAAACTAAAAAAAAAATTAAAGAAATGAAATGTAACACAAAAACAAAAACAACATAAATTGGCAAAGAATAGTTTCAAGGCTTTTAACTTTTTCTATAATTACTGCGCTACTTTTTTCAACATCAATGGCATAAATAAAAACAACAATAACAGCAACGTCATCATTTTTGTATGTAATAATGAAATCATGCATAATGTACTCCAAATATGAGCATGAGAATGAATGCAAAAACCCAAAAAAAATAACAAAATAAAAACAAACTGTGTGCTGCAGTGGAAGTCAACATTTTATATTTGTGCTTATTTTTTTTTTTCGCAATATTTCTCCCCTTTTAAGGAAAAACAACTGAAACAGTGGTAGAGAAAATAACTTAAAAATTAAAGTTTTAAACATATAAAACAAATACTAAAGGAGTAGCAATATGGAAGAAAAATATAAAGTCCCATAAACAATATACTTTTTAAAAACTCCTAACCCTTCCAACGATCAAATCTTTGTGTCTTAGAAATTTCAGCAAAACGGACCCAAAAAACCGGGTAAAACAATTCAGATATGTGCGAGTTTGATTCAAACATAAAGGATTCTTTACCAAGAATGTGACAACCTAATTTTTAGTTTTATCTTTTTTCATTGTGTGTTGTTAAGATATAGCTCGACAGATAGGTAAGCAAGCGATTAGGTACCCTAGGATATTTCTACCATAACTTTACATACCCCACCATCGTCAGCAGTGCCCTTCTGATGAATGTAATAACAGAAAATGAAGAAGTCCCCATAATTTCTCTAGGTTACAGGTGTTCCCATTTCCCCGAAAAAAGCAATGTATTAAAAAAATGAGCTCTGTACGATCTGTTTAGTCCTATCAACCGAAGAATGTAATTCATACCGATTTTGTTTGAAAAGAAAACCCGAGAGTGTTTTTGAGTGAAACCTATTCCGATTCAAAATATTACTGCAAGGGAAGGTTTGAATCAGCAATTTTTGTCTAGCGTAACCTGAAGAGTTTAACTAATTATTCCTACTTTCGCATAAATTCTCCTGTTTATTAAGAGACACAAAAGTTTTCCAGTTCGCACCTTAGAACTGTTGGGGTTCAGAATACAAAGTGACCGAAGCAAGTTTTGGCCTTTTATTTCTCACCAAACCTCTATATTCTGGAATCAAGCAGACGATCAGTTCGCTTTTTTTGCAGTGACGTTGCGAAGTCTAAACGTCATTATAAAGAGTTTAAAGTCAATTGGTTATCTGCTTCCTAGCACACATAGTAATAGTAAAAATTCATGTGAAAGACAGTGGGCCCATTGGTACAATAATCTTCCTTTTAGATCCAAAAATGGTTCAAAAGAGAGACCAGTATTTATATACATATGTCTGAATCACGTTTCCTACTTGTATTTTAAAAGAGGGCAAGGGCATTCAAGCTGTGTCGTTCAAAAACGAAAGAGTACAATTGAATGAATCACACAACTGAACGAAAGCTGACTGCTTTGCGTCCTTAGTATACCGTTTAATTTTATAAAAAATGTTCATCGCTGACTAGTGTTACCAGGGAAATACAAGAAAAAGTTACGCTTTACCTACAAAAAGTTACGTTTTTCCTACAAAAAAGTTACGTTTCTTCATTAACAAGTACATTTTAAAATTGTCCTCAAATGAATAATAATTTAATGTAATTTATATAATATATAGTAAAACGTTCTATTTTATATTTCAGGGAACAAATTTATTTACTACATAAAAACCAAAAAAAAAAAAAAAAAATCCAGCGCGATGATACAGATGAGTATTTTAATCAGGACTTAATACTAATATTCCCGGATGGAAAAGCGTATGCTCTCGCTATTCAATAAAATTAGAAAATAATTTTTTTATAATTTTTTTTTAATAAATAATAATTTTTTTTTCATAAATATATATATAAATAAATAAATAATTTTTTAATAAATCTGTTTGACCTTTTTCTTTAAAAGTTTACTACACTATTTTAAGAATACCATTAGCAAAGACAAATTTGAATCTTATTTGCCTAAAACTTCAACAATAAAATAATTACTGACAACTTTTCCGTAATACAATCCGGAACTTCTTTAAGGAAATTTAAAAACAAGTTCTTATAGCATTTGCAAGTAACGTTTGTTATGAAAATTGAATTGAAATGTTGAGAGAGGTCCTTACCTCAAATAATTAAATTATTTCGTGTTTATACCAGAAGTTACGAAAATTTGGCCAAATATAACAAAGTTTTATATGTTATGTGGAGCCCTGAAAAGTAAAAAAAAAAATTTAAAAATGCACCCAAACGGCAACGCTGTCGCTGACACTCTTTTGTTTTAGTTGTATTAAAGTAGTTTTGTTGTAAAGAGAATGTTTATAAACAACTACAAAATCAGTAAAGTTCTCTTTTTCTGTTCATTTGTAAGAAGTTTTATTTTAGAATAGATCCATAGATGATTTATTAATTATAATGATAAATAGCAAATAATCAAATATCTTTGAAGGTTGTTTTTTTTATTGAATACTTTCAATAAAACTGTATCTCTTTCTCAATTGAAACCCAAAATATTTTACACTAGCAGTGCCCAGGACTTCGTCTGCGTGTCATTTATAGTTTTCTAAAATTTCAAATTCACAAAAATGTGTTTTGAACGATTTATTCCAGAATTCTGAAGACAGTGTTAAAAAATTTTAATTTAAAAAACAAGATGTGCTGACGACTGTTTTAATACTATTATACCGGTAAAATTGGTTGCTTTCAGACCTGTAATTTTTTCCCTACAAAATGACTTATTAAAAAAAAAACGATTCTCTATTTGAACTAAGGTTCTAGGCTACCTCCTCACAAAATTTTGTTCAAATGCATCCAGTAATTTTTACGTAACGCGAACACAGACAAAGAAATAAAAATTCTAAAAATAGCTGTTTTGTATTCCATATCGATTACTATCTGCACGAACATCAAAATTTTCAAAAAATATTTCATGTAAACAAATAACCCTGTTACTGTTTTATTATATGTAAAGATTTTCTCACACTAATACACATTTTGCATCCTTTTCCTTTTAAAGTTTTCGCTTACTTTTGAACATTTTTTACCATTCCGTTCACAGAGTACGTACAAACGAACGAGTTCACTTTTGCTATCTGAATTAAAATGATCACTCACTGATTTGAACATTTTAGCACAAGTCTAGAGGACTTACTCTCTGTGATAATTTTAACTACATGCTTATAACGGTTTAAAATATAAGGACATATACGAGTATGTACTTGACAATCAAATATCAATGGAGACACTGTTAAATTTATATTTTATTTCCGATTATTTGTCCGTGTCATTTGCATATTTAATGTCGTAACGACCATAATAATAAAACTTTTGTAAAAACTGGGAGGGAGGTCTGTCATAGAAGGAACTTGCGTAATTAAAAAAAATTGGAAAAAAATGATTTGACAGTTTTTTCATATACAATTTTGCTTATCAAACAAAATTGTGAATTTACATATGAGATATAATTTTTGTATTCAAAGTTAAATACATATATAATTACATTTGACAAAGCCCTTTTTTATGTTGAAAACAGATGTTGTCTTGTCAGATTAAAAAAAACGCGCTTTTCTAAAAGCAATGTTTCAAACTGTGTAGGCGGCGTGTATGTGTTCTGCAGTGTTAAATTTGACAATTCATATGTAACAAAACATGTTGCCTAAAAACAGCTTACACAGAATGCACACGTTGTAATTGAGCTAGTCCGTAATAGCAAGATTTTTTGTATTTTTGTTCCACTGTTTTTAGCTTCAACTGAATTTTATGCAATTTTGCAAGTTACTACCTCGCTGCCTGGCTGTCTGTCTCTTTGTCATTTTTAACATTTTAGCAAAACAAAATACATATGTACTATATTTACGACACGTACTTTAATTTGTGCTTGAATTTTTAATGTATGTTTGTGTGTATCTGTGTGAGAGTGTTATATTTTAGAGGTGAAAAAAATATTCAGCTAGCAATGAGCAATGTAAAGCTGCTCTAGTTTTAATGAATGAATGCCAGTGCCTACATACAAGAGTGTGAGAGTGTAAGTTTATTAGGGCGGCCTCAAAAATTTTTATTAAGGGGTAAGGCTTTTTACAAAAAAACCTTTTTGTGTTAAAGACCATACTATCTAGGTATATGCATTTCGTAGGTGCTCTTCGGCCACACTCAACAAACAGTCAGTATTTGACGAGAAGGTCTTCACTGGAAGCAATAAATAGTTGGACTAGATAACTTAAGAGAAATTTTGTTTTGTTTTTTTTTTATTAAAACACTATGCAGGTAACGAAGCCGATATCAAACTGCCACCGGCGACTAAGTAAAACATTAACGGCGGAGACTCAAAGTCGACAAATTTTTTTGACGGCGGTCAGGTAAATACCAGTTCAGCAGCGGCTCAGAGTCGACTAAACCCACAACTGTTAAAAATAAAATTCGAAATTTATTTTTTTGTAATGAATTTATTTTACACCATGTGACTTCAACGGGGACTTAAAAAAATAATCATTTTTGATTCTTACAAAGAAAAAATCAACCTCAAGAATATATCAGAGCCTAATCAAGCACACCGTTTTGATCGTACACAAGTATATTTTCATAAAATTTTACGCTGTTAAGATTTGTGTTTTCATTATTTTTTTTTCAGAAATATTTATTATTTTCAGATTTTTTTATTTTTGGCGGGAATAATTCTTATTCTATGGTGTTTATTTTTTGGTAGGAATAATTTGTTTTGTTCTTGATTTTGATTTTTTTTTTGTTAGAAATTAATCTGATATTCATATGGCTAAAACAACTGTTATTTCTGATAATATAACAAAAATCAGAAAAACAAATATTTCTGAGAAATAAAAAATGTAGTTACTTTTTATATGAGGGGCTAACAGTTTTAGCCGTTGTTAGTCACTGACTTCAGTATGTATCGGCGGCGGTTATTAGTTGATTATGAGCCGAACGGCTTCGTTCAAAAGTTAAAAAAACCATCATAGAAACTTAAGGTTAATTTTCTTTAAGATATATGCCTATCTGCATGTGCTTCCCTATTGTAAAAAGTTTTTACTAAAAACCCATGTGATAATAAATTTCATTTTTCAGTGCCACTGAACATTTGATATGCAATTTTTTGTACAAAAGGGAGCAAAACGTTTTTTAATTTTTTTGTAAAGAATAAAAAAACAACAACAACGAAAAAGTGCAAATAAAACATATTTTTCATTTTAACGAAAAGAAGATAAGAAAATTATAATATGAAAAAAGACAAAAATATGATTTTATTTTGGTCTCAATAAATTGTGAAGGGAAAGAGAAACGTAAAAAATCAATCAATATTTTAAGCATTTATGCAAATTAATATGATTGTTAAAATAAAACAAAATTTTAAAACTGCAAAATTATTTTCTTATTATTATTTCTTTATTTTTATATCTAAAAAAAAAGAAGTGATTAAATTAAATAAATTTCTCTGAAATGTTTTTTTCTTTTTAAGTAAAAAATATAAAATTCTTATACAACAACAATTAAATTGAAATATATCTTTCTCCATTCATTGTCTGCTGGCTTCATTATCACTTCTTTAACAGATACACAAAATTAAATAGAAATTTATAATTATCACCCTTAATGTTGAAGGTGATGTAACTACCTGTAAGTCAAATAATACAAACATTTAATGATTTAACTTGTGACTCATTTTCACTTTAATAATTTCGATAATAAAGAATAATTTTTAAATAGATTAGGACTTCTCTGAGAGATATTTGTTAGAATCTATACAAGATTTTATTTGTTTTCAATAGAATTAAAATTTAAAAGAATACATTAAGTTTAGAAGTTGTTGGAGTTTAGATATCCGGCCAGTTTTTTTTTTTTTGTTGAGTTTAGATGCAGGAGATAAACTCCAATGATAAATACTTATTTTATTAGGACACATATTTTAGCATTTTGTAATCAACTTTGCGAAGGCACTAGATAAGCTAAAGAAAATTTAAATACGCCAATCGATCAAATGGTTAAAAAATAGTTTCGAAAACTTTGCTATTAAAAATCAACAACATCGGTCCATGTCTTTGAGGCAGCGGAAAAAGCACTAAGTCTGCCTCTTTTTTCCATATCATGTGGAACAAATAGACTAGATAAAGTAAAGTGAAGTAACTCCAGTGAAAAAACAAACAAAAAGTACAAAAGTAAAATTTTTAAGAAATGCTTAACCCATTAAGAGCCGATGACATTTTATGTAAAATTATATATCGCACTTGATCAACAAGAGGGTATTAACTCAAAATTTTAAAATTTTCAGTGGAGTCAAAAAACTGTTTGTGGCCACATTTTAACAGATTTTAAAAATTCAAATATACCATAGGAAGCAAATTTCATTTAAAAATATATTTACATCGGTTTTCCTAGAAATCTGTGCAAGCATTGCAAAAACAAATCAATTTTTTGAGTTAATACCATTTTTCTGAAAATTTTCGATCATAAATGAAACAAATTTTATCAACAAGACAGTATCAACTCAAAATAAAACCAAATTGAAAAGAGACTCAACTCAAAATAATACCTTTTTTATGAAAATTTGCGAATCAGTTCCATGTTAACTTTTGTATTAACTCGAAATAATACCTTTTTGTTGAAATAAAGGTAATCACTACATTATCATGAATATGGTCTCAAAAGTGGTTTTCGAGATGAAAGAGTAAACGGAATACGTTGAAATTTTTACAGTAGATAGATATTGATGTTGTTAGCTGATTTCTTGAAAAAAGTGATATTTCAAAAATTTTGAGTTAATACCCTATTGTTGATCAAGTGCGATATATATATATATATTTTTTTTTTATTTTGGAATTCTCTGTCATCAGAATATTTGGCTTTTTTATCGAAGTTACTAATATATTTTATGGTGAAATTAAATCTAAAGGCATGTGCTAATAACGTTACTATTCGTATATCTTTTAATTTGTTATACTTGCTTTTACAGCGAACCAGCAATATGTACTCTGCATCTTTATAGTATAACGGTTTAAAAGCCAAAGTCATATTCGTCACTTTAATTTCTAAATTTATAGTTCAAAAACTATTTTTATAGCGGACATGTTTGAATTATTTGTGTGAATTTGAAATGTCTGCCTATACAGTTAAAAAACTAAAGCCCTTAAGTGAAAATAGCTACAATATTGGGACATCCTTTAATTTTAAGTTTTATTATGTACCTATTGCAATAGTGCTTATAACTTTACTGACAGTGCAAATTGGACATGTTTGCCTACAACAATATTCTAATGAATATCACGTCGCTTTCGAAAAGCCCTTTAATTTTTAGTTTTTGTTGTTATAGCAGCTATAGTATAATAGAATACATTTTCTGTAAAAATTTCAAGAGTCTACCTGTGGTCTCAAAGATTGAGGGCTGTGACAGACAGACTAAAATTGTGACTAAAACAATAGGGTTACGTTTTTACCGTTTGTTTACGGATCCCTAAAAATATATAATTGATAGTAGCAGACAGCTATTGTTAGTATATGGATATAATTCGTTGTTAACCAACACTTTTAATAAATAACGACTCTGTAGGTAATTAAAATATGTCTTATATTATTGCTTCTACATAGTTGTATAAATAAATAAAAATATAATCGATAACGCCCTTCTACAAAGATACAAAGCACTGCTGACGAAGGTTCTAGTGAGAACCACAGAGTGTATTTCATTCTGCTAACAGATACATTTTAGTATTCTCTTTACAAATTATCACAATTAATAACGATTTTAAGCCAGATTTGAAAAATTTTTGCTTTTTTTGTCAAAAAGTTTTTAAAACTAAATGCTGAATCGTAGAAAATTCTTTTCTACTGTAAAGTTTTTCTGTTCAAAGAAACCTTTTTTCAAAACAAAGGTTGTGGTCTCAGCTTGGTAAATGAAAATATTACTGTAACAGATCCTAGTATAATTCAGTGGTGAATAAGTAGTAAGTGGTGAAAAGCTTACTCTTCATTAATTTATGATAATGTTTACGATAAAATAATAAACACAACCACACGCAGAAAAAAACATGGTTGTGATATGGTCACAATAACCATATTATGTTCTTTGTAACAATGTATGGTTGCGGAAATCCAATTATAGTTGTTTTCACCAAAACTATGGTCACAATAAACATTTTTTGTTTTAACGATTATTTTTTTATCTTTTTAAAAATTATCTTAAAAAAATTGGAACCACAACCAAACCCAGCAAAAAACATTCGACAAGGTAATCGAGTGTGGAATTAAGCATTTTTGGCAGAAGTACTTTCCAACTAGATTGCCAACCTAATTATTTTAACAAGGCATGAGACTTTTATAATCAATTACTGAGAATCGATTACATTAATTATTGTAGGAAATAAAGAGTACCATTAGTACGGTAGTCTCTTTTAACATAAAGAACTAGTTCCATTACTACTTCCTTTTTTGTGAACTAATGTAATATGTGTTGTAAGCGAGTAACAAAATATGGTAATCACAAAAGTAAGTCATTATATGGCAAGTACTTTTTAAGGTAATGCCTTCTTTTTTTGCTGGGAAGTTTTATAACTTATTAAAAATAATATAAAACATTTAACCATAGTATATTATTATTAATCAAAGTATGGTTAAAAGCAACAGAATAGCGTTTGCGCTAAAGAATATTTTGTTTTAGTACTTGACAGTTTAGTAACTTTTCTGGTAGCTAAAATTTGAAATTGTTTTTTATTGTTGAAGAAAGTGAAAAAAAAAATAAAAATTTATGTACAAAATACATAATCAAAAATAATATGGAAAATATGAAAACAAATAAAAAGAGAACCAAAACATTTAAAAAAAGTTGAAGTAAATATGCATGTATGTATGTATGTATGATTACAGCATTTAGTGTTTATATTTGAACATAATTATGTTTATAGTTTGGACAACAATATGGTTGCAAATGTAACAATACTATGGCTCTATTCACGATCTTGTGCAAATGGTCTTGCACCATAGCATTTGCAAAATTGTGTAGCATACTTTTAGTTTACACCAACAAAACATATAGTAATGAGTAAAATATGCTGCACAATTTTGCAAATGCTATGCTTTGCGTGCACCTGCAGGAATACAAACGAAAGTTAAAAAAAAGATACGGACAAATTAAAAACAGGCGTTGTGTTTTTCCCGCTGCCTCGAAGGACATGGAAAGATCTTGTTATTTTCAACAGCAGTATTTCGAAATCATGACTGATCGAATCGCAACGAAATATACCCAATTTGTCTAAATATGTTTACGATATTAAACAATGTTAAGATTTAAAAAAATGAAAGTAATTTTTGTAGATGTAAGTAACCAGAACAAGACAATTAAAAATTATTTATGTGTTAGCTTTTAAAAAAGTGTTTATTACATAATTATTCTAAGCACTTTATTTATTTAGTTTTAACCCTGGGACAAAGCGTTGTCATATTTCTCAAGGGAATATTAATGTGACCCACTGTAAAGCTTTTTTCAGTTAATTTTGCAACAATTTCTTTCTTTTTTTTAATGTAAAAATGCGACCTTTAAGATAACGCGGGTATTAGAGTTAACTCTGGATGTTGTTTAGGAAGGAATACAAAAAGCTATAAATTATACAAATCTTATCGTTTTTGTGTTGCTCGATAATTTCTAACGCTCTTTGTGTTTACTCTTTTTATAAAAGAATTTTTTTACTTCTATTTACACATTTTTACTTTTTCATTTTCTTTTAGTTATAATTTTCTTTGTTTCTTTATGTTAAACCTGACTTTTCAATTTTTCTCAGCAGATTTCAATGTGTTAATTTTCCTTTGTTGTTTCTTATTTGCATTACCACACATACAAACAATAAAGCAGAGAGGGAATTATTTAGAAGTTTTGTTAAGTCAGTTTTTCAAAATTCTTTGGAATTTTTATTCCAAGAAAAAATATGAACAATAAATGATAAAAAATGTTTAACAAACAAAATGTATCTCAAAAAAAACATAAATAATGGGTTCACTCACACTCACACACACACGCTCTTATATATTTTACTAGTTACACTCTAGATACAATCTAAAGATACTTCCGTTCGATTATTTAAACTATCCCCTCGTAGGTATCTTTTAGCTGTTTATTATAGTTAAATATTTTATCATATTTATTTTCTGTACGTGAAACAATTTTAATGGATTTATGAAAACAATTCAAACATATTTAATATTTATAACGAAATAGAAGAAAACTTGTCAATAATTTAAAATTATTAACCACTTCATTTTATTTTAATTGTTCAACATGTTAAATAAAATATTTTATTATTTAAAAACTATTAATATTTTTTTTTTTACAATTTCATTCTAATATTACGCTTAAATTAGCAACTTTTTATTTAAACAAAGAGAATGCTTTTAAGAAAATTTATACACATGCATTTTTATATATTTACATATTAAAAACAGAGATACTGACAGGGACAACCGTATAGTTAAGCGTATAAAAAATGTATAAGGGTGTCTCATATTAAATAAAATTAAATAACACAAAAGGCTTCTGAATAAGTGAAGTAACATAGTACGAGTGTTGCTTGTTTCTTAATTTAGATTTTTATTTAAGGAACAAAAAGTTAGTAATGGACGCTTACGGAGACGAGTGCATTTAATCAATTAAATTTCTTTGAATTTGTATTGTGACAGCTGATCGCAGAGATTTAAAAATTTTAGATATCGAAATCGCCGCTAGTTTTTATTTTTATTTTCATTAATTATTTTATATATGTTTATAAATTTTTATACCCTTTTCCACAAAAAGTGGAAAAAGGGATTGTAATTTCTACAACATCCATTTCCAACCACATTCTAACTTCTTCTGTATAGTGAAGTCGATTGAGCGATGACCGTCTGCCCGTCCGTGCTGAAATCAAGTTTGCCGACGCACTAGATCAGAAAATGTAAATACGCCAATCGAACAGACCTAGTGTCAAAAGAGGTGCTATTGGAATTCAGCATGATCGGTCCATGTCCTTCTAGGCAGCGGGTAAAACACCACGCCTACCTCTATTTTTTCATATCGCTTGGCAGAATGAGGTAACTTCAATCAAAAAAGCAAATATTGGAGTGGCAGAGATTAAAAAAATAAGAATCCACATCAAGTGGAAAAGTTGGCGCTCGCTTATATTTTCCGAGTTACGGGCCTCTAAACTTTTCAAATTTTTTAAATATCAATATGGATATCATTTAAAAGCTTTTGAAGTGATCTTTAAGGAAATAGTAAATTTTTTTGAAAATGCTTAACCCACAAAGAGCCGATGATATTTTTATGTAAAATTTTACAAATGTATTACTTAATTTTTTTCTTATTTTTTAATTCTCTGTCGCCCCAATATTTGGTTTTTTTGATTAGAGTGACTTCACTAAACTAGATTATCATAGATGGTGAAGGGTATATAAGATTCGAAAGAACCGTATATACGACTCTTACTTGTTTTTAATTGAAAATACCCAAGTCCGGGGAATATTTTGTCGATGCTATCTTAGCGCATGTAAAAAATATATGCCTTATTCTTACAAAAGTCCGTCAAAAGTATTATTTAAAAATATTATTAAAAAAATTTATAAAATAAACTCCAGAAATACGTTAGAAATACAAGAGCATGTTTTATTTTTATTAAATTGAAAATTTTTTGATATCATGTTTTGGGATAGAAAGCTTGTTTTAATTTCAACCGAGATTAATTTTTCTGTAATTTCGTTTTATCGAACTTTAACCAAAAGTATGGGAAATAAAGTATTTGAAAAGTATTGCCAGATGTTATTTTCAAAAAAACATTTGGCTCCTCTGTATCAGCTGAGGAGAAAGTGTATAAAAAAAGGCTTATAAAAGCTTATGGCGAGAATGAAAAAATTGATTACATGATATTTCTTTTTGTATGGCTTACCCTAAAATTTTAGATTTTCAAGGGTCTAAAGTTCTATTTACGTTTTTCTTTCTTTAAAATATGTTTATAAATTGCCATGATTTTGTTTATAGATTAAGTTCATTTTGTTTTTTTTTTTTAATAATCTTCTCCTATTTCTTTTTTTTTATTAAATTAAACGAACATACGAACATATAATTTGGTTTTTGTTTTGTTGTTGTTTTAATTAAATAAACATTGTATCTTCAATGTTATACATCTATTTGAATAAAAATTGTAGAAAATGAGATTTTATATATTTGTAATGTAAATCTTGAAAAATTTTTACTTAAAACTATGAAGTGGTTTTGTTTAGAACAGCAAGGATGAGATAATTTGCATTTCCATAATCATATTAAAAGTGCTAAGAATTAAAAGAAAAAGGTTTATGATTGGATAAAAGGTGGCAAAAACATTTTAAGAGCGACTTTTTAAGGAGATGAGAAATGGTGAATTTCATAATTTCAGTTGGCGCCAACATTTACAAATGGTGTACCTCGATCTTCACAATGAATCAAACTCTTCGAATAATTGCTAACGAACTTAAAATTCGTATAAGACAAAAGAGTGCATCCTAATTTATTCTTACATGATGATTTTTTCGTCGTATCTTTTAAAAACATATCTTTTTAGTAAAATTTAGGCGCTTTACGTCCCTGATTTATTTAATTAAAATAAATCACGTCTAAATGGCCATTTCACTCTTCAGAAAAGATCTAAGAGATTTTTAAATCAGTCTTTTTGCTTAATAGCTTTCTTGGGTGCCAGTTTTATGGTTTTTGTTTGTTGTTTTTCTGCCACGATTCATGACCAAATTAAAACTTCGTACTAACGCGCACTGCATTTTATATTAATTTTATTTTATTTATTTAAAACTTTTCGAATAGAAAAAAAAAAAACGATTCGTCTCACAAAGCCGATCGTGCGATTGGCGCTGTTGTGTATTCGCTGCAACAAAGTTCCCACCTGGTGGTGCTTGAAAGTTCCACGGAACAGGCACGCCTTAAAGCATGCCATATCTTACGATGTATTTTAAAGAATGTAAAAATACAAAAACTTTCTGGATCTAACAGATATTTCTCGAAGTATTACCATTTACTTAAAAATGGATTCGTAACATATTGTATTATTGTATAGTAATTGAGTAAATCTTAAAAAATCTTAAAAATTTTTTTGTTAACAAGAAAACTTTTAAAGCCAGTTTTTGAGTGCTAAAAATATTATTCTCTCAGATGATTTGGCGGATAGCTTTAAAATTTTAATGAAATAAATAAATGAGCAGGACTATTTAATTTCACTTTATGTTTAAAATGTTTCAAACAAAATTAAATTTTTCCTTTTATCAAGTTGTATTTTTTCACATAAACATAAGATTTATAACAAATAATTTATCTTATCTGTGAAATAAATAAAAATTGTATATTTCCTAGTTATTGTTTTTTTTTTCTATTTACGAGTGTTTACTTAGAAGGTAGAAATAAGAAAATAAACACTATAAAATAAATATTTATAAATTGTATTTAGTAAATAAATTTAATTACTTATTAGTTCATTCCCTTTCTAAAGATACTTATGATAAGATATGACTACATGTCGTATTATATAAATACTACAACTTGTTAACACAAAAATTAGTTGCCATAATCATGAAATATTTAAATAAAACTTTCCAACAGGAATTATTTAAAATAGTCACGGGTTGATATTAATTAAAAATATAAATTAAAAACATTTAGTACACCTGAATATACAATGTTATAAAATTTTATTTACATTATAAGTCCATAAAAACATTAAAGTTTTTTTTTTGTTGTTGTATTAAAAGCAGTAAAACACCATTGCCAATATAAACTTTAAAATCTATCTTCTAGCTTCATAAGTTTTGTTGGAAAGTTTCTGGGATAATTATTATTATAATGAATTTTTTTGTTGGTTTATAATAACAGTCAGGTTATTTCCACCTTTATGGGGGATTTTAATTAAATAAAATAATAAAGTTATATTAGGGAGTAATTTTAAGATAAAAGATTATATGGCATATGGGTATTTCCATGGCACCGTAAGTTGAAAAGATTTTGCAAATACAGAAGTACCCGACGTTATATTCCATTTAGAATAAAAATAAATATTTGAAAAGGAATTAACAACACTCGAAACATTGCGTTTTAAAATATCGACCAAATTAAAGAAATATCGTATGTGACATTAAACAAAAGTGAATTTGATGTACAACTAAATTTACGAGCTGTTATTTATTCTTTTTCATATTCTTGTACTAAACGCCTTTAAAGAAAAACAGTCCTTTTTGTTTTTTTAATGAATTTAATTTAAATTAAAAAACATTGTTTTTCACAACGTACATATATGATGCGACATTATTATTATAATATACAAAAGTAATGTAAAAGTTAAATAAAAACATACCACTAACGGAACTCTAACTTTACTCTTTCCCTATGAAGCCAAAGCGTTGTTGTAACTTACAATTAAATTGAAAGAAAAACCTGCATTTCATTGCTTGATAATCACTTTAAGCAGTTATCTTTGCTTATTGATATCGTATAAATATTTTTTTTAAACTCATTTTGAAAAGAGTTTTAAGCGTTTTTATTTTATCAGGCGTGATTAACTCGATATTCATGTTCATGGCATTGACCGCATTAGGCACAACACGAGTACATAATATGCAGAAACATTTATTTGCATAATGTTTTTAACGAATAATATTTATTCGAATAATTTTTTATTCGAATACTTTTTTATTCGATTAATTTTTTATTCGAATAAAATTTCTTTGTTAGCTTTTGAATTTATTCAATACTTATTTAGAACTAGCTAATTTCTCTAAGTTAATTTTGGGTTCTTTTTCTTTCTTCCACGCATATTTGGGATGGAATAGGCCGGGTTCAAATACGCCTCTAGGTAAAAATACAAAGGAAGACCGGTAATTGAAGAAAGTTTTTTTCTTAAACGTAGATCAGTATGGATCTGCCGAAAAAGAGAATATCGATGCACTCGCTTATAAGCCATTAATACTCTTGTAGTAATTATTATCTATCAAAATTCCTCAAAAATAGTCAAAGTGAAAAAAATATTTATAAAGACTTTAACAAAAAAATTTCATGACTGAAACCAAATGAAATTGAACAACGACACAGAAAAAATTTTCAAATTATTTTGTTTCTTTTGGCGTTACATAAAGAATATCTAGTAACAATAAAACAAGGATGGTCATTAATACTACAGCACGCCAGAAAAAGGGTTTAGCTTTGCCAGGTCTTAAGAGATATTTTTTTATGTACTTATAAAATAATTATTCATTAATAAATTAAATTCTTTTTTTTAAGACAAATGGTGTAATTGTTAAATAGTGCAGAGTGCTTGTAAATTCTCACACAACAATGTTAAATTTCTATGTAGATTTTGTTTTATTTTTTTAAATATTTGCTTAATTTAACTAGAGAAAGAAAACCAAATAAATTGTAACGTATTTATTTACATTTTAGTTTATTTTATTTATGTACATTTTATAAAAAAAATTTATTCAACATGGTTTCAGTTTATCACAGTGAGAAAATAATGTGTAGTTTTATTTAAGAATTTTTGCAAAAAAAATCTGTACTCTGAAAATACTCCTAAAATTAACTTGGCCATTTAAAAACTTTACTATTTTGTACTGGGAAAATTTTAAGATTCCCGTAACTTACAAAATAAAATTCCTTTTAAGTACTACAGTTTTCAGAACTAAACGGCAGATAAACAAATTCTTACAGGAACATGATTTCAAAAAAAAGTTACATTATTATTTATTATCTGTTTATATCAGTATTTTTGTATATTTTTTATTTTTACCTTAGATAATTTTTACTATACATATATGTAAATGCTCCATTAGATTTTTTGCTTTAAACAAAACCCAAACTAATCAGTCCCACATGATTGTTTGTATTTGTTATTTATTTTTCAATAGAACAGATTGTATAAGGGAATATCATGCATGAGTGTATTTTGTAAATATTTCTTATACATATATTTTTATGTATTCGTACATTTCTTGAGATATGTTAATAAATTGTTTAGTTAGTAATTGAAAAGAAGGCATAAAATATATGAGACTAGAAATTTTTTAAACAAAACTACTGTTTAACAACTTAAAACTAATTTATTAATTAAAAATAAATAAATGAATGAAGCTTTGAAGTTTATATTCGCAAGAATAATTCTGTTGTAAAACAGTTTAAATTCAATTTTAAATCGAAATAGAAATTAAAATAAAACATTAATAAAACTAGATTTTAATAAGAGAAAAAAAATTATTGAGAAATAAATATTTTCTTTAATAAGAGTGATTTATTCTATCCACTTATAATTACCAAGTAATCATATTGTTAATTATTGAAACCCAACAAATCAAATATTTATTATATAAATCTATATGAGGTCATTAAGCACTTGGAGTAGAACTGGATTTATTAAATTGCAAAATGAAAAATACTAAAAATTATTTTCGTAAATATCAGTTTTACAACACAGCTCTGTAAAATTTTGTTATCTACACGGAGTTGCTCAATTCTTTTAAATAAAATATGTTGCAATTTTTTTACAGTAAAAATAAAAGTAAACAAAACCTACGCACAAAAATTCTTTTTTTGTATTTAAGCAAATTGTCATGGGTTTCGTGAAATATTAACACTAACTGTCGTATTCAAAAATATTAAAATAGATTTGATTTGTGCTTTATTTGTTATGAATATGGCAGTATAAAATTGGCAATTTGGCATTAAACAATTAAAAAAATACATATAAAGATAATGTCAAGTGACACAAGTGATGCGAAACCATCATTATACCATGTTTTTAAAACTTTCCAAATTATTTTTTTCTCAATATACATCAAAACTTTTGATTTTGTATAATATTCTGTGCCATATACTAATATAATATACACATTGGACATTTTATTTTCTACTAGCAATTATTAAATAATAATAATTTAGCAAATTTTTAATACTTTGCTTAACCAAGCCATGCTGCTAAAAACTGCAATTGCAAATAATAGGTGAGTTAAAACTCCTAGATTGTTATGAAAGGAAATGATCTGGCAGCATCTTTTTGTTGTTTTTATATATGAGTGTATATTTATGTACGTATGTATAAAAGCCAATCAAAAGAGTGTAATAACAACAACTAAAAGAAAGTTGTCATAAATACATATATATATAGGTAATATTTAAGCAGAACTTTTATATTGTCTTAAGACTTACATTTTTTACACTCTTATAAATAATAAAAACTATGATAATAAATTACTTTCAGTTAAATGTTATTTTCATATCAAATATACTTAAGTAATATAATATTCGATAAGTCTTAACAGATTTTTTTCCGTGTTCTAATCTAGAGTGTTTGACAGCTACTTTATTATTTATGACATGAAGAGATAATTTCAAAAATGTTTAGGTGGAATAACAATTTAGAAATGCAAAGACTTAAATATAATACACCAGAAAACTCAAAATTCGTGTTCTTTGGCTAAAGTGTTAAAGCCGTATCGATCATTTAAAAGTTGTCATAGACGACCTACAAAAAAACAAAGCAGCTATAACTACAGCCACTTTTTGGTTTAAGGCCCCTTCTGTCGTAGTCAATCGTATTGAGCACAACTCAAAAATATCAAACTGCAGCAAATAATGGAAGTGTTCGATTTAAATAAGTAAAACATTAAGGGTTTTATTGGAGAAATGTAGCATTTTCTTTAAGAAAGTGATGTCTTCATATTACTAACGTTTTAATCTAACGATTCCGAAACCTTTTTTTTTTTTTTGCTTAAAAAGCAGGAACTAAATCTAGTCAAAAAGGCATTTTAGCAAAACCTCTGTAATAATTAAATCTCCGATCAGTGAGCACCTTGACTAATTTTCGACTAGTTACGTAGCCACAAAATGCGACTTCACATCTCTACAATATTTTTTACAGGGTTATGTAATGCACGAGGCAAGTCTTATAAGTTTTCACAGAATCTTAAAGGCTCACCAAGAAATTTCAAAAGACTTTTCTTTTAGTTTTCTTTAAAAAAAACTGGCATGTGACAACTTAAGCAATTTGTGAAAATTCAAAAGAATTATTTTTTGTGTTTTAAAATGTTAGTAGAAAATAGAAAAGATAAGTTACGCTCTATCTGCCCTAACGTTTCAAATCATCTACAAGAAAATCTGCAAAATCACATCACCCTTTAGGGTGACCAGCTAAGTTATTTTTTTGGAAGTTGTAGATAAAATCCAAAGTATATTTTAAGGTGTTAAAGTAGTCATCTTTTTGAGGGCACTAGTTTGTTACAAAGCGATTTCAATTTCGGTCAGAAATTTGTTTATGAAAATAATAGGGTCTTTACTTTTCTAGAGAGCGAGAGAGAGAACACTAACTTTTCACAATCTTGCACTTACACTTTGTGTTTATTCTTAGAACAGTTTTGCAATGCCTCTGGTGTTTATTAGGCGCATTATAGTTTACAAGGACGCTACAAATTTCTCATTTTTATTAACTTAGGCAGTAGTTTTAATACATACTAATTGTCAGCGTCTGGGCAATGAACACAGGCAACTAAACTCAAAACAGATTAGTAGCATCTAGGCTACAGAACCCAAAACTCAGAAAGAAGAGAAGGCAATAAACTCACCTAGCCGGGAAGGAAAGAAAGCTTTGTTTTAAATATGCATGGGATTATTATGTTTACTTGTTGAAAATAAAATAAAATTTTAAACATGTTTTATTAAGCTTAAAAGAGATGAAGGTAGCAAATAAATTTTTTAACCATGATTCACATCCTATCGTACTTCATTCATTCAGCTTGAATAAAAAATCCAAGTCGACATTATCGAATTCATAATTTATGATGTGGATTCCGTTTAATATTTATTGGAAAGTTAAGTTTAGAATTAAATGAATACAAAATGATTTATTGACTACTTATTTTACTTGAATCGAAAAACAATGTTTTTCTCTTTCTTATTTCTATTCTAGTAATAAGAGGATTATCAAACGATTTGCAATCAATAAGTGACCCCGCCTATCCAACAAAGCCATATGTGGTGGGTCAAACGGTCTTATCTGGTTTTATTAAAAAGATTTCAATTATTTAAAGCTTATGAAAAAATGATAAGAATGATTTATGTAAAGCTTACAATTCAGTAAAAATATTTTAATGATGCAAGAGCATCTGGGCCGAAAAAACTCATTATAGATGTTTTGTAAGCTTACACAACAACAACAATAAATTATATGTAATAAAAATTATTTTAAAACTGCCTACACTTTTTTAAACTATTTTTAAATTCGTCAAGATAATTTTGAAAACTCCTGTTTTTTTGTTTTCTGTTTTTAAATTATGACTTTTAATGGTTTCTTTAAATTTATTTTAAAAAACTCACACCCACACTGAATGTGTAAACAACTTAATTGTCATTTAGTTAATTAATGATGATACGTTTCATTTCTTTGTTCATTAAGTAATTAAATGCGAAAAATAAATACATGTTTAATGGCAGATAAACATTTAAAAAACAAGGAGACCAAAGAGAAAATTTTAGACGATTTTTTTCAAATAAATTTCATAATTTGTTCAATACAGAAATTAAATTTTACAACTTATTGAGTTAAATGCCACATTTTTGAAGAACTAAAGAGACAAAGAAAATACAAAGCAACAGGAAAAATTATAAATGCCTGAGATTTACCTACAATCGATACCTGACAAAAAGTTTTAAGATTTTTCGAAAATACTTCAAGTAGGAATCATAACGATGGATATACAAGCTGAAAAGTAATGAAGCATACATATAAAGGAAAGAGAAAAGATGCTTTAGAGATGAGAAATATTATAAGATAACTGGCCTAATGACCAGTGCAGTTACATATTGACATCAATCAGCAATATGTCGGTAAACCGAAATCATTCATAATCCATCATGTTTATAAATTCTGAAAAGAAAGCTACTTGTAAACGACTAAAACTTTTCACTTTGCATGGGAGGTACCACCCCTACTGTCTAATAAAAGAATTCAGGGTTCTAAGAGTTATAATTTTCGAGATACTCGATTATAATTTTTTACTTTGTATGTGAGGTACCACGTTTAATATTTTAATTTAGAAAATTTTTTCTGCTTCTATACACACTAACAGTAGAGTTGTCTGTGCAAAGTTTGAAGGCTCTACCTATTGTAGTTTTCAAGGTTCACGCTCAGTACTCTAATACAGTCCCTGTGTTCGGTAAACTACATATGTACGTTACTGGTGCAAAATTTGAATACTCTACCCATTATAGTTCTCTAGATTAACAAAAATAATTTGTCACTTTATATGGGAAGTAGCGCATCCGTTGTTCCAATCGCTAAATTATTAATAAGAGAGTTATTTGGATTAAATTTAAAGGTCCTACTTATTAAAGTTACTAAATAACACAATAATAAATATTTACTCTGTATGGATAGTGTTATCGATAATATCGATAGTTTTATTTTTGGCTAACTATCGATAGTTTTTTTTCCGATAGCGATAGTTTCCAGAACTAGCACTTCAAAAATTCGATAGTACCGATAGTTTTGAAATAGTATCGATTGTTTATAAGCAAACTATCGAAACTATAGAATGTGCCAACTATCGATAGTTTTGCAGCTCTAGCGTGGAGTCCACATGAGATAACCAAAAAATAAGTACAGTATTTTACCGCATATCTGATAACAAACTGAAAAATCGATCCACTGGTACAGGGAGTTATAGCTTTCCGACAAACAAACACATTTAGTGCTTTACATATAAAAAATATAGCACATAGATAAAACTAAATAAATTTAGTCATCAGCTTTTGGTTTTTATTTATAAGCTATTTACGAGGGCTGCTATATATATTTCTGGCGTAGCAACACTGAGTGCTGGCAAGTGCAATCTGACATTTCTATAGGAAAGTTTGTCATTTTTAAGCATAATCGTACTTAACCTTCATAAGGTCCTCAAATTTTACTTACGTTAACGTTCTTTGGGTCAAATTTGACCCAGTTAGAAAATTCGATATGAAAAAACTTGTTTTCTTTAATTAAGTTTGTTTTTAAAGTTAGTACTTTTTAAGCTTTGTTTTGAATATTAAAGCTGCAAGTTTTGTTTATTTATTACGAATTCATATATGTATATATTTATTTTAAATAAAGAAATTTGTGTTCTTGGCAAGGAATTTTGCTGTTTTATATAGAGCGTGGCAAACTACAATCCTAAATATTCCAAAAAATGACGACGTTCAGCAAAACAGGTTTCCTTCCAACCATTACTAGCCGATGTAAATAATATAAAAGCATTGAAAGCTGATATATCTAAAATGTTGCAAAATACAACTTGAGCCCATCCATTGGTTTTCCTTTTGCAAGTGCAACATGAACAACTTTATCCACAGTATCAACTCCTCCTTTACATTTATTACAGTCTAGTATCGTTTGCGGCTTATGTCCTCACGATTGCTTATTTCTGGACTATGATGCAAAGTGCTAAGAAGATTCATAGACTTATTTTTCCTTGGAATATATGAAACGAGAGTAGTGTCCTTAGTGAACCAAAAAAATGATGAAAATAACGGTCTTCCTCTAGTTGACAAAAGCTTAGGTGTCAATTCAATCCTTATTGTCAAATCTTATTACTCTAGCATGACTTTTGAATCTTCTCAATGGCATAATTGCTCTAAAAATTGGTATTCCTTTCTCAGAGTCCCATACACATTCTGTACTTTCATTATTTGATCTTTACACTCCAGCTAACAAAAGTGTACCCATAAAGGTGTCGTCAACTTCAGTCCAATCCATATCAAAAACACGTTTACCTTTATTATTGGTATATTTCAAAATAATGTTTATTACAGGTGGCGGGAAAAACAATTGAAAAGTGGAAATTTCTTCCCTTGTGATTATCGAACAAGAGAAGCGGGTGAGGTGTGGCTTCACGCTAATAATGTTCTTGCTCCGGAATCTTCCTTGACTATTTGTAAGAGGTTGTCTGAAATATCTTATTCCACCTACTTTTGTTGTCATTGCTGCAGTTGTTGCTACATCAATTTCATTTCCACTAAAACTGTCAGTTGTCTCCGCGATTCTAAGTTATCTTCATATTCTGAACAAATCTCCTCTTCGTCCGATAGTGCATTTAGCAAATTTTCTATTTCACTAGTATTCATTTTCCGACAAGAAATACAGACTCGACACTTTATAACGTTGATACGTTAGATTAGTTAGTTGCTTTTTACATGGGGACCCATTTTTCATACCGGTAATGTTCACCAAAAATGGAGAAAATAAAGGAGACAGATATATTGACTTTTAATTTTGGTGCAAAAAACATTTGCCATTTTTCTTTACAAATAAATTATTTTAACAAAACTGTGTAAAAACATAAAGATTTTGTTACGGGTCAAATTTGACCCGAAGGTCTTAAGTGCTAAAAACTGCATAATTTTTTTTTGGTACAATATTTTCTTATAAAAACCAAAAATAGTTATTAGTATTCAAAAATAAATAAAATTCATAAAATATCTAAAATCTAAACCCCCTACTTTCGGAAAAAAATACAATTTTCTTAAAAAATGGGTCAAATTTGACCCAAAGACCTAATGAAGGTTAAAACGTTTTGACGTATGACCATTATTTGTGTTGTTTACAGTGACTTGAAAAAATTAATATAGAAAAAAATGGAATTAACTGGTGAACATTTTCGTGCCATCATTTTTCACAACTTTCGACGTGGATTATCACGACAAGAGTGAATTGATGAACTTAAATCTTTGTATGGCGATAAAGCACCATCCTATAGCACTGTGAAAAATTGGTATAATGAATTTAATCTTGGCCGAAGCTCGCTCAAAGACGAATTCCGTGAAGGTCGTCCAAAAACGGCTGTTGTGCCAGAGGACATTGATGCCATGCGTGAACTCATAATGCAAGATCGACATGCGACATACCGAGAGATAGAGACATCCTTGGACATTTCTTCCACCAGCATACATTCGATACTGCATGAACACCTGGCCGTAAAAAAGGTTTGTTCTCGTTGGATCCTGCACAATTTGAAAGTCGTTAAACAAAAGGCTCGTGTCGATTGGTGCAAAGAAATGTTGCAAAAATACGATTGCGGTGCTTCAAAAGACATTTATAAGATCGTCACAGGTGACGAATCATGGATCTATGCGTATGAGCCCGAAACGAAACAACAATCGACCGTGTGGGTCTTCAAAGACGAGCAAAATCCAACGAAAGTTGTTCGTGGAAGAAGCACTTCGAAGCAAATGGTCGCCTGTTTCTTCGGCAAAACTGGTCATGTGGCGACTGTTCCGCTTAAGCAACGTAGGACGGTCACTTCTGAGTGGTACACTACAATTTGTTTGCCTTAAGTCATCGAAGAAATTCGAAAAACCAACAAGATAAGACCAATCATTGTTCACCATGACAATGCGAGCTCTCACACATCGGCTCAAACCAGAGCGTTTTTGACCGGCCAAAACATCGAATTAATGGGTCATCCGCCGTACAGCCCTGACTTGGCACCTAATGACTTCTTCTTGTTTCCGCACATCGAGAAAAAAATGCGTGGTCAACGATTTTCGTCGCCAGAAGAAGCTGTTGAAGTGTTCAAAAACCATGTTTTAGAGGTGTCTCAATCGGAGTGGAAAAAGTGCTTCGACAACTGGTTTGAGCGCATGCAAAAGTGTATAAATCATGCTGGAGAACACTTTGAAAAACAATAAAACCATTTTTGATTATAAATATTCGCATTTTCACTATTACGCCAGAAATGTATAGAGCAGCCTTCGTATATGGTTTAAATATGTAACTGAAGTTTTTTTTGTTCTTCTGTTTAAACCAAAAAAAAAAAATAATAATAATAAAAATAATGAAAAAAAAAACATAATTAATTGTGTTGCATTCCTGCAGGAATACAAACGAAAGTTGAAAAAGATATATCATAATTAGAAGCAGGCGTGGTGTTTTGCCTGCTACCTTGAAGGACATGGACAGATCTTACAAATTATCAATAGCAAAATTTTCGAAACCATGTCTTAGCGTATATAAATTTTCTTTAGCTTCTCTAGTGCCTTGGCAAATTTATTTCAATTCGAACACGGACAGAAAATCCGACATCGCTCAACGTTAACATAAGATCTCAGAATATGTACACTTTATGTAGACATTGTAGAAATTACAAACGGAATCTAAAACTTAGATGGCTTAATATATGTATAAGCACACTTTTTTTGTGTGCATAATTTTATATGTAATTGTTAGAATACTACAGCCTTTTATTATTAAAATGTTTATAAAAGCAATTTTCTACAGCTTTGTTAGCGAAGCACATATTTTTATTTTTTCTTTTTAAGAGTTTTCCAAAACTTATTACAGATCTGGAATTTTTTTGTTAAATTTTTATTTGTATTGAATCTTAATTAAAAATATCACGAATAATAATGTATTACATTTTTTACGATATTTAAGCACAAATTTGACAAAGTTTTGTTAATGAAGTATATATTTTCCTTCAGTACAAAGTGGTTGTGGGCTTATTTGGAAAGAGCTTTGCCATCAGGTAAAAGAAGTCTAATGATGTAAATTTTTGTGATAATTCTGATTACCAAAACGACTGGTACACAACCAGCGATAGCCTCATGCTCTATGAAATATTATTATTATTTTTAACAATATCGAAAATTGTTAAAAATAACTCAATTGCGATATAGAACACTGCTGCTTCACTACTCTCATTTTCGAACAAGTACACTTCAATGATGCCATTAAGCGAAATTCGGCAATTTTAACAATATAGAAACAAAAAAAAAAATTGCCGATGGCATCATTGGGGTGTACTTCCTCGAAAATGAGAGTAGTGAAGCAGCAGTGTTTTATATCGCAATAGAGTTATTTTTGATAAAATAAATGTTTTATGAATTTCATACTGCATGAGACTATTGCTGGTTATGAACTGTGTTCCAACATGTTTTCCTAATTCAGTCAATTTAGTTTTAATTGCCCAATTTAATTTGGTGTTCACACATGCTCAATTAAGCTTATTCAATTAGCACAAGACATATTTATTTTACTAGGTAGTGTCGTCCGCCCAACTGATTTGTCTTTTTATTACAAAAAAAAACATGGCTCCTTCTTGTTGCTTTATATGACCCGCCATTTTCTTTTTATTTGTTTGTTTATATTTTTTATTTGCAGCTTGTCAATTTTATTTTAATTTTTTTCCTCTTCACTCGACATAGTTCCCAGTAAACATACTTGTTGGCAAGGGTTGCAGTTAGCATCTTATTCAATTAGTGATGCAATTAAGTACTAACTGCTAAATTTATTAACTGACTTCGTATATGGTAAATTGAGCTCAATGAACGTCTTAATTGCGTAAATTCCTTAATTGCGCAATTAAAGCGTATGTCTGAACAGGGTAAAAGCTTGCAAAACCAGCATCCAAATTTAATTATAATGAGGAAGGTAAACTGTATGTTGTCAAATTATATTTTTAGTGGCCAAAATATATCAGCCATATTTTTGGTAAATTTTAGTTCGCCCTTTACTTTCAAAAAAAAAAAATATTTTCCAAGCAGTTGTATATTCTTAAAAATTTACATACGAACACAATTACACTTACACACATGAAAGAATATGAAAACAATAAAAAAATCTTTTGAACGAGAACAAACCCAACATATTGAACAAGAACTGAACATAAATATTTTAATATTGAGCATAAACAACAATAACAACATTCACATCTACCTATAAATATTTTACATATGCATTCATTATACATTTTGCATTGTTTTTAAAATGATTTCCCTTAAATACGCACATTTAACTACGAGAAGCTTACTGTTGTTACTTTTCTGGCAGAAATGGGAGTGTGGACATTAAAAGGCTTGAAATATTTTAGCAACGCCGGATAATAGGTATGAAGTTTTTATTTGTACTTGTTCTTAAATTTAATTAATTAGTTTTCAGATGGGCTTAAGTTCGTTATTAATTATAAAGAGAACAGTATAACCTCGATATAGAGTTGGCTTTATTCAACTTTTTTCAGCGTAGCTCTTTAGAACGAATTAGTTCGTTCATTTAGTTGAAGCTCACTTAATAATACCCTGTTCAGACGTGTTTTTTTAATTGAGTTAATTTCAATTGTGCAATTTAATTTGGAGTTCACATATGCTCAATTATGCTTATTGAATTAGCACAAGGCATACTTATTTTGCAGGTAGTGTCGTCGGCCCAGCTGATTTCTCTTTTTATTACAAAAACATCATGCTTTTTAAATTAAACAACGGGAATTTTTAATGAAATTAATTAATTTTTGTAATAAAATCTTTTTTCATGCTATTTTCTATTACTCCGATTAATTATATAAATTACCGATATTCATTATTGAGGGTCAAAGCACGTCTCGATGGCCATTTTACGTTGTTTAATTTAATTTAATATTTGCAAAGTGCCCGTGCATATAAATAAATTATCATAGTGTTTTGTGATATTTTATTTTACATCCTCTTTCAACTGTATAAAAGAGCCGACAAAAAGTCAGCCGTATACAGTGGAGAAAATAATAGAATAACTGTTGGTTATTGTTTGATTTTTGGCTTTGCTTTATTGTTTGGACAAAAGTTTTTAGTTTACTTAAAATGTTTGTCAGAAGTTTCCTGAAGAAATAAGTATGCGGTAACGAAATGGCTATCGAGACGTGCTTTAATCCTCAATAATCAATATTGGTAATTTAAATAATTAATCGGGATAATAGAAAATAGCACGAAAAGAGATTTTATTTTAAAATTAATTAACATAGCTTTTTGTTGTTGTCTTAATTGCACAAATTAAAAACGAATATTTATTTACAATAATACATTTTCTGATTAAAAAAGGATGTTTCTGCTGAATATGTACCAAAATAAGTTTTAGACTTAACTCAAGTTTTAATTTTTTATTTATTTTAATATAAATAAAGATGAATTAGAAAAGTAACTGAGCTAAAATAGCTCAGTAAAAAGAGCACTCAATTGAATGAGTATTTTAATTGGACTAGGGCGCTCACGAACTACACAATTCTACTTAGATACCAGCTGAATGAAATACACTTTTTGATTCAATACAACCACCAACAGCATTCTTCTATTTTCTTTACAATTACCCACAATTTAGAAGAAACTTTATCAGAATTTTAAAAATAAATTTAATTTTAATTATTAATATTTTTGCTTACATTTAAAAAAGATTTAAGTTAAATAAGAAAAGTATTTAGATGATTTTCATGACTTTCAGATCTACATTAGTGTGTGTTATACATGATATAGTTTATCCTGCAAATTCCTTTACTTCTTCATTAGGCAAAACTTTGGATCAATTTCTGTTATGCAGAATTAATAATCAATGTTCTGTAGTGCATATAGTTCCATAATAATATCAGGGACCAAATATATTAAGTCCGAAACAAGTGAGTGCAATTAAGCGGTTTGTAAAAAAAATTGCCTGGAAAATGATTAGAAAATCGTTAAAAGTTTATATAAATTTTATGAAAAACAATTTCCAATAAAGTAGCTATTTGCCTTAACTTAAACATTAAAGTAGATTATGATTAAGTTTATTGGGTTAATTATTAATAAAAAATAACAATAGCTAAAGTGACCTTTTGATTTTTAATAACTGAAGTAAAGCATTTTCTAACACTTGAAATTTTGTTCGCCGTACACATTATTTGCGTGCATTTGTTAATTTTTAATAATCGAAAGTATTAATTTGTAACGAAGGTACTTCTTTATTTTCCTTTTTCAAGCACTTTTTGAAAGAATTTAATCGTATTGAATATTCCATCCCTGATGTGAGCAGCTTTTGTGTTACGCTCAGCGTTGCCACACAAGAAATTGACTTCCTACCAATAATTTTCAAAAATCCTACCAAAATGGTTCACAGCCTACCAAAAATTTAAAAATGCATTCCTTGCACATAAACCCTGTTATACTCACTTGTTTTTTTTCCCGTAATTGTTGAGATGGAAGTTTGTCTTTTGGTGATTTTAAAATGGGTGTTATGATTTAAAATAGTTATAG
Organism: Gymnosoma rotundatum; assembly: GCA_916610165.2. NCBI lineage: Eukaryota > Metazoa > Arthropoda > Insecta > Diptera > Tachinidae > Gymnosoma > Gymnosoma rotundatum. The sequence goes on from OU744338.1 coordinate 41,324,161, forward strand.
AGCATACTATGCAGAATGAACACCCATCCCTTTCCCGGAGCTAATCAATTTCACCCAACCATTCGGTTCTAAATTTTCTTTTGACTGTTTCTTTACAATGTTCACTAATAGTATTATATAATTTAAAAATGTCGTCTTCTGAAATTATATTATTTTCATTTAATTTTGGAGTTTTTGATTAAAATCTAAAAAAAGTACATGCAATATTAGTAAATATTTATGTAATTATTAGGTATATATTTACAATTAAACAAGTATTTTACTTTTCTATTTTGTCTGTTAATTTTTTTAATACATGCACTTGAAAATAAACCTTCACTCAAAAATATTGTTAATTTCAATTTAATAATATTGTTTTTTATTACATCTAAAACAGTTTTTGAAAACAGTGGTAACACTATTCAAAGTTATTGTTTTTTTAATTCAAAGTTACATTTTTATTTATTTTATGTTCTGAATTTTTAGGGTGAAAAATTTACTATTGCTAAAAAATTGCTAAAGGAGGAAAACCTACCAAAAACTTAAAAAAAATGCAACAAACCAACCAAACTACCAAACTGTTTTTTAAAAACGAAAAACTACCAAGTTTGGTCCGATTGGACCAAAGCGGCAACGCTGGTTACGCTTTTGCTTCAAACAAAAGATTTTTTATGTCTAATTGTTGTTGTTGTTTTAATTTCTTTTAATAAGAAAAGAGATGAATGTTTATGTGCAAATACATGCATCAGGGATGGTAATGTTGGTATTTTTTTAGTACAATTTACACATCGCAAATCTAGTTCAAAAGTGACACAACTCAAAATTTTAACTTTTCAGAAATGGTAAAAAAAAATTGTTTTTGACCTGAATAAAAATGGTTAAACACAAAAACTTTGGACTATTTAGTAGAAAATCCATATCGATTATGATATAAAAAGTTGTTTTTATTTGTTTAATATTTTTATACTAGATAATGAACAATTTAATTAGATTTTGAGTTCAGTCACTTTTTAACTATGTGTGCGACATAGTTCATTTGATGCAATCTAAAGTTCTTTTCAATTTTTTGATGTATGTAATTTATCTTGCGGTTATTACCGAAAATTATAACAACAGTAATTTATCTTGTTAGGCTTACATTTCTTGTAGAAGAACGAGTTTGGCTTTACATAATATTCTATGTTTTATATTAAAAGAAGTTGCGTATATTTAATAATTCAACTTTGGAAAATATATTGGCGTTAGATCCTCTTCTTTACATGTATTTAAACCTAAAGAAAACATGAATTGCTAATAATGCTTAATTAAATTTTTCTAGTGGTATTATGACAAAAAAGGTAAAAGAGGAATAAAAATTATAACTCTTTTAAAACTAACACTAAATTCAATTTTTTACCAAAGTTTTATAAAAACACTAGCTATTCCCGGGGCGCTGCGCTACTCAAATAAGAATAATCATACCATCACCTCTTTACCAAGCAAGTTTTTGTTTGATTAATATGGAAGTTATAACAGAATTCCTTCTGCAGCCGTAAATGCTTTTTTAATCATAACTCACAAACACTACCGAATTCTTGCAAACTTTAGATACACCATCTATAGGAACAAATGAACAAACCCTAAAAATTTAATCAAAATCGGTTTGACCGTTCGTGAGTCATAAAGTCACAACACACTTGCCGATTTCGGGTATAAATAAAGGAGTCTATTGGTATTACTTAAAAACTGCGTTGACCATCTCTGATATGCACATGCGGATGGAAACGTTATTTTTTCTAAACAATAAAACAAATCAGCTTTTATTTTTGTGTAAAGGCATACTTGCACGCATACAACTGTACATAAAGAATTGTGTACCCATTCATAATTCTATTACTCAGAAATTATATATCCAATCAAAGAAATTTGAAATTCATAGTCATAATGACTAATAACTATATAAATTTATTTTTGTAAATTAATTGGAAGTTAAATAAATTCCCAGTTAGCATTTGGAAGATTTTTTACAAAAATCACCAAAGTGAGTCTTTTAAGACTACCCAAGATGACTTAAAACTTATTAATCAATTGTGCGTTTAAAAGGAGACTCGAATATTCCGACAAACACAAAGAAAGCTACTTGTTTAAAAAACAAATGCTTGAAAGCAAATGCTTGAAATTCGACTGCTTTTAGAATTATTTTAGAGACATACATATTAAACGCAGCCTAACGATGGAAAAATGGTTTAAATATTTTATTTTTATTATTTAATTTTCATAGAAATATGTCAATTTGTAAAGAAAATAAATATACGAGTACAAATGTAAAATAAATTTTTTTAAATGAATTTTTTTCCAAATGTAGAAACATGAATTTTAAGAAAATTAGAAGTAATACGCTATCGAATGTAATAAAAAAAATCTTAAATGCCATGTTTGGCTTTAAGAAAATACAATTAGAAATCTCCGTATAATATGAAAGGAAAACGACTCGCATACGCCTAGAATTATGATCCAAAAATGACTCGAAAAAGTTTCGTATTTGATTAAAAGTACAATTGAAAAAAGTTCCAAAAGTGTGTCAAAAAAGCGAGTCATAAGGGACTCGTTCAAAAGAGTCGCGGATATGGTACTATTTTCTCCCGATAAAACATTAATTTTCGACTCTAAAACGAGCGCATAAGCGATTATTTTAATCGTGTAGAAGAGTCAAAAAAGACTCGAATATGATCAATAATCAAAAAAAAAAAAAAAATAGGCTAACTGGGTTATGTTGCAGTTTAGTAAGACGATAGTACTCGTAGCTATGTTTTGGAATGATTATATTACTTCATCTCAATATATCTAAGCTTACGCATTTTAAACTTTAATAAACTTGTGCAAAAAGAAAATATAAAAAAGTGAATAATTGTTAAATATTAAGGAAAACATTTTACAAATAAAAAAAAAAAACTTTGAGAAAATTATTGATTGCTTAGGAAAGGCTCTACTTAATGCAAGAGTCGTAACACAATTAATTTAAGAAATTTCCGTTTCGAAGTTTTAAGCGTTTGAATAGAACCATTGTGTCTTCGTCAATAATTTTGGTGCTTTCTTATGGTATGATGGCCTGTTGCGATATAAGTATTCATCTTCAATCGTCTTCTACTCATATATCAATTTTTTTTTGGCATTTTATTAAGATTTTAATTTCTTGCAATCCTCTAATAGATTTCATAGTTCCATACCTGCTTAAAGAAAGGCTTGTTTGAGAGGGCCCAGGTTAGAAGAATTTTTTCTTCTTATGCTATTTCTTCTTCTAACACAAGACCAAAATTTTCTCTTCGTTTATTTAGCCAATTAAGCGTAAAAACGTCAAGAGACAAGTTACGAGTAATATGTGTATGTTTGTAATTTTGCAGTTGTGAATAAAATTTCTGTACCGTAGAATTAATTTAATATTGAGTGCAAAATAATTATAATTATTATTATGAATTGTAAACGACCTTGCTGAACACGCATCAATTTTTTTTTTTATATTTATGTAAATACATTTACGTACGATTTAATGAGCGAAAACTAGAAAGCAGAAAAACTCTCTAACACTAATTTGTTTATATGTGTGCAAATGGGTTATTTTAACATCAGGTACATACACCAGGTAAGGGTAGATCATAATTTGTGTCAATAAACACAAGGAAAAAAAATATTAAAATTACTGACATAAATATTTGTCAATAAGAAAATTTATTATTTCGAATCTTTTTATGCTCTTCACCACAAAAAGTGGAAAAAGGGTAGAACTAAGTTTGTCATTTCTTTTGTAATTTTTACAAAATCTATTTCCGATTCCATAAAGGTTAATTATTACGAGTATCTATAGATAGCGAAGTCCATTGAGGTATATCTGTCTGTCCGTCCGTGTTAGTGTTTAAATCAATTTTGCCAAGGCAATAGATGAGCTAGAGAAAATTTAAATATGTCAATCGTTTGGAAAATAAGCAAGATCGATCCATGTCCTTTGACACAGCAGGCAAAACACCAGTCCTGGTTCTAATTTTTCTATATCATTGGGAACAATAAAATAAATCTAATAAAACAAAAATATATATGGGGCGATAGAGAATTCAGAAATATGAAATAAGCATGAAGTGAAAAAATTTGCTCTCGCCCATATTTTCTGAGTTATGGACCTTTAAACTTTTCATAGAAGAATATGATTGTACAGATTTTGCAGCTTTTTATTGTCTTTTTGCTTTATTAATGCAATGAAGTTCTCATTTAATCAATTTGGCCTTTTGATATAAGACTCTTAATGAGCTATACAAGCATTAGCGAAATGGCTATATGGATATGCTTTTCCCTCAGTAATACATTTCATTTATTATTATCAAGTCTTTCTTTATTTGTTAATACAGCACTGAGTGTGGACATAAGAACCCGGAGAAAGAATTTAAATAAATTATCGTACAACTTACCACAAATACTATATTTGTAATTCTGTACGATGGAAAATCGTCAGAAAGTTATTTTTCTTTTTCTCAATACCTTATATTAAATACTGTGCTGTGTTGGTTAGTGAATTAGTTCCTGCTTTGGTTATTACTTAATACTTGGAAGACAGAAACGTTATCTAACAGAATTATTGGCAGAATTGGAAACAGTGACGATTAAAATTTTTTTTAAAGAATGGATTCTGCAGTTTACGATGAATTAATGGTAAAAAATTACGCCGTTTTTGAAAAAGAGAATACAAATATGCGAGATGCTATTTCTGCAAATGGACACCTTTGCAATTTGAAAAGAAAAAAAACAGAAAAATAATACTATAATAATAAGGTTTAAACAAACACACGTATTAAATCTGTAAGTAGGCGCCGATTTTAGACGATCAGCACACAAAAATCTCAATATTTAGTACAAAATTTAAGAACTTGAGCAAAGACAATAAATTTATATTTTTTATTATATATTTTATTATAAGTATATTTATAGTCTTTGACTTGAGCTTTTAATCTATTCCAAGGCAGATTTATTTTACTAGGTAGTGTCGCCCGCCCAGCTGGTTTGTAGTTGGAAATGTCAAAAGTGTTTGTATTTTCCTTTGTTTGTTTACGAATTTTAAAAAACACTAACAACAAGCGTTTGCGAGACAAAGCAAGCATGTGTATTGATCGCAATTATCTTTTATTTCTCTTTGTGTTTTTGACGTTTCCAACACACAAAACAACAATAAAAAGACATGTTGTTTTTGTCAATGTTGTATTTTCTCATTGCCGACACTGTACTGCCAAAATGGTTGAACATTATAAATTTGCGTACACTTTACCCCTTATTTAGCAAAAAAAAAAAAAGTTTTTAATGTTATGCTCGATAATGTATATTTTTAGAACGAAGTTGTTTATGGAACGTTTGTGACTACAGGTGAAACGAAAATAGTCCATAATTTTACTGTTATGCGTGCTTTTTTAAGTTTGTGTGTTTTTAATTCATTTAATTATTGTTTTTTGTTTTTATATTTTTCACTGTGATTCATTAAGTCCGCTACAGAGAGTGAAGGCGAGAGAGAGAGAGAGAGATATGCGAATATATTTATGTGTGTTTTTAATTTTTTAATTTTAGTCATTGTTGTTTTTCTTATAAATATACCTAGTTGTGTGTGATCAAATTCTTATGTATGATCACGATTTATAAGTTCTTGTATGTATTTCATTATAACTTATGAGTAGGCCTGCCATATTTATTGGCATTTTGCCGACTTTTTTCCTCAAATTTATCATAGTGCCGATTTGTCGATTTTTGCTCAAAAATGTAGATTTTTTTCTTAGTAACTAATATTACTCTTGGCCATCTCAAGAAAACTTGTTTACATTCAAAAAAATATCGTTAATAATTTCGTTGCTCTGTGGAAAATTGAATTATTAAAAAAAAAAATAAGCTCACCACTTCCTTTACACCACATTACTTGAAACTACATAATTTTAATAATATTATGAAAAAGGAACCATTTATGAAAATGCTTTAAGCTAAAAAATTTAAAATTTGCGTTTATAATCAATAAATAATATTGCTATTATAGATTACAAATTGTTGGCATTTAGACATACGTTTCTACATAATGACCTTGATTTTGAATTCATACAAATGATAATAAAAAAAAGTAGAATTATTTATATAATCCTGATCATTATTATGAACTGAATGAATAGTACAGCGAAAAAAAATATTCTTTCGTACAAAGGATGTCGCAGCTGAAATTTATTCCAACAAAAAATTTAATTAAAAGAAGAGTGAAAAATACCGCTGATGAATTTATTTTTAAATCAAACGAAAGGGACTCTCGAAAAATGAAACTTATGAGATGTTTTAGAAAACTGTTTTTAGTAACTCCAGTGACTAAAATAAATATAAATATAGAATTATTCCCACTGTATGTGACCAATATTCCAATAACGGTAGGGATTAATTATGTTTTAACCCTTTCGGGACTACTGGGATAATACGTCCCAGCAATTTTCGAACTGTCGTATTTTCCTTATTTTCAATGCAATCGCCAGGGAGGTAAAACTCTCAAACGTCCAAAAACGGATAGCCTTAATATTGGAGACCACTTGCCAGTAGAGCAAGAGAAGCGTTGTCGCTGTGTCCGCTGTTCTTCAATTGGCATAGAAAAGCGAACAAAGATGATATTCTGAGGTTGTAACAACGCCTTATGTTACAAGTGTTTTGGGCCATTCCACAAATAAATACCTAATTGCATTCCTAAAATGTTAAAAATAAATCCAAACTTTTATCTAAATCTAATAATATTTATATTTTAGTTATCTTTTTAATTTCCAATCGCTCCTGGAGAACACTGATTGGGATTTTATGACCTGTGAAAATACTTGTTGGGATTATATGTTCCAGGATAAAAGGACGAATTTAAAATTTTTAAGTATGGAGAACATAATACTTTTATTATACCTTGTAGAATATGAAAAAAATTTTACCATACATGATTTGGTTTTCAAAATAAAACTCCGTCCCGAAAGGGTTAAACATTGTTAATACTGAATTATTCTGTTTTGTTTTATTTTTTATTGTATTTAAAATGGGTATTTTTAACTTGCTGATTTTTTACTGCTTTTTTAAATTAAATTGCCAATATGGACGAATTTTTTGTAGAGCGGCAAAAATTGAGAGGAATATACGATTTCTTACGACATGTCAGAATCTCAACAAAAATCAGGCTTGTGTTTTACTTCCTTTTTAGTTTTTCGTGATGATTCGAGATAAAGCATGTGATCGAAAAAGTTTCATAATAAATAATAAGTAAATACTAAATTGCGAATACTGTGATGAAAGGAAGGTACATTTGTTCCATGTTTTCAGTTTTATGACAACTTTAAATGGAATAAAATAGAAAAGTGAAAAAAAAATTATTTTGTTACTTTTTAAGGCTTAATTTTTCTGGAGGACAAAAATTACGTAAAATAAATAAGATAAAATTGAATTGAAATTGATTTGGCTAAAGTTTATTTTATTTCTTTTAAAGCTTTTTAAATATATAATGTTTACAATGTACACAACCTAAGTTAGATACATTTGAAGAATGCTGATAAAAAAATGTAGCGGTCCAGAGATTGCAGCATTGGAAAATGAAAGATTTTTTAGAAATTAAAAAATAAACTTAAGCCAAAATAAATTTCAATTCTCTTATAATATCTACAGTTCAACTCCCATTTTCATTAAAAAAAAATTATCAGGTCTCAATTGCATTTAGCACAAGCTCCAGGGAAGATGTAAAGCAAAAAAATTTTTTTTAAGTAAGGAATTTCATATTTAATGTATGTTTATTCTATCAAAAACATTGCTCTTTAAAAACTTAAAAAAATTTTTTTGTATACGCATCTTTTTTTCCAATACAACAAATTTTTAAATTAAACTTAATTGAAAGAAATAATTTCAGCAATAAATAATATATTGTCATTTTATGTTTTAACTAATTTAAATGGACATTTTATGTTATTTAGACAAATCGACTAAAATAAAATTTTAAACATTTCTTTCTCAGTATCTGCAATAAAAAAAAACGAACATAATTAATAAACCATTAAATTTAAATCTTGTATCTACTTTCCACAATATAACAAACAGCCTTAACCTCAGCACCAGCTGCAGCTACAAGACAGCAGATAATCAATATTTAAAAGTCTAGCATGGATAGGAAGGCAATGAGATAGACGATTTAGTTACAAGCTAATGAAACGCAGACTCACTTTAATATTTAAAAAATATATAAAATGTAAATGACATTAAAAAAAGCATATAAATTAAATAAGTTTTAAAATGAAGTAGTTTTTTTAGATAAGGTATTTGTTGCTGTTCTTGTTGTAGGAATGTATAATTGTCTTGTCCAAAACCTGAAAGATTTTTTTTTTTTTGTAATTAATATGACAAAAAATATTCAAACTATGAAATATTTTTAAACATTAAAAAACTTAATTGTAATTTTTAACTACTCAACGATATTTTTAGTGGCACTAAATAAAAATATTAAAAAAAACTCTTTCAAAACGTCTTCAGGAGTAAAGGGGTAATACGAGGGCTGCTATATATATTTCTGGCCTGGCAACACTGAGTGCTGCCAAGTGCAATCTGACATTTCCATTGGAAAGTTTGTCATTTTTAAGCATAATCTTACTCAAAACGTTTTGACGTACGACCATTATTTGTGTTGTTTACAGTGACTTGAAAAAATTAATATAGAAAAAAATGGAATTAACTTTTGAACATTTTCGTGCTTGACATTTTCGTGATGAACTTAAATCTTTGTATGGCGATGAAGCACCATCCTATAGCACTGTGAAAAATTGGTATAATGAATTTAATCGTGGCCGAAGCTCGCTCAAAGACGAATTCCGCGAAGGTGGTCCAAAAACGGCTGTTGTGCCAGAGAACATTGATGCCGTGAGTGAACTCATAATGCAAGATCGACATGCGACATACCGAGAGATAGAGACATACTTGGAAATTTCTTCCACCAGCATACATTCGATACTGCATGAACACCTGGCCGTAAAAAAGGTTTGTTCTCGTTGGATCCCGCACAATTTGAAGGTCGCTCAAAAAAAGGATCCTGTCGATTGGTGCAAAGAAGTGTTGCAAAAATACGATTGAGGTGCTTCAAAAGACGTTTATAAGATAGTCACAGGTGACGAATCATAGATCTATGCGTATGAGCCCCAAACGAAACAACAATCGACCGTGTGGGTTTTCAAAGACGAGCAAAATCCAACGAAAGTTGTTCGTGGAAGAAGCACTTCGAAGCAAATGGTCGCCTGTTTCTTCGGAAAAATTGGTCATGTGGCGACTGTTCCGCTTGAGCAACGTAGGACGGTCACTTCTGAGTGGTACACTACAATTTGTTTGCCTGAAGTCATCGGAGAAATTCGAAAAACCAACAAGACAAGACGAATCATTCTTCACCATGACAATGCGAGCTCTCACACTTCCGCTCAAACCAGAGCGTTTTTGACCGGCCAACACGTCGAATTAATGGGTCATCCGTCGTACAGCCCTGACTTGGCACCTAATGACTTCTTCTTGTTTCCGCACATCAAGAAAAAAATGCGTGGTCAACGATTTTCGTCGCCAGAAGAAGCTGTGGTGTTTAAAAACCATGTTTTAGAGGTGTCTCAATCGGAGTGGAAAAAGTGCTTCGACAACTGGTTTGAGCGCATGCAAGAGTGTATAAATCATGCTGGAGAATACTTTGAAAAACAATAAAACCATTTTTGATTATAAATATTCGCATTTTCACTATTAGGCTCGAAATATATATAGCAACCCTCGTAATGGAAATATGAGGGCCCAATTGACAACAAACTCCCCAATATTCACATTTGGAACCATGTAAACCTAAAAGGGCCAATAGACTCTGGAAGAGCCAATAGACCGTTTGATAGCCCATTATTGAACCCAGTGGGTATACAAATTCTAAAGCATTAAAAAGTGGTCAGAGTTCCCTGACGAGGTCGATAGACTGTTTGAGGGTCTAATAGATACTAGAGGAATAAAAATAGTTAAAAGTGAAAATTTTTTTTGGAGTGGTCAGTGGACTCTTTGCAGGGATAATGAACCTTTTGGGCTGACAATGAAACTTTTAAAGGGTCAAGCTTTTTCTTTCATTTCTGAAATCAAAGATATGAAAAAAGCAAATAATTTGTTATGTAGCTGCCATATATGATTTGAAGAGGACTCATATACGATGGAACGAACATCAGATGAGATGTCACGGTGAGTCACAAAGCCCCAGAGGGAAAAAGTAACACACATCTGTATGTGACTTCAAGTTGAAGGATCTAGAAGACAAACACCAAATTTTATTTGGCTGCGTCATTTTGTTAAACCGCATGCTTAGTGCAGGGGCGAAATTACAAGCAAAGCGACAGAATAAACAAGAGTAGAATAAAAATAAAAAAAAATTAATTCGGTTATATTTTCTATCAAATCATTATAGCTTTTCTGGTTTCTTATTACATCCACAATTTATGTGCACGCTACCCGTTGAATTTAAATAAATGATTTGAAAATTTACTAACCTTTTTCATTGAAATGTTGCGGCAACTGAATATCAATCGATTCAAAATAACCTCGAACATCATTACAATGTTGACTTGCTGACTCTTTTAGGCTGGAATCACGCCGTTGCAAACGTCTGTTATGGCTGTGATGATGAGTGTGATGAAGTGGCTGTTGATTTTCGAAATCCAAGTTTTTAGCCGACGTTGAGACAACAAGCGACGTTGCCAAAATTATACAGATAATGGTGAATTTGATGAAAGCATTTTTAAGAAGATATTTGATTAAATAATTTTGTTTTAAGGCCATGGTGAAGGGAGAATATTTAATTAATTGTAAAATAATAATTTTCTTTTTATGAATTTACACAGAAAAACACTTTGGGTTGTAATTCCTTTTATTTATTTGTAAAAGAAATAAGAATATATTGTTCTTTTAATTAAAATTATACAAAGTGCAGCTTTAGTTATGACTTTTTATCAAATAGATTTGGTTTTTTGCTAAGATTTTTAAAATTAAATATTTTGGTTTTTGTCACAAACATTCGTTACACTTTTTTTAAATTTATAGACGTTTGCTATTTTGTGTTGTGTGTCGTTATTTTATCTTTTTTTTTATTTTTTAAAATATATTCTTTTTTTTTTGAGCATAAATTATTTAATATTTTTAATTTTTTATACTTTCACCATGTTTGTCACTGATTTTTAAATCTTCAAATTTTTTTAGAGGTTTATGTACCTGAATTTTAGCCACTGTATCCTTTTTATTACACAATATATTTTTCTAATATTTATTTTTAGCTTTATATCTTGTATAATTTATTTTTCTTTGTTTAAAATTTTAAATAATATTTTTTTATTTATAAATGATGATGTTTTTGTCCTCAATTTGTGCGTAATTTTATATTATTAAGATTTAGATACTTCTGTATCTCATTGATTTTTTTCACATCTCTGAAAAGAAAGAAACAAATAAAATATTGAATTTAAAAATATAAAATATTAAAATTTTTTTTGGTTTTTTTTTCTAAACTATTTAAAACTTTTGACATGTGTATATTTAAATTTGTGTGTATGTATGTCAAGTTTTCAAGTATCTTTAAGATAATTCTATGGTTCATTTATGTGAATTTTTTATTTTATAAAGCATATTCGCATTGATAAATAATTTATTAAACTCTTTATAGTTTTTCAAGCTACTTGGATATTTTGCCAAGACCAGTAATCTTTTTTGCATTATTTGAATATTTCTTTAAGCAAAAATAGTTAAGTAAATATCTTCTGTTAGTTGCTTCCTAGAATCTGTATTGTTAACTTCACTGTGATGAAAAGAAAATGATTGAAACAAGCAGCATGCCAGTTTATATTTTTACTTTTTATTCGGTCGTGAGTTGCTTATGTTGTAACTCTAGCAGATTTTTTTTTCACTGCCACTTGTTTACGACACATGTGCTTTAAAATATTTACGCAACCATCCAAACTAAAATTTTAGATTTAGTCGACATTTGGACTACTCGATGTCTTTTAAACTCAAAACTCCTCTGTTTATCAACCAGACTCTTCAACCAACTATATCAGCAGCGCCTGACCAACACATTTATGCTGTTACTTTCCTCTCTATAAAAGACTCCCTCAAGACTTAAGCTACGATTTTAGACGCCTTAACCTTTTCTAATTGGTGGCATTTCATAACGTCCAAGGACATTTATGTCATGCTATGATGTGACGTAATGTCCACCTATGTCATAACGTCCACGGATATTTACTGGCTTGCAGTAAAATGTTTGGTAAGCGAAGCCGTTTTTGTTTTAAGCGCGAACATCATGACACTACGTCCATACTTAAAGCGACACTAAGTCAATTGTCACGGTTTTCATAATGTTCATGGACATGATGTCACTTTGAAGTCCATGGACGTTATGTCCGTGGACACTATGACATGCCACGTTCTAATCGAGACTCCTGCAAGTTTATCATAAATTCTCCCAGTAAAAACAAACTTAACTTGTAGAATAAACAAAAATTACCTTTGTTTCTTACTCAAGATGTTGTTGGGATTTAACCTCATGACTCGTTTGTCTTATAATCATGAACAAACCTCTATCAACTCAGCTAGCGCGGGTTGTCAACATGTGTTAGCTAAATTTTCATATTATTCTATTCACCACCCTTAGTGGTGGAGACAATTAGTTATTCAGCTCTTTTAAACATAAATGTGCAAAAAGTTTCAAGTTTTACTTTTGTTACGTTATTCAAGAAAAAAAATCCTTTTTGCACTATGAATCTCCGTGTTATTGTTAATATTAGAGTAAATGTTACAGTGTTACCGTTTTCGTCTACAAAATTTCTTCAAAAAATGTTTGAAAAAATTTCTCTGTTATAGAGTTTTAGATACGCAAGGATAAAAATATATTTTCTATAGGAGTAAATATGTCCATTCACCCAGTTTGTCACAGTTGTTTGCTTAACTTTCCATATTTCAAACAAGTATACCGACCGTAATAAATAATTACTTTGTTTAGAATTTTCCACGCTAAGAGCTGTTCTTACAAAATTTCATGATTATAAAAAAATAAATTTTTTATAAGATATTGCAATAACTGATTTAACTGGCATAATTTTTCCTGTCTATTATGTCTAGTGTTCCAATCTTATGGACTTTTGGTTTATTGGCCAACAACTTAAGGAACATAATTAATATTGTTCTAAAGTTTTTTCTTTGTTTTAAATGTAATTATGCGAACGAACGATTGCGACATCGTGGGACTGCCAGATAGTGATTAATATGACATGCCTTCGGAAACGCCATACTCACTATTTGTAGAAAGAAATTTCTTTATATTTTATAATTTTCTAGTTACATCGTAATAAATATTTACTCTTTATGTGAAGAGCAACTTAATCTCCTTCCACACTTTGCAACTTTTGTTGCGTAACTCTTTAGCTTGTTGGTAAGAGAGGAAAGGCGAATAGCAACGGGTACACTGTTTCATGTACTTGCAATTCCCTTTTATTTTGTCATTCGTAGTTTAAGCAAAAAACAAATTCAAAATTGCAGAAACAAAATTTGAATGTGTGGACACGAATGCAGTTTTAAAAGAGAATTTAAGAAAACTACAGAAACAGAAATCGCATGTATAAACGAAGACTTATGCGCCATTCTTTTCTTTTTGGGGTCACGTTGTACGTTTATTTGCTTTGTATGGCAAAACCCACGCCAACTGTTCGATTCTAGAGCCTTTATTTGTATTTGTTATAAAGACTCTTTCTTCTTGTGGCTTTCTTGTTACACGATGATAAATTTCTTAATTTGAAATGCCACATCCACTTGATATATTAAAATATCAGTTAGCTTATCATTCCTGTCTGATAACTAGTTATTAAATTTAAAAATCTCATAAAATTCCGTATATTGCTATAGGCTTTTTTAACTTTCATACAAGCAAATGCACATTCATTAATCCATATATTTATTTACATAAATTTTTCAAACTGAACAAGCAAGTCGTTTGTTTTTAAATTATAAAGATTAATATTTTTAACTTTTTTTTGACTATTTTTTAAACTATTTTTTAAAATTTTTTTGACATCTTTTTGCAGTTTTCGTAGATGCTTTAGTTTTATCATTTTAATCGGTTTTTCAATTACATCGTTAAAGAACTTTTAGTCTAGTATTAGAATATGTTTTGAATTTACTTTTAAATCGTTATGTTGTGTTTTGTTTTTATTATTTTTTGTTTACAGGCCTTTAAATCAATGAGTAAATATACTTTCGCACTTTTCTTAAATTAAATTATTGGCATACTTTTATTCGATTTTATGTTTCAATAAAAAAGAAATGCCAAAAAAATATTTAAATTCGATTTTTTGCCTCTGGGATATTATTCGCAATTTATTTTTTTTTTGCACTTTTAATTTAAATTTCATATTAATGACGTCTGATTATTTTAAAAGAATATTAAAAATATTTTTTTAACATTATTTAATTTTCTTATCACTTATCCCATCAAATACTTTTTCCAATTATACTTTTCCAAAGGTATGGAAATTTTTTTAAGGTTTTTTTTTTGTTTTTTTGGAATGTTTAAACATTTAGTAAATAATTTATTAATATTTTTTATGATGAGCGACTTAGTAAATGCTTGTTTTATAATATTTCACACATTTGTTTTAACATGTAACACAAAATATCTATGCAATGAGTAAAGTATACAAATTCATTTTTTCATATTTTTATGTTTTTAAATTTTTATGTTTTTTTATTTTTATTCTTTAAGGATATTTGCATTAAACATTGAAACATATATGTATCTTTGAGATACTTTTATCACAGAAAAAAATCATTTATACACTTAACAACAGCTGATTTCAGTTATTTTGCAGTCTGCAGTTCAAAATACATAAATATTTTATTTGAAACCTTATAAAAGTGTTTTTTTTTGCCGGTTTCTCTATTTTTACTTATTTTGTATTTGCACCACTTTTAATCATTTGGTTGTATAACATATATAGACACTTTCATATATAGAGATACAATTAAAAACAATCAACAAACACCACTACAAATAGATACTCACGTTTGCAATGCCAACATATTAAAACACACAGTGAGACGCTTTCACATACTGACAAACGAATGCAAACAAAGGAAAAGACAAAAACTTAACAACAGCCAGACAGATTGACAGACTGACTGACACACACACATATATATATACACACGCAGTTATAAAAACAAAACCACTACGGCACAGTCATCAACTAAAAAAAAAAGTGCGAGATACACGCGCAAATCTCACCGTCACTCTATTAATACAACTTCGACATTAAAAAACATTTGCAAATAAAGAAAGAAGCAGAGTATTAAAAGCAGCAGATACAAATTATTGGCAGCAAAGTCAGTGTGGAGGCAGCAGTTGATATTTGTATTACTGCTGCCACAACTGGTCGTTGGTTGGATGGTTTAGTTGGCGGGTTGGCTGTGTGTTGGAGACCAACAGCCACAAAAAAAAGCAAAAAGTTTTTAAAAGAAATGGTTTGAAGTCAGCCAGACACTACGGCAGTTGATTTTTTTTAGTACTCCAACTTTTTGAATGTTGGCTAAATAGAACCACGGTGCCACTTATTTTAGGATTGCGACTTTTTTACCTTTTTGTCGAGTCAATAAGACAGACTAACTCCACGCAGGTTTTAAATGTTGTAGGCTTTAAAAATGCCAAAGGCATGCAAATCTTGATGTGGAAAAGACAGCAACAGCAGCAGTGGCACTGGATGTCAGTCACATCAGGCTGAATTATTTTTTATTTTTATTGAAACTTAAAGTCCAAAACAAATCACACAAAATATCTACATCTCAGATACAAAATAATTTGTTTGTGTTTTTTATTTTTAGGCAATGATACGTTTTACTAATTGTTTTGCTACAACAAATATTAGATCTTAAAGATACTTTAACTTTATGTGTAAAATATTATTTGTTTGCATCATTTAATAAACGTTCTGATTTTAATTCTTACACTGGCATTCCAATGACATAATCATTTAAAAGCACATTTTAACATCTTTTTTCTGAGCTTTTTAAATTCGGGCATTAATTATTTAATATCAGAATAACTTGACAATAATTTAAAAACAAAAAAATTAAAAAATCTGTTTTATTTTTTAAATAATATTTTTTTTATTTCGCTGTCACACGTTTTACGCGTTTTATACCAGACAACTCAACGTATTCAATGCTCGTTTATAACTAAAGTTTAAACTAAAAATTAAAATGCTGCCAACATGACCAGCTGACAACTGTGGACAGAACTTACAAACATGTTTGATTGAATTGTGGAATCCATTACATTATTTGGTCTAAAGGTTGCATTCAATTGGTATTGAACTTGTTGCTCCAACATGTCTCAAGTTGCAGTGCTTTTTTTAAGGAACATTTTTTTTTTCTTATTTATGTGTGCGTTTGAAAAAATTTACCTGTTTTTACTATAAATACCTGTTTTAAATAAATATTCTTTTAATTTTATTATCATTGTAGTTGTTGTATTTTGTGAGTTTGTGTGTGTGTGTGTGTGTTGTATTGTAGTATTTAACGCCATTTTTCGCCTCAATTAGCACATTTGAATTTAAAGTTTGGCGTCTTATATGTTGTAGTTCGTTTTTAATTCTTTTGTTTTAATCTCTTGTTTCTTAATGTCTTAAGGTTTGTCGTGGTTATTCTGTTGTTCAGTTTAACTTAATTTATCGGCTTATTCTGGTTTGGTTAGTTTTAGGATATTAAGATTTGCTCTTACAATCGGCAAAAAAAAATACTAACATTCTTGTAAAAGTATATTTAAAGCAGTTGGAGCAACTTCATTCCGTTCACATATTTCAAAGGTCTGCCGTTCTTGAATAATCGTTGCTCATGATAAAGCCTTGACTTTTTGCTTGATTTGGAAATTACTAAAAATTTTAGTTTTTAGTAAAAAAGGAGCTGGGGAAAGCGAGTGCAGAATTAAATCTGAAAGGATAAGTTTACGCACACTAACTGACCCCGATACACATAACGAAAAGAATTCGACAAGAAAAATATCTACTTCACAATGCAATAGCGAAGATAACAATACAATTAAAGCAAGAGTTCATCTCTTAATGAAATCTAATACATACTATTAAAGTATGAATAAAATAACAAATGAGCTGGTTTTTTTAAAGTGGTGTAAGTCCATTCTTTTATATATTGAGAATTAAAGGGTTTGCGTTTGAATCAATTTAAAAATATTGGTAAATTTTAATGATTTCGAGTGATGTTTTTTACACTTCCAAATTTTATTAAGAAATACCAAATACTAAAATTATTTGAAAAATAACCGTTTTTTTTTGGCACCACATGGACTTATACCACTTTTCAAAATAACATTTTGAAGAAATAAATACTGAAGCAAATTTAAGACCACATTTTTGTGGACATAATCTGTACTAAAATAATGTAATAAGAACAGTAAAAACGAAGTCATTTATAAACACGAACCACATTTATTAAGAGTTTATTTTAGATATTTTAAAAATATAAAATCGCAAATTAATTAGTTGAGCAAAAAAATGAAGCTGTTTTTTTCGGCAAGCCTTTATTGCATTATTATAGACTTTTTCTTTAAGGCAAAATATCATTCGTGTAGAAGAAATTAATGAAAGTTATTAGGAATGGACTTATTCTACTTTCAAAAGAAAGACTTGTGCCATAGAGTTGTACAGCAAACTGGTTTTGTATACTTTATGTCAAGAAAGAGTTCTATTGAAATTGTGATTGTAACTATGCAGAGAAGGAATTTATAGCTTTTTTAAATTACCATTAACTTTGTGTTTGGAATAAGTGGACTTATACCATTTTCAAAAAAAAAAAACAGCTCAAGTATTACTACGAATCCTCCATTTAATTTGTATTCCAATTTTGTATTCAATTCAAGTTGGAGGATAAGTCAGGGTTTTCCTTATAATGAATAACCCAATAAAAAAAAAAACAAAGAATACAAATTTATCCAACGCTCAAGACAAAATGAGAACAAAGGACGTTATACAGTGCGGGAAAAATAATACCACTGTTATTAGTTTTTTTGATTTTGATTTTTTTATTAGTAAGTGGACAATATTTTGGAGAGGTAGAGATTGTGCAAAAAGTTCTCGTTTATAAAGCTTTCAGGTTTAAGCATAAATTATGCTGCATAATGTTTAGATTTGCTCTTTATATTGCGCAGTAATACCAACTAATTTTAAGTTCACATATTCAAAAATGTGTTGCTACTTTATTTTGTAGAAAAACCAATTTTTGTTTGAAGCCTTCAACAAAACAATTACTAAAAATATACGAGCAGAAAAACTGCTATTCAGTGGCTAACAGACTACAATATTTACATGGTGGAATGAACTGCTCAATCGCCTGACATAAGCCCAATCGTAAATCTTTGTACTGACCTTAAGAAAGACGTGTATAATTAAAAACCTACTTACTTTGGGCTGTTATTAAGAAGTCCTAAAAATAATTAAAAAAAAATAAGTGAAGACTTCGAACACGTGAATGGTTTCCCTTATGTAGTTGTCAACCCTTATAAAGAAAAAATTAAAAAATGTGTTTTTTGTATAAAAAGTTTTTGATTTCCATTTTCAATTTGGCTTGAGATATAAGGCTTTTGAATGTTTTACACAAAATTTAGGTAGAATGCAATGATGAGCTATATTGGCAGTAGCGAAATTGCCATATGAATAAGCTTTTATTATTTAGTTTTAATAAAAATAATATTCTCATGAAATATTTTTTATTGAAAGGAATCAAGTACAAAAATTTACAAAAATAATCGGTCAGTTTTCTAAAGAAGCAGAGGTAGCAAGTAATAAGACTTTCGAAGAGAGAGAGAGAGAGAGAGAAAGAGACATTTTCACCGCAGTTGCAATAACATAATTTTGAAATTATTATCTGAATTGTTTGATATTGCAGCAAATGGACTAAAATTAATTTTGGCTTAAGTTCATTTTTATTTAAATTTTAATAAACTTTTTAAGAAAGGAAACTTTTTTACAGAGAAGAATTGTAAGAAATGTTTTGGGTTGTGTGTGGACTTCCCCTAATCAAATTAATATTTATTAATTATGTATATTTCTCATCTTCTTATTTACAAAATTAGTTCGGTAAATAGATGATGTTTACAGTGTGCACAACGACAGGTAGATAGATGCAAAGAATGCTTATGACAGATGTACAAATCAAGAAAATGTAGCATTACATTCTGGTGGTCCAAAATTTTTCCTGTTTTCTTGCAAAACGTCCTCATCCATTTGTATATCATTTTTCTTTCTAAAAAAATGTTTGACTTTGTAAAACATTAAGTGGTAGCCAATTTTAACTACCCTTTTATTCCCTTTCATTTCGCTCATAATCTTGAATTATTATTTAGTGCGTTTTTGAAAAACTTTCGTTTAAATGTCATGACACATTCCTCCTCATGTTTTTCCGTTGGTGGTTACCGTAACAAGCCTTAAACTTCGCAAGCTTTGAAAGATAGCGTTAGAAAAAATAAATCGCCAATTTTAAGCCAGATATTAATCATTTCTAGAGCTAATTTTTAGACTTAATGTCATTTCTTTAACATCTTCAAATAAACTTTTTGTGAAAGCAGAGATGGTTTCGTTTTCATTTCTAACAAAATAGTAGCAAAAATACATTAGATAATTAAAATATTATTGTTGTTGCTGTTGCGGTTTTATTTTATCGATTCTTTTTTAATGTTTCTTTTTCTTGTACATATTTTTGGCAACAATATTTCAATATTTTTGCCTGAATTTGAAGGACGACACATTGATTCAATTTTTCTTTTGTGTAGTTTTTTTCTTTCTTTTCTTTTTGTTGCAGTTGTTATTTAATTCGCTAACAGGCAATCGGGTTTATGCCTTAATTTATCTTTGTATTTAGTATCTGGCATTTTTACTACCTAAATAATATTCCTTCCTATTTTGGAAACAAATACATCAATACCTAATTTTGTTGCCTGGCTTACACTCTAATTAATTTTATTTGACATTTGGGATTTAAGTCGTGTACTAATTAAGTTGTTTTGTTAGTTATTTAGGAGTTTCCTTGAAATTGTTGAGCGTATTGCAAAAGCCACGGCATAAGAGTAGGGTAACAAATCCCATAAAGTAGATTAAATTGTTTGCGAAATTAATTTTCAAGTTATACAAGTTTGGTAATGACATGTTTAGGTATTTAACTGGAAAATAATATTTTTTTTTAATTTTTTAAACTGTGTAAGAAAATGTTATTATCAAGTGAGTTATTGCAGACCATAAGCCGTCTGATATTTTAAAACTCTTCTTTTTACAATTTTAAATATATTTTCAAACTCTGAAGTGTATTTAATAATGAAAAAAACAGTTGTGCCTTAAAATTAAAAAGCACTAAGTTTAGCAGAAAAAACTTTAAATTAAATAAACTTTTTATTTTAAATAATAAACATAAAGTTAAAATGTTACAAAAAAAATTTTTAGATTTTAATCAAGAATTGATAATAAAGTTGGGAATACAATAATTCGAGCATTATGCAAAAATTATATTTATATAAAAAATCGTAACAAAAGGTTTTTGTTTAATTAAAGACACGGAAATATTTTTTTAAAATTAAATTTTCACAAAAAACTTCGTGCCTTTTTTTATTTAATTATTTTTTCATTATTATTTTTCATTCTCTTTCAACTGTATAAAAGAGCCGAAAGAAAGTCGACCGTATACAGTAGAGCAAGAAAAATAGAATTACTGTTGGTTATTGTTGTTTTTGCTTTAACTTTGATTTTTTTCTTTGCTTTATTGTTTGGACAAAAATCTTTAGTTTATTTAAAATTTTTGTCAGAAGTTTCCTGAAGAGTTATGTAAGCGGTAACGAAATGGCCATCGAGACGTGCTTTGACCCTCAATAATCAATATCGGTAATTAATTTAATGGGGATAATTAAATAAAAATAGCACAAAGTTTTTTGTGAAAAGTTTTTTGTTTTTATTAACCCCAATTTAAACAATTCTAAGTCTAGCTTAAGCATTTGAAAATATAACCAGAAGCAATGTCGTATTATTAAGTCGATAAAATGGGTGGATAAAATTAAAAAAAATGATATTAATGTATTTCTATTTAAATTAAATGCCTTTGTCCACCTTCTCTTAAGGAAGTTCGGTAACGCGCATATTATATTGATCGAGAATATCATATTGTGTTGACATTTATGTTTTGTTGTTTCGTCAAAACAATGCTTCCAAATTGTGGAAATTTAATCTGTGAAAAAATAGCTGTTAGCCAAGTTTATAAGCCGCCCATACACGACATGTTTTTTACATCTGACATGTAAAATTTCCCACTGTTAAACACATACATGTACATGTCGTATAGCGCTGGTAAAATATTGCTTCTGTAAAATACACGTGAAAAATCATTTAACAAAATTTCGTTTAGAACGTGTTTTATTTTGATCTGTCAAACCATCTGATATCAGCTGTTTTCATAATTCTAAAAAGTATTGCCAAAAACCAATGCCGTATTAAAACAATCAATGGCGGTGGTGGTAGTAATATGACCAAAATCTAAAATTGCGTTTATCTTTTTGATAACAATTATGTAAATTGTGTATCATTATTCAATGCAAACTGATCTTATTCATAGCAAGTCTTCATTTTGAAATCGGGCGGCTTGTATATCTGTACAGTGAAAAAGTCGAATTTGATCAACTGTTGTAGTCAAATAATAATTATACATGTAAGCTTGTGACCAAATATTAAAAACCTTCTGTAAAGTAACAATTTTAATGCACATGCATGTGAAAAACATGCCGTGTATGTAATAAAGAATTGTGTTTAATGACGAAGTTCATTTCTGGTTAACGTTAACGTCAATAAGAAAAATTTCCGTACTTGGAGCGGACATAATGCTGAAGCCGTCACCATTAAATCTGTTAACGCTGGCTGCATTATTAGTACTTATTTAATTAAAAATGGGGAAGTAGCTGCTCTTACAGTAAATAGTGAATGCTGTGGAGCCATGCTGACAGAGATTTTATTTCCAAACTGCCATCCCTAAATAAGCGCGTAAGACGCAAAGCAATGTGATTCATAGCTTTTGCGCTGGAATATCATTTCTAAATAAGAGCGTCAACTTTGTGTCTTTAACAGTAATGTTAACTCAATTTATTTTATAAAACCCGCTGTATAGGAATAAAGAAGTAATAAAACCTCTAGATTGCCTTGAAAATAACTAAATATTCATTACTTTTCAACCATAACAAAACAAGCCAACTTCACTTCCTAACGCACTGTCAAAATTGGATTTTCCAATTGCTAAGCGTTGACGCCTTGCTATTTAAGAATGCTTCTTACATTTTATATGTAAATGAGAAATTTTTTCAGATATCTTGCGTTTTACGCGCTAATGTTGGGATGGCAGAAAATTAGTCAGTTGAATACTAACAACATACCGTTCCAACAAGACGACACAACTTGCAATACAGCGTGCTTGACAATCAATTTATTGCAAAATCAGTTTTATGACAGCTTTATTTCTAGAAGTAGTCCTGTTTAATGGCCCTTTGTTCTGTTTGTTTTTTCGTTATGATTTAACGTCTCTGGATTACTTTTTATGGGAATATATTAAGTCATTGGTTTATGCTGTTAAGTCAGGAACTCTTGAAGCATTGGAAGCCAATATTTAAACGACCATTGACGCCAGATTTATCAAAAAGTTATAAGTTGCATAACAATGGATTTGGGTTTTCACAGTTACAGTTCTCTACCACGATAACTGTAATAGGTAGTCATTGAAATATTCACAGCTGTGTAACTCCAGCTGCTATAACACAAAATGTAAAAATTCAAAGGGTGTTCTAAAAGGGATGTATAGTTTAAAGGATAGTACTTTAGATTAAAGTTTATGTATTTTTGTAGGCTGCAAGAATAAGTATAGAAAACTAAAAATAAAACTTAAATTGCTTATGTTTTTTAATCGTAGTAGGCAGGCATTTACACAATAAGTTTTATAACTAAAGGGTATTTTAATAATGGCCTCTATGCCATTATTATGACGAATATTGCTTGAGATTTGCACAGAATATGATGTATTGCTATGTCTGTTATGGGGACGTCCAAAACAATAAAAATAAAATAAAGTAAAGATAGTAACCTTATTTTATCATATTGTTACGAATAATAAAACTTGGCAACCCCTATAGTTGGTTGTTTCCGTAAACAACAACCAATGGTGTGTTTACGGAATAACAAAACCACAAGTTAGCTAACAAAAGCTGAGCAGTCTCAATGGCTGCGTTGGTAGAGGTGCGTACTACAAACCAGGGGGTTCGAGTTCGATACCGCATGCGGGCATGCGTGCAAAAAAAAATAATAATTGTTATAAGCAATTAAAATTAATAAACAGCAGTACAAGCCTCCCGAGAGGCAAAAAAGGCAATTATTGTGTGAAGCCATGGCACATAATTTAATGGAGACGTCAAATTTAATACAAGAGCAACAGATAATTGTCAAGAAGCCCTTTATAATAAAAAGTAAGAGCAAAAGCGGTTAGCGCGGGGAAGTGTAACAGCATAACAACAGTGTATGGCAGACGTGTGTTGTGGCTACTGGATTTAAGGAGAAAACTGGCTTGGATAAAAGGACTAGTGGAGATGTCTGTGGATGGTTAAGGTTACTAAACAAGGCATCGAGTATTTCATGTCTCGCCGGAGTAACACAGTAGTGTAGCGTGGATGGCTGCGTTTGTGGTGATAACGCATGTTTAGTAAATACGAGACCAAGGGTTCACAAGACCATTAGGATCAAGAAGTATAGCCAGAGAAAGCCATAAAAGTTCTAAGACAGAATTTAGCCACAGTGGTAATTGCAATTAAAAGAATCCGTACGTTTGCCTGCTTGTTAAAAATGGTAAAACGTAACAATATGTTGATAAAATAAGAGGCAGGCACTCTAAAAAATGATGCGGATCATTTTACGTGTGAGTCTAAATTGGTGGATTCCTTTGAATTTAGCATTTCAATCCATATATTTGTTGCTTTAACTCTTTTGCTGTTTCATTCATGTTTTATTATACCCTTCACCACAAAAAGTGGAAAAGGTATAACTACGTTGTTCATTCTGTTTGTAATTTCTACAATATCCGTTTCCGACCCCATAAAGTATATAGTATGTTTTAAATTCTTATACATAGCGATGTCCGTCTGTCCGTCTTTGTTAGTGTTGCAATCAAGTTTGCCTTTGCAAAAATTGAAATACGCCAATCGATCAGCCATAGTGTCGAGAAAGGTGCTATTGTAAATCTGTAAGATCGGTCCAAGCATTACGCCTACCCCTAATTTTTCCATTTTATTTGGAACAATGAAGTAACTCCAATCAAAAAAATAAATATATGAACGCGATAGAGAATTAAAAAATAAGAAAAAAACATCAAGTGAAAAAATTGACGTTGGCCATATTTTCAGAGTTGCGGGCATCTGAAATTTAAAGAAATTATTAAAATATTAATATGGAAAATACTAGAATTTTAAATAAATGTTTAACCCATTAAGAACCGATGACATTTTGCTTTTTCTTATTTTTTAATAATCTGTCACCCCAATATTTGCTTATTTGATTGGATTTACATGGATGGTGAAGGGTATTTAAGAATCGGCGTAGCCAAATACAGCAATCCACGTAAAGTTTCGAAAAAAATTTGAGATGATATCGATTTGTTTTTAATTTACTAAATTATTAAAAATAATATACTTATAATTAAGGCCATTTAAATTTTGTTTGTTTGTAATTTATTGCGTGATTTAGGGTTAAATTTAAAGTGACAGAGTAAATCACGAATAATGGCTTCAGTTTGAATATGGCATAAGGCCTTAGACCTCTTCAATTCCTGCTTTTCCATGAAACTAAAATATTTTTTATGACAAAAGACGGTCGTTTTAGATTCCTTACAGCCCAATAGAAATTTTTCTATTTTCTCTTTGTACTAGCTTTAAAGACATTCATAAAAATGAACTCTTACCACAAGATCTATAAGATCAAAATATGCATTATCCACATTAATTTTTCGTTCTTTTTTTTCAGCTGTATTCATTTTTATTTAACTTGTGATATCACCGAGACCCCACACACTCTCAATTCCAGTTTTAAGATTCTCTTGCACTAATATTAAAATATTATTTAAGTTAATTAAATTTACTGGGAGTTCAAGAGACCAACAACGTAAGCAAAAGGAACCAACAGCCACAATATTTAAAACCAACATTTAAAAAAGGCTTCAATAAAAAAAACAAATCTTTTTACAAAGAACACAGCTAAAAGCTTTAAAACTCTATATGCCTAATGCAGCAACAACAACAAAAACAAAATACAAGTAAATATATTTCACTTATACTATCAAATCGAAAACAGCAACGACAGAAGCAGCCACAAAGATGGAACAATGAAATTTTACAGGTAGAAAAATATTCCAAACCGTCACTCATGCTTGCTTTGTTATGGGCATATTAAGGGGTCACCGTTTTATGCAGTTAAATGTCATTAGTATAAAATAAAATCTCAGTTTTTAAAAGTGCATTTGTTGGAAATTACAATTAAAAAAAAAGCATTTTCTGCTTTTTGGTAGAATTTTTTTTGTCGAAATTTACATTTCGTTTATTCTGATTGTGGTTTGAAATTTTTTTTCTGTGAATGTACTACTTTTTGGTAAATTCTATTTTTGTATATTTTATATAATGGGTGTCGTTTTTCTTTTGTCCGATAGGAGTTCAGGAGTTAACTGTCAAATTAACTATCATACTGCTCTCACTTTTTATTTATGATATTTATGATACAGATACTTTAGAAGATTGTTATAAATAGATAGGCGTTTGAACAACACTACGCAATTATTCAAATTTATCTTGTAAATCAGTCGTCAATTAATCAACTGTTCGGCGATAATGGTTGTTTTTGCATTAGTCGGCAAAATGTGGTTTTAACAACCATCGACTTATTGAAATCAAAATTTGACAATTCTTTAATTTCAAAAAATGGGATTTGATTCCACTCGAACGGTTTAATGCTTAAAAGCAAACAACAATTTATACCTTAGAAAACGTGTTGTTCGTTATAAATGGCAGGCATCTGATCTTTCGAATAATTTCTATTTTTATAAAATTTAATTTTTTACTTTGTTTTATTATAACTTAAGGTTCTACTAAGTTTGGGAAAACAATCTCAATTCCTTTTTATTTTTTAATAATATTTGCTGTAAAATATTAACCCGTCGAACTATAAACTTTATGTTAATTTGTCAGGAAAAAATAAAATCAAATAACCCAATCCTTTCACAAGGATGTAATACATTGTTACGATTTAATTATATGTTTTGTTCTTTAAATTGATAAATGAAACACCCTAAAAAATTATTTTTTTGAATCCAAGCGAGTTATAATTTTTAGATTGTGGTACTATGAAAAGATCTGGCAGCTTGTTTCTTGTTTATGTACGCATGTGAATGAGTTAATTAAAAAACTGTTGCTTTGTCAAATCTGTTTTTAATTTAGAGAATTTTAATAAAACTTTTGTATCATTGTTAGCCGTTATAGAGAGTGTGTAGAGTTTTTTTTTGTTTTTGTTACGTACAAGGATTAAAACTTTTTTCGTAACAATAAAGATGTACATATGTAAATATGCATTCGGAAAGGCAAATTTATATTTTAAACATTTTTCTTGTAAGAAATAGGATTTAATTCATACGAAAATTTGTAAAAATAATTGAAAGAAACAATTTTTATTTCCTTGATCCACATAACGTCAAGGAAAAAGGGTACAACTTTAGTAAAGGACTAATTGACACTAGTTTTGTTAAGGGAAATATAAGAAAAATTCATACATTTTAAAACTCATAAGTCCCCGTCCAGACATGTAATTTTTGTTTCTGCAACTTTTTTAAATGCTCTTATAAAATTGCATTTGTGTCCACACATTCAAATTTAGTTTCTGCAATTTCGGTCTTGATTACTTAGACGAATAAGGAAACAAAAGAGAAATGGAAGTACATGAAGCAGTTTCCCGTTTCTACTCATGTTTTCTCTCACACCTACAAACTCAAGAGTTGCGCAACAAAAGTTGCAAAGTGTGGAACGAGGAAAGAAACTTTATAATAAAATTGTCATCTAACTCAATTAGTTGGGAGCACAAAAAGTTTTATAATTTTGATGCTCCTTAATATTTATACGAGTGAGTATTCATATTATTTTTAACATTTAGTTGTGGTTGTTTAACACACACTTTTACTTCAAATTGCACACATGCATTCTAAGAGAAACTTTTTTGTTCGTTTAGCGGTATTCTTTTTTGTGTTTTTTGTTTTCTTTTTATTACCTAATTTTTTGTTTCTTTATTGTATGATATTGCACCCTACTTAGGTATACTGCATACCTTACATTCATTCTACACTAAATAAAAAATAATAAAAAATTGTTTAAAAAATTTTAATTTTTAAAATAAAGTATTTAAAGGTGGTAAGCACGTTGACTACAAATCTGGCTGACCTGAGTTCAACCTTTGCGGCAGTCAAAATAATAAAAATGTTTTTTTCTGGTTAATGGTATATAAACAAATTCCGATCTAACATTAAAACATGCAGCCTCATTCGTCGGTACTTCTTCATAGCACATTCGCGGGCAAAGTAAAATAATTAATAGAATGGCTATATCTATCTGCTTTCACCAGCTGTCTTCCCTCTCATCTATCCCTTTTCTAAAGAATGTAGCACGATTACAAACTAAGTGGGTTTTAATGCTTGCAGTGCTACTTCTCTTTAAAAAAAATAAAAATAAATAAATATTAAATCGTTTTAATAAAACCGAATAATAGTAAAATAAATATAATAAAATAAATTTTGGTTTTAAACTGAAAATGAAAATTAAAGTTGCTGGAGAAAAAAATTCTCAACGATTAATCGAATATTTCTTATTCGTGGCATTTCGTTTTTATAATTTTATAAGGCAATATTCTTATTCGATGACGAGTATTACACAGAAATTTGATAAACAGTGTCTTGAAAAAAAATTATTCGTATTCTATTATTCGAATAAATAAAAAAAAACTCGCTTTTTTTTCTAAGAAAAGAAACTATTCTTGTATGCTTCAATTTTTTTTTATTAACAGAACTTTTTATTTATCAGAAATTTATTCGATTATTCGGCTAAAATCTAAAAAAAAAGTTAAGTTTCAATTGAGCAATATTAATAGTTGCAATAGAGAAGGTTTCCTTCATTTCTTTAACTAAACTTTAGTGTTTTGAATTCCCGGTTTAATAATTTTAGTTCATGATGCGATGGCCGATTTGTTACCTATCACTTTGTTGTTTAGGATTCTTTTTCAAAATATTTACATAAACTGAACGTTATTGTCAAAAGTTGTGTTACAAATCAACATTTTAATAACTTAATTAAATTAACTAAATAAAATGCAATTAATAATTGTAGAAGAAGAGAAAAGAAAATCGTTAGTAATTTTTTATTGTACGTTCCGTGTTTTTTAGGACTCCCTCATATTCTTATAGGGTATAACCTAATCGTTTCTGACCTTTTTCTACCTTTTCACTTGGGTTATTTAATATTTTAACTGGCTGCTTGGTTGTGCTTTAAAGCAAGACAGGATTGAACATGTTTTGTTAGTTGTTTAGTGTGTGAAAATTGCAAATTAAAGTGTGTTTAAAAAAGAAAGAAAAAGTATATATTTTAAAGTTTGTGATTGTTATAGCTGTGCACTTTCAAACAACATGTCTGCATTTGATTTTTATATTCTACATGTCTAGTTGATGGTGTTTGGTAGTGAGTGTAGCAAGGATAACAATTAATGATGTGTTAAAAGTGTGTGTTTTATTTTTGCAAAAATTATTGAAAAGAAACTAGAAATTAATATGTAAAAGAAATTGTTTGAAGGTTTATATATTTTTAAAAAATTTTAACAAATTCAAATAGTATTATTTAAGAGCAGTTTCTTAGGTTTATTTGATGGAATGGGACCATGGGAAAAAGTTCAATATATTTAATTTCAACAAAAATGCTGTTATATATATTTCTGGCCTGGCAACACTGAGTGCTGCCAAGTGCAATCTGACATTTCCATTGGACAGTTTGTCATTTTTAAGCATAATCGTACTCAAAACGTTTTAACGTACGACCATCATTTGTGTTGTTAACAGTGACTTGAAAAAATTAATATAGAAAAAAATGGAATTAACTCGTGAACATTTTCGTGCCATCATTTTTTACAACTTTCGACGTGGATTATCACGACAAGAGTGAATTGATGAACTTAAATCTTTGTATGGCGATGAAGCACCATCCTATAGCACTGTGAAAAATTGGTATAATGAATTTAATCGTGGCCGAAGCTCGCTCAAAGACGAATTTCGTGAAGGTCGTCCAAAAACGGCTCTTGTGCCAGAGAACATTGATGCCGTGCGTGAACTCATAATGCAAGATCGACATGCGACATACCGAGAGATAGAGGCATCCTTGGACATTTCTTCCACCAGCATACATTCGATACTGCATGAACACCTGGCCGTAAAAAAGGTTTGTTCTCGTTCGATCCCGCACAATTTGAAAGTCGCTCAAAAAAAGGCTCGTGTCGATTGATGCAAAGAAATGTTGCAAAAATACGATTGCGGTGCTTCAAAAGACGTTTAGAAGATCGTCACAGGTGACGAATCATGGATTTATGCGTATGAGCCCGAAACGAAACAACAATCGACCGTGTGGGTCTTCAAAGACGAGCAAAATCCAACGAAAGTTGTTCGTGGAAGAAGCACTTCGTACCAAATGGTCGCCTGTTTCTTCGGCAAAACTGGCCACGTGGCGACTGTTCCGCTTGAGCAACGTAGGACGGTCACTATTCTGAGTGGTACACTACAATTTGTTTGCCTGAAGTCATCGGAGAAATTCGAAAAACCAACAAGAGAAGACCAATCATTGTTCACCATGACAATGCAAGCTCTCACACATCGGCTCAATCCAGAGCGTTTTTGACTGGCCAAAACGTCGAATTAATGGGTCATCCGCCGTACAGCCCTGACTTGGCACCTAATGACTTCTTCTTGTTTCCGGACATCAAGAAAAAAATGCGTGGTCAACGATTTTCGTCGCCAGAAGAAGCTGTTGAAGTGTTCAAAAACCATGTTTTAGAGGTGTCTCAATCGGAGTGGAAAAAGTGCTTCGACAGCTGGTTTGAGCGCATGCAAAAGTGTATAAATCATGCTGGAGAATATTTTGAAAAACAATAAAACCATTTTTGATTATAAATATTCGCATTTTCACTATTAGGCCAGAAATATATAGAGCAGCCCTCGTATAATATTTATATATTTAAAAAAAAGTACAATTTTATGTTATTAATATTGCTAAATACATATACAATTTGTTTGTTACAAGTCAGATGATAACTGCAGCTGCAAGTAGAAAAATATGCAAGGCCTGCCCATATAATACTTATCTGCTTCTGCTCCAAAACAACAGAAATCAATATACTAATTTTAGAGAACTGCTTTCGATGTTGCTTTTTTTTACAAAGAATCAAATTGAAACTAAAACCAGTACGAGTGCTATATTCGGCTATGCCGAATCTTAAATACCCTTCACCATATATGTATTATCACATGTACCATACTGAAGATTTCCTACTGAATAGTTTAAATAAAAATCGGTATAAGAAATTCTTTCCTACAATAAAGTTTTTTTTTCGGTTAAAAAAAGTAATTTTTTTCAGAAAATTGTAAGTTAGCAAATGAACAGCTAGAAGTTTTCTTAAATTTTTCATTATTCATTAATTTTTTATCAAAACATACAATCACCTGCAGGAACACAAACAAAAGTTGAAGAGAGATAATGAAAATTTAGAGGCAGGCGTGTTTTTTGCTCGCTGCCTCGAAAGACATGGACCGATCTTGCTGATTTTCAATAGCAAATTTTTTGTGACACTGTCTGGTCGATTGGAGTATTTAAATTTTCTCTAACTTCTCTAGTTGAAAAAGTTTATTTCAGTGCATAGAGCTCAAAATATATATACATTAAAGGAACGGAAATGGATATTGTAGAAATTACAAACGGAGTGACCAACTTAGGTGTACGCTTCTGCACCTCTGATGAAGGGTTAGCATCTGTTTTGTAAACTACTTATCTTGAGTTACTTAGTTTTAGTTGTTGTCTTTTTTATTATTAATTTATATTTATTGGTGCATATAAAGGGATCATTAATTTTTAATTAAATTAAACAATTTTATGTATCCTTAAAAAAAACTGCTCGTGTCGGTATATTCTAACAGAACAATAATTCCACGATATTTTTGTGGTCCAATGATTTAAAACACTTGCTTTGGGTTAGTCGTAACGATTTTTTGATTCCAACCTGATAGAAATCTATTTTTGCAGAAAAGAAATAAAATATCCTTGGGCTGATGCTGTAGTAACTTCAATTTCGCTTTAAGTTTTATAGGAAATGCAATTTATTTATTTATACACTGTTCAGACATGTTTTTTTAATTGAGCCAATTTATTTTAATTTGTTGTTCACTTATGCTCAATTAAGCTTATTAAATTAGTTCAAGGCACATTTATTTTACTAAGTAGTGTCGTCCGCCCACCTAATTTCTTTTTTATTACAAAACCAACATGCATTTTTGTTGTTGCTTAGAGGTCGGAAGTCTCAAAAGCCATTTTCGTATGACCCGCCGTTTTTTATTAGTTTGTTTATATTTTTTACTTGCGGCTTGTCCATTTTATGAATTTTCTCTTCTCACTGAACATAGTTCCCAGTAAACATACTTGTTGGCAAGGGTTGCATTTCCCTTATTATTCAATTAGTCAGGCAATTGAGTACTAAGTGCTCAATTCATTAATTGACTTTTATATGGTCTTAATTGCGTAAATTCATTAATTGCGCAATTAAGGTGTATGTCTGAACAGATTAAAGAACATAGATGCTTTATTACAATTGTAGGCAAAAATGTGAACGAAGTTTTAAAAATACACGTTTAAATGCTATTTTATTCAGTGTTGTACACTTTTCGCTCTCAACTGTATTTTACTGATTGATGCGCAAAAGGGCAGACAAGAGCAACCAGCATAATGAACAAAGATACTGGTTTACAAGATAATTAACAGATAATTAACACCGTTTCTTAAAATTAAATAATATTTTATATCCCAAAACTGTTTTATCCAAGAAACAATATTTTTTAAAAGTCTCGTTTTATTGTTAAATTTGCAGTCATAACTCAAACACAAATAGAGAATTTAAAAAGGCATACCTGACAGTGGAATACAATATAAATATTTTGTCAAAGTTGTAGAAAGTGATACATAGGCATAGCAGATCATGTCAAGTATAAATTTTAAGTAGAATTTTTGCAGGCGATAAGATTTCTCAAAAAAAGTATTATAGATGCTTTTTGTAAAATAATTCTTATTTATGTTGCTTATGAAGTTTTTGTACGTACTTGCAAAAAAAGTTTTTGTTTTTTGAATTTTTCAAAATTATTTTTGTAACTACCAGCTGCGAACTACATGTGTAGTAAGTGTCTAATATCTAAAGATTTTTTTCCGACTTTGTGAGAGTTGTGTAACTTAATTAAACATCTCATAATTTTTTTTTTTTTAATTTCAGTTTTTACTTTTAAAAACGACATTCATGAGCATAGAAAACACGATTGGAATATTTTATTCTCTAACATTTCTTTCATGATTTAAATATTAGTCGCTCTTTAAAAATGACTTATTTTGCCAATTTGAGATATAGGAAAGAATTAAATACGAAGTGTTTGTTGACACAATAGGTGTGTTCATTTACTAAAAATTTGTACAAATTTGTAACAATTGTTACTAGAAAGCGTTCATTAACCCAAAAAATTTGCAACGGGAGAGCGTCGAAAGAGCGTAAAAAATTGAAAGACAAAAAAATTCTTTTAAGTTTTTACAAGTAAAATTTTTACTTGCAATAGTTATTCAAACAGCTGTTTTGCGTTTGTGTATACAAAAAATATTTCAAAATTAAGTTAAAAATAAATATATTTTGGAAAATTAAAGAAATTGTAAGTAAATGTAAACTTTTAAAGCGATAAAAAGTATTAAAAAGATAAATTTATATTTGTGTAACTTGTCTAATGAAATTGACTTAACCCTTTCGGGACTACTGGGATAATACGTCCCAGCAATTTTCAAACTGTGTTTTTTCTTTATTTTCAACGCAATCGCCAGGGAGGTAGAACTGCCAAACGTCCAAAAACGGATAGCATCAATATTGGAGACCACTTGCCAGTAGAGCAAGAGAAGCGTTGTCGCTGTGTCTGCTGTTCTTCACTTGGCATAGAAAAGCGAACAAAGATGATATGCTCAGATTGTAACAACGCCTTATGTTAAAAGTGTTTTGGGCCATTCCACAAATAAATACCTAATTACATTCCTAAAATGTCAAAAAGAAATGTAAACTTTTATCTCAATCTAATAATATATATATTTTAGTTGTCTTTTTAATTTCGAATGGCTCTTCGAGAACACTGATTGTGATTTTATGCCCGATGAAAACACTTGTTGGGATTATATGTCCCAGGATAAAAGGACGAGTTTAAAATTTTTAAGTATGGAGAACATAATACTTTTATACCTTTTAGAATATGAAAAAAATTTTACCATACATAATTTGGTTTGCAAAATAAAACTCCGTCCCGAAAGGGTTAAGCAACACAGTATCTTGTACATCAGTGGCAAAGAATGTTCCGGCAAACAATCTTAGTGTTGTAAATATTATGAGTAGGTAGCTACTCGATAATTTACACTAAGCAGGCAAATAATTTAATTAGGTCAAATATATATTGGGAAATAAATTTAAATTAACACATAATTTATGAAATTACTTTGCTACTGCTTTTTGATATTTTGTTTTGGATAAAGCATTTTATAACAATGAAAATTGCTTAAATTTGTTTTCTTTAAAAAATATATTTAACCCGGTTTACGCCGGCTGTTTATTATTATTATAGTTTAGAAGTGATTGCAAATGCGGAGCATTAACGTTAGACAATAGCGAACAAAAATTCTCAATAGTAATATCTATTAACGCATGCTTATTCTACCACCCATTAAAAACACCATTTATGAAAATCGCTTGGAAAATAAATCACAAAGTTGGAAATAAACATTTCTGTGACCTTATTCTCTCGTTATTTCCGATATTTAAAAATAGATATTTTATTCATTCATTTTAGTCAAAAGTAGTTAATCACCTTTATCGTATATAGCGTATTTCGACTACATCAGGTACTAGATTAAATAAAATTGCAAAACTTTTCATTATTCTATTGCAAGCCGTACTCGAAAAACGCCAGTTACGACA
This sequence comes from Gymnosoma rotundatum, assembly GCA_916610165.2. Taxonomy (NCBI): domain Eukaryota; kingdom Metazoa; phylum Arthropoda; class Insecta; order Diptera; family Tachinidae; genus Gymnosoma; species Gymnosoma rotundatum. Next base: position 41,358,573 of record OU744338.1, read on the forward strand.
ATGCTGAATATAAATGACCATAATCACATCATTTTTATAATAATATACATATATGTATAATTTTTCCAAAAATTATAGGTATAGTTATTGAGTACTCATATGTTCCTATACATTACAACACTATTTTAACTTGCAAATTTTAGATAGTAAAGTGTTCATTTATTTTTTCACATTTTTGAGAGTAATTTTGGAAAATATCTTGTTACTCTCTCGTTGCGAATTTTTACTAGTAAAGTAAATGAACACACCTAATATAATTTTCGGATTAAATATTAAAAAAAGATTTCTTGTAATTACTCCATTAAGTGTACGAATTACAAAAATATTGTTTTCTATTTTTTCATAAACTTGAACAAAATTGAGGTGCGCTCACTTTTAAATTATATATAATTGTTTTTTTTTTGGCCTTTTTAAATAATTTTTCTTTTCTAATTTTTTAAGCACTAGGTCAGTTTATAACAAATACGTGGCTTGAAAATGATGTTGTCACAACGAAAGCGCTCGCCAAAAGCACAAAGCACACAGCCGACGACGAGACGACGGTTATTACCGAAAATTATAACAACAGTTTAATATATACTGGCGAAATCAACCCAATTAATTTAATACCTAAAATTTTATTATTTATAAACTGACATAGTGCTTAAAAAATTTGAAATGAAAAATTGAGGTGCTTTTTATAAACAAAAGAAAATTTTTTTAAATACCAATTACTTTAAATATCAGTATTTATTTTTTATTATGGATTCCTAAAGAAATATGTTTGTGCGTTATGGCTTGAGATAAGTTATTTTGTATGAAATATATCAAAAAAGTCACCAGAAATAGATATTTAAGAAAATCTTTATTTCAACAAAAAAAATTTCAACTGTTGTTATAATTTTGGGTAATAACCGTCGTCTCTGGCTGTGTTTTTCGAACGTTTGGCGAGCGCTTTCGATGTGATGACATCATTTTCAAGCCACGTGTTTATTAAAACTGAAGAGATAGTGTTAAGAATAAAAGTTGGTGGGTTTAGGTAATTTTTTTTTCTGTTTAAATAGTATTATGCAGGTAGATTCCCTGATATCTGTCCTGCTTATTGGGGTAAATAGTTTAATATTTGGGTCTTTTATTATTGGATAGGTAAGTGTGGTGTTTTTCGTTTGTAAGAGTGTTTTAGTAATTTTAGTGGTGTAAAAATCGTGTCAGAGGTTGTGTTTACCTGTTCGTTAATAATGTCTCTGTTAAATGTTCGTGTTTTGTAAATTTCCATGTTTTCAAGAATATCTAGTCTTCGTCCTTTTTTACTTGGGTGTAGTACTGTCATACATTCATCTATTTCCCTTGGTTCGTGTCCATGTGTTTTAAGGTGTTTTGCGAAATTGGAGTCTTCCCTTTTCCTTTTGTATGATCGTATGTGTTCTGTAAACCTTGTTTTTAATGTTCGTCCAGTTTGTCCGATGTATGTATGGTTGCAAGTACAAGTAAGTCTGTATACTCCGCTAGTGCTAAATTTATCGGTTGTTTCTATTGATGTCTTGAGATTGTTGCGTAGAGTGTTGCTCGTTTTTAATGTTGTGTGCAAACCTTCTTTTCGTAAAAGGTTAGTTAATCTATATATTTCTGGTCCTGTGTAAGTAAAGATGTGTCGTCGTGTTGTGTCGATTGTTTCCTTGTCTTCTCTCTTCTTGTTTTTGTTGTTGTATTGTCTGAGTAGTTTGTCGATGGTTGTAACCGTTATTTTTAGCTATAGTGTAAATTGTATCGAATTCGTTAATGTATTTATCTGGAGCGAGTGGGACTATTTTAAGTCTGTGAATCATGTGTCTAAACGCTGCGAGTTTATGTTGAGTAGGATGGTTTGAGGAGCTGTGGATAGTTGTGTCTGTCATGGTTGGTTTTCTATAAATGTCAAAGTTTAAGGTATCAATTCCTCGTGTTATTGATATGTCAAGATAATGTAAAGTTCTGTTTTGCTCTTTTTCCATTGTGTATGTGATTTTGTTGTGTATTATGTTTAAGTCTATAAGAATTTGTTCGGCGTTGTCTCTTTCTAGGATGCATATAATGTCGTCTACGTATCTGTAGTAATGGGTTATTTTATGTTTTTTTTATCAGTTTTTTGATGTGTAGTTGTTCTAAATGTTGCATGAAAATCTCTGTGAAGATTGCGGATGTTGGAGGGCATTTAGCTTGAAATTTAAACTCAAATGATCCTTTGCTATTCTCATGCCAAATTTTGTGTGAATCGACCTAGTACTTTACAAATAGCTGAGTTATTTCCAAAATATTTTGATTCAGCCCCACTGTGCATAAGCACATTCACTTCTTAGAATGAGTAATAACAATAAATGAAGAAAAATTTTTACTCTTCTTAACTTAAAATTGATATTAATATTCTCGATAAATAACGAAATAAAAACGCCAGAGTTTAGCAAAAAAAAAAAAAAAAAAAAAAAAAATGGAATCAGAGGTGCTTCAAAGAGTGCCGTGTGCTCAAAGAAGACTGCATTGAAGACCAGTGTTGATTAAACCAGCGTTTAATCACAAATACAAATAATTATTTTCTGCCAAAAGATCCACTGTGTGTTGTTATCTAATCTTTATGCAAGTATTTAAAAATATACTTTATTTGTTTTGGAACATCATTTAGTTGATATTAAGGTCATCCTACTCAGATACAACTTTAATTTAAATTTATTAATTTTTAAAAAACAATTTCTTAAACTGGTACATAAAGAACAATACAAAATTGTGTTAAAATCGAGCGAAATGCTATAAACTTAATTTGTTTTAAAATAAATCTTTTAATATTTAAATGGCACTAAACTGGTTTCTAAAAGTTATTGCGTAAAAAACTTGTATGGTTAAGAATCCAAAAAAGCTAAAGAAAAAAGTCTTTTTTTTTTTGGCAATTTGATACTCTTCTTGCAATGACATAATATTTTAACAGAAAGAAGAAATAAAAACTAGTTTATGTGCATACAATTTTTGCAAATTTCTATTGCTAATAACTTTACTTCTTTAACAAATAAATTTCTATAAAAACTGCTTAATGGTGGCTGAAAATATCATTCAGTTTTTACCGTCAAACGAAGACAATACAGTAATTGAAACAATATGAAATTCTTCATTGTGTTCGCTGCTCTCTTTGCTGTTGCCTTGGCTGCTCCCGTTGAACGCCATGATGCTGATATCGTTCATCAAGAATCTGATGTACAACCTGAAAGCTATAGCTATTTGCTTGATACTTCCGATGGCACCCACAAGGATGAAGAAGGTAAACTGAAGGATGTTGGTACTGAACATGAGGCAATTGTTGTTCATGGCTCTTATTCCTGGGTTGATGAGAAGACTGGCGAGAAATTCACTGTTACCTATGTTGCTGATGAAAACGGTTTCCAACCCTCTGGTGCTCATTTGCCCCAACCTCAACCCTTGCATTAACTGCTGAACCGGCTACCAAAATAAAGATGCCCATTTGCTTAAGTATTTTTTTAAGCAGATAACGTAGTAAAAGAGTGCTTGGTAAAATGCTGTACATAGTTTTCTTTTTAAATATTAATAGTAGTATAATTGAATTGAATAAATGAATTACAAAAATAATTTCAAGGTGTTTTTGGAAGATAGTAAGTAAAGTGCCTTTCATAAAATGTTAAGTAGTAATGATAAAAATTATATAATCATTGAATTTAATCATTAAAAACGTGGAGAATACAGTTAAGGGATGTAAAATAGATACATTTTCTATTATCAATTTGAAATTGAATTGACTTCATATTTTAATAACATTTCTATATTGTCATCCATTGGAACAGAGAATGCTAAAAGCCTAAGAAATTATGAGCAATTTTCAATTCCATACAGAATTTTGTGACAGTTTAAAGATGGGTGGTTTCAAAAATTGCTAAGATATCATTAATAATATTGTTTTTTTTTGTTAAAAAATAATTCTTTTAACCTATTCCCGATTTCTTCTATAGCTTCCTTAGTGGGGATGGCATTTGGGACTAGTTTTTAAAACTCTCGGGGCTCAAGATTTTCGGAACTCCCGAAATTCAAAGATTTTTTTCAGATTTTAAAAAAAACTACATCGCGTTTACGACAATACACGGTGGTCTGAATGACAAATGTAGTGCGAAAAAAGTTGTTTCTTCGAATGGCCCAAAAATAATTAATTTGTTTGGTATTATATGGTATTGTATTGACTCTGCAACTGATCATAAAAAAATGGCAATTTAAAGCTTATTCTGATTAGTTTTAATAACCATCGCCATATTCATAAGTAATTAATTTTTTTGGTCGATGTAATGGCAATATTTGTTAAAATTTAATGCAACCAAATTTTTACATACAGAATACAGTATTTGCTTGGCTATAGCTAAGTGTGTGTTGTAAGAAGTCCGATTCACGCCTCATTAGGGTGGCGACCGGTAGGGCGCTGTTAGTTTGGTAAGAGCCTGACACGTGGAGTGATCATTGGATGTCTGTCCAACTCCAATTTAAATATATTGGAAATTATATTAAATTTAATTTTGGAAAAGGTAAGCATGACAGACAAAAAACACACGCGTTTTTTATAAGCCAATGAAGGATTCCAAAAGAGAGGGACAGGATGTATATGTCTAAGTCAATAATATTATAATATGTGGAAAATAAAAATATTTCTAATTGCCACAAAATATTTATTTTAGAAACTGCCCAGGTTAGGTAAGGCAGGTAGCCGTGTTACCACAGCCTGCTTTGGTCCATTGATTGGTCCCTTTGTGTTACCTGCTGTTAGAAGGGAGAGAGATAAGAAGAAGCAGAGAGAGAGAGGATTAAGGCAGGAATCAGAAAAAGAAATAGGGAAGAAGAGATGAGAAAAAACAGAGTGGGAAAGACAGAAAGAACCGCGGGTATGAGAATACGGAGAAGGTCCGAGAAAAGTGCAGAGAAGAATCCACTAAATGCGGCCAGTCAACCAAGGAGTGCGTTCATCCCCCTAAATAAGTCACGATGTCCTGTTGTGGGCCGGTAAACCACCTACTATACCTTAAGAAGGAAATATTCCTATCTACTTCCATTTACGATATATCAGTTGCGCCCTCATAGTACCGCTGACCGAGATATCTCAGCCGTATACACCCCAGCACGGACAGAGGAGGTGTTTCACCGTATCTTCTTCCTCCTCGTCCTAGCAACTTCTGCAGAGTTCGTCAAAAGAGATACCCATTCTCCTAGCATGGGTCCCAAATAGAGAGTGCCCGATGACCGCAGCTACCAAGTCACGTAGTCGCACCCTCGGTAGCTGCAATAGTGCAGCCGCCCTGCCCCGATCCAAAGAGACCAAATTGTTCCAGCGGTCGAACATGTCGGATCGTTAGACCATCTGGTCTGGGCCAGTTTGTAAAGAGCAGCGTCGATGCGCTGTCCACAAGCAGAGAGGGGTATACCACAGAAGATGTCTGTGGCACCCTCTTCAAGCATTGTCTCTTTTTTCCCCACTTTATCGGCAACGAGGTTGCCCAAAACGGTCCCATGTCTCCTCAGCCACTTTGGGGTGACTATCGAAATCTCCGCCGTCCCGTAAAGGGATTTCCGGCATTTAGAGACAACTTCAGATGTGGTGAATACAACTTTGAGGGACGTAATAACGGCTTTGCTGACGGTACAGATAAAAATATACCTGTTGGATATGTTATAATACCTCAACCAGCACACCGCTAGAAACTACCCAACTAATACCATAGTTCATACACCGTGTTGTACGAGGAGCAGAGAAGGATTTTTAAAGGGTTACTTTTCTGATATTCTGTATTAAAGAAAGGTTATAAAATTCTACACTTACAATAAAAATAATTAATTTAAAGTAAAAGAAGTGAAAGTGTTATATTCGGCAGTGCCGATTCTTACATACCCTTCATTTTTTAAAAAGAAAATTTATTATTTGGAATCTTTTTTATATATTAATTTACGTTATTTGTGCTTGATTCCTTCAAATATAAATATTTCATGATATTCTCATGAAATTTTTAATATTTTAAAATAAACTAAAAAATGAAATGTATTACTGCGGGAAAAGCATATCCATATGGCTATTTGGCTACTGCTCATATATATAGTTCATCAGTGGATTCTACCCAAATTTTGTAAGGAAAATCTCTGAGTCTTATACCTAAAACCAAATTGATTAAATAAGAACTCTATTGAATCAACAAGGCAAAAAGCTATAAAAAACTCCAAACATTTTAATACAAAAACACAGTAACCATTGAGTAAATATTTTTCTTTTTTCTTTTTTTGAGTTTTTTATGGCTTTTTATCTTGTTGATATATATATAAGGATGAGGTTAGAAATACATATTAAAGAAATAACAAATGGAATATGTTTGTGAATTTGTATGCCTACCCTTTCCATCTGCCCATTCCATGTGCCAAAGATTAATTGCTTTAAAACTTAGAAATAGTATTCACACACAAAACTTAATGCAGTATCTTTTATCTATTTTTTCAAATAGTAAAAAATCCAAGAGCACACCAAAACACGACTAACCTTTTTATCTGTCAAAAACAAACTGACAATCGAAAATGGCTGATATTGCTAACAAATATAACACACATGTGTACCAACATTACAGAAAAAAAAGAAAATGCGAAAAACATACATATTTAACTTACGAAATTTGAAAATAACGGTTATTTTTGATTAGACCTGGTATATGTATCGTATATATACTTCTTCTCTGTTTTTTAATCTAACTCATATTGTACATTATTTTGACTTCTAAAATAAGTAAGATAGACATACAGTCAGTCTTTGTTTAGACAATTCTGTCTTCTTTTAAAAGTCTACAAGAAGACTTTTTGTTAAAATGGATTAGAAGTACTTTTTAAGAGATTTTTCGAATAATTTACATCAATTTTTTAATATAATAATTCGTATCTAATTAAATTTTGTAGTTTTGTAGAAATCTAAAAAAAATATAACGATTGACTTAAGCAAATGCCACAAATCCCAGAAAAGTTTTAAAAATGTCAAAAAATACAAAAAATATGCATTTTGCATATTGTTAACTTCTGATGTCATCATTGTTAACGGTTAATTTATTTGGATTATTTTGAAAAACTGTTAAATAAGATAAAATAATTCGTTATTGGTTTAACTGTATAATATTGCAATAATTTTATGCTAAATGCATTTATATCACAATTTAACAATTAAAATGAAATCCAGTTTTTTATTAACAATTCCCGTATTAAAAAAAAATTAAATCTAATAAAATATTTCACCAAAACAAACTTTAACATTTTAAATTATTTTTAATTTTTTAATTTATTTTTCTCCAACGCAAATTAATTTCGTATAAAAACTCCCATAAGCTGAAAGAAATTGTCATTAAGTTTTTACCATTTAAACGAACAACACAACAATTTTAATCAGAATGAAGTTATTTATTGTATTCGCTGCTCTCTTCGCTGTTGCCTTGGCTGCTCCCGTTGAACGCCATGATGCTGATATCGTTCATCAAGAATCTGATGTACAACCTGAAAGCTATAGCTATTTGCTTGATACTTCCGATGGTACCCACAAGGATGAAGAAGGCAAACTGAAGGATGTTGGCACTGAACATGAGGCCATTGTTGTTCATGGCTCTTATTCCTGGGTTGATGAGAAGACTGGCGAGAAATTCACTGTCACCTATGTTGCTGATGAAAATGGTTACCAACCCTCTGGTGCTCATTTGCCCCAACCCCAACCCCAGCCCATACACTAAATGGTTAAGAGTTGATTAATTGATAACTTGGTTAATTGTTATAAATGAACTACATTTTCGAAAATATTTAAATAAATGCAAACAATTTAAAAGTGATTAAATTTATTTGAACATTTGAAGTTTTAGAGAAATTTATTCGATTTTGCTGGCCCCTCAAAGATTGCGATGCTTAACTAGGTTATAATTTGATGCTTAAACTTGTGGTAATAATATCTCAAGTTTATTGAAAGGATTTCACAGTGGGAATACATTTTAGTTTCTCAAAAAAAAACCTTTTAAGGGAAATTAATTTTAATAAGCCATATTTTCCTAAATTTATTTCTAATACAAAAAATTTTAATGATATTTTTCATGGTCAAGAATGTGACTTTTGTTTTAGGAAATACTGATGATATTTCCTAGAATAAAATAAATGTTTTTATTACAATAATATCTGTAAAATTTTCGCTGTCGCCAAAACATAATTTTTATTAAACCAAAAAAAATCCCCATTGATAAACTTCCCTACAAACTGTTAAAAAGCGAAGTAAAGAAAAGAAAATTTGAAGTATGTAACGAATCATCTCCAAGCACTTAATTTTGATTCTAGAATATTAAAAATTAAATAAAATAAAGAAAAATCGCCAATATGAAAAACTTTTTGAAATTGATTTTTATTTTCTGTATGAAAAAGCCCTATGGTTTTCCAACACAATTAAAATTTTACTACACAAAAGTAAGTGTGAAAATGATGGCATAACATAGTATCCAAGGACATAATATCGCACTCAAAAGTGACATAGTGTCCATTGACATAATGTAGCTTTGATAAGCTTCCTAATGTCCATAACTAAACTATGGAAATATTGTCACTTATGAAAGTGTTATAATGTCTGCACTTAAAACAACTCGGGCTTCGCTAGCTAAAGATATCCTGCAGAATTGGCCTTCGGCTGGGGGCACAGAGTTTCTTCTCTATTGTATAACGCGCAGCTTCGCGTACCAAAGCTTTTCTACATAGAATACTATATTTCGATGGACATCAAGTGTGACATTTTGTCCATAGGCCTTATGTCACTTTTTGGTGCGACATAATATTCATGGACGTTACGACATGCCACTGCGAAAACAGTCCCTGCATGACACCTTTCTTACACTTGAAAAACTGCTTAAAAGAACCAGAGAACTGCAAGAATTTCTGTTTTTAATACTCTAAGTATACTTATCTTAAATACGGTTGCAGTGTGATCGCCACCGCATTTCTTTTGTGCGAGTATTTACTATACCCATTCCATTTGAGTATAATTATTATATTATACGGTTGACTTTTCATCAAACAATTGTTTATAAGCAACTCCCCTCTTTTTAATCGCTCAACAGACTTTGGTGAGTGCACATGTTAGCTTGATGCTTATACATTTTTTTCAGTTACAGTGTGTAATAAAAATGGAAATGCATTTAAAAGATTTTTTATTATAAACAATGCTTTTGGAAATGTACAATGCCTTTTATGTCACCAAATATTTAAAAGGTATAGAGAAAATATTATTAAGAGGCATTATGATTATTTCCATTCTGATATGAATATATATAATGACGAGGAAAAAAAGTTCTTTTTAACCGATTTAAGAAAATATTTTTACAAAAGCTAAGGGAATGGTTAGAACATAACACAAATAGCATAAAACCACTTCTGGAATTTTTTGAAAACCCTTTTAATGTTGATGTTACTAAATATGAATTCAAAATGTAAACAGAACTTGAGTTTTCTTTTTGCTTGTCACTGTACCTTTAAATTATCTCACTAACACAAGTGTAAAACAATTTTGTCCACCCCTGGTATAATACCATGATCACATTACAATTCGAATGACGTTATTCACTCTCTGAATGACTTGTGCTATTTTGAGTGTTCACATTGCATCTAAGTAATTGGGTTTGGCAGTTGATTGTTTATTTCGTAGAAAACACGTTAGACTGTAAAAAAGTTTTGCCATTTTATTTTAAAACAACTATTTTGTTTACCTTTTTTGGTCTCTCAGCAATTCAGTACTCTAACCGTAGATAGTAGGCGCATTGATATTACAATTTTTTTATGATATTTTTATTTTTATGATATATTTCTTCTCCATATTTATTTAAATTTTTAATGTCCTATATAACTTTTCACTTTTTTATTTGTTTACTTTTTAATTTTTTTGACAGTTGTTCAGGTAAAACTTCGATAAAAATTAGATATGATACTGATTTTTTCGTAATTGGCGTGTTAATTCAAACTCAATTACCTACAAAATTGGTAATTCGCTCTCAAAAATTTGTATGGGGAATTACGTTATTCTGTTGGTAATTAGAGGCCGAGTATGCTTAGTGTTAGAGGCTGAATTACGAATGGGAGAGCGAATTACGAAAAAACGCTGCAATGTGAACAGCGTTGTCAACTTTGAAATTTCAAAACGCACCAAAGTAGAGAAAAAAACGCACCATTTTAGAGAAAACGCACCAAGTTTTAGAATTTTTTTATTTAAAATCTTTAATGATTTAGTTTTTCAAAAAAAAGTGTAATTTTTTTGTATTAAAAATATAACAATAAAGCAGTCTTAAAGTTCAAGGTTTTTACAAACAAACAAACAAAATTAAAAAAATAAAACTTAACAAAAATAAAAAAATTAACAAATATGTTTGTGTTAATTTGTACTAGATAATACATTTTTTTCATATATTGCATACACAAATTTTTAAATAAAAAACAGCGATCATTCATAAAAAAATATTTCTGTATAATTACATACATACAGTTTAATAAGTAAAATTGCCCTACAAAATTCATTTTATTAAAGGCTGATAAATACAAAAAAAAATTATGAATAATTTGAAATTACATCATCTAATGGGACACCCTTTAACTTCCAAATCCAAATTTTATACTTGTTGTTATAGCGGACTCAGCAATTCAGGTTCGTTGTTAATTTCAAGCATCTGTTAACAACTGTTAAAAAGTATAGCCATATACATAAAATTAAGTAAACTATAGGCGCACCCTTTAGTTTATAATTTTTAGTATTAATACTTGTTACTATATCGGCCATAGCAACCGATATTCTGTCCAATTTACAATCGTTTGTCTATACCGGTTCAAAACATAGGCCCATATAAGTAAATTTACATCAATTATGGGGGCACCCTTTAATTTTTAGATTTATTTTTGTATAACTTTTTGTTATTGGGAGCCATAGTAATACGCAGTCATTTTATATTTTACAGAATCGTCCTTCACAGTTCATAATACACGTAAAAAATATGTATGGGGACACCCTTTAATTTTTAAGATTAACTGTTTATTAAACGAGACCAATCTGTAAGCATGAAATGACTCAGTTCTGCAGGCACAAACATAAAAAGCAACATTCAGTCGAATTGTAAAAATTCCTTCTTTTTTTGAAGTCGGTTAACTGATCACGACAAAACTCTGCTTTTTCTAAGCTGTTTAACAGATACGACAGTAGCCTTTACTCCAAAAACAATGACCATGAAAATCTAAAAGGGATAGTATACTCCATACAGTGAAATGTTTCTTTTTTAACATAACATAAATTAAAACAACAACAATACCGTTTCATTTTGTGCTTATGATTTGGTACGTCTTAAACGAAATGGTATTACAACAGGTGTATTTTTTGTACAAAAATTTTTTTTGTGGTGCCACCATGCCATTAAAAAAGCACCAAAATTTAAAAAAAAACGCACCACGCACCAACACGTGAAATTTTCGCACAAAAAATACGAAAAAGGACCCAAAATGGTGCGAAACGCACCAAGTTGACAACGCTGAATGTGAACATGGTATAAAGGCAGAATTAGCCGACTGTTGAAATCGTAAATGTAATGTAAATGTAGCTGTACTGTAAATGTAAATGTAGTTGTGCTTATAGAATGTGTAAAAACGTGTCATGTGTTTTTGACATAAGCAAAAAATTAAATAAAACTTTGTTGTGTTTTGTCTTATATTTTATTTTGTGTATGCTTTTAAATTATAATGAATACCGCAGATTTGTTTATTAGTTTAAACTTCTTGCGTTTATGTCATTTTTTCTGCATTCTAATATCCTGGAGAATGTTCATTGTAAAGGCATTCATTCGCCTAAACAAGAATCATTAATTTTTGTCGTCCATTATTTTTTGCTGTATTTCAGTTTATAAATAAATAAAAACACACAGCTGTTCAAACCAATGATGGCCACTTTGCAATTTTATGTAAAAAGTACGTAAATATTTCAATCGTACTATAAATAATATTTTATTGTAATAACGAAAAATATAACATTTGCATAAATTATTCTCAGCCTAACGATTACACAAAACATTGCTTATATTACATATTTAATTTTGAAAAGAAAACTTCATAATTTATTTAAATTTATTTTGTTTGTAATAAAATTTTACAACTTCAAAGTGTTAGTAAATAAGCATAAATAAGTACTTGAAAAGGGATATTGTACTACACTTCAATGTATGATAGTATTTACCATCACTGGCTACTTCTGTCACGTAACCTTGTATTGAAATTCTATTTTCAGCAGGTTCAAACGTTACGGCTAAGTGACATTTCAGTCGGCTAAGCATTTGCATAGCTTTTCGTATATCAAAAATGATCAGCTGACACATCTACATTTACATTTCTACATTTACGGTCGGCTAAATGTACCTTAAGTGTCTAGCATACTCAAGTAAAATGTTTGGGATGCTGGCCAGCGTTGCCGCTTTGGTCCAATCGGACCAAACTTGGTAGTTTTTCGTTTTTAAAAAACAGTTTGGTAATTTGGTTGGTTTGTTGATTTTTTTTTTAATTTTTGGTAGGTTTTCCTCCTGTAGCAATTTCTTAGCATAGTAAATTTTTCATCTTAAAAATTCAGAACATAAAATAAAAAAATGTAACTTTTAATAAAATAAACAATAACTTTGATAGTGTTACCACAATTTTCAAAAACTGTTTTGGGTGTACTAAACAACATCTCTGCTTTTTTGCATAGAGATGATTAAAGCTATAACCATCTCCGGTTTAAGAAACGCGAACTATTTTGAAATTGAAATTAACAATATTTTTAAGTGAAGGTTTATTTTCAAGTGTATGTATTAAAAAATTAATAGATAAAATGGAAAAGTAATTAAACTTTTATAATTCTAAATATGTATCTATTAATTACATAAATATTTACTAATATTGCATGTATTTTTTTCAGATTTTTATCAAAAACTCCAGAATTAAATGAAAATAATATAATAATATAATTTCAGAAACGACATTCCATCAACCAGGTAGAACCACTCTTAAAATTTTTGTTTTAAAACATCTTTAAATAATATAATACTTTTAGTGAACATTGTAAAGAAACAGTCAAAAGAAAATTTAGAACCGAATGGTTGAGCGAATTTGATTGGCTTCTGCATGGTATGCTCTAAAACTGAAACCAATGAATTATATGTGATATTTTTTGTATTTTAAATTCCTTTTGTTTTTTATCTGTATACATTTTGTATACACGTACATACATCCGTTATTTTAAATGAAATATTGCTTTTATGTTGTTATTATATGTATATTTTTATGTTTTTTATAAAAACTGGAATTTTTTATTATATTACTATATAAGACAAAATAAAATTTTGATTTTATTGAAGAATTGCATTTTAAAATTTTTGGTAGGCTGTTAACGATTTTGGTAGGATTTTTGAAAATTATTGGTAGGAATTAAATTTCTTGTGTGGCAACGCTGATGCTGGCTTTACATTATTCGTACTCATACTCACAACAAACACCAAGTGAGAGATTTTAACGTGTGTAGTGAGAGGAAAACAGAGTTATCAGATCAGAATTATTAAATCAAACACAATATCAAAAGTCGCCAATGTCTAAATTAGCTAACATACATACTTCTTTGAAATTATGAAAGATTATTTAATACATAACAGAAAATAAATTAAATAGAACCCGTAAATTTCGCCATATTTTCATTTATTAAAAACACAACAAAAGTTTACTAATAACTCAAGAATAGTTCATTGTTTATTATATTACGTTTTTGTTAGGGTTTTTTTTTAAGTCACACAGGATAGAAATTTAAAAATTCTATTCGTTAAGCAAAAATAATAAATAGGTATAAAAGCAATAATTATATTTAACAAAATGAAATATGTAAACTAAAAACTTTATTTTATTTATTATTATTTATGAGGTCTAATGACATTCAGTCAATGCAATATTACATCTGCGTAAATACAGTTTTGTTAAAACTAAAAAAAATAAGTAATTTTCCTTTTATTCAGGGATTCCTTTTATCATTTTGTTTTCCTAAATACCATTAGTAGCACGTTTATGACAACAAGGCGCATAAACTGAAAATATTTGTTCATAAAAAACAGCAACAAAATAAGTATACAAAAGCTGTGCCTTTAAGCGGTTTTTATTGCATTTTATTCATTAGATATGTGTTGTATTTCATACCAGTGAAAACGGTTGTTGTCTGATTTTCTGCTTATAATGTTTAAGCAATAGCTTTGATCAAATTTTGTTTTTTTTATTGTTTATAAATAGATCTGCATACAATGCAGTATTTCATAAAACGGCAGTAAAAAACTTTAATAGGGTAAAAATGTGGCAACGTTGCTTACAAATAAAGAGAATTGAAAAATTCTCGCGTACGAGTATAAAAAATACTTAAAATTCTGATTGCGATATTTTTGATACTCGTTTTTACAAGAATGGGTAAAATAAACACCGCAACTTTTTATTGCGGTTAGACATGTGCCCGGTCGTTCGTTTCAGTGACCGGTCTTTTTCAGTCAATTATCAAAGACTGATTCGTTCGTTCAATCGGTCAATTTGAACGAAAGGAGCCGGTTAAATATTTGGCTCGTTACGTTCCATTAAGTCATCCGTTCAATTTAACCCATACACTATTGAACGAAAAGACCGGATTTAAATGACCGGATCATTCCGTTCACTTGATTGATTCGGTCAATTTAACCCGTTCGTTCGCGAACGACACAGCTCTAATTGCGATGTTTAAAATACTCGAGTATGAAAAGTATAGAGTAAGTATGCGGTGTACTCATGGTTGCGGTGTACTCGTGCAGTTCTCTGAAAAGAACACAATTAGGAGTATTTTTTTTCGTCGTAGCCGATGAAAAATGGCTACACATAATTGAGATCCACAATTTTAAGGAAACGTTAGGGACTAACCGTCCTTCTATATGTCTCATGGTAATTTATTTTTCATAGTCTAGCACTGCAATCGCATTAAAAGATGAGACTTGATTTCCTGATACCGAGTTGTATGTAACGATTCGTTAACTTCTCCTTTTTGATGGCCATGGAAATTGATTTCAAAAAGCAATATTATTGATAACACAAAGCACATTTTCTACTGTCACTACAAATGTCAACAGTATTTTTTTTTTCAAATACATAAATACGTAAATATTATTATAAAAATTCTAATATTATTTAAGAATTATAATAATCACAAATCTATCCAATTATCTGCCTTTGAAGTAAAAATATTTAAATTTAATTCACAGTTATTTCGTTTGCATTTATTTTAATATCTTCGAAAAACTAATTTATTTACAACAACTAAACAAGAGTTCAATTTAATAACTCTCATACACTTAGTGTATGGGCTGAGGTTGGGGCAAATGAGCACCAGAGGGTTGGAAACCGTTTTCATCAGCAACATAGGTGACAGTGAATTTTTCGCCGGTCTTCTCATCAACCCAGGAATAAGAGCCATGAACAACCATGGCTTCATGTTCAGTTCCAACATCCTTCAGTTTACCTTCTTCATCCTTGTGGGTGCCATCGGAAGTATCAAGCAGATAACTGTAGCTTTCAGGTTGTACATCAGATTCAAGATGAATGATATCAGCACCGTGGTGGTCAACGTGATGTTCAACAGGAGCAGCCAAGGCAACAGCAAATACAGTAACGAATACAATGAAATATTTCATTTTGTTAGAATTGTTGTCTAATTCGGTTTGTAGTTTAAAACTGAATGATGATTGTTTTTGAGAATACTGCAGTTTTTATATGATGACACGATCAAAGGAAAAACAACAAATTATGATACCAAAATGATGACAAAATTATGCAAATTTTTTAATATTTAACTAAAATAATTTGATCTTTGGGTTTTTGCATTAAAAATATTTTAATTTTGTTGTTTTTGTATTTTGAAATAATTTTAAGCCATAAACAAGTAAGAGAATTAGATGATTTCAGTTTTTAATTTGCCAGTTTACTGCACAAAAATTTCATTTAACTGTTGCTTTGGTTTTTGTTTAACCCATCGACGTACGATTGTGGCAATTGTCATATTTCAATCACAAGAGTTGTGAAGAGGGCCACTAACATCAATGTATTGATTCTGGAATTTTTTTTTTTTTGATATTGCAGATCGATGTTTTTTTTTATAAAAAGGTAGGACAACTTTGCAATTAATAATTCTTGCGAAAAAAAAAACGACTTTAAAACAGATTTCATATGTGTGCCTATAACAGCCCAAGTGTATGGCCACATAAATAAGGTTACATATTACATTAACGTATATCTCCAAACTTTATACTAGTTTCACTGTTCAATAGTTTGGCAAAATGCATCAAATTGCAGCACCTATAGGGTCACCCCTTAATTTACAAATTCAAATTATATACTTGCTGTTATAGTAGATTTAGCAATCAGGTTCTGTGTAAATTTCAACTGTCTATAACGGTTCAACAATACATGGTTCAAATATACATTAGATTATATCAACTATTTAATTTATAATATAACATTTTTATACTTCTTATTACAGCAAATAAAGTAGTGGACATTCTGTCTAAAATTAAGGTGTTTGTTTACAACGGTTCAAAAAATACGGCCATATAGAACAAATTACATTAATATGGGAATACCCTTTACTTTCTAAATTCAAATTATAAGCTTCTTGTTATAGCGGACTAAGCAAAACATGTTCCTTGTAAATTTCAGCTGTTTGTCTATAACGGTTCAAAAGTCCGCCCACATACACCATATTATATAAACTATTGGGACACCCGTTTATTTTCAAATCCAAATTTTAAACTTGTTGTTATAGAGGATATAGTAATACAGGTTCTTTGTAAATTTCAATCGTCTATCTACAACTGTTTAAAAGTATGGCCATATACCAAATTAAATGAACTATCGGTACACCCTTTAATTTATAATTTTAAAGATTATCAGCTGTTACTATAACGACCATAGCAATCGACATTGGGTGAAATTTACAAGCATTTGTCTATTACGGTTCAAAAGATAGGCCTATATAAGTAAATCTACAGTAATTATGGGACACCCTTTAAAATCTAAATTCAAATTATAAACTCGTTAATATAGCGGACTTAGAAATACAGGTCCCTTTTAAATTTCAGCCTTCTGTTTATAACGGTTCAAAAGTACGGCCACATATTTGAAATTACATCAACTATTGGAACACCCTTTAACTTCCGAATCCATATTTTATACTTATAGCGGACTTACCAATACAGGTTCGTTGCAAATTCCAAGCGTCTGTCTATAACTGTTAAAAAGTATGGCAATATATATCAAATTAAATGAACTATTGGCGCACTCTTTAATTTATAATTCTCAATATTAAAACTTGTTACTATAACGGCCATAGCGATCGACATTCTGTCAATCTACAAGCGTTTGTCTCTAACGGTTTAAAAGATAGGCCCATATAAGTAAATTTACATCAATTATGGGGGCACCCTTTAATTTTTAGATTAATTTTTGTATAATTTATTGTTTTTGGGAGCCATAGTAATACGCAGTCATTTTAAATTTTACAGATTCGCCCTTTACAGTTCATAATACACGTAACATGTTCTGGAGGCACAAATATAAAAAAGCAACATTCAGCCGAATTGTATAACCTCCTTCTTTTTTTTGAAGTCGGTTAAAAATAGGATCCTTTTGAGATTAAACAAATACAATCATTTTGAATAGAAATAGTGAGTGTTGCGCAAATTCTTTTAATCAAAGTGCACATTTTTTGAAGTGTTTTGTCTTCTTTTGAAGCTTAAAATAAACGATTGGAAAAGTTAAGGAATTCAAGATGATATAGAAAATAGCAATAGTTGCCGTCAATAAAGTATCATTTCTCTTCCAAAAAGGGATAGAGAGGCCGGGTTCACAATTGTTATACTGTTACGTTTTTTTCTTTTTAGACTAGCGTACGGAAACTTTTGATTGCAAATTCCACTGTAATTTATTATAAATTCTGTGGTCTTCCTTTGTGATTTTATCTGGCATTATTATTACAGCTGCAGCCATTCACGCTACACTACTGTATTACTCCGGCGAGACATAAACTACTCGATGCCTTGTTTAGTAACCTTAACCATCCACAGACTAAACCACCTTTTAACCAAGCTAGTCTCATCCCCTGTATCTAATAGCCACAACACGCGTCTGCCATACACTGTTGCTATTCGCTACGCTACGCTACCCGCTACCGGATACTTTTCATTTGTGCTCATGTCTGAAGGTGGGTTGGAACTCATGATTTTCTGTTTTAAGGCACGCACCTCTACTAAAGCAACCACCGAAGTTGCTCAGCTTTTATTAGCTAATTGTGGTGTTATTCAATAAACACACCATTAGTGGAGGTAACTTATTCACCAAGCTTATACGAACAACAACAACAGGGGTTGCCAGATCTTATTTTCGTAACAATATTTTCATGTGAACTATAGTTATTGAAGAAATGTATATTCAACAAAGTGCTTAAGTCACATACTAGTGTCACATCAGCATTGCACAATCGATGCAGGCGTGATCTACAGATATTATAACGATTATATCGCGCCATAAAACCGGCATCTTTTGCCTGTTTACCTCATCGTCATCTGTGAGTCAGAACACTCGAATATAAAATTAAAATTGGCTGACTCTAACTTTAACACTTAAAGCAGTTATTAGGCGATTTAAATCAAATTGAGAGAAGAAACTTCCGCAAGAAATAAAAACACACACAATTTATGTAGATTTAACCAGTCGTTCACAAGCATAGATAGGACCGTTTGGCGTGGGATAAATCGCTCCCAGAAGAAATTAAGATCCCTCAGAGATTCCACCTTTTTTAATCATTTTTAATGCCATAATTCTTCACTTTCTTAGAAGGCTTTAGCTTTCTCCAGTAAATTCTTCTATATACGCTCTAGCAGACATGGTGTATACACCAAAATATCCTTTTTTAGACAGCTAAGTAAATTTTGAAAGTGTAAGCTGATATATCAGAAAAGGTCTACTGGGACTCATGTATCAGTCTAAGGGTTAAGTTGCGCTAACTTGACTCAATTCATTAGTGCTGAAGTTGGCTTAAATAAATATAATGTTTTAATACAAAAACTAGTTTTAGAATTTTAATCTTTCGATGCTATTTCATTCAACAGGGAACGTGTTAATAGCAAAGTAAAAAGCGTATTAAATAAAGTTAAAACTTCTTTAGCTTAAATTTATGGTGTTTGTTTAAATGTGTCAGAAACATTAAACCTCTGACTTTTAGTTGTTGTCGCAAGTACTATTTTTATAGAGTATAAAAAGCAAGACACCTAGCGAGCGGCATCATAAACTAAGTTTATAGCTGTGTTCCTTCTACTTTTTCAAGGGAGTGAACTTATTTTTTTTCTTAATTTGATTAGAAATCTTTGGTCATCTAATGTTATAGAGCGAATGTGATATCTGCTTTGCCGCAAAAACATTTGGTTTTGTTTTATGTGACCTTTTGCAAAAATATTTATTCAAATATTTTTCATTGATGAGCTGCTTTTATTTTAATTATCATTCAAACTCTTTTGTTTCTTTTACTGCAAAAATAAAAGCAAAAATTTAAAATTTAAAAACAAAACGAGCCCCAAAATCACAACTAACATTTGCGATAATTTTACCTAAATCGTATTGATTTAAAGACACATCATTTCATTTATTCTCGAATACAATACATTTTATGCAAAATTTAGAGGGTAGAAGGATATCGAAATTTACCACAATATTTACGGGTCTAGATTTTAATTATGAGCAATTTCCTTTTGTTAGTCGCTTGCTATCACGAGTCCGTACTCTCGATTGTATTGATTTTATACTGTCGACCTTGACAGAGTCTGTCGTTATCTTCCTGCGGTTAAATATGCTATAGCACACATTTAATGTATGGCTGTCCTGCCTATAGCATTACCTTTCTTTAGGTATCTGGAATATATACAAGCATCTTTAAGGAGCTTTTACCGAGGTTATTTTAACTCAGGATTGGCCTTGGGGAATAATCCGTCCACCTCTGCCAAAGTTCTTATGTTCATCTTTTCCGCATTTCTTTCACTACATTCTTGCGTGCGTAACGCGCAATCTATCAGGCAAAAAATCTCATTTACGTACAAAATGTATAAAGCAAACCATAATAGCACGGCGTCAAAACCTAGCAATTGGATATTGACAGTGCGCTAGGAAGTAAAGTTGGCTGCTTCTTAGTTTGATTTCGTTGTTTATTGTTGAAAAGTAATGACAATTATTTTTTTTCTTTTTTATCATTATACAGTGGCTTTTATAAAATGAGTTAAAATTACTGTTTAAGACACAGAGTTGACGCTCTTATTAAGTAGGTCATTTCAGCGCTAAAACTATGGGCCAGATTGCGTTGCGCGTTAATTTAGGTTTACTTGTTTTTAATTACGTTATACACTACAATGATTCTTTTTTCTGTGAATACATCCCATCCCATTCCCATCGAGCATGCGGTGGTGGGCTCGAACTTATAATCTTCTGTTTTACAGTACGCACCTCTCCCAACGCAACCATCGAGGTTGCTCAACATTTGTTAGCTAATTGTTGTATTATTCTAATAATTGCCTTTTGCCTCTCGGGAGGTTTGTACTGCTTGTTTTATTAAATTTAATTGAATTTTAACAATTCTTATTTGTCGTTTTGTGGATGTCCGACGGCGGGGATCGAACCCACAATCTTCTTTTTTACAGCACGCACGTCTTCCAACGCAACCATCGAGGTTGCTCAGCTTTTGTTGGCTAATTGTGGTATTATTCTATACACACCATTAGTGGAAGTAACTTTATTCACCACTCTCATACTCTTAACAACAACAGGAGTTGCCAGATCTTATTTTCGTAACAATATATTGTTACGATTTTTTTGCTCCAATTTGGTCGACGCTACTTCTTCTTATGCTTTGCATTTCTTATTATCGATACATAAAGTTTCAAACGCGTCGCTTTATACAACTCCCACTCTGGTTTGGGTATGCAAAGCTTAAATAGACGTTCTAAATGAGGTTAGAGACTGTCCGAACACGCTAAGGGAAGCCAAACGGCAAATATAAAGAAAAATTATTGTATATTTCTTATTTTAAATTGAATAACAGAAAACTAAAATAACAAGATCAAGATCAAACAGCCAAAAATTGTTGAATTTGTTTTTTGCAGAAGCCATAAGTATTTTCAAAAACAGAAGAACAATAGAGTATTAGAAATCCCTAAAGATGCTTTTAAATTCCGGCAGACTTCGACATTTCCGAAAAATCCGGGTATGGGTTTTTTTAAAATCCGAGCGCTTTGAAAAATTTTTCTCCATTTTCATTTCTATACACTACGTACTACTTTGCCACCTAACTAAATAAATAAATTATTTGAATGTTTGCAGCTCGAAATTAATTTTTTTATTAACATAAGTTGTCGTTATAAATAGATTATTAAATTAACTGACTGACAGATTTGTCCAAAAATGACCTTTTTAAGAAATCTAGTTAATTTTACTCATCCGTATAATGTTTGTTGTTAAGATTTAAAAAAAAAACGAATAATAAATTATTAAAAATAATTGAACAACTTTTGAGCAAACAGGCCAAAACAGAAAAATCGAATTTGGCAAAAAAGTCAGGTTTTGTTCATTTGCTTCAAGTGGAAACTGATATCCCACTTAGAATATTTTTTTTTTTTGCCTCAGAAACATTTTCATTTTTAATTGAAAAGTAAAGCTTCTTTAAATATCATGGGCCAAAAAAGTAAACATTGTTTTTTTCAAGATTTTATAGTTAAAAATGTTTTTTGCCACAAAATTTGTACAAGATTTAATTTCAAGAGATTAAATTTCAGCTTCTGTGTTGAAAATATATTCTAAAAAATAATATCAAAAATTTGAAAGCAATTGGATTCAGGAGTCCCAGATTTCTTTCGAGTCGTATCCGCAATTAGATAAATTTCCTTAAAAATGATTTTAACTATCCCCAAAGATTCCCACTACAAATAATACTATTTATTATACCCTTCACAACAAAAAGTGGAAAAAGGTTATAACTAAGTTTGTCATTCCGTGTGTAATTTCTACAATATCCATTTCCGACCCCATACAGTATATATATTCTGACTTCTCATGCATAGTGAAGTCGATTGAGCAATGTCCATAAGTTATTCCGTATTAGTGTTCAAGTGTTCGAGGCAAACTTGATATCACAAAAACAAAAAAAATATGTCAAGTAATCAGATATAGTGTCGAAAGAGGTGCTATTGGAAATTAAATGATCGGTCAATGTCCTTCGAGGCAGCAGGCGAAAAACCACGCCTACCTCTAATTTTTTCATGTCATTTAGAACAATAAAATAACTCTATTAAAAAAATTAATATATGTGGCAATAGAGAATTAAAAAACAACAAGTGAAAAAAAATGGTGCTCACCTATATTTTGCCAGCTATGGGGCTCCGAAATTTTTAAATTACTTTAAAATATTAATATGGGTATCATTTTAAAGCTTTTGAGGAGATTTTTAAGCAAATACTAACATTTTTAAAAAATGCTTCACCCATTAAGAGCCGATGGCATTTTTATGTAAAATTATATATACATATGTAGTACTTTTTTTCTTATTGTAGAAATTACATACGGAATGAAAACTTAGATATACCCTTGTTGTGAAGGGTATAATTATTAAGGGATGTTTCCAAAGTTCTTTGATTTTAGCAAATGTGGTGTTATCTTTTATGCACTGAACACATTCGAGACAGCAGCTACCGACTGCAAAATGTCAGAATTAGAATGCATGTGTTTATATGAGAATGATTAATTTGTTGACAGCAAGGCAACGAGGCGGCTGGTTGTTGTCTGGGCTGAATTCGCCGCTGCAGTCAAATTAAACTAATTTCTATTTTTATTGGCGACAATAAGAAGTTTAGTGATGTCAGTACTATAAGACATGTAAAATAATAAGTGCTTAAAATCTCTTATTATGAAAAACGTAAAGAACAATAAAAATATAAATCTATAATAAAACTGTAACTGGATAATTTCAGTACATGAAATATTTAAGGAAAATAGTGTTGCTGGTGAAGACAATAATTGATTTAGAATACAAAATAATATTGAATTCTTATCTGTCTCACGTAAGTGCTGCTGGATAGATTTGAGTAAAATTTTGTGAGGAGATCCTTAGAACCTTGGTTCAAACACGATTTTTTTTTTGTTTTTGTAGAAAAATAGAGAAACCAATGTAAAATCACCCAATTTTACCGGTATCATTGTACTTAAACAGTTGTCAGCACATTTTAGTTTTGTATATAGAAACATTTCAACACTTTTTACATACTTTTCAATAATTGCTTAAAACATATTTTTCGAAATATGAATTAAAAAAAAAACTAGAAATGCCACACCGACGAATTGAAAATACTACAATTGTCATGGCGAAAGTGTACGAAGAATAATTGTAAAAATTTCTGAGGAATGTATTAAGATGTACATAAAACTAAAATTCCTTTTCTGTGTGGACAACATTTAGTTAAAAATTTACTTCTGTTCTTAGTACTTGCTGGTTGAAGTACTTATATTAATTTCAATTGTCGTATGGGATATCTGTAAATACATAAAACGATTGGTTTTAATAGATATCAAAAACTGTTGTTTTTAGTATTTTTTATTTTAGCGAACAAGAAACTACGTGACACACACTGCCGTTTTTATTATTGCTTCTGAGAAAAACTTCTATATATTTTCAATCTTAAAGACAATCCAAACGAATTATTCTACTCTTTAAATAGCCTCTTACAAAATAGTTAAAACATTTTTTGAATTATAAATCGGAGCTGATTCTTTAAAAATCGCGTAAATAACATCACTGAAATACAGTTAAGTCGGATTTTTATATGTAGCTGCTGCCTTCAAAATACTAATGTAGCTGCGTACAAGGCGACAAATGTTGCTAGCGTCATTTGCTGTCGTGTGATCGTGTATCTTGCTGTGGCGAAAGTGTTTGGAGCATTATACAGTTAAGGGTAGACGCTTGAAATTCGTTGGTTTGCTTTTTTGTCTTTTTCCTTAGATTTATGGCAACCAGTGTTGCCAGCGAAAGTCAAGAAAAAGTTAAACTTTTCCTTCAAAAAAGTTAAATTTTGTTTTGTATTAAAAGTTACTTTTTTAAAATTGTCCTTAAGCAAATAGTAGTTTAATATAGTTTACATAAAATATATTATATTATTATATTTTACGAACAAAAACAAAACTAATTTAAAAAAAAAATAAAAACGTCGGAAAACTCAAATTTTAAAATATAAAATTTCATGTCTACTTTTCTTGTTCAGTGTGTATGAGTATGTATAAATCCTAATATTCCGTGAAAGATGCGTACTCTCACCACTCAAAAAACTAGTTAATGTAGGATATATTTAAAAATATATTGAGTTAGCTTTTTTCTTTGTAATTTTAAAACCAAATTGAAGTGTTAAGAAAAACACAAATAATAAATAATAGAATTTTTTCACATTTTCATATTATGTATTTTCAGTCTGTATTAAACTTTACGAAAGTACATGTTACGTGGAGCCCTCAAAAAGTTACAAAAAATTTAAAAAATTTAACCAAACGGCATCACTGACATTATAGAAGAATCATTTTGCTTGATGTGTAACAATCATCTGATATTTTTGGTTAAGTTCGTGATTATAATTATAGTGGGTGTATTTTTGGTTTTTAATTTAAAGCTATCTTTATACATAAGTCTTTTTAAAAATTAATTTAATTTTTTTTTGCCAATTCTTTATTCAAATATTTCAAGAGCAACGGCTTTAGCGCATAAAATAAACGAAACTTGTTAGTTCACACCAAACATGCTTGACATTTACGCCAATTAATGCCAGCAAATACACAAAATTATTTATTTGAACATTCAATTCAAAGCAGACCCGTGTCTTTTAACTGCTAATAAAAGTTAGCAGCAAATATTAGTTTCTCGAGCAAAAAAAAAAAAAAATTGTAGAAAAAGAAGTTTTATTTACGCAGGTTAAAACTGGCTTTGATTACACAATGCAACAAAGCGAAAATAAATTTTAGGACACTACAACCACTTTCTATATTTTAGCAAATTGGTTTTTCTTTCCAAGCAATTTTCTCAGCAGTAATTTGTAACCCCGTAAGACATTTTAATGTAAAGAAGGCGATTTAATGTTTATAGCATCTATAGTAATATGCCCACTGCGAAAATTTCTAAAGGTTTATCTATCACGGTTTCAGAGATAGAGGGCTGTAATAGGCATTGAAGTAAAAGAGTTACGTTTTTAACGTTAGGGTAGGAAATCCCTAAAACAGTATCCACGTAACTCCACACAAATGAGCTTGCAGCAAAAAAATATTTTGGATTTTTTACAAAAATTAAACTTTCGCCAAAAAATAAACCGTCTGGAACTTGTAATAAAAAGCAACAAAAAAACTTAATTTGAAAGGAAACACAAATTACCAGACTTTCTTCTAATTTAAATATTTTTTTTTTTTCATTTTTAAGGTCTTAAAAAAACTAGGCTTCTTAAAAAAACAGAGTTTCCATTCACATATGGGCATTTCCATAGAACCGTACTTGATATTTTTACGCCTATAGAGTGGAATAAGTTTTGTAAATAGAAAAGCACCCGAGTAATAATAAGGGCATTATGTGGAAGGATTGAGCACATTCGATGCATTGTGATCCAGAATATCAAACAAATATGGATATGTCGTATGTGTCATAAAATGGAATTTATTTTGAAGTATCACTAAGGATATACAAATATCTGCGAACTTGAGATGCAATTTGTTTTTTTCTTTTTAATATTGTAAAAAATAACTCTAAAAATTAAATTGTAAAGAAGAATTTTTTATACGAAAGATCAGAACATGAAACATGAAAAAATTATATCGGGCATATGGCCACCGCGACTGCTCATGACGAAGCCCATTCTGGACGTCCAATTTTGGGTTACTTTTGCAAGTACTGCTGGCCGTATGTCACAAATAATACGAATAATGTTGGCCTCCAAAGCGTCAATTGTTGGTGCTTTATCAGCAGAAGCCAGTGACTTCACGTGGCTTCAGGTGTCACGATCTTGGAGGCCAATTGACAGGTCCATTTCTTAAAATTAATTTATCGACAAATTTTATTTTCAATAACTCGATGGTTGCGGTCGCCGTATGGCACGCAGCAATATTTTGTTGAAACCACATTTTGTCTGTGCAATGTCATCCAAATTTTTAAACAAAAAATCATTAAGCCTGATGCGGTAACGATCTCCATTGACTGCAACATGAGTTCTGGTCCGATGATGCCACCAGCGTGTAAACCTCACTAAACGATACATTTCTCTAAATGCAATGGAGGCGATTTTGCTTGTTAACAAACCCATTAAGCCAAAAAAGAGCCTCATCGCTGAACACCATTTGGCGATCAAACAGCGGGTCAATAACTAACTGCTCTAGAACCCAATCGGCGAAAAAACGACGCATCTAATAGTCTTGTAGATTTAATTCCTGCACTAGCTGGATCCATTTTGTGGACGGACAGAGCCCCAATTCCTGCGACCTACGACGAATCGATAAATTTGGATCTTCTTCCACACTTTCATTTGCAGCAGCGATATTCTCTTAATGCATCCTCAAGAGAGTATGTGGTACGAAATATTTCCACAGCTCGACGGATGGCTTACTCAGATGAACGATTATGTACACCATCGCCTAGAAGTTGCTCCAATTGATGAGTAAAATTGAATGATATGATAGCGTTGTTCAACCGCGAGTCTATTAATAATGATTTGCCAGAGTTTACTGAAAATAATAAGAAAAAATTTTTTATCAAAATTTAATTTTTAGTGTTACTTTTATAAATTAAAGTTTTATCGTGCTTAAAAAAACACCGTACATTTTCTTTATAAATAAATTATATTTAAATTAAAAAAATCTTTGTATAATTTTATACTAAAAAGAAGATTTAATATTGGTCATAACATACAGTAGCTATAAATTTTTCTCTTAAATTATAAAATTTTTTGAACTTTGCTACTGTTGTAACTGTTGCTCTACCGTACATTTGGAATGTTAAAGTATTCGAATTTAGTACGATAAACAATTTAAGCCGATATTTTTGCTATACCACTTATTTTGAAGAGTTTCAACGGTTTTTATTGGGCAAGTTTAGCATACTAAGGGAATTGCCGATATAATATTTTCAGCATCTCATTTTCTTTTTTAATACTAATGGAAAATAAAAAGACGTCTAATGCCAAGATTAAACTTGACGGCAACAGGCTTATAAAATCTATAAGAGAAAATAGTGAACTATAAAAAAAAATTAAAAATTATTAATCACATTTTTTTTTTGTTGGGTAGTGTAACTTGAAATAAAAGAAAAACACATAAATGCATGCATAAAAAAACATATATTTAGTGAAATAGAGGAAAATAACAGCTAAAATAATTCAAATTGTTAAAAGAAAAAAAAACAAAGTTTTTAAAGTTGCTTTTGCGAATTAAGCCAGTTTATTGAGTTCAGCCGGTTTAGTAGCATCTTTCATGCATCTATCAGCTATTAAATGAGCATTTTTTTTATTCAACTATTATTTTTTATTGCTTAACTTAAAAAAAAACAACATTTTATTCATTTTGTAGAAAAGCGCAAAAAACAAACAAAGTTTGTTTATTTACAGTGGGGTTAGTTGTAAAATAAATAGATAAAAATATTTTCTTAATTCGGTCTCTGTTACAGTTAAAAATTTTATATTTACGATATGTAGCAAATTAGTTTTTATATCTTGTGTAGTTAAGTTAGAATACAGAAAAAGACATGTAGGGTAAGGAAATTATTTATATTATTTATTAATATATTTAAATTATTAGAGCTTGACCGATTTAATTAAGCTATTGTTTTAAAACGAACGTTACACTGTGTAACCACGAGTTATATAAATATATATTCTTTTATACTCTATCCCTTAAATACCTTATATATTTGTATTTTCTTTTTATAAGTTTGAATTTACTGTTATAAATTATTTTTGGATTGTTATTTTTTAAACTTAGTTTTAATTGTTAAAAAATATTAAAAAGATAAAAAACCAATTTATATTTTCATAATAAATATTTTATATTTTGAAATTATTATTTTAAATAAAAATAACAAAGCATTAAATTGTTTTGTTCCATTAATTATTTTATTGGCGCAGTCGTGAAACGGACCAAACAAAAAATTCAAAACAAACATTAAAAAGAAAAGAATTGTATTGTATTGTATACGATTCAGTGTGGTGAATTTTTAAATAAAAAATACAAAAGGCAATAAAAGAAAGCAAACAATAAAAAGAAAGTGAAAACTTTAAGCGAGCGGGCGAAATAGCAATAGCTTTTACAAATAAAGGCTGGCAAGCTAATTAACCTTAACTGAGGAGAAGAATTAAAAACGCAAAAGCATATTTAAAACAGCAAGAACTGTTAAAAATTAAAGTATTTACAGTTGAGGAGTAAGAGGAAATAAGCAATCTGGTTTCTAAAGAGAACAACAAAGGAGAAGAAATATTAATTTTGCAATGTCCTTCAATCCCTTTAGTCTACTGGAAAGTGTACCAGAATTTGATGGAAAGATTGAGGAGCTGGAAATGTTCACGAAACATGTAGAAGAAATTCGTAAGCTTGTTGATGAACCCTTACATGGATTATTTGATTTAAGAATAAGGAACAAAATAACATCAAAAGCAAATATATGCCTCATAAATAACAATAACCCTATACGATGGGAGAACATTAAGGTAATATTAAGAATTAATTTTAATGTATCTGATAGTGTAGAATCTATTATTAATCAAATTAAAACTGCGGAAATTAGAAGTAATATTAATGATTTTTACGAATACATGATTGAATTGTTAACTAAATTAAATTTAAAAACTAGTTTAGATAGAGAGAATGAGCAATGCTATAGTTGCAAAAATAATGAAAAAATGGTGTTAAAAATTTTTATTTCTAAGTTGCCTAATGAGCCAAAATTAGTGCTCAATTCAAGAAATCCGGTTTCATTACTTAAAGCAAAAGAAGTGTTAATAGAAACAGAATATTTTTATAAAAAATATGTAGAAAATAAAATATTTGCTAATTCTCAATATTCTTTGCAATCGGCAAGTTTTAATTCTAATAATTTATTGCAAAATAATTCTGAACATATTCCTAATGTTCAAAATTATCGTTACCAAAATAACCCATCTCAAAATAACTCTTACACACAAAGATATAAAAATCAATACAGAACATCCAATTTCGAAAACTTACCAACTAACAAGAATAGTTACAAAATTTCTTCAAACTCTCAAAGAAGTTTTAGTAATTCAAATAGAAACACTAAAGGTAATGCGGAAATTCTTAATACAGGAGAGTCTCGACAAAGTAGCATTAATAGTTCAAGTAGAATGGAAGTGGATAATATTCAGGCTTCAAATTTTCAATTGCTTGCCGAAGATCTTTACCCTGTATAGTTTTAAAAACAAGAACAGTTCCAATTAAATTATTGGTTGACACGGGGTCTGGTACTACTCTTATTAGGAAAGGCTTATTTAATAGTTCCTTTAAAACAAAACTTGAAACTCCAATTGTTTTAAATACTATATGTTCTAAAATTACAACATCAACAAAAATAACAATTCCTCTTTTTAAAGAATTTAATATACCGGGCGTAAAAATTGAAATGCTTGAGACAGAAATTTTAAGTAACTTCGATGGAATTTTAGGTTGTAATATTCTTAAACCTTTAGGAGCAAAAATTGACTTAAAGGAGAATATGTTAATTACTGCAAATGCGAAAATTCCAATAGTATATGATACATCTTCAACAGAGTTCAATGAGAATGATAAATTATATTTAGAATCCTTAGTAGTAGATTTACATTTTAATGAACCTAAATTACAATATTTGGAGGAGTCATTAAAAAATAAAAATTTAAATAATGAAGAGATCAAAGAATTAATGAAGTTAATTAAAACGTTCAAAAATGTATTTTATATAGAAGGTGAAAACTTATCTTCTGTTGTTAAATATCGACATAAAATACCTACAATAAATGATATCCCTGTATATTCTAGAACATATCGCTTCCCAGAAATCCACAAGGAGGAAGTTGAAAAACAAGTTAATGAAATGCTTAAATCCGGTATTATAACAAAATCTTGCAGCCCTTATAACGCTCCAATTTGGGTTGTTCCTAAAAAACTTGACAATTCTGGAAAACAGAAATGGAGAGTTGTAGTTGACTATAGGAAACTTAACGACGTCACTATTGAAGACAAATTTCCCATACCTAATATAGAGGATCTTTTTTTAAAATTGGGAAATTCTCAGTATTTCAGCACTCTAGATTTAGCGAAGGAATTTCATCAGATTCTAATCTCAACGGAAGACAGACATAAGACAGCATTTTCTACTTCGACTGGGCATTATGAATTCAATAGAATGCCTTTTGGTTTAAAAAATGCCCCAGCATCATTTCAGAGAATGATGAATGAAGTTCTACAAGGTTTTATAAATAATATTTGCGTTGTGTATATGGATGACATACTAATATTCTCAACATCTCTTCAGGAACATGTTTTATCGTTACAAAAGATTTTTCAAAGGTTATCTGAATATAACATAAAAGTTCAAGTAGATAAATGTAATTTTTTTAGACATGAGTCAGAATACTTAGGACATATAATAACTCCTGAAGGAATTAAACCTAATCCTAACAAAATAAATATTATACAAAAAGTCTCGTTACCCAAAACTGTTAAGGAAATAAAATCCTTTTTAGGCTTGACAGGTTTTTATAGGAAATTTATAAAGGATTATAGTCGAATTGCATTACCAATGATTTCTTATTTAAAAAAAGGTTCTTATATAGATATAAATAATCAACATTATATTGATTCATTTAACAAACTTAAGCAAATATTGTGTACTACTCCAGTTTTGGCATATCCTAAATTTGATAAACAATTCGTTTTGACTACGGATGCAAGCAATGGAGCTCTTGGTGCTGTTTTATCGCAAAATGGACATCCAATTGCCTATTCATCAAGAACTTTAAACCAACATGAACGCAATTACAGTGCTATTGAGAAGGAATTATTAGCAATGGTTTGGGCATTAAAATACTTTAGACCGTATTTATTTGGCAGAAAGTTTAAAATCCAAACTGATCATAAACCGCTTTTATGGCTTAATTCACTTAAAGAACCTAATATGAAATTACAAAGATGGAAATTACAAATGAATGAATATGATTTTGACATTGAATATATAAAAGGGAAAACGAATTTAGTGGCAGATTTTCTTAGTCGCGTAGAAATAAATCATTTTGAGAAAAATGAGGAACAAATTCTTTCTGATAAAGCAACAATTCATAGTGGAAAAGAAAACTTAAATGATTATATTTATATTTCGGAATCACCTATTAATATATTTAAAAATCAGATTTTACTTAAATTAGGAAAAAAATATCAGTATGAAACACAAATTATACATGATAAAAAAATTAGGCATATTATAACATTAAAAGAGTATTTTGAAGAAAAAGTTTTAGAATATTTACGGCATATATTTCCAATAAAAGGAACTGTAGCAATATTTTGCGATTTCGAATTATTCAAAAAATTTCAGCAAACAATAGTACATTATTTTTCTAATCTTCCTGAAATGAAATTTTTATATTGTTCTAAATTTATAAAAGATGTATATAATAAAGAAAATTTATTGGAAGTAATTGAAAAATATCACAACGATAAAAATCATAGGGGAATAGAAGAAACATTCCTAGAATTGAAAGATAAGGTATATTATCCTAATTTAAAAAAAGAAATACACAAATTTATTAATAACTGCATTACGTGTAATATGTGTAAATTTGACAGACGACCTATAAAACCAAAGTTTTGTATTACAGAAACACCTTTGCAGTCTAATGAAATAATTCATATTGATGTGTGGTTTTTAAATAAAAACACATTTTTTTTAACATGTATTGATAAACTTTCAAAACATGCGTCTATACATTACTTAGGTGATAAAAACTCACTTACTATTGTTGAAAAACTTAAGGAAAGATTTGCAATTTTAGGAAAACCAACTAAAATTATAGCAGATAATGAATTCAATACAGCCTATATAAAAAATTTTTTTCGTTCTGAAGAAGTTAATTACCATTTTACTTCACCAAATACACATACAGGAAATTCAGACATAGAACGTTTTCACCTTACATTGAATGAGCATATAAGGCTTTTTAAATTGCAAAAAAAAAAAGAGGATTTTGATGATAAAAGCCTTGTCTATAAATCTGTTCAGATTTATAATGATTCAATTCACAGTGTAACAAAATGTAAACCAATTGATTTACTTCACAATAAAGTGGATAGTTCTATGTGGCAAAAATTACATAACAAAATACATGAAAATAAAATTAATAGAATTAACAAGCTAAATGAAGATAGAGAAGAAAGTCACGAATTCAAAGAAAGAGAATTAGTAAAGAATCTTGGATTTTATAATTTAAAGCAAAAACCGAAATATGTCATTAAGAAGGTTAAAGAAAAAAATAAAACAAATTTTATTGATGAAAAAGATTGTAGAAGAGACAGGCAAGTAGTTAAAAGAATTTTTAAATACCAAAATGAAATACCAAATGTTAGATTTGAAAGAAATATTACTGGTAGAAGTAACTTAAAAAATTTATAATTTGTAATAATGTTTTATTGTATATATGATAATATATACATTAATATAATATATATATTAAGAGATATATTTATTTTAAACTGTTAAAAAAATTATATTAACAATTTTATTTTACTATTTACTATGTTGTTTATTATGTTGGTAGTATTTAATATCATATTTGTAAAATAAAAAAAATATATTTTATGATTGTGTATATTCCACATTCCAGGAGTAATGTGTATTCAAAGGATGGGGGAGTTATATAAATATATATTCTTTTATACTCTATCCCTTAAATACCTTATATATTTGTATTTTCTTTTTATAAGTTTGAATTTACTGTTATAAATTATTTTTGGATTGTTATTTTTTAAACTTAGTTTTAATTGTTAAAAAATATTAAAAAGATAAAAAACCAATTTATATTTTCATAATAAATATTTTATATTTTGAAATTATTATTTTAAATAAAAATAACAAAGCATTAAATTGTTTTGTTCCATTAATTATTTTATTCACGGTGGCCAAAATGGTTAAATTCAATGTTAGAATTTGAACGTTTTTTTATTTTATTTTTTTAAAACACTCTGCGAAAATGATATCCAAAAAATCTTCTTCAAATGCTGAAAAATTTTAAAGTTATACTGCTTCAAAATTAAGGTTTGTGTACAGCATGCAAAATTTGGGGGAACATTCCAAATTTTATGTTCATTTATAATCCTGAGAATTTAAGTATTTAAATGTAACGGCTATCAAAATTTGTAACAGGATTGTAAGTGATATTTCTTGCTAAAAATAACAACTGTTTTTGCTTAAAAATATTGATCATATGCCAGATACCGTTAGAAAACAGATTGTACTGAGGCATTGTCAAGATTTTTCAGCAACCGTGAATTTTTGTAGAGAATTAAAAAGAAAGTAGAAATAACACTATTCCTGTTTTTTTTTTGTATTTTGTAGCTACAGGTATGTATTATAATATATTTATAGTTAAACTGCCCAATACCGCCCTAATTCTTTTTGTAATTGTTTTTTAGTGTCAACCTCGTTGCGGATTTATGCTGTTTTTTAACTGTTGCTAGAGATAAAGCAAAACAGACCCTGCGATGCTATGCATCATGTTAAAGATTTTGTAAAAAATAATTTTAAATGAGTATTATTAAGAAGGGGACAGCAAAAAATTATGCTTACTCTTTTAAAATATATAACAATTGGTCTAAATATCATCACATTAGATTGGCTAGTCCATCCCATCTAAGATTCAGATAAAAAATTATTTGGTGAATTTATTTGTAATATAAGTTTCCGCAGACGTGGCTTTTGACCGATTTTTTTAAAAATTTGTAATATGTTACAATATTATGTTGTTTCCGTATGAGCGTGGTGAATAAATTAATTCAACTAATGGTGTGTGTATAGAGTAACACCACAATTAGCCAACAAAAGCAGAGCAACCACAAGGCTTGCGTTGGTAGTGGTGCGTGCTGTAAAACAGAAGATCGTGAGTTCGATCCCGACTTCGAACATGCGTACAATAGCAAATAATAATTGTTGTAATGTCAATTAAAAATTAAGAAGCAGCTACAAACCTCCCGAAAGGCAAAAGACGATTATTATGTGAAGCCATGGCAGATAATTTAGTGGAGATGTCCAATTTAATATAAGAGTAACAGATAACTGTCGGGAAGCCCTTTATAATAATAAGTTAGCGGTTCGCGCAGGGAAGTCTAACACCATAACAATAGTGTATGACAGACGTGAGTTGTGGCTATTGCATTAAAGGGGATGACTGGCGTGGATAAAAGGAGTAGTGGAGATGTGTGTGGATGGTTAAGGTTACTAAACAAGGCATCGAGTAGTTCATGTCTCGCCGGAGTAATAGTGCCACAGTGATATTTGCAATCAAAAGAATCCGTACGTTTGTTCTAAAAGGGAAAAACGTAACAATATTATTAAATATTTTCACATGCAAACTGACGCTGTTATCCGATTTATAATTTCAGAGTAATGGCAATTATTAATTTTTGATTGTATGGGAAGTGGGCGTGGCATTTGATTGATTACTTTTTGAATAGCTGCAATATGTTGTAGTATTACCAAATATATTCACATGCAAACTGACGCAATTATCTGATTACTAATTTTAAAGTAATAATGATTTTTAAATTTTGGTTGTATGGGAGGTGGGCATGTCGTTTGATCTATTTTTTTGAAAATTGGCAATATATTATAATATTAATAAATATATAAACATGCAAAATTTTAATCTTATCCCAACGCTAATTTCTAAATAATTACAATATTAAAATTAAGGTTGTATGTGAGTTGGGCGTGGCACTTGTCAGATTTTTCCAAAATGTCGTATAAATAATTCCTTTCCATGAAAAACGTCCATGCTAAATTTCAGTTCCAAACTGTAGCCTCTTCTATTTTTAGACACCCCTTGTATGAAGTCGCGCGACACAGTGCGACACCTAACTAGAATGCTGCCACCGTGAGGAGGTATGTGTAAAATATTTGATAGTATACAACGTTGTGAAAAGCCTCACCGTAATACATGCCAACCCGGGGCTCTTTAGCTTTTAAACAAATATAAAATAGTTTTAATTTTTGCACGATCTAGGAAGGGTTACGTTAGATATTTACGATACCTGTAATAGAAAACTAATTGGTGAATTCCTTCTAAATGCCTTCAAAGCACCCACTATATAAGCTACAATTTTACTTTCCATAATGAACGTGGTCATATGCTGAAGTCTACATCTAAGAGCCATATTTTTATCGTATTCTATAAATCTCTTAAGGGGCAGATATAATATCTGGTGTGACATAATGTCAGTGGACATTATATAACACTTCGATGCGACATAGTGTCAACGTAGAGTATAATGTCCATGGATATTATATACGAGTATATATATATTTATGGCTTTCTTTGTAAGACAGATGCTACGCTTTTATAAACACTTATGACACTTTCATAGGTTTACTATATGCATACTAAAATCGACACAATGCCCATTACATTATGTCACTTTTGACTGCGACGTAAAATCCATGGACATTTTGACCTTGGACACTATGATATGTCACCAATCGAAATGTACTTCTTTTGAAGCTTGTTAAGAGAGTTACGTTTCTAAATCTTTTTTCTCTTTATAACCCGTATATAGGTCCCACTGTTCATAACACAAAATTACCCAAAGTGTTTTTAATCAAATATGCATCCTTTGTTTTAAATTTTGCATAATTATCACCTCAATGCTGCATTTTTTGTTTTGTTGGCCTTTTGTTAAAAGTGATAAATTTTGCATTTAAATGTTTTTTTTTTATTAAAACCAATATCGATAGTAATTTATGTAGATATTTTGCACCTAGTAACCCAATATATTTGTGCTTAAAATTAAATGTAGCTCGTGCATGGGAAAATACCTAATTATTATTTTTATTAATTTATGTAAATATTTTTGAACAATTCAAAATTGAGAGCTTTTCCTGTTTAAACAAATTTTTAATTAATGTCACTTAATATTCATAAATAAAATAAAACCACTTTGCATTCAAAGCTCACATTTTTTATTTCATAAAATTTATTTGTGAAAAAATTTCATTTGCATGACAAGAAAATATCTAAGCAGAAATAATTTTTTTTAGAATTTACTATATAATATCTGATGATAAATTTACTTGTGGGATGAATAAATTATTTCAAGGGCTTTATCAGAACATAAGTTTTAAGTAAGTCGAAAAACTTTTCTCTTATTTAATGAGAGTAAAGGAAGCCAATCACAAAAGGCTTGTTTTGACTCAAAGAAAAAACTTAAACAAATAATTATAATATAATTACAGCGAAAACTGAATGGGAAGTTTCGTCCAAAAATTATATAAAAATAAAACATTGCTACAGTAGAACTGAATTTTTAATGTTCTCTCGTATATATTATGTTAATAAAATCTAAAAGTCTAATGCAGGTATAAAAGCTTAGCAGTTTTGAAGCGGCTCTAAGCCTCAAACGAGTTTTTTAACTGCTTGCCGCACGTATTTTTGCTGAAAGTTTTTAAACACTTTTTTTTTAACAATTTTTGAAAAATTTTTAAATTCATAACATTTCATTTACTAACAAAGAGAATGCATATACTAACTATACTTAGGCACAGTATGGTCCACTACACGGAATTTTTTCCCTTTCCATTAAAACCATGTAAAAACCACCCAACGAAATAAAATTTAAAATAGAGTAAGTAAAAAAAATTTCTAAGTTAAACATTTTTATTTGAAAAAAAGGACAATGTACTAAACTCCAACAAATAATTCATGAATCTAGAACATTGATCAGATAAAAAATAAAATCGTGGGGAGAGTGAAATTTGTATCAAGAGTCAACTTAGGTTACGATCGCCTCACAAATTTTTTGTCAGATCACGGCGCTAGATTGATGAGTTATTTGTTGGCGTTTAGTACATTATCCTTTTTTTAAATAAAACTATTTATCCTACAAATTTTTTATATTTATTTTATTTCCACTTTTTTATTTTTTATGTCATGACTAAAAAATTCGTCGCATAGTATTCCTTTGGGTCAAGCTCTTTTTTAAATAAGTGGATAATTTATTAAAATATTGTAATATTATAAAACAAAAAAATATTGTAGGCGGCTCTAAGTTTACTTGAAGACGTCGCTAAACTTATATTCGTCATTATTAAAAAACTACTTCCACATACATACATACTAGTATTTTTGGTATTTTTAGATATATGTATGTATCAGTTGAAGTGCTGGCAATGGTAGTGGCAGTAGCTGTAAGTGCAGAAGTAGTTGCAGTGCCTTGTTTTACATTTGCGTCAGGGATAATAATTGCGGCTTCTTTACAACTTCTGTCATCATTGCTTTCCGAAAAATAATATTAAAAACCAACTTACGGTGTGTCATCTCGATCTACCCCTTCCACAGTGGTGATTTTTATAATGCGCTCTTCTAGAGGCAAAAGTGCTTTTAGACGAATTAAACCATTAACTGCTCTTCTTTGTAAATTTTTTTATTTCGGAGTATTTAGCACGAGTGTTGAGCCTAGCATTTTATTTAAAAATTGCATTAATTTAAACGTAATTGTGCAAAAAATATACTTACTTCAAATCACTCCAATACTTCTTCCATTTTTGACCGTCTTTTTAGGTACCACCAGGAGCGTTAAGGCTTGCCGCTGGTTTCTTTCACTTTTTGTCTCTATGAATAGCACCAGCCGCAGTTACAAGTCTGCAAATATTCATTTTTTAGAAGATAATTTTTATTAAATTATTACTTGTCGTTGGCAATGTCCATATTTTCTTCTAAGTAATTAATTAAAAATTCTTTTTGGTTCCCGCTTGCGTGCTTGCCTCTTAAGGCTTTCTTCCTTTTTCACAGTTAAAATCAAAGTGTAAAAATACGTTATAAATGAAAAATGTTTGACATTTATTTACACTGTTACACAGAACAAGAATCACATTACTGTGAAATTGTGAAAACAATTAGTTTCATTCTATTTGTTCTTTTCATACGAGCACTTTTTCCACTCCAATTGAGACACCTCTAAAACAAATACATGGCGTCTATGTATTTGTTGTTGTTTTATATATAGACAAAATTACATGCTAAAAGTTATAACTCATGAACGCGTCGAACGATTTCGTGCAAACTTTAGATAAACCATCTACTAGACCATACAAACAAATCCTAAAAATTTTATAATTGTATTTGGGTTGATCGATCGTGAATTATAAAGTCCCAACACATTTGCAATAGTTTTTTTATATATATACATTTTTTAAGTTTGTTACACTGAACATAGTAAAGGCTATGTGTATGACTGACTATCATACTCAATCGTAGATCTGTCAAAAATTGCATGTGTGCTCAAAAAGTATGATAGTTTGGATTAAAAGTGTATGTGTGTATGACAGACTTTTTGACACATCTGTACGAATTTATAATGTTTTGAAATATTTCATAAAATGTTTCTCTCTATCCGATCTGGGTTGATTTTTTTAATATGAGGAGAAAAAAAGCAAAAAAATATTGAAACCATATGTTTTTTGCATCTTTTTTGTGTAACAGTGTGGCACCTACGACGCCATTTTGAAAATAATTTTAAAGTAAGACAGAATTCTTTTAGATTTTTGTGTAGTTAAATCGTACGATTATATATTATAATGAATCCTGGCCTTAATACATACTTTCGGTAAATTTAAAATAAGGTGTTGTGAAAACAACGTTACTAAACCTTTTTGTTTAAATTGTGTGTACTCAATTTTTTATTGAACTAGCTCTGCGTATATTTTCACTCTCAGCTTAGTACGGTTCAAATATAATGCTATATATGTGAAAATTTTCTTTTTGTAGCTGTCCTTATAACAGACATGTCCCTATAGCGGACATACTCTGTGCAAATTTTAAATTCTTCCTAAAAAGGTCTAAAAGTAAAGGGCATATTTCTCAAAATCTAGGCTCCTAAAGAAAAAACCCCCTTGCGTAGATTTAATTTTGGGGTGGACATATTTGTATATATTTTTTTTAATTTTCGGTTTTATTTTTTTTGGCAACTTGTTCCGATAGTGGAGCAGGGATATTTAAAAAAAAGGAAACAACTTCAAGGTTCTTATATTTAAATGTCTTCTTGATTGCTACGATTTTTTTTTATTTATTTAAAAGCTTTAAAAAAAGAGGCAGATAGCCCACATTCTAGAGGGTAAGGGTAATTTTATAAACGTCTGAATAGTTTATTCAACACCCCTACTTGAATTTTGCTTCCGTTTGCAATGATGAGAAGGTGTAGTTGGCCTAAACTTTAACTTAAGAAGTCATACTAGGGTAAATGTTAAGTCATAGTAGGGTAAATGTTTATTTAAGCTCGCTCCAAACGTAAACGAAAATAAAAAATAAATTAACATAAATTAGTTTGTTTTCGATTTCTACTCTACATAAAATTATTTAACATAACAGCTTTTTCACATATGAAATGAATATTTTGGTTAAAACGATGCCAATTTATATTTTAAAGCTGAATTCATGAATAAAATCATCTCATAATTTTAAACTTTAACATTTTATATTGAATGCACAAATATATAAAAAGGGTTGCGTGTTTGGAAAAAAGCATCATTCAGTTTGTGTTAAACATTTGAAATAAACAAAAAACAAGCATTAAACATGAAATTCTTTATTGTATTCGCTGCACTTTTCGCTATTGCTGTGGCTGCTCCTGTTGAACATCAAGATACCAAAATTATACATCTTGATTCAGATGTACAACCTGAAAACTACAGCTACCAGTTTGAAACTTCTGATGGTACCCGCAAAGTTGAAGAAGGTAAACTAAAGGATGTTGGAACAGAACATGAAGCCCTTATTGTCCATGGCTCTTATTCCTGGGTTGATGAAAAGACTGGCGAGAAATTCACTGTCGACTATATTGCTGATGAGAACGGTTTCCAACCATCTGGTGCTCATTTGTCCAATGTTTCGTAAAATGTTTAATATAAAGAAAGTAAATTAATAAATAAAATGAAAATTAAAACGTAATAGTGTGAGATAAAACAGTAGTACCTTATTTGGAAAAAAATATCGAGTTTTTTTCTACTTATTTTCTTTCAAATAAAGCTATTTTCTCATTGAGAACTCTAATTATTCTCAATTCTTGTTTTAAATATTGTGTTACATATTTTTTATCCTGATTTACTTATCAATTAAAGTTGAAGAAAGCACGTCTCGATGGCCATTTCGCTAAAGCTTACTTTGGTCTAAGGAAACTTTTCGCAAACAAAAAATGAGCGAAAGATTAAGCAAATAACAACAATAACCATCTAAGATTTTATTTTTCTTTTATCCACTGTATATGGCTAACTTCTTTTCGGCTCTTTGTATACAGTTAAAGGATGATAAAAAATAATTAATTTCTATTAACAGGCATATTGCAAATTATTAAATAACATTCATTAAGACTACAGGAAAATTCAATTAGTTCATTTTTAAAAACTTAAAAAAGGTGTCGGGAGTAAATGGGTGATATGTTTTTCACCCGTTATAGATACACAGCTAAAATTAACAAGGAACCTTTGTAGCAATGTCCGCTAAGATAATTTGGACATTAAAGAGCTTTCCCATAATTGATGTTATTTGAGCTATATTGCCCTATGTTTTAAATTGTTTATACGAGGGCTGCTCTATATATTTCTGGCCTAATAGTGAAAATGCGAATATTTGTAATCAAAAATGGTTTTACTGTTTTTCAAAGTATTCTCCAGCATGATTTATACACTTTTTCATGCGCTCAAACCAGTTGTCGAAGCACTTTTTCCACTCCGATTGAGACACCTCTAAAACATGGTTTTTGAACACTTCAACAGCTTCTTCTGGTGACGAAAATCGTTGACCACGCATTTTTTTCTTGATGTGCGGAAACAAGAATTAGTCATTACGTGCCAAGCCAGGGCTGTACGGCGGATGATCCATCAATTCGACGTTTTGGCCGGTCAAAAACACTCTGGTTTGAGCCGATGTGTGAGAGCTCGCATTGTCATGGTGAACAATGATTCGTCTTCTCTTGTTGGTTTTTCGAATTTCTCCGATGACTTCAGGCAAACATATTGTAGTGTACCACTCAGAAGTGACCGTCCTACGTTGTTCAAGCGGAACAGTCGCCACATGACCAGTTTTGTCGAAGAAACAGGCAACCATTTGCTTCGAAGTGCTTCTTTTACGAAGAACTTTTGTTGGATTTTGTTCGTCTTTGAAGACCCACACGGTCGATTGTTGTTTCGTTTCGGGCTCATACGCATAGATCCATGATTGGTCACCTGTGATGATCTTATAAACGTCTTTTGAAGCACCGCAATCGTATTTTTGCAACATTTCTTTGCACCAATCGACAAAGAGCCTTTTTTTGAGCGACTTTCAAATTGTGCGGGATCCAACGAGAACAAACCTTTTTTACGGCCAGGTGTTCATGCAGTATCGAATGTATGCTGGTGGTAGAAATGTCCAAGGATGTCTCTATCTCTCGGTATGTCGCATGTCGATCTTGCATTATGAGTTCACGCACGGCATCAATGTTCTTTGGCACAACAGCCGTTTTTGGACAACCTTCACGGAATTCTTCTTTGAGCGAGCTTCGCCCACGATTAAATTCATTATACCAATTTTTCACAGTGCTATAGGATGGTGCTTCATCGCCATACAAAGATCTAAATTCATCAATGCACTCTTGTCGTGATAATCCACGTCGAAATTTGTGAAAAATGGTGGCACGAAAATGTTCACGAGTTAATTCCAATTTTTTTCTATATTAATTTTTTCAAGTCACTGTAAACAACACAAATAATGGTCGTACGTCAAAACGTTTTGAGTACGATTATGCTTAAAAATGACAAGTTTTCCAATGGAAATGTCAGATTGCACTTGGCAGCACTCAGTGTTGCCAGGCCAGAAATATATATAGCAGCCCTCGTATAAACACATGAAAATTAGACAGGGTGTTTCAATAGTTCATGTCATTTTATGTATAAGGCCAAGCTATTAAAAATTTATACACAGACGGTAGAAATTGTCAAAGAATCTGTATTTCTAAATCTAATAAAACAACATTTCTAAAATGTGTATTTCGTAAATAGAGGGATTCCCAAGAGTTAATGTAATTTCACGAATGTGGCCGAAATATTAAGCCGTTTTAGACAGACAGATGAAATTTAAAAGGGCCGTGTATTGTTAAATCAGCTAAACTAAAAAGTATAATAATATAATGTAACTGTGTTCCCATAATTGATACAATTTGACCATAACACTATCGCTTGAATCGTTACTTGCAAGCACTTGCAACAACAAACATAAAACTTATAAAATGTTGAAATAGTAACAATTTTTAAGAAAAAAAAAAAAAGAAAAGTCTAAAATTAGTAACAAAAGATACCAAAATAGTCGGCTATGCTAAATCTTATATACCCTTCACCATCAATGTAAATCTAGTTTAGTGAAGTAACTCCAATCAAAAAAGCAATGCTAAGTATATTTCTGACCTGGCAACACTGAGTGCTGCCAAGTGCAATCTGATATTTCCATTGGAAAACTTGTCATTTTTAAGCATAATCGTACTCGAAACGTTTTGACGTACGACCATTATTTGTGTTGTTTACAGTGACTTGAAAAAATTAATATAGAAAAAAATTGGAATTAACTCGTGAACATTTTCGTGCCACCATTTTTCACAAATTTCGACGTGGATTATCACGACAAGAGTGCATTGATGAATTTAGATCTTTGTATGGCGATGAAGCACCATCCTATAGCACTGTGAAAAATTGGTATAATGAATTTAATCGTGGGCGAAGCTCGCTCAAAGACGAATTCCGTGAAGATCGTTCAAAAACGGCTGTTGTGCCAGAGAACATTGATGCCGTGCGTGAACTCATAATACAACATCGACATGCGACATACCGAGAGATAGAGACATCCTTGGACATTTCTTCCACCAGCATACATTCGATACTGCATGAACACCTGGCCTTAAAAAAGGTTTGTTCTCGTGGGATCCCGCACAATTTGAAAGTCGCTCAAAAAAAGGCTCGTGTCGATTGGTGCAAAGAAATGTTGCAAAAATACGATTGCGGTGCTTCAAAAGACGTTTATAAGATCGCCACAGGTGACGAATCATGGATCTATGTGTATGAGCCCGAAACGAAACAACAATCGACCGTGTGGGTCTTCAAAGACGAGCAAAATCCAACAAAAGTTGCTCGTGGAAGGAGCACTTCGAAGCAAATGGTCGCCTGTTTTTTCGGCAAAACTGGTCATGTGGCGACTGTTCCGCTTGAGCAACGTGGGACGGTCACTTCTGAGTGGTACACTACATTTTGTTTGCCTGAAGTCATCGGAGAAATTCGAAAAACCAACAAGCGAAGACGAATCATTGTTCACCATAAAAATGCAAGCTCTCACACATCGGCTCAAACCAGAGCGTTTCTGACCGGCCAAAACGTCGAATTAATAGGTCATCCGCCGTACAGCCCTGACTTGGCACCTAATGACTTCTTCTTCTTTCCGCACATCAAGAAAAAATGCATGGTCAACGATTTTCGTCGTCAGCAGAAGCTGTTGAAGTGTTCAAAAACCATGTTTTAGAGGTGTCTCAATCGAAGTGGAAAAAGTGCTTCGACAACTGGTTTGAGCGCATGCAAAAGTGTATAAATCATGCTGGAGAATACTTTGAAAAACAATAAAACCATTTTTGATTATAAATATAAGCATTTTCACTATTAGGCAAGAAATATATATAGAGCAGCCCTCGTATACACATAGTCTACATACTAATAATAACAACAAAAAATACATTTTATGTCTTTGGAAGAAAATATAAAACAAAAACAAAATTAACTTAAAAATTCCCTGTTCGAAACCTAAGCAACTTTTACATTTTTGCATTTATTGCGAAATATTAACTAAAACAACAACAAAAATTTTTAACAAAAATTTTAGTCCCGTTATGATTGCTATTGAAAAAGAGTAATTTTGGTTGATTTTATGCATTTAAGTA
The DNA here is from genome assembly GCA_916610165.2 of Gymnosoma rotundatum. Lineage (NCBI taxonomy): Eukaryota > Metazoa > Arthropoda > Insecta > Diptera > Tachinidae > Gymnosoma > Gymnosoma rotundatum. Next base: position 41,402,904 of record OU744338.1, read on the forward strand.
GTACCAATTCTTTAGAAGTGCAACCATGACGCAAACACGTTATGCATCAGCTTTTAAGCTAAAGCTTATTGAACTTTTTAATAACGGTAAACCCCAAATTGCTATAGCAAACCAATTAAATATTAATAAATCAATAGTTTCCCGACTTATAAAAAAGTATAAAGCTACTGGGAAAGTAGAGAAGGCCAATAGCGATGGGCGACCTCGAAAAACTTCTAAACGAACAGACCAGAAAATTTTCCGTCTAGTTAAAAAAAAAATCCATTTATTTCGTCAAAAGACATAGTGAATGAGATTAAACTTTAGATTAGTTCTTCCACAGTAAGAAAAAGTTTATTAGAACAAAACTGACTAAGAAGCATCTAAAAAAGAGGTTTGTTTGGTTGATTGCAAGGTAGTCTCTGACTTTTAAAGCTTTTTGGTAGTTTTAGGTTGGATTTTGCTAGAGCACATATGGATTGGACTATATCCAAATGGAGAACTGTTTTGTTTAGTGATGAATCTAAATTTAACTTACTAAATTCAGATGGAGTTTGCCACGTGAGAAGACCAAAAGAAAAGCGGCTACATCCTCGGTACTCAAAAGCCACAATAAAGCATGGGGGTGGAAATGTGATGGCTTAGACTTGTGTTCGGCAAGTGGTTTTGGTCCCTTTGTAGAAATTCAAACAAAAATGGACCCTTTTGTTTACAGAGACATTTTGGCAACTCACATGCTTAACTATGCTGAGTGGGAAATGCCACTTCGATGGGTGTTTCAACATGACAATGACCCAAAACACTCATCGAAGTTAGTAAAGGATTGGTTATCAGCTAGTGGGGTTCAAGTTTTGGATTGGTTACCTCAATCGCCAGACTTCAATCCCATAGAGAACCTCTTTGAAATTTTAAAACGGAGAGTTAGAACTCGACGCTTTAAAAATAAATAGGAGTTGATGAACTGTCTAAAATCGGAGTGGGAAGCTATAACAAATCTATTCTATCGAATCTTATTGAATCTATGCCCAACAGATGCGCTGAGGTCGTAAGAAATAAAGGATATCATAGCAAATATTAAAAGTTGCTTTGGTTTTGAGCAGCGAATTTTAAAGTTAATGTTGTGTTTATTTTATTATAATTTCCAAAGAAATGAATTTTTATTTTTGTTGTTATTTTTAGGTTTTAGACACATTGTGTAGTAGTAAATAAAAAAAAAAATATTTTCTATAAATTTATTTAAAGAAAATAATATGAGTCTATTATTGCTTAGTGGGAAAAAGTGGCTTAGGTTTCGAACAGCACTGTATATACATTATGAGGTCAGAAATGGATATTGTAGAAATTTTACACGGAACGACGATCTAAGTAAACCTTTTATCACTTTTTAAATGGATAAAATAAACGCTTATACATGGCACGATAATTTTCGTGTGTGAGTCCAACTCAAACTTAGCGGTTTTTTATTTTTGTTTTGATAAATTTACAGTTAGTTAATACTTGAGAGATTAAACTCAACTCAATTTAAAGAATTTTTATAACTCTTAACCATGACATCTTATGATTGCTTTAAATTTGTTACGCATCAACACGACAAACTGCGAATAAGGCCGGTTTCATTTGAAGATTTCCTTAATTCATACCATTTTAAAATTGAATTTATGAGCATTCCACATTCTTATTAATTTAAACATGATTAAAACATTAAGATCATTATTCGAATCATATGAATATTTTTATTTATTAATTTCCTAAACATTTCAATTTTGCCTCAATCTTTTGATGACTAAGTTTTTATTCATACACACACACACACATACACTTATATATAAACAAGCATTTACACGCACATGAATAATATCCAGTTTCTTACTGCGTTTCCCATCAGCAGAATATCGTAAGAAAAAGGTCTTCCTTTCAATTCATTCACATCATTAAGGAATTTGCTTTTAAATATAAATTATTCGTTTTTATTACTTTTTTATCTTAATGATGTGGTAGTGTTTTAATTTTATCCCAAATGATGTTGCACACTAATTCCATGGCGTATTTTTTTCTTTTTGCGATACTGGTACTTTGTATTCACGTGCGTTTGACTGTTGGAAAATTATTTTTGCAGACGTATACTCAGTTGGTTTATTAAACATTCCTGTTTTCCGGTAAATAATATTTTTTCGGCAATTAATTTTTATATGGATACCTTTTAGTCTATTAAATTATTATGATGCATAGTGGAGTATTAAGCAAATATGTGTGAAAATAAGTTCGTAATATAATTGAAATTTCACTTGGTTATTAGAAAAGTGTTGTCAAGATTAGAAGTTTTTTTTAACGATTTTATAATTTGTTTTTTTTTTTAATCAGAGCACAGTGGAGCAAAAGTAAAAGAAACAACTTTTCTTAAACTGTACTGTATTTCTAGCTTTTCTTATGTGTGATGATTTTGTAATATCCTAACATCCGTCATCTAACCTGTAACTAATTAATTGCAATTTAATAATCTTATACATTTTAAAACAATTTTTCTCAGTGATACATAAGGGCTAATCTAGTAAAATTACAAAGCACACACTTTTTTTTATTAGGACCAGCAATCAGGGAATGACCCCTACTTATGCAATGCAATGTTCCAGAACTAGGAAATTAGGTTGTGGGGAGGGAGTAGTGCTTGTGACATTTGATTTAGATCTTTGCTTTGAAAGTGGCAGGAAAGACCTCTGCGGGGAGTTTATTCCACATACGAACTGTACGGCTAAAAAACGAATGCGTAGTGCGCCCACAAAGGAATGCGCTCTTGATGCAGAACGCATTGCACGTACGAAATTATGGTTTTCAGGAACAAGTTCCCCGATTTCATAAGATCACATTCCGTTGTAGTAACGATAAAACGGTGAAACACACCCCACATTGCGTCGATGCTCCAGTGAATCAATAGAGCCGGATACCCTACTGTTACCGATGAGCTTCTTTGCTCTCTCCCGCACACGGTCAAGTAACTCCAAAATAGACTTTTGATAAAGGTGACATAGATAGTAAGGAGATCAGATGGATTGCAATTTTTTTTACACCGTTTCAAAAAACCTAGGCACTTGAATGCTACTTTTACTGGTTCCAACAAACATCACATTGAATTTTCATGGCAAGAACATCGAGAGCTTCTGATTCCTTAACATATATACTACCCATAATTACAGATGATGCAGCATATTCAGCCGTATGCCTGTGCGAAAGCACACAGCACTGGGTTTTATTAGCGTTAAATTGAACCCTATTCCAAGGCCCCATTCTGAGATTACCAAAAGTCGCAATTAAGGGTATCATCCGAAGGCTTTTTCTATTGCGAAAGGAAAATGAATTGCATACGCTACTGTCATCTGCGAAAAAATAGAAAGGGTTAGAAGTCTGACGTAGTAGGTAATTGAGAAAAATATAAAATAGGGTATGGGAAAGAACAGAACCTTGCGGTGCCCCTGGCTTTACCTTGAACTCGTTTGATAAGATCCCATATATAACAACTCGTATAGTGCGATCCCTGAGAAAGCTCGATATAAGTCGACAGAAACTATTACCGACACCAAAAGCAATAAGTTTTGGTATGAGTGCACTATGCCACACTCTATAGAACGCCTTGGAAATACCTAGAGCCACCATCTTACTTTCGCCGAAATGTTAAATGGATTGACACCACTTTTGCGAAAGGAAGGCCAGTAAGTTACCCGTAGAGCATCCCCTACGGAAGCCGTGCTGCCGGTCACTCAGTAAGCTGTTGGACTCCAGATATTTTACAAGATGAAAATTAAGTATACTCTCCATGACTTTGGAGAGTGCAGAGCAAATTGCGATTGGGCGGTAATTTTCAGGGTTGAACTTGGCTTAAATTAAATTTAAACAACGAATCAAAATTAATTTTTCTCTTAAGTTCGTTTAAAATAAATTTAAGAAAGAATCATTATGTACAAATGTATGTGGGCGTTTTTCATAGATCATTGGATCATTTTCTGGATCGCTACATCCTTCACTAGTATTCTTTGCATCTATCTACATCCTTCGCATATATCTATCTACGTTGTGTACATTGTAAACATCATCTATTTAACCAACTAATTTTGTAAAAAAGAATGTCAATAATCAATCATATCAATTTGATTAGACGAAGACCACACACAACTCAACGTACTTCTTGATTGTTGCCTATGCATGTAAATTTGTTTTTGCTTTGTGCGAAGCATGGGTTATGGCACGAATGAAATATAAAAATTCTATTAAAGTTCCATATGCTAAAAACACATTTAACCCAACCAATGCAACAATCTTTATTTAATTGTGATTGAAGCATTCTTTTGATTGAAGACCTTAAACAGTAAGTTAGACAGTAAGTTGCCACATATTTCCATATTAAAAAAATCTAGACGTCTAAACCCGCGTATAAATAAAGAATCAGTAACGAATAATAACGTAGTACAAATATGTGTGTTCCATCTATAGTTTCATCTTTGTTATTTTTGATGAAGAACAGTAACCCCATCCAGGTCTTTTACAAGGATATTTTATTGTAGAAATAATCGTAGCATATCCACTCTCCCAACCCAAACAGCTTTTAAATCGACTATTCACCATAATATAAAATCTCAGCGCTATATTATAGTTTTCTAGGTATATGATAACAATCTTTCATTTTGTATTGGTACCACGCACACTATTCCAATTTTGCCTGTAATTCTACAGACTTTAAAAACTAATATCTGAGTAACTTGTGCACAATTTCTCGACTCTACGTACACCACAATAATATTTCATTTTGAATGGGACGCACCACGCCCACAGCTCCAGCTTTCTGATAAACAAGGAAGCAAACAAATAAACACATTTTATGCTTTATATGCTAACACATTTATTTTGTGATAATAATATCGCTCATTTACTTCAAAAACGTCATAACTCAAAATTTCAAATTTTAGAATTAATCATACAGAATTGTTCGCCATTTTATGCTTTTTTATTGTGTATAAGTTTCAACTTAATGTCTTTTGTACTTTGCACGTTTTAAGATAATAAGACGTTATTTCACTTATGTATGGAAACTTTTTTATCAATAAGAACGACACATTTTGAGTTGTGGAGTAAACTTCACAACATAAAGATCATATCGCTTTATAAAAGATTGTCACATTTCATTTTGTGACTGTATATTTAAAAAAAAAAAGATATTTTTAAAATGTATCGACTTTTCGCATATAATGTATTATTTTAATTATGGCTGTAGTGATGAAAAATATTGAGTGAAACTCCGTTTTTCTTTTACAAATAACGAACTATTTAAGTTTAGGACACAGTATCGGATATATTTTTACAGCAATAGTGTCATAATTGAAACATCCCACATAGTTTGTCCAAGACCTCCCCTTTAGTATATAATTGATAAAAGTTCTCTTAAGCAGTTTGATATTTTTATCGATGGTGATGACGAGTCAAAAACTTAAACTGCGATTATCTCGAAATAAATTTATTTGAGTTATAACGTTCTTGAAGTAAATGAGCGATATGATAATGAGTTGATGAAATAGTTCTTTGCTCTGCTAAAATGTTAACTTGTCAAATTATCCACAGTCTACCCACCTGTTACGTGCATTTATTGTAAACTGAAATTGATAACGGCATTTGTCTTTTAAAAGTACAGTGCCTACAAATTTTAAGAGATTGTTTTTTTGTTCAGATGCTTAATGTCACCCATTTTTATTCGGAATCATAGAACGTATAAATAAACTTGAATCTGTCTAGTTTCAAAATCATTAAAAATAATTTTGTTTAGTAAATAAATAACATTTTGTTAATATGTTTTTCTAAAAAATTTAACACACTCTTTAACTTCACACTTCCTTGAGCACTCTTATGTTTGCTGATAGAGATACTATTTACTGATTTATGGTTTCCGTAGGTAAACCTACAATTAAGAAGTTGCTCAGGAATTTTCATAAGAAATTTTAATTAATGTTAACACATATTCAAATATAAAGAAATATGACTACATTTGTTGTATGTGTATTAAAAGAAATATATATGTGTGTTTTTTTTTTTTTTTGTTTATCCGTTGACTCAGTTTTTACTGGCTTTTAACATAAATGGCAACAACTTCGCTCTATAATCATCAACCAATCTTTTCCTCTATAAATTACTTCATAAAATGTTAATATTTTTTAAAGTAGAACTTCTTCAAAAATCGATCAAAGAATTTAAATAAAAATAAATTTTAAAGTGGTTGGCTTTTACTTCTGAATGAAGGGTAAATTCTAATATTAAGTCGTTTAACGGAACCTTAAATTAATAGAACTATCTAATTTCGTTGATGTTCATGTCTCTTAAATTCTTGTAGACAAAAAAGGTCGATTTACAAAAGAAAGTATTTATATTTCAATTACAGAGAAGTTGAGTAAAGTTCGTATAGTACGTAAGTTATATTGAATTATATTTGGTAAAATATACAAAATAAGTTTAGAAATTATGTTCGTTAATTAAGTTGTTCAGCTGTTTCAATGATCGTAGGGATGTGTTTTATTTGTACGTTTATTTATGCTTTCGCCAATTTTAAACAGATTAAGAATTTTTTCACATTGAGATGGTTTGACCAGTGAATATTGGGGGATTCTTTTTAAACTCGATAGAACTTTAATTTTTTTTAAAAATAACACAAAATATTAAATTGTAATAAAGAACTTTCTTATACGAAAAATCAGAATATGGCACTAATTTTTAAGAATGATTTCAGGCATATGGCCACCGTGGCTGCTTATGACGAAGCTCATTCTGGACGTCCAATTTTGAGTCACTTTTTCAACATCTGCTGGCCATATGTCACGAATAGCACGAACAATGATGGCGTCAATTGTTGCTGGTTTATCTGCATAAGCCAGTAACTACACGTGGCTCCACAGGAAATAATTAAAAGGTGTCAAATGGCACGATCGTGGAGGCCAATTAACAGGTCCGTTTCTCGAAATCAACTCAATGGTTGCGGTCGCGGTATGGCACCTAGTGCCATCTTGTTAAACCATCGTGCGGTAACGATCTCCATTGACCGTAAAGTGAGATCCGACCTCATTTTTGAAAAAATAAGATCCGATAAGGCCACCAGCGTGTAAACCACACCAAATGGTGCATTTTCCTGGATACAATGGAGTCTGTAGTGTATGTTGCTAACTAGCCAACCCGTTAAGCCACAAATAAGCCTCATCGCTGAACACAGTTTGGCGATAAAACAACGGGTCAGTTACTAACTGTTCTAAAGCCCAACCGGCGAAAAGACGTATATATGGGTCCAGTTTTACAATGTCGCAATCGTTCGTTCTTCGTTCGTTCGAATAATTATTTTTAAAACAAAAACAATTTTTTAGAATTTGATTTTGTTTTGAATGCGAACGAACGATTGCGACATCGTGAAACTGACCTATGGTCTCGTGGCTTTAATTCCTACACTACTAGCTGTAACTTATAAAGGTTTAGGACAAGATCTTTGTGCAAATTTTTTAACGTAGTGGATATTCTCTTTAGAACGCACATGCCTTTGACGTGTTCGTAATATTGCATCCTCTAGAGAGTATTTGGTGCGAAATCTATTCCCAGTTCGAGGGATGGCTTGCTCAGACGGACGATTATGTGCACCATAAAAATCACGAAGTCGTCTATAAAATGCTCGATTAATTGACTGATTTTCAAAATAAACTTACATGATTTGATAGCGTTGTTTAAGCGTGTGTCTATTTATAACAGTGTTGCCAAAACTATCAAACCATTTCCCGCTAGATATTAGCTTAAAAACCGCTAGAAACCGCTAAATAGTCGAAAAAAAAAACGCTGACATAAACCGCTAAAAAATTTCTTGAATAATTTATTTTTAAAATCTTCACCGGGGCTAACTTGGTTTCACACAAAAAAAAAAATATGTCAATCGATCAGATGTAGTGTCGAAAGAGGTGCTATTGGAAATCAGCATTATCGGTCCATGTCCTTCGAGGCAGAAGGCAAAACACCACGCCTACCTCGAATTTTTTTTCATGTCATTTGGAACAATAAATTAACTCCAATCAAAAAGATTAGTATATGGGGTAATAGAGAATTAAAGGTAAGAAAGAAACAGTACGTGATAAAAGTTGCGCTCACCCATATTTTCCGAGTTACGGAGCTCTGAAATTTTAATTTTTTTTCAATATCAATATGGGTATCGTTTTCAAGCTTTTGAAGAGATCTTTAACTCATTAAGAGCCGATGGTATTTTTATGTAAAATAATATTTACGCATTTTTTATATTTTTTAATTCCCTGGAATCCCAATGTTTGTCTTTTTTTATTGGAGTTACTTCACTAAGTTAAATTTACATGGTGAAGGGTATATAAGATTCGGCATAGCCAAAAATATCACTCTTACTTGTTTAATACTGTTTTTAAATACTAACTGCCTTATTCATAAAATTAACTTTTATTATTTTTTATGAATATGGCAATAATTGTTCATCTCTAGTTAAGATTTTCATTATCTATACATATAAGTTTCGTTTTGAAACTCAAATAAATATTAAAGGTTCCGATGAAGTTTAGAACCTTGTAATTGTAGAAGTATTTTTTATGCCGATAGAGACCATATCTAAAGCAACAAAGTAATTATAAAGAGGCAAATAAAAAAAATTGAGGTATTGACATACTTAACGGGTAAAATAGCATTAACTATATTGGTTTGCAATCGATTTCTGAGCTTTAATTTAGCAATATTAAGTTGACTAAAAACTAGTTGTACTTCTGGATTAGAGCACGACATGCAAAATAATCGCAATGCTAACTCAGCTAATTCTTTGAAAATTTTATTTCCAGCCGAATATTGATATTCAAAAACCTCGTAACAAAAATATGTTGTATCCATTAGATTATTCCATTTTATAGCATTTATGTATATTATTAAGCTGATTTAAAATTGTTTCGATTATTTCCGAGCTATAATCCAGTTGTTCCAAATATTGAGGTATTTGCTGATAATTTATCAGTTTTTTCTAAAATGTCCCGATTTTCTGGTAATCCAAAATGACAGTTTTCATTAGTTAGAAAAAGTATTTATTGGCCTAATTAAAATATATTTCGTTGTTCACTTTTGGATTAATTATTTAACAGTTAAAAAAAAACAAGGAAGAGATGGAAAATCTATTTATTTATATAAAAGGTTACAAATACATAGTTGAGCTTACTTTGTAACAAACAAAACTTGTTGTAGTTTAAAAAACGCTAAAAACCCGCCATTTAAAATTTTCCCAGCTAAAAAAAACACTTAGCGGTTTTTTTCAAACTTGCCGCTTTTAATAGGAAAAAACCACCAGATCTAGCGGGAAACCGCCGTTTCGGCAACACTGATTCATAATGATTTGCCAGAGTTTACTGAAAATAATAAGGCAACATTTTTCATCAAAATTTAGTTTTGAGTTTTATTTTTTTTAATTTCATGTTAATTTCATTCATCTTAAAATACACCCTGTATAAATTTTTTTAGTAAGGGTATAGTCGAATATGATCAAATTAATTAATCCATTCTGAGCCAAATAAAGTTTTAAAATCTAATTAATTTACAAACAAAAGTATTTTCACTGGTAGGTGTCGTAAACTATTAAAAAGCAATTCAAGATAAAATTTCTTGAGAATATCGTGAAATATTTATATTTAAATGAATCAAGCAAAGTAATATAAAAAAGATTCCAACAAATAAATTTTCTTAAAACACTACCACCAATTATGTTTGTTCTATGCACAGGCATCTTTACATAATTTAATTTAAATAATCCCGATTAAATTATTAAATCACCGATATGGATTATAGAAAGTAAAAGTACGTCTTGATGGCCATTTCGCTACGAAACAGTTTCTTTAATAAGTCCTCCAAATTTAAGCTAGTCTTGTTAAATATTAAAGATGCCAGTCCAAAAGAGAAGACAATATTTGCAAAAAATCTGGTTCTATCCATTATATATATTTTATACCTGCTTTTTATAGTGTTGTTGCATATTCTATGTAAATTTTAATTGTAAGTATTACGTCGCTATGGGAGCATCCTTTTACTTTTTTACAATTAAAGTTTTACTTAGGAAAGTGATAGCAGAATAACCTTTAACAGAAAGAAACAAAATAATATAGAATTTTAGAAAACTGACGAACTCAAGTGGATATTGGAAAATGATGTCTCCACTGTGGATACACTGCGACCCGTAGAATAAATTAAACAAAGTTGATTTCAAAATAAATTGTGAAAAAAGCATTGACAAATTAGGTAATTTCAAGAAATTACCTTCAATTTTTGATAGGGTTCAAGTAATTGGTTTAAGGTATTTAATTCTTTTGAGGCCAGTTATAAAATAAAAACTGCAATTTCGTAAAAATATTATTATTTTTGATTTTGTAAAAATTTTATAATTAACTCTTCTAAATTTTTTCTGGTTGCTATGGAATTAAAATGTTTTCCCTTTTTTTTTAATGTTCTGCAAAAAAAAAAAATAAGATTAACTAATATTACAAAAAAATAATTTTAGTTAAGGCCAGGATTTACTTTTACATACAATCGTATGATTTAATCTCAAATCTGACAGAATTCTGAACTACTTTAAAAATCGTTTCAAAATGACATCGCAAGTGCCACACTATTATACAAAAAAGATGCACAAACATATGGTTTTAATATATTGTTGTATTTTCTCCTCATGATCTTCAAAAAAGCAACCCTGATCGCATGGAAAAAAATATTTTAAGATTAAAAAATCGTACAGACAGATCTGTCAAAAAGTCTGCCACATACATACACTTTTAATCCACACTATCATTCTTTTCGAGCTCCCATGCATTTTTTGACACAAATAATGTGTTTTTTTTTTTTTTTTTTTGGTAAATATGACAATCGTTAGTACAATTGTAGATAAAAAAAAGCAGAAAAGCCAAGTAAATAGAACAAGAGTACAGATATAAATTTAACAAGTAATCAACCTATTGTTTTATTTTGCCCACAATAACCTTTAAATTGTAGAAATGTCATGCATATTTTTAAAGTTTTAATAAAAAAAACCCGAATTGTTGCGCTTTTCAAAAAGAAAGTTATAGAATTTTTTTCAACAAGGAACGTGGAACTTTTTGAAGTTTTGAAAATAATTACGAACAGACAGTCTTTAAACTGAAACTCAACTTTAAATTTATATAATTTTTAAAATTTTCAAAATACTGTTTAAAAAAAAAACTTTTCGAAACATAAATTTTATCTATTTCAGACAAAATCTTAACAAAACTTCAAATTGCATAGTTCTACGATAACACTGATGTCAAATAAAAATAGTTAAATATTAATTTTTTTTTTGTTTTAAAATTTTTGTACTCTTTTGGACAATTGGCACTTTGGCCCGATTAAGGAATTTTCATATTTTAACTTTTTAATAAAATAATTGAATTCTCGTACCACAAGCAACAAGATAAGAGCAAGAAAAAAAAAATGCACCGAAAATAAAATCAAGTATGTATAATTGTTGGGTGCGGTATAGGCGAATCGGTTGTACCCTAATAGCGCAAATTTAAAAAAAAAAAATTACGAAAATATTTTGAAGTTTTGTTATATTTGCGATGTTTATTGTAACAAATTATTGTGGTCGCAAAAAAAATTTTTGTTCTATTATTTTTTATTTTTTTTATTTTGATATTGCCATAATTTTATTATATATATATATATATATATATATATATGCTTCCGGAATTCTGCCTCCTGCTTTAGTCATATCGCAAAAGTGAATCACTTTAAAATAAAACAAAAAAAATAAAAAATAAAGTAAAATAAAATAAAATAAAACAAAAAGTTATTAATTTAAAAACTCTAATCACTTTATATCATAAAATCAGCGTGCAATTTTAAATAATAGGATGTTAATCTACAGACATTATTTGACGAATTTAGAACCAAACAGTAATCTATCTACTACTTTTTTCTTAGCTCTGTGATGACATTCTATATTTCATTCACTGCTTTGCCTCGCACCGAGTTCAAATTTTCAACTTGAAGTATTCAATATGAATTATCTAGCGGAGCGAAATGAGTGGAATTTTTAGGACTTAATGATGAATCGTTAGCTTCTTCAAATTTCTGCTACATTAAGTTGAAAAGGACTACGAGGGCTGCTCTATATATTTCTGGCCTAATAGTGAAAATGCGAATATTTATAATCAAAAATGATTTTATTGTTTTCCAAAGTATTCTCCAGCATGATTTATACACTTTTGCATGCGCTCAAACCAGTTATCGAAGCACTTTTTCCACTCCGATTGAGACACCTCTAAAACATGGTTTTTGAACACTTCAACAGCTTCTTCTGGCGACGAAAATCGTTGACCACGCATTTTTTTCTTTCGGAAACAAGAAGAAGTCATTAGGTGCCAAGTCAGGGCTGCAAGGGGGATGACCCATTAATTCGACGTTTTGGTCGGTCAAAAACTCTCTGGTGTGAGCCGATGTGTGAGAGCTCGCATTGTCATGGTGAACAATGATTGGTCTTCTCTTGTTGGTTTTTCGAATTTCTCCGATGACTTCAGGCAAACAAATTGTAGTGTACCACTCAGAATAGTGACCGTCCTACGTTGCTCAAGCGGAACAGTCGCCACGTGGCCAGTTTTGCCGAAGAAACAGGCGACCATTTGCTTCGAAGTGCTTCTTCCACGAACAACTTTCGTTGGATTTTGCTCGTCTTTGAAGACCCACACGGTCGATTGTTGTTTCGTTTCGGGCTCATACGCATAGATCCATGATTTGTCACCTGTGACGATCTTATAAACGTCTTTTGAAGCACCGCAATCGTATTTTTGCAACATTTCTTTGCACCAATCGACACGAGCCTTTTCTGAGCGACTTTCAAATTGTGCGGGATCCAACGAGAATAAGCCTTTTTTACGGCCAGGTGTTCATGCAGTATCGAATGTATGCTGGTGGAAGAAATGTCCAAGGATGACTCTATCTCTAGGTATGTCGCATGTCGATCTTGCATTATGAGTTCACTCACGGCATCAATGTTCTCTGGCACAACAGCCGTTTTTGGACGACATTCACGGAATTCGTCTTTGAGCGAGCTTCGGCCACGACTAAATTCATTATACCAATTTTTCACAGTGCTATAGGATGGTGCTTCATTGAAATACAAAGATTTAAGTTCATCAATGCACTCTTGTCGTAATAATCCACGTCGAAAGTTGTGAAAAATGATGGCACGAAAATGTTCACGAGTTAATTCCATTTTTTTCTATATTAATTTTTTCAAGTCACTGTAAACAATACAAATAATGGTCGTACGTCAAAACGTTTTGAGTACGATTATGCTTAAAAATGAGAAACTTTCCAATGGGAATGTCAGATTGCACTTGGCAGCTCGCAGTGTTGCCAGGCCAGAAATATATATAGCAGCCCTCGAAGATTCTATTTTATCGATTGTAATAGTTTTTAACCCATGAATGCTTGACCTGATAGATTGCTCGTACGATTTTAACAAAATTTTCAAACACGTACCTGATGCTCCGTAGAAGTTGTTTAGAGTGAAAAAAAATTTTACCGGCTAACATATCCGAGATAGGACATGGATATTTAAATATCCAACAGGCTTTAATATGACATATTTTTTTAATATTTTTAAAATATTATTTTTTATTTTAGTTTAAACATTGTTGTAAATGATAGCGTCGTCAAAAAGAAAAACGGCGTTAAGTTATACTGCTTTTTAGTTTAGTCATAAAAGAGTTCTTTGGCTGACATTCATGCAAAATGTTCAGCAAAAGAAGGCCAATTCGGTTTAAGTACAAGTAATGGTGTTTGGCGTCTGTATCAGCTAATTCCATAGGATGGTCCATCGGAACTGGATGGCTCACACCTGCAGTTAGGAAAAAGGGTGGTAATATCGCTCCTTTCGCATATGGAAACCCCCCTAAGCATACGGTAGCATTTGACCATTTTTTTTAAGCTATAAACTAATGATGCGCTTGTCAAATGACGGAGTTTTCGATTTGGGAACTGTACAGAAGAATCGGACTAACCATGCTCCTTTGATAGACAAAAAAAAAAAAAAAACAATCGTAAGCAGGCTAGTTGGTCGTCAGACTTTTGTTTTGATATGAACAATTATAATGTTGCTGTGCGTTGGAACATTTCACTGAAATATTTTGTGTCATTAATTTCTTATATTGTTCGGTTTTAATATTAACATTATTATTGAATTTTTTTCTACCCATACACCAATGTCTCGCGCGGAAAGATTTGATAAAAAATAAAGAAAAGTGTTTGCAATTGAACAGCCCTATTAAGTCAAACAATATAATTGTTAAATGGGAGATGTTGACCTTTTCAACAAAGCCATGAATAATTACTGCATTTGGGTTCAGGAAAAAAAACTGGTATTGGTCATTATCAACCAATGATTTCGACACAGCTGTGGTAAATGCATGGAAGCTGCTCTGTGTTTTTTGAAAATATTAAACAAAGCCCCAAATGTCGCAATATGATTTTCGAGTAGAGGTATGTGAGGCTTAGGTATGATCGCATCGATCATTTATTTAATGGAAAACTATTCACTCATCGTCGGAGGAGATATATAAAGCTATCTATCACGATCGGTCGCGTTTGGCTTTTCACATTTTCCTTTGTTTGGCTACGATTTTTCAGAGCATTTTTTGAGATAAATAAACTTTTAATTTTTCCTTTATGAAAAAGAGGCAATAGGCGAAAATTTTACCTTTTTAATTTTTTTCTGGAATAAGGAATTTCTGTTTATAAATAAATACTAAAGTTAAAGTCGTAATCTATAATATTGCCTTCACTAGAATTTCGTTACTATCGTTACATTTTTAAGTATTTAAATACCCATTAGGCAGGAAGGGGTTAAGAAATTCTTGCTGCAGTCTATCATATTATAATAGTGAGCTTCTTTAGCTGATATAGTGTTCTGAAAATTTAGGCTAAAGTTTGAATAATATTACAGCTTTTCACAACTATTACTAAAAACAAACGCCGGTAGCTATACGTCAGATCTAGTGAAACTTGTATGTAGCTAATGCTAAGGATGGATTTATGGCCAACATTAAAGGATGTAACAAACCTAGTGACTTAACGAACATCACTTTTATAAACTGAGTAATAAGTTTAAGACAAAAAAAAAAAAAAAACCAACAGATATAACCAAAGAGTTTCTCATAAATCTAAATATACCCCAAGAGGATGTGATCAAACACGTAGGAACGTGTAACATCGAACTACCTTTTGTGGATTTGTGACGTTATTAAAGTTTTTTGTATTGTTGTTATGGCACTTTTTGGAAACAAAAAGAATCCAAACTTACAAACATTCATAAAATCTTATATCTACGAATCAAGAGTTGTTGTACTTATGAATGTACATTCAAAGCAACAAACGTATGCATATATTTATATACATACGTATGTATTATATGTATGTATGTGTATGTTATTGTATAAATTCTGAGAAATCTTGTGATCTTATAACATCTCACACACAATTGAGGTTTCCTCTTTTATATGATACTGATGATGCATGCATTCATGTTTCTGTTCTTACATTTCATTTTATTTCGATTTCATTTTATTTTAATTTTTTTTTTTCATTTGATACCGAAACAAATGAATCCATTGCTGTAGCAGGCAAGTACTTGCATATACATGCAACCAGCAGCCATCATTAAAACATGCAGCATAAATGTACAATTGTACGAGTATGAATGTAAGTATTTCGGAATAAAAAAAATAATAATAATAAATGAAAAAAGAGCTTATAAAAAGCTCATTCAATAATAAACAGTCAAAAGTTTTTGAAAGAATGGTAAAAGGAATAAAACCCGCAACAACAAAAAAAAAAAAAAAAAAAAAAAAGAAGAGATTGAAATAAATATATAAAAACACAAAAATCCATTACGAATGCAAAAATGTACGTAAACGTTTTGTGGCCTGCACCAATGCGCTCTAAAGAAAATAAACCTTCAAAGAAAACACATGTATATCTTTACTTGCACTGGTCTTTGCACATATTGCGCACACTGTGCCGTCGATTTTAAGGTACACTGAAAATTAAAAAAATTTTTCGCAGAGAAAGATTTTATACAATTAGGGAAAATTTATTAACTGAAATTATTATATATCTCCTGTCATACTCTTGATTACTTTAATGAAGTAACTGCCACAACACTGTGTAAATATAATAACTTGTATTAAATAGTGTGTTAATCAATCATAATAATGTTTAATTTTCCTTAGTTTTATCTACTTTAACAAAGGCGAAATTAAGAAAAAAAAATTTTTAAATCTAATTTTTACCAAAAAATCAAAACCGCAAACTATCTGGAATTCCTAAAAAATTGAGAAATCAGCATCAACATAATTTTGCCAAAAATGTATTAAATAATCGAACTAAAATTCAAAGAACAAAACTGGAGATTCGATAAAAAAATTATAAAAATTATTTTCATTAAAGCGACAGAACAAGAACATTTCCATAAAAGTCGAAGACGATAAGCACCCTTTAATTTTCAAATCCAAATTTTATACTTTTAAATTTAAGCCGTCTGTCTAAAACAGTTTAACAGTTTGGCTATATACATTAAATTGCATCAACTAATGTAAAACCCTTTAATTTATAATTTTAAATATTTACACTTATTATTATACCAGACGAAGTAGTGGACATTTTCTTATATTTAAGTAATTGATACAGGCCGCTATAGGTTAAATTACATGAATTATGGGAACACCCTTTAATTTTTAAATTCAAATCTACAAATGTTCAAGAGTTTGGCCACATTTAATACAAATTGCGTTAACTATTGCACACCCTTTAATTATCAAATCCAAACTTTATTATTCGGTTTAGCGGAATTAGCAATACAGGTTCTTTGTTAATTTAAAACGTCTGTCTAAAACTGTTCAACAGTTTGGCCATAAGTAAAAAAACTATTGGGGCACCCTTTAATTTATAACTTTGAATACTTTATTATACCGTTAATTGTGATCGACATACTGTCTAATTTTCAAGCGTTTGTTTATTACAGTTCAATTTACATCACCTATAGGGACATCTTTTAATTTTTAGATTTTATTTTTTATTACTTTTTGCCATTGGAAATTATAGTGATACGCAGTTCTTTTAATTTTAAACTGGCACCCTTTACGGTTCCTAATACTCGTAAGACCTACTTATGATGTATAGGAACAACCTTGAATTTTTAAAATATGAATTGTTTTTAAAAGGGGACAACACCTTTCAAATAAAGAAAACAATTTCAAAATCGATTTAGAAATGACTGAGTTATGCAGGCACAAAGATAAAAAAGAAGCATTCAGTCGAATTGATAAGCTCCTCCCCTTTTTATACCTTTCACCATTAAAAATTGAAAAAGGGTTCGTAGAAGTTTGTCATTCCGTGTGTAATTTCTGCAACATCCATTTTCGACTCCATTAAGTATATTTTCTCACTTCTTATGCACAGCGGAGTCGATTGAGCGATGTTGGTCTATCCGTCCGTGTTAGTGTTGCCTCGGCAAACTTTATTTCACAAAAAAAAAAAAATAAATAAATAAATATGTCAATCGATAAGATATAGTGTCGAAATACGTGCTATTGAAAATCAGCACGATCGGTCCATATACTTCGAGGCAGTAGCAAAAAAACTACGCCTATCTCTAATTTCATGTCATTTGAAACAATAAAGTAACTCCAATCAAAAACATAAATATATGAGGCGATAGAGAATTAAAAAAAAAAAGAAAAAACTCTTCAAGTGAAAAAGTTGGCGCTCGCCTGTATTTTCCGAGTTGCGGCGCTCTGAAATTTAAAAAACTTTTAAAACATCAATATGGGTATCATTCTAAACCTTTTAATAAGGTTTTTAAGGAAATACAAAAATTTTTAAAAATGCTTAACCCATTAAGAGCCGATTTCCTTTTAATATTATATTATATATGAAGTACCAAAAGTTTTTTTTTATTTTTTAATCTCTGTTACCCCAATATTTGTTTTTTGATTTGAGTTAGATTCGGCATAGCCGAATATAGCACTCTGGCTTGTTTTATAGTCAGTTGAAAATAATATTATTATTGCATTACGCCACTTCCTTTGGTCGATGGCGTTATGGTTTCACATTGCCTCTTATCATTTTAGTTTATCGATTATTGTAGCTATTCATAATATTAGTGACAAGGTACCGAATTTTGAAAGGATTTGGTTGTTAGCGACAAGACAGCAGGAAAAGAGCTTAGAAAATTTAGAGTTATAGTATTAATATTAAAAATATCTAGCCTATTCGAACTTAAACTTAACTAACTCCCTTTTGACTTTGTGCCTTAAAAAAGAGTGTCTTACATTTCAAGCAGCCGACTCTTAGTTAATTTTTGATATTTCATTACAAAAAAATAAATAATTAAAGACATTAAGGAAAAGAGGTAAATTAAAGAACTACTGTGCAGCATAATAAAAAAATAAAGCGAAATAAGAAATTTAAATTTAAAAATTGCAAACGAGAAAGCGGATAAATATGAAAAGAACAAAAACAAGAAAAATCTCAAAAAACACAATCTCAAAAATTCTTGCATATTCGAACCAAAAGTAAAAGGTTTTTTATTACAACATTGAAAATAGAAGAACGAAAAATCCAGTACTTGCACTCACTCATGTATTTACGTACACAGACACACAGATTTCTCATTCAACTATACAAAACTTATACAAAACTTAAATAAAGGAGCTCAAAAAGAATAAGCCCCACAAAATTTATTTAAAAAAAAAGAAATATAAAATACTAAAATAAGGACAACAGCAGAAACAACACAATTCCATTTCGCATTTATTAAGAGGGGCACAGTTAAAACCTTGCACTGCATTTATCATCTTTCATCTAAACAATAAATGGTATTTGTACAGAAATTCCTCAACGTATGAACTGTACAAGCTGTGCCTTTCGTGTATTGCAGCAACAAAGACTTACAAACGTTCTCTTTTCAAATAGCTGGCCGAAAAAACGGGCTGTCTGGCAGACAGTTAGGCAGGCAACTCAAAAAAAAACAAAACAAAAAGCAGCAGCAGGAGCTTCGACATTCACTTAACAGGCCAATATGCCACACATTCATACGTATTTACTTTTAAAGTGCAACATACATTCATACATACATACTTAGATATAAAATGTAATAATGTGGTTGCCAAAAAAGAAAAAAAGGGGCAAAAGGAAATTTTTTTAATCCCTTTACATTTTGCGTACCAACGATGAATGATACAAAATCACAATGATCTGCCAACAATTGTCATACGACTACATGAACATTCAACCAGATACTGGAGTCATTTCGTGTATCACTGTCACAGTCAGCGTCATCAGCCAGCCGTATTATTTTCATCATAACTTATGAAAATTACAATGGCAATTTTAAAATAGCGCCACTGGCATTGCCGTATTGTAAAGTGCTATAAAAAAAGTATTGAATGAATGAATGAATGATATCGTAGAATATTTTGAAATGGAAATGTTTTTAAGAACCATAACAAAATTTAGATATGTATGTATGTATGTATGTATGTATGTATCTGCAAGAATAAAAAGGTTGCGTAATGTATTTAAACTAAAACTGTATTAATTCAGAGAGTATGCTCGAACTGCCTAAAGAAAGACTTTCTTCAAAGTAAAGAATGTTATGTTTCCCATTGCAAAAGGCCATGCAACGTTAAAAATTGCTATATTGAAGCACTTTGTTATTAGAAACTTCTACTTTTGTTTCTTGCAATTTAAATGTGTACGTTATTATTAAGAAAGAAAGATATTATAATTAAGAAAGCTTCTGTGACATATTTCCAAAAGGGCTTTTGTCACTATAATATTTGTTGTAAGGGTTTCGTTAGAGTTCGTTACACCAAATGCAACTCAAAGCAAAGTAGAGATGTATTTAAAATATTTTTCTTTTAATCATAGAAACCAAAATATTATTAAATTCCTTTCAGTATTTTTTTTTTTTACATTTTTATAAATTTTTGTTACGCAATCACAATAATCACAATTTTTTTATTTGAATATTATAACTCTACGTTAAAGTGTATTAATTTGTGATTTTATTAAATTTTTTTTTATATGTATAACTGATAAATATTATTTACTGATTTTCTTATGGCTGAAATCTTGCCCATAGAATGTTGCTTTTTGCACTTGCTTACATCTGTAAAGGTGCGTTTAGACTGTGCTAATATTTGTGCAAAATCATAAAAATTTTGTTTGTCCTAGTGTAAACACTCGAATTTGTTAGCCACCAAATATTTTTCGACTGTTTGTTGGCTAAAAAAATCTTTGTTTGTGAATAAAGCTTTGCATAATGTAAACACTTTGTCAGCACGTCGTTACAAATATTTGGCTCGATATTTTGTTTGTTCTCGCAATATTTTTGGCGAAACAAATAGCGACAAATAATTGTAGAAACGTGGGCTGCCAACAGTTATTTTTGAGAGAGCTTAACATATAAAAAATAAAATAAACTGAAATGGCAATATTAGTCAATTCGTTTGACAGATTAGTAACTAAAAAGCGCTTTTTTATAATTCTTTATGATAAAGCATATTTTTCTGAAAGAAAATGGACAACATCAATTATTGAATCGCCACCATCTGCCAAAAAAATCAAAAGGAAGAGGACGACGCACGATTGGAGTGAAGAAAATATATTTAAATTGATCGGCGAAGTGGAATTCCATCCTTGCATTTGGAATGCATCAAGTGCTGACTACCATTAAAAACCCATGCGGGATAGCGCATGGACTGAAATTGGCGATATGCTTAATGTTACAGCAAAGGAAGTTTTCACAAAATGGCCGAATTTGAAGATTCAGTACCGGGGCTACATCAACAAAAAAAAAAAAAAAAAAAACAAATCTGGACAAGGTGCAAACAATGCATCAAAGTGTAAATATTTCGACTCCATTGCTTTTGTTGGACGCGCGGAGGTTAGCCAGCAGCAACCAATAACAACAAATTTAGATATTTTATCTGAAAGCGAAGGTATCAAGTAATAGAAGTCATTTATGCAGCGAAGGTTCTTCAAAACTTAGTTCCTTCAGAAGTTTTTTGCAACATCCTTCCATTTTACGACGCTGCACCCACGCTCTTCTTCTGGATCTTTTTTTTTCTTTTTGCTGGGTTTTTGAAAGTGCCATAGCTCCAGCAGTTATTAATAATAAATCTTCAATATCACTGTCACTAAACATTTTAATTTTTCACGTTGCTTCACAAACACAATTTGATACTATTTAGCAGATGGATTTCATAAACATAACAACAACATTATTTAACAGATGTTTGTTCATACACACCGGACAAATAAAATTATTTGTGCAGTGTAAAAGGGTATACAAATATTTGTACCAAACATGGCTGACGCAAAATCTTCTGTTGTTTGTGCAAATAAAATTCAAGCAAATATTAGTGCAATCTAAACGCATGCCCAAATATTAGTCACAATACCTACTATTAGCCCAAACCATTATTTGTTGTGTTTGGACAAATATTAGCATAGTCTAAACGTACCTTAAGGAATGCGTGGAAGAGGTTGAAAAGTTGTTAACATTTGCAATATCCTTCATCTTTGGCAAAAATTTTGTTAGGCGTATACTAAGAAATTAAGCAGTTTTATAAAATGAAGCTAAAAATGTCTAAAATAACTGGGTTAATTTTTGCTATTGAAGACCAAGAATCATTATTACTGCAATATGCGTAATTGCTAAAGTAACGCGAAAAGGGCGAAGAAATTGATATGTTATATATTGCGAATCTTCGCCGAAACCTTTGGGCATTTGCACGTATTTGTTAAATTTATATATGAACTATTAATTAAAAAATTAATATACATAACTTAGAATCGTTACGCGTTCGGTAACTTGATGTCCAGGTTTCGTCGCATGGAGAAGGGCTTAGATAACCACCCTAAATTCAACAGAAGAATTATCATGAGTTGTTGTATTCTACATAAATGTAAAAACTAACACAGCACCATCATAAATGAAAGTTGGATAATTTACCCTACTGAATGACGTTCGCAACCAGATGAATGTAACATATCCGCGGATTTTTACAACCAGCGGAACATATTAGAAGAGCAATTGCAAAATACCTTAATGAAAGACCAATTTATATTTATATTTTTGTTGTTTTGTTGTTGTTAGTGTGTTTTTAACTTTGTTTATTTGTTTATGTATTTTTAGTTTCTGAAGAAGGGCACCGAAGGTGTCCGAAATATTGAATAAATAAAAACAATAATTTCAATTACACTGTCCAACAAATTAAGACTTTTTGAATGGAACAGAACAACGACCCTATAATTCTGAAAGGGTTTTTTGAGTAGATCATTTTTGTAGAACAAACTTATGGTCCAGCACGTCTGAGTTTTTTTTACAGTGGGTCAAAGTTTTCATTTTTTGGTCGAAGCGAGCTTTATACTGTATGAAAAAAATGCTGTAAGTTAATGTTTGGGAGAATCCTTATGGTCGGAGTTATATTTTGGAATTGTATGAGGATTATTTATGTGGAAGATCTTAACCCTCTAACTGGTCCCTTTATGGGTCAATTTGACCCTTTTTTCAGAAAATCAAAAAATATCCTTAAAAAAAGGACATTTAAGGATTAAAATATTGTACGAAAATGTTTGCCGGAAAATTTCAGTGGGGGTCACCAATTATTATTAATTTAAACAGAAAAAGAGTTTTATTTAAATAAAAACAAAAACAGTGACAAAAGATGTTGAGTGGAACAAAAGATGTTGATTTTTAGCGTTATGTATTTCTTATGGGGAAGATGTTACATTTTGGCAAATTAATGCAATCGTAAAAAGACTAAAAGATGAGTGGTACGTGATTTAAGAAAACAGTTTAGAACAATATGGTTTTTATTCGAGTAAATACAGAAGCATTAGTTAGTCAAGAATGCCTTGTAAAGGTTTTGTTTGTATGTTTACAAGCTACTGTCATCTGTTTGTTTGGATTTTAACTAAAATGTCTTTTTGCATTCGCTTAAAACTTTTAAATCAATGTTTTTTGCATAATTTTGTAATCGTACTTTTCGTTTAATTTATGCAACTGCTACACTGTGCACTTATCAAATTTTAAGGAATTTTTGTTTTCTTATTTTTATAAACTAAATTCTCGAGTATAAAGAATTACGCTAAGTAACCGCCACTACCTTTTATCAATAACTGGAACAGAGTTACCAGACAACAAAAACATGATAACACCAAAGAACTAGAAAAACTAACTTATACCATCACTTCTTACTGGTTAAAACAAAAAAAAAAAAACAAACTGTTATAAATATAACAACGCACAGTGGTTTGAAAACGACTTTGTTACTTGTTAAATTTAAAAAATCATGAGGATGAAAGGTTTAGGAAGCTTCTATAGTTTCAATATATACTTGTTATACAAGTATGTGGCATCAAACGAAAGCTTATGACTTCTAGATTAATATTATAATAATAATTTTTTTCGCGCTCCATTTTTTAAATGGCATTTACCTCAAAAACAGAAAAAAATCACGTTAAGGTGGTTTTTTGAGAAATAAATAATGGAATTAAAATTTACACAAAATCAAAACGCATCGAGATATTCTTACAAAGTTTTGAAATTATATAGATGAAAGAGTTTTTAATCAAATAGTGAAGTAAAATTTCAGCTATTAAATTTTTCAAAAAAATGTTTTTTTTTTTACAAAAAAGGATACCCTGCCTCTATTAATCACGGTGCTGTCAAATTTTTTTTGGAGTATGTAGCCAACTATTGGGGACTTAAAAGCTCGTTTATGTTTTTTTAATCGGCGATTCACACTTCGAAGAATTTTACAAATAATTTTTAAATGTTTTTTTCCAAATTGGCAATGTTGGAGGAGAACCGTTATAATTTTTGACCTATTTTTCTTTTATAAAAATTATTAAAAAAAATTTGCTTAATTTTTTCCCTCCTTGTTAATATTTATAAATCTATTTCTATTAAATCTAACTCTATTTATGTTTTAAAAGATCTGACCAGATGATTAGCTTTAATTCACATGGAAAACGATTGCCAATCGCATTCAACAACCAACCAGCAACGACGGTCTTCACCGGAAGGTATGACAACCATCATTGCAATTAACTTTCCGATCAGCCAAAAACAAAGAATAAAAAAATA
Source organism: Gymnosoma rotundatum (assembly GCA_916610165.2). Taxonomy (NCBI): domain Eukaryota; kingdom Metazoa; phylum Arthropoda; class Insecta; order Diptera; family Tachinidae; genus Gymnosoma; species Gymnosoma rotundatum. Next base: position 41,427,106 of record OU744338.1, read on the forward strand.
TATACAAAGAATTATCCAATTTTGTTGGTAGGAATAAAAGTCTATAGTTAACCGAAGAGTCCTTAGAATTTTCAATTTATGAAAATTGCAAAACCAATCGAAAATCCCTACTTAAAGAAATGCTGGGTCTTAACTAAACATAAATGAAATAAAATGGGTATTTTATGCATATTTAGTTTTTTTTGTTAAACAAAAGGTTTTTTTTGTGGATAACACATACATACATACATACACTCCGTTAAGAAAAGTAACAATTATGGTGCTTCCTTAATGACCATAAAATGTTAATGTCAGTGGCCAGAGGGTACTCTGTGGTTTTATTGACAAAAAATCCAAATGAATCAGTAAAAGTTAATGGGTTTTTCACAATTATTTTCGTAAGCTTCCAGCAAAAAATTTTTGAAAAATTAATCGAGTGTGGAATTAAGTTATTTTCACCAAAACTTTAGTCACGATAAACATTTTTTGTTAAATTTCAACGATTATATGGTTACTGTGCACAAAAAAAGCAGCATGATTGGTTTTAGTTTAAAAAAATTTCAACCACAACCAAAGTTTTATAACTTTTTAAAAATAATATAAAATATTTAACCATAATATATTATTATTAATCAAAGTATGGTTTAAAGCAACAGAATAATGTTTGCTCTAAAAAATATTTTGTTCAAGTTCTTGACAGTTCAGTAATTTTTCTGGTAGCTAAAATTTGAAATTGTTTTTTATTGATAGAGAAAGTGAAAAAAATAAAAATTTATATACAAAATAAATAATTAAAAAAACAGCAAAATATAAAAAGAAATAAAAAGGGAACAAAAATATTAAAAAAAGTTGAAATAAATATATATGTATGTATGTATTGTAAGCATATACATTTTTATTTTTGTGTTTGAAGCACAATTGTGAAATCATTTATTTAAACTATATTTTTATATAGCTGTTTCTTGTAGCTTATGATCCAAGCGTTATTATAAGTAAATGATTGATTTTTTGTGAATTTATCTTTCTAAATAATTTTTATGACAAATCGTAAATGAATAAAACAATAAAAACTAACTCTTTAATATCTGGAGAATTTTAACCATATAATGTTTATATTTGAACAACAACAATATGGTTGCAAATTTAACAATACTATGTTTTGTTTGCAACCATAAATGCAACCATAATATGTTGCTCTTAGATTATGGTTACCTTAACCATTTTTTTCTTTGCGTGTAGCCTCAGAACAAAATTTTCAATTATTCTTTGATTGTTGCGCGATAGAGAAACGTGTTTTTTGCTAAAAAAAAATAATATGGGAAAAAAACTCTGCTTAGTTCCACACAAATTGCAAAAATGAAGCGTACCATGATGGGGGGGGGGTTTCTAACCATGTTATAGCTAAAAAAACTTGGTCGAAGTCCAAAATTAATAAACACTTACTTTAAGAGTCCATTAGGGTATGGTAACAGGTACAGAAAATTCACATATTAAAAGGTTTTATCCAGAGATAAAAGAAAAATTGGAGTTACTGCCGGAATCAAAGTGAGTAAAGCAACAATTTTTACTGTTGTGAATGAAAAGCTTGAATGAATGATTGAATGAATACCTATAATGAGCTTAAAACCTTAAAAGAAAAACCAGCATTAAAAGCCATACCTAAGCGGCAGAGGTTGAAATTTGGAAAAGACCACATGATGTGGTGCAATATCCACAAGGTTATTAAGCAAACGATTGGAAAAGATTTATTTTTCTGACGAAAAGCGCTTTAACATCGAGAGGTTGAAATTCGGAAAAGACTACATGATGTGGATTGTGCAAGAAGGTCATCAAGCAAAAACATTGCAAAAGAGTATTTTTTTCCTACGAAAAGCTCTTTAACATCGATGGATATAATTGTTATTTCTACAATATAAAAAAGAAGAAACAATTTTTAAGCCATAGGAGAGGGGGATGTAATGGTCTGGGGCGCTATCTCGTAGTATAGGAATTGGTTAAAAGAAACTCCATTTTCAACATGACAATGCCCCCATCCATACTGCTTGTGTTGTAAAAAGCTGACTTTAGAAAAAGAGAGTTGAAATACTATCGGTGCCACCAAATTCTTCTGACTTAAATATTATTAAAACGTTTAGGGGTGGCTAACGCGTCGAGTCTAAAATTTAATTAAATTACATCAATCTCTCTACGATTCGATACAAACCCAAATTTTTGACGTTATTTCAAATAAAGGAGATTACACAAAATATGTAATATTGTAAGACTATCTAAACACTAAAATGTTCTTGTTAAAAAAACTGCTTTTTAAAATAATTTGTTTTAACTAAGGTAAAGCTTCTTAGGCTGGGATAAACTCACCGGCGTTCGAAGGTTTTGTCAAAGAAAATGTATTCTTTTTTGACCGTACCGAAAGAAACACAAACAAATAAGTTTTACGATACTCTTTATCAGGCGGGTGAATTAAATCTCTGTGGCAATGCTGGATCTTAAACATTACGACCGTGTTTTAAATTTTCTTAAACAGAGAAAACGGCGGGATACCATCAATTTTCTCTACTTAACTCTTCCACAGGGTGCTGAAGTTGACAAGTGAATCTGTAAGATACTACGGGAATACTTTGCCACCGCCATGCTCACAGCGCTCTATTGTTATTGCGATACCTGCTGGATACAACGTAATTATCACGCTTATACATTCTTGTGTATTTTGGTAAATAGAGTAAACAGCAGGATACCACCAATTTTCTCTACTTAGAAAATAATCGTTTTCGGTAAACAAATTATTATGGCGGGAGACCATCAATAATAAAGTTCTTACCTAGTCAAGCGCTGATGCAAAACTCAAGGCTAGGGCACATAGAATCCGTCATACGTTAAAATTTAAGGTATTCAACTGACAAATCAGTTAAAATACATGTTTTCTTATCAGTGGTATCACAATCTGTATGTCACCGTCAACGCAAAGTACGAAAGTTGGTCAACTTTTAACTTTTGGCGTACGTTGATACTTTGACAGCTATCAATTGCTTCTTCTTCTTATTTGTTTTCTTTTAACTCTTGCTCTGTTTCAATTTTACTCTTTTTTCGCAGATACATGAAAAGCTGAATTGCCGTTTAGTTACATTTTTTTTACAGTTTTTTGACTTTTGAAAATTTTATTACGAGGGCTGCTATATATATTTCTGGCCTGGCAACACTGAGTGCTGCCAAGTGCAATCTGACATTTCCATTGGAAAGTTTGTAATTTTTAAGCATAATCGTACTCAAAACGTTTTGACGTACGACCATTATTTGTGTTGTTTACAGTGACTTGAAAAAATTAATATAGAAAAAATGGAATTAACTCGTGAACATTTTCGTGGCATTATTTTTCACAACTTTCGACGTGGATTATCACGACAAGAGTGCATTGATGAACTTAAACCTTTGTATGGCGATGAAGCACCATCCTATAGCACTGTGAAAAATTGGTATAATGAATTTAATCGTGGCCGAAACTCGCTCAAAGACGAATTCCGTGAAGGTCGTCCAAAAACGGCTGTTGTGCCAGAGAACATTGATGCCGTGCGTGAACTCACAATGCAAGATCGACATGCAACATACCGAGAGATAGAGACATCCTTGGACATTTCTTCCACCAGCATACATTCGATACTGTATGAACACCTGGCCGTAAAAAAGGTTTGTTCTCGTTGGATCCCGCAAAATTGGAAAGTCGCTCAGAAAAGGCTCGTGTCGATTGGTGCAAAGAAATGTTGCAAAAATACGATTGCGGTGCTTCAAAAGACGTTTATAAGATCGTCACAGGTGACGAATCATGGATCTATGCGTATGAGCCCGAAACGAAACAACAATCGACCGTGTGGGTCTTCAAAGACGAGCAAAATCAACGAAAGTTGTTCGTGGAAGAAGCACTTTGAAGCAAATGGTCGCCTGTTTCTTCGGCAAAACTCGTCATGTGGCGACTGTTCCGCTTGAGCAACGTAGGACGGTCACTTCTGAGTGGTACACTTCAATTTGTTTGCCTGAAGCCATCGGAGAAATTTGAAAAACCAACAAGAGAAGACGAATCATTGTTCACCATGACAATGCGAGCTCTCACACATCGGCTCAAACCAGAGCGTTTTTGACCGGCCAAAACGTCGAATTAATGGGTCATCCGCCGTACAGCCCTGACTTGGCACCTAATGACTTCTTCTTGTTTCCGCACATCAAGCAAAAAATGCGTTGTCAACGATTTTCGTCGCCAGAAGAAGCTGTTGAAGTGTTCAAAAACCATGTTTTAGAGGTGTCTTAATCGGAGTGGAAAAAGTGCTTCGACAACTGGTTTGAGCGCATGCAAAAGTGTATAAATCATGCTGGAAAATACTTTGAAAAACAATAAAACCATTTTTGATTATAAATATTCGCATTTTCACTATTGGGCCAGAAATATATAGAGCAGCCCTCGTATATTGTAAAATTTTATTATATTAGTCAAAACTTTCGTAACTTTTGGTACAAACACGAAATTTATTGTGATATTAAAGAAAGAGTTTTTGTTTTATTTTTTGAGGTAAGAATCTATCTTAACATACCAATTGAATTTTAATAACAAAGGTTACCTACGAATGCAATCAAAATCCCATGTAAAAAATTAGTTTTAAATAAACAAAAAATAACGCTTCTGAAGTTTAACTCTGTTTAATTCGTGAGAAATCATGAAATGTTTCTTGCTGCATGCATAGAAACAGCAAAATGTTTCTGGCAACAATTCTTTCCAACTGTGAAAAAAAGGAGCTGAATTTCGTGCGGAAAACTAAGCATTCTGTCAAACTTGCGAAAATTGATAGATACGTCTGTTATTCCGCTTGCAAAATTTGACACCGCATCAATACTTTGACTTAAAAGAAAGTTGTCTTTATTCTCCTTCAGGAAGTGCCGGTTTATATAACAGAAAAATGTTCAGTAATTTTATGTTAATAATAATGGTATTTTTAAAATAATTAGTGTAGTAAATTCTGTCGAAGCTCAATCTTTCAAAGAAAAATGTAAAACGGGGTTTTATTTTAAATCCTACTTTAACTAATTTAATATAATGGCGAGAGCATGCACTTTTTTCTACCGAAATATGAGTATTAGGTCCTAATTTAAATCCTCATGAGTATCATCAGTATGAATTTTTTTTTCATACGTTTTTATTCTTTTTATAATATATTTTCGTTTTGCTTTGTAAATTTCCCTAACATATGGAATAAAACTTTTTACTATATTTTATATAAATTACATTAAATTACTATATATTTAAGAAAATTTTCAAAATGTAACTTTAAATGAAAATATGTATGTCCTTCCCTGGCAACACTGATAAAAAGATAAACAGCCGATTTAATATCCGTCAGCAAAGTACTCATTGTGCCAACTACATACGTTGTTACTTTGACTTTAGCTGAATACATCAAAGTACTCCGTATGACAGATTCTATATGCCCCGGCCTTCACTTTTTTATGTCGCTTAACCTGCTTTTATACACATCCCGCAGCGAACAAAATTCATGCATATTGTCGTACTAATAATGAGCAATGCAAAATATCAAGAGATGTGCAATAAATCCAATCGCTGCGTACTACGAAATAATATTTATAATAAATATTAAAGTAATATTTACAATAAATACAAAAAATAACTTAAATATTACGATAGTAAACAATAATATGAATATTAAAATTAAAGGTATAATAATTCACGATTCATATAAACAAAAACCATTCAATTTAAAATATGGGTGTTGGAAAACGAGGTACAACTGAATTTCATCATCACAATATTTAAAAACTCCTTATTTTGGTAACATCTGCGTAAACAAATAGGGAAATGGTATTGAGCTGTGAGCTGATAAATACAGAATAGACTTGCTGGCAACATTTTCATATTTTTAAAGTCCTTGCTGGATACTAAAAATTTCAACAACTTTGTCTATAATATATGTGAGGCTATCCTATGTTTTGCAGCGAATGAAAACAACAAATTAAACAGGTAACTATTATAAAACTTTGGAAGTTATTTTTATATTCTTAAATCATTAACATTTAATGAAAATAATTAAAATTCTATTTAAAATGTTTTATGGCAGCACTGGTGATCAGCGTTGCCACACAAGAAACTGACTTCCAACCAATAATTTTCAAAAATCCTACCAAAATCGTTCACAGCCTACCAAAAATATAAAAATGCATTTCTTGCACATAAGCCCTGTTACACTTGGTTTTTTCCCGTAATTGTTGAGATGGAAGTTTGTCTTTTGGTGATTTTTAAGATGGGTGTTATGATTTAAAATAGTTTAAGAGCCTACTATGCAGAATGAACACCCATCGCTTTCCTGGAGCCAATCAAATTCGCTCAACCATTCGGTTCTAAATTTTCTTTTGACTGTTTCTTTACAATGTTCACTAAAAGTATTATATTATTTAAAAATGTTTTAAAACAAAAATTTTAAGAGTGTTTCTACTTGGTTGATGAAAAGTCGTCTTCTGAAATTATATTATCTTCATTTAATTTTGAGGTTTTTGATAAAAATCTGAAAAAAATACATGCAATATTAGTAAATATTTATGTAATTAATAGGTACATATTAACAATTAAAAAAGTTTACTTACTTTTCCATTTTGTCTGTTAATTTTTTTAATACACACACTTGAAAATAAAAAATATTGTTAATTTCAATTTCATAATATTGTTCGCGTTTCTTAAACCAGAAAGGGTTACAGCTTTAATCATCTCTATGCAAAAAAGCAGAGATGTTTTTTATTACACCTAAAACAGTTTTTGAAAACAGTGGTAACACTATTCAAAGTTATTGTATATTTAATTCAAAGTTACATTTTTTTTATTTTATGTTCTGAATTTTTAAGGTAAAAAATTTACTATTGCTAAAAAATTGCTACAGGAGGAAAACCTACCAAAAATTTAAAAAAATGCAACAAACCAACCAAACTACCAAACTGTTTTTTAAAAACGAAAAACTACCAAGTTTGGTCCGATTGGACCAAAGCGGCAACGCTGCTGGTGATAACCGTCAACAGTTGTTGCCAACACAGTTATTTAGTTACGCATATAGCCAATGAGGCAGCGGGTATTATTGCACGATGACATGACATCATGAGTTACAACAGTGGCATTCAAGTTTTTCTTTTTTTTTAATGAGAGCAATAAATTCTTTTGTTGGGTATAATTTTCTATTATTTGTATATGGTGTTGCTTGACTAATCGTTCATTACAGAAGATGTTATTTTTACAACACCACGAACTTATCACAATCAGCTGAGATCTTTACTTTTCAAAGACACAATCTATACTAAACAGTCATTTAGGTAATAATGATTTTTATGTATTTCTAAGTATTTAAAGGCATGCTGATGTTAGTGTTTTCCAATTAACTATCTTATTCTTTATGCATTTAACACACACTGTGTGGTATTTTAAGTAGGTCCATTCATTAAAAGCTGGTAACGTCATGTATTGACTATTATTATTGGTGAATGATTTAGTGCTTAAGAGTTATGTGTGTATACCGGCGAAAGAGGGCGTAACGATATATCGTTGGCTAAATTGAAAAAAAAAATTTAAATACCAAAAAATTATGAATTGATTTTTTTTTTGCTGTGAAATAAGTGATATATGTGTTTCCAATAGAAGCACAGATTTCATTATTTATCCTAATTGCATGGCTTTTAATACTTTTATAAGTAAATAAAAATTTATTTTATTGATATTTATTGCCAGTTTAGAGTGATAAACGACAACGTCGTCAACTAATTTACAGAGTTTTAAGTCGTTTGACAAATATAAAAAAATTATTAAAATTATAACAGCCGACTTAAGTTTAAACTTGTGATTCGCTTTAAAATTTTTACAATATAAGTTTAAGAATTATATAGCTTCGCTTCTGTATATAGAAGAGGAAAACAGACGTTGTCCATTTCTTTAATACATCTAAGGTTTAACGAAACTAAGGGAAAACTTTATATGTCTGATTATTCGCAGGGATATATTCACAAAAATCCGCCTTCTTCAAGCTTCTTCAAATTTTATGCGTAAAATAAGAGATGCCAAACGAGATTAATTTATAGAAATCCCGTTTTTTAGGAATTCCGCAATCTGGGAAAATTCCAGAATTTAGAGGTTTTTCTGCACAATATGAAAAATAACTAATGAATTATTTACCATTTGGTGTTTTGTAAAGCAATCGATTTAATGTAAAGAAGTTTATTAAATATTAAAAAAAGTGAAAAAATTTCAATTCTATTAATCACGCTTATGGTAGAAGTTTCCTCCAAGTTACTTTTAAAAGATATTTTCCTATAATTTGCTCTCAGTTCATTTGAACTCGGCCATGGCCACCTGTGCGCAAATGCACAATACTTTCTTGTTGCCATTTTATTTATTGATATTTTTTTCCGATAGTTTTTACGAAATTATACATTTGATTTTCAAAAACAATTCAACTTTTTTTGCGTAACTTTTAATTATGCAAATAGCCCGTGAGTAAAGAAAGCATAAGCGTTGGATCTTCCAAAATATTGGGAATATTCTATCAAATGAAAATAAGTTTCAATTTTGAAAATAAAAAATTCACAGAAAAGTTTGGGCCATTATAAAAAATTTCTTAAAATAAATGGGCAACCGGGAGCAAGTGTTGCTATAAGGCCTGTATCAAGGCATCAGTCGAATTGTCTAAATTTTGAATAGATATTTTTTAACCCCTATAAATATGGGAATCAGTTTAGCAATGTCCTCCTGTCCGTAATCGGGTTTAAGTCAGTTTTGCCACATTTCGCAGAGTGGTTATGTCCACCATTTTCTCAGACATAGTTTTGAAAGAGGTGCTATTGAAATTTAGCAACATCGGTCCATAAATTATTAAAAAGAGAAGAGTGCCTCTATTTTTCTCACGGCTTTCAAATTTAATAATGCTTCTTTTGTTTATTGGTTGTTGTTGTTTTTTGCTTTGATGTTTCGAAAATCGAAATTTTTGAAAAAGAAAACCAAAAATTACCAAGTACTAGGAATGTCACTAAATACAAAATTTTACCAAAAATATTAAAATTTGGTAAAAAATTAAAAAAAAAAAAATTGGAATTTTTTTTAAAAATCAAAAATTTAGCAAGAAAAACTCTAGATTAGTTAAAAAGGGGAATTTCACTAAACGATTAAAATTTCACCAAAATATTAATTTTCATAAAAATTCCACTAATAATTTTTTATTATTTGCTTTTTATCGAACTTTCAAGGTCATATACATTAAAGTTGCCATTTAATAAAAGATTATTAATTTTTTTTTAATTTATTGCATCCTACGTTTTGTTGGTTTCTCCACCCTTTTCAGGGATCTTTACTATTTGAAATATGTAATCTTCTACAATTCATTTTTGTTCTTTAAAAATACCCAACTTTGTGTAAAGAGAAAAAAACACAAACTTAATAACACATTAAATTAAAAATATCACATTCTAGTGAAAAGTTACTGAAGTTACTATGATATTTTTGATTTAACATTAGGCTTTTCATTTTAACCCGTGGAGATTTTCAAGCAACAGGGAGCACTACAGGTGTAGGTGTGCTTAGTTACGTCTCAAGATCAATATATTTCTACAGACTAAGTCGAGAGATGTAGCTGTCATGCAATTAGTCGGTACTTTGTGCTCGTTAAAGCGAAACGGACAACGACTGGTAGAGTGCCATCATTACTTGAAGGCGAGTAGTCTCCAATGACATAAAACAGTAACCTGCTGAACCTCGTTTGGATTGATATTTCATAAAAAAAATACTTTTTACTGAGCAACTTTTATTTATAATGTCCTTTCTGCAGCTGCTAGTTGTTCTTAATTAAAATATAAAGATAATCAACCGTAAGTTAAACGATCGATTCAAATTTAGAAATCATAAGCTATTTTGGGAGAAAAGAATTTAAATGAATAATTTAAAAAATAAATGCAAAAAACAAAAAAAAAAAAAAAAAATAAAAAGTTTTACAAAGGTTTCGGTGTGTTATCGAGAGAAAACATGTTCATTGGAAATTCACCTGCAGGCATGTAAAAAATAACTTGTTAACTTTGCTACGATATATTAAGTATTACAATCAAAAATGATTGATGAGCCAAACACTTTTCCTATTGCAATCGATCCATATCCGTATCTATGGCAGAACAAAAAAAAAAATTATAAATAAAATCATCTGTTTACACACACACATCACGTAAAACATTTCACACTGGCAGTGATGCAGCATTAGACAGACACTTCAATATCACATAAAATTGTATAAAAATCAATTGTAGATGGATTTAGTACAGAGTGCTTGTATCTCATACATACATCCTTATAAATGTAGCTGTTATAATGTTCACACGTTTTCTATCATATAAACTTGTATCGATAAAGTTTAAATTAAATGCTACAGATACAGATACAAGCACAGGTACAGGTAAATATGTGGAAGTGGATACAACACATAGAGATACATTTATGGTTGATTAGATGTTTGCATCATGAATGGTTAAGATTGTATGTCTTATTGATGATACAATCGAAGTGTTCTTTAAGTGAATTAGTTTTTGTTCCATTTTACTTTTTATTAATTTGTCATTGATTGTGTTCTTACATTTCATTTCATTAACTGGAAATGAGAGCTCTTCTTAACACACGAAACACACTAAAAAACAAACGTAAGAAAAAAGGTATTGTAAAAAATGTTTCCTTAACAGACATCGATACTACGATACAACAGAATTTATGAGTGAATACAAAGCATAGATTTCATTCATAAACCTAATTAACTTTTATTTATTTTCATTCAAACGTACTTTCATGCATTCATTCATTTATTGATCCAAAATAAGAATTTTTTTAACATTTTCCGCTTCTTCTTATTTCTAGCGATTTCAAGATGCATGAGTTTGTTGTTCGTGTACTACAATCATTGACTTTTTTATCGCTTTCAGAAGTGAATGTTTTCACTTCAATTCAATTGTGGCTGGGAGCAACATCATTGTCAGAAAGACTCAGCATCATTATTTTCTTGTTAACATTGATCAAATGTCTAGTTAAACAAAATAAAGGTTTTTCTTTTCATTTTTCGTTTTTACTCTGACATGTTTCATTTTATTATTGAATGAAGTAACGTCCATTCTTTGAACCTGGTTACTTTTAATTTTATATCATTCAATGTTTATGATACTTTTTTTTGCATTTATCATTTATGATTTTATTGATTTATAATTAACTGACTACTAGCATGTTATCAATATTTTTTTCCGTTTATTTTTAGGAATTAATATTATTATCATTATCATATAAAGTATAAGAAGTGAAAATTCCAGCAATTCAGAAGGCTTCGAGATTTGTTAAATGAAGTCTGTGGATAAATGTTTTAATAAAATTGTAACAAGAAAATTCTGCCAAATCCACAATTTTAACACTTTAATAAATTTTATTTATTTTTAACCGACTTCAAAAAAGAGGAGGTTATTACTTTGACTGAATGTTGATTGTTTTATGTTTAAGCCCGCAGAACTCAGTCATTTCTGAAACGATTTTAAAATTTTTTTCTTTATATAAAAGGCGATGTTTACAAATTTGTCCCAATTTAAGAACAGTTCATAATCTTAAATGTTTGTTTCTTAGTGTATTATGAGCCGTAAAGAGCATCACTATTAAATTAAAAAACTGCGTATCTGTATGGCATTTTATATATCAAAGAATTAAAGGGTGTCCCCATAGCTAACGTATATGAACCTATATTTATATATATATATATTTTGAACCGTTACAGACAACGCATTAAAATTGGACAGAATGTCGATTGCTACGTCCGTTATAGTAACAAGTATTATTATGAAAAATTAATTATTAAAGGGTGCCCGTGAGCCCAATACGACTTTAAATTGTAAATAATTCTTGCGGAAAAAAACGACTTCAAAACAGATTTCATCTGTCTGCCTATAATTGCTCAAGTGTATGGCCACATAAATTGGACCACATTAACTCTTGTGACACACTTATATCTCCAAACTTTATACTTTTTCAACTGTTCAATAGTTTGGCAAAATACATCAAATTGCAGCAACTATAGGATCACTCTTAAATTTCTAAATTCAGATTATATAATTGCTGTTGTAGTAGATTTAGCAATCAGGTTCTGTGTAAATTTCAACCGTCTGTCTATAACAGTTCAACAGTTTGCCCACATACATCTGATTATATCAACTATTTAATTTATAAAATTACACATTTTATACTTCTTATTAAACCAAATAAAGTAGTGGACATTCTGTCGAAAATTAAGGTGCTTGTATACAACGGTTCAAAAAATACGGGCATATAGAAAAAAATACATTAATTTTGGGAACACCCTTTAACTTCTAAATTCAATTTGTAAGCTTCTTGTTATAGCGGACTTAGCAAAATATGTCCCTTGTAAATTTCAGCTGTCTGTCTATAACGGTTCAAAAGTCCGGCAACATACACCATACGTGTATTATATAAACTATTGGGACACCCGTTTATTTCCAAATTCAAATTTTATACTTGTTGTTATAGAGGAATTATTAGTGCAGGTTTTTTGTAAATTTTAATCGTCTGTCTACAATTGTTTAAAAGTATGGCCATATACCAAATTAAATGAACTATTTATAATTTTAAATATTATAAGCTGTTACTATAACGGCCATAGCAATCGACATTGTGTCAAGTTTGCAAGCGTTTGTCTATAACGGTTCAAAAGATAGGCCTATATAAGTAAATCTACAGTAATTATGGGGCACCCTTTAATTTCTAAATACAAATTATAAATTCGTTAATATAGCGGACTTAGAAATACAGGTCCCTTTTAAATTTCAGCGTTCTGTCTATAACGGTTCAAAAGTACGGCCACACACTTGAAATTACATCAACTATTGGAACACCCTTTAACTTCCAAATCTATATTTTATACTTGTTGTTATAGTGGACTTACAGGTTCGTTGTAAATTCAAAGCGTCTGTCTATAACTGTTTAAAAGTATGGCAATATATATCAAATTAAATGAAGTATTGGCGCACCCTTTAATTTATAATTCTTAATATTAATACTTATTACTATAACGGCAATAGCAATCGACATTGTATCCAATTTGCAAGCGTTTGTCTATAATGGTTCAAAAGATAGGCCCTTATAAGTAAATCTCATCAATTATGGAACATTCTTTAATTTTTAGATTTATTTTTGTATAATTTTATGTTTTTGGAAGCTATAGTAATACGCAGTCATTTTAAATTTAACAGAAGTGCCCTTTACAATTCTTAATACACGTAAAAAATAAGTATGTTGTATGGGGACACCCTTTAATTTTTAAGATTTGAGCTGTTTTTAAAACGGGACAAATCTGTAAGCATAATCTATCATATTACCAAAATCGGATCAGAAATGACTGAGTTCTGGAGGCACAAATATAAAAAAGCAACATTCAGCCGAATTGTATAACCTCCTTCTTTTTTTGAAGTCGGTTAAAATACACCAAAAATATAAATTGTAATGACTAATTTTTTTTATAGGAAAGTTCAGAACATGGCCTTAATATTTTAAAATGATTTCGGGCATATAGCCACCGCGAATTGCACAAACAATGTTGGCCTCCAAAGATTCAATTTTTGTTAGGTTATGACCATAAGCCAGTGACTTCACGTGGCCCCACAGGAAATAATCGAGATGTGTCAAACCGCAAGAACTTGAAGGCCAATTGACAGGATTATTTCTCGAAATCAACTTATCGCTAAATTTTGATTTCAATAACTCGATGGTTGCGGTCGCCGTATGGCACGTACCGCCATCTTGTTGAAAGCACATTTCGTTCGGATCAACCTCATCGATATGATCAAACAAAAAGTCTTTAATCGTGGTGCGGTAATGATCTCTATTGACCGTAACGTCTCATTTTTTAAGAAATAAGTTCCAATGATGCCACCAGCGTGTAAGCCACACCAAACGGTGTATTTTTCTGGATGCAATGGAGTCTGTAGGGTATGTTGTGCGTTAGTCTCACTGCGGCAATTTTATTCATTAATAAACCTGTTAAGCCTAAAAAGAACAGCAGTTGGTAAGACTGCTCTAAAACAAAATCTGCGAAAGAACGACGCAGAACGAGTCTATTCACAATGATTTGCCAGAGTTTACTCAAAGTAATGAGAACAAACTTTTCACAAAATTCAAATTTTTAGTGTTATTTTTTATAATTAAAATTTCTATCATGCTAACAGCCTTTAGAAATCGGTTTTTTTACAAGAACTATTATCCCAATGGTTTTCTATAAATTACACATGAATAACATTTTCAGTGATCCAGTAGCTCTATAGAAAATATTTCGAAATCTAAAATGGTCTGCTAGTTTAATATCGGCAGAACTACGAACATTTACCCGTTGAAAAACTTCTTTAGAATGTGTTTTATGCCTCCTAATTAACTAAATTTGAAGGATGTAAGAACCAAAGTCGTTTCATATGCTATGATATAGCAATAGTGGTAGAGGCTCATTTTTTCAAACCTTCAAAAACATATTAACGCTATAGCGAGATGGCCTGTATTTTACTGTCATAAGTCTCTGCGAGAGAAAATTTTTATGGTCTGTAGTGCTCACGAGCTTTTAAAACAAGAAATTGCCTTACACATTCCGAAATAACTGTATATATGACTATAAAGTATTGCTATTTCTCTTGCAGGATGAATCCTTCATCGAAATAAATGACCCATGGTCACGAGTTGGAGATCGCGCCAACTACAAGCTTAGTTAGTCCTGCTTTTAAAAGGTCTATTAATACTTTTACTCTCTATATCAAATGTTTTCCTCGTGGCCATGTTTGATGAGTGGCAAAAGTATTGATTTTTTTGAAGGAAGAAATGGAATCGACAAAACACCTTCTATGTAAGTTAGTCACCATGGATTTGAGTATTTGCTGGTTTGCTTTTAAAAGAAATCCGCTTTTAAGTACAATGGAGGAAATTTTTGGTCCGAATTTGATCTAACCTTAAACTGTTTTTAAAAAATTACAAAAGGAAATATGTTCTACAAAGAATATTACGATGCTTAAATCTTCTGCTTGAAAATTTTACGATCACCTTTGTTGTTTTCTAAAAACTCTAGTTACATTTTAATTGTTATACTGGTTATAAAAATCTGCTAAAATAAAATATTAAAAAAAAAAAAATTGTTCTTTTAAAATTTATTTACGAACTTTTTTTATAGAAAATTTAAGGATATTCTATAGAAAATTTTACTATATTAAAATTTATTTTTATTTAGTGGCAGTTGAAGGTACCGTGAAATAACTCCAAATAAAAAAAAAACAAATAAAAGAATCCTCAACAAAAAATTTATAAATTCCATACAAATTGGAAATATAAATTTTTAGAAGTTATTTCATAATTTTTCATAGGGAGTTATGTCATAATAAAATAACTCCCAAATCAAATAACTCCTAACTGGATTCTGTTGGGAGCTGTTTTATTTATTTTGATAGTTGGGAGTTATTTCATTTTTATTGGGAAATGTTTCATTCGAAAGTTATTTAATTCAATATAATCATCGAATTTTTTTGAGTTTTTTTATTTATTTTCTATTTCTCCATGGTGTTTCGGTTCCGCTTACAAACTTTTTCCGTATAGCCGGCCATTGGCCGGGCTCAAAGATTTTCTCCTTTATGGTATTGCGAACACCGGCTTCGCTAACAAAATATTTTCCTTCTGTAGCCTTCAGGTAGAAGTTGTCTTATTTTAAATTATTAAAGAGCGATTATGAGGAGTCACTAATGGAAGCTATTAATTTAGAACTTATTCCATTATACTGGCTACAGATAAAACTTTAAGTCAACGAAGCCGGTGTTTGTTATACCATAGGGAATAAAATCCTTCCACCCGCCAGAAGGCCGGCTATGCAGAAAACTTTTGGTGAGCGAAGCCGGGGCTTCTTATACCATAGAGGTTACACAGCCCGTGATGGGTTAATAATCTCTCTATGGTATATGGAACAGCGGCTTTGCTAACAAAATATTGTCTATATTACCGGCCTTTGGTCATATATCTATGATATATGGTATGATATTAAAGTAAAGGACCTCTTTCATCGGAAGGTTCCTGTTATATCATAGAGATTAAAATAGTTAAACAGTGATATATTCTTTATTAAAACCGAAAAAATTATTCTCTTTAACTTTTCAACGCAGCCCATGTTTTTAAAGAGTTTGTGAAGTAAGAAATTTACAGCAGAAAAAAATTCGAAACTCCAGCTTTCTCTTATAGAATGGTTAAATAATAGTAAACTATATTCTTCGTTTATTGGCTTTGCTTTTCCAATAAGTCCCATCACATTAGCAAAAATCGCGTTTATAAAGTGAGGCCTTGTAACCTTGCTTTTAATACTCTAATGCATTATCATGATTTAGATTCTGTTGTGTAAGTAAACTGATAACATCTAATGCATTTTGTCCAATTTGTGTTTTTAAGAATTGATCACCAGCAAACAGATTTTTCTATCACACGATATGTAAGCCAAAAATTCAATTGACATCTAGAGAAAGAAAAAACTCTTTCTTGGATTTTATTCAAATAAAGTTTCCATTCAATATTTCATTTGAAATGTTAAAAGTTCATTGGCTTAAATCTACTTTTAGTAGATTTGTTGAAACTTCCTAATCTCCTAAACTCCCCCAAAGCATTGCTTACTTGGCCTCTACGCACACAGAAACTTATGTAGCAGCATTATATAAAAACCTTCAATAAAAGCCAAATGATAATGATTTATTGATTGTTATGGCGCCATAGGAGTTACTTTCTTAACTCTTTGCATCATTCCATTGCAGCTTACACTCTCATTTCTTCTCACTTTATTCAGTTATTTGTGTGTTCTTCTGACGTTGTGCTAAAATATTCTGTGAATATTTTCGCGTAAGAACTTCAAAGGCACCAAACAAGCAGTGCCGAACTGTGCAACGAAAAAAAAAAAAATAGCTGTCAAGTAACAAAATAAACGTTTATTTTATTTGTGTGGCAAAAAAGGAAAATCAAGACTTTCGAGAAATACAAAAAGAAATGTTTATAAAAACGGAAGAAGCAGCAGAAAAAAGTTTGAATATTTTTTTGTGCACAAAGGTGGTCCAAGAAAATTATACAAATAAGAAAAACACACACATGAGACGAATAACATTTATTTAGTTGTACAGATAAACTTTTGTTGGTATAAAAATTCATTAGGGTAACGCATAATATTGCATGACAAGTATATGGGCTTATAAAGTGCAACATACTAATACAAAGAGACAGGAGTTCTTTTTCGGCAAAGTTCTTTTTGGCATTTAATACAGCTAGACGTAGTGGTCCTTAGTTCCATTGCTTCATATAAGTGAATGGGTGGCATTGAATTCACGAATGTCACAAAATTTTGTTTCTTAAAAAATAAAAGCGGTTTAGATTTCTTAGTTGATAATAGTTTTAAAGCGGACGTATGTTTTATGAATATGATCTTGAAATCAATTAACGACTTATTCTTTTAAAAAGTAGGGAGTACAATAGACATTAAAATAAAACGTATACACACACAGCGATATGAGCGATAGGTACTTTTACGTATCTATAGTACACAAATAGTGCATTTCAAAGAAAACTGTATTTTAGAACTCGAAAAGCATACTTTATTATTTAAAAAAATTGTAATGTATTTTTTAAACATTTTTGTTTGTTAAGGAATTAAATATTAAAGAAAATAAATCTTGACATGAATACTTTCTACCTATTCTCTTCTATAGATGCGAATTTTAAACTCTCTTGTAACATATTCCAATTTCTAAATTTCTATACCCTGAGTCGGAACTTTGAAAAAAAAAATTGAACCATATAAATATGGATCTTTCTACAAATATTGAAGTTTTATAAAAAAGAGATCTTCTAACAAAAAATAAAATCCTGTCTTCCTCCTCCTCACCCCTCTAAGTTTACGTTTTGATAGCAGATGAAGTACCGTTGAGATAAGTTTAGATGCAAAACATGCCAGTTTTCCTTTTTATTTTGTATCGGGGTTCGAATTATAAAATAAGTATAAAAATACAGCCTCAAATATGAGAAAGTGTCAGTCTGTACGAAATTCTAGGATATTGAAATTATTTAAGTTTGGTGGAAATTTCATGTTTATTTTCTCTACGTTCAGCAAAGAAGAAAATTTATTACAATAAATGCGAGCTGGATTAGCAAACGAAGTACTTCGTACCATGTTCGGTTTAAATTTTAATTAAAGCGTCTGCCTATAAGTGTATAATGGATAAGAAGCCAATTTACACTTTGAAATTTTTCATGAAACAAGCATGAAATTTTTGATTGGTGGTGACGCAGGAGGGGTAAGTATATGGCATGGATTGAATTTTGAGGGGATGTTAGTATTGGCTAAGGTTTGCTTAAAATAACGCATATAACTCAAAAATAGAATTGAAAAAATGGAATCAAAAAATGAAATGGTTTAAATGTGGGTAAGGCCACAGTCGTCAAAATCACGAATTTTATATAAATATCCTTTAATCTTTAATTTTATTGTTCACATATTTCTTTGTAAATTTTAAATGTTCACCTACTACACCTTAAAAACTTAAACAATATATGATAAAAGCACGTCGCTATATGAAAACCCTTTTATTTTATTCTTATTTTTTTGTGTGTGTGGACTTACGTATCGAAAAATTAGAGGGCAAATTACGGCACTCGATATCGATTGAAATTTCAATAGAACTTAATTGAAAATTTCGATTGATATCGAATGTCGTATTTTTATAATGGGATTTATAATTTTATATTATTTGTAATGTTACATTTTGTTTTAGAGATGCATTTTTTCAATATTTCTGTGTTTTAGATTGATTTTCATTTGTGTGCATACTGAATTATATTAAAAACGGGGAATGTAACACATATTTATGCAATATAACGTATAAAAGCGATAAGTTATTTTTACGTTTTTCCCTTTTTAGAACAAACGTACGGATTATATTGATTGCAAATACCACTGTGACTCATTATAAGTTCCGTATTAAAACTTTATGGCTTTCTATGGCTATACTTCTTGATCCTACGGGTCTTGTGAACCCTTGGTCTTGTATTTACTAAACATGCGTTATTACTACAAAAGTAGCCATCTACGCTACACTACTGTATTACTCCGGCGAGACATGAACTACTTGATGCCTTATTTAGTAACCTTAACCATCCACAGACATCTCCACAACTCTTTTAATCCAAGCCAGTCATCCCTTTTAATACAATAGCCACAACATACGTCTGCCATACATTGTTGTTATGCTTTTACACTTTCCTGCACTTACCACTACCGTTCTTACTTTTTATTGTAAAGGCCTTCTTGACAGTTATCTGTAGCTCTTATATTAAATTGCACGTCTCCACTATATTATCTGCCATGACTTCACACAATAATTGTCTTTTGCCTCTCGGGAGGTTCGTACTGCTGTTTATAATTTTAATTGCATTATAAGAATTTTTATTTTTCGTTGTGCGCATATCCGACGGCGGGGATCGAACCCATAAATCTTCTGTTTTACAGCACGCACCTCTACCAACACAACCATTGAGGTTGCTCAGCTTTTGTTAGTTAATTGTGGTTTTTATTCAATACACACACCATTAGTTGAATTAACGTATTCACCACGCTCATACGGATAACAACAACAGGAGTTGCCACATCTTATATTCGTAACAATATGTAAAATGTGAAAAAAAACGAAGAACTTACTATTTTCTCAGCCATTTGTTTGTTTCTGTAGTTTTCATGCTTTTTTTGAAAAAAAAATACTTAAATTAGTAACATTCAACAGCGAAAAAAATTTGTCCTTATTTAACCAAATAAAATTTTTGTTTAAACTTCATTAATTGTTTTCGACATAACATGCGTTACCCTAATACAGTATTAGCAGTAGATATGTTTTTGTGTATTCTTGCCGTTTTGTAAATATGAGTTTGACTAATGTTTATAAAGTCAGCAGTTAAAGTGCCAAGATTTATTTTATCGACAAAAGTGTTTCATAAAAGTTTATTTCTATGACCTTCTTTTTGAGAATAAAAAATGCTAGACTGCAAAAAAATAAGGTTTAAAAACAAATATTTATATAAGTAAATATATAAAGAGTATATGTTTACTCATGTGAGACATTTTGGTAGATTGGGAATATATAAGCTTCATTCCTGTAGGCGATTAAAAAAGCCAGTACTTTCTTATCTGGGCTTTAAAGGTTAAGCTGTTTTCCTGTTCCCGAGGAAAAGGTTATTTTTTTATTATTCTGGAAATTTAAGGAGAGGATAGCAACTAAGCTTAGTTTCAAATAAAAACCTTTCTTGTAACTTTTGATAGAAAGCTAACACTTAAAATATTAAAACCGATAAAATATAATCGGTTTTATTTTCAAAATCAAATTTTCAATTTTGAACAAGGAAAAAAATTTTTTGTATCCTTTAATGGTACTAAAAAATACAATTAAATATTTAATTGGATCAATTATATTATTAAATAAAAATAAAAAAAAAATGTTTTAATCAGTTAATAAATTGAATCAATTATATATGAATTGAAAAAAGATAAAATCAATTTTCTAATTAAGAAAATAATTCAATAAATTAAAAATTTAATAAAACTTTGATATGGAAGAAAATAAAATCGAAAATAGATGCAAACACTTTTTTCTGTAAATCGTATTTACCAATATTCTGTAATTGAATTTGTAATAAATAAAATATTTATTATTTAGAACTATAAAATGAAATATATTATTGCGCAGAAAGCATATCCATAAGGGCATTTCGCTGCTGCTAATTTTGTATAGTAAATTCAAGAACCTTGTATCTTATTAAGACAAATTGATTAAATAAAAAATACTTTACATCAACAAACCAAAAAGACACTACAAAATCAAAACTGATTTATAAAAAACGCAATAACCATTGAGTAACTAATTTTACAAACAAAACCCTAGTTGTCCTGCTTTTTTAATTAGGATCAACACTCAGGGGATGACTACACTTATGCATCGCATTGTGCTAGAACTAGTGAATGAGGTAATGGAAAGGGGGATGTAGGGAGTAGTAGCGCTTGTGGACATTCGATTTGAATCTTTGCACACTGAAATTGATAGGAAACAACTCAAGGAGTTTATTCCACATACGAGCTGTTCAGCTAAAAACGAATTTTCTCTTTAAAGCGTTGTTCGATTCACTGGCCAATCGACCACAAAGAGATGCGCTCTTGATGTAGAGCGCGTTGCGCGTACGTAATTTTGGTTTTAAGGAATAAATTCCCTGATTTAATAAGGGCACATTTCGTTGTTGTAACGATAAAACAGTAAAACACACCCCACATTGCGTCTATGCTGCAGTGAATCAATAGACCTTGATAACTTACTGTCACCGATGAGCTTCTTCGATCTCTCCTTCACGCAGTCGAGTATTTAAAAAATAATCTTTGAAATACTGGCCCATACATGTCATGATATGCAATGTACGACAGATATTTTCTATCTAATTTTCCAAATTAAATTTCAGATCTTTAAAAGTGTGGGTTCTTCTTCTTCACTGTTAAAATTTAGACAGACGACAACATTTGGAATTCTCTTGTGTTTTTTTATTTACGTGCCCACAGGCGACCATGTTGTCGGCAACATTTCATTAGTATTGTTACTGTTCGCTTTAAAATGTATGCAAAGAAAATGTCAACAAAGCGTATCGACTGGTACCAAACACAAAAACGATTTTCTCTTCCCCAACTAGGAAGCCCTTTCTTTAAGCTAAAATAAATTTATTTTAGTATACACTTATAAGCACAATCTTAAATTCTTTTTTCTGTAAGAAGAAAAATACCGCAAAGAAGAAATCAAGTTAACACTAAAAATTATTCTAAAAATTGTTCAAAAAATGAAAATAGTAGTGGGTCAATATAACTTGATTGATAAACAGGATTTTTGAGAAAATAAGCCAACAAACAAGTTATATCTCGAGCCTATGAAGGTACGCAATGAAATTCTTTACAAGTCTGTTTAAATATAACAATCGCAAAAGCTGAAGGAAAACTTTCGTATAATAATGTTAATAAGGATAAGCACCCAGAAATTTTGGTTAATATATTTGAAATTTTAAATATTTTCAATTCATTATATTGCACAGTGAGAAACTTTGAAAAATAAATTATTCTGTAGTTTCTTAACGATATCCTTTATTGCAATGAAACTTAACTCGTCTACATTAGAGGTCTAGTAGTTTTAAATTTGGATCTTAAGAGAGGCGGCACCGCATAGTGTTTTAGTTCCATACAGCGATAAGAAAAAAATAGAAGGAGTTAACATAGAATTTTCTTACTTTGCAGTTATATAATTGGCACAAGGACACGCCTAACTCCCATATTCCAAAAATTTCATGTTCTTATAATTGCTTTGTTATTCACCAAAAAACCAAAAAAATTTCACATTTCACGTAGGTATCCTAAGCCCATTATAATCGCTCTTGAAATAGAACTCGTGATCCTGTCAAATGACCTTTATAAAAAATGCAATAATTCCTAAAAAAAAAGTTATCGAAAATTGTTAAAGTTGGTATATTTGTAAGTGTCTATTTTGTTGCACGATCACCCATACCATTACGATCACGGAACAAATATTCACGCCGAATTATTTTTAAATAGATTTAAAAGAAAAACTTCAATTTTATATTTGGTTTTTGTTTTACATTTATGTTTTTTTATAAATGCTCATTGCCACCAGTGCTGCCGTTTTTGGTTATTTCTAACCAAAAGTGGTTATTTCTAACCAAAAGTGGTTATTTTTTTCTTTAATGTGGAGATGTGAATATTTTTCTCATTTTGGTTATTTTTTTCTCCAAAATAATAATACACATGACCATATTTTTTATGTTATACTTTTTAATTTTATATTCTTCAATTTTTCGAATTGCTACCAAGACAACTGAAAATAAAACAGCTGTGACTAAAATCGCTAGTGCAGCCACCTGTTATGAATTCGCCTTTATTGCTACTCATTTGCTAATAATACTTTTCTTTTGCAACACTGTCAACAGCTTTTAATTTTGCTAAATGTGAAATTTCACTTCAAAATGCAATGAACTTTTATAAGTAAATCTGTTGTCTTAAACTATTATACTGTGAACTGCAAGTTTTGTTTAATTTGTTTTAAGCAAACTTTTATTTTTTTAAACATACGTGTACAATCGTTACTTATTACATACATACATATGTAGGTAAAAGAATTTCACTTTTGTTATTATTAATATTAACTGAATTTAAATCACATAAGTTACATTATAAATATGTATCAATTTTTAATGTTATTTAATAAAAATTCTACATATTGAAATTTGGTTATTTTTTTCTCATTTGGTAACTTTTAAAGCAAATTTTGGTTGTAAAAATTTTTTGGTTGTGGCAGCACTGATTGCCACTACTTGAAAGGCTTCCACCATTATTAACGATACTTTTTTTTTTGTACATATTTAGAAATATCTTTAAAGTATATATTTTTTCATCTCAATATTATTTCTGGAAGATACAAGTGGACCTGAGTATTTGAGCCAGTGAATGATAAAATACTTATTCGTGTCTCTTCGAAATGTTTTTCTGGTATGGGCCATCTAACCGTATGCTTCTCACATTTTTTGATCTGCTAGAAAGATATTTGCTCTTCATTGTTACTTAATTATTAGAAAGGTGTTGTAAATCATATATGTATGTATGTATATGGACATTTCTTTCAGAAGGTATTTTTTGTCCCGTACGACTGTGTTATTTTTTTGCAATTATCTTTAAAACTTAAAATTGGTTATAATTGAATTTAGCACAATCAATAGAGCTAATCAGGGGCCATAACTAAGGCTTAAATCTTTTTTATTTTTATCTCTTTTGCACTTTAAATGCGAACGACAGTCGTACGCATATACATACCTATAGGCAAACTAAAATAAGTTATTATATCACATGCATTACAAAGAATTTAATACCAATCATAATGGCTTAATTACATTTTTTTAATGTTGCAAGGAGCTTGAGTGATTTCATGTTTATTGGCAAACCATATGGCTAAATACCAAAATTGTCCTTAAGCTCCTTCTGAATAACACATATTTCTGCCATTATTTTTGTCATTACTATTGTTATTGGTTTAACCAGAGAGGATACTTTTCTTGAAGTAACTGGTTATTTTTACTTTGTTTCCCAAATGGATTCATTTTTATAATAAAGAAATGAGCACATTCTTGTTCAAGTTCGATAATTATAATTTTTTTTAGGCCTATCATTAGAGAATATTGTGAGAGTATAAAAGCGAAAAAAACAGTAGGCCATAATTTTCCTTTTTTTTTTTTTGGAATGTTCAATAAAAGTTTATTAATTTTTTAGTTTCTGTTAAAATAAATGCGATATTTATAGCAATTAAAAAATATTTTGAAACAACTTAAATATTAAAATCTATATAAATGAAAATTGACTTACTTTTAGCTTATTGGTTCATTTTTAATTTAATTTCTATACATTTTTAGAAATTAAATTATTTACAAATGTATACGGACGTTTTTCAAAGAAAACAAGAAAAATTAGACGCTAGCAATATAAGATGCAGCATTTTCTGGACCGCCACATCCTTCATCAGCATTCCTCGTATCTATCTACCTTATGTTATGTACGTCGTAAACATCATCTATTTAACCAACTAATCTTAATGTTAATTTGGTGAGACGAAGTTCACACACAACTTAAAGCAGTTTTTTGTCGTTCTCTTTGTAACTCGTCTTGTTTATTTGTTGTAGCTTTTGTACTAGCCTTTGGATAGCCACGAAATGCAACTTTTTTTAGTACAAAAGCAACAACAAATGTACAAAACTTAATTTGTGATTTTAGCGCGCCCTTGCAGTAAAAAAGGAGAAAATTTTAGTACTTTTTATGGAAAACAATAAAATTCAACTGATATATTGCAACGTTTGTAGCTTTGTAGAATTTTCATAACATTTTTTGCCCCTACTGTTAAAAAACACAACAAATAATTAAGAACAGTAATAATGTAGAAGACCATATTTTTCTATTTTGTTTAATATTCCATCGAACTTGCAAATTATTTCTGCTTAATTTAAATAATATGTCTTTTTACGTTTAATAAGAAATCACTTAAAAAAAATATTTGCAAAAAGTTCTAATAATTTGTTCTTGCTAATAGTCAGCAGAAAAACCAAATTTCGATCTTCAACTTGCAAAATTTTAAATATGTGCCGCCTACTGTCACTGATGAGCGAGAATCTCATCAGTGACAGTAGGTATCGCGCTCTATTGATTCAGTGCAGCATAGGCGTAATGTGGGGTGTGTTTCACTGTTTTATCGTTACTACAAAGGAATTACCTCCTATGAAATCCGGGAATTTGTTCCTAATAACCAGAATTTCGTACGCCGAACGCGCTCTATGTATTACAGAAAAAAATTGTTTTTTTGCGTTTTAATGCGTTGCATAAGTAGGGGTCATCCCCTGAGTGCTGGTAATAAAAAAACAAGTAAGAGTGCTATGTGGAATTTTATATACCCTTCACCATCTATATAAATAAGTTAAATGAACTTCAATCAAAAAAGAAAATATTTGGGTGACAGGGAATTAAAGAATAAATAAAAAAAAAATTAAAAATTTTAGTGTTCAAAAGCTTTAAAATGATACCCATATTGATATATAAAAAAATTTTAAAACTTCAGAGTACCGTAACTCGGAAAATATGGGCGAGCGCCAATTTTTTCACTTGATATTTTTTTCTTACTTTGTAATTCTCTATAGCCCCATATATTTCTTTTTTTTCATTGAAGTTAATTTATTGTTTCAAATGTCATGAAAGGATTCGAGGTAGGCGTGGTGTTTTGCCTGCTGCCTCGAAGAACACGGACCGATCATGCTAATTTCTAACGGCGCCTTTTTCGACAATATATCTGATCGATTGACACAAGGACAGACGGATATCGCTTAATAGACGACTTTACTTTATGGGGTCGGATATGGGTATTGTAGAAATTACACACGGAATGACAAACTTAAATATACTCTTTAACTTTAAACACTAGTTTATAAGTCTTTTGCGCCAAAAAAATGTTTATTATTTAATTAAAATAGCAAATATTTAAAACATATAATTTTGTGGTCATTATTATTCGACAACTATTTAATACGATATCGTTAGGTAAGTGTATGTGTTTGTATTCAAATACATAAATATTTTGTTGTATCATATATTTAATAATAGCTTTAATGTTCATAAACTATTAGCCATGAAATCTACCATGACATATCTCAGTAGAAAATACAGCTTTTAAGATTAAAAAACAAAATAATTTTTCACATCAGTAAACAGCAAAATACAAAAAGTAAAACAAAAATGAGAATGAGAATGAAAAAACAATGCTTCTTTATGGAATTTTTGGTTAGACTTAAAAAAGAAAAAAAAAAACAAAAAAACAAAAAAACAAAACCCACGTACTTACACACCACGCTCACAGAAGGACGAAAACCAACATTAAGTTTAAATAAGAAATAAAATTCAATATTTCGTTTTAACCATAATTCGACACCTCAGGAATTTTTATATATTTTTGAACACGAACGGGAGAACGTTTAGTTGCTTTTAAAAAAATTAAAAGCAAAAAAGGAAAAAATAAATAAATGTTGGAACTTTTGAGCCACAAAAAAAAAAAAAAAAAGAAAAGAAACGTGAAGAACAATAGACTGTTATAAATACTTTGCTTCAAAAGTTTAAATAAGTAAAAGTATAAAAAGTATTTGTTACGGAAGATAACAAGGGAAAAGGAGTTAAAATATTCAAAAGAACAACATGAAATGACGAGCAAAATCATGCACATAATAAACAATGGCACAAAGGAAACGTACAAACAACTAAAAAAATTAAATAACGAATATGATGCAAAAAACTACTAGCGAAGAGTAAAAAGTAAAAACGTGGTAAATAAAAGGTTACGAAAAATTAAATCAATGCTCAATGCAAAAAATATTAAAAAGAATTTAAAGTTATTTGCAAAGACATCAAAGGCGTAGCTTTAAAAAGGAATTTATTTGCATTTAAAGCAACGTAAAAGTTTTTAGATGATAATAATGCTTCGCGTTTAAAGACGTTCAAAATCCCAAAGAGTTTATCATAAAAATGTAAAGGAAAATACATTTATAATATTGAAGATTTCAAATCTTAAAACGAATATCAGTGAAGTATTATTTATTATTTGTGAGATTCAAGGTGTTTTAAATTGTTTTACTTTTATCTATTCTAATGTACTTTTTACCGCTGACAATGGCGATGCTGATGGGATGACGGGGTGGCTTATGTCCGTTGTTTTTTTTTTGTAGTTTTACTTGACATACTTATTAAATGTGTTTTTTAATAAACCTTTATGGATTAATTTATTTACGAGGGCTGCTATATATATATTTCTGGTCTGGCAACACTGAGTGCTGCCAAGTGCAATCTGACAGTTCCATTGGAAAGTTTGTCATTTTTAAGCATAATCGTACTCAAAACGTTTTGACGTACGACCATTATTTGTATTGTTTACAGTGACTTGAAAAAATTAATATAGAAAAAAATGGATTTAACTCGTGAACATTTTCGTGCCATCATTTTTCACAACTTTCGACGTGGATTATCACGACAAGAGTGCATTGATGAACTTAAATCTTTGTATGGCGATGAAGCACCATCCTATAGCACTGTGAAAAATTGGTATAATGAATTTATTCGTGGCCGAAGCTCGCTCAAAGACGAATTCCGTGAAGGTCGTCCAAAAACGGCTGTTGTGCCAGAGAACATTGATGCCGTGCGTGAACTCATAATGCAAGATCGACATGCGACATACCGAGAGATAGAGACATCCTTGGACATTTCTTCCACTAGCATACATTCGACACTGCATAAACACCTGGCCGTAAAAAAGGTTTGTTCTCGTTGGATCCCGCTCAAAAAACGGCTCGTGTCGATTGGTGCAAAGAAATGTTGCAAAAATTCGATTGCGGTGCTTCAAAAGACGTTTATAAGATCGTCACAGGTGACGAATCATGGATCTATGCGTATGAGCCCGAAACGAAACAACAATCGACCGTGTGGGTCTTCAAAGTCGAGCAAAATCCAACGAAAGTTGTTCGTGGAAGAAGCACTTCGAAGCAAATGGTCGCCTGTTTATTCGGCAAAACTGGTCATGTGGCGACTGTTCCCCTTGAGCAACGTAGGAAGGTCACTTCTGAGTGGTACACTACAATTTGTTTGCCTGAAGTCATCGAAGAAATTCGAAAAACCAACAAGAGAAGACGAATCATTGTTCACCATGACAATGCGAGCTCTCACACATCGGCTCAAACCAGAGCGTTTTTGACCGGCCAAAACGTCGAATTAATGGGTCATCCGCCGTACAGCCCTGACTTGGCACCTAATGACTTCTTCTTGTTTCCGCACATCAAGAAAAAAATGCGTAGTCAACGATTTTCGTCGCCAGAAGAAGCTGTTGAAGTGTTCAAAAACCATGTTTTAGAGGTGTCTCAATCGGAGTGGAAAAAGTGCTTCGACAACTGGATTACTTTGAAAAACAATAAAACCATTTTTGAATATAAATATTCGCATTTTCACTATTAGGCCAGAAATATATAGAGCAGCCCTCGTATTATATTATTAAACTTTAAATTTTTTATAATTTTATTTTTCGTATTTTGGATTTTTTTGTTTTCATATGGATTTTTATTTACCTTTGCGCTTAGTTTTAATAACAGACTTTTAGAGTTTTAAGTTTTTAATTTCTGTTTGTTTAAATTTTTGTTAGAACTTACAAAACATATTTTTAGTTTTAGTTTTTTGTTTCAATTAAAAACTGGTCGATATTTTTAACTAAACTAAAGAAAAAAACATGATTTTCTCGCCCCGACTGTTAAAAAAATGTTTGCTTTAATATGCCTCTGTCAAAAATATCTTTATTGGCAAATATCTTTAGTAGATCATAAGGTTTTTGTTTTTTCGTATCCTTTTTTTGTATTGTTTATCTACGTTTGAAAAGATGAAAAAGAAAAGGCATAAAAATAAGACATAAAATAATTTTAAACTTGGCGATGAATCATAAAATTGTATATTCATGGTATTTTTTACTGAACCTAAACGAGTTACCATCGATATGAGGCATCCATACAGTCAGTCAGCCGGGCAAAAACGTAAGAAGAAACAAGCAACTAACTATCCAGCCAACTTGACAGCCAACTTCATACTCCAACTCTTAACAACTTGCATACCTGCCTGCCAGCCTGTTGTTCGGCCAATCTTTCCGTGCAGCAACACATGTACAAATATACACATCCCAACCAGTTCATGCAATTGAAATGCCAGCAACAACAACAGATGCGGCAGAGTTGTTGTAGCAGAAGAAGTAGTAAAACCACATTCTTTTACTTCATCTCATACGTTTGAGCAATGAAAAGAAAAAGACTACAAAAATCATTGTATGCAACGGCAAAAAAAAAATAAATTAAATTAAAAAAAGGAGTTTTCATCTCCTTTTATTTTTTTTTTTTTAGTTTAAACTTTTTAGAATAAAGTTCTAAAATTTTAAAGTTTTGTTGTTGTTTAACATTTAGTTGTTCTTGTTGGACTTTAAGTTTTTTTTATTCGTCTTAAAGTTAGTGGTACCAACGAAATAATCATCCATCCATTATGTGGATGCTTTGCGTTTAAATGTTTGCAATTTGCTTGTTTCCTTCTCACTGTATTCCAGCACTGTATTTTTGGATTGTGTAGAGTTGTGTTACAGTGCATTATTTCTTTATGTGTGTACGAGTGAACAATACATGTAGTCTTTAAACAGTATCAGAAAAGAGTTCTCGTAAAAGTTTAGTTGCTAATGAAAAGTCTAAGTGCTGCTACAGTAGTGTTTATCAGCCTTTCTTCCGTGGCAAAGGGCGATTTTTTAGACAGCTTGAAGTAGCTGAAAAAATAAGTAGTCATTATTCGAGAGATTAAAATTAATTTCTTCATCGTTGTTAGAATAACCGCTTTTGCAAACGCCATTAACGGGCGTCCTCGCTGCAGTATTTTAACCAATATCACATGACTTTTGTAAGGAAGCAAGAATATTTGCTTCAGCCAAAAAATGGCTCTGTATAAACTGATAACCGTGCAAAAAGTTTAAGTCGATATAATGTTTGAATACAACTCTTCCTCCCACCTTACCGACGCTTAGTGGTGAGTGTATAACAGTATTGCAGTCGGAATAATTTCGCAGTGTTGCATTGTCTACAATATCACCCGCAGGTGTACCGTAATACGGAACGATGAGAAACAGTGTTTTTTGGTTAACATTATTTTTTCGAGAAAAAATGCTTTGGGGGCATCTGCGATATATTTAATTTATGTCTGGCTAAAGAGAAATGGTCAAGTGATAAAGCTTTACCTTTAAAACGCTGGTTGTGATGAAAAAATAATTTTAAGTGCATGAGAACGCACCAATCCGGACGAGACTCAGTCGAGGATACTGCATACAGAAAGGGTAACAGCGTCTTGCGATTTTCCGACAAGTGACATATGAGGCATCCAACGACGAGCGCAATAAACAAAGAAAACGATATTTGTCAAAAATCTTTTTAGATACGTGGCGAATTGGGTGTGAAGAATTAACGCAAAAAAATGCGGAGTTGCCTTACATAAGGTTTTTTAATGCTTAATTTAACTCAATTCATCTGTATTGGCAAATACACGAGAATAATTGCGCAAAGGGCGGATTTGTGTTCTCATATATTTAGTGGCATTATTCAAATCTTATGAGAAAATATGCATAAAAGTACATATTAACAAATTCTTAATTGATCTTATCCATGCTTTAAATTAATCATCTTCTACCGGGCATTACTTTCGAACAAAGTGAATCCAATTTCCTCGGTAAAAAATTAATAAGAAATTCAGTGTCGCTGTTAAAAATTTTAATAATATAATTTTTATAATACTATTAGTTGTAATTTTAATATTGTAATAATATTGTTGCTGTTCGACAAATAAATTCGCAATGGGATCCTTTTTTTAATTGGAGACTTTTTGAAAGACATTTTTAAGCTCTGCTATTTTTGCAACTTTTTTATTAATTGTTCTTGAGCCTAACAACAAAAAAAAAAAAAAATTATCAACAACGCATTGCAAATTTCCTTATTCTAAAAAACAGCTTCGAGGACGATCATCGATCTAGGCTGACATCGTATTCATAATAAAAATAACAATCAAGATTTACTTTCCATATGGCAACTTCTTTATTATTTATATTTTTTTGCAACATTGATATAAACATAAACATGACTGCACGTTGAGGGACATTATGCCCGTGGACACCAGGTTATGTTAGGCAGGCAGCCGAGTTGCCACAGCCCACTTGAGTCCAATGATTGGTCGCTTTGTGTTATCTGCTGTCATAATGGAGAGAGACATATTAAAAAAAAGTTATAAAGATAAGGAGAAAAGAAGGAGAGGGAGACCCGTGGATATGAAGATATAGGGAAGCTTCAAAAAATGCAGAGAGCCCGCTTGGTAAGGCCAGCTAGATAAATTATGCGCTCATCCCCTTGACTGAGTTACATTATCCGCTTGTAGGCTAGTAAACCACCCGCTTCATCTCAAAAAGGAACTGATGCTACCTGTATCTATTGTCGATATATCAGATAGGCCCCCGTAGTGCCGTATAAATTCCAGCGTGGGGCACAGATAGAGGAGGTGTCCCACCGTCTCCTCTTCCTTCTCGTTCTGATAAGCGGCTTTTTTGCCTTGAATATTTTTATTTCCTAAAACGACTTTTTTATAAATCAACCTTTTGTGCCACTTCTAGAAAATTCCTAGCGATAACCCTGAGGAGGAGTATCCATATCAATCAATTTTAATTTGGTAAGACGAAGTCCACACACAACTTAAAGTAACTTGTCTTGTACATTTGTTTTTGCTTTGTGCCAACCTTTGGTATGGCCGCAAAATGCAAATTTTATTTTCAATAATCATTCATAACTGTTTTCTTATAACATAATAAATGCTGTTGTAGAGTATTTCATATGATATATTTCTTATATAAGTTTTTATAAGTAGAGTTCCTATAGAAGTCGAATCGATCTCAACATTAATATCGAAGTAATGTTAACATTTTTTTTTTGGAAACTCTCATCGAAATATTGTATATACCATGCAATAGCTATTGTTTCTTAATTAAAAATGTTTAGAAAATACTGTTATCGATATACGAAACATTGTTGCAAGTGTGTTCTGACTTTATAATTTACGAACGGACAAACTGAATTCGTTAAAATTTTTTTAAGTTACGAACAGGACTTACGGCTATATCGATTTAAAAAACAAATTTATACAGAGTTGCTTTTAGATTTCAAAAAGAAATGCTTGTTTAAAAAATAAGGAACAGGAGGGATAAGTGGAAAGAAGGAAAAAATGCGCGGAATCAATTTTTAACAAAAACGATTATTCTCTTAGGGGTAACGAAGCCCCCGGGGAATAGCTAGTCTTTTTATTACAGAAACCAATTTTTGAAATAAAGATTACTCATTGATTTAGACTCAAGTTCTGCATTTAAAAACAACTTTTCTATTCTTTTGACAAAATAGCTGCCTATTTAAATGGCATATAAAACTGCCTTGTAAAAGCACCATAGCTTTATTTTACACTGTTTGCAAATAATTTTTCTTTTTTAAAAACTATTAAAATTGAAACTAAAAATAAACTTAAGCCAAAACTGATTTTAATTCACTTGTTATAAAAACAATAATTTTTATTTTAAATCAAACCACGGGAATACTTAAATAAATTAATTAATTTTTTCAAATGTTAGTGAGAAGTGTCCTGAAGATCTAAGTAAGCGGTAGCGAAATGGGCATCGAGACATACTGTCATCCTAAATAATCAATATCGGCGATTCAACAATATAATCCCGATAAAAAATAGCACGGTATATTTTTTTAAATTAACTAAATTTTTTAAATAATTTATTTAATAATTTTAATGCACAGGCACATAGAACAAAAATACATTATAATTGTGTTTTGTGATATTTTATTTTGCATCATAAAAGAGCCAAAAAAAGTCAGCCGTATACAGTGGATAAGGAAAATAAAATCTGTGATGATGGTGCTGGTTTTGCTTAAACCTTGATTTTTGTTTTTAATTTATTGTTTGGACAAAAATCTTTAGTTTATTTAAAATATTTGTGAAAAGTTTCCTGAAGAGCTAAGAAAGCGGTAGCGGATTGGCCATCGAGACATACTGATTTAATAGTTTAGTCGGGATAAAAAAATAGCACGAAATTGTTTTTTTTAAATTTATTAATTATTATTATTTAGCAAGAAAGAAAGTAGTTAGTGTCCACTGTGGCTTACCTTAAAAATTTATTGTGCACACTATACATTTACATTTTGGGGATCATTGTTATAGAGATATATACTTATATACATATACACATATGTATTTATTTATATTTTTATATTCACTTTTTTACTTCAATATTTATTCCACCAGGTTTCTTATTTTCAGTACCAACTGGAAAAAAGAGAGACTTATCACAAAAAATAGCGTGAGGAATTAAAAGAAAGAAGTAAACATGATTTAAGACTTGTTCCTTTTAAGTTATGCAAAACATGTTGTTAAACCAGATTCTTGAGTTTTTCTTCTTTTCTACAAGTACATATTTCCTTACAAAGTTTTTATGACTCGTACTCGTACTTTTTCTTAATGGCACAAGAAAAGTACTTTAAATAAAATTTCATAAAGTTTAATGCAATTTGAAAATTTTTTATGTTAGGTATTAAATTATATTGTTACTAAGAGCAGATATAAAAATACATATATTTTATTAAAATATTTGTTATGCATTTGAAGTCATAATATATTGTAAAGTGTACAAATATCTTGTGAAATTATCATAAATACAAGTGCTCTGTAATTGAGCTGGTTAGCTAGCGTTAAGTCAATTGCTAGTCAAAATATTTATCCTCGTTGCTTGAAATTTTAATTGCTTTCAATAACTTGCATTACCATAGTTAATTTTATTTCATGTTATAATGTGGATGTGCATCTTATTTAATATTCTTTGAAAAGCATCCAATTAACTTTTGTGCATACAATTGTTGCATTTATGAATTAATGTAAATGTGTAGTCGAACACCATTCATACATGTTTCGCAACCTTAAACATCTAATTAAACTCATTACTATTCAAACAACACAAGTGCAATATAGAAATGCATCGATACGGTGAACTTAACACAATTCGAGTGCTCTTTATACCCAAGCGAACACATAAAGTTCTTTAAAAACAGTCAGCCAGAGCGAAAATCCAATTATAAAGTGATAAGTTTATTAGGGCACAACATTTTTCTTAAACTTATTTATTCTTCATTGTTGTTGTTTTTTAATTTCAAAACATTTTTCGGGAAATACGACATGATAACATTCGTAATGTCAAAATATTAAAAATTAGTCAGTAGTCACCAAATTGCCTGACGCATATGCATTCGAAATCTTTCTGAATATTATTCTTAAAGTTTCGCACAGGTCCACTTATCGAAAGTTTGCTGTTCGCCGTTATGATTCATTTCATGTTTGCTGCCAATAAAATAATTTTGGTGCGTCAATGTAAATATGAAATATTTGTAGGTTTGTTTGTTACTGCCTCAACCGTGAACAAGAAGAAGAAGAAGAAGTGTAATGGGTAAACATTCAAAAAATCTGCAATCTATACGATTGTTATGGTTTCGTTGGCATAAGAATTAATTCGAAGCGCAGAAAATATCCATTTGCTACTTTTTCTGTTAAAATCATTCTATCGGGTATGTCTTTTAAGCCCGATAGAATTTTAAATTGTAAAAATAAAACTAGAAATTACATTTTTATGAAAATTTTTTTATTTT
The DNA here is from genome assembly GCA_916610165.2 of Gymnosoma rotundatum. NCBI lineage: Eukaryota > Metazoa > Arthropoda > Insecta > Diptera > Tachinidae > Gymnosoma > Gymnosoma rotundatum. The sequence continues at coordinate 41,462,084 of OU744338.1, forward strand.
TAGTGAAATCTGGCAAATCATTGTTAATAGACTCACGCTTGAACGATGCTATTAAGTCAATCAAGTTTGCTTTGAGAAATCAATCATCAATTTAAGCAACTTATAGACGACTTCATGATTTTTATGCTGCTTATAATCGTCCGTCTGAGCAAACCTTCCGCCAAACTGTGGATTGATTTCATACTGAAGAGAATATCGCTGCTGTAAACGAAAGTATGGAAGAAGATTTAAATTTATCGATTCATCGTCGATCGCAGGATCTGGTGCTCTGCCTGTCTACTACGTGGAAAATTTTGGACAAAGATCTTGGTCTACACACGTAAACGATACAGCTAATGCAGGAATTAAAGCCACGAGACTATTATATGTGTCATCCTTTCACCGCTTTGACTCTTAAGCAGTTAGTAACTGACCCGTTGTTTAATCGCAAATAGTGTTCAGCGATAAGGCTCAATTTTGTCTTTATGGGTTTTTTACTAAGCAAAATTGTAAAAATATGGACCAACCCACAACATGGTATCATCGGACCTTAATTCCTCAATAATGAGGCCAGATCTCACCTTACGGACATTGGAGATGGTTACTGCACCATGATTAATGATTATTTGTTTGAAAATATGGATGACATCGATCCGAACGAAAAGTGGTTGCAACAAGATGGCGCCACGTCCCATACGGCGACCGCAACCATCGAGTTATTGAAATCAAAATTTGGCCATAAATTGATTTCGAGAATTGGCCTCCAAGATTGTGAGATTTGACTTCTCTCGCTTTGGAGGTCAACATATTCAAGCAGTACTTGAAAAACTGACCCAAAATTGGACATCCAGAATGCGCTTCGCCATGAGCAGCCGCGGTTGCCATATACCCGAAATCATTTTTAAAAATTACTCATTACGATGTTTGCGGGTTTTAATTACCCAAAAAACGACCTTAAGACGAACAAAGAATTTAAATCATTTATCAATTATTCATTACAATTTAATTTTTTGTGTTATTTTTAACAAGTTAAGGTTCCATCGGATTTAAAAAAAGCTCAGATTAAAGACATCAGTGTTAAGAATCTTGCGCTTAAAAATAGTGGCTTATTCTGATGCTGTGTATTACAACGTGATATCAATATGTTTCAAAATTTCAACTACTCTAAGCTGCTAGTAACGACTTTTACGTTAATATCGTAAATTTATAAACTTAAAAGATCATTAAATCCTTAAAAATATGCAGCCGCTTACTGCAAAAACAGTAGAACAAATAACGATTTTTAAATGAGTCATTCTGTCAGACTGTCTGTCGGTTCTAATGCATGATTTATGCTGCACGAACAATTTTATTAATTTTATTATAAACATTTTCTTATTGTTTTTTTTTCCTGTCTTCGCTCAACTTCTCTATTAAATGCAACGTGTAGCAAATACAATTGAACATGTGTTTATTGCAGCAGCAACCGTAACATGGCTAAAAACAACAAAATGTGCAATTTAAGATGAAATGAATTGTAAAAGACTAAAGTCATCGTTGCCGTGTAGTCAAGATCACCCTGAACTGTGAATCAATAGCTATTTATAGCAGCATGATGTACAACTTTGAATTGCTGTTATTTTAAATGAAACGATGTAATAATTTATTTATTTCTTTAATGCCAGTGATGTGCAACAGTGAAATAAAAAGTTAAATACATTCCTATGTAGGAATGGAGAGTTGTTCCGAAAAATCAAATTGTATAACAACATGAAAGAGTGCTATATTCGGCTATGCCGAATCTTATATGTATATAAGTACCTCCAATCAAAGCAGCAAATATTAGGGTAACAGAGAATTAAAAATAAAAAAGAAATTGGTTCTGCATATATATTATTTTGCGTTTAGTATTTACTTAAAGATCTTTTCAAAAGTTTTAAAATGATACCCATATTGATATATAAAAAAAAATTTTTAATTTTCTGAGCCCCACAGCTCGGAAAATATGGGTGAGCACTAATTCTTTCACTTGTTGTTTTTTTTTTTATTTTTAATTCTCCATCGTCCCATATATTTATTTTTTGGTTGGAGTTACTTTATTGTTCCAAATGACATGAAATGACATGGGGTTTGGCTACTGCCTCGAAGGACATGGACCGATCATGCTGATTTTTAATAGCACGTTTTTCGACACTATAACTGATCGACGGACAGACAAACAAACAACGCTCAATCGACTTCGCTATGCATAAGAAATCAGAATATATATACTTTATGTGGTCGAAAATGGATATTGTAGAGATTACACACGGAATGACTAACGTACATATACTGGACTTGTGCCCTTTAATTTATTTTAGTGATCGCTCATTTTAGTTCAAATTTAAAAAATGAATTAGTTCAATTTTTATTTTAAGTCTTTTTAGTTCAAAGCACGTTTATTCAAATGATCTTTTAGTTTCAAATGTCTTTATAGTTTAAGGCTCGTTTAGTTCAAATGTTCTTTCGCCGTTTTGTTCAAAACCAAGCAAAATTAATTACTATTGTAGCTCCTGTTCTGGTAACATTTAAATCTATTCTATGTTACAAGCAACGCATCGATTAAGTGATAGAATAATAAAATTTATATTTATTTAATTTCTAAAGAAAAGAATATTTCTGTATACGAGGGCTGCTATATATATTTCTGGCCTGGAAACACTGAGTGCTGCCAAGTCCAATCTGACATTTCCATTGGAAAGTTTGTCATTTTTAAGCATAATCGTACTCAAAACGTTTTTACGTACGACCATTATTTGTGTTGTTTACAGTGACTTGAAAAAATTAATATAGAAAAAATTTGAATTAACTCGTGAACATTTTCGTGCCATCATTTTCCACAACTTTCGACGTGGATTATCACGACAAGAGTGCATTGATGAACTTAAATCTTTGTATGGCGATGAAGCACCACCCTGTAGCACTGTGAAAAATTGGTATAATGAATTTAATCGTGGCCGAAGCTCGCTCAAAGACGAATTCCGTGAAGGTTGTCCAAAAACGGCTGTTGTGCCAGAGAACATTGATGCCGTGCGTGACCTCATAATTCAAGATCGACATGCGACATAACGAGAGATAGAGACATCCTTGGACATTTCTTCCACCAGCATACGTTCGATACTGCATGAACACCTGGCCGTAAAAAAGGTTTTTTCTGGTTGGATCCCGCACAATTTGAAAGTCGCTCAAAAAAAGGCTCGTGTCGATTGATGCAAAGAAATGTTGCAAAAATACGATTGCGGTGCTTCAAAAGACGTTTATAAGATCGTCACAGGTGGCGAATCATGGATCTATGCGTATGAGCCCGAAATGAAACAACAATCGACCGTGTGGGTCTTCAAAGACAAGCAAAATCCAACGAAAGTTGTTCGTGGAAGAAGCACTTCGAAGCAAATGGTCGCCTGTTTCTTCGGCAAAACTGGTCATGTGGCGACTGTTCCGCTTGAGCAACGTAGGACGGTCACTCCTGAGTGGTACACTACAATTTGTTTGCCTGAAGTCATCGGAGAAATTCGAAAAACCAACAAGAGAAGACGAATCATTGTTCACCATGACAATGCGAGGCTCAAATCAGAGCGTTTTTGACCTGCCAAAACGTCGAATTAATGGGTCATCCGCCGTACAGCCCTGACTTGGCACCTAATGACTTCTTCTTGTTTCCGCACATCAAGAAAAAAATGTGTGGTCAATGATTTTCGTCGCCAGAAGAAGCTGTTGAAGTGTTCAAAAACCATGTTTTAGAGGTGTCTCAATCGGAGTGGAAAAAGTGCTTCGACAACTGGTTTGAGCGCATACAAAAGTGTATAAATCATGCTGGAGAATACTTTGAAAAACAAACAAAACCATTTTTGATTATAAATATTCGCATTTTCACTATTAGGCCAGAAATATATAGAGCAGCCCTCGTATTTAAAGTATCATATATCTAGTAACCAAATAAAAAATATCTTCTTGTTGTTATTATTATTATTACTATAATAGAATAATTCCTATTCCTAATATTCTGTTGTTAGATGTCTAAAAGTTTTGAAAATATATGTAATTTTTCTCCTAAAACATTCAATAACATGGGCCCCTTTGGGCAAAAGATTGTTCCCTCCTGTTTGCAAGTAGTTAAATGTTATTATTAATTCTGAGCACACAATACAATCAAAATGTAATAAACATGAATTAAAACACTTGCACTTTCTTACAAAAAGGCACGCACTACAAAGATGATGAAATGGACAATCACACATCCGAAATAGTGATTTTGCTGACTTAATACTCAGAACAACATTTAAAATAAATAATACAAGAAGTAACTTTTACTTCTTATGACTCTCTAAATAGTCATCATTCTTATGTACATCCATTCATTCATTCATCATCTGTCTACTAATAAGTTTGTTCGTCTTTGTATGTTCTCTAACTGAAGCATTTGAACAAACTACATACGTTTGCTTTAGCATCAGGGATGTTAGATGTAGCGATTTCTCGCCAAACGTGGCGATTTTCAAAAACATATTTAGTGATCTAATTTTTGGTTAAACAACGTGGCGATTTTTTGGAGACTTATAAATTATTTGGCGATTTTCTTCAAATGTCCATATGAAAAAGTTGGGTGGGGCTGAAGTACCATATTTCCTTAGTATCTACAGCGGAAAATTATATAACTGCGCAATATATTTACGATTAACTATGTATTCTATAGTAAATAAAATGAATAATTTAAACTTAGAATTTCAATCTTACAATATCGTTGTAGGCAGTATGCACTAAAAGCTGTATTCTAGCTTAATTTTATCAAAAATTTTAATGCCATCAGTTTTAAAGAAAGAAAATAATTCTGAGCAATTGTTAAAGACTGTTGAAATACCTTTCGGAGAAAACCGTCGTCACTGGCTGTTTGTTTGATACGTGAGCGAACGCTTTCGATGTGAGAACATAATTTTCAAGCCAATTTTTAGTACTGAAGAAATAGTATTAGGTTCTTGTTCCATAAATAGTGTAGAGTTCAACTAATTTTGTCCATTAGGGTAATGTCTATTTAAATGCTATTCTGTAGGTAGATTGCTTGATATCTGTCGCATTTATTAAGGGCATATACTTTAATATTTCCGACTTTTATTATTGGGTAGGTAAGTGTGGCCATCTGTGGGTGTTTTTCTTTAACTTAATACCAATTTATAAAGAGTAAAACCTAAATGACTATGTCTCAAAATTTGAAACTAAATTAAGTAATGTTAAAATAGATGTTGAAACCATCAAAACTGTACAAGATAATTGTTTTTCATGTTTAAGGATACATATAAAGGAACTGATAAATAGGCTTCGTGAAAATATGAATTTATTTAAAGTTTACGAAACTGTTTGCATTGCAAAATGTAGTAATTCATTAACACATACAAAAATCGTTTTTGTCAAAGATTATTTAAAAATTGTTATGAACTCTAATATACCGTGTTAATTCAACAGATTATTTCAATAATGATATTCCTACTAATTTACATGAATTTTTGCCAAAGGTTTGCAGTTATAAGGATACTACAGGTACGTATTATTTTAAGGAACTTGCTCTGGCCGTAATTAATATGATGGTAATTCCAACAGACTATTTTTGATAATGATAAGACTCGTCTGCGAAATAGAATCCAGATAATGCTTTATTGCATGTTAAAAATTCTATAAATGCAGATAGCACTGCACTTCCCATATAACTTTTCAACAAATGCTTAATAAACATAATTCGCACACAATAATTTCCAAGGAAGATGACATTGACGAATGTCTTGAGAACAAAGTGTGCTGCATATTGGAAATATACAGGCATGTCACAGTACTCAATTCCGATCGAAAGTGGTTTAAGTTCCGTAATTTGTTTCTTCAGAAAACGAAAAACGAAAAATTTCTTCAAAATGAAACCACTTTTAAATTTCAAAGTGGAATTTAGATTCTTTAAAATTTCGTTATTTTTGGCTTTCATGTTGACTTCAATTACGTATCCTTATTTAGATAAGCCTTGTTGATTACTTTGGTGTGCGTAATATTGCCACATTTAAATGAAAAGGTGGAGATTAAGCATTTTTTAGAAACAAGCAAAATCGATCGGATTCTGAAGAAGGTTAAACAAAATCGATTGGAATTGTTAGTACGAAATCAAATCCATTTCGATCGGAATTTGTGACATACCTGATAAATATATACTATTTTATTAAATTATAACTAGTTTATAGTAAACGTAGTACCTTTCATGTATTCACTAATTATCAGGTATGTGATGAAAATCGAATTGTTTTGAAAAAAAAAAAACGAAAGCCAAAAACGATTGATTCGGTTTTAGGTGTGATAGAAATCGATTGATTTCACTTCTCATTATTTTTTCAATCCCATCAGTTTCTGCGAAAAAATTTAACTCGTTTTATAATTTTTCACAAAATTTATTATTGTTTTGCATTTACATTTGCATATATTATATAAAAAATTGCTAAAAATGGCTTTGGTTGTAGCCACCAGCTTTATATTAAAAAATGAAAGATCAAGACGAGAAAAAATAAAAGGAAAAAGTTTGCGGGATTTCTCAAGTCCATTGGATTTACCAGATAATTGATAGTGCATTATCGTAAAGTTTGTATTCTACTGAAGTTAACTTTTTTTTTCTTTATTTAGTTTATTTGTAATTTGTAAGCCTAATTGGCCAATAAATAAATTACAGGATTCCACACATTAATTATCTTTATATTATTTAACCACCATCTTAGTTTTTCAGAATACTTTCGTGTCAATAAGGACGCATTTCATTGGATTTTAAATAAGATTGGAGAAAATTTTCAGAAATCAAAAATTCCTTTGACAATTCAGCTAGCATATGAGTATCTTTAAGTTCTCAACGGTCTGTGGGAAACGAAACAATTATTTCCATTAATCGTACTACTTTCTGCAAGTGCTTTTCAAAAACGCTAGATCCTTTGCAAAGAAAGCTTTGCAAAAAATAGATTAAGCTACAGATGGACAGGAAGGAAGTTCAGAAATCAAGAAGTCATTTCTCAGACGAATTGGCTGCATTGACGGGACACGCGCCGAACTAATAAAACCGGGCGAACAAGACTATTATACTATAGTAGAAAAGGCTAAGTGACAGTTGATTTTCTTTCACTCCATATCTAAAAATATGAATTTTTTTGGATGAATATAGAATACACATGCTACTATATTTGCTAAGCTCAGACTTCTAAACTTTCAAGCAATTAAATATGTAAATTTCTTTTTCTATCACACTGTTTTTAACAACTTTTCTGTAGAACAAAGTGGAATATGAAATCGAATTCGATTTTAAGCAAAAACGAAAAGATTTTGAAATAGAAGTCTACATCACACTTTTTTTCGATTTAAATTCGTTTTTGTGTCGTTTCGTTTTCTATCACATACCTGTATTGCTGTTTTTTATAAATAAAACATTAATTACATATATTTTAGCGATTTTTTAACATTTAGTCTAATTTCAGCCATTTCGATTATTTAAAAAAAAAAAATATTTTTATTTGAAAATATATAAATATTACGGACTTAAAATGTCGTTTTAGTTTTTGGCGTTTTTTGATGCTCAACTTGGCGAATTGTCAAAAAGAATCTGACAACTCTGTCCAGCAGTGGAATGATGATGATGATTTTAATGAACATTATTGTCAACAACTTAGATAATATTTGAGGTGAAATAGTGGAGCCAGGCAAACTTCTTATCTTAAGTTGTTACGCTACCTCATTTGTATGCTTATACATACATACATAAGTATATATATGTGTGTGTGTGTGTTTCTATAGTGATGACTAAAGTTAAGTTGGAGATTGAAAAGTGTATTAAATTATTTAACCCAGCAGGAAATAGGTGTAAGTTTCCATTAATTTTTTAACAATGTAAGTTGGATTGTGCACGCTTCAACACATCATCATCATCAGGCATCTCTGTGGAATAGCAATCATTGTTAAGAAAATTACATCCGTTTTATAACTTTGTAAAAATCAAAATTTTATTTTATATCATTTTATTTATTTATTAATTTGTTCATTTAAATTTTTTGTACTCTTCCAATTAAAAGATGTGGATGCTAGTAGATATTAAGAGAAAATTATCAAGACCTGTAAAATATGTAAAACTATTATGAAAATGAATTTAACTTTGAAATGAGGTCAATTTCAATCATATTAACTTAGTTACCGTTACCGGACCATATTTTTGTGTTTGTACATGTAAACGTAATTCTTTAGTTCAAGTGCAACATTGTTGTGGTTTATTGTAGTATTTGTAGTTAAATAAATAAGGCATCAGGTTTCCTACATTTTTTATTCAACAAAACGAAATAAATTGTCAATTTTTTGCTTAGAAAGAAATGACAACTTTAAGAGTTCATCAGTGACAATGACTAAGTGCCCTATAAGATTTTCAAATATGTCTATTGTAAAAATTCTTTAATGAAAACTTTTAATTTATAAAAACGTCCCTTCAAATGCCCATAAAATAATAATTGCTTTATCACAATTTGAATATATATACATGCATACATGTGTACATACATGTATTTTTTTTTTTTCAATTTTAAAAAACTAACTAATTTCGAAAAAAGAAGGATGTTTCACTAAATGTTCCTTTTTTTGTTTGTGCCTCGATAACTCAGTCACGTCTGTATCGATTTTAAAAATTTCTTTTTTATTTGAAACGTGATGCTTACAGATTGGACCCAGTTCAATAATCTTAAAGGGTTTCCCCACACAACATAGATGTGTTTTACGTGTATTATGAACCGTAATCGCTATAGCTCCCAATGGCAACAAAATACAAAAATTAATCTATAACTTAAAGGGTGTTCCCATAGGTGACGTAAATTGACCTATACAGATCTATCTTTTGAACCGTTATAGATAAACGCCTGCAATTGGACCGTATGTCAATTAATATAACCGCTATAGTAACAAGTATTAATACACAAAATTATAAATTAAAGAGCGCCCAAATATTCATTTGATTTAATGTATTTTGCAACACTTTTGAACAGTTGTAGACAAACGCTTGAAACTTACAAAGAACCTTTATTGCTAAGTCTACTACAACAGAATGTATAAAATTTGAGTTTGGAAATTAAAGGGTGTCCCTATAGTTCCTATAATTTGATGTATATTGACAACTGTTCAAAATTTGTAAATAAACAAGGTGCTGTAGTGCTAAGTCTGCTATAACAAGTAAAAAGTTTGGAGATGGAATATAGGTGGGTACCAATAACTTATATAATTTGATGTATGTTGCCATCATTTTAAAATGGAATAGACAGCCAAATGAAATCTGTCTTAAAATCGGTTTTTTCGCATGAATTATTACTTTTCTTTAAACCAAAAACTGCCGCAGAAAACTTTTTCCGTGTAAATTATGTGAAGTTTAACTACATGTCGAGCAACAACAATTGGGTCTAATCTTATGTTTAAGTTATAAGTCTGCGTTATCGATTGAATTTGTAATACATCTGTCTAAACCCGTTTTATCACTTCTCAAAAATTTGCTTTTTATATTTCTTGCTTATGGCTTCATTTGTGTTCATGATCAAACATGGGCTTTAATAAACTTGTGCAGTCAACGACAAAAATATTCTCTATTACTTGGGAGAGAACCCAACTAGTCGATGTCTTGTATATCAACTCCTTGTTTAACCAACGGTGCAATTTAGACCACATTATGCTGTGGTTTCGGCGAGAATAGAACTCAGGATATCTTCTTTATCAACCAGGACAACCAATCAAGTAAACCATGATTGCTATCCACTGTTATGTTCTTACCTTCCTCAGCTGAAGTTTGGTATATCACTACTATGCAGGCGATTAAAGCATCTCATATGCTGTTTTATATACAGTCAGCAAAATGGTTTTTCTTTTGAAATTAAAATTCCTGAAGGGTTTTCCCTTTTTTGGTCTTTAAAATAATTCCTCAACTGCGGATTCTTAAAAAAAAGGTGCTTTTGTTATTACTCATATATCTGGCACATGGTGCCACTGCGGCTTATCTCACCTTTCAATTAATTCTGGCCTCACACTCTATGTTTCTTATCCAACTATTTTAAAGGACACCATTAGCTGTTTGTAAAAATTTTACTTTAATAGTCTATAACGCAAAAGGCGTTCCACCTTCTTTTAGGCACAGCTTTAAAATCCCCATTCGCATTTTGAGATAATATTTGAACGTATTTTTAGGCAAACAATACAGTCATTAGTTAGGAACAACACGAGCACTTAATTCTGAGTTATTGCTATTTAAAAAAGGTCAACCACTTCAGCTTCCGCTGGATCTTATATTTAGGGCTACGTAAAACTGAGCTTTTTCTTTTATAAAATTTCTTTCCTTTGTTCCTGACCCTTCAGCAATTAATAAAACAATGTCTCTGCTACGGTTTTATACACTCCCCTGATCTAATGTTCATAAAGCAATTCTAGTTTTGGTTTCTTGTTCGTGCCCGTCGTACTTTTTAGGGGCATAATTATTTATTGCAAGCTCTATTTGTTTCAAATTAAATAGGGATCTCAGCGTGTAGACTAATATTTTCGTTTCTGAACGAGTAATACTCCATCTATTTTAAGAACCTACTTGGCAGTGCCACAGGGATCAATTTTAAGTCCAACTCTATTTACGATTTATTTAAAAGACTTGTACCAGCGGGTTAAATTTTGTAAAATGTATTTATATGCCGATGATGTTTAATAAGTCGCTGACGATAGAGGTCAACGATCCTGTTACTTGAGGACAACATTAATATGGACTTATTCATTAATTGGTCGCAATCGAATTTCCTTAACTTAAATCCTCTAAAACAAGAGGAATGTGGTTATCTCAGAATATTGCCACTCCTTGTCTAAAATTTAATTAGTCGTATTATAAAACCTTAGGAGTGTACATGGAATTAAATTAAATTTAACTGTCATGTAAATAATATTATCTCGAAAATAAATTTTGTTTTGAGGCGATTACACAATATTGGAATGTATTTGCCGGATTTCGTTAGAAGAAAAATGCTTACCTATGTTCTTATATGGGCTGGAAATATACTTGGGTATGTCGCAGCATAACATGACGAAACTGAAGCTATGTTTCAAAAAAATTGTGAGATATATTTTGTATCTTAGCTACAGAGATCATACACATATAACCTCCCATGTTATTTGATTATAAGTCACACATACTTTGAAGATTTCGTTAAATCAAGAATACTGACATACTTTTATATAATTTGTAAATTTAGAACATCTTCTAACTTCGTCAAAAGATTTAACTTTAGTCGACGAGATCGCATGCTTTCGAAATACTTTTTTCTTGTCATGAATAATATCGTTCGTAGTTCGAGCAACAAGATTATGGAATTAATAAGGGAATTTATACGCCAAATGTATATTCTTGATTTATCAGGTCCTTTCGACTTGTGATCTATTATAAATAAATAAATAAAGAAAATAAATAATAATAAATACGTTTATATCTGCAAAGTCTCTCAACACAGTTCATTACCTACTATAGGGTATTTTAAAGAAAGTCTTTTATTAGTTTGACCTTTAAAAACATAAATTGTATATTTTTTATCTTCACTTTCACAACTTATCTGATGTATAAATATTTTAGGTGCATTTTATTTAAATGAAGGAAAGAAGAACAAAGAATTGTAATTTTCATCGACATTTTACCTCTACAATTCATATTTAAATTGTTTCTAAAAAAATAACAATTCAAATCAATTTGTTAAACTGTAAATTACAACAGCAGCAACTATTAAAAAAATATCAGCAGAAACAACAATAGCAACAACAATACAGCATCAAGAAAACCCAGCGCAATCAGACTGACTGACAGTAATATAGTCAAGTAAATAATTCACTGGTCATTATTGAAATCATCACCAGCAATGAAAACAAATCATCGCTGTCATCATCTCTGCCAGCCGCACCATTATTTTTGTTATTGTTGTTGCTCCCGCCGTCACACACATCATCATGATCATCTTTGGACGTATAAACTGAATTTTCTGTAAATTGAATGGTGGCAGCGGTTTTTTCCATATTTTATTAACGTTTCACATATTGATTTTCTGGATCCAATAAAACCAGAAATAAAAAAATTGTTGTTTGTTTTAAAATGTAACTGCTGTGCGGTGCGGCAGGCACGAATGGCTTTTGTTGGGTTAGTTTTACTAAAATTGAATACTCACCAGGATTTTTGTTTCGTTTAAGTTTCGTTAAACTTTCAATTAAATTTTTTGATTTTTATCATTCATTTCGATGTTTTGAAATTTTACTATAAAAAAAGAGGGTCCAGTAGACAGACGTTTTCCATATGCCTACAAAAAAAAAAAAAAAAAAAAAAAAAAACACCAAATTTCACATGTTGAACTAATTTGAATATAAATAAAGAGGTCACCTACTTACACTGTGTAAGTTAATGATGTGCAAACGATTTTTTAGATGTTAAATGATTCTTTCCACTTGTAATTAAATTTTTAGAATTGAAAATAAAAAAATTTAGATTTAATTCATTGAAAAATGTGAAAATTTGAGAAATTTAAAATAAGTTTTATTCTTTTCCAGGTAAAAATAATATAATAATAATAATAATATTTTTTATATAATAATAATAAAAATATATTAATAATATATAAATTTTAGATATTCTGTGTTGCCTTGTGTAGTTTTTTCTACAACCAAATAAAACAAAAAATTTATGTGGAGATGAATAACGGGAATTTTACATATATTAATTAATTTTCCCGATTTAATAATTAAATCATCGAATTTAATTATTGAAGGTGAAAGCAAGTTTTGGTGGCTATTTTGCTACCGCTTACTTAGCTTACTCAGCCGTGTACGGTGGAGAGAGAAAAATAGTATCATTGTTGGTTATTGTTGTTTTTGCTTTAACTTTGGGGTTTGCCCTTACGTTACTGTTCGGACAAAAATCTTTAGTTTCGAAATTAATTTTTGGCTTTAGTAGATTTATTTTAATTTCTAAAAACCTTTTTAGAAAGAAAAATTATTATACAAATGTATGCGGACGTTTTTCAAAGAAAAATTAATTTCGATTTATTTATAAAATCCACAGTTCAAATATTAATTTAATAAAAATTAAATCTATAGTTTCTATACAGTGTTTCTGAGAAGTTTCCTGAAAAACTAAGTAAGCGGTAGCGGAATGGCCATCGAGACGTGCTTTCTCATTCAATAATCAAACTTGGTGGTTTAATTACATTGTCCCACATATGAAGACTTTTTGAATGGAACAGAATAGCAAACATTTTCGTACAATATTTTAATCCTTGAATGTCCTTTTTTAAAGGATATTTTTTGATTTTCTCGAAAAAAGGGTCAAATTGACCCATAAAGGGACCAGTTAGAGGGTTAAGATCTTCCACAAAAAAATCCTCATACAATTCCACAATATAACTCAGACCATAAGAATTCTCTCAGACATTAACTTACAGCATTTTTTTCATACAGTTGATGCTCCCTTCGACCAAAAAATGAAAATTTTGACCCACTGTAGTAAAAAACTCAGACGTGCTGGACCATAAGATTGTTCTACAAAATTGATCTACTCAACATACCCATTTAGAATTATGGGGTTGCTATTCTGTTCCAAAAATGCTGTCGGCCAGTGTTATCAAATCGGGATAATAAATTATAAATAACACGAAATAAAGATTTTTTTAGAAAAATAAAATAATTTTATATTAAGTCCGGCACTTATGAATGATAAATGATATGTGGCAAATGTCCACCTCGACCATGCCGACAGATGTAGATTCCTTCATCGAAGTTTTAAATCGCTTTTTGGCAAATTGGTTGATCTATTTCGTTAACCACATCACGGATTATCAGTTTTGAGGCTGCAATCGATTTGATTAATACCGTATAGACACTGTCTTTAACATTGAAACAAGCATATCTTTCAGGTCGCAAAAGGAGCATTAAAGTGCCTAGGTTTTCTAAAACGGTGAGGGAAATACTTTAGTCCATCTGATCTCGCTATCTAGTCACCTATCTATGTCGTGGTTTTGGATAAACTGAATTCTTGTGAACTGCGGAAAATTTACTAACTTTTAACACTGTGGCTTACGGCTGCGATGTTTTCAGTTGGACGGTACGACCGAACACGTTTTGGTCTCGGCACATTTTGTACCGAGCCTGTCTCAAATTTAACGATCAAATTCCTAATAGCAGTTCCAAAAAATATACCAAAAAATATCTCTGTCCGAAAATATCACGAATTGTGCGAAATGTTACTTTTACAAACCCACCATTTCAAAGAGGATTTTATTTAATTTCATACAATTTTCTAGCGAAATTAAATTCGTAACATTTACCAAGCATCTACCACCAATACGCCAATAAAACTAAATAGTAAAAATATTATGTTGTTGGTGTTGCCACCATTGAAAAACAAAGTTCTTGTTAAAAAGTCCCTTAATTCTATATATTTTTGAAAAATTTAGTGGGTAATTAAATGCTCTAAGAATAAAATAAGAAAACAGAGAAGCACAATGAAAAAACGTAATATCATAATACAAGGCCTAACATAATATCTTCATATATAAAAAATGGTTGCGAGTGTGTTGTGGCATTATAACTCACGATCGGTCAAACCGAATTCGAATAAATTTTTAGAGTTTGTTCGTATGGTCGTGTAGATGGTTTATCTTAAGTTTGCACGAAATCGGTTTACGCGTTTGTAAGTTATTACTTTTGATGACAACATGTATTTTGTCCATAAGGAAAACAAAAACAAATACGTAGACGCCTATGAGCGTATGCTGACTTCAAACACAAGGTATACAATGCTAATATAATGTGTAGCGATATATATATATATATTTAACTTAATGCAGCTTTGATGCAAAAGCATTTTAAATAAGCATGAGCACTTTATTCGTAATTATGTTTTTTTTTTGCGAAAGTGTTTTTTTTTTCGTTGTTATTTATTATCGGTTTTAAATAAAATTTAAAAATTTTCGTATAATTATCGAGAAAATATTGTTTGTTATAATTAATACTTTTTCTGAATTTACGGTTCTCCATAACACATTTATGGACCGATGTTGCTAAATTTCAGTAGCACATCTTTCGTAACTGTCTGAATGGTGGTTATAAATTTCTGTAGCTCATCTGTAGATGCGAAAAAACTTTTTTAACCCGAATACGGACAGACGGACATCGTTAAATCGACTCTGCTATGTACAAGGATCAAGAATATATATGATTATATGGTTAGAAATAAATATTTTAAAAATTACAAACGAAATGAACGGTATAAAAATGTACATGCCTGTGTTTGCAATCAAAATTAAAACGTAATAAAATTCTGACGGTGTACAACTGTTTAAGCGGGAACGTTACACAATACTTCGTACCATTGGACTGTCTACGAACATGTTTTTTGCTTTGCGAATTAAGTTGCCTTGTATTGCTTTCAAGAGGTTTCAGTTTTCGTTGACATGTTAAATGTAGCAAAATATCGTAAAAATCTAAAGTTAGCAGTTGCTAGATGATCGATACCGTATTAAACAATTATTGCCTGGAAAATATAAAAAATAGAATATAGTTGAAATAGTATAATTTAAATCTACCTATCGCTATTGAATAACCCTATAAAAAATATGGATAAAAGCAAACACTTGGGATAGCTTGAAATTAATCTTTTTTTTCCTTTCATCTTATAGTTTTCTTGCATAGAGATTAAAGTTTTCCCTCTTAGTTTCTTTTTTGTCTTATTCTATTTGTTTTCATTTGTTTTTTTGCATTTTGTGAAAGAAATCCAATAGGAAATACACATTTATGCAAGCAAATAGAACTAGAATATATAAAATATATATGAATATATATGAAAGCATCAAAGCTGGCTTGCCAATATAAAAAAGTTAAGAAAAAACTTTACAAAAAGACATTTAAATCTTGAAAGAACTATTTAAAAAACAAATGATAAATAAATACTGTCAAGAAAGATGATTTTATAGAAATATTTTACAAAAATATACAGAAATCATAACTCGCAGAGGTCGCTTTATTGTGATTGCCGTGCTTTATTGCACAAGTGCTGGTGAAAAATGTCCTCCTTGTTTGCTTGCATCTCTTATTTGTTTTTAATGCAACTTGCTTTAATACCCAGCAAAAAATAAGATCTTACTTTTGTGATTTCCCTTTATGAATTAACGTGCGAATTATTTTGATTGCAAATATTTGTAGCATATTAAAATTCTATAGCTATACTTCTAGATAAAACACGAACTCGGTCTTGTGTTTACTAAACATGCATTATTACAAACGCAGGCATCGACGCTACATTAATTTGTTACTATGGCGAGACATAAGGAACTACTCGATTGCTAGCTAAACCGTCCACAGACCACCACTACGCCGTACATCCAAGCCTGCCATCTCCTCTTACCTAATAGCCATAACACATAACTGCCGTACACTGTTGTTTTGCTGTTACTTCCCTGCTCCAACAGCCACAGCTCTTTACAATTAACTGCTACTCTTATATTAAATTAGACGTTTTCACTGAATTATCTGCCATGTCTTTGCACAATAATTGTCTTTTCCTTTCCAGGAGGTTTGTATTCCTGCTTCTTAATTTTTACTTGCTATTGCACAACTTTTTTTTTCTTTTTACGCACATCTCAAGGTGAACTTGAACTTGATCTGGCAACCCCTGATCTTGTTGTCCGTATGTTCGTGGTGAGAAACAGTGGTGAATAAGTTGCTTCCACTAATGGTGTATGTATAGAATAATACGACAATTAGCGAACATATGTTGAAAAACCTCAATGGCTGCGTAGGTGGAGGAGCGTGCTGTCAAACAGAAGATCATGAGTTCGAGCCCACGTTCAGGCATGCGTACAACGGAGAATATTTATTGTTATAATGCAATTAAAAAGCAATTGAGCGGAGTCGTCTAATTTAATATAAGAGTAACAGACAATTGTCAAGACGCGCCATTTATAATAAAAAGTAAGAACGGTAGCGTTTAGCGTAGAGAAGTGTAACAGCATAACAACAGTATATGGCAGAAGTGTGTTGTGGCTATTGTATTAAAAGGGATGACTGGCTTGGATAAAAGGAGTAGTGGAGATGTCTGTGGATGGTTAAGGTCACTAAACAAGGCATCGAGTAGTTCATGTCTCGCCGGATTGACACAGTAGTGTTGCGTGGATGTCTGCGTTTGTAATTATAACGCAAACAGCTGAGTCTGCAAATTATTTATAATTGAGTAGGGAACTGATTTTTAATTGGTCAATTTTATGAAGCGAGAGCAGCCGGTTTTAGAATATTTATTGTCTTGTCATTGTTAATTGATACGAGAAGCGGGAGTTTTCGATTTCGTTGAGGATTAATTATTGAATTTATAAAATTAATTAATATAATTGTAACCTCCTTTAATTACAGAAATTTAAGCAAAATAAAAAACAATTAAATTTTGAGTTCTTGTTTTGTTTTTTACTGCTGGTGAATTTTTCAACAGTTATAATATAGAATTTAGAATAAACCACAGTGGTATTTGCAATAAAAAGAATCTGTACGTTTGTCTAAAATGGGAAAAAACGTAACAATATTATAAATCTCAATAATTAAATAAAAGATTTTTCGTTAAGATCCTAATGGTTTGGTTTGATGTAATAGAATTTACATAGTGCATTCGCCCAAAGAAAAACAAAATCAGTTCAATTGAGTACTAATTTTATAATTCTTATTTTGCATATTTCGCCACCACCACTTTTGAGGAAAACTGTCTTAATCGTTCATTAGCGCACGTAATCTGTACTCAAGCATTAAAGAAAAAGCTTTAATTACTTTTGTAACTCTAATCAAACCAACTTCTCTACTCATAGTGTTAAAAAAATCCAAATAAAAATAAAAACATCCAGCAAATGAGTGGTTGATCTGCATAAAGTAAAAAACCCTGCAAAATCGCAAAGGAAGTGCTAAAAGAATGCAACAATAGCAATAGAATTAGCAGTAGCAGCACAGAAAAACACTGTGAGGCATAAATACTTTCATACAGCGTGAGAATTCTAAAAATTTAGATAAAAATAAAAATTAAACCAACAACAACATAAAGAATTTGAACAAAATACTTAAACTTAAGTCAGTGTACCTGAATAATAACGTGTAAAGAAAGGAACAAAAAATTAAAGTTTTATAGATTTTTGAAGTAAATTGAGTTTAAGAACTTTGTTGCTTCAACACATAAAATCCCAGTTTAAATAGTACGTGCAAATGCATTAAAGTAAAATGTCTTAAAGAGAAGTAATAAAATTATAAAATCATAAGAAACAAAAGAAACAAAACTGCATTTAAAAATAAATGTTTTAGAGATGTGTCTAAAAACCTTTGAAGATTCCACAAGCTTCAGACGCATTATTGCCTTAACCATTAAGCAAGAGTTCAAATTCATAAAAGACACAGGAAGAAACTAAAATTTAAATTAATAAATTCAAGAACTCAAAATCTTTCACAGAAATAGTAAAATTAAATACAAAAGTGCAAGTGGCAACAAAAATCATTTCCTTTTTCAAATAAATTAAAGTATTTTAAAAAGTAAAAAAACTTTAAACAAAAATGTTTCGTAATATTAATATTGATTATATTTTCCAATTACATTTGATTAAGAAATATTTTTTTTTATGAAGAGAAAATATTTTTGTATTTGTTTGAATAATTTTAAGTGATGGGCAGTAAATATTTATTAACTTTCCATAACGTGACGAAACAAATGATAATTTTTTTTGTCAAAAGTAGTATGATCTTTTGCTTTACTCTGTTTTATGGCAGATGAAAGAACCTGCTAAAAATAAAATGAAAAACAACAGCAGAATTTCTTAAAGATAACTTTAAAAATATTATTGGGATTAATTTAGAATTTTTTGTGGATTATTCAAAAGGTTGTCAACGTGTGTCTTCTTCATTTTTCCAAGGCTTCAATTGTTGTTCGCTTAACAGTATAAGCTAGTGACTTCACCTGTCCCCACAAGACAATAATATTCTTTCAATAACTTACGCGAATTGATTAATAATTTTCAAGTAAACCTGGATAATTTGGTAACACTGATTAAATTTCAATCTATTCATAATGATTTTTTAGAGGTTCCTGATTATAAATATCAAAAAGTTTGTGACTGCAGAGTGACAGTTCTATTGGACTATAAAGAACAGCCTTTACAAAGACTATCACCCAACAAAAATTTAGGCATTACCTTAAAAAGTACTTGCCATATAATGACCTACTTTTGTGATTGCCATATTTTGTTGCTCGCTTACAAAACACATTACTTAAGTTCCCAAAAAAGAAAGTACGAGTAGTGATAGAACTAGTTCCTTAAAATACGTACTAATGGTTCTCATAAATTCCCTCAATAATTAATGTAATCGATTCTCAGTAATTGATTAAAAAAGTCTCATGCCTTGTTAAAATCATTAAGTTGGCAATCCAGTTGGGAAGTACTTCTGCCAAAAATGCTTAATTCCACACTCGATTACCTTTTCAAAAATTTTTTGCTGGGCGGTTATATGTTAAAACAGATTAAACATTCCTCATGTCTGTTACACAATAATAGTATATACACGCAGAAAAAAGCATGGTTGTGATATGGTCACAATAACCATAGTATGTTCTTTGTAACGATGTATGGTTGCGGAGAACCAATTATAGTTGTTTTCAACAAAACTTTAGTCACGATAAACATTTTTTGTTAATTTTTAACGATTATATGGTTACTGTGCACAAAAAATGCAACATGGTTGGTTTTAACTTGAAAAAATTTCAACCACAACCAAACTTTTATAAGTTATTGAAAATAATATAAAATATTTAATCATAATATATTATTATTAATCAAAGTATGGTTAAAATCAATAGAATAATGTTTGCGCTAAAAAAATATTTTGTTCTAGCTCTTTACAGTTTAGTAATTTTTCTGGTAGCTAAAATTTGAAATTGTTTTTTATTGTTAAAGAAAGTGAAAAAAATTAAAATTTATGTACAAAATAAGTAATCAAATATAAAATGCAAGATGTGAACACAAATAAAAAGGAAACAAAAACATTTAAAAAAAGTTGAAGTAAATATGTGTGTATTGTAAGCATATAAATCTTTATTTTTGTGTTTAATATAATTTTTAATAACTGATTCTTGTTTTGTACGATATAAGCCTTTATGTTTTTAAATAAATTTTATGACAAATCGTTAATGAATAAAACAATAATAGGTTTTTTATATCAAGAAAATTTTTTACCTACGAGACTATATTATAATTTAATTATATAACATGACATTTTCACCCATATTATTATATTTTAATTTAACTATTTAATGTTTATATTTGAACATAATTATGTTTATACTTTGGACAACAATATGGTTGCAAATGTAACAATACAATGTTTTGTTAGCAACCATATAATGCAACCATAGTATGTTGCTCTTAGATTATGGTTACCTCAACCATATATTTTCTTTGCGTATATAATCGGCTTATGTAGACACCCTATGTTCATGTTTCGTTCATGTGCAACCATCATTTGAAAGATTGAAACAACCCTGACGACAAACAGCAATTTATGCTCAAACAAAACATGAACATAAACACGTTTTCGCCACATACAAGAGCAAGAACAACTTAATACCGTTGTTCTGCCAGCGTCATGTAAATGTCTTGTTTAATTTGATGGCTAGTGGAGACGTGGAGTAATGACTTAACCTGGAATTTTCCGAAAAGTGTTGGCTTATTTGTTAGGCCTGAAAAGAAGTGATTTAAGTTACATGTTTCACTTCATTAACAAACATAAATAAACATAATTGCTATTATTAGTATGAAGTTTTTTATCTCTTTTTTTATCCTTTGATCATTTTTGATTTATTATTTTACCCTTCAAAAAGTGGAAAATGGTTAAATATAAGTTTGTCATTATGTTTGTAATTTCTACAATATCCATCTTCGACCCCATCAAGTATATATATGCTGAGTTTTTATGCATAGGGTAGTCATTTAAGCGATGTAGGCAATCAACTGAAAAAATTGGCTCTCGCCCATATTTTCCATGATCGGGCCTCAGAACGTTTCATAGAAAAGTAATATTTATTTGTTATTATCAGTTAAAAGTATAAAAGTAGATTTTTATATTAAAAAAACACAATTTTTATAAAAATTCGATTTTGAACCCAAAAAATGATTTTTTTGTTAAAAAGTTAAAAACTTGATTTTCTCGCAAGCTAAGCGCCCTAGAGCTTAAATAAGTAAGTATGGTTTATATTAAGAATTATAAATTAAAATTGTTTTATTTTGTTACTCCTCCTTTGGAATTAATTACTGCTTGCAACCTGGCCGGGATAGATTTAATCTACTCCAATCAAACACTTTTAAGTTTTATTGTCTTTTTGCTTCGTTGATTCAATGGAGTTCTATTTTAACCAATTTTTCTTCTGATATAAGACTCTTAGGTTTTCTCTACAGAATTTGGGTAGAATCCACTGATGAGCTTTCTGAGCAATAGCAAATTGGCCATATGGATATGCTTTCCTCGCTGTAATACATTTCATTATATAGTTTAGATAATAAATATTTCATGAGAATATCACGAATTATTTATATTTTTAAAGAAATCAGCCATGACTTATGTTCTACTTAATTATTTCTTCTTGTTTTTAAATTCGCTGTCAACCCAATTTGTTTATTTTTTCAACCATTTAGATTTGAAGTTGATTTCCTCAAGTTTTTTACGTCATCTTTGTGAACATTTTTAAAGTGTACGAAAAACTTACATTTTAAAATGTTGGCCTACCAAAAAATTTTTTTCTGATCTATGAAGGATATGATTTGTAGTTTTTTTCAACTCTTCCTCTTCTTGCGTTGCTAAGGTCGTCAAGTTACGTTTATTGGTTAAAAATATACCTAAAATTCCAAAACTTTTATGTGTCTTAAGCTCTCGCTTATTGAATAGTTTTCAAATTGAATCGTATTTTTCTATATTTCGTTGAGTCAATTATCATGAGTGTGACCGTTTTTTTCCCTTACGTAGAAAGTGAAATGGTATTCGCAGCTGTAATTATTATGTAGCATACTTTTCAGGCTTAAAGATGTATAAAACATCATTGCCTACATTTGGGCTTTAATTAGATAATTTATTTTGTTACAGTTTAATCAAACTAAAGTTTACAAAGTTTCTTGGAATACTGAAACAAAAGCACTTTTAAAACTTTTAGTCTTTAGTTTGTGTTTTTACAAAACAGTTTGTATGTCTTCCCTTATACCAGCAGGTAATGCTGCCTTTATTTAAAGCACAAAAAACGTTGTTTTTTCTACTTTAAACCTTTTAATACTTTTAACATTTCTATTTTTCTTGGCTGGAAACATGTACGTTTTTGTCAGCCATGGTTATGGTTGTTAGCATATAATTTTATCTTGTTTTTCTTATTTTTTCTTATTTCTCGTTTTAGAAGCACAAACTGTGTCATGCCATCACTTTTGATTTTTTCCTGCTTTTCACAAAACTTTTCTAAAACTCAGTTGTTTAGTGTTTTTTTTTTTTGTTCTTATTCTTTTTTGTAAGAATAAATAAAAGAAAAAAATGTCATATACAAAGTTTGCTCCGTGTATTTTTGCAAAACAGATAAAGAGAGAAGAAGGTTTTTAAAAGTTAAGAAGCGAGGTTTTGTTTTCGTTGCTACATGTGACGAATGAAAGTCGGTCAAAGTGAGGTTATCAATTTAAATTTCAATGATGCAACTATTTACTGTTCATTTTAAATTTATTTCTTAAATTCAACAGTTTTTCTTTTCTCCCTAAATGCTATGTTGTTCTCCTGTTGTATTTTACGATTCCCTAACGTTCTAGTATTTGACTTGCCTTAACACAAAGTGAAAAAAATAAGCACTAAGATATGTTCTATATAAGTTTACATTATGTGGTGAGCTCAATCTTATTTTAAATCTTATCAATTTTAATCAATTTAAATCAATCTTACTTTAAACTTTGCAACCTGCATTTGCAAGATATGAATTGATTTTATTTTTTATTTTTATAAGATTTATTTAGATTTAAGCATGAAATTTTTATTAGATTTTTTTTGTCATGATGGCCTGAAAGTTTTAGAAAGCGGTAAGTAGGGATAAGAAGGAGAAGAAAAGAAGATGTTCGGGACATCCAACATTTTATCTTTTTTTCTCACGATTATTACTTCAATCAGCTGATATGAATTTTTGTAGCTGCTGAATTAACCAGAGGTGTTGGCAAGAACCACCCCAAGATGGCAAGCCCTAGCCGGAGCTTAATGCCAGCATACCAGCGCGGCCAGCAGTCTGGTAACCCAAGTTTTATGCTCTTTTATTTTCACGCAGGTTTTTTTATCTGTGTAATTTTTAAAAACGGTATATGTGAAGTTATTCACGTATTTTTACAGTTTTTCAATTTGGCAACACATGTCATTTTTCTATAAAATTTTTAGAATAAAAATTTATATGTAAGTGATCACAGATTTTTGTTCTTTTTTCGATTAAAAGCTTAATTAAGAAACTAGGGGCAACTTTAGATTTTCTATATATAATATTTATATTTTAATGAAACAATATAGTTGAATACAAAATTTTTCTATTTCTTGATAGTACGTTTAATTAAGAAACTAGAGGCAATTTTAGATCTTCCATATAAATTTATTTAATTCACAACTAAGGCTAACAAACGAGAAAGCCCGAATATCGCTATTTTTCGGAACTGATAAATCGCAAATACCGGGTTTTATAAAAAAGCAAACTTTTTTCCAAATACAATTTTTAAATATTTTGTATTAATATTTTAATAACATTCTGTTTTGGACACATTTTGAATAATCACAAAAAATTTAAATTAATTTTGAAAATAAAGTCACTCTCAAAAAATATTATTTATTACTTTTTTACTTGCTGTCTGTAAATAAAATTGCAGCAAAATTGTGCACATATTGCCCTTAGTAGAAATAAGTTCTAGATTTATAATCGCATAAGTGTCAAAAATTAACAGACTGATTTCTAATAGATCAATCAATTATTTTTAAAAGTAAGTTCTGAAAGTAACAAAACACAAAGATGCAGAAAAACCGAAAAACTTCGAAATGCTGGAAGTCCTAGAGATTTGGGGATCCTAAAATATACCGAGATTTCTGGATGGAGATTTATAAAATCTCATATCTCTATTTAAAACCTAGTGTATTACATATAAAAATAATTTTGTGAACAATACATTTTATTATATCATGTAAACAGACTCATTTTAAATTATATCAACAGATAATTGACAATAGAGGGCGTACAGCAGATCACGGAGCATAAACTGTAAATGCGAAATACAATGATGGTGTTTATTGCTGTTTATTAGAAAAGACAAGGATTTTGGTTAGCGTTCCAAGAACCGCAAGGGTGCAACCCATGCAGCCTACCGCTAATAATTTGATGTTAACCAATAAAAAAATCTTTTGTGTAGCATTCAGCAAAGACCAATACAGCACTTTTGCGTATTATATTATTTTTGCTTAATTCACAAAATCTTGTATGGTGTACACTGCCGCTCATCTGATTAGGTTTGGCATTAAAATAATTTTGTTTACCATCCCTGTCTAAAACTAACGCATAAACTAGTAATACACTTGGTTTTATTTCAAAATTGCATGTATACCTAAAATCTTTGCAAAAAATCTAACGGGAATATTGTGCCGTTATCTTAATACACGCTGTAAAAGAAATATTGCATTAAAACGATGCATTTTTTTAAGCTCATCAGAATAGGTTTAACAACAAAAAACAAAAGAAATATAATTTTTGTAAGTTTTTTTTGATAAAATAACAATTGTTTTATTAAATTAGTTTAATATTTTATAAATTAATAGTGTGTGCTTCCACCTTTATACAGAATGACTTCGAATATTCTTTTTGGCATTGAATCATAGAGTTTGGCCAGATAATTCAGGTTGATTTCGCTCCAGGCTTCTTGAATGGCGGCAATCAAGTCATTTTTGTTTTCGATTTGACGGCCCGACTCGTAAACCTTACGTGAAAGAAATCCCCATACATTTTCAATAATATTAAGGTCGGGAGAATAAAGAGGCCAATGCAGTAAACCCACATTCTGCCATTAATCCATTGTTTCACCAGCCTTGCAGTATGAACTGGAGCGTTATCATGTTGAAAAGTCCATGAAATGGGTCCAAAGATGTCATTGAATAGAAAGAAACTGCAGTTCAACTGTGCCGTAATATGAAATAGCACCCCACACCATAACACCACCTGCACAGCTATGATTTCGCTTTAAATAAAGTTCTTCCTTACGGAGATCATGGAAATAGTAATTGAAACCATCAGGGCCATCCAGATTCAACTTTTTTTCGTCTGAAAAGACAACACGTTTCCATTCGTTCTTCCAGGTCATGTAATTTTCAGCAAACTTTAGGCGGTGTTCCTTACGTAAAGGATTAAGTGGTGGCTTTTTTGTAGTTTCAATC
Organism: Gymnosoma rotundatum; assembly: GCA_916610165.2. Taxonomy (NCBI): domain Eukaryota; kingdom Metazoa; phylum Arthropoda; class Insecta; order Diptera; family Tachinidae; genus Gymnosoma; species Gymnosoma rotundatum. The sequence goes on from OU744338.1 coordinate 41,487,599, forward strand.
TTTTTAAGTGTTTGGCATTTTGAATGACTCGCTTTACAGTCGCTAAACTACTTTTACAACCAACTTTTTCCTTTATTTTTGCCGCTCATTCCTTCGAATTGGAGGCAGATCTAACGATCGCTCGTCTTTCAGTTGCTGAAGTTGCTCTATAAGTGCCTCCTTTCATGTTTTTTCCATAGGTATTTTCATTTCGTAAGAAATTACTCACACAATTTTGGCTTTTGTTAATTTTTTTTTGCAATTTCATTGTGAGAAAGACCTCCTTCTGTGTAGATTTTAACTTTGACCCTTTCGGTTTCAGACAAAGGTTTTCCACGACCCATTTAAATTACAAACTGTTGTAACAGTTTAGAAATTAAAAAAAAGTTATTCAAAACAACGCACTCGCGGTCAAACGTTAGTGTAAACTAATACAATTAGTCGTAAACCTATTCTGATGAGCTTAAAAAAATGCATCGTTTTAATACAATACTTCCGTTCCCGTTAGATTTTTTGCAAAGATTTTAGGTATACATGCAATTTTGAAATAAAACCAAGTGCATTACTAGTTTTTGCGTTAGTTTTAGACAGGGATGGTAAACAAAATTATTTAAATGCCAAACCTAATCAGATGAGCGGCAGTGTATTTTGTAAGCAAATAAGAAGAAGAAATAAGTATTTAGAAGAAGGTTTTCAGGAAGTAAAATGGACAATAGCACTGAAAAAAGCAATTAATTTCCATTTTTCTTTTTTTTTTTTTTGTTAATAAATTTTGAACATCAACAATACAAATGTCTTTTGTTTATTTTCTTCTTCTCTATGTGATATGGAATTCACACGTAGTTGATAACACGATTACCAATACAACTTTTCAAAAACATGCAAAATAAAAGTGTATTGAAATTTTATATAAAAATTTTTAAAAAGAAGCATATACTATTGTATTTTACTCGTAATTGAGGGGTTTTGTGAATTAAGCAATTATTGTTTTTTATTTTATCTAATATTCGAACTACAACATTTCTCTTTAATAGAATTTCATTCTATTCCATTATATTAAAATAGCTCTTTTTGTAATAAAATTACAATTTTCTAAATTAATAAAAAATACTAACGTGTTATATTAATTTAACTTGTATTGTTTAATAAATATATTTTAAATTAACCTGTTGTCACTATGTTTTCGTATCAATAAATATTTAATGCAAACATTTTTATTGAACTTGTTTTTAATTAATACTTTTTTATTTAATTTTTTTTTTGCAGTAGTAAAGAAGTAATATAAATAGTTACTAGAAAGCAAACAAGTGTTTCAAATAAAGTATTGCCACATTCATGTTTTCTCGCTTGAAATATTTATTTCCTTTTTGCTTTTTAAGGTTCAAGAAATTTACGTCTTGGCCACGCAAAACATGATTTTGGTTTAAGCACATCGATACGAAATCAAAGAAATTAAAACAACATCAATTGAAATGGTTAATAGGAACTAAAAACCAGCTCAATGGGAATGTGTGAAAGTTATAAAATTTTTAGTGGCATTTCATAACGTCCAAGGACATAATGTTCAAAGACATGCGACACAATGTCCATCAACGTAGAGTCATAACATCCATGGATATTATTGGTTTATTTTATGGTATTTTATTTAAGAAAGATGACCCGTTTTTATAAACTGGTTTGAAGAAAATCTTCGGTAAGCGAACCTGGTGTTGGTAACAACATAGAGAAGGAAATCCTTGAGCCTGGCGGAAGGCCAGCTATAAAGAAAAACTTTGTTAAGCGAATAGGTTGTTCTTTCAAGTGCTAACATTATAACACTTTGTCCATAATAAAAACATACTGTGACATATGTCACTTTTAAGTGCGACATTATTTGTTTGGACACTATGGCACACCACCAAAATTTTTACTCAACATATTTAAATAGCTGTTACTACATTAACTTGTACTATTAAAGATTTAATTTTTCAAGTAAATAAGTACGTGTCATTTGCGAATAAAAATTATACACACAGAAAATTTTACAGCATAAACTTAGTTTATGTTATATTTTCAAATACCTTACCTTATTTTTGAACGCTATTAACTTCCGGATCTTTTGCTACGTTAATATTAATGTTTCTGTTGTTATAATTTTCGGTGAAAACCGTCGTCTCTGGCTGTGTACTTCGTACGTTCGGCGAGCGCTTTCGATGTGATAACATCATTATCAAGCCACGTGTTTGTTAATATTGAAGTGTTAAAAATAGATAGTGTTAAGAATTAAAGGTGGTGGGTTTAGGTAAATGGTATTATACAGGTAGATTGCCGGATATCTGTCCTGTTTATTTGGGTAAATAGTTTAATATTTGCGTCTTTTATTATTGGATAGGTAGGTGTGACCATCTGTGGGTGATTTTCGTTTGTAAGAGTGTTCCAATAATTTCAGTGGTGTAAAAATCGTGTCAGTGGTTGTGTTTACCTGTTCGTTAATAATGTCTCCGTTAAATGTTCGTGTTTTGCAAATTTCCATGTTTTCCAGAATATCTAATCTTCGTCCTTTTTTACTTGGGTGTAGTACTGTCATACATTCATCTATTTCCCTTGGATCGTGTCCATGTGTTAAGGTGTTTTGCGAAATTGGAGTCTTCCCTTTTCCTTTTGTATGATCGTATGTGTTCTGTAAATCTTGTTTTTAATGTTCGTCCATTTTGTCCGATGTATGTATGGTTGCAAGTACAAGTAAGTCCGTATACTCCGCTAGTGCGAAATTTATCGGTTGTCTCTATTGATGTCTTGAGATTGTTACGTAGAGTGTTGCTCGTTTTTAATGTTGTGTGTAAACCTTCTTTTCGGAAAAGGTTAGTTAATCTATATATTTGTGGTCCTGTGTAAGTAAAGATGTGTCGTCGTGTTGTGTCGATTGTTTCCTTGTCTTTTTTCGTCTTGTTTTTGTTGTTGTATTGTCTGAGTAGTTTGTCAATGGTTGTGTGGTTGTAACCGTTATTTTTAGCTATAGTGTAAATTGTATCGAGTTCTTTGTTGTATATATCTGGAGCGAGTGGGACTATTTTAAGTCTATCAATCATATGTCTAAATGCTGCGAGTTTATGTTGAGTGGGATGGTTTGAGGAGCTGTGGATAGTTGTGTCTGTCATGGTTGGTTTTCTATAAATGTCAAAGTTTAAGGTATCAGTTCCTCGTGTTATTGATATGTCAAGATAATGTAAAGTCCTGTTTTGCTCTTTTTCCATTATGTATGTGATTTTGTTATGTATTATGTTTAAGTCTATAAAAATTTGTTCGGCGTTGTCTCTTTCTAGGATGCATATTATGTCGTCTGTTGTTGGAAAAATAATACATTTAACATATATTTGAAGTTCGTGTTGATATATCGAAAACACGCTTTCGAACACTACATGTTGTGTATGATGTGTGTATTTTCTGAACTCTAACTTTAATTCTTCGGTCACTGTTGATTTGATTGAGTATATTTTGCCAGGTCATCTTCGGGACTTGTGCCACTCGGTCATACTTCCAGTACTTATTTCGGCAACTGACTTCCTGTCATTCTGCCAACATATCCAAACCATTCTATATTTTTGTAGTGACCTGAACTTAATGTCACGCTTAAAAGTGACGTAATGTCCATGAACATTATGCCGCTTCGAAAAATGTCATAATCTCATTTCTGTATGGACATAGTAACACTTCTGAAAATGCATTATAGCTGCTTTTAAAACAGCAACGGTTTCGCTTACTGAAGTTTTTCTGCATAACCATCAATGGTTCTGTTGATAAGTTTGCTAAATGTGTCGTTTCAAAATCTGTACCTGCTACACGGAGTAAGTACTTCATTTTCGATGTCTGTACTCTGATTTGATTTCTAGTTGTTAGCACGCATGATTTATATCCATACGTAAGGATTGTTATATACGTGATATGGTATACAGTAAGCTTAGTGCCCACTGAGATTTCTCATTTGCCAAAAAAAAAAAAAATGTTTGCTTAGTGCGAAGCAGGGATTGGCTATCGATCATAGTCTCTGTCTTTTTCATATTCTGCTCATTGCATCAGTGAGTAAGTAAATTAAATATTTATGTTGCAGATAGTTTATTGTGCAGAAGCTAGTATTAAAATTGTGCTGGTTCATAGATATGAAAGATTGTGTGCACCTTAAAACTATATCGTCGGCGCACTTTGTGTGATTATGAATTCTTCAGACATTATATTCCCGATTCTCACACATACAAATCCTGCATGTTTCATATAAATCTTTGATTCTTTTAATGAGTTTCTTGTAAAGTGCCCTAAGGATTTAGAGCCAACTTACAAGTTGATAAAATTTTATGGACAAAAGGGTAAGCAAAATGGCAAGATTTTTAAATGTTTATAAGTTGCAACAAAAATTTCATCAGAAAAACATACGATAAAATTCGCTGCATAGTCACGTCACCAACAAATGCTGGAGTACAAAAATCATCTACAGGAAAATTGGAGTCTTTCAAAACTAGATCAAAGGCAATACTGAATATGAAATATAATAAAAAAAAATTTAAAGCAGTGTCGTTCTTTTCTCCTAATAAGCGTTCTATATTTAATCATCAGTTTATAATATTTTATTATTTGATAGCCATCTTTTTTATAACCTCAGGTATGCCTAACCATTGTATTCTTAAGAAGGTAAAAGCTCCGTTTTCAAAACTTGATAATTTCCTTCTGTTAACCTTGTTAATTTTAAGTATTCAGCTTATTTATTTGAACTCGTGGACCTCGAGCTTAAATAATTTCTCATTTGTAACTAATAAGTTATAAATTTAGTATTTATAAATTTTCATAGGTATACATATATTTGTTAACAATTTCGAAACATTAATTTTTAAAAAAATAATTAATAAATATTAATAAAAGCTTTTAAAACATTTCAATTAAATTTACAAGTTTATTAACCCAAAGTGATACATTAAAATATTAGTCTTTAACTAAAAAAATTATTTTATTACCAATTATAATATTGAAAAATCTGCGTTTCAATTTAAAACAATGAAAAATAACTAAATTTTAAACACTTTGCAAGTTATCATTTCAAATAAATATTTTAATTGTATCTACTTATTTCCAGTTTTCCTTTGAAATTTTCTTTTAAATTACGAGTGCTTTTTTATTTGTGCTTTTTATTGATTGGAAATTAATATTTCCAACGGCAAAGCAACACAATTGAACTGTCATGGATTGCTGTTCATTGTCAATCAATATTCACACCCAGTTAACTGATTTATATCGATAATGTAGATGAGATGCACCCAAGTCAATTGAAAAAATTGTTAGAAATAATGGAAAGGAAATGTATAGTGACGGTGTTTAACTTTATAAAAATGGAATTAAAATTCTTTGCATGTGTTGAATATGTAGATTGGTATATTAGGTCGTCAAATATTTTTCATAGTAAAAAGAGATGCCTGGTTTATAGCAAGTATAGTAGCTAATACCGGTGTGCTTCGGTAAACCAGTAGAAATAATCGTAATACAACCGCTATTCAAATCCAGTCAGCTTTTTTATTTGTTAATGCAAACTAAAATTTAAGTTACTTGTAGGAAGTTTAAATACCCTTCCCCTTATAGTTTCCTAAGTAAACGACAAAACCTTTTCATTTTTTATGGAAGGTACCACGCCCACTGTCCCAGTTTTAATATTAGTAAAGAATTTTCTAGTACGGGGCTCTACGTGTTATAACTTTGTAGATACACGATAATTTTTTTATTTTATTTATTTATTTGTCTAGTCCAACACACAAGATCATAGGTCTTATATTGCTAAGTGGAACGGATATATATAAATTTTATTCTATACATTAATTTGAAGCTTAATATCTAATGGACAAATTACAAACATATACGAATTAGAGGAGAAAACGATTGTAAATATTATCTAAAATTAATCATTAAATAACAACAAATCACTCAAAAACAATTCAATAAAATCAACAATTACAAGTAATTAACCGAGAAAAAAAATTATTTTAAAAACAGCTTCATAGGACTATCTTTAAATAGACGTGCGTTACTTATAATTTGTGTACTATTGGGTTCCACAGAGATTCAGCGAATACATAAAAATGCCATTGAGAAACTAAGCCTTTATGGGCAAGTGATCGTGTTCTTTTGCCTCTACAATTAAAAGCGAATGAAAGTTTACTGTAGAGGTGATCGGGCTGTAGAGTATAAACTATCTTATGCATTAGCACGAAAACTCTTAAGTTAAGTAGGTTTACAAAGGAAACCCCGTATAACTTTGACGAATACATTAGTGGTACTCGGTAGTTTGTTTATTTGTTAAAGTTACCAACTGTGAACGAATCCCTTTTTATAACTTATTTCTCTTCTCAATTTATTATTCTGAAAAAATACCAAATGGCCAAAATACAAATATTTTTTTTAGAAATGTATAACAACTGACTTTTTTATTATATTTCTTTGGAAACTGCAACAGCTGATTGTGAGTTACCAACTAACATTTATTTTATCAGGGGTGCCGTGTCGTTAATTTATTAAATGTTACTCCGGTAGCGCGTTAAATATACAAAAACAAATTCGTGTAAAAATTAACGATTAACGACTAACAAACTAACAAGCTCGTTGTGAAAACCCCTAATGATATTCTAGAACGCCGTTTTAGTCTAAAAACGTACCAGATGATGTTATTAAAAGCAACGTTTAATTTTCTCATACTGATAGAATCACACCTGGCAAAAAGCTCACACCCATACAATAAGACTGGAACTAAGAATGTTTTGGCGAGAAGAAGTCTTATCTTTATTGGAGTGTAATATTGAGTTGGGCAAATAGTTCTTAACATGGAAAAGTTCTGGCCACAGGAATAATGGCTTTTTGATTTACTAGGATTGATAGCAAGACCATTTGCTGATGCCCAAGTATGAATACGTTGTAGTTGCTCATTCAGAGAAATCGTACACTGAGCGACTACATCACTTGTACAATTTGTATAAAAATGAACATCATCCGCATACATACTAATCTTACAATCGTTAAGTATATTAGGGAGGTCGTTAGAATACATACAGAACAGGAGCGAGTCGACGATTGATCCTTGCGAAACTCCTCTTGTAACAGACAATGCTCTTGATTTATTAGTTATAGTTTCGACATACTAGACAAAGGATACTATGGTCAATTGTACCAAAAGCCTTAGAATGATCGAATAAAAAGAGAAAACTTGTTTTGCCATTATCAACTTTCCTTCGAATTTCCTCGTCAACGTTGATTAAAGCTGTAATGCAACTACGCTTCCTTCTAAATCCAGATTGTCCAGATGTGAGCATATTATAACAATTACCAAAAAAGCGAGTTACTTGATTGTGCGCAATTCTTTCGAATGATTTGGATAGATAAGGGAGTATAGCAATTGGCCTAAATTCGGACCCTGTTTTGGGTACAGGAACAATTTTTGCAATAATCCAATTACGAGGAAATTGACCTGAAGTAAGTATTATGTTTAAAATAACGGTACTCAAGGGAGGTAGTTTTGGTAAAAGAGCTTTTTCACTTTGTATGGAAGGTACCCCGCCTATTGTTTCGTTTCGCCAATTTTTTCTCCACTCATGTATTTACATTAACAGCCGAGTTGCTTGTGCAACATTTTAAGACAATCTTTGTTGAAGTTTGTTTGGTACACGATAGTAGTTATTTACTTAGTTTGTATTTCGCTAATCTATGTATATTGATATGAAATTTACTGCTGGCTACTGCTGCATAATTTCAATATTTTACATGGTGTTAAAGAAGTGTAAAAATTGAGTGCTTTCCCACTTTTATCTCTATTTTCTCTACGAAATGACTTATTTTTACAAAAAAATTAATCTATATTGGAATCAAGGTTCTAATATTTAGTTCATAACCATCCAGTAGTTCTTACGTGATGCAAACACAGGCAGACAAAAATTAAAAAACAGTTGCTTTGCATTCCATTTCGATTACTATCTACACCACAATTAAAATTTTTAAAAAATATTTCATGTACAGAAATGACCCCGTTACAGTTTTATTATATGTAGAGATAAGTTTGTACCAATTTTACCAACTATTTGAGGAAATACAAATATCGACTATACCTTTATAGCAAACCATTACTTCTCAAGCAATGAATTTACGGATATATATGTATCTAGAAGATTAAGCATTGCATTATTTAAAAAACAGATGTAGTTGAAGGTCAATAGAAGAAAGAGATTAACGTTCTAAATACTCAAACTCATAGAAATTTATATGATTTTGTTATTTAATAAGATCGTTGAATTTTTTTTACTAATTTACTTAAATCGTGCTTGGTTCCTTCAAATATAATGCTCATATAGCTCATCAGTGGATTTTACACAAATTTTGTATAGAAAACTTTAAAGTCGTATATCAAAACCCAAATTAAATGAGAACTACATTGAATATGAGCAGTAGTGAAATCCCCACAGTAATGCATTTCAATTTATAGTTTTAAATAAAAAATATTTCATGAGAATATCATGAAGGAACCAAGCACGATTAAAGTAAATAAAAATCAAAAAGATTCTGAATAATAAAATTTTATATTAATCTTTTGTTACTTTAGAACAGTTATTGCTAAATACAACAAGTGCGCAGGGACAGTAACAGCAGCATTAGGTTTCCCAATGACTTGAATTGAGCAATAACCTGTGAAATGTTCATGAAACGAAGCCTTTCCAGCTACAATCGATTAAGGTGAATTTCATTAAAAACAAGTAAAAGTGCTATATTAGGCTACGCCGAATCTTATATACCCTCTACTATCTATGTAAATCTAGTTTAGTGAAATAACTCCAATCAAAAAAGGAAATACTGGGGTGACAGATAATTTAAAACTAAAAAAAATTAAGTACTGCATATATTTAATTTAACATAAATGTGACGTTGGCCTCTAATGGGTTAAGCATTTTTAAAAAATTTTAGTATATCCTTTAAGATCTATTCAAAAGCTTTAAGATGATACTCGGAAAATATGGGCGAGCGCCAATTTTTTCACTTGATGCTTTTTTTCGTCTTTTTTAATTCTCTATCGCTTAATATATTTATTTTTTTATTGAAGTTACTTTATTGTTCCAAATGACATGAGAAATTAGTAGTAGGCGTGATGTTTTGCCTGCTGCCTTGAAGGACATAGACCGATTATGCTGATTTCCAACAGAATCTTTTTTTACAATATATCTGATCGATTGGCATATATATTTTTTTTGCCTCGGCAAACTTGATTTCAACACTAACACGGACGGGCAGACGGAGAAACGGACTTCGCTATGCATAAGAAGTCAGAATATATATACTTTATGGGGTCGGAAATGGATATTGTAGAAATTACACACGGACTGACAAATTTAGATATACCCTTTTTCCACTTTTTGTGGTGAAACGTATACAAAGAAATAAATTGAATACGAATTATTTTGGGCGAGTAGCGCCACAGATGGGAGTAATTAATTGAATGGACAAATTAATTGGAAATAATGCTAAGGAGTTTTTAGCATTACTATTATATTTACCAATGGTAATGCTTTTTATTAAAAAGTTTTCATTGATAATTAGTTAAAAATAAAGTTATTACCATTGAATAATAACAAAATTGTTTCAAAGCATTGCCATTGCCAAACGTCTCTCCTTGTTTTTGTACTCTAAATAGAAAATTATTTTAAAATATCATTTTCATCACAAAGTTTTAATATTCTCTGAAAAAAAAATTTCAGACTTTTTGTTTAACATCTATCATATTTAAAATTGATGAATTATTATAATTTTCATATATAAATCCATCAACAAAAGTGTCACGGTTTACTTGTTTTAGCATAGTTGTTTTTAGAGTTCTTTTATCATAATTTTATTTTTCAAATATACAATTATTTTTTCCATTGGTAATTAGTATTCAAACAGTTCTTTTTAAAATTTATATCCATTGGTAAAAACAATGATAGTTAAAATAAAATCGTTAAATAGTACTTTGTTTATTTTCATTATTTTTATTAACTCCAAGTATGATTAGCGCATTGAAAATCGAATTAATAATACAAATTAATTATCAAAAAATTCTTTTCTCGTGCTATTTTCCCGATTTATTATTTAAATCACCGATATTTATTATTGAGGGTCAAAGCACGTCTCGATGGCCATTTCGTTATCGCATACTTAACTCTTCAGGAAACTTCTGACAACATTTTAAAACTAAAGATTTTTGTCCAAACCATAAAGCAAAGACAAAAATCAATTTTTAAGCAAAAACAACAATAACCTACAGTAATTCTATTTTTGTTTCTCCACTGTATACGGCTGAATTTTTTTCGGCTCTTTTATATAGTTGAAAGGGGATGAAAAATAAATTATCACAAAACGCTACGATTATTTATTTATATGCACGGGCAATTTGCAAATATTAAATTGTATTAAACAACGGGAATTTATTTATTATATAAAATAATTTTCAAAAGAAATCTCGTGTTATTTTCCCGATTAATTATTAAAATCACCGATTTATTTTTTTAAATTAATTTATATAATAAATAAGTTCCCGTTGTTTAATTTAATCAAATTAATTAATTCAAGTAAATTTTTTTACTACAAAAAAAGCTGCCCAGTTAGTTACAGTTAGTGGGGATCGGTAACAGAATAAAAGTTTTTTCTACCTTTATTGGATATACAGATGTGGAAGACATGTGGCTTCAACAAGACGGTGTCAAATCCTGTTAAATATGTCATTTAACTGTGAAATAATTTTTGGTCGTGTGATCAAAGTGGGCTTCCCCTTATATAATTAATAAGCACCTATTAAAGTTTTTTTGTTTTCAGTTTGATATTTGTTAAATTAAATTAAATTTTTAATTGCCTCAAATTCATAAATAATTTTGAAATAAATACAGCATTTTCTAATTAAATAATTTATTAAAAAATTAAAAGCTAAATCCGAAAACAAATAAAACATTCAAAAGGTGCTGCATCCTTTTTCTGTACACCATTGAATTTATTTTCTTTAGATCCTTTACAATCAATAATTTAGGTCTATAAGTCCACAAGCACCCTTAAATTTAGAAAACACCTTATCCTTAATCATCTTCATGTTTTCAATATAAACGAATAAATTTTTGTGATTGCCACACCCAACGGATTTTATTTGTTGCTTTAATTTAAATTTTCATTTAAAGTATAAAAAAAAATCTATTTTCTAAAGTAGTTTTCCATGTTTTTATAAAACGAAAATAATCTGATTTTAAAACTTGTTTTCAATAAACAGATTGATTAAGTTTGTCTATTAATTATTTGTTAATCAAAAATTGTAATGCCAAAACCCACATTTTTTACGAAAATTTAGTTTCTACATTTTAAGTCACCGATTATTATTTTTATCTTGCAAAACTTTACTTTTAGCAATTAAAAAATATTGAATGAATGTTTTTCTCTTATTTGTCTTTTTGGGGCTGTTGCATGAATGGTTGTTTTAGCTGCAAGTATTTTACAAAGCACGTAGGTTTAGTTAAAGTCGCGTGTCTGACGAAAGTCGGCGCCTAAGGCTAAGTCGACGATTCGAAAATATATTGTATAAGTTTAGCATTGGCTTGCAACATTTGTAAAAATATTGTTGCAAAGTTAAAAAGCATTGAAAACAAAATAAAAGAGGTGTTTAAGGTGATACCAAAACTCGCCAAAATGTATGTAACTTCTTTTACAAACATACAAAAACATGTACTCTGTCTGCTACAGCATCCATTTAGATGGCACTGATTAAATAAAAAACAAAAAAGTTAATAAATAAAAGTATTTTAGTATCCTTTCAGTAGACGAACAATGAACACATGCAGTCACAAAAAATAATAATTGCTGTACAGAGGCCGCAATAGGGTGTCACTTTTCTTGTAAAAAATATCCAAAAAACAAAAAATTATTAAGTGGGTTTTTCAACTGGTTGCAAAGTCAACACCTTTACATTTAATGTCACAAGACTAAAATAACAACGAAATATATTAAACATTTTTTGAACAACGATATCTGCTTTTATTTATTTATTTTTTCTTTGATTTAAAACAGAGAAAATAAATTAAAAAACATATTTAAGATTTCTGTTTAGACAAGTTTATCTTCTATTGGCATCACAAAGCACTAGAGAAAATCAACCGTTTGAGGTTTTGTATGAGGATTTAAGCTGTTTTTAAAAACATCCTATAAATAGAAAAATATTTTTATAAAATATGTTATCACACATAAAGAAAAAATTTGTTGAAATACATTTTAACATATGAAGCATAAAGCTGTTCTTTACAAATCCAAATATACGAGGGTTGGAGCTATCAAACATTAAAAATTCCATTATTTGCAAAGAACAGATGAATCATGTTCACCTAAATACTTAAATGGACCTTTTTGTCCATAATTCACCATCATAACAACAATTTATTTACAATGGCTTTGACGTCAAATATATTTAACCTAATCTTTTTCAGTAACACAAAACAAAAAAAAAAAAAAAAAAAACACAAAAATTTTGGGAACACCCTTTAATTTCTAAATTCATATTGTATACTTGTTGTTATATCGGACTTAGCAGTACAGGTCCCTTGTAAGTTTCAACGGATCAAAAATTGGGTCACATTCATCAAACTACATACACTAGTGGGTCAGCCTTTAATTTCCAAATCCAAATTTTATACTTGCTGTTATAGCGGAGTTAGCAATATAGTACCATCTGTCTACAACTGTTTTAAGGTATGGTCGTGTACGCCAAAAGGATTGCACTCGTAATTTTGTTCAATGCTCAAGCGTTTGTATGTAACTGTTTAAAAGGTAGGTCAATTTACGTCCCCTTTGGAGACACCCTTTAATTGTAAGGTTTATTTTTGTATTACTTTTGGTCATTTGGGGCAAGGATTAAAGAAAAAAAGGTTACGCATTTCGCAGGTCCGTTAATTTTTGTTGTATATCTTTCTCTCTCTTATGTGTAACGTAGGCACAGAATATTTTTTTAAACAAACTTTATTTGTGTATGGAAAGTGCAACAGAATTAATGTAAAAACGGTGAAAATTTATTAAAAATAAAAATAAAGAGTTAACCGAATTAGAGAACGATGGTCTCGAAAACTTCGCAGGCTATATTTGCCACAAACTTAAAAACCATATCTCGGATATTTCAGTGGCACAAAAGGAGGAAGGTCCAACGTATTCGTATTCATGTATCTGAGGACGGACTAATAAAGCCGACACCTGAAACTATGAAACACATTAAGGAATTGAACCAAATATTTAAAAAATAATAATAATAATAATAACGGTCTTCTCATTAAACAAGATTTTGTAAAAGATTTAACTAAACAGGCTCATCATATTTAATGTGATGAAGAAGTAAAAATGCTAGTTTTAAGATCAAAAATGTATATTAAGATACGAAAACTTAAAAGACTACAGCATGACCAAAAAAAAATAAAAAATAAATAAAACAAAAAATTAACTTGTTTTTTAAACATTTTGGTTTTAATTTTATTTTAAAAACAAATTTATTTTACTTTCAGTTATTTGGCATTAAGGTCATTAATAATTATTATATATGTAGCATTTCCTTTATAAAAAGATTAATTTAGAATAACTAAGGAAATAACTTCTGAAATTAAAAATTTTTTATAAGAATTTTCATATACGCTTCAGGCTTCAAGCCGAAACACAAAATTGTTACTCGAATATATCTTTTTTCTTTCCATTTAAAATTTTGTTCAAATCGATGCACCCGTTTAGAAGTTATGCAATTATTACCATCTCTTAAAATTTTTTCAACAAACACTCATTTTCATTCTATTGTTACGTAAATGCTTAGTAGAAAATTTTTTTGAATGGCTGAATGAGCAATCTTGTTTTCTTGATTCATGATTTTGAACTATAATGATGAGCACTTTTTTAAAATTTTAAATAAAAATTTTTAAGAATACGTTTTGTAAACATCATCTTTCAAATAAAGAAAAAATCTTTTTAAATCGGTTTAGAAATGACTGAGTTTTGCGGGCACAAACATAAAATAAGCAAAATTCAGTTGAATTAATAACTCCTTTTTTTGAAGTCGGTTAAAAATTAATGCACGTTGCACTTATCAGTACAGTCTTTGCGCGTTCATCGAGGAAAACTATTTAGTGTTCACACTTTTTGTACCTTCTCCGAAAATCGTTGACCACGCATTTTTTTCTTGATGTGCGGAAACAAGCAGAAGTCATTAGATGCCAAGTCAGGTCTGTACGGCAGATTCGTTTTGGCCGGTCAAAAACGCTCTGTTTTGAGCCGATGTGTGAGAATTCGCATTGTCATGGTGAACAATGATTCCTCTTCTCTTGTTTGTTTTTCGAATTTCTCCGATGACTTCAGGCAAACAAATTGTAGTGTACCACTCAGAAGTGACCGTCCTCCGTTGCTCAAGCGGAACTGTCGCCACATGACCAGTTTTGCCGAAGAAACAGGCGACCATTTGCTTCGAAGTGCTTCTTCCACGAACAATTTTCGTTGGATTTTGCTCGTCTTTGAAGACCCACACGGTCGATTGTTGTTTCGTTTCGGGCTCATACGCATAGATCCATGATTCGTTACCTGTGACGATCTTATAAACGTCTTTTGAAGCACCGCAATCGTATTTTTGCAACATTTCTTTGCACCAATCGACACGAGCCTTTTTTTGAGCGACTTTCAAATTGTGCGGGATCCAACGAGAACAAACCTTTTTTACGGCCAGGTGTTCATGCAGTATCGAATGTATGCTGGTGGAAGAAATGTCCAAGGATGTCTCTATCTTTCGGTATGTCGCATGTCGCTCTTGCATTATGAGTTTACGCACGGCATCAATGTTCTCTGGCACAACAGCCATTTTTGGACGACCTTCACGGTATTCGTCTTTGAGCCACGATTAAATTCATTATACCAATTTTTCTCAGTGCTATAGGATGGTGCTTCATTTCCATACAAAGATTTAAGTTCATCAATGCACTCTTGTCGTAATAATCCACGTCGAGTTAATTCTTTTTTTATATTAATTTTTTAAAGTCACTGTAAACAACACAAATAATGGTCGTACGTCAAAACGTTTTGAGTACGATTATGCTATAAAATATATATAATATATATAAAATTATATATATATATAAAATGACAAACTTTCCAATGGAAATGTCAGATTGAACTTAGTAGCACTCAGTGTTGCCAGGCCAGAAATATTTATAGCAGCTCTCGTAAATAAATATGTGAGTGTTTTAACTGCAAGTTCACTTTCTTTTCATTTGTAGTTATTGATTTACAAAAAAATGTTCAAAACAAATTTCTCTAAAAGTATAAATTTTAAAATAACCCTTTGAATTATTTTAAACTAAATTTTGGTGGAGTTAATCGATTTCGGAACTGAAGCAAATATATATATATATATATATGTTCGTTGGCTCGAATTATGTTCACCTTAAGAGTACCGAATCACAATGACTAACTTAAATTTAATTTCAAGCGAAACAGCGCTGTGATGAGTAGCACAATTTTGTTGAAACTACTTGTCCTTTAGCTGTTATTTTAATAAGCACAAAAAGCTGAGTTCATTTTTGTAGCGCGAAAATCGCCCATATTTATAGTTAAAATAAAATATACTTTATGATAACAAAAGTCCGTTTTACCTTATAGTCAACTATATCTTATTCATTGACAATTTAAAATATACTTTTGGCGTTAATGTCGATTCTAAACTTAAAAGTAGATAAAGCTGTTTTTAACTAATTTAACAACAACTTCTGTTTTTTGTAAAATTAAAAGGCCTGTGAAAGTTTGTCTTTTAAGAGCGGGGGAGGTATATTCTATTTAGTGTACATCTTCAACTGCACATTCCGGAGAACTTTTTAAAATTTTTAGCAATTTCATCACTAAAACTCTAAGTGCTGGCAATTTTCGTAACACAGTTGCTGTCGATTAAAGTTTCGCCATTTTCTAAGTGGTAAACAATCGTAGTGTCAACAAGATTGTCTTCACGCTTAGTTTAGAAATTAGAATTGCATTGTGACAGCTTTTCTCACATTTATTTTCATATGCACCCATTGCGCGCAAACCTTCCTGTATTGCTTTCCAAGAATTTTTCTTTTTGTCTATCATTGACACGTCATTACCTATGTTTCCAAAAGCAGGCTTATGCATTCACTTTCTTTATAGTCTGTAAACAAAACTGTAATTTACTGCCAGCAAAATAATATCTTAATGTACATATACATATCGCTTCTTTATTGCAACATAGTCATATCTCAAAAAAACTTGAACTTGGAAAAATGCGATTTAAGTTTTCAAGACATAAGTCCTATGATCTAATTGCCGCAATTGCAATTGCTATAACTTCGGTTCAGCTTGGAATATAAAACTGATTTTTTTTTTTTTAACATGTACAGAAGGTCTAAAAGAGCAGTTTTGCTCAAGTAACTACAAATTTTTAATATTTTGAGATATGACTATGTTGCAATAAAGGAGCGATATGTACATGAACAAACCTTTTAAATATTTCCATAATTTATATTATTTGATTTTTGTACGCAAGTGACAAAATAAAAACAAGGGTACCTTTTTCTTATTTATGTTTGGAAATTATAGGAAAACATATATCAGATTACAGTTGACAACCAATTTAAGTCGGTCCAACAGTTAAGAGGTCTTTAGTTTAGACTATACTTTAGCCAGAGTCGACTTTAGTCTATATAACTATGAATATGGGTCAATGCCTGTTGGCTTGTTTTCTTTTAGGAATAGTGATATAATTTTCGTTGACGTACGGCTGTTCACTGATTTTTCACTAAACTCTTAAACTCTCCAAATATTAAAAAGTCGAATCTAAGAAATTTTCATGTAAATTTAAAAAGCAGTTTCTTTGAGATAAAAGCTACAAACGCAAAATATTTTTGAGTTTGTTGTGGCTACAAATATATATATTTTTTCAATTTGAAGGATCTTAATCACAACAACTTAGAAGTCTAAATTATACTTCAGAAAAGGAAAAGAAAAATCATCTTAAGATTGTAGTTTCATCAAAATTTTTGGAAATCTCGAATAAAGTTAAAACTTAATACCTTAAATTTTATCAGAAGAGAAAGAAAAAGTCATAAAACCTTAAAAGTTTAATATCTATCTTACAGTAAGGTTCATTACACAAGAGATTAAGGTTAACTTGTTTGCGACTTTTCACTCTTAAAGTAATTATTTTGAAACTGCTCAACTTTATTTTCGGTAATTAAAAATTAAAAAGACAGGAATATTAAATTAAAAAAATTAAACTTTAAAATTATCGTGCTACTTTTCTGAATAAATTATTTAAATCACCGAGATTGATTATTGAAGGTAAAAGCATGTGTCAATGTTTATCTCACTACCGCTCACTTAGCTCTTGAGGAAACTTCTGACAAGTATTTTTAAAGAACTAAAAATTTTCGGCTGACTTTTTTTCGGTACTTTTATACAGGATATGTGATTGGATAAACGTCTGTACCTGGCGCGAAGCCCTTATCAGACGGTGGTCAAACCACTTTTCTGTGCAATTTTAAGACCATGGCTTGCAGGACCATGAATCTAACCGTGGCTAAAGGGTCTGAA
The DNA here is from genome assembly GCA_916610165.2 of Gymnosoma rotundatum. Lineage (NCBI taxonomy): Eukaryota > Metazoa > Arthropoda > Insecta > Diptera > Tachinidae > Gymnosoma > Gymnosoma rotundatum. The sequence continues at coordinate 41,505,194 of OU744338.1, forward strand.
CCTACCCGTAAACTCCTCTGTTGAGAGTGCAACAGCACACTTCCATCAATTCCGCCCCAGACCGCGTCCCCGAAGGGACCACAACAATAACCAGCTACAGAGAGGCGCGGCTCTCTGTATTGGCTACCGGTTCTCGTGGTGCGAGTTTATTTAAGGACACTAGTGCATCCTTTGACAGTACCCCAATGTCTATCCAGATTCAGTGCCTGTACACCGGGGGACTGGTTTCCCCTATACCCCGAGGATATTTGTGTCAAAGAATATGTTCTCTCAGCCAGACTTGAAATACTCCCCGGGCGGGTGTCACTTTCATACAGTTTAAAATTTGATTTTTGTCTGTCAAAAGTCTGTGATTTTTCCTAGCATTTCGAATTGTCATTTATCATTATTCGATCGGTACTGAAATATATAACAAATCGGAAATGAATATATTGCAGCAACGTACCAACAACTAGAGCAACGTACGCTTTATATTAACTTAACAACGTTGCAGACGTTCCTTCAAAATAAAAGCATTTTCAAAATACCATTTGCTTGCCCATACAATTTTTTCACATTTTCCATTTCTCAGTAATTAAATTTTAATTACTTTCATTGCAAATAGAAGTAAATTTAAAATAAAATTATTACATTTGGTAAAATGTATAAACATTTCCACATGCATCTCTTGCGATTGTACAAGAAACTTGCTTTTAACATAGAAAATTATTACATTGAGTATAATTGACTTTAGACGAGATGTAATTAAATTTTAACCACAACTGGGTAAACTTTGTGAAAAAAAACAACAACATAATAAATGAATGAACTACAACAAAAAAGGAAAGAATACCACTAAATGGAAGGAAATAAGAATGAAAGTAATTGATGGAGACGATTGCTGGAATGAAACGAATATACAAATGGGTGGTTGTTTGCTTCATGCAGCAGCAGCAACAGATATGAAGACTTTTTGTGGTTAAACTTGTTGAAAATTGCAAGTGGGAAAATAGAATAAACCACAAAAATGGGAAGTAAATATGTTCTTCGTTTCTTGGGAAAAAATAATTTATATACTTCTTTTTAGTTGTAGTACTGATACTTGTGCATTCCAAGTGCCAGTGTATTTACAGGTACTAGAACACAGAAAACAACTTAAAAAATTATTTATTTTCAAGACAAATTATTTTTAGTGGTCGTTTTCATAGCAAATAAAAAGGAAAAACTTAAAACATGTAAAAAAAAATATTTTGAGTAAAAGGAGCATGTATCGGTAAAGATGTATGATAAAGAGAAGATTCAGCCAGCAAGAAAGTCTCCAAAATAAAAAGAAAGAAACTTAAAAATGTTGAGGTAAAAATAAATGTGTTCGATGAGAAAGATTTGTTTTTACGTTAATCTACTCGTAAGAAGCCATTATATCGCTTTCCTTTGTATGCCGCCTCCATCATTAAACTTATTTTGTAGATTCCTTAACTTTAAACAAATAAAACTTGAACGAAACAAACTATGTTTAAGGTATTTTCTGGTTTTTCTTTTTGTGGCATTCAATATTTTGTCAGGGAAAACAAAAAGTAACTTAAAACATTTTGCACTTAACTTTTACTCAAAACTGTTGCACCATAATTTAGGAAATGAAAAATTTGGGGTACAAACATAATCCACCATAAAATTACACGTGATTAATACATAACTCTGCCAAAAATTAAAAATATAAAAATCCGACGTCAAAAGAGATTTCATCTGTCTGCCTATAATGGGTCAAAAGTATGGCCACATTCATACATCAAATTACATTAACTATTGGCACACTCTTATGTTCCATCTCCAAACTTTATACTTGCTATAGCAGACTAAAGGTCCAACTATAATGTACATAAGCTAGCTTCAGGTTATGTCAAAAGTTCAACGAAAAGCCTGTCAAATGCTTAGGTAACTTATCAAAGAAATTTATGTGGCTACAATGTACTTATATAAATTTAGTAATTTTGTGCCACAGTTGCACATTTATGCTTAATTCGTACTATTGTCAAAAATAATTTCTATATAAATCAACAAAATTTTAAAACAAAAAGGCTTTAAGAAGATATTCTTTATATTTAATAACATTCACACACACATTTACATATTTTGGTTCATGTTCTAAAAAAATGTAAAAAAAAATTATCACAAATTATTTTCTGTTTTGTGTTTGTGGCCAACCGTACTTAAAAATGCAACGATGTTCATCGCTTATATCGTATACATATGTGTGTATAAATACAAATTTATTTTAAATATATTATATTTGTAAAAAATTGGCCATACAGAAAAAAGTTGTTTTTTCTACATTTTCTTTTGAACTAAAAACTAAAAAATTTAACAATTTAGGTCTTAATTTAAATTTTTCTTTATAAATGTATAAACTAAAGCACAATCAGCTGTTTCCGTACGGAAAGTGCGATCAGTTTCGGAGCTTGCATAAAGAAATGAAATTTAACGAAACTTGACGAAAAGTCATCTTATGTACATTATAGTTTACCACACATAATTTAATGTATTTGCACAGTTGTTTAAGTTGGCATAAGCTAGTATATGCACATTATAGTTGGGGCTTAAAGCTGATGTCAGAGTGCACGCTATAAGCGATGCTATAATATCGCACTACAATGCGCTACAAAGCTCTGCTTGTGTTCTCTTACGTCAATGCTCAAAAGATGTCAGAGTCAAAGCGATGGTACAAGAGAGCCAAAGCGACAAAGCAGGTTGTGAAATGATTTATAGCATGGTATCGCTTCGTTATTCTTTTTGTTGTTTGTTTACATTGTAGTTCAACATTTTTCATTTGTATATTTTATTTGTGATTGTTTAAATTTTCTATTGATTCCAGTTTTTAATACAAAAATAAAATATCCACCGCTTATAGCCATAAACTATAAAAGTTGGTCAAATAATGGTGGCTAATATTATATTTATGCACCCGCATGTATTATTTATATAGATTCCATTAAAATAACTATTATACATAATGACAATGTGAGAAGAAAGTTTATAATGAATAACTCCCATGTATGAAAGTTCCAAATAAACAAAGCCAAGCAACAATATCAATTTTTTCATATTCTATGCTATAAAGAAGCTCCAAAAGGTGTTCTAAAGAAGGAGCACAATAAGAGGATGAAGCTAAATAGGAATTGGATTATACTTCTTAACAATAAATTTTAATATTCATTCATTACATTTTTTTTATTAAAATTTCTAAAAACTTTTAATTTATTTAATATATTTTTCAAACTACAGCTGTTTATTTGTTTACTTGATATAAGTATAGACAAATAATATGTTGAAATAAAAAGTCGCTTAAACTAAAAAGCCTATTTCACAAAGAATCAAACTACAAATATGCAAAATTTTATTGGGATACAAAGTTTTACAATTTTTAAGAAATTTTAATGTTTCAGATTTCGGGAAATAGGGGAAAAACTCTTGTACATATAGTTTTTAAAAATTGTTACATTATAACATACCATCAAATGAAATATTTATATTAAAAAAAAAATCTGTTTACATTAATTGCAACAATAATCTTTCAGCTTAGTACTTATAGAACATATATCTTTTGATTGCAAATCGAAACAGAACAGTTTGAGTGCTTAAAATGGATATTTACTAATGACTCTTAGCTCTATTCCTACCCTTCGAATAGGGCGGAAGAATTATTTTGGTTTTGTTCTGCACATAGCCGACTTTTTTCGTCTCTTTAAGCAGTTAAAATGCATGAGCACTGTATTTCTTGTTTAATATAAATTAATCGTTATTGATTATTAAAGTGAAAGCATGTTGCTTGTTGTCATATATAACTTCATTTAAAAGTTATCTATAAGCATTTTTAAACAAAATGCATCTCAACCTTATCATAGGTTTATGTGCAGATATATATCAGTAAATAATTTACAACTTTTAAATTTAACTTAACTTTAATTTAGCGGCAACGCAAATTTTCAAGTTATACAATTCCTTGCGACTTTACTTTCAACCAATACTTAACTAAAAATTTATAAAAGAAGATTTAATAATCCCTAATACCACATCTTGTTTACATACAATTTTGAAACTTTTCACCATTCTGAGTCGAAAATGTCGAAATATACCAAATTATATATAAAATACTTTGATGATATATAACTCGAAAAATATGTGGCTCGACAACTTTTTTTAATTTACTATTTCTTCCAAAAATTACACTTTATTATAATTTATCTATAATTTTATTTTTAATTACTTACAGTATTTTGTTTTTTTTTTTAATTTAATACACATCTAAGTTTAAAATTATCAGCCAGTTTTTCTGAAACTTAATAATTTAGTTTAAATACTGGGCAACATTGTTGATACAGCTGTTATTTGTCTTTGTTTGTTCTTACAATTTATTTGCCTAAAAATGTGTCAAATATTTGCCGTCGAGTGGTCACACTATGTTCACATTAGAAGCATTTTTGTTTACTGGCAAATAATTATATTTGACCAAAATCAGCTGTGGTGTTATTTGTTTCTAATAAATATTTTGTGGTCAGACTACGGCAAAAAAATATTTGCCGATTCCAGTCAAATGTTTGACTAATGTGACCTTACCTTAAGTATGAGTATAAAAGAATTTCAAGTCTTTGACTTTAAACATTAAGAGGTTTATATTGATATGTGCTCAGAAAAACTTTTTTCTGAAAGTCAGGTAACGCTAAAGTATAGACATAAGTGTTCTTTTGTAATTGAGATATTTTTTTTACTGATATGTATTGTAATATTTCAACTTTGTAGGAACTTTGTAAATAAAAGGCAGAATAATTGTAACTGTCCGTAACTGTAACTTATTCATTTAAGTTCTCTTTGTTATTTAAGTTACACTGCTCCAATTCGCTTTTCACTAACTTCTGTTTTAAGACTTTTTATTTTTGATTGCATATCAATTAACAATCAATTAATCAACAATATTTTCTCTTTGTGAAAAACATAAAAATCATGCTCCTCTGCAATTCATCTTTATTTATAACAAGAGAACAAAACAAAAAACTTTTTGTTGCAAAAAAATATATATTTTACAATTCATTGAAAAGCACGCAATATAACGCAGATACTCGTCTCAATACTATTTTGCACTTTAATTTATAGTTTTTAATAGCATTTATAAGTAAGATGGGATAATTATTATTTATTATTGCACAATAGATTGTTTTTTTTTTTCATAAAGTATGCGGAAACAAAAACTATTAATATATTCTAATAAAAGTTAGGAAAAAGTAAAGAAATCAAATAAAAATAGAAAAGAAGAAAAGAAATAAAATGAACTCTAGCGTAGAAATGAAAAAAAAATCATCAGTTTTAAATGCGAAGAAGAGGCAAAACTTTTAACTCCAAATATGTATTATAAATTCCAGATTAAAAGGCAAAGTAACAACGACTTTTGATGAGCTATTTAAAATTTTGTTCCTACCAACCATATTAGTACGAAGATTAATCAGTTTGCCTTTCTTTTATAATTTGGATTAAGTTCACATATATTTTTATACCCTTCATCGCAAAAAGGGGAAAAAAGTATAAATAAGTTTGTCATTCCCATTTGTAATTTCTACAATATTCACATCCGACACCATAAGGTATATATGTATATTCTGAATTCTTATGCATAGCTAAGTCGATTGGGCGATGTCCGTCTGTCCGTCCGTGTTGAAATCAAATTTGTCAAGGCAATAGAAAAGCTAGAGAAAACTTGAATACGGCAATAAATCAAACATAGTTTGAACATTTTACTATTGAAAATCAGCAAAATCGGTCCATATCCTTCGAAGCAGCGGGCAAAACATCATAATTGCCTCTAATTTTTCATATCATTTGATACATTGAAGTAACTCAAATCGAAAAAAACAAATATATGGGGCGTTAGAGAATTAAAAAAGAAAGAAAAAAACATCAAAAGAAAAAATTGGTGCTCGACCATATTTTCCGAGTTACGGGCCTCTAAACTTTTTACCGAAAAATACTATTGTGCACCATACTTTTTAAGATATCAATATGGATTTTATTTTAAAGCTTTTAAAGAGATCTTAAAAAAATGCTTAACCTATTAAGGGCCGATGACATTTTTCTGTAAATTTATGTATATGTAGTACTTAATTTTATTCTTATTAGTTAATTCTCTGTCCCCCAAAAATTTATTTTTTTGATTGGAGTTACTTCACTAAACTAGATTAACATAAAAGGTAAAGGGTATGTAAGATTCGACATATCCGAATATAGCCCACTTACTTGTTAGTATCAAATTTATTAAGATAAAAAAATTATGTAAAAACAACCTAACTTAAAGATAAGCAGAATATAATGCAGCATATTATGGATAGCTACATCCAACACCATCGTCCTTTACATCTATCTACCTTAGTTTAAGTACATTGTAAGCATCATATATTTAACCAACTTAATATTAAACTTAGATTGCGAGGAATATTAATAACCGATCAGCTTTAATTTAATGAGACGATATCCACAAAGGATCCACAGCTTTTTTTGTCGTTTTCTTTATTAATTTTCTTGCATTCCGCCTTCGGTTTATTCACGAAAACCTGTTAAGATCCAAAAAAAAAAAAATTTAAATTTTTTAATAACACACAATACATTGACAATCTGTTGTCTTAAGCTTCCTATACCCTCGCGTTGGTATGTGAGACCGAAAAAATAGTTTTTTATAAATATCAAGCACGATGGGGTTTTTTTTTAAAGGCTAATAATCAATAAAATAAATGAAATTAAATTTAATGCATAAATATTTTTTTTTATCTCTTAAAGTTCTTAAAAAAAATTTACCTGTTCAAAATTTGTTAAAAAAAATATATTAAACAGGACTTTAAATTTCCTGGACTGTGAGACCGCGCGCGGGTATACATATTTTTTACAAAAATTGACGCGGGTACAGGAAGGTTAATCTAGAGAAAAATAAAAAACAAAGACTACACTAAGACGCTCTCATAAGTTTTGGATAGATGTTCACCTCCTAGAATTCAAAATATTATTAAATTCGTAACAACTTAAAAAAAAATGCTGACTTATTTTCAAATTAAAGTGTTCCTACCGCACTTGTCGTTGTAATGAAATTTTCCAGAGTAACTTTAATACCACTTCATTTTTAATGATCTCAAACTCTTATTTTATAGGATTAATAAAAATAAAATTATTTTACTTTTCAAATTAAATTGATTACTTGGTGTTATAGCGGACATAGCAATACAGGTTCCTTGTAAATTTCAGCCTTTTATCTTTAACTGTTCAAAAGTTTGGCCACATATATGAACACTATTGGGACACTCTTTAATTTCCAAATAAGAATTTTATACTTGTTGTTTTAGCGGACTACAACTACTCAACAATATGGCCATATACATCTAATTTATTGCCTTATTGAAGCACCCTTTAATTCTTAATTTTAAATATTCATTATTGTTATTATAACAACCATAGTAATCGATTTTCTGTCCAGTTTTCAAGCGTTTGTTTACAACGTTTTAAAAGATACGCCCATATAGGCCAATTTATGTCACCTATGATGACATATTATAATTTTAAGATTTGTTTTATGTATGTTCTTAAGCTATTGGAGCCATAGTGATACGCAGTTTTAAAATGGCGTCCTTTACGGCTGATAATTAACATGTATGTTGCATTGGGGACATCCTTTAATTTTTAAGACTAAAAACCATTTTTACAACGGCGCCAATCTGTGAGCACAACTTTACAAATAAAAAAGAGTTACAAAGAGAACGACGAAGAAATGCTTTAAGTTGTGTGTGAACTTCGTCTCACCAAATAAACATTAAGATTTGTTGGTTAAATAGATGATATTTACGACGTACATAACATAAGGTAGATAGATGCAAAGAATGCTGATGAAGGATGTGGCGGTCCAGAAAATGCTGCATATTATTCTGCTAGCGTCTAATTTTTCTTGTTTTCTTTGAAAAACGTTCGCATACATTTGTAAATAATTTTTCTTTCTAAAAATGTTTAGAAATTAAAATAAAAAGAACCAAAGAGCCGAAAATAAGTCAATTTTCATTAATTTATAAAATCAATGGTTCAAATCCTGATGGGAAAAAATTTAAAATTATAAAAAAAATTTAAAAATCGGTTCAGAAATGACTGAGTTCTGCAGGCACAAACATTAAAAAAGCAATGTTCAAATAAATGGACAACCTCCTTCTTTTTTTGAAGTCGGTTAAAAAAGAAAAAAGCACGATAATTGTACTAAAAAGGGTATCGGTTCCTCACCCATACAAACTCAAGTTTATGCAACACTACAACTTTCAATCGTAGAGTAAAACTATTTGACATATTCTTTTCATGAGAAAAATTTCTAACAAATATTTTGATTAATTAATAAGATGAGAATTAATTGCACTTACAATCGAAACAGAGGGAAAAAATATTAATAAAAATAAATGAATTTGTTTTTTTATGAAAGCAACAACAAAAATAATAACAATCATCGTAAAGAGACAATCAAGCCTTTAAAAATACTTCATTGTCATGTCATATAAATCATTTTTAAATAGATGCATTTTACTTGCCACCCTCTTTTTATGAAACCAGATCATAGAAATTCTTTCTTTAAACTTGTAGAGCAAACATGCTGATGGAAAAAGTTATTTATTCGTTTAAACTATTTTGCGCTATTGTATGTAATTATTTTATTACAAATTGTTGGTTAAACATTCATATCAGACATGATTTTTCAAAATAATTGAAGAAGAGAAGCGCAGTGCACAGTGGAATAAATCACAATGTAAGTGGTTTCATTCACCTCTATTACGAATGTCAACGGCGACGTCAACACAATACAAGAGTCGACATCACATTTAAACGTTGTCATCCTCACGCCAATGCTAAATCGGTATTATTAAAAAGTATTGTGTTGACGTTGTGTTATTATCGATAATATAGAGGAAACAAATATCATCTTTATAAAATTTGGTGTTTGTTTACTTTGTTGTTTAATTTTTTTGATTTAAAATTTCTGGAAAAATGTATTTCATGCTAGAATCGAGTAACAATTCTATGTACATATGTAAATATATATAAATGATCTATTAAATTATTTACTCTTGCTTTTCAAGTACTTCCTTTCTTTCAATAATTTTAAATTAGACTTTTCGCGTGTACCGGCTTATTGATTTTAAAACACTTTTTATGTCTTGCCTTACATTTTGTTGGCACTGGCTTGATTCTTTTAAAATATTTTTTATTTCTTTTGTTGTATTAGAAATTTTACTAAAAACTTCCTTTTGCATAGCATTATGGTCCTTAAGTAACTCATTTCGTTGATTACCACTCTTTTTCTTTTTTTTTGGAACCGACTTCTTATTAAGCTGCATTTGTTGAAGTTGACGGTAAGTTTTCAGCATCCTCAAGTGTTACGAAGACTGATTCCTCAAGGTTTTGCATTACAGTTTCTTCCGAAGATGTGTCAATTCCTTGAACTAAGCCTTCAGGTTTAAACTGTTTCTAAATTACACCAAATTAGTGGCATCTTCTTCCAAAGACAAAAGGATTAAAAACTTATTTACGCCTCCTCCTGTTGCATTAGCTTCTGCTTTATTGTGCATTAATTTCCTTTTCACCATGCATTTGAAGTATCTCTAAACCTTTTGGCATCCATCGCTATCTCGAATAGGCGATCCAATATAATTTAGATTAACAGATATTTTCTCCCATGCTTCCTTAAAATTATTTGGAGTTGTCCCTCTGTGGAATCCTTTTGCTAGGCTTGGTTTGTTTTCCAATTGTTTCGTAAGCTCCTCAAATTGTTTCGTTGTTGTTATTTTGATTTTTTTCTCCTTTTTCTGTTACAGAAATAAATTTGTCGTTGGTAAAAAGTTTGTTGACAAAAACAGAGTCATTTTAAGACAATGTTGCCGTTTTGTTGCCTTTGATAATGCCGAAATATTATCGGTTGTTATCGAAAGTTGTCAATATTGTCAATAGTAATGCCAATACAGTGCCGTCGACATCACTTATGTCGATGTTGACATTCGTAATAGGGGTGAGTATAAAATATTTAATATAATAAAAAATAGCGATATATTCGGCTATGCCCAGTCTTATATACCCTTCACCATATATGTATAACCACATGTTCCATAATGCAGATTTCCCGTTGAATAGTTTAAACAAAAATCGGTGTATGGAATTCTGTCCTACCACATTTTTTCTGTCCCAATAAATGTTCTTTTAAATTAAACCAGGGAAATATTTAATTAAATTAATTTTTATAATGTATCGCCCTATTTTTTATCGCGATTAAATTGTTAAATCAACGATATTGATTATTGAGGGTGAAAGCACGTCTCGATGACCATTTCTCTACCGTTTACTTTCAGGAGACTTCTCACAAAGATTTTAAATAAGCTAAAGATTTTTGTCCAATTAATAAAGGAAAAAACAAAAATTAATGTGCTGTTTCTGTTTTACACGCGATCAACTCGTCTGAAAATTTTATATGAAAAGCACTCAGTTTTTTGAGTTACTTCCATATAAATTTTCTACACGAGTTGATCGCCTGTAATACAGAAACAGCTCATTAAGTTTAAAAATACAACAATAATCAAGAATGATTTAATTTTTTAAAAATTAAACTATTTTTTTTTTGGAAAATTGTCAGTTTGGCTTAGGGTTGCTGTCCCAGCTTAGTAAATGAAAAAATTAAAAATTAAAGGCAGGTAGGTGTGATGATTGGCCTGCAGCCTCAAAGGCCAGGAATCGATCTTGCTGAGTATTAACAGCAACATTTTCGAAACTATGTCTGATTGGTTGTTGCATTTATATTTTCTCTAGCTTATCTAGTGTCTTTGCAAAGTTGATTTCAGCACACACACAGGCAGATATCGCTCAATAAACTTCGGTATGCAAAGAACTCAGAATAGACTTAATGAGGACGAAATTGGATATTCTAGAAATTACAAAAGGAATGACGCGATGAGTGATTTTCCCGCTTTTACCTTTATTGTCTTTGCAACTTTCAGGACGTTGATTTTTATTATACGCCACTATAACTTGGAATAATTAAATTAAAGGTTTATCAAGAACCTCTATAAAATATTGACTGTCACTTATCTCTGAATTAGATGTCTGGTTTTATAGCGAAAATCTGGTCCCAAATTGAGCTTGTTTGCATTCTCACTAAATTCTAAAATAGACATATTCGCCTGTTATTTTATAAAAACTGAATAAACTAGATCTTTTGCATATCACATATCGAATTTTTTTTTAATTTATTGTGAGAATCATTAAAAGAAAGCTGTCTTATAGTTACCTCTAGGTTAAAGTTAAAGTTTACCAATTCTTTTTCGATAAATGTAGGATAATCTGGGCTTAAGCCCAATTTCAGGTTATTTTTATCATTTCAATTCGTTGTTCGTTTTTAATTCTTTGTTGAATTTTTTGACAATTAATAAGAAGGCTACAAGTTGCTGGATGATTTTCAAAGTAATTATTTATTTATTTATATTCTTTTTTTTTGGGAAGCAGATGAATGTAATGGCCAAATATATCACGACGTATTCCACTGTTCAATCTTAGAAAAAAAGTGAATGAAATGTAAAAATTTTGTTATGTTGATGAACAACTTTTATGCTTATAACCTTCAACATCATTGTTAAAGGGTGCTCGTTTGTGGTTATAAAATTTGTCAATATTGTTTAAATGCCATCTGAAAACCGAATTATAACTTGCTTTACATTACTTTTGTTTGGTGATACATTATATTCGGCATCCACGAACGATCTGCAATAATTGTTCAATATTAAAGTTAAGTCAGGAATTTATGCAAATTTATTTTAAAAACTATAATTCTTACCATTGATACATGTGGTATATATTATTCTCAGTATCTCTTTGTATAAATTTTGTAGGTAATTAATCCAGACAAAGTCGATGTTTAGCATGTTTTTATGGGCCTGCGGAATCAGTAGGTTAAATGTAAATTAAATCCGCCATAAGCAATACAACACCGCCGTATGCTTTTAATATATAAGGACGTTTATCTGCAAATAAACCAAAATTAATAGAACACCTAAAAGCTAGTACGCTACGCATGAGCTTTTTTCATTACCTTTGAAAAATCATGAGCATGGTTTGAAATAATGACAATGAAAACAAATTAAATTTCATTTAATGCTTTTATTTTAATGATTTTATTTTAATTATAACTAGATTTTTAATTGCTAATTACAATTTATTCGAAAATAATTGTTTTTATGCAACAAGAATTTTTGATCGCAGAAACTTAAACACTATGCACAAAATAAATGAACCTTAAAACTCTTTTGTAGGCAGATCTATATTTGAAAATTTTAATAAATTATCATTTTTAACTGAGACAAAGTTGATGTCTGAAATCTGAAGTCACTTAACACTTCAGCCAGCAGATTTTATTTCTTACACGAAATCAAAAATATGGTCCCATAATGTGTAATTTTTCATAGGAATATTAAAACACCAAATTTTTTTAAATATTGTTCTACTATATCTTAAGATGTGTCCATAGTATACAAAGGCAAGAAATACATTCATTAATATAATAATTTGAAATAATTAAATTAAACTCAAAAAGCATTACCATTAAGAAAATAATGATATTGCGAAAAAATCATTAGCATTGTTTCTCATTTAATGCTAGTGAAATTATCAATTAATTGGTCCACCTAATTAATTACTCCCATGTATGCTTTATATAAAGAATTATTTTAATTTGTTAATATTCTTTTATTTTCCTTCAATTGAAAATTAATTGCTTCGAATATTATTTTAATTGTTTCCCTTAATTATTATAAAACACAAGCTCTAGAACTTGTTATATTGTTTTTTTAATTTAAACTTTTTTTACGAAATTGAAAATTCTAAATATTCCATCAAATGATTAAGCAAATTGTTGTATTTTAAAATTGCTGCAGTTTTTCTAATTAACAAGTGTTTGTGTATCTTTTCATATGCAGATGTTTAAGTCATTCATGTGTCATAATAAAGATCAAAATATTTGTACAATACGTTTATTTTATTTATGCACTTTCTATTCAGCCAATTAAAACAAACACCAACGAAAATATTTGCAATTTTAAATACATTTCAATTGTGTTAAATTAACACTTAACACTGTGATATTAAAAAAATGAATGCACTTTCCAAAATGCTACTTATGGATTGTAAAGTAAATTTTTTGTAATTCTTTGAAAAGAACTTTGAAACTTGAAATTAAAGCCAAAAAGGAGTTTTTACACTTTGAGAAGATACAATTTTTTAGTGCATTTCTTTTAGTTCTCCTTAAAGTTGCTACGTAGTGAATGGTATATTTTCACTTAGCAATTTTCAATGCAATCGGATTGCTATTTTTGAAATTTTGCCTTTTAAATGAAAGTTCTTGTGCTTTCTTCAAACAAAATATTAAAATATTTTTCTCAACAAAAGCTCAGTTAATCCAGTACGAGCACAAATCATAAAACTGATGTCGTGTAATATTTCTAAATTCTTTTACCTCTTGCTAACCAAAAAATTGCATTCAACTAATTAGATAGAAGATTGGATCTTGTAAATAAGGTTTCGTAACTTATTACCAAGATCTGTCAAAAACAAGTAAGAGTGATATATTCGGTTATGCCGAATATTATATACCCTTCACCATCTATATAAATCTAGTTTAGAGAAGGAACTCCAGTCAGAAAAGCAAATACTAGGGTAACAGAGAATTAAGAAATAAAAAAATTTTTACTGCTTATATAGATATAATTTTACATAAAACATAACATCGGCTCTTAATGGGTTGAGCAGTTTAAAAAATTATTAGTATTTCCTTTAAGATCTCATTAAAAGCTTTAAAATGCGAGCGCCAATTTTTTTACATGATGTTTTTTTATTTTTTACTTCTCCCCCATACATTTATATTTTTGATTGGAGTTTCTTTATTGTTCAAAATGACATGAAAAAAATTAAAGGTTGGCATGGTATTTTGCCTGCTGCCTGGAAGGACATGGATTGATCATGCTGACTTCCAACAGCACCTCAGTCGACTTCGCTATACCTAAGAAGTCAGAATATATATACTTAATGGAGTCGGAAAAGAATATTGTAGATATAACACACGGAATGACAAACTTAGATATCTGTGGTTTTCATGAATAACAGCGCATGTCTTAAAATCAAACTTTTCAGTAGAGCAAAAACTAGTTATTTTTGAAGCTGCGGTCTTGATTAGAGCTGTGTCGTTCGCGAACGAACGTGTTAAATTGACCGAATAAATCAAATGAACGAAATGAGCCGGTCATTTAAATCCGGTCTTTTCGTTCAATAGTGTACGGGTTAAATTGAACGGATGACTTAATTGAGCGAAATAAGCCAGATATTTAACCGGCTCCTTTCGTTCAAACTGACCGATTGAACGAATCAGTCTTTGATAATTGACCGAAAAAGACCGGTCACTGAAACGAACGACCGGGCACATGTCTAGTCTTGGTATCAAAACTTTTCAACTTTTTTTTTATACAGTAATGTAAGTGTAGGTTTAAGCAATATTCCAATTAATTTTTAGGAAACATTTCCTTATGGATTAGATCCCAGAGCAATTTGAAAATAACAAACAATTTTAAACTTCGAAATTTTGTTCTGACCAAACAGAGTATGTCTAAATTATTTTTGCTGAACAATAAGAATGGGACCACACAAATAAGTAACGAACTTACAGAGTAGGTACCTCATGTGATAAAATAACATACAATCATATATTAAAAATTTTTAATGCAATTAAAAAAAAAGTTAGAATAGAAATGTTATCAAATGCGAAGCTTTTACATTTTTTTCAACAGCACAACTAAGATTACATGGAAAAAGAAATAAACACCGTATAAAGCACAGTTATGACCATAAAAGACCAAAAACATATACTCACGTGATTTTGATTTGTTTTTAGCTAAACAAAATTCAAAACATAATTTTGAAATGTGTTTTTTTATAAGAAAGAAATTTAAAAAAAGCCAGTGTTTGTCAATATGCTTCGTTATTGTTGAAATTAATTTGAAAAAAATGCAGAAGTTATGTTGTTGTGTAAAGAAAAAGGGGGATATTTTTAATTTTTTTTTTTAATTTTAAAAAATCATTTAAAATGTAACAATTTGGTATCATTAACTCGAAATGTGAAAATTTGAACATAGTCTGTTATTCATGAAAACCACAGATATAACCTTTTACCACTTTTTGTGGTGAAAGGTAGATATAAAAATTTAATATTGTACCCGAGCTCAATAAACATCTAAAAAACACTTAATAAACAGTATAAAAGATTCTATTGAAAATGAAAATCGTTTTTGATGTTTTATAAAATAGTCGTTGGCATAACGAAAGTTAAGTATAATCTTGGCTTAAGTAACATAATTGAGCAGAGTCTCAGCGTACGTAAAAACACAATTTGACATTAAAGATAGCTACATATATATAATGATGGGTTATGAGTTACGACTTTATTTCAAAATAGTTTCAAATCGAACTAGAAAGTGGCTAAGAACTGAACTCATACAATATTCATAAGTAGTGAATACGGCCGCTTAAAATTTGATGAATTAAATTAAGCTGCAAATAATATTTTACTTTCTATATTTAAATATAAAAAAACGTTTTTTATTTTTATATTATTATACAGCTATACTACAAATTTTCGAATTTTGAAGTGAAATTTTTTATTTATATCGTTGATTATATGTGCATTGCAGCTTCGTGATTAAAGTATATAAAACTTGCGGGCATTTGTGCTGCGTATACATAACGTACATTTCTGTAAACATATTTAGAGTTTGAATACTTAAACGCACAATAAACACACAAGCATAGAGTCATAAAACAACAAGTATGTGCTAATGTTGCTTAAGAAAAATATTTTCTTTCAAAACTAATAAACAGCATGAACACACTTCAACATTTCTACATATAATATATTAAAAGTTTATTTAAATTTCCTCATCTGCTAGTACAATTAGTCAGAATTTGTAGTATTTTTTTATCGTTTTTCTCATTATGAAAATAATTTTGGTGGAGTTTAGAATTTTAAGTTTTTTTACTTCTAAAATGTTTAAGAAAAACGAGAATGCGTAAATAAATGTACGCGTATGATATAAGCGGCATTGTAACAGCAGCATATCGTTTTGTAAGTATTAAAACTGCTACAACCCTAAACAAATTCTTGAAATTTTTTTTTCAGTTTGTAAATCATCACATTTCGTAACCGACGTATTAATACGCACAGCATTATTACTTAATACACTCGCAGTTGTTGGAGAAAAAGTATTCGTACAGTTTAGAGATTTCTTTAACAGATTTTGTTTTTCAGAAAAATAAACAAAGCATGCTGCTGTGTAAAGCTGAAAGTCCATACAACGCGTTCTATGCGTACACCCTTTTACGCTTTTCATGCTTTTTATGCTTTCTACAGTTCTTACGCGTCAAGTTACATGCAACGCTTTTTATGCGCCAACTTTTTGTTTTGATCAGCTGTAGTGTAAATATTTTTATCTAATAAAATCATTTATGGAAAAATGAAAAGGTAATGTTTAAAGAACTTATGGCATATATTAAGTTTATGCACATAATATTTTGTATATCAAGGACCTATGAAAATCTTCAGAAAAAACAGGAAACGGTTTTTGCATTTGTATTAAAAACTTTTTAAAGTAAATATAGGTATTAGAGATGAAACTTAGTACATAAAAGTAATCGATAGCAAAAACATTAGTTTTGTTGATGAAAGAGTTGTTGTAAATTATTAATATTAACGCATTTTTTTCTGAATTTATTGTTAAACTTTACTAAAAAAGAGTTTTTTTTTTAATTAAAAAGGCTTTTTAAAAGAAAAATACAGAAAAAAATTAATCATTAACACAACAATATTTATCGATACCATTGATAATAAAATATAATTTACCATCCTTAGATATCAAAAACAGCTGACATTGTTTCATGACGCTTGCGAAGCGTAGAAAAGTAGAAAGTAAACAAACTTCTTGCGTTCTACGCGTTCATGCTTGCTTAACGTGTCACATATATTTACATTAATTCTACTTTTTTGACAGACGCGTATAAAGCGTGTACGCATAGAACGCGTGGTATGGACTTTCAGCTTAAGAGCATATTTTAAACCAGCCGTCATTTAGATTTTGTTATCTTAGTAAAAATGTATATACGTATGTATGCATATATGTATATCCATGCCTACATACTCAATAGATGAGAGGACAAAATTGAATTTTATTATTTTTGCAACGTTCAATTATCAATCAGTGTAAACCTTAACAACAAATTACAAGTGTAAGAAGTCTCTATTTAAAGAAAAATATAAACAATATCCAGGGACCAGTGCTATCATTATCACGGCCAGTGGATATTTTAAAAAAAGATTCTATGGGTCTGCATTGCGCGTCCTTGTTTGCTGGACAGTTCTTCCAACATGGCCAGGTAGTCAGCACAGTGGGTAGCGTATTCATTTAGAGATATCATAAACTAAATGACCATACAAATCCCTGCTTGTAAATTATTAATTTACTACTTCCTGGCAGTCCCGCATAAAATAAACTTACTCATCCCCCTTTTCTGTTTCTTCAAAACAAATGAGGATGACATGCATCTCTCTACCTGCAAAATTGTTTGGTATTTACCTTTCAACATATTTCATTGGGTTAAAGGGCCTTTAATCACAAAATAATTTGCATTCAAAGTTCCATTCTATGTAAACAGCGAAATTTTATGAGAACTGCAGACAGGGCAAGGGCCCAATAAATTTGTATGCACTAGTTATTGAGACACAAATGAAATGGTAGAAATTGTTCAATAAACTTTCGGTTTTATGACTGTCTTGAAGAGTATCTGATTTCAATCACTTTTGTTTATCGATATTCAAGTTTTGCAGGTACCTAAAACTGAAAGAGAAGGACCTTCTTGTTTAGATTAGTGGCCAACTACTTGTTTAAGATGACCGGGTGGCCCAGAAGGATCCAGTGGATCTATTTTGCTTATTCTAAGACAGCGATAACATGAGGGTATCTTTTATATATAAAAGTTACGGGTAAGTCTTTGCAATCCCTAAATACTGTTTTATATCAGTAATGGCCAGCAAAGACGAGATGAACTTTCTCGAAGCTTAAGGCCGAGGCACATACATAGAAATCGTCATACGTTATGTTTGGTGTTTTTCAACTGAAAAAGTAAATTAAAATACATGCTTTCTTATAAGTCCTGTCACAATTAGTACGTCTCCGCTAGCGTAAAGTACGAAAAGTGGAAAACTTTTAACTGATGACGTACGTTAAATAATTTGAAATCTAACATCTGCTGCTTCTTCTTGTATTGTTTTCACTCTTGCTTTTAACGATTTTTTGTCTCTCAGGAAAGAACTCATTGTGTCATCCTAATCAGTCGTTACTTCGATTTCAATTGAATACGTATTCGTAACTTGTTGATAGAATTTGGGTAACCAATGAAGAGGGGGGTGAGGGCTATAATCCTTGATGAAAATTGTGTCAAGAATTAAAAATTCCATTGATAGAACAAATTCTGTGACCTTCCAGACCTTCGACGTCTATCTGCACCATTAATTGGTTCTTTAAATGCGATTATAGCTTAATTCGCTCACCACAAATTGTTACGAGAAATGTTTGGGATGCAATTTTTCTTAAGTCGGGAAAGAGTCGATTAATTATCTAAATTTTTTAATTAAAACTTTTGTGTAATCACTACAAAGCCCTCAAATATGTATAATAACCTGTAGCAAATATAATCTGAACATATTAAAAGCAAGTACAGAAAAGATATAAATATTTTAAGTATTTCATTTTTACTCTATAGAATCATATTCAAAAAAGCGATTAATCCGGTTTAGAAATAAATTTCCAAATTAAAAAAAAAAAATAATCGTTTACTTATTTTTTAATCGAACTATAAATAATTCTGTTTAGATATTCCCTCCATGTTGTATAAACTTTTTTGGTGTAAATTGCTTAAAATTTTTCGTTTATTTTCCACAGCCAATTAGTTAAATGGATAGAAAGTGCTGTAAATTTACTTATACTCGTTTACACTTGTACAACAGCTTCGAAAATCACTCATCCAGTGCATATCCCGTGTGAGTGGGTGTGTAAATCGCACCATTTAAAAAGTATTTATGAAATGTATTTATACATAAATGTCTATGATTGGGAAATTTATTGTATCACTTTAACATCAAATTTGTTAATTCATTAAAATACATGTTTGTTGTTGCAATAATTGTGTAAACGGAGAATATTTGGGTGTCATTGACATAGAAATCGAAACATTAATAAAATCTATAATTGTAAGAGCAGACATGTCATAATGATGTAATTATGGAATGTTTGTCGAAAATAAAAGCGAATGAGATGATGGAAAATCAGCAGATTTTTAAAGATTTAAAATAAATACTCGTATATAAATAAATAATTGACTTTCGTAAAAGGTAATTTTACTAAAAATATGACAAAAATTCGGTTTATTTTATAACATTGATTTGCTTGAAAAAGCATTTCTTTAAATAAAGGAACGTTATTGCAGTCGAGGAATCGTTCACGTTAATAATTGCTACACAAAAACCAAAATAATTAGTAGATTAGTTATAAGAAGTAACCAATTTCGAATTACCTTTCCAACTGTTGGGGGTTTACTCCATTCGACACAACCGAACATAACGGCCAGCTTAATTAGGGACAAGAAGTTGCATAATTAACTCATTAAAAAGATAATAATGAAAAAGATTTTCAATATACATATATATAAATAAATATCCGATATATAAATATATATCCGATAGAACTTTTGATTGTAAAAAATAACACCAAAAATTGAATTGAAATGAAGAATTTTTTTATACGAAAGATCTGAACATGGCATGACGGCTGCTCATGACGAATCGCATTCTGGACGTTCAATTTTGGGTTACTTTTTCAAGTACGAATAACACGAACAATGTTGGCCTCCAAAGCGTCAATTGTTGCTGGTTTATCAGCATAAACCAGTGACTTCACGCGACTCAACAGGAAATAATCGAGAAGTGTCAAATCGCCAGACCTGGAAGGTCTCGAAATCAACTTATAGCCAAATTTTTATTGTGCCATCTTTTCGAAACCACATTTCGTTTGGATTAAAACCATTCATATTTTCAATCAAAAAATCATTAATCATGGTGCGGTAACGATCTGCATAGACCGTAATATGAGATCCGGCCTCATTTTTGATGAAAGAAGGTTCGATGAGGCCACCAGCATGTAAACTACACCAAAGGGTGGATTTTTCTGGATGCAATTTTGCTTATTAACAAACCCGTTAAGCCAAAAATGAACCTCATCCCTGAACATAATTTGGCGATAAAACAACGGGTCAGTTACTAACTGCTCTAGAGTCCAAAATGCGAGAGAACGTCGCATATAATGGTGTCGTGGTTTCGATTTCTGCATAAGCTGGATCTTATACAGGTGTAGGCCAAAATCTTTCCGCAAAATTTTCCAAGTAATAAACGGACAGAGCCCCAATTCCTGCGACCACGACGAATCGGTAAATTTGGATCTTTCGTTTACAACAGTGATAATATCTTCAGTACGCACATTCCTTCGACGTTTTGGTATTGCTGCGTCCTCTAAAGAGTATGTGTTACGAAATGTATCCTCAGTTCGACGGATAAGCTGCTCAAATTGATGACTGATTTTCAAAGTAAACTTGGATGATTAGATAGCGCTGTTGAAGCGTGAGTCTATTGATATTGATTTTCCAGAGTTTACTGAAAATAATAACAAAGTTTTATTAACCGCCTTTAAAAGAAGAAGAAAGTTAACAATTCGAATGAATGTTTTTTTATATATGAGCCTCCATAACTCACTCGTTTCTGGATGGATATAGAAATTTTTTTTTCAATTTTAAAGGTGATGCTTATAGATTGGACCGGTTCATAATCTTAAAAATTAAAGGGTGTCGCAATACAACATACATGTTTTTTATGTGTTTTGTGTACCGCAAATGGCACCACTTTACAATGGCAAAAAGTAATAAAAAATAAATCTAAAATTTAAAGGGTGGTTCCATAGGTGACAAAAATTTACTTATATGGGATTATCTTCTCAGCCGTTATAGACAAACGCTTGCAAATTAAACAGAATGTCGATTGCTATGGCCGTTATAGTAATAAGTATTATTATTCAAAATTATAAATTAAAGGGTGCCCCAATATTCATTTAAGTTGATGTATCTGGATATACTTTTAAACAGATGCAGACAAACGCTTGAAATTTAGAAATAAAAGGGTGCCACTATAGTTTCTGTAATTTGATATGTACTGCCAAACTGCTGCATAGTTTAAGACAGATGGTTGGAATTAACAAGGACACGTAGTGTTAAGTCTGCTATTATAAGTATAAAGTTTAGAAGTGGAATATAAGTGGGTCCTTTTGTTTTTATTTAGAATTTTAATTTGACAAAATATTATTGGATTTTTCTGCCCGTGGCCTTAAGACTAAATTCTGAAACCAATCCTCTTAACCGTCCTTGTTCTCGGTTCTTTGCTAAAATCTTTCTTTCAACATAAAATTAACTTGCAATAGAATTTTCAGTCACTACTGATTGAACTTTTTTAATTTATAGAAAGGCTTTTAGTCATAAGAAATGTTTTGTTAAATTTCTCTTAAAACTTATTTCATTCAATAAACTAATGTAATCTCTTGATCCTTACCTCACTAAGGAATACCTTTGCCGGCAATCCTAAGTAGATGGTAAATTCAAAATAAGCCCCAAGTGGTGTCAAGTAATAAACATATTTTGTCCTTTTCATCCTTTAATATTTATGTATTTATTGTCATTATTGACAAGTGAAGGGACTAAAATAAATGTCACAGTAACAAATTATAAACATTTGTATTTCTCAAAAAAGGTCAAATTTTGAGGCAAAAAGCATAAAATCGTCAATATGCTACTTTAAGTAAAAATTTGACAGAACGACAATAAATCGTCTAATCTTGCAGCTGTGCAAATGAGTTAGCTAAGGTGACCTAATAATAATTCTTGCGAAAAAAACCGACTTCAAAACAGATTTCATCTGTCTGCCTATAAATTATATACTTGAATTTATAATTTTAAATATTATCAGCTGTTACTATAACGGCCATAGCAATCGACATTGCGTCAAATTTACAAGCGTTTGTCCATAACGGTTCAAAAGTACGGCCACAGACTTGAAATTACATCAACTAATGGAACACCCTTCAACTTCCAAATCCGTATTTTATGCTTGTTGTTATAGCGGACTTACCAATAAAGGTTCATTGTAAATTCCAAGCGTCTGTGTACAACTGTTAAAAAGTTTGGCAATATACGTCAAATTAAATGAAGTATTGGCGCACCCTTTCATTTATAATTCTTAATATTAATACTTGTTACTATTACGGCCATAGCAATCGACATTCTGTCCAATTTGCAAGCGTTTGTCTATAACGGTTCAAAAGATAGGCTCATATAAGTAAATCGCATCAATTATGGGACACCCTTTAATTTCTAAATTCAAATTATAAATTCGTTGATTTAGCGGATTTAGCAATACAGGTCCATTTTAAGTTTCAACATCTGTTTATAGCGGTTCTAAATTTTGGTGACATACACAAAATTACATTAACTATTAGAACACCTTTTAACTTCCGAATCCAAATTTTTTACTTGTTATTTTGTTGTTTTAGCGGATTTAGCAATACAGGTTTGTTGTAAATTTCAAGCATGTGTCTACAACTGTTCAAAAGTATTAAAGTTAATGAACTATTGGCGCACCCTTTAATTTATAATTTGTAATATTAAAACTTGTTACTATTACGCCTATAGCAATTGACAATCGGTCCAATGTGCAAGCGATTGTCTATAACGGTTCAAAAGATAGGCCCATATAAGTAAATTTACATCAATTATGGGGACACCCTTTAATTTTTAGATTTATTTTTGTATAATTTTTTGTTATTGGGGGCTATAGTAATACACAGTCAGTTTAAATTTTACTGAATCCCCCTTTACACTTCATAATATACGTAAAATATGTATGTTGTATGGGGACACCCTTTAATTTTTAAGATTATGAACTGTTTTTAAAACGGAAACAATCTGTAAGTATAATCTATCATATTACCAAAAATTTTCAAAATCAGGCACAAATATAAAAAAGCAACATTCAGCCGAATTGTATAACCTCCTTCTTTTTTTGAAGTCGGTTAAAAATTATAAATGCTGCAGATGGGACCATTACAACATTTGTTGTGCTTTCTATGGTTTACAGGAAATCATTTGGTTAAACTGCAGATTCAGAGAAATTGATGTCATCGTAAATGCGCTATTGGAAATCACAAAAATAAGAACATTTACCAGAATCGTTAAAATCTCTTTTTTCGCAAGTTTAGTTTTAGCCATTTTAAAAGAAAAGTTCTGAAACTCGTTATTTTTTAATAAAACAAAATGTCGTTGATAGGGATTAAGTTATTTGCTCAGTGTTAATATGCCGACCCTATAACTGCTTAAATACGAACGTAGATGCATCCAAATTCATTACTAAAACTACAGCGGTCTTTCTCTCTGGATCATTTAAATCATGTAAATTTAAAATACATATTTTTATTAAACATACATATTTTCATTAACACGGTTTATTAAATTTATTTAAACTCGTTTTTTTTTTTGGTTTATACAAAAGAAAGGATCATGGTTTTCAATGACACAACTTGTTTTAAAATCAATAGAAATGTTGTTGATATCTAAAAGCGATAATTTCCTAAAAAATCAAAACAGACCTCAAGTAGCAGGATATGAAAAAAGAAAACGTTTCCTTCCTTAAGATTTTTACTTAGAATCAAACACGCATATTCATAAAAACAGATGCATACACATTGATAAAGTTTGAACAAGATATCTAATATTTTTTTTTTATTTTTCTAGTTCTCTCTTATTATTTTTATTTTTTATTTCCATTCATTGATGGATAAACTTTTTTAAATGCACACAACACACACAGACATACATTTACTTTATCCCAGTTAGCATTTTTTTTAATAATTTATCATATTCGAGTCTTTTTTGACTCCTCGACACGATTAAAATAATCTTTTATGCGCTCGTTTTAGAGTCGAAAATGATTGTTATGTCGGTAGAAAATGGTACCCTAGCCGCGACTCTTCTGAACGAGTCCCTTATGACTCGCGTTTTTGACTCATTTTCGATACTGTTTTTAATCGTACTTATAATCAAATACGATACTTTTTCAAGTCAATTTTTGATAATATTACTAGCCGTATGCGAGTCTTCTTCGAACCATATTATACGAACATTTCTTATTATATTGTCCCAAAATTAAACATTGCAAACTAAGTTTTGCTTATTGTTTATTACACGCTGTCTTGACGGGCCATTGATTTGTTCAAACATTGAACAATTTCATGTGCGCACATTAAAATGGCTTGTGTAGGACATCGTTGTCGATGTCATGTCGTTTTCAAACAGCGAGAAAACGAAGCATTAACATCGCCAAGTCTCCTCCACGCATACAAACATGAACAAATGTTTGAAACCTATTCTGCTGACGTTTTGTTCATGTGTGAACCAATCAATTACTCATCAAGACGTAGTGTTACATTCGTTTGCATGTTATTCGTAATTTTCTTAAAATTCAAATAAATTAATTTTAAAAAAATTTATTTTACATTTGTGTCTCTATTTCCTTTACGAAGTGACATAAAAATAAAATATGTATTTGAATCATTTTTTCATCGTTAGGCTGCGTTTTATATGTTTCTAAAAAAATTCTAAAAACAGTCGAATTTCAAGCATTTGTTTTTTGTGCTTTTTGGTTTTAAAACAAGTCGCTTTCTTTGCGTTTGTCAGAATTATATTCGAGTCTCTTTTTAAAGGCACAACTGACTAATCAATTTTAAGTCATCTTGGGTAGTCTTAAAAGACTCACTTTGGTGATTTTTGTAAAAACAATCTTCCAAATGCTAACTGGGATCCAACACAAAATAGTTAAATTTAAAATCGTTCGAAATTGTACGAATTGTAAAGAGTATAAAAAAAAATATAATAACTCTCCAAGACGTCATAACACAAGATCAACTTTATCGAAATGTTTCCTTCATCTATTTATTTTTTATCTTTATTCGAATAGAAATCAATTGATGCAGTTTAGAAAAAAAAACACTTCAAGGAAACAAAAAATACAAAAAGTTCAATGAAAATTGAAATGATTGCAAAAAGAAAGATGTCCCAAAAAAATGAAAAGCTTTTGTTAAACAAATTCATATTCATTTTGGAATAAGTTGAAGCACTTAGCATAAGATAAAAAAGGAAAGAAGTACAAACAGTGAAAATATGGATTTAGGCACAGAAAATACATAGATTTAAAATTTATATATATTTTTTTTATGTGATATAAATTAAATGCGTCTTTAAAAGGAACTTTCTTTTTAGAATTAAGAAATTTTAACAAATAAATTAAATAATACGACTTTTTTTAATTTCTCTTTTTTATGAAGAAATAAAAATTAGTTGCAAATTGTTGCTTACGTTGTGGTATTTTCTTAATAATAGTTTTTCAAAGACATTTTTGTTTGTTTTTACAACCGCCTAATGATGAATGGGTCTGTATACTTAAGATGATTTTGTTAAAATATGCGTTCAGTTTTTGAAGAAGCCAATTCAAAAACGTTCGATAGAAGTATTAGTCGCTTTGCTTTAATTCTGGAAAGAGTTAAGAGTGATGAGGAAGATTATCGCTGCCAAAGTGCCTCTGTTGATGCGAACGTTGACCAGTTAATGTTCCAAGCTCATTCTCATCACTTTTCTGCACAGCGGCTACTACAAGCGTATCCGTCGTCGTCTTTTAACAGCAATAGTACCGTCAGCCTCGATTTTAGCGATTAAATTACTCACAACGATCTTAGGAGGAGGCTGATTAAAGGAAAAGGCTGCTCGAATTTTATGAAGTGATACAGTAAAATTTCCAACATTTTGATAGTAAATTTTCACATTTAAAATGCTATATTCAAGAATGTAGCCTTCCATGGCTAAAATATCTTAACTTTTGACTAAATAAATGTCAAAAAGCGACAGCTCAATTCCTAACATTTCATTATATGACAGCCAATTTACTTCCTAGTCTCCAATTTTACGACCCTTTATTAGTGAAAAAATTTAAGCGTTCGCCATATCATGCTATAAAATCTTATTTATTTAAAACCTATCAAAAGACGATTCTTATTTTATTATGATAGATTGTAAAGGAAAAAAACTTGGCTGAGTGCCAGAATACCAAACAAAAAAAAAAAAAAAAAAAAAAAAAAACAAAAAAAATATGCCATTAGCCCCTAATGAATGAGCCATTTTAAAAAATTTTAGTATTTCCTAAAAGATCTCTTTAAAAGCTTTAAAATGATACCAATATTGATATTTCAAAAATATGAAAATTTCAGAACCCCGTAACTCGGAAAATAGGGGCGAGCGACAATTTCTTAACTTGATGTTCTTGTTTTTGTTATTTATTAATTCTCTATCGCCCCATATATTTATTATTTTGATTTGAGTAACTTCATTGTTCCAAATGATATGAAAAAAATTGAGGTGGGCGTGGTGTTTTGCCCACTGCCCGGAAGTACGATTATGCTGATTTCCAACAGCACCTCTTTCATCACTGCATGTGCTAGTGCCTCGGAAATCTTGATTTCAACACTAACACGGACGGACTTCGCTATGCATAAGAACTCAGAATATATATATATATATATATATATATATATATATATATATATATATATATACATATATATATATATATATATATATATATATATATATATATATATATATATATATATATATATATATATATATATATATATATATATATATATACATATATATATATATATATATATATATATATATATATATATATATATATATATATACATATATATATATATATATATATATATATATATATATATATATATATATATACTTAATGGGGTAGAAAATGTATATTGTAGTAACAACCAACCGAATGACAAACGTAGTTATACCCTTTTTTCCACTTTGTGGAGAAGGGTATAAAAAAGAAAGTTAATAGAACAACAACTCTACTAAGCAAAATTTACTTTTTTTAACAGAAAAACTTAATGGTAGGAAAAGAATTTCTTATGTTGATCTATATTTACATGTGATTATACATATATGATAAAGGATATATAAGATTCGGTATAACTGAGTATAGCACTTTTGCTAGTTTTTACAGATTTTTCAAGGGGATATATACATTGCGCAATTTAAAGTTATTGCTCACGGCCATGAGTTCATACACCTAAAAATCACGTCTCTATGAAGTATGATGGAACTTTCTTGCAGTTTTAACTTATTGGTAAAACTGTAACAACTAAATTTTACTTTATGTTGGAAATAATTTACATTTTTTATTTTAAGCGCATGAAACAAATTTTAATTTCCTATTAACGCATTTATGTTTATATTTAAGATATATATTTAAAATAAATATTTATGTGTATTCATTCTTAAAATAAAGCAATTAATATTATTTTGCAAGAATGTTGTAAGGGAAGACTTAATTATAATTCATGCATGCAATTGTAATGTCTGGGTCGTTCTGATTTTACACCATGTGCATGTAAGCGATTATTTATTAAATAAAAGTATCTTACGAACACAAATATTTAATGAAATATATGGTAGGTAAATATTTTATTAAATTAATAACTTCAACATATTTTATCTTGGCTGTCTGCCTGCATGACATAAAGTAAAAAAAATTTAATTAAAATACTTAATTTGAGTAAAAGGCATTTAATTGTGGTTTAAACATTTAAGATATGTAGACATTGGATTATATGAATAATGTACAGGCAGCTGAAATGATTAAGACTTTATTTATGAGAGAGAAAATTCATAAGGATAGTTAACATAAATAATTGCCTCAGGATCTTTAATACTTTAAGAAGGACAATGTTGACACCAGTTGTGTTATCTTGTTTTTTGTAAATTTTCATTTCTTTGGTATTTAATTTTATATGAACGATTTTCCAGCAATTTATCGTTTATTGGCTAACGAGGAGTCGTTTTCTTCATTTTATTTTTAGTCTGCAGTTTTAGTTTAACAAAAGGCAAATATAGTGCAGAAGACTCTGGAAGGAAAATTTCGTCTTATCCACTAAAAATTTTCAATTATGTTGCAGTTTTAAAAATAATATTAGTTTCTGATATTAGACATCATTAATGGCGTTTTTTACTATATTTTGTATATGAATCTTCTCCTGGTGAGATCTCAAAGTGGGGAAATTCCATTTTATCCTACGACTTATTCAAAAGTCTAATGAATTTCCTCTAAAAAATATACTTTGCGATTTAGCAGTTTTCAACATTTAGAGCTTTTTTAGCATAACCGGATTTTCTCCTACAGAAGAATATCGCTGAGACCGACCGATCGACTGCATAAAATTTTATTAAACATCTTCCTTCAAATAATGTCTTGCCGAAACTGAAAAAATAAAATTTTAATTGTATAAAGATAATTTATTGCCTGTATTTAATTTTGCTGCATTTATTTTCTCTAAAAGTAATAAATTCATTTCAATAAATTTAAAAAAAAATAATATTTTTGTACTGCGCAATAGTCTGTTGATAAAAAAGTTTATATTTTCATTTTTGTTTTTTTTTTTTTTGTGTGTTTATATTCATTAGTATTATTTTAATGGCCTGAAAACATTTCAATTACTTAATAAAACATTTTTTTAGAAAAATTATCTGCTTGATTGAAATATTATTTTTAGTTTATTTACAAGATTATTTAAACATGAATGTCTCAATTATGGCCGATATTTACACATGAGTTGCTTTTATTTGAAAATGGTATAAGTCCATTTTTTATATATTAAGATATTTAAGGGTTTACGTTTGAATGAATAAAAAAACATTGGCCAACTTTAATGAATTCGAGTGATGTTTTTTACACTATACACCTTTTGGAAAATTAAACAATTTTTCGGCTCCACATGTACTTATACCACTTTCCAAAATAACATTTTAGAAGAAATAAAAACCGAAGCAAATTCAAGTCCATATTTTGATAAACATAAGCTTTACTAACATAAATTTTTTTTTGTAAAAACTACAGTTAATTTCAAGACATTTATGTTCACGAAGACATTTATGTTCACGAATAATTAAATTTATTATGGGTTATTTTTAGTTATGTTAAAATTATAAAAATTCAAATTACTTCGTCTTTAAATAAGAAAAATATATTTCATACTTAGTTTTTTTAACATTAGCAAATTGAAATATATATAGTGAATGGGCATATAAGGTAATAAACTTATCATATCGTTATATTTCTTTCTTGTTATGCTCCATGAAGTTTTATAAAGAGGTAACATATTAATTTTGCTAAGGTTTTTTGGTTTTCCATTTGTTGCAAACAAGAAAATTGTTTTGAATGAAGGTTCATTCTTTTTAAACCTCAACCAACATTTTTTAAGGCAGTTTAATATTTCATTGTCTATGTGTTTATTGGCCAATATAGTATTAATTGACTTTATGTTTTTATAAGCTAATTAGGCCTATTGAGGCTAAATGTAAAAAAAAAACAAATTTATTTTATTTTTAACCCCGACGTTTCTTCAATTTTTGTGTTGACTTTTTTAAGGGATTTCGTCAGTATTTAATAAATTTGTTTAATATTTTTTCTGTTTATTGTAAGCTACAGAGCGATTTATTTGAGACAAAATTTTCGTTTTTACCATTTTTAAGATATGAAAAACGAAGCTGTTTTTTGGTAAGCTTTTATCATATTATAATAGTCTTGGGCAGAGTATAATTGATCATTTTCTCTAAGGCTGTTTGTACAATTGCAAAATATTTGTCATTTGGAAAAAATTAGTGCAAGTTATTTTACTTAAACTTATTAGGAATTGACTTATTCCATTTTCAAAACAAATAGTTGTGCGATAGACATGTGCCCCGTCGTTCATTTCAGCGACCTGTCTTTTTCAGTGATTTATCAAAGACTTGTCCATTTGTTTAATTCGTTCAATCGGTCAAATTGATCGATATATGGGCCTATCTTTTGAACCGGTTTAGACAAACGCTTGCAAATTAGACAGAATGTCGATTGCTATGGCCGTTATAGTAACAAGTATTAATATTACAAATTATAAATTAAAGGGTGCGCCAATAGTTCATTAAATTTGATGCATACGGCCATGTTTTTAAATAGTTGTAGAAATTTAGAAATTTACAAAGAACCTGCATTGCGTAGTCCGCTATAACAACAAGTATAAAATTTGGATTTGGAAGTTCCAATAGTTAATGTAATTTTGTGCATGTGCCAAAACTTTTGAACCGTTATAGACAGAACGGTGAAACTTAAAAGGGAGCTGTATTGCAAAATCTGCTATATCAACGAGTTTATAATTTGAATTTAGAAATTATTGGGTGTCCCATAATTACTGTAAATTTACTTATATAGGCCTATTTTTTGAACTGTTATAGACAAACGCGTGTAAATTTGATGCAATGTCGATTGCCATGGCCGTTGTAGTAACAGCTGATAATAATTAAAATTATAAATTAAAGGGTGCACCAATAGTTCATTTAATTTTTTATATGGCAATACTTTTAAACAGTTGTAGTCAGACGATTGAAATTTACACAGAACCTGTATTGGTAAGTCGGCTATAACAAGTACAATGGTGTATTAAATGGTGTATTAATAGGTGATATAATTTCAAGTGTGTGGCCGTATTTTTGTACCGTTATAAATAGACAGCTGAATAATACAAGGGACATGTTTTGCTAAGGATGTGTTAAAGGATATTTATTTCTTTTATTTTATTATATATAATTCTTTTTTGACCTTTTTAAATAATTTTATTTTCTAATTTTTTAATTAATTTTTTTTTTGTTTCCTGATGATGCCACCCAACCGTGTGGCGAAATATTGAAAATATAAATTAAAATTATATTATTTATAAACCGATCTATTGCTTAAAAAAATAGAAAAGAAAATCTTTTATTTTTTTTTATTTCTTTTTTTTTCTGTTGATATGAATAAATTTTGTGTGTAAACATAATATTTAATTAATCTTTCTATATGGTATTTCACCTGCTACCGCGGATTTTGTCAAGAAAGTCATTTTATAGGCAACAAGTTTTTAAGATTCTTTTAAGTTAATTCACTCCGGACAATTTAATGAAAAAAAGCAAATAGAGGTTAAAATTGCGTCACTGTCCTTTTTTTTAGCAAGTACTTTAAGGTGGTAAAAAAAACCTAAAACTGAAAATTAGTCACATTTGAAAAAATAATAATTTAAATTGCATAAAAACACTGCAAAAGTATAAAAATATGCTAAAATGCTTAAAAATTAACAAAATTACTTAAACAGAACAAAGAGACTGATGACATAAATAACTAGCTAAATACGAAATGGACTTGGCCACCTTTCCATTTAATACTTTACTGTACAAAAGACAAGCAAAAACAGGTTAAAACGAGGTGTTTTATGGGGACTTCATTTCAGTTTCGATTTTGTTTTTATACCCTTTACTACAAAAAGTGAAAAAAGGGCTTAACTAATGGCGTTTTCTTTTCTGAAAATAAATGTTACCCAAAAATCACATAAAATGTTTTGCATGTTGCCTAAACCCCGAAAAATTGCTAAACATTTTATAGCCACAATAGAACAAAAACTGTTATTAAATTTTTCTAACTACCTTTACATGTCAGTAATGGTTAATTAGCGTTTTAAACATAAAGGAATATAACACTGTGTTTAGCAACAAAAGCAAACAGCACTTATCAAGAGTAAGAACTACGAAAAAAAGTGTAGCATACTTACCCTTACATAAAATTGAGGATAAAAAATGTAACATATCTTACACTTTTTCGTGCAACATATTTTCAAAAGAACATACTTTTTATTTACACTATCGAACATTTTTTAGAAAAGAACACAAAGGCGTAAAAAGTGTAAAACATATGCAACATTTTTGTCAGAAAAGAAAACGCCATAAGTTTGTCATTCCGTTGTAATTTCTACAATATCCATTTCTGACCCCATAAACTATATATATTCTGGTCTTATGTATAACGAAATTCATTAAGCGATGTCCGTTTATGGGTTGAAATCAACCTTGCCAAGGCACTAAATGCGTTAGAGAAATTTTAAATACGCCAATCGATCAGACACAGTTTCGAAAATTCTACTGTTAAACATCATTAAGATCGGTCTATGTCCTTCGAGGCAGCGAGAAAAACAGCAAAGCTGCCTCTAATTTTTCTATATTATTTGGAACAATGAAGTAGGGACTCCCTCATCTTTTCCAAGTTAGGGGCCTCTAATCTGTTCGTAGAAACGTACGATTGTGCACCATATTTTTAAGATATCATTATGGGTATCATTAAAAAGCTTTTGAAAAGATTATTCAGGATATGCTAAAATTTTTTAAAAATTCTTAACCCATTAAAAGCCGATGACAATTTTTTCTTCTTTTTTTTAATTCTCTGTCACCTCAATATTCGTCTTTTTGATTACAATTATTTCACAAAACTATATTTACATTAATAGTGAAGGGTATATAAGATTCGGCATAGCCGAAGATGACACTGTAAAAGAGAAAATTTGTTTGGAGACCCTCTTACTTTTTACTTTTTAAACTTGCTGTTACAAAGGATGTTGTGCTACATAAATTTTGTAAACATTTAATATCTGCGTATAATTATTTATAAGCTAAGATTGTATAAGTAGCTGCAAAAACACAACTATGAACACACCCTTTATTTTAATAAATTATACCAATATTTGATTTTACTTTCAAGTCTCTGCTCATTACGGTTTAAAATATACAAACCTATACCTGAAATTCACGTCTCTATGGTGATGCCCCTTAGTTTTCGTTTTTACCTGCTGTTATGTTGGCTAAAGGACTACATACACTCTCATAGGCAAAAAGCTAAATTTTAAAAAGGAAATTCATTTTTTAGAACATAACGCGGTTGGGCAACAACAGTGTCTCAATAAAAATAACAAATGTTTGAGTAGAATGTTTTGATTTAACGTTATACGAAAAGGAAATAATAAATTTGTTCTTCTTGTCCACAGTGAATAAATATGAATACCTAGTTTCGTAAAAAGTGAAAATATATAAATTTTGAGTTAAAACTTTGTTATAGAACGGGTGCGATATTTGTTACTTCATGTTAATGTTAAAAAAAAAATCATTATGGTTTATTTATTTAAAAAAAACTAAACCACAAATACGCGGTTAAATAGATAAAATTAATTTTTTTCTTTGTCTGTAAAAAAAAGTTGTAGAAAAAATAAATGTGCAAAATTGCCATCAAAATAAAAATAAAATAATGTAAAAAACTTTTGTGTCATGAAAATAAAATCTTACCCTGAAGTTAATGTCGACGTCGTTGACGGCGTCAAATGTCAAAAAAAGTTGAATCGTATGAAATTGTATAAGAGCAGTTAATCTCAACGCGTTGAAACGCCGTAAAAGTCCAATCTGTTTCAACTTTTTCGGCGTTGAAACGCCGTCAACGACGTCGACATTAACTCCAGGGTTACAATCGAAATTTGACAGAAACTCAATAAAAATACAATGAAGATGATAAATTGACAGCTTGTTGTTGTCTATGGAGAATTAAATTAAAAAACAAAAGCTTTTCAAACACAAAACAAAACCTTTTTAATAGAAAAAAGCAGAGCTCAAAATTTTTCATTTATAAGCATTCAATTATAAACATTTTTGATATTTTTCATCAACGAGATTTGTACGATTTTTTTAATTTTTCACGTTCATAAACGACTATCAAAACAATTTTTTTAAATTACTAGTAAACTAATATACATACATACATATTTTTGAATTATGTTATTTAGTTGAAACAGTAATATGTATGTTACTATATTTAATATGTATAAAAATATTTTAGATATTAAATATTTTTTTAGGATAAATTGCTAACAGTATATGAAATTTCAAACAAATTGAAAATAAATCCAAATGAGGAATCATTAAGCTCTTCACATTTATTGAGCTGCTATTCCTAATATGAAATACTGACTCAACAGAAACATTAGAAATAATTAAACTTAAGCAATTATTCAAAATATGTATTTGGTTTCAAAATAACTAGTAGAGTAATGTTTTAAAGGTCACTTCAGAATATAGTAAGCCATAATACTTTAAAAGTACAAATTTTACATTTGCTTATACTCCAAAACAAAAAAAAAAATAAAACAAAAAATATTTTGCTAAGACCTTTTGACCATTAAAATTGTAAATTCTCATAAACGAGCACTTGCTTGAAAAAAATTTTTTTTCTCATTTTGTCACTATTGAGTGAGCCTTTTCACACTGGACTAATTGTGCTGGCATAAAATCGCAGTTTGTTGGCTTTTTCGGTGTGGAGAGTGGTTTTTGGCTGGCACAATTTTTCAACCAGCTTCAACCCCGCACAAGCAGAACAAAGCTAACACATACACACTTATGAAAACACAGGTTCTGCGTTTTTTTTTTGCAGAGCGATTTTTAGTATTTAGTTGTCCATCGACGCGTAAAGATGAATATGAAGAAAATGATATTAATTATGTACATGATTGAGATTTGTTATGATTGAATTCAATTTTCTTATATTTTACCAAGGGAAATTAATGTGCTGTTTCTATATTACAGGCGATTAACTCGTCTGAAAAATTTATATGGAAATAAAAAAACTGAGTGCTTTTCATATAATTTTTTCAGACGAGTTGATCGCCTGTAATACAGAAACAGCACTTAAGTTTAAAGTTAATTGATTTGATTTTTATATGTATTTTACAGGGAAAAACATTGAAAACGAACTTTTTGTCAAATATGAATAAAATATTAATTGAAATCTTGTGAAAATGTGGCATAAGTTAATAAGTTAAGAAATTCCTCCTAAAATTAATTGCCAATTCATCATAACTTATTTTAGCCAAGTATGTTCCGCAATTTATGCATGTGTTTAACGAACGAAAGGCAAACGTGAAATAAACAAAGAAAATACTAACACACACAAAGCTGTGTATACGTGCACAATTTTATGCCAGCATAATTAGTCTAGTGTAAACACGAAAGAACAAAAGTTGTGCGGATTAAAAATTAGTCTTGTGTGAAAAGGCTCAGTGGAAAGAAAAAAAATGAAATAAATTGTCACCTTTATAAATGAAAAAACCAAAATATTTTCCATCTACTCACACATTCATGAAAGAAGCAACAAAAACTAAAAAATCTCACTGTTCGCTCATGTGTCAGAAGTGAAAAAAATTTGGTACTCTGGAAAAAAGCAAATATTTAAAGAGAGATAACAACTAAAGACACAGTTCGTTGCATGTGTTTAGCTTCAAACTATTGTTTTATAAAACTGAAAACGAATTGAAAAAAAAAAACAATGCAAAACTTGACAGCCTACACAATTTAACTATGTAAGTTTTTAAACACAATATTAAAATAAAAAAAGAGAAAGAGGTGTTCAAGCAGGAGTCGATTTTGTAAATCTACAGCATGAAAACTACGAGGGCTGCTATATATATTTCTGGCCTGGCAACACTGAGTGCTGCCAAGTGCAATCTGACATTTCCATTGGAAAGTTTGCCATTTTTAAGCATAATCGTACTCAAAAAGTTTTGACGTACGACCATTATTTGTGTTGTTTACAGTGACTTGAAAAAATTAATATAGAAAAAAATTGAATTAACTCGTGAACATTTTCGTGCCATCATTTTTCACAACTTTCGACGTGGATTATCACGACAAGAGTGTATTGATGAACATAAATCTTTGTATGGCAATGAAGCATCATCCTATAGCACTGTGAAAAATTGGTATAATGAATTTAATCGTGGCCGAAGCTCGCTCAAAGACGAATTCCGTGAAAGTCGTCCAAAAACGGCTGTTGTGCCAGAGAACATTGATGCCGTGCGTGAACTCATAATGCAAGATCGACATGCGACATACCGAGAGTTAGAGACATCCTTGGACATTTCTTCCACCAGCATATATTCGATACTGCATGAACACCTGACCGTTAAAAAGGTTTTTTCTCGTTGGATCCCGCACAATTTGAAAGTCGCTCAAAAAAAGGCTCGTGTCGATTGGTGCAAAGAAATGTTGCAAAAATACGATTGCGGTGCTTCAAAAGACGTTTATAAGATCGTCACAGGTGACGAATCATGGATCTATGCGTATGAGCCCGAAAAGAAACAACAATCGACCGTGTGGGTCTTCAAAGACGAGCATAATCCAACGAAAGTTGTTCGTGGAAGAAGCACTTTGAAGCAAATGGTCGCCTGTTTCTTCGGCAAAACTGGTCATATGGCGACTGTTCCGCTTGAGAAACGTACGACGGTCACTTCTGAGTGGTACACTACAATTTGTTTGCCTGAAGTCATCGGAGAAATTCGAAAAACCAACAAAAGAAGACGAATCATTGTTCACCATGACAATGCGAGCTCTCACACATCGGCTCAAACCAGAGCGTTTTTGACCGGCCAAAACAGCGAATTAATGGGTCATCCGCCGTACAGCCCTGACTTGGCACCTAATGACTTCTTCTTGTTTCCGCACATCAAGAAAAAAATGCGTGGTCAACGATTATGCTGGAGAATACTTTGAAACAATAAAACCATTTTTGATTATAAATATTCGCATTTTCACTATTAGGCCAGAAATATATAGAGCAGCCCTCGTATAAGTGTTTGTTTTTTTTTTTTTTTTTTTTAAATAAATGATGAAACTAAATTCGACTTCAGTCACTGTATGAGCAAGAAGCCGCATAGTTAAATTAGCATTAGTAACTTAAAAAAAATATTTTTATTTTTTAAATTTTTAATAAATTTGCATCCATAAATTTTTATTTTATTTTTAGATTTGCAGATTATGTTTGCATATCTCTGGTCTCATGTAAAAAGGCATAAACTAGAATTTTTTCCGTGATCCCAAAACATTGCACACAAAATTTGTATGCAAAACTACGCAGAAAAAAGAGATTCGTTGTGACAATCGAATTTGTTGCCAATCGGTTGTCGGTTTTGAGTATTATTTGAAATTCGGTTTAAAAGACTGAATGAATATTGACACCTAACTATTTTATAAAATGATTCGAGAAAGAGGACAGTCAATAGAAAATATTATTGTGAATGAAAAAAAAACAACTTTATAATTTTTTACAAAACTTTATTTAAGAAATAATTTCAAAAAATGAGAACATAATGAATGATGAATACCAGAGAACTGCAAGAGTGTCTGTTTTTAAAACTCTACGTATACTCATCTTAAATGCGGTTACGGTGTGATCGCCACCGCATTTCTTTTGTGCGAGTATTTACTATACCCATTCCATTTGAGTATTGATGAGTTTAAGTCTCTAGCATACTCAAGTAAAACGTTTGCGATGCTGGCTTCACGTTATTCGTACTCATACTCACAGCAAACACCGAATGTAGTGAGAGGAAACAAGAGTTATCAGATCAGAATTATTAAATCAAACACAATATCAAAAGTCGCCAATGTCTGAATTAGCTAACATACATACTTCTCTGAAATTATGAAAGTTTATTTCATATATAACAGAAAATAAATTAAATAGAACCCGTAAAATTCGCCATATTTTCATTTATTAAAAACACAACAAAAGTTTACTAATAACTCAAGAATAGTTCATTTCTTATTTTATTACATTTTTGTTAGGGTTTTTTTAATTCACACAGGATAGAAATTTATAAATTCTATTCTTTAAGCAAATATATTTTTAAAATTAATAAATAGGTATAAAAGCAATAATTATAAAAAACTTTATTGCAATTTATTATTTGTGAGGTCTAATGATATTCAGTCAATGCAATATTACATCTGCGTATATACAGTTTAGTTTAAAACTAAAAAAAATTAAGTAATTTTCCTTCTATTCATGGATTCGAAAAATAAATTTATTTTATTTTTTATCATTTTGTTTCCTAAATATCGTTAGTAGCGCGTTTATGATAACAAGGCGCATAAACTGAAAATATTTGCTCATAAAAAACAGCAACAAAATAAGTTTACCTGCTTTAAATAGTGTACAAAAGCTGTGCCTTTAAGCGGTTTTTATTGCATTTAATTCATTAAATATGTGTTGTATTTCATACGTACGAGGGCTGCTCTATATATTTCTGGCCTAATAGTGAAAATGCGAATATTTATAATCAAAAATGGTTTTATTGTTTTTCAAAGTATTCTCCAGCATGATTTATACACTTTTGCATGCGCTCAAACCAGCTGTCGAAGCACTTTTTCCACTCCGATTGAGACACCTCAACAGCTTCTTCTGGCGACGAAAATCGTTGACCACGCATTTTTTTCTTGATGTGCGGAAACAAGAAGAAGTCATTAGGTGCCAAGTCAGGGCTGTACGGCGGATGACCCATTAATTCGACGTTTTGGCCGGTCAAAAACGCTCTGGTTTGAGCCGATGTGTGAGAGCTCGTATTGTCATGGTGAACAATGATTCGTCTTCTCTTGTTATTTTTTCGAATTTCTCCGATGACTTCAGGCAAACAAATTGTAGTGTACCACTCAGAAGTGACCGTCCTACGTTGCTCAAGCGGAACAGTCGCCACATGACCAGTTTTGCCGAAGAAACAGGTGACCATTTGCTTCGAAGTGCTTCTTCCACGAACAACTTTCGTTGGATTTTGCTCGTCTTTGAAGACCCACACGGTCGATTGTTGTTTTGTTTCGGGATCATACGCATAGATCCATGATTCGTCACCTGTGACGATGTTATAAACGTCCTTTGAAGCACCGCAGTCGTATTTTTGCAACATTTCTTTGCACCAATCGACACGAGCCTTTTTTTGAGCGACTTTCAAATTGTGCGGGATCCAACGAGAACAAACCTTTTTTACGGCCAGGTGTTCATGCAGTATCGAATGTATGCTGGTGGAAGAAATGTCCAAGGATGTCTCTATCTCTCGGTATGTCACATGTCGATCTTGTATTATGAGTTCACGCACGGCATCAATGTTCTCTGGCATAACAGCCGTTTTTGGACGACTTTCACGGAATTCGTCTTTGAGCGAGCTTCGGCCACGATTAAATTCATTATACCAATTTTACACAGTGCTATAGGATGGTGCTTCATCGCCATACAAAGATTTAAGTTCATCAATGCACTCTTGCCGTGATAATCCACGTCGAAAGTTGTGAAAAATGATGGCACGAAAATGTTTACGAGTTAATTCCATTTTTTTCTATATTAATTTTTTCAAGTCACTGTAAACAACACACATAATGGTCGTACGTTAAAACGTTTTGAGTACGATTATGCTTAAAAATGACAAACCTTCCAATGGAAATGTCAGATTGCACTTGGCAGCACTCACTGTTGCCAGGCCAGAAATATATATAGCAGCCCTCGTATGAAAACGGTTGTTGTCTGTTTTTCTGCTTATAATGCTTAAGCAATAGATTTGATAAAATTTTATTTTTTTTTATTTTTTATTTTTTATAAATAGATCTGCATACAATGCAGTATTTCATAAAACGGCAATAAAAAACTTTAATGGGGTAAAATGTTGCAGCGCTGCTTACAAATAAAGAAAATTAAAAAATTCTCGCGTACGAGTATAGAAAATACTTAAAATTCTGATTGCGATATTTTTGAGATTCGTTTTTAGGCTCTTTCTTGTAATATACCCACAACAAAAAACACTTACAAGACTGGGTAAAATAAAAACCTCAACT
Source organism: Gymnosoma rotundatum (assembly GCA_916610165.2). NCBI lineage: Eukaryota > Metazoa > Arthropoda > Insecta > Diptera > Tachinidae > Gymnosoma > Gymnosoma rotundatum. Next base: position 41,545,061 of record OU744338.1, read on the forward strand.
TTTTATTGCGGTGTTTAAAATACTCGAGTATGAAAAATATAGAGTAAGTATGCGGTATACTCATGGTTGCAGTGTACTCGTGCAGTTCTCTGATGAATACCTCAGCACTACAGCTTGCTATTATCCTCTGATTTCTTGCTATTGCCACATATTTTTCATTTTCCTTACCATCCAAAATTGTGCATTTTGCAGTTCTAAATAAAATATTTTAAAATTATTTTTAATTGCAAATGTCTTTTTATTCATGTTAAGACTACCTTTCTACAAAACTGGTTATTTTTTTTTGCCACTTTCACAGCTCATTATTTGTTTTTGTAAACACAAAGCTGTAAGCAGCAACTTACTCAGCCAAACATCCTATGGGAGTCAAGGATAACAGAAGAAAAAGAAGAAGACATCAAAACTAGCTAAGATTTTTTGTCTGCATCAGCCATGGCGAGTATAAAATGTTTTAACCAAAAACCTGTTGGCGCAAAAAATTTCGTTGAGAAATAACACCAGGACTTTTACGCCCATCAACAGACGAAATAATGCGATGTTACTGTTAGAAATACCCAAATTTTCTACTAGCAAAATGAAGATAGAATTTAAAAAATATTTCTATTCTCAAAGCAATTTTCAATTTCTCAAAGTGTTTGAACACACCTCGTGTACAAAACTTGTTGACAAATAAGTTCAAGTACCTTTACGAAAGTAATTATTCAATGAATAAATAAGAAATTTAAAACATGTCACTAAACTTTTGTATAAGTTTTTATTTTTAACGTTTATTTAAAACTAGATGAACCCGGTGTGCTTCGCTACCCCCTCGTTATTAAATAAAATTAAAAGTATTGCGAAAATTTAATGACAATTGGTCCAGTAGTTAAGACTATATTACGATTTTTAATTTTTCCAAAAAGGGGCGGGGTCCCAACCATTTTTCTCCTGGTACGTATTCCTAATTATGCCAATACCATATGTACCAAATATCGTCGACGTAGGTCAAAAAATGCCCAAGATATGACGATATTAAATTTTGGGTTATATGGGCGGTGCCACGCCCCTTTGTCCAATTAAAACTTCATATAGCCTGTTATTCCTTCCAGAGTCACAGTAACATGCTGTGAAAATTTCAGAAAGATCGGTCCAAGGGTTTGGCCTCCTATAAAGCACAAATAAACAGACAGACATTAATTTTTATATATATAGATTGCCTTTGTTTTTGCTAAATAATCAGTATGAAAATTATATAAAAATTTAACAAAATTTTTGCTTAATTTGCAATCAGAAAAACGCAATGAAAATTAAACGAAAGCCATAAAAGCATTTTACCACAACTCAATCAATTATCATTTTTTTATTTATTTTTTTTTTTTTTTTGTTTCATACATTCATTTGCACATGTATGTTAATGAGTTTAATTGGCTACAGATAAATTTTATTTACAAAAATTTAATGAAATAAAAAAACATAAAGGGAAAAAGAGAAACTAAAAGTAAAAATTTATTAAGCCGTTAAAAGCAAACTTTAGCATAATTGAAAACAAAAGTGTCATATGTCAATCTGAGGACTAATTATGTGACTATAAACCTTTTTACCTGACATTCTTACAAATGCTGTCGTTTAATATATCTGCGCAAAATAGTGCAGCATTTGCGAGATATTTTTAATTGATAAATTAATGATTTTTTAACTTGTAAATTAAAAAAATAAAGATTTAATACTTTTTAGTATGATCTGGAAAAATTAAGATTTGATAAAAAAAAATTTTTTTAAATATTTTTAACGCTTTTAGCTTTAGGGACGAAATTTTGTGAAAGCTGTAACCATTAAAACACAAATCGTAACCTGCTTTTTTGGACACATTTTTCATTGTTATTTCTAAAATGCTTTATACATTTTTGAAGAAGTATGAATCAGCAATGGCGTTGTTTCCACACAAAACATTGAGTTTTAATGAATGGTATTGCCACATGACGGTTCTCCTTGATGACGATTTATTCGAGAACCTACCCAATAGCAACACGATCTTGTCTGCTATCATTTTTCTTTAGCATCTGTTTCTCTAACGGAGAGTTTAAAGTTCAATTCGAGAACAAACGAAATGACGAACTAAGTTATACCCTTTTTCAACTTTTTGCGGTGAAAGGTATAAAAATTAGCAAAATTTTTAACAATATGTGAATTGCATGAACTACCAGGGTTTTACATCTCCTTTTGAAAAGCCATATACAAAAAAAAAAAGAAAAAGTGTATCGCTGTAACAAAAAGGCGCTAATACCATTAAAAATCACAAAAATTGTTAATTTGAAATAAAGGCTAAAATCAAAAATCCCAAAGTTAACAAAGTTAAAATATAGAAACAAGATAAAATTTCAATAATATACAGGAAAAAACTTTAGCAGCTTGGTAAAACGCCAATCGAATTTGGTCGGTTGTAGTTATTATCTGAAATTCGGTTAAAGAGACTGATTAAATGCGGTGATTCCAACTATTTTAAAAATTGATTCGATAGTCGATAAAAAAATATTATTGTGAATTAAATAAAACAACTTTGCATTTTCACGTTTATCTTTATATAGGAAAAAAGAAAAAGAAAACCAATAATACAATTCATGACTGTACGAGGGCTGCTGTATATATTTCTGGCCTAATAGTGAAAATGCGAATATTTATAAGCAAAAATGGTTTTATTGTTTTTCAAAGTATTCTCCAGCATGATTTATACACTTTTGCATGCGCTCAAACCAGTTGTCGAAGCACTTTTTCCACTCCGATTGAGACACCTCTAAAACATGGTTTTTGAACACTTCAACAGCTTCTTCTGGCGATGAAAATCGTTGACCACGCATTTTTTCTTGATGTGCGGAAACAAGAAGAAGGCATTAGGTGCTAAGTCAGGGCTGTACGGCGGATGAAACATTAATTCGACGTTTTGGCCGGTCAAAAACGCTCTGGTTTGAGCCGATGTGTGAGAGCTCGTATTGTCATGGTGAACAATGATTCGTCTTCTCCTGTTGGTTTTTCGAATTTCTCCGATGACTTCAGACAAACAAATTGTAGTGTACCACTCAGAAGTGACCGTCCTACGTTGCTCAAGCGGAACAGTCGCCACATGACCAGTTTCGCCGAAGAAACAGGCGACCATTTGCTTCTAAGTGCTTCTTTCACGAAAACTTTCGTTGGATTTTGCTCGTCTTAGAAGACCCACACGGTCGATTGTTGTTTCGTTTCGGGCTTATACGCATAGATCCATGATTCGTCACCTGTGACGATCTTATAAACGTCTTTTGAAACACCGCAATCGTATTTTTGCAACATTTCTTTGCATCAATCGACACGAGCCTTTTTTTGAGCGACTTTCAAATTGTGCGGGATCCAACGAGAACAAACCTTTTTTACGGCCAGGTGTTCATGCAGTATCGAATTTATGCTAGTGGAAGAAATGTCCGAGGATGTCTCTATCTCTCGGATTGTCGCATGTCGATCTTGCATTATGAGTTTACGCACGGCATCAATGTTCTCTGGCACAACAGCCGTTTTTGGACGACCTTCACGGAATTCGTCTTTGAGCGAGCTTCGGCCACGATTAAATTTATTATTCCAATTTTTCACAGTGCTATAGGATGGTGCTTCATCGCCATACAAAGATTTAAGTTCATCAATGCACTCTTGTCGTGATAATCCACGTCGAAAGTTGTGAAAAATGATGCCACGAAAATGTTCACGAGTTAATTCCATTTTTTTCTATATTAATTTTTTCAAGTCACTGTAAACAACACAAATAATGGTCGTACGTCAAAACGTTTTGAGCATGAATTTGCTTTAAAATGACAACCTTTGCAATGGAAATGTCAGATTGCACTTGGCAGCACTCAGTGTTGCCAGGCAGAAATATATATAGCAGCCCTCGTAACATGAACTTTTGCCTCAGCGCTAAGCATTCCCATTTCCTCACGCTTTTAACTTTAGATGCCATTGTCTCCCGTTTTACATTCCATACTTCACGCTTCTGCACTGTGAAGTTAATAAAACTTTTGAAAATCAAGTTTAGTTGCACATGTCTCTATTAGCGACTCTATTAGAGACTCTCTGACTCACCTTTTAACATTATTTCAGAAATTTTCCGAACCTTCAATAAGTCTTATTGCACAGTTATATACATATAAATTCAAAAATTTTTCAAATTTCATAATTTTTTATAAAATCTTATTTTTATTATGACAAAAATTCATAAGAAATAACGCAATCGATATTTGTTATTCTGACTACGAGTACAAATATTAGGGTTTCGGTACTAAAGTGCTGAATAAGTTTCGTTGCATCTCCCAATAATCAGAATAGATAGTAAAGTATAATAGTAAAGACACAAAGTGGTTAGGTAAACTTTCTTAACTCTTTTTGTGACCACCCTTTAAGATAATTTGTTAGTTCATAATACAATAAATATATCAAGATTATATTTTATTTATTATAAAAATTAAATTATGATGTTAGTAGTTGAATTTTGAATATATTAACTGATTTTTTACCAATCTTTTTTCTGTGTGTATTTTTCTTAAAATTTATGTTTAGAAAAATATATTTTTAAAAATTTATTCCAGGGTTCTATTTAAAAAAAATAAAATGTGCTGTGTAAAATTGGTTGCTTTTACACAATTTTGTTTAAATCCATCCAGTAGTTTTAACGTTATGCGATTACCGACAAACACACTAACAGACAGACAAAAATTCCAAAAATAGGTGTTCTGCATTCTATATCGAATACTGTCTACACCAACAAAATAATTCATGTACAAAAATAACTCTGTTACAGTTATATTCTATGTTCAGATGACAGTCAGTAAGTTGCTTTCTCGTCTGCACCCTATTTCAAGGTTGCCAATTTTTTAGATAACGAAACGGCTAGATAAAAGTTTAAAATTGATTTAAATAGTTATGTCACTAGATTTTATAATTCCTGATCATTTATTAATTTAAATTTAGCTTTTTTACATAAGCCTGAATATTTCGGTATCGTTTTCAAAAAAACTTTTTGTCTAAAAATTAAATTGAAAACTAACAAGTAAGAGACTATATGCGGCTATATCGAATCTTATATACGCTACACCATCTATGTAAATATAGTTTAGTGAAATAACAAGCCGAGATTTAAAAAATAAGAAAAAAAAAAATTGTAAACACGACATATACATAATTTTAGATAAAAGTGTCATAGACTCTTAATGGGTTAAACATTTTTAAGAATTATTAGTATTTCCTTAAAAATCTCATTAAAAAATTTTCAAATTTCAGAGGCCTGTAACTCGAAAAATATGGGCGACACACAATTTTTCACTTCATGTTTTTTTTTAATATTTTTCTGATTGCAGTAACTTTATTGTTTCAAATAATATGGAAAAATTAGAGATAGACGTGGTGTTTTGCACGCAGTGTCTAAAGACATGGACCGACCTTTTCTGACTTCCAATCGCACCTCTTTCGACGCTATGTCTGATCGATTGGCGTTTTTAAATTTTTATTGCAATCAAGTTTGCCTTTGCTAACACAGACACGGACGGACAAACGAACATCTCTCAATCGACTTCGTTATGCATAAGAACGAGGAATAAATATACTTTATGGGGTCGGAAATGGATATTGTAGAAATTACAAACGGAATGCCAAGCTTAGTTATTGCCTTTTTTCGCTTTTTGTGATGAAGGGTATAATAAGAAGAGTTTATTTGTTAGCGATCAAAAATTTTGGATGAAAAAAAAAAAAATAAAACTTCCGATTTGTTGATAGCTAGGTGAGAAAAAAATCGCTGGATCTATATGGAAAATCGCTATATTACTAATTTTGCTCTAACCCCAAGTTGTAGTCTTTGTGGATAAATAGCCGTTTTTAAAATTAGACCAGACTTATATGATGCCATTTTTCACGCCATTTGTTTCAATTTTTTCTTAAAGTTGCAGCCAGTTTCATCGTGCGCTTTGCCGCTGAAGTTTTGATGTCCTCTAAATTTTTGCATTTTGCTTTTAATTTTAAATTTATTACTTTTAGTTGTTTGTGTTATTTCTCCTTTCGATAACCTAATTCCCTAGTTCTGGCATAATGCATTGTATAAGTAGAGATCAAGACCTTAGTAATAAACCCATTAAAAAAACTAGAAAATGTATATAACAAACCTACACAAAAGAAGTGTAAAAAATCTTTTCAAAGTTTAAGCCATTTATTTTGTTTGCCGAAAAGCATAAATTTCATGCAACTAGCTTCATGTAATATCTCATCGTGTAAGTTGGCTCTTAGTATATGTATTATGTAGCTCGAACGTTCATACTAATAAAAGTTAACATAAACACTTAAGTCTACGTAAGACTATTTTCAGTTCAGACCTAAAATGTATATAATGGCGGTAATTGTTGGTCTGTAACAGCCAGTTTTAGAAATTGAAAATAAATATATTTAAAACAACACGGAGCACATAGAGTTCGATTGTGCAACTATTTTACTTTAATTTCTAATTATTCGCAAATATTTTTTTTTGTTCATTTTAAATTAAGAAAACTGAAAATGTATGCTTCTAGAGCAAAGTAAAAAAAAAAAACGTGAATAAATTCAAAGACACCCCAACTATCAATGATCATATTTCTTATTTGATAACTTTATTAATTGTTAATGAAACCATATAGACTTTAATCCCATATAGACCCCACCCATTTTGTGTCAGCAATTAAGGCTGCTTGTAATTAAGTGTTGAGATACTACAAATTGTAAGTTTTCTTCAAGTTGAATTAATATTTAAGAATGACACAAACTAAAAGTCAGTTTATGCATTCAAAATGCATAAATAATTTCCAGTGTCAATTTCAGAGCCAAAAACCTTTCAATGAAATAATAAAATGGGTATGACTACCAGCATTTTGTTTTTTTTTGTTAAATAAACATTGAATCGAATTTAAATAGAGCATAATTTAATAGTTTTTTATTGTTGTAGTTTTTATATAAAAAACATGTTTAAAGAAAAAATACATACAATCTGTTTGTATTTGGATTTATTTAAATTTCGTGTTTTTTTTTTATTTCTGTAAGTATGTGTCACTAGCAAAATGTTTTTTTTGTTTGTTTTTGTTTTATACGGCAATTGACACATAAATCCCTGACAATTCGTGACAATTTATTTGTCGTATAATGGACACTATATGGTAAAGATTAAGTATTTATATACTTCTTTTTATTAATAACTTTGTGTGAGTGTTTGTCGTAAAGTGTTTTTAAAAGTTTATACTCAGAGAACATTTTTTGCCAGTATTTCTGACCCAAAACTAGGAATGTTATTGTCTGAGTATTCCTAACTAGGGTGTCAGACGATCAAGTTTTCATTCAATTTTTAAAATTTCTCTCATTTTTTTACCAATACCTCTCACTTAAAAAACTTGCTGAGAATTTGCTTTCAAATTTTCGTTCAATTGAGTCTTTCAAATTTTATTCAAGAGAACAGCTGATTGAAGTTTTTTTCATTCAAATATTTCTTTTTGTTTTATTTACGACATCTTGCTTAAAAACTTGCTTTGAAATTGTGTGCAGCCTACGTCACAGCTTTCAATTTTTGTTTATTTTGACAAGCAGTATGTGTAAATTTCTTGAAAGAGAATTGAACAAAAACTTGGCCGTGTGACTGCACTGTAAGATATTTAAGCTAACAGTGTATACTTTTAGTTAAACTCGAATTTTCTTGACACTATGCCCATGCGTTTTTTTATTTTCTATTAAATAATTATTTATCGATAAATTATCTATATTAAATTCTACTATTAATAGTATTAATAAATTCTACTATTAATACTGAGGATCAAAATAGTCCGAACATTTGTGGAATTTCTGTAACCAAAACGGCTTTCTCTTAATCTCCAAGGAAAATCAACAGAACTTGCACAAAACTCTTTTCGATAAATCTAAAGAAGAGTGTTTAATTTTTCTAACATGTGTATGTCAAAGGATATTTAAAAAAATGTAGTCGATTTGTGCTTCAATTCTTCTTAAAAGACAAACATTTCACAATGTAAACTAATAACATATGAACTCGATAACTTCAAGAAAAATAAGCATCCATTTTACAAATGATTGTGTAAGATCAAAACGCATATGTCTAATACTTAATTAACTGAATGAGAATTATCAATATATAACTTAAAAATAATAAAAATAAACCAAACACAAGCAACGTAACTAAAAAAATAATGATTCCCCGCAGTAATACATTTCATTTTGTAGTTTAGTTTAAAATAATAAATATTTCATGAGAATATCATGAAATATTTATATTTGAAGGAATCAAGCACGAATAAAGTAAATTAATTAAATAAATATTTTATTTTAATTAAAAAATAAAGTTCAACGTTATAATTGTTTAAGTTTCCTTATCAGGGCCACCTGCTGGACAGCACAATTTAATTGCACAAACAAGGTCACGCCTTAAGCTTTAATTGCTAATTTTGGCTATTACTTGTAAAATAGTAATTCACGAATTAAAAGTAATTAGCAATCATATCATATCTTATTTATTCATTTCAAATATTAACTCGTGATGAATCTTTCCAACACACGATTCCAACTTGTGATTATCAAAATCTGATGCCGATCGTTACCTGTATTTGCGTCTCCATCAGTTGTACGAGAACAAAAAAATTTCCTCTTAAATGTTGTTCATATAGGCTCTAGAATACTGCTACTTTATATGCGATTAAGTTTGCCGTGGCGGTGTTGGCAGGTTTTTCATTTGTTGTTTTATTTAATAAAGATAGTGAATGGTATTTGTTTTTTTTTTTTTTAATTAAGTAACGTAAGATAAAAAACTATAGTTAATGAATGTAGCAGCATTCACAACTCTGAAATAAATATCGTTAAATCTCTATTAGAAATTCCTACATTTCTGTATGTATCTACTTAAAAGGATGCCTCATCAACAAATATTGATTTGCCGGTACGAACATTAGCTTGCCAAAGCGGCTTTTATCGAAGACACTTTAACACGTTAACTGCCGTGTCACCCGTATTCGGGTGACAGCAAAAGTTCTCATCAGGCCACGTCACCCGTATTCGGGTGACAGCAAGAGTTCTCATCAGGCCACGTCGGGTGACTCCTTCCAAAGGATTTCCGAACATATTTAGATAAATATATGACAGGAGATAATAATACTGTTGAATTTTTTTAAAAATCGTTTATTAACAAAATTATTTACAGTGCAAAATATTGAAGCATTCACTGCAAAGTTGCGGTTGAGATATTAGTTGGGCAGAGATATTAGTTGTACTACTCAGTACACGGCAAAGATTAGAACTGCTCGTGCAGAGTAATAACGTGATAAATGAGGATCGTAATAGATATCGGGGTGAGAGTACCGAAAGAAATGTAAACAGACATGCGGTAGCAGAGCACGCATCTTACAGTGGCACGGGTGGCCTGACGGGGATTTTGTTGTAAACACGCGTGGCAGTCAACGTGTTAAATAGATTTATTTTCAATGTATAAATGAATAAAACTTGCTTGTAATAATATATTAAATCTTAATTTCATGCTAAATGCTGTTCCAGTATCATATTGATTGTTATGAAGCAGGCATGAGAAGCGCGCTGTGTTTGTAAAATTGCATTCGTGGCTCCACCGACGGTTAGCTAAAAGTAATAACAAATAAAGGTGTAAAGATTTATAACCCTGGCAATAAAACCGCCTTCAAAAACATTTCATCTGTCTCTCTATAACGCTTCAAAAGTATAGCCGCATATATTAACACTCGTTAGTTTATGATCTCAAATATCATTATTTCTTACTATACCAAGCATAGTAGTGGACAATCTGTCCAATTTTCAAATGTTTTTATATAACAATTCAAAAGATATGGCCATATAAATAAAATTAAATTAACTATTGGCGCACTCTTTAATTTTTAACTTTAAATATAAACACTTTTTACTATAACGGCCATAGCTATCGACATAGCGTTTGTTTATAACGGTTCAAAAGATAATAACATATAAGTAAATCTACATCAATTTTGGCATACCCTTTAACTTCCAAATCCAAATTTTATACTTGTTGTTATAGTGGACTTAGCAATACATGTTCGTTGTAAACGTCTGTCTGAAACTGTCCAAAAGTATGGCCATATACATTAAATTAAGTGTGCTATAGGGGCACCCTTTAATTTAAAGTTTTGAATATTTAAACTTTTCACTACAAATTTTATACCAATCAGGTTTTTGCTCAATTTGCAAGCGTTTGTCTATAACGTCCTAAAACATAGGTAAATTTTCATCAATTATGGTAACACCCTTTAATTTCTAAATTGAAATAATAAATTTGTGGATATAGCGGACCTAGCAATACAGCTCCCTTGTAAATTAAAGCTGTCTGTCTACAATGGTTCAAAAGATTGGCTACATACATCAAATGACAGCAACTATTAGGACACACTTTTAGTTACAAATCCAAATTTTACACTTCTAATTATTGCTTTTTAAATTTTACGGTTCATAATAAACGCAAAGAAAAGATGTTAATTTTTAAGATTATGAACTGTTTTTAAAACGTTTCAATTTAAAAAAATATCAAAATCAATCCAAAAATGACTGCATTTTAGGGGCACGAATATAAAAGAACAATATTCAGTCGAATTGATAACCTTGATCCTTTTTTGATATCGATTAAAAAAAGGAAGCTGTAAGTTGTGTGTAGACATTATCTAACCAAATCATAATTTATTCTTTAGGAATATTCTTTGTGTTGTAAGTTAAAAATTTAGTTTGTTAAATAGCTGATGTTTCAAATGTACACAACCTTAGGTATATAGGTTTGAAGAGTGCTGATGACGGATGTAGCGATCCATAATTTGCTGAACGTCCACAATAATTTGTAAACAAATATTTTTTCTTTAAAAAAATTTTTATAAATTAAACTAAAAAATAAACTTAAGCCGAATTAATTACTTCTAATAATTTCAACAAACTAAAAATGTAATTCTATGCTTTAAATTTTACCACACCACTGGAACCTCCTTTCTTAACTATTCAATACAAGAGCTTATTTTCTTATGTGTAAAAATGGTAATAAAAATCAGTTTGTATAACTTTCTGTATAGCGCTAAAATGCAGTCATAATAAAACCAACACTTCTTGTAAATTTAATTCATCTATAGCTAATATTATTGTCCGATATTAAAGAGCAGTTGGTTACTGCATTGGATATTATGTATAGAGTAGTGGTAGTCAACAGAAAGACCACCACCCCATCACCACCATCGTGTTTTAACTTTTTATTTCAATAAAAAGGTCATATGTTAAAATGTGTTTTTTTAAGCAAATGATTTTTTTTTGTTTTTTTATTGCTGAACTAAAATCACAATTGAATGAATTAAATGTTAGACAACAAATCAGCCGACCAACGAACCAGAGAGCTTAACAGCTTTTAAAATACAATAACAATGATAAAAGCGGGTTTTGACGCGTACTGCCAAGCAAATAGCAATTGTCATTTGTCAGATATGACAAAAAGAGATATAAAAACACCAAAACAACCAAAGTTGCTGTTGAGAAGCATGGATCAACTATTTCTGCCACATTTAAATGGAAAAATGATTGTAATTTTTTATTTCTTTTTTTTCTGTTACACTAATGACCAGTAAAATGTTTAAAACATGATTATTTGATATGTAAATTTATGTCAGAAAAAATTATATGAAATTAAATTAATTTTAATATTATTAATTTCAAAAAAAATAGACACAAAACTAGGATTGTCTTTAATGAAATTTTAAGTTTTTATATCGTCACCTAAAATGCAAAATATAGTACGACCATCATAATAATTCTTGCGAAAAAAACCGACTTCAAAACAGATTTCATCTGTCTGCCTATAACAGTTCAAGTGTATGGCCACAGAAATTAGATAACATTAACTATTGGGATACCCTTATATCTCCAAACTTTATACTAGTTCAACTGCTCATCATCATGCATCAAATTACAGCAACTATAGGGTCACCCTTTGATTTCCAAATTCTAATTATATACTTGCTGTCGTAGTAGATTTAGCAATCAGGTTCTTTGTAAATTTCAATCGTCTGTCTACAACTGTTCAAAAGTATGGCCATATACATCAAATTAAATGAACTATCGGAGCACCCTTTAATTTATAATTTTAAATATTATCACCTGTTACTGTAACGGCCATAGCAATCGGCATTGCGTCACATTTACAAGCGTTTGTCTATAACGGTTCAAAAGATAGGCCCATATAAGTAAATCTTCATCAATTATGGGACACCCTTTAATTTCTAAATTCAAATTATAAACTCGTTTATATAGCGGACTAAGAAATATAGGGCCCTTTTAAGTTTCAGCATTCTGTCTATGACGGTTCAAAAGTACGGCCACACACTTGAAATTACATCCACTATTGGGACACCCTTTAACTTCCAAATCCAAATTTTATACTTGTTGTTATAGCGGACTTAGCAATACAGGTTCGTTGTAAATTTCAAGCGTCATTCTACAGCAGTTCAAAAGTAAGGCCATATATATCAACTTTAATGAACTATTGGCGCACCCTCTAATTTATAATTTGTAATATTAATACTTGCTACTATAACGGCCATAGCAATTAACATTCTGTCCAATTTGTAAGCGTTTGTCTATAACGGTTCAAAAGATAGGCCCATATAAGTAAATTTTACATCAATTATGGGGGCACCCTTTAATTTTTAGATTTATTTTAGTATAAATTTTTTTATTGGGAGCCATAGTAATACGCAGTCATTTTAAATTTGACAGAATCGCTCTTTACAGTTCATAATACACGTAAAAAATATGTATGTTGTATGGGGACACCCTTTAATTTTTAAGATTATGAACTGTTTTTAAAACGGGCCCAATCTGTAAGCATAATTTATCATATTACCAAAAATTTTCAAGCCGGATCAGAAATGACTGAGTTCTGGAGGCACAAATATAAAAAAGCCACATTCCGCCGAATTGTATAACCTTCTTCTTTTTTAGAAGTCGATTAAAAAAAGATTAAGTCTTTTTAAATGCAACACTTGGTTACAACGGATTAAAATGTACCTTCGTATTTTTTGCCTGAAGGTAATTTGTTTTTATTTTTATTTGATATGTAATAATGAAACTACTTGTAATTCTATTTCATTCTTTAAATCAATCTGCATGTTCAAGGCAAATACATCTCAAAAGTAAATAAAGTACCATAAGGTTTTATTAAAACTTGCAAAATGTAAAAAAAAATTATACATAAAACTTCAAGTGTAAACTTTAAATAGGAGTCAAGAAATTAAAAGAAAGTTTGAAGTTTTTAAAGAAAGATTTCAAGATCTTTTTTCGAGTATTTACTGCAAACTTAACTACTTGTATGCAGTTTAAAAATTTTTACTTTGTTTCAATATTACACATAGAAAAAAATTAAATTAACAAGTAAGAGTGCTATATTCAGCTATGGCAAATCTTATATACCCTTCATCATCTATGTAAATCAAGTTTAGTGAAGCAACTTTCGTCAAAAAAGCAAATATTAGGGGTGACAGGGAATTAAAAAAAAAAATTGGTGCTGCATACATAAAGATTTAAATAAAAATGCTATTTGCTCTTAATGGGTTAAGCATTTTTAAAAAATTTTAGTATTTACTTAAAAATCTTTCAAAAGCTTTAAAATAATACCCATATTGACGTCTTTTCGTCTGTCTATCTGTTTTAGTGTTGAAATCGTTTGCCTCGGCTTTGACTTGATTTCCCGAAATAATTAATATGTCAATCGACCAGATATAGTGTCGAAAGAAGTGCTATTGGAAATCAGCAAGATCGGTCCATGTCCTTCGAGGCAGCAGGCAAAACACCACGCCTACCTCTAATTTTTTCATGACATTTGAAACAATAAATTAACTTCAATAAAAATAAATAAATATATGGGGAGATAGCGAATTAAAAATATGAAAAGAAATCAAGTGAAAAATTGGCGCTCGTCCATATTTTCGAGTTACGGGGCACTGAAATTTAAAAATTTTTTTAAATATCAAAATGGGGATCGTTTTAAAGCTTTTAAAGAGATCCTTAAGGAAATACTAAAATTTTTAAAAAATGCTTAACCCATTTAGAGCCGATGGCATTTTTATATATATATTGTTTTTTTATTTTTTGATTCTTTGTCACATCAACATTTTCTTCTTTGATTGGAGTTACTTCACTAAACTAGATTTACATAGATGGTGAAGGGTGTAAAGGATTCGGCATAGACGAATATAGCACTTTTACTTGTTAAACATAATATTATATGTTAACTCAATTATAATTAATTGTAAGAAATTTACTGCAAATGAAGAAAAAAAATATTTTAACCCTTCTGCTTAAAGAATGCGATTGCGGTGATGTACAAAAACAAAGAATTCAGAAAAAAAGTGAATATTTATTTTCAAAATATATTTCGATTCTGCCTTACTATTAAAATTTATATTAAGGGGTACGAGCGAAAAATCTCTCAGTTAGGTAACACGGGCAACAACATTTTTTGTTTGTCTTATAAATTCAAGTTGTTTTTAAATTCGTTTCTGATAAAAATTAAATAAATATTTTACATTTTTTTTTGAACCGTAAATATTTGTATAAACGGTAATTAAAACTGTGCATATTTGACTTTGTCAATCGTTATAAAATTGCCATTCAAGCTTCCATAGATTCCACAATAAAACAAAACAAACAATAAATAAAATTCCAACTAAACGGGAAATATTCTCTATGGATTCATGTTAATTATTCATTTTAATTTGAAAAATTATATACATAAACAAAACTTTTATTAATTAGCTTTTACACATAGAGAAAATGTTATTTAAGAAAAATATAATTTCTGTAGTTCATTTATTTCAACATGTTGTTGTTGTTGAAATTAAATTATATTTTATAGCAACAATATAAGATCACTACTATAATTTCACTACGCTATAAAATTTTCAAATAATCTTTTTATTATTTTTGTTTTGTTTTAATTAATTGTATTAATAACTTTTATTAATATTTGGGTATAATCCAAGGATGGTGTGTCTAAGTCTTTTAGGCAAACAATTTTTTCGTATTTATTCGAAGTTTACAAAAAGGCTAACTAAAAATTATTCATTTTATTTCTTAATGGTAAAATTTGGTATATCGCCAATTAAATTCTATAAAACCGATAAAAAGCCTTAAAATTGAAGAGAGCTATTAAGCAGAAAAAACAATTTTATTGAAAAATTTAATGCATTACAAAGTAGAGGTGCCGAGGACAAAGAGTTTCACTCGGATCAAAACAATGGTACGCCATTCTATTGCACATCAGGCATGAAATTTTTTTTTTACTCAAATGCACAATATTTAATATTACGATAGACAGCACTTTTATCTTTCTCGCGGTTAAACATTTGCTGTTAGAGTAGTCCGTGCCAGGGCTGCTATAAATATTTCTGGCCTGGCAACACTGAGTGCTGCCAAGTGCAATCTGACATTTCCATTGGAAAGTTTGTCATTTTTAAGCATAATCGTTCTCAAAACGTTTGGACGTACGACCATTATTTGTGTTGTTAACAGTGACTTGAAAAAATTAATATAGAAAAAAATGGAATTAACTCGTGAACATTTTCGTGCCATCATTTTTCACAATTTTCGACGTGGATTATAACGACAAGAGTGCATTGATGAACTTAAATCTTTGTATGGCGATGAAGCATCATTCAATAGCACTGTGAAAAATTGGTATAATGAATTTAATCGTGGCCGAAGCTCGCTCAAAGACGAATTCCGTGAAGGTCGTCCAAAAACGGCTGTTGTGCCAGAGAACATTGATGCCGTGCGTGAACTCATAATGCAAGATCGACATGCGACATACCGAGAGATAATGACATCCTTGGACATTTCTTCCACCAGCATACATTCGATACTGCATGAACACCTGGCCGTAAAAAAGGTTTGTTCTCGTTGGATCCCGCACAATTTGAAAGTCGCTCAAAAAAAGGCTCGTGTCGATTGGTGCAAAGAAATGTTGCAAAAATACGACTGCGGTGCTTCAAAAGACGTTTATAAGATCGTCACAGGTGACGAATCATGGATCTATGCGTATGAGCCCGAAACGAAACAACAATCGACCGTGTGTGTCTTCAAAGACGAGCAAAATCCAACGAAAGTTGTTCGTTGAAGAAGCACTTCGTAAACTGGTCATGTGGCGACTGTTCCGCTTGAGCAACGTAGGACGGTCAGTACTGAGTGGTACACTGTAATTTGTTTGCCTGAAGTCATCGGAGAAATTCGAAAAACCAACAAGAGAAGACGAATCATTGTTCACCATGACAATGCGAGGTCTCACACATCGGCTCAAACCAGGGCGTTTTTGAGCGGCCAAAACGTCGAATTAATGGGTCATCCGCCGTACAGCCCTGACTTGGCACCTAATGACTTCTTCTTGTTTTCACAAATCAAGAAAAAAATGCGTGGTCAACGATTTTCGTCGCCAGAAGAAGCTGTTGAAATGTTCAAAAACCATGTTTTAGAGGTGTCTCAATCGGAGTGCAAAAAGTGCTTCGACAACTGGTTTGAGCGCATGCAAAAGTGTATAAATCATGCTGGAGAATACTTTGAAAAACAATAAAACCATTTTTGATTATAAATATTCGCATTTTCACTATATAGACCAGTCCTCGTATAGTCATTTTAATAGTATTTTGATGTATTTGTTTATCATTCTCTTTCCTGTCAAAAAATCTGTCACATATTTTTTTATATTTAATAAAAAAAGATTATGCTTACAGATTGGTCCCATTTTAAAAACAGCTAATAATCTTAAAAACTAAAGGGTGTCCCCATACAACGTACATAATTTTACGTGTATTATGAATTGTAAATGGTAACTTCTTTAAAATTTAAAATAACTGCGTTTTACTATTGCTCCCAAAAACAAAAAATTATACAAAAATAAATCTAAAAATTAAAGATTGCCCCAAATTGGATGTAAATTTACTAATATGGGTCTATATATTGAACAGTTATAGACAATCGCTTGCAAATTGGAGAGAATGTCGATTGCTGTGGCTGTTATAGAAATTTGATGTATATGGCCATACTTTTGAACAGTTGTAGACAGACGCTTGAAATTTACCACGAACACAACAAGTATAAAATTAGCATTTCGAAATAAACGGGTGTCCCAATAGTTTATATAATATGATGTATATGGCCGGACTTTTGAACCGTTATAGACTGACAGCTGAAATTTACAAGAGAGATGTTTTGCTTAGTCCGCTATAACAAGAAGCTTATAATTTAAATTTAGAAATTAAAGGGTTTTCCCAAAATTGATGTAATTTGTTCTATATGGCTGTATTTTTTGAACCGTTGTATACAAACACCTTAAATATAGACAGAATGTCCACTACTTTATTAGGTATAATAACAAGTATAAAAATGTTATATTATAAATTAAATAGTTGATATAATCTGATGTATATGGTCAAACAGTTGAACCGTTACAGACAGACGGTTGAAATTTACACAGAACCTGATTGCTAAATCTACTACAACAGCAAGTATATAATTTGAATTTGGAAATTAAAGAGTGACCCTAAAGTTGCTGCAATTTGATGTATATTGCCAAACTAATGAACAGTTGAAAAAGTATAAAGTTTGGAGATATAGTTGTGTCCCAATAGTTAATGTAATCTAATTTATGTGGCCATACACTTGAGCTGTTATAGGGAGACAGATGAAATCTGTTTTGAAGTCGGTTTTTTTCGCAAGAATTATTTTCCCATCTATTTTAAAACTAATAAAACAGTAAAAGAAAATATAAAAAAAAGAAATTTACTTTTTAAATAAAACAAGTTAGAGTGCTATATTCGGCCATGCCAAATCTTATACACCCTTTATTGTCTAGTAAATCGAGTTTAGTGAATTAGCTCCAAGCAAAAAAGAAAAATATTAAAGTGACAGAGAATTAAAAAATAAGAAAAAAATTAAGTTTTATTTATATTTGAAAGATCTTTTCTTGATATCATAAAAAATAGGATGCATGAAAAAGCATGAAAAGCTCAGAGACTCATATCCCTGAAAATATGGGCGGCCAATTTCTCCACTTGATGCTTTTCCCTTATTTCTTGATTCCCTATTGTCCCATTTGTTTGTTGCGTTTTTTTTTTATTAGAGTTACTTCATTGCTCCAAATGATATGGAAAAAATAAAGACACGCGTTGTGTTTCGCCCGCTGCCTCGAAGGACATGAATTGACTTTGCTAATTTTCAATAGTAAATCTTTCGAAACTATGTGTTATTGATTGGCGATTTAAATTTTCTATAGTTGATCTAGTGCCTTGGCGAACTTAATACGGATGGGCAGACGACTTCATAATGCATAAGAACGCAGAAAATACATACAACTTTGTGGGGTCGGGTATGGAAATTGCCGAAATTACAAACGGAATGACAAATTTAGATATACCCTTTTCCCACTTTTTTAGGTAAATTGTACAAAAAATGCCCGCTTTATGATTATGCTCAAATATTTGTTACAATAGAGTTATTGTAAATATTTCCAGAAACGATTACAATAAGCTACAAGGGTAAAATCTATTCATCGCATAAATTTCTATCAGTGTACTCAATTTTAAATTGTGTATTCTGATGAAACTTTTCAATATTTTTTTTGTTGTAAATTCTAACATAAATCATTATACGTAATTAAATTAGGCAAAATTTGTTTATGAGTAATAATAGTGTTTATTTCTTTTGTTTTTTTTTTCTTCTAAATTTAACCAAATTCCACTTAATATTAATTTTACACATTAATAAAGAGAACGTGAATGTGCTCGTATTTATAATTGGAATCATGTAATATTATTAGATTTGAATTGAAGTCGTGACTTTTCAAGGCATTTCAATTATAAAACTGAGAATTCTTTATGATCTCATATTTTTGATTCTTGCCTCGTCAGCATCTTCCAATAATTTATGAGAATAAAGAAATAAAAACACATGGTGTTCTCGAACCAAAAAACAAAAAAAAAAACGCATGAAATATTTACTTTACAATTAATTTTATTCAATAGATTATAATGAATCATTAATTAAGTTATCAAAAGTTGTTATTTTTTTAACTAGAAATTTTAATTGAAAATATGTGCGGAAAATAAATTATTTGTTAGAAATGAATTCCGCAGTAAATTTTTGCAATATTTTTTTTTTTTTTTTGCTTTTAGTTCAAATAATTTAAATCAAAAATACATTTTGAATGATTGATTAGTAAAAGTTTTATTATTAGCAGATCTAAAATGGAATTTGCATAAATAATTTTTACTATTTTAGTTTTTTTATAATATATTGTTTTTTGTAAATTTACTTTAATTGTGCTTGATGAAATATTTATTATTAAAAAATACAAAATAAAATTTATTACGCTGTAATTTATTAACGCTGTAACTTAAATAGATAATTGAGAAAAAAATGCCTCAGAGAATTGCACAGTGTAAATTTTGACCAACATGAGAAATTTCATGTCTTATTATTTCCAAGTTTTATCTGTATGAAAATTGCCTTCTAATTTTTAACGAAACTTTAATACCGATAGAGCTTTTTTCAATACATTATAAATATAATGTTGGTGTCTTTGTGATCTTTGTTTTCTTTTATGAGTTCTAAAATATTTATCTTCATAAAGAATTAAAACACTAAAATATATCAGATATAATAAGTAAAAATAATTCTTATGTTTGGAAATAAAATTTATTAGTGTATACTTTAAAATTAATAACTGACGTCTAAGTGGTGAAGTTAGTTTTTTCCACTTGTAAAGGGTCATCCAAAAACGCGCCTACATGTTTCTTTGAAATAAAACACAAACTATTTGCAATTTTTTCAAGCTGTTTTTTTTTTATTAAAAGTATGATCCATTACAATTACAAGTGGAATAGAATATCATTCAAATTTCCACCATGACTGCGTCTGCAGACATCAATCCGAATATCGAAATTTTCAATGACTTTCCGACATGTTGCTGGTGTTATTTCACGAATTGTAACTTGAATGTTGTTCTTTAGATCATTAATTGTTTGTGGCTTGTTAGCATACACTCGACTTTTCAAAAAACCCCACAAAAAAAATCTAATGGTGTTAGATCACATGACCTTGGAGGCCAATTGAAATCTGCATTTCGTGAAATTACACGTTGAAGAAATTTTGATCGCACCAGCGTAATGTTTTCTCGAGTTGTGTGACATGTAGCACCGTCTTGCTGGAAATAGACGTCAGACACATCAATATGATTCAACTGTGTCCATAAAAAGGCTCTCAACATTGATTGGTATCGCTCAGCATTCACAGTAACAGCATTTCCATCATCATCTTCTAAGAAAAATGGCCCAATGATTCGATTTGCCCAAAATGCACACCAAACAGTAACTTTTTGTGGGTGTAAAGATTTTTCATGAATAACACGAGGATTTTCATCACCCCAGATACGACAATTTTGCTTATTGACGAATCCATCCATTCTGCAATGAGCTTCGTCACTAAACAAAATTTTGCTTTGGGTATCTTTTAAAGAACGCCCATTTTCTTAATAACTGATGTAAACGCGTTGTTGCAGTGTGTACCTGTCCATGGTTAAAACTGTACTACCCTCTAATAACACAAAATGGCTTATGTCACGTGTAAAAATTATATAGTGCTGACATCTAGGCGTCACATTTGGATGACCCTTTATAATAGGCAACAAAAAAAAACAGAAGTGTTAATTATTTTTTTAAATTAAAACTATATTATGCAGAGGTCTCCAACAAAAATTGTAAGTTTTTAGAATTTATAGTATTATTATTGTTTTGTTTGCTTTCCCAGAATTAAAAACTTAATGACATTAAAATGACAATTTCTTTTCAACAGACCAAAGTGATGGGCTAGACAGCTGATCTTCAGACAGACATTCTTAAAAATTACCATCCATTAACCTTTGAGAAGATTTTTATATTATATACTCATTTTAGATCTATAATTTGATTACACTACTACACATCTTGGAATCAATGCTCTCAGTAGCGTCAAGCATGTCAATACAATGATTGTCACATAAATTTTTAGTTCTCATTGCTGCTACTAATATAGCACATATTTATGTCTATAACAGGGTAGAGGGGTCGGATAGTATGCGTGAGACTGAAAGTTTATTATAGTAAGAAAAAATCCAAAATTTTAACTTCGTGTCTGCCTTGGATCCATAGAATGGTGGCATCGCCAACAGGATTATATGAGTCTTAGAGTCGCTCTGTCAGATTAAACATCTATGTATATTTAGTTTAGTGAAGTAACTCCAATCAAAAAAGCAAATATTGTGGTGACAGATAATGCCGATGGCATTTTACATAAAAATGCAATCTGTTCATAATGGGTTAAGAATTTTTAAACATTTTTAGTATCTCCTTAAAAATCTCTTCAAAAGGTTTTAAATGATACCCATATTTATATTTTAAAAAATTTGAAAATTCCAGAGGACAGTAACTAGGAAAATATTGGCGAGCTTAAAGTTTTCCACTTGATATTTTATTTCTTATTTTTTAATTTCTTATTCCCCGATATATTTGTTTTTTTAATTGGAGTTACTTCATTTTTCCAAATGATTTAAAAAAATAAGAGGTAAGCGTAGTGTTTACTCCGCTGCCTCCACAGCCACGGACCGATCTTGCTGATTTCCAATAGCACCTCTTTCGACACAATGTCTGATTAATTGGCGAATTTAGATTT
Organism: Gymnosoma rotundatum; assembly: GCA_916610165.2. Taxonomy (NCBI): domain Eukaryota; kingdom Metazoa; phylum Arthropoda; class Insecta; order Diptera; family Tachinidae; genus Gymnosoma; species Gymnosoma rotundatum. The sequence continues at coordinate 41,566,832 of OU744338.1, forward strand.
TCGCTAGCTGATCTAGTGCCTCGGCAAACTTGATTTAACACTAACACGGACATCGCCCAACTGGCTTAGCTATGCATAAGAACTCAGAATATATACTTGTATACTTTATGGGGTAGGAAATGAATATTGTAGAAATTACAAACGGAATAACAAACTTATGTGTACCATTTTTCCACTTTTTGTGGTGAAGGGTATAAACACTGACTGTTTATATCTGCAGAGAATACCGTTAAACGGGTATAATTTATTAAAAATCGGTTATACTCGTACAATGCGAAAGTAAATTGTATAACAAAAACCCTATTTTTGAAATATGCTATTCTCCCCAAAGACAATATTATTATAATTGGCTCACAACTATTAAAACAAAAATCCAAAAGGAAGTTACCACTAAATTATGAAAAAAATTTTCCCACTCAAGATAAAATATAAAAGATATTATACTTTTATTAAATTATAAATCGATATTCGTAACGATACGCGTCAGGAAATATGATATAAACATTTGAAGCAAAGCCGCGAATAACGTTGTAAAAGACAAATTTTGCAAAACCTGTTTTTTGCAGATTACCGTTAATTTTACTCTCTTACATTTGTTCCAACAACAAAACATTAAAATTATGCATTTTATCACCGTCAAAACGCAATTACAATGAGTCAGTCAGTGGAGATAATCAAACCATTTAAATACGTTTTTTTGCTCTCCTGAAAAATTATTATTTTGTCATTTGCAACGTTATTCGCGGCGATCCTTCATTTGTAAAAATATCTTTTGGTTAAATATTTGACTAATCTGACCGCACCTTAAGACTTGAGATTCTATAAAAATTTTTCTCATTTAACATTTAGCTTCTACATATTTAATTATAACTATTTATGAAAACTATGTATAGATAGAACCAGCTTTAAATTGATTTATAGCATTAATTTATTTCCCAGAATTTCTCGTTCTATATTAAAGTCATCACATTCTCATGAACTTACAATAACATAATTAATTTATGTATTTTTTTACATGTTTTTATATTTTCATATATAAAATGCTTACAAATAAAAAAATTATATATATACAGGAAACGGATGTTGGAGTCGTTAACAGAGTAAAACAATCAACTTATAATAAAACGCGCAACATAAGTTGCAGTAAAAGCTTTTGTGCTAAGTCTATTTGTACAGCAATCATCACATCAGTGAAAATTCAAAGAGGCCTTCATTTAGTAGAGCTTCGTTGAAGTCTCTTCGCTTTCTGCATGTTAAAGATTCGATTCTCAAATTTGACTACCCTTTTCACAAGGATCCTAGCAGCCAAATTACATATATTTGATGATTCACCTAAAAATAATAAATTTTAAGATAATAGCAATTAGAATACCGTGTTCAAGTTTTTTGGTTTCAAGTGTTAATATAATACTTTCAAGCTTTTAGACAAAATCTGTATGTGCATTTATTATGTCTTTGTTCATTTTTTCTTATTTATCTTCATTTCTCGATTAAAAGAAACTATAAAGAAAATTCGTCATTCAATATTTTTTTAATATAAAATACAAATTTCGTATTGTAAACAACACGTTTACAAGAAACGCAGTCGTTCAGCTGAGATGGATGCTGGAAATGCGACTTATATCTCCTCGGTCTAAAGCAGATGTTGCAGTACGTTGTCTGAACTAGGGGTCTGGCTACACAAGTTGCGCGTAGAGTATACTTTAAATTACGGATGAAAAGCATACATCAGAATGAATTACAAGGGGGAACTTGATCTCTAGTTAACTGATTCTGGATATCTGGCGATCTCCTGTTTAAATATAGACCTAGCTTTATAATGGAGATCTTCTCGGCAAGATCTTCTATCTCTAAAACTCGTAGGACAAAGGTGGAAAATACCATCAAAGTCATAAAAAGTGTTACCGTGCAAATTAAGGAGACGCAAGCAATATTTCGGAGGCCTGTCAGGTTAAAATGGATACCGAAGGAATCGACGAAACTATACAATAGAAGATATAAAATTTTTGCTCCAACACACGACTAGGACGCATGATATGGGCTGAAAGATGAGATCCAAAAAGAACAAGAAGAAGCAGTAAATATCAAAAATGAAATTGGTGTGAGCCACTTTTTCACATTAGTTGGATTACATATAGCTAAAACGATCATAGGAAATAACTGCATGCACCTCTTAAAAGCCTACTACTGAAAATAAAATGTCAACACTTACTGCTCTTGAAAGACGGAAACGTTTTAAGTTATTGAAAGTTTGTTCAGACCGTCTGATTTTACTACATTTAAAAATAAAAACGATCATGTAAATAATTCAGGGGAAAAAAGAAATTTAATGCAATAGTTAAAAAATATACCTTTACAATTTCAAAAATGTGACTGTGCGAAATCTAACAATCTTTTTTTTATAGAATTCATTCAATAACAATTATACATTTTTAAACACAATGTGGAAGAAAAACATGAGAACTGTTGAGTAAACTGTATTTTAAAATGGCAGAGTTTAAGAAAGTTTTAAATATTAAAAGAATTTAAATAAAAAGAAAAAAAAATTCTAAATAAAAGCTTGCAGTAGACTTAATTTTTAATACTTCCGGACACTGTTGACGTACTTATATTAGTTATACTTTCATAATGTATTTTTTTTAGAAGAAGTGCAACAACATTCAATCTTAGTTATTGAAGTACTTAACAGCAGTTTTCAATTGTTTATAATTTTTTAAATTCATAATTTATGTAGCGAAATTTCATAAGTTTTATATGAATGAAAACTTTTCAAATATTTTTGTAGTTTTAAATTCTTGTTAATCTTTTAATTAGAAATTCATATTATTCTAATTTTTATTTAACAATATGAGGGAATTTTTTCTACACAATGATAACAAGCATCACTTGCTAGAAAATTAAGTCAAACAGTTCCCTTTAAATAAAGTTTTGTTGCACAATGAACAATATGTGTAGTAAAATATTTCATAATTTTTTATAAGCCAGTAAACATAGTATTCCGCTCTGTCAAAATTTCGTACATAAAAGTTGCGCTGAAGAATAAAAAAATAACAGTCAAATCTAAATTGGAGCTTAAGGCGCATCGCAAGGTGGGTTATAGCTTTTCCGCTTAAATATCATATCTAACTAAAGGCGTTAACTTTAATGTAACCTCATCTTAATTCATTATTAACATATTTTATGTACATTGCCCTGAAAATTACTTACTTGTCATTACATTCCAACAATGAAAAAAATAAAATAAAATAAAACAACAGTGCTATATTCGCCTATGCCCAATATTATATACTCTTCACCATCAATGTAAATCGAGTTTTGTGAAGTAACACCAATCAAAAAAGAAATTATTGGGGTGAAAGGGAATTAAAAAAAAATTAAGTACTGCATATATTTAATTTTATATAAAAATGCCATCGGCTCTTAATGAGTTAAGCATTTAAAAAAAATTTTAGTATTTTCTTAAAGATCTCTTTAAAGTGATACCCATATTGATATTTTAAATAATTGGAAAATTTTAGAGCCCTATTGTTCTGAAAATATGGGCGAGCGCCAATTTTTTTACATAATATTTTTTTTCTTATTATTAATTCTCTCCTGTGTTTTGCCTGCTGTTTTGAAGGACATGGAACGATCATGCTCATTTTCGAAAGTACCTCTTTCGACACTATATCTGATCGATTGACAAATTGACGGACAGACGGATATCACTAAATCAACTTCGCTATGCATAAGAAGTCAGAATATATATATACTTTATGTGGCCGGAAATGGGTATTATAGAAATTACACACGGAATGTCTATTTTTCCGCTTTTTGTGCTGAAGGGTATAACAAACAAAGAAGCAGTCAAAATAGGATTTTCTAATTGCTAAGCGTGTACGCTGCGTTTTTATGGTTTATGTCGTACATTTTGTAATAACATGAGAATTGTTGACTTTGTTTGGCTTTAAGATATGTTTTGTTGAAGTGTAGTATTCAGAAAGAATAAACACACATTTAACATACATACATATAAAATCGTATATACATAAGTATGTTTATACATTCGTTGTTTCAAATAATATGGAAAAATTAAAAGCGGAAGTGTTGTTTTGCCCGCTGCGTCATAGGCAATGGACCGATCTTGCTGATTTTCAATAGCAACTTTTTCGAAACTATGTCTGATCGATTGGCGTATTTTATTTTCCCTAGCTGATTAGGGCTTTGACAAACTTGGTTTCAACACTAACACAAACGAACAGACGGACATTGCTGATAAGAATTCAAAATATAAACACATTATGGGGTCGGAAATGGATTTTGTAGGAACTAAAAATGGAATGACAAACTTAGATCGACATATTATTTTGGAATAGAAGTTTGTTTTTTTTTTGGATTCGTGTACTTTTTCATAGTTTTGTCTTTGATTGAGTAATAAGCCAAAAGTACACACCTAGTATTTAATGCTTGGATCGAATATATAAGTAAAAAGTACGAGGGCTGCTCTATATATTTCTGGCCTAATAGTGAAAATGAGAATATTTATAATCAAAAATGGTTTTATTGTTTTTCAAAGTATTCTCCAGCATGATTTATACACTTTTGCATGCGCTCAAACCAGTTGTCGAAGCACTTTTTCCACTCCGATTGAGACACCTCTAAAACATGGTTTTTGAACACTTCAACAGCTTCTTCTGGCGATGAAAATCGTTGACAACGCATTTTTTTTCTTGATGTGCGGAAACAAGAAGAAGTCATTAGGTGCCAAGTCAAAAAATCTCTGGTTTGACTCGATGTGTGAGAGTTCGCATTGTCATGGTGAACAATTATTCGTCTTCTCTTGTTGGTTTTTCGAATTTCTCCGATGAATTCAGGCAAACAAATTGTAGTGTCCCACTAAGAAGTGACCGTCCTACGTTGCACAAGCGGAACAGTCGCCACATGACCAGTTTTGCCGAAGAAACAGGCGACCATTTGCTTCGAAGTGCTTTTTCCACGAACAACTTTCGTTGGATTTTGCTCGTCTTTGAAGACCCACACGGTCGATTGTTGTTTCGTTTCGGGCTCATACGCATAGATCCATGATTCGTCACCTGTGACGATCTTATAAACATCTTTTGAAGCACCGCAATCGTACTTTTGCAACATTTCTTTGCACCAATCGACACGCATGCACTCTTGTCGTGATAATCCACGTCGAAAGTTGTGATAAATGATAGCACAAAAATGTTCTATCGTTTTTCACTGTAAACAACACAAATAATGGTCGTACGTCAAAACGTTTTGAGTACGATTATGCTTAAAAATGACAAACTTTCCAATGGAAATGTCAGATTGCACCTGGCAGCACTCAGTGTTGCCAGGCCAGAAATATATATAGCAGCCCTCGTATGTTAGAAAAATATGAAATTAAAAGGGAAACCTTTTAATTTCTTCTTAACAATCATAATTCAAGCCAATTAATTCCAAAGGCAAGAACGATTGTATCAAATTTAGTTGCAAAACTTATTATAATCATCAATCAATGCTTTCGATACCATGCTGTCGGCAATTATTCTGCCATTTTTTCACACATTTACCATTTTTTGTTCCTTTTTTTTTTTTTTTTTTTGTTATATGGCACTTTTGTTTTACTTTAAATTTTTAAAGAACTTGCTGTTTGCATATACACTATACATATTTCTAATTTAAGTTCTATATATGTATTAACAGCGTTTTTGTATGACCCAAGATTATAGGTTGAAAAATAGTTGCGAATCTATGCTTTCAGCTTTGAGTTCATTGGATGTTGATTTGGAATATTGAACTACAAGTAATAATCTTTTTAAAAAATATGGATGTGCAATCTTATAGTGATAATAATAATATTGTTTAATTAAACTTTTTGTTTATAAATACTCTTAATAAATGAAACGTTAAAGTGTTGAAATAAATTAAACATTATATATTAATTAAAAATAAGAAGTTTACGGTAGTTATTAGGTTTTTAAAAAAGTTTCCTCTTTTTCCCCTAATATCCCGTTTTGGCGCCCCTTATTTTAAATCCTCTTTTTTGTACCACTTAAATAAAAGTCCCCCTTTTGTAACACATTTTGAAAATTTCCAACGGTCACGCTGCTCTTAATAAATATCTACAGCCTAAAGGTATACTTCGTTTTAGTGATATAATCTATTTGATTTTTTTTTTCGTCAAAACAAATTTATCGGAGTTGGAGATAACAAACATTTAGTCAAATTATAAATTACACATCAAGTCTAGATTAAAAAAAAAAATTAGGGCTAGGTTTTAAAATAGAATTTCTTTTTCTTTTCATTTATAGATCATAATTTTGAAAATTTAAAAATAAAAGCTAGTAAATTATATTTTTTTTGACACATTGTTATTATTTGAAAATATTCTTTAAAAACTCTAGTATCAAAATCTGCGACAGGAAGCTACCTTTTGCTGCTATTACAAGTTTTATTTATAGCATGTTTTTATTTATGTTTAATTTGCAAATATTCATCTTCTAAGCGACTTCAAAAGAAGAAGGAGGTTGTCAATTCGTCTGAATGTTGCTTTTTTTAATGATTGTGCCTGCAGACCTCAGCCATTTCTGAACCGATTAAAATTTTTTTTTTGTTCTTTTATTGATTATGGTTACAGATTGGTCGTGTTTTTAAACCAGTTCATAATATTAAATATTAAAGAGTGTCCCCACACAAAATACATGTTACGAACCGTAAAGGGCACCACTAATATAATTATTTGATTTTTGTTATTAATAATTTATAGTCTTGATTTATTTTTTATATTAGAAGCTAACAAATGATATTTGCTTCTAAATGTTAGTTGTAACACTTCTTAGAAAAGCTAACATGACCGATTTGTGTCTTTACTAAAATCTATTCTATTAAATGGAAGCTGCAACTAAACTTATTCAGTACATTACTACTGAAAACCAAATTTTTGAAGTAAGAATCATAAAACTCGATTGTATATTCTGAAATCGAAAAATGTTTGACACAATCACCCTTATCGCGGTTGGCGTAAGCGTATTTAGGCGAATGTCGTATTTGTTGTCGTATTAAAAACTCAATGGTATCGTGAAAACTTTTCGCCCACGTCTACGAGTCGTATTGTAAAAGATTACTTAATTTTATTTTTTTATGGAACACCCTGTTTGACATTTAGAGAAGCATTTGATAATGTCAAAAACCATATAAAAAATAAGAATAATTAGCTGCCTTAATGCTTTACCAGCTTGATTTCGCTATGTAACTGATTATAAAAAATAAAAACGTTTTAAATACAATTGCGCTAATAAAAATAATTTTTTTAACCGACTTCAAAAAAGGAAGGAGGTTATACAATTCGGCTGAATGTTGCTTCTTTTTCATATTTGAGCCTATAGAACTCAGTCATTTCTGATCCGATTTTGAAAATTTTTGGTAATATGATAGATTATGCTTACAGATTGGCCCCGTTTTAAAAACAGTTCATAATCTTAAAAATTAAAGGGTGTCCCCATACAACATACATATTTTTTACGTGTATTATGAATTGTAAAGGGCACTTCTGTAAAATTAAAAATGACTGCGTATTACTATGAATCCCAAAAACCAAAAATTATACAAAAATTAATCTAAAAATTAAAGGGTGCCCCCATAATTGATGTAAATTTACTTATATGGGCCTATCTTTTGAACCGTTATAGACAAACACTTGCAAATTGGACAGAATGTCGATTGCTATGGCCTTTATAGTAACAAGTATTAATATTACAAATTATAAATTAAAGGGTGCGCCAATAGTTCATTAAATTTGATGTATATGGCCATACTTTTAAACAGTTGTAGACAGACGCTTGAAATTTACAACGAACCTGTACTGGTAAGTCCGCTATAACAACAAGTATAAATTATGGATTTGGAAGTTAAAGGGTGTCCCAATAGTTGATATAATATGGTGTATGTGGCCGGACTTTTGAACCGTCATATACAGACAGCTGAAATTTATATGTTTTGCTAAGTCTGCTATAACAAGAAGCTTATAATTTGAACTTAGAAATTTAAGGGTGTTCCCAAAATTAATGTAATTTGTTCTATGTCTATACCCTAATTTTATCCAGGATGTCCACTCTTTATTTGGTATAAGAAGAGGTATAAAAATGTTATATTATAAATTAATTAGTTGATATAATCTGATGTATATGGGCAAACTGTTGAACCGTTACAGACAGACGGTTAAATTTTACACAGAACCTGATTGATAACTCTACTACAACAGCAAGTATATAATTTGAATTTGGAAATTAAAGAGTGACCCTATAATTGCTGCAATTTGATGTATATTGCCAAACTATTGAACAGTTGAAAAAGTATAAAGTTTGGAGATATAAGGGTGTCCCAATAGTTACAGTAATCTAATTTATGTGGCCATACACTTGAACTGTTATAGGAAGACAGATGAAGTCGGTTTTTTTTCGCAAGAATTATTAAACAAATATGCTTAGTGATGTATTTTTCATTATCAGAAGACGAAGAAGAATTTAATAATTCCGAAAATCTTAAATTTAAAGTCTCCTCACACCTTTAACCAACCTTCTCCAGTACGGAATGGAGGGCCTATTACTATTGAGTTCTTTATTCCATTTATCTTTCGTATTAATTTTATTCAATCCCTTTTGCCAAGTATGTTTTTTTTCATTATTTCCACCAACTTGGTAAACTGTGCGGGTGTGGTAATTTTTGTACTAAAACATAAAAGTTAAAAAGCAAAAATACAAATATATAAATAAAATATCTTTAAACCTGCTTTTTATTTAATTTACGATTTGTTTGACTCCATTTTTAAATAATTTTTGTTAAAAAGTAAACGCTGCCGTGAGCAAAAAACTTAACGACAATTTTAGGCGCATTTAAAAAGCAAATACGTCATCTGCGATACCGTTTTTGTAATAGATTTACAATCTGTGTCGTATCTGCTGGCGTTTTTGCCAACCGTGATGTGATTTTTTAAAAACGCCTGAAAAACGCAAAAAAAGACACAAAATTGCCAACTGCGATAAGGGTGAATATAAATAAAATTTGTACACATTACAAAAATCAAAAAATATTATAGTTAAAAAATAAAAAGATTTTTTAAAAGTGGTGAAAAGTTCTCCAATATTGGTAAATGGTAAGTTCAAAATTATCTCAGAAAGACATTTATATATAAAATTAATTTTATGATATTTAATTTATTTCGCAGCGCAAAACGTGCGGTATGGAATAGCAAGTTGAAGAAACTATGTGGAAAAGAAGAAATCATGATGTAAACGATGAAAAAAGCTGCATTCAATGGTTCGAATCATAAAATTTATAATGTATAAACTTATTCCTATAATTTATTATTAAAATAAAAGTAAATATTAAAAAATTATTTGGTTTTGTTTAACTCACAATAATATTTTATATTCACCCAAGAATAATTTTTAAAATAGTTGTGACTGCTATACTTATTCAGTTACTACAACCAAATTCAAGATAATACACACAACCGACAAAATTCGATTGGCAACAAATTCGGTTCTTATAACGAATTTCTTTTCTCTGTGAAGTCTGAACATTTAAAATAATAAATTAAAGGGTGTCCGAATAGTTAATGTATTTTTATGTATGTGGGCAAACTTTTAAATTGTTTAGGCAGATAGTTGCAATTTACAAAGAACCTTTATTACTAAGTCCGCTTAAATTAAAGGTTGCCCTCATAACTGACGTAATTTGTCCTATATGGCCGTATTTTTTGAACCGTTATAGACAAACATTTGAAAACTAGATAGAATGTTTATTACTATAAATATTTAAAATTATAAATTAAAGTGTACTCTAATAGTTAATGTAATTTGATGTATATGTCTAAAATTTAAACAAATTTTATATTTGCAATAAAAGAAAAATGACAATGATTATAAGTTTGTCTATTCTGAATAACTTTTCCTTATGAAACATTAGATTTATAAAGTATACTTAAATTTTTTTATTGAGAACAAAAAAAGTTTTAATCACATAATCTTAAAAGTAATAAAAATTTGTGTGAAAACTATTATGTGAAACGCCATAAAATAAGTTTAGTTATTCTCTTGCCTGAATTATTAAAGAAGGTGCACATATTCACCATCAATTATGCATGCAGCACTTTATTCTTATGAATATATTGTAGAACGTAACGATGACTAGAAAAATTTTATTCGATTAATATTTTACAAATTATAAGTTTATTACAATTGATTTTCCGCTTAAGTTCATTTTTTGTTTTAATTTTTAAAAATTCTTAACTATCCTTAAAAATATTGTGCTAATAATCCCGAACAAAATATCAAATTCACCGATTTGATTACTGAGAGTGAAAGCACGTTGCGATGGCCATTCCGCTACCGCTTACTTAGCTCTTCAGGAAATTTCTCATAAACATTTTAAATAAACTAAAGATTTTTGTCCAAACAATAGAGTAAGGACAATAATCAAAGTTTAAGTAAAAACCACAATAATCAACAATTATTTACAAATGTATGCGGAGGTACTGAAGGGTTGTACAAAGCAAAAACAAGTGTTCAAGACGAGTTACAGAGAAAACAGCGAAGAAATGTCTTGTGATGTTTTTGGACTTTATCTAACCAAATTAGTATTGATTAAATTAATTGGTTAAATACTTGACGTTTACAATGTACACAACCTAAGGTAGAAAAATGCGAAGAATGCTGATGAAGGATGTAGTGATCTAGAAAATGCAGCATTATACTCGTCCGTATAAGTAATGGTTCTTTTTAAAAATCTTTAGAAATTAAAATAAACAATTAAGAGTGCTATATTCGGCTATGCCGAATCTTATATACCCTTCACCGTCTATATAAATCTAGTTTAGTGATGTTACTCCAATCAAAAAAAGCAAATATTGGGGTAACAGAGAATTAAAAAATAAAAAAAATTGGTACTGGTGCTAAAGCACCTTTTTAAAAATTTTGGTATTTCGTAAAAGATCTCTTCAAAAGCTTTAAAAGGATACCCGTATTGATATTTTAAAACATTTGAAAATTTGGAAAATAGCGGCGAGTGCCAATTTTTTCACTTGATGTTTTGTTCTTATTTTTTAATTCAATACCGCCCCATGTATTTATTTTTTTGATTGGAGTTACTTTATTGTTCCAAATGACGTGAAAAAATTAGAGGTAGGCGAGGTATTTTGCCTGCTGCCTCGAAGGACATAGACCGATCATGCTGATTCCAAAAGCACCTCTTTTGACACCATGATCGATTGACATATTTATTTTTTTTTTTTTTTTTTGATTAGGCAAGCTTGATTTCAACACTAACTTGTACGGACAAAGAGACATCGCTCAATCGACCTCGCTATGCATAAGAAGTCAGAATATATACACTCTATGGGACCGGAAATGGATATTGTAGAAATTACACACAGAATGGCACGAAATGCTTAATTTCCATCTTGTGAAAAATCTAGAGTCCAACAGCTTACTTAGTGACCGGCAGTACGGCTTCGGTAGGGAATGCCTTGCGGGTAACTTACTGGCCTTCCTTTCGGAAAATTACTGTCAATCCATTCATCATTTCGGCGAAAGTAAGGTGGTGGCTCTAGATCTTTCCAAGCCGTTTGATAGAGTGTGGCATGGTGCACTCATATCAAAACTTATTGCTTTTGGTGTCGGTAATAGTTTCTCTCGACTTATATCGAGCTTTCTCTGGGATCGCAATAAATGAGTTGTTATAGATGGGATCTCATCCAACGAGTTCAACGTAAATTTAGAGGTACCGCAAGGTTCCGTTCTTTCCCCTACGCTATTTCTTATTTTTCTCAGATGACAACAGCATATGCCATTCATTTTTGTTTCGCAATAGACAAAGCCTTAGGAAAATTGGAGCTGTGCAAAAGCACATGGGCGATACCCTTAATCGCGACCTTTTAGTAATCTCAGAATGGGGCCTTGCGAATAGGGTTCAATTTAACTCTCATAAAACACAGTGCTGTGTGCTTTCGCACGGGCGTACGGCTGAATATGCTACCTCATCTGTAATTATGGGTGCTATATTTATTAAGGAATCAGAAGCTCTCGATGTTTTTGGCATGAAAATTCAATGTGGTGTTCGCTGGAACCAGCATATTTTTCATGTCGCAAAAGATGCATTCAAGTGCCTAGGTTTTTTGAAACAGTGTAGGAAATACTTCACTCCATTTGATCTTCTTACTATCTACGTCACCTTTATCAGACCAAAAATGGGCCGGTGCTTCAAAGTCTATTTTGGAGTTACTCGACCGTACTACAGAGAGAATTCGTTTTTAGCCGAACAGTTTTTATGTGTAATAAACTCCCCGCAGAGGTCTTTCCTGCCTTTTTAACTATGCAAATCAAATGTCCACAAGCACTACTCCCTCTATCCCCCTTCCCACGACCTAATTTTCTAGTTCTGGCACAATGCATTGCATAAGTAGGAGTCATCCCCTGAGTGCTGATCCTAATCAAAAAAAAAACTTATATTTTCCCTTTTTCAACTTTTTGTGGTGAAGGGTAACTTCCAGTAAGAATCAACTTTAATTCAATTATAAGATCCGCTCCTGATTTCATAAAAAAATTAAATATTGTACAAATTTTCAAGTTTTAGGCCTGTAAAATTTTAGATGAATTTTTGATATTTTGTAAAATTTTCAAATTTTGTAACTTTTATTTGGTTGGTACTAACTAATCGGTATTTTCTCGTTAATTTTTTTAAGTCTAGTTTTCGGGGAGTCATTCAGGTTATTGAGGTTATTGTCACAACACTTATGCCAAAAAAAAAAAGGAAAAAGCCGAGTATTACTTTATCGTGGACATACACTAAAATCAGTGGACTTATCCTGGGTGTGGAAGAACATCATTTTTACATTTATTTTTTTCTTTTGTTATTTTTTTATATTTAATTTATATGTAAAATATACAAAGCTGAAGCACTTTATTTTTGTTTTAAAGAACAAACCAGTCTTTAATTTTTAAAGATCGCTCAACAGCTCAACAGATTTTCATAATTACAATTCACAACCATATGGCTAGGCTGCGGTAGATATTGTTGCCAAATTGTTTTGTGCCATTCATTCATGTGGCGGCAAAGTAGTACAGTGAAAATTGGGCCAAATTGGTGCATTAGTAGCAATCGAGTAATTCCACCTTTATACATAAATTATACGAAATATCGTCTCTCCCATCTCAAGTTTTGTCTACAGTTATGCGTTACCTTCTAAGATCAATATCATCTTGGCTTCAAAAACACCAGTAATCTTAATAGGTGTTAAAGACTTTTGTCTCTCTAAATTACACAAATCTTCCACAATGCGAAGCATTTATTAGTTTGACCTTCATTTAAAGTTTATCCATATTAAAAAAATATTTTTATACATCCTTTTGCGCCAAATCTTGAAAAATCTGCTAAATTCTGTCAAAAATTTTAAAGTTGGAAAAAGAAGCGAAAATTTTTTATAAATAAATAAAATATGGAAATGCAAATTCTAAAATACTCAAAAGATCCATTTTAAACTATAGAATTTGTGAATATATGAACGCGACAAGACTATTTACAACAAACACATTTAAATAACAAGTCACTACAGCAGAAACAAACAAAACAAATTTCGACACCACATAATTTGCTGAAATTGTCAACAACAACTTCTACTTAAAAGTATTAAAGCACTACCACTACAATACAATTTTAAGTTTACAACCAGGATTTGTGTTCTAGTTTTATATTTATTCACACATGTATGTACATGTGTAAGAAAACTTATTTCGTTTGTGTCAGTGCATTGGTGTATGTTTTTCTGTTAAATTGTATGAAGATAAATCAACATGTTGCATTCCCTTGTTTAACGTGTCCTAAATTAAATGTTTTGTAAAAATGTGCAGTTTTTTATATGTTTCATTATTGCTGCATGTAGTAGTTGTATATTTATTGTAGCTTGTTTTATTTGTAGTTTTTGTAACCTCATTTCCGGTGTCCTTTCCATCCTCAAAAAAAAAAAAAAATATATATATATATAAATAAACCTTTAATCCTAAAAGAATGAATAGCTGGACTTGTACATGTTTTTGTCTTTGCTCCCGTTTTTCTTATCGTTTTACGTGATAATGTGGCTGTCACTGCTTGTTTTCCTCCTATTTTTTTCGAGTGCTGCTTGTACTGTTGATGTAATTGGTACTTGTTTGAGTTTCTTGTCATGTTGTCTAATATTTTAAATATATATTTTTTTCATAACTGTTGTCATATGATAAATAAGCAGGCATTGAAACTGAGATTTAAGTTTGAGTTCATGCTAAACTAATGATGAAATATTAAATAATTTGAATATCATGGCCGTTTTGACGATGCCATTTCCTTCAAAACACCTTTTTATATTCAACATTACTTTACGAGTACAAGGAACTGATTAACAAAAATGTGTAAATACTCGTCCAAGCTACCGTTTGTAAATAAAAAAGTATATTTCCTAACGGTTGAGTGGCACACACATTTTCATCGTTTCACATTTCCTATTATCCGAGGAGTATATGTATATACTACTTCCAGCCTGGTGAAAAAGAAGATGATGAAAAAATCTATTCCTCTTTTGCTTTTGTAATATTGTAAATTTTAAGATTTTTTTTCTAATTATAAAGGAATGATAAAGGAATACGCTCATCTCCAAAGAGTCCATCTTATATAACCAATCTACTGAGAGTACAGTTTCAAAAGATTATAAATTACCCTTTGAGATAATACAAACTGAAACCTCCTGCTTAACACCAGTGACACTGCATCCCTGTTTAGCGACCGTGTACAATCTCATATATCATCGCTCCTTTCCCTTTTTAGTGTTTTGTATTCTGTCTACCTCAGGAATAATAATAGATATACTCTTGAAATTTTCATAGAACATGTAGGGTAGCAATTATTTTAAGAAATATTAAAAACTAACGGGTGTGACTTGAGTGACATGATATTCATAAAAATATTGTTATTTTTTGATTTGTGATAGGTTTGACATGTCAAATTTGCAGTGAAGGAAAATTAAAGGGTGTTCCCAATACTGAAATGGATTTTACTAGAGTGGCTTTGTTTTTAAACGCACATTTAAGGCACATTTACAAAAAACTAAAAACAACTGTTTTTCAACTGTGGTAGACAAATATTTAGAATTTTCAGAGGGTATGTACAAATATTTTCGCTATTAAAATAAGTGAAAACAATAAAATAAAAAATTTAAAGGTGTTTCGCTTCAGGACATGATTTTGACAAATGTGCTCTTTTAAACGACAGCTGTTTGAAGTACGCGCATTAATGTGTCTACTTCGGACTGGTTTATTTAACGCGGTTGATTTGATTAACTTGCAGAAGGTAAATCAATAATTAATAGTGTTTCGCTTAGTAAATCTACTAAAATCCCTTCCACATGAGGAAAGTTACATGATATAAAAACAAGTAAGAAAGCTATATTCGGCCATGCGGAATCTTATATACCCTTCAGCAGTTATATATAGCCACATGAACATATACATCGGTATAAGAAATTCTTTCCTACCATTTAGTTTTTATGTTCAAAAAAAGCGTGGAAAATTGTAAGTTTTGCTAAGGGTTGTTGTTCCATCAACTTTCGTTACAGGTAGTTGGCTTTACTAAAAAGCTTAAAAAATACAACCACCTGCAGAAATACAAACGAAAGATATGGAAAAATTAGAGGCAGGCATGGTGTTGTGCCAACTGCCTCGACAGACATGGACTGATCTTGCTGATTTTTAAAAGTAACATTTTCGAATTTATGTCTGATCGATTATCGTACTTAAATTTTTTTTCTAGCTCATCTAGTGTGTCGAAAAAGTTGACTTCAACACTAACAAGGACGGGCAGACGGACATCGCTCAATCGACTTCGGTATGCGTAAGAGCTCAGAATGTATACACTTTATGGGGTCGGAAATGGATATTGTAGAAATTACAAACGGAATTTCAAACTTAAATAAACCCTTTTTCCACTTTTGGTGGTGAAGGGTACAAAAAAATAAATTTATGTCATTCATTGCTCATTTCAATCGATGAACTGTAAATTGGTACCTTTTATCTTCTTTAGCCTCTTTAAGGAAGTGTTTATAATTGCACGTATCGGAACATTAAAGAATATTTTTAACTACTTTTGTTATGTAAATGGTTAAAAAATTCGCGAGTTTTAATTTAATTACGTCATGCTTAGATGGACTGACTTCTATGTAAATTTGACCATCAGTTAAAACTGTCTTAACTTGTTGCTGTCTGTCTTGTTGCTTAAAACTTAAACTTTAAAGAGACCGCTATAATCTTAGGTCTCTGCTTATTTAGTTTTTATGCATGTCTTTTTGTAGTATCTACATCTGTTAATTACAAATAACATTATTCATAATTTTATTTACGAGTAGTATTATCAAAAAAAAAAGTGGTATAGAAATCACCCAAAAAAATTTAGTGGTTTTCATAATAATTTTATAGACGAGTCGCTCGCTTGTTATACAGAAACAGCACATAATTAAATAAAAATAAAAATTAATTAATCTAAGTCCCTAAAAGTATTTTTTTCCTCAATGAAAATCGTTTGAGACGTCCAAACATACCGGTCCATCCTAATACGTACTTACATATATATTTGTGTTAGTAAAAATACTCTTCTATATTGTAGTCACGTATCTAATTGCGTGTATTTCTGTTTGTAAAAGTTTTATGCTACAAACACTTATACTTACACAAATATACATAAATACACACATACATACATATAACATTTTTAAAATTCTGGCACATTTAGTAAATTGTTCTAACGAATATTCAGTGTGTTGACTTAACTCCTAAATTTTCTTCTCTTCCTGGTTGACCAAAACTATAATGGACAAATAACAAGTCATTTTCACACGTGACTTTTTTTTTTATTTTTTTGTTTGTAATTTTTTTTTATGTTTTTTTTCATTTGTTAAATAAAGTGGATTGTTGGTGCTAAAAGCTCACTTACAACTACATGACCGATATAGAATAAAATAATACAAAACGCATTTAAGGCATGTTTTATTAAATTTTAAATTAATGATGCTAACAGCAAAGTTCCACGAAAAGTGGACGACGCTGATTTTATTGTTTTATATTTAGAATATAAAATAACCTTTTAGGGACATACGAGTATAAAAAACTGTGACAAAACCTTGTCTGTATGTAAAACATATTGTTAGTAATGCAGATAGTTGCAAAGAAAAAACTTAGTTATGATATGGTTATGAGAACCACATCACATTCACTGTGTGGTTGTTCTAAACAACAATTTAATCTCAGTAAATAAGTTTTCGTTAGCATTTGAGCCTTAAATTATTATAACGCACTTATTTTTAATAAAATTCGTAACCATAATATTATATTAATAAGCAGTACAATAAATGTATGACTAAAGCCAAACAAGTTATGATTGATTCATTTTTGGAAGAATGCTTTCCAACATTTCAGTAAGTTGCATGTAAGCGGTAAATAAGTTTCAAAATCCTATGTATAAAAAATATTATAGTATATTATTTGTAAAAAAAGTAAATAAATTATAGCTAAACGAATAAAAAAACATTAATAAATAAACCAAAATAAAATTAAAATGAAAAAAAATGAAAGAAAAAATAAAAATAGTTACTAAATGTTTGGTGTGTTTTTGTGTAGAACATTTTTGAGTTGTTATTGTCTTCTATCTTATTGATTCAATGGAGTTCTCATTTAATCAATTTGGCTTTTGGTATAAGGCTTTTTGTTTTTCTATACAAAATTTGGGTAAAATCCACTGATGAGCTATTTGAGCAGTAGTGAAATGGCCATATGGATATGCTTTCCCCGCAGTAATACATTTCATTTTGTAGTTTAGTTTAAAATAATAAATATTTCATGAGAATATCATGAAATATTTATATTTGAAGGAATCAAGCACGAATAAAGTAAATTAATTAAATTAATTAACCAAAATAAAATTTTAATAAAAAATGTTAATAATGACAGTTTGTATTAAACTGTGCTCTATACCTAAAATTGTGAGACCATTGTGTTTTCAAAAATAGCCATACGCATGTTTGTTCTTAATTATGAATTGCAAATAATACAAAGACTTTATAAATCAACCGTCTCCCATACATGAGAGTAATTTATAATTATTTTTTAACACTACTATTATCTTTAATAAAAAGGTTTAATTTATCATTAGTTAAAAAGCAAAGTCATAATTTCATCCTCTTTCAACTGTATAAAAGAGCCGAAAAAAAAGTAAGCTGTATTCAGTGGAGAAAGAAAAATAGAATTACTGTTGGTTATTATTGTTTTTGCCTAAAATTTGATTTTTGTCTTTGCTTCATTGTTTGGACAAAAATTTCTAGTTTATGTTTGTCAGAAGTTTCCTGAAGAGTTAAGTAAGCGGTAACGAAATGGTCATCGAGACGTGCTTTGACTCTCAGTAATCAATATTGGTAATTTAAATCATTAATCGGGATAATCCAAAAATAGCACGAAAAAAAAGATTTTATTTTGAAAATTTATTAATATAATAAACAATTCCCGTTGTAAAATTCAATGTCATAGTCATTGGCTAATGATTAAATAGTTTCAACGAATTACAATTAATAAACGTAACTTCTTGTCTCAGTTCTCTTAATAGACAGTATAGTTAAGCATTATTTTAAAATGGCATTTTTATCACAAATAGTTGGTGGAATATTTTTCTTTTAATTTTCTCAGAATAAATGAGACACTAAAGGAACAATTTCTTTAAATCCATGTACTTAATAAGATCTGCTACTTAGGTGGCAAAGTTCTGCTCATATCAATTTATTTTTCATAAAACAATTGAATTTTTTTTCAATTTTAATTAGTAATTAAACAGTCATTATTTCATCATTCATTTTATTACCATTTGCAAACATTTTTAAAATTAAATTGAAATCATTAGTATTAAATGTTGGTTATATTTTTCTTATTGGAATTGATTGAAATAATTTCAATGGTAATAAAAAAAGCCCATGTACGAGTATGCCGTCTTCATACTTTTTCGATTCAGGGATTTCTGTTTTTGACGTAACAAAGTATATATAAATAAAAAAAGTTATTACAAGAATTAAAAGAAGTACAGAGAATTCCATTCATACCATTTTAATTAATTCTCTATTAATTTAGTATTTTATAATAATTTTTTATATTATGGCCATCTTACATTTGAATGTGTTTTTACTTTAAACATAATATGGTTGTAGAAGAGGCTGCTGCGGTAGCCCACATTGTGTGTCAATGTCCGGCACTGGTTGCCGTAAACTACGAATCGGTTTCCAACAATCATTGTAGAAGATAGAGGGTCGAATAGGAACACTTTTGGTTGGTGGTCTGCTGCGATATTTCACTTACCTCAACCGTGATTTTTGCGTCTAGATGAACAATTGGATAATTTTATAGAATTTTGTAGAGTTAGTAAATCCAGGTCTATATAAAGGCAGCATCTTTGACTAAAAAAAGTTATTTTCATTAAAAGAAATTCAGGTTATTTTAAATTTTTATAACATAATGATTAATTCGGACAAAGTCGTAAGTTGTAATTAAAAAACCATCTTTAACGAAAAGACGCTTTTTTGGCAAAATATCTTTAAAATCAAGCACAATTTAAATTAACAGAATGATTCAAACCAACAAGAATTTCGTAAATAAGAGCCTAATGCAGATTTTGAATCACGCAGTAGACACCTCGTGGAAGTAAAAATTTATAACTTAAAGGCAACGTACGTTTATTTTTAATTACATGGTACTTGGTATGTGTCAACAAATGTTTTAACTATTTATATGAAATCTCTCCCATTTTAATCACATTAGCATTGCCTTCCTACATTGTAAAATTTGGTGTTAAGTCCTTATTCATATGATATAATTATAGTGTTTGCATGTTAGGTACTTTAAACCGTAATTGGTTTTTAACGATGAAACAATATTGTCTTAACATGATATGTCACCATAAACACCATATAAATAGCAATATATTAATTTGCTGTGATTTAGTATATTTTAAGGCATAACGTTGTTAAAAACATATTTAAAATAATTGTAATAAATAGTTATACTCTTCTGCCGAAATCTGCTCCTCAAAAAGGAATGAGAAAGAGGTAACAGGTTTAATACAAATTTGACTTTTATGTTTTTCCTATCAAATATAGATTTATGTTAAGCGGCGTGATATTTAAAAACGCTGTCACATTAGTATATTTATCCACATCTCAACAATTATTAAATCGCTTTTGATAAATGAAACACCAGACGATGCGGTGTTTAAATACAATTTCTGTTTTGTTTCAAAATTAATTAGAAATGGAGTGGAGAAATGAGACGTGCTTTGATCCTCAATAATCAATACCGGTAATTCATTTAATCGAGATATTTATAAAAAATTAGCACAAAGTTTCTTTTTTAAATAATTTCATCTGTCTTTAATTTAATAATTTGCAAAGTGCCAGTGCATAGAAATAAATTTTCGTAGTGTCTTTTGATATTTTATTTATCATCCTCTTTTAACTGTACAAAAGAGCCGAAAAAAGTATTATTGTTTAATCATTGTTGTTTTTGCTCAAACTTTGAGTTTTGTCTTTACTTAATTGTTTGTAAAAAAAATTTTTGGTTTATTTAAAATGTTTGTCAGAAGTTTCCTGAAGAGCGGTAGCGAAATGGCCAT
This sequence comes from Gymnosoma rotundatum, assembly GCA_916610165.2. Classification (NCBI taxonomy): domain Eukaryota; kingdom Metazoa; phylum Arthropoda; class Insecta; order Diptera; family Tachinidae; genus Gymnosoma; species Gymnosoma rotundatum. The sequence continues at coordinate 41,587,538 of OU744338.1, forward strand.
CGAGATGTGCTTTGACCTTCAATAATCAATATCGGTAATTAACTTAGTCGGGATAAATATTAAAAATTTGCACAATGTTTTTTTTTTAATTAAATAATGAAAAAATTATTTTTATTTTTTTTTTATTTATTTATGCATTTATTCAAAGAATTACAAGCCGCAAGGCCAAATGAATTCAGTATTTTACATGGCAACTACAATTTAAGATTAAAATTTAGGTTTAATGTAAATAATCTTCAAAAAGTCTGATGTAAGTAGTTTAAATTAGTAACGTAACAGCTTGCTTATAAGTATTTTTTTACAATATTCATAAATTGACCAACATTTTTATCAAATCCTCGAACTTCATGCGGAAGTATACTATTCCAAATTCTTGCTACTTTTACCAAGAATGATCGGCTCATGTATAAAGTAGAATGAATTGGACATATCAAAATGTTGGCTTTAGAAGAGCGACCAAAACTGAATATCTCAAAAATATAAGATGGTTGACCATTTTTCATTATTTTATAAAAATGAGTAATTATTCGCAAGTCTATAAAAGTTTGAAAGTCTGAACCCATTATTCGAATTACATAAGCTGAAATGTGATCCCTATAGTTAAGACCATAAATACATCGTACTACTCTATTGAATCAAATACGAAGTTTTGAAATGTTTTGTTGTGACATTCCTGAAAAAACCTCAATCCCATACAAAAATAGTGGAAGACACAACGATATTCCTACCCGCTTTTTCACAATTAAAGAAAGAACAATGACCAAGTTGTTCAGTCGTCTTAATACGTAAGACACTCTTGATACTATGTTGTTGACTTGATATAAAAAGTTAAGTTTGCAATCAAGGTATATTCCTAAAACTTTATGATGCGACACAAATATAATGGGGTCTTCTCTAAGCGATATCCTAGGTGGGAATAAACCATGGGAAAAAAACATACACTTTGATTTAGAAGAATTTAGCAACAAAAAATATTGTTTGGTCCAGTCTGCTACATTTCTTAATTCATTATTAATATTATTGGCCAGATAATCTAACCCCAAACCAGAGTCGTCTCCTAATAAGTGAATATCATCTGCATACGTATAGCATTTACAAAAATTTATAATACGGTAGAGATCATTCATATACATTAAAAATAGTAGTGGTCCTAAAATAGACCCTTGCGGTACACCCCTAAACACTTCTAGTGTAGACGACCTTTGACCTCTAAGTTCAACATACTGCATACTGCGCCGTATAATTAAAGTTAAATTCATTACTAAAAATTATTAAAAAATTTAAAAAAATCTAAATATCATATGAAAACTACGAAAACGGTTAGTTATTTTTGGGTTTGGAAGAATATTGTGTCCAATTGCTTTGTTGTAAAATAAATCCAAGGTAATTACATTAGATTGTTTCCATATCAAATCTACAAAAATAATTGTGGATCTGACTTATTCATTATACGGCATTTACACTAAGCAATTTTTCATGAAACTAACATGAAATTTTTGTTTGTTTGTAAAGCAGGAGGAGTAAGCAATATGGTATTGATGGGGTTTTAGGGGAATGTACCTGCTTGTAATGTTTACTTTTAGATAACGCATAACGCTGTAACTTAAATAGAAAATTAAGAAAAAAATGCTTCTCAGTAAGTGCTTAAGTTTAAGCCTTCTCTCTGACTTTGTCTTAAAGTGTTATTGTCAATACTTTCGTATGATTACCAATCTCTCTATGTAATTGCAACTAAATGCTCCTATTACAGGTTTTACAAAACTGTTTCTCAGATCATTATATAACGCTTTATTATTAATGTCAGAAAGTTCGCTATTAATTGACTGTAGGCCGTAGAGCTTTAAGTAAGATTTCTACGTTTAGTTGCGTTCTTTAAACGCTGTACTCTGGCTTTAAATCTACTATTTAAAATGAAACCCTAGTATCTTATTAAATTCTTTTAAGAACATTTTTTTAAATAAACAAAATATTTTTGTACACAGTATATGCCTTTTAAACGTTGAAATATTTATTATTATTGTTTCTGTTTTTTTTTTGTTTGCTAAATAAATATTAGTGTAACATCTACAAATTATATTTGATTTACTAAAACTATTTTCCTCGCTACATTGACATTGATGATTATTATTCTGAACTTGACATTGACCTTTTTTTATTGCTCGCTAAGCTTGATTTATATAACATAATCAAAATCATTTATCTGTTTAGTAAGTACAACGAGAATTGTATTTAACGTCTGTTGTAAAATTGTAATAAAAAGAAATTGTTTTAAAACAGAAAGGAAAGATAATCTTGGTAACGACGAATTAGAAATGCTTTATGTTTGGAACAAAATAAAATTGTAAGACGTTATTGCAACTGTAATTTTACTTGACTTAAGAAAAAATCATTTTCTATTGCATATCTGTAAAACTATAACAGTTAGTCTCTGTAAATTTAATGCTAAATTATCAGAGAAGGAAAAAGCAACATAAAATTTTTATAAACCCACACAAACAGAATTACAAAAGTCAGTTTTTAAGTACAAAGTTTAAAGTCAAAACGACTTAAGGAATAATAGCGGGCAGGTCTTTAACTAGGTTATGTAAAGCAGGCAGCTGAGGAGCAACCCACCTGTATTTGACAATATATCAATCCCTTTGTCTTACTTGCATGGTTGAGAAGGTAAAGGATACGAGATAAGAAAATTCCTTATTGGATATTGTTTATAAGAATAAATCTTATATAAGAAAATGCATTTTCTGTAAAAAGTTTTTTATAGCAATACCGTGTGTAATACACAGTAATTGAAAAAAAACTCTGTGCCAACAAAATAAATTCCATTTAACTAACTTAATAAGAACTTTTTATGTAAGTGCCCGCCGAACTGAGGCATTTGGAAAACGAATTTAAAATTTTTTTCTTTATTTGAAAGGTGATGCTTACAGATTGGTTCCGTTTTAAAATCAGTTAATAATTTGAAAAATTAAAGGGTGTCCCGATAAAACATACAGGTTTTTTATGTGTATTATGTAACATAAGGGCTTCCGCCCAAAAATTTATAATTACTTTAGCGCTAAATAGCAAAAACTGATATTAAAAAAAAGAAAAATAAAGGGTGTCCGCATAGTTGACTTAAATTGACCTTTTTAAATTAACTAATAAAAATTAGACAGAATGTCGATTACTACGATCATTATAATAAAAAGTATAAATATTATAATTTATAAATTAAAGGGTGTGTCAATAGTTCAAAAAATATTATGTATATGGCCAGACTTTTGAACAGTTGCAGACAGACGGTTGAAACTTACAAAGAACCCGTATTGATAAGTCTGCTGTAACAGCAAGTGTAAAATTTGTTAATAGAAGTTAAAGGGTGTCCCAATAGTTGATGTCACTTTATATGCTTTGGATAGCCTTTAGAACCGTTATAGACAGACAGCTAAAATCTGCTTTAAAGTCGGTTTTTTTGCACGTATTATTCTTTTAATCTTGACTGACAAGTAAGTAAAAATACTTGTTTTCTATTAATGTTGTCACAAGCAGTTCGTCTCCGTCAACGTAAAATATAACTTTTGAGTAACTTTTGACACACGTTGAATGCTTTAAGAGCTATCATTAGCGTTTTCCTCTTGTTTTATTTTTGCTCCTCTTGTATTTTAATGATTTTTTTATCCGTCAACCAAAGTACTCATTGTGTGAACCTCATCCGTCGTTACTTGGTTTTCAGTTGAATACGCTAAAGTATAACATTGACGAATTCTATGTGCCACGTCCGTTATAACAATTAAAATTGCTTGTAAAAAACTTTCTATAAGAAAAATATTATGTCAAGGAGTATATCATAAAGATTATGAAACAGTAATGAAATCGATTTTATTTGATTTGTTTACAACACAATTGTTAACTGTCTGTGCCATTTAACTAAATCTGTCACATAGTTTTTATTCTTTTATATTGGTCTTTCCGATTTTATTTCAATTTTCGAATTGTTAGTGAAGGAAGTTTCTTCGATATTGAGGCCATAATTTTTTTTATTATATTCCTTTAATAATATCATAAACAGTTTTTTGTCTCTACTGAAAAATTGAAAATTTCGAGTTGAAGCCCTCTAGTTGAACAGGTGCGATATAATTGATTAATTTATATTAATCTTAGGAGTATCAGTTATTGTTACAAAAGCTCTAAGCATTTCAGAACAAACTTGATTTAATTTCAGATAGTTGATTTAATCTCAACAGAAAATTAACTTAATAAATACCAACGGAATAATTACTTAAAACCCCAACACTCTTGATGTAGGGCATGTATAAAATGCCGCAAATTTGTACTTGAACGTTACATTTTTTACAATAAAATTTATAATGTGACCGACACGGCTTCGCTGTTGGTGATTTATTATTAAGGTTTCCGCAAATTAAAAAAATAATTTATCACAAACAAGCAACACTTTTAAGAGCGCGAGGCAACAGCGGTTGAGTGCAAAATATTAATATGATTGTGTAAAACAAAATATTTATTTTTCTTGTGGATTTCATTTTTTATTTCACTTAAATAGATTAAATGGAATTTGTTCTCTTATTATACTTAAAGAAATGTGCGATTTTAGTTGATAACTATGAATAATGATTATAAGTATAAGCCGAAGAAATATAAAGTAATTGAGCTTAAGAAATATACAATTATACTTCTCAAGTTAAATTTATACAAATGTCACTCAATTATGTCATGACAGCTTGTTAGTGTAAATAACAGTTTATTTCAATTACATTACAGGGTTTTCAATAGGGACATTTAAAATTCAATAGATTACGGCGATCTTTGTTTGGTCTAAAAATTTTATTTTTCGACTGCGTGTTCTCTCGTGACAACAATATGGGAATTAGTGCTGCGCATATAGAGCTCTCTCCTGGGCACTACTGGGGCAGTAATTGCTAGAATATATTCGAGGCACCTTAAGCTACGTTTGTTGCAGGTCATGGAAATTTTAAGTATAACAGTCCATGATGCAAATCTAAAAAGATGATACTTGCAGATTAGGCCACATTTTGTGTGAATGTCCAGTCTGTGGAGGACTTTAATCTGACACAAATTTGAGCTACGATAGACACTATAATGAGAAAGGATATTGACAGATACTACCGACTGTCGGGGTAATCAGTACAGCTGAGAGCAAAACGCTTTTGACTTAAGCCTTAAGGAGACTTAAGGAAAGTTAAATTACCTTGGGCACCAGAAATCATTGTGGAATGAAAAGGAAACTATAATGTAAGTAGTCTGCTACTATTATCGTAGAATTTATACCAGTAATTAATAAAGCTTGGTGTAAAACTTCATTAGAAGTTTGAACTCCTTGTTTAATAATTCGACATACATACATATATTTTAAAATTATTTAAATAAAATCACTAATTGGTGGAATAAGCTGGTTTCAAGGGACTCTTAACAATGTCTTGAGAAATTTTATTGACAAAGTGATTAATAAATACAAACATTAATTCTCCAACAATTGTTACAACAAACCTTTTCTTTCGTAAAATAAGGTCATTTCGTGACAACATAAAGATACAAATGTGAAAGTACAGAATTTTACCGGTATAATGGTACTAAAATAGTTGTTAGCATTTTTTTTTTTTTTTGTAAATGGAAAAGTTTTAATACTCTGTACAGAACTCTAGAATAAATAGTTAAATTTGAATTTTAAGAATATTAGAAATGACACGCAGATCAAGTCGTGGGCAATAAACTGAAAGATGTCATATCAGTGGCAATGAGTTCAACATAATCAACAAAAATACAAATAAATGCATTTTATTCATACAATATAACGACAACAAATAGTAAAGCAATAAATTTCCATCACACTCTCAAAAAAAAAAATCAGATTCAATCGCTACACATCAACCACAATTGAAGCGAAAGCTAAAAAGTCCTTGAGAAGTATGTTTAAAAGGCATAAGAATTTATTCATAAGACACATACGAGGGCTGCTCTATATATTTCTGGCCTAATGGTGAAAATGCGAATATTTATAATCAAAAATGGTTTTATTGTTTTTCAAAATATTCTCCAGCATGATTTATACACTTTTGCATGCGCTCAAACCAGTTTTCGAAGCACTTTTTCCACTCCGATTGAGACACCTCTAAAACATGGTTTTTGAACACTTCAACAGCTTCTTCTGGCGACGAAAATCTTTGACCACGCATTTTTTTCTTGATGTGCGGAAACAAGAAGAAGTCATTAGGTGCCAAGTCAGGGCTGTACGGCTAATGACCCATTAATTCGACGTTTTGGCCGGTCAAAAGCGCTCTAGTTTGAGCCGATGTGTGAGAGCTCGCATTGTCATGGTGAACAATGATTCGTCTTCTCTTGTTGATTTTTCGAATTTCTCCGATGACTTCAGGCAAACAAATTGTAGTGTACCACTCAAAAGTGACCGTCCTACGTTGCTCAAGCGGAATAGTCGCCACATGATCAGTTTTGCCGAAGAAACAGGCGACCATTTGCTTCGAAGTGCTTCTTCCACGAACAACTTTCGTTGGATTTTGCTCGTCTTTGAAGATCCACACGGTCGATTGTTGTTTCGTTTTGGGCTCATACGCATAGATCCATGATTCGTCACCTGTGACGATCTTATAAACGTCTTTTGAAGCACCGCAATCGTATTTTTGCAACATACTATTTAGACTGGATAGACGAAATCCACATTCAAAGCAATCTTTTTTCGTATTGTTTATAAATTGTCATATACATTTTTTTAACTTTCCGTTAAGCATCAGCTTAGGAACGATTGTAATTTACATAGTTTATTGTACCTTTCCTGTCAAGTAGGTACGAGTCAGTCAAGACACAGCGAACTTCGGTGTGGATGACTTTGCGAGTTAAAAGTTTTTTTTCTAAACAAAAATTTGAGTAATTGCAGTGACGCCAGTCGTACATGCTATATTGTGTTGTAGATTAATTCTCGAGTTTGTTAAAACGCATGTTCTCAGAGGCATAGAGCAAGAAATGGAATATATAGATTATAAAATATATTAAGACACAAGAGTAAAATAATAATTAATGCGATGATATTTGCAGTCAAAAAGAAAGGAAACACGTAACAATATCATTTTTTATCAATTAAAATTAACAACTAAATATTTATAAACATCCTGTTTGATTATGATTTCGGTTTATTTACTCATCTCTGTGTAATTATGTTATGCTTGGGACAGTTCTCTGTCCGACTTTTTTTTAATACGTCATACTGCTCTCAACTTAGATTTCTATTATAAGACGAGTTAAACTGTCTAGATTCCGCTAATATAAAACGATCTGGCCGCTCGCTAACATTTTAGAGAATTTTTAATGATTATAATTTTTTGAAGATGGTACATTGAATAAGTTCATATAAAAAACAAAAATAGAAATGTTTAAAATATATTATTTTTATTTCACAAATAAAATGTTAAACTTGTTTAAAAAACTAACAAAATTCTATTCCATTTGTTAAAATTATTCCAGGATTAAATCCCGAAACGCTAGACGTGTAACTACACCAGTACATATACTTGGTCTAGTAGCAACACAGTTCTTTTCCGAACTATCAAAATATGTTTGGCCGGGGCAATTATAAATGGGACCATACCAAGTAGTGCCGACCTTAACACAGCTAACGAATCTGTGCAAAAGAAAATTAACGAGATATTTATTTTCTTTTTGAAAATTTAAGTCATTTTTACTCACTGTCTACATGTACTTTGGGGATCTGTACCGACCGGATAACGTCCTTCAGTTTGAATAAGTCGGCAAAATGCATTAGGATTTTGGGCAGGTGATGGTGTTGTAGTGGTGATGATAGGGGGTTCGGTCGTTGTTTCAGGATCATCACGAACAGAGCAAGTGGGAGTGTTCTAAAAGCACAAAAACAAATTTTTATATGTCTAAACAAATTTTTTTATCTTTTGAAAATTACTTTTCCACAAATTTTAGAATCACCTAAATTGCAGGTTAAATCTTCCGTACACTTTCCGGTAATTTCAGATGGCGTATCCCCACCCAAACACAATGCAAACCTTTGTGTACCCATGCAAGCGAAAGTTTTGCTTTTGTCACATTTTTTACACTGTTGACAATCGCTTGATTCTTTCGATGATGTGCAGCCACCTTGTATCGAACAATAGTTATTCGGATTACATTTGTAAATAATACCAAATGGTTCATTATTGTTACACTGTCGGAATTCAGTACTCGAATAACAGGCTGTATTTGTTGCGGTATTGCAAAAATTACATTCAGAACGAACAACAGGGGATTGATTTAATAAAAGACTGGATAAAATATATACCTGGAAATGTAAAAATTAATATAATTTTCTTTTAATTTCTTTATATAATTTTTTATATTTTTAAAAATTTTTTTTTATTTTTTTTTAATTTTTTATTTTACGGAATATTTTAATAATTTTCTTACCCAACTGAACAACACGGGACATTTCATAGTTGTTTCTTTATTGCAACGTAAAAGATACTGATAACAAACTACATTTTATTTTAATGTTATCTAGTTTTTATATTAAATAAGAAAAGGGGAAATTGAGAGTTAAAAGCCACCTAAAGTTACACTTCAGCAAAGAAGTAAGAAAATTTATTCTAAAGTTTTTGGAAATATGGCCCCGAAAAAAATATTTAAGTAATTTTCAGAGTTCACTTTTAACTTTTAAGGTCAAAGAATATTCAAAAACTTAATGTTGGACTCAAGAGATTTTAAAATGCAATTTAAGCACCGCCCCTATTTGTGGGCGGTGAGATAAAATGTAATTTGAAAAAATGATGTAATTATAAAACGAAATGGATTAAATACGCCTTAAAACCATAAAAATTAAGGAGGTATTTCTCAATCCCACCCCCAAAAAAGTCCCTATAAAAAATATTTTTTTAATTTCGTTTGCCAATTGTCTAAAAATATTTATAATTAGCTTTGCGATGCCTAACCAATCACCGCCTGCTAAAAATATTATTAAAAATATATTTTTGTAATTCATATATTCATAGTAATAACTTAATAATGATTGTAACTGTAAATTTTATTTAAAATTATAACAATTATTTTTTTAAAAAACTTTTCTTTTGCACTAAGATGATGATGAGTACCACGACCCTTTTTCGTTTGATTATTTAAAGACCTCTTCCGAATCTAAACCCTCTTCAGCATCTTCTTTAATAAAAGGAAATAACCTTTTTCTTTGAAATGGGTCTTATACTAGTACTTAGTGATTTCGAACTTAGCAAAAGCCTGTTAATAATATCTTTGAAAACCCTTGAAAACTTTCTAGCAAAATTCTGCCCGTAAAAACGGAAATGTTTATTTCCTTCCTCAGCCGCTTCTTCTGATAATAGCCCAATAGGGATTAATTGTGTAGATTTTTTTTACACGAAATAACAGTGTTAGATGTAATTATTTGAATAAAAAAATATATCTATCAAACGAAAACATTTAATGAATATAAAAAAGTTCATTACTCGTGTGTACCTGTGCAAGATGAGAAAAAATTCAAAAAAATGTGAAATCTTCAAAACAATTGCAAAAAAGAAAAAAATGGGGCAAAAACGCGTAATGTATTTTTCTACAGTATAAAAAATGTGATCCTAAGTTTAATAGTGATACATAATATTTTTAGGATCGCGATGGAGATTACTATGAAAAAACTTTTCACTTTTTTAATTTTGCAAAAAAAATTACATTTTGAATTTAAAACAAAATTTAAAAAAAAATTTAATATACATAAGTAGCTTCCAACATAGCCTTTCATAGAAAATAAATCAATACAAAATCTTTATTCGTTTAGCCACAAGAAAATATATCGCAAACCCCCTCAAATCGCGATTTACTCATATTTCCTGATTCTAACAGAGTCCCAAAACGACAAATCTCAAGGAAAAACCTTAAAAATTTACTATACGATGTAGAACTTTGTAATCTAGCCAGTTGCTTACTTAAATTTTTACATTTCTCAAAATTAATTTTTGGCTTAATGTCCGACTAGATTAGCAAAATACCCCTCCCTGCATCGTATATTAAAAAGTTTTCATACGCAAATTTTAGCTAAGCTTCATTAAGAAACGTGAACGCGAACTTTCTGTCTCCATTTTAAATTTTAACGTATACAGAGGTGCCATCTGTTTGTATATAAAAAACAATTATTAATCCCTTCATAGAAATTAAAAGAAGTTACAAATTTAAACTCAATCAGCTTTAAATATTATTGCAAATGGTGTTGCAGTGCGATTCACTACTCTTTTTTTTAACTATTTTGGGTTTGTTAAAATGACGTAACAACAAAATTGTCGATTTTGCAATTCTGTAACATTTTTAACGATATTCGCTGTTGCTTAAAACAAGCTGTTAAGTTAGCCAGCTGCTCATCTTTAAGAAGGCGACTATAATTTTTGCGTTGTTAAACCTATCGACAAAAAAAAATGACGTACAACTTGTGTTTATTCATACATGTAAATCAACGCACCTGAATACTTATTTCCCAATATGCATGTATTTAGTATGACAATTAGAAAAGCTTCTTAAATACAGTAAAAACATGTGTTTATATGTATGCTTGTTTTAAGAATATATAAGCATAAACACAGAACATATATACATATTTGAATTCAAAATAAAAACAAAAATTTTTTTTTTCATATTAATGAAATTAAACATACTTGCACTTTAACTAAGTACACATACGCACAATTAAAATTTATTTAAAAAATAAATTTCTTCTTAAAACAAGCATACATATAAACACATGTTTTTACTGTATTTAAGAAGCTTTTCTAATTGTCATACTAAATACATGCATATTGGGAAATAAGTATTCAGGTGCGTTGATTTACATTTAAGAAATAAACACATTCGTATGGCTCACTTGAATTCACATGTTCTTACTCCTCTCTTTTGTATATTTCGTCTAAGTGTTGGTGGAGATGCCACTCCATATCAATTTGTGTCTACTATTGTTAATCGTTATTGCAAACAACAGAAAATGTCGATATTGTTTAGAATTAGTGAGTTGTAATACTGATCTGCTGTTTGAAAAGAAAAATACTCTTGATTACCGTGAGGATTAATATCGTTTTAATCAGTTCGGTCGCTTAGCCTTGATGCACGCACAAACAAACTTATAAAGGGATTTATAAGCTACATTAAGGGTTAAATTTAATCTAGCTTAGCCTCTACTATATTGCTAAAATCTAGAACATTAGACCATTTTTTATTTGCTGTTTCTCATCACTTTATTCCCTCATTTATTCTTTTAATATCATAACGAATAAATGGCAAAACCAAAGGTGTTGAATATCTTTGTAGTGAAGTACAAATATTTTTCACTAAAATAAGTTTGACTTCTGAATGGCAAAAATCATGTGACTTTGTTACATCTGGCTAATGTCGTTTACTAATACTGATAACAACACAGAGATTTCCAGCTGTACTGTGGTCGACTTGTCGATTTAGTTTTACATTATTGTTTTCGTATCGAAGAAAAACTAAAAAACAACATCTTCGGAAAATTAAATATTATTTTTTTTGTTTGTTTGTTTAAATTTTAAAATTTTCCATAAATTAATTGTTTTATCAAAATATTAACACAAGTGGAGAGAGGTCAATTGGTGAAAAATCAACTGCCTGTCGCTTTATAAAACTTACTTAATATTTGTCCACTCATCTTTGCTTAATTTAGAGAACCTCCTAGCTGCGTAGCTTACCTGTAGAAAAAAAACCTTTTGCCTTACTTTTGATTTTAGACTTTGATTTTGAATACTTTTATGTTCGGCGTTTTTCGTCTCCCAAAAAGTCGACTTTGCCTTACAATAGTTTTTGTAAAATTCACATCCACCATTAACTTTATAACTTGTTTACGTTTTATAACTTAATTATTTTTAGCTTTGCTTGCATTTTAATACCATAAATTATTTTTTTTTAAATTGTAAAAAATTAACACATTCTATTATCGGGTTATCTAAGAGATTCTTAAAAGCAAAACAACTTAAATACCCTACGGTTGGTCTTTTCAGTACTTTAAACCAGAAAACTAATCCTTGATTAATAATATTAAAAAAATAATTAATTTTTGAGTTTATTCCCAATACTCTCAATCACCAAAAAAAAAAGAATTAAAAATTGACTATTACTTACTTATTTATACTTTTCCGACAGGCTTTGGCAAACTTAGTCAAAGTGCGATCTTAATAGTTGAACAATGCCTTAAAATGATCAAACTTTTTGTCGAAATTATAGTTTTGAAATAAGTTTATTTTGATCATTGCGTGATTTTTTCCGTTAAAGTTACCGACTGGTTTATCAAAAAATCAGCCGTTTAGTAATAAAACTCTTAAAAAATGGGTCGGTGGAAGTCGTGGAAATACAGATCGAAAATATTACTGCTGTGGAAAAAGTATGGATAAAGCGGAAACAACATTAGTATTTCTTTGTGAGCGGCTACTAAAATTTTCCGAGAAGGGGTTTTGAAGAATTATATTTTTACGCAACTAAAATGTAAGTGATACAGGAAGTAAAGTCAAAAGGGTATTGGCAGGACCATATATTTGCTAATTACATGGTTGAACAAAAAGCAGCTGTTCTTCTCTATGGTTGACGTATCCGTTTGGGTAAACGACTGTGTTTAAAGGTGCTAGAAATTCACATGTCGTTAAAAAAAAAAAAAAAAAAAGGGGGTCAACAGTGAGTCACTGTCAGGCTAGCGAAGTCGTACGACCGTACTTCTTTGAAAATTAAGCCAGCAAGCCTGCTACGGTCTCATTGGTCTGTCATCTTTTACTGAATGACTTAGATAATATGACAAGTTGAACAAGCCGTGAATAATTTTGATAGAAAAAAAACGTCCAAGAACATTCTGTCACACTACGATGTAACATAATGTCCATCAACGTAGAGTCATAAAGTCCATGGATATTATATGTGTATTAAAAAAAAAATAGATAAAAACTGCGTATCACTAGAGCTTCCAATTACAAAAATTAATACAAAAATAAGTCAACAAGTTAATGAGGTGTCCCCATAGGTGAGGTAAATTGAACTATATGGGCCTATCTCTTGAACCGTTATCGACAAACGCATGTAAATTGGACACATTATCGATTGCTATGACCGTTATAGAAATAAGTATTAATATGGAAAATAAAAAATTAAGGGTAACCCAATAGTTCATTTGATTTGCTGTATATGGCCTTACTTTCAAACAGTCTAAGACAGACACTTGAAATTTATAAAAAATATGTAACGCTAAGTCCGCTAAAACAACAAGTATAAAATTTGAATTTGAAAATAAAAGGGTGTGCCAAGAGCTGATATAATTTGATGTATATTATAGACAGTTGAAAGCAATAATTTTATAATTTGAATTTAGCAATCAAAGGTTGTTCCCCAAATTAATGAAATTTGACCTACATATAAGTCCGTATCTTTTAAACCGATATATACTTTATACTTTGTTTGGTTTAAGAAAAAGATAAATATTTTACATTATTAATTAAAGGGTGTGACAATATGTTGATGTAATTTGATATATTTAATAACTGTTAAACCGTTATAGACAGACGGTTGAAAGTAGCAAAAAGCTGAGGTGCAATAAGTTTAAAGTTTTGTTTTTGTAATGGAATATAGGGACGGTTCCAACAGTTAATGTAATTTGGTGTATGTGGCCATACTTTTGAAACATTATAGACAGAAAGATGAAATCTGTTTAAAGTTGGTTTTTTCGCAAGATTTATGGCATTCCATGTAAGAAAGAAACATCGTTTTTATAAATTTTCTTGCATTATACCCTTAGATACTATGACATGCCACCGAGAAAACGTAATAAGATTCAACGTGGTTGTGTATGAAAATCTTTTGAATATTTATTGTTTTCTATTTTATTGATTCAATGAAATTCTTATTTCATCAAATTGGCTTTTAATATAAAACACTTATTCTTTCTATAGAAAATTTGGGTAGAATCCACTGATGAGCTTTAATACGAGCAGTAGCGAAATGGCTTCCGCGCAGTAATACATTTCATTTTTCAATTTTATATAATAAATATTTATATTTAAAAAAATCATGCACAATTAAAGTAACATTATAAATATTCCAAATAATAAATTTTTCTTTTGAAAAAAAAACTTTATTTAAACAGTTTATTAACTTACTGTAACGTTATGAAATTAGATTAGATAAAAATTAAATAAAACAATAATTTGCATTTTTTTAGATGTTTGTGAAGTCAAATGTATTAAGTTGCAAGTCTTAAGAGTGAAAAGAAACATGAACGCTAAATTAGCGCTGTTGCAAGTAAAATATTCTCAAGCTAAACATAAAAATAATTCATAGTTTTTTTTCGAATATACATTAACAATATTGATCATAATCTAATTTAATGTATTTTTTCGTCTTGCTCTTGTAGATTTTTTTAATTATTTTGCTTAATGTGTTACATTTAAAAGCGCAATGTAATGTTTGTTCAGCTACAACACAAATGGTTTGTATTTCGGAAACAGAATACCAATTTTGTATAAACAATGCTCCTAGTGGTGCAGTCAATACATGTCCTTCTGGCTATGTTTGTTCAACCGCGTCATCGATCATATGTCAGCCGAATGCAGCGGGTGTGGTTGCCACTTGTAGTGAGTGCAATAAATGTGATATAAATTTGGTATTTGCTTGTACCAGTGCGACAACTTATGCCCTTTGTTTGGGTCAGACAACGCCTTCAACAACAGTGACGGGTAGCTGTGGTGTCAATAATGTTTGCAACATAAATTCACGACAAATGTGTGCTAGCTCAACACTGGTATGCTCGATTTAACATAAAGAAGAGAATGTGTGTGTGTTTTTTAATTCATTGCATTTTTTTTCTAGGTTACGCCAACCTGTCCCACTGGCGGTACTTCTAGCACCACTACCACCCCTACAACAACTGCTTCCATACCTATATTTAGCACTTCTGCTACTGTACCGACGTATGCTCAATACTTTTGCTCCGTTATGCGTATGAATAGACGATTTCAAGTGCCAACAGCATTTGATAATTCATGCAAAAGGTAATAAATAAGTTTAGATTTATATTTTATTAATTTTTGAATCATTGAATTTATTCTTAGTTTGCACAAAAAACGTTCGAATCATGCTACAACTTTTAGTTTCAAAAGCAACAAACTTTTTCGTTAAGCACACTTTTAAAAGAAGTTTTTGCAAGGCGAATTTATGCCAGGTGGCAGCGCTGCTACAGCAAAACAAGAACAAAAAAAAAACAGGCACCTAAGTGTATGGAAAACTTCAAAACATAACGAATTATTTCACTTTTTTCTTACGCTTTTTAATAACGTTTTTAACAAGATTTGTATTTTAAATCGAAAAACCTGTTACAATTCTGTTTTAAAGCATATAAAAAATAACTTTTGTAATATAAAAGAAACAATTGTGACAGCTGCTAAACACATAAGAAAATTAAGCAAAAAACAGTTAGCTGCAGTAACGATGCCACCTGACAAAATTAACTCGCCTGGGGTTTTTGTTGATGACTACTTTAATGAAATTACAAACACATAAGAGTACAGTGGGATGAACCACAATAAGTTTAAATTTTAAATGCGATACGAAATTAATGAACCTTTTCTAAACATAAAAACAGCACATATATTGAAAAATATCAAGTTAAAACGACCTAATTCGTTATATTCGTTTTGCAATTTTCGAGACTATATAATGGTGTTTCCTTTTTTTTTTTTTTTTTTTTTTTTTTTATCAAAAATGTTTCATAACTAACACTTTTTCCACCTTTGTGCTCAGTTCAAAAAAAAAAAAAAAATCGAGAACATAAATCAAAAGTAAGTTCCATACTTTTTTCCAGTAAATATTATCAAAGTGAAAGTTGTTAACATTTGCTACTAATTATTCGGCTTTCATAGGACCGGCACCAGCACGGATAGTCGAAATACACGGTTAATATGGGTCATATGTATTAAAATATACAGAAACTGAACAGATATGTTTTTTTCATAGTCATATATCGAAGTAATTTTGCAATTTTAGATAATTTAATAATGTTCCCGTGTCTTTAATTAAATAATTTGTAAAGTGCCTGTGCATAGAAATAAATTATCGTAGTGTTTTTGATATTTTATTTTTCATCCTCTTCGAACTATATAAAAGAGCCGAAAAAAAGTCAGCCGTATACAGTGGAGAAAGAAACATAGAATTATGGTTTGGTTACTTTGATTTTTCTCTTTACTTTATTGTTTGGACAAAAATTTTTGGTTTATTTAGCGGTAGCGTAATGGCCATCAAAAGGTGCATTAACCCTTAATAATCAATATCAGCAATAAAATTAATAGCGATAATTAAAAAAACAGCACAAAATTGTTTGTTTAAAAATTAAATAATCTAGTAATATTCCCGTGTCTTTAATATCTTGAATTTCATTTATAAAATACACCACAGGAATTACATTCAAATATTTTTTGAATAACTGTTAGATAACCTCAGTTAAATAACCGTTAGCGCAGCTTTTTTAATTAGTTAATTAGTTGCAACATTAATAACGTTTGTAGTCCAAATTCAAAATTATTTAAAGCTAATTTTTCCAAATTCCTTTCAGATATATTTACTGTTTTCTTACCACGGCTGGCATTTGGTCTGGTCAAATTTATACTTGTGCTGGATCAACTTATTTTAATCCTACATCACTATATTGTGTTGCAACCAGGCCTTCAAATTGTTGAATTTATAACAAGTAAAAAAACTAAAATAAAAAATAATTACCGAAATAAAAATGTAAATTTAATTCGTTTCATACTTAAATACATCTTTATAACAAATGTATATTTAATATTTAATTATATGCAATATGTGGGTTTGTTGAAGATGCATTTTTGCTGTTGTATATGGAAATATGTTTTAGAGGAACAACTGTATTCGACACCGTCCATTATGCCATTAGAATAAAAACAATAAATGTATCTAGAAAAAAAAATTATTTAAATTATAGCTTAGAATTAAAAATAAATAATATATTTTTTTTGTGCATCAACAAATTTACAGATAACAGAAATTAACAACTATTTTCCGTCAGAATTATCTTCCGTTTGTTGTTAATTGTAACAAGTAGAAGTAAGTATTTGAAAATATTAAAATATTCTTAGTAATAGACACAGCAACTGAAGAAAAAAAGATATAAAATTGGCATTTTTCATTACAATTGAAATATAATAGACATGATCGAAATGTAAATACATTGATAATTTAATTTTAGTGTTTTTGTTATAGTTAGTATTAATATTGACTATGAAATTATGATGAAACTAGTACAATATTTATTACAATTAAAGAAGAAACAAGAGTGCTATATTCGGCTATTCCAAATCTTATATACCTTCACCATCTATTTAAATCTAGTCTAGTGAAGTAACTCCAATCAAAAAAGCAATAATTGGGGTGCCTACTTATATAATTTTACATAAAAAGGCTATCGGCTCTTAAAGGGTTAAGCATTATTAAAAAATTTTATCATTCCCTTTGAAATCTCTTCAAAGGCTTAAAAATAACACCCATACGAGGGCTGCTATATATATTTCTGACCTGGCAACACTGAGTGCTGCCAAGTGCAATCTGATATTTCCATTGGAAAACTTGTCATTTTTAAGCATAATCGTACTCAAAACGTTTTGACGTACGACCATTATTTGTGTTGTTAACAGTGACTTGAAAAAATTAATATAGAAAATGGAATTAACTCGTGAACATTTTCGTGCCATCATTTTTCACAACTTTCGACGTGGATTATCACAACAAGAGTGCATTGATGAACTTAAATCTTTGTATGGCGATGAAGTACCATCCTATAGCACTGTGACAAATTGGTATAATGAATTTAATCGTGGCCGAAGCTCGCTCAAAGACGAATTCCGTGAAGGTCGTCCAAAAACAGCTGTTGTGCCAGAGAACATTGATGCCGTGCGTGAACTCATAATGCAAGATCGACTTGCGACATATCGATTGATAGAGACATCCTTGGACATTTCTTCCACCAGCATACATTCGATACTGCATGAACACCTGGCCGTAAAAAAGGTTTGTTCTCGTTGGACCCCGCACAATTTGAAAGTCGCTCAAAAAAAGGCTCGTGTCGATTTTTGCAAAGAAATGTTGCAAAAATACGATTGCGGTGCTTCAAAAGACTTCTATAAGATCGTCACAGGTGACGAATCATGGATCTATGCGTATGAGCCCGAAACGAAACCACAATCGACCGTGTGGGTCTTCCAAAGAAAGTTGTTCGTGGAAGAAGCACTTCGAAGCAAATGGTCGCCTGTTTCTTCGGCAAAACTGGTCATGTGGCGACTGTTCCGCTTGAGCAACATAGGACGGTCACTTCTGAGTGGTACACTACAATTTGTTTGCCTGAAGTCATCGAAGAAATTCGAAAAACCAACAAGAGAAGACGAATCATTGTTCACCATGACAATGCGAGCTCTCACACATCAGCTCAAACCAGAGCGTTTTTGACCGGCCAAAACATCGAATTAATAGGTCATCCGCCCTACAGCCCTGACTTCTTCTTGTTTCCGCACATCAAGAAAAAAATGCGTGGTCAACGATTTTCGTCGCCAGAAGAAGCTGTTGAAGTGTTCAAAAACCATGTTTTAGAGGTGTCTCAATCGGAGTGGAAAAAGTGCTTCGACAACTGGCTTGAGCGCATGCAAAAGTGTATAAATCATGCTGGAGAATACTTTGAAAAACAATAAAACCATTTTTGATTATAAATATTCTCATTTTCACTATTAGACCAGAAATATATAGAGCAGCCCTCGTATTGATATTTAAAAAAATTTTAAAATTTCAGAGCACCGTTCCTCGGATATTAAGCATGCGCCAATTTTTTCACTGGATGTTTTTTTTCTTATTTTTTTAATTCTGAATCGCCCCATATGTTTATTTTTTTAATTGTAGTTGTTTTATTGTTCCAAATAACATGAACAAATTAGAATTAGGCGTAGTGTTTTGCCAGCTGCCTTCAAGCGCATTCACCAATCATGATGATTTCCAATAGCACCTGTAGATATAGTGTCGATATCTACCCGATTGACTTTCTTGCCGAGGCAAACTTGATTTCAACACTTAAACGGATAGACAGACGGAAATCGCTCAATGGACTTCGCTATGCATAAGAATTCAAAATATATATACTTTATGGGGTCGAGAATGGATATTGTTTTTTCCACTTTTTGTGGTGAAGGGTATAAAATTTGTACTTACAAAGTTTTATAAATCAAGTGATAACAATAAATATTTAATAACCTTTTACAATACGGATCATTAGGTATGGTGGGATACAAGCCCACTGAACGCTGCTTTTTACATTGATCTGTTGGTGTTAACATTTCATTGTTAGGAGTCTGGGTCGTTGAAATTGGTGGTGATAAGGTCGTTGATGATGTTACTGCACCAGCCTCTAAAATATCACACGTAACACTCTTGACAGTATTCTTTAAAACACAAATGGCATCGCTATCAGTATTACAAACATAACCAGCAGGACAGTTGCCAATTTGTCCTGTTGGTCTTATGGCGCCATAGCACATTTGAAATGTGGTACGACTGTGGCAGGCAAACAAATAATTTCGATGAGCGCTACACATTCCACAACGTGAGGTATCACCACAACTGGGCGGACGTTGAGATGAAGACTGAACACAAATAACATTCAAATTTGTACAATCGAAACCAGGTTTACAATGATACAATATATTTGTATTTGGCTGTTGATCTAAAACAAAACAAACGAAAATTCATTGCATCAAATAAAAAACAAACATTGAATTTTACCTCCATAACATAAATAAAATGATGTAGAATTTATACAAGCTGCCTGATTTGCCTGACAAATATTACATTCTGCTGATGATTTATTGAGGTGCACAAGGACCAGGTAGATCAACTAGGAAATATATTTAAAATTTATGTACATTTGCACAAATTGTATCTATTTATTTGTTCTATGAAACACATACTTGCCACATGACTAAATTTAGCTTTTTAAATTTGTATTTAAACATTTTCCGTTTAGTTTGATTTTCGAAAATTGTTTTTCTTTATTTCAAAATTCTAATTTCACTAAAAGATTCCGTATGTTTTGATAGATGCGACACTGCCACTGTTAGACTGTTGAGTTTGTGATTTTTATCATTTCTTGGTTTGAAATATCAAACAAGTTTAACTGTCGATCAGCTTCTGTATTGACATTGCTATTATGGTGATGGTGCTAATTTATTTGTTAACACTTCTATTTTCTAATTTTTGTTGTTTGATTTTTCCTTGAAATTATACTGTCTAAATAATTATCAACAAATATTGTGATATTTTAAGCGTTGGGTTGTTAAATCAAGACAATTCAGAAAAATTAAAATGAATTTAAATTAAACACAAAAAAACTTAAAACAAAGCTGTGAATTCTTTATTTTACTGAGATTTTGTTTAATTATTATTTGAAATGTACCAGCTGGCATTTAATTTCAGCATTTTATTCTCTAAGATAACATGCAAGCTGTCTTTTATATCACCAAAGCCAGCCATTGAAGAATCACTTTAATTTATAAAAAAAAAAATGTCTTCAAATCGTGCGTAAAAAGAATACACAAAAGTCTTCATTGGAAGCAATTAAACAATTAACACCCCACAAAGAGGCAGAGAATTGTAGTGCCATAGATTACGGAGAAATGTAAAATCTTAAGAAAGAAATGAAATAATAAAAATAATATTAAAAATGCTGGTTATTTATTTATTTTATTTGGCTTCTTTTCGTCTTTAGTAATTAATAAAAATAAAAATGTTTAAGAGCAGCCCGCAGGTTTCGCTACATTGCACTGGTGGGTTGATGGGTCGAAATATGTTCCATTTAAGCATGTAGCGACACGGTTTCGCATAACGCCACTCTTTTTGAAGCAATAAATATATCTGAAAATTAAGGCAAAAAAAAAAAAGAAAAACTTGTTAAGATAGAAAAAAACATAAAATATCTCATATTACTCAAATTAAGATTTAAAGGTATTTTATCAGCGAAAATAGGCGACTTTTGTAAGCTCTATCTGTACAAGTCGGGTGTTATTTTAACATACAAAACGACTAAGGAGTAAATGTACACATGATTAACGTAAATTTTTTTAAGGAATTTTTGTTTAAAACCCCAAACCAATTTAGTTTAGCTTAAAAGGAAGGGCTCGCATTTGTAAGGCGAGATCTATTCTATTTCACCTCTAAAAACATCAGTAAGGTTTTCGTAACGAATATTGGTCTCAAACATACATTTTCTGTTTTTTTTTTGAACACTAGTGAACAAAAATTGGTAGATCGCAATTTACCTGACGACGTTAAGCAGACGCTTTGAATTTAACGTCAAATACTTTTAGAAATAGAGCCTAGAATCGAGTACAATAGAGAAAGACTATTGTTTGAGACCTATGCTTTACTGCAACTTAAAAAAAACATCTGCATTAAATGTCAGAAGTATTAAAAAACTGCAGAGATAAAACTTTGATATTTGTAAACAATTTTTCATTTCTTACTCATCACTGAATTCTAGGCAAGCGTAAAGATTTAACTACGGCTTCCGTCGAGTGGACTAATGACTAACATATTTTTAAATATTTACTGTACGTAATCCGAGTTCTAAAGCTGAGGTATACTACAGCATACACACTTGATATATAATTGAAAGTGGTGACCAGTCTAGATATCAGTCAGAGCTTGAACACTTTACCACATTTAACATTTTGATATCTGATTTTCTTAACTTTGTTTCTTTCACCAGCACAGCTATAAACTTTGAATACTTTGGTTGGTATTTAAATAATTTTCATTTAAAATACATGAAATACTCACCTTGTACATGAAGAGTCATCGGGATGTGGATAACGTCCAACCGCCAACTGTTGCGAGCAGAAACGTTCGGCTGGATTCTGGCTAGTGGTCGTTAAGGGTTGTGGTGTTGTTATGGTAATGTTTTGAGTGGTTTTTGGAATTCTTTGCGTTGTTGTGTCTGTCGTAATATTGTCAGTAGTTGTATTTGTGGAATTGTTCCCAGTTGGCTCATCAATAGCATTGTATAGATCACATATTTCAATTTTTCGTAACTTAGATTTTGGAACACATGGATTTAACATTTTCTTACTTAAACTTACGTCACAGATGTAATCTTTTGGGCAAGAAGCACGCATTTGAGTCAGATTTCCGTCAGAGCACATGGTAAATGTTGTGCGACTTGTGCAAGAAAATTTACCATCATCTTCTTTGCCATCGCACTTTCCACAATTGAATTTAGCTCCGCAAGCTTGAGTAGCAGAAGTTAGTGTTTTATTCATACAAACAGGAATACGGTCGGTGCAGATCTCATTGTCACCTAAACATGAAAATGTGACTGAGGTTCTGATCTCTCCTGGAATAAAAAAATGCAGTTATGTCATTTTGTTCCGGAGTTTTAAAATAACTTACCCTTGACACAAGTACGAAATGTCTTCTCACTTATGCAGGCCACGCCACTGGGATTACAAACATGACAAATTGCTCTCACGTTATGCAGAACTGTAATACTAATTGCTAAAACGAACTGTTTTTTAAAGAAGTATTTCTATTAGTACTTTGAAATTATACAACATTGAATTATTTTAAATTACCACAAAATTAAACATTTTTTCTTTCAAGCTTTTCTATAAATATTTTTTAAACTTTTCTGCTCTAAATCTTAATTTGAAATGAATTTGACAAAGAGATTTTTTTCTTTTACACATTAAAAGTCTTTATAATTTGTTATCATTTAATTCACTTTGTTTGATAAATAGTTTTAAAATCCTCAGTTTCTGTGGTACAAGCAGCTATTTTGGCTAAAAAAAATATTATCTAAATTGTACTAAAACTATTTTTCTAGATAACGTTTTGATCTGTAATATAACACACAAAAGACATATCAGACTAGAAGAAAAATGAAGGCTAAATGGCTCAATTAAAAATGATAAAAGAAACTTCCAAAAAAGCAAATATCACGAATATTAAAAAATTCAGCTAACAAGACACCGTGCTACACTCAGTTGGTTGCTGCTATTTAAAAACCCTGAAGAACCTTCATAGAAATTTTACCTGCTGGACGACACAAAAACAGAATCCTTACCATAGTAGCAAGTGTAGGAAAATAATGCGTCCTTTTCACAATGCCATATAATCTGGAATTAAAGCAAGAGCAAAAAACAGAGAGAGGTGATATCATATTGTTAATATGTATCGTCTAAAAAGAAAGGCAGAATGCTGACCCGCAATGAAATGTCGCTGACGAAATCGTATTGGCCGTAGCGGAACAGTTTCAGATTAATTTGTGGCTGCTGAAGCCGCAACTACAAAACCGCTAACAGCGATGAGGTAATGAAATTTATCCACAACATTTCTAGTGAAGCTCAAATAAAAAAAATAAAACAGCATCTTTATTAGGAGGACTGTCTATAAGCTGAGGCAATTCGATAGCCAATTACGTTCAGTAAAACATATAGTAATCGATAGATTTTGTACCTACTGCTAATGATGAAAACTAATGCATTTTAGTGGTTGTGAACTAATCCGGCAAATAACCAGAAGAATCAGGAATTGAGAACGATTATGACCGAATTCGTAAACAATTGGTTGTTGAAGAAAAACTTGCCTGCAGACTTAGAGTTTACAAAACAATCCCAAATGAACGTTCAGGAGCTTCACGAATGCTTGCATAACCAAATTAAAAACTGCTATCGATAAAGAGAACGCCAGCGTTTTACAATTTTTGGGATTTAAAAAGGGTCATTTGGTTCTACTTTGCAACACACAGCAGAAAACTCAATTTCATCATGTTGGTTAAAGGACTCTATTATAATGTCTCGAAATCTAACTCAAAACTCAACAAAATGCGGATAAAATGTAGTGTGATGTATTTTTTTAAAAGCCAAATGCGCGTTTTCTTTAGGCCATCAAAACTTAAAACACAAAAAATTGCATAAGTCATCCATTTTTTAACCGATTTTATTGTTATTACACATTTATGAAAGCTAATTAATCTTTCTTTCTCATAGTAATAAATAAATACATTGTTTGGTATCTCATAAGCAGCCTAGAACCCGGTAAAAAAACTTTTTTGTTTGTTGATGCGTTTTTTTTTATATTTCAACCACTGTTACTTAGCCATTTCTTACCTGATTTTAAAAAGGTATATGCTGTTTTAAAGAGAATATTTGCACCTTCTAAAAATTGAAATAATAGAAATCCGTTGTAAAAAAAGAAGTTATGCCCATTTAAAACAGACAATCTAAGAAAACGCGTTTTTCTCCACATTTACCGTTATAAAATCACTTTTCGAAGTGACTTACAAAAACCAAACTTACTTTCGTTTTCCATGGACTCCAACAAAACAGAATTGGTGTATGTGAACCCCTGAATATATTTTTTTTAACATTTGTATCATAGTGTTATTTTTCGCTTTGCATGGGAGGAACTACGCCTTCTGTTTCATACTTTTTTTATAATTATTACTTTAGGATGCAAGAAACATTTCGACGTTGTTTAGCAAATGTTGCTTTAAATCCATTGCATGCCTTGTTACTTTGTTCGCAAAACTTATATCCTGATGAAACTGTATTGTATGATTACCATATCCTTTTAGGCATTTAAATACATATATTAACAATTGTTGTTTATATAATCCCATAACTGGAAGTATAAATTTTGAATATTTGTTATACAACTTTTTAGTGCTAAACTTTAAGGGGAGGTTAAGCACAATCTTAACGGCTTTATTTTGTACTGATTGTATTGATTTTAATGCAGAACTACTTTTCCAATCATAAATCATTGGTAGATATGCAAGGTGTAAATAACTAGTGATTTATATAACAACGTTTTGGTGTCAGTATTAAGCCTGTTATTAAACTTATATAAAACTAGCACTGCCCACGACATCGTCTGATTGTCATTTCTAATTTACTTAAAATTCAAATATAACTATTAATTCTAGAGTTTTGTAGACAGTGTTAAAAATTTTCCATCTAAAAAAATAATAAGAACTTACAACTGTTTTAGCACCATCATACTGGTAAAATTGGGTGTTTTTAATACTATTTTTACGAAGGAAAAGTATTCTGCATTGAAACCAAGGCTCTAAGGGACCTTTTTACAAAATTTTGTTGAAATCCATCCAGTAGACAGACAGTCAGACAAAAATGCCCGAAATTTTCAAAAGATATATCATGTTCAGAAATGACCCCGTTACAGTTTTATTATGTATTTATAGATTCCTATTCCCGACGAAACTTTTCTCTTTAACTCTTTTATATGATTCTCTCACGAAAGATTGTTATTTACGTTTACTCTTAGATATATGATAGAATAAGATTCTTGTATTAAATTTCCAGCAACGTGTAAGTTTATAATATGATCATCTCTGATATTGTATGGTTTAAACCTAATGAATTTTGTTTTAGTATAATTCAAAGCTAATTTTTTACTCGTAGTATCGCAGAGTCATATTCAATTTGCGCTTGTAGCACCTTTTCATATTCATATAATAGCCATACATATGTCGTCAGCATACAGCAACAAATTGCCATAAAACTTAATCACCCTTATTCTGTTTAGCGTCAGCAACATCGTCGTCAATTTTGAGGCAACATCACTTCAGCACAACATCAATACATATTTGGTATTCCCCAACAGTTTAATGTCGACGTTGCCTGCTTATCGATAATGTCAATAAGATAGAACACACACATCTAATACTTGAGTCAGTTGCTGTATTTGTTTACTATTTTAAATTGTGCTAAAATTTACAATTTTGTGAAGATTTAAAAAAACTACTTTTCTTCCGACACTTTCTGATGAAGAAATTTATAAAAAATGGTACAATGAATAATTCTTAGACAGAAATCAGAAAGTAAGTGATAAACCCAAAGTTATTCATTTCAAACTAGTGCTTTGTTTCTTCACTATAGGTTCACAACTTATTTCCTTTTATTATGGCTTCAAGAAGTTCCCTTTGAGTTACTTTTGGAACTAGAGATTTGTCATAGTTTCTCTAAAGGCGCTTAGTACCAGCTGCTTAAATATACTGCCTTCAGTAGCTTTTTTTTGTTTGTGACTGCCTTTAAAAGGAATTTTGTGAAACATGAATTTCTAAAGCACTATATATCATACCTTTTGCTATCCATCACTCGTACCATTTCGTTGGCCAAGCTCGTCGCAATAATTTCTCACTGTTCCTTAAAATTAAAAGGAACAGTAGCTCTTCGAAAACTTTTGGAAAGTGATGGATTTTTTTATGCAACTCTTCAACTAAGTTTTCAATTTGGTTGGTGGTAATCTTCTGTTTCCCCATTTTCAATTTTATTTCTACTATTTTTACATTTGTTTTATTTTTTTGTTTGTACACGATACCAAAATCACAGACGACAATATAAACGGCAATTCGAGACAACATCAACGTCACATTTTCTAGAAAATACCAAATTGACAAATTGACAACCAGAATACCAATTTCTAAAAAACGCTTAAAATTGACATCGATTGTATTGCCATCGCCATACAAAATTAGGATAAATATATATTTGCAATCATTACTATAGATTTTAAATAGCAAGGGACCTTGTGAGACTCAACACATAACATGCAACATACTACTTCACAATTAACTCACTTGAACGAATTGAATTCTATTTTTCAGGTAATCCGAGAGTAATCCAATTGCATTACGAGAAAAAGCAAGAAAACCCGATTTTTATAATAAGTCTATCATAATCATCCAAACCAAATGCTTTTGATAAATTGTAGAACCCTCCAGAAACTTCTTTCTGAACAGCATCAATTTTTCTACATATATATTCCGCAATATTTGCTACATCCTTTTCAGTTCCCGTATCTTTTTGTTGACTTAACAAAATATGATTGCTTTCAAGATATATCGCTAGCTGCTCATATAATTTTTTCGAAAATTTTATCAATAACCGGCAAGATTGAAATTAGACGATTGTTTTCTTCATTACTGGCAGTGTTGCCAAATCGGCGGTTTTCCCGCTAGAACTAGTGTTTTTTTGCTATTAAAAGTGAAACGTTAAGAAAAAACCGCTGTGGTTTTTTCAGCTGGGAAAATTGTTTGTTGACGGGTTCTTGGCGTTTTTTAAGCTAAAATCACCCCTAACGTAAATAAGAAGTGAAATTTATATTCCCATGAAATTTTCATTCCTCTCGAAGTGAAAATTGGTATCATGGATGTTCCATGAAATATTTGTTCCCTTCATTGAACAGCTGTTCAAAAAGAAAAGTTATCAGTGAACATTGAATAGAAGTAAGAAGAATAAAAATAAATAAATAAAGTTTTTGCATACAAATTAATTTTATTTAAAGAATGTGATGTGCAAGACTGATTTTTTATATCTCCATTTTTCATTTAAAAATATGTATGTATGTATGTATTTTTAATAAAAAAAATCTTCATAAATTTACAAGCAATAGATCTCTTTGTTTTGCATGTTGTCGAGCATAATGTCAGTCTGCACGGCAGTAACTGATATTGAATTAAAAAGATATTTTATCGATGTAAATATTCTAATTAAATGATATAAAAATTGTCATAATGTAAAGAGTTCCCCAGCAAAATTAAAGTAAACAAATCTGTAGGAAACGTGAAAAAATTTCGAAGGAAAAAATCAATCACGATAAGGGGAATTTTTGTTTACGTATAAAATTATTCACGTGAATTATTCACGATTTCAATTTGGGGAAAAGGGAAAAAATTTCGAGGGAAAATATATTCATGATAAGGGTGAATAAGTTTTGTTCCTTACAAAGTAAGCTCAACTATGTATTTGTAACCAAAGGTAGAACGAGTTTTAAGTCAACTTAATATAGCTAAGTCAAGGTACGAAATCGACTAATATGGTAAATGCTATTTTAATCGTTAAATATGTCAATTCCTCAATTTTTTTATTTTCCTCTTTATAATTACAATGTTGCTTTAGATATGGTCTCCGTCGGCATAATAAATACTGCATCGATGACGAGGTTCCTACACAAATTTCTAACCTCTAATATTTATTTCAGTTCTCAAAACGAAATGAATGGATAGGTATAGATTAAGTTATTCAGATGTTGAACAATTATTGCCATAATTATAAAAAATAAAATCAGTTTATTTAAAAAACAGTATTAAAAAATAAATTGTTTATAAAATTTTTTAGCGGTTTATGTTATCGTTTTTTTCAACTAGTTAGCGGCTTCTAACGTTTTTTTAAAATAATATCTAGCGGGAATCAGTTAAATAGTTGTGGCAGCACTGATTACTGATTACATGTCCTTTCGGTATAGAAATAACTTTTTAAATCTTTAGAATATTGGAACGTATACGGTCCACAATCATCTCATTAAGTATAGTTTTTAATAGATCAGTTACTTTATCCTTACGTGTTTTAACCGTTACGTTGTCGTATCCTGGACTTTTATTCAATTTAAGGCTCGCTAAAAGGTTACTCATATCAAACCAACCTATTTCTTTAGGAATAAAATGTGTAGAACTCTGAAAACTTGTTTTAAAAATGTTGAAATCATCGGTTGCAGATTGTGGTCAATTTTCCTTATATTTCGAATAACAAAAGAAATCAATTAAAATTAAAGCTTTTTCATTTTCCTGTATTACAATTTTACTATCGTTGGCCACTAATTCATTGACTAGTTTTGGCTTTTTTCCAATCTGCTTTTTTAAAAATATCCTTGTTTTTTTTTTAATCACCATTACATTTTCTAAAGTAAAAATCTTTAAAGAGCCTTCTATTACAATACTTTATAACTTTACAAATTCGCTTTAGACTGTCCAATAATTTTATTAATTCTTTAGACATCCATGGGTTCACTTTTCTGATTGTGATGTAGCCATAGAAAGAATATTAACAAGGCTTTCAAATATATAACCAGAATCGTTACCATTTTGAAATGCAGTGCATAAACTTTTATTAAAAGGCGTTCCAAATTTTTTATAGTCAGTACAAGGCTTAGAGACAAGAGTTGTCTTGCTGTGTGTGTAATTTGTTTTTACCCGACCAAAAATATAATTGTGATCCGAAAGAAAATTTTAAACAGAGTGAACTAAGAGTGGTATCGAAATATTACTAAACACCCAATCCATACAGGGGCCGAATTACGGCATTCGTGATCGAGTAGGCTTTCGTATCGAATAAAATTTCGAAACGTATCGAATGGATGGATTACTGCACTCGAAAGCTAACGTATCGAAATTTTTATAAATTGTACTAGATTGTTTTTTATATTGGAATGGAATGAAAACGAAGCTGTCAAATGTTTATTGCTAATAAAAGAAAATAAAAAAATTTTGGTGGGTTTTTTTTAATAAATTTTTGTGAAATAAAATACATATTGTGCAAAAACAAATATAATTGACACAATGGATTGTTTTGTAATTTTCTCTTTTTTAACCGACTTCAAAAAAAGAAGGAGGTTATACAATTCGGCTGAATGTTGCTTTTTTTTTAATATTTGTGCCTCCAGAAATCAGTCATTTCTGATCCGATTTTGAAAATTTTTGGTAATATGATAGCTTATGCTTACAGATTGGTCCCGTTTTAAAAACAGTTCATAATATTGAAAATTAAAGGGTGTCCCCATACAACATACATATTTTTTACGGGCATTATGAAGGTATTATGAACTGTAAAGGGCGATTCTGTAAAATTTAAAATGACTGCGTTTTACTATAGGACCCAATAACAAAAAGTTATACAAAAATAAATCTAAAAATTAAAGGGTGCCCCCATAATTGATGTAAATTTACTTATATGGGTCTATTTTTTGAACCGTTATAGACAAACGCTTGCAAATTGGACAGAATGTCAAATGCTATGGGCGTAATTGTAACAAGTATTAATATTACAAATTATAAATTAAAGGGTGTGCCAATAGTTCATGAAATTTGATGTATGTGGCCATACTTTTGAACAGTTGAAGACAGACGCTTGAAATTTACAACGAACCTGTATTGCTAAGTCCGCTATAACAAAAAGTATAAAATATGGATTTGAAAGTTAAAGGGTGTTCCAATAGCATATGTAATTTTGTGTATGTGACCAAACTTTTGAACAGTTATAGACAGAACGATAAAACTTAAAAAGGACCTATATTTCTAAGTCTGCTATATCAACGAGCTTATAATTTGTGCCCCAATAGTTGATATAATATGGTCTATGTGGCCGGACTTTTGAACCGTTGTACACAGACAGCTGAAATTTACAAGGGACATGTTTTGCTAAGTCCGCTATAACTTGCTTGGCGACCTTGGTTTACCATAGATTTTAACTGACAGTCCCTCTACATGAAGATCTACTCCAGTGGCTTAAATAATTTGTTCTTCTGCAGAAGTTAAAATCATTTCCTGGACGGTCCACCTTCAGTTTTTTGTTTGGATGTTGAAAGGAATTTTTTTTCGCGTTGTACTTTTGGTCAGCAAAAACCTATAATTAAAATATTTTTTAATGTACAGACATAAGTACAAAATAATGTGGACATAAGTATGTATGTATGTATGTATGTATTTTCACCGAACTTTTTTGTCCTATCTTTCTTCACGATTTTGCGTCCTTAGTTGGTGGCCCATGCGAATTCAGCTTCAAAGAAAGTTCATCCCATAAACGGTTGGCTGTTGCCTTTCGTTGGCTGCAATTTGGTAATATATTTTTGGCCAAATTTGGGTGCTCTAACATATACTCAGCCAAAACATCCTTTGTTTGCCATTTATTTTGTTTCTATTTACCTGTATTAAATAGTTTTATTGTATAAAATATGCATTTATAAACTTACATTTTTGCCTTTTTTTGCACACAAAACTTAAAAATATTAATTACGATTGACACAAAGCTAACGAGTGAATTTTAAACAGCTCGTACTCGATTATGTACTCGTTATCGAATGCTTTAATCAGAAATTTCGATAGAACTTGTTCGATAACGAATGCCATAATCCCAAAAAGAAAATTTACGAACAATTTTACTCGATCACGTATGCGGTAATTCGGCCCCAGGTTTTATTTTAGGGCTTGTTATCAAGTTATGACATGAATTAAAATAGTGTTCTTTGAAAGTATCCAAAAGACAGCGACTGTAGATTTCTAAAAGCATCAAATTAATGCTTAAGTCGCCTTTAAGGACACATGGTACATTTTTAACCAATGACAGTTAATTCTGTAACAACAAGTTAAAAAATTGTAATGTACATTTTTGGGATCTGTTATTATCAATGGTTTATTGTCGACCTTTATTTCAGGTAACGATAGGCATATATGGTCTAAGAAATCCTTACTCTTCGATAAAAGATTGTAATTTATTTGTTAATTTACATAAATAGAGGTTAACCCATATGCATCATCTCGGCAGCAATGTATTACGTTAAAGCTATCAATAAAATAAAGATCAATTTAATTTTTTTGAACCACGTTGGTTGGACAGCTATATCTCAGGAACAATTGACATTTTACAAATATCTGATTTAAGTTTATTAAATTTATTCAAAGACGAAATGCTTCTTACATTAATGGATAAAATATTCAAGAGTTTTAAATTAATTTTATTTTCAAAAAATTGATTAAACGAATTAATATTTTAGCAATATCTACTATTTATAAAAAATTAAAAAGAATTAAAATAAAAAAATAAGGACATAAATAAGATAATGCGTTTATTATGAAGACTTAAACTGAGTTTTTCATCTTTACCATCATCGCCATTGCAGTTATCGATATTAACCCTTAGATTACGCTTCCGTTGAACTCTTCCATTGTTTTTAAATAAAATTGTCTCGATTTTTTATCTTTTTTTCACAAACATCTCCAGCTCGGGCATACACAAATTTAAAACCTACAGTTTTTATTGACATCGGATGTTTCAACAATTGCATTATTTTTTTGCAGAGAAAATTGTTTACAATTACTGCTTTGAATTTATCAATTTCCTTTAATTTGGGTTTTTGATGCATAAATGTTTGGTTCCTTTTTTTTAGTAGCAAATTTAATAACTAACGAAAACATTTTGCCTTCCTTTTGATTGATTTGCTTTCTATTGTTTAGAAAGTAAGCTTTTTCAATTTCGTCTTCACGTACATGGAGGAGTCATCGACTGACCCACCTTAAATCTTTATAACTAATGCCAATGAACTATGCATTTTATTTATTTTTCTTTTTATAATTATTGTTTATTTTTACCAACCGTTAAACTCAATTAATATTAATAATTATTTTGATTATAATTATGTAAGTTAATGATAAGAAAACACATTGTTTAGTTTTAAAAATATACTCCATCAGAACAAAAAGTGGTCCGAACTTGGACGGACGAACATATGGAAGAAACACATCTGGAGTTCTCTTCGCGTTCACACAGACGAACATGTTAAAGGCAACATTCCATAAGTACGCCAAGAAAATTTCAACAGAGCGTATCGCCCAGTATCGAACACAAAAACGATGCTCTTTTTCCCACCCGCAAATTGCCAACAAAGTTAATGTTTTCTTTCCATATGTTTGTTAAAGTTTTTTTTTTTTTTCTAAGGTAAATGCTGTCTTCTATAGGATCACTTAAATTTAAGTATTTTTAAAACATCTTTTTAATTTTACAAAAATTCTTAATCAGTACAGTGGCAGAGAATTGTAACAAAGATTGTGGAGAAAATTAAAACTTTTAAAAACAACAAAAAAATATCATTAACTTATTTTACTTTACTTCTTTGGTAATTGTTATTAATTTAAGAAATTGGAGGCCTCCCCTTGTCGCTTTCGCAAAAGAGGGTTACTTGATTAAAATACATTCCATCTGAGCATATAGCGACACGGTTCCGCCAAACGCCATTCCTTCTGAAGCAATAAATATATCTGAAAACGATGACACAAAATGTAGAAACAAAATTTTCATTTAAAAAAACCTTGA
Organism: Gymnosoma rotundatum; assembly: GCA_916610165.2. Taxonomy (NCBI): domain Eukaryota; kingdom Metazoa; phylum Arthropoda; class Insecta; order Diptera; family Tachinidae; genus Gymnosoma; species Gymnosoma rotundatum. The sequence continues at coordinate 41,620,537 of OU744338.1, forward strand.
TGAGAAAGAAAGAAATAAAATATCTCCTGTTATATGAATTAAGGCTTGATAAGCTTTCGAAAATAAAATATTTTCGTAATGTTATAAAATTGTAATTCTATTTCTATGTTGTCTAAGCTTTTTCTGCTAAAAATCTATTTTGATTTTGTGTTTGGTTGTAAATTTAGTTGGTATTTTCCTAGAATTCTTTTCTTATTATTGTTCAAAACTACAATATCATAATTTTTACGTCATTACATATTGAAGCTTCATACGTAAAAAAAGTTATTCTTGACGTGAAATTATTTTAAACAACAATAGAGAAATGCTAATGACCTATTTTTGAGTACTTACTTAACGTATGTCAAGTATTGAAGCTAAGGTCCAACACAGCAGTGCTTGAACTAGACCAGTTAAAAAGCATCGATAATATTTGATGTTATAAACTTCGTTCTTGTCACCTGCACAATCATCGGCTTTAAAACTTTGGTTGTATTTAAATAACCTTCTTTCAAATTACATCAAATACTTTACATGGATCACTTTAGGTCTCATTAGCTAAAAATGTAAGATTATACATATACATGCCTTTTTAATGTTAAGTCACCAGGATATGGATAACGACCTTCCTTCGACTGCTGCGAGCAGAAGAGTTCGGCTGGATCCTGTTTAGTTCCCATTATTGGTTGGGGTGTTGGTGTAATAATCTTTTGAGTGATTTTTGGAATGCTTTGAGTTGTTGCATCAATAACACCATTCTTGCTTTGGCAAAAGAGGGTTACTTGATTAAAATACATTCCCTTTGGGCATATAGCGACACGGTTCCGCCAAACGCCATTCCTTCTGAAGCAATAAATATATCTGAAAATGATGATAAAAAATGTAGAAACAAAATTTTCATTTAAAAATACCTTGATGTGAAGGAAAGAAATGCAAATCTCCAATTATTTGAATTAAGTCTTAATAAGCAATTTGATGAGCAAAGACAATCTATGGAGGGATTTTACGTATGATTGTTGTAAAACGGACATATTTAAAAAAAAGAAAACTCAAACGTGTCTTTTTTAGATTGATTTCGTTCATGTTATCTAAAGATAATCCAAATGATAGTAGCATGCTAAAAAAATTTAAATATGTATCTATTGGCAACAATACTTTTGCATTTTGATTCTCGCTTTCTTGTTTAGTGAATAAGAGATTACGGGATTATTTTAATATTTTGAAATTTTTTATTAATTTGAAATTATGACTACTTTTAGATATTCCTATAATATACTAAAATTCTGTTATTTTTCGGAAATATAATTTTGCATTGACTTTACAATTTTCGTTTATTACAAAATCTTGAGTTTATAAGTGTTATTGTAAAATATAAATATTTTCTGTTAATTCTGAAAAATTCACAACAAAACATCCCAAACCTAAAACATAAGCAAAACACATTTACTGTTTAACAACAAAAATAACACATCGAGACGTGTTTTGACCCTCAATAATCAATATCGGTAATAATTAAATTAAATATTTAAAAAATATTCCCGTGTCTTTAATTTTATAAAAATATAACAAGTTGTAATGAAGATAACAATAACAAATTCACAAGTAAACATCCCATACCTAAAACATAAGAAAACAATATTTTCCGTTTAACAACAAAAAATAAGGCAAACTATAATGAAGATAGTAATACAACAATAACAAATGCATAACTAAACATTGCATAACTAAATTATAAGCAAAGCACATCTACTGTTTTGAAAAACCACAACAACAAATAACACATGCCATCAAGACGTGCTTTGAATAATAATTAATCGCGAAAATAGCACGAAAAAAAGATTTTTGTGAAAAAAAAAATATTATATTTGGTCTATCGTAACATGTACTATTTTGCCGTTCGTACACGCAGTTATTTTTATTTATCCATGTGCTTTTTTTCCAACCAGGATGTTATTTTAATTTTTCGATGTACCATTTTTCCGAACGCGTACTAAAAGTAGAGTACGCGCCCGCAAACAAAAATATTTTAATAAAACACATTCGTGGTTGTGTACGGAAAATTTCAAAATTTAGTAACACACATAATTGTTATGAAAAGAAAAATATGTACGCCTGCGTTTTGAAGAGAACATTACGAGTATGTGTACGATGAGTGTACTTTCTGAACTCTGCTTTAATACCATCACACTTTCTCATAGGATTTAAGTTTTTGACAAGTCTTAACACTCAGAATTAATCAATAAGAATTAAAAAAACTCATAAGAAGCAAGGAATACTCAAAAGCTCATTACCGAGCCCCTTGCAATCGTAACGTTTACTTATGGCTTCTGTAGAATTGAGTATTTACTCTAAATAATCCACGTATTAAAGCTGATGTCCAACACAGCAGTGCTTGAAAAAGGGCAGTTAGAAAGCATCGTTTTTCTTATCAGATGATATTTGATGTTCTTAACTTCGTTCTTGTCACGTGCACTACCATCAGCTTTAACTACTTTGATTGTATTTAATATACTTTCTTTCAAGTACATCAAATACTTACTTTGTTAATGTTACGTCACCAGGATATGGATAACGTCCTTCCCTCGACTGTTGCGAGCAGAAGAGTTCGGCTGGATCCTGTGTAGTTGTAGTTATTGGTTGGGGTGTTGTTGCATCAATGGCATCAGATAAGTCACATATGTCAACTTCTGCTTTGCTAACTCGGCGGACACATGGATTAATCTTGTTTCTACTTCTATACACGCTACAGAGGTAATTTTCTGGGCAAGAAGCATGTATTTGCGTCAGATTGCCGTCAGAACACATGGTAAATGTTGTACGACTAGTGCAAGAAAATTTTCCATCATCTTGTTTGCCATAGCACTTTCCACAATTGTTTTTAATACCGCAAGCTTTAGTAGCAGAAGTTAGCGTTTTATTCACACAAACACGAGCATGGTCAGTGCAAATTTCATTAACTCCTAAACATGAAAATGTCACTGAAGTGTTGACCTCTCCTGAATTAAAAAGGTTCAATTATATCATTTCGTACCCGAGCTCTAAAATATCTTACCTCGGAGACAAAAATGGAATTCCTGTTCACTTATGCAGGCCACTCCATTGGGATTACAAACATTACAAATTGCTCTCACGTTATGCAGAACTAAAAGCATTAATGCTAAAACGAACTGTTTGCAGAGAAAGTATTTTCATTAGTCCTTAGAATTATATATGAAAATATTTTAAATTACCGCAAAGTTAAGCATTTTTTCTTTTATGCTTTATAATAAATATTTTTTAAGCGTTTCTGCTCTAAATCTTAACTTGTATTGAATTTCTCAAAGAGATTTTTTTCTTTTATACATTTAAGAGTCTTAAGAAGTTGTTATCATTTCGTTCACTATGTTTGATTAATATTTTATAGCCCTCTGTTTTTATGATACACTAAAAAGTTTTTGGCTAAAAATTTTTTATCTAAATTATAATGAAACTATTTTTCTAATTAACAATAAAAATATATTTTTAATCCACTAAAAATGTGGGGTCTGAAAAGAATGGCAGAAGTCGTTGACGAAAGCGTCTAAGCCCTATGGAAATGATTCAGGTTGAAGGTAGGCTGCTCATACTGAACCTGCAAAAGCGCTGACAGCAAAACATTGATAGACTTAATTGTCGTACCTATCTGTTAGATCGATTAGTATGAATGATAGGGTGGGCTGTTCATAAGCTGGGCTGATTGGATAGCTATTTACACTCAATGCCATTTAGAGTGTGGAAAACAGTGCAAACTATCTCAATCCCAAATTGACCTTCAGGTGCTTAACTTATGCTTGCGCAATCGAATTAAAGTTGCTGCGAGCTGCGAGGGCACATAAAGAGGCTGAAGTTGTTCTACTTTTTAAACCACAACTGAAAAAGCTCTAATCTCCCAAATTAAACACTCATTGGTCTATTCTTAATAAGTAATCGAGAATCTAAATGACGTGGCTTAGAAAGTACCACAGTCTAATAGATAAAACAAAGTTGGTCACTCTTTTTGTGACGACCAGGCGTGAGAAGCCGGTGAGATAAAGAATGTAAATTAAAACTAAATAAAAAATTTCATTGACAAAAGAAAAGAGGTATTGTAGGTGTTTCTACACCAAAAAAAACCCAAGGAGTATAAAAGACGTAAATTGGGCACCACTCAGTGCAAAATGTGCATTAAAACTCTGCATCATATACTGTTTTTTTTCGAAAGTCATACGTGAGTTCTCTGCCAGACATATCAAAAATGTTCTTCGCATAATTGTACTACAAAATCAGCATCCACACTTTCTGTTTATATGCTTGTGAACACGCAGTGTATTATTGTATCAATTTATTTTGTATATTAATAGTCAAAAAGCAAATACGAAGAAGAAAATAAGTATTCAGAAGAAGGTTTTCAGGAAGTAAAATGGACAAGAGGACTAAAAAAAACCAAAATTTTAAAATTTTTCATGCGAAATGTATACTTTTGATATATACATATGGAATTCACATGTAGTTGATAACACGATTACTAATACAACTTTTTAAAAACATGCAAAATAAAAGTGTATTGGTGTATTGAAATTTTGTATGAAAAATTCCAACTACAAGTAAGCTGCCAGCTTTAAAATTTTTCGGTTTTTGGTTTCAACGCAACAGCAAATTCCACTTACAGAATACCTAATTTGACTATGGGAAGCTCTGCAAATAACTATAAAAAAACACGGACTGAAACATTGATTTAAAGATGTAATTTAGTTATTGATAATCACTGATTTTAAAAAAGTAATCAATAGTTAGTGCAGACAAAAAACTCAAAAAGCTGAAAGTTCGCCTAACCACAAAGTGTTAAAGGTATTACATTTAAATTTACCACATTTAACACATTTAACTACAAATGCAAATACTAAAAAAGTAAAAAAAATAACTCATAAAAATAATACAATTTAGAATCCGTGTAAAAAATGTTGCGCGTTTAAAATTAATTTAATTTCTAGACGTGGTAAAATAATAAAAAAAAAATCTCCTCTATGTTAATTAGACATTTTTTACTATTAAGATAAGTACATGCTTTCCTGCCGCTATTTAAAATGTTTATGTATTTGTTGATATTTCTTTTTCACTATTTCTGTTACCGTTAGCAACGAAGTCATTTGGATTAAATTTAGAAATTTCTGCTAATATTGTCGTTTTCGAGATCTGCAAAAACCATACTACGTGTGATGACTTCGGATAATCCAACATCGTCCACTTTTTGATTAAATACTTATATTGACAATCAAGTTGTTTGTGCCAAATTCGAAACTAGTACCGTCCTCAGGTTTAGATACTACATATTGGTGATGCCACGCCCACTTTTTGACTGATGACTTATATTGACGAAGAGTTCATTTAAATCAAATCGGTTAAGTGTCTATATATTTCAAAGAAACGCACACCAACAACAGTTACTGTTTTATCATGTGTATAGATGTTTTCATGATATTGAATAAACAATCAAGTTTTAGTTGAAAATTTTTTAAAATCAAATGGTACGTGACACAATGATTACGGTTATCTTATCTTTCAAAAAAATCTTTTTTTTTCTACATTGCTAATGGCAATTAACGCTCTTAATTGCTTATAAAAATATGCTTGAGAGCATAATATAAATCAGTGTCTAAAAAGCAACCTAAAGAATAGTTGAGTTTAAGAAAGGAGACAAAAATTTCAACAATATGATGCAAAATATCTTCTCAACAGCGGTAAGTGTTCAATTTTAAAACACTTGTTTTTTCGAATTAACACCAAATATATTTACTTAGATCATCTTAATAGTTGCTCTTTTTATCCTTGGACCCATTCAAATTAAGGCAACCTGCAATCTTTGCAGCAAATATGATATTGCCTGCATTAATGAAACCTCATTTAATATTTGCATAGATGGCACTCCAGATATCAACATAAATTACACCTGTCCTTCCGGAAAACTTTGCACCGACACAGCTGCTAAATGTGTGGATGCAAAGTCCATTGGCAGACTACCATGTGTACCTAATCAAAAATGTGGTTTTTGTGATGGAAGAAAGATTTTTACTTGTACCAGTCGAACTACTTTTGCACAATGTGATGGTGAAAATTTCACCCAGTTTACTGCCGCTTGTCCTGATGGCTTTGTTTGTAATTCTGACGGTGGAGAAATATGTAAGGACAAGCGGAATAGTAATGCTGTTTGCAATAGAGATAAACCGTTGATGTGACATACTGATCTTAACACAAATTTTTGTTAAGAAGAGCAACGATCTTGTAAACTAAAAAATAAATAAGAATCTGAATTTTCTATAAATAATAAAGAAAATATGTATTTAAATTTAAAAAAAGGAAAACTTAATGCACTTATGTTTTAATTTTTTGTTAAGTTAAAAAAAAGCTGGTAAAATTATTAATTTTTATATGTTGCGAAATTACGTTCGATAAAATACTTTTTTCTTGCCAGTCCAAATATGTTAATCATCAAAATAATTTGGAAAAATATGAAATGATTAAAATTTCTATGTCTTTAGCATTCATTTTTATTAGTGTAAAATCAAAAAATATTTTAATAAAAATATTTTTTAACCAGGTAAAGTGACTTTAGTCGATTGCTTGAATTTTATATCTGCAAGTATAAAAATTCAGTCACCAATGTTTAGAGTGTGGACATGTGGCCGCGTGTTTAAAACATTTTATATATTCGATGTTAAATAAGTTAGCGATTTAATTACGGCATTCGATATCGCTTATAATTTCCATTTCAATTTTACTGAAATTTCGGTAGGTATCGAGAGTCAATCTGTCAAGTAAAGCCAGAATGACTAAGAACAATTTGTGCATTCCTTAAATCAATTTATTGTGATGTTAACTACAATAGTACTACACTGCTACTTGGTTACGTTTATAGACCGGATAAAACCATAAAATTTGATACACTTGCTAGTCAATTAGAACTTCTATAAGCGTCATATCAAGAAGTTATAATAACTGGTGACTTTAATTGCAATTTACACGTCGATAGTAGTCTTACAACTATGATGTCATCATTTAATTTAATACCTGTCAACAGATCCAAACCAACCCACTTTACAAATAAAAGTAGCACCCTACTTGACCTATTTTTCGTCGGTAATAAAAGCAAAGTCTTACACTATGAGCAATTAGCGGCACCAGCGTTTTCAAAACATGATCTTATTTTTGCTGCATACGACTTTTCCGCAGAGAAACCCATCTTAAAGTTTACTTACCGTGATTTTAGAAGTCTTAATATTCTGAGCTTGGAGACAGATCTTAACAATATACTATGGGATCAAACGTATTGCCTGCCGACAGTCGATGAGCAAGTATCTTTTATAAATTGTATAATTTAAGAGCTGTATAACAAACATGTTCCATTGAAAACCAAAACAATAAGAAATCGTGAATGCTCATGGTTTAGCATCAGTACAAGATTATTAATACAACGCCATGATAATTTGTTTCATATGTGGAAACGATACAGGACACCAGAATATCGTGAGCAGTATTGTATAGCTAGAAAAGCTGTTGTCTCTAAAATTAAACACTATAAATGTGCCTACTATTCAGAAAAAATCAGCAACGCTATTGACACGAAAGAGACGTGGAAAACAATACCTGATATTGGTATTGGTAAGGCAACTAACCACGAATGTCATGTTGATGTCAATTTGCTTAATGAATCTTTCGTTAATATCCCTTTACCAACAGTAGACCCTGGCTTTTATGCTCATACGAAATCATATGATCCATCCATTACAAAATTTAGTTTTAAGTGCCTAACTTTGGATGATATTACGGAGGGTTTTTAAAGAGTCAAATGAAATGCTGTCGGTTTGCATGATATTAATCCAAGGTTTATAAAACTCATACTTCCATGGATAAAACACCCTACTAAGCATTTGTATAACACAATTATAACCACTAGTTTCTTTCCGACGGAATGGAAATGTGCCAGAATCACTCCAGTACCAAAGCAAGTAATGAATACCGCCCAATATCAATTTTACCGTACCTCTCCAAAGTTTTTGAGAGTAAGATATAGACAAATAGTTTCATATATAAACCAGAACATTTTATTAACTGAACGTCAATCAGGCTTTAGCTCTCAGCATAGCTGTTTAACTACCCTTATTGATGGAATTGAAGATATAAGAAGTAGCTTAGAAGATGGAAAAATATCATTTTAAGTTTTGCTCGACCATTCAAAAGCCTTTGATACAGTTCACCACTCAAATTATCCAAAATGTTCAACTACTCCAGTACTGCTGTTAGATTAATGTCAACATATTTAACAGACAGATGGCAATGGGTCTCCAACAAAGGACTTCTCTCTAACCATCTTCAGGTAACAAGAGGGGCCATTACTGTATCCAATTTATGCTAATGATATACCAGAACAGCTAAAATATTCCAGGATATAGATGTATGCTGATGACATTCAGCTCTAACTTGATAGCTTTAAAGCTTCCATCACTACTAGAGTTAAAGATCTTAACAGTGATCTAAATAAAATTTTTCTGTGGGCGTCTGCAAGTGGTTTATGTGTTAACCCTAATAAGTCAAAGTGTATTGTAACTTGTAAGAGTTCTGTCAAAATTGAAACTACAATTGATGTTTTCCTGGGTGGTAGTAAAATTGATATTGTTAATTCAGGCAGAAATCTGGGCATTCTTTTCACAGTACACTTACTTGGTCAGATCACAACAACCAAGCATGTGGAAGAGTGTATAATATGCTACGGTGCTTATGGGGTACACACTATTTTACACCACCAAAAATAAGACTACTTTTGGCTAAAACCTATTTACTCCCAATGCTGCCAGAGAAGTATTTTCTGGCTGCTACGCAAAAGACTCTTCGAATTTTAACGCAACTTTTAACAACATTGTACGCTTCATATTCTTCCTTAGGAGATTTGATCACGCTTCACAGTACTCCAGTCGTATCTTTAATGTTACCTTTAATAACTATTTAAAGTTAAAAAACTTGTTTTTGTTTTGCATAAAATTGCAACATCTGAGCAATCAAAATATCTTTATGACCGCTTAAGTTTGTGAGATCTTCAAGAGGAAATGGCATCATGCAAATTCGACATCGGAATACAGCGTCTGAAAGACAGTTTTTCATATTAACTATCCGTCTCTGGAACCAACTTCCACCAAACTTGCAAACTATTAGCAACGCAAATAAATTTAAATACGTATTAAATCAATTTTATCGAACATAAATTGCTGTTTATATTGTTTTAGTTTACTTATTTTATATTATTTTACTGTTTTTTTTTTCATATAGTTGTATTATTCTTAAATTCTATTTATTTATGTATGTCTAAATTATTAGTTTTATTGATATAACGTTTCTGATTCTGTTACTTTAAATTATAAGATATTATGTCTAGTTTTATCAGAAAATCGCAATTTAATAATAAATACAAATACAACCGTGCTTCAGTAAATAGGGCCTGGTCTATATTTCTTAAAGAAAAGGAAAGACAGGCAATAATTACATTGGAAAAGGTTAGTTAAAAAAACAACAACTCTGTAATAGCACAGACACAACTATCCAAACGTTTCTTTTTCTTTAGTAATAGCAAACGCTAGCAAAAGCTCAACTACAATAAATATTAAATCAACAAATACTCATATGTCTAAGTAACCAAGTTCTTGTACCATCAAAGAATACGGTGACATTGCGAGCAACGCCACAGACAATTCTGACACAAAGTTTATAAAAAAAGACAAGTAAGAGTGCTATGCCAAATCTTATATACCCTTCACCATCTATGCAAATTCACTTTAGTGAGAATTAGAAAAACTTTTTTGGTACTGCATATGTATATATAATTTTGTGGTAAAGGATATAAGAAAGTCACCCAACAGTAATATATTATTACTAACAAAAACCACTCCAAAAAAACAAGATCTCAAACAAACAAGAAGAAAAGCTTTTTTAATTAAAACTCACAAAGAAATAATCATTTACGTAATGTTCTTTCATTCTTTCACATTTGCCGTATTCACAAGCTCTGCTAAGGTGTAGGTAGTATTGCATACTACCTTTTGTTTACTTCTTTGTGAACAACCATTGTATCAGTGTGCCATTGTACATTGTACTTCATACGTCAAAAAGCAAATAAGAAGAAGAAAAGTGTTTTTCATCATTTGTTATTTATAAGCCAAATGGGGGAGAAAACAGAAAAAAGTAAATTAATAAATTTTTTGTGTGAGGATGAAATTCAAGACATTTTTAGGATGAACCTAATGTACTTGTTCTCCAGTCGCAGAATTATACATTTACGGCTACCAAAATCATCATTATGGCATAATCGGGTTTTAAGATATTTTGATGAAAACAGATTTCTTCATATGATACGACTACGGCCAGAGGAATTTCCCTATATATATTTAACCTTATAACCTTGACTTGCAGCTTAAAATTGTACTTTACTGCTTGGGATCTTCAGGAAATGGTGCTTGTGTTCGTAAGGTAGCATCTCTTTTTGGTATAGGTGATGGCGGTACCATACAAAATATTAGAAATCGAGTCATTAAAGCAATATTAAATCTTAAAAACATTTTTTATATTGGCAACTTTCAACTTCAACTTTCTAATAAATCAGTCAAATCAATAAATTAAATAAATAAAACTAATAAAAATATCTTTTAATTCAAGTTAATATAATATAATTTACACATGAACACAAAAATAAAAATTCATTTAAACATAAAACATTTAAACAAATACAACGTTTGAAAAACATATGAAAAAAAGTACTAAGTGTTGTATCGCATGTTTGCATGAAAATTACCAACAACACAGCTAGCACCGTTGTATTTTGTTAGCACTTAGCACGTACTAGGGGGCTTGTGAATAGGGCAATTGTCTCTTCCATTTTTTTACATTTTAGTTTTTTTTTTTTACTTTTGAAGGCATAATTTTGCTATATTAGTCCAAATTTTCGTAACTTTTGGCACAGACACGAAATAATGTAATATCACCGAAAGTACTTGTTTGATTATTTGCGGTAAGAATCGTTCTTAACATATCAACTCGATTTGAACAACAAAAGCTGTTTGCAAATACATTCAAAATCCCACATAAAAATTATTTTAAAATAAACCAAAAATAACGTTGCTGAAGTTTTACTCTGTTCAATTCGTGAGAGATAGCGAAATGTTTCTTGCTTTAAAAATTCTTTCCAGCTGTGGAAACTAATCATTCTGTTTAAACTTGCAAAAATTGTTAGCAACTTCAGTATTCCAGTTGATAAATTTGACAACCGTACCAATACTTCGATTTAAAAGAAAGTTGTCTTCTAATTTCCTTCAGGAAGTGCCGGATTATATTACAGAAAAATTATCAGTAATTTTATGTTGGAGTTTAAAGCAAATTAGGCTCCAATTTGTCTTTAGTAATGGTATTTTTAAAATAACTGGAACAAGTCTAGTTTAGTGAAGCTGCACCAATCAAAGAGAAAGTCATTCAGGGTTATAGAGAATTAAAAAATAATAGACAAATAATAACACTGTAACGGGGTCATTTCTGTACATGAAATAGGTTTTGAAAATTTGTATGTTTGTTGTAAATAATAATCGATATGGAATACAAGGCACTAATTTTTTTGAATTTTTGTCCGTCTGTCTGTCTACTAGATGTATTTGAACTAAATTTTGTGAGAGGTCCCTTAGAACCTTGATTCGATTATAGAATACCTTTTTTTTTCGTAAAAATAAGGTATTTCGTAAAGAAAATAGAGATAAGAGTGTTAAAGCGCTAAATTTTACAGGTATAATGGTACGTATAAGTTGTCAGCACATTTTATTTTTGTAAATGGAAAATGTTTAACACTTACAACAGATCTCTGGAATAAATATTCAAAAACGCATTTTTCTAAAGGTGAATTTTAAGAAATTTAGAAATGTCACGCACACGAAGTCGTGGGCACTGCTGGTGTAAAACAAAATAAAAATCGGCGGTCGACCTTATTCGCCAGATGCAAGGATTTTCTCCTCTGTGGTAATACCAACACCGGCTTCATCCTTTTAAAATTTTCTTCGTACTACACACAGGTTTCCATCAGAAAAAGGTTAATTGTTTTTAAAAGAACCAGACAGATAATTCCAAAAGCTTTAAAATGATAACCATATTGAGCAATTTCTTCAAAAATGTAGTATAAAATCATAATTTTATATGAAAAGTTCAGAGGCCCATAACTAGGAAATAAGGGCTGTATAATTTTTTTTTTATTGATCTGGCTTCACTAAACTACACTTAAACAAAAAAATATGTGTTCTATCGAGGCTTAATCTTTCAAAAAAAAAAAAATCGTTACGGCTGTAACTCTCAAATTGAAAGAGGAGGTTTGCTTTATTAACGTTGAATGTTTATTTCTATAAGTTACATTTATTAAAAGATGTCATAACACAAACTACAATACCTTCCGCCGTTTTCCACCTTCTTATTCAACGGTAGACATTAGAATAAAATAATAAAGTTATGGCGACTTAAATTGTTCCACCAAAATGTGTCCCAACTTATGTATACAAGAGAATATAGGGAACAAAGGAAAATGCAATAACGAGGTTTACAAAATGAAATGTCAAATTTAAAACATTCACTGTGAAAGAAGTTTAAGTAGAGCATAGGTTATTCTGTAACGCTCCCACCAACGTGCAGCGATTAGCTTCCCTTAATCTAAGTCCAAAACAGCCAATTTTGAAATAGCTCATTGTAGCTCTCCCCTTGCAGTTTTGATTACCGCTTTCCTAACGATGCCATCAGATCCAGTGTATAAACGTGTAACCAAACCTCGCCGCCATTTAATTATTGGATCACAAACAAAAACAACATTCCCTTCTTTCATTAACCTGATAGGAGTACACCACTTTACTTTTAAGTTGGCAAGTATTCCAAAACCCAACGCTAACAGAATCCATTCTTTAAAGCATTCGCCACGCGCCACTGCTTTTTTATCACAAATATATCGCTGTCACGAACGCTTACCACTCGTGTCTAGCTAACATTTGACATTCCCAATAAAAATGATTTGGTGTGAGTGGCTCTTCTTTCTGCGGAAAAATTGGTAGATGGGTCAAAGGTCGTGAATTTATTTTATTTTCAGCCTCAATAAGAAGTAACTGCAATACATGTTCTTTTGGCGAGATATCTCTCGGTGTTTGGGGTAGGACTCGTTTTACGCACTGAACTATTCTCTCCCATACTCTGCCCTCGGACAGCTATGCAAAGCAGTTAAATATCCTTTCATTGCCCTTGGAAGATAAGACATGCTAAATTCGATCAGCGTCAAAAACTTTTTTAAATATCTTGGCTTTTTTATTTGCACCACTAAAGTTTATCCATTGTCGGATCGAAACATTTTTGGAACGCCTCGGCGGTTCATAAAATTTTTTAAGGCGATGATGCATGAATCCGTTGACAAATCATGGGTCAATTCTAGGTGAATCCCACGAAAAGTCAGACATGTGAACAATGCTACCCATCTTTTTCAATACAAACGTTTAGCGGCCCAAATTAGTCGAGTCCGGTATATTTAAGAGGGAAGGAATAAGGTTCAAGGCGATCCATAGGCAGTGGACCCATAACAGGTATTACAGGTTTAGCGTTATTTTTTCTGCATAACAAACACTTCGATACAACACTTTTAAGGACATTCCTTAGTTGAGGAATCCAGAATCTTTTTCTAATTTCGCAGATCGTTGCTTCATGCTTTTGGCGCTTCATTTGGCAATGAAAATGTATTACTAGAAGCCGGGTGACGTAGTGGTTTTGGGCAAAATTGTGGGGCGGCAGGTGGTAAGCTGCTGGCCGTATCGATTCTTCCATTAACTTCTAGTAATACATCTTCGTCGATAAATGGCATTAATTTCTGTAAATTATTCGCTTTTAAGGCTGACTGGCTATTTTCTATGCACTTTATATATTCTCTTTGAATATTTTGACACAAAATGTTTCTGATTTCTCTAAGTTTTTAGCTGTTATTCCATGACGATCTAAACTGTCACATTGCTTTCGAGATAACTTTATAAATCGGAGCACTTGCGCAACTGTTCGTTTTAATCGGCCATAAGATAGAAACGTTCGTAATTTATAAAAACAATCTTCTGAATTAAAAGTGTTTTTTTAGGTTGTATCTCCCCTTCATGATAAAGGTTGTTGTTGAAACAGATCGGCCAATCATCCTTATGTTGTTTCAGAAAGGAGGGTCCATTTAACCATCTACATGACATGAAGAGGTCAATATTATTATAGAAACGAGTGGCATCATCGGCTACGTTATATTTTGTTAAGATCTATTTCCAACTGTCAATAGTAGTTTAGGCAAGTATTTTTGCTATTCTATGTGCAACGTATGGCTTATAATTTTTAAGGCTGCTTGAGATCCATTTCAAAACTATTTTGGAATCGCTCCACATTACTGTAAAATATAGCGCTATTTTTTGCTTACTTAAAACGTTTTGCTTAATTCTAGTTCCGGAGAATTGAAATTTTGTTAAGAGGCGCACATTTTTTTTTTTTTTGTTGTTTATTGTTTATATGTACGTAATTTAAAGTTTCAAGTAATAAAGTAAAAAATAAGTAAAAAAAATAAAAAAAATAAATATTTTAACATAAAAAGTTATTAAAAACTATAAAATATCTTGTATGTTTTGATATAAATAATTCCGGATGTTAGTTTTGAAAACTGAGATTCTATTTGTATTTTTCACATGTTGAGGCAAATTGTTGAACTCACGACTACCCACATATTCTACCCTTTGCTTGGTTATTTCAAGGCTGCAGCGAACTACCGCTAAGTTCAAATTATTCCTTGTTCTAAATGCGGTTTGGTTTCTCACAAATATTATCGTATGGTGTCCAATATTGTGCACACATTTAAAGACATAAATTATTAATTGAAACTTGTATATTCCATGAAGCGGTAACACATTACTAAAAACATTTTTATACAGTGACTCCGTTGGGTAAGTTAATGGTAGATTAGCTACAATTTTTAATGCTTTATTTTGCATTCTCTGCAATTCTTTAAGTTCAATGGTCTTTTTGTGACCATACAATATGGCTAAATAATTGAAGCGGCTTTGGATCAATGCATTATAAAGCATTAGTTTTGTGTTTTCGTCAAATTTATTTTTGAATTTATAAAGTAGTCCTAGAGCTTGAGATGTTTTCGTCTTTAAGCTACGTATATGTTGACTCCATGTTACATTACTTTGCAGTTCAATACCCAAATATTTAATGTGACACTTCCTGAACCTCCGTTCCATCAACAAATACACTGAAGTGATTATGATTATTATGTGGCTTGAATCTGATTAATTGTGTCTTAGTTGGGTTAAGGACTAATTTATTAATATTTGCAAATTGTGCTAGTAAAGATGCGGCGCGTTCCATATATACCTTAACAACTGTTTCGTGTTTGTATGGATAGAATAAACAAATATCATCCGCGTACATAAAAAGCTTTCCAGAAAGTTGTAGGTTTTTTATATCGTTAAGGTAAATAGTAAACAATAACGGACCAAGTACACTACCTTGTGGAACACCATGATTAACTGCACCTATTGAGCTTGTTTGTCAATTTAACTGAACGAATTGTTTGCGATTTGTTAGGTAACTTTTCAAGAGTGTAAATTCTCTTCCAAAAAAAACCATAACACTTCAATTTTTCCATTAATATATCATGATCTATAAGATCGAATGCCTTCGTAAAATCGTAAAATATTCCAGCTACTCCACTAAATCCGTCATTTAGCCCTTTACAAATATAGTTTACGACATTTACTACAGCTTCCTCGGTACCACTTCCTTTCCTAAAACCAAATTGAAAATCACTTAAGAAGTTGTGCGTTATCATATATGTAGATATTTGGCTGTGTAAAATTTTCTCAAAAACATTATCAATTACAGATAAAACTGCAATAGGTCTGAACTTATCTTCGGTACAGGCATTATTAATCTTAGGTATCGGAACGACCTTATGAATCTTAAGAATATCCGGATAAGTACCATAGTTCACCATGTTGTTGAATATATTTAGCAGGCACGGTGTGAATTCTGTTACGTTATTCAAAAGTATTTTCGGAACTATATTGTCATGGCCACAGCATTTATTTGGTTTTAAATTTGAGATTGCGTTATGTATATCCTGGGTTGTTGCATAGTTTAGATGAAATCTTATATTTTGTTTATTAATAGTTCTTAATGATGAGAACTGATCTACTGAAAGTGCGTCAATCTGCGACGTTATGTTGTTTATTGAGCTCAGAAAATAATTGTTTAAAGCTTCAGCTTTTATAAAATCGTCCATAATAAGTTCACCATGTGGGTTTAATAAATGAATATTTTTACTCTGTGATTTTCCTAGTACTGCATTTAAAAACTTCCAACATTTTTTTGGATCATTCTGAAATCCCTCCAAATTGTTTTTATAAAAGTTATTAATCGAATCTTTACTTGCTTTTTTAATTACTTTACTTATTCTTTTTAGCCTTGCTTCAATATCTGCACTACCAGGTTTTTTTCTCCTTTGCTTTAAAAGATTTTGCTTAAAAGATATAAGTTTTAGCAAATTCCCGTTTAACCACGGAGCAATTTCTCTTCTTATTTCTTTCCTATGCCTTTTTTCGTAGGTTGAACTTCTAATAGCATCATTCACACACCTTATTAGTGCAGATGTGTCAGATGACGGGTCGCCAGTTTGTATTAATCTGGGCAAGTTATTGCTAATACAATGTTTTATATGGTTATAATCACAGTGTATACGACATTCATCCGTGTTTTCTTGGTTATGTGTATGAAACTTGACACCACATGAAATAAAGTTATGATCTGATAGTTCACATACTACAGATGTTATGTATAAAAAATTATGCATGTTGCTAAATACGTTGTAACCATAGCATGACAATTTTGAAAATCATAACTTGCTGTTAAATCCAAAATTTAGTTTTTTAACATATAAAACTAACGCTAATGCTGCCTTTTATAGAAACAAATCGCCAGTAAGCGACGGCTGCAAAGGCTTCTTCACTAACGTCAACAAACACGTGTAATTGAATATGTGTAATTTATCATTTGTAAAATAAAACCAAGGAATACCGAAACTAGAAACATTGGTCAATTGTTTACGCCATTTGTCCCACAATGCATTGACATCATCTGGTATCGTGTCACCCCACCGAACTGCGCGCTGCCATATATTTCGTAAAATTACTTTGCCTCCTACAATAAAATTACTCAAAAATCCTAAGGCGGCAAAGGTTGACATGATAATGCAAAGTATTTGCCGATTTTTAGGTTTTCTTGCCAGATATTACGTCTTGATCAATCTTTTAAAATTTAAGATTCAACATAAAGGTATTTGAGATTGAATTCCAAAATAGCTCTAGTACTTTTTCGATACTATCATGTGCTGATATCACCTTTTAAACTGACGAGCCAATATAACATCACTTGAGTTTAAAGTGAATCCTCTTAAACTAAATCCTCCATTTTTGTGAATTTTTTACTTACTGTGAAATTCCAATGGCTTCTTCAACGGCGTTTAAGGTATCTATAAAATCATCCATATAATGATGTTCACAAATTGCTTCTAGTGCTATTGGACGGCACATAAGGAGCAGGTAGCTCCAAAGATTGTCACAACCATTTCATACTCATCAGGCTCAGTGCTTGGTTTACAATTTCTCCATAAAAAGACGTTGAGATATTCTATCACTTGGCTGTATCGTAATTTAGTGAAACCTTTCACAAATATCTGCGGTGACGGCAATTTTTCTACTCCGAAAACTGTAAAGCATTGTTGGCAACGATAAAATCGATTAAGGAAATTTCAACAAATTATCGATAAATGAAGTTCTTTGAACTTTAGCAGCCACATAAAAACCAATTTTAATTTTGCCTTTTCTTTGTTGTGATTTATAAGCCCGAAGTAGGACAAATACCAATTTTTATTTGAAACTAAGTGGATATTTGCTTCCTGTACTTTGGGTGCATACCCTTTTTGAATGTAGTTGTGTATTACGTTACTATAGGCAAGTAACAAATTTTCATCAATCATCATGAATGAGGCCTATATGGCATTGACGTGCATGAGCCAAATACGACCCATCTCAATTCTGTGTTACACGCCAATGGTCCCATCGAGTTTTCAGTTTAAATGTTGAATGGTAACCCTCAAGGAACATTAATTTTACAGGTAATAGCAGTTCTAAAACAACTACAACAATAAGTAAACAACATGTATTTTGTGTTTGTAAAATATATTTTCGGATGTCAAATCAACTGACGCACAGTGGTTTAAAAATGATTTTTTTTACAATATTCGGTATTTTATGAACCACACAATCACCGCTAACATGAATAAATAAACATACATACATGAAAATAAAACCAAACCAAAATAAAAATAGAAAACTAAAACCTCGTTATTGCCGTAACAATTTTTTTTTTTTTAAAGATTAAGCCTCGATAGAACACATATTTTTTGGTTTAAGTGTAGTTTAGTGAAGCCTGATCAATAAAAAAAAAAATTATACAGACCTTATTTCCTAGTTATGGGCCTCTGAACTTTTCATATAAAATTATGATTTTATACTACATTTTTGAAGAAATTGCTCAATATGGTTATCATTTTAAAGCTTTTCGAATTATCTGTCTGGTTCTTTTAAAAACAATTAACCTTTTTCTGATGGAAACCTGTGTGTAGTACGAAGAAAATTTTAAAAGGATGAAGCCGCTGTTGGTATTACCACAGAGGAGAAAATCCTTGCATCTGGCGAATAAGGTCGACCGCCGATTTTTATTTTGTTTTACACCAGCAGTGCCCACGACTTCGGGTGCGTGACATTTCTAAATTTCTTAAAATTCACCTTTAGAAAAATGCGTTTTTTAATATTTATTCCAGAGATCTGTTGTCAGTGTTAAACATTTTCCATTTACAAAAATAAAACGTGCTGACAACTTATACGTACCATTATACCTGTAAAATTTAGCGCTTTAACACTCTTATCTCTATTTTCTTTACGAAATACCTTATTTTTACGAAAAAAAAGGTATTCTATAATCGAATCAAGGTTCTAAGGGACCTCTCACAAAATTTAGTTCAAATACATCTAGTAGACAGACAGACGGACAAAAATTCAAAAAAATTAGTGCCTTGTATTCCATATCGATTATTATTTACAACAAACATACAAATTTTCAAAACCTATTTCATGTACAGAAATTTGTATAGATTTTCTATTATTTTTTAATTCTCTATAACCCTGAATGACTCTCTCTTTAATTGGTGCAGCTTCACTAAACTAGACTTGTTCCAGTTATTTTAAAAATACCATTACTAAAGACAAATTGGAGCCTTATTTGCTTTAAACTCCAACATAAAATTACTGACAATTTTTCTGTAATATAATCCGGCACTTCCTGAAGGAAATTAGAAGACAACTTTCTTTTAAATCGAAGTATTGGTAC
This sequence comes from Gymnosoma rotundatum, assembly GCA_916610165.2. Taxonomy (NCBI): domain Eukaryota; kingdom Metazoa; phylum Arthropoda; class Insecta; order Diptera; family Tachinidae; genus Gymnosoma; species Gymnosoma rotundatum. The sequence goes on from OU744338.1 coordinate 41,640,031, forward strand.
GGTTGTCAAATTTATCAACTGGAATACTGAAGTTGCTAACAATTTTTGCAAGTTTAAACAGAATGATTAGTTTCCACAGCTGGAAAGAATTTTTGAAGTAAGAAACATTTCGGTATCTCTCACGAATTGAACAGAGTAAAACTTCAGCAACGTTATTTTTGGTTTATTTTAAAATAATTTCTATGTGGGATTTTGATTGTATTTGCAAATAACTTTTGTTGCTCAAATCGAGTTCATATGTTAAGAAGGATTCTTACCGCAAATAATCAAACATGTACTTTCGGTGATATTACATTATTTCGTGTCTGTGCCAAAAGTTACGAAAATTTGGACTAATATAACAAAATTATGCCTTCAAAAGTAAAAAAAAAACTAAAATGTAAAAAAATGGAAGAGACAATGTGAAAGAATGAAAGAACATTACGTAAATGATTATTTCTTTGTGAGTTTTAATTAACAAAGCTTTTCTTCTTGTTTGTTTGAGATCTTGTTTTTATGGAGTGGTTTTTTGTTAGTAAGAATATATTACTGTTGGGTAACTTTCTCATATCCTTTACCACAAAATTATATATACATATGCAGTACCAAAAAAGTTTTTCTAATTCTCACTAAAGTGAATTTGCATAGATGGTGAAGGGTATATAAGATTTGGCATAGCACTCTTACTTGTATTTTTTTATAAACTTTGTGTCAGAATTGTCGGTGGCGTTGCTCGCAATGTCACCGTATTCTTTGATGGTACAAGAACTTGGTTACTTAGACATATGAGTATTTGTTGATTTAATATTTATTGTAGTTGAGCTTTTGCTGGCGTTTGCTATTACTAAAGAAAAAGAAACGTTTGGATAGTTGTGTCTTTGCTATTACAGAGTTGTTGTTTTTTATCTAACCATTTTTTAATGTTATTATTGCCCGTCTTTCCTTTTCTTTAAGAAATATAGACCAGTCCTTATTTACTGAAGCATGGTTGCAGTTACTGATTTTAAAAATTTGGCATTTGCTACATTAAAAGAACATTTCGCATTCGATTCAGCATCGAAATGATAGCATTGTAACCAATTGTAGCAAATCTGAATATTTTCACAAATTTTTGAAATAAATCCATATTGAAAACATTTCTAGCATCTTAGTGTCTGTGGGATTTAGGGTCTGATCTTGGCTTTTCCATAACCTACAGATATAAATAATTTTGTGGGCGAAATAGCGGAAGCAGAAGTGATAATTATTAGATCTGTTTCTTGCAGAGTTTCGATCACCTTTTCTATAGTTATTTTTCAGCAACGACTTTTTGGGACAGTATTTCATCTTCGTCGAAGCCCCGTAGGTCGTTTAAATATTTAAGACCCCTCGCAAAGTTCAGAGTAGAGTGTTAAAATTCACTTATGCTATTTTATGTCTACTCAAACTACCCTCTTTTAAACACAATAAATTGATTTAAGGAATGCACAAATTGTTCTTAGTAATTCTGGCTTTACTTGACAGATTGATTCTCGATACCTACCGAAATTTCAGTAGAATTTAAATGGAAATTATAAACGATATCGAATGCCGTAATTAAGCCGCTAACTTATTTAACATCGAATATATAAAATGTTTTAAACACGCGGCCACATGTCCACACTCTAAACATTGGTGACTAAATTTTTACACTTACAGAGATAAAATTCAAGCAATCGACTAAAGTCACTTTACCTGGTTAAAAAATATTTTTAATAAACTATTTTTTGATTTTACACTAATAAAAATGAATGCTAAAGACATAGAAATTTTAATCATTTCATATTTTTCCAAATTATTTTGAGGATTAAAATTTGTGGACTGGCAAGAAAACAGTATTTTGTCGAATTTGTAATTTCGCAACATATAAAAATTAATAATTTTACCAGCTTTTTTTTAACTTAACAAAAAATTAAAACAGAAGTGCATTAAGTTTTCCTTTTTTTAAATTTAAATACATATTTTCTTTATTATTTATAGAAAATTCAGATTCTTATTTACTTTTTAGTTCACAAGATCGTTGCTTTTCTTAACAAAAATTTGTGTTAAGATCAGTGTTTCACATCAACGGTTTATCTCTATTGCAAACAGCATTACTATTCCGCTTGTCCTTACATATTTCTCCACCGTCAGAATTACAAACAAAACCATCAGGACAAGCGGCAGTAAACTGAGTCAAATTTTCGCCATCACATTGTCCAAAAGTAGTTCGACTGGTACAAGTAAAAATCTTTCTTCCATCACAAAAACCACATTTTTGATTAGGTACACATGGTAGTCTGCCAATGGACTTTGCATCCACACATTTAGCAGCTGTGTCGGTGCAAAGTTTTCCGGAAGGACAGGTGTAATTTATCTTGATATCTGGAGAGCCATCGATGCAAATATTAAATGAGGTTTCATTAATGCAGGCAATATCATATTTGCTGCAAAGATTGCAGGTTGCCTTAATTTGAATGGGTCCAAGGATAAAAAGAGCAGCTATTAAGATGATCTAAGTAAATATATTTGGTGTTAATTCGAAAAAACAAGTGTTTTAAAATTGAACACTTACCGCTGTTGAGAAGATATTTTGCATCATATTGTTGAAATTTTAGTCTCCTTTCCTAAACTCAACTATTCTTTAGGTTGCTTTTTAGACACTGATTTATATTATGCTCTCAAGCATATTTTTATAAGCAATTAAGAGCTTTTGTTGTCATTAGCAATGTAGAAAAAAAAAAGATTTTTTTGAAAGATAAGATAACCGTAATCACTATTTCACGTACCATTTGATTTTAAAAAATTTTCAACTAAAACTTGATTGTTTATTCAATATCATGAAAACATCTACATATACACATGATAAAACTGTGGGTTTCTTTGAAATATATAGACACCTAAACGATTTGATTTAAATGAACTCTTCGTCAATATAAGTCATCAGTCAAAAAGTGAGCGTGGCATCACCAAAATGTTGTATCTAAACTTGAGGACGGTAATAGTTTCGAATTTTGGCACAAACAATTTCATTGTCAATGTAAGTCATAAATCAAAAAGCGGACGATGTTGGATTATCCGAAGTCATCACACGTAGTATGGTTTTTGCAGATCTCGAAAATGACAATATTGGCAGAAGTGTCTAAATTTAATCCAAATGACTTCGTTGCTAACGGTAACAGAAATAGTGAAAAAGAAATATCAACAAATACATAAACATTTTAAATAGCGGCAGGAAAGCATGTACTTATCTTAATAGTAAAAAATGTCTAATTAACATAGAGGAGATTTTTTTTTTATTATTTTACCACGTCTAGAAATTAAATTAATTTTAAACGCGCAACATTTTTTACACGGATTCTAAATTGTATTATTTTTATGAGTTATTTTTTTTTACTTTTTTAGTATTTGCATTTGTAGTTATTTCATTTAAATGTGGTAAATTTAAATGTAATACTTTTAACACTTTGTGGTTAGGCGAACTTTCAGCTTTTTGAGTTTTTTGTGTGCACTAATTTTTTTAAAATCAGTGATTATCAATAACTAAATTACATCTTTAAATCAATGTTTCAGTCCGTGTTTGGTTTATAGTTATTTGCAGAGCTTCCCATAGTCAAATTAGGTATTCTGTAAGTGGAATTTGCTGTTGCGTTGAAACCAAAAACCGAAAAATTTTAAAGCTGGCAGCTTACTTGTTGGAATTTTTCATACTAAATTTCAATACACCAATACACTTTTATTTTGCATGTTTTTGAAAAGTTGTATTGGTAATCGTGTTATCAACTACATGTGAATTCCATATGTATATATCAATAGTACACATTTCGCATAAAAAATTTTAAAATTTTGGTTTTTTCAGTCCTATTGCCCATTTTGCTTCCTGAAAACCTTCTTCTGGATAATTATTTTCTTCTTCTTATTTGCTTTTTGACTATTAATATACAAAATAAATTGATACAATAATACACTGCGTGTTCACAAGCATATAAACAGAAAGTGTGGAGGCTGATTTTGTAGTACAATTATGCGAAGAACATTTTTGATATGTCTGGCAGAGAACTCACGCATGACTTTCGAAAAAAAACAGTATATGATGCAGAGTTTTAATGCACATTTTGCACTGTGTGGTGCCCAATTTACGTCTTTTATACTCCTTGGGTTTTTTTTGGTGTAGAAACACCTACAATACTTTTTTTCTTTTGTCAATGAAATTTTTTATTTAGTTTTAATTTACATTCTTTATCTCACCGGCTTCTCACGCCTGGTCGTCACAAAAAGAGTGACCAACTTTGTTTTATCTATTAGACTGTGGTACTTTCTTAGCCACGTCATTTAGATTTTCGATTACTTATTAAGAATAGACGAATGAGTGTTTAATTTCGGAGATAAGAGCTCTTTCAGTTGTAGTTTAAAAAGTAGAACAACTTCAGCCCCTTTATATGCCCTCGCAGCTCTGGCCTTGATTTTACCGAAAGCAACTTTAATTCGAATGCGCAAGCATAAGTTTGGCTTCTGAAGGTCAATTTGGGATTGAGATAGTTTGCACTGTGTTCCACACTCTAAATGGCATTGAGTGTAAATAGCTATCCAATCAGCTCAGCTTTATGAACAGCCCACCCTATCATTCATACTAATCGATCTAACAGATAGGTACGACAAATAAGTCTCTCAATGTTTTGCTGTCAGCGCTTTTGCAGGTTCAGTATGAGCAGCCTACCTTCAACCTGAATCTGTTCCATTACGGCTAAGACGATTTCGTCAACGACTTCTGCCATTCTTTTTAGACTCCACATTTTTTTCGTAGATTAAAAATACTTTAAAAAATAAAAAATAAACATTTTTATTATTATCTACACAATAGTTTCATTATAATTTACATAAAAAATTTTTAGTAAAAAAATTTTTATTGTATCATAAAATCTGAGGGCTATAAAATATTAATAAAACATAGTGAACGAAATGATAACAACTTCTTACGACTCTTAAATGTATAAAAGCAAAAAATCTCTTTGAGAAATTCAATACAAGTTAAGATTTAGAGCAGAAACGCTTAAAAAATATTTATTGAAAAGCATAAAAGAAAAAATGCTTAACTTTGCGGTAATTTAAAATATTTTCATATATAATTCTAAGGACTAATGAAAATACTTTCTCTGCAAACAGTTCGTTTTAGCATTAAGTCTTATACTTCTGCATAACGTGAGAGCAAATTGTCATGTCTGTAATTCTAATGGAGTGGCCTGCATAAGTGACCAGGAATTTCATATTTGTGTCAAAGGTAAGCTATTTTAGAGCTCGGGTACGAAATGATATAATTGCCATTTTTAATCCAGGAGAGGTCAACACTTCAGTGACATTTTCATGTTTAGGAGAAAATGAAATTTGCACTGACTCTGATACTGTTTGTGAGAATATATTACTAAATTCTGCTTCTAGAGGTTGCCTGAAATACAGTTATGGAAAGTGCGATGGCAAACGGGATGATGGTAAATTTTCTTGCACTAGTCGTACAACATTTGCTATGTGCTCTGACGGCAATCTGACGCAAATAGATGCTTCTTGCCCAGAAAATTACATCTGTGACATGGATTTAAGTAGAAAATTTATGTATCCATGTGTCCGAAGACGTGAGAAACCCAGATTTCAGGAGAGTATTTTAATTGATCCGGCCGCTTATTTCTGCTCGAAAGTCCCGAAGGAAGGACATTATCCATATCCTGATGACTTAACATTAAAAAGGTAAGTATTTGATATATTTTAAAAGAAAGTTATTTAAATACAACCAAATTATTTAAAGCTGATGCTTGTGCAGGTTACAAGAACGAAGTTAAGAACATCATATATCATCTGATGGGGTAAACGATGCTTTCTAACTGCTCTTGTTCAAGCACTGCTGTGTTGCACCTCAGTGTTAATACTTGTATAACGTAAATTAAATACTCAAAAATAGGTCATTAGCAACTCTACAGAAGCCATAAGTAAACGTAACGATTGCAAGGGCTCAGTAAAGCGTTGTTCTGTACTCCTTGTTTCTTATGAGTTTGTTTAATTCTTGTTAATTAATTATATCTAATTCTAACGTGCTTGATTCTGGGCTTATTTCTCAGCATAATTTACTTTAAATTAAAAGATTTCATTTCTTCAAGTACGCCGCACACTTCCAATTCTTCTCCACTGTTGTTCAAACAATTTATTTTTAATTAAAACTAACTGACCAAAATAAATCAGCACTTCAAGGATAACGTTGAATAACACTTAGGTTTACCTCTTTGAAAATAAGGAAACTGTCATAATTATCAACAATAATAAAAGAAGTGCTGAAATAAATAGCAACTAAATTCACAACTTAACACGTTATCGACACAGGTTTTTTAAACAGTAGAGCTTAGACATCGCAGAAAGAGAATTAAATATTATGGAAATATATTTTATCTCGAAAATTCAGAATGCAAAATTGTATTTCCGTAAAATAACAGAATTTCTGTAAATAATTGAAACGTCTAAAAGTATTAACAAATTCAAAATTATTAAAAAATTTCCAAATATTAAAATAATTCCGTTATTTTTACTGTTCTAAATGAGAAAGCGAGAATCAAAATGAAAACCTATTGCTTAAAATAGCAACATCAATTTTTTAGCATTCTGCTACCATTTAAATGGATACGTTTTTGTATGTTGAAATAACACCTGACTTGCGAAGAGAGTGCTATCAAAATGCGATTATCTTCGCTCATCAAAATAGTTCGAACAATAGCGAGATATATTATTTCTTTCTATGTATCTTTTCATTGTATTTCTATATGAAAATTTTAAGTTTCTATATTTTTTGTTGTAATTGCAGATGCCTTGAGTGCTATAGAGTGAATGGCGTTATGGTGTATCGTGTCGTTACATGCGAAAAGGGTCCTAATGCTGTTGCAAAATTTTTAAGTGATCTTTTCTTTTCTCCATATAACAACTTTGTAAAAAATTTTGTTTAAATTGTAAGAGAAAAATATATAAATTTTAAGTTAATTTACTTTAATCGCGCTTGATTCCTTTAAATATATAAATATTTCATGATATTCTCATGAAATATTGTTTTACTATGGATAATGAAAATTGAGATTGAATTGATTTTTAGCAAAAAATAAATTACTTTTTTATAAAATGTTCCCCTAAACTTTAATTTGTTTTCATCTTCTAACCCTTTATTTAACTATTGTGTCGTAACATTATTGTTCCGAGCAATTATTGAGCTTTGGAGAAACAAAGTGGTGGCTCGATCTAGACAAAAGGTTAAAGTTTTCAACATTTTTAATTATCGACAGGTTTCAGAACTCCAACAACTTATTTCAAACCAGAGTCATAGCCAGAACTATATGGCAGTTATCTACTGTATATTTTAAATTTCAACGCCAAAAACCAACATTTTAGTGTTGTCGCTTTTAGCGATATGCCTTGACCGTCTAGCACATTATAAGCCACTTGTGTCGTTGCACTCGCAAGGGCACTCATAAGAGCGATTTTCAACCGACAGATAATTGATAGTTTAGCTGTTGAGCTGCCCTATAATAGATACGTAGATTGTCATTTTCACTAGAAAGAAAAATTTGCTTTCACTTAAAATTATTTTTCTTACATTTCTAAGTAAATAACAGTAGTTATCAGAATAGCTGCAAAACAAAAATAAGGATAAATTGAAATTATGAGGGCCATAAGACTTCTAATTCAAGACATTCTACTAATTAATTGTTAACAAGTCATTACAATTAATTTATTTTCAATTTAAACTAAATATTTTTATACCCTTCACCACAAAAAAATCAGCTAGATGGGTCCATGTCCTTCGAGGCAGCGGGTAAAACACTACGCCTGCCTCTAACTTCTCTATATCATTTGAAAAAGTATAGTTTAGTGCAGTGTTTTCAGATACAGAGATTCTACCCAACCGTGGCGATTAAAACTTTGAAATGGCGAGCGGCGGGGTACTTGGAAAACTTTTGGCTATATTTTTATGATTTTCTCTATGATAACATTGCATTTAAAAAAAATAGTGGCAAATTTCCACATATTCGCTGTTGCAGGAAATGCCAAACTTCATAAAAAATGTTAATGCTGGTTTTTGTATATGTATGTATGAGGTTTTATAATATATATGGGGTTTGACTGTCACCAAACGGTAAAAGCGTTTAAAGAAAAAAGCGAGTGAGAAACAAAAATCAAAATTGTAAAAATTAAATTAGAAATGGCATCGCAAACCAAAAAAGGTAATAATACAAAAAAACATTGGCGAACGTTGATTTTACAAGAAAAAAAAAACACGTCTGATTTTGAAGTTTATTGCCAACTTTCAATTTTATAATGTGATATACAAATGTGTATCTCATATTAAATTTTCCGCAGTTTAAGAAATTTTTAAAAGGTATGGAGACCCTAATTACGCACTTGGTATTTACGAAACAAAGTGGAGAAAACTTCCTTTCATAAACTGGATTCAGTATATCAATAATAATGTACCATAAAGCCTATTCGAGTTCTATCCTAAAATTTACGATTACCAGGATGCTGCTGGTACTTTAAGGAATTGTCTACAAACTTAATACAAATGAAATCTACCGCAGTAAGGATACAAAAACAATAATAATAAAATTTTGATTCAATAATTGATATGTGTTCTTAAATCATTTTTTTCATTTTTAACATTTATTAAAATATCTTGATCTCGAGGTTTAAGCTTCAATTGTGACCTTACTTTTTTTTAACAAAGTTATGTATTTTTGTGTTAATTAAGTTTTGTTAATTTATTTATTATTATTTTTTTATTTTGTTGTATAAAACCAATGCGCCCTTTACAAGAGAATTTCTTTTTTAAATGAAACCTTTTTTATGAAATTTTTATGTTTTAAGATTAATGAAGTAAATTATTATTTTCATTTCTTGGCGATATTTGGCGATTGGTTGACAGAGAATTAAAAAATAAAAAAATTTTGGTACTGCATATATATAATTTTACATAAAAATGACATCGGCTCTTAATAGGTTAAGCAGTTTTAAAAAAATTATTATTTTCTTAACGGTCTCCTTAAAAGCTTTTAAATGATGCCCATATTGAAAACTCGGATATTATTGTCATTCCGTGTGTAATTTCTAAAATATATTTTTCCGACCACATAAAATGTATATATTTTGACTTCTTATGCATAGCGAAGTCGATTGACAGATGTCCGTCTGCCCGTCCGTGTAAGTAAAAAACAGACAAAAAATAAATATATCAATAAATATATAATCAGAATGATCGGTCCATGTCCTTCGAGGCAGCGGGTAAAACACCACCCCTAACTATAATTTTTTCATGTCACTTGGAACAATAAAGTAACTACAATCAAAAATATGTATTGAAAAACTTGGTGCTCACCCATATTTTCCTAGTTACGGGGCTCTGAAATTTTCAGATTTTTCGAAATATCAATATGGATATCATTTAAAAGCTTTTAAAGAGATCTTTAAGAAAATACTAAAATTTAAAAAAAAAACGACTAACCCATTAAGAGCCTATGGCATTTTAAATAAAATTATATATATGAAGTACAAAATTATTTTTTTAGTTTTTAAATCTCAGTCACCCCAATATTTGCTTTTTTGATTGTAGTGACTTCACTAAACTAGATTAAGATAGATGGTGAAGGGTATATAATATTCGGCATAGCCGAATATAGCACTCTTACTTGCTTTTATACTAAAAATGAAAAACAGCATGCAAAAAATAACGATAACGACGTGCGTAATACCATTAAAAAAAACGTACTATTTTCGACACGACAACAATATTTAATTTTTCTTTTGTTACGCATATTACAGCCAGAGTATACTTCAATTCAGTAGTAATTTTTCGGCATCAAAAGGGCTTAAGCTACAGATGCAATGGTAATGGCAAAGTTTAAGTGATATAACCTTTGCAAAGTCTTGCATACTTTAAAGGAAATTTTCATCAATTATTATGCCAAGACATCTGATTTGTCTAACAATTTTAACTTGGAAATCAGATATTCTCAAATTTAAATTGATTTATGATAAATCAAACCTATTTGATACAAGAAACATTGTTAAGATCTTATTAAAAATGCTTAATCCATTAATAGTCGATGGCATTTTATGTAAAATGCAGAACTCAGTCATTTATGAATCGATTTTAAAAATTTCTTAACGTTTTAAAAACAGGTCATAAAATTAGAAATTAAAGGGTGCCCCTATACAACATACATATCTTTTACGTGCATTATGAATTGTACTTCTTTTAAATTTAAATGACTGCGCAGTACTATAGCTCATGATTTTGTGTAAACATTTGACATATCATTATCTACTTTAATCAATCGAAAGAAATAGTCCTGTTGTTTTTTCAATTTTAAACATATGTACGTACATACAACCCATCACAATGACTCGGTGTTGCTTAGATCGGTTGCTTCATTCACGCCAGCGAAAACTTTTTATTTTCAAATAGCTCACATACAGTTAAGAACTGTTTTTTTCCAACGAAGCTTTTTTATAACAGCAAATAAGCCAAAACTTTTTTCCCCTCTTAGTAGAAGTGCTGACTTTATTACAGTTGTCTTTTTCTAATGTTACAAGTATTCTAGTGTTGCCCAAAACTTATAAATTATTCTAAAACAAACAAATTTATCTTGTTACAGAGTTTATCGAAAAATCGGCATTTTTTGAGCCAAATTCGACAAATCGTAATTTTGATATATTTGAGGCGAAATATCGGCAAAACGATGATAAATCGGCAAATATGGCAGGCCTGATTACGTTAATGATTATTTCTTCTATTTGATTGATTGCTTGAGATCTTGTTCCCTTTGAAATGGTTTGTATAGGAATTGCTCAAAAAAATTAGTGCTTTTCATAAAAGTTTTGTAGACGAGTCGCTCGCCTATAATACACTACCGCACATTTGCTTGTGTCAGAAAAGACTACGGCGTCGTTCGCAATGTCACCGTATTCTTTGATGGTACGAGAACCTGGTAACTTTGGCATATGAGTATTTGTTGATTTAATATTGATTGTAGTTGAGTTTTTGTTGACTTTTCCTATTACTAAAGAAAGAGAAAGTCTTTGCTGGTACAGAGTTGTTGTATTTTTATCTAACCTTTTCTAATGTAATTATTGTCCATCTTTTCTTTTCTTTAAGAAATATAGACCAGTCCTTGTTTACTGAAGCATGTTTGCAGTTACTGATTTTAAAAATTTGGCATTTGCTACATTAAAAGTACATTTCGCATTCGATTCAGCATTGAAATAATAGCATTGTAAGCAATTGTAGCAAGTCTGAATATTTTCACAAATTTTTTAAATATATCCATATTGAAAACATTTCTAGCATCTTACTGTCAGAGGGATATAGGGTCTGATCTTGGCTTTTCCATAACCTACAGATACAAATAATTTTCTTGGCAAAATAGCTGAAGCAGAAGTGATAATTAATAGACCTGTTTCTTGCAGAGTTTCCATCACCTTTTTTATTATTTTTTACAGCAAAGACTTTTTGGGACTTCAGTTCAGACAGTATTTCATCTTCGTCGAATCACCGCAGGTCGTTTGAATATTTAACACCCCCCGCGTAGTTCAGAGTAAAGTTGTAAATGACATTTATGCTATTTTATGTCTACTCAAGCAACCCTCTTTTAAACATAATAAATTGATTTAAGATTTGCACAAATTGTCCGTTCGGGCTTTACCAGACAGATAGAGGAAATGTCAGTGGCTTATTTTTACACTCGATACCTACCGAAATTTTAATAGAATTTAAATGGAAATTATAAGCGATATCGAATGCCGTAATTAAGCCGGTAACTTAGTTAACATCGAATATATAAAATGTTTTAAACACGCGGCCACATGTCCACACTCTAAACATTGGTGACTGAATTTTTATACTCGAATAAAGTCACTTTACCTGGTTAAAAAGTATTTTTTAATAAACAATTTTTCGATTTAAGACTAATGAAAATGATTGCTAAAGACATAGAAATTGTAATCATTTCATATTATTCAAAATTTTTTGATGATTAATGTTTTTGGTCTTGCAAAAAAAAGTATTTTGTCGAAGGTAATTTCGCAACATATAAAAATTAAATTTTTTAACTAAGCAAAAAATTAAATAAAAGTGCAAGGATTTATCCTTTTTTTAGTATTCAATATAGATTTTCTTTATTAATTGTAGAAAATTCTGATTTTTATTTATTTTTTAGTTCACAAGCTCTTCTTAACAAAAATTTGTGTTAAAATCAGTGTGTCAAATCAACGGTTTATCTCTATTGCAAACAGCATTATTATACCGCTTGTACTTACATATTTCTCCACCGTCTGAATTACAAACAAAACCATCAGGACAAGTGGCAGTAAACTGAGTCAAATTTTCGCCATCACATTGTGCAAAAGTAGTTCGACTGGTGCAAGTAAAAATCTTATTTCCATCACAAAAACCACATTTTTTATTAGGTACACATGGTAGTGTTTCAATGGACTTTGCATCCACACATTTAGCAGCTGTGTCGGTACAAAGATTCCCGGAAGGACAGGTGTAATTTCTCTGGATATCTGGAAAGCCATCGACGCAAATATTAAATGAGGTTTCATTAATGCAGGCAATACCATAGAAGCTGCAAAAATTGCAGGTTGCCTTAATTTGAATGGGGCCAAGGATAAAAAGAGCAGCTATTAAGATGAGCTAAATAAATGTATTTGGTGTTAATTCGAGCAAACAAATGTTTCAAATTTAAACACTTACCGCTGTTAAGAAGATATTTTGCAACATATTGCTGAAATTTTTGTCTCCTTTCCTAAACTCAACTATTCTTTAGGTTGCTTTTTAGACACTGATTTATATTATGCTCCTACGCGTATTTTTATAAGCAATTAAGAGCTTTTATCGCCATAAGCAATTTAGAAAAAACAGATTTTTTTCAAAGATAACCGTAATCGTTGTGTCACGTAGCATTTAATTTAAAATTTTTTTTCGTAATTCTAAATGGAAGCACGAACATAATAAAATAACACTATTTTAAGCAGAAAACACATAAAAACAAGTAAGAGTGCTACAGTCGGCTATACTCGAATCTTATCAAATTTAGTGAAATGACTCCAGTCAAAAAAACAAATATTCAGGGGACATAGAATTAAAAAACAAAAAAAAAAAATTGGTACTGCATATATATTATTTTACATAAAAATCCCATCGACTCTTAATGGATTAAGCATTTTTTTTTTTTTTTAATATTACTCTTTCCTTAAAGATCTCTTTAAAAGCTTTGAAGCGATAATCATTGATATTTTAAAATATTTGAAAATTTCAGAGCCCCGTAAATCGGGAAATACGGGCGATCGCCAATTTTTTCACTTGATGTTTTTTCTTATTTTTTAATATTCAATTGCCCCATATACTTATTTTTTTGATTGGAGTTTCTTTATTGTTCCAAATGAGGTAGGCGTGGTGCCTCTAAGGACGTGAACCGATCATGCTGATTTCCAATAGCACCTCTTTCGACACTATATCTAGTTGATTGACAGACGGACATCGCTCAATCGATTTCGGAGTCAGAATATATATACTTCATGATTTCGGAAATGGACATTGTAGAAATAACCCTTTCTACTTTTTGTGGTGAAGGGTATAAAAATATCAACAAGTACATGAACATTTTGAACAGGGGCAGCGAAGCATGAACTTATCTCAATAGGAAAATATGTTTTATATTAATTAGATAAAGTTTTTTGTATTATTTTACCATGTCTTGAAATCATGATCATTTTACTCAGGACACGCAGTGTCTTGCTGTTTATAAACGCGCAACATTTTTTACAATGATTCTAAATTTTATTATTATTTTTTATGAGTTATTTTTTTACTTTTTTTAGTATTTGCGTTTGAAGTTATTTCATTTAAATGTGGTTGGTAATTATAATAATACTTTTAACACTTTGTGGTAAGACGAACTTTCAGCTTTTAATGTTTCTTGTACCTGTTTCATTGAGAGATAGCTGTTAAAGCAGTTAAACGATGCCCGGGTGCAAATATAATTTTTATTGCGAGTTATTTCATTTTGGTTGGGACTTATTTCATTGGGAGTTATTGCATTGGGAGTTATTTCATTTGGGAGTTATTTCACGGTACCCACATTCTTTATCTCACTGGCGTCTCATGCCACAAAAAGATTGAACAACTATATTTTATCTATTAGACTGTGGTACTGTTTAAGCCACGTAATTAAGATTTTCGGTTACTTATTAAGAATAGACCAATGAGTATTTAGTATGGGACCTTTTTCGGTTGTCGTTTATAAAGTAAAACAACTTCAGCCTCTTTATGTGCTTTCGCAGCTCTGGCCTTAATTTTATCGAGAGCAGTTTTAATTCGTTTGCGCAAGCATTAATTAAGCCCCTTTAGGTCAATTCGAGATTAAGATAGTTTGCACTGTTTTCCAAACTCTGAATGGCATAGAGCGTAAATAGCTATTCAATCAGCTCAGATTATCAGCAGCCAACCTAATGGAAAAACTGTTTAACTTTTCAAAGTTGTGGAACTGTTTCATTACCTCATCGATTACATATATAGGTACGATAATGATGTCGATCAATGTTTTGCTGTCAGTGCTTTTGCAGGTTCGGTATGAGGAGCCTACCTTTAAACTGAGTCTGTTAAATTAGGGCAAAGACGATTTCACCAGCGACTTCTGCCTTTCTCTTTAGAACCCACAAGTTTTTAGCGGAATAAAAATGCTTTTAAAATAGAAAATAAAAAACTCTTAAAATGTTATTAAGAAAAATAGTTTAATTATTATTTAGGTAATAAATATGTAGCCAAAAACTTTTTATTGTATCATAAAAACTGAGAGATATAAAATAATAATTAAACAAAGAAAACTTAATGATAACAACTCATAACGACTTTTAAATGTATAAAAGCAAAAAATCTCTTTGAGAAATTCATTTCAAATTAAGATTTAGAGCAGAATTGCTTAAAAAATATTTATTGAAAAGCATAAAAGAAAAAATGCTTAACTTTGTGGTAATTTAAAATATTTCATATATAATTCCAAGGACTAATAGAAATACTTCATCTACCGACAGTTTATTTTAGCATTATTTCTTATAGTTCTGCATAACGTGGGAGCAGTTTGTCATGTTTGTAATCCCAATGGAGTTGCCTGCATAAGTGAAAAGGAATTCCATTATTGTGTCAGAGGTAATCTATTTTGGAACTTGGACACGAAATAATATAATAGCAATTTTTTAATCCAGGTAAGGTCAACACTTCAGTGACATTTTCATGTTTAGGACTTAATGAAATTTGCACTGACCATGCTCGTGTTTGTGTGAATAAATTTCTAACTCGTGCTACTGAAGCTTGCGGTAATAAAGACAATTGTGGAAAGTGCTATGGCAAAAAAGATGATGGTAAATTTGCTTGCACTAGTCGTACAACATTTACCATGTGCTTTGACGGCAATCTGACGCAAGCACGTGGTTCTTGCCCATCAAATTACCTCTGTAGCGTGTATACGAGTAGAAAAAAGATTAATCCATGTGTCCGCCAAGCCAGCTTACTAAAATTTGAAATGTGTGATTTGAATGATGCCATTGATGCACCAACTCAAATCAAACCAAAAACCACTGCGGATCGAGCCGCACTTTTCTGCTCGCAACAGTCGAGGGAAGGACATTACCCATATCCTGGTGACTTCACATTTCAAAAGTAGGTATTTCATGTATTTTAAAAGAAAGTTATTTTAATACATCCAAAGTATTCAAAGCTTATTTCCAGCAAAAAATTTTTAAAAAGGTAATCGAGTATGGAATTAAGCATTTTTGATAGAAGTACTTCCCAACTAAATTGCCAACTTAATGATTTTAACAAGGCATTAGACTTTTATAATCAATTACTAAGAATCGATTACATTAATTACTGCTAATCGATTACATTAAAACAATGCTAATGAAATATAGCCGACAACATGTTTACCTGTGTAAACGCGAATGAAAAAACAAAACAGAATTCAAAATAATTTTCTTTCAAATGTTCGTCCGTCTAAAATCGTACTATTATTAATAATCAATTTGTAAAATCAATGCAAAATTATATTTCCGAATATAACAGAATTTCAGTAAATAATCGAAATGTCTAAAAGTATTAAAAAAATCAAATGAACAAACAATTTTCAAGTATTAAAATAATCCCGTTATTTTTAACGTACTAAACCAGAAAGCGAGAATCAAAATGCCAACCTCTTGCTTCAAAAAGGAACATAAATTTTTTAGCATCCTGGTACTTGACACTTGACTTACGAAGAGAGTGCTATCAAAAGTTGGTTATCTTCGCTCATCAAATTAGTTCGAATAATAGCGAGAAATATTATTTCTTTCTTTCTTTCTCATCAGGTTGTTTTTAAACGAATTTTTAAGTTTCTAAATTTTTTGTTTTATTTTCAGATACATTAAGTGCTTCAGAGTGAATGGCGTTATGGAGTATCGTGTCGTTACATGCAAAAATGGTTTTAATTATATTGCCACTGATTGCCAGTAAAAATTTAAAGACTTTTAATTGTTCTTTTTTTGTTTTAATATAAAACGTTTTAATAAATTTTTTTTCATAAAAGTTTTTGTTTCAATTGTAAGAAAAAATTATATATATTAAGAGTTAATTTAATCACGCCAGATTCCTTTAAAAATATACATATTTCAAGATATTCTCATGAAATGTTTATTAGTTAAAAATACAAAATGAAATGTATTACTGCGGGGAAAGCATATCCATATGGCCATTTCGCTACTGCTCATATATAGCTCATCAGTAGCGAAATGGCCATATGGATATGCTTTCCCCGCAGTAATACATTTAATTTTTAGTTTAGTTTTAAAAAAATAAATATTTCATGAGAATATCATAAAATATTTATATTTGAAGGAATCAAGCACAATTAAAGTAAATTATTATAAAGAAGATTCTAAATAATAAATTTTCTTATAAACCATTATTATTATCTGTAAATTCTTATACTTTATGCCTTAAACATTTTCTCTAGAGCAGTCTATCGTTTTCCATCTGTGAAAATTGAACATATGTATGTGCATAGACTTGTGCCATTTAGTTTATTCTAGTTCAAGGTTTACAAATGAACTATTGCAATTTTTAGTTCAATGTGTCTTTTTAATTCAGAGCTCGTTTAGTTGATATGATCTTTTAGTTCAAAATGGCTTTATAGGTCAAGGCTCCTTTAGTTTAAATGATCTGTTAGTTCAAAATGTCTTTATAAACAAAAATTAATTACTATTGTAGCTTATGGTCTGGTCTCTTAACATTCTATTTGACTTATAACTGCTGCAGCGAAATCTATTCTATCGTTTTAAATCATATTTAAATTTTTAATTTTCATAAAAAAACTTCGTGCTATTTCTTTTTATTTAATTATCCCGATTAATTAACATTTGTTTTATTAATAGTATCAGAAATAGTGAACAACGAAATGTACGTACAATTTAATCCATCATTTAGTAGTTCAACACAAAGCATACTTCAAAATTTAACTAGTTACATGTGCAAATCTGAACTAGCTTATTTAGTTCACGCAATGGATTAGTTCAGTTTAACTAGTTCGTTTATGAACTACTCAAGTCTACAAGTGTATGCATGAATCAAATTATAAGATTACGCAAATAGCAGCTCCGTTATTTTCTATTAAAACCGTGAGAGTAAAATTCTCTCTCGTAACTTCATCAAAATATATTTCAAATAGCATCACACCTAAGAAAAAAATCGCGTATTTTTCGAAAGAATCACTAATATTAAATAAAATAATATTTTTTTCATCATAGTAAATTGTGCTTGAAAGTAGTAAAGTTAAATATTATTGAAGTTAAAAAAAAGTGTAAAAATGAAATGTGCAGTGCATAATTGTGGAAATACTAAAAATAAAAACTCAAGCTTAATTTTTTTTTTATTTCCCAAAAAAAATTGAGAAAAGAATGGTTAATATTTTGTCGTTTAGATGAAAAAAATTTGAATCGGGAAAATTTAATGATCTCTACTAATTACATAAAAAATCATTTGTGGCCAGTTTTTGACTTCATATTTAAATACTCATTTAGTTAATTTGCAGTTAAATTTAAGTAGTATTTAAATACAGTTTCAGTTTTTAAGTCATTTATGATCGTTCTTATTTAACTACGATAAAAATTAGCAGCATTACGAAATATTAACATAAATCTGCATTGTTTATAAAAAACAGCTGCTAACAAATGCAATGAATTGCAAATTTTGTGAAAAATGTTTTAAATATATTAAAAAAATGTCAGCGTTACTCATGTATTCACCACCTAAACTTATTTTATTTATTATTTTAACATTATAATTATAATTATAATTTTCATTAAGAAGTGTGTGCATATTGTTATTGTTCTATCAATGGCTAAAATGTTTGTTTACAAAAAATGGTAAGAACTGTATTATTTAAATGGACTTTAAATGCGCAAGGTTGGTCATTTAAGTTTTATTAAAGTGTGTATTGAAAAACTGAATTTTGTACTTTTTCTGTATTACAAGCGAGCGACTCGTCTAGAAAATTTGTATGGGAATCACTCAAAAAATTTAGTGCTTTTCATACAAATTTTTTAGACGAGACGCTCGCTTGTTATACAGCAACAGCACATTAGAATGCTTTTTTTAAATTACTTATTTACAAATTAAAAAATATATTAAAAAAAAAAGATTTTTCTTTGTTTTAATAAAAGCACCAATAAGAATTAGTAAAAGCATCATTTTAGTGCTTTTTCTTTAGCATCAAAAAGCACTAAAAACAGTGCCGATTGCCCTAAGTTGACATCACTGCATTTTTACACAAAGGCTTATTTTTATTACGTCATGAACAGAGAAAGAGAGAGTCTTTGCGTAATCTTATTATTTGATTCATGCTTTTATTCACCCCTATTCTGCGATTCGATTCGAATCGAAATTTTCTCCGTCTATCAACTTTGGTATTCTGCGTTTCGATTCCGCTTAGTTTCTTTTAATTGTATGAATTCTGAATTACGATCGGAGCTCCGTTTTTCTGTTGTTTTTTTTTTTTTTTTTTTTTTTGTTAATGGAGAGGTTTTTTTATTTGTATCCTTTAGTAAAAAAGTTAAACATTTTTAAAAAAATAAATAATAGAAAATGAGATAAAATGTTCAGACACGATTTAAAAAAACAATTAAAATTATTTTCAATTATTTTATTTAATTAAATTAATTTTTTTTTAATTGTTTATTTTGTGTTAGAGGTCAAAAACTATTACACCAGAACAGTATGAAAAACTGGCATATTTAATGGCATCTTAAGCAGACATCCCAAAATTAAAATCTGCTCTAAATCCGCTTTGGTAGCTACCTTCTGCAAAGAATCATAAAGCAGCCACAACTCGGTCAAGCGGTGAAGAAGAAACCAAAGAATTTGGCTGCACCACATGAGCAAAAATGTACAAAACATATTTCAACGCGTCTTTGTTTAAACGAAATTTCTTTTTTAATCTGTAAGATAAAATTATTTTACAACACTGTTGTTATAATTTTCGGTAATAACCGTCGTCACTGGCTGTGTACTTTGGATGTTCGGCGAGCGCTTTCGATGTGATAACATCATTTTCAAGCCGCGTGTTGAAAATGATGTTATCACATCGAAAGCGCTCGCCGAACATCCAAAGTACACAGCCAGTGACGACGGTTATTACCGAAAATTATAACAACAGTTTATTATATACTGGCGGAATCAACCCAATTAATTTAATATTTTACAACATTTTAACATTTTACTTTCACATTAAAAATTACAATTGACAAAACTTAAAATTAATTCATTTCAAATGGATTGCAATTGTCTCTTTTCTTTCCATATTTAATAACAACACTATTAAGTTTTTTTTTAATTATATACCTTTATCTTCACAAGATTCTTTGCACTGTAATATATTTATGAACAATTAATTTTTTTTTTGTTTTTACATTTTTTATTGAATTTAATTATTTGTTTAGAAAATTTCATCAAAAATTTATTTTTAATCAGGAATACATACAACTTTTTGTATTAAATTTGACATTTGTTTACAAAAATGAAAGCAAACTTGCTTATTTTGCTATTACATTTCCACATTCCACAGTGATGTTAATAATTGTGTAAAGTTTTTACACTGTAAACATTGTTGTCTTCTTCTTTTTCTTTCGATTCCGCTTTTCTGCAGAATACCAATTTTCGATCGCAACGGAACTGAATGCGGAGACTTAACCAAAACGCAGAATAGGGGTGATTAGTTATTTGAGTGTTCTACAAAATAATCAAACAACAGCAAGAAATTTTTACTGTCTTTCGCTAACAGCACACAAAAAACAAAGGTGCGTTAATAACAGTCAATTGTTAGAGAGTTAACAGTGTAAGCAATACAAAAGCAACGTAAATGTGAGTGGAGAGCGAAAATGAATCAACTCATGCAGTTCTCTGGTATGAATGAGAATAATTATTTTGACTATTGTAAGGCAACAAGGTGGCAAGTTGTTGTCCATGCTGATTTTGTCGTTGTAGACCAATTAAAATAATTTCAGCTTTCGTTGGCAACAATAAATAGTTAAGTGATGTCAATACAGGGCATGTAAAATA
Source organism: Gymnosoma rotundatum (assembly GCA_916610165.2). Taxonomy (NCBI): domain Eukaryota; kingdom Metazoa; phylum Arthropoda; class Insecta; order Diptera; family Tachinidae; genus Gymnosoma; species Gymnosoma rotundatum. The sequence goes on from OU744338.1 coordinate 41,660,672, forward strand.
AATAAGTTATTTTATTTTTATTAAGGCTTGTTCAATTTAGGAACGTGCATATGATTTTCCATTTACTTTTGAAATAAAAAACATTTTAATTTTAATGGTAAAACCATGCGAAGAAGAACAGCTCCTTTTTCTTTTGACGCTTTAGTTCTTAATTTACTTATTTTCCTAGTGTTATCATAACTTTCGGTAAAGCTCGTAGTCACTGTCTTGTTAATTTTCAGCACTATAATATCTCTACTAGATAACATGTTGAAGTGGCCAAGCAACTTCATTCATTTAGTGAATCACACATTACTGCATTACTAATTGTTTTTGATATATACTTCATTCTATATGAAATTTCTAAGACACGCCCAACGAAAAATTGTTGCGGCCTTGAAAAAACATTGTTTTACACTTATAAAAGGCTCTTACACAATAATTATAATTGTTGAATCAAAAACAAAAGCGGTTTTTAAAAGAAGCAGTTCCTTTTCAAAGCGAAAGAGAAAACAAAAAATAAATTTAGAGTGACACCATTGATATACAATAATATTTCATATTAATTTTTTGATTCGACTGTTGTTGTTTACAGTGAAAGACCAGCTGTTCTTTTTGCCGCTTGTATTTATTTTACATAAGCAAATGAACGCGGCTTCCTGAAGTAGAAACTTGTAAAAAATATATTAAACATTTTTAGTTTTTTGAAGCAGTAATAAATAAATTTAATTGCTAAAAAACTTAAATGCTCGGCCGCTTTTGACGTCATTATCAAGTTAAATTAAATGCAACGTGTTAAAAATTTTATAACAAATTATTTTCAAATAGGTAATAATGTTGTCACATGCCGCTTGTATTGGCCTTTCACCATAATGCATTAAAAACATTTGCTGCAGCAGGCTGCACGAACATACGACAGCAAATGACACCAGCTACATTCTACAAAAAAAAATATATTCTATATTTGAACTGCGAGTCTAAAGGAATTTTTCATAAAATTTTACTCAAATCCATTAAGCAGCTTTTACGTGACTCGAACCTAGACCGAAAAAAATTCCATAAATAGGCTTTTTGTATTCTAAAGCAATTACTATATTCACCAACAAAATTTTCCTACAATATTTCATGTACAAAAATGATCCTGTTACAGTTTTCTTATAGACTTCTAATTTTCTTAAAATTCAAATTTAGAAAAATCTTTTTTTAAATATTTATTCCAGATAAAATGTTCAAACAAGTTGTCTGAACATCAAATTTGCAAAAAATATTTCATGTATAGAAATGACCTCGTTACAGTTTTATTATACCATTATATAAACTAGAGTTTGCTTGTGGTCAAAATTCGACCAAGATTATTATTGAACTTTTTTTCGTTGTTTATTTTTATTTTCTGTACACACTTATGTTTGGGATATATGTGAATTTTTTTAATTTATTTCTCGAATACTGAACCGATTAAATGAGATAAAGACGGTGCACTAAAGCTTGACAATATCTACAAATAGGTAAAAGAATAACAAAATCAGTTGACAAAATAAAATAGTTATTATTTTAAATCCTAATTGTTCTTTTCTTTTTTCACTATAAGAGATTTTGAGCACTTATTATTTTACATGTCTTATAGTACTGACATCACTTAACTGTTTATTGTCGCCCACAAAATAGAAATTTGTTAAATTTGACTGCAACCGCAAAATCAGCCTAGACTACAACCGCCTTGTTGTCAAGCTGTCGGTAGCTGCTGTCTCGAATGTATTAAATGATTAACATTTTTTCTTACACTAAAGCCGTAAGCCAAGAAATTTGTATTTCAAGAAAATAAATAATGACAACTGAATCATAACAACGCAATAAAAAGTTGCAAATAATATTTTGGTAGGATGTCACTTAAAATTAAGACAAACGAAGAGAAAGTTTTTTATTTAATATACATTCTTTATTAATTATATAAAATTCAGATATATATATATATATATATATATATATATATATATGTATATACATATATGTATAACTTTTCAACAGTGTCGCTCTTCATAGTTAAATCGTTTGTTTAAATAAGTGCTTCAAAACGCTGGTTTATCTCTATCACAAACAGCGGTACTGTTGCCCTTGTCCTTGCAAATTTCTCCACCCTCGGAATTACAAACTAGATCTTCAGGACAAACGTCAGTAAACCGAGTCAACCTTTCGCCATGACATTGTGCAAAAGTTGTGCGACTTATGCAGGCAAAAATTTTATTTCCATCACAAAAACCACATCCTTTATTGGGTATTCACGCTGGTTTTCCAACGGACTTTGCATCCACACATTTAATTTTTGTGTCGCTGCAAAGTTTCCCAAAGTGACAGGTTAGGGTTATGTTGGTATTTGGTTGGCCACCAAAGCAAAGATTAAATGAGGTTTCATTAATGCAGGCAATATCATATTTACTGCAGAAAATGACAAAAGTATCATTTTAAGTACTCTTCAAGTATTTGAGGCCAAACATGTATGAATGAGTATCGTTACAGCTTCAACAACATGCCATACACAACATATTCATACCAATTTCAACTTAAATATGTACAAGTATTGACAGCTAATGAGTAGACACATACTCATACTTTATTGCACGAAGCACAAATAACTATAAGTATAAGTTGGATTGGGTATTTTCTATACTCATACTTATAAGTATTGAGTAGAAATAAGTATAAGTATGTAAATACTCTAAGTATACTTTTAAGTATTTCTTCATAGGAATATGGCGTATATTGTTTTTAGTGGTGTGAACCAATTTTATTTTCAATAAAAACACATATTTTTTTAAGTTAATATGATATTTTCGTGGCGATTACATATTAACTGTTAATGTTAAAAATATTAATTTAAAAAAGTACTTTAATCTATTTACGACAGATTTGTAATATAAAAGCGAGTAAAATTTATTTTTAATTCAATCTAATTAATACATTGGGTAAGAAGAAGTTAATTGCAACGTAATCTATTTGAAAATCAGTTTCTTTTACATTTATGTTTTAAATAATAAATAAACATTTATTGAGTAATAGGTCACGAATTTCTACATTTTCTATTATCATTCTTTTCTTACAAGTATAAAAAAATATAATAAAATTTTAAATAAAATATATGTATATAATAAAAACAATCAGGCATGTTCTGACAATCGCAAATCGCTTAAATCTAGCGATACGAGTTTAAATCGCATGTAAGGTGTTCTGTAGTTCACAATCGCAAGAAATTTGGCGACTTCAAATCGCAAGCACATACTGAAGTGAAGTTACGAATTTTACTTAAACGTATAGTCGGTAGTCAAAAAATATGTGGTTGTTTTAATTTTCAATTCTTATAAAATATTCAGTGCTTATTAAATGTGCGATTTAAGTGTTAAGGGACCTTAAAAAATTTATTTAAATTACTTTTTGGACGATATGAGTTCCGAACGTGCATGTTATAATTAACAAAATAAACAAAAATATTTTTATAAGTACTGATTACTTACAACGTGAGAAACCTTTTACATCAAAGATGCTGAATGCAATATTACTAATAGAAAATCCATTTGTCGCCAAAATATTTCTTGGCTTGCGTTATTTTTTTAAATTAATAAATATACATGGGATTGCAGGCATATTGTTGTAGTTTTCTTTTGGTTTTTTAATTTTTTGCACCGTAAAATCATATGTTTTTCTTTTCCAACATAAGTTTGCAAAAAAGACAAATCGCAAGCAAAACGAGTGAGTTTCAGAACATGTAAAACAAAAGTTGGCGTTTTTGAAATCACATGCGACTTCAAAAACATGCGAGTGTCAGAACATGCCGAACATAATCTTTAAAAATTAAAAAAAAGCACAGATAAATTGTCCTATATTTATATTTGTGCACAACAATTGTATTTATTTTTACATTACTAATAAATAAACTAATAAAAAACAATAAAACCGCACAAAAAATTCCAAAGCAAATGAGTCTAAGCAACTAAAAAAGTGAAAATTATTATTTTTTCACCATCGTATCAAGAAAAAGTAAATCATGGTAACAAAAAAGATTAAATATAAAAAAATTACAAAGTAAAAACTCTTTACTTTACTTAATCTTACAAAAGAATCAGGAAAAACATTAAATGACTTAAAAGAGTTACGCAAAATATTGTATGTACGAGATACTCTAACACAAATATTTTAGTCAACCTTAATAATAACAGTTGTTTATTTCTATTGGATCTACTAAATTTAAAGAAACTAAGTAATTAGGCATTTGAAGTTTAAATGTCTTGTAAATTTCTAAACTTTATAAATTCGGTAAAAGAAAATCCTATGGAGAAACACGAGCTGATATTCTGAGCGAGTATATCTACCTAATAACTCCATTGAATGCAAATTTTATTCTTCTCATCACATATCCCAGAGTGCCTGAGTAATTTTCTTATATAACTTTGATTTTTCTTATATAACTTTGATTTTTGAAGAATAAATATATTATTGATTTTTTCCCCAAATAGTACGAGTATCAAAGAAAGTTTATTTATTGTCAAGAAACCTCAATTTCTTATATATGCGTATTTTCTTAAAATATTTATAAATAACTGCTAATTTTGGCCCCTAAACTGTATCAATAAGTAAACAAGTTGTTAGGTCAACGTATAAATATTATTTATTATATTTATTTTTTATTTACTTAATTTTGCTTTATTCTGTTAATTAAAGTTCATAACATTTTTCTTCTTTTGTACCACTGTATTTTTATCATATTTTATCACAAAGTGGCTCACTGTTCACATTCTTTTTATGTATCCCGTTAGTTTTTATACTTGTTTGTTACTTAAATTCTTTTAAGTAGTATGTTTTGTTGTTGTTAAAAAGAATGCATTTACTTGAATTGTAAACTAATATGTATACATAATAATATTGTTTTGGTAATTTAAATATAAATCATAAAAGAAGTTGAATAAGTACATTGGAAGTGACAACAAAATAATAACAACAAAAACAGTGGCCCTTTGTTAAAGAATGTACATTGGTAATGTTATTTTAAGCAAAAAAGAATATTTTTTGAAATAATAAAAGAGTGTTAATCTTGAAGTGAAATAAATCGGGTGTTTTTTATTTTATACGGTCGCAATTTCTATAGAAACAAGTAAGTTTTTGTAGTGCCTCAGAATTTAAGTTTAGTAGCGTATAGATAACAACTTAAAAGTACCAAGTTGCTCTATATTGCTGCCGGTAAGGAAAACGCTCCTTATCGTACATTTTGGCGCCCAACGTGGGGCACGATTCTAGTTGTTTTTATAATTTTTCGTTGTGCGGTCCGTAATAATAAAATACAAAATAACAAGTGGACAAATAAACTTTAAATATTCGTGTGGACAAATAAACTTTAAATATTCGTGGTAAAAAAAAAGGAATAAATTTAGTTCGACAAGAATAAATACAATAAAAATAAAAAACGATAAGTGACTCAATTGTGACGCAATAAAATAATAAGAGAAGCAAAATTTTTTTGTTCGGGAAACAAAATTAAAAATTAAATTAAGACAGTTTTGTGCGCTCTTGTGGTACAACAAAAATATAAAATAAATTTTATTGGTTCGATTAAACCCCTAAATGTCTTTGGAGGAAGTGAAGCAACAACGGGCTAATACAAAGAAGAGTATTAGCCGCATAAAAAATCAAATTGAGGCCAATGGTAGGGGTGAAGGACGAACGCTGTCTCCTGCTGAACTTAAATGTCGCTTGGGAATTTTGGAGTCCTACTTTAAGCAGATTTTAACGTTTCAAACCCAGATAGAGAAATATGATCCAGAAGACGGTGGTCGGCCCGAAATTGAGGATTTGTACATAGCAGCTAAATTGAGTATTCAGGCACAGCTTGGTGAAGATGTTCAAAATACAACAATGTCAGACTCCACAATTTGTTTCCCTGTTTCCAACCATAAATTGCCCCAGCTTAAATTGCCCACATTTAGTGGTAAGTACAGTGAGTACAAAAATTTTATAACGTCGTTCAGCCAAGTTATTGATCGTGAGTTTGGTTTGTCAAATATTGAAAAATTTAACCATTTGCTAAATTGCCTTCATGGCCAAGCTCTCGAAACGGTCAAAGCGTTCCAAATTACAAATGAGAATTACCCAAAGGCCCTGGAACGACTTAAGACGCGTTATGATAATAGTTCACTAATTTTTATGGAAAATATCACAACTCTTTTCGAACTTCCTGCCATGTCCAAATATAATTGCGCTCAATTACGTAGTGTTGTTGATAACGTTTCCGCTTTGTATAGTTCCCTGCAATCTTTGGGCTCACCAAATGACATCGCTAACTCTATGCTTATCTACATTGTAATGGAGAAGGTGGATGAGGATACCCGTAAAAAATGGAAAGATTCCTTGGATTTCACTAAGCTACCCTCATGGGACGATTGCTCTAAGGTCCTGGAAAGGCGTTGTCAATATTTGGAGTCGATTGATAGCAGCCACACCCATTCAGAAGCCCGTAAGAATGATGTTCAAGCTGGTAAGCCTAAGTCTAAAAATTCTAAACCTGGATACACTTTTTCGGTCTCAAAACACTTTTGTCCACTTTGCTCAAAACCCGATCATACCATTAATCGTTGTTCTCGCTTCAAGGATATGGATGTAGTTTCTCGGTTCGAAAATATTAAACGACTTGGTCTTTGTATAAATTGCTTGTCGAAAGGGCATCAAGTTAATAGCTGTTCATCCTCCTTTAAATGCAAAATTTGTTCTCGGTCTCATCATAGTTTACTTCATCGCCCCCAGCCGCCAGGTCCCTCGTCTCCTGCCGCTGAATCAACCCCTAGTACTTCTCGCTCTGCCGTGAACGAAATTTCTGCCTCGGTCCACAGCCATATGGAAAAATCCTCACCTGAACAGGTATTGCTTGCTACTGCCATGGTTTTAGTTCGCGATTCTACTGGTCATTATCAATTGGGACGCGCTTTGTTGGATTCTTGCTCCCAATTGAATTTCATTACTGATGAATTTTCTCAAAAGTTGCATCTGCCTCGTACCAAACAAACTACTGAAGTCGCTGGTATAGGAAACAGTTTCACTAAAACCAAATACAGGTCGTCCACAAATGTAAAATCTCGTTGCACTGAATTTGACGTCTCGCTCTCGTTTTGCATTACTCCTCACATTTCGTACCAACCCGATCCCGAACTTGATATCTCATCCTGGAATTTGCCACCGAACACCCAGCTCGCAGATGAAGAGTTCTTTAAATCCAAGCGGATTGATTTGCTCATTGGTACAGAAACCTTTTTTGATATATTGTCGGTAGGTCAAATTAAACTTGGTCCTAATTTACCCAGATTGCAGAAAACAGTATTTGGATGGATAGTTGCTGGTAGATACAACTCGAATCAACCTAAGACGTTTGGCTCCTGTATGCTGTCACTAGAAGAAGAAATTGATGTTAAACTTCAGCGTTTGTGGGAAATTGAAGAAGTTGATAATGGCTCAAATGTTCTAACACAAGAACAATCCGAGTGTGAAACGTTTTTCGATGATACCGTGTACCGTGAATCCACTGGTAGGATTGTTGTTAAGCTACCCTTTAAAGATGCTCCCGACTCTTTAGGTTTATCGAAAAATATGGCTCTTAAAAGATTTGCTTCTCAAGAAAGAAGATTTGCTCGCGACAACGATTTAAAGAAGCAATACGTGGCCTTCATGGAAGAGTATGAAAAATGTGGTCACATGAGTTTAGTTCGCAACCCACGGTTACATGAGCCCCATTATTTCATCCCTCACCACTGTGTCTTCAAGCTCAATAGCACTTCAACAAAGTTAAGAGTGGTCTTTGACGCTTCATGTGCAACATCGACCCATAAATCACTTAATGATATTTTAATGATTGGCCCAACAATACAGGATGAGTTGTACAACATACTGCTTCGTTTTCGTCTCTATCGTTTCGCAATCACGGCTGATATTGTTAAAATGTATCGTCAGGTGCTTATCGCTCCATGTGACAGAAAATTTCAATATATTTTGTGGAGAAATTCTGAAGAAGAGGAAATTCAAGTATACCAGCTCAATACTGTTACTTATGGAATGTCAGCTGCGCCTTATCTCGCCATAAAAAGTCTTCATTACCTCGCAGATCAATATTCAGAAGAATTTGAACTTGGCTCTAGAACTATCAAATCATCGTTTTATGTAGATGATTTTTTGGGTGGCGCAGATACTTTGAAAGAACTAACTCAGATGAAAAATGAAGTTACTGAAGTGTTATCGCGAGGCTGTTTTCAGCTTGATAAGTGGCACTCAAACCATCAAAATTTTCGAAATGACTCAACTGTTAAAGATTTAAATATTGATGAATCATCCATAACAAATGCTCTTGGTATCACTTGGGATCAAAATAAAGATATTTTTCTCTTTTCGTTTTCACCTAAGTCTCAGTTGAATGACAGAATCACAAAACGGTCAATTCTTTCGCTTTCATCATCGCTCTTTGATCCGCTTGGACTCTTGGCTCCACTCATTATCAAAGCAAAAATAATTATGCAGGAATTGTGGATTTTAAAAATTGGTTGGGATGAGTCTATTCCTCAAGAAATACATACAGCCTGGCAAAACTTTGTCTCAGATCTTGAACTGTTGTCTTCACTTAAAATTCCTCGCTATTGCCTTGCTGCCTCTGCTCAATCTATTCAACTTCATGGTTTTTGCGACTCATCAATTCGCGCTTATGGTTGTTGTTTTTACCTTCGTGTCACCGATTCTTTTCGAAATATTTCTGTTCACCTTCTCACCGCAAAATCTAGAGTTGCTCCTACAAGACGAAAGTCTTTGCCCAAATTAGAATTGTGTGGAGCTCAACTTCTTGCAAAGCTATATTCAAAAATTAGAAGACTTTTCGTTTCCAAAGCTCCCGTGGTAATTCTCTGGACAGATTCGCAAATTGTTCTTCATTGGCTCAAGCAGCACTCATCAACTTTATCCGTTTTTGTTGGCAACAGAGTATCTGAAATTCAAGATCTAACGAATGGATGTATTTGGCGACATGTACCGACGCATTGTAATCCAGCAGATATCGTGTCTCGCGGCTCAACAGTACAAGAACTTGCTTCATCTAGCTGGTTCAATGGCCCTTCGTTTCTCTCTTCGAATTCCTCCCAATGGCCAGCCAATAAGTATACTGAAGTTTCAAAAGAAGCTCAAGACGAAATAAATAAGGAGAAACGTAAAACGGTGCTTTTTCTAGAAGTTAAATCTAATTACATCTTAAAATCAATTGAAAAATACAGCTCATATTTGAAAATTATTCGTGTTGTTGCGTGGATGCTTCGTTTTTCACAAAAATATAAAACTAATCTCTTAAATACTGACTCTTTACAACCCCAAGAACTCCAAGATGCCCTACTTCGCATAGTTTTCAACATACAGCAGCTCTATTTTAAAGATGACATAACACGAGCCGTAAAGAAAAAAGATCCGCAAGGTGCTCTCAAGTGTCTCAACCCCTTTGTAGATGTTTCAAGTGGCTTTAATTTGCTCAAAGTCGGCGGTCGATTAGAGTACGCTGCAATTTCTGAAGGTCAGAAACACCCTATAATACTGCCTGCCAAAAATCATTTCGTCAATTGCTATATACGTCATATCCATATTAGTAACTATCATGCTGGACCAAAGGCTCTTATGTCGCTTATTCGTCAACAATTTTGGATCATCAATTCCCGAAACCTTTGTCGTAAAATTGTCAACTCATGCGTCCAATGCATTCGTTATAGGCCAAAATTGCTTCAACAAATGATGGGAAACTTACCAGTAGAACGGCTCAACCCTGGTAGACCATTCGCCCGATGTGCCGTAGATTTTTGTGGTCCAGTCAACACATATTATCGTATACGAGGGAAGATTCCATATAAAACCTACATTGCTGTTTTTGTTTGTCTTGCAACCAAGGCAGTACACATTGAAGTGGTTTCAGATCTGTCAACAGATGCCTTTATTGTTGCTCTCAAAAGGCTAGTTGGTCGAAGAGGTCTGCCCACAGATATTTTCTGCGACAACGCAACAAATTTTGTCGGCGCAAACTCGAAGTTGGCAGAATTAAAATCGTTTTTATTTAATCGTATCAACGCAAATGCCATTATGAACTTTTGTTGTAATGAATTTATTAATTTTCGTTTTATTCCCCCCAGAGCTCCTCATTTTGGTGGATTGTGGGAAGCAGCTGTTAAATCGGCAAAGAGTCATCTCTCGAAAACACTGGCCAACACACGGCTCACTTACGAAGAGCTTGCAACAGCAATGGTTGACATTGAAGCTATCCTGAACTCGAGGCCCATTTCACCGTTATCATCCGATCCAAGTGACTTTGAGGCTCTCACACCTGGCCATTTCCTCATTGGGTCAGCTCTCCGTGCATTGCCAGAACGAGATGTTTCATCAAAGCCAATCAACCATTTAGAGCATTGGGCTCGAATAAGTGCCATCAAGCAACGATTTTGGAAGAAGTGGTCCCATGACTATATAAATGAGCTCCAGACTAGAAATAAGTGGACAGTCTCCAATAAAAACATCACTACTGGTGCGCTGGTTCTCATTTATGAAGATAACTTACCTCCACAAAAATGGCTCTTAGGCAAGATCATCAACGTGGTATATGGCAGAGATGAACGTGTAAGAGTGGTAGATATCAAAACAGCTAAAGGAGTTATACGTCGCCCTATCCACAGACTGGCTCTATTAATTTCATCTTGAAAGTGTCCTTTCAATGGGGCCGGCATGTTAGGTCAACGTATAAATATTATTTATTATATTTATTTTTTATTTACTTAATTTTGCTTTATTCTGTTAATTAAAGTTCATAACATTTTTCTTCTTTTGTACCACTGTATTTTTATCATATTTTATCACAAAGTGGCTCACTGTTCACATTCTTTTTATGTATCCCGTTAGTTTTTATACTTGTTTGTTACTTAAATTCTTTTAAGTAGTATGTTTTGTTGTTGTTAAAAAGAATGCATTTACTTGAATTGTAAACTAATATGTATACATAATAATATTGTTTTGGTAATTTAAATATAAATCATAAAAGAAGTTGAATAAGTACATTGGAAGTGACAACAAAATAATAACAACAAAAACAGTGGCCCTTTGTTAAAGAATGTACATTGGTAATGTTATTTTAAGCAAAAAAGAATATTTTTTGAAATAATAAAAGAGTGTTAATCTTGAAGTGAAATAAATCGGGTGTTTTTTATTTTATACGGTCGCAATTTCTATAGAAACAAGTAAGTTTTTGTAGTGCCTCAGAATTTAAGTTTAGTAGCGTATAGATAACAACTTAAAAGTACCAAGTTGCTCTATATTGCTGCCGGTAAGGAAAACGCTCCTTATCGTACACAAGTCATAAGTTGACTTTGAAATATACACATAAATGTACATATATATGTGATATCATTAAATGATAAAATAAAAATTATGTATGTACAATTTGAAATAACTTTTTTTCTAAAACTAAAGACAAGAAAAAATCAGCTTTAAATTTATTTATTAATAATTTTAATTGTTTAATTAATAACAACAGTAGAAAAAATTAAACTATGATTATAATAATATATAAAAAAGGTATGTATAAAATCAAAAGAATTAAGCCTAACTAAGTACATACATATATGCATATGTCTTGTAACATTACAAAAATTTTACCAAAAATTTCTTTTTTACAAAAAATTCAAAAATATAATATTGTCAATTGTTGTTTTAGGTTCCAGCCGGCTTCTTTTTTCGGTTATTATATTCCAGCTAAGGTAAAAACTCGTTCGGATGCTGCGCTACTTTCAATAACTGGTATTCTCCACTATTAATTTTTCTTTAAATTTCGTAGTTGTTCTCCTTACTGTGAATTTAAATAACTTAATGAATGTTCAACGGTTAAAGTATTAAAAATGACTTTATGGTTTCGTTCTAAAATATATTCTTTTTAAATTTTTATTATTTAATTTTTTATTTTATAAAGCGTACTTTCACGGATCTAGTAAGCAACTCGGCATATATGCATATATGAGATTGTTAGTTTATCTTGTATTTTTTATACTGGTTCGCCATGCCAAATTCAGGTAAAGCTAAGCAAGGTAATAAAAAATTTGTCAATTATTTACTACATTTTGGAAATATAATTTGCACTTCTAAGAAAAAAAACTCACTACCTGTTCATTAATATTTAGAAAAAATATGAGCAAAATTTGTTCATTTACAACTTTTAAAGTATTGCAATTTTTTAAAATAAAAAAAGGGTTAATAATTTTTTTTTTTTTTTTCTGTAAACATCTTAAGTACTTTTCGTACTTATAGATAGTTTTAATAATTAATTATTCATTAAGTATTTCTTAGAATTTATGTCGTTTAAACGTATTGTTTTAACGAGAATTATAAATTTTTTTTAGTAAAATTAAAATAAAAAACAGATAGTAATGATGGAAAATATATAAATATTTAACTGACAACTGAATAAATATATAACATTTAATTTAAATTTAATCGTTTCATCCTAATAAAAAAAAGTAATTTAGATTTTCTATTTAATTTCTTCTTTTTTATCCATCTTTTGCTAATGTTCAGTTATAATCAAAATGTTGAACATTCTACACATTTTTATATACATAGTTCCTATAAGTACTTATTTTACTTATACGAGGGCTGCTCTATATATTTCTGGCCTAATAGTGAAAATGCGAATATTTATAATCAAAAATGGTTTTATTGTTTTTTAAAGTATTCTCCAGCATGATTTATACACTTTTGCATGCGCTTAAACCAGTTGTCGAAGCAACGATTCAGACACCTCTAAAACATGGTTTTTGAACACTTCAACATCTTCTTCTGGCGACGAAAATCGTTGACCACGCATTTTTTCTTGATGTGCGGAAACAAGAAGAAGTCATTAGGTGCCAAGTTAGGGCTGTACGGCTAATGACCCATTAATTCGACGTTTTGGCCGGTCAAAAGCGCTCTGGTTTGAGCCGATGTGTGAGAGCTCGCATTGTCATGGTGAACAATGATTCGTCTTCTCTTGTTGGTTTTTCGAATTTCTCCGATGACTTCAGGCAAACAAATTGTAGTGTACCACTCAGAAGTGACCGTCCTACGTTGCTCAAGCGACATGACCAGCCACATGACCAGTTTTGCCGAAGAAACAGGCTACCATTTGCTTCGAAGTGCTTCTTCCACGAACAACTTTCATTGGATTTTGCTCGTCTTTGAAGACCCACACGGTCGATTGTTGTTTCGTTTCGGGCTCATACGCATAGATCCATGATTCGTCACCTGTGACGATCTTATAAACTTCTTTTAAAGCACCGCAATCGTATTTTTGCAACATTTCTTTGCACCAATCGACACGAGCCTTTTTTTGAGCGACTTTCAAATTGTGCGGGATCCAAAAAATTTTGTGCGTTTAAAAACAGCAAGACACGTGGAAAAACAATCTAGATCTTAAATAGTCATAATTTCTAGACATATTAAAATAATATAAAAAATCTTATCTCATTAACATAAAACATTTTTTCCTATTGAGATAAGTGTATGCTTCGCTGTCGCTATTTGAAATCCTCATGTATTTGTTGGTATTCTTTCACTTTTACTTTTTTTTCTGTTACCGTTCATTAATGCAATTTCGCCTTTTTTAGATGATTATGAACAGAATTTAGGAACAAATTAAACAACAATCAATACATACTACATGTGACAAGAGGACTTCGGATAATCCAACATCGTCCATATTGGCAACGAAGTTGTTTATGTTAAAATTCGAAACTATTACCATCCTCAAGTTAAGATACTATGTATTGGTGATGCCAAGAGATTATTTCATGTAAAAAATTGATGCTGTTACAGTTTTATCATGTGTATAGACGTTTTCATGATATTTCAATAGAACAATATCACATAATTTGTAAGTAAATTTCTTGTTTTTGCTCCATTAAAGAAGTTTTTACGTTGATATGAGATTTTAGTAATATTAATTCAAAATGTTTCTTGTTATTTTAAAGTTACAACATTTTTTCTTTTATTGTAAAATCATGTTAAATAAACAATCAAGTTTTAATTGATTTAAATTTTCTGTGTTTTTTTTGCTTAAAATAGTGTTATTTTATTATGTTTGTGCTTCAATTAAAATTACGTAGAAAAATTTTTAAAATCAAATGCTACGTGACACAATTTACGCTTATCTTATCTTTGAAAAAAATCTTATTTTTTTCTAAATTGCTAATGGCTATAAAAGTTCTTAATTGCTTATAAAAATATGCTTGAGAGCATAATTTAAATCAGTGTCTAAAAAGCAACCTAAAGAATAGTTGAGTTTAGGAAAGAAGAGAAAAATTTCAACAATATGATGCAAAATATCTTCTTAACAGCAGTAAATGTTTAAATTTGAAACATTTGTTTGCTCGAATTAACACCAAATATATTTACTTAGATCATCTTAATAGCTGCTCTTTTAATCCTTGGACCCATCCAAATTAAGGCAACCTGCAATCTTTGCAGCAAATATGATATTGCCTGCATTAATGAAACCTCATTTAATATTTGCATAGATGGCACTCCAGATATCAAGATAAATTACACCTGTCCTTCCGGATAACTATGCACCGACACAGCTGCTAAATGTGTGGATGCAAAGTCCATTGGCAGACTACCATGTGTACGTAATAAAAAATGTGGTTTTTGCGATGGAAAAAAGATTTTTACTTGTACAAGTCGAACTAGTTTTGCACAATGTGATGGCGAAAATTTGACTTAGTTTACTGCCGCTTGTCCTGATGGTTTTGTTTGTAATTCTGACGGTGGAGAAATATGTAAGGACAAGCGGAATAGTAATGCTGTTTGCAGTAGAGATAAACCGTTAATGTGACATACTGATCTTAACGTAAATTTTTAATAAGAAGAGCACCACTCTGAATTTTCTATAATTAATACAGAAAATATGTGTGGGAAAATTATTAATTTTTATATGTTGCGAAATAACGTTCGACGAAGTACTTTTTTCTTGCCAGTCCAAAAATGTTAATTATCAAAATAAATTTGAAAAATATGAAATGCTTAAAATTTCCAAGGCATGCGGCCGCGAATTAAAAAAAATTTTATTTTTACTTTTCTTTGCGTTTTCCTTTCTTACGAATAATTTATCTTGTATTTTTATATTAATATTATCTTTAGTAATTTTTTGCTTTATTTTGTATTTCAATAAGTTTTTGTTTGCCATTTCATATGCATGTATTAATTCTGTTACATAATCTTCATAATTGTAAAATTTATCATCTGACATGGATTCGGTTGGCATTGACGCTAATCTTCCATACACCAGTTCAAATGGGGTAAAATATGTGGACGTATGTGGAGTGGTATTATACGCGAACGTTTAATATAAAATCCATTCATTCCAATTGTTTTGCTCCGTGAAAGAACGCATATATTCATTAACGTTTCGAGATGGTACGTGAACCTTTTTCAGAAGGTTCATTGATAAATTCAGTTTCTCTGTCTGCCTTTTTAATGTTAAAACTTCCATATTTTAATATAACCTTCTCTACTAATATTCTATTTATTTGCGATGCTTCTTTAGTTTCTATTGGGAATTCGTCAATGTACTTTGTTAGTTCACATTCCGCGGTTAATATATACCTATATCCGTTTGATACTCTTGATGGACCTACGGTGTTTAATTGTATTACCTGAAATGGTTTTGTAGGTGTGCTAGTAATCTGAAATGGCGCCTTTGTATGTCTTATAATTTTTCATTCTCTCTTATAATTTTTTATTCTCATCTTCTATCGTTATAGTACTACTTTTATTACTTTTCCTATTCAAATTCTCAGTCATATTTCTAGTCATTATATTTACCGATTTTGTTATCATCTCCTTTAAATCATTGGAATCCATTTTGATTCTTGATAATGCAACGGCATTGGTATTTATCTTCCATTGTTTGTAAATGATCTCGAAATCATAATGCATGGGATCTAGTCTAATTCTCGTTAGTCTGATGAAGGGTTTTTGTGGGTAAACAATAATACTAGTGGTCTATGGTCAGTCACCACTTTGAATTTTCTACCGTAAAGATATGGTCGAAAGTGAGTAATTCCCCGATAAATGGCTAAGAGTTCTTTTTCTCTTACCGGTTTATTAGTTTCATGTTTATTAAAATAACGGCTTGCATATGAAATTGGTAAATCACTATTTATTTCACCTTGTGAAAGTATTGCTCCTAAAGGGAAATCTGATGCGTCAGTGGTGAGGATGAATTCCTTATCAAAGTCGGCGTATTGCAATATTGGTGGGTTCGTTACAATTTAAAAATAATTTTAACATTTAGAAAGACTTTTCGCAATTTTATTTCCAAACAAATTTCTGGTTCTTCTTTAGTAATTAATTGAGAAGTTTAGCTATTTAAGCAAAATTTTTAACGAATCGTCTATAATAATTGCATAAAGCCATGAAACTTTTCGTGTCGTTTTTCGGAATTGGGTAGGTTTCAAGTGCCTTACTCTTATTTGGGTCAGTCATTGTCCTTTATCCCTGATAAGATGTTCGAGATAAGCTACCTCTGGTTTAATAATTCGTTACTTGGATTTAATTTGAGGTTGTGACTTCTTAACTTTTAAAAAAGCTTGAACTTGTCACATCCAATGTTGAAAAATATCTTGTTCTTCCAAACTTATCCAAGACATCATCTAATTGTGTTAACGGAAATTTGTCGTTAACCAATTTCTTATTGAACTGACGGCAGTCGACAACAAGTTTCCAATTCTTTTCGTTTTTAGCCTTTTTCGTTGGAACTAAAAGTAATGCAGGATTATAAGGACTGACAGATGGTTCAATTAAGTCTTCTTCCATTAATTTATGGACTTGTGGTTTGATTTCTTCCTCCTGTGACTGTGGTAGTCTATAATTTCGAGTGTCGACTGGGGTATCGTCTACAGTTTGCAGTCTTTGTTGGTAGAAATTATTTGCTGTTAGGTGGTCTCCTTCCAAACGAAAAATGTCTCTACATATATTTTCTATTGTTTTCCTAGCTGTATCCATACTCAGCAATTTTATTAATTTTTCCCATCTAGACTTTTGTTTACTATCTGTAAGTTACATTTTTTATGCAGAATGTTGTAATGGGATATGGGTTTTATTTGTAACTCTAATTGTCCTCTTTTAACTGTACATTTATCGGTTGTATTATTTCTGTTCTAGGTGGTATTAATAACCTATTGATGCTTGATATCATTTGTAAAACGTATTCAGTTTCATTTATTATGATACGTTTCTTAATTTCTCTTTATTTATTTTATATTTAGTAAAAAAATCTCTACCAAGAATACCGTTTGTGGCTATCGGAAAGTTTGTCTTTTTTTTTTAAGAGAAGTAGCACTTCAGGCATTAATACCTACTTAGTTCGTAACCGTGCTACATTCTTTAGGAAAATGATAGATGAGAGAGAAGAAAGGTGGTGAAAGGAGATAGATATAGCCATTTTATTAATTATTTTACTTCGCCGGCGAATATGCTATGGAGAAGTACCGACGAAGGAGGCTGCATGTTTTAATGGTGTTCTGAATATGTATATATACCATTAAACAGAAAAAAACATTTTTATTTTTTGACTGCCGCAAGGGTTGAACCCAGGGCTGTCAGATTTGCAGTCAACGTGCTTACCGCTTAGACTATAGCAGTCCACGATTTGGTATTCATGTTGTCCCGTTTGGTCCGGAGGTAACATTTTCCTCTTATCTGTATTGCTTTGTTTTATAATTCCCGTTATATTGCAAGCATTATGTTCTTTTATTTCCCTATTTCCTATAAAATTTTCTTTACATATTAAGATATCTGCACCTGTGTCTATCAAAAGTCTTAAAAATTTTCCTTCATCCGTTTTAAATGTTGCATAAACCGGTGCATCAGTGTATAAATTGTAGGTTTTCAATGTATATTCCTTCAATGGTTTTAATGCCCCTACATCTTCTGCCAAATTTACTCTTGAGGATTGCAGGGGTTTATATCGTTTTCCTCTTCCTTAATAATATATACCCTTTTTTGAATTCTATTTCTATTATTTCTGTTTCCCTGTTTGTTGTTGTACTTATTTCTTAAAAGATTGCTATTGCGAAAATTACTCCTATGCGAACTCCTCATATTCCTATATAGATTATTAATTGTGTTGTAAAAATTTTTCCTAGACCTTGGTGTGTAAATATCTGTTTAATTATGCTTCGGCTTTTTTTTTATGGTCCTCAAATTTAATAAATTACAAAAAACTCTTTTTTTGTTTTTTTATTAAATAATTTATTATCCAATATTTCGACCAACTTTGTTGGTCATCTTCAGGGAATTTTAAACTAAGACAATAAATACAAATATAATAAAACAATTTTTCACAACATAACAAACAAATTAACAATTACCTAAATGTTTACATATATCAGTGTCGTCTGTGGTTTATTATTTAAGCTTATGTCACTGACTGTCTTTTTTGTTTTTCGTTTCTATGTTTTTTTGTAATTTAGGACCTTAAAAAAGCCGAAGCATAATTAAACAGATATAGATTATTAATGTTAAAGTTATTGTACCATCCGTTAGGTTGGTACTGATATTTAAAGATCTTCCATATCTATTGAAATGCATTATAAAATTTGGGTAGGACCCTACTTTAGAAGCTCTTTGAATTGCTTCATTCAGATTCATTCAAACTATTACTAAAGGTTCTAAGCGCCACTTGATCGTTTATCTTAATGGCTGTCTCTTCTTTGGAACCTTATTCTGTAATCTGTAATTCATTTAGACAGGCTATCAGCGATTTTATCTTGTTGGCAAATTGTGTTACCGAATTATTTCCTTGTGTCTGCTTCGTTAACTCATTATGAATTGAAGTGAGTGATTTCCTGGGTGAAAATATTTTCCAAAGAATGCGTTTGAACATTTCAAGAGAATTCGGTGTTTCTTTTAAAATTAACTTATTTCTTACTTTGTCTGTTAATCTGGTACCTAGAACGAATATGATTAGTTTACTAACCTCTGTACCATCCTTAAGCGTTTCAGTATATAATTCTATCATCCCTATAAGTTACTCATTTGTCCGATTTTACCATTGAACTAGAGCTGTGTCGTTCGCGAACGAACGGGTTAAATTGACCGAATCAATCAAGTGAACGGAATGATCCGGTCATTTAAATCCGGTCTTTTCGTTCAATAGTGTACGGATTAAATTGAACGGATGCCTTAGTTGAACGAAATGAGCCAGATATTTAACCGGCTCCTTTCGTTCAAATTAACCGATTGAACGAATTGAACGAACGAACGAGTTTTTGATAATTGAACGAAAAAGATCGGTCACTGAAACGAACGGCCGAGCACATGTCTACATTGAACTCTTGTACTATTTTGGACGCGTCAAGAATGCTAAACAACGCCGTTTTCAACTTCTTCTGTTTTGTAAATAGTTCAAAATTTTCCTTTCAATCTCATTAATGCCTTGTAGGATATAGACCTCTTTCTTTAATGCAATGAATTTTAATTCCTCTACTGTTTTTAAAACATTTACGAGTATTATGTAATTTTATGTATAATTTCTATTGGGGCTCTTCTTAAAATTCTTATAAATACCTATTAGTCTATCCATTTGATAAACATCTTCTACTCTGTTATTGAATTTGAGCGCTTTTTTCTTCATATAATCCTTATAGTATTCGTTTAGTTTTCCTAACACCAGTAAAACTAGAAGGACCAAATTATCTGTTGCTTATGATTTTGAGTCACTGTCAGAACTTTTTTATTATGTTCATTTACAATGATGGCTTCTTTTAAAAACCATCCATCCATGTTGAAATGTAACTACATTAAAACCCTATGTACTCTTTATTTAAGTTTACTATTATATTCATTATATATATATATATTCATTATATTAACCATTTGAAATAATAAAAAAAGGAAGAAAATATTCTTTATGTCACTTTCCTTACTGACCGGATTTCATCCAAGATTTTTGGATTTTTCTACCTTGTTGCCGGTTAAATGGAATCTACGGTAAGCCTCAGCGACCAACTTTTGTCTCTTAACTGCTTTGCCGCCTGTTTTCTTTTGTTGTATCATCCGTGTTGCCTCCTTTTTAGGGGTTTCTACATTAGGTACCTTGATCGGAATCTTTTTTCCGACTTGCGTCGTAATTCAGGACCTATTCTTCAGCTGGGACAATAGTCTGTGGTATGTACTTTTCTTCTAGCAACATTTCCCACTTCTTGAAAGGTAGGACAATCTCTTGTTTTGTGGTCTATTTCATCAATATATGGTTATGTCCGCAGGATTAGATCTGCAGGATTGTAGGTAGGATCGCCATTTAATGTTTTTAGTGTCCTTTTTGATTGCTGCTGAGTCATGTAATGTAGTTGTGTTTCTTTTGTGGTAATAAATTCCTATAGGATTCTTAATTTATTTAAGAGCCTTAAAACCTTGGTCGGGTCTACAGTATGGCGAAATTAATTGCCAAAGTTTTCTTGAGAAAATAAGAACTGTAATTTTATTTAAATTTTGTATCAGCTTATATACTATTTTAATTTTGTGTTTTCTTATTCTATTTCTCTTATTCTATGTTATTCGTTTTTTTACTCTGTATTAAATAATTGCCCTACTTAAAATTATTTTTTTTACAAAATTGCTTATATTCTACTTATTACAAATGCAATGTCATATATTAATTTTACCATGCATTCTAGTTATCAATATCAATTGACACCAGTCACTTAAAATGCAAGTCATTCTTTTCTTATTCATATTTCTTTTGTTTACTTTCCTATTTTTATTTTGGTTTGTTTTTATTTTTATGTATGTTAGTTTGCGTATGCATGTTTATACTACATGCGCTATAGAGTCCAGTATGGGGCAAGCTACCATATACAGAGTGGCTTAGCGAGGTACACCTCTTCTCTGGAACCTCGCTATGAACACACTGCTGACAGAAGTGGACTCCAATAGCTTCAGGACTGTTACATATGCGGATAACGTTGCGGTTGCTATGTCAGGATAGTATCAGAATGTCTGCAATCAGCTTTATGCTTTGTTAGTAGATGATGTACTGAAAGTGGACTTAGCGCGAACGTTCGGAAAACGGAACTTATACTCTGTACGAGAAGAAACAAGATTCTTATTTTTCCCATATCCATATGTAAAACATTTTAAGCATCTTAGTGCTCGTGGGATCTAGGGTCCGATCTTGGCTTTTTCATAACCTACAGATACAAATAATTTTGTTGGCATAATAGCTGAAGCAAAAGTGATAATTATTTAACCTGTTTCTTGCAGAGTTTCGGTCACCTTTTTTATTATTTTTTTACAGCAAGGACTTTTTGGGACTTCAGATCTGACAGTATTTCATCTTAGTCGAAGCCCCGTAGGTCGTTTGAATATTTAAGACATCTTGCATAGTTCAGAGTAGAGTATTAAATGACACTTATGCTATTTTATGTCTACTCAAACTACACTCTTTTAAACACAATAAATTGATTTAAGGAATGCACAAATTGTTTTTAGTCATTCTGGCTTTACTTGCCAGATTGACTCCCGATACCTACCGAAATTTCAGTAAAATTGAAATGGAAATTATAAGCGATATCGAATGCCGTAATTAAATCGCTAACTTACTTTGCATCGAATATATAAAATTTTTTAAACACGCGGCCGCATGCCTACACTAAACCACATTTACACTCATGGTAGTCTCCCAATGGACTTTGCATCCACACATTTAGCAGCTGTGTCGGTTCAAAGTTATCTGGTTAAGTTAATTTATCTGGATATCTGGAGAGCCATCGATGCAAATATTAAATGAGGTTTCGTTAATGCAGGCAATATTATATTTGCTGCAAAGATTGCAGGTTGCCTTAATTTGAATGGGTCCAAGGATAAAAAGAGCAACTATTAAGATGATTTAAGTAAATATATTTGGTGTTAATTCGAGCAAACAAATGTTTCAAATTTTAACACTTACTGCTGTTAAGAAGATATTTTGCATGATATTGCTGAAGTTTTTGTCTCCTTTCCTAAACTCAACTATTCTTTAGGTTGCTTTTTAGATACTGATTTATATTATGCTCTCAAGCACATTTTCATAAGCAATTAAGAGCTTTTCTGGCCATTAGCAATTTAGAATTAAAAGATTTTTTTTTTCAAAGATAAGATAACCGTAATCATTGTGTCACGTAGCATTTGATTTTAAAAATTTTTCTACGTAATTTTAATTAAGGCACAAACATAATCAAATAACACTATTTTAAGCAAAAAGCACATAGAAAATTTAAATTCAATTAAAACTTGATTGTTTATTTAACATGATTTTACAATAAAAGAAAAAATGTTGTAACTTTAAATTAACAAGAAACATTTTGAATTAATATTACTAAAATCGCATATCAACGTAAAAACTTCTTTAATGGAGCAAAAACAAGAAATTTACTTACAAATTATGTGATATTGTTCTATTGAAATATCATGAAAACGTCTATACACATGATAAAACTGTAACAGCATCAATTTTTTACATGAAATAATCTCTTGGCATCACCAATACATAGTATCTTAACTTGAGGATGGTAATAGTTTCGAATTTTAACATAAACAACTTCGTTGCCAATATGGACGATGTTGGATTATCCGAAGTCCTCTTGTTACACGTAGTATGTATTGATTGTTGCAAATCTTGAAAACGACAATAGAAGCGGAAGTTTCTAAATTTAATCCAAATCAATTCATTGCTAAACTCTGTTCATAATTAACCAAAAAAGGCGAAATTGGATAAGTGAACGGTAACAGAAATAGTGAAAAAAATATCAACAAATACATAAACATTTCGAATAGCGGTAGCGAAGCATGCACCTCACTCAACAGGAAAAAATCTTTTATGTTAATTGGATAAGATTTTTAATCTTATTATTTTTTATGAGTTATTTTTTGTTATTTTTTAGTATTTGCATTTGTTGTTATTTCATTTAAATGTGGTAATTTTAATAATACTTTTAACACTTTGTGATTAGACGAACTTTACTTTTTTAAAATCAGTGATTATCAATAACTAAATTACAATGTTACCAACCAATGTTTCAATCCGAGTTTTGTTTTTGGTTATTTACAGAGCCTCCCATAGTCAAATTCTGGTATTCTGGAAGTAGAATTTGCTGCTGCATTGTAAAATATCGGAAACTAAAAGCCGAAAAAATTTAAAGCTGGCGGTTAATAAAAATAGATCATAACAATAAAAACAACGTTCTTAGTTAGGAACAATATTTTCAAAACAATGTGTGGATGCTGATTTTTCTAGTACAACTAGAAGAACATTTTTAATATTGTTACGAAAGTAAGATCTGGCAACCCCTGTTGTTATAAAACAGTATGAGAGTGGTGAATTAAGTTACCTCCATTACTGCCATCCTTAAATTAGCGCGTAAAGCGCAAGATATCTGTCAAAATTTCTCAAGTACATACAAAATGTATGAAGCATCCCTAAATATCACGGCGACAAAGCTTAGCAATTGGAAAATTCAATTCTAACAACGCGATAGGAAGTAAAGTTGGCTGCTTGTTGGTTTTTTTGTTTTGTTATGGTCGAAAAGTAATGACAATTTAGTTATTTTGAAGGCAATCTAGCGTTTTTATCTCTTCCTTATTCTTATACAGTGGGTTTTATAAAATAAAATGTGTTAACATTATTGCAAAAGACACAAAGTTGACGCTCTTATTTAGGGATGACATTCCAGCGCAAAAGCTATGCATTGACTGCGTTGCGTCTTACGGGATGGCAGTTAATGGTGTGTGTGTGTAGAATAATACCACAATTAGCTAACAAAAGCTGAGCAGCCTCAATGGCTGCGTTGGTAGAGGTGCGTACTGCAAAACAGGGGGTCCTGAGTTTGATACCGCAATCGGACATGCGTGCAACGAAAAAATTATAATTGTTATAATGCAATTAAAATTAATAAACAGCAGTACAAACCTCCCGAGAGGCAAAAGACAATTATTGTGTGAAGCCATGGCAGACAATTTAGTGGAGACGTCCAATTTAATATAAGAGTAATAGATAATTGTCAAGAAGCGCTTTATAATAAAAAGTAAGAACGGTAGCGGTTGCGCAGGGAAGTGTAACAGCATAAGAACAGTGTATGGCAGACGTGTGTTATAGCTAGTGGGTTAAAGGTGATAACTGGTTTGGATAAAAGGAGTAGTGGAGATGTCTGTGGATGGTTAAGGTTACTAAACAAGGCATCGAGTAGTTCATATCTCGCCGGAGTAACACAGTAGTGTAGCGTGGATGGCTGCATTTGTAGTAATAAAGCATGTTTAGTAAATACGAGACCAAGGGTTCACAAGACCGGTAGGATCAAGAAGTATAGCCAGAGAAAGCCATAAAGTAAAAGAATACAGAAATTATAATGAGCCACAGTAGTATTAGCAATCAAAAGAATCCGTACGTTTGTTCTAAAAAGGGAAAAACGTAACAATATGATGGCTTGCAGAGAACTTTTGTATGACTCTCGAAAATACAGTATGTGTTGCAGCGTCTAAATGCACTTTTTGCACTATGTGTTGGCCAAATTACCTCTTATACACTCGTTGCGTTTTTTAGGTGCAGAAACACCTACAATATTTTTTTTTTTTTTTTGATATTTTGGCATTGAAATTTTTGAATCTGTTTATTTGCACATTCTTTATCTCACCGGCGTCTCACGCCTGGTCGTCACAAAAAGAGAGAACAGCTTTATTTTATCTATAAGACTATGGTACTTTCTAAGCCACGTCATTTAGATTTTCAATTACTTATTAGGCCCTTTTTCGGTTGTCGTTTAAACAGTAGCACAAACTTTGCCTTTTTAAATCCCTCCGGAGATCTGGCCTTCATTTTATCGAAAGCAGTTTAAAATCAATTGAGCAAGAATTAATCGCGATTAAGATAGCTATCCAATTAGCTAAGCTTATATCTGTAGTTTTCATGAATAACAGCCTATGTTAAAAATTTCACATTTCGAGTTAATGATACCAAATTGTTACATTTTAAATGATTTTTTAAAATTAAAAAAAAAAAAAATTTAAATATGGACCTATATCCCCCTTTTTTCTTTACACAACAATACAGCTTCTACCTTTTTTCAAATTACTTTCAACAATAACGTAGCATATTGACAAACACTGGCTTTTTTTTAAATTTCTTTCTTATAAAAAAATACAGCGCCAGATACGCTGTTTTATCTGAACACATTTCAAAGTTCGTTACATACTTGTGTGGTCGCATTCTTTTTGTTCAGCAAAAATCATTTACATAGACATACTCTATTTTGTCATAACACAATTTCGATGATTAAAATATTTTGTTATTTTCAAATTGCTCTGGGATCTAATCCATAAGGAAATGTTTTCTAAAAATTAATTGGAATATTGCTTAAACCTACACTTACATTACTGTATTAAAAAAAAAGTTGAAAAGTTATGATACCAAGACCGCACGCAGCTTCAAAAATAACTAGTTTTTGCTCTACTGAAAAGTTTGATTTTAAGACATGCACTGTTATTCATGAAAACCACAGATATACAGCCCAACTAATGGAACAGCTGTTTAATTTTTTCAATGTTGTGGAACTGTTTCATTACCTAATAGATTATACATGGACATAGCTTGGATAATTAAGTCTGTCGATAAATAAGGTTATCAGCACTTATGCACGTTTATTATGGGCAGCCTACCTTTAACATGAGTCTGTTCCATTAGCGCCAAGACGATTTCGCCAGCGACATTTGCCATTCACTTTAGACCACACATTTTTTGAGTGGATTAAAAATACTTTTAAAATTAAAAAATAAAAAACATTTTTATTGTTATCTACAAAAATAATTTCATTACAATAAAGATAAAAAATTTTTGTATCACAAAAACTAAGGGATATAAAATGTTAATCAAACAAAGTGAATTAACTGATAACAACTCCACAAGACTCTTAAATGTACAAAAGCGAAAAATCTTTTTGAGAAAGTCATTTCAAATTAAGATTTAGAGCAGAATTTAAATGAGGAAAAGCTTAAAAGAAAAAATGCTTAACTTTGTGGTAATTTGAAATATTTCCCTATATAACTTTAAGGACTAATAGAAATACTTCATCTATAAACAGCTTGTTTTAGCATTAAGTCTTATATTTCTACGTAACGTGAGAGCAGATTGTCCTGTTTGTAATCCTAATGGAGTGGCCTGCATAAATGAACAGGAATTTCATATTTGTGTAAAAGGTAAGCTTTTTTAGAACTCGGGTACGAAATGTTATAATTGCAAGTTTTGAATCCAGGAGAGGTCAACACTTCAGTGACATTTTCATGTTTAAGAGACAATGAAATTTGCACTGACTCTGATACTGTTTGTGAGAATATATTACTAAATTCTGCTTCTAGAGGTTGCCTAAAATACAGTTATGGAAAGTGCGATGGCAAACGGGATGATGGTAAATTTTCTTGTACTAGTCGTACAACATTTGCTATGTGCTCTGATGGCAATCTGACGCAAATAGATGTTTCTTGCCCAGAAAACTACATCTGTGACATTGATTTAAGTAGAAAATTTTTATATCCATGTGTCCGAAGACGAGATGGACTCATATACAAGAAAATTTTTCAAATTGATCCAGCAGCTTATTTCTGCTCGAAAGTGCCGCAGGAAGGACATTATCTATATCCTGATGACTTCACATTAAAAAGGTAAGTATTTGATATATATTGAAAGAAAGTTATTTAAGTTATTCTTGCACGTGGCAAGAACGAAGTTAAGAACATCAAATATCATCTGAAGCCATAAATAAACGTAACGATTGCAAGGGCTCAGTAAAGAGTTGTTATGTACTCCTTGTTTCTTATGAGTTTGTTTAATTCTTATTAATTAATTATATCTTATTCCAACGTACTTGATTCTGGGCTTATTTTTTAGCATAATTTACGTTAAATTTAAAGATTTCATTTCTGCAAGTAAACCGCACACTTCCAATTCTTCTTCACTGTTGTTCAAACAATTTATTTTTAATTAAAACTAACCGACCAAAATAATCAGCACTTCAAGAATAACGCTAAATAACACTTAGCAGTAATCTTTGATGACCTAAAAATAAGGAAACTGTCATAATTATCAACAATAATAATAAAAGTTCAGAAATAAATAGCAGCTAAATTAACAACTTAACACGTTATCAACAGTAGAGCTTGGACAGTAGAGCTTGGACACCGCAGAAAGAGAATTAAACATTATGGAAATATTAAACTTTAAATTTATTGTGCTATTTTTCCGATATTGATTATTGAAGGTGAAAGCATGTCTCGATGGCCATTTCGTTACCGTTTGCTTAGCTCGTCAGGAGACTTCTCACAAATATTTTTATTATGGAAATATATTTTATCTCAAAATTTCAGAATTAACAGAAAATATTTTACAATAACACTTATACACTGTAGACGAAAGATGTAAAATCAATGCGAAATTGTATTTCCGTAAAAAACAGAATTTCAGTAAATAATTGAAATGTCTAAAAGTATTAACAAATTCAAAATTATTAAAAAATTTCAAAATATTAGAATAATTCCGTTATTTTTACTGTTCTAAATGAGAAAGCGATAATCAAAATGAAAACCTGTTGCTTAAAATAGCCACATTAAGTTTTTAGCCTTCTGTTACCATTTAAATGGATACGATTTAGTATGTTGAAATAACACTTGATTTACGATTACGGTTATTTTCGCTCATCAAATTAGTTCAAACAATAGCGAGATATATTATTTCTTTCTTTTTTATCAGGATATTTCTATATGAAAATTTAAAGTTTCTATATTTTTTGTTGTAATTTCAGATGCCTTGAGTGCTATAGAGTGAATGGCGTTATGGTGTATCGTGTCGTTACATGCGAAAAGGGTCCTAATGCTGTTGCAAAATTTTTAAGTGATCTTTTCTTTTCTCCATATAACAACTTTGTAAAAAATTTTGTTTAAATTGTAAGAGAAAAATATATAAATTTTAAGTTAATTTACTTTAATCGCGCTTGATTCCTTTAAATATATAAATATTTCATGATATTCTCATGAAATATTGTTTTACTATGGATAATGAAAAATGAGATTGAATTGATTTTTAGCAAAAAATAAATTACTTTTTTATAAAATGTTCCCCTAAACTTTAATTTGTTTTCATCTTCTAACCCTTTATTTAACTATTGTGTCGTAACATTATTATTCCGAGCAATTATTAATCTTTGGAGAAAGAAAGTGGTGGCTCGATCTAGACAAAAGGTTAAAGTTTTCAACATTTTTAAATATCGACAGGTTTCAGAACTTTAACAACTTTTTTCAAACCAGAGTCATTGCCAGAACTATATGGTAGTTATCTACTGTAAATCTTGTATATTTTAAATTTTAACGTCAAAAACCAACATTCAAGTGATATCGCTTTTAGCTATCTGCTTGGGCCGTCTAGCACATTATGAGCCACTTGTGCCTTTATACTCGCAAAGGCACTCACAAGAGCCATTTCCAGTCGAGAGATAATTGAGAGTTTAGTTGTTCAGCTGCCCTATAATTGGTAGGTAGATAGTTATTTTAAAATTATTTTTTTTCCATTTCTAAGTAAATAATTGTAGCTTTCAGAATAGCTGCGAAGCAAAAATAAGGATAAGTTGAAATTGTGAGGACCATTAGAGGTCTATTTCAAGACATTCTACTAATTAATTGTTAACAAGTCATTACCATTAATTTATTTTCAATTCAATCTAAATATTTTTTATACCCATCACCACAAAAAGTGAGAAATGGAATATCGAAGTTTGTCATTCCACTTGTAATTTCTACAATATCGATTCGCGACCTAATAATGTATATGTATATTTTCTCAGTTCTTGTGCATAGCGAAGTCGATTGTCGATGTCCGTCTGTCCGCCAAAGCACTAGATAAGCTACTGAAAATTAAAATACGTCAATCGATCAGACGTACATACACACATACATACATACATTTACATATGTATGCGTATAAACATACATACATGCATATGCATACATAAATAGACAATAGCTATAGCTATATATAGCTATATTTAAGAAACGATAAACAATCTTCTAAACTGTCCCAAACACTTTCCCAAACACAAAAATGAAATAATTTATTTATGTAATTGATTTTCACATTATAATCTTGGCGTTAAAAAAATATGTTTTCTACCACAGTAAAAGAGCCATGCGCATTTTCGGCTCGTTTGCACTTTGCGCACAAAAAAGCAACAGCGCAAAAAAGAGCTTAACGCATTGCTCTTTTTAATATGCTGCTCTTTCATAACGCAGAGCCAGTGTGACCAGATCCAAAATATTTTTGGAGCTAAATTGGTACCAAAAAAGTGCTAAAAAGTGCTAAAAATTTGTTTTAAGTGCTAAAACATAGTGCCAAAATTAAAATGTCTTAATTTTAAGCAAATATTTTCTTGGAGAGTTCAAAGTTTTACCATTTATGCTTATGTTGCCTTAAAAATATTTTTTTTTGCATTAAAAAAACCAAATTTCTTAAACAATATACATATCATTTATTCAACATAAAGAGTCTTAAAAACACAATAAAAATAAAATTTCAGTCTTTAAATTAAATATCACCTACACCAGTGTTTAAAAACACTTGACTGTTTTTAATGCATATGTAGTTGCTTAACTGTTGCTGTGGAAAAATGTGCAGCAAAAGCAAATGCAAAAAAGAGAAAGAATCGCATTTTCTTTAGCTGACTATGTGTTACTTTCTGGAGCAAAGCAATCGGCAAAGCAATTACTTTGAAAACGTCCGCTGTTGCTTAAGAAGTCAGTTGTTCTTTATTTTTATTTTTGCTAGTGCTTAACTCTTTACTATGAAGTTGTTGCTTACTACGATTGCTATTTCTTGCTCGTACTTGCTGAACTCGCTGCTTTTTATCCCTTTTAACATTGGAAACGTATTTATGTGTTTATTACTTAAAACACCTAAGAAAAAACATTTCAAAAACGTAGTTTTTATTACACCATTAAATGGTGTTTTTTTTTCTTGAAAAGCAACAGCAAAAGAAGAAACAAACTTCAACTTATTGCTTAAGCAACAGCAAACGTTTTCAAAATAAATGCTTTGCTGATTGCTTTGCTGCAGAGAGAAACTCATAGTCAGCTTAAGCATATGCCTTTCTTCCTTTTTTTGCATTTAATTTTTGCTTCGTTTATAATGAAATGTTTTGTAAATGCTGAGACATTTAGTTTTTTTTACTTGCTGAAAAACATGTAAGCAAAGCAGAGATTTTAGTGCTGTTGCTATTTTTAAGCAAACAATTTAACCCCTGACAGACACATGTGTACATACATAGGCGTATATTATGTACTTAGGCAAATTTATTCTAGGTATCCGCAGTAAGATTTCAACATACAACTTTTTAATTCAGAGATATCAAAAAGTGCTATTTACTTTGTGAAACATTTTGTAAATTGAATTAATTAAAAGTGCTAAAAAATGCTAAATAAAGCGTTGGTAAGTGCTAAAAATAGTGCTAAGTGCTAAATTGGTAATTTTGCTGCCAAATCAACAAAAGAGGTGCTGAATCTAGCACCGAAAGTGCTGAAATGGTCATGCTGCGCAGAGCAAACATATTGGCGCAAAGCAATGCGCAAAACCAGTTGGCTGTGCTCTTTGCGAAAAAGAGCAGAAAAAAGCTGCTCTGCGTTGTGCATTTACTTACTCTGCTTTTTACCTTCCTTTCGATTGATTGGCTTTCTATTGTTTAAAAAGTAAGCTTCCTCAATTTCGTCTGCATGCATATCTGCTTCTAATGTTTCTGCCACATATTAAATTGCTTGTAGTCCAGTTTGTATTTCGATAAACTATATATCGATATGGGGGTTACTGGTGCAAAATTGAAATTAAATTTAATACAATTTAAGGAAAAATACTAAATCCTTAGTTATACGAGTATTATATGAAATTTAATAGAATATGGGTCCAGTAGTCTGGCGTATCTGAGGGCCATGAAAAAAGGCCTACCCAATAGAACACAAAATTTTATGAAAATCGGTCGAGCCATTTCGGAGGAGTTTAATCACAAACTCGGCATCATGAGAGTTTTACATATTTGAAAATATAATATTAAAGAAAGCTTTCATTGAATTGAGAATATCAAAAAATAACTACTATTCACATTGAGGAGTCATCGACTGACCTACCTCAAATCTTTATATAAAATGCCTAGAAAATATTTTTTTTTAATAATTGTTGTTGTGGAAACTGCTATTTATTAAAACCAAATTACTTATAAATATTTTAATTGTACTTTTATTTTTGAAATATTTACTAGTATGTCTAATCTAATTATACAAAGTGTGTAGTTGAAATGCATTTGATCAAAAATACTGGTTTTGCATGTTTGCCATACAACCATTTAATTACTCAAATCAAATTGAAGAATGCATTTTAACAACATATTGAAATCTCTTCTTTTTTTTTTCTTAAATCTCTCGTGACTAATTACATATTAATGCTAGCGGTTCTTCTTTTTTTTACACACAGAAATTTTATCTTGTTGGTAGTCATTTAAGTTTAAAATATTTTGCTCAATTTTACAGTATGTATATATGTAACAATTTTAAATACGATTGTACAAAGGCATTTGTCTTTAATTTTGATTTTAAATGACCTCTTTTTCATTTGACTTCAAAGCAGACAGGTTGTATTATAATAAACGCTGATTATACGAGGGCTGCTATATATATTTCTGGCCTGGCAAAACTGAGTGCTGCCAAGTGCAATCTGACATTACTATTGGAAAGTTTGTCATTTTTAAGCATAATCGTACTCAAAACGTTTTGACGTACGACCATTATTTGTGTTGTTTACAGTGACTTGAAAAAATTAATATAGAAAAAAATAGAATTAACTCGTGAACATTTTCGTGCCATCATTTTTCACAACTTTCGACGTGGATTATCACAACAAGAGTGAATTGATGAACTTAAATCTTTGTATGGCGATGAAGCACCATCCTATAGCACTGTGAAAAATTGGTATAATGAATTTAATCGTGGCCGAAGCTCGCTCAAAGGCGAATTCCGTGAAGGTCGTCCAAAAACGGTTGTTGTGCCAGAGAACATTGATGCCGTGCGTGAACTCATAATGCAAGATCGACATGCGACATACCGAGAGATAGAGACATCCTTGGACATTTCTTCCACCAGCATATATTCGATACTGCATGAACACCTGGCCGTAAAAAAGGTTTGTTCTCGTTGGATCTCGAACAATTTGAAAGTCGCTCAAAAAAAAGCTCGTGTCGATTGGTGCAAAGAAATGTTGCAAAAATACGATTGCGGTGCTTCAAAAGACGTTTATAAGGTCGTCACAGGTGATCATGGATCTATGCGTATGAGCCCGAAACAAAACAACAATCGACCGTGTGGGTCTTCAAAGACAAGCAAAATCCAACGAAAGTTGTTCGTGGAAGAAGCACTTCGAAACAAATGGTCGCCTGTTTCTTCGGAAAAACTGGTCATGTGGCGACTATTCCGCTTGAGCAACGTAGGACGGTCACTTCTGATTGTTTGCCTGAACTACAATTTGTTTGCCTGAAGTCATCGGAGAAATTCGAAAAACCAACAAGAGAAGACGAATCATTGTTCACCATGACAATGCGAGCTCTCACACATCGGCTCAAACCAGAGCGTGCTTGACCGGCCAAAACGTCGAATTAATGGGTCATCCGCCGTACAGCCCTGACTTGGCACCTAATGACTTCTTCTTGTTTCCGCACATCAAGAAAAAATGTGCGGTCAACGATTTTCGTCGCCAGAAGAAGATGTTGAGGTGTTCAAAAACTATGTTTTAGAGGTGTCTCAATCGGAGTGAAAAAAGTGCTTGGACAACTTTTTTGAGCGCATGCAAAAGTGTATAAATAATGCTGGAGAATATTTTGAAAAACAATAAAACCATTTTTGATTATAAATATTCGCATTTTCACTATTAGGCCAGAAATATATAAAGCAGCCCTCGTATAAATTGTCCTTTTTTACTCAACTGTACTTACTACAAATTCTAATTCTTTTTAGAAATAAAAATTGTAATAAAACTCAACAATTGTTGTCAAATCATTGCGTTTTTTCACCTACCGTTATATTCACTTACTATTAATAATTATTTTGATTATAATTATATAAGTTAATGATAAGAAAACACATTGTTTAGTTTAAAAAAGTACACTCCATGAATAAAGATTTTAACATCAGAACACAACATGGTCCGAGTTAGGACGGACGGCAACATTCCAACATTGTTCGCTTTTAAATGTGCGCCAAGAAAATATCAACAAAGCGTTTCGCCCAGTACCGAACATAAAAACGATGCTCTCTTTCCTACCCGCAATTTCCACGCAAAGTTAATGTTGGCTTTCCAAATGTTTGTTGTGGTTTTGTTCAAAGGTGAACGCTGTCTTTTATAGGATCACTTAAGGCCCAACTATAATGTACATAAGCTAGCTTTAGCTTATGTTAAAAATCCAACGAAAAGCCTGTCAAATGCTTAGGTAACTTATTACCCATATTTTTGTGGCTACAATGTACTTACATAAATTTGGTGACTTATTTGCCACAGTTGCACATTTATGTTTAATTTGTACTTATGCCAAAAATAATTTCTATATAAATAAACAAAATTTTAAAACAAAAAGGCTTTAAGAAGATATTCTTTATATTTAATAACATTCACATACACATTTACATATTTTGGTTCATGTTCTAAGAAAAAGTAAAAAAAAATTATTACAAGTTATTTTTTGTTTTGTGTTTGAGGCCAACCGTACTAAAAAATGCAACGATGTTCATCGCTTATATCGTATACATATATATGTGTGTATAAATACAAATTTAATTTAAATATATTATATTTGATAAAAATTGGCCATAAAGAAAAATATTGTCTTTTCTACATTTTCTATTGAATTAAAAACTAAAAATTTAACAATTTAGGTCTTAGTTATTTTATTTTTCTTTTTTAATGTATAACACAAATCACAATCAGCTGTTTCCGTACGGAAAGTGCAATCAGTTTCGTACCTTGCATAAAGAAATGAAATTTAACGAAACTTCACGAAAAGTTATCTTATGTACATTATAGTTTACCACATATGATTTATTGTATTTGCACAGTTGTATAAGCTTGCTTAAGTTGTTATATGCACATTATTGTTGGGCCTTTAGATTTAAGTATTTTTAAATTTATTAACACAACTTCTTTTTACAAAAAGTTTTAATCAAAAGCAATAATCAGTACAGTGGCAGAGAATTGTAACAAAGATTGTGGAGAAAATTAAAACTTTTAAAAACAAAAAAAAATTATCATTAACTTATTTTACTTTACTTCTTTGATAATTGTTATTAATTTAAGAAATTGGAGTCCTCCACTTCTCGTTTTGGCAAAAGAGGGTTAATTGATTAAAATACATTCCATTTGAGCATATACCGACACGCTTCTGCCAAACGCCATTCCTTTTGAAGCAATAAATATATCTGAAAATTATGACAAAAAATGTAGACTTAAAATTTTCATTTGAAAATACCTTGATGAGAAAGAAAGAAATAAAATATCGCCAGTTATTTGAATTAAGGCTTAATAAGCTATTGGAAACAATAGTTTTGCATTTTGATGCTCGCTTTCTCGTTTAGTACACGATTACATACGGGATTAATCTAATATTTTGAAATTGTTTATTACTTTTTAACTTCTAAATACTTTTAGACATTTCAATTAATTACTGAAGTTCTGTTACTTAACGGAAAAATAATTTTGCATTAATTTTTCAACTTTCATTTATTGAAAATCTAGAATTTTTAAAGCTTCTGTAAAATACAGACTTTTCGTCTTAATTGTGAATATTCGAGGTTTTTTGAAATTGCAATTTTATTTTGAGAAATTCCGATTTCTATTTTATTTTCGTAATGTTATAAAATGGTAATTCTCTTCCTGTGACTTTGTATTTGGTTGTAAATTTAGTTGGTATATTTTGAGAATTTTTTTTTATTATTGTTGAAAACCACAAATTCGTTATTTTTAGGTCATAAAATATTGAAGCTTCATAAGTAAACAGCGTTATTCTTGATGTGAAATTATTTAAACAACAATGGAGAAAAATTGAAAGTTCCGAAATGCAATCTTTAAATATAACGCAGGTCATGCTAGAGAAAGAGAGCCCAGAATCAATTACAGTAAACGGCTATTGTGGCTGCAAAAAGCTGTAATTATAATTACACAAACTCATAAGAAACACGAAGTACTCAACAACTCATTGCTGAGCCCCTTGCAATCGTTATGTTTACTTATGGCTGCTGTAGAGTTGCTAATAAACTATTTTTGAGTATTTACTATACGTAATTCAAGTCTTAAAGCTGAGGTCCAACACAGCAGTGCTTGAACAAGATGATATTTCGTTTGGTTGTATTTAAATAACTTTCTTTCAAAGTACATCGTATACTTTACATGGATCACTTTAGGCCTCATTAGCTAAAAATGTAAGATTATACATATACATGCCTTTTTAATGTTAAGTCACCAGGATATGGATAACGACCTTCCTTCGACTGCTGCGAGCAGAAGAGTTCGGCTGGATCCTGTTTAGTTCCCATTATTGGTTGGGGTGTTGTTGTAATAATCTTTTGAGTGGTTTTTGAAATGCTTTCGCAAAAGAGGGTTAAATGATTAAAATACATTCCCTTTGAACATATTCCGACACGGTTCCGCCAAACGCCATTCCATCTGAAGCAATAAATATATCTGAAAATTATAACAAAAAATGTACAGACTTAAAATTTTCATTTAAAAATACCTTGATGAGAAAGAAAGAAATACAAATCTCCAATTATTTGAATTAAGGCTTTATAAGCTATTTGATGAGCAAAGATAATCTACAGAGGGATTTTACATCTGATTGTTGTCAAACGTGTTTTTTTTTTAGATTGATTTCGTTCGCGTTATCTAAAGATAATCTAAATGATAGTAGAATGCTAAAAAATGTATGTTGCTATTGGAAACAATAGTTTTGTAGCTTGATTCTCGCTTTCTCACTTACTATATGAATAATTACGGGGTTTTTTTTTTTTTTTTTTTTAAAGAGAAGTATCACTTCAGGCATCAATAAATACCTACTTAGTTCGCAACCGTACTACATTCTTTAGGAAAGGGATAGATGAGAGAGAAGAAAGGTGGTGAAAGGAGATAGATATAGCCATTTTATTAATTATTTTACTTCGCCGGCGAATATGCTATAGAGAAGTACCGACGAAGGAGGCTGCGTGTTTTTAATTTTAGATCTGAATATGTATATATACCATTAAACAGAAAAAAAACATTTTTTATTTTTTGACTTACCGCAAGGATTGAACCCAGGGCAGCTGGTATGTAGTCAACGTGTTTACCACTTAGACTACGGTTTAATCTAATATTTTGAAATTTTTTATTACTTTTTAACTTTTAAATACTTAAATACCATAAAACATTTCGGGGAGTTGCTAATGACCTATTTTTGAGTATTTACTTAACCAAAATCAAGTATTAAAGCTGAGGTCCAACACAGCAGTGCTTGAAGAAGAGTAGTTAAAAAGGATCGTTCATCTCACCTGCACTGCTCTCAGCTTTGAATACTTTAGTTATATTTAAATAACGTTCTTTCAAAGTACATAAAATACTTACCTTTTAGATGTTAAGTCATCTGGATATGGATAACGTCCTTCTTTCGACTGTTGCAAACAGAAGAGTTCAGCTGGATCTTGTGTAGTTGTCGTTATTGGTTGGGGTGTTGTTGTAATAATGTTCTGAGTGGTTTTTGGAATGCCTTGAGTTTTTGTGTCTGTCGTAGTTGTATATGTGGAATTATTTTCCAAGCAAGCTTGAGCAGCAGAAGTTAGTGTTTTATTCACACAAATACGAACATGGTCAGTGCAAATTTCATTTTCTCCTAAACATGAAAATGTCGCTAAAGTGTTGACCTCTCCTGGTTAAAAAATGGCAATTATATCATTTCGTACCTGAGTTCTAAAATAGCCTACCTTTTGCACAAATCTGGTATTCCTTTTCACTTATGCAGGCCACTCCATTGGGATTACAAACACGACAAATAGCTCTCACGTTATGTAGAAGTATAAGACTTAATGCTAAAATATACTGTTTGTAGATAAAGTATTTCTATTAGTCCTTAGAATAATTATATATGGAAATATTTTAAATTACCACAAAGTTAAGCATTTTTTCTTTTATGCTTTTGTTAATTTAAATTCTGCTCTAAATCTTAATTTAAAATGAATTTCTTAAAAGAAATTTTTGCTTTTATACATTTAAGAGTCTTTATGATGTGTTATCATTTAACTGTCTTTGTTCAATTAATATTTTATATCCCTCAGTTTTTATGATACAATAAAAATATTTTGGGTAAAAATCCATTGGGAGGTATGAATAGCAATAGATTCTAGATAAAACTAGCAATCTTAAGTTTAAACTGGTTTTGAGGTGAATAAAATTTTCAGATAAAACTAATTTTTGTTGCCTAGTTCAAGCTAGTGTATCTAGCGTTTGCTTAAAATATTTGTGAATAAAAACTAGTAAGTACTTAAAATTACTAGTTTTAACTTAAATATTTGTAAGCATGTCATTGAGGTGCTGGTTATAAATTTATAATTGGTTTATTCGTCAAAAAGTGAATTGTCGTTTGTTATACCCTTCACCCCAGGTGGAAAAAGGGATATATCTAAGTTTGTCATTCCGTCTGTAATTTCAACAATATCCATTTCCGATCCCATAAAGTCGGTATATTCTGAGTTCCTATTCATAGCGAAGTCTATTGAGCAATGTACGTCCGTCCGTCCGTGTTAGTGTTAAAATCAACTTAGCCAAGGCACTAGATGAGCTAGAGAAAATTTAAATACGACAATCGATCAGACATACTTTCGAAAGTTTTGCTATTGAAAATCAGCATAAGCCATGTCCTAAAACACCTGGCCTTTTTCTTGTCATATCATTCGGAAAAAATCTAGTGAAGTGAAGTAATTCCAATCAGCAAAAAAAAAAAACAAATATATGGGGCGATAGAGAATCGAAAACTAAGAAAAAAACATCAAGTAAAGAAATACGAGGGCTGCTATATATATTTCTGGCCTAGCAACACTGAGTGCTGCCAAGTGCAATCTGACATTTCCATTGGAAAGATTGTCATTTCTAAGCAAGATCGTACTCAAAACGTTTCGACGTACGACCATTATTTGTGTTGTTTACAGTGACTTGAAAAATTAATATAGAAAAAAATGGAATTAACTCGTGAACATTTTCGTGCCATCATTTTTAACAACTTTCGACGTGGATTATCACGACAAGAGTGCATTGATGAACTTAAATCTTTGTATGGCGATGAAGCACCATCCTATAGCACTGTGAAAAATTGGTATAATGAATTTAATCGTGGCCGAATCTCGCTCAAAGACGAATTCCGTGAAGGTCGTCCAAAAATGACTGTTGTGCCAGAGAACATTGATGCCGTGCGTGAACTCATAATGCAAGATCGACATGCGACATACCGAGAGATAGAGACATCCTTGGACATTTCTTCCACTAGCATACATTCGATACTGCATGAACACCTGACCGTTAAAAAGGTTTTTTCTCGTTGGATCCCGCACAATTTGAAAGTCGCTCAAAAAAAGGCTCGTGTCGATTGGTGCAAAGAAATGTTGCAAAAATACGATTGCGGTGCTTCAAAAGACGTTTATAAGATCGTCACAGGTGACGAATCATGGATCTATGCGTATGAGCCCGAAACGAAACAACAATCGACCGTGTGGGTCTTCAAAGTCGAGCAAAATCCAACGAAAGTTGTTCGATGAAGAAGCACTTCGAAACAAATGGTCGCCTGTTTCTTCGGCAAAACTGGTCATGTGGCGACTGTTCCGCTTGAGCGACGTAGGACGGTCACTTCTGAGTGGTACACTACAATTTGTTTGCCTGAAGTCATCGGATAAATTCGAAAAAACAACAAGAGAAGACGAATCATTGTTCACCATGACAATGCGAGCTCTCACACATCGGCTCAAACCAGAGCGTTTTTGACCGGCCAAAACGTCGAATTAATGGATCATCCGCCGTACAGCCCTGACTTGGCACCTAATGACTTTTTCTTGTTTCCGCACATCAAGAAAAAAATGCGTGTTCAACGATTTTCGTCGCCAGAAGAAGCTGTTGAAGTGTTCAAAAACCATGTTTTAGAGGTGTCTCAATCAGAGTGGAAAAAGTGCTTCGACAACTGGTTTGAGCGCATGCAAAAGTGTATAAATCATGCTGGAGAATACTTTGAAAAACAATAAAACCATTTTTGATTATAAATATTCGCATTTTCACTATTAGGCCAGAAATATATAGAGCAGCCCTCGTAGCAAGTGGATACTAAAAACTCAAAAGTTGCAAAATTTGCTCATAGCCTTCCATATATGTATACTACCACAAAGTGTTAAAAGTTTTAATAAACTAGTATTAAATGAAATAAATTCAATTGCAAACGTTAAAATAAAGCCAAAATGAACAAATAAAAAAACTATTGCGCGTTTAAAAATGGCAAGACACACAGAAAAAAATCTAGAATAAAATCAACATGAAAAAATGTGGATTTCAACACATGTTAAAATTAAAGAAAAAATCTTATCTAATTAACATAAAAGATTTTTTCTGTTACCGGTCACTCATCAAATTTTGGCTTTTTTGGTTGATTATGAATATAATTTAGCAACAAAGTCATTTGCATTAAATTTATAAACTTTTACTACTATTATCGTTTTCGAGATCTGCGAGTGACTAGAGGCACTTCGGATAATCCAACAGCGTCCATTTTTTGGTTAATCACCTGTATTGACCACGAAGTAGTTTGTGCCGAATTTCGAAACTTTGATTATTACTGTTCTCAAATGATGCCACTCCCACCTATCCAATTCTGCCCACTTTTTGACTGAACACGATGAATTCATTTAGATCAAGTTTAGAAAGCTTATGTAAATGCTACCGTATTGACTATGAAGATATTTTGACCAAATTTAGGGATTCTTATTGTTTTTATTTTTAAGATTTAAAGAAATAATTATTTAAGCTGTGTTTAGACCGCGTGTACAAGTCATATAGAATGTTAGATTTTCCACATGTAAATCAATACACACCGCGTAAACCTTATAAAATAAAACATATGTTATTTTCCTATGTGTTATAACATGTGTTAGTTTCTTATTTAGAGCGCGCTCTATTTTGATATGTAAAATATATGACAACAGATATTTTGAGTGATGCTAACTTCCACTCTTAAAATTTCCGCTCAAAATATTTTTAGGATTAAAGTTAAATTTCTAAAAATAAAAATATTTTTTGTACTATTGTTGGTAATATTGATAAATTAATTGCATTCTAAAAAATAATACATATTTGGGCACTTCCATAAACATGTCAACCACGACAGAAAAACAAAAATCCTTGAATTTAGTATTTGAAGATTATTGCCGCTTACTGCATTAAAAAAAAACATATATTGCAATTTAAACTCAGCGCCAAGTTATTTTATGGTAAAAAATAAATTGAAATTGGAATTATTGCCGTTATGGAAATGTACTTAAAAAATCATGTCCATTTTTTTTTTTTTTTT
Source organism: Gymnosoma rotundatum (assembly GCA_916610165.2). NCBI lineage: Eukaryota > Metazoa > Arthropoda > Insecta > Diptera > Tachinidae > Gymnosoma > Gymnosoma rotundatum. The sequence continues at coordinate 41,701,378 of OU744338.1, forward strand.
ATTTTGTACGACTAGTATTTGAAGATAATTTTAAGTATTCTTATGTATGTTTAAATATTTATAACAGAAAAAATAATTATGCTGACAGTTCCAATGTAAAAATGTATAACAAATAGTTGAATGAAGATTTTTTGTGGAAATAATTAGTTTGTATGAGTTTGTAATTAAAATATATGTGGGTTTTTTTAAGAGTTTACATTTCTCCAGCATGCTGGTGTACAAAAAGGAAGACTTGTATGTTAATTTCTTTATTAGGGCAACTAACAACTTCAAATGTAAAAATCAAAAAATGTGCGTAACTTAACATGTAACATGTAGAATAAAATTTACACGTACCTGTTCATGTGACCAGATATTCGTAAAATTTAATATCAATTCTACACTGATTAATAGTGGGAAATAATTTGCCTATTTAAATTACCAACCAGACAGTTATGTAAGAGAATATTTGTAGTACACTGCCTTAGAGTGGGAAAATAATTTTAATATTTAATAAAATACAATATTTCTTTTTGGCTAATGGTAGGAAAAGAAATTAGTATAGCAAGTTATGAATGAATTTCGGAGTGTTTACAATTTAGTTTATTATTTCTAATTTAGTTTATATTGCATGTTTATTACTTTTCTGTTAATATTATTTTTGTTTAAATACCAAAGAATTCCTAATAAAGTTTGTCATTTGCATATTGTCAGTCGTTGTGTTCCAGGTGTACCACCTGGACAATTTAACAGAGCAAACGAACTTCAATTAATATATTAGCGACAAACCGCAACCTATAAGTTATCAACCACATCCCATAACCGTTAACTAAACCACCATGGAAAAGGGATCAGAAAAACTTCTTTGCCAGCTGAAGGAAACTGGGGAATATATTGCCACCGTTGTTCAATTTCACCAAGGTCTCAGCCAGTCGGAAACCAGTAACCTATTATCGGAAAAAATTGTCCCGTCTGAAAACAGCGTGTATGAGTTCGACAATGCAGATAATGAGTTGCAAGGTTTAAAGGATCTAGACACATCCGATTACTATTCTTGAATCGTAAAGTACATAGGCATAATGGAACATGAGCTTGAAAATCAAGGCACAGAATCCAAAACTGGGAACAAAGTAGTTGCAGCAAGTGTATCGAATGCACCTGATGCTGCAGGTGGTCACGACGGTCTAATCAGTCGGTCTCCCGGAAAAATGGCAGCTCTTAGTCGAGAGCTAGAAAGCCTTCAAGTGCAAGCAGGTCAAGATAGGTCCAATTACGATGTAAAAAGGGCCACAATCACTCAATTATGGCAACATCTAGAACGGCTTAATAATATGTTGGGTAAATATCCCGACCCGAACAAAGCAGGCTACGATTCAGCCAAATATGTCCATATCGAACAATCTTTCCATTCATCAATCATCCAGTTCACCACAGTCAATAATCAACACCATGAATCAACCATAGAAAGCATGCCTAGACCACCTACTCTCCCCTTGCCCACTATCACCATAACCAAGTTCGATGGTGATTACATGAAGTTGATTTCGTTCTCGAACCTATTTAAGAGGATTGTTCATGAGCAACAGATGTCTGACGCTCATAAAATAAAGACTAACATCATCGGTGAAGCAGCGAACCAGATTAATCATCTCGCTATTACTGCAGAAATTTATCAAGCTGCAAGCTGCTGCAGGATCGATGTAACAATAAAAGAATAATTATGGCCACAGCGGTTTAATGGCTATTTGACCAACCATCTGGTGCATTTACGTTAGGAGCTATTAAGCGATTGCACGATAAAACGAAGAAATGTTTGGCAGCTATTTCCAACTTGGGACTCCAAATTTCCTCGTGAGATTCTCTTTTAATTCATATACTAGTTAAAAACATGGACAAAAGCGTGTATACTCAATATGAGCAGTCGATTTCCAACCCAAGGAATCTGCAACCAATAACCCCCGCATTTTGGTGGACTATGGGAAGCTGCAGCCGAATCCTTCAAACGATTACTGCTTAAAAGAAATAGCAAATGCATCTCAGACTTATTAGAAAATGGAAACAGTGATAATAGAAGCCAAAGCAATTTTCAGAAGCAATTCGGCAGAAGTTGACGCAACTGCACAATCTACTTCAACCACCCTTGCCAAACGATGGGAATAAGTGTCACGAATAAAGCATCAATTTTGGAAACGATAGTTCCAAGCATATCTCAACGAGCTTCAGCAGCGAAAAAAGTGTCAAAATCTGCAACTGGGAACTATAGTCATAATAAAGGAAAACTCACCGGTCATGACGTGGCGTCTCGGAAAATACTCGCTATACATTCCAGGTCTAGACGGAGTCGTTAGAACAGCGGATATCAAAACTTCTAACGGTATCATTAAGCGAACAGTTCACCTACTGGCACCTCTTCCCCTAGAGTCACCAAATGTGACCGAAGACAATAACGACTCAATGCCAAAGAGAAGCAGTTCTCTGAACGATGAAAATAAAGGTGCACCACCGCGAAAACGTTGTGCTTTATCCCAAACGAGCCTGCTGATGCTCCTAGCACTATTCTTACAGTTTGTTGTATGTCAACAAGTAGCTTACACGCAGATCAATAGCAATCTTGGCTTACATTTTTAAAATATTGGCCAAGTTAAACAATTACAGCAGAATGGAAATTTCTCATTTATTTTGAACTGGCACCGTTCTATTAAGAATCGCAGCTTTTATATTAAGGGAACATCTGCCTTAAAAAAGGCCTGCACTAATTCATCCTTCAATAACTATTGCGATGGTATTCTAACCCATTTCCAAAATATCAAGAACGAAATGGAGTCTGGTCTACAAGGACTAACAATAGGAGCAACAGGAATCGTTGGGAACGTAGCGAGTTCCTTATTTGGAGTCCTTTATTCAAAATATGCAGAAAAAATGACCAATACTATTAATAATATGAAATACAGTAAAGACTACTTGCATAGTCTTCTGCGGAATCAAACGTCGTTTTTCGATTCTATCCTTAACATAATGAAGCAATCTGAAAATCGTACGCAAACCAACTTCGAAAAAATCAATTTCAGAATAAGCCAACTCGTAAACTTGACAAATAATGACAGTAATCATCGATCGCAGATCATTTTGTCTCTTAGCGTCCAAATACTTATTATTACTGATAATTTGCAAAAAATGCACGGCTGCATGATCAACTTGGTAGCTGACACTTATCATGGTCGTATTAGCCCAATTCTACTAACTCCACAAACCTCTTTCTGCTGAAAGTTAACAATATAAAAGCAAACCTTCCAGCTGATCTAACTTTACCAGTCACAGATATCATTTATTTGTATGGTATAGTGACAGCTCACGCACCCATTTCAAACCAACAGATTATCTGCACCTTAACTATCCAGTTATCACATCAGAATGAATATGATTTATTTTATATTACGCTGTTTCCGCAACCTATAGATAATTCTTTAGTTGCTATCATACCAACTTCTAAAATTATGGCGCTCAACGCTCATCGAGATGAATATTTCCCTATGGATGATACTAAGCTCCTAGACTGCAATACACTTGAGCATGATACATTTCTATTTCCGAACATTCAAGCTACATATTATAAAGGTTCTCCAATCTGTCGCTGTGAGCCTTATTCATTCAATAATGAATCTGACTCAACTTACAACATAGAGTTAATCGGCTGCAAAACTGTATGGTACAAACTTTACAAAAAGAACCAGTGGATGCTTGCAACTCAACAGCCACTTAAACTTAGTACAGTATGGAAAGGAGAAAGTAGTTCCCAATTATTGGAAGGAACTGGCGTGCTTTCGCTCTCAGCAGGATGCGCAGCGAAAAACAATGGGATCACGACCTTGTAGCAAGAATTCATGATGCACCACTCCATTGCAGTGGAAGAAAACAGTTAGCAAGACCTTTATATTTGACCGAACTTGATGTGATTTTTTCGATCTTGACTCTTCTGCACGCCCCCATTGGGATCATTGGGCTTTGGTTTCAATGTCATAGCCACACACATTAATGGTTCGTCACCAGTTATGACCTTTTTGAGGAACTGTGGATCGTCGTTGATGATGTTCAAAAGCTCCTGAGCGACGTCCATGCGACGTTATGTTTGCTCAAAATTTAGCATTTTTAAAACAATCTTTGCTGCCGCACGTTTCATGCCTAAAACATCCGTAAAATTTGCTTGTTATGAGCCGAACGATATGCTAACATCATCAGAAACCTCTCCGATAGTGATTCGACGATTATCCAAAATCATTTTCTTTACTGTTTCAATATTTTCATCGGTTGTTGACGTACTCGGGGTACCAGGAAGAGCATTGTCATTGACATCTTCCCGTCCTTCCTTAAACCGTTTATACCATAATTAAACTTGTGTTCTGCTCGTAGTAGACTCGCCAAACGCCAAAGTCAACATTTCAAATGTCCTTGCGCATTTAATTTAATTTTTTACACAAAATTTAATACATTTCCTTGATCCATTTTTTGAATAGTAAAAAATCGAAGAGCTCACCGAAACATGAATAAACTTTTTATCTGTCAAAAACAAACTGACAATCCAAAATGGCTGATATTGCCAACATACATATATAAAAGACAGGTATACCAACATAACAGAAAAAAGTGCGAAAATCGAACATACGTACCTCACGAAATTTGAAAATAACTGTTATTTTTGATCAGACCTCGAATGTTAATTCAACATATTTTTAGTTATTTTTCCTAACAAACAAACATTTTTTCTTTTATTATTAAATCTTGTTGAATTAATCTAAATCACGAAGTTTTTTATCTTTTATGCTTAAAGTTATAGCATTTTATTTTGTTTTTGTTCAGACTTAGATTTTAGGTAACAAAAATTTCCATTCAAATTAAACGTAGAACAATAATTACGGTTATCTTATCTTTGAAAAAAATCTTTCTTTTTTTTAACAAATTGTCAATAGAAATAACAGCTCTTAATTGTTTATAAAAATATAAAACAGAGCATAATATAAATGAGTGTATAAAAGGCAACCTAAACAACAGTGTAGTTTAGTAAGAAGACAAAAATATCAACAATATGATGCAAAATATCTTCTTAACAGCGGTAAGTGTTCAAATTTGAAAAGTGTGTTTGCTCGAATTAAAACCAAATATATTTACTTAGCTCATCTTAATAGCTGCTATTTTTATTCTTGTGCCCATTCAAATAAAGGCAAACTGTAATTTATGCAATAAATATGATATTGCCTGCATTAATGAAACCTCATTTAATCTTTGCTTTGGTGGCCAACCAAATACCAACATAACCCTAACCTGTCCCTTTGGGAAACTTTGCAGCGGCACAAAAATTAAATGTGTGGATGCAAAGTCTGTTGATAAACCAGCGTGTATACCCAATAAAGGATGTGGTTTTTGTGATGGAAATAAAATTTTTGCCTGCACAAGTCGCACAACTTTTGCACAATGTCATGGCGACAAGTTGACTCGGTTTACTGACGTTTGTCCTAAAGATCTAGTTTGTAATTCCGAGGGTGGAGAAATTTGCAAGGAAAAGGGCAACAGTACCGCTGTTTGTGATAGAGATAAACCAGCGTTTTGATGCACTTATTTTAACAAAAGTTTAAGTTATGAGGAGCGACACTGTTGCAAAATTAAAAGAAAAAATCTGAATTTTATATAATTAATAAGAATGTATATAAAATAAAAAACTTTCTCTTTGTTTGTCTTAATTTTTTGGTAACTTATAAAACATCCCACAAAATTATTTTCGAAACTTTTTATTGCGTTGTTTTGACTCGCTTGTCATTATTTTTTTTCTTGAAGCAGAAATTTCTCGGTTTACGGCTTCACTGTAAAAAATAAATAATTTTTGACAACAAGGCGGCAGGTTTTTCAAGTTGATTTTGCGGTTGTAGTCAAATTAAACTAATTTCTATTTTTGTTGGCGACAATAAACAGTTAAGTGATGTCAGTACTATAAGACATGTGAAATAATAAGTGCTTAAAATCTCTTACAGTGAAAAAAGAAAAGAAGAATGAACATTTAAAATAGTAAATATTATCTTTATATAAATAGGCAAACATTTGTAGATCGGTTGTAATGCTATAAACATAATCAAGTCCACCGACCATCAACTACAAGATGTCAAAAATAGAATACATGCGTGCTTATAGGAATAATTCTTTTAGCCGCTACACGACTACCGACTACACGGCTACTTTTGTAGCCCTTAGCCAACTTAGGCTAATTTCTATTTTTCTTGGCTTCAAAAACCAGATTAGTGCTGCCAATACAATAAATGCATGAAATGGTGGCTTTAAAAACGCAATACATTAAATATCGCTAATAAAAACGCAAAAAAACTATTATAGTGGCACCATTGAAAAATAATAATCATCTGTGCATTTGTTTACATTTTTCCATCTTCGGTTACTTTTGTTCTGATGTTTTTTATACACTTCATACACTTAAGTCGTTTTTTCCACTATTTTAGCAATAGTACTTATAAAATTAATTAAATTTTCTTGAGACATTTGAAAAAAAAAATTTTCACACAAATTCACTTAAAAGAAATCAAGTTTGTTTTCTTTTGGTAACCTTTAATACATGTGTCAAAACAGATGTTTATTTTTTGTATTTAGTGGTCGGTAGTCGTTAAAAGAATTAAGTAGCTGACGACTTGGCTATTTTTGTAGTCAGCTACTTTTATAGTCGGTAGTCGATGGTCGGTAGCCTTTGATTGTGTTAATTGCATAAATCGGTTCAGTATTTAAGAAATAAATTCAAGCAATTCACATGGATTCCACACATGAGTGTCTACAGAAAATAAACAACGAAAAAAGTGTTCAATATTAAACTTGGTCGAATTTTGACCACAAGGCAAACTCTAGTTTATATAATAATAAAAAAAAACTGTAACGAAGTCATTTCTATAAATGAAATTTTTTTTTACATTTTGTTGTTGGTATAGGTAGAATCGTTATGGAATACAAAATACCTAATTTTGGATTTGTTGTCTGTCTGTCTGTGTTCACATCACGTAAAAACCACTAATCGTATTAGAGCCAAATTTTGTGACCTTGATTCCAATATAGAATACTCCTTTTTATAAAAGTAAGCCTTTTTGTAAAGAAAATAGAGATGCAAGTGTTAAAGTAACAAATTTTTCTGGTATAGTGGTACTTAAACAGTTGTCTGAACATTTAATTTTTGTAAATGGAAAGTTTTTAACACACACAGATTTTAAGAAAATTAGAAGTCTATAATAAAACTCTAACAGGATCATTTCTGTACATGAAATATTGTAGGAAAATATTGTTGTTGGTAAATATAGTAATTGATTTGGAATACAACATTCCTATTTTTGGAATCTTTGTCTGTCTAGGTTCGCATCACTTAAAAGCTGCTGAATGGATTTGAGTAAAACGCTGTGAAAAGTTCCTCTGTAATCTTAGTTTAACTAGAAAATTTAAGATAGAAATATAAAATCACTCAATTTTACTGGTATTATGGTTCTTAAACATCTGTCAGCAAAATTTTATTTTTGTAGATGCAAAGTTTTTAACACTTTTTACATACTTTGAAATAAATATTTAAAACAAATTTTTTCAAATTTCAATTATAAGAAAATTATAAATGCCACAATGAAGAAGATTGTGTATATTTAGTTAAAAATTTACTTCTGTTCTTAGTACATGCTGGTTAAAGTACTTATACAGATTGACTCCTATGATAATTTTAATTGTCGTTTGTAAGTAAAAAGTTTCTTGTACGAGGGCTGCTATATATATTTCTGGCCTGGCAATACTGATTGCTGCTAAGTGCAATCTGACATTTCCATTGGAAAGTTTGTCATTTTTAAGCATAATCGTACTCAAAACGCTTTGACGTACGACCATTATTTGTGTTGTTTACAGTGACTTGAAAAAATTAATATAGAAAAAAATGGAATTAACTCGAGAAAATTTTCGTGCCATCATTTTTCACAACTTTCGACGTGGATTATCACGACAAGCGTGCATTGATGAACTTAAATCCTTGTATGTCGATGAAGCACCATCCTACAGCACTGTGAAAAATTGGTATAATGAATTTAATCGTGGCCGAAGCTCGCTCAAAAACGAATTCCGTGAAGGTCGTCCAAAAACGGCTGTTGTGCCAGAGAACATTGATGCTGTGCGTGAACTCATAATGCAAGATCGACATGCGACATACCGAGAGATAGAGACATCCTTGGACATTTCTTCCACCAGCACACATTCGATACTGCATGAACACCTGGTTTGTTCTCGTTGGATCCCGCACAATTTGAAAGTCGCTCAAAAAAAGGCTCGTGTCGATTGGTGCAAAGAAATGTTGCAAAAATACGATTGCGGTGCTTCAAAAGACGTTTATAAGATCGTCACAGGTGACGAATCATGGATCTATGCGTATGAGCCCCAAACGAAACAACAATCGACCGTGTGGGTCTTCAAAGACGAGCAAAATCCAAAGAAAGTTGTTCGTGGAAGAAGCACTTCGAAGCAAATGGTCGCCTGTTTCTTCGGCAAAACTGGTCATGTGGCGACTGTTCCGCTTGAGCAACGTAGGACGGTCACTTCTGAGTGGTACGCTACAAAAAAAAACCAACAAGAGAAGACGAATCATTGTTCACCATGACAATGCGAGCTCTCACACATCGGCTGACCGGCCAAAGCGTTGAATTAATGGGTCATCCGCCGTACAGCTTTGGCACCTAAAGACTTCTTGTTTCCGCAAATCAAGAAAAAAATGCGTGGTCAACGATTTTCGTCGCCAGAAGAAGCTGTTGAAGTGTTCAAAAACCATGTTTTAGAGGTGTCTCAATCGGAGTGCAAAAAGTGCTTCGACAACTGGTTTGAGCGCATGCAAAAGTGTATAAATCATGCTGGAGAATACTTTAAAAAACAATAAAACCATTTTTGATTATAAATATTCGCATTTTCACTATTATGCCAGAAATATATAGAGCAGCCCTCGTATGTGATATCTGTAAATGTTTAACACAATTGGTTTTGATAAATATCATAGCTTTCAACATTTTGTTGTTTTTACTAAAAGTTTTTAGTACTTTTTTATTTTATTGGATAAGCAACTGCGTATTATTTGTACTCACACGCATAACTATATATTTATTGCTTCTGAGAAAAACTTTAACATATTTTCAATTTAAGGAACAAGTCAAACAAAAAATCTACGTAACCTTAAAATATATTGTTTTAAGGCCTTATTGACTAACAATTAATTTTTAAATGTATTACTGCTTTATAAAAACTAATTTTGTATGAAAATTTTGTTTTACAAACCTATTATAAAGATAAAAATTGATTATAAATAATTATAACTCAGAGATGTTTCTTGAAAAATCGCTAAGGTGACATTACTGAAATACAATAAAATCGTATTTTTATTGCGTAGTTGCTGGATTTTGTATTTGTTAAGTTTCTTGTTTACAGTTTTTTTACGCGCCCTATTTTTTTATATAAGTAATAAAGACTACATCTCAATTGTAAGAGTATTTCCTATAGCGGCAAATATATAATTTTTGGACACACACTATTCAGGTGGTAGAAATGGTAACGCTAGTAGCAACACCAATAACCAGGACAAGGAGACTACTGCCCACATCGGTACGCGAACGACGGTGACCAGGAAAAAATTCTGCCCCCCTATGTTTCTCTTTGACCAAAATATCAAAGCGTTAGCTGCTCAAGTAGAAGCAGGAACACCTAAAATCGACTTTAAAATCAAAAAGTAAAATATATTTTACGGACACAGTGGTTAACGCTGAAACGATGGCAATCTTAAGGAAAAGAAGAAGCAAATTTCATTAGTTCTTCGCGGGCTTGACTATAGAACTCCTGCTGAAGAAATCAAACAAAAACTTGATGAAAAAGTATCAGGAGTCGTGGCAACAGTATAGACTTTTTCCACACCATACTCAATTAAAACAATTATGTTACTGGTTCGTTTTTAGTAACACTTCATACAGGAAAAACTTTGGATGACATCAAGCATATTAAGGCAGTCTTAAGTCAAGGAAAAGCCAAATAATAAACAAAAAGAAATACAGTGCCGGAGATGTCAACATTGGGGACATATAGCAAAAAACTACAATGCAGACTTCAAATGTGTTAAATGCGACAAACAACATGATCCTGGAAACTGTCAAAAAGTAAGCCAAGATAGCTCACAATCTACCTGTGTCAACTGCTGTGAAATCGTACACCCCGCGAATTGGAGGGGCTGTAGCGTCTATAAAAAGTATGTACAAAGAAAACGTCAAAGAATTTTGAAAGCACAAGAGGATAAGAAAACTGCAAAGCATAATATAAGAAGGTTATCTTAATCCTACGTATCTCCGGGTAAGTCGTATGCCAAGCTTTTTCATCAAAATACTAACAGTATTCTCCTCATAAGAAATCGAGTGTTGATGAGTTTCTCAAATTAGCCAGCATATTTTTGAAACCAACTATTGAACAAGAAATTGAAAAATTTTCTTATCTCATGGACAAAACAGATGCAAAATCAGAAATTTGCATCTTTACAAGAAAATCAAAAATGTTCAATAAAAAAAATTCAACTTTTTAACATTTAATGTTAGGTCACTGATAGACAAAAGTCAAATTGAACTTCTAATCACTCTACTATATTATAAAATAGACATCGCATTTGTTCAAGAATGCCACCTAAAAGAAAATATGCGAATATCTTTTACGACAAATCTCCCCTAGGTGTTGCAATATTATTAAGAAATTCAATATCATTTAAAAACGTTAATCTCCCTCAATTTAATACAAAATTTATTGAAATAGAAATTATTAATAACAATATGAGTAAAAAATTTATTGTTGGCTCCCTACACATTCTTACCAATACTCCCCAAGTCGGGGTGATTACTCTGAGAATTTAAATGGGAAAACGTTAAACAATTGGATACTTGACAAATTGCTTCAATTTACTCGCATGTGTCACTATAAACCATCAATTCCCAATGGCAGTTTATTCCTAGATCACTTTCTCATAAGTGCTCATCTTCTAAAGAGAGAGTCCTCAAACCATTTTAAAAGAGATGTGGAAATTGCTTCAGAGTCACTTATGCTCTCCGTACACTGAAATCTGGAAAATAATGAAATAGATATATTTATAAATAAATATAATACAATTGTTAATAGTACTGCCAACGCTCATGGAGAGAAGATTGAACTTAAACACAATAAAACTTCCTTTCCTGACAATAAAAAAACATACTTAGAGGAAAACATTAATGGCGAAAACAACTCATCGTACGGGCAATAGTAAGAGCAGTGAATACAATATCCTATCAAAACAAATAAGAATAATTCTGAACGAGTTGATTAACATCAATCAGATCCAGAAATTTAACCACAGGCTGGGGCAAATAAAAGCAGGTCCCTATGCGTTCAAAGAGGTCTACCAAATAATTGGGAAAAGAAAATATGACATATCCGAAAAAATCAACGTCAATGGTTATTTGGTCTCAAGCGCTTCAGAAATAAGGGAAGATTTTCGAGCATATTATGCTGATTGAGATTTGCAAGTCTACCACCACATCTACTCGTTCAGCAATACCTTCAACTACAAAATAAAAAAGAGTTATAAAAAATTTCAGCTATTTTTGAAAAACAAAACCCTGATAAAAATGGTTCGGTATTATGGGATGTAAAATCTCTTTCCGTATTGTTTCATACTATCACACGTTCTCATAGGATTTGACAAGTCTTAATACTCAGTATTATACTGTAAAATGGGCTTAAGTGTTATACAACGTTATGCTTGACATGCTGATTTATTTTGGTCTGTTAGTTTTATTTCTTTGGTAATTTAAAAATTGAAATTTTTTGTATAACAGTGAAAAAGAGTTGGAAATGAAATCTTTAAATTTAAAGTAAATCATGCTAATAAATAGAGCAAAGAATCGAGTACGTTAGAACAAGATATATTTAATTAATTAGAATTACACAAACTCATAGGAAGCATGTAGTACTCAACAACTCATTACTGACCCCCTGCAATCGTTACGTTTATTTACGACTTCTGTGGAGTCGCTAATGACCTATTTTCGAGTATTTACTTTACGTAATCCAAGTACTAAAGCTTAGGTCCAATACAGCAGTGCTTGAACAAGAGCAGTTAGAAACCATCGTTTACCCCATTAGATGGTATCTGATGTTTTAAACTTCGTTCTTGTCACCTGCATAACCATCAGATTTGTATAATTTGGTTGTACTCGAAATTAAATAACTTTCTTTAAAAATACATATTATATTTACTTTTCAACATTAAGTCAGGATGTGGATAATATCCTTTCTTCGACTGTTGCGCGCAGACAAGTTCGCTTCGATCCTTTGTAGTTGTCGTTATTTGTTGTGGTGTTGTTTTAAAAATCTTTTGAGTGGTTTTTGGAATGCTTTGAGTTGTTACATCAATGGCATTATATAAGTCACATATGTCGACTTTCGCTTTGCTAGCCCGGCGGACACATGGATTAATCTTTTTTTTTTACTTAAATGCAAGCTACAGAGGTAATTTGATGGGCAAGAACCACGTATTTGCGTTAGATGGCCGTCAGAGCACATGGCAAATGGTATACGACTAGTGCAAGCAAATTTACCATCATCTCGTTTGCCAAAGCACGTTCGAATTAATGCCAAAATAAACTGTTTGTAAATGAAGTATTTTTATTAGCCCTTAGAATATTATATATGGAAATATTTTAAATTACCACAAAGTTAAGCATTTTTTCTTTTATGCTTTTTAATAAATATTTTTTAAGCGTTTTTGCTCTAAATCTTAATTTGAAATGAATTTCTCCAGGAGACTTTTCGCTCTTATACATTTAAGAGTCTTTATAAGTTGTTATCATTTAATTCACTTTGTTGGATTTATATTTTATATCTCTCAGTTTTTCTGATACAATAAAAAGTTTTTGGCCAAAAATTTTTTATCTAAATTAAAATGAAACTATTTTTTAAACATGTTTTTTTATTTTAAAAATATTTTTAATCTAATAAAGATTTGTGGGTTCTGAAGAGAAAGGCAGAGGTCGCTGGCCAAATCGACTTGGCCCTTATGAAAAAGGTTGAAGGTAGGCTGCTCATACTGAACCTGCAAAAGCGCTGACAACAAAACTTCTGCAGACTTAATTATCGAACCTATGTATATAATCGATAAGGTAATGAAACAGGCCCACAACATTGAAAAAATTAAACAACATTTTTATAGGGTGGGCTGTTCATAAGCTGAGCTGATTGGATAACTATTTACGCTCAATGCTATTAAGAGTGTGGAAAACAGTGCAAACTTTCTCAATCTCAAATTGACCTTCAGAAGCCAAACTAAGGCAAGCGCTGCGAAGGCACATACAGAGGCTGAAGTTCTACTTTTTAAGCCACAAATGAAAAAGCTCTTATCGCCCAAATTGAAAACTCATTGGTTTATTCTTAACAAGTAATCGAAAATCTAAATGACGTGGTGTAGACAGTACCACAGTCTTATAGATAAAATAAAGTTGTTCACTCTTTTTGTGACGACCAGGCGTGAGACGCCGTTGAGATGAAGAATGTGCTACAAAACTGATTCAAAAATTACACTACATTTTTGAACAAATTGAATCAATACAGGTATTATTATAAAGCTTTTACCCCAATACCGGCTTCGCTTACTAAAATTTTTCTGCATAGCCGGCCTTCGACCGGACGAAAAGGTTTTCTCTTCTATGTTATAACCAACACCGGCCTCACTTACTTAAGAGTTTCCACGTACGCTTCCATCAGAAAGAATGTTCATATATATTATTTCTAAAGCACTTTTTTGGTCGGTTGCGTATATCTCCCATACCACCGCATAAAATTTAATGAATGATATCTCATTTTAAAGCTTATTTCTAACACTAATGACGAAAAATAATTAGAAATTAAAAAATTTATATTTTCATTGATAAAAATTATATTTTATATAGAACTGCATGATAATGCAGTGATTATGTGTTTTTTTTTTCAAGTGTGGTAATGCAGGGTCGCTAAATAGTAATGCAGTTCTACATAATATAGTATGTTTTAAAATCTATTCTGGCAATACCGCTATTTACTATAATGCCGTTTATTAAAAGATATTTTTGTTTGTATTAAGGATTCGTGCGGGCAAAAAGTTAACGATGATCATGTCATTACCTCTAACATTGTATTCAAAGAAGTATTATAAAAGCATTTAAACATATGTATGTATGTATGTAAATATGTATGATATATTATGATTTCTAATATTTTTATACTTTTAATAAAATGTATTGAAGTTACTAAAATTTCTATTAATTATTTTCATTTTATCTTACAAAAATGACAACTAACGCTGCGAAATATTCGCACAGGTCATCTAGTTGTTTCCTAATAGTTCAATTGTTAAAAAAAATTTATAATCACGCAATATATGATTCCAAAAGCTTTAAAATGTTGCTCATATTGACCCAATTTGTTCCAAAAAGGAAGTGCAAAATCACAATTTTATATGAAAAGTTCAGAGGCTCATAAATCGAAAAAGAAGGGTGACCCTGTGTAATATTTTTTTTTTTTATTGGTAAAGGTTCACTGTAACTGTAGTAAATCGTTTGTACGTGGCACAACCATTACGGTTATCTTTTCTTGAAAAATTTTTTTTTTCTAAATTGCTAGTGTCCATAAAAGCTCTTAATTGCTTTTGAAAATATGCTTGAGAGCATAATATAAATCAGTATCTAAAAAGCAACCTAAAGAATAGTTGAGTTTAGAAAATCAGACAAAAATTTCAACAAAATTAGGTAAAATATCTTTTTAATAGCGTTAAGTGTTCAAATTTGAAATGTTTGGTTGCTTGAAACTTTGCACCGACACAGCTGCAAAATGTGTGGATGCAAAGTCCATTGAAAGAGTACCATGTGTACCTAATAAAAAATGTGGCTTTTACAAGTCGAACTACTTTTGCACAATGTGATGGCAAAAATTTTACTCAGTTAACTGCCGCTTGTCCTGATGGTTTTGTTTGTAATTCTGACGGTGGAGAAATATGTAAGGCTGATGTCAGAGTGCACGCTATTAACGAAGCGATGCTAGAAGCTATAATATTCATGCCATACTCATACTACAGGATTTCAGAGTGGATACTATATTAAACAAAGCGACTTGTTGTGTTTTTAAAATACTTTTCCGTTAATCTTTTTCGTTAAGGAGGATTCAGATGAAGAATTTTTTATTTCTAATTATACATATAATTTGTTTTCTAGTAAAAAGAGAGGAATCCACGATGTAAATAAAAGTCGCAAGGAAAAAGGCGAATTTCATAATTTGTACCAAAAAAGTGTGAACACTTCTGTTACATATCTTTCAATATCAATATTCATTATTTTATAAATATCTTTTAAAATCAATGGAAAATTTAAACACGCACATATAAAATATACAAATGAAAAATTTTAAACTACAATGTAAACAAACAACAAAAAGAATAACGAAGCGATACCATGCTATAAATCATTTCACATCCTGCTTTGTCGCTTTGGCTCTCTTGTAGCTTCGCTTTGACTCTGACATCTTTTGAGCATTGACGTAAGCAAACACTAGCAGAGGTTTGTAGCGCATTGAAGTGCGATATTATAGCATCGCTTATAGCGCGCACTCTGACATCAGCCTAAGGACAAGCGCCATAGTAATGTTGTATGCAATAGAAATAAACCATTTTATTGAGAAGAGCAACACTCTTGTGAACTAAAAAATAAATAAAAATCCGAATTTTCTATAATAAATAAAGAAAATATATATTAAAAATTAAAAAAAGGAAAACTCCCCGCACATTTCTTTTAATTTTTTGTTTAGTTAAAAAAGAGCTGGTAAAATTATTAATTTTTAAAAGTTGCGAAATTACATTCGACAAGATACTTTTTTCTTTTTCTCTTTTTCTCTTTCCAAAAATATTAATCTTAAAAAAAATTTTTAAAAGTATGAAATCCTTAAAATTTCCATATGAGAGTGGTGAACAAAGCCACAATTAGCTAACAAGAGCTGAGCAACCTCGATGGTTGCATTGGTAGAGGTGCGTACTGTAAAACAGAAATAGTGAGTTCGTTCCCGCCTTCGGACATGCGTTCAACGGAATAAAGTAATTGTTATAATGCAATTAAAAATAAAGAAGCAGCAGTACAAACCTCCCAAAAAGGAAAAGAAAATTATTGTGTTTTGCCATGGCAGATAATTTAGTGGAGACGTCTAATATAACATAAGAGAAACAAATAATTGCCAGGACGCCTTTTATAACACTTTCTGTGGTAGCGGTTACTACAGGGAAGTATAACAGGATAACAATAGTGTATGGCAGACGTGTGTTGTGGATATTACATAAAGGGGATAACTGGCTTAGATAAAAGGTGTAGTGGAGTTGTCTGTGGATGGTTAAGGTTACTAAACAAGGCTTCAAGTAGTTCATGTGTAGTTTGGATCACTGCGTTTGTAATAATAACGCATGTTTAGTAAATACGAGACCATGGAATTCACAAGACCGGAAGGACTAAGAAGTATAGCCTGAGAACGCCATAAAGTAAGAATACAAAATTTATAGTGAGCCAAAGTGGTATTTGCAATCAAAAAAATCCGTGCGTTTGTTTAAAAAAGGGAAAAAACGTAACAATATCAACAAGATTTTTACAAAAATTATTTGCAAGCAGTGTTGCCAGTTATGGCGATTTCGTGCCAAACGTGGCAATAAAAAATCCTTTGTGGCAATAAAAAATTTTAAAATGGCGAGAGGCGAGATACTTGGTGGTTTTTAAAATAGTTGGGGAAATTTTTGTTTATTTTTATATTTTTGTTTATTTTTTTTATAAGAAATACTTGATCAGCAAAGAAGCTGTTTGCAAATAAAATCAAAATTCCACATAAAAATAAGTTGGAATAAATCAAAAATAACATTGCTAAAGTTTATCTCCGTTCAATATCTCCGTAAGAAATAACGAACATTTTCTTGCTTCATGTTTAGAAACAGTAAAATGTTTCTGGCAACAATTCTTTTCAGCTGTGAAACATACGAGCTGCATTTCGTGCGGAAAACTAAGCAAGTACCAATACTTCGATTTAGAAGAAAGTGGTCTTTTAATTTCCTTCAAGAAGTGCCGGATTATATTATAGACAAATTTTCAGTAATTTTATGTTGGAGTTTTAAGAAAATAAGGCTCCACTTTGTCTTTAATAATGTTTTTCAATGTAATTTTCAAAATAATTAGAACAAGTCTAGTTAAGTGAAGCTGCACCAATCAAAAAGAATATTATACAGGCTGATAGAGAATTAAAAAATAATAAGAAAATGTATATATATATAATAAAACGGTAACGGGGACATTTCTGTACATGAAATATTTTTAGAAAATTTTGATGTTGGTGTAAATGGTAGTCGATAAGGAATACAAAACACATATTTTTGGAATTTTTGCCTATCTGCCCGTCTGTTTGTCTGTCTTCGCATCACGTAAAACTGTTGGATGGATTTGAACAAAATTTTGTGAGAGAGCCCTTAGAACCTTGATTCTAATATAGAACACTTTTTTTATCTAAAAATAAGTAATTTCGTAGAGAAAATAGAGTTAGAAGTGTGAAAGCACCAAATTTTACAGGTATAATAGTACTAAAACAGTTGTCAGTACATTTTATTTTTGTAAATAAAAATTAATATTTAAAAACACATTTTTCTAAATGTGAATTTAAAAAAAAAATAGAAATGCCACGCAGAAGAAGTCGTGGGCACTGCTAGTCTAAAATAAATAAAAATTGGCGGTCGCCCTTATTTTAAGAGTTATGGGTCTCTGAACTTTTCATATAAAACTGTGATTTTACACTACCTTTTTGAACAAATTGGAACAATACGGGTATGATTATAAAGCTTTGGACCAACATCGGCTTCGCTTACTAAAGTTTTCCTGCTTACTAAAAAAAGGCATGTTTTTTGGAAGCGGATCAAGCATTTCTCTTACCAATTCTTTTAAATAACAACAACTTCTAGCAAAATTAACGTAACAGTTAAATTTAAAACAATCTTGTTCAATTCAGGTAAAACAAGTAAGTGCTTTACTCGACTACGCCAAATCTTATATACCCTTCACCATCTATGTAAATCTAGTTTAGTGAAGTAACTCCAACTAAAAAAAGCAAATATTGGCATGACAGAGAATTAAAAAATAAAAAATAAAAGATTTGGTATAAATATATTTCGTGTATAATTTCTCAAATGTCCATTTCCGGCCCCATAACGTATGATTTCGTAGGCATAGCGAAGTCGATTGAGCGATGTTTGTCTTTCCGTCTTTTAGTCCGTGTTAAAAAATATTAAATGATTCAATTGATCAGATATAGTGTCAAAAAAGGTGCTATTGGAAATCAGCATGATCGTTTCATATCCTTCGAGGCAGCAGGCAAAACACCTATAATTTTTTCATGTCTTTTGGAACAATAAAGTAACTCAAATAAAAAAATCGAATATATGGGGCGAAAGAGAATTAAAAAATAAGAAAAAAAAATCAAGTGAAAAATTGGCGCTCGCTCTTATTCCCGAGATACGGGGCTCTGAAAATTTAAAATTTTTTAAAATATCAATATGGGTATTTTTTTAAAGTTTTTAATGAGATCTTAAAGAAAATAATAAAAATTTTTAAAAATGCTCAACCCATTAACAGCCGATGTCATTTTTTTGTAAAATTATATGTATGTATGCAGTACCAAATTTTTTATTTTTTAATTCTCTGTCACCCCAATATTTGCTTTTTTGATTGGAGTTACTTCACCAAAGGAGATTTACAAAAATGGTAAAGGGTATATTAGATTCGGCATTGCCAAAAAAATGTTGAATCTTAATAGGGAATTACTTTGGCAAACATGTTTAAAACCATAAAGCATTATACGAGGGCTGTTCTATATATTTCTGGCCTAATAGTGAAAATGCAATAATTCTAATCAAAAATGGTTTTACTGTTTTTCAAAGTATTCTCCAGCATGATTTATACACTTTTGCATGCGCCCAAACCAGTTGTCGAAGCACTTTTTCCACTCCGATTGAGTCACCTCTAAAACATGGTTTTTGAACACTTCAACAGCTTCTTCTGGCGACGAAAATCGTTGACCACGCATTTTTTTCTTGATGTGAGGAAACAAGAAGAAGTCATTAGGTGCCAAGTCAGGGGTGTACGGCGGATGACCCATTAATTCGACGTTTTGGCCGGTCAAAAACGATCTGGTGAGAGCTCGCATTGTCATGGTGAACAATGATTCGTCTTCTCTTGTTGATTTTTCGAATTTCTCCGATGACTTCAGACAAACAAATTGTAGTGTACCACTCAGAAGTGACCGTCCTACGTTGCTCAAGTGGAACAGTCGCCACATGACCATTTGCTTCGAAGTGCTTCTTCCGCGAACAACTTTCGTTGGATTTTTCTCGTCTTTGAAGACCCACACGGTCGATTGTTGTTTCGTTTCGGGCTCATACGCATAGATCCATGATTCGTCACCTGTGACGATCTTATAAACATCTTTTGAAGCACGACCTTCACGGAATTCGTTTTTGAGCTAGCTTCGGCCACGATTAAGTTCATTATACCAATTTTTCACAGTGCTATAGGATGGTTCTTCATCGCCATAAAAAGATTTAAGTTCATCAATGCACTCTTGTCGTGATAATCCACGTCGAAAGTTGTTAAAAATGATGGCACGAAAATGTTCACGAGTTAATTCCATATTTTTCTATATAATTTTTTCAAGTCACTGTAAACAACACAAATAATGGTCGTACGTTAAAACGTTTTGAGTACGATTATGCTTAAAAATGACAAACTTTCCAATGGAAATGTCAGATTGCACTTGGCAGCACTCAGTGTTGCCAGGCCAGAAATATATATAGCAGCCCTCGTATAAGCCGTACATTCTTAAATGTATCAGATTTGATTCTGTTTACCTAAACTATTTAATTTAATAATTTCTAATTAACTTTTCAGCATAATAAATAAATAACTTTTTTATCTCTTGAATGATTTTTAAATATTTATTACAATAGCCTAAAATGAAAATAAAAAGTTAATGGGTGTTTTTTTAATATGAGTGTCTCTTCATCCGGAAGTTGTCAACATGTAGACACACATGTATTTTATAAAAAAAAACTACATTACAGAACATTTTTTTGTAGAAATAAATAATTTTTATGGAAATTCGAATGCATTTTGCGACATTCAAACAAATACGACTATTTATATATTACAGCAACATTTTCAAAAATTACTACATGGATGTCACTACCAATGCTAAAACTTTACACTTGTCACACATGACTCTTAAATGTCACACTTAAAATCACACCAATGTAAGCAGAAAATAAAAAAAATATACAGACAAAATAACAACACTTTTGTCAAAAATTTCTAGATAAAAGTGTAAAACGCCAACACATTTCACGCATTTAATTGTTTCATTTATTTGCTGGCTTAAATAATTGTTGCAAATACATTTATTATATACACACACATCTTCACACATATGTATAAACAATTTGTCAACTACTGTATAAAAATTTAAACAAGCACAACACAACACAAAACAAAAGAAAAATACATACGAGTACAAATTAAAATTATAAAAAAAAAATATTAAAAATTTTCTAAAACCAAAAGTGAATTTGTGCCTTTTTTGTTTCATTTTAATTTGTTAAATCGGTCGGTCATTAAACTTTTAAAGTTTTAATTCGTATAAATGAATTGTTTAAAGGCGCAAGCTCAACAGTTTTCTACGTGAACTAAAACCGTTAACATCGTTTAAATAAACAACCGCCTTGCAGTCTATCCGTCGGTCTGTCTGTCTGTCTAGTTAATAAAATTCGAATTGTTATCGGCATGAATGTCCTTTATAGGATGTTTTTATCATTAACAAAATGTGATTTTACTTTGCTTTATCTGATGATTTTAGTAGCCAGTGTAGTGACTTCAAAAGTGGAAAACATCTCATGGAAGGATTTTTTATTTGGCCCCAAATGGCAAACATCATCTATTCCGACTTTGGCTCGTGACAGCAGATGTGGGTGAATATAAAAAATAGAAAATTTTATAATAAAGACATTGGAAAAAACCAGCTCTTTGGATCCATTAAAAGTTAAAACGATAACAGTGAAAATATTTATGTATTAAACGCTTCAGACCAATTGTTGAAATATTTCATAAGAAAAAAATTATTTAATTAATTTCCTGTTTAATGTTGAGTTAACAAATTACAGCTTAAACAAGAGTGCTATATTCGGCTAGGCCGAATCTTATATACCCTTTAGCATGTGTGTAGATCTAGTTTAGTGAAGTAACTGCAATCAAAAATGCAAATATTGGGATGACAGAGAATTAAAAAATAAGAAAAAAATTAACTACTGCATCCTTTTACCTGAAAACGTCCTCGGCTTTTAATCGGTTAAGCATTTTTTGTTATAATATTAGTATTGCTCTAAAGATCTCTTCAAACGCTTTTAAATTGTTATCTTAAAAATATGGTCCACAATCGTTTCTTTCTCTGAAAAGTTTAAAAGCCCGCAACTCGGAAAATACGGGCGAACGTCAATTTTTTCTTATTTTTTGATTTTCTACCGCCCCAATATTTCCATTTTTTATTGAAGTTTCTTCCTTTTTCCAAATGATCTTGCTGATTTTCAATAGTATCTCTTTTTGATCGAGTGGCGTATTTAAATGTTCTTTAGCTGTTTTATTGCCTTGGCAAACTTGATTTCAACACTAACAAGGACGGAACGACGGACATCGCTCTATCGACTTGGACATGTGTATACTTTGGAAATGGATATTGTAGAAATAACAAACGGAATGGCAAACTTAAATATACCCTCTTTCCACTTTTTGTGGTGAAGGGTATACGAATTATATCGGCTGATTTTTCTGATCGTAAAATTAAGTTATTGATTTTCTTGTTTATTCTCGTGCTCCGTTTCTGCAACATTAGTGAAGTGAATTTCTCACATGAAAGTAAAAAGTCATCTTATTTTAGACATACGTGTTAGTTAAGAAACTTTGGGCGTGTATGAGTAAAATATTTTCTCATGTGCGTGAATGATGTTGAATCATGAAAATTATACCGTCCATTTCAATTTATCATTTAAATCTAAATAAAACCAAAATCGAGGCTGCAGAAAAGTTATTGATTCATTGTACTGTTAATAGAAATACATACTACCAAAATAAAAAAGTTGATGCACGTACGAGGACTGCTATATATATTTCTGGCCTGGCAACACTGAGTGCTGCCAAGTGCAATCTGACATTTACATTGGAAAGTTTGTCATTTTTAAGCATAATCGTACTCAAAACGTGTCGACGTACGACCATTATTTGTGTTGTTTACAGTGACTTGAAAAAATTAATATAGAAAAAAAATGGAATTAACTCGTGAACATTTTCGTGCCATCATTTTTCACAACATTCGACATGGATTATCACGACAAGAGTGCATTGATGAACTTAAATCTTTGTATGGCGATGAAGCACCATCCTATAGCACTGTGAAAAATTGGTATAATGAACTTAATCGTGGCCGAAGCTCGCTCAAAAACGAATTCCGTGAAGGTCGTCCAAAAACGGCTGTTGTGCCAGTGAACTCTTAACGCAAGATCGACATACGACATACCGAGAGATAGAGACATCCTTGGACATTTCTTCAACCAGCATACATTCGATTCTGCATGAACACCTGGCCGTAAAAAAGATTTGTTCTCGTTGGATCCCGCACAATTTGAAAGTCGCTCAAAAAAAGGCTCGTGTCGATTGGTGCAAAGAAATGTTGCAAAAATACAATTACGGTGCTTCAAAAGACGTTTATAAGATCGTCACAGGTGATGAATCATGGATCTATGCATATGAGCCCGAAACGAAACAAGAATCGACCGTGTGGGTCTTCAAAGACGAGCAAAATCCAACGAAAGTTGTTCGTGGAAGAAGCACTTCGAAGCAAATGGTCGCCTGTTTCTTCGGCAAAACTGGTCATGTGGCGACTGTTCCGCTTGAGTAACGTAGGACGGTCACTTCTGAGTGGTACACTACAATTTGTTTGCCGGAGAAATTCGAAAAACCAACAAGAGAAGACGAATCATTATTCACCATGACAATGCGAGCTATCACACATCGGCTCAAACCAGAGCGTTTTTGACCGGCCAAAATGTCGCATTAATGGGTCATCCGCCGTACAGCCCTGACTTGGCACCTAATGACTTCTTCTTGTTTCCTCACATCAAGAAAAAAATGCGTGGTCAACGATTTTCGTCGCCAGAAGAAGCTGTTGAAGTGTTTAAAAACCATGTTTTAGAGGTGTCTCAATCGGAGTGGAAAAAGTGCTTCGACAACTGGTTTGAGCGCATGCAAAAGTGTATAAATCATGCTGGAGAATACTTTGAAAAACAATAAAACTATTTTTGATTATAAATATTCGCATTTTCACTATTAGGCCAGAAATATATAGAGCAGCCCTCGTATATGTCCAATATGGCGACCATTTTTTTACCGGCCACTAAATGACATATCTTTCAGAAGTTTATGCGATTATTTATAGGCTTCGCAAATTCTTTTCAATTCGAAAACCAAAATTTAAAATGTATAAAATAAGATATGTTTTATTTAACTCCACGTAAGCTCGTTGGTATACGCAGAAATTATTTTTGCACCTATTAAAAGTTTACTTTTTTTTAATTAAAAAAAATTAACCAAATTTTGACACAAAAACTGATAACACGCACACTAATAAAACTATCAGCTGAACTCCTGCATGTACTTGTTATAGATATACTTTGATTATACTAACAGCCTTTTGATTTGTTTCGTTTGTTAAAATAAAATAATGGTCAATATATTTTAAGATGTGTGTATGTGTATTATGTATTCGAATTTGATTAGGTGATAATTATAACCGTTAAACATAGGTATAAAACAAAAGAAGGCGCTTATCAATCCGACTGAATGTTTCTTTTTTTATATTTTTTTTCTCCATAACTCACTGATAACTCTTTCTATTTTGAAAATATTTGTTTTGTTTGAATTGTGAAGCTTACATATTGGTCTGGTTCTAAAAAACAGTTCATAATCTTAAAAATTAAAGGCAGTCCTCATACAACATACATATTTTTTACGCATATTATGACATCACCTTAAAAATAAAAAAAATTGCGTATCACTATAGCTCCTAATAGCAAACAGGAATACAAAAATAAATCTAAAAATTAAAGGGTGTCCCAATAGGAGACATAAATTTACCTAAATGCTGTGATAAAATTTGTCATATTTTTTGATAATAATATACAATATATTTTCCGATTACAAAAGGATGTTTTTCCTTAATTTGTGCCAATATAAAATTTAAGGTATCACTCAAGTTGTAATTTTGTAATTGATTTCATAAAAAAATTATACACAACTCTAATTATTTTTTTTTTTTTTTTTTTTTGTAACTGCTGGAGTGCATCGTTGTGGAGTTATAGATTTATTTGCAAACTTTAGCGAGCGGATTATTTTTTCTATTTATGTTTTATTGTATTAACTCTACCGCGCCGTTTTTTCAACACAACAAACAGCTTTGGTATATATCTGTATCATTCACATTTGTTTTTAATTCTTGTTCGTGCCTAAAACTATACCTTGAAACTTATGAATAATAAACGTGCACGCAATTTATTGTCGTCAGAACAGATGATAAGCAAGAGCAAGAGCAAGCCAAGTACCTCACCAAACAATTCAACAATGATCAGTATCTGATGTTTTTGCATGGGAAAATTATCTATCATTTTGGATCAGAAACTTGCAACAAAATGTTGTCAAATAGATGATCTATTCCAATTAAAAGTATAAATTAAAGAACTTAGAGATGAAAATCAACAACTTATCAACCTTTCGTACCTGTTGGGACATACGTATCCCACTGAAGGTTCGCATTGTCCTAATGTTTAAGTTTTTTGCTTTAAATGATTCAAAAATATTCCATTTAGTTATTTATAAGTTTAAGTACAGTTATTGAAAAAAGATAGGGCGAATTATAAAAATAGGTGTTGTTTAGTCATAAGCAAAGTGCAGTGGTATTAAGTTCTTTCCGTGTTCTTTTTTTTTATTATAAAAAAAAAACTAAAACCAATATTGAAAAAATGCAAAAAGCAGTAAAATATACTATGGAAGTGTTCAAGTTTCTTCTTGTCATATTACCAGTGTGTGCAACGGTATGGTAAGATTTCTTTTTTATATATTTTCTTTTTAAGGGACATATATGTCCCATTTTGCTTTAACATTGGGATATATTTATCCCAATAGGGCTATAGCGTTGTAAAATTAAACTAGCTCATTATAATAGTTGCAAACTTATTAATCGTTTCCCGTACCAAAAGGGTTAAGAAAGAAAATAATAAACTTACATCACGTCTTGAAATGGAATATCGTAAATCCAGGTCTGGAAATGTGGTAGTTAGTTATTTATTAAGAAAGAAAAATTACAAAGATATGCTAATGTTTTCTAAACAAAACCATAAAAATTAGGCATCAGTATTCTACTGCAGCATTTTCTGGATCATTACATCCGTCATCAGCATTCCTTGCATATATGTTCGTTAGGTTGTGTTTTTTTAAACATTTAACCAAACAATTTTGTAAGTACAAATGTGAGGAATATTTTTAATTTAAGATAGAATCTAAAACTAAAATCAAACTAATTATTTTACTTGTTAGTCAAAATAAATTTAAATATTGGGTAATTTTCTATACAATTACTTTTAATAGTTTCGCTAAGAAAGTTTTTTAAAGTAGTGCCATATTATTATAAAATTATTTATTTAAACAAAAGTCTTCACTTTAATAAGTTTTTTATTTATATTGTTACGTTTTTCCCTTTTAGAACAGACATACGCATTCTTTTGATTGCAAATACCACTGTGGCTTATTATAATTTCTGTATTTTTTGACTTTATGGCTTCCTCTGGCTATACTTCTCGATCCTACCCGTCTTGCGAACCCTTGGTCTCGTATTTACTAAACATGCGTTATTACTACAAATACAGCCATCCACGCTACACTACTGTGTTACTCCGGCGAGACATGAACTACTCGATGCCTTGTTTAGTAACCTTAACCATTCACAAACATCTCCTTTAATCCAGTAGCCACAACACAGGTCTGCCAAACACTGTTGTTATGCTGTTATACTCCCCCGCCCTAATCGCTGTTGCTCTTACTTTTTATTATAAAGGGCTTTTTGACAATTATCTGTTGCTCTTATATTAAATTGGACGTCTCCACTAAATTATCTGCCATGACTTTACACAATAATTGTCTATTGCCTCTCGGAAGGTTTGTACTGCTGTTTATTAATTTTAATTGCATTATAACAATTATTAATTTTTCGTTGCACGCATGTCCGAATGCGGTATCGAACTCAGGACCCCTGTTTTGTAGTACGCACCTCTACCAACGCAGCCATTGAGGCTGCTCACTTTTAGTTAGCTAAATTGGGGTTTTTATTCATTAGTTGAATTAGCTTATTCACCACGCTCATACGGATGCAACTACGGGGTTGCCAGATTTTATTATTCGTAACAATATTTTTAATCCGAAAACAAAGTCCATTGGCAATTATTTATATTTTCTAATTTTCTTTCGCCCACAAAATCTTCATGAGCTGCGTAGTTTCCTGGGGCTTTGCACATACTACAGGAGATTTGTGCCAAACTTTGCTCAAGTGGCTGCTAGCTTGCATGAGTTGACCAGGAAGTCGCAACCATATCATTGGAGAGAAGCAGCGGAAGAAGCGTTCCAGGAACTCAAGAAACCTTTATGTACGGCACCAGTCCTCGCCTATCCAATAGCTGGACAAAAATTCATATTGGATACGGACGCAAGCGGCTATGGAATAGGTGGAGTTCTTTCTCAGGAGGTTAATGGAACTATAGCATGGTGATCTCCCAGCTCTAAAGAAATTACTGCGTTACACGACGGGAGCTTTTAAAAGTGCTGGAGTGTGTTAAACATTACCACAAGTACTTATATGGTCAACAATTCATCTTAAGGACGGACCACTCTGTATTACGTGGGTTGATGCAATTTAGGAACCCTGAGGGCCAGCTTGCACGCTGGGTTGAACGTCTGCAGAGCTATGACTTTAGTATTATGCATAAAAAAGACGGAAAGCACAATAATGCTGATGCCCTTTCAAGACGGCCATGCAATGTAGAATGCAAGCACTGCACAAATGTCATTGATGTGCGACTTACCCAAATTGTGTCAAGAGAAGACTAGTTGAAGGCCCAGAATGACGACCCAATTTTGGCAAAAAATATATTGGCTCAGCAAAACAACAGGAGACCGAATCATAATGAAATATCGGCAGAGAGCCAACTAGCAAAGTCGTACTGGGCTCAGTTGAATAGCCTGAAAGTAGAAGATGGTTGCCTACATCGATCTTGGAAAAGTACAGATGGCAAAACTACAACGGACTTAATTGTCGTGCCAACTTCTTTCTAACAGTTGACATGTTTAGTTCAATTGTTTTTACTTCAAATGCTCAATCAGTGAGCGAATCCAGTTGATTTGTTTAGCTCACACAATTTTTAGTTGCCTGTGTTAAATTTATCAGAAATTGAAAACATATTCATACATACTAATGAAAAACAATTTAAAGATGAACTATATTAAGTGTGCACTTTTTTCTGACTTTATTTTTTTAAACCTTTAAAACTAAAAAGAATACTGGTTCATAATAATATATTTGCTGATTACAAAAGGGTGTTTTTATTTAATTTGTATCAAAATAAGTTTAAGGTTTCACTCAAGTTGTAATTTTATATTAGTTTTCATATAAATAATGAGAAACTATGAAAGGCGCTCAGTAACTGAGCAAAAGTGCTCAGTAAAAAGAGCCCTCCATATAGTTAAATTGTGTAAGTAGATCAATTGAACTAGGTCATTCACGAACTACACAACTCTATTCTCTAACAAACTCACACTTAGTGTTGGCAAAAAATATATTAATCGATTAATAAGTTATATAGAATTACTTCTTGCAAATAAGCGTTCATTTTAAAAAAAATACTATGGGCAAACGGACGTTAATTATATTAAGGTTTGGTCCATAACTATATCGTTGGCTTAATATATCTGCAATCATTTGAGGTTAAATTAAACTGCTTCAGGTAATTATTACTGGTTTACAAGAAAAAGCAACATCTGGTTGTACCTTGGAATTAAAGAAACCTCAGGACTATTGAAAATGCGGTGGAACTGATGGATCAGAGTACTCGTACCAGCTAAACCTTTCTTTTATTTGTTCTTTATGTATTACAGTTCTTCCGGTATTCACTATAGTTCCAATTGGACCAGCTCAATGTGCTGCACCCTCCGGTGAAGTAGGAAACTGTTTGCCAAATAAAAACTGTGCAATCCGCGGAGGTATACCAGCAGGGCCATGTGGAGGTGGTTATGGCGTATGTTGCGTGTGTAAGTTAAATAAATTTTAGAAATCTTACTCTAAATCAAACTAAATATAAGATTTACTTATAGTTTTACAAACATGCGGAGGTATAGTAAAAGAAAATAATACTTACTTTGTTAATCCAAATCATCCAGACACTTATGATGGTACTGGGAGTTGTCAAGTAACGGTACACAAGGTACACCCTGATATTTGTCAGTTAAGGTTAGTTATTTAAGTGTTTATTAAATACGTCTTGATAGTTTATTACTGGTCTTTGAATCTAGATTGGATTTAGAAATGTTTTCTATAGCCCCACCCGAACCAGCAAATCACTTATGCAATCAAGATCAGTTACTAATATCTGGCAGCAGTCCAGTACCCAATATATGTGGAACTTCATCCGGGGACCATAGTAATTTGGGAACACATAATCTAAATGTAATTTATATTATTTAAACGAAAAAAATGTTTTTATTCCTAGTGTACATTGATGCCGGTTTGGGTCAAAGTAATCCCATTGTCATTTCGGTGATAACGAGCAATACGTTTCCTCGCATTTGGCGGATTCGAATTTCTCAAATACATTGCGGCAGCATAAGTCGTGCTGATCAGGGTTGTCTTCAATACTATACCGCTATAAGCGGTCGGGTACGTAGTTTTAATTTCAATACTGTGTCCGGCAGACAATTATCCAATCAGGATTATAGTATTTGTATACGCACGGAGAGAAATTTTTGTGGCATTCAATATAATGCGTGCCCAGATTTGGGTTAGTAAAAATAAGACTTGAGGAAACATTTATTTAATATTATAATTTAAATATTGTTTTTTTTTTCTAGAAAATAATCGTTCAAGATCTTTTACCATATCGGGTAATACAAATAATCCAGTCGGCTCTATGGTTGGCGGTGGCACTCTAGTCACACAAAATACTTGTATCCAAGATTGGCTTTTAATTGGTTGTATGCGTTCAGCCGATCGTATACCACCGCTAAGTGCTTGTGAGGATCGTGTATGTGGCGGCACATTTAGTGCTGAAGTTGGGATGATACAAAAAACAGTACAGAGTACGTATTTTTGCAATATTTTTTTTGTGAAACTAAAAAGAGTGATTTAAATAACTATCAACAAAAAAATACATTTTTAATACACAACAAGGTAGAGTGCTATATTCGGCTATGTCGAATCTTATGTACCCTTCACCATTTATATAAATCTAATTTAGTGAAGTAACTCCAATCTAAAAAGCAAATATTGGGGTGACAGAAAATTAAAAAAAAAAAATGCTTGCTTTTAATGGGTTAAACATTTGTAAAAAATTTTAGTATTTTCTTAAAGACCTCTTCAAAAGCATGTGTGTGAAGATAAATACGTCAAGTTAAATACGTTTCTTTAAAAATGTAGCATGCGATAAATTTTTTCTCCCATACATACAGTACAATTTGTATAGTAAATTCTAGACTTTTTTAACAAATACGATTACAGCTACAAAACCCTACGATCTCGGAGAATCAAACCTATTGGGAAATCAAGGGCACATATAGAGCTATTAATCTGTAAACACAGTTTATTCAAATTGAATTTGAGAAATTTTTTATAAGTCGCGGAAAATTGACTTAGTGCAATTTTCTCATATACGATGAGTTCTGTGAGGGATTTTGTCAATGTGGCCAAACCCTTCGATCTCGCGGAATTACACCTATTGGAAAATCAAGACCACATATAGAGCTATTAATCTGTAAACACGCGGAAAATTTCTCAAATTTTTTCTCCCATACATACAGTACAATTTGTATAGTAAATTCTAGACTTTTTTAACAAATACGATTACAGCTACAAAACCCTACGATCTCGGAGAATCAAACCTATTGGGAAATCAAGGGCACATATAGAGCTATTAATCTGTAAACACAGTTTATTCAAATTGAATTTGAGAAATTTTTTATAAGTCGCGGAAAATTGACTTAGTGCAATTTTCTCATATACGATGAGTTCTGTGAGGGATTTTGTCAATGTGGCCAAACCCTTCGATCTCGCGGAATTACACCTATTGGAAAATCAAGACCACATATAGAGCTATTAATCTGTAAACACGCGGAAAATTTCTCAAATTCAATTTGACCAAACTGTGTTTACAGATTAATAGCTCTATATGTGCCCTTGATTTCCCAATAGGTTTGATTCTCCGAGATCGTAGGGTTTTGTAGCTGTAATCGTATTCGTTAAAAAAGTGCCGAATTTACTATACAAATTGTACTGTATGTATTTGAGAAAAAAATTATCGCATGCTACATTTTTTAAAAAACGTATTTAACTTGACGTATTTATCTTCACACACATTTCAAAAGCTTTAAAATGATACCCACATTGGTACTTCAAAAAATTTTAAAATTTCAGATCATCGTAATTCGGAAAGTATGGGTGATCGCCTATGTTTTTGCTTCTAGTTTTTTCTTATTTTTTAAATTTTCTATTACCCCATATATTTATTGTTTTGGCTAGAGTTACTTTATGGTTCGAAATGACAAGAAAAATATAATTGTAGGCGGGGTGTTTTGCCTGCTGCCTCGAAGAACATAGACCGATCATGCTGATTTCTATTAGCACTTCTGTCGTCACTATATCTGATCGATTAGCATATATATTTTTTAACACGGACGGCCAGACGGACATCGCTCCATCGACTTCGCTATGCATAAGACATCAGAATAAGTAGACTTAATGGGATGACAAGACAAGATATACTCTTTCTCCACTTTTTGTGGTGACGGGTATAAAAAAGCTTGGGATTTTTTACACTTCTGTATTATTTAGAATTTATTTAAATGATAAAAACATCTTAGCGTGAATGTTTCAGAGTGGGTATGAACATGAATTGTGTTTTATTTGCTAATATGTAAATACTGTTACGTTTATTTATTTTATTAATGCCTAATTCATTAAAATCTTTTATTGCAAAATAATTACTCACAACTTTTACAGCCTTATAGTGCGTTTCCATTGACGTGATTTTGTCTAAGGGAAAGTTTTTGAGTTCGTATTTAAATGTCATTTAAATTTAAGTTCTATTTAAGTACAAAATTCAGTTTTTCAATGCACACTTAAATGAAACTTAAATGACCAATCTTGCGCATTTAAAGTCCATTTAAATAATACAGTTTTACCATATGGTCATGGCATTTTTTGTTGTTGTTTCGCAAAACTAAACAAACATTTTAGCCATTGATAGAACAATATTTTATGTTTTGCATACATTTCTTAATGAAAATATTAATTAAAAAGTTAAATCAATAAATAAAATAAGTTTAGGTGGTGAATACATGAGTATCGCTGACATTTTTTAATATATTTAAAATATTTTTCACAAAATTTGCAATTCATTGTGTTTGTTAGCAGCTGTTTTTCATAAACAATGGAGATTTATTTTGATATTTCGTAATGCTACCATATTTTTGTGATATTCAAATGAGAACTTAAATAAGAACTGAAAAAATGAAACTGCATTTAAATACAACTTAAATTTAAATGAAAATTAACTAAATGCGTATTTAAATACGAACTCAAAAATTGGCCCTAAAACACTTGATTTGCTCAAATCAAGTGTTTTGCTACTTGATTTTCCATACATTTTTCATGCTACAAAAACCATTTAAATCACTTGATTTATTTAAAATCATGTCGAAAATGTATTTCTTCGAACTAACTTTGCAACACTGTGTTGTGTCTAGGATATTCAAGTTCAACTCCGTTCTATCTATTCATATTGGATGTTTTTATCGAAAAAGTGACAATTACTTTTAAATTTTTGAAAACAATAATCTTTTTTGTTACAAAAAAGTGTTAACAAAATACAAAAAGAAAAATATGTAAAACAAAAATTAAATTAAAAATAAAAACAATTTTTTACCAAAAATAAAATAGTATTTTTTTTTCTTTCACTATCAAAATGAACTAGCCTTTTTTTCGTTGCTTTCATATACCCATTGTTAAGGGATTCTTGAATAAACTAAACTTCTACCACCACCTGCAGGCGTTTGTGTGGTTGTATATTGGCTTGTATATATCTCGCTTTGTAATTGTTGTTTTCATTTGTATTCTATGAAGTTTTGTAGAAACTTCTGGCTTTGTAAATAGACACAATAGGCCATTTCGTTTCACTTTCCTGGTTTCAATCGTTATTATTTCTTTTTTGACTTCTAATAAAGCATATGCGCAACAATATGAATTGTTAAATCTTTTGAACTTAAAATGTACTGAACTGATTTAAATAAAAAGTACATTATCCACACATACGAAATAAAATATTATCCGCCAAATCGATTGTAGAATGTGAGCGTAAATGAAAGAGCAAATACTCGTCATGTTTATTTATTAGATATGCAGATAATCAAAGGAGAAATTATTAGTCAGCCTTTCAATTTCATGGAATTTATAAAGAAGGAAGAATAAATTATAAATAAATTATGCAAGAAAAAAATTTGTTTAAAACCAAACCTTAAAATTTAATGAAATGGATTACTGTATGGAAAACATTGCCATATTGTTATTTCGCTAGTGTTTCAACAGCTAATTTAAAGATTTTTTCTAATATTTCCAATAGACAATTCAGTTTAATATGCATTAAACTTAACTGACTACAGAAAGCAAAGCAAAGCTAGGACACAAAATCCAGAACCATTAGCAAAAACTCAAAAGCCATAGAAAAATTATTGAAGTATTTGTTTTTGCAAAACAAAAATACAAAAAAATCATCACACTGTTTAGCTACTTGAATGCAAACAAATTGATTAAGTAAGAAAATTCAATAAAATTATTTAATTTATTTCACTTACAATATTATGATCTTGCTTATAACCACTTCATTTCTTCAATTTCAGACTTCATTTGTACAATTTTACCATAAAAAATCGATCGTTTTCAGGAAGTGCGATTGATTTCAATGTATTTCATAACAAAAAAATTTAAACGAATTCTTTTTTAAATGTGTAAGGGAATTAACATTATGAAATTTTTTATAAAACTAGCACACAATTTTTGTTTGTTGATGAAGCGAGAGGATAAGCAATGTGGCATGGCTTGAATTTTGTGGGGATGTTTAAAATACGCATATCGCTGCAACGTAAAAAAAATTAAAAAAAATTTTGATTAAAAACACGGAAAACATTTATTATATTAATTTATTTTCATAAAACTTGTTAGTTTTCATCATCTTTTAACTGTAAAAAGAAGCCGAAAAAATTCAGCCATATACCGTGGAGAAAGAAAAACAAAATCATTGTGGGTTGTTTGTTTGTTTGTTTGTTTGTTTGTTTTTTTTTTCAAAACAAAGACACAAATAAAACTAAGAAAGCCATAGAAAAATTGCCATCGAGACGTAGTTACACCCTCAATAATTAATATTCGATTCTTTTGCATTTTTTTATCGAACTAAAATATCTACGAGGGCTGCTATATATATTTCTGGCCTGGCAACACTGAGTGCTGCCAAGTGCAATCTGACATTTCCATTGGAAAGTTTGTCATTTTTAAGCATAATCGTACTCAAAACGTTTTGACGTACGACCATTATTTGTGTTGTTTACAATGACTTCAAAAAATTATTATAGAAAAAAATGGAATTAACTCGTGAACATTTTCGTGCCATCATTTTTCACAACTTTCGACGTGGATTATCACGACAAGAGTGCATTGATGAACTTAAATCTTTGTATGCCGATGAAGCACCATGCTATAGCACTGTGAAAAATTGGTATAATGAACTTAATCGTGGCCGAAGCTCGCTCAAAAACGAATTCCGTGAAGGTCGTCCAAAAACGGCTGTTGTGCCAGAGAACATTGATTGAGAACATTGTGCGTGAACTCATAACGCAAGATCGACATGCGACATACCGAGAGATAGAGACATCCTTGGACATTTCTTCCACCAGCATACATTCGATACTGAATGAACACCTGGCCGTAAAAAAGGTTTGTTCTCGTTGGATCCCGCACAATTTGAAAGTCGCTCAAAAAAAGGCTCGTGTCGATTGGTGCAAGGAAATGTTGCAAAAATACGATTGCGGTGCTTCAAAAGACGTTTATAAGATCGTCACAGGTGACGAATCATGGATCTATGCGTATGAGCCCGAAACGAAACAACAATCGACCGTGTGGGTCTTCAAAGACGAGCAAAATCCAACGAAAGTTGTTCGTGGAAGAAGCACTTCGAAGCAAATGGTCGCCTGTTTCTTCGGCAAAACTGGTCATGTGGCGACTGTTCCGCTTGAGCAACGTAGGACGGTCACTTCTGAGTGGTACACTACAATTTGTTTGCCTAAAGTAATCGGAGAAATTCGAAAAACCAACAAGAGAAGACGAATCATTGTTCACCATGACAATGCAAACTCTCACACATCGGCTGAAACCAGAGCGTTTTTGACCGGCCAAAGCGTTGAATTAATGGGTCATCTGCCGTACAGCGCTAACTTGGCATCTAATGACTTCTTCTTGTTTCCGCACATCAAGAAAAAAATGCGTGGTCAACGATTTTCGTCGCCAGAAGAAGCTGTTGAAGTGTTCAAAAACCATGTTTTAGAGGTGTCTCAATCGGAGTGGAAAAAGTGCTTCGACAACTGGTTTGAGCGCATGCAAAAGTGTATAAATCATGCTGGAGAATACTTCGAAAAACAATAAAACCATTTCTGATTATAAATACTCGCATTTTCACTATTAGGCTAGAAATATGTAGAGCAGCCCTCGTACTTCTTAAGTAGAGACAAAAAATATTTTGTTTCAATATAGTATTTTGTGGTTGTAAAATAATTTAAGTCAGCGTATACAGCAAAGCAGCTCTGAACACAACTAAATTACAAGTAAAAAAACATTAAAAAACATGGTTGCATTCTTCGTAACTTAAGGCCAAGATTCACTATCATACTCAGTCGTACAATCTGTCAAAAATTGCATGTGTGCTCAAAATGTATAATAGTATGGATTAAAAGTGATGTGTGTGACAGATTTTTTGACAGATCTATACGATTTTATAATCTTTTGAAATAATTCATAAAATTTTTTTCTTTATGCTATAAACACAATCATGTCCACCGACCATCGACTACAAAATGTCAAAAATAGAAAACATGCGTGCTTATGAGAATAATTCTTTTAGCCGCTACACGACTACCGACTACACGGCTACTTTTGTAGCCCGTAGCCAACTTAGGCTAATTTCTATTTTTTGTTTTTGGCTACAAAAACAGATTAGTGGTGCCAATACAATAAATGCATGAAATGGTTTTTTTAAAAACGCAATACATTAAATATCGCTATTAAAAAAGCGAAAAACTTTTATAGTGGCACCATTGAAAAATAATAAACATCTGTTAATTTGTTTACATTTTTCATCAGTTTATTACTTTATCTCGAAGGGGGAACATCTGCGTGCGAGCAGATTTTTTTTAAAAAAGTGAAGTTATAATTGAAGTCGTAACGCGCACAGTTTTTATTAAACAGGATTTTCCACTTCCTATACGAAGGTATAGGTTGATGTGCAGTTCCTGAAGAGACTAGTAATATCAAAATACTTGTGGGATACCCTGGCGCTTTAGTTATATACCCCTGCCATTATTAAATTAAGATTTAAAAAAAAAAAAAAATACATTTTTCATTTACTATTTATTTGGCGCATTTTTCATTTACTTTTTGTTTGTGAAATTTTCCATTTAGTTCTTTTTTCATAAATTTCTAATTTGTTTCATTAATATTTATTTTTTGGGTTTTTTATTGAAATTGATAAGTATATAATAGTAATTTTTACTGTTTATATACATTTATTATATTGTTTAATGTAAATGTTTAGTTCAATTTACATGCAAATATGGACGTGGACACTTCATATACTGAAGTCTTTGTTTCCACTATTTTAGCAATAGTATTTATAAAGTTAATTAAATTTTCTTGAGACATTAAAAATTTTTTTTTACAAAAATTCACTTAAAAAAAAATCAAGTTTGCTTTGTTTTGGTTAACTTTAATACTTATGTCAAAACAGATGTTTATTTTTTGTAGTTAGTGGTCGATGGTCGTTAAAAGAATTAAGTAGCTGGCAACTTGTCTATTTTTGTAGCCAGCTACTTTTGTAGTCGGTAGTCGATGGTCGTTAGCCTTTGATTGTGTTTATAGCATTATGGGATCAGAGTTAATGTTTTTTAAGATGATGAGGAGAAAAAACAAGAAAATGTTAAAACCATATCGCTCCTTTATTGCAAGATAGTCATATCTCAAAAAATTATAAATTTGTAGTTACTTAAGCAAAACTGCTCTTTTAGACCTTCTGTACATGTTGAAAAAAAATCAATTTTATATCCCAAGCTGAACCAAAGTAATAGCAATTGCAATTGCGGCAATTAGATCATATTACTTATGTCTTGAAAACTTAAATCGCATTTTGCCAAGTTCAATTTTTTTTGAGATATGACTATGTTGCAATAAAGGAGCGATATGTTTTTGCATCTTTTTTGTATAATAGTGTGGCACCTACGACGCCATTTTGAAACGATTTGATTTTTGTAAGACATAATTCTGTCAGATTTTTGTGCGATAAAATCGTATGATTTTGTATGATAGTGAATCCTGGCCTTTAGTGGTTCTTGAATTTACTATTGCTGTCATTTCTAAAACAAATCGTTTGGTTTGGGTCAAATGTAACGATCAGTCAAAAAAGATTGTTAAATAAAATGGCTATCTAAGTCTTTGTTATTGGATGTGTTGATGGCATATTTAAGTTTGCAATAATAATTTTAACTCTTCTATTTTTTTGTACATCTTCTAGCCAGCGTCCGACCCTTTCGTTTATATTTCCATACAGATGGCATTGAGGCACCCACCGATATCAATAATCGAGGCTTTTGTTTGGATTATGTTCAACAACCCTGTACAAATCGTTTCTAGGTTTCGTTCCACAAATAAATCATTAAAACGGGAAGCTTTTATTTAAATGTTTTACAATTTGTTTATTTATATTTAAAAGATTTCGTTAAATTATTGAAAATTTATTAATATTTTTTATATAATAAAGAAAAAAGTATTTCTATATATAATTTAAGTAATAATTTAGTTCTATATAAACATTATGTTTTTTTTACAAATAAGTTTTTAATATTTATACATAAATATTATAAATAACTGCTTAACTTTTGGTTTAAGAAATTTAAATTCAAATTTATATATATTTATAAAAAGCAAGAAAATTAAGCTGATATATTTAACAATTAATTACACATTAATGTCAGTTTAAATAGAATTTTGACAAACTTTCTTACTTAAAAATAAAAAAAAAAAATAATTACAATAAATTAAAAAATTACATAAAAATAAACCAAATATTATTGAATTTTAAAATCTCATTAGGAATTATTTTTTTTAAATTAATAATAATAGTATTTATTTAGTTTTTTTATTCAATTTGAATTTTTATAAAAATAAATTTTCCTTAATAAAAATCGTTGAGTACAAGTGAGACGATAAGTAAACGAGTGGTAAATAATGTACATATATCTGTCATTTTTCTGACTAATAGATAACAGGTCCTTGGCCTATCCAAAAATTTTGCTAATTTAACAGGATATTAAATTGAAATCAATCAATCAATGAGTTGTGTTGTTGGGTAAAGCCGCTCTTGCTCTCACAAATCTTCTTAAAAGATTATCAAATTTAGCATTTTTCGTTTTTTAATACCGTTTTAAACGGGGTGAATAGAAGCTAAACTTTATATTTAAGAAACAGTGCAGCCAACCATGCGCTTCAACATTAGAAAATAATATTTAAATACTATTTTAGCATCACTGTTTAGGAGCTCAGTTACAGTGCAGTCACACGGTCAAGTTTTTGTTCAATTCTCTTTCAAGAAATTTACACATGCTGCTAGTCAAAATTCACAAAAATTTAAAGCTGTGACGTAGGCTGCACGCAATTTCAAAGCAAGTTTTTAAGCAAGGTGTCGTAAAGAAAACAAAAAATAATTAATTTGAAGGAAAAAACTTCAATCAGCTGTTCTCTTGAATGAAAATTTAAAAGACACAATTGAACGAAAATTTGAAAGCAAATTCTCAGCAAGTTTTTAAAGTGAGAGTGTATTGGTAAAAAAAAAATGAGAGAAATTTTAAAAATTTAATGAAAACTTGATCGTCTGACACCCTAGTTATTTTCTGAATATGAAATTTGATTTTTATTCATCCTATTCTTTCAGTTCACCCTGTTTAAAGTTATCGAAACCAATAATCTGGTAAGTTTTATCAACTTTTTATTGTTTGATTTTTTAATTATTGTAACCACCACTTCTTTTCATAATTTGTTGGCCCCTAATTTATATTTTTTTAAATTCTTTATCTTGAGATCGTCTTAATATTGTAATTGATTTCTTCGTCAATTTTAAAAACTTTTCCATTTTCAGTCTGCTAAAAACTCAACTTAATTTTTTGTTTGTTTTTGTAATCAGTTTGCAAAAATTTTTTAAATCAGTCTGTAATTTTATATAAATTTTCGATTTTAATAAGTTTTTATTAAAGCTGCTACTTGTAGTTTTTCTTCTTCGGTTAAACCATTTTTAAGGGTACGACGTACTGTAAAAAATAAATATAGAATTAATTAAAATAAATAAAAGTTTTCAATTATTGAGTTAAGGCTATTTTTTTTATTTTAGTAAAAAATGTAAGATGTTAGAAATTTGAACGTTAACTTCATGCCTTAAAAATGATAAATCAACTTTGGTTCTAAGAAGGCAAATTTTTTTCTTACTTCAATAAATTGTAAATTGCAGTTTTCATATTTAGTAGATATTTTGGTGGTGATAATTGCAAGCAAATGAATTAAAATAAAAAACAACGTTTGTGAAAAAAACAATTAATTTAAAGGTAATACGAGTACACATAGTTTTTTGAATTTCTAAAATAATGAAATTATCATATTGATGCTAACTGTTCATAAATGCGCAATTCATATCAATTTAAATTTCCTAACTTCGTATTGAAAAATCAAATTTTCTTTTTTTTATATATATGATATAATGATATCAATTTTTAAGGCATATTAACTGACATTTACCGTGGCTTATTAATAGAAAGTTTAAACCAAGGCGAATCAATTACCAGGTGGCAGCGTAGGCGAATTCATTAATTTTCGCCGTGTACACTACTGTCAAACTCCATTTAAAAAAATCTGTTTACAATTTTTTTATATGAAGTTTGACATTCGTTTCTACCAGCAAAAAATTATAAATTCTCTAACGCTTTCACCTGATAATTGATTCGCCTTGGTTTAAACAATGGCAAAACAATACAAGGTGGTCGCAATTGCGAGTTCATTAATTTTCGCTGTAAAAGCTAAATGTCTAACACCATATAAAAAATTATACATAATATTTTTTTTTAAATGGAGTTTGACATTTACCGTTCACGGCGAAATTAATGAGTTCTCCATCGTGACCACCTTGTATTATTTTGCTATGGTCTAAATGTTACATTAACTGTAGCATAATATAATTAAGGGAAACAATTAGCAAATTTTAAGATGATCTTTTTCATGATTTAAAAATATGGCATTTTTATTCCTAGACAACGAAACGAGTTAAGAAGCAAGCGGAGTAAGAAAAACACACCATTTCTGTTTTGTATGATTTTTTTTTTAATTTCTTTTTGAAAAATATTTGTTTTCTTGTCTTTATATTTTGTTTACTTTTTTTTAATTAAGAAGTGCAAACATAAATTAACACAAAAAGCAAATGAATTATGTGAACTAAAACTTAATAATGTATGTACATATGTATCTTTTTACTGAAGTGAACAAACAACATGTAAAAAAAAAGCATAGTATAAGTGCATACATTCTTGATACAAACTTCAACATGTAAGAGTGTTATATTCGGCTATGCCGAATCTTATATACCCTTCACCATCTATATAAATCTAGTTTAGTGAAGTAACTCCAATCAAAAAAGCAAAAAAGAATTAAAAAGAAAAAAAATGTGGTACTGCACATATACAATTTTACATAAAAATGATACCGGCCCTTAATGGGTTAAGCATTTTTTTAAATTTTATTATTTCCTTAAAGATCTCTTCAACAGCTTTAAAACGATATCCATATTGATATTTTAAAAATTTCAGAGCCCCGTACATCGGAAAATATGGGCGAGCGCTAATTTTTTTACTTGATGTTTTTTTTCTTATTTTCTAATTCTTTATCTCCCCAAATATTTATTTTTTTGATTGGAATTACTTTACTGTTTCAAATGACAGGAAAAACTTAGAGGTTGCAAGCTGCCTCAAGGGTATCGACCGATCATGCTGATTTCTAATAGCACACATATTTTTTGTTTTTGTGAAATCAAGTTTGCCTCGGCACACTAACATAGACGGGCAGACGGACATAGCTCAATCGACTTCGGGGTCGGAAATGAATATTGTAGAAATTACACACGGAATGACAAACTTAGTTATTCCTTTATCCACTTTTTGTGGTGAAGGGTATAAAAAGGAACTTAAAAAGATCGGGCATATTCTGACACTCGCATGTTTTTGAAATCGCATATGATGCTTTTTCTTTCTTGGAGAAACATGCAATTAAAACAAGAACTAATCAAAAAACGGAAGCTTATAAATTATTTCAATCCAATTCAACCCAATATTTTTATAAGAATTTACGCGTACATATGTATGTGTTTAAGCAAATTTTTAGTTTTTTAAGTTTTAAAATTTATTATTAGTGAAATGTATGTGCCTGCGATTTGTTGTCCCCAAATTTCTTGAGTTTGTGAACTGCAAAACACCTTTAATGTGATTTCAACTCGCATTGCAAATTTTAAGCAATTTTCGTTTGTCAGAATATGCCTGGATATATCTTTTACTTTTTATTATATTACGCTATTATCCCATAACATTTTCAAGTAAAAATGCAATTTCTTTGTTGGATGGAAAAGCACGTAATTTGTATATAAAGCCATTTTAGCAGGAAACCTTTATTCAAATGTTTAGAAAAGCCAAAAAAAAGTTTAAAATAAAAAAAATCTAAAATGTCAAAAGTAAGGCATGCAACAAAAATTATATTTCCTCCATTGCACCACCATAAAAATAAAAAAAGTAGCAATTTAAAATCATTATATATACATATACAGGATGTCTGCTGGGAAGGTGCTGATTAAATAAAAGAGAATGTTTTATTTAATGTCGGAATGTCGGCGATTATGTATGGAATACAATATCAGATAAATGTCTGCCTTTGTTAGCCTTACAAATCCAAGCCCTTCTGAGCACATTTTTTATTACATTCTCACACATTTCAGGCGGTATTTAATTAATTTCATTACAAATATTATGTTTCAGTTGCTTAAGCGTTTCTGGTTTGTTTGCATAAACCTTGCGGATCAGCCAAATCTGGCGACCGTGTATTCCAATGGCCATCACCATTTCTTGAAATAACTTGTTGTGGATGTGGCACCGTCTTGTTGATACTACATGTTAATCAAGCCGAAAGCATGCAGCTGTGGCATTAAAAAGTTTTAAATAATATCACGATATCGCTCCTCATTCACAGTTACCGTTATACAGTTTTAATTTTCAAAAAAGTAAGGTTCAATGATTTTTCGTGAACAAAATGCACATCAAACTGCCTCTTTTAATGGATACAAAGGTGAATTACAAGTAATATGAGGCTTTTCCATTGCCTAGAACCGTCTTCTCTTTTTATTTACATATCCATCCAAATGAAAAAGTGTTTCAGCACTCATTATGATTTTTTCAAGGGCGAGCTGGAGCATAACTACGGCGGCGTAAATGGTCCTGTGAAAGAAATTCTTCTATCAACTGGATCTTAAATCTAAACCAGTGCAAAATTGTGGCCAAATCTGTTCTTTGAAGACCAAGCTCCTGAGCACGGCGCCGAATTGGGATTGATGGATTGTTTCGAACACTTTCTTAGCCAGCAGTAACGATCTTGCAGAACGTTGTTGTCTATGCTTGGGCCTATCACCTAAAGACCCTCTTTATTCGAAATCATTGTTTCTCCCAAAAATTTCAAGTAACTTTCTCATCGTCACAGTAATTGATGGTTTATCGAATATTTTTCAATAATAAATTTGCCACGTGTCTACTTCACGACTGCTTAATATGAACTATCAACACTAATGTTTACCAAAATGGCGGCAAAATAAAGTAGTATACCTTCCCGGCGGACACCCTATATATATATACACTCTGCTTCTTATATGAATATTTTGACAATTGCTTATAAAATATTTTGTAACTTGGTGAAGGGGGAAAGTAAGCTGAGCAAGCAAAATGCATTCAAAAAACAAATGCCAAGCTTCTTTATAAATAATTATGTACATATATTTTTTAAAAGTATAAAATTAAAACAAAAATCAAACATAAAAAAAATATTGAAAACAAAAATAAACATAAATATAACAATAATAAAAATCAAAATCCACTAACCATTAGAAAAAAAATGAAAATAAAATTT
Source organism: Gymnosoma rotundatum (assembly GCA_916610165.2). Classification (NCBI taxonomy): domain Eukaryota; kingdom Metazoa; phylum Arthropoda; class Insecta; order Diptera; family Tachinidae; genus Gymnosoma; species Gymnosoma rotundatum. The sequence continues at coordinate 41,744,371 of OU744338.1, forward strand.
ATGAATAATAGACGCGAAAATCTATGGTGATGGAACTCTTTCAACTGTAAATCCTTCGCGGGTACGTGAACGCTTCACTTCATTGAAATGAATATTCCAATTGGTTTTTTATTATTTATGTATTAATTAAACACATTGGTAGGGAATGAAGTAATGAAAGGAAATGAATGATGAAATTGGTAAAAGCATTAATATTAGGAATGAAATTTTCGTTTTAAAATATTAAAAGAAATTTTTGTGACATGTTGGAGAGGTGTTAGACAGTAGAAAAAGAGCGAGATAGAGAGAGTGTGGAAAAGTTATACAGATATCAATTGAGAGATACCAATGGATTTTGAAGCCAATGATGACAAGTGAAAAGGAAATAAAAAAAGTAAAATAGAAAATAAGATTAAAAATTAAAAACAATGTGGTAAAACTAAATCAATAATTAATTAAAAATTAAATATCTATTAAAATATTTATTAAGATTTTTGTTAATTCAATGATTAAAAAAAATGTCGGAAACACAGCAGAAAAAATAGTTTTAGTTGATTCTTTTAATTTTTATTCATAAAAGTTTAAGAATATTGAAGTATTGAATTCCTAATATTTAAGCTATATTTTCTATTAACCTTTTTTTCCCACACAACCTCTTCATCAGTCTTCCTGCTTCCTCTTTTCGTAAAATTTATTTATTTTCATGTATAGTCCGGATTTACACTATGAAATATTTAAGGCATTTTTTTTTATTTAAGCTACAGAGTTATGCGTTATCTAAAAGTAAACATTAGCAACAGTAACGTCGCCTCAAAACTCAAGCAAAACCACATTGGTTACTTCTCCTGCTTCACAAACAAACAAAAATTTCATGCTAGTTTCATGAAAAATTGCGTAGTGTAAATGCCGTAATAGTCTAGAAAACAAATTAATGAAAAGTTTTATGATGTTTACTTTCAAAACATTAATTTCACTTCTTAAATAAAAAGTCACAATTAAGAGTTATTTTTAAAATCCGCTAACCGTTTTTTACAGTCGTCTATCTTTAGAACCCTAACAGTTACGCGCTTGAAGGAACAAAAGATGTGTTATTATGGTCGCTACAGTAACAATAACTAATTGAGTTAACTTAAAAACATTCGTCTATGCCGAATCTTAATACCCTTCACCATCTATGTAAATCAAGTTTAGTAAAGTAACTCCAATCAAAAAACCAACCTTGTTGGGGTGACAGAAAATTAAAAAAAGAAAAAAATAAGAAAAAAATTTAATTCTACGTTAATATAATTTTACATAAAAATGTCACCGGACTTAATGGGTTAGGCATTTAAAAAAAATTTTATATTTTTTTAAAGTTCTTTTAAAAAGCTTTAAAATGATGCCCAAATTGATATTCTGAAAAATTTGAAAATTTCAGATCCCCGTATTTCGGAAAGTATGGGCAAGTGCTAATTTTTTTACTTCCTGTTTTTTTCTTATTTTTTAATTCTCTATCGCCCCGTATATTTGTTTTTTTTTTAATTTTTTGTTAGGAGTTACTTCATTGTTCCAAATAATATGGAAAAATTAGAGGTGGTGGTGTTTTGCCTGCTGCGTCTAAGGAGATGGACCGATCTTGCTGAATTCCAATAACCGTCTTTCGACACTATGTCTGATGATCGATTGGATTGACGGACAGACGGTCTTCGCTCAATCTACATCGCTATGCATAAGAACCGCGATATATATACTTTGTGGGGTCGGAAATGGATATTGTAGAAATTACAAACGGAATGACAAACTTAGATATACCCTATTTCCACTTTTTGTGGTAAAGGGTATAATAATGGTTGGCCAGGCAGGCCCTTTAAGCTTTCGTACACAAATAACAAAGTAAAAATGTCGCTTATGTGGTACAGTACACTCCGTATGCCACTAATTCTATAAAGTTTTTTGAAATTGGAATTCTATAGCGTTTAAAATAAGGTCACCATTTATTTTTCCTGCTGTGATTAATTTTAAGAAACACTTTAATTACTTTGGAAAAGTTTTAATTGATAAATTTTATTTATTTACTTATTTTTTTGCAAAAGAAACAAATTTTGAAAGTAAAGTGTGTTGAAAATAAAACCAACACCGAATATAAAAATATTTGGAAATTATTTATTATTGAAAATATAAAAATGGTAAATAAAAAGAAACAACAAGAAGACTCACATGATTTTCTATCAGCATGACGAGTACGTTTACGTTCTCTGGGTGTAGTTCTAGTGCCGGGAGCCTTAGTGGCAGTTTTAACTAAAGATTCTAGAATTTCGTCATCACCATCAGTAAAATTTTCCTCACTTTGACGTAAAATGGGCGAACGTAAATTTTCGGCACGACGACGACGCCAGGTTAAGGTACCATCGGGTGTATCAGCCGTGGGTGTACCCAAAAGGGATCTGAAAGTTTTAACAGATAATAATTTAGAAGCAAAATAATTTGTTTAATTGTATATTCAAACTTACTTTAATTCAGCATCTTGTTTATCTTCTTTGGTTTTAAATTTTGCTATATCTACAATCAGTTTGCCTCTAGTCTTATTTCTTTCTCGATGATTAGCCTTCTTTTCGATTTGCTGTTGTACTCTTTCCCTAGTGGTGCGATATTCCAAAGCAAATTCTGAAACAATACGACAGAATTCATTGGGTCGCGATTCGGCAACACTGTGTTGGGGCACACCAAGCCACAATAAAAATTTGCGATATCTGTAAAAATAAACAATTTTAAAAATCCGTTTGACTTTGGCCCTAAACTAAACAAACCTATTCGTAACACGACGGTGAACAATTTGCAATATGATTATTCTTTCAGCACAATCGGCCAAAAAGTCTACAAGTTTCTGTTTCAATTGTGGTGAACAGTCATGTTTGGATATTAATTTTAAACGATCCCAGGATGCTTTACATTCGTATTCCAATTGGGCTAAATTGTGGGCCAAGTCAGTAAAATCTGCTTTTGAGGCTCTGGTAATGGGACCAATTTCCGAATACAAATCGGTAGTTTCCGTACCGGACTCCATGACCATGTGACACAGATGATGTAGCAAAGAATGTTTGTGTACAGTGTCCTTAACCTCCGGTACCTAAGGAACGATTTCACAAAACAAATAAAGTTTAAAGCTTAAAGTCTTTAAATTATTGCTTTACAACTTACTTTAGCTAAATATTCAATTTGGAAGCCTTTAACAGGTGCACCATTTAGAAAAATACCCACCGACAATAAAGTGGATAAAATGCATTTGAATGTACGATTATTTTTAAGAATTTCTATGCCCTGTTTTAAGTCCATTAACGGTTCAGCAATTTCTTTCTAAAAACACACAAAAAACAAAGAAGTAAAAATATGAGGATCTTGACGTTCTTCGTACTTTATAAATAAAATAAAACTTACCTCACTATAATCAAAATCTAAACGGAATGCCCATAATTTTAATCTAGCTGCCAATTCGGATATTGAGGCTAATGTGAGAAGAAATTGTTCAGCACTACCCAAAGGTAATTCGGGATTAGCCATCTAAAAAAAATTATAAAAAAAAAATAAGAAAAACAAATCTTAAAAATATAATCAAGATTTAAATCAACCTACCTGAGCTTCTTGTATTTTACCCTTTTCCTCATCGGTAGGCAACATATTAAGTAACTTATCGATACCCTCCCTAGTCACTACTGTGGCATCCATTTTTAAAATAGCTGCCTTAATGGCTCTAGGTGGCGGTAGTTTAGTCATAGCGATATTAATGGCATTCGATCTTTTGTGATCGAGCACGATAACTTCTTTGCTCTTATTCATTTCTTGTTGTTTCTGCGAAATAAAACATTTTATAAAATTTGAAATTGTTTATGATTGATGAGATATTATGTGATTGTAAACGGATTTAAAGCATTTGATGGAAATGTTGCATCAACATGTGATTGAAAAATAAGAAAATGTCTAATGTTTCTGAAGAGGAATTGTAGTTTTTGAGTAATAAAAGTACGAGTGTTTTTAATAGAATACTTTATTTTAATAATATAACACCTCCACCATTGTTATTTATATCAATGTGTAGATTTTCTTAGAGATACACACTTTTTATTGAATTAAATTGTTACTTGAAATTAAAAGCAGTACAACATTTTCTTTATACTTATTTTCAATAAAGGTTTCTCAAAATATTATAATATTGAAAATAATATCTCTTTCAATTTAGTTACGTCTTAAAACCAGCAGCAACTTTTTATAAAAGCAGTAAAAGCATCGAATAATTTTTGGCGGGAAAAAGATCACAACATCGTGTTACAATAAATTGATAAAAACCAATATCAAAATTTGTCAGTAAGTCTTTTTAGTTACTTAAAAAATGTATTCAAGTGGTTTAACATTATTTAAAAATGAAAAAAAAAATAAATGCAACTCTGTGAAAATATATTCTCTTATTTGTGTTTTGTGTGTTTCCTAAAGAACTTCCGTTTAAAGAAAGAAAAAAAACATCCAGGTCAAGGCGACTTAATTATAAGTTTCATTTTACAATCTAGAAATTGAACGGCAGACAGACGAAGTTTGAAGCGAGGGGCTTAAGAGGTAGAGTGTGTAGTACACGACCACATGTACTAGAAATTTTTTCTCGTTTTGACTCTTCTTAACTTCATGTTTTTGCTTCATATCAGCGACAGCGAAAAGGAACGATAAAAAAAAGCAAAAATTTTCTGTCTAACTAGTAATTTCGCAGTTGTAAAAGGTTCAGGCAAGTTCAAAAGAGAATGAGAAAAATGTCTGCCTATCAATATCTACATTGTAAAAGAGGACTTAGTTTAACACACCGGCGAATTCATTGCTCTTAACGTCAAATTCCATACATAAAAATATCAATTAAGAAACAGGTAAAAATTCTTTATATGCAGTTTAACATGTGAAATTTTGTACCAGTTGACAGAATTTTCGTTTATATTAATTTGCCCCGTTGCTTGAAAAACCAACTTCTAATTTTAAAGTAAATTTTTATATATTCCAGCAAGGGCAAAAATTTATTAATTTGCTATTACGTGATAACGTATTACATTATTTCGCCATGCATTCTGAAATTAAAGCAACGGCGAAAATAAATGAATTCGCCTTGTTACGAAGACCTTGCTAAAGACGGGGTAATATCTATGATTTTTTTATTTGTTAAAAATGTATTTTTGGAAAGGGCTTCTTTAAATGATTCAAGCCAAAACTTCTTCTTCTTTAGGAAGCAGAAAAAATATTTTGTTTCATTTTGTTTGTGTAAAAATATGGGAAAACCCCGAGGAAAAGATACAAACAAATTTAAAATTTTTTGTTTTTTATAATTAAATATTTATTTCAAAGAATAAACCTCTTATCTAAATGAATAGAAATTATTTTGGCTTAAGTTTATTTATTATTAATTTCATAAAAATTTTTTTTGGAAAGAAAATTTAGCATTTCATTCTGCTAGCGTCTAATTTTACTTGTTTTCTTTGGAAAACGTCCGCATAATTTGTAGAATAAATTTTCATTCTAAAAAAGATTTTTAGAAATTAAAAATAAATGAGCTTAAGCCAAAATACGAGTAATTTCTATTCATTTATAATATTCACAGTTCAAATAATAATTTAATAAAAGTTAAATTAAATCTTTTTTCTTCGCTTTTTCTTGTATTAAAAAATTTAAAATTTTATTATAAATAAAAAGCCTCAGGGTAACTTAATCGGCTAAGCCAGTTATCAGTTCGCCTTGATTGCATAACAAATCGGCTGTAAAAATATATGCGCAAATTCTTACTACTTATTAAAGGTTTTTAAAATAACAAATAAAAAACAAAGTATAAAGAGCCAGTGTGTAAAGATGTGTTTGTGCAAAAGTGCAGAGAAATTTATAATTTGAAAACCAACACCTTGAACATAAAACATTTAAGAAAGGCTTATGTGTTTATTATATTTTATGGACTTAAATATACACTCACCTCCTAAAGGAGTTTTTAGAAAAAACATTTAACAAAAATAATTTTGAAGATTGAATTTAAAACAATAAAAAAATAACATAAAAATATTCCGTTGGTAGGCACAAATAAAAGATAAAAATACAGAAAAAAAGAAAGAATACATTAATATTTAAGAATAAATAACAATTTTAAATAAAAAAACAGTAAGTATAACTATATTAATGAAATTTAAAAAAATAAACCCAGCAAAATTTTACACAAACATTTTTCCTATTTTTGCTTATGCTAAGATCAATTTACCCATTTGATTTTACAAAAAAGTACTCCTTAATTGATGATTGTGTCTTGTGTTTTAAATGAATATCAATTCATATGCTTAAGGTAATTTTGGAATTTTTTTTAAATAAATATTTAATTTCTAAACGCCTATCCCAATCGCATTGAAAGTTTACGTGAACATAGTTGAATTTAAATTGAAAATTGTTCAAAAGATTGGCAAATACATCAAAGTATATTAACTATTGAAGCACTTTTTATTTTCCAAAATTTACATTAACTACTTGCTGTTTTAGTGGACTTAGTAATAAAGTTTCTTTGTAAATTTCAGCCGTCTATCTACAACTGTTTAAAAGTATGGCTATAAACGTCAAACTAATTTTACTGTTGGGGCACCTTTTAATTTATAATCTTGAATGTTTATACTTATTATTATAACGGTCATAGTAATTGACATTTTGTCCAATTTTCAAGCATTTGTCTATAACGGTTCAAGAGATAGGCCCAAATAGTTTAATTAACGTTACCTATGGGGATACCCTTTAATTTTTAGATTTCATTTTGTGCTACTATTAAATATTTATTATTTAAAACTACAAAATGAAATGTATTACTGCGGGGATATCATATGCATATGGCCATTTCGCTACGGCTCATATAGCTCAGCAGTGAATTCTACGCAAATTTTGTAAAGTGAACCTCAGAATCTCATATCAAAAGTTTGCGAATATGCTATGAAGAAATATCGACTTTTTGATTGCCGCAGGGGTTGAACTCTGGCCAACCAAATTTATAATCAACGTGTTTATCACCAAGACTACAGCAGCAACTTGCAGTGCTGATGAAACATATTCAATTTTATGAAGCTCAAGGTCATTACAAAAAGTTTTTTTAAGGAGTATTGCGAAAATCACTAAATAAAAAGTAAATTCCTTAAACTTTTAATTTTCTAAACAAATAAAAATGGCTGAGGTACTTTCTAAATTTTTTTTTTTGTTTATGGAAAAATTTAATTTAGTTATATGTGATATTTAGGATTTACAGTAATTTACGAATATTGATCAACTAAAACATAAAATCTTGCTGGGTAAAACTTTCATTTATTTCGCTTAAAATAATATATATATACAAATACGAAACGCCTTACATCACAAACAATATATTTATATATTTTTTTCCTTTAAAATTGGGCTGTGCGATAGGAGATTTTAAAAATTAGATGAAATTGTGAGGGTTCTGTAACTTAAATTGTTAGCACGTTTACTTCTTAGGCATGCGACTGCTTTTAGAGGTTGGGTTTATGCCTTCTTCCTAGTTATTACTCCACATCAATAAACCTTCGGCGAAAATGAAAGAAAATGTTTTTATTAGCTTCTGCCTAATACTGAAGGCGTTGCAATTGCAGACTTCCAGAAAATGAAGCGTATTCCCTTCTTCACTGCCTATCTTTCCTTCTAACCTAACCAATCCTTTACAAAGAAGATAAAACAATAAATTAGAAAGCATTATTGCTCGAGTATAACCTCTCCTAAAAAATTAATACAGAAAATATTTTACCTATTTACGAGGGCTGCTATATATATTTCTGGCCTGGCAACACTGAGTGCTACCAAGTGCAATCTTACATTTCCATTGGAAAGTTTGTCATTTTTAAGCATAATCGTACTCAAAACGTTTTTACGTACGACCATTATTTCTGTTGTTAACAGTGACTTGAAAAAATTAATATAGAAAAAAATGGAATTAACTCGTGAACATTTTCGTGCCATCATTTATCACAACTTTCGACGTGGATTATCACGACAAGAGTGCATTAATGAACTTAAATCTTAGTATGGCGACGAAGCACCATCCTATAGCACTGGTATAATGAACTTAATCGTGGACGAAGCTCGCTCAAAAACGAATTCCGTGAAGGTCGTCCAAAAACGGCTATTGTGCCAGAGAACATTGATGCCGTGCGTGAACTCATAATGCAAGATCGACACGCGACATACCGAAAGATAGAGACATCCTTGGACATTTCTTCCACCAGCATACATTCGATACTGCATGAACACCTGGCCGTAAAAAACGTTTGTTCTCGTTGGATCCCGCACAATTTGAAAGTCGCTCAAAAAAAGGCTCGTGTCGGTTGGTGCAAAGAAATGTTGCAAAAATACGATTGCGGTGCTTCGAAAGACGTTTATAAGATCTTCACAGAAGACGAATCATGGATCTATGCGTATGAGCCCGAAACGAAACAACAATCGACCGTGTGGGTCTTCAAAGACGAGAAAAATCCAACGAAAGTTGTTCGTGGAAGAAGCACTTCGAAGCAAATGGTCGCCTAATTCTTCGGCAAAACTAGTCATGTGGCGACTGTTCCGCTTGAGCAACGTACGACGGTCACTTGTTGTACAGTTGCACACTACAATTTGTTTGCCTGAAGTCATCGGAGAAATTCGAAAAACCAACAAGAGAAGACGAATCATTGTTCACCATGACAATGCGAGCTCTCACACATCGGCTCAAACCAGAGCGTTTTTGACCGGCCAAAACGTCGAATTAATGGGTCATCCGCCGTACAGCCCTGACTTGGCACCTAATGACTTCTTCTTGTTTCCGCACATCAAGAAAAAAATGCGTGGTCAACGATTTTTGTCGCCAGAGGAAGCTGTTGAAGTGTTCAAAAACCATATTTTAGAGGTGTCTCAATCGGAGTGGAAAAAGTGCTTCGACAACTGGTTTGAGCGCATGCAAAAGTGTATAAATCATGCTGGAGAATACTTTGAAAAACAATAAAACCATTTTTGATTATAAATATTCGCATTTTCACTATTAGGCCAGAAATATATAGAGCAGCCCTCGTAATCTTAAAATATGTTTACATTCTTATAAAAGTATTATTCGAATTAGTAAATTCAAGGTTAAAAGAATATTTTCGAAATTATCGCACAGCCCTTCAATAACCGTATATTTCATACTCGTATATAGAAAATAATTTACAAAATTTACCTTTGACATTAAATCTTTGGCTCTGGATTCAAATAAATGTTCTAATTTTTGTGTATCTACATTGGCGGCGGGTAATTCATCCCATATAGTTTTACCCACTGTCATGGGTATAAGATCTTCTCTTACTTCCTTCCAAAAGAGTTTAACCTAAAATAATTTTTACAAATAAATAAGAACAATCAATTACTCTACAAAACAACTTACGGTCTTTTTGTTTTTCTTAATTGTATTCATACTACTCGCATCGCCATTAATGGAACCGTTCATTGAACTGTTTACACTGTTTGTTAGACTGGTGTTGCCATAACCACTATAGCTAAACATGGGTGGTGGTATGAGTCCTCCACTGCCATTACTGGTATTTGACATGGACATAGGGTGATTCATAGGGGGTGGACATAGTGCTACATTACCTATTGGAGGAGGAGGTGGTGGTATGCCACGTCCATGTCCTCTAGGTGTTAGTATATCTTTCTCATCTTCGGAATTTAAATCAGTAAAATCCAGATCACACAAGTTAAGAGGTCTTGACATGTTGCGAACCAACTCCTCCCATTGCAATTCATTTTCGGACTTTTTGGGTTCGGGTTTTTTATTCTCGTGATCGACACTAGATGATCTGAAAAAAAAGGTAAAGAAATTTTGAAAATGTTTTAAAGTATACACATTTTTAAATATAATAGACAAGTCAAATTGAGCTAATAATATCTGGGTCACATAAATATCTAAATGAATGGACAGTATAAATTTATATGTTATATGACCCGCTTAAATTTAGCCGCGAAATAGGGCATCTAGAATTTATTATAAGAAAAATAGAAACTTGTTTATTCACCAATTTTAAAAAATTGTATTTTATTTATTTATTTATTTTTTTTTTTTTTTTGTTTACTAAGTTCCTTTTAAGGAGTTATAACATTGCTAATGTTCTAAATAATTCAGATATCTAACTATTAAATTCTGTGACGTCACCAATTGTATTTTTTTTAATTATATTTTTTACAATCAGGAATCAACAATTATTATTTTTTTTATTTAACTAAAAATTTTAACTTAAGCCTCAGTTTTGATTTATATTTACATTATTGAGTTTTCGTTCATTTTAACAAGTAACGGATACTACTGTGCATTAAGCCAAGATCAAGCCTTTGTTAAGTGAGAACAACTTTTTGCATCAAGTATTCTTATAACTCATTTCTTTCCTCATTGATATTTATTTTTTTTTTAATATAAATAAATTTTTTATTATATTTTCAATCGATAAATTTTTTTTTAATTTTAAATACATAAATTCATAAACTAAAAAAAAATAATTTTAATTTTCACATTTAATATAAGAACAGTTGTCTTAAGCATATTGAGGAGCATATTTTTCATAAGCAGCAATGTAGGCAGCTTTAGCTGCATCTTTATTCATTCCCTTGCAAGAATACCAGGCATTCCATTTAGCTGAACCTTTAATATCGATAGCACTGGGCTTGTCGATATTGCAATCGCCAACGGTAGCTTGTTTGTAAAGTCCATAGAATTCTAAAAATACATCATTTGGCGGATTTTTAGTAAAAGCCTTGGCTTTTTCGGCGGCTGTGTTAAACTTGATATAATTATTAATTTTGCATATAATTATTAATTTTTTTTAAACGATTAAAGATTTAAAATACTTACATCCATTTTAGTATGTTTTTGAGATGTTATTTGTTTAGCTTAACACAAGTACTGTGAAAATATTTAAAATATTCCTCTACTTTATAGCAAATATTGATGGACTTATTTCATTTTTAACAATCATTATCTTTTGATTATCGTTAAATTAAAGTAAAAAAAAAGAAATTGATTAAAACAAATATTAAACACTGTTTCCACCCAAAATTAAGGTTTTTTGTTTTTTTCCTATAAAGTCATAAACGTTCTGCTACTAAACACCATGCATGGGAGTAAATAATTAAATACACTAATTTACTGTCAGGAAAGGTACAGATTCATTTACAATTAGTTATAAAGCAAGAATATAAATCTTTACAATTGATTAAACATTAACATTATTAAAAGCCATTCCTTGCATTTTTACGGTATTTAAACACCCTTAAGTTAGTAGAGCATTATTTGTTCCCGCCAAACTCAGGCATTTCTAAACCGATTTTAAAGGGTATCCCTTCTAAATTGGTGAGGTAAATTTACCTATATCGGCTTATCTTTTAAAGGGCTTGAAAATTGGATAGAATGTCAATAATGATCGTTATAACAACGAGTATAAATATTCAAACTGATAAATTAAAGGGTGCCCCGGGAGTTTATTTAATTTGATGTTTATGTCCACACTTTTGAATAGTTGTAACTTTATTGGTAAGTCCGCTGTAATAGTGAGTATACAATTTGAATTTGGAAATTAAAGGGTGTCCCTATAGTTTATTTGTTTGTTGTTTGTCGCTTTTTTGCTAGAATTATTACAGCTTCTGCTATCTTAATTTTGTTTTGTTGTAATTAGATCTTAAACAATTTAATTTAAATTTCATTGCCTTTAGTAAAAACAATTATAGTTGAAAGAAATGTTTGTCAATGTCATTATTTTAAATAATGGTAATGAGAAAATCCCAAGTATGCTTAAAGCACACAAAATAGTTTTAATCTATAAACTGTTTTCATAAAAACAAGAATACACACAAACATGTGTGTGTTGGTTCATTTATATTTTACAGATAAGATTTCAAAATAAACACATGAAGTTTACACTATAAATGCAAAATTTATGAGACTAATTTGGCAACTTAAGTTTTTTAGGTTCTCAAAAATTTTTGTTTTGAAAATAACATCAATAATGTTACGTTTTTCAACTTTCCAAACGTAACAAAACAAACCTTAATTACGCGTCAAGCGGTGCAATCGGAAAAAGCTGATTTTGATAGGGCTTTAGGCTTTAGTTTTCGTTATTGTTAAAAAGTAATAACAATTTGACTATTCTTAGAACAACCTCGACATTTGAGTTGGTATATGTAATTATAAGATAAGTTAGCATTTCTGTTCATGGCACGACGCTGACGCAGTTATTTAAGTATTTTGCATGAAATCTAAGCGCTTGACAACTCTGGGTTTCTCTGTAATTGTTTTTGTTATAGCAAATACTATTACAACATTTTTAATTTTTCTACTTCCTGTCTTCTGTTTCTTATTCCCTGGCCCTGGACAGATTTGCTATCAAGATCTTTTTGTTTACTAAACATGCGTTATAATGAACTTATGCACAATATCCTGTGACTTCGACAAGATTTATTCTACCCGTTGTGTTGTTCGCATACGTCCGCAGCCATCGCAGTTCATATGCTGTAGTTATATTGTTACTTTTTTCGCTTTCCTCGTTTTTATACCCTTTACCACAAAAAGTGGAAAAAGGGTATAACTAAGTTTGTCATTCCGTTTGTAATTTCTACAATATCTATTTCCGACCCCAGTCGATTGAGCGATGCCAGTCTGTCCGTCCGCTAATCGATCAGAAATAGTGTCGAAAGAGATCCTATTGAAAATCGACAAGATCGGTCCATGTCCTTAGACGCAGCAGACAAAACACCACGCCTACCTCAATTTGTTCTATATTATTTGAACAATGAAGTAATTCCAATTAAAAAACCCATATGTATATAAGGGGCGATGGAGAATTAAGAAATACGAAAAAAAACATTAAGAGCTACGGGGATCTCTAATTTGCCAATTTATTAAAATATCACTGTGGGTATAATTTTAAAGCTTTTTAAGAGATATTTAAGGAAATTTTAAAATTTTTTAAAAATGCTTAATTAATCCGTGAGCACCAATGGCATTTTTATGTAAATTATATAACTGTTGTACTTAATTTTTTACCCTTCACAACATAAAGTGGAAAAGGGTATAACAAAGTTTGTCATTCCGTTTTGAATTTTTGCTATATCCATTTCCGACCCCATTATTTCCGAGTTACGGGACTCTGAAATTTTTAAATGTTTTAAATATTAATATGGATATCATTTTAAAGATTTTTAAAGAAATACCACAATTTTAAAAATTAACCCATTGAGAGTCGTTGGAATTTTTTGGAAAATTATATATAAGCAGTACCCAATTTTTTTATTTTTTAAATCTCGTTTACCCCTATTATTTGCTTTTTTGATTGGAGTTACTTCACTAAACTAGATTTACATATTTAGAGGGTAAAGGGATTCGGCAAAGCCAAATATAGGCACTCTTACTTGTTTATAATACAGGTGCCCTTACCATCTCAGCGACTGTGGCTACACAGCAATTATTTTCTTTTTCTAATCAAGACGGCAGGAGATTAAAGCTGCTCTTCTCTGTTTGTTTGCCTTTTAACTTTCCTTTTATTTTTTTTTTACCATACAAGCACACCACAATTATCAGTGGTAAAGGTAACAAATTATTAAGCTCTATTCCATAACAACTAAAACTTTTAGCTTTGTTGTCACAGGAGTGTGTAAAAGAAATTCAAATCTTATTTTCGTAACAATTTTATGATTTATTTTCTGTTCGCAAAAAATGTGAAGGAGTTAAAAAATCTTATTTATTATTTATTTATTTTCTACAATGCATTTTGAATAAGTTTGATTATTCTAGTTAAAATATAATTTATGAACTCATGAAAACTAGTTATTGAAAAGTAGAATAATATTAAATAAGATGTATTAACCGTGCCAATAAAGAGTTTGAAAATTTAGTTCCATATTATTACAATAAATTAATTGTAATGAAATTTATTCATACTCGTATTTACGAATCGTTTACATTTATTTTTAAAAATAATAAAAAAAATTAATGAATTTTTATTTAATAATAATAGATGTTATAACAGATTTCTCTCTGTCTATTGGACCTTATGAATCAGGACTTTTTATCTTTCAAATATTTTTAAAATTGCATTTTTTGTTAAAATCGATTTCGCGTATTTTTCTCCTTCCTCAATTTCTCACCTTTTTCTTATTTTTTAAATAAATAAACTTCTTAATAAATATCTATCTCTGTTTTAATTTTTTTTGCAGCCGTAAATGCCAGTTTAAGTCATAACTCACGACCGCGTCAACCGATTTCGTGCAAACTTTAGATAAACCATTGAGATAAATTGAGTTTGGTTTGACTATTCGTGGGTTATAAAGTCAAAACACTCTGGAAACAATTTTTATATATATATATATATATATATATATATATATATATATATATATATATATATATAGATGTTATTATATTTGTTTAGTCTGAATGCCTAAAAATTCACACAACGAAAGCTTTTTATTTTGTTGATTTTTATATAAATATCATATTCTGAATTTACAAAAAAATGAAGAAGTTAATGAATAGTCTGGTTATATATTAATTCTTAATGTATCAATCTATGAATATTATTGACGATTACGGCTTCGATTTCCGCCACAGACTTTGGACTGCTTTATATCAATAGATTTTTGTACTTGTTTAAATTAATTTAAAATATAATTTGCAATTATATTGTTGTATTTTTGTTAGATTAAATTTATTTCCAATCTTTATTACTTCAAATTACCGCATAAAAGCATATTCATAAAAAATTATTGTATTTAAGGCAAAATATGTCAATTCTGCAGCGACAAAAAAATCAATTAAATAACAGCTGTTGGAGTAATAATTCTTGCAAAAAAAACCGAAATCTGCTTTTATTAACTAGAGGAGAAACCTTTAATTTCCAAAATCAAGTTTTATACTTGCTGTTGTAAATTTCAACCGTCTGTTTGTAATAGTTCAACTGTTTGGCAATATACAGCAAACTACATCAACTATTGTAACACCGTTTAACTTATGATTAAATATATTTATACTTGTTATTTTTAAGTGTTTGTATATAACGGTTCAAAAGATACGGCCATATTGATCAAATATTATTTTGTGAACACCCTTTAATTTATAAATTCAAATTATAAACTTGTTATTATAGCGGACTTAGCAATATAAGATGCCTGTAAATTTTTAGCTGGCTGTCTTAAACGGTTCAAAAGTTTAGACACCAACTATTGGGACACCCTTTTTTCATAATTCAAAATACATGTTGTTTTATCGGAGTCAATAATGCTCGCGTTTGACAAATGTATGGCCGTATATATCATATTAAATGAACTATCGGGGTAATGTGTAATTATTAATACGAGTATTAATATTTGTAACTAAAACGGTCACAGCAATCGACATTCTGTCCAATTTGCAAGGGTTTGCGTTTAAAGGTTTTAGGGATAGGACATATGTAAATATAAGTCACATATGGGGACCCCCATAAAGTGTATATATTCTGACTTTTTATGCAAAGCGGAGTCGGAGTCGAGCGATGTCCGTGTGTCCGTCCGTGTTAGTGTTGAAACAAGTTTGCCTCGTATGTCAATCGATCAGATATAGTGTCGAAAGAGGTTCTATTGAAAATCAGCTTGATTTATCCATGTTCTTCGAGGCAGCAGGCAAAACACCACGCCTACCATTTTTTTCGTCATTTAGAACAATAAAGTAACTCCAATCAAAAAAATAAATTTATGGTGCGATAGAGAATTAAAAAATAAAAAAAAACATCAAGTGAAAAAATTGGCGCTCGCCCACATATTCCGAGTTACTCTGAAATTTTCAATTTTTTTTTTAAATATCAATATTGGTATCACTTAAAAGCTTTAAAAAAGATCTTTAAGGATATTCTAAAATTTAAAAAAATGCTTAACACATTAAAAGCCGATATATGTGTAGTACTTAAAATATATTTTTTCTTTTTTTTTAATTGTCTGTCTGTCTGGAGTTACTTCACTAAACTAGATTTACGTATATGGTGAAGGGTATATAAGATTCGGCATAGCCAAATATAGCACTCTCACTTGTTTTTCTTTTACTTTTTGTTATTGAGAACTGTTTTTAAATTTTTGAATGCTGCCCTGAATGTATGCTGTATAGTGGCAACCATAAACTTTCAAAATTATGAAATGTTTTTAAAATGGGACCAATCTGTAAGCATAACCTTTCAAATAAAGAACAAAAATATAAAGTGGGTACAGAAATGACGGAGTTATGCAGGCACAAACATAAAAAAAGCGACATTCATTGAAATTGCTAACCTTCTTCTTTTTTTGAAGTTGGTTAAAAAAGAAAAAAAATATTTAGTTGTTTTGATAGTTAAACAAACCATTTAAAAAAAAGTTTTCTTGTAAATAATTACGAAGAATGTAATTACGGAAACAATGGAACGATAAGAATAATTTTTTACATTCTGCGGGTATTCGACTTTTAATGTAATTTTGACAATGAATCAATCGCATATGATAAAAAAGTAAACTCGAAATGTTTGATTTATTTGAAATCAAATTTATTACATTTAATTGTTTCAAAATATTACTCGTAGATATTTCAATACTATTTTCATTACTGTGATTTA
The DNA here is from genome assembly GCA_916610165.2 of Gymnosoma rotundatum. Lineage (NCBI taxonomy): Eukaryota > Metazoa > Arthropoda > Insecta > Diptera > Tachinidae > Gymnosoma > Gymnosoma rotundatum. The sequence goes on from OU744338.1 coordinate 41,760,987, forward strand.
TTATATTTCAATAAATCAAGAAAATAATTAAACACTTTAAAACCTCAACAAAATTATATCAGAAGCAATTGAAAATTAAATGTAAATAAAAACGCAAACACATTCTTCTAACTGGAGGTGTAAATACAAATACAAAAATAATACTTTGTTTATAATTTTTATTAAATGAAAGACAAAATGGATCTTATATTGATAAATGTTTAATTTAATTTCGGTAATTACGTATGGAATATATTATCAGATAAATGTCCTCCTTTTTTAGCCTCACAAATCCGAGCACTTTTGAGCACATTTCTCATTATATCACAAACATGTTGTTTGAGTTGCTCAAGCGTTTCTAGTTTGTTTGCCTAAACCTTGCTTTTTATATATCCCTAGAAAAAGTCCTGAGCAGTCAAATCAGGCGACAGTGAAGGCCAATCAAGACCCCCTGTATTAGAAAACTTGTATTCTAAAAACTCTTTTAATTACTACAGCTTCAAAATACCAGCTTCAATAGGCCCAGCGATGCGTACAAAAATTCGTTGCCCAACGAAATATAATGTCTCTGCGTTGTAGAAGTTTTTTCAGTTTTCTAAGACGGGTTTCTTAGTAAATTAAAAAAAAAAATTACATTGATATGGAGCTTAACTTTTTATTGCTAAGAACCATAATATTCTCTGCAGTCATCTTAATTGTTAAAGATCGTAAAATTTTTTATACAATATTTTTCGGTAGAGCATATAAACCTTCCTATAGGATATAGAATTTCGACAAAAGATTTTTAACATCGGATCAAAAATAAAAAACGGAACATTGCGAAATATTCATATACCTTGAGTATGCCACATCTGTTGCAATTGGACTCTTTTTTAATATTTTGTTTTTCGACGCCTACTGTACGCAAGAATGCGAATATTTTTACCAAAAGTACGGCAACATTGGGCTAATTATTTGACATAACTATGTACCCATTAAAGAAAAACACACTTTTTTTTTAAGAAAAAAGTTCAATAAAGAGTAGTAAATCGTCAATATTTTATGAGCGTATTTGTAGGAAATACTGCAACACTTACAAACTTGGCGTTTGAAATTTTAAAAACAAGACCAAAAACGAGCTAAGACCAGTTATACGCTAAGCCAAGATTTCTGCATGTAAAACTGTTCCCCATTTATATTCACGCGATAAAGAGATGGACTTGCCCAGCAAACAAAACTTACAACCTGATATAAATGACTTTAATGCAAATTATAATTTTAATTACCTTGACATTTCGCCTTTACTTTTGCTTTTCGCCAATCCCTCTTTTGCTTTCGATATTAAACCGGACATATCGCCAACAATACGATTTTGCAATTTATCATCCTGTGTAGGGCTGCTGGGTAAATTGCACAGTTTTTGGGTTAAATCCTTAACAGTGTGATCACGCTTTAATTGTTGTAAGAGTTTCTTATCCTCATTATCGGATTCTGTCAGAAAAACAGGAAACAATAATGAAAAAATTAAATATATTATATCCTTCCAAAACAGTATAAGATATTAATAACCAAAATATAAAGATAAAATGTTAAAAAAATAAACTATAAGTATTTTGGGTGATAATCGATTAATTGCATTTAGAAGCCGTAATCTAAGAAGGACATAAATACGTACATACAAATGAAAAATTTACATTATGACATATTTAAGAGCAAAATGAATTGCAATTGCAATGACAAGGCAGCAGAAAAGCAGATAATCTTGCTTTGTAGTGACGTTAATTAATTCATTATATACAAATTTCTCATATAAATTCGCTAAATCACGAAATGTTATCCCGGCTTCATTCAAAATTTTCTAGTAAAATTTCCTACAGCAATCTGAGTGCAATGTAGCCACCAACAAATAAAAGTCTAAAACTAAACGTACACAGTTTTGCACATCTTTGCCACAATTTTAATTTAAAAAGCGTTACCATTGTTGCGCTTGTTGAATAACTTTCCAAATGTGGCTCATAAAATGGCTTGTAAACTGTTTTAAAGAAGAGACTAAATTTGCATACAATTCAAAAAAAAAAAAGGAAAAAATTAGTGGCAAGGCTTTTTGCTTTGTTTGTAATGAAAACTATGTACTGTGCAATGACCGGTACTTCGGTCAAATGATTGATCCGGTCACTGTTCTTGTAGGTTATTGAAAGTGATTACGTAATTACCAGGCATGTCACACATTCCGATCGGAATGGTTTTTATTCCACATTAAACATTCCGATTGAATTCGTTTTACCTTCTTTAGATTCCGATCGATTTTGTATATTCATAAAAAAAGCAAATTTTTTTTAATATGGCAACATTGATCACACCAAAGTAACAAATAGGCTAATCTAAGAATAAATAAAAAATAAATTTAAAATCGCGAAAATAAAATTTGAAATATAAAAAAATTAATTCCACTTTGAAATTCAAAAGTGTTTTAATTGCGGAGAAAATTTTCGCTTTTTTTGATTTCTGGAGAACCAGTTTGAAGAATTGAAACCACATTCGATAGAAATTGACTTCTGTGGAATGCCTGTATATAAGCATCTTAAATAAAAAACTTTTTACAGAGCTATAAATTTTAAAACTGACTGCATTTACACGATGCATCTTTAATGATTTGGTTTGTAGACGAACGCGGTAGGAAAACACTGGGTAAATTCCTTTTTTTTTTAATCTATTTATATAATAATAAAAAGCATTAAACTTTTTAGAAAAAAAAACTGATTAACTACAAATATATTCAAAAAAGTACGTTTCATAGCACATAATTAAAATCTTGGCAATAGACACACGAATCAAGAATAATTTCCTAAAAAATTTACTCCCTGAGAATGAAATCATTTATTCTGCTTATTACAGTTAACCAGAATTTACCGACTTACTTCCAAAGTAAATAAAAATGACGTGCCTTAAAAGTCATCGTGTAATTCAATTTTTTCCTGCTAAAAAGTAGATATCATCAAATCAGAAAACAACATGAATCAAATGTGTAGAATCCATTTTAGACTAAAAAACAACGAGTCATTTTAAATTCTATGATTTGATTTTATTCAGCTAAAAAGAACAATGTAATATTTCTATTTTTTAATTTATTACTATAGGGTTTTTGGTAAATAATTATTTCCAATTGGAAATAATTATTTAAAGAGCTAGATAAAAGAAGAAGAGCAAAAATAAAAAATAATACTTTTTACATTTGCATTTAAAAAATTTTTGTTGTTAATTTTTATTTATATATTTATACATACATATGTACATACTAACATACATACATATGTTTGTGTAAATATTATTTATATTTAAAATATTTTTAATCAAAAATTCCAAGGACCATATAGCATAACATCCAATAGGGATTTCACATTACAATAGTGCACACTGGGTACGAGGCCAGTTGCATAAGGTATTTTGCAACTATTTTTATTTGAACGACGCATGAAAACTTACACATATGATTAGTTTCTGAAATACTAAGCTGTAATCATTCTTATAGTCTACGAGGTCAGACGTGTAAGGGTTTTTTGTATTGTTTTTATATAACCGTTTCTCGCCAAACTTCGTGCATGTATGTAGTTTCCGTAACAATGACATATTATGATAATTTCCACTAACTACGAGGACAGTTGCATAAGGTATTTTGTAACTATTTTGATTTGACCGACGCATTAAAACTGACACATATGCTTAGTTTCTGTAACATCAAGTAGTAATTTTTTATTTTCTATTTTATTAAGCTTTGGGTCCTTATATTTTTTTATTAATATTATATTTTAATTTATTAGACAATACGGACATAATAGAAATACAAATAAAATAAGCACATTGGAACCTAAGATTTATAAGTCTTTAACTTATGTACAAGGTTTTTCAGAACGTTTAAAGAATTCAAAAATCTTCAATAAGGAAAAATATAACATGGCTTTTAAAACAAATAATACACTGAATAGATTATTTAGTAAGACTAAAGATAGAATTAATAAATTTGACATTTCTAATGTAGTCTATGAAATACCTTGTAAAGGTAGTGATCAGGAGATTTGCAATAAGGTATATATTGGTACAACAAAAAATAAACTTAAGACTAGAATTGCTGGACATAAGTCGGACTTAAGATATGTTAATTCACAAAAAACAGCATTAACCACTCATTGTTTTGACTTAGGTCACTATCCTAACTTTGAAAATGCTTCAGTTCTTAGTATTGAAAAAAATTATAAGAGACGGTATATTTTGGAAATGTTAAGGTGCGTTTAGACTGTGCTAATATTTGTGCAAAATCATAAAAATTTTGTTTGTCCTAGTGTAAACACTCGAATTTGTTAGCCACCAAATGTTTTTCGACTGTTTGTTGGCTAAAAAAACCTTTGTTTGTGAATAAAGCTTTGCATAATGTAAACACTTTGTCAGCACGTCGTTACAAATATTTGGCTCGATATTTTGTTTGTTCTCGCAATATTTTTGGCGAAACAAATAGCGACAAATAATTGTAGAAACGTGGGCTGCCAACAGTTATTTTTGAGAGAGCTTAACATATAAAAAATGAAATAAATTGAAATGGCAATATTGGTCAAATCGTTTGACAGATTAGTAACTAAAAAGCGCATTTTTGTAATTCTTTATGATAAAGCATATTTTTCTGAAAGAAAATGGACAACATCAATTATTGAATCGCCACCATCTGCCAAAAAAATCAAAAGGAAGAGGACGACGCACGATTGGATTGAAGAAAATATATTTAAATTGATCGGCGAAGGGAATTCCATCCTTGCATTTGGAATGCATCAAGTGCTGACTACCATTAAAAACCCATGCGGGATAGCGCATGGACTGAAATTGGCGATATGCTTAATGTTACAGCGGAGGAAGTTTTCACAAAATGGTCGAATTTCAAGATTCAGTACCGGGGCTACATCAACAAAAAAAAAACAAATCTGGACAAGGTGCAAACAATGCATCAAAGTGTAAATATTTCGACTCCATTGCTTTTGTTGGATGCGTGGAGGTTAGCCAGCAGCAACCAATAACAACAAATTTAGATATTTTATCTGAAAGCGAAGGTATCAAGTAATAGAAGTCATTTATGCAGCGAAGGTTCTTCAAAACTTAGTTCCTTCAGAAGTTTTTTGCAACATCCTTCCATTTTACGACGCTGCACCCACGCTCGAACCCACATTCTTCTGGATCTTTTTTTTTTTTCTTTTTGCTGGGTTTTTGAAAGTGCCATAGCTCCAGCAGTTATTAATAATAAATCTTCAATATCACTGTCACTAAACATTTTAATTTTTCACGTTGCTTCACAAACACAATTTGATACTATTTAGCAGATGGATTTCATAAACATAACAACAACATTATTTAACAGATGTTTGTTCATACACACCGGACAAATAAAATTATTTGTGCAGTGTAAAAGGGTATACAAATATTTGTACCAAACATGGCTGACACAAAATCTTCTGTTGTTTGTGCAAATAAAATTCAAACAAATATTAGTGCAATCTAAACGCATGCCCAAATATTAGTCACAATACCTACTATTAGCCCAAACCATTATTTCTTGTGTTTGGACAAATATTAGCATAGTCTAAACGTACCTTTACACATTGTAAATACTCCATTGACAAAAAGAATTAATTTTAAAGCAGATACAGATAATGTCGCTCATATATACAGACACTTAATTCACAAAATAACATAAATGTTTTCGTTCTTAATAAATGTATGTAACACAAAACACTTTTTTATATTTTTGTTTTTTGAAAATTTTTTGAAACATTGTTTTTTAATTTCATTATGACAAAAAATTTTTTCAATTGTTAATTAATTTTGTTATTTTGCTTATATATTAATTTTGTTTCCTGAAGGAGATACGCAGAAAGTACCGAAATATTGAAATATAATATTAATAAAAAAATATAAGGACCCAAAGCTAAATAAAATAGAAAATAATTTAATAAAAAAGGGTCAAATAATCATTATTAAACTAATTAAGTAGTAATTTTTTTTTATAGTCTACGAGGTCACACGTGTAAGACCTTTTTAAAAAAGTGTGTATATAAACAATTCTTGCTAAACCTCGTACCTATATGCATTGAGGTCTCATTATAATTACACATTACAATAACTTACATTGAATATGAGGGCAGTTGCATAAGGTCTTTTACAATCACTTTTATTAACGTGTAGGCCGAAATAAATACATAAAAGCTAAAGAATATTTTATGTATATATGTTTATGTATGTAGACCTTTTTTGAAAAAAATTCTATCCATTCTAAAGGAAAGAAATTTGAGAAAACTTACCATTAATTTGCAAAGGATCAGTGGGATCACCGATGCTGTTAAGATTTTTATTAGTATTTACCACACTATTAGCTTGACTGGAATTTGGATAATTATTAGTAGTATTTTGATTGTAGCTTATATTGTTGCTGTAGTAGTAAGGTGGTGGAGGTGGTGGCGGAGGCATACAAGTATTATTTGCAAACCTCCATAAATCTGGAGGTGGTGGTGGCGGAGGTGGTGGCGGTGGTGCCACTGAAGCGTTGTTAAACACATTTTGTACAGGATACGAAACGGATGAAGATATTACACGTTGTGGTGTTGAAGGTGTACTACATGTTGTTGTAATATCCTCCATTGCTGTTGTTTGTTTGGCGCCCATTTTAGTGGGTGAGTTAATGGGTGTAGAGGTTTGTGGTATAAAATCAAAACCTGCAGCTGTAGGAGGATTAGTAATTGCAGCAGATGTTGTAGTAGAATTAAAAGTTTTCTTTGGACTCGAATTAAGGGAGGACATATTATGTTTTATAGGTGAAGTGGTGGGTGACTGTATTGATTGTTGTTGTTGCTGTTGCTGTTGCTGTTGCTGTAATTGTAGCTGGTGTTGATTATTCTTTGGTGTACTATTGTTGATTTGATTGTAGTATGTGTTTAAACGATTGGCATCATTTTCAAATTTCTTATAATTTACAACATTATCACTATTATTTTGATGAAGATTTCCGCCGATTACGCCACTTTCCTGATGGTTAGTTTCTATTGAGCCATTATGACGCAGTATATTTTTCTTAAGACCTTTAATAACCGTGGCATTACGTTCCATAAACATATTTTTCTTATTATAGAACTCAGCCGTTGGTGAGGCACCTGTAGAGCCATTAACAAAATGATGGTTTGGAGGATGATGTTGAAATTTATTTATTTTGGATTTGTCAAAGGCATTGTTGATAATTGAGATGGTATTTGTAGCCAATAATTGTTTTGTAGGACTCAATAGATTGTTGTTGTGTATTGTTGTATTTGAATTAGTTATGATGTTGTTGTGATTATTGGTTATAAGAGCATTATTATTGTTAGTAGCATTTGCATTGGCATTGGCATTTACATTGACATTGACAATGACATTTAAATTAGGATTAACATTAGAATGATTGATACTGTTGTTGTTGTTATTGATTTGATAAGAATGCTTTAAATTATTATTGTTTTGGGTGTGATTGTGGCTGTTGTTGGTGATATGGTTGTTGTTATTATAATTGCAATTGTTCTCGTTCATGATATTTAATGATTGTGGAGGACTATCGCCATTTTTCAATGTCACTGGTATAGCGGTAACAAGTTGTCCTTAAGACGTGCGATTTGGATTTTTGCATTCACATGATGTTTCCACAAAACGAGCCAAAATAATGGACATTTACGAAATGATTTTAAAATAGGAAAACAACAATGACAACGGAAACGAAAACGAAAACAAGAAAAATAAGAAAAATGTATAGCAATAATTACACATGAAGGAAATGATGGTAGGAAAAAAGGCGTTAATTGAATGGTTTCTTTCATCAATAATGTTCAACAATGAATTGCATCAGAAAAATCTGTTTGATAACAAAACAAAACTCACCCATATCTTCTCTTTTATCCGGCGAAAATATAAAACCATTGGCAGCTGCTGCAGCGGCAACTTCTTGTTGCTCTTTAAGAAAACTTCGATGTCTTTCGGCACGTTCACGACGACGTCTAAGACCTGGTGTAACACCAGCACCGTCACGAGCTTAGAGAAACAAAAAAAAAAATATCGAATAATTATAAAAATTTATATTTGAATTTATAAACTTACGTTTCTTATCACCAAAAACTCCACCACTAAATTCAGCCGAATTGGTTGAACTTGAACTATCCTCATCCAAGGCCGGTTGGGTGGGTGTTAAGCGTAAATGGGTGGGTAAAACTTTATTAATATTACCTGGACTAGTGCCGGTGCTATGGCGTCTAGATTTTCTACGTTCAGCAGTATCAGTAGAACTGCGAAAACGCTGAGTCTTACGTAAAGTGCTATCAGGCAGTCGGGTACCATCCGATTCACCGTCTTCAAATCTGTTTTTGTTTCCAAAACAAAAAAAAAACTTTTAATTGTATTTTGTTTTAAATCTAATGAAAAATCATGCTTACTTCAATACTGCTTCATAAAGTTGCAATTGATTTAACAGATCCATGTCCGTACCAGGCTTGGACATATAATGTTGTATCACAGATTCCATACCTTGTTGTTCCAACAAGTCACTTTCGTCGTAAAAGCTATCCTGATCATTAAGACCCTCTAGGGTTTTATTGATTAAGGAAGCAGCATAAATTACCAACTCAGCGTCAGCATTATCGTAGTCTTTTAAAAGTCTGAATAAAAGAATAATGGTTTTTAAATAATGGATTTGATGCGAGTGCTATAAATATAGAATACTAGACAAGATTTGATCCTTAATTAAATCAATATAAAAATCTTCATCAATTGTCCATTCTTCATTTATATTATTATAATTAATTATATTTCTGTAAGGCTGAGGTTCGTTATAAATTGTGATTATTTGTAAAGAGAACAGTAGATACCATCAAAATAAATAAGGCACTTCTACCATCAAAATAAATAAAAAACTTAAGCCTCCTTTAGAAATAATAAGCGCAACTCTTGAGTTTGTTGGTGAGAGAGGAAAGGCGAATAAAAACGAATACACTGTTTCATGTTCTTGCAATTCTTTTGTTTTGTCATTCGTAGTTAAAGCAATCAACGTCGAAATTGGAGAAACAAAATTTTAATGTGTGGACACGAATGCAATTTCATAACAGGATTAAAAAAAAATTGCAGAAACAGGAAATTGCATGCTCTGAACGAGAACTTAAAATCCCAAAAATACAAAAAAAAGGCTTAGAATGGAAATCCTCGTTTAAATTTCTTCTAACAATTAAATTTTTTTATTGACAAATAGAATGTCTTATTGAGTTTTTGTTTCTTAAAAAAGTTCGAAATACATAAATACGTGTCCAATGTTAAAAGGGATGAAAAGCAGAGAGTTACAGCAAGAAACATCAAACGTAGTTAACCCTGCATAGATAAGTTACGTCTATCAGACGTATGCCTTTTTAGTTTTGAACTCTATCTCTGTTTGTAGTAAGAGAAAATTTTTATGCTCAGTATTCTCAGTTGATCTCATTTACCAAATTTTTTGTTATCAAAGAGAAAATTAAATAAATAAATGATCTCAATAACTACTATACCAATATTTATTTTTTTAAGTCTTTGAAAGGATGTTAGAAACCATACGTCTTTCAGACGTGACGTTATCTTTACCGTACGAACGTTAACTTTCTAGGGTTAAAGTAAAGAGTTAAGCAAAAGTCAAGGAACAGCATAGTCAGCTTGTTAAAACACATAGTCAGCTTAAGCAAATGGGTTTCTTTTTTTTTTGCATTTGCTTTTGCTGCACATTTTTCCACAGCAACAGTTAAGCAACTAGATATGCATAGAAAATCGTCAACCATTTTTAATCACTGTTTCTCAATACAATATTAAATGTAAGGCTTGAAAAAGGCAGCCGCTAAATTGAAATTTTGTAACAAATATAATCTGGCAGCACTGCGTATAATGTTATACGTTATAAATTTACAGCCTTAAAGCATGCTTCACTTTTTAAAGTATTTATTTTATCAGAGCAAAGGTTTCCTTCTATTAATGATATTAATGATATTACTAAATATTTCTAATTTAATATTCATTCACATCTTTATATATTGAAATGTTGAAAAATAATTTTGCCGAAACTAATCATTAATATATGCAAAAACAACAATAACAATAAAAACTCATCAATATAATAATAATAATAATACGAAATTAGCAAAATTTGTTAAAAAGAAAAAATAAAATATAAAAAACACAATAGGGTACACACCTCATAATATTTGACCATGGCAATGTGCCTTGTTGTTTGTCCACCGCATGTATGGCACTAACTAAGACATGGCAATTTGATTCAGCATATTCCACAAATACCAGCAACAATTTCAATGCAGTCTTAACCACTGAACGATAATTGGAGGCGATTAATGAGTAGAGCCACTGCATTGTAGGTTCATGTTTCATAACGCCGTTCATGCCATCCACATAAAGCATCACCTGTGAGTGTGTGCAAGTGAAAAAAATTATATTTTAATACTTTGGTTTTTGGTTTTATAATTTGAAAAGTAAATAAATAAATGGCATTAACCAAATAATTTATTTATTGCAAAGTTTTTTTTTCTTTTGATATTTCCTTTATTTATATTTTTCTTTATTTTTTGAAATATTTGAAAATTAGTCAATAAAATTTATACTTCAAGAAATTATTGATAGCAAGAAAGCTAAAGAAAAAATTCAAATGGTTATTGTTTTTAAATATTTGCCAAAGATTGCAGTAAACAAGCTAACATGCAATTATTAAAACGCTTTGTGGTTTTTAATTTTACCAAAAACTTAATATTCATTCTTTTAGTTTAGAAATATTTTCGTTTACACTTACCTGACCCAATGCACGCAATATATAATTTTGATAGTTTTGATCAGCTCCATTACCAACACGCACCAAACAGTTGAGGCCTCCTAATGCAACAAATGCATGCACAAGATCTTTATCCTCTTGAAAGACTTGTTTAAGCGAAAATAAGGCACGTCTCAAGTCACTTCCTTCAGCAGATAGAAGTTTTTCTAAAAAGTAAAATGTACAAGCAAACAAAAGGCAGATTATTTAAAGAAAATTATAAAAGTTATTTTTTGTTTATTTTTTTTTTTTTTACTTAAAGTTATTACAAGGTTTGAAAATAAAAAAGGTAAAGTTCACCCGCATATCACAATAAAATTCGATGGCACCGCATGTGAAATTTTTACGCCCATAGAGTGGAATCAATTTCCCAAATCTACAAGTATCCGAAAAGAATGTCATGTTCCTTTCAGAGGGTAACATATTTGAAAAGAAATTAAGCTTTACGCTACTTAAATCAGACACATTTTTGTGTTAACACAACTGGTCAGCCGTAATTAAATTTCTAGGACTGTAAAAAAATTAAATTGTTACGTTTTTCCCTTTTTAGACAAAATATTTTAAAATACAACATCATCAGCACTTCATTGAAATTTAATTGATCACTTTAAAAGTGAGAAATAGAGAAACAATATAAAAAAAGTAAGAGTGCTATATTCGGCTATTCCGAATCTTATATACTCTTCACCATTAATGTAAATCTAGTTTAGTGAAGTAACTTCAATTACAAAAAAAAAAAACAAATTTAGGGTGACCAAGAATTAAAAAATAAGAAAAAAAAATAACTATTACATATATAAAATCATATATAAAGTCATCGTCTCTTAGGAAGTTAAGCATTTTTAAAAAGTTTTAGTATTTTCAAAAAGGTCTCTTCATAAGCCTTTAAATGATATCAATATTGATATATCTTACTATGAAAAGTTCAGAAAGTTCGGGAAATACACTCCAGTACTTAAAAAAAATCAGTTCGAATTCATTTAAATAACAACAGTGAAAATCATTACTTAAAACTGATATTTCGAGAAAAGTAAAAAAAACGGAATTGTATTGTATGTCAGGTGTCCACACTTATTCAAGCAAATGTGCAAAAGAAGAATAAAAATAGTCCTGTTACGTATGTATGTACCGTACAAAGCATACTCAAATGAACAAAATTTTTATTTTAAAATAGTTTATATGAATAACAACACTTGCTGGTTTTTGATATTTTTATGCGAATGTGTAACGGAAAAATCTGTCAGTCTTAATTATTTTGATAAATTCTTCATAAAATAAAAGCTCTTTTAAAATGGAACAAGGAAAGCCATTATCATTGAAAGAAAGAGATAAAATTGAAGCTTATTTTGAACAAAAGTTATCCTTTAGAAAATTTGGAGAAAAATCGTGTTGTCTTCAATTACATGAAAAATCAAAATTTCTATGGGAAAAACATCAGAGGAAGATCATCAAGTATCTTATCGCCAACACACAAGCGTGCAATTTTAAGAATTGCATCTAATTCCTGCGATTCCAAACCAAAAATTAAGGCGAAAGCCGGATTTCGACTGTTGGGCGATTCATTATTGATGCTCCACATTGCCAGAGAATGAAACTTAAAAAAACCAGTAATGAAGGCTATTCACAAAGAAAAACGATTGGGTTTTCTGAATTTCACATGACGTGGAATACCGAATGGCACGCTGTTGTCTTTTTTGACGAAAAAAAAAAATTAACCTGGATGGTCCTAACGGGTATAACTTTTATTACCATTAAATGAGGAAAGAGGAAATAATATTAAGTCGTCGAAACAGTCGCATTAGTGGAATTATGGTTTGGGGTGCAGTATCATACTAGGGCGGGATTAAACTACAATTTAAAACGAGAAAACTGAACGAAGAACAATAGAAAAACATTCTGGACGAGCTTTTCTGGAATGCAGTAATATTTTTAACCCTTGCATTGAATTTTCCAACAGGATAACGCTCCGATACACAATGCCAGAGCGGTAAAAGCCTGGATAAGTGACCAAAATGTGAAGTTGATGGACTGGCCACATTAATCAGCAGGCTTAAACATATTGGGAAGCGTCTCGGGATGGCTTGCACGGAAATTTTATGAAGGAGGTAAGCAATATGAAGACGTTCCATCATTGATTGATCAATGCAATCGAGACCGCTTGGGACGAGATTTCCTTAGATTGCTTTAAAATTCTCTATCTAACTATTCTTGTAAATATTGAAAAAGGAAAATTTCTCAATAATAAAATTAAACAATAAAACAAAATATCTTACATGTCTCTTTTTTTTGCTTGGTTGTTTGAAAATTCGTAGTAGCATATGCATTTTTTGCTGTTGTTTTTCAATGAAGCATGCGAGAGTCAATTTTTTCTCTTGACGTTTTTTTTCATACTTTTTAATTCTTTATCGCCTCATATATGGTTAGAGTTATGCTGGGATCACAATTGGGACGAACGACGAATTTCTCGTTGCAAATATTCGCGTTAGAAATAAAACACATTGGTGCAAATAATTATTCATTAATTTTCGCTGTGTACACTACTGTCAAACTCCATATATAAAAAATCTGTGTACCATTTTTTATATATGAAGTTTGACATACGTTTCTACCAGCAAAAAATAATAAATTCTCTAACGCTGCCACCTGGTAATTGATTCGTCTTGGTTTAATATTTTGCATAACTATTTTATTTTTTAATTTTATTCTTTGTAACAATATCAGCTGTCATATGCAAAACAAATTTAAATATGGACAAATGTGAACATGATGTTTATTATTTTAATAGTTTTCACAAAACTCAAAATTTTTTCCATAATTTTTTTTTGTCATAGGCAGCAAACAATGTTGTTGATCATAATAGTTGTAACTTTTTCATCCTAATTGTGCACCACACTGCGAATTTACGCAGCGAACATTTACAGACGAATTCGACGTGCTAGACGAAATTCGTCGTTCGTCCCAATTGCGTTCCCAGCATTACTTTACTAAACTAGATTTGTTCCAAATGATATTAAAAAATTATGGGCGAGGTGTTTTGCCCTCAAAGGATATAGATCAAACTTGCTAATCTTCAAACTATGTCGTAATCAATTTTTCTCTAGCGCATCGACTACCCTGGAAAAGATGATTTCAACCCAAACACGGACGGACAGGGGCAATTCACTTAAACGACTTCGCTATGCATCAAAACTAAGAGTACATATGCTTTATGGGGTGGGAAATGAATATTGTAGAAATTACACACGGAATGACAAACTTAGATACGAGTGTGTATACTCTTTTTTTTCACCTGTGGTGACAGGGTATAATAATTTAAACAAAATATGAATTACTCCACAAAAAACATTTTAAATGAGATCATGCAAAATGCAAAAACACTCAAAATTAAAAAAAATTATTTTAAATTGTTGTATACAATTTATTACACAAAAACAGCGGTTATGATAATTTATTAAATTATTTTTTCTTTAATTATTGCAAACACTTTTTTTGTGAAAAGCAATAACTTAAAACATTAACATCTAAATTAATTATCTGTTACATTTAAATTCTTTAATTATTAATTGAATGAAAAAAAAACTTTTAATTAAAATACAACGCCATTTGAGTGTAAAGAAAAAAGGTGCAAAATGTTGAGTGCCATTTCAGATTTCGATAGTTTATTGAACGACATTACCGTTCAATTTTAAAATTTTAATTTTTTTTGCGAAATTAAGGTTAAAAAAAAGGAGTAAAATTATTTCAACATGGGTCTTCTAAGCTGAAAATACTTCATTGAGAGATACTAAGTAGAAATCCTACAAGCGGCTCAACTGCTTATGCGATGCGTCTTTGTACTTAACAAAACAGACATTTCCTTGTCAAGTGAGGCATTTCTAATTTATACACTGTATCTTTCTTTCAAAAATGATCACCAAGTATTTTATTTTTGAAAGCGAGGAAATTAGTAGGTATCCCCAAACTTTGGCAATATTTTAGAAAGAATGGGAAACACTTCAGCTTAAAAACCCTTCGAAAATGCAAGGTTTTAGACAAAAATGTGCTTTTACTTTTAAATTTCAAAGTCAGACAATATAAGAAAGATATTTCTTAAACATTTTGCCGGCGATTAATGATTTAAATGATTAAATCGCCAAAACTATAGCAAATAAGTGTCTATTGAACAGCTCTAAAATTTTTTGAAGTTATGTTAGTAGTGATCATTACGAATCGCCCAGGGTTCAAAAAACGGCAAAATCGTTGATCATGCAACTGTTTCCCAATAATCACTCTAGAATTTTCAGATATCCAAATGCGAAAATCGGCTTCGTATGAAAAAATATTTTTTAGAAAAATCAGCGGGATTCAATTATTTTAATGCGATTTTCAAGAGAAATTTAATACATTGTTAAAATTCCCAATACATCTACTATGTGCATTATACGAATACGCCAAAAACCTAAATGTCAAAACGACATGTTGTTGGTGTTGCCAACAACCATGAACAAAGTTCTTGTTGAAAAAAATTAAAACTATTTTATGAAGTCAGAAACTGGATGAATACTTTTTCAAACAAGTACCCAGCAAAAAATTACACATTACCTTAAAAAGTACTTGCCATATAATGACTTACTTTTGTGATTGCCATATTTTGTTACTCGCTTACAAAACACATTACATTAATTCCCAAAAAAGGAAGTAGTAATGGAACTAGTCCTTTATGTTAAAAGAGACTACCGTACTAATGGTACTCATTATTTCCTACAATAATTAATGTAATCGATTCTCAGTGATTGATTATAAAAGTCTCATGCCTTGTTAGAATCATTAAGTTGGCGATCTAGTTCGGAAGTACTTTCGCCAAGAATGCTTAATTCCACACTCGATTACCTTTTCAAAAATTTTTTGCTAGGTAAGAGTACTATATACGGCCATGCCAAATCTTTTATACCCTTCACCATATATATAAATCTTATTTAGTGAAGTAACTCCAATCAAAAAAACGAATATTGGGGTGACATACAAATAAAAAAAAAATTTTGGTAATGCATATACATACATAATTTTACATAAAATGAAATCGGCTCTTAATCGGTTAAGCAATTTGGTATTTTCTTAGAGATCTCTTTAAAAGCTTTTAAATGATACGCACATTGATATTTTTAAAAATTTTAAAAGTTCGTAGGCCCATAACTCGGAAAATATGGGTAAGAGCCAATTTTTTCACTTGATGATTTTTTTCTTATTTTTGATTCTCTATCGCCCCATATATTCGATTTTTTGATTGCAGTTACTTTATTGTTCCAAATGATATGGAAAAATTAGAGGCAGGCGTGGTGATTTGCCCCCTGCCTCAAAGAACATGGACCGATCTTGCTGATTTTCAATATCACCTCCTTCGCCACTGATCTAGAGCCTTGGCAAATTTGATTTTAACATTAACACAGACGGACAGGCGGACATCGCTCAATGCAATCCATCGCTCCAAATATATATAATATATGGGGTCATAAATGGATATTGTAGAAATTACAAACAGGATGACAAACTTAAATATTCCCTTTTTACACTTTTTGTGGTGAAGGGTATAAAAAAGGCTTTTAAACGAATATTAGAAAATTTTTTTTATAAAAGCTAGCATTGTACTGATATATTCAATAACACACACGTACTGAATGTGTTGTTAGGTAATCCGTATTTAAAGTAGTATCGAGCTGCATGAAAAATAATGTGAATTCGGATATTTTTAAATAAAGTAAAAATGTATTTATTTAAAAACAAGCTCAAGAATCTTATTTGATGATTAAAGAAATTAAACCTACCTAAAAATATCCTCATATTGACTATAGCAACAATCTACTTTCAAAGCACTTAAATATAAATGGCACCAAACTATAATTTTGGGGGAATAAAAAGAATTTATTTAAAAAACAAAAGAAGGTTAAAAACAGACTGCTGTAATGCTTTAGTGTTCCCCTACAGAGTTACAGTTATTTCATATTAATATATTTTTTATTTTTATGAGCATCAATAAATAACATAAGCTTGAGATTAAAAATAATTAAATTAAATTTGACACACAATTCAAAAAATTTAAATACAATGACATATAAAAATATTTTTATATGTAAATAAATTTTAATTACATTTTTGTAATATTTTAAATGAGTATAATGATTTTTATTTTTATCCCACAACAACAACAACAAAAACTTACCAATAATCGCATGTACTCTGACACTCAACTGGGTGCGTACAACCAAAGAATTTTTGCGACTGTAATGAAATAGAAAATAATTATTTATTTTTTTAAGTATTATAAGCATTATAAATCAAAAATAAAAATACATGAATAGAAATAATTAAATATGGCTTTGTTATTGGTTTCAATATACGCCTTTAAATTCTTAGTTAACTCAAAGTCAATATCACGTTTTGGTTCATTGACCACTTAAGAAATTATTTTTGTTTTTTTTTTCTTTAATATTAATTTATTAGCAATTTTTATTTGGTAACAGCCACCAACTACTTAAAAGAATTCTAATAATAAGCAAAATTAAATTAAAATTTATAGAACAGAAGTTATAACAAATTAGGGTGCTACATTCGGCTATGCCGAGTCTTATATACCCTTCATCATTAATGAAAATCTAGTTTAGTGAAATAACTACAATCAATAAAGCAAATATTGGAATATTGGAATATTTACATAAAAGTGTAAAGCTTTAAAATGATACCCAAGATCGGTCCATTTCCTTCGAGGTAGCTGGCAAAACACCACGCCTACTTTTAATTTTTCCATCTCATTTGGAACAATAAAATAACTCCAATAAAAAAAAAAATGTATGGGGCGGTTTGAGAATTAAAAAATAATAAAAAAAATTACAAGTGAAAAAATTGGCGCTCGCCCATATTTTCGGTGTTACGGGGATCTGAAAATTTCAAATTTTTTCAAATATCAATTTGGGTGCAATTTAAAAATACGAAATACTACAATTTCAAAAAATGCCTCAACCGCTAAGAGCCTATGTAAAATCATATATAGTACTTATTTTTTTCTTATTTTTAATTCTCTTTAACCCCAATATTTGCTTTTTTATTGGATTACCTTCACTTAAATAAATTTGCAAATATGGTGAAGGGTAAATAAGATTCGGCATAGTCGAATACAGCACTCATACTTGTTAAAAAAAAAAATTCTTAAATTTAAGCTCATAAGCTTTTTCGATCAGAAATACTTTAGCAGAATTTAAAAGAAATAACGAATTAAATGTTGCTTGAAGCATCAAATAATTTGATTTTTCATGTTTCATCGTTTGTAGCCTTCGCTACAGTTTTTCTTGGCTGACAAAAGTCATGGTGTGAGAGTTATTTTATGTTTCGCGGAAAACTGTGATAATATTAACATGTTCCACTTAAAGTTCCCTAGTGTGTAGCTATGTTGCTTGTTGAAATTTATGTTTCTTTTCAATTTTTTTTTTTTTTTTTTGATATTTCGTGTTTTCTAAAACGCGTTCCTCCGTCTCTATCGATGTTTACAGTTTTTCATGTGGTTGATAACAGTTCTGATGATGCGATAATTGTTTTATGAGTCGCGGAAAATGATTATATAAATTCAAGGGAACTGTGGGACATAAAGTGCGAAAGTTATAAAAATAAAATTAACCGAGGTACAGCAAAGAGCTGCAAATTTTACAGTGAAGTATAAAATTTTTTCGCGACGCTCATTTCGCTTTTTTCCGCATAAAGTTTTTAAGGCATAAAATACGCACAGAACTGATGTTTCTGTATTTTTATTAAGAGGTTGCCTCGTTTATACTAAAATCGGAAGCATTTTATTTAACCATGTTCAATTTCATGTGTCCTCGAGTGTATTTAGCATAACAACTCACATGTTGAATACAAATCTAAATTTTATTTTAAATTAACATGCGCTCTACCTTCTTTATTTCCAAATTATTTCTGTTTAAATTGCTAAGTAGAGTAATTTTTTAATACACAGTAGTTTCTTAGGAATGTGCTTAGATAAATTGTATTTCAGATACCGGTTTCGATAGATTTATATGGCATAAATAAGAAAAACAAGTAACGGATGAAGTCGAAATAAGTTTTACAGATTTATTTTCAGTTTTACTCAATGTCCTCTATATATGATTCAGAAAAAGTTTTCTTTTTAAGTTTTGTAATATTTTCTTAACTTTGTTTTTGAAACAAATAAAATTCTTGCATTGTTGTTAATCCTCGATTAAAACAATTGTGTTGTAATTATAAAAGCAATATCAATCTATAATAAAGAATAAAAAAAGGCTGACTGCTAGTGAAACGTGATGTCAGGAATAATATTTCAACTTTGAGTAGACAATAAAGTAACATAAAGGACAAAGCGAGTTTATGAGGCAGAATGCATGAACAGATGTGAATTGTTACTTCAGTTTTTATGTATTTTTAAATTACACTTAGAGAAAAGATAAAACCTAGAGATGAAACCAATAATGTTATTTTACTGCTCGTCTTTAATATGCAAATGTAGAGTACAAGTAATTTAAAACTCAAAAGCTTAATGTTAACAAAAGTTAAATGTGTTTTTAAGTGAAGTGTGAGCCGTAAGCAGTGTTGCTAGTTTTTTCGAGCTTTCTCGCCAAAAGGCTTAAGAATATCGCCAAAATCGCCAATGTAAAATGGGTTTTCTTTGCACAATATCTGCAGGTAAACAAAATCTTTATTTACCTTCACGCAAAAATTAGCAATACAATGTGGACCCTCCAGTAAAGCAGAAATATCCAGGATTTAGGGTGTCCAGATAATCGAGATATACTGTATATTTTAAAGTAATGAAATTAAGCGGCTTAAACGTCTAGGGTCAGAAGCTCGCTGATGAACTAGCAAGCTTAGGTTCTGTAGCGAATATGTGATGAGAAAGAGATCGGTCACCGTAACAGGTTCAGTTTAAATAAACCCAAACATATGTAGCGACTACGGTGGACATTGCAAGAACCAGTATAAATCTAAGTTTGGCAGAAAAATTTCTAAGGTCTAAATAACTTATTGGTCAGATAGAGCAAGGACCAGTTTATGGAAGAATAATAATTTAGATTCTTGCCGGATATGCGTGCAGATCATTTCTTATTAAAACCAAATAATCTTTTAGCAGATAGTTCCATTATCGTTTAGTATTTTAATTATATGGCTAGATTTATTAAAAAATTCGGATGGTTTAATGCTTAAAGTTGAAGCTTATTAAGTTGTTTCCTGAGCATTCATACAAGAATTACCACAAAAACTTGGCAGTTTATTTGCTTATATACATTGTTTTTAATAGTTTCGACAGTATTTATTAACGGTGTTGTAATTTCTTGCTTCTTTATAACTACAACTATGAGAAATACCTAAAAATATGAGAAATGTTAAAATAAAAATTATTCTCAATTAATTATTTGCTGAAATGTACAAATTTTGGTTTGGCTTAAGTTCATTTATTCTTAGTAAAATTCGCCGGCGAAGTTAAACAGCTAATAAAATTTTTATTTCATAATCAATCGCCTATTCAAGATCATAAGGCGGACAGTGTTGAAGCATTTTCTCCTCTATCTTTCTTCTTTCACCACCTGTCTTATCTCTCATCTATCCCTTTCCTAAAGAATGTTGCAGGATTACAAAAAAAAAAAAAAAAAAAAAAAAAAACTAAATAGGTATTGCTGCCTGAAGTGCTACTTTTCTTTAAAAACCAAAAAAAATTAATTAAAAAAGCAATTATTATAAACGAAAAATCTATTTATTTTTAAAGAAAACTGGGGCAAATTACGACATTCGATATCAATCGAAATTTACATTTAAATTCTATTGAAATTTCAATCGATATCGAATGCCGTAACATGCCCCCAAAAACATTTGGTGGGTCTTTAATCCATCATCTGTTATTCCCTTCTCTTTTCCTTAGGAAACGAACACTGTTATTATTCATGAAATTATTATTTTTTTTTTTTTGCAAATAGAATACGGAAAAGGTCTCATTCTTCACCACTATTTAATTGGTGATATAAAATTCACACACTACCTAAAGCTTTTCTCTCTGAGTTCTACTAAAAATAAGTTAAAAAATCTTGACTTCCACAGCCACAAAGCTGAAACATTATTCTTAACGTCTCTCTAATTTAAAAAAAAAAAACCGACTGCAAAACAAATTTCACCTACCTGTCAGTAACGGTTCAAAATTTTGGCAATATACATCAAGTAAAGGGTGCCCCTTTAATTTCCAAATTAAATTGTATACTTGGTCTTATAGTGGACATACCAATACAGGTTCCTTGTAAATTGCAGCTGTCTATCTATCACAGTTCAAAAGTTTGGACGCATACATCAAATTACATCAACTATTGGGACACTCTTTTATTCCCAAATATGAATTTTATATTTGTTTTTATAGCGAACTAAGAAAAAAATGTTCTTTGTTGATTTTAACCGTTTGTCTACAGCTATTTAATATGGCCATAAACATATAATTTAATGAACTATTGGGGCACCCTTTAATTCAGAATTTTAAATATTCATTCTTGTTAGTATATCGAATAATATCCAAGCGTTCAAAAGATACGCCCATATAGGCTAATTTACCTCAACTACGGGGACACCCTTTAATTTTTAGATTTATTTTTGTATGACTCTGTGCTATGGGGAGCTATAGTAATACGCAGTTTTTAAAAGTGGTGCGCCTTACGGTTCATAATACACTTAAAAAAAATGTATGTTGTTGAGGACACTTTTTAATTTTTAAGTTGTTTTTAAAACGGGACCAATCTGTAAGCATAACCTTTCAAATAAAGAAAAAAAAATGTCAAAATCAATTCAGAAATGTCAGTCATTTCTGCAGGCGTAAAAAATGGGTCTAAGATCAATTAAGATAAATCTGATGAATAAAACGAACGGATTTTACCTAAAATAAAAGGTGCCCAATGGGTTAATGTAAAACAATTTTCTTCTCTTCCAACATTTATGTCATCCGCATAAGTAATGCAAAACGATGCACAAATAAAGAATGAATGCATTTTATAATTTGCAGATGGTCAACACAAAGCAGATTAAATGCAAATTAAATAACTTTATGTGCATACAATACATGACATAAATATGTTTACGAACATGCCATTATTTTATTATTTCACATTGCAAATACTATTGAATTTTATGCGAGAAAAAGAAAAGCGAAAAATATGAGAAACGCATAAATACAGATACTTTTTGTATAATTTATTTGTAGGCATACAAACAATTTTATTTCAGTGTCAGCCTATATACCTAGCGATGTACGTATGTGTGTATGTATGTATATTTTTTATTGTACTTATTTTAATACTTTTGGACGGCTTGAAATTGAAATTAAGACCACAATAAAAAAACTAAAACACTAAATGATGATCATAAAATGTGAACGTTCTCTTTAAAATAAAATGCATACGACAAAAACTAAAATAACTAAAATGAATGGATGGATGTACATTTTTAGCTCAATCCAGTTGACTGTCTTCAATTTCCTTTTCATGCGACTTGTAACATAATCATCGTTAATAAATTATCAAGTGAAAGGCATTTTGCAACTTGTTACTTTTCAACGGCGATCGTTTGTTTTTCATTTCTTTCTCTTTAGACATATTTTTTTTTTTTTTTTTTTGGAATGACTGTTATATTGTAAGTCTGTCGCTGTCGGGATGCAGCGAAATTGACTCCCACATATTAAATGCCAGCATGATAAAAAACTAAAAACTTTAAACTTACACATGTCCGACTTTGAAAATGTTAACAACAACAGCAACAAAAATCCTGCTAAACATTTAAACGTCCAGTCCAGTTAACAAAACTGGCCTCAAGCAGGAAATATGCAAGTAAAACGAAAAAAAATATGTTTTGTTGTACTTGTGTCGCTGGTTATTGGTTATTGTTGTTATTTTTTGGTATTTTTGTTGGCCCAGAAACCCAGTGAAATTTTGTTGTTCGTTCGTACAAATAATGCCCACATCAATTGTCAACTCATAAAATATATGCATACACTCAAACTCTGTCTACTTTGCAGTTTTAAAGGATCCCAGATGAACTAACATTTATTTCATCGGGGCCACATTTTCATAATTTATGTATTAAATAGTTTCAGATAATTTTCGATTGGATCATAAAAGCAAAAAATATTTTTCATTTTTTATATTTTATATTGCCACTGGCTACTGGAAAATTTCCTAAAGAATCTACTCATAAAAGTTTTAATTAATCGAAGAGGAGGAGCCACAACCTTTAAAAAAAATCAAATAGTAAAAAATGCTAAAAGTAGGGTTTCGTCACTGCGACATGGTACCATCAATTTATTACAAACCAAATTTCTGTATCGCACAGCTAGATCGTGTAGTTGAACAACACTAAATTATTTTTTGTGGGGCTACGTGAAAGAAAAAAGTCTTAACGGAGCCAATTAAATTGATTGCAGCCTTAAAACTCAAAATCCATGATGTGATGATGTGATTAAGGAAATAGATCCGCCATGTTTCTAAAACGGGATTAAAAACTCTGATGGAAGAATCAACATCTGTCAGTGTTGTCAAGGTGGAAAATTGCCAGATACCATTTAACTGCTAAACTAAATTAGAATTATCTTCATCGTAATGTTTTGTTTTATTTTGTTTAAAATTTCTTGTTGAAAAACCCGATAGTTATAATTTTGCACCGTAAAATTAATAATTATTTGAATATGTTTAGCAAGAAGATTTGCAATTAAAATGGTCATATCCTTTGAACGAAATTTTCGGTCCTTTGCATCAGACCTTTGAGATTTTTCAAAATTTTGCGTTTACCACAATAAACTTTAAACCCTGCAAGTCTTAAAATCTAACATGGCAAACGAAATCGCCAATTTTGAGCCAGATATGTTGCGTGCAATAATTAATAATTCTATAAAAGGAGCACCAATGTGTATCTCATGTATGAAGGTGATTATTTAAGATCTATATCGTTATCATTATCGTAGAAGCAGAATATTTTTTGGCATTTCTAACAAACTAATAAACATTTCCCTTTTTAACATAACATTACTTGAAGGTCACCTTGTGTATCATGACGATTTGTAAGCAACGGCCCCCTAAATTGCTGAAGTTAATTTAAGTTCATTTTTTTCTAAGACAGAACACGCAGTTAACCATTAACCTATTTGTTGTCAGTTTCATAAAAAACCACGTTTCTATCAACAGCGCATTAATAAATACTTCGAATGGAAGATTTATTCAAAGAAAGCGGTAACAAACATAAAAATGAAAAGAATGTCTCTTCTATAGTCGACCAGTAATGGGATTCACTACTCTTTTTTTAACGATTATCGGTTGGTTAAATAGACTTAACAATAAAAGTTTCGATTTTGCTATTAAGTAACACTTTTAACGATATTTGCTGTTGCTAAAAACCAGCTGATATGGTTAGCAAGTTACATATTGTTATACATAATTTTTCAGTTGTTAAATCTGTCGACAAAATAAACGACATACCACAAGTGCTTATGTGAGTACATTTTTACATACACATAAGCATAAACATGGATCATACATATTCAAGCACATTCTTTTATATCACTTAATTAAAAAGTGATATAAAAGAATGTATTAAAAATAATTTTTTGTTTAAACAAAAATTACACATAAACATATCGCTCATTTACTTCAAGGCCAAGGAAATAATCGCAGTTTAAGTTTTTGACTCATTCTCAACATCGAAAAATTTCGGACTGCCTTTTCACTACGATTAGTAAAATGATTCTTAATTAAAAAAATATCTATTTAAGAAACCTTTCATTTATTATACATATATTAAAGGGGAGGTATTGCAAAAACTATGTAGGAAGTTTGAATTAAAACATTTGTGAAAAGAAAAACGTAGTTTTACTTAAAAATTTTCATCAACACAGCCATAATGCGAAGAGTCGATACATTTTAATAACATATACGAGGGCTGCTATATATATTTCTGGCCTGGCAACACTAAGTGCTGCCAAGTGTAATCTGACATTTCCATTGGAAAGTTTGTCATTTTTAAGCATAATCGTACTCAAAACGTTTTGACGTACGACCATTATTTGTGTTGTTTACAGTGGCTTGAAAAAATTATTATAGAAAAAAATGGAATTAACTCGTGAACATTTTCGTGCCATCATTTTTCACAACTTTCGACGTGGATTATCACGACAAGAGTGCATTGATGAACTTAAATCTTTGTATGGCGATGAAGCACCATCGTGGCCGAAGCTCGCTCAAAGATGAATTCAGAGAAGGTCGTCCAAAAACGGCTGTTGTGCCAGAGGACATTGATGCCATGCGTGAACTCATAATGCAAGATCGACATGCGACATACCGAGAGATAGAGACATCCTTGGAAATTTCTTCCACCAGCATACATTCGATACTGCATGAACATCTGGCCGAAAAAAAAGGTTTGTTCTCGTTGAATCCCGCACAATTTGAAAGTCGCTCAAAAAAGGCTCGTGTCGATTGGTGCAAAGAAATGTTGCAAAAATACGATTGCGGTGCTTCAAAACACGTTTATAAGATCGTCAAAGGTGACGAATCATGGATCTATGCGTATGAGCCCGAAACGAAACAACAATCGACCGTGTGGGTCTTCAAAGACGAGCAAAATCCAACGAAAGTTGTTCGTGGAAGAAGCACTTCGAAGCAAATGGTCGCCTGTTTCTTCGGCAAAACTGGTCATGTGGCGACTGTTCCGCTTGAGCATCGTAGAACGGTCACTTCTGAGTGGTACACTACAATCGGAGAAATTCGAAAAACCAACAAGAGAAGACGAATCATTATTCACCATGACAATGCGAGCTCCCACACATGGGCTCAAACCAGAGCGTTTTTGACTGGCCAAAACGTCGAATTAATGGGTCATCCGCCTTACAGCCCTGACTTGGCACCTAATGACTTCTTCTTGTTTCCGCACATCAAGAAAAAAATGCGTGGTCAACGATTTTCGTCGCCAGAGAAGCTGTTGAAGTGTTCAAAAACCATGTTTTAGAGGTGTCTCAATCGGAGTGGAAAAAGTGCTTCGACAACTGGTTTGAGTGCATGCAAAAGTGTATAAATCATGCTGGAGAATACTTTGAAAAACAATAAAACCATTTTGGATTATAAATATTCGCATTTTCACTGTTAGGCCAGAAATATATAGAGCAGTCCTCGTATCAGTCACAAAACGAAATAAAAAAAAATAATAAATTATCGTAGTGTTTTTAATATTTTATTTATCATCCTCTTTTAACTGTATAAAAGAGCCGAAAAAAAGTCAGCCGTATACAGTGGAGAAAGAAAAATGGAATTACTGTTGGTTATTGTTGTTTTTGCTTAAACTTAAATTTTTGTCTTTGCTTTATTGTTTGGACAAAAATCATTAGTTTATTTAAAATGTTTGTCAGAAGTTTCCTGAAGAGTTAAATAAGCGGTAACGAAATGGCCATCGAGACGTGCTTTGACCTTCAATAATTAATATCGGTAATTAATTTAATCGGGATAATTTAAAAATAGCACGAAGTTATTAAATTAAATAAATATGACAATGTTTTAGAAAGCGATATGATCTTTACGTTACATATGATCTTACGTTACAACTTAAAATGTGTCCTTCTTACTGACAAACAAAGTTTCCAAACAAAGAACGAAATGGCGAACAATTTTGTATGTTTAACTCCAAAATTTGAAATTTTGAGTTATGACGTTCTAGAAGTAAATTAGCGATATGTCTTGAACGTATTATGATTTTCTTATTGTCAGACTCCATAAATGCATATTGGAAAATACGTATTCATGTCTGTAAATTGACATCTAAGAAAAAAGCACATACAAATGCCACTCAATCAAAAAGATGTCTTTTATCGTTAAGCTAAAGTTAGTGAATCACTTAGTCGTTACCGCAAACAGCTGAAAATGTCGACAAACTTAACGATTGAACTTATTATTTAAAGTTAGTGAATCGCACTACAGATGTGACTTTATTACAAGTACCAGTCCTCTCTTTCAAAGTGCATTGCGAAAGATTATTTAAATAAATGGTGAGCCAAAACCAAAACAGTATCCTAAAAAAATTTTACTAAATAGTTAATCCATTTTGGCAATTTTATTATGGTGTAAGAGAAAAATTTAAGAAACCGGGGTACATTTGTACATTATTTTTCATCCACTCTATTTTAATACAAAGTTAGCACATTTGGGAGAAAAATAAAAACTGAAAGGTTGACCTAAAGAAATTGTTTATCGATACTAAAATATTATTTGACAAGAAACGCCTTAATTTAAAAAAATTAAAACTTCTCAGTTTAAGTTGCAACCTGATAAACTTTTCAACGACCGTATGATCACTTACAACAAAGAAACCTAATAACCTTCAGCGTTTAGTAGTTGTGATAAAAACATTAAAAAAAAAGAAACGGAACGAAATTCGTGGCCGAAGATTTAAAAGAAAAAAAAAACATAATGTTAAACTTAATTATTAAGTGAGAGTCCAAAGCAATTTAATATTATTCAGTAACATTCATCTTTCAGTCATGTTAAAGTAAGAAAATATTGTTGATACTGTTGCTGCTGTTATTTGATGGTATGACGTTGTTCATAATGTTGGAGTTGAAGGCAAATTCCATCAAGTTTAAAAATTCGATTCGTTCTACACAAAAAAGTGAAATTGCTGCTCAATAAAAAACCACTTTCATATTGATATAGAAAGACAAGAATTTTTGACATTCAATAAGTTTTGAATGCAATGTTTTATATAAACAAAAAGGAAAGAAAAAATAATGGTTGTCAAATGGCTATTTCACCAGCTAGATAATTTTCATCAAGAGTTAAAATTTGAATATACTTTACTTACCTAGAATTAAGTCCTTCAATTTCTTCCGACTGTTCAGCCAGTGAAGATTCCAAATCCAAATATGAGCCGTAATCGCCATCTTTATAAACTTGAATGGCAGCATCATCAATCTTAAAAAAAAAAAAATAAAAATATATTGTTAATTTTAAGTTATAAAAATTCAAGGAGAGAAGGTGCGTACATAAATTTATTAAAATTGTTTTACTGTTGTTTTATTGTTAAGGCTAGCGCTGAACACAGTTCTTTAACAGCGCCAAAATTAGCGAAAAAATCATTAGAATGTTTTTCTTAAAATCATTTTGTTGTATATATAACATTATTTATAAAAAAAAATCTTTTATATAAATATTTCATAACATCAGTGTATGAAAACAAACAAACCGTTTCGGAAACGTTTCATGCAAGGTCACATACTTTTTAAAAGTTTTCAGTTGTTTTGTACAAGAGCATGAAGTAGGTGTTTCTTTTTTTAGCGCTAATATATTCTCTTCTATTTTAAACAATGGAATCAGCGAACGTTTGCTAACATTTTTATTCAATATATTTTAATTTTTTTTTTTCGTTTTTTCTTTTCTTTTTCTATACACTAGCAAAAAGAATAAACAACTAAATGACACATCTCTCTTATTGTTTTTGTTTTACACACAATAAAAAACAAAACAAAATGAAAGTAAACGTTTCGTATTCTTTATTTTTGTACCCTGCATTATATAATCAAACATATTTTTTTCTATTTAATAAAATAAGTGCAATTTCTACAGAGGTTTTGTGCATATATTTGATTCTTCGTGCATAGACCCAACAAACAAAAGACAATGAGTATTTCTGGTCTAGAGGGTTAGGGGATATAGAGTTTTTCATACCAAATTTCTTCTATAAACAGGGCCTGTAAGATTTGTAGCCAACGATATCAGGAATGACTTCATAAATGGTTACTTGTAAAATATTAAAAAGTTTAATTTTTAACTTTAAAATATATGTACTTATTTTTATACGAAACAAAGTAGTAGACATTTTATGTAGATAACGGTTCAAGAGATACGTCCATATAAGTCAAATTGCATTAACTTTGGAAAAACCTTTTAATTTCTAAATTCCAATAATAAACTTTTTGTTTTATTAGACTTAGCAATACAAGTCCCTTGTAAGTTTCAACTGTCTTTCTATAACGTTTTAAAAGTTTGGCGACATATAATGAACTATATCAACTGTTTGGACACCCTTTAATTTCCTAAGCCAAATATTATAATTGTAGTTATAGCGGAGTTAGCAATACAGATTTCAAGAGTCTGTCTACAGCTATTCATAAGTATGGCAATATACATCAAATTAAATGTTCTATTGGGTCTCCCTTTAATTTTTAATTTTATACTTCGTACTACAATGGTCGTAGCAATCGACCTTCTGTCCAATTTGCAAGTATTGTTGTATGGGAACACCCGTTCATTTTTAAGATTATGAACTGTTTTTAAAATGGGATCAATCTGTATGCGTCAACTTTCAAATAAAAAAAGATTATCAAAAGTCGACCTAGAAGTGCGTGAGTTATGGAAGTACATATATAAAAAAAACAACATTCAGTCGAATTGATAACCTTCCTTTTTCGAAGCCGGTTAAAGAACTTTTGTTTTGAAGCGATAAACATATGTACGGATTTATCAGTAACAAAAAAAAAAAAAAAAAAAAAGAATATTCCGAACTTAGCGTTTCTCAGCGAAAAAATATAACAGTAAGAAATTTTACGGTACAAATGCCACATACGATTTAAGATATAAAGATAATCTGGCTAAAAACGAAAAAAGGTTAAATCCAGTGTTTAAATTGCTTGCTTAACAATAGAAACAGCACTTTGCTTTGCTTACATAAAATAACTAAATGTTTCAGCATTTACAAAATATTTCATTATAAACGGAGCAACAGCAAAAAGCAAATGAAAAAAAGAGAAATAAATGCATTTGCTTTAGCTGACTATCTGTTTCTTTCTGCAGCAAACCAATCAGAAAAGCATTTATTTTGAAAACGTTTGCTGTTGCTTAAGCAATAATTTGATCTTTGTTCCTTCTTTTGCTGCTGCTTTTTTAAGAATAACAACAACGTCTGTATTTGAAATGTATGTAATTCATGTATGTAATTTGTTAAGTATTGTAAGTAATAAATACGTTTCCAATGTTAAAAGGCATGAAAACCAGCGAGTTACAGCAAGAAAAAGCAATCGGAGTCAGACAGATCTTCATAGTAAAGAGTTAAGCAAAAATAAAAATTTTCAAGTTTTCAAATTAATTGCTCTGCTGCAGAAAGAAACACGTAGTCAGCTGAACCAAATGCGTTTCTTTCTTTTTTTTTAAATTTGCTTTCTGCTTTTGCTGCACATTTTTCCACAGCAGCAGTTAAGCGACTACATATGCATTGAAAATAGTCAAGCATTTTTAATCACTGGTTAAATCCTTTTATTTTTTTTTTATTTGTTTCAATGTGTTACTATTTATATTTACGGTGCATAAAGTAAAGTTTGTTTTGCTAAAAAAAACACTTTTTATTGACTTTTAATTTGTTCTATGTCGAAACAAATCTTCAAAAGTATTTTCTTTTTCGCTTTTTTGCTTAAAGCCATTTTACGGTCATTTTGTTTTTGCTTACAATTTCTAACTGCTGAGAAATTTTTTTCTTAATGCTGGCGATTAGTCTTACAAAAAAGCGACAAGGCCAAAGAAAAAAGCGATTTGTGTAACGTCCAAAAGACATCAGCAAAGAATACACTCAAGTCTATAAACCATCATATTTCTACCCGGATTAAACGCAACAAAACTAAATAAGAAAAAATAAATAAAATTATTGAGAAATAAAAATAAAGAAAAAATATTGTCTTCACACGTTAACAATAATTACAAAAGCAACAACGCAAAAGTTCGTAAACATAAATACTTGTTGTAATAAAGCAAAAATGTTGCAGCAAAAGTGCAATTTTATAATTTTATTTTTTTAAGTTTCGAAATGATAAAACGTTTCTTTTTTATTCTTAAAAGAAAATTTCAAAGACCAGAGTATGATTAGCCAACTCATACACAATCACACACACATAAGCACTTAGACTTGTAGCCACATAAATATAAAATGATTCAAGTGAAATCTGTCTTTAATTTAACAAACTTTCAGTAGAATTTTCAAATAACAAAACTAAACGGCAACAGACATTCATAATTGCTAACTGGCATTTTGCTATCAACAGTATTTAGAATAGCAACAACAATATTTTATTATTGCCACATTAAGATGTAGCAGCATCCTCATCATCATCATCATCAACTACAACAAAAACCACAACAACAGTAATAGATAAATACAATAATTACTTTCATTTAGTGTTGATTGATGCATCATGATGTTGCATTTAACTCTTCTTTTAAATTAAAGTGTTTCTAGTGCAATTAAACAACAACAGCAACAACAACAACAACGCAAATACTTGATTTTAATGTTGTTAAAGACTGGACACTAAAATTAATTGCCAGTAAACAAATGTTTAGTTTAATGATGATAGGATTTTCAACATTAAATCAAATTAAAAAACAATAATTTAAAAAAAAACATAAGAGTTTTTGAAGATGAAAATTTAATTGAAAACAATCGAACGATTAAATCTACAAACTTTCTAAATTTTTACGAGAACTAAAAACGCTGAAATTTACCCAAAGTGCGACTTACACCTCCTCGTAGTAGGACGTATATCTGCAGGCAAAATCTTGTCAGATGAAAAAATTATTTCCAAATCCATGGTGGAATAACAAACGATAGGATCGTTAAACCGTAAGTGGTATTGGTGCTCAGTGGGCAGACTTAGATACCAATTCACCTATAGTTTATGTATAGACTTATTTGTATAATAAAGCTTTACAAAAAGTGTTTATTTTCCGGTATTCCCACCGGCTTAGAAACGTTTTGACGGAATGCCCAGTTGGGGAAAGAAAGGTCTAATGCGTCAGCAGAATCTTCATGTTGTATCCACGTTGTGAACTCAAAGTTGAAAAAATAAAAAATGCCGAACGAATCGCCGAAGAAGTTAAAGGCTACTGGCTACTAACACTGAAAGTTCTTACAATTATGAAAGTGGAGGTGTGTGCGGCGAAGTTGGGTAGACGTCCAGAAAATAATGTGGCCCAGAGAGCAGCCGCTAATACTATGCAAACTGGCAGAGACTTCAGACTTCAGAGTACAACTATTCTAAAATAGGAATTGGTACGAAACAGAATTTCACAAAAGAAAAGATAACAGGAAAACTACTATTTGCTAGCATTAGAATGTAGAGCTCGGACCTTCGCCTAAAGAAAATGTTAGCAATTACTGAAGAAAAGAGAAGTTGTTATTAAAAAGTCAATTAACAGAAATTGCCAGTTTAGACTTAATTCTAGTTACGTAGAGCGAGATATAGTAACAACAAGGAAGATTAATTCCTTTAAGCGAACTTTTTGCCCAAAACAGACAAACAAAAAGGGATGAAAATTTTCTCAAAATGTTTACAGTATGCCGCAGTAAGCTCCCCTACATCTTATCAATATCCCGCTCACTACAATATTTTAGACAGAGAACTTAGAACCCTCAGTCCTTAGCAGTCAGCAGCCTAAAATCTCTTAACGAAATTGAGAAACATTTAAACATTAAAATTTCTCGAGTACAAGAGTGGCAGATATTATTATAATTTCTATTACCTTACGATCTTTGAGGGATATAGTCTTTGAAGAAGTAATTACACCATAATTGGCAGAATGCGGATGAGGAGGCAACTATACCATGTCTAACAGCTTTAAGGATAAACTAGAACCCACATTCAGCCGAATAATTAAATCCATCTAGTTCTTGATTCTTCTTCTGTGAATCATATATTGTAATAACTTTCCATCCCAAACTCATATAAAATTCTTGTAATTTAGAACACTTCATGGTGAGGTGAGGCTGCTGTAGGCAAGGTGGTAAGCATGCTGACTACAAATCTGGTTGCCCTGGGTTCAAGCCTTGCGGCAGTCAAAAAATAGAAAATGTTTTTTTTTCTGTTAAATTGTATATATACAAATTAAGATTAACATTAAAACATGCAGCCTCCTTCGTCGGTACTTCTTCTGCTTGGCATATTCGCAGGCAAAGTAAAATAATAAAATGGCTATATCTGTCGCCACCTGTCTAGCTTTTATCTATCCCTTTCCTAAAGAATGTTGTACGGTTACTTGTAACTAAATAGGTTATAACTGAAGTGCTACTTTTTTAAAAAAAAAGGTAGAAGTTACCTTGCAGAAGGAAAACTTCTTACACAAGCCTCGTATAGTCTATAGTATTATGTTTCCCTACAGTTATTTTTAATTTACACCTCTGTCAATCTTTTTCTCTTATTTGGCACATTAAGCCATGAAGGGTTTTCTGAAATAAGAAAAAAAGAATATTCACACTAAAAGGGGCAAAAAAAACTTTATACAACTGACATTTAAAACGGAAATTAAAGCAAAAATTTGTGTGTGTAAATACCGCATGTGTATTTAATATCAATCATGCTGTGATTTGATGCATATGCAAAGAAGAAATAGAATCATTTTAATGAGTTTATGGAATTTTTATATTTTCTTTTAACATGCAAAAAACGGCACAAGCAACATGTTGCCAGCAGCTTTAATTAACAGCTTGACAGGTTGTTGAAACTAAAATTATTTCAAGATAAAAAAAAAATGTTGCAATTTAGGAAGTTCTCCATATTGATAATTTTAAATCTGTTATCTAAGACACGCTAAGATTAAAGCATAAATAATGGAAATAAAAAATATATATATACATATATATATATATATATATATATATATATATATATATATATATATATATATATATATATTATGTATGTAAAACTAATCTATTACGGCTGCTTAACAATAATTACTTTTTTTACACCCAACCTTCTGACGGGAATTGAACTTATGATCTTTGTTTAGCAAACAAGCAAAAACCACTACCAAAAGAACCACTACGCTAGAACAACATGTGTAAGCTATCTTTTTCTTCTATTCTGTTCATGCACCCACCACATTTATGTAAAGAGCTTCCAAATTTCATTTTTTTTTTTAATTTAGAATATTAAAAAAAATTTTATTCAGACTGGTCAGAAGCAATTTATTATCCATTCGAAACTGAAATCTATAATCGGCTTTAATGTGACTGATCGCAATAAATACGTAATATTTATAATCATCACTCGGAGCACTTTTTATGTTCGTATTTGTCGCATTTTGCTGTCAGCAACTCAAAAATAACCCTTGATTTAGTTATACTGCGAAATATAGTTATTTGTACGAGGGCTGCTATATATATTTCTGGCCTGGCCAAGTGCAATCTGACATTTCCATTGGAAAGTTTGTCATTTTTAAGCATAATCGTACTCAAAACGTTTTGACGTACGACCATTATTTGTGTTGTTTACAGTGACTTGAAAAAATTAATATAGAAAAAAATGGAATTAACAGGTGAACATTTTCGTGCCATCATTTTTCACAACTTTCGACGTGGATTATCACGACAAGAGTGCATTGATGAACTTAAATCTTTGTATGGCGATGAAGCACCATCCTGTAGCACTGTGAAAAATTGTTATAATGAATTTAATCGTGGCCGAAGCTCGCTCAAAGACGAATTCCGTGAAGGTCGTCCAAAAACGGCTGTTGTGCCAGAGAACATTGATGCCGTGCGTGAACTCATAATGCAAGATCGACATGCGACATACTGAGAGATAGAGACATCCTTGGACATTTCTTCCACCAGCATACATTCGATAAGATTGCGGTGCTTCAAAAGACGTTTATAAGATCGTCACAGGTGACAAATCATGGATCTATGCGTATGAGCCCGAAACGAAACAACAATCGACCGTGTGGGTCTTCAAAGACGAGCAAAATCCAACAAAAGTTATTCGTGGAAGAAGCAATTCGAAGCAAATGGTCGCCTGTTTCTTCGGAAAAACTGGTCATGTGGAGACTGTTCCGCTTGAGCAACGTAGGACGGTCACTTCTGAGTGGTACACTACAATTTGTTTGCCTGAAGTCATCGGAGAAATTCGAAAAACTAACGAGAGAAGACGAATCATTGTTTACCATGACAATGCGAGCTCTCACACATCGGCTCAAACCAGAGCGTTTTTGACCGGCCAAAACGTAGAATTAATGGGTCATCCGCCGTACAGCCCTGACTTGGAACCTAATGACTTCTTCTTGTTTCCGCACATCAAGAAAAAAAAATGCGTGGTCAACGATTTTCGTCGCCAGAAGAAGCTGTTGAAGTGCTCAAAAACCATGTTTTAGAGGTGTCTCAATCGGAGTGGAAAAAGTGCTTCGACAACGTGTTTGAACGCATGCAAAAGTGTATAAATCATGCTGGAGAATACTTTGAAAAACAATAAAACCATTTTTGATTATAAATATTCGCATATTCACTATTAGGCCAGAAATATATAGAGCAGCCCTCGCAGCTGATTTCAAGAAACTCCAAATATGTTTTGAATTTATTTTTCGGCTGACTGCATGAAATTTGGAATAGTTTTAACGCTCAAAAGCAATATATCAGATCTCAAGAAATAAAGATATAACTGCACCAGTTTAAGTTTGTACGTTTGGAATGCGTTGCGATAAATCATATGGGTAGTTAATAACAAACTAGCATTTTATAATTTTGGGTTAAATTCTAAAGTCATATCGAATTGTCTTACAATATTCTGTAAGAATTCTAAAGGATATTTTTGGGAATTTTTTTAACAATTTTCAAAATTTCTGTGCAACGCACAGTGGGGCAAAAGTGGGAATTAATTCGTGTTGATTTTTCCTGTTTATAATTTTAGATTTTTTTAACCAATATCACTTAAAGAGATCAATTTTCGCAGTTAGGAAAAAAAATTGGCGGGATAGGACTGGAGAAAGGGATACTCCCCGTACAAACTACATAATAATAATCTAATATCTAGATAACTGTAATATTAAGAGGCTTTAGATTTATGTGAGTATGAGGGCTACTCGTTAGTTAATTTTTTAAAAACACCTTTAATTTTGATAACAAAAAAAAATATTTATTCACACATTTATATTCCTTATCCGATCTTTATCATCATCAGCATCAGTTATTATCTACATCATTGTCACTATAATTAATATAGGAATCATTAACATCATTATTGGTATCTTCTTCACCATCAAGATTCGATTAAAAAATTAACAATTGCTTTGCTTCCATAGATCAATTAAGGGTTTTTTTTCTCTTTTAATTTTCTCATATTTGATATTACTGGATCTCAAGTAACTAATAGACTTTTAAATATATCTTCATTCCATTTTTCTCTAGAACATTTTCGCTAAAATGCTCCCTAAAATAATTGAAATCTTTGTTTCGAGCTTCTTGTGCTTCTTCTGTCAACTGTGCAATTGGTAATAAAGCGTGATTTATTATTTCTGATCCACGGTAATGGATAGTTGGAGACATAAAATACCAGGGATACAGTTGTACAAAATACCTTGCGGTATTAATAGCGAAATCCCGAAATGCATTAGATTACGTGTGAAAATTAATTAAAAATTCTAAAACAAATTACACATGAAAACAAAAAAAAAAAAACAAAAAAATCAATCTTACTAAGCTGAGGTTGAAGATTCCATTAAAATATTTTTAATTATCACTTTAGATAACACTCAAAACTAATTTTTAAGACACCAAAATTTGAAATTTATATTTATATTATAGAAAACGGCAAATAACTCAAACTTTAAAATTGTATAGTGACATAACAGTAGTTGTCAAAAACAAAATTTTTAGGCAAGTGAAGTAGTGAACCGAATAAATTTTTGTTAAAGCCTTAACATTTCTGTATTGGCTTCTAAAATAACTCTCATGTTGTTTTTGAAGTTTTTATACTTAAAGGAAATGTTTTTGGCTTTTCTAAAAATTTAGACGAGCTGGCTTTAGCAACCGGCGAAATACGTATAGATAGCTGTTATTCCAAACCAACAAATAAATTGCATTTTTATTTGAAAATATTATGGGATATTAGCATAATATAATAAATAAAAAATATAGAATTTTAAAATTCGCATCAGACAATATGAAAAATTTGCAGCCAAGAAACAGAGACGATTTGTCTGTAAATGTCAGACTCGTATGTTTTTCTGGCAGATTATTTTTAAATTACCTTTGAGATCACATATGTCGGCAAATAAAGTTAAATGTGTTTTTGTTTAGTAACAATATCTAATCATTTTCTGCCAAGGCGTTTTTGCCGCACTATTTATTCACCAGCCTTTTCGCAAACTAACAGGCAAGTAATTTAATTCATAACTTTTTTAAGAATTCGTTTAATAACGATTTCTTTCTCATTTTCTTAATACCATAACAAACATCCATACAGAGATTCTTAAGAAAACAGACCAATAAAACGAATACAAATATTAACTAGAAAACTTTCTCACTACTTTTAACACCAAATTATTTTGTCAATTAAAAATAGATAAAGAAAAATTATTTAAATATTAAAAATAACAACTTTAATGTTTCCCGGAAAATAAGTATTAAAAATCTCTACCTCAAAATATTTAAATCTTTAAATAATTATGTTTTTTTTGTATGTGCTGGCAGTCACACATAAAATCTTTGCAAGAATTTTTTTTATTATAATCTTTATTTAATCTTTTAACCGAAACTGTAAGCGCTTTTGAAATCAAAAACAAATTACACCATTTCGTAAAAAAAAGTAACACAAGTAAGAGTGCTCTATTATTAAAATTTAATTAAGTGAAGTAACTCCAATCAAAAAAGCAAATATTGGGGTGACCGAGACTTTAAAAATAAAAAAAATTAGTACTGCATATATTATAGTTTTACATAAAAATGCCATCGGCTCTTAATGGGTTAAGCATTTTTTTTTTTAATTTTAGTATTTCATTAAAAATCTCTTTAAAATCTTTAAAATAATATCCCTATTTATATTTTAAAAAATTAGAAAATTTCGGTGCCCTGTAACTCGGAAAATATGGGCGACCACTAATTTTTTACTTGATGCCATATATTTGTTTCAAATGACATGAAAAAATTAAAGGTAGGCGTGGATTTTGCCTTCTGCCTCGAAGAACACGGACCGATCATGCTGTCTCATCGATTGACATCAGGGCTGCCGTTTTTGGTTATTTCTAACCAAAAGTGGTTATTTTTTTCTTTAATGTGGAGATGTGAATATTTTTCTCATTTTGGTTATTTTTTCTCCAAAATAATAATACACATGTACATATTTTTTATGTTATACTTTTTAACCTTTTATATTCTTCAATTTTTCGAATTGGTACCAAGACAACTGAAAACAAAACAGCTGTGAATAAAATCGCTAGTTCAGCCACCTGTTATGAATTCGCCTTTATTGCTACTCACTTGCTTATAATACTTTTCTTTTACAACACTGTCAACAGCTTTTAATTTTGCTAAATCTGAAATTTCACTTCAAACTGCAATGAACTTTTAACGTGCGCCAAGATAGCGTCGAAGAAATAGCGTCGATTTTGGGAATTAAAAACCGGGAAAAAGACGGGGAAGTAAAATTCCCCGGGATTGGGTATTTTAAATTAAACAATAAATTTGAATAAATTTTGGCATCTAGAAGAAGAAAAATTGATTAATATTGTAAATAAATAAACAAAACATTTGTGTTCTTAGAAAATAATTATAAAAAAGCGTTTTTAATGATCACAAAAACCGTTGCTGACTTTTCCCTTTTGTTTATTTATTTACAATATAAATCAATTTTTCTTCTTCTAGATTTTTACTTCCCCGTTTTTAATTCCCAAAATCAACGCTATTTCTTCGACGCTATCTTGGCGCACGTGAACTTTTAATAAGTAAATCTATGGTCTCAAACTATTATACTATCAACTGCAAGTTTTGTTTACTTTGTTTTAAACAAACTTTTATTTTTTTAAACATACGTGTACAATCGTTACTTATTACATACATACATATGTAGGTAAAATAATTTTATTTTTGTTATTATTATTATTAACTGAATTTAAATCAAATAAGTTACATTATAATAATGTATCCATTTTAAATGTTATTTAATAAAAATACTACATATTGAAATTTGGTTATTTTTTTCTCATTTGGTAACTTTTAGAGCAAATTTTGGTTGTAAAAATTTTTTGGTTGTGGCAGCACTGATTGACATATTAATTTTTTTATTTTTTTTTTTTTCTTGCTGATCAAGTGCCTCGGCAAATTTCAACATTAAATTGGATGGACAGACGGACGTAGCTCAATTGACTTCGCTATGCATAAGAAGTCAGAATGTATATACTTTATAGGGTCGGAAATATATATTGTAGAAATTACACACGGAATGACAAACTTATTCCTCTTTTCACTTTTTGTGGTGAAGGGTATTATAAAAAGACTGAAGCAATAGAAAAACTAAGTAAAATGAAATGAAATCTTACTTGAGTCCCAGCTTTGACGCCATTGTATGTGACACTAACATCGCGTGTGATATGTCAGTTATTGATGCTTTTCTGACATGTAATCAAATACTTAAGCTTCGTTAGCAAATACACTAAAATAGTGCATAAAACTTAATAAGGAGCGTGTGTTTAGAAGGCATTCATACGCTACTAAAAAAAAATAATAATAAATTGAAACAACGCTAAGCCAGGATCTAAACCTTTCTATTATTTTTATTAAAACAATAAATGCATATTAGTTTTGAATACTGCTACTCTTTTGTATTCAGCCCTTGGATTTACTAACGTTTTTAGTTTATTTGTAATTTATTTAAAAGATTTATAGGAATTGCCGATATCAAAGTCTTAAGAGAATAATTCCTTAAAAATAAAAAAATAAACTTTTATATTGAATATGATAAAAGCATCTTTCTCTTTAAAAGTTAAATGAATCAGGGGTTCGAAACCACATTGAGTTTAACATAAAACACAAAACTATTGTAAAATTTGCCAAAAAAAAAAAAAAAAAAAAAAAAAATGTGGTTACAAGTTGGTGCAGCGAACTCAAAGAAAACAAATTATACCAAACTTCCACAAATAAATGTTTAAGGTAGGTTCAGGTTTATTTTATTCACGTTAAATGCTTATTTAACATGGCTTTTTTATTGTTTGAGGTTTTAACTTTTTTATCTTTCATTGAATTTATGTAACAATGGAGAGACTGGTTCAATGGGGATTTTGTTTTCCATATAAAGACAAACAAGAATGTTTAAGACACTAAAAAAGTGTATTTATTATTGTTAACATTAAAAAACGGGCAAAATTGCAAAATAATAAATGAAGAAAGAGTTACACTGAAAAAAAAAAATAGCAAAATCCCAAAAACATTAAATCAATTATAAATCCCAAATTTTTATATCTATAAAAAACCAAGATGCTAATGAATTAATCTGAAGGCAATTTAATTTTTTATACGCTTTGTCAAATCTTTTATGCAGACAATTTTGTGAAGAACATTTTTGTGCGTTACATAAATTAATAAAATTAGAACTAACGACAAACATCTATTTTCAAAGATTAAAGAAATAAAAAAAAAGAAAAATTACGAATTAATCGTTAGGCTTTTTGTAAAAAATTAAGTTATCGATAAAATTTAAAAAAAATATAAATTTTAAAATTACAAAAAAAAAATATAGAAAACTCAAATATCTAAAGACAATAAGAAGTGTTTCAATTGTTGGTTACTACGAGTATTGTACACAAAACTAATATTTTCAAATAACTTTGCATAGAACTTTTTGCTTTTGGTAAGTTTTGTAAAAAAAGTTTAGGTTGTCAAAAAGCCTTTTTAAGGAAATTCAAGTTATCGAAAAGTCTTCTACAGCAAATTCGAATTATCAAAAATTTTTGTTA
This sequence comes from Gymnosoma rotundatum, assembly GCA_916610165.2. Classification (NCBI taxonomy): domain Eukaryota; kingdom Metazoa; phylum Arthropoda; class Insecta; order Diptera; family Tachinidae; genus Gymnosoma; species Gymnosoma rotundatum. Next base: position 41,801,589 of record OU744338.1, read on the forward strand.
ACAAAGCTTAAGTTATCGAAAAAAATCCCATAGGAAGTATAAGTTTTCAAAAAAATTTTCTGAAGTAAATCTAAGACTTTGAAAAAAGATTTAAGTTATCGAAAAAGTTTCTAAAGGAATTTGAAGCTATCGAAAAAAATTTTAATGAAAATTGAAGTTATCGAAAAATTCTCTAACTAAAGTTGAAATTATTAAAAAAAAATTATAACAAAAATTGAGGTTATCAAAAAAATGTTCTAAAGTTGTTATCAAAAAGTTTTTTTAAGAAAATTTTAGCCTTGAAAATTTATTCCTACGAAAATTGAAATTTGAAAATTTTCTTTATTAAATTTAAATGAATGAAATATCTTGTGACAATATTTAAGTTGTTAAACTTTTGAAAGAAAATCTTAATTATCCAAAAAATATCTAAAGGCATTTTAATTTATCGAAAATATAGTCTAAAAAAAATTTAATTTATGGAAATATATTCAAAAGATATTGACAAAATAATATAAAAAAATTTAAGTTACCGAAAAAATATCTTTAGAAAATTTCAGTTATCGATAAATTTTTTATAAGAAAATTTCAGTTATAGAAAGTTTCAATTAAAATTTTTGTAGCGAACATGCAGGACTAAGCTGTCCTGTTGTAAAGAAAATTTAATTTTTAGAATAATTTTCCTAAGAATATTTAAATGATCGAAAAATTTTCGAAGAGTTTAAGAGATCTAATAATATTGTATGAAAGATAAAATCTTTCTGAATTTTTTATTCAAGCTATCAGCAAAACTGTTTGCAGGAAATTTTTTTTTTAACAGCTTTTCTCCAAGTGTAAGTAAAAGTGTAAGTTTGGTTTAGAATTGTTTATTGAAAAAAGGTGTGCATTTGTATGTACTATTTGGGTAAATAATGTATTACACAACAAAAAGACTAAAAACAACGAAATAAAAAAAAAACATTAGGCTTTGGGCTTTTAAAAGAACACAATTATTGTTAAAACTGTTTTCATTGTATATATTCTTTTAAAAAACATGGTATAACGACCGCCAAGGAAGCGTACACTATTACGCAAAAGCAGCGCAGTAAAAACACTTTAAACATTAAAAATCTTGTCTTGTTTTTATCCAAAGATTTTTAAAAATAATACAAAACAAGTAAGAGTGCTATATTCGGCTATGCCGAATCTTATATACCCTTCACCATATATGTAAATCTATTTTAGTGAAGTAACTTAATCAAACAGACAAATATAGGGGAGACAGAAAATTTAAAATTAAAAAAAAAGAATGTACTAAATATAATTTTACATTAAAACGTCATGTAGAATAAAAATCAGAAAAAAACATCAAGTGAAAAAAATTGACGCTCGCTCATATTTTCCGATTTATGGGCCTCTGAACTTTACATAAAAAAGTACGATTGTGCACCATATTTTTTAAGATATCAATACCCAGCAAAAAATTGTTGAAAAGGTAATCGAGTGTGGAATTAAGCATTTTTGGCAGAAGTACTTCCCAACTAGATTGCCAACTTAATGATTTTAACAAGGCATGAGACTTTTATAATCAATTACTGAGAATCGATTACATTAATTATTGTAGGAAATAATGAGTACAATTAGTATGGTAGTCTCTGTTAAGAAAAAGAAATAGTTCCATTACTACTTCCTTTTTTTTGGAAACTAATGTAATGTGTTTTGTAAGCGACTAACAAAATATGGCAATCACAAAAGTAAGCCATTGCCATATGCAAGTACTTTTTAAGGTTATGTCTAATTTTTTGCTTGGTATGGGTATCATTTAAAAGCTTTTGAAGAGATGTTTAAGGAAATACCTTGGTGTCTATGTCTGATCGATTGGCGTACTTATAGTTTCTCTAGCTCATATATTGGCTTGGCAAAGTTGATTTCAACCCCAACACGAACAAACAGATGGACATCGCTCAACCGACTTCGCAGTGCTTAAGAACTTAAAATATATATACTTTTTGGGAGGGTCGGAAATGGAGATTATAGCAATTTAGCAATGTGCTAAAGGGTATAAAAATAAACTTAAGTTTAATTTTAAATTGTAATGACACTAAAAAAGCTGTTTCTCAGAAACGTTTGAGACAAACTTATAAAAGAAAAGCCTTATTATGGAAAGACTTATAAGATAATATAAAATCCAGCGATACATTTTGTTATTCTGGCAAAAAAACTAACAGCGTTATGTATAACCAAAAGTTAGCGACTGTTTATAAACTGTAGTCAAATAACTGCCAACTAGCAAATCGATTTGCCTTAGCAGCTTCTTGGCACAATGTTTATTCTTAAACGATTTTTAACTGAATGCTAACTTTAAGAAAATCAACTCTGAAAATGGATTGTGTCCCTACTAAATTACTTTTTTTTCCTTATATCACCCCTGATTTTGTCGTTTGAACATACATTTATTTTCCCTCCATATTTTTTATTCACCATATTCTTTATTCACAAATTGACACTAAACAGCTGTTGCACAGAAGATGGCAAGTGTTTGACAACTCACTAACAAGTGTTTAGCAGTAAGTTGTTCGCAGATTGTTTGCTAGTTATAGTTAAACTCTATGCTAACTTCATGCTATTCATCTATGGTAGGAGTGTAAAAAATGAATAATAATAGCAGAAGTTTCATATCAAAAAACCTTAGTATCATCCATATTAATGTAAATTCATTAATATTGATAAGTAGGAGACTAGATCTTCAACATTTTATAGATAAACACAATCCGGATATTGTGCTTTTGAACGAAACGAAACTCAACTCGAGATATAAACTTAATTTTAATAATTACAACATGATTAGAAAAGATAGAACGGGCGCGATAAGAGGAGGGGGTACTGCCATTTTAATTAAAAGTAATCTAAAATATAATATATATTCTAATAACACCATTGATTCCTTTCAGTTTTTGGAAACTTGCATTGTGCGTATACATATAGCCAGAAATAAAAATATATTTATTATATCTGCTTATTATCCTTCCGGAAATAACGATGCAAATTTTAGTTCTGAAATATATAATCTTTTTCATTCTTTAGACTTAGAAAACAGTAACAATTACTACGTATTTGCTGGAGATTTAAATGGAAAACATAGAGATTGGGGAAACTCTACTGACAATACTAAAGGAAGGAAACTTAAGGAATGGTTAGTTGATAATGAAATCAATTTCAGATGCAAGCTTTATGCATCCATTTCGCCTTCATATCCGAGGTCAGAGTCATATATAGATGTATGTATTGCAGACTGCAGACTATATATTGTTACCAAAAACAACACCCTAAACTGCCTAGACACTTTAGACTATGACAGTGATCACCAAGCTTTACAAATATGTGCTTATATGAATAATGAACGGGAACTTTTTTCTTTTGTGGAAGAAAATGTAACTATTAAATATGACTATAAGAAAACAAATTGGAGAAAATTCAAAAAAATTATTGAACAAGAACTGAACAATAACATGCTTATACCAAAAACTAGGAATCTTTCAAATTCCGAAATAGACATTCATATTGATAAGCTAAATGTTATAATTTTAAAGGCTATTGATAAGGAAACACCTAAGTTTAGAAAACTTGACTATTTCAACCAAATAAAAACCCCAATCATAGAAAAGCTACACCAAGAAAAAGGAAAAATTTTAACTATAATCAAAAAGCACAATAGACTAGAAATCACACTGACTGAAACAATGTTAAATTTATTAAAAGCTAAACTAAAATTAGTTAAAAAACTCTTAAAAGATAACATCATTAACACCTTAAACAAAAACTTAGAGAAAAAATTAACCCAAATAGACCCTAAGGATTCCAAAAAAATGTTTGAAGAAATTAAAAAAAAATTTAGAAAATTTAAACCTTTGCAACTTGACAACATTAAATTTCCTCAACACCTAGAAGATTTACTTAATAATATAACAATAGACAAGAGAAATTTAGAAAGAGACGCTATGAATAATTTTATAATACGTGATCACGCTCAAATGCTAGATGCCATTGGTTCTTTCCTGGAGTCAGTGCATTCTCAAAAAGAAATAAACAGAAACAATAATAATCATTTACAAGTTTACGAAAAATTTAACACATTCCTTGAAAGAAAAAACGTTTTCGACAATAACCGAACAACTATAACACATTTTAGTACGGAAAAAATGTCAAATAACTTAAGTGAGTTTCAAGCTGAAAACTATTTTATAACAAAAGACAAATTAGCTTATATCTTGTCTAAATTGAAAGGCAAGTTATCTACGGGTACCGATGGAATTCCAAATAAAGTGTTGAAAAACATACCTAATATATTGATTTCTGAATATTGTTGTCTTTTCAATAATATGCTTAATAATGCATATTTTCCGGACAAATGGAAAAATGCAAAAGTTGTGCTTTTACCAAAAAAAGATAAAGACGTTAGTGATCCAAGAAATCTACGTGCTATAAGCTTATTACCTAACATTAGCAAAATATTTGAAATTTGTATTAACAATAATATAATCAAGTTTTGTAACGAGAAAGGACATATTATTGAAAAACAATTTGGGTTTAAATATAAACACTCGACAATTAACGCAATACATTGTCTTACTTCTAATATTAATTGGAATTGGAACAAAAAACTAGGTACAGGAGCATGTTTAATAGACATGGAAAAAGCCTTTGATAGCATATGGATCCCGGGATTAATATGTAAATTAATAGACCTTGAGTTTCCTCCTAGCTTGTTAGTACTTATATATAATATGATAAGTAATAAATCCTTTATGATATTTTACCAAAACTACAAAAGCAGTAAAACGTTCAAAATTAATAACGGCTTGCAACAAGGCACTGCTAACTCTCCAACTCTATTTAACATATTTATTTTGGATTTGCTTAGCAAAATAGAAAATATAATTGCATTTGCAGACGATATCATAATATATCATGCAGACAATACAATTGAAAAAATAAACTGTAGGCTACAGGAATCTTTTAATATTGTAGAACAATATTCTGTAGATTGGTTTATGAAGTTAAATATAGAAAAATGTGAAACAATTTTGTTTAGACCCCCTGTCGATAAATGCAATTATAATATAAAAAAAAACTGGAATTCATTTGGAATTAGATCAAATTTACATAATGTAGGTTTATCCAACAAACAACTGGTCAGATATTTAGGAGTTTATCTAGATAAATTCCTGTACTATAATAACCATGTTAATGAGATAATCAAAAAAGCACAGAAATCATTTTTTGCATATAAATCATTATTTTACTCAAAATACGTAAAGCCTAGAGTTAAAGTTATTATGTACCAATCTCTTATTAGACCAATTTTCACATATGGAAGCCCGATTTGGTTTAATATCGCACCATCTTACATGGAAAAAATTCGGATATTTGAAAGAAAATGCTTGAGGTCTTGTACATCGTTATTCAGATCATCACACAGCAACTATTTAAAATATGTATCAAATAAAAAATTATACAATACATCAAATATTATAAGAATAGACAATTTTATTATTAGTCTGATAAGAAATTATATTTTGAGATGTACATCCTGTAAAGAAAACAATTTAATAATGGCACCGTATTATACGAACCTAAGTTATATGGCAAATGCTCTACAAAATGGCTTTGGACCTCCTGAGTCATTTTTATATTTAGATAAATTGCATCTTATTCAAGATGAAAATGGTGTACCAGTATTTTATCATAATTATAGACGGGCTAATGTTAAAGCAGTTAACTGCAATATATCAAATATTTTAAGTAGACATGACAAAAGTATGTCAGATAAAGAACTTCGTAGAATGCGAAACAAAAAAACCAAAAAATTTTGGTGGTTACAAGAATAGGCAACTATGAAATTCTTCCTTTTGTTTTACTTTTAGACTTATGATTTTTATCCTTGCCTCATACAAGTAATGTTTTTGATAAATTTTCATTACATTTAATATATATTATTTTCTTATTTACTAGTAATAAATATATAGATTTACAATTAAAAATGTGTTATACTATATTAAATGTACTCGAGAGCTCGTTTCTGGGACTTTGTATATACATGTATATATTATTGAATACTAGTGTTTATTGTAGTAAATGTAATTTAAAAGATGTAAATTAATAAACAAACAAAAAAAAAAAAAAAAATACAATTTATTCATGTCTACGAGTATGACAATCCCAAAAATACACTAGTCAATTGTGTCTGTCTAACTTAACAAACTAAAAATAAAAAAAAAATAAAAAAATAATAATAAATAAATAAACACCTTTTTTTTGTTCCTTTTTTTGAATTATCTAGGAACTGTATCTATTCAGAGAAAAAGTTTCTCTTCTTTCTAATTTTTTTTATTCATCGGTTCGATTGTATTGTAAATTAATACGAGTATATTTTCTTTTGTTGTAACGCAAGAAGATTTTTATTTTGAGTCAGACACTCAAGGAATTTGTATGAATGTAAAGTATTTATTGGTTTAATTTTGTGGATTTTTTATTTAAATTTGGTTTAAAAAATATGGTGCTAGTTACAGTTATACAGCGGAGTTTGTAAAATTTTAACTAATTTTAAGCAGAATTGAAATAAAAAGGGCGTTAAACATCTCTTAAAACAATCAAAATTTCATAAGGTTTCGAAATAATTTCTAAATAAAATATACATCTGCGACATCAAATAAAATAGTGATAGTTTTGTTTTGAATTGAGTTGATACATTTATTTCGAAAAAAAAAAATTTAGTGAGATATATGCATTTGATTTATATTGTCTTAAAGAAATTTTGCAAATAAGTTTAACTTAAAATTAAGAATATATGTATGCAAAGGTTAACATTTTTAATAAATAAATTAAATAAATAATTAAACTTGTCAACTAGATACTGATAAAATCTTTTATCATTAGTTGTGCAGGTTTAAAAAAATCAATAGCCACAAAAAAAATTGGAAAAATATAATGCGCAAAAAAATATACATTAAAATTGTCAAAATCAAACTTAATGTTATCCGTAAACTTGCTGCATATAAATTTTGTTATACATTCATACATTTTTTACATCTAAACTATTTAATAATTTATTAAGAAAAATTCGATTAAACATAAAAAAACACAGTCGACGGAAAACTTTATACGTAAAGGTAAAGACCGAAAAAAATATTTATAGTATTCACAATTGTCTCATCTGCAGAAGATTCAAGTTATCGAAAATAGGTATTTGGCTGAAAAAACAAACAATGGTATAGAAAACTCAAGTTATCTAAAAAAATCTTCTTCAGAAAATAAAAAAAAACAAATATTTAAATTTTTTTAAATTTAAGATCATCAAAAAGGTTTCTATAGAAATCATCGGTGATGAAAAAAAATTATGTATTAAAAAAAAAACAAAACATCAAAGCTATTAGATAGAATTAACTTTAGAAAAATTTATTAATCGAAAAAGTTTTCTACAGAAAATTAAAAGATGATGAAAGTAATCGAAAAAAATATTCAAAAATTTACAGTTGAGAAAAGAAAAACATATTAACAAGTTTTCATTAAAAAATTTAGTTTATCGATAAATTAGATTAGTAGATTTTTAAAATAACGTACATGAGCTCGCTTTAAAAACGAAAACATATTCAATACTTTCGATCATTAGAAGACAGGCAAGCATACTGTTGAAATTAAAAACAATAAAAATAAACTTTTAGTTTATTATGTAAAATGTTATTCTTTTTCTTATTTCCTGGTTTAAAGATGTAGAAATCAGGCAGTTGGAACAATTGCATGTGTTGTTGCTGCATACGACTAAATGTAGCTTTCAAATTAGATATTGAAAAAAAGCAGTTGTATTGAAGGTACATTTCTATTTGCAAGACAAATAGCTGCCTTAAAGGATGCGTAAATCTTTTCAAAGTTGCCATAAATTTTAAATAAATCGTGATTATTTGTATTAGATACATGCAAATAAAAACAAAGCAGATGCCACTCTATTGCCTTCTGCACCCAATGTGGAATTGTTTAAAAATAAGAATAACGCACACAGGAAATTGGTAAGCAGCTGGAAATTAACTTAAAAAAACATTTAACAAAAGAAAAAAGGGTCTTACGATTTCTTTTAAATAAAAAAAAAATAAGAGGAAATAAAAGAAAAACTCATACGTGCAATTAATACGCAGGTGATGTATGAGACAAATTGAGAGAATAAATAAAAATACAATAGTGCATGCATATATATGTAAAGCTACTTTATTATTTTAATTTAAATCTTGCAATCCAGATAATTAAGACAGGTAAAGAGTTTATACGACAATTACAAACAAAAAGTAATCGTCAAATTGTCTACTTCAGATTGTAGTTATCGATAAAACTTTAATAAAACATTTTTCTTGTTTCTTCACCATATAACTGATAAAGCTTCCGATATAAATTATAAATAATCGATTAATTTTTTTAAGTAATCGAAAAAAGATCAATCAGTTAATCGAAAAATATTCAGATCGATAATTTATGTAATTAATAAATCTTTCGATTAAAAATTTATATAATGGCTATATCTTTCAATTAATAAATTAAGTAATCGATAAACTTTTAGATAAACAATTTTAGTAGCCAATCAAACTTTCTGAGAAAATATTTTTGCTTAAATTTGATAAAAGTTGCAGAAAAGATCAAGGTAAGTAAAAATTTACCCATAAACGAAAATCTCTTATAAAGAAGGATAAAATATTCTAAAACTTTTCTATAAACAACTCGCAAAGTCGATTGATCTTTTTAAAAAGAATTTATGTTATCGACAAAACTTCTGATAGATATTCGGAAAGTTTAGAAAGTCTATGTATTACATAATTAATAATAGAAATTTTATGTAATTAATAAATTTTTCGACAGAAAAATTTTTATCGAAGTTCATGTCATCGATAATTTTTTTTGCCAATATATTTTCAATAAAAAATTTATAAAGTCAATAAGTTTTTTTTTAATATAAAATTGTTTTAACTTATAAATTTTCTGATATAGAATATATATAATCGATCAATTTGCAGAAAAAAAGTCATCAAAATTTTTTCTTATAGGAAATATCTGTTATAGAAGAAAATTTAATTTATTTTTTTTATTACGTAATCAAACATTTTCTCTATTTTCTATATTATATTCTACATTGTAGTTTTTTTTTTGTAAATAAAAATAAAATAAAACATTTTTTATTACTTAGTAACAGTGTAAGAAAATTAAAATCTCTTTACCTGTTGGCTCATTTAACTGCGCACTTTCGTATTTGTGTGTGTGTGTGGCTAACAGCAATACTAATGCTCATTTGTAGCACAAAAGTACATTTAATTACACGTTTTACAAACATATATAATTGTTTTGTTTTTTCTTCAACCCAAGTGCGTGTTAGACTTGAATTCTAACTGTGACGTTAAACCGTTATTCCGTTTTGAAAAAATAATAAACGAAATGAACCGTTAAATGGAAACCCGCGTTTTGAAAAGAAATTTGTTATGATCGTATTTATCATCATCAGTTATTGCATCTTAAGTGACTGTATTTTTATTGTGATTTTATCATTTATAAATGATTGTAGATATTAACAACTTAATTACCACAAATTAAATTTGATAACAAGAGAAATGATTTAAAAAAAAACTACAAATTTTATAAAAAATAGTAAATAAATAAAAAATAAATAAAAAGTAAAAAATAAAGTTTTTTTATCGACCGCAAAAAATTTAATTGATTACAAAAGAAACTTAATATTGTATTGACAACGTTAACATTTTATATTAAAAAACCATTTAGAGACAAAAATAATTGCTTGTGTTTAATTTACCGAAAACTGCAAGGTTATAAGTCGAAAAGAAAATTAAATAAAAAACTATTAAATAATATCATTTCTCTTTGGAAAAAAACTTTTTAAGGCATGCGAAAGCGAAATCACCAGCAACAAGCTCATTTAGCACTTCAAGCAAATAGTTGCTTATGACAGCCGAACCCATATTATTCACTAAGATTTTGGCATTAGTAGGAAAACTATTTAAGAAATGTTCTGCAATTCTTGGCATCGCTTCTGTGTTACGTCTTTTAAAAATTTCACATGTAGCAGAAATCATATATTGAATGTAATTCGAGTTGAAAACGTTAAACTTCAAGTCTAGTCTATACCCAGCATTATTTCATTATTTAAAAAATGGTTTAAAAAATAAAATCGGGAAAATTGTCTTCAATTAAAAAAAAACACAGCTATAGCCAACATATACTTTTCCAAATAATTTAATTTTAAGGAAAAAATATCATCCACCTAATTTTACGACCGTCTGTTGCTTAGCGGTTAAGAATTGTATAAAAAATATTAGGCGTGTCTATTTTTATTTAAAATACTTAAAATGTGCAAAACAAAATTTACAAGTAAAATTGCTATATTCAGCTATGCCGAATCTTATGTACCCTTCACCTTCTATGTAAATCTAGTTTAAAACATAAAAAAAATTTGGTACTGCATATATACTATTTTGCATAAACATGCCATTGGCTCTTAATGAGTTAAGCATTTTTTAAAAATTTTTATATTTTCTTAAAGATCTCCTTAAAAGCTTTAAAATTATACCCATATTGATATTTAAAAAAATTTGAAAACTTCAGGGGCCCGTAACTCGAAAAAAAAATGGGCGAGCGACAATTTTTTCACTTAATGTTTTTTTTCTAATTTATTAATTCTCTATCGCCCCATATATTTGTTTTTTTGATTGGAGTTACTTCATCGTTCCCCATTATAATTAAAAATTAGAGGGAAGCGTTGTGTTTTTCCTGCTTTATCTAAGGACATGGACCGGTCTTTCTGATTTCTAATAGCACCTCTTTTAACACTATGTCTGATCGATTGGTGGATCGATAAAATTTTGCCAAGGCAAACTTTATTTCAACACCAACACGCACGGGCAGACGGTCATCGCTCAATCAACTTCGCTATGCATAAGAAATCAAAATATATATATACTTAAGGTGGTCGGAAATGGATATTGTAGAAATTACAAACGGAACGTCAAACTTATACTCTTTTTCCACTTTTTGTGGTGAAGAGTATAAAAACTGAAAAAATTTCATATACAAAAATTGATTTTATAACACAACCTCAACGATTCAACTCAATACTTTGTACAAAATAAAATAGAATACTTGTTTGGTTAACCGCATTTTTATTGTGCATAATTTTTCGCGTTAAGGGAAGTGTATATGAGAATAATAATGAGAATAAAATTTTGTAATCTTATTCATTATTTACTATATGCGTATTTTGATCAGCAGGTTTTTAAACATTGTGCACTCTACTATTTACAATTTTAATTGAAATTACCAGCTTAAAATGTGTCTTGGCACTAAACTTGACATGATAATTACAAGCAGAGAAAAAGCATGCTTGTAATATGGTCATGTTATATAACAATGTTTAGTTGCGGCGAACAAATTATGGCTGTTTTCAACAATATCTTGGTCACGACAAAAATATTTATGTTAAAATTTAGTTATTATGTGGTTTCATGCACAAGAGTTGCAACATGATTTGTTTCAATAAGAGAAACAATCGGACAAAATCCAAAGTTTTATAGCTATAATATAATTTATATAAACAAAATATATTATAAATATTAATCAAAGTATAATCAAAAGCAAATATTGTTTATTCTAGGACTTGAAAGTATATTTTTATGTCAGTTTAGTAATTTGTTCGTTAGCTATCGGTTCATGTGAAAAAACTTAAAAGTGAGATAGATGTTTATTGTTACAGAGAATAAGACAAATAAAGATTAATAAAATAATAATAATAATAATATTCAAATTTAGAAACAAATAAAAATAAATAATTGATTTTTTTCTACTTAATGTTTTTTAATAATTTTTGTTACAAATCATTAATAAATATAACAATAAATAACTAAGTCTTTTGTTTAGCACTTACAAGACCATATTATGATTAAACTACATTACATGACATTTTCAGCCATATTTTAATATTTTAGTTTAACCATTTAATATGTTTATATTTGCATATAATTATAACATGTTTCATTTTAAACACAGTAATGTTTATTACTTATTGTATTGTTGTTCTGGTCAACATAATGATTCCAAGGCCAACTATATTATTATTAAATGTAACAATACTATGTTTTGCTTAAAGCATAATAAATACCTCATTATTTGGCAGATCTTAAAACAAAGGGGATAAATGGAAAATCCATTATTCCTTTAATATATCTTGTATTAAAAACCTCTAAGACCAACTAACTATTAAAAAGACAAACATAAAATAAAAAAGACAAGATAAAATTATAACCGGACCAAACGTTACTACTTAGAAATATTTTGCTTTTAATGTATTTAATAGAAGATCAGTTTTTCGAAATATCAGTTAAGCTTTATGAACTTCAAGAGTTAAAATTTACTATGAAATGAATACGTAAGTATCTATTGGCTTCAAATTTAAAGAAAGACAATGCAGCGCAAACATGTAGAGTTGTAACTATAAAAGGCATTTAAACTAAAGTGAAGTCTTCTTTTTTTGTAACACATTTATGTCAAATATGTCATCTATGAATTTTGCAGAAGAATTGAAAATTAGTTTACAACAAGCAGTGGACCGATATCTACCTGAAATAGACAGAATTATTCTTCCTCTGGCAGCTTTTTTATACTCTTCAACACACAAAGTGGAAAAAAACTGGAAAAACTAAGTTTGTCATTCCGTATGTAATTTCTACAATAATTATTTTCAAACCCATAAAGTATATATATTCTTATTTCTCGATTGAGTGATGTGCGTCTGTCCGTGATTTCATTAAAAAAATTAATTTGTCAAGCGATGAGATATAGTGTCGAAAACAGCATGATCGTCCATGTCCTGCGAGGCAGCACGCAAAACACCACGTCTACCTCTAATTTTTTTCATGTCATTTAACACAATAAGGTACTTCTAATCAAAAAAGTAAATATACGGGGAGATGGAGAATTAAAAAATAAGAAACAAAACATCAAGTGGCGCTCGCCCATATTTTCCGAGTTACGGGGCTCTGAAATTCAAAATATCAATATGGGTATCATTTTAAAACTTTAAGGAAATACTAAAATTTTATATATGCAGTACCAATTTTATTTTTATTTTTTAATTCTCTGTCACCCCAATATTTGCTTTTTTGATTGGAGTTACTTCAATAAACTAGATTTACGTAGATGGTAAAGGGTATATAAGATTCGGTATAGCCGTATATCGCACTCTTACTTATTTGATCTTCTGTTTATCACAAAAAACTCATTAAAATAACATTGAAAAAGAAATCTCCAATTTTTATTCAGAAGTCCAGATGGTTTTTGAACAACAATGAAAAATACCGCAAAATTAGCACAAATTTTCATTATAAAGTTATAAAGTTTTCATTGGGCCTACATAATTTTTTCCAGTCATTAATATGCCATAAATATCCCAGTTTAAAGTACCGTTTTCAAGATATCAGAATTTATTTTTTAAAACAATGGCGAAAGTATGGCCACAATGAAATATTGTTTCATATACGTATGTATAATGAAGGGGTCCAAGAAACTTAAGAAAAGTTTTTTAACAAATCTCAATCCACAAATAGAGAGCATAAAAGCAGTGGCGAAATCACATCTACCAGGATTTGTGTTTAAAGAGTACAAAATGCCAGGCTGTCGTGAACGTAGAAACAAACCGTCTGATTCGCAGGTCTGCGATATTTATCATTAATTAATTTTAATCAACTGTTAGTAGTGTGTAACGCTGTTTAAAATTTATGGTTTCATTAGGGAAGTCAAAGTGGAAAATTAAGTTTTTGGAATTTAAGTTTTGTTAGTAAATTTGGAAAAAGTAAATTTTGAAAGGAATATTATTCAAAATTTTAAAAAAAAGAAGAAAAAAAAACAAATAAATGATTAAAGATATTTTAAATATTCTAGTGTTTTAATGTTTTTATATATTGAAAGAAAAAATCAGCAGAAATTACTTTGAGCACTTTGAAACAAACAAGCAATAATTTAAATAAATAAAATAAGATTAAAAAAACATAATTAAAACAAGTTTTTGTGTTTGCAAAATAGTCTTAAGTACGAGTTTTTTTCCCAAATTTCAAGTGGCAACTAAAATTTGTTTAGCTTGACTTGGCATACAAGGATATGCTATCGCAAGTTATCTTAATATTATTAAATAATTCAAATATTTAAAAATACTTGGTTTTGAGAATGTTTTAAAATTCGAAGAAAAATCCCCACTTGTAAGGAATGTATTTCTTTTAAAAGAAAAAATACGAACTCATTTTTTAAGAACTATCTCTTCTTTCAATTAATTTATTTGTAACAGAAGTAAATTTAATTTTGAAGTCAATATTGATTTTCTTAACGTTGTCCTTTTTTTTTCGTCAAAAAACAACAATTAATTCTTGGTACCTAAACTCTAAAACTTACTGTGCTAACCCCTATTTGTACAAATAGTTCCTTTTTTTGAACTTCAGCGTTCATCTCTTTTCAACTTCACGGCGCCTAAAGTCAACTTCAAAACGAAATCGGCAGTAAAAAAATTGGTGAGCTTTTCATCACTTTTTTTTTTTTTGCCTTTGAATTATACGAGGATCTGATACAATAACCCTTTCATTTACTAAACTGGGAAAACAACCATAAGCAAAACTTTAAAAAAAAAGCTTTTTTAAACAAAAAAACTCTATGATAGGAAAGTATTTCTTTTGCCGATTTATAACCCGCCAAAAAACAGGTTATCAATTTAACTGAATGTTGCTTTCTTATATTTCGCCTCGATAACTCAGACATTTCTGGATCGACATTTATTGATTTTGATGATTACAGATTGGTCCCGTTTTAAAAACAGTTCATTATCTTAATATTTACAGGGTATTCCCATACAACATACATGTTTGCTACGTGTATTATAAACCGTAAGGGACACTTTTCATAAGTGTCCTTTAAAAAAAACTGGGTATGACTATAGTTCCCAATGGGAAAAGTCAATACAAAAATAAAAATTAAAATTAAAGGGTGTTCCTACAGGTGACATAAAATGACCCATAGGAGCCTATCTTTTAAACCGTAAGAGGCAAACGCTTGCAATTCGGACAGAATGTCGATGGCTATGAACGTTACAGTAACAAGTATTAACATTCAAAGTTATAAATTAAAGGGTGCCCCAAGAGTTCAAACTTTTAAACAGTTGTTGAGACGCACAAACTTGTATTGCTAACTCAGCTATAACAAGTGTAAAATTTGAATTTGAAAATTAAAGGGTGTCACAATAGTTGATATAATTTGATTTATGTGGAAAAATTTTGAACAGTTATAGACAGACAGCTAAAACTAACAAGGGACCTGCATTGCTAAGTCCGCTTAAACAACAAGTTTATAATTTAAATTTACATATTAAAGGGTGTTCTCAAAATTAATATAATTTGAAACGTTATATTCAAACACAAACGAAAATAAAACAGAATATCCACTACTTTGTTTGGCATAAGAAGAAGAAGAAGTATAAATATTTTAAATTATAAAATAAAGGGTGTTACAATAGTTGATAAAATTTGATGTATATGACCAAACTATTGAACAGTTGTAGACAGACCGTTGGAATTAACAAGAAGCTGTAGTGCTAAATCTGTTATAAAAAGTATAAAGTGCAGAGTTGGAATATACGTCGGTGGCAATAGTTAATGTAATTAGATATATGTGGCCATACTTCATAATTATTATATTCAGACAGATGAAATCTTTTTTTTTTTTATTTAAGCTATTCAATGGAAAATCTGCAGAATAGTACATATTATTACATATATTAAGAAGGATTTGTAAGATTCGGCAAAGTCGAATAAAGCACGCTACTTTATTCTGCTGAATCATCATCTCCTTAAATCAAACCTTATTTTAATATTTAAAGTGTTCTGGGAAAGTTGTATGAAGATCAAATTTTTAGGAAGATTCACTTGGCAATTGATTTGGAATTATCAAAACTGAAAATATTTTTTTTTATAAACTTTATTTTTTTTATTGTTTTATTTTATGAGAAGATAATTAAGCAAAAGCAATTGCTTGAGCTCAACCTCTCATGACTTCATTAGTAAAATTAACAATCATTATCGGCCAAACTCACTAGCAACCAAAACAGAAAAACAAACAGTACCATACTTGAAATATTTAGTTTTGAGTTTCAATTAACGATGAGAAATAATAAATAATTTGAGTTTTTGTTCAAAAATACTCAGGAACATAAAGAAGCAAGCATAAATTTAAATAAGAAATGTTCGACAAAATATACTGTCACAAAAATTTGGACACGTGTATTGTTACTTAGTTTTTTTTTCTTATTTTATTGTGCAATAGTTAAGTTGCTATTATTATAAAATTCATACATAAATAACAAAAAAAAAAAAAAACAACAGTTTTAACTGAATTAAATCCACTTTCAAACAATACGAAAATATTTATAAAATGAAAGTTATGTTTAAAAGTTGATTTAAAGAAGACAAACGTTGTTTTATTTTTCTTACTTTTGAAAACAATTAACTTGTAAAATTTTGCTAAAAAAAATTTTAAAAAATTTCACTACTTTTTTAATGTTGCAAAATATCTGTGACATTTAGTAAAAACCCGTTGAAATTTTTGTTAAATAAAATATAAGTTTCAGAAAGCTGTATATCTTAAATATAAAATTATCGATCTTTTCTGGATGTTTCATAAACACATCAGATTTCTTTGCAAATGAAATCAATAACAAAAAATTCAATGAATAACAATTTAACGTAAAATCAATATTTTCTTCCTAAATTTCGATTAAAAAAATCATTAATGGTATTCACAATGGTTATTGTGCAAAATTGCATATTATAAATTTGCTGTGCATATAAAGTAGATCGTGAGCGTACATTTTTGTAAAACGTACATTTTAAATATTTTATTTGTTTAAAAAATCTGGCAACTAATCAAAAAGCAAAAATAAATATACAAAAGAATTCAAAACATACAATTAAAAATTTTTATTTGCTCTTTTACAATGCCTAGAAGCAGCGAGAAAGAAAAATATTTTTATTTTTAAACAAACAATGCGCTGAGTTCTCTTGACCACCTTTTATTTGGTTTATCTCTTAGTCTATTTCAGCCGTGTAAGATTTATTAATGTATTTTGGAGAACTCATTTTTAGCAGTTTAATTTTTAACATCAGCTCACAAACAATTTTTTTAAATTATTCCTTTGAAAAATATGTAAAAAAAAATTTTATTTACTTTATTTCGAAAGTGAGCAAATATGCACAACTTTTGTTGCTCAAGGTTTTTTAGTGCAAACGAAGTAAATTGAAGTAAATTTCAATTGCGTATATTTTATTGTTGTACTGATAAAAACGATGTATATTTGCTCCAATTTGCACTGTTTACACAGTTTTCACTACCCATCGTGAAAACCCTTATTATTTTATTTAGAATTTTCTTCTTGTTTCTTCTTTTGCTGGCTTACATTAATATCCAAAATAATTGATAATAAAATAGTAATAATTCTTGCAATAAAACACTGAGTTTAAAATAGATATTATCTTTCTGTCTTTAACATTAACTATTGGGAAACTCTTATATTCTATCTCTAGACTTTATACTTGTTATAGCAGACTTAGCACTACAGCTCCTTGTTAATTTAAACTGTCTGTTTAAAGCTGTTTAACAGTTTGGCAATGTACATCAAATTACATCAACTGTAGGGGCACCCTTTGTAAATTTCAACCCTCTGTCCATAACAGTTCAATAGTTTGGTTATAATCAACAAATAACAACTGCTAGTGTAACACGCTTTAATTTATAAATTTAAATTATTTATACTTCTTATTCTACCAAACATTCTGTCAAATTTTCAAGTTTTTGTATATAACGGTTCAAAATATGCGGTTATATAGGTCAAATCACATTAATTTTGGGAACACTCTTCAATTTCTAAGTTCATATTATAAACTTGTTGTTTTAGCGGACTAAGTAACACAGGTTTTTTGTAAGTTTCAGCTGTATGATTGCGGAAGGCGTTACACATAATGACTGTGTGAATAACGGCATCATCATTTTAGTCGACAGTTTGGAATCTCTTAAGTTTAGAATAGAGGCTGATGATATCTCGTGACCAATGAGTTTAACGTTGCCGTAAATTACGAATTGGTTACCTATAATCATTGAGGACGTAAAGGAACCAATTAGGGAAGCAGTCTGCTTTGAATGAATGAAGGAGGGATTCCTTCATTCATAATAATTCCGGATAGGAATTTATATCACAAATTTAAAAACACTTTTCCCTCATACTCTGTGGAGGATCTTAAGGTAGACGTAGACTTTTGGTCGATTCATCTGTACAATTTTATTTTTTATATTAAGAAAGAAAAATTATTTTTACAAATTTGTGTTAGTTTTTTAAGACAAAACAGATTAAAAAGGAGCATATCTGGATCGGTACATCCACCATCAGCACTTTATGCATCTTGCCGATTTTTTTGCTGTGTTCATAAAATATTACAATATATTTGAAATTTGTATTGAAAATTTGTCATAAATGAATATGAATATGGCAGTATATGTAATTTTAGTTCGGTATAAGATCAGACATAGACGATTAAAAAAATCGTTTATGCACTCGTTTTGGAGTCGAAAATGATTGTTTTCTCGGGAGAAAATGGTATCCTAGCCGCCACTCTTCTGAACGAGTTCCTTATGGCTCGCGTTTTTGACTCATTTTCAATCGTATATTTTAATCAAATACGAAACTTTTTCGAGTCATTTTTTTATCTATTACTCGGCGTGTGCGAGGCGTTTTCTTATCATATTATACAGAGATTATTAATTATCTTTTCTTAGAGCCAGACATGGCAAATAAAACTTTGCTTTTTTTTATTACATTCGAAAGCGTGTTATTTCTAATTTTTTTAAAATTCATGTATATAAATTTGGAAAAAAAATTTATTTAAAAAAATTTATTTTACATTTGTATCTCTATTTTCTTTACGAATGGATATATTTTTATGAAAATTAAAATATAAAAATTTTAATCAATGAAATTTTACTTTATTTTCGGCTTTTTGGTTCTTTTTAATTAATTTCTAAACAGTTTTAGAAATAAAAATTATTTACAAATGTATGCGGACGTTTTCCAAAAAAAAAAAAAAAAAAAAAAAAATTAGACACTAGCAGAATGAAATGCAGCAATTTCTGGACCGCCACATCCTTCATCAGCATTCTTTGCATCTATCTACCTTATGTTATGTACGTCGTTAACATCATCTATTTAACCAACTAATCTTAATGTTAATTTGGTGAGACGAAGTTCACACACAACTTAAAGCTTTTTTCGTCGTTCTCTTTGTAACTCGTCTTGTACATTTCTTGTCCAGAAAATGCTGCATTTCATTCTGCTAGCGTTTAATTTTTCTTGTTTTCTTTGGAAAACGTCCGCATAGATTTGTAAATAATTTTTCTTTCTAAAAATGTTTAGAAATTAATTAAAAAGAACCAAAAAGCCGAAAATAAAGTAAAAATTCATTAGTTTATAAAATCAATGGTTCGAATCCTGGTCAGGGAAATATTAAAAAAAAAAAATTTGAATCATTTTTCCATCGTTAGGCTGCATTTAATATGTAAATATGTCTCTAAAATAATTCTAAAAACAATCGAATTTCAAGTATTTGCTTTTTGTACGTTTTGTTTTTTTTAAACATCTCGCTTTCTTTGCATTTGTCGGAATTATATTCGAGTCTCTTTTTAAACGCACATGTGATTAATAAGTTTTAAGTCATCTTGGGTAGTCTTAAAAGACTCACTTTGGTGATTTTTGTAAAAACAATGTTCCAAATGCTAACTGGGTTAGATTTTAGTTTCTAAATTATTTACAATTTGTCTTTCGTTTCAATTCTTAATAAAACCTGCCACTGAATAACACATCTACAATATCAGCATTCTAGTTAACTTTTAAAATGAACAATTTAATTTTATTGACTTAAACTTAATTCTCCCTGAAAAAATTTTGCACTTAACAATTAAGATCCTCAAATTAACCAAATGCTGATTTAAGTAAAATTTTTTTTGTTTCTGAATATCTGCAACCATCACCAAGTATAAATATGTAAATAAATTTAAATGTAATCTTACCCTTTGAGGTGCATTTAATAAACGTAAAATCGTACCCAATTGTGTGGCCAGTGGTAGGGTGGCAGCAAAGGCGTACGTTGGTGCTCGTGTTGGTATTGGATACATTGATGTACAATCGAGTGGATCAGTATCGACAAGATACTGCACCCGAAACGTAATCAATTCATCGGGATCCATTTTAACAATCATATTGTTAAAAGCAAGTAAACAAACAAACACACACACTCATTTACACTTAAAAACTTTAGTTTAAATATTGTATCTTGACTTTAAATAACAATGATTTAAGATTTAAGATAAATAAGTAAATTCCTTTTACGTTAAAGTGTTTTTTTTTTTTTTTTGTTTTTTTGTGGTGTTAATGTTGTGGAACTATTTTAGGATTACCACACACACACACTCAAATTATTACATGGTTATATTCGCTATCACTGAACTAAAAATTGATGTGCGTTATTTTATCTTATGGGTTGGTAATTTAAATTTATTTTTTAATAAATAAGACACTGCAAGAGAAAAGACAAGATAAAGATAAATTAAATTTTACATGTTCTTTAAAAAAATTGTTATATTTTATACCTTTAAAATGTTACCAGACTCTTTAAAAAGTTATGCAATGAAAAAACTATTTCTTAGAAATTTATAATAGAAAAATTAATTTTATTATTTTTAAATAATTTTGTTTTTGTTTAAACTACAGATAACCAGCTATAGTTAGAGATAGATAGTAATAGTATTTGGGTTTTTTATTACTATCTCTTTCTGGTTATATGGGTATGTCACGGTCGCAAATGTTTAAAGAAACATGCGTTGTTTACGTTGCAAAACTAGTTATTGCGAGGATCATATTAAGTGTAGAGGATTTAAGTATGAAAAGAACAAGGGTATACTCTGTCCAAAGTGTAATTACGATACGTCAGTCACAAAATATTTAAGTACGTCTACACGGTCTCATAAGTTTGGACGAAAAACAACAGCATGGTGCTAATGCAGAAAGTCATGATAAGTATGGCAGTGGTGAATATTAATATGACGACGATATTTTTATTTTAATATATTATCTTTATATATAAAAATTGTGTGTTGTGACTTTATAACTCACGAACGGTGAAACCGAATTCTATAAATTTTTTAGAGTTTGTTCATATGGTCGTGTAGATAGTTTACCTAAAGTTTGCACGAAATCGGTGGAAGCTTTCGTGATTGTGCGTTTGTTTGTACGTGCGTCAACCACAGCTAAGTCACTAAACCAATTTTAATGAAATTTGAAACACGGGTAGATATTTGTCCTCATGGCAAAATAGAGTGGTTTTATTTTTAAATAGCTGACCATTAGGGAAGTAAAGAGTGGTGCGGGCATTTTTATGAATATAAATCGATTTTAATAAATTCTTGGCTAATCGATTTTATTGAAATTCGAAATATAAATAGGTCCTTATCGATCTTAACAGAATCAGATTTTTTTGGTTTATAAGATGCTAAAAAATTTTAAAGATTTTTCACGTGTTTGGAATGCTTAGAAAGGCTCAAATATTAAAACCAGGCAACGCTGGGCACAACAGTCTAGTATTATAATATTTTAATGTTTTTTTTTTATATTTCAAAATAAAATTGAAAAAATTATCAAAAGAAACGCTTGAAAAAATCGCCAAATAATTAACGAAAGTCAGGTAAAATGGTAATTAAATTGTTTTAATTACTTTGAACCTATAGACACAAGTAGCTTGTGTAAATAACATCCTTAACACAATTTTTTTTTTTGTAAACGAAAGAAGCTTTTTAAATTTGTAACGGTATTTTTTGTACTGCAAAATGCAAATGGAAAGTAAATCGTTAAAGAACATTTCATAATTTCTTGATATTTTTGTAAATTTTCTTAGAAAGAAAGCAATTGCATTTGACACCTAAGGCATTTAAGGAGCCTGGCCAATGTTTTAACACTAAGCTGTTGTTATGTTGGATTAATTCTTTCATTAGTACTACAGATATTCTTTCCAACTCGCTTCCTGTTGTCATGGTTTTGAGACTAACTCTTTTCTTCTTCAACCCCTAACATCTCCTATTTCTTCCTTTTGGCTCCTTTTTTTTGTTACGAGGGCTGCTATATATATTTCTGGCCTGGCAACACTGACTGCTGCCAAGTGCAATCTGACATTTCCATTGGAAAGTTTGTCATTTTTAAGCATAATCGTACTCAAAACGTTTTGACGTACGACCATTATTTGTGTTGTTTACAGTGACTTGAAAAACTTAATATAGAAAAAAATGGAATTAACTCGTGAACATTTTCGTGCCATCATTTTTCACAACTTTCGACGTGAATTATCACGACAAGAGTGCATTGATGAACTTAAATCTTTGTATGGCGATGAAGCACCATCCTATAGCACTGTGAAAAATTGGTATGATGAGTTCAATCGTGGCCGAAGCTCGCTCAAAGACGAATTCAGAGAAGGTCGTCCAAAAACGGCTGTTGTGCCAGAGAACATTGATGCCATGCGTGAACTCATAACGCAAGATCGACATGCGACATACCGAGAGTTAGAGACATCCTTGGACATTTCTTCCACCTGCATACATTCGATACTGGATGAACCCCTGGCCGTAAAAAAGGTTTGTTCTCTTTGGATCCCGCACAATTTGAAAGTCGCTCAAAAAAAGGCTCGTGTCGATTGGTGCAAAGAAATATTGCAAAAATACGATTGCGGTGCTTCAAAAGACGTTTATAAGATCGTCACAGGTGACGAATCATGGATCTATGCGTATGAGCCCGAAACGAAACAACAATCGACCGTGTGGGTCTTCAAAGACGAGCAAAATCCAACGAAAGTTGTTCTTGGAAGAAGCACTTCGAAGCAAATGGTCGCCTGTTTCTTCGGCAAAACCGGTCATGTGGCGACTGTTCCGCTTGAGCAACATAGGACGGTCACTTCTGAGTGGTACACTACAATTTGTTTGCCTGAAGTCATCGGAGAAATTCGAAAAACCAACAAGCGAAGACGAATCATTGTTCACCATAACAATGCGAGCTCTCACACATCGGCTCAAACCAGAGCGTTTTTGACCGTCCAAAACGTCGAATTAATGGGTCATCCGCCGTACAGCCCTGACTTGGCACCTAATGACTTCTTCTTGTTTCCGCGTATCAAGAAAAAAATGCGTGGTCAACGATTTTCGTCGCCAGAAGAAGCTGTTGAAGTGTTCAAAAACCATGTTTTAGAGTTGTCTCAATCGGAGTAGAAAAAGTACTTCGACAACTGGTTTGAGCGCTTGCAAAAGTGTATTAATCATGCTGGAGAATACTTTGAAAAACAATAAAACCATTTTTGATTATAAATATTCGCGTTTTCACTATTAGGCCTGAAATATATAGACCAGCCCTCGTATTAAGTATAGTTTATAGGCAACGCTACGAAATTTACACTAACTTTTCTTGTTATTTGCAATGAAGAACTCCGAAATACATGTTGTTTAAAAATCTGAATTTAATGACTGCAATACGCAAATTAACACTTTAGAAAATAAACAAATTTAAATAATGCTTAAGTTGGCGTTTTCATTTCATTTAGCTTGTTAAGTCTCATGCTAGACGTTAAATCTCATTTGTAATTCCCTATTTAAAATTTTTGGCATGAAAAAACGTTCCAGACCTAAAATAGTTCATTAGGGCACATGGTTTAAAGATTTTAATTTTCCATAACCCATTTCATCCTTCTTATCATTCTGGAGATTTTATTTTAAACCATTCGTTGCTATATTCAACAAAAGTCTATTTTCGAAGCTTCGAAAAAAAGTTTAAGAGTTGCTTCTTTAAGCTAATGGAGCTTAACTTTATTGTAAAAATTATTATTGCGGTCGGCCCTAAAACCTAAATATAAAAATATAGCCCATAGGGACTTAATCTAAATAAACAAAAATATTCTTATTTACGTTAAACCTCTATATTTGCCTATAGATATTTCAATTGAAATTTTACTTTTCTTATTTTTATTTAAATTTTTTATTTCTTTATTTATTATTTAAAGCGCGCACCTAAACTCGCTGTACTATAATCCAGATAAAAGTATGATTTGTTTTAGGTTTTTCTTAAAGGTCGTTAAATATTATTGCATTTAATCGTTAAATCTTAATTGAGTTTAAATCTAAAGACCAACTAGCAAAAGAAGAAGTAAAACAAATCGATTTTTTAAACAACTACACCCTGGCCATTAAACAGACAATAAATAATATGACCACCTCTTTTCATAAAGATGGGTTGGTTAACTATTTTAAAATAAATTCAAATAAACAGTCCACTGCATTCATCTTAACATCACTTTAAGTACGAATACTTAAAACAATGAAAACAAAATGTTATTTTATTTTTATAGTTATTTTCATATTATCTTTATGATTTATAAATATTTTCTTTGTTTTTAGTTTCTATTTATTTCTATATACAATGCCAGAGATGAGAAGTATTCAAATAGTCATTCCATAAGCACACGATAAGTAGTGCGCAGCAGTTGACTTAAAACGGCATTTAAGAAATAATTCCATATTCTGAAAAGAATTTTGAAAGAATAAAGTGAAACAATTTCAACAGTTTGAAATTTATAACAAATATTGGTGTCATATACAAATATACAAAAATTTAATATGTAAATCGATGTTTTTGCAAAATAAATTTTCTTTCACTAACCCTCATTTATTGCACCGAAGCTGACTGGTTCTACCTTTAGAACATTTCTATGTACTGGTAAACCCTTTACACTCACTATGCCTTTACACCAAACAAAGCAAAAGAAGTCAAAACTTAAATTAAATGAGTGATTTGGAAGATAAACATTTGAGATCTTAGAACAAGCGCCACCTATCAGTGAAAATTTATCAAGTCTATGACTAAAGGTATACAAAAATATTATTTCATTAAAATTGGATAAGCCAAGTAACAATACCAATTTTAATCCTCGGTCCCATACTGTACCAGATTTTAAAAAAGTGTACATCCGGCCAATAAGAGAATACAACTTTGATGTATGAGCCGGTGCTTCAAATTCTATTTTGTAGTTACTCGAAGGCGAAGAGGCTCATAGGCGACAGTAGGGTATCCAATTCTATTGACTTTCTTGAACATCGACGCATTGTGTGTTGTGTTTTGCTGTTTTATCAATAATATAATGGGAACTCGTTTCCGATATCCGCACGTTTTAGCGTACAACACGCACCTCATTAAGAGTTTATCCATTTGTGGTCGATTGGCCAGTGAACCGCACTATGCATTACAGAGAGAATTTGTTCATTAGCCGAACAGTTCATATATGGAATCATCTTTTTGCAGAGGTCTTTTCTGTCTCTTTCAATGTTGGAAAGTTCAAATCGAATGTCCATAAACACTACTCCCTCCGTCCTCCATTCCAGAACCTCATTTCCTAGTTCTGGCACAAAGCATTGCTTGATTAGAGGTCATCCCCAGAGAGCTGGTCCGATATAAAAAAAGTACGATCTTTGTATAGAAATGACGACTGTGCCCTCTTTTCGACCCTCCAGTTCTACGTTTTGAAAAGGTATGTTAATCGACTGTTGCTCCTTTTACTTAAGCATATATCTGTATTGCAGTTTTAATAAAAATCGACACATAAAATTGCCAATTCAACCCATTGTAGTCCCGCTAAGTCTATATTTAAAAGAAGGGAAAAAGTATAAGATTAAGCGTTGCGCCCCTTTTTATTCCCCTATAGTTTTGAAAACAGACACAATCTGTTGGTCCGCTTAGATGAGCTGGGTTTAAAATTTTATTAAAATTGGTTTAGCTGAAGAATAACTCCCGTTTGCGTACTTCTCTCGCGTGTGACTATATTCATGATCCGGCTAGGTTTGTGGCCTATAGCTCAATGCTAAGAAGTGGCATCAGTTGTTCTCAGTTAATACATACTTTCAGTTCGAAGCCAACAGATTTCCAGCGATTGCGACCTAGAGATCACTATTTTTCCATTTAAAATCATAATTGCCAATTTCAAGCAATCGGCGATAGCCTTACGGAACATGTAGAAAAAGACTTACCAACGTTTCAAAATGCCATGCCATCATTAAGCCGTATAGCTCCGGTTGGCGCCTAAACAAACAAACAAACTTGCAAAGGGATTGATTTTATAAGTTTATAACTTGAAAAGAACTTAAAAAGTTCTATTTGCCTAACAAAATCTTTTCTTCTCTCTTGCATGCTTTTCAATGTTTGCGGTTTTAAGAGGTTAATTTTACTTGGCATTGAATTGAAAGTTATTTAATCTTAGAAATACAGACAAAAACTTGATAATTCTTTTAATTGCAGCAGATGTGGGTTTGTTTCACACAAGACCACAAATCCCATTACAACAATAATCTTTTTCTTCTTAACAATAGTAATCATAACAATTAATGAGAAGAAAATTATTTTAAACTAATAATTTATGCACATTTTTATTTAAAAATAAATGTAATAAAATTGTTGCCAATATCATGCGCTGAATTGTAATGATGTCGTTTAACTGGGCGTGTATTGGTTTTTTAAGCCACTTTTTAATCTAAATTAAAATGTTTTTTTTTACTTTATTTATTTATGCGTTCAAAAATATCTGGTTTGTTTCTTTTGTGTGGCAGTCACACCGCCGTTAGTTTTTTATCGGTTCATTTATATTTTACACACATTTTAACAAATTGTTTATATAACATTTAATTTCTGATGGCCGCCAATACTAACTTTTTAAAAATTGTGTAATTTTGTTTGAGAAACTATGTTAAAAAAAAAATGGCCTAAATTGATTTTGCGAAGACAATACTCTATAATAGGCAAGAGTAAAATGGCGTATTATATGTACGAATATTTTATTACCATTTATAATTCGTACTCTCATAAACGGAAAGTATTCTTTTGCTGGTAATAAAAAATTAAAAAATTAATTACTTTAAAATCTTCAGTGATCAGTAAAAATTTACTGTTAATACAAATTAAATTAAATTACAGTACCAGTAAAATTTTTTTGTGTCTGCAATTTTACTGTTACTTTAAAGTGTGCATCTGTGATGTTAAAGCAAACAAAACCAACCAAAAGCATGATAGAATATGATGCTATAAAAACTAACACTAAAAATTAAATTAAAAAAATTAAAAAAAATTAATAAAATTTTTCTTATTATTTTCAGTAAACTCTGACAAATCATTATGAATAGACTCACGCTTGAACAACGCTATCAACTCATCCAGATTTACTTTGAAAATCAGAAATCAGTTCGAGCAACTTATAGACGGGAAACTGTGTTTAGCGATAAGGCTCTTTTTTGGGTTAACGGGTTTGTTAATAAGCATAAAGTGAAACCAATGCACAAAATATCCTACAGAATCCATTGCATCCAGAAAAATACACCGTTTGATGTGGTTTATCCGCTGGTGGCATCATCGGACCTTATTTTTAAAAAAATAAGGACGGCTCTCACGAGATCGTTACTGCACCATGATTAATGATTTTTTGAATGAAAATATGGATGACATTGATCTAGACGAAATGTGGTTTCAACAAGATAGCGCCACGTGGCATACGGCAACCGCAACTATCGAGTTATTGATTATTTCCTGTGGGTTTATGCTGATAAACCAGCAACAATCGACGCCATGGAGGCCAACATTGTTCGTGCTATTCGTGGCATACTTCCAGCAGTACTTAAAAAATAATTATTATTGCATTTGATAGCTACCTCGAAGGTTGTAGCGAACCAGAAAGTGCATTTGATTCTGCTGGTATCTAAATTTTACTGTTATCTTTAGAATTTATCACAACTAATAACGAACTTAAGCCAAAATTAAAAAAATAGAAATAATAATTCATTTAAAAATTAACTGCCGTATTCATAAAATACTAAAATCGATTGAAAATATGTCATAAAACAAATTCCAAACTTTTTCATTTTTGATTAATAAGTCAATAATAATTGAAGATACAAAAAATAAAAAAAATTTTAAATTAAATATATTTTAAAAATAGTATATTTCTTTTTTAGAAAGAAATAAAAAACTTTAAAAAATATACAGGAAAACGATCCCTCTACACATAAATATTCGTCGTTTGTAGACACAAAAAATAGAAATAAAACTATCGCAGAGTTCGTTACGCACAACGAATTTCGTCAACGCATTGATTGTGCGCATTTTCATATATACACACAGAAAAAAGATTGGTAAAAAATCAGTTAAAATATTCAAAGTTCAACTACTAACATCATAATTTAATTTTTATAATAAATAAAATATAATGTTGACATAATATAATATAATGTTTTTTGTATTATTAACTAACAAATTATATTAGGCCTTAAAGGTTGGTCACAACAACAGTTAACAAAGTTTACCTAACCAATTTGTGTCTTTACTAAAATCTATTTTGGTTATTGGGAGAGACAACGAAACTTATTCAGCACTTTAGTACCGAAACCCTAATATTGGTAATCAGAACCACAAATATCGATTGCGTTATTTCTTATGAATTTTTTGACATAATGAAAATAAATATTTTATAAAAAATATTGAAATTTGAAAAAATTTAAATTTTTTTATATAACTGTGCAATAAGATTTATTGAAAGTTCGGAAAATTTCTGCAATAATGTTAAAAGGTGAGTTAGAGACATGTGTAAATAAACTAGATTTTCAACAGTTTTATTTACTTCGCAGTGGAGAAGCGTGAAATATGGAAAGTTATACGGGAGACAATGGCATCTAAATTGAAAAGCATGAAAACGTGAGGAAATGGGAATGCTAAGCGCTGAGACAAAATTTCATGTTACAGTCATGAATTGTATTATTTGTTTTCTTCTTTCCTAAATAAAGATATATATGAAAATGCAAAGTTGTTTTATTTAATTCACAATAATATTTTTTTCGACTATCGAATCAATTTTTAAAATAGTTGGAAGTACCGCATTTATTCAGTCCTTTTAACCGAATTTCAGATAATAACTACAACCGACCAAATTCGATTGGCAACAAATTCGGTTCTCATGATGAATCTCTTTTTTCTGTGTACAATTATATTTTATTTTTTTCGACGAATATTCGCAACGAAAAATTCGTCGGTCGTCTCAATTGTGTTCCCAGCATAACTTTGTTAATTTTTTCTCATTTTAGTTTGAGAACCGAATTAATTTTTATATCATTTTGAAGTAACAAACCTGATTTACTGACAATATGGAAATTTTTTGGCAATTCTGATATCTGCAATAATTCAAAGATTATTTTTTGTTGTTGTTTTTGTTGCTAAGTTGTTTTTAAAATTTCTTCTCTTCTTATAATCTGAAGTGTTTTAAATAAAATTCATATCCACATCAACTTGATTTCGAACTTGGCCCTATTTCGGCCGGTTTCGGAGTCTTAAAAGAAGGCAATAATAAATGCTTTAAATAGAAGAAAATAAAGAACATCGTTCAAGTCTAAATTTTATAGTGCAATGAAATTTAAAGATATAAACAAATACAAGCATTACTTTCTTTCTGTTTATATAAAACATAAAATTAAAAATTGTAAGGTCATTTATTTTAGACCCCCCCCCCCTATCACAAAGTACTTCTGAGAAAAATCATGATAATTTTAAGGAAAAAAAAAAAATTTTTGCAACTTAATTGAAATTTTAAGTCATTATTTTATCCTCTCTTTAAATAAAATTATTTTGAAATTATGAAACTTTAAAAGAAAATGGACAACAAACCAACCTTCGAAACGATTAAAACGAAATCGCAAAAACAAAGTCATAAACAAAACCAGTTCAAAACGAAAATAATAATAAAAAAAAAGAAATAAATATGATCTAAATAAAACTTAAAGAAAAAGGAATAAAATATAACAAACAGTTAAAACATTAAAACCATTTTAATAAAATTTAGAACAAAATGACGCCTTTTTTCTTTTCAATTTCAAACGCGTCACAATAAAAGTACCAAAATACAGAAAAAAATTTAATGACAAACGTCAAGAAACCAGTCAAATAAAAAAAAAACACTTTAATTGGAATAATTTATAATTTTTTCCCCGGTTTATATAATCAAAGTGGTAGATACAGTAAAAACGAGGATAAATAAAAAACAAAAACAGCCAACAACTTAACAATAAGCAAGCAATAAACAGCTGTTGCAAACGGCACAAAAAAAAAACTTTAAAATAAAATTGAAGTCTTTTTAAGTCTTTTCTTTAACATTTCAGTTTTGTCGGGTTTCATTTATGAAATGCGTGGGAATGTTATAAAAATTTATGAATGTAAAGGAAAAGAGGAGTTAAGGTAAAGACAAAGAAATAGAATGGTCAAAAGGACAAGGCGGACAGACAAAGGAAATCCAATTTTTGCCACAATAAAGTTGAAGTTTTTTTTGCAACTTTTTAAATACAGCGACACTCATTTTTAAAATACATTTCTTTAACATTTAATAGGTGTTTTGTTGTCGTTATTCGTTGTATTATGACTTTTTTTGTAAATAAAGCCCAAGAACCAAATGCTAAATTCAAAAGCAACTGCATTCACCTTATGCGACTGAATTATATTTAGGAAACAAATAAATAAAGAGAACAAACGAAAATGTCAGAAAGTTTAAGGAACTAAAACAAACAAACAAAAAAAAAAAGAGGCCTGTAGCAGACAGACCGACTTTTTAGTCAATTCAATCGGGCTACAATTTTTCTTTTTGGGTACGGAACCATAAGAATTTTTTTAAATTAGTTAATGGGACAAAACATTAAGGGCAACTTAAAAACGTTTTTGAAGGCATCAGATGGAAATAGGGATACGAAACTAAATTATCGCCCAAAATTTATTTTAATTTAATGTTTGCATTATTACGGAATAATGGCTTCCAATTGAAAAATGATATGTAACAGAACGCAACAGAAAAGTTTCTAAAGTCATTTTAAAAGCTGTCTTTGGTCTATTTAACCAATTTATCAGCAACTTTAATTGTAATCACGTTAAAAAAAAACAAGAATAAGTAAGAGTGCTATTTTCGGCTATGTCGATTCTTATCTGTAAATCTAGTTTAGTGAAGTAAATCCAATCACAAAAGCAAATATTAGGGTGACAGAGAATTAAAAAAATAAAAAATTAAGTCGTACATATACATAATTTTACCTAAAATGTCATCAGCTTATAATAGGTTTAACATTTTTAAAAATTTTTAGTAATTCCTTAAATATCTCATCAAAAGCATTTAAATGATACCCGTATTAATATTTTAAAAAATTTTAAAATTTCAGAGGCCCGTAACTGGGGAAATAAGGGGTCGGAAAAATATTGCAGAAATTACAAACGGAATACCCTTTTCCACTTGATTTCAACAAAAATTTAAACACGCCAATCGATCAGACATAGTGTTGAAGGAGTTGCTATTGGAAATCAGCAAAATCGGTCAATGTCCTTAGCGCAGTGCGCAAAACACCACGCCTACCTACAATTTTCCATTCTATTTAGAACAATAAAGTAACCCCAATCAAAAAAAAAAAAATTAATAACAAATGTATAGGGCAATAGAGAATAGAAAAATTATTAAAATAAACATTAAGCAAAAAAATGGGCGTTCGCCCATATTTTCCGAGTTAAAGGCCTCTGAAATTTTAAAATTTTTTTAAATATCAATATGGGTATCATTTAAAAGCTTTTGATAAGATTTTTAAGAAAATACCAATGACATTTTTATGTAAAATTGTGTATATGTAGTACTTAATTTTTTTTTAATTCTCTGTCAACCTAATATTTGATTTTTTGATTGGAATTACATACTTCACTAAATTAAATTTACATAGATGTTATGTTAAATTAATAATTATCAGTTCGTCAGTTCGCGACAAACAAATCATTATAAGATATAATGAAACTTTTATAAACAAAAGCACACTTTTTTGGAATGAAAAATTAAATTAAAAATTAATTAAATAATCGAGATCTGTTAATCAAAAAAACTATTGCTTTTATAATAAAGTTTTTGCATGAAGAAAAGTTTTAATTCCTTCAAAAGGCTGCATCTTGCAAGACAGGAAATAAACAAATTAAAAATATATAAAATAAAAGAATAAAAATATTTTTCGTATTGGTCGCAGAAAGAATAAGAGGCAGATATAAAAGTTAAAAAAGCAGGTGTTGATTTTATAAGGTCTTCAATAAAACAGTTGGAAGTCTCTTAAAAAAATTTAAATTTTTAAATATCTTTTTTTTTAAGAAACACGCAGCTTTATTTATGTGAGGAATAATTTGATGCAGAATTAATAATAAAATCCTATACTTTTAAAAATTTAACTTCTTAAAATTAAAAAGAAAACAGTTGAAATAAAACTTCTTAAACTAAATAAATTCAACACAAAAAAAGCCACTTTTTGTATAATCGTGGCAAGTACAAAAACTAGTCCATCTCATTAAGGAATTAAATGGATTTTAAATATTACGAAATCCATCCATAAGGTTGTTTTTATAATTTCATGTCTGTGTACGTGTTTGAATTTCATAAAAAGAAAATTTAATGAACTTCTTTGATAAAAACACACTTTCACGCATACAAATTAATGAATTCCACTCACTTCTTAAAAGCGCTACCAAACTCAGAGTCTTTGACCAAAAACCCACAAAACTAAAAATGAAAATATTATATAACCCAATGAATTAAACAAAATAAAGTATTAAACTATTAAATGCAATCAACAATCAAACATGACTCATACGTTTAATTATAACCAGCAACCAATTAATATACCAACTCCAAAATTGAATTGTGTTAAAACGTGTTGATTAATTTCGAAATTAAAATGGAAAATTTCATTGAAATTGGTTTTCTAAAACGATTGTAGAGGAAGAAAATTTTAAATTATTTTATGTAGAAGACAAGAATGGGTTTTGAATAATAGCTGTTACCTGTTTTATTTGCACATATAATAAAATTGTAACAGGACCATTTTTGTATTTAAAATATTTTTGGAAAATTGGTGTGGAATTTTTTTTTGTCTGTCTGTCTTTTGTAGAGATAATAAAGACACATATGTAAAAGCACTCAATTTTATCGGTAGAACGGTTCTAACATAGCTATCGCCGCATTTTAATTCTGTAGATGGAAAATTTTTTAACACTGTTTGCAGAACTCTACAATAAATATTTAAAAACACATTTTTTAAATTTAAATTTCAAGAAAATTAGAAATGACATGGGATCAAGTGATAGGCACTACTAGTCCTAAATGATATTACGCTTACGTTTAACCGTCCGTTAAGATATTTCATATACATGCTATTGTGTTACAGAAAAGAACATAAAGAAAAAAGTACGACTTTCCTTTGTCATCTTAACTTTGTCTGGTATTCGAAATGAATTTTTGGAAGACAGTGGAATTTTCATTTCTGTTTTTAAATTATAAAGCTTTAAGAATTCAGTATAATTATCAGACTTGGGATTTTTTCATTACCATTGAAATTCTATTGGGATTGTTTTAAATAATGACAATAAAAAAAATTAAAATACCTTTTAATACAAATGATTTTATTTTAATTATAATTGTTTTAATACTGGTAATCAAATTTTATTGAAATCGTTTTACTACCAACTACAATTGAATCAAAAATAATTGTTTCTATGAAACGAAAATAAATGATCGCAGAATATTAAAACAAGCTATGCATAAAATTAATAAATCTTAATACTCTTTATTTGAAAATAATAATAATTTTACATAATTTTACATTTAAGTGAGATAGGTGTAAAACTTATTTGTGATTTAAGGTCATCCAACACCACAACTAGCAGATTTAATAAAAGTGTTTAATTTGTCCTTAGAAAGTTAATACATATAAATTTTACAAAATTTTTCTCGTCTAAAATATTTTTAAATATTTAAGAGGTGTACTAAGAGTACAAAGGCAAGGAACACATTCATTAATTATAATGATTTTTAACCATTTAATCATTAGTTAATGGTAATGATTTTGTTTTTTAACAAATTATTAATAAAAACTTTGCATTAAAAAGCATTATTATTTGTGAAAATAATGATAATGCTAATAAAACCATTA
Organism: Gymnosoma rotundatum; assembly: GCA_916610165.2. NCBI lineage: Eukaryota > Metazoa > Arthropoda > Insecta > Diptera > Tachinidae > Gymnosoma > Gymnosoma rotundatum. The sequence goes on from OU744338.1 coordinate 41,835,774, forward strand.
GCATTACTTATCATTCAATGCTAATTTAGTTATTCCCATGTATGATAAATATAAAGTAAGAAGCAGCTCTATTATTCAATTTTACTCAAAATCACCCATATTACCCAGTATCATTAGAATAAAAATAACCATCGCCATTATCATCATTGATTCTTTAGCATCATTATCTTCTTCATTGTCGCGTATTAGATATTTAAGAAACTATATTCCGCTTGCTCAGGCAAGACGAGATTTTTTTTTCCTTGGAACCTCTCTGGCTGGAATTTATTAAGGAATCGAAATTCACTGAGTTTTCGAGACAAATCCTGCCTAAATACAATTTATTCGATTAACATTTGATTCGATTATTTTTAAATTTTTATGTCTTATTTGCTAGATCTCATTTTATATATTTTTCTTTATTCGTTTGAATTATATATTTCAATCGATAATTTTTGTGAATCGATTAAAATTCAAGTATACCTAATTTCTAATAATATTCCTTTATTGTTTAAAAATTTAGAAAACTTTAATAAGCAACATTTTCCAAAAATTTTCTTGAAATATAAGAAAAGAAATCCACCATCCATACATAAAATTAATCGATTATTCGACTTAATCGAGTAGAAAATAACAAGTCATGTAAGAATTAACCGTTATGTTAAGAAATACTTTAGCTCACAAAAGATTTCTCAACTTGGTACGATGGACTTTAAATACTGATTTTCCATTTGATTTGTTATTATTTTTAACCAATTTCAAAAGAAGAAGAGGCACAACTGCATGTTGTGTTTTTATATTTTTTATTGATTTTGAATTTTTTTTTTATTTGAAAGGTGATGCTTGCAAATTGGTCTTGTTTTAAAAATAAATCATAAGTTTAAAAATTAAAGGGTGACCCCATACAACATATGTGTTTTTACGTGTGTTACAAACCATAAAGTATACTACATTAAAATTAAAAAAAACTGCGTATCACTTTAAAAATCAAAGGGTTCCCCAATAGTTTATTTAATTTAATGCTTATGGCTATATATATAACAATAACTATAAAATTTAGATTTGGAAAAAAAGGGTGCCCCAGTAGTTGATGTATGTAACCAAAATATTGAACCGTTATACACAGACAGAAGAATCTTTTAAAGCGCCTGAATTGCTAAGTCCAAAAAAACAAGTTTTTAGTAATTAAAGGGGGTTCCCAAAATAAATGTAATTTTATCTATATAAAAACACTTGAAAATTAGACAAAAAATATTCACTACTTTTTTTGGTATATGAAAAAGTATAAATATTATATATTATAAATTAAAAGGTGTTACAATAGCTGATGTAATTGAATGCTTATGGCCAATTTGTTAACGGTTAATATTTACAAGGAACCTGATAGTTAGGTCTACTACAAAAAGTATAAAATTTAAATTTGGAAATTAAAGGGTGCCCCTATAGTTTATGTATTTTGATGTATATTTCCAAAATATTGAACAGTTGTAGACAGACGGTTGAAGGAGCAGTATTGCTAGGTTTGCTATAATAAGTATAAAGTTTGGAGACGGAATATAAGGGGGTCCCAATAGTTAATGCAATTTGATATATGTGGCCATACCTTTTGAAGTCGGATTTTTTCGAAAATTTTTTTTATTTTTGAAAGTTTAATTTTATTTATTGGATTAATTTATTTTGGTTAATTATTTAATGTTGATAATTTATATTTAGTTTTAGTTTAAAGTTTTTCGATTAATCGATTGTTTGGGTACCGCTTTATTTCTTTATAATCGACAGCTGACAAGTATCAAGTGGCTGTGTTAAGTCTTAGAATTACAACGAATTAGTAACGCATACTTTTACTTTCCCCTCCTCAAACCAAGAAAACCGAAATTGTTTGAGGATGTAAGTAAATTAAAAAGGCAGACATGAAAGAATATATGCGTCATTTTTTGAACAGGGAGCATAACTAGAGCCAGAAGCGGACTAACTAAAAAGTGGAGGAACAAATAGTTTGGATCAAGTTACAGTAGAAGTTACAGCTAAATAAGAAGGTAAAAGAAAGTTTTTTGAGATCAGCTGGAATGGTGTTCAAAATCCTTAAGGCAGATGTCAAGTAAAAAGGATGGCTACATAAGACTGCGGACCAAACTTGAATATGCTTCTAAGAAACACTTTGGAGAACATGCAGTTGATAGTTAAAAATCAATAACGACTTTAATAAAGTTTTGCGATTGCGTAGAAATCAGTGCAAAGAACGGTGGTCGTCAGTTAAAGGTAATTTCTATAAGATAATGTTAAACGTTTGGTACTCTTTAGCAACGTTTTTATTACAGTTATGGGTTTTACTTTAGCTGGTGTTTTAAAGCAAATAAACGTTTAGTTACGAGGGCTGCTCTATATATTTCTGGCCTAATAGTGAAAATGCGAATATTTATAATCAAAAATGGTTTTATTGTTTTTCAAAGTATTCTCCAGCATGATTTATACACTTTTGCATGCGCTCAAACCAGTTGTCGAAGCACTTTTTCCACTCCGATTGAGACACCTCTAAAACATGGTTTTTGAACACTTCAACAGCTTCTTCTGGCGACGAAAATCGTTGACCACGCATTTTTTTTTTTTTTTGATGTGCGGAAACAAGAAGAAGTCATTGGGTGCCAAGTCAGGGCTGTACGGCGGATGACCCATTAATTCGGCGTTTTGGCCGCATTGTCATGGTGAACAATGATTCATCTTTTCTTGTTGGTTTTTCGAATTTCTCCGATGACTTCAGGCAAACAAATTGTAGTGTACCACTCAGAAGTGACCGTCCTATGTTGCGCAAGCGGAACAGCCGCCACATGACCAGTTTTGCCGAAGAAACATTCGACCATTTGCTTCGAAGTGCTTCTTCCACGAACAACTTTCGTTGGATTTTGCTCGTCTTTGAAGACCCACACGGTCGATTGTTGTTTCGTTTCGGGCTCATACGCATAGATCCATGATTCTACACCTGTGACGATCTTATAAACGTGTTTTGAAGCACCGCAATCGTATTTTTGCAACATTTCTTTGCACCAATCGATACGAGCCTTTTTTTAACGACTTTCAATTTGTGCAGGATCCAACGAGAACAAACCTTTTTTACGGCCAGTTGTTCATGCAGTATCAAATGTATGCTGGTGGAAGAAATGTCCAAGGATGTCTCTATCTCTCGGTATGTCGCATGTCGATCTTGCATTGTGAGTTCACGCACGGCATCAATGTTCTCTGGCACAACAGCCGTTTCTGGACGACCTTCACGGAATTCGTCTTTGAGCGAGCTTCGGCCACGATTAAATTCATTATACCAATTTTTCACAGTGCTATAGGATGGTGCTTCATCGCCATACAAAGATTTAAGTTCATCAATGCACTCTTGTCGTGATAATCCACGTCGAAAATTGTGAAAAATGATGGGACGAAAATGTTCACTAGTTAATTCCATTTTTTTCTATATTAATTTTTTCAAGTCACTGTAAACAACACAAATAATGGTCGTACGTCAAAACGTTTTGAGTACGATTTTGCTTCGAAATGACAATCTTTCCAATGGAAATGTCAAATTGCACTTGGCAGCATTCAGTGTTGCCAGGCCAGAAATATATATAGTAGCCCTCGTAGGTAGTCATGCAACCGAATAATCAATTATTTCATTCATTATAAATACATTATTTTTATAATTTAATTTTAAATACAATTTAAGTTTCAAAGTCAGACACTCTAATGCAGGAGGTAACATTTCTTTGCTTTTAATATCCTTCACCACAAAAGGTGGAAAAGGGTATATCTAAATTTTGTATTCTGTTTGTTATTTCTACAATATCTATTTTCGATCCCATAAAGTATATTAATTCTAAGTTCTATGCATAGCAAAGTCGATTGAGCGATGTCCGTCCGTACGTCTGTGTTAATGTTGAAGTCATCTTATGCCTTGTGAGCTAGAGAAAGTTTAAATACGCCCATCGATCAGACATAGTTTCGAAAATTCTGCAATTGAAAATCAGCAAGATAGGTCCATGTCCTTGGAGGCATCGTGTAAAACAGAACACCTATTTCTAATTATTTCCTATTTTTTGGAACAATAAAGTACGAGTAACTTCAATTAAAAAAACAAATATATGGAGCGATAGGGAATTACAAGATAATAAAAAACATCGAGTGAAACAACTGACCATATTTTCCGAACTTTTCATAAAAAAGTACGATTTTGCACCATATTTTTAAAGATATAAATATGGCTGTCATTTAAAACCTTTTGAAGAGATCTTTCAGGTAATACTAAAACCTTTTAAAATGCTTAACCCATTAAAAGCCGATGATAGTTTTATGTAAAATTATTGGGAGAACTTAGTTTGTTTTTCTTAGTTTTTTAACTCTCTGTCACCCCAAGATTTATATTTTTTAATAGGAGTAATTTTACTAAACTAGATTGAAATATATGGTGAAGGGTTCATAAGATTCGATTTAACCGAACATAGCGCTCTTACTTGTTGTTATTCATTTTAATATTTCTTTATTTTATGCAAAGCTGCTACCACATGAATTAACAAAATTACAAAAAAAAATAAAAGCCGAAAATAGCAAACCTGTTTAAAAAAAAAAAAACTTACAGGAAATTTGTAAACATTAAATGTGAACAAAGAAACCACTTTGCTGCAGTTTGTTAATGCAAAATAAATTGTTGCAACCATACTATTGCAAATAACATCAATATGAATGAGTACTTTTGTCTTCAAATTTATCGCTCCATTATTTATTTCTAAATAAAAGGAGTATAAAGGGGGCAGCAAACCGAAAACGTGTATTTCTAAGGGTATAGAAACTAATTTTTATAGTTGTACAATTTTTCCAAAAAACTGTAAATATAAGAAAAAAAAAAAATAAAACACAACGCTGAAAAGCAATATAAAAAACTTTCACTTTTTTTGTATGCAAAAGCTGCATAATGATGAGGATTTTCCTGTGAAGATGCACCTACAACAATTGAATGTTATGTTGCAATATTTACGTGCTTTGTGTTATAATGTGACATAATTTGTTGCATTTACATTGCTGGTTTCTATTCAATTATTCAAGTATTTTGCACATTAATTAAGCAAAATAATTGATGCCACAAACTTTAAACAACGAACGCTCAATACTAATTGACAGTTTTGTTGAAGTAATAAATAGCTTCGGATAAATCGATAAAAGTGTGTTAAATGATTAAAAAGTTTTAATAGAAAATAAATTTTTTAACCGGAAATATATAGAATGCCACCAAATTTTTAAACGTTTGTAAATACCGTTTTTCTTGCTTTATTATTATTATTATTATTTGTCGCATAAATACTTCCGTTTTTCAACTTACTTTAAAAACAAATACTCGTATTCATACTTTAACTTTTAATTTTTTTATGTCTTATTAATTCTTAAGCCTGGACTTTTTTCATTTTAGTACTTAAACGTGTGACAAAAGACATAAAATATGTCTTTTTGCCTGCCTGTCTAATCAGTTGATATTCTTAAAAATTGACACACACTCGTTTCCCTAATGCCCACAATTGTTACTAAAACATTCACACAAATACTATTTATACATAACGGTGTTCATATGTAGTTTTCAGTTTATTGTATTTGGAACAAATGTCTCCTCCATGAAGTGGGCACCAAAAGTCTGTCTGAAGCCGACAGACACTAGCGATTTAGTTGTTCAGTATGAATAGAAAAGAAGAGAAATAAATAAATAAATAATGACAATCATAAATGCATTCAAGAAAAGTTTTTTCCCAGGGTTTTAAAACAGATTGAGCGATAAATAGGTTAGAACTAATTAGTTAAGTGAATATTTTACACATTCACTCTGTAGTCTACTATTCAATCATTTATTTTTTATTTTCTTCTTTTATTAAAAGATCTGAGAATTGTAACAGGAATAAAGATAAAATGCTTTAATAATCAATGCTTTTTTACAATAAAATGGATAATATAAAAAGTAAAAAACATAAAAAAGCTGATTATAAATAATAAATTAATAAAAAGTTTCTAAAGCAAGATAAATTTGTAAATAAAAAAAAAAATAATCCATATTATTTTGTTCATAGTTATTGTTATGTTTTTCCGTTTTAGACAAACGTACGGATTCTTTTAATTGCAAATACCACTGTGGCTAAATTCTGTATTCTTACTTTGTGGCTTTATTAAGTATAGCCACTTCTTTATCCTACCGGTCTTGTGAACCCTTGCTCTCGTATTAATTAAACATGCGTTATTATTACAAACGCAGCCATATACACCACTACACTACTGTGTTACTCCGGCGAGACTTGAACTACTCGATGCCGTGTTTAGTAACCTTAACCACAGACAACTCCACTACTCCTTTTTATCCAAGCCAGTTATCGCCTTTATTTAATAGTCGCAACACACGTCTGCTACGAGTATACACTGTATTTATGCTGTTACACTTCCCTGCGCTAACCTCTTCCGTTCTTGCTTTTTATTATAAAGGGCTTCCTGACAATTATCTGTTACTCTTTTTATTAAATTAGTCATGGCTTCACACAGTAATTGTCTTTTCCCTTCCGAGAGGTTTGTACTGCTGCTTCTTAATTTTGTATTATACAATTATTATTTTTCATTTATGCTCATGTCCGAACATGGGCTCGAACTCGTGATCGTCTGTTTTACAGCACGCACCTCTACAAACGCAACTATTGAGGTTGCTCAGCTTTTGTTAGCTAATTGTGGTATTATTCTATACACGCACCATTAGTTGAAATAACTTATTCACCACGCTCATACGGAAACAACCAGTTCAAAAAAATGCTGATAAAGATTAAAACAGATTACAAAAAAAGTATAAAAATGACCAGCCCTGGCTTTAACACTAAAGTTCATTTATTTCCTTCTAAATGAATAAATTAATTTCGTCTTCTACTATAAATAGCGGCTTTCATAAAACAAAATATACAACTAAAATAATAATTGATATTTAAATGTTTTATTTATTTTTAGGCCAGCCAACTTATATTTATTTCTTGACCGAATGAAATTTAAGCACCTTAAGCACCACCTTTCTTATTAAAAATAAAAAATCATTTTCTAATTTATTTTATCTCGAACTTGAACAGTTTCGTCTAATCACAATAACATGACAGTGTTTGTTATATAATAAATAATATATATATATATATATATATATATATATATATATATATATATATATATATATATATGACTTCAAATTGGTTTTACTGCAACTAAATATTTTGTTTTTGGTTTTCTTGATTTAATTCTCAATTAGTCAAAGACATTTTTAACAAAGTCCAACCTATAGTAAACATTGCTCCATGAGTTTTTAGCCATAAAATAAAATAAAAAAAATTTACTTGTGATATAAAATAAAGATACTTGTGATAGAAAATAAAGAAAGCCTAGACAGCAGTGTTTAAATGATGGTGGTTGAGCCAACTAAAAAAAAAGCCACAACAAATTTATTCGGTAGAGTGGTAGAGACGAAAAGCCAACTAAGTACGACAAACGCAATCTATTTTACCCAAAAATCAATTGGGAAGGAACATGAATATGTTTTGTCCCCTTTTTACGTTTAAGCTTAATTACATCAAAGATTTGTGTATTAGAAAAATTCTGAAATTCTTTGTGAAACATCGGTATTTTTTTAATCGTCTTAAGTTTAAAAACACATAAAATATTTTAAAATTATATTGTTTAATGCTATAGTGCAAATTAAACCTTAAGGATAACAAAAAAAAAAAAAAAGATTTTATTGCGTAATTTTCAATTTAAGAAAAGTACCACCTCTGGCGAACGTGAATAACATGAATATTAAAAATTTCTTATCATTATTTTTGAAAAGTGGTCGTGAATTGAATATAATTATTATAGTTTTTTAATTTAACCGTTAAATAAATACTTTTAGTTCTTATTGATTTAATTCTTCTTAAATTAAAAACTATGTGCGCATGAAGGAAGCATGTCGTAGAAACAATTTGATTTATATTTAATTAAATAAATTCAAAAAATTTCTAACGTTACGAGTATAGTAATGACATTTGACTATGATTGTTAAGACCGAAAGAAAGCAAAATCAAACAGAAAACAAATATGTTAGAGTTTTTAAGAGTTCAAACAACTTTGAAAAGTAAATAGAAATTTTGTTTGTTTGTTTTTATTCTATTTAAGAATTTGACAACGTAAAAGTGGTAAAACAACTGCAGTTGGTAGACGTATAAAAATATAGAAAATCGAAGGTAGTTTAAATAAAAACAAATATTTTTTTTTATTGATATAAAAGGTTTGATTGCCAGTAAGTCGGTCTTTAATATTTATTATCAGTTGCATGTTTTACATGACATACCACACGACATTCTTTTTATTCAAGAGTTAAGGGGACAGGGCTGGAATTTATATTCTTTTTAACTACATATACTCTGAATATTATCCAGTTTCTATTTTAAATTAAATTTTAATTTTATTTTTTAATCAAGTATGATATAAATTTTTTTTCTTCATCAAGAATTGCTTTTAAAAAGATGTAAAGAAAGTAGACGACATTATAGATTTGACTACTGCTTAACATACGGTAACTGTATGAACTGATAGTCTAAAACATACAGATATATCTTTGCCAGTTTATTTATTGGCTTTTTATTTAGCAACAGAAACCCCAAAAGAAGCGACTAAAATTATTTATTTATTTAATTATTTATTTATTATATTTATTATTATTCGTATCGATATTAATATGAAAATTTATTATTTGGAATATTTTTGATTTTAATTTACTCTAAATGCGCTTGATTCATTCAAATATAAATATTTCATGATATATTCATGAAATCCGTTTTCCCAGTAGATGTTGATGGAACACAGTGGGCCAATTTTTTTTTTTTTGTAAATCGGCATCGAATTCCCTGTTGGGACTTAAGTGAATTAATATTGTGATGCTGCTAAAAATTTCTCGATAAAATTTTTATTGTAAGTTGTATCGTATATCGTGCCGTATATTTATGTATGTGTACATATTTAAGTTATGTAGAATTTGTCAAAATATTTCATTAATTTTTTTAAATGAGTTTTTATTGATTTGAATTAAAAATTTGTAAAAATGTAGAATTTGTCAAAATATTTCATTAATTTTTTTAAATGAGTTTTTATTGATTTGAATTAAAAATTTTTTTTTTTTAGTTTAAACTACATTTCTAATAAAATCTGGCTTTTCCTTAATAAAGAATTGACACCCGGATTTTTTAGATAAAGACAAATTTACTTTAAACTTGCTTTGCCACGTTGTTAATTATGTTCTACAAAGTCACCTTTTTTAACGCTCCAATTTTGAAAAAGTTTCATACTGTGGAGTTTTAGAGTCGTTTGGTGTTGACTTCTATATTTGAAGCTATTTTGCTTCGGTTCCTACCGGTTTAAAATGTTTAAAATATATATCCAATATCTTAATCTGTATACATATCTATCCGTAATTCAAATATCCTCAGAAACTATTTGGCCGTTTAGGCGTGACTCACAACAAACATTAAAACTACTATTTGTATTTGTTTTAAATTTAAATTATACGACTGAAATTGTCTTGCGAAATCGTGGGGCCAGTCATTATAATTGTTTTGTATAACTAACGTCAAAACGCTCAAAAGTCTAAAAAAAAACTTTAGAATTGATACTAATTATGCAGGCAATTTTCCATCCCTGAAACTCGATGTGTACTTTGGAATACAAACAAACTGACGTAAGTCTATAATTTAACAATATGCATTTTTATCTACTCAATATTTGAAAGGTGTGCGCACATTCGTCGCCTAATAATAGATCACGGTTAAATTTTGAAGGCAAATAAACAAGCTCTTGCATGCACTTTTTTGTGCAGCCAAACAGTTATTTATTAGCCCAAATATACAAAGTTTTTCCTAACACCAAGCAATAATACATCAGTTAACAATAGAAATAAATATCTTTTTTTATATGCATGACGAATTGTAATGGAATGCGCTTTGGAAATTATAAAGTTTGTTTAACCAAGTTTTTAAACAGGCGTTAAGAAAATTGAAAAAAAAAACATTGTGTTAATGCCAATGTTGTATGTAAATGAACAGAAGCACTGTCTGCCACACATGTTACCACTTCATGTATTCTTAAAAGCTGCTTTGTAGTTTTCAATTTTAAATTTTTTGTTTAAAATTTGTAAGGAATTATTGTCTTTGGAAAATATTTGGTTTGTTTATTTACTCAAATAAAAAGGTACCAAATGGAAGTTAATGCTTAAAAGGTACTTAGTATTTTTCCCGTTAGCACTATTATTAAAGTAATCATTTTGTTGAATGTTTATTTCAAGTAGGTATGACTTAATTGGTGCAAATGTATTTCCACCAGCTTAAAAACCCTGTATGCTTCAAAAAGTACCAAAGTGTACTAAATTTCCTTTAAAATGTTAATTTATATTCATGTTCCAAATAACACAAGATCAATTAAACTAACAGTTATTTAAGAACCTAAAAAATATTTTTTTAAAAATCGCTTCAATAGTTGTAAAATTTTTTTTTTTTTATTTTGGTACTTTTTTTCTCCCCCTAGAAACAAAAATTAATAATATATTAACCTTTGCTTTTATGAAGATGTTTTTGTATGTGAACTCATGGTATCTACCTGGGCAGATAATGTATTTTTACATTTAATTAGTATACGACTCTTCATGTATGTACATTTTTTTTTTATCGAAATATCTAATATTATAAGAATAATTAGTGCAGCATATATATGGTATATATAGTATTGAGCTCAATAGCGAAATCGAATCCGATAGTGATGAAACTGATAATGCAGAACTTTTAACACAAAAAATAACTCTTTTACTAGCTAAGATGGAACCAAATGGTATAAGAACACTAATACTTTTATTCGTGAACGAGCCTATAATATTATTCATGACTCATCTGGAATGGGGCCTACATCAATTACTAAAAACTTATCTCCATTGGATAAATTTTTTGCATTATTAGCTCTCCGATAAGAGACTAAATCTGCAGACTTTCTTTCTAAATCTGAAGACTTCTTTAATTCTTAGAAAGCCAAAAATGCTGACAAACACCCTTTAAAATGGACTAAAATTACTGGCATTGAGTTCACAACCTTCCTAGGTGTTTTTTTAAGTGAGCTTTGGAAGCAAAATGATTGTCCCCTTTATCGTGTGACACCGACAACAACTTTTATATTGTATTTGTTTCATGAATCAGCAGCTCCAATAAGAGATAAATTTGAAATGATAAACTCATATCACCTTATGAATGTATAACTGTTGAGGAGCAGCTATATGGTTATCGAGGTCGCACAAAGTTCACTCAATATATACCTTGCAAACTAGCAAAATATGGTATACAAAATTGATGGGCTTGCGATTCACAAACTAAGTACGTATCCCCTAAATGCACAAATATACATCAGAAAAGAGGGTAATTGTAGAGACGTGAAACAAAGAGAACGCATCGTGAAGGATTTAGTTGCTCCTTACAAAAATTCTGCACAAAATGTGACGGTAGATAATTTTTTACTTCGCAATATTGTTGAAGAACTTGAAAATGACTATTTTCGGAACTTTAAAGAAAAGCAAACGATATATACTCGAACAGTTCAAAGCGTAAAAAAATCGACAATTATTTTTTAGTGAATTTGGATTTGGTCCGAATGAAACCATGACTTCTATGTGCCAATAAAAGGAAAGGCGGTAGTTTTACTTTCATCTATGCAACGCGACTCTGGTATTACGGGCTCAAAGCAGAAGCCTGGAATTATTAAATATTACAACAAAACTAAAGAAGGCGTTGACGTAAAATGCTATCACAATACTCAAGCAAAAGACCAACAAGACGTTGGCCTTTGGCTGCTACATGCGATACCACGACTCAAAAAGGAAGAGAGCTACTCGACAAGAATGCTTCAAATGTAAAAAGTCTATGCGTGCTGCACATTGTCTTACACAAACAAAGTGTCAAAACTGCTACAAGGACTCAAGTTCACAAAAATATAACTTAAGAGAAAAAATTTGCTGATTAAGTATCAAAACGATATAAGTTTTCATAAAATTTAATGTATGTATCTACCAGGGTATATACTTATAAGTCCGTATACACAAAAACACAAAATATAAAAAAAACTTCTGCAATTTTACTACATAATTTTTTATTTGGTTATTTTCTAAAAAGAAGGCAAATTTTAATAACTGAGCTAAAAGTAATTTGACATCTAATGAAAGATGTGCAAATTATTAACGACTGAAAATCAAAATATCTATCTCGGTATATACCATAAAAGCGAAGGTTAAAAAAATTTTGTAGAACAATTATCACAAAATGGTATAAACTATAGCCCTCATGTGCTCGAATTAAGAAAATGAAATTATACATCAAATTAGAATTAGAATTAAAATTCAAAGCAAGAGGACAAGTTAATTTGAATTTTATTTGTAACTGTTATTTTTTTACCTAAGCGTTTGAAAAAATTAATCAATTTCAAGTTTAAGTTGTTTGAGCTGTAGATGCTGATAAGTTAATCGATTGGTAGAAAACTCAGTGATATGTCGCTGATATATTACACAGTTGTTTTTTATTTATTTATTATTTTTTTTTGTACATAAATTTATAATCCATATTTTATTATCTGAAATGGTATTCTTTTGCATAATATTGTAGGTATTTTCTGCTAAAAAGTTGTCTGGGTTATAAGTATTATTTCACAAAAAAAATGTGAAAAATTAATACTAAAATTTCCAAAATAATTTTATAAATAAGATTGTTTTTTATTTGTGTTTGAATGCTGTTATTTAGGTGCTAATATGACTTTCAACTTGACCTTGCAGTGAACTTTTTTTTTTATTGTTTTTGTTAATACTTAAAGAGTCACAAACATACATAATTATACATTAAATCCATAAATTTTACATTTATTACAGCTCCCGTACGAGTAAACAGAAAAGAAAAACTTGAATAAATTCACATGCGTCATCACTTCCAACCAATTACATGCAACATTATGAAAAACGAACGTGTCAGGCATACAGAAACTAACACCAACCAACCAGTGTGCAGAGTGATCGGTCGGGGTGCAGCTCAATGCATTTCAAATGAAATGTAAATTTATTTTTCTTTTTGTTTATTATTCTCTTTTGCATAAAAATCAATGTCTATTACATTATTTTAATTTTGTTTTGCTGTTTATTATAACAACAATTGTGACTGCTTTTCAGTTCAGTCTTTTTTCAAAGTTGATTTAAAGAGTTGGTTTAAGCTGCATGTTTGTACTTTAGACTCTTTTTTTATGGTCCTTATTTATCCATTCATTAGTTCGTTGAATAATTTTGTTTGAGCAACAAATTGCCATCAAATTTCTCAGTAAAAATTAACATTCCGAGGTGTTTTTAAGCGCCGCTTAATAATTTTTTTTCTTAGGCATTTAATAAGATAAAAAATCACATATTTATGCAATTTTATATTTATAAAAAATATTGTTCATGAATTATGTTTTTCTTAATAAATTTGAGAAAAAAGCGAAAAATATTTTATTCCCTAAATAATTTAAAATTGTTTTTGTGAGATATCTCATGGCATGAGAAAATTAAAAATAAGTAAAAACAAAAGAAAAATCCACCGTCATTTGTGTGGCTTAATTAAAAGAAAGTTTCAAACCAAACATGATTATTTTGACAATTGTAGAAGAAAAAATGAATATAAGAAAGAGAGTTCAAAGATTTTTAATTTAATAAGTTAAAAAAAAAACATTTTCAAAACTTTTATAAAAATTGTTAAATAATTAAACAAAAAAAAAATGGCAGAATTATTCTCTACAATATTTGTAACCACGCAGTATTAAAATTTTATGTTGTTTTCAAATATCGACATTTATTATGCAAAACTACAATAAAATGAGGCATTCTAAATTTGATACTCGTATATACTAATGTAAGAAAAAATTTCATTTTCTAAGGAAAGACTGAAATTAATATGATGGAAATATAGTTTGCAGGAAACTGTATTCTATACTCCAATACTGTACTGCGAATAAGTTTCTAACATATTTGCGCAAGTAGAACTTTGGGAATAAAGTGAGCTTTCTAAGTACCATACAAGTAATAATCCTATACCTCCAAAACCTTAATAGTAGGACTTCGCCAATAGCAAGATAGTCTTAAATTGCATTGTAGAAGGGGAGAGAGGGACATTTATTGTGTGAAATAATTAAAAGTTTAAGTCAACAGTTTTTATAAGATGTGTTTAGAACGGAAAGTAAAAAAATTTACAAAATACGGTTGTTGGGAAGGATTCCCACTCATGAGGTATGTACCTATTATCTTATATCTAGAAGAGTACAATAATAATGTGGGCTTATTAATAGAAAATTAGTACAAATATTTAATAATTTAAAATTATCTTACTGATGCGAAAAAATTCCCAGTGCACAGGGGTTTTATAACAACAAAAAAATCCCGCTTAAAGTCTCTATGCTATAATGCATATAAACATAATTAAAGGTACAAGTACCGAAAATAAATTTACAGAAAGGTTGACAGATCTTTCCAAAGAATGAATATCTAGACGTTTTTACTCGCCAATATGCAAAGATCGCTGTTTCGAGTCTTATGATAGTATTAAACCAAATTAATTAGATATACATATTTAAGTTTTTAGTGTACAGTGGTAGACTATGTGTTTTTCAAAAATGTTGCAAACAAAATTTAAGCAGATAAATAAATAAGTTGACATCACCGAAAATTATTATTGCTGTTTTATTTTGTAATTAGAAGAAGCCATCGAACAAAAAAAAAATGTGTATAATCTTACTTACTTTTATTATTTAATGACAATTTAAGCAGAAAAAACACTGGGTGTAACTAATTTTACTATAAAAAAAATGTTGTAGCCAAGTGTAAAAATTTTGTTTTTTAATTTTTTTAATTTTTTTTTTTTTTGTCAACTAATACTTATAATTCTCAATCGAATTCTTTTGTATATAAAGAAAACTTTTTGTCACTTTATAACAATAAGTTTTAAAACCAATCACCCTTTAAACTACTAAATAAAATAAACCAAATTTCTATAGAGTTTTTGTGTATAGTTTTTCAAAAAAATTTTTTTAATAATTTACAATATTATTTACCAGAATTTTTCTTACTCAGCTAAATTTTTTCTCTTCCCGAGATTATAGTTAGTTATAGATTTGTTTTTCATGTAAACAATTTCTGTCAAGAGTATAAAAAATCAATCGCCTTTTTTGTTTTCCCTCTAAGTTTATTCAGAAAACACTTATCTTGAGAAAAAAATCTAACAAAATAAGTAAAACTTTTTAAGTACTTTAGTAAATTATAGTATTAAAGACTGTTTAGCACGCTATCGACACAAAAAAAAGGAACACATCAACCACATAAAAAGTTTTTAACCATCTTAACAAGTATTTAACACAAGAACTTGTTCAAGTAATTAATGAAAATAAAAGCAAAAAAAAAAGTGAAAACCCTAAGTAAGAACGAGTCTTAAGATGAACACACAAAAAAAAAACTAAATGAAACACAATTTAGAAAACAACAGCAAGAAATCTTAAATCTTCTAGTTTAGACAACACGTTCGTTTTATTAATCGCAGTTGGTTTGCTCCAGCCTTGTCCCATATGTATTTCTTTGAAAAAAAAAAGAAACAAAATAGAAAACAGAAAAAATAACAACTTAAAATAAACTTTTTTGTTGTTATAGCATTTTGCTGTAATTTCTATTAAATAAAATAAATTTAAAAGAAAAACAATTATTAAAAAAAGAACATAATAAAAACTAAATGATTTTTGGTGGCATGTCATAACGTCCATGAATATTATTAGTATATTTTGTGACATTCTATGAAAGAAATCTTTGATAAACGAAGTCAGTGTTGGTTATACCATAAAGGAGAAAAACCTTGTGCCCGTCGAAGTCCGGCTATGCAGGAAATCTTTAATAAGCGAAGATGTTGTTGTTTAAAGTGCGGACAATTATCACTATGTCCATACTAAAAACGACAAAATATTAGTTTTCGAAGCGACATATTGTTCATGAACATTTTATCACTTTTGAGTGCTCCATAGAGGCCATGGACACTATGACATGCCACCTGATTTTTGAACTTTAAACAGAATTTATCTCTGTCCGTTTACAAAAAAGAAATATACATTAAAAATTTGCGGGTTTAAGGGATAATTAGTTGATTTTTAAATAAAATTGTTAAGCTTGCGAGTGATTGCGTTATTAAAAAAGGCTAATAATCCAGAAAATATGATTTTCAAATAATTTCTATTTTTGTATTATTGTGACAATATTTAAATGAATTTGGTGTAAAGAATCTCGTCAGAAATTATCGTTAGAAAAAATGATGCTTAGAACGTAATCTCTCAATATTTTTCTATAAAATAGTGTTTTCCATAATCATACAAGGTGTTTTTTATAGACGTATAGAACTTCGAATTGAAATAAAACACAAGAAAATCGTTTTAATGTCCATCAATTTGGCTTTATTGGAAGGATAATTTTATGCCATTAATGTTTAAATATGATTTCGGGCATGTGGCCGCCGCGGCTGGCTCGAATAAAGTCAATTCTACAGGTCCAATTTTCAACCACTTTTTTGAGCATGTGCCGTATGTTGGCAATAACGCCACGAATGTTGGCTTCCAAGTCCCCTAACGTTTCTGGTTTGTTGGCGTAGACGAGCGACTTCACATATCCCCAAAGAAAATAATCCAATGGTGTCAAATCGCACGATCTTGGTGGCCAATTGACAGGTCCATTCCGCGAAATTATGCGCTCATCGAATGTTTCCTTCAATAAATCGATTGTAACGTGCGCTGTGTGGCATGTAGCGCCGTCTTGTTGGAACCACAACTCATGCACATTCATGCCATCCAATTGGGGAACAAAATAGTCGGTTATCATGGCTCTATACCGGTCTCCATTAACGGTAACTGACTCTCCAGCATTATTTCGGAAGAAGTATGGCCCAATGACTCCACCAGCCCATAGAGCACACCAAACAGTCAGTTTTTGTGCATGTAATGGCGTTTCAAGGGTCTCATGTGGATTCCCAAATGCGGCAATTTTGCTTGTTGACGTAGCCATTCAACCAAAAATGAGCCTCATCACTGAACAAAATTTTGCTATGAAAATCAGCATCGAGATCAATCTCATTTTCGGCCCATACACCAAAATCACGACGCATTGCATGGTCTCGCGGCTTTAATTCTTGCACAAGCTGGATCTTGTAAGGTCGCAAGCCAAGATCTTTGCGCAAAATCTTCCATAAAGTTGATGGACAAAGCTCTAATTGCTGTGCACGGTGGCGAATCGATTCATTCGGGTCCTCTTCAACACTTTGCTCTACAGCGGCAATTGTTTCTTCGGTGCGCACTGTTCGACGTCTCTGCGGATGCGTATTATCACATAGAGTAAACGTAGTGCGAAAACGATCCATGGTTAACCGAATTAATTGCTCTGATGGCCGATTATGTCGACCATAAAATGGACGGAGCTTGCGGTAAACTTCGCGAACTGAACCATTATTTTCGAAATAAATTTGCACGATTTGCAAGCGTTGTTCTTTTGTCAACCTATTCATGATGAAATGGCAAACCAAACTAAATATTAATCACTTGACAGCTGACAAAATGGCCGCCAGTTAAAAAAGTGATGCCAACTTAAAGTTCTATACGTCTATAAAAAACACCCTTTATATATTATTTCTAAGGCTTTTTTTGTCGGTTGCAAATATCTCCCATACCACCGCATCAAATTTAATGAATGATATCTCATTTTATAGTTTATTTCTAACACTAATGACGAAAAATAATTAGAAATTTAAAAATTAACATTTTTAATTGCTAAAAATTATATTTTATATAGAACTGCATGATAATGCAGTGATTATATGTTTTTGTTCAAGTGTGGTAAAGCAGTGTCGCTTCTGCATGATAATACTGTTGTCGTTGTGATTGTGTGTTTTTGTTCAAGTGTGATAATACAGGGTCGCATAATAGTACTGCAGTTCTAAATAATACAGTATGTATTAAAATCCGTTCTGGCAATACCGCTATTTACTATAATGCCGTGTAGTAAAAGATATTTTTGTTTGTATTAAGGATTCGTACGGGCAAAAAGTTAACGATGATCATGTCATTACCTCTAACATTGTATTCAAAGAAGTATTATAAAAGCATTTAAACATATGTATGTTTGTATGTATGTATGTACATATGTATGATATATTATGATTTCTAATATTTTTCTACCTTTAATAAAATGTATTGAAGTTACTAAAATTTCTATTAATTGTTTTCATTTTATCTTACAAAAATGACAACTAACGCTGCGAAATATTCGCACGGGTCATCTAGTTTAACTAAATTTTCTTTTTTGAATAAAGAAAACAAAAATTTTACTGCCCAATAATGGGCAGTTAAATTTTTCGTTTAATTTAATATAAATATATTCACTTCTAGACACTTTTTTATCGGCGTGTATTGCAAGTAAATCTTTTTTATTTTCTATTTAAATTTGTAAAAATAATTTTTTCATAAAAACGCAAAATAACTTTTTTTTGAAAATTCTATAAAAAAAAACGCAGGTTTCAACTCCTGAACAAATTGGACTCTGTATGGCGTCATACCAAGGTCGTTATGTAAAATTCGTTTTGATGATGTCTCTGAAATGTTCAACTGTTGAGAACGACTGTGAATTGATGTTGATGGTGCTTCGCACACACTGTCTGCCACAGCAGCAATATTCTCTGGTGTATGCACTATTTTGGCTTTTCACGCTTTGGTTTATCGATAAGGATGCCAGTTTCTTTCACTTTTTTTTACAAGATTACGAATATGCGGAGCTGACGGTGCTTCTCTTTTTCCAAAATCTGTACTCAACTTTCGCACACATTCAGCAACATTAGCATGATTTTCAGTAATGTCGCAATATTCCCCCAGCGTGATTCAGGCATTCAGCGGAAGGATAAAACTAATTATCTGTCATATCAGACATAAGTTAAGTGTTGCCATTCACGAAATAAGCACTAGGTAAAAAAAATGGTGGTTGGCGGACCCTGAACAAACAATGCAGTAATCAGCAAAAATTTACCGGCTACTTCTGTTTTTAATGCAGTTGAGATAATATTTGGTTAGACCGAGGTTCATATATCAATTAAAACCTTTATCTTTTCCATGAAAAAATTTTGTTTTCACAAATTTCTGAAAAATTTTTAAAATATTTATTGTGCTGATGGCGCTTATGTTTGTTTCATAGAGATCAATGAAACCGTTCTCTAGTTATAGTAAAAAAAAAACTAGTGTGTTCGCGTAATAGAAAATACTGAAAACTGATTTACATTAAACCTATCAAACTCTTCATATTATTAAACTCTTTACAGAAGAGTTTTGCAGCAAAATTTTGAGGGAGGAAAATTAGCAAAACAGACTAGTGTGTCCGCATAATAGAAAACACTGAAAACTTATTTACAAAAAACCTGTAAAACTCTTCGTTTAATCGACTTTTTACAGAAGTATTTTGCAGCAAAATTTTAAGGGAGGAAAATTAGCAAAAAAAAATACCTTGTCCTCATTTTTTAAGCTCTTTTGTATGGATTTTTGTAACTTGTAAGAGAGTATTTAACGGAAACATTAATTAAACACGTTTCAAAGGAATTCAAATAATTTTTGTAAATTTTATAAGACCTTAATTAAATACACAACCTAAGTTAAATAGAACATTGTATAATAATGCTTTTCTATGTAATATAACATTATTAAAAGCTATTTAATTTTAATTGCGTGACAGAATGTCTGACAGTCTTTAAAAAATACTGTTAAAAAATTATGTGTAACAACAACTCACACTCTTCACTAGACTGTTAAACTTATTTTGAGCAAAATATAATATATTTTTCGTTTCAATTTAAATAAGTTTATGGAAATCTTTTTATGTTTGAACAAATTGCAATATAGAGAAAAGTTATTTTTATTAAGTGTTTTTTTTTTTTTAATTGAACTATAAATATAATTTACTTGTTCGTTATTTTTTTTTTATTACAGAAAATCATTGTATGACTGGCTGGAATGTTGGAATTTGACGTCATTCGTATTTTATCTTTTATATTATTTAGTTTTTTCCTCTTTTTACATTATTTGCCTTTGATTGCGGAGCGGTAAATATTTTGCAGTACAATGAATTTATATTATATATTTTTTTCTACTTTTATTTTGTAAAAATTGGGTCAGTTACTTTTAAAATTTTGTTGTACTTGATGGACTACTTTTAAATTTAGTTAAAATTAGACACGCAATTTATAAACATTTAATGAGGATTTCCATGCGAACTTTTTTCAGGTAATAAAGTTTGTGCTTAAGTTCCTAAAGAATTTTAAGTTTTTGAAAAAAAACATTTTTGCTAAAATTAGTTAAAGTAATTTTAAGTACTTTAAGATATTTTTGGTACTTTTCATAATTTCTCTCTTGATTTTTTATATTTTTTTTATAGCTGTTTACAAATGCCATCGTTCAATTTTTGTGTTTTCTCGTACGTTACTTAATACAAGATGCAACAAACCGCAAAAAAGCTGTTTAATGAAGCTGTGAACAAGTATCTATTTTAATTTTTGTTATTTAACATTCAAATTTAGAAAAATGTATTTTTAAATACTTATTTCAGAGATCTATTGACAGTGTTAAAAATTTTCCATATACAAAATTAAATATGCAGAAAACTGTTTTAGTACCATTATACCGGTGACATTGGGTGCCTTTACACTTGTATCTCTATTTTCTGTATAAAATGAAAATATGACGTTTTTCACACATACTGCTTGTTAAAATTCGTTTAGGCTGTAGGCTGTTCTCAACTTGAAAGCAAATTGCTTTTAAGATGGCAAAAATTTATGGCGGCATAATATTTGTAGAAACAAAAACGGAGAAGGTCTCGATGGCGAATTCATTATTTTCGCCATTAACGCTAACTGTCAAACTCCATACAATAAACTGTTATACATATTTTTTATATATGGAGTTTGACATTTAGAGCTTGCAGCGAAATTAATGAATTCGCCATCACGACCATATTGTATTATTTCGCCATGAATAGTTTCAGAGAATTATGAACAGCTATTACGCTCAAGAGCAGCGTTGCCGCTTTGGTCCAATCGGACCAAACTTGGTAGTTTTTCGATTTTAAAAAACGGTTTGGTAGTTTGGTTGGTTTGTTGCATTTTTTTAAATTTTTGGTAGGATTTCCTCCTGTAGCATTTTTTTAGTAATAGTAAATTTTTCACCTTAAAAATTCAGAACATATAATTAAAAAAAAAAATGTAACTTTGAATTAAATAAACAATAACTTTGAATAGTGCTACCACTGTTTTCAAAAACTGTCTTAGGTAAAATAAAAAACATCTCTGCTTTTTGCATAGAGATGATTAAAGCTATAACCATGGCTTAAGAAATCCGAACAATATTATGAAATTTAAATTAACAATATTTTTGAGTGAAGGTTTATTTTCAAGTGTATGTATTAAAAAAAATTAACAGACAAATTGGAAAAGTAAGTAAACTTTTTTAATTGTAAATACTTTCCTTTTAATTACATAAATATTTGCTAATATTGGATGTATTTTTTTCAAAATTAAATGAAAAAAAATAAAATTTCAGACGACATACCATCAACCAGGTAAAACCACTCTTTAAATTTTTGTTTTAAAACATTTTTAAATAATATAATACTTTTAAGGAACATTGTAAAGAAACAGTCAAAAGAAAATTTAGAACCGAATGATTCAGCGAGTTTGATTGGCTTCAGGAAAGGGATGGGTGTTCATTCTAAAAAGATAAACTTCCATCTCAACAATTACGGAAAAAAAAAACCAAATGAGTATAACAGAGTTTATGTGCAAGAAATGCATTTTTAAATTTTTGGTAGGCTGTGAACGATTTTGGTAGGATTTTTGAAAATTATTGGTAGGAAGTCAATTTCTTGTGTGGCAACGCTGCTCAAGAGTAACTTGAAACACTCAACTTGAGAGAAAAATTGAAAGCAAGTTCGTGTCAATTTTAAAAGTATGAGTGTATTGGTAAACAAAATGTGTATGTATTAAAACTTGTCACAAAACTTGAAGCAAAACTTGATCGTGTAACTCAAGGCGAATAAATTATAAGGTGGTAGCGATGGCGAATTCGTTAGTTTTCGCCGTACGCTCGAATGTCAAACTACATATAAAAAAAAATTGCCTTGGATTTTTTATATATGGAATTTGACAGTTATACTAACGGCAAAAATCAATGAATTTGCCTTTGCAACCAGCTTATATTTCATTCGCCTTGGTGTAACCCTTAAGTTATATATGTTATGCATGTAATGTTTTGTAAAATTGTTATGCTAAGTATAACTTATGCAAAAATTATATTTTTCGTTATTACAAAACAACATCATTTTTAGTACCATTGAAATATTTACGTACTTTTTGCACAAAATGGCCACCATTGGTTTGAACAGCTGTGCGTTATTTTTAAATAAACAGAAATATGTCATTCTATAAGCTCAACTACATTTACGTTTATTGTACAGCTAAATTTACTTTACATTTACGATTTCTACCAACATCAAAATTTTCAAAAAATATTTCATTGCAAAAATGACCCCATTACTGTTTTATTATATGTATAGATACAATGTTTTGTTATTCACTATTTCTTACCGTACTTTTTTCCGTATTTTTGGTACTTTTAGTTTTTAAATGAATATTATATATTTCTTAAATATTTTTGGTATATGTTTGATACTTTTTGTTTATTGTAGTAATTGTTTATATTTTAAGTATTGGCTTAGACTTTTTATTATCTTTGGTACTTTTCGTAAATAATTAATATTGTTTGTTTTAAAGATGTTTGATTCGAATTTAAATTTCACAAAAATACGTCAATATAATAATTGTACTTTACAATAATATACTTTAAACACGGATATAAAATTTAACCAAAAAAATTAAAATAGTGTTTTCTGCTGCTCCCTATAGAAGTTTAGTTAAACTTAAACGAAATTCTAAATTTTTCTAAGAATTATTTATTGAATAATTTTTTTTTTCTTACATTGGTACTTTTTTCGATTTTATACTGGATATTTTTTGTATATTATGTCGAATTTATTTTAACCCACATCAATTATTTTCAGTTACTTTACCAAATACTTATACAACAAAAATTTAAATAATATTAATTAATTTAATATATATTTATGTATAGTTTAAATACAATTGAAATTAAATTTAAAATAATTTAAAATCATTTACTTTAAAAACTTAAACGTTAAAATAAGTTTTAGTATTTTTTGGTATTTCACTGTATTTTAATTAATTAATTAATTAATGATTTGTGCAATCTTTACTTTTAGGCTGTTGTCAAGGTATTTTTTGATATTCTATTACATTTGGTACTTTTTTTATTGTTTGGTACTTTGTTAGTTTTTAGTACTTTTTGATAATTTATGTTTTTTCACCTTTTTTTAATATTACCTTTATTATAAATATTTTCTGGATTTGATAATTAAGAAAAGTTTTGATAATTAAGAAAATTTTCGGAAATGTTGTAAATATAAAAATATTTCATATTTATTTAATTGTAATTGAAACAAGTTGCGCAATAATTTTTACAAATTTTAAGTTTCCAGTATATATCTTATTTTAAGGCAGCATAAAAGCGTTATAATTTTGCCTGTAGCAAAATTAAATAATAAAAATGAAATAATTATTATTCATCACTTTTTGGAATTTATTGCACTGAAAATTGAGTGCGTCTTGATTTTTCTCAAGAAATGAGCAATTGATGAATTTTTCTTTAATATGTCAACTAGTTATCAATCTACTATCAACTACTAAAAAGTACATTTTAATAACAATTTCAAGTGTCCTAGTAAATCAACAATGTAAATCATCAAATTAATGAAAAACTCTTCAACCAACTTTGAATCACCCATAGTAAAGTGTATTTTTTATTTTATTGATTTTTTACGATTTTTGTTTCCATTTTTTTTTTTTCTTTTTTTTCCTTCTAAGCTCAATTAGCATGTTGTTCTTTATGTTTTTTGTGGCTGAAATTTAGTTTGTTTGAGTTAAATTATCGTTTAACACGTAATTTTAATGTAAACAATTTTTACTAACATTGGCCCACTAAGAAAACTAGAAGGGTAGAAATTAAACCCACACTCACACAACGACGTACTAAAATCAGTTTGCAATATTTTTAAAATAAATAATTTCACTTTTTTTTGCGCCTCAACCTATAAAACATGTAGGTACGTTTAGTATAGAAAACAAAAATCATTTGTTATGGTCTGAAATTTTTTTAAACTAAGAAAAATAAAATTACCTGCCTGTATGTAGGTTAAATGTTTATTTGTTTAAATTTGTAGCCATTAAATAAATAAAAAAAATACAATATAAATTGTAGATAAATAAATGGTAAAAGCTAAAACAAATAAAAAAGAAAAAAAACCTTAACACTAGGTTTCTTATTTCAATATGAACAATTTCTAGTAAAGAATGTGGTAAGAATAGAATTGCAACAGTGACTTGTAACCTTTAAAATGGTAAAATAAGAACTTTTAGAACTAAAATAAGAAAAAAACTAATAAACAGCAAGTGATAAATATTTATACTGTCACAAACTTGTAGAACTAATATAAAAAGAATTCTTTAAATATGAGTTTTAAAATGTTGCCAATTCTGACCATTGCGGAAAGAAGCACGATTTAAAGTATACGAGGGCTGCTATATATATTTCTGGCCTGGCAACACTGAGTGCAATGTAACATTTGCATTGGAAAGTTTGTCATTTTAAGCATAATCGTACTCATAACGTTTTGACGTACGACCATTATTTGTGTTGTTTACAGTGACTTGAAAAAATTAATATAGAAAAAAAATGGAATTAACTCGTGAACATGTTCGTGCCATCATTTTTCACAACTTTCGACGTGGATCATCACGACAAGAGTGCATTGATGAACTTAAATCTTTGTATGGCGATGAAGCACCATCCTATAGCACTGTGAAAAATTGGTATAATGAATTTAATCGTGGCCGAAGCTCGCTCAAAGACGAATTCCGTGAAGGTCGTCCAAAAACGGCTGTTGTGCCAGAGAACATTGATGCCGTGCGTGAACTCATAATGCAAGATCGACATGCGACATACCGAGAGATAGAGACATCCTTGAACATTTCTTTCACCAGCATACATTCGATACTGCATGAACACCTGGCCGTAATAAAGGTTTGTTCTCGTTGGATCCCGCACAATTTGAAAGTAGCTCAAAAAAAGGCTCGTGTCGATTGGTGCAAAGAAATATTGCAAAAATACGATTGCGGTGCTGCAAAAGATGTTTATAAGATCGTCACAGGTGACGAATCATGGATCTATGCGTATGAGCCCGAAACGAAACAACAATCGACCGGGTGGGTCTTCAAAGACGAGCAAAATCCAACGAAAGTTGTTCGTGGAAGAAGCACTTCGAAGCAAATGGTCGCCTGTTTCTTCGGCAAAACTGGTCATGTGGCGACTGTTCCGCTTGAGCAACGTAGGACGGTCACTTCTGTGTGGTACACTACAATTTGTTTGCCTGAAGTCATCGGAGAAATTCGAAAAACCAACAAGAGAAGACGAATCATTGTTCACCATGACAATGCGAGCTCTCACACATCGGCTCAAACCAGAGCGTTTTTGACCGGCCAAAACGTCGAATTAATGGGTCATTCGCCGTACAGCCCTGACTTGGCACCTAATGACTTCTTCTTGTTTCCGCACATCAAGAAAAAAATGCGTGGTCAACGATTTTCGTCACCAGAAGAAGCTGTTGAAGTGTTCAATAACCGTGTTTTAGAGGTGTCTCAATCGGAGTGGAAAAAGTGCTTCGACAACTGGTTTGAGCGCATGCAAAAGTGTATAAATCATGCTGGAGAATACTTTGAAAAACAATAAAAACCATTTTTGATTATAAATATTCGCATTTTCACTATTAGGCCAGAAATATATAGAGCAGCCCTCGTACAAGTAAGGATTATAAAAGTAAAAAATTATTTAACTGCATTCATTGGGATTTTGTTTAAAAATGAACTTGAAAGTTCATACTTCACCGTTCAATTAGTGAGATATCACGAAATGTTGCTTGCTTCATGTTGAGGAACAGCAAAATGTTTCTGGCAACAATTTTCCCCAACTGTGCAGTAAAATAAGCTGAAATTATTTTGTGCGGAAAACTAAGTACTCTGTTCAAACCTGCGAAACTGCTTAGCAACTTAGGTTATTTTTCTTGATAAAATTTGAATAATAGCTGGTGGTGGCTTACTAATACCTCGGTTTACAAGAAAGTTGTATTTTATTTTCCTTGAAGAAGTGCCGGATTGTTTAACGAAAAAATTTTCAATAATTTTATGTTGAAATTGTTATATAAGACTGAAGTTCTCTTAAATAACGGTATTTTTAAAATTATTAAATTAATAAATTCGATTGAAGTTTAATCTTTCAAAAAAAAGGTACAACGGATTTATTATAAATATCCTACTTAAAATAATTTAGACCTATTTCTATACCGAAATATAAGTATTGAGCAGTGTGACCATATGTTAAAAAGTTTTAAAGCTAAGTTGGCACCAAAAAAGTGCTAAAAAGTTGTAAAAAAATTTTTAAGTGCTAAAACATAGCGCCAATATTTAAATGTCTTTGTTTTAAGAAAATATTTTCTTAGAGAATTCATATTCATTTATGCATATGTTGCCTTAGAACTATTTATTTCTATTGAATAAACCAAATTTCTTAAGACAATAAATCATTGATTAAACATAAAAAGTCTTAAAAACACAATAAAAATAATAATTTACAGCGTTATGTATAACCAAAAGTTAGCGACTGTTTATAAACTGTAGTCAAATAGCTGCCAACTAGCAAATCGATTTGCCTTAGCAGCTTCTTGGCACAATGTTTATTCTTAAACGATTTTTAACTGACTGCTAACTTTAAGAAAATCAACTCTGAAAATGGATTGTGTCCCTACTAAATTACTTTTTTTTCCTTATATCACCCCTGATTTTGTCGTTTGAACATACATTTATTTTCCCTCCATATTTTTTATTCACCATATTCTTTATTCACAAATTGACACTAAACAGCTGTTGCACAGAAGATGGCAAGTGTTTGACAACTCACTAACAAGTGTTTAGCAGTAAGTTGTTCGCAGATTGTTTGCTAGTTATAGTTAAACTCTATGCTAACTTCATGCTAATTTTTAGTTATACATAACGCTGTAAGACTTTAAATTATATATCATATACACCAGTGACTAAAAATGCTTGACTATTTTCAGCGCATATGCAGTTGCTTAACTTTTTCTGTGGAAAAATGTAAATGTAAAAAAAAGAAAGAAACATATTTGCTTAAGCTGACTATGTGTTTCTTTTTACAGCAAAACAATCAGCATAAGCAATTACTTTGAAAACATTTGCTATTGCTTAACTCTTTACTATGAAGTGGTGGCTGACTACGATTGCTGTTTTTTGCTGTAACTCGCTGCTTTTAATTCCTTCTAACATTTGGAACGTATTTATGTATTTATTACTTACGTTGTTTTTTTTTAAGCAACAGTAAAAGAAGAAGCAAACATCAACTTATCGCTTCAGAAATAGCAAACGTAAGCTGAAAAACATGTAAGCAAAGCAAAGACTACAGTGCTGTAGCTATCTTTAAGCAAGCAATTTAAACCCCGAGATCACATATGTACATACATAAGCGTATGTACTCAGGCAAATTTATTCAGGTATCCGCAGTAAGATTTGAATTCAGAGCTTAAAAAAAAAATAATAAATTATGTTGCTATTATTGCGGTTGTTACACGCGAAGAGTAGTGTTTTGCAGAAAAGTGTATTAATTATTTTTTGGAACATTATGTAAATTAAATTAATTAAAAGTGCAAAAAAAATGCTAAATATAGAGTTGGAAAGTGCTAAAAATAGTGCTAAGTGCTAAATCGGTAATTTTTCTGCTAAATCAACAAAATAAGAGCTGAATCTAGCACCGAAAGTGCTGAATCTAGCACTGAAAGTGCTGAATCTAGCACCGAAAGTGCTAACATGGGCACGCTGATATTGAATGCTAGTTTAAATCCTCATGAGTATAATCGGTATGAAATTTTTTTATACGTTTTCCTTTTTTATTTTATCTTCGTTTTGTTTTTGTTCAGTAAATAAATTTATTTCCTTGTTATTTCCCTGAAATAGGGAGTAAAATTTTTTACTAGGCTTTGTATAAATTATATTAAATTACTAGTTATTTAGAAAATATTTCAAAATGTAATTTTTAATAAAAAAAATGTAACTTTTTTGAAGAAAAATCGTAACTTTTTCCGCTTTCGCTGCTTCATATACATCAATATTTTAGATCATTTAAAAAAATTCGGGCATAAAATAATTTTTCCCGAATTGAGCTATTTTAATTGCACATATCGATATTTCGCTGGATATGTCTCTTTATAAGCTTTAATTTGATAAATGGAATAGTTGGCTTGGATTTATTCAAAAATATTTTCAACTTTACTGGCTTAGATACCAATTTTTTTTATCGTTTTTATTTTAGCTTTTTAGGACATTTTTAGGGATCTTTTTTCTGAAAGGCTCTCGCAAACAAGTCTTCTTTCATAAAAAAAATGGTATCAGAAAATCTAACGAGGCTTCATTAAAATACAAATTGGTCAGGTGCTTTATGTGTAGTTTTTGTTTTATATTATTTAAATATATTATTTAATACTCTGTTAAAAGTTATATTCAACTATGAGTCATTAGCCTTAATTTAAGTTTTTTTATATCCAAATGAAATCAGATTTTAAACGAAGAAAAATGTTGCATTCAAACGGTTAAATATACCAAATACTCTCTTAAAAATAATTCTCGTTAATTTTTGTATAGAAAATAAATAATCATTAAAACATTATACAGTCAGCCATAAATGCAAAATAATTGAAAATAATTTTAAATCTATTAACAAGGTTGTTAATCAGCTAAAAAAAGATTTAATTCAAAAACGATATTAACAATAATTATCTTAAAATAAAAAAGTATTAAAAACAATATGAGATCATAAATACAAGTATTAACGTATGTTAAAGATTTTTATGATACAGAAAAACACAAAAAACAAAACATGATTTATTTTAATAAATTTAAAATAAAAAAATATATATATATATATTTCTTTTGAAAAATAAACACCCAAAGTTAAAACATTGAATCTGAACACAAGTAAATATATTTAAAAATGAGGAAAGTGTTACAGACCCCTGCACTACTTCCTTTTTTATTATTTATTTAATTATAATGTTAGTGAATAATGAGTGACAATGATGATGACGATGCTGGCGCGGTATGCTGCCAAAAATATTACTGAATAAATCTAGCTGCCGTTCTATTAACCGACAACCAAAAGAATTTGTTGGCCAATTTAACACACTTTTGATAAATAGTGGCACGCTCTGTTTTACAAATGTGTGACTAATTTTACATTTTATTTATTTATTTAACTTTTTTTTTCTAAATATTATTTTCTGATATAGATATTTATAACAAAAAAATTCTTCGCACTCTCATTCTTTTGATGTTCAAATCAGACAAAATGTGAATCTGTATTGTTAAGATGTTTATTTTTCAGTTTAGTTTACATTTAATAAAATTTATAAACTTTTCATGTTTTAAAAATTTCATTAATTTGTTCTTTTTTTATATGGTGGTCTTGCGGAATTTTGATTATCTCTACATTGAAATATTGAAGCTTTGGCAATTTTATGTGTATTTACTATCAATTGAATTAAGAAGAACCAAAAAAATCTTGTTACGAAAAAGTTTCAAAAAGATTGAATAAACAGTCCTGAGAGAGCAGTTTAAGAAATACGTTAAGGTAATTTTACAAATTTATTTGTGTAACAGGGAGAATAAGCACAATTTTGAGTCTTGTTTGCTTAAAACTTCAATATAAACTTACTGAAAATTTTTCCGTAATATAATCCGGCACTTCTTCAAGGCAAATAAAAGATAAATTTCTTCTAAATCGAGGTATTGTATCAAGAGGAATAACTAAAACTGCTAACAATTTTCGAAAGTTTAAACAGAGTATTAAGTTTTTCACACGAAATAATTACAGCTCATATTATTTCCCACTTGGGGAAATAATGTTGCCAGAAACATTTCGCTGTTTCTAAACATGAAGCATGAAAAATTTCGTAAACAGAGCAACGTTATTTTCAGTTTATTTCGAACCAATTTTTATGTAGAATTTTATTAGCATTTGCAACTGTGTAATCTTTGTTAGTAAAATCGAATTGCTATGTTAAGAGAAATAGCTGCCAGAGAGATTTTTATCTCAAATACTGAAACAAGTACTTTTTCAGTAATACTTCTTTACTTCGTGTTTGTACCAAAAGTTAAAAAAATTTGGCTAAATATAGCAAAATTATGCATGACTTTAAAAGCCTTTAAAAGTTACAAAAAATTTTAAAAATGTAACCAAACGGCAACACTGATAGCAACTTGAATAGGAAAAAAGAGAGAGACAGAAAGGATATAAGATTAAGAGGAAGAAATATATGTGAAAGGATTCCAAATCATAATTAATTAAATTAAATTAAATTAAATTAAGGGAGAAAAGCAGGAAAGAAGTAGATTTGTTTCAGTTCGAATGTCAATCTTTCTTTGTGGCATTTATCCCAAATTGCTCATTCATTTTTTTTTACATGTTAAGCAGTGAATGAGCTCCATAAAAAGAAATAAAAGAGCGTAATATTCAATGCAGTTTATGAGTAAAGAAAGCAAGATTGCGCATTCAGCCTTTCAAAAATTTGTTCTACTACGCATCTACGTCACAATAGAATGAGAACGAGTATTTTTTGTAAAAAAAAATAAGAGATTTTTGGCTCTCTATTCACTAAATGAATAAACCAATACACGAAGAACTTCGTTAGCTGTGAGTGAGAGGAAATAGAAAATATCTAGGTGTCAGTAGAAAATGTAAATACAGTGAAGAATGGAAAAGATAGCGAGCCACAATGTCTTCTAAGTCCCCATTTATACGGTGCATTTTCTTTTAATTTTATTTAGAAGTTTCAGCAAAGTTCATCGTGCTCTTTACCAATATAATTTTCTATGCCATCGGAAATCGCTTTTAATTTGATATTCGTTGTTGTATTTGTTTGTCTTATTTTAAATAATACAGCAATGAGGGTCTCCTTAAAATTCAAGCCATGCTTGCTATTTTCCTCTCTATGCCTTTTGTCGACAAAAACAAAAATTTCATGCAACTAGTTTCATGAAAAATCTCACGGTGTAAATTGGTCTAATTAATATCAGTTGCAACTTCTGAAATTAAAATTAGGTACTTGTAGTTCGGTGGTTGATATTCTGTGTATACTTTGTTGTACTTACAGAGACCCTTAGTATGACCTTGATCTAGTCTACACACATTCATAGACAGAATATGGATACCGTTATTGATAATGAGGAAATCTTTCTTTCTTTTAAGATCTGGGAACATTTACTAGGTATTCGACTCTTAGATCTTTTAAAACAGGATATAGTTGTCTTGGCGTTGTTGATTCTCCCCATACTGGTGCACCAACTTTAAATAAGACGTGAATGATTTGTTTACACAAATACTCTTCTTTTGAATCAGTTTCAACTCTGAAAGTTGTTCACTTTAGTGCAAATTACATTAAATGCAAGCCGCTTGAAGAATTACAGGAATTTTTAGCATTTTACTGAAGAACTAAACGGATATAAAATCATGAACAAGTGAAATATAAAAGATATTAATTTGCAAAGATCTTTTTTGTTGAATAGAATTGGATTAATGCAGACCTAAAAGAAGTTACTTTTGGAAGGATAAACGGCACTATTGTCTTTTGTTAATAATTTTTAAGAAATTCTATAATGTTTATAGTGGGGCGGGGAAATTTCTCGCATTATTGCATAAAATTCATTAAAGACTTTTCTACTTCTCGAAAATGAAAATTACATTTTTTTTTCAATTTTATTCCCCTGCTGTAGGGTGAAAAATTCAACATGAGTAATTAATAATTTAATTTAAAAAAATATTTAAACATTATGTGATTTTTTCTTTTTCTTCAACTTAATGCCAAAAAACATTTTTGGCTTTTTTAGTGACCCAGTTTAAATAATAACATAGAAAAATACTCTGACAAAAAATTAAGAAATAAAATATAAGCATTTTTGACACAGCCAATCAATTTAGAGACTTTTAATGACGTTTTTTGTTGATCTTTAAAAAAAAAACTAAATGAAAAAATAAAATTATGGGCCGTAAATAGTATTTTATTTTTGGGGGTAAATTTGCTTTAAATAGAATAAATACTACCTGAGATGACCTACCTGTTTGTGTGTTAAATAAATCTAGTAATTTAATAAAAGTTTTATTGTGTTCAGCAAATTTTACTATGGAATTATTATTTGATTTTTAATGATTTAATGTTCTATCTCTATTTTATTAAAATATGCCTTTATTTTGAGGGAGATTAATATGTAATAAAGCTTAGACTTTGCTTGTTACTCAAAGATACCGATCATCTACTTTGTTTAATAAATGCGAATCATATCAGGAAAATCCTATTCAGGTCGCACAGAAAAATGTAACAAAGAATTAAAACATAAAAAAATAAAACCCGTAAGGACTTGCCATCAACAAAATAAAAAATTCTTTGTATTTTTTTTTTATAAAAGCGATAAGTATCAAGTCCATTTAAAGTCCGTCATTAAAAATTTTTTGCTTTTTATTTAAATATTTTTTCTATTCTGATCTGGTAACAATTTAAAGATTTTTATTTTACAATTTTTTTAAATAAAAAAAAAAAACTATTCAAAACTTACCTTAATATAGATGACACTCTTTAAAATTTTCCCTTTGTTTAAATTTATGTTTTACAGTAATAAGTTTCAGGAAAAACACTTTTATTTAAAACTTAATTCAAGCAAAAATATTCTGCTGCTTCCAAGAGCTAACTAAACCTTTGTTACTTCGTTTTTGTCATATTTTTTCAATTCAATTCAATTTTTATTGTCTTCAAAATATTTACAAATTTGTTTATAATTACAATATATACATTTGGAAAGTGTTTAAGGATATTTCCTTTTTCAGCTTAAATAAAAAATTTTGTTTAGTAATATAATTTATTTTTAATTTAGTGTAATATAAAAAGTGGAGGCAAAAATGTCTAAGAAAAACCTTTGTGATTTTTTTTTTATGATAAAACTTAACTAAACTTACTTACTAATTTTTAAGGAGGGGATAACCGAACGATGTGCGTGTATGCTGAATTTGAACATTTAACATTAAAATTTTCAAATAATCTTTTTATATTGACTAAAACTAAATCAGCAGCCGCGATTTGATGGAGTCATATTTAATTTATAATTTTCTTTTTTTATTTATTTACTATTTCTTGTCGTTGGGTTTTGCCCATTCAAAAGTACTGGTGGATGGGTGGCACACACTGACTTATGGTTCACAAACACACTTACATAAATAACATCTGTTTAAACAAAATAATTTACTGAAATTAAAATGCAATATTTATTGTTTTTTGTTTTTTTTTTTATTGTTCTTTATATAAAACTAAAAATAAATATTAAAAAATGTTTGCCACATTCTTAAAGAATTTGCGGTTAACTAAAACTAATTAAAGTATGCGTGGTGGGTGGGTACACGATTGCACTTGAAAGCAACAAAAAATTATTTTTAACTATTTTTGAAATTAAAAAATAAAAACTTTAATGGTTTCTTTGGTAATTTGATGTTGCTATTGTTGTTGTTTGCTAGCTTATTTTTGCCCTGCTTAAAGGGACTTTTTTAATTTGTTGAATACAAACATTAAGCAGGGATGGTAAACGCAATTTTTTAATTGTATAGACAGACCTCTTTAGTTGTGTTTTTTTCGTCTTCTCTTTTACGAATGCAAATTTATTTATATATTTATTTATTTATAATAAATTGTAGCTCGCTGTATTGCACGAGCCTGGGTGTTATTTACCATATGATTTGGATTTTACTTTATTGAAAGCTTATTTGAGCGAGTTATTTCATTTAGGTGCTTTACCTCCTAATGACCATGCCTACCAAAAATAGATCTTTAAACATAATATTAAAGAGCGAATAAAAATTTTTTGAACAAAATCATTCTTGTTATAGTTATCACATCAGATTTAAGCACAACTCCGAAATCTTTGTCAAAACTTGTTTCATTTTAAACGTTTTAATATTGTAAAATTTGAGGCAATGACTACTAATGTTGTTCGATTTAGCACGACAGCTTATGTCCCACGTATTCTAATACCATTAAGCTTATCATATCTGATTTTTCTCATAAAAACTGAAATACTCAAGCCCCAAATGGCCATACATTATTAAAGTAGAGACATTAGAGAACAAAATTTTCCAATCGTGCAAAAATTCTTCCGAGCCGAGTATTATTGTTCAATACTTTTTTGTGCCGACTGAGGAAACGGCTCGGCAGAATTTTTGCAAATTTTTATTGTCTTGCTGCTTTAATAACGTTTTCATGGGAAAAATCAGATTTTTTTTGTCAGTAAAAACAATTTTTTTTAATTGTTTTCTAAAGAGACAAATGTTTTGTTTATTTATTAATAATTTACAACAATTTTCCTTCTTCTAGATGCCAAAATGTGTACTAATATTATTTTTTAATTAAAAATACCCAATTCCAGATTTTTCCCGGTTTCTTAATTCCCAAAATCGACGCTATCTTGGCGCAAATGTATTTTTGGTTGAAATCTACGTAGAAGAAAACAAGTAAAAAACGGCTTTCTGACTTTTAATTTCATGCGTAAAAAAATAATAAAAAAATGTTTATTCAAAATTAAAAGAAGAAAATAAAAATCTTATAATTTAAAGTTTACACCATTAAATAAATAAAACGAAAACAGCTGCTTCAATTTTTTTTTGTTTTCTGTAAAATTAGTGATGCCAACTAACATCTTTTCGTAGTATATTAAGTTGTTTTCTTTTTTTTTTTTTGTAAAACCGTTTTGCCTTTATAAACTTGTTATCACTGAGAAAAACACAAACTTTATCTACTGAGTAGCAATAGTTTTCTTACTGACATCCCCAAATTAGCGCGGAAGACGCAAAGCAATGTAATTCATAGCTTTTGCACTGGAATGTCATCCCAAAATAACAGCGTCAACTTTGTGTCGTTAACAGTAATGTTAACTCATTTAATTTTATAAAACCCGCTGTATAAGAATAAAGAAGAGATAAAACCGCTAATTTTTTTCGAAAATAACTAAATTGTCATTACTTTTCAACCATAACAAAACAAAACAAACCAACAAGTAGCCAACTTCACTTCTTAACGCACTGTCAAAGTTGGGTTTTCCAATTGCTAAGCGTTGACGCCGTGCTATTTAGGAATGCTTCATACATTTTGTATGTACATGAGAAATTTTGGCAGTTTGAGTTTGATGAGTTGGGTTTGATGAGTTAAATATTTTTGCTCTTTTTTTTCAACAATCATCTTGTGAAAATTTCATTATTCATTTCGGTTACTCTAGCAAATTTTCAGTGGTTTGAGATTGTTAAACACTTTAATGGCAATTTTTTACATCGAAATTGTGGTTAGTAAAATTTACGATGATCATTAACAAATACGTTAGTTGTTTAAATTATACTGGTATCATATTTACACGATAACTATTTATTTGCTTATTTTTGTTCAACACTGACTCTAATGACAATTGGATTTGACATATATTATGTATTTTGTTTGCTTTTATCTATGCACAAGCAGACACATATAATAGAAGGGAAATAAAGTATGAACTGATCTAAAGCGCTCGCCGAACATCCAAAGTACACAGCCAGTGACGACGGTTATTACCGAAAATTATAACAACACTCTTCACGTTACTAATAAATAAGTCAAACAACTGCAAACAGCAAAAAGATTGAAAATCTATCTCTTTTCATTTTTCCTTAAAAGTGCAGTAAATGTTAAAAATTTTTGATTTATTATTTTTTATACAATAGTTTCCAACAGGATTTTTAAAAACTACACTTTATAATTTACGCAAAAAAAAAATAATAAATAACATAAAAGTAAATATTTTTAAAAATTTTTTGGTTAATTTATTTAAAACAAAAGCACTTTTAACACGTTGCAGCATCAGTCACGTATGACAATATTTGAGTTTTTATAAAGTTATCGCCGAATAAAACAATTCAGTCGTTAAAAGTTACAATAACAATACTCGTATTAGAATGATTTTGTTTATTTAATTCTCCTACTTTAAGAAAGAATTTTGCTTCTTAGAGAGTAAATCTAATTTATTAACAATTATATAGATAGCAAGCGGGTTATTATTTTTACTAAAATTTCGTTAAAAGTATTTAGACTAGATTGAGCATAATGAAGTGTTCTTTTAATATTCGGAAGAAGAAGATGAAACGTATTTTGTAAGATTGTTATTAAGATGAGATAGAGCAACTATAAAACAAGAATATTTCGGATTAAGCGCACCAGCCACCACTTAAGACTCGAACGTGTAAAGTTGTGATTGGGCCATAATCTTAAAGTCTTTTTTAAGCTTTCGTATTTGTAAGTAAAAATAAGTTGAGAATATTAACTGGGATTCTAACAATCTAATATAGGTTGAGGTAGCAATGGACTAAGTTCTGTAATCAACAGCTACTTCGGATTTTTTGATTATGTCAAAAAAGACTCTTGAAAATAATCTAAAGGGCTGTGATGCCACAGAAGATATAATGAGCAGCGCACGCACCAACAATTAAAGCGATGAAAACTCGGAAAAAGAAAGAATATCTAGATGACTGTTTAACCTTTGGTCGCAATTAAATTCCTGTCACCGAAATAATTTTTTATTTTATTTGAAAGCCATTCGGCATAAATAATTTGTGAATATCTAATTAAACATGAGCAAATCCATAAAATTGTTCAATCTTATTTTTATAGAAATATGGTCAAATAATGCTCTCCCAGGCCAAAATCTTACTATAAGTAGCGATTTATTGTTGGTGAAATTATTTTCGACAATCACATCAAGCATCAATGTCTGTAGTTAACGAAGCCCACGACAAAAGCCAGTAGTCCCTTGTTGATGTTTACCTGTTCTTTCTACGAACTCGTTTCTTTTTCTTTATATATGGGACCTGTTACCACGTCTTCAGAACGCTCTTATAATAAAACTCCAAGTATCTATTTAACGCAGGGCTGCCAAAAACACCGATTATCAGTTTTAAATTGGGATATGCCGAATCTTATGTACCCTTCACCATTTATGTGAATCTGATTTAGTGAAGTTACCCCAACAAAAAAACAAATATCAGGGTGAAAGAGAATTAAAAAAAAAGAAAAAAAGTACTATATATAATTTTACAAAAAATTTTCAACGGCTCTTAATGGGTTAAAATTTTTTTTTTAAATTTTAGCATATCCTGAAAGATCTCTTCAAAAGCTTTTATGTAATAGCCATATTGACACCTTCAAAAATATTGTGCACAATCGCGCTTTTCAATGACAAGTTCAGAAAACGCATAACTCGGAAAATATGGGCGAGTGCAAATTTTTTACTCGATATTTTTTCTTATTTTTTAATTCTTTATCGCTCATATATATGTTTTTCCGATTCGAATTACCAAATTGTTCCAAATGATATATGAAAAATTAGAAGCAGGCTTGGTGTTTTGGACGCTGCCGCGAGAAACATAGACCGATCTTGTTGATTTTTAATAGTAAAATTTTTAAAACTAAGTCTGATCGATGGGGGTGTTTAAATTTTGTCTAGCTCATCTAGTGCGTTGACAAAGTTGAATTCAACACGAACACAGATGGACGCTTTCGGGAGTAGGTTTAAATTAAAGCCATGATCCTAGACTTTCACTAACAAGTTTAACAGTCTTCACAGTAGATGAAGGTAAATGGAGCTTAAGATACAATTTGATTGACTGATTTTTAAAGTGCTACAATTTAAAGTGTTATAAGTTCTCAATTTAAAACTGCTACCGTTCTCAAAAGCTTTATTGGTCCCGATTTTAAATGAGCACTTCTTTATCTTGTTTATAAAGTAAACATTTTTTGTAACGAATTTTAAATGGAAATTTTGCAGCTAAAACAAAAATGATAAATTTAACTCCGAAAAAAGATAAAAAATCCACAATAATGCTATTTTATTATTGTTGCTATTTTATTATTGTTGCTATTTTATTATTTTGTTAAAATTATTTTTGTTTTTATTACGATTTACTTGTTTTAAACTTTTTTATTGAAGTTTGACTATTTGGCTTTATCCGATATTTTCATTGTATTTCAGTGAATAACAAAAATTTGTGTGACTTTTTGGAATTGGTTTGTCTTAAGTCTTAAGTATGTTGCTTTAAAATCACCACGCATACTTTAATAATATTTGTTGTCTACAACTTAATTTTTTTATATTGTTTCAATTGTAGCATGAAGCTACAAAATTGAAGTCCATGAACTACACACGTTGATTATTTTCTTTTTTATTGCTTTTAGCCACAATAACAGTATTCGGCTTTTAACGATAACAACAAAATTTTGCAAAAATGAAAAAATATATATATATATATATTTATTTAAATTTTTTGAATTTCAGATGAAATCATTTTTATATTAAACAAAATTTAAAAATATTTTTACATTTTGTTGATTTTTTTATTCGTTTAATTTTATTTTGTATCTTTATTTGTTTTTAGTTTTTGTATATTTCCGGCTTAACTACTTTAGTTTTGTTTGGTTTCTTTTAAACACACAACACAACATATTTATTCCATTAATAACTTCTTTTTCTTACTCGTTTCTATAACGTTTTTTGTCAGTTGTTTTAAGTATTTCTTATTTTTTTTAACAAATTGCATTTGTTCTTTAGTCACCTAAAACTAGCGCGTAGACATCTTCACATGACGAAAATCACTCATAAACTAAAGTATTGTTGTGGATGTCATTCGTTTACAACCCAGTGCTCAGTGGTATCCAAACAACAGCAACGGCAACAAACGTGTTAAAACAAAATAACAAAAAAGTATCATTTATTTGTTTAAGCTCTCCATCAATCAGTCAGCTCCCTTTAATACCTGTATTTATACTTGCCAGATCTGACGACTAAACAGTATTTTGACGATTCCACACCGTATATACGATTTAAAATCGTTTTAACAATACAACTAGCTGTTTGAAATCTGATGTTTCTTTTAAAGTATTGCGGTATAAACCCGAAGAATGTAACCTTACTGCTATAATCGGTAGCGGTTATAAGTTTTATTCAGAAAATTATTTTAGTTGATTATTTTCAAGTTAATAAATAAATTTTAAATAATTAATATTTTATTGCAGAATAAAAACATTTTTCTTTAGCCCAGAACAAAAAAGTTTTTTAATCAAGGAATTAAAAGTTTTAAATTTTATAATTTCGCATTCCTTCTAAAGTGCTAAGAATATTACTACAGCATTGCCAGAAGTGTAAGTACATATGTTTTTTTCTATTGTAGAATATTAAAATGTATGTATTCGACCAGCCTATGGTCTTCTCAATATCTCATTCATTTGTTTAAGCTCTTCATCAGTCAGCTCCTTTTAATACCTGTATTAATACTTGCCAGATCTGACGACTTCACAACATGTTGACGACTCTACACCATATGTAGAATTTGTTTGAGTTTGATTGACAAAAAATTTTTCAATTTAATTTTTATGTTTGAAAAAACTTATTATTAATAATTTTATTTCCTGTTTCCTAAAGATGCCACCCAACGGTCTGCCGAAATATTGAAACTCAATATTTCACCGTAAAAAATGTTAGTTATTTGCAGGAATAACAATATGCAAAATGATCGTAATCTAAGTCTAGAGTAGAAATGTGAAACCAGAGTCCCGAATTAATAAAATGAATCCCGCGTTTTTCGAGAGGCGTTAAAGTATCGCACAAAGTTTTCTGTTAAGGATAACAGTTGAAGCTATATTTTATTATTTAAACTAGCAACTTTCTCTTTAAAGTATTGCTGCTTTTTACCTTTTTTACTTGGGGCAATTTTGTGTAAAGAAAAGTAAGCCGTAACAAAATTTTTTATACCTTTGAAAATAAGGGCGAGCAGCAAGACAAC
This sequence comes from Gymnosoma rotundatum, assembly GCA_916610165.2. NCBI lineage: Eukaryota > Metazoa > Arthropoda > Insecta > Diptera > Tachinidae > Gymnosoma > Gymnosoma rotundatum. The sequence goes on from OU744338.1 coordinate 41,875,995, forward strand.
ATACTGAAGTTATTATAGCCATTGTAAAAATTGTCTTTTGTTTCTGTAAATTGGTAAAAAACTATTTTTCCAATCTGTGGAAAATAAAATTACTATAATATTTTCTTAAAAGTTTAAACGAATTTACTAAAAAAAAGTATGGTCATTCCTGTTTCATAAGAATTTAATTTTTTAATATTTTAATATTATCTACTAAAACAAAGCGATTTAGAAAGCTCAAAAATTTTTAAACTCCTAGATAGTTTAAATCTGCAAAATAGCGAAAAAACCACGGAGTTTTAAAAAATCAAATCTGATTGCCATCAAAAGTCTGGAGCATAAACAAAAGCCTAAAACGAAGTTACTGTTGTCCATTAAGGCCGCAGCACATAGAATCCCTCATGCGTTGAACTTTGAGGTATTCAGCTGAAGTCAAAGTAATGACGATGAGGTTGGCACAATGAGTACTTTGCTAACGGATATTAAATCAGCTCTTTATCTTCTATCAGTGTTGCCAGAGAAAGACAGGAAAAATTACGCTTTTGCGATAATAAATATAAATATTAACTGCCATATTAATAATATAATAAAGTAAATACGAGTATGTCATAAAACACATTTCAAAGTTACTTTATTTTTTTAGGAATATTGCAGTTATTAGTTTAATATAATTTATATACAATATAGTAATAATTTTTATTCTATATTCCAGGGAAAATAAGGCATCGAATTCATTTACGGAACAAATAACAACTTATAAAAAAAATTTCTTACCAATGAACTCATGAGGATTTAAGTTAGGACTTAATATTAATATTTCTTTATAGAAAAGGGCATGCTCTCGCCATTCAAAAAAATAAGTTACAGTAGGATTTTTTTAATTAATCCGTCTTACCTGTTTCTTCGAAAGATTGAGCTTCGATAGAATTTACTACACTAACTTAATTAAAAATACCGATTACAGCTGATAGCCCTGGTAGCTAATGCTGAATTTTTTCTTCTTGTATTTATATCAGTTTAATATCATGTAATAATAATTATAATAATAATAATAATACCGCTATTAAAGACAATTTAACCCATATTTGCTTAAAACTTCAACACGAAAAGCAACTCATATTATTTAATAGTTGGAAAGAATTGTTGCCAGAAACATTTCGTGTTTTCTCACGAATTGAACAGAGTAAAACTTCAGCAATAATTAGCAAAACTGACAACTTGTCAGTTAAATACGTTAAAGTTTAACGTGTGACGGATTCTGTGTGCTCAGCCTTTATTTTATGTTCAAATTCTAAAGTAAAAAACTTTGTAGGTCGTATAATCAGCAAAATATAATTATTCTAAAAGATTTCGATAACTTAAAAGGATAGCTTTAATGAATCCTAACTTTAATTTAAGATAACCTATAATAATGGGACTAAATGTTTCATGTAGTTATTGTTCTTTCACTTAAGAATCCTAAGGTGAACTATTTAAAGGCTTTATAAACATATTGGTTTGTTTTTTTTTTTATAAATTAAAGTGACAAAAAATACAAAGAAAAAATTAAACTAAATAATAAATAAAATTAAAAGATTTAAACGACACAAATTTTTTTTTTTTTCAATTCAATTTTTATTGTCTTCAAAATATTTACAAATTTGTTTATAATTACAATATATACATTTGGAAAGTGTTTAAGGATATTTCCTTTTTCAGCTTAAATAAAAAATTTTGTTTAGTAATATAATTTATTTTTAATTTAGTGTAATATAAAAAGTGGAGGCAAAAATGTCTAAGAAAAACCTTTGTGATTCAAAAAGATAAAAATATAAATTATTGTGTATTTTACTTTCCTTTGTTTCTTACACATGATAATGATTTTGCATAAAACGATTTAACAAATTACGTTTTTTTTTCTCACAATTAAGTGTGGCAACTTGCCTACATTTATACCTTGTATGTTTTTGTGTAGTCAGTGGTTCTTTGCGTTTTTTTGTTGTGCTGCCTAATTTCTCTTACTTCATTCCTTCTTCTATCTTTTGGATATACTTTTTGTTTTTTTTTTTCAATTTTGAATGAATGCTTGGTCTAACGTGTGCTCAATTAACTTTTGTTAAATTCTTTACAACTATAAGGTAAAATACATTCGTGCAGTGCAGTATCAGTAGGAAGATTTTATAAATTAAACAGAATATATAATTCACAGAATATTTATACACAAGTGTAGTCAGATTCTTCATAAAATATTTGACCTGTATGTTCTTCAAAGCAGATTGAGACCGTGAATAAAGTTATTAACCCGGTTGAGTGAGAAAAACATTGTCATAAGAGACCCTAACAGGGCACATTCAGAGAGTTAATGCTCAATATTGTATTATTATGAACAAGTGATTTCTAAATCCGTAGGTCCTTAAAGCCTTAGAAAAGCCCATTAAATCAAGTCACAGGAACATTCTTCTTTGGTTAAAAAGATGATGCTTATTCCGAAAAAGTTTATATTAAAGTTTAAATTTAAAATAAAGAGAACAACGAGAAAACAATTGGGTTTTATGTGAACTTTTCTTTGTAATTCAGCATTGATTGATTATGGGTTACTTCTCGTGTTGTTATTTTTTAAGTTGGTTGATTAAATGGAAATGATGTAGCGACCCAGAAAAAACTGCATTATATACTGCATGTGTTAGTTTATCTTGTGGCAGGCACGTTGACTACAAATCTGGTTGGCCAGGGTTGAACCCCTGCGGCATTCAAAACTAAAAATGTTTTTTTTCTGTTTAATGGTATAAATACGTATTCAGAATTAACAACATGCAGCGTCGTTCGTCGGTACTTCTTCATAGCAAATATGTACGCCAGCGAAGTAAAATAACTAACAACCACATGCCTTATCTATCATATTTTCCTTTCCTAAAAATAATTAAATATGTACTATTGCCTGAAACGCTACTTCTCTTAAAAAAATTTATTAATGCAAAAATGTGTAAGTAACTTTTGGGAATAAAATTGGAAATTAAAATACGCTTGAGCTAAAGGTTTGTATTTTGCCCCACTGTTAATGTAAAAATACATCAAAAATTACGAAAGAGTGAATAAAAAATAATATTAACTAGAATGGGGAACTTTAACACAAATTATATAACAAGAAATGCATCTAAACTAGAAAAATCAAAACAAGAAATTGGTCTTACAAAGAAAGAATAGAAATATACTAATAAGAACCAAAGACAAAGATTTACTAATATTTTACAACTGTAAGTGAAAAGCTACCGGTATGAAATAAATGCAACAGAATATACAACAAATGCAAAAAGCCATATGTTTACACTGCAAACGCTGCAGCTTCTTTTCATAGTTACCATACAAAATATGTAAAAAAAATCGTCGAATTTACACAAAGAAGACTCGCCAAAACAACTTTTTGAAGAAATGAATAAAACATTATAACACATAATAAGAACACTAAGAGTAATTAGCGGCAATACAAAACAACTAAAACAAATAAAACAAAATTACTAAAAGAGTTAAGTAAGCGGTAACGAAATGGCCATTAATAATCAGTATCGGTAATTAATTTAATCGGGATAATTAAATAAAAAATAGCACGAAGTTTTTATGAAAATTAAATATTTAGAAAATATTCCCGTGTCTTGAATTAAAAGTGCCTGTGCATAGAAATCAATTATCGTAGTGTTTTTGATATTTTATTATTCATACTCTTTCAACTGTATAAAAGAGCCGAAAAATATTCATCCGTATTCAGTGGAAAAAGAAATATAGAATTAATGTTGGTTAATGTTGTTTTTGCTTGAACTTTAATTTTTGTCTTTGCTTTATTGTTTGGACAAAACTGTTTAGTTTGTTTAAAATGTTTATCAGAAGTTTCCTGACGAGTTAAGTAAGCGGTAACGAAATGGCCATCGAGACGTGCTTTGACCATAAATAATCAATATCGGTTATTAATTTAATCAGGATAATTAAATGAAAAAATAGCACGAAGTTTTTATGAAAATTAAATAAAAAATAGTTTTGACAAATGATTGAATTTAATGCTTTTTGGTAAGAAATTATTTTAAAGTTCTATTTTAATATAAAGTTCTGAAATTCTCTTTTGTCTACTTAAATCATACAGTGCTGCCAAATGGTTTTACAATATTTATTTCTACATATAAGTTATGTGAAAATAAAGAACTAAATAGATTACTATGTGGAAAGCATATCCATATGTTCATTTCGTTTATCAACGAGTTTTACACTTAATTAATTCAATATTTATAATTGAGCATATTCACGTTGCTCTTTAAACTTTCTACCTTAATAATGATCGTTTTTCAATTAGTTGTTTCTAATATATTATGATGGTTTCTAATGGCAGCCCTAGGATAATTAAAAACAACATTCAACTTTATTGCTTACTGTGCTTTTGGTTTTAGAAACACTTTCAGATTTTGTGCTCTTTATACTTTATTAGTTGAATACACTTCGCTCTTAATCAATTTTGTATTCCAAATAAATTTCCTGTTCACACTTTATGTACTGTTAAAAGAATTGGAAACCATATACAGTTTTCTTGGCGTTTCGCCTGTTGCCATATTTGAGCAGTAATTAAATAAGAGGAAACATTTATGAACCTGCATTTAAGTTCATCGTAAATATAAATTCGTATTTAAGTATAAAGTCAAAAACTAGTCCTACCTTTATTAGTTCTGTGTCAGAGTTTTTTTTTTTTGCCTTAAAAATCGTCACAAAAATATTAATAGTTTTGTGTGACAATCGTATGCTCCTCGTCTATAAAATTTTTTATTTTTAATGGTAACCCTATTAAAAGTTACGTTAATAAAGAATAAAAATATAAGATTTTTTTTTAATAAAGAAGTTTTTCTATGCAAAAATCTGGCCACACTGCCGTGTGCAATAAAAATATCCATTCGTTTGCATGGAGAATGTGGATCGTAATGCTAAAGAGAAAATTCCTGCGTTTTAAGAGAAGTGCCAGTGATAAGATAAACCTGTTACGTTTTTTGTGTAGTTGTGTCTAGTGTAGAAGTTGGTAACTTATTGTGTTATTGTATTTTATACTTGTGTATTAGCAATAGTGTTAATGTTAAATGTTCAGACGACATGTCGCGACATAAGATTTGCACTGTAATTGGCATGAAATTGTTTTGATAAAAAAAAAATAATGTCAAAAGCTCTGTGCGCCAGGGTGCCAACTTTTCTGATGATTAAATGGCCAGATAGGAATTTTAAAGTGACTTTTTCACATAAATCTGATTATGTCAGTATAATTTTCAAATAAATGTGGGTGTAAATATTAAATTACTAATTGTAAATTTAAAATTTAGCTGGGTAAATTGGCAACCTTAGGTGTATGTGATACAGTGCTGCCGTTTTAGCATTTAAATAAGCTAGAAATAGATGTATTTCGCTTGAAGTACGTTCTGCTTCGTATGTAACGTTATTGAGGTTGGCGTAAATAACGTTTTTAAATTTATACCATCTAAGTAAAACTCATGACCCTTTGCTTTCACACGGTGTTGGAAAAGTTCCATAATTACAAGCATCATAACAGTGGAGATATATTCGTTTTATTTACTTATTTATACTTCAAATAAACTGCTATATTTTTATTTTATACAGTAAAATTTTGTTACATTACGAGGGCTGCTCTATATATTTCTAGCCTATTAGTGAAAATGCAAATATTTATAATCAAAAATGGTTTTATTGTTTTTCAAAGTATTCTCCAGCATGATTTATACACTTTTGCATGCGCTCAAACCAGTTGTCGAAGCACTTTTTACACTCCGATTGAGACACCTCTAAAACATGGTTTTTAAACACTTCAACAGCTTCTTCTGGCGACGAAAATCGTTGACCACGCATTTTTTTCTTGATGTGCGGAAACAAGAAGAAGTCATTAGGTGCCAAGTCGGGGCTGTACGGCGGATAACCCATTAATACGACGTTTTGGCCGGTCAAAAACGCTCTGGTTTGAGCCGATGTGTGAGAGCTCCCATTGTCATGGTGAACAACGATTCGTCTTCTCTTGTTGGTTTTTCGAATTTCTCCGATGACTTCAGGCAAACAAATTGTAGTGTACCACTCAGAAGTGACCGTTCTACGTTGCTAAAGCGGAACAGTCGCCACATGACCAGTTTTGCCGAAGAAATAGGCGACCATTTGCCTCGAAGTGCTTCTTCCACGAACAACTTTCGTTGGATTTTGCTCGTCTTTGAAGACCCACACGGTCGATTGTTGTTTCGTTTCGGGCTCATACGCATAGATCCATGATTCGTCACCTGTGTCTTTTGAAGCACCGCAATCGTATTTTTGCAACATTTCTTTGCACCAATCGACACGAGCACTTTTTAGAGCGACTTTCAAATTGTGCGGGATCCAACGAGAACAAACCTTTTTTTGCGGCCAGGTGTTCATGCAGTATCGAATGTATGCTGGTGGAATGTCCAAGGATGTCTCTATCTCTCGGTATGTCGCATGTCGATCTTGCATTATGAGTTCACTGGCACAACAGCCGTTTTTGGACGGCCTTCACGGAATTCATCTTTGAGCGAGCTTCGGCCATGATTAAATTCATTATACCAATTTTTCTCAGTGCTATAGGATGGTGCTTCATCGCCATACGAAAATTGTGAATAATTATGGCATGAAAATGTTCACGAGTTAATTTAATTTTTTTCTATTTTAATTTTTTCAAGTCACTGTAAACAACACAAATAATGGTCGTACGTCAAGACGTTTTGAGTACGATTATGCTTAAAAATTACAAACTTTCCAATGGAAATGTCAGATTGCACCAGAAGTATATATAGCAGCCCTCGTATTATTTTATAAAAATTACAAATTAATTATAATCAGCGCAATCATTATGTTATCTTGTTCGAAACAAACGTAATACGAAAAGTTATTTGTTTTGCATAATTTGAACCCTTACAGTAGTTTATGCCCACTTATAGGAAAAGATATTCTTCAACAACAACATTGCATGTACCAAAAGGCATTAAAAAATGATTTTAGTTTTTAATTTATAAGTTAAGTTAAGTTAATTAACTAAGCTTTTCTTAACTTGTTGGAAGAAAACTACAAAACAAATAGGAGTGCTATAGGCGGCTATGCCGAATCTTATATAACTTTCACCATCTATGTAAATCTAGTTTAGTGAAGTAACTCCAACCAAAAAAGCAAATATTGGAGCGACAGAGAATTAAAAAATAAAAAAAATTGGTCTGCATGTATATAATTTTACATAAAAATGTCAACGGCTCTTAACGGGTTAAGCATTTTTTAAAAAATTTAGTATTTCCTTAAAGACCTCTTCATAAGCTTTAAAATGATACTGATATTATTATTTTAAAAAATTTTGAAATTTCAGAGCCCTGTAACTCGAAATATATGGGCGAGTGCAAATATTTCCATTGTTTTTTTTCCTATTTTTTAGGTCTCTATCGCCGCATATATTTATCTTTTTGATTGGAGTTACTTTATTGTTCCAAATGAAAGGATTAGAGGTAGTCGTGGTGTTTTGCTGGTCCGCTGTCTCGAAGTACATGGACCAATCTGGCTGATTTTCAATAGCAAAATTTTCGAAACTATGTCCGAGCGTATTTACATTTTCTCCAGCTCAACCAGTGCCTTAGCAAAGTTGATTTCAACACTAAGACGGACGGACATCGCTCAATCGACTTCGCATAAAAATAAGAATATAAGTATATACTTTATGAGGTCGAAAATAGATACTGTAGAAATTACACACGGAGTGACAAACTTATATACACCCTTTTTCCACTTTTGACTACTATATCAATCAATTTTTTTAATACTATACATTTACCCTGGAAATATGTTCACTAAAAAACAGTTAAAATCTGGCAACTCACTCAATTACTGCCAATATTGAAGAAAAAAAAAGACGATAAACAATAAAAACTTTTATTTAAGGTTTAAAAGTTTTTATTTTAAACTTTATTTGCTAATATAATTCAAAAGCCAAAGTATAAAAAGGTAATTCATAAAAGTATAGGTAAATGTGCGTATGTCGGGTAATGCTAATTAGAGTGTTTCAAAATAGTAACAACGCTTAAGTCAGCGATAACAAAAGCAGTAATTTTAAACAGACTGACACAAAGTCAGTAAGTTACATTGCACTAAAAGAACGAAACAAAGCAATTTATAAAAGAATCAGGGACGGACGGTACATTGTTATATTAAGAAAATTAAAAAAGTACCATTCAAAATTTGTACCCATTTGTTATTATTCTTCTTATTTTTAAAGGAACATTAAATTATTATATAATTTAAGGAAAGGTGTGTACAAAAGTTGAGGAACAAAAAGGCTAAAAAAAGTACCATAGAACACCTAATTCTGTCGAATTTAGTTAAATGGTAGAAAAACGGGACATACATCTAAAGCGTAGGTGTATCTACATCATCCGCGCTGTTTGGTCTACCAACTAGAACCAATTATAAATACTGTTGAAAATATTGAATTCATGCGGTTTTTCCATCGACAGTTTTGAGAAGTTGTCAGAAAAGGGATTAGTTTGAGAACGTTGCCATATTATTTCATGCGACATCTTTTGACGTAAGCATTTGTATTTAAGATTTTTTCAAATTATTTATTGTATCTTAAGATTCTTAAACTAACAAATGGCATTCAAATCATAAATCGAACAAATATGCTAATAAGTGCAGTCATTGTTAGACAAAATAGTTGTTAATATTAGGATTCATCTCTCTGATTTTCGATTAAGAAAACAATGCCTTCCCGATCGTTTTATATGCTGTGGTCTAAAAGGAGGATAGAGAGCGATTGTTTTTCAAGTTTTCTTGAGTTCTTACATGTTTGGCATTGTAAGCTTTAACCTCTAGAACATTTAGGACTTTGTGGAAGTGCAGTGATTCTTCTCAGCATTTTGTTTTAGCGGCTTTTAATTCTTTCTAAGATAGAGGGGGATGTAGTGCTCCGTAGTTGAATCCCGTATCAGTATATATATAAATATAATTTTATGCTATAAGCCTTTGAATATGATACATACAAGGCTGCCATTGCTGGTCCTGCCCATTTTTGACGCATGCTGTGTTCCAGGTGTTTAATCCTTTCTGGAATAAAATGTGCCACCCTTCAAAAAAAATAACTATATAAAGTTGGCAAAAAAACGACTTTCAAACAGATTCCATTTTATCATATTTTAAACTTGTTGTTATTGGGACTTAAGAATACAGATTATTTGTAAATTTCAAGCGTATATCTACAACTATCATATACATCAAATTAAATGATGGGGACAGAATTAAGTTTATAACTTCGAATTGTATTCTTCTTGTTATAGCGGACTTATCAATACAGGTTCCTTGTAAATTTCAGCTGTCTGTCTATAACGATTCAAAAGTTTGGCCACATAAATCAAATTACATTAATTATTGGAACACCCTTAAAATTTTATATGCTTAAACTTGTTATAATAAAGTTCATATTAATCAAAATTCTGTCCAATTTTCAAGCGTTTGTCTCTAACGGCCCATACAGGTCAATTTACGTCACCTGCAGGTACTAATACGCAGTGATTTTCAATTTTAAAGAAGTGTCCTTTACAGTTCACATTACGCTTAAAACAATGTGTGTCCTATGGGGACACCCTTTAATTTTTAAGATTATGAACTATTTTTAAAACGTGACAAATTTTTTAAAACGGTTTAGAAATGACTGAGTTCGGCAGGCACAAACATTAAAAAAACAACATTCAGACGAATTGATAACCTCCTCCTTTTTTTTTTTTTTTTTGGTTGAAGTAAGTTTAAAACAGATCTGCTTAATAATAATAAAATAACAAGTAAGAGTGCTACATTCGGCTATGCTGAATCTTATTTACCCTACACCATATATGTAAAGCTAGTTCAGTGAAGTAACTCCAATTAAAAAAAACGAATATTGGAGTGACAGAGAATTAAAAATAAGGAAAAAATTAAGAACTAAGCATTGAAAACATATTCAGTATTTCCTTAAAGATCTCTTCAAAAGCTTTTAAATGATACTCATATTGATATCTCAAAAATATGATGCTTAAATGGCACTTTTCTATGAACTCGGAAAATATGGGCGAGTGGCAATTTTTTCACTTGTTGTTGTTTTTTTTTGTTATTTCTCTATCATCCTATATATATTTGTTTTTTATACCTTAATAAATAAGTTTGTCATTCCATGTGTAATTTCTACAATATTTATTTCCGACCCCATAAAGTAAAAATTTATTCTGACATCTTGGCAAAAACAAAATATGTCAGTCTGTCAGACATAGTGTTGAAAGAGGTGCTATTAGAAATCAGCATGATCGGTCCATGCCCTTCGCCAAGACTACCTGTAATTTTTCAAAAACTTCAATCTTCAATTAAAAAAAATAAGTATATGGGGCGATAGAAATAAAAAATGAAAAAATTGGCGAACGCCCTTTTTGTTTAGTTACGGGGCTCTGAAATTTTCAAATTTTTAAAATATCAATATGGGTACAATTGTAAAGCTTTTAAAGAGGTCTTTAAAAAAATAATAAAATTTTTTAAAACTGCTTAAGCCATTAAGAGCCGATGGCCTTTTTATGTAAAATTATATTTATGCAGTAACAATTTTTTTTTTATATTTTTTAAGTCTCTGTCATCCCAATATTTGTTTTTTTAATTGCAGTTACTTCACTAAACTAGATTTTTGGTGAAGGGTATAATAAATAAAAATTTCATATTCTGGCAACGCTACACTCAGGAGAATGTTTTTATAAGAGTAAATTAAGTCAATTATAGGAAAATATGTTTTTTTTACATTCTATAATGTAATCGTTATTAGTGAAGTATGTGTGATTGTTGATTGATGAAACTAAAATTATTTATTGCATTAAGGCCAGTGGGCTTGTGCTTAACTAATAAAATAATTACATTCATTAAAAAAAAAACTACAACAACAGTAGCTGCAACAGCATAGAAGTTGTCCCTAACGCTGTTGCATAAAGCACTAAAAAAGGAGTGATGCTCGCAGAAAGCAGACAGACACACACACAGAAAAGCAATTCAACCAACAAACATTTATGGCATCAGGCATGCCAATGGAAAACCACTTGTTCTATTTTTTTCTTCATCTTTCTTTCTTTCTCCCTTTTACAAAAGGTAATTTTACGTTTGCTTTAGAGCTGACCATTGCATGTATTCTACACGAGAAGAGCACTTTATAGCGTGAAGTTAAACACCCAAAGTGGAATTACAATTTTAAATTAAAATCAAATTGTTTTTAATAGAGTTGCAACTGCACTTGTGCTGCAGGTCGACGAATTGTAACTTCTGTTTGCAACTGAACTAGATTTATAGCAATAACAAATAACTTCAAACACCTTTCATCATTATGGCCGTTTTTTTTTTGCGTGCAATATCCCAAGTTGTTACTTACTGCAAAATCGTAAAGTGTGTACAAAAAATGAATTAAACGCTATTTATGATGGCACACAGCAAATAGCTTTATCGTAAAGTTTATTTTTTTTTTTTCTTTAATTTGTTAATTGCTTTGTGGCGGCAAACAATAGCAAATGGATGGTTTTGGCTGGTCGCATGGTGATGCCATTAATAAATTAAGTAAATAATTTTTGTTCTCAATAAATTGCACTCTATATTTTTATTTATGTATTATTTTTTAATATACAGTGGAGCCAATCGTACAAATTAAAGGTTAATGTCTTCTCAAATTCTTTTATTTCTAGAAAGGCCTTTTAAAACCTTTTGCACTTTATCTTAAAATATATTAATGAAACTTAGTCAGCAAATGTGGAGTGTCAGATAATGATACGTAATTGCAAATTATACAAATGTAGCTACTTATGCACTGAACACATTCGAGACAGCAGCTACCGACTGCAAAATGTCAAAATTAGAATACATGTGTTTATATGAGAATGATTATTTTGTTGACAGCAAGGCAACAAGACGACAGGTTGTTGTCTGGGCTGAATTCGCCGCTGCAGTCAAATTAAACTAATTTCTATTTTTATTGGCGACAATAAGCAGTTTAGTGATGTCAGTACTATAAGACATGTAAAATAATAAGTGCTTAAAATCTCTTATTATGAAAAACGAAAAGAACAATAAAAATATAAAATAAAATAAAACTGTAAAAGGATAATTTCAGTACATGAAATATTTCAGGAAAATAATGAAGACAATAATTGATTTGGAATACAAAATAACTATTTATTGAATTCTTATCTGTCTCACGTAAGTGCTGCTGGATAGATTTAAGTAAAATTTTGTGAGGAGATCCTATGGAACCTTGGTTCAAATACGGATTTTTTTTAGTAGAAAAATAGAGAAACCAATGTAAAATCACCAATTTTACCGGTATAATTGTACTTAAACAGTTGTCAGCACATTTTAGTTTTGTATATAGAAAAATTTTAACACTTTTTACATACTTTTCAATAATTGCTTAAAACATATTTTTCGAAATTTGAATTTAAAAAAATAAACTAGAAATGCCACACCGACGAATTAAAAATACTACAATTGTCATGGCGAAAGTGTACGAAAAATAATTGTAAAAATTTCAGAGTAATGTATTAAGATGTACATAAAACTAAAATTCCTTTTTTGTGTGGACAACATTTAGTTAAAAATTTACTTCTGTTCTTAGTACTTGCTGGTTGAAGTACTTATATTAATTTCAATTGTCGTATGGGATATCTGTAAACACATAACACGATTGGTTTTAATAGATATCAAAAACTGTGGTTTTTAGTATTTTTTATTTAAGTGGACAAGAAACTACGTGACACACACTACTGTACTTATTATTGCTTTTGAGAATTACTTCTATATATTTTCAATCTTAAAGACAATCCAAACGAATTATTCTACTCTTTAAATAGCCTCTTACAAAATAGTTAAAACATTTTTTAATTATAAATCGGAGCTGCTTCTTTAAAAATCGCTTAAATAACATCACTGAAATACAGTTAATTCGTATTTTTAGTATGTAGCTGCTGCCTTCAAAATAATTATGTAGCTGCGTACAAGGCAAAACTATCGATAGTGGGCGCAAGTTTCGATAGTTTGCGTAAAAACTATCGATGCGATCGAATTTTTTTAGATGTTAATTCTGACAACAATAACAGAATTTAACTAGACGATACTATCGCTAACGGAAAAAACTATCGATATTATCGTTAGTACTATTGATTGTTTTGCAGTGTTCTAGACATGCTAAATATCTGCTGTCGATGTACGCTACCGACTCCCGTAGGTTGCGGTTTTTTTTATAAAACTTTTTCGACCGAATGCCATTCATCTAGTCTATTCATGAATTTTCATATCCTACTAATCCCATACAACCAGTGTCGTCACCAAGATTACTAAGAGCACACATTATTCACCTGGGTGTACTAGAAGGCCCTGCACCCAGGTATAGGTTATTCCTTAGGCTACTTGTCCCTCTCTTACCTTTTGCTATACATTATTTCCTCTTCGCCTTAATTAAAAGAATCCCCAGCAGGGTGCCTAAAAACAGTAATAATAAAATTATTTACAAATTTTATTTTTTGTGTTCTTCCTTATTTAGTTTTTAACAAAATTACTCTTTAAAAAAATTAAAAAAAAATAACCAATGAAAGAAATGTAGCTCCGCAAGGAGCTACCGAAAGTAATTAAATAATGGGAATTCACGCCTAATGATAAGAAAGGCAGGAGCGGACACATCTTAAACTCTAAAGGAAGCTTCCCTTGCTATAAATAAAAATATTAGCCGATTGATAGTTAGAAGAGCGCTACACTATCTTAAATTCCACGCAAATGTGAAAAAGACTAAACTAGCATTGTCACCTGAAAATTTTTTGGCGCGACTAAAGTTCGTCAGGCAACACAAAAATTGGAGTGTTAATGACTGCAAGCGTGATGAGTCAAAATATAACAGATGCCAGTCTGATGCTCTAAACACATTCGAGACAGCAGCTACCGACTGCAAAATGTCAGAATTAGATTGCATGTGTTTATATGAGAATGATTAATTTGTGAAAGCAAGGCAACAAGGCGGCAGGTTGTTGTCTGGGCTGAATTCGCCGCTGCAGTCAAATTAAACTAATTTCTATTTTTATTGGCGCAAGGCGAATTAATACAGGTGACCGCACGGCTACAACAATCCAACAACAAAAAAAAACAACAGGCAATTTGTTGCTACAAAATTATGTATGTTGTCAAAAAAATATTGTAAAAAAACAAACAAAATAAAAAAATATATTTGATGAAAAAAAATGGTTAAAATTATCAGAATAAGAAAATTATAAAAATTAAGTTACATAACAATAAAAATACAGGAAAAGTTACCAAAATTCTATTGTACCCCTAGTTTCCCCAAATCAAATGCATCGTTCCATTCTTGCACGTTGACCATTTGAAGACTAACATAATCTTCCACAAAAAACCAAGAAATTATAAATGTGTTAACAATAATTCCACTATCTTTTTACGCATATTTTGATTATACATATCAGGAACTGCAAATACGGTTCCATGTTATGGTAGTTTTCTCTAGGAATTTCAATAATTTGTTTTCTCTTAGCAATCAAAAAAAAAAAAATTAAATTAAAAAAAAATTAACAAATTATTTATTTTTGACAAATTTTTTTGACAACTGCAATGTATACAGCTGATGGGCTTTTTCGCCCGTGCCAAGGCGAATCAATTACCAGGTGGCAGCGTAGGCGAATTCATTAATTTTCGCCGTGTACACTACTGTCAAACTCCATATAAAAAAAATCTGTGTACTTTTTTTTATATATGGAGTTTGACATTCGTTTCTACCAGCAAAAAATAATAAATTTTCTAACGCTGCCACCTGGTAATTGATTCGCCTTGGCCTGTGCGTTCACCTGTATTTTTTCGCCATGTATTGGCGACAATAAACAGTTTAGTAATGTCAATACTATAAGACATGTAAAATAATAAGTGCTTAAAATCTCTTATTATGAAAAACGTAAAAGAACAATAAAAATATAAAATAAAAATTATTTATTTAAAGATTTAAGTGTAAATCTATAATAAAACAGTAACAGGATAATTTCAGTACATGAAATATTTAAGGAAAATAGTGTTGCTAGTATTCAATTTGCCTTGGATAAAACTAATAACGCAGGTGATCGAATTCGCTTTACACATTTCTCCGAGCTAACGTCAAAATTTGTTTACATTTTGTTGACACGCCATTTAAATAAAATGAAAAAAATGTTCAATTTTAAAATCGGAAAATACAATAAATCTTTTAATAAAACAGTTAATGCGCGAATAAAACGTTGTGTAAAAAGTAATAAGAGTGTGTGTACCCAAGAATTGCAGATAAATATAAAATTTAACAAACAAAAAACAACATTTATTAAAAAAGAAACGTGTCTTTGAGAAACATTTATTTAAAGTTGTTAATTTTTGAAACAAATTATATATACATGAAAAATAATATTTGAAAAGTTTATTGTGCGGCTACAAAAAAAGTCAATGCTGACGATAGTAAACAAATTTCCTGGATATTTTTCCATTAATTGAGTCTATAGCGTGAAAATTATTTTTTTTAAATATGAAAACTTTTTATGAAATTTCTTTTTCTTCTCTGTTTTTTATATTTTTCCTTATTTTTTGTTGACAAGTAAAAGTAAATTTACACTAACAAAATACAGGGTTTTTTTGTTTTTGTTCTCATGCGATTACCTAGTATTCAAATCGCCTTGGCTGCTGCCTTCAAAATAATAATGTAGCTACGTATAAGGCGACAAATGTTGCTAGCGTCATTTGCTGTCGTGTTTTCGTGTATCTTGCTGTGGCGAATGTGTTTAGAGCATGATGGTAAACAATATTACTGGCGCCGGCAGCAGGAGAGACACCATATCATGGTGCACATTAGTTGAAGAGTGCCCGAAATTTATTGTGTTAATGTTCGCGCATTTGGAAAATTTTTTGTAATTTTGTTGTCAGATATCTGGATATTATGGTTCCGTAAATTAGGCTGATATATTTATTAGTTGATTAGATAGACACGCTCGAAAGTTCATATATGTTCGATTGTTTAAAATGGCCTTCAACTTTACTTTGGTACAATCACAGTAAACTTATCATTTGACTTTGTTATATATTTTCGTAAATGACAATTGTCATAGATGAGACTTGTATTACAAAAAGTTGGAATGAGTGCCATATAAAAAATTTCGTAGAACAAAATATAAACCACATCAAAATTGCAATGTTCATCAATTTCATTGGAATGCATTTTTTTTAGCGCTGTGAAATAAAGATTATTTAAACATATTGCAGACTTATTCTTTCGGTTTTGTGGATATAAGCGCATATCCTGAGAAAGTTGAATTGTGTTTCAATAGAATGGAGATCTGAAATCGACAAAAATCGTTAAGAAATGAATGAATGCGTAAAATTATCAATTGCAGCAGTGGCTAACGCAAAGTCACGACCTAAATCCAATTGAGAATTTGTAGTCAATTATGAAGAGACTGTTGGGATAATACCGAACAGCTCTATCTAACTTAAACGCTGGAATGGCAAAAAATTCAAACGAAATCATCTAAAACTTGCTTGAGAGTATGCCCAAACGATTAAATAGTGTATTAAAAAGTAAAGGGCTATGGACTAAGTACTAAAAATAGAGCATATTTTTAATGAAAGTTCATTTTATTTTATTTTGGTTTTACTTTGAATATGTAGGTTTTTGTTTTGTTTTAAAAAAATGTTTGTTAGCAACTGAACAGTAACAAAATAAATATTTAAAAAATTTAATCGCTTCATTATTACGATTTTTGCGTATGCAAATTTAGAAATTATTAACGTATACTCACCTCTGCTCCCCACTGTATATCTTAATATTATTCTTATCAATATCAAAATTTCAGAGACAATCAATGTAAAGCTAAATCAAGAGATAATTAGATAGTGATAGTGAAAAACTTAAACAGATTAATAAAAAAAACTTTACACATGAGCCAAATATTGGCCAAAAAATAATAATAGTTAAAATATTTCTAAGAAGCAAAAAGCAAACAAATTTAAACAAAACTTATTTGCAAATATTTGTAATTTCCAAAGTCCTCAAAAAATGATAAAACTTAAACAATTTTTTATACAAAATTATCATTTGAAGCACTTTAAAAATTGAATACGATTTAATTAAATAAATAAATGTTAATGTACATAAGTTTCAATCCAACTGGGTTGTTAACACCAAAATTTAAAACAAATTAACCAAATGTTTTTCATGGTTGACTGGCTTGAATATATTTGCATTTTTTGTTAATTAATGTACGAAAAAGTTCTTCCTGTGTTTCTTTTTTTTTATCAAAAGTAAAATTTAATTTCAATAACCTTATTAATTTACATATTATCTAATGTATTGGCTATTGTTAGCTCTGAGGTTTTCCTCATGTTCTGTCAACGAATCAAGTCAATTTTTGACAGTTCCAGCCAGGCTACTCGTCACCAATCAAAACAAATTGTATCCAATTACATGGATACAATTTGTTTACAAATTGTATCCAATCGTAATCCAGTGTTAAAATCTTTATTTTTTTAGGATCTTTTAAAGGTTCGACATCTCTCGGCACTTTATACCA
This sequence comes from Gymnosoma rotundatum, assembly GCA_916610165.2. NCBI lineage: Eukaryota > Metazoa > Arthropoda > Insecta > Diptera > Tachinidae > Gymnosoma > Gymnosoma rotundatum. Next base: position 41,893,598 of record OU744338.1, read on the forward strand.
CTGTGTTGTTTAACGCAATTTAAGTGGGCGTCTGAAATCAGACATAAACTTTCGCAAAAACGTACGAAGCAAAATAATTCCACTTTTAATGTAACAAAAAAAAAAAAACATGTTTAATAAAAATGTGCTGCGTAGCAATTTTTGGTTGCAGATGTCGATTCTTAATTTTTTTATAGAGGTTGTCCGCCGGGTGTTAAGTCACCATTTTGGTAAACATAAGTCTTAGCAGTTCTTAGTAGCAATTTTGAAGTATACACATGGCATATTTATTAAGGAAAAATATTCAATAAACCAACGTGTTTTAATCGTCAAAACATTTTGTCAAAATCAATCATCGATTATTGTGACGATGAAAAAGTTTGGGAGAAACATCTCGCGCACAAAATGCACTATTTATTGTGTAGTGAATGATTTCAGATATAAATTATAGGCTTAAGCATGGACCACAACGTATTGCCAGATCTGCTGAAAACATAACTGCTGCTCAAGAAAGTGGTCAAAATAATCTGTCAACCTTAATTCGATGTTGTGCTTAGGAGCTTGGTCTTCAAAGAACAACTTTGGCCACAATTTTGAACTGGGATTTGGTTTTGTTTTCATTTAAGATTCAGTTGAAACAAGAGCTTCTTCCACAAGAACATTTTTATCGCCGTACATATGACAATAGGATGTTACAGCTCGCCCATGGCAACATCGATTTTCATGAAAATATCATAATGAGTGACGAGACACATTTTCATTTAAATGTATATATGAATAAACAGAATAGTTGGTTCTGGGCAATGCAAAAGCCTTAAATTATTCATCAGTCACCTAGGCATCTATTAAAAGTGACAGTCTGGTGTGCAATTTGGTCAGGAGGAATCATTGGACGTTACTTCTTTGAAAATTAATACGGCGTAATAGCAACTGTGACTTTTGGGCTTGATTAACATGTGGTATCGATAAGAAGATGCCACATTGCATACAGCCAGGATTTTAATGGAAACAAACCTTATTAATATTCCACTTTTAAAAATGTTTCACTTATAAGCGTGCTAGTAACCCAATTTTATTTTAGTTAATTTATTTTCATTTCTGAATGATTATCCTTCTCAGAACAGGATCCAAAGGCAGTTTTATACATTTTTAAGGACGGCCGTGGAGCACATTATGTTATATTTGATTTGATTAAAAAAAGAAGACATGTTCTTATTGTTTATGTTTGAAATGGTTTTGAATACCGAAACTAAGAAAATACTAGTTTACATAACTACGCTCGAAACATGGCTGAGGGGATCATTATATAAAGGGATTTTATAGTATTGAGTGTGTGTGGGTTTTTTTTTTTTTTTGTTGTTACAGGAAAAGGAGGATACTAGTAATGAATCAACCGGAATTGTCCGAGAGCTTTGTATAAAGGAATCAATATTTATAAGGGGTCATGACTACATGTTTGGATAGTTCAACTGACTTAAGAACTGAACGCTGTTGATCATGTACAGCAAACAACAGCGGTTAAATGTATTACAGATTAAGAGATAATCTTATTTTATTTCTGATACTTTCGTTGATCTACTGTTATCGCAAAATAATTGCATTCAAAAGTGGGCCAGTTTATTATAGATTTGCTGCCAGAGTGAACGCTGTACCATACGGCTAAATAAACTTTCACAAGATTCCCATAACGGGACTTAAAATACTCTTATATCTGATATTTATTTATGTATGTAGAAAATATAGTAATAGAAATAGTATGTAGAAAATAAGACTTTTTGACATTTTCTAATCACTTAATTCCTTATGTCGCCAAACGGAATTGGAATGTTAAAGGATGCTATTTTACTTGAACCAGAAAATCTCAAAACTAATTTATAGAGCCTCAAAAAGATCTATAAAAAATTTGAAAATAACTATGAAATGTTTGCAGGGAACTTCATATACTTGCCGCAACCATACAACAATCATACTGTTTTCTGCCTACATACAGAACGGCTTTCATACAGCCAGGACTGAAATCAATCTGGTTCAGCGATAAGTGAAATAATTTTAAATTTTCTGCTTCAGGGCTTTTTCTACTTAAATTTTTCAAAATTATATTAAAAATTTTTACACTAAAATTTTTTTAAATTTGACGATTTTTTTTTAATTTTTTAATTAACGGGTGGAGCAAAACTATTTCAAAACGCTTCAAATGTTGTATAGGTTTGAGTTCGTTATCCATTTACATCTAACATTTCTAACATTTTGTGTTCGGTACTCTACAATAGCTTTGTTGACATTTTCTTTGCATACATTTAAAAGCGAATAATAACAATACTAATGACATGTTGTCGAGCACATTTTTGAAATCTCTTACATAAAAATTTATGTATAATTTACAGCATAGTTTTTCTCATTTTAGTTGTTGTTGCAGTATTGTTTTTTATGCATTTGAATCAACTAAAAAAACTGCCAGATCCTTTCATATAAGAATAATCTAGACGTTTCATCTCGCCTATAAATAGAAATCGTAGTTGCGGATGGTATGAAATATCTAACCGAGAAGTTGCTTGTGCATAATAGGAAAATGTATGCTGTTAAACAGATTTGTCATGTAAGCATATGTTAGCAGTTTTAAATGAAACAAAATATGAAATGTATTTTAAATTTGAAGAACAACAATAAAGTGCATAAGGCATAAGAAGCAAACTATAATGTACTTAACAAAAAATTTCGTCACGTTTCAAATGTCATTTTCTTGAGCAAAGTTCAAAATTTATCGCCTGCTTGTGAGAAAACTTTACTCCAACTTTTGATCTTATCTATATGCTACTTTTTCCTTGCATTCTGCTAATTTTTTATAGATAACATAAATATAATATGTTTTTAGAACTTAGAACCTGCAGTCAGAATTGCTTTGCTGACTAGAATTGTAAGTTTTCTATCTCCTACCTGTTGATTAAGGCTTCAATGTTCTGTTAGACTTATCTTAAGGATACGAATAAAAAACAAAAGCAAAATTCAAAGAATCCTTGAAGTTCATCATTGTGATTTTCTTCTTTTAGTCACAAAAACCGGAAATCTAGACCTTCATAATTTTTGCAAAGACTCACGCAGAATTAAAATTTTATTTCTAAATCATAAAGTTAAATAAAACTTCTTTATTTACCTCGTAAGAAATATAAAATAAAACAAATAAAAAAAGATTAATTGCATCGCACAAGATCTGAAACATAAAATTTTAAGAAGAAAAGATTACTAAACTTAAGTGACCTTTGAATGTCACTTAACAGTGTCATACGCAAAATTAGTCACATGAAAATAAATTAAATTTAAATCTTTCATACTCGTACACTATTGGTTGCACTTAAAAAGCAAAACAAGCAAAGACTGAGTTGTGTAAGCACGTACCGGATAGTATCTTTATCTACCATTTTTCTCGTTGTTTATCAGGCGCCCTACCCAGCAAACATAAAGGCAAAAGGTTGATAAGTGTTATTTTTTTTAAGTATAAATATAACATTTCGTTGTATTGCATTCTCAAAATCAACCACCAAGTGCTTAAATAAATAACAAACTTGTGTAAGGCCCCCTTCAATAACAAATACATAAATACGAGTAATAGAATAACTTATCCGAATAGATCCAGATTTTTTCGCATATTATTCTGTGTTTTGAACCCTACGTAAGGTTGCACAGACTGCCAATATCCCAACACCATCCACATGCGAGACTTACTATCATTGCTTCTGATTATCTCCCTTTAAGGTCTTAACGGAAGAGGGTAAAAGGTCCCTAAGTTCCCCCAGAGCTGTACAAGGCCCAGTTCTAATCCATCCGCGAAGTCTGCAAGTCTAGCCAAGCTATTATCGAATTATAGAGAAGGCATTTCACAGATTCCTTCTCCTCGTCTTCCTTCAATTGCATTAGCACTAATGGTGTATTACCCACTCGGCGCAGCCAAAAGCGCCCCTATTTACCACCAGATGTCCGCAGCAGCTTTGCAGTTCTCTCTAAGTATACTGGGGCTGTAGTAGCCTCGTTACCGTAAAGGCAGCCTCGTTCTGTATTCTTCGCATAAAGTTCTCCTTAGAGAAAGATTAAATCATGAACTACGAATAGTAAAAGAAATAGAAGGTTAAACGTTGGCCGGTACATGGTACTGAACCCTTCGCACTTGGCTGATTTATTTCTATTTAGGATTTTCAGTGTGATACAACCAAGATCAATGATCAGATTTGTAGTAGGGCACTTTAACTTTTAAACAATTTGCACAATCATTAACAAATCCTGCAATGTTTCCTAGCGCCCTATAACAGCTGCTGCTCTGTTACAATTTACTACGGAGCTGCCTTTAACTTTTTAAGAATTAATAACTTTACGGCGTTTTACGGCAGGAATTTTCATTATATATCTATTAACATTGTTAAAGAAGACCCTAATAAGGAATGTTTGTGATTTTGTGAAATATGAACAACATGTCATATTTCATCTTTGTGATGTGATGATCCAATAGTAGCTAAGGAACCGATTCATATTACCGAATCATATTCCCCAGTATTTTTTTTTAAGATAAATGTAGTAAAGAAAATTTTATTATACAGTTGTTTGTTGGGTTATCATAGACTAAACGAGTAAATATTTGAACATGCCAACACATATTCTGTATGTAGTTTCTTTTTTTTCTTTCGGCATAAATTAAATTTTTGGATTGATGAATTACAAACTACAATGGAATGAGGCATAAATATAGAAATAAGTGACTCATTACAAGATTTTTTTTCTTTAATGGCAATTAAATCCACGAGGTACTCAACAAGTTAAATGTAGGATTTTTTAATTCCATTTGGGTAAAATAATCAATAAAACAATTGTTAAAATGGTAAAATGATACTTTAAGTAATTTAAGTGTATTAAGAAGGAAATACTACTGAAGGAGTAACTATCATTGATGCGGACCTTGATTAGGTAACAGAAAGAGAGTTAGAATGTTTGTTTGAGTGGAAAGGCCTTAGCATGTTAATTTTGCATAAAAATTAACATATTGTTACGTTTTTCCTTTTAAAACAAACGTACGGATTCTTTTGATTGCAAATACCACTGTGGCTCATTAAAAATTCTGTATTCTTTACTCTGTGGCTTTCTCTGGCTATGCTGCTTGATCCTACCGGTCTTGTGAATCCCATGGTCTCGTATTTACTAAACATGCGTTGTTATTACAAACGCAGCCCTTCACGCTACACTACTGTGTTACTCCGGCGAGACATGAACTTGTCGATGTCTTATTTAGTAACCTTAACCATCCACAGACAGCTCCACTACTCCTTTTATCCAAGCCAATCCATTCCCTTTAATCCAATAGCCACAACACACTTCTGCCGTACACTGTTGTTATGCTGTTACACTTCCCCGCGCTAACCGCTATTGGTCTTACTTTTAATTATAAAGGGATTCTTGACAATTATCTGTAGCTCTTATACTAAATTGGACGTCCCCACTAAATTATCTTCCATGGCTTCACACAATAATTGTCTTTTGCCTCTCGGGAGGTTTGTATTGCTGTTTATTAATTTTAATTGCATTATAACAATTATTATTTTTTCGTTGCACGCATGTCCGAATGCGGTATCAAACTCAGGACCTCCTGTTTTACGTACGCACCTCTCCCAACGCAGCCATTGAGGCTGCTCAGCTTTTGTTAGCTAATTGTGGTATTATTCTATACACACATACACATTATTAGTGGAAGTAACTTTATTCACCACTCTCATACTGTTTTGTAATAACAGGGGTTGCCAATTCTACTTTCGTAACAATATTAATTCCAGAACTTTTGCTAAATATCATTTTTGGCCTAATAATATGCAGATATCAAAAGCAAGGTCTAAAATACCTAAAACATTTTGTAGGTCTTTCGGTGAGTCATTAAATTTGAATAATATGTTGCCACCTATCTCAAGTTTTTTTTTCTTCCACATGCCGACGGGTAGAAACAAAATACTTTTCAAAGCACCGATGCTATTTTTATTCAGAATTTTGATAAGATCGACGTTTATTTACTTTATTGCCATAAACTTCGAAAACTTTCGCAATCTAAATTACGAATGCACACGAGCATTAACATCTACCACTGTTAGAATCTAAAATGGACCTGCATTTAGATATCCAAAGTTATCTTTTTGTTTAATTTAATTGAATTTAAAAATTTCGCGATTTTCCTTATTAAGAAGCAACTTCTTCCAGAAAACTTCTTCCTAATAAATTTATTTACTACCTAGTGCCCTCTCCTGAGAAACAAAAGCAGTAAAATGATTTTTGTAAGTATTATTTGTAAAAATGTTCTTACTTTCAATCATCCTTATCATGAATATCTTTTCCCTCGAAATGTTTTCCCTTTTCCACAAATTGCAATTGTGAATAATTCACGTGAACAATTTTTTCACGTCAACAAAATCTCCCCTTATCGCGATTGGTTTTTTTCCCTCGAAATTTTTTCACTTTTCCCTTGAATTTATTCACTTAAATTTTGCCAGGGAACTGCATACATTATACAAGTTTTTATCTACTTAATTTTTTTAATTCATAATCAATTACTGCACCGCAGCCTAAAAATATGAAAACAAAGCGATCTATTGCTTGAAAATTTTAAAAGATTTAAAATGGAGATATAACAAATCTATATATATAAAAATGAATGTCTGTCTGTTTGTTTGTGCTTTATAGGAGGCCAAACCCTTGGACCGATTTTCCTGAAATTTTCACAGCATGTTACTGTGACTCTGGAAGGAATAATAGGCTATATGAAGTTTTAATTGGACAAAGGGGTGTGGCAGCGCCCATATAACCCAAAAATTTAAATCGCCATATTTTGGCCATTTTTTGACCTACGTCGACGATATTTGGTACATATGGTATTGGCATAATTAGGAAGACGTACCAGGAGAATAGTGGGTGGAACCCTGCCCCTTTTTAGAAAAATTAAAAATCGTAATATAGTCATAACTACTGGACCAATCGTCATTAAAATTTCGCAATAGGATATTCTTGACTATATTAAATAACTGTTGCCGAGTACGGACGTGCTTTCAATTCGCTCTGTTTTATTATCTAAAATTTATAAAAAGAAGACTGTTTCAAATCCAGCTTTTGTTGCCGAATAGTGATTTTGTGCATTACGTTTTGTAACTTAATCTGAAATTCAGTTTAATGAAATTCAATTTAATATAATTGTTTTCTTGCTTTGTTTTAATTAAACATTAATAACATACATCTAAGTAAACTTACATATTTTACAACAACTACGATTTGATGCTTCATCAAAGTTCAAAGAATATCAAAAAACAAAAAACAAAAAAAGAGAAAAAATATAAACTGAAATCATACATAAACATCATTTACTTTCAACTAAGTTCATTTAAGTTCAAAGAATATCAAAAAACAAAAAACAAAAAAAGAGAAAAAATATAAACTGAAATCATACATAAACATCATTTACTTAATTATCAACAAAATATTAATTGTTTACCAGCTCTTACACAAATAACTATAACAACAAAACTTTGAATAAAACAACAACAACAATTGCTTTGTTTGTTTTATATTATTCTACTGTTCTTTTTTTTCTTCACAACAACTACACTACCTATTGCTACATTATCACGATAATTACAATCGATTACCCAACACACAATACAACTGTATATTATAATGGAGTGTTCTAACGTGAAATGCGTCAAACCTGAAAATGACCGGATGGTATCCTGCTGGTTATGCCTTAAATACTATCATCTCAAATGCTGCGGTAGTAATCTTAGAGCACGTGATGCTGACGCACTCGCGGACATTCAGAAATGTTTAAATTGGACATGCATAAACTGTAGAAATGTTGGTATTGAGTTCTATCAGCTTTTTAAGAATTCTAAAGCTGAATTTGATAAAATTAACAAAGATTTTCTGTCACTCCAAACTAAACTTGCCGATTTTGGTGAACTATTTTCAAAATATAATAACCTCGATAAATTTATGAATTCATTGCAAAACCTGTCACCGAAACAAAAGAAGAAAAATGAGGGAACTGCAGTTGCTCAATCCACCCTACCCATTGTTGATACAAGTGATGAAACTAATACACTATCAGTTCCCATTTTGTCACCGAATTCTTCATTCCCCGTTATTGCGAGCACATTGCCTTCTGTTCAACTGGTAAATCATTCCGCTCAACTGTCAACTACTCCTGAAATTACAGCAGTTAATACTGTAGACATAAGTGGTTCGTCTGATCTAGTACCCACTAATAATTTATCAGTGGATTTTACTAGTTATGGGAAAACTCTGTCATCTCCAAGTATCATGAGTAATACCACAAATCATCTTAAGCCGCTTAGAGTTATACTGCCAAATAAGACAATTTTTGTTTCTCGTTTAGCGTCTGATACTACTACTGAAGAAGTTCAAGCATACATAAATTCTAAATATAGTCAAAACTTAGGTATATCAGTGTACAAATTTGCCTATGCTGAGCCAAGAATTGTGTCATCATTTAAAATTACTGTACCAAATGAACTGTTTAATATTGTTATTTCTCCAGAATTTTGGCCCAATGGCACATACGTTCGTGAATTTATGTTTAAAACAAGACAAAGAAGTACTGTTCAGTTGCCTACATCTTTATCAAATATTTCAAAAAACTAAATAATTACTTAGAGAATTTTACTCTTATATACCAAAATGTTCGTGGAATTAATACAAAATTGTCTGCTTTATATAGTCAAAGTTTTTCATTTGAGTATCAAGCTATTGCATTAACTGAAACTTGGCTTAAAGAAACTGTCTTAAACACAGAAATATTTGCTGATAATTACGTAATATATAGACGAGATCGTGGTAATAACATAAAAGGAGGAGGGGTACTGATTGGAGTTTCTAGCCTACTAACTTCTGAAGCTTTATCAGTGGCTTCTTTGCTGGATATTGAGTTTATAGCTGTTTTGGTAAAACTTAAGCACAAACAAATATTCATTACATGCTCATATATTCCACCCAACTCTCCTGAAACAATTTACCAAAAACATTCTGAAGCCATATCTCTTGTTGTACATATGTCTCATCAAAATGATATTATTATTGCGCTTGGTGACTTCAACATGCCTACAATTTGTTGGAAATTTTTAAATAATGACGGATACTTTACACCGTATAATTATTATTCTGGCTCGAAATACATTGAATTTATTGATTGTTTAGTGGATTTAAATCTTTATCAGATTAATGGCATCTATAATGACTACCATAATCTTTTGGATTTGGTTTTTATAAATGATTGTACTGACATGTCGGTTATTCGTACTGAGCCATTAACAGTACCAGAAGATCGTTATCATCCTACTGTGTTAATAAATACATGTAATTACATATCCCGGTCTGCTCACACTCCAAAATCTCGCAGTTTTTGTTTTAAAAGGGCAAATTATCAAAGACTAGCTGAACTGCTTTTTGAAACTGACTGGTTAAATTTGTTATCTATCGTTAACTCAGAACATAATTCCGATGCCATTAATCATGTCGTTATGAAATTCTATGATAGGATTTATTGGATCTTTAACCAGTGTATTCCAAAACAAATTGTTCGTCATTTATCTGGTCCTCCATGGAATTGCAAGTTGCTTTCCAAAATTAAGAACTTCAAGAACAAATATTATAAGAAATATAATAAATCTGGATTAGCAGCAGATTATATGAAATACTCTGTGGCTCGTGCCGAATACAACAAATTAAATCAAGTATGTTATAAGTACTATCTTACAAAAATGAAGAACAGCTTTAAGAAAAACCCTAAGTCTTTTTATAATTTCGTAAATACAAAAAGAAAATCTATTACCTTTCCACCTTCTATGAAATTAGATGATTGTGAATCAGATGATAACGAGGAAATAAGCAACCTATTTGCGGACTTCTTTTCTGCTACCTATGCAGATGGTCATAGTATTATATTTGATGGGCAGGTTACACATATTCCTGGAAGTCAATCTATTTCTATCCCATTTTTTGATGAAACTACTGTATTCTACGCTTTAAAAAAACTGAAATTTTCGTTTAAGAGTGGACCTGATAATGTTCCAAGTTGCGTTCTTATTAACTGCGCAGAGGCCTTAGTTGCTCCTCTTACAATGTTGTTCAACTTTTCAATTAAATTAGGTAAATTTCCTGAAGTGTGGAAGAATTCTCTCATTATTCCTTTATTTAAGTCTGGTAGAAAAAATGACATCAGAAATTACAGAGGAATTGTAAAACTGAGTGTAATACCCAAACTATTTGAAAAACTAATTACGGATCATTTATGTTTTCAAGTGTCTTCAATATTATCGTCTAAACAACATGGCTTTCGTAAAGGCTGTTCTACGGTCACAAACCTTTTACAATTCTCGACTTTGGTAAATCGTGGTTTTGTCAACAAAATGCAAACTGACGTGATTTATACTGATTTTAGTAAGGCATTTGATAAGGTAAACCATGAACTACTTATCCAAAAACTAAATTATATGGGATTCACAGTTAATTGCTTAAATTGGATAAATTCATACCTTATCAACAGGAAACAAAATGTTTTATTCAAAAATGCTATATCTCGGCCAATCCCCGTGACATCTGGTGTTCCACAAGGGAGTCATCTTGGACCTCTTCTTTTCTCATTATTCATCAATGACTTACCTAGTGTCATCAAGAATTCTGTTATACTTATGTATGCGGATGATGTTAAAATATTTTTTACATATAATAAATATAATGATCATAAGCTACTACAAGCAGATTTAGATTCTTTATACTCCTGGTGTGAATCGAACATAATGAAATTGAACTTCGATAAATGTAAATATATGTGTTTCTTCCGAAGGAACCATTTAAACGTTAAATACTCTCTGGGTGGCAATGAGCTGCAAAGTGTTTGCAGTTTCACAGATCTCGGAATTTTACTGGACCATAAACTAAACTTCATTCAACATATTTCCCTAATTGTAAGCAGGGCTAGATGCCAGCTTGGTTTCATCAAACGTTGGGGTAAGGAATTTGATGATCCTTACATCACGAAACATTTATTTACGTCACTAGTTCGTCCAGTTCTGGAATATGGTTCAATTATTTGGGATCCACAATATAAAATATACAGCAACGCAATTGAATCAGTGCAAAAACAGTTTTTAATATTTTGCCTACGTAGACTGCAATGGAATCCGTTATGCTTGCCATCGTATAAGTCTAGGCTTGCTCTCATTAAGTTACCATCTCTGTCTAGTCGCAGAACTATGCTAAATGTCATGTTCATTTTAAAAACAATTACCGGTAAAACCTGCTCTAACTTTTTGATTGAAAATATATCTTTTTGCGTTCCTCAGCGTCCAACCAGATACTATTCTCCATTAGATATTAAATATTTTAGAATGAACTATGCAAATTTCGATCCTTTCATTAGATGTTGTAAGGACTTTAATAAACTATACCTTTATGTTGATTATTCCTCAAATGAAAATCTGATAAAACGTAAAATTTTGTTTTCATTAAATATGTATTAATAGTCTGTAAGAATTATAAATTCATAGACTTGAATATTTAAATAAATAAATAAATAAATAAAGTTGGGAGTGGACAAAGGGGCGTGGCCTCGCCCATATAACCCAAAATTTAATATCGTCATATTTTGGGCATTTTTTGACCTACGTCGACGATATTTGGTACATATGGTATTGGCTTAATGAGGAATACGTACCAGGAGAAAAGTGGCTGGGACCCCGCCCCTTTTTAGAAAAATTAAAAATCGTAATATAGTCTTAACTACTGGACCAATCGCCATTAAATTTTCGCAATACTTTTAATTTTATTTAATAACGAGGGGGGTAGCGAAGCACACCGGGTTCATCTAGTCTAATATAAAAATGTATTTCATTCAAATGGATCATAACTTAATGGGATTAAATGCGTCTGGCACGTAACGTTCTTGTTATAAAATTGTTAATTCGTTTCTAAAATTTTTATTTATTTATTACCTAGAATCTTTTTTATATTAATTGACTTTAATTGGGCAGTAATGTATTTCATTTTTTAGTTTAGTTTAAAATAACTAAATAAAGGAATCAAGCACAATTAAAGTAAATTAATTTTATTTATTTATTTTAAACTTTAATTTAACAATTTTCACTGAGCTTATTCTTCTTACTTACGTTCAGTGTGCACTGATAAATTATTTATTTTGAACAGCTGTTTAATGAAGGGAACAAATATTTCACATGATACCAATTTTCACTTCGAGGGAAATGAAAATTTCATGCTAACATAAATTTCACTTTTTCTTTATGATAGGAGTGAATAACTCTAACATTAGTGTTAATATTTTTAAACGTGTTAGTTTGTGATTGGCTTGAGAATTTATACAATTAAAATCCTTCATATTTCATGAAAATTGATGCATTGCTTTTTTTTATTAAAATTACAGTTTCCATTAATTCTATGAGATGTAACATCTCTTGTTTGCTGGGTTATCACAAATATAAAAAGTGAATAATTGAATATGCAAACACAAGTACTGACAGTAATTTTCTGTAATTATTGTACAAATACACCGAAAATAAATATAATATTGTATAAATTATATTTTTGGATTTTTATATGACAAACTAGAGTAGATTAAAGCCAAAAAAAAAATATATATATAGAAATAAAGTGATTCACTTAAAGAGTTTTATTGCAAGTAACAAAAGAGTCAATGTATTAATGAGGCTGATTGATTTAAACTAATTTGATAATCACTATTTATTTTCATAAACCGTGAATAAAGTGTATCAAATGTCTTGCGGTACCCACTAGTACACCAAACACTAAATTTAGAAACACCACTCTCTCGTTTAATTAAGCGCTGACAATAATTTTGACTTAAATTATTCTGTGTTTACTAAATTGCGAATTTTAAGTCGTAATTTTTAAGATTGAACAGTATGCGCGAAGTCTCTTATATAACAAATGGATTTAAAGAATATCTGCTTTAGTCTAGGTAATATACACGTTAACTAAGAAACAAATTAGCTTGGGTTCAACCCCTGCGGCTGCCAAAAAACAAAACCATTATTGTGCTGTTTCGGTATTACAAGCGAGTCACTAAAAAAATTGAGTGCTTTTCATACAAATTTTTTAGACGAGTCGCTCGCTTGTAATATAGAAACCTCACTTTTATACATACTCAGAAATTAACATTACGACACACAGTTTCCTTCGTCGGCATTTCTACGCAGCGCATTCGTTGGCGAAGTAAAATAATTAATAAAATGGATACTTTCTTCAAAAACATGGCGAAATAATACAGATAGTCTCAATGGCGAATTCATCACTTTCGCCGTAAACGCTAAATGTTAAATTCCACATTTAAAAAAAAGTATAATTTTAATTCGCCATTGCGACCACCTAGTATTATTTCCCCATGTTCAAAAAACAATCGCCTAAATAACAGCATTTGACGGGCGTTTTATAACTGTCCATTTCATTAACGGCAAATGCAGTGTTGAACAAAAAAAGAAGCTTTTCTCTCTTTATATCTCTACTTTCACCACCTATCTTATCTCTCCTTTATCGCTTTCCTAAAGAATGTAGCACGGTTATAAAAATTATTTAATAGGCATTGTTGCCTAAAGTACTACCTTTCTTAAAACAACACAAAAATATCTAGAGATCAAACCCCTTCTTTAGAGAAAAACTGACTAGATTAAGTTTTTGGACCAATTGAAAACATTTCACAGCGGTTCAACAAAAAGATACTTTTTATATCAGCATGTGACGAATACTGTACGAAGTGCTCACGAGCATAATCAGATCTAACCCAAAGTCATAATGAAAGGCCAATTAAAACGGCGTTCGGAGACAATATTTCCCATTTGCGAAAAAAAATTATTTGTTAATAAAAATTTTTATACAAAAATCTTAACACATTAAATTTAATTTAACTTGGCAATGACGTTAAAAGCTGCCGGGCAGCAGTTTTCAATTTAGTTTAACCTTTTGTTTTAACTCTTTGATTTTTAAACCAAAAAGTAAAAAAACAAAAAACAGGGGGAACAATGACAAAAAATTGATTTTAGAAATAAAAAAAATATAAAAATTTATATGGAGAGAGTTTTCCCGGGTGCGTGTTAAGGCCAGGATTCACTATCATACACAATCGTACGATTTAATCACACAAAAATCTGATAGAATTCTGTCCTACTTTAAAAATCGTTTCAAAATGGCGTCGTATGTGCCACACTATTATACAAAAAAGATGCAAACACATATGGTTTTAATATTTTGTTGTTTTTTCTCCTCATCATCTTAAAAAAATCAACCCTGATCGCATAGAGAAAAATATTTTATAAATTATTTCAAAAGATTATGAAATCGTACAGATCTGTCAAAAGCTCTGTCACACACATACAATTTCAATTCACACTATCATACTTTTTGAGCACACATGAAATTTTTGACAGATCGTACGACTGAGTATGATAGTGAATCCTGGCCTTTAATGGTGAGTTCTTGTAATATAAATTTAATTGTGTATCAATTAATCATCACCCTGATCACCCTTATCACGCTTATCACACTTATCACGCTTATCACTCTAATCACTGTTAGCACTAAATTGGACCAAAAAATTAATTTTTTAATTATATATTTATCTACATACAGTGGTGTTCAATAAAATATAGCCACCTTGATCTAACATTTTTCAAACTAAAAATAATGCACAATAAACTTTATAATTATTTCTTTTTTTATATCTCGGTTTACTCCTAAACTTAATGACATATAATAATGCAAATGAGGAAATTCAAAACTTAAAAATTTTTCCCTCAAATTAAGTCACCAGGTCCTGCCTGTGCATAAAAATAAAGCCAGCATATTTAGTTACCTCAAATAATTTTTTTTTGTTTACTGACTGAATTTTTTCTCATTAGTTATTATTTCTTTACCTCAATACTTCGTAGAATAACCCTTATGTTTTATAACATTTGAGCACCGCTTTGGCATTGAGTCCACAAGTTTTTGGCAGGTTTCTGCAGGAATTAAAGTCCAAAGTTCGTCTTTATTGGATAAATTTGTTTTTCGAAGACACATTTTTACTAGTTGCAATAAGTTCTCGATAGGATTTTAATCTGGGGACTGCGCCCGCCACCTTAAAACCTTGACGGTATATTCTTTAAATCAGTCTTTTGCCCGCTTCGATGTGTGCTTCGATGTTGAAACACCCATCGAAGCGGCATTTCCAACTCGGCATAAGGCATCGTAGTATCATTAAGAATGTTTATATAATAAGTGACATCCATTCTACTCTCAATCCGAAATAAATACCAAAATACGAAATACATCCCCATACAATTATATTTCCGTCTCCATGTTTAATGGTTTCATGGTGTATTGTGGACGGCTTTCGGTGTTAACTTTCATTTTATCAGACCACCGAATATTTCTCCATTTGCTTACAGGCCAATCTACATGATTTTGGGCAAATTCTTATCTTTTCTTTAGGTGTTTTTTACTCAGGTATGGGACCTTTCTACTACTTCTAGCCTTCAAATTATTTCTAATAAGAAGCCTTCTTATAGGTAGAAACATCTAGATTATGCTCTATTTTGAGGATGAAAGAGGTGATAAAAGTACGTAAAGTTTTTGGCTCCACTATAGGTGTAATTTTCGACGGGCTTCGTCTATTTTCTACCTTGCTTTCACATTTGACGGCGTTTTCCAACATTTTTTAGAGCATCTAATTATTTTGGCATTTTGTCTATAACTTTTTCCTTTATTATGGATTTTTTTCTCCCGGCTCTCAAAGGTACAATGTTTTTGTAAATACTATTATATAAAAATATTGTGATATTCCTTTCGAATTGTACTTAAAAAACTTAGTGTTTACCCTACTTACCTTCTTATACACTTTTAAGAAATTAATTTGTAAAAGTTATTTATTTTTTAAAACTGGCTCAATTTTTTTGCACACCTGTTTTCGCGTCCAAATGTATGCTGATATTAAAATGAAGATTAATGACGCTGAAGCTATTTTAAACATAACGGCATTATATTTGTAAGATTTTTGATAATTTGTTTAAGATTAGTGAAACAACTCTTTTATGCGTACTTTTTTGTATGAGGGATTTCTGAGCTGTAAAAATATTGGGGTAACATACTTCGTTAGAAAATATCTGCCAATGAAAATGAAAAATTGTAAGGTACCGGTATGTAAAGCTTTACCGAAAGAAGCTTTCATTAGGTAGCATTATTTCAGGGTCTTCGTAGAGGTTAATACCAGACTGTCAACCGATAATAAGAATAAGAGTAGTCGAGAAGATGTATGAACTCATAACTCAATTCACAAAAATGTTTATTGTTATTTTTAATAAAATGGAAAGATTTCAAAAGTGAAAAGAGAAGTCACCTAAAAAAATATGCTTTCTCAATGGCCACAATTTCAATAGCAGCTTGGAGAGGGATTGCACTATATAACAATTTTTAAATTTATGTATTTATTTTTAGGTCAAAAACCTAAAATGGATAATAAACAAATTTGCATTTCAATTTGCTAGGTTGATTTTCCTACATAAAATAAACTCAAGCGGCAAATAGAACAGCTGATTGCCACCCGTTGCCGCCTTTCACTATAAGTTTCAAATTAATCCAACAATATGTTTGTTGAATGACAAACTAGTTTTTCAATTAAAAAATAATTTTACTTGTAATTTTCTTGAATTGTTGTTACACGTCCAAGTTATCATGCAAAAAAAATATCGCTATCTCGAAATGTCAATTATTTTCACTCGATATATCGACAGTGTTAAAATATATCAAACAATACAATAAACTCGTATATATCGTTACATTTTTTCAATTTTTCCATTTCTAATATGAGCGCGAAGCTGTAGTAAAAAAGATGGTTGCAACGTATCAGTTTCCAGAAAACATAACCTTAAACTTTAGAAATAAAGACTGATCTTTTAGCAATAGAATACCAGCAGCTAAATTTATATTTATTAAAAACGAAGCAGGAGAATTTTTCAGATAAACATTTTTTAAGCTTTTGTTTGTTTCTCACTACGAAGATAGATACCTAATGGAAAAAAGTTTAAATTTAATTTATAAGTTTAATTAAATGAGCTGCAAAAACAATTTTTTTTGTTAAGTAACTCGAGCTGAAGGTGAAAGTCATGAAATTTTTTTCTTATTTTAATACAAAAATTGAAACTGGCTTTAAGATTTCATTAACTTCTTTAAGAATGACTTGAGTTTTATAATTTTTTTTTTGTACATAAATTGGCTTTTGTTTGCAAATATTGTAAAACAGATTGTAAACTGCAAACAAAACAAAATTATATAAACTTAAAAATATGAATACAAAATAAAAAATTCTGAATAAAATTTATTATGAATGTAAAATTATTTTGACAAATCATATTTATAATCTCCAATCAACGTTATGACAGACAGTTATATTTAATATTCAGTGTTTGTCGCAATGAGATTTAAGTTTTAAGAAAAAAAAAACAACAATAATAAAGATTTTAGCTCTTGATAATGAAAGAAACGGAATGCATACACATGCAACACCTTCAACATGGAATTGAGTGTGGGCAAGCATTAATAAGCGTGTAACGAACTTGCATATCTAAATGTATGCATTCTATGCATTTTCTTATTTATATTAAATAATAAAAACCATTCCATTTTTACTTATGAAATAAAGTCATGCGCACCCTGTTCGCAATTTTATGTTATGCAATGATGGGCTTTTATGCTGCGAAAAATTTTGTTCTAAAGGAAATTATTGAAAATATTGTAACGAAAAGTAAGATTTGGCAACCCCTGTTGTTGTTACCGCATGAGCGTGGTGAATAAGTTACTTCAACTAATGGTGAGCAACCTCGATGGTTGCGTTGGTAGAGGTGCGTATTGTAAAACAGAAGACGGTGAGTTCGATCCCGCCTTCGGACATGCGCGCAACGAAAAATAATAATTGTTGTAATGCAATTGAAAATTAAGAAGCAGCAGTACAAACCTCCCGAGAGGCAATA
This sequence comes from Gymnosoma rotundatum, assembly GCA_916610165.2. NCBI lineage: Eukaryota > Metazoa > Arthropoda > Insecta > Diptera > Tachinidae > Gymnosoma > Gymnosoma rotundatum. Next base: position 41,911,636 of record OU744338.1, read on the forward strand.
GACAATTATTGTGTAAAGCCATGGCAGATAATTTAATGAAGACGTCTAATTTAATATAAGAGTAACAGATAATTGCCAAGAAGTCCTTTATAATAAAATGTAAGAAAGGTATCGGTTAAAGCAGGGAAGTGTAACAGCATAACAACAGTGTACGACAGACGTGTGTTGTGGCTATTGCTTTGAAAGGAGATGACTGGCTTGGACAAAAGGAATAGTGGAGATGTCTGTGGATGGTTAAGGTTACTTAACAAGACATCGACAAGTTCATGTCTCGCCGGAGTAGCACAGTAGTGTAGCGTGGATGGCTGCGTTTGTAATAATAACTCATGTTTAGTAAATACGAGACCATGGGATTCACAAGACCTGTAGGATCAAGAGGTATAGCCAGAGAAAGGCATAAAGTAAGAATACAGAATTTACAATGAGCCACAGTGATATCTGCAATCAAAAGAACCCATACGTTTGTTTTAAAAGGGACGAACGTTATAATATATTTAAAAATGATCTAAAATAATAAGTGACTTCAAAAAAATTCAACATTATTTAATTGCATGGGGAATAGTGTTTGGAAACTTAATCATATCAGGAATATTTTAGTTCGGTTCTTAAACCGCTAACTTATCCCATAAGATTAACAGACCAACTAGTCTTCCTGGTCATGATTCGAATATTTATTTTGTTTTATAGATATAAAGCATAATATGTGTTTAGCAGCTGCCTACGCCAGTGAACCGATCTTCCTGGAATTTTCAATGCTTGTTATTAGATATTCGGTTGATTACATACAAAGTAGGCTTCGTGGTAACTGTAATAGGCAGACTCTTAAAATTATGTAACAGCAGCCCTCATATTAATATAAATGGTTTATCAGAACACAGTCTGGATTGGAGCAGTGGGCGTCGTACCCTGCTAACAAAGTAAATAATTGTTTTCATGTACAAAGAGAACTACATAGTTGAAGAAAAAAATTGTGTGAAAGCGTTGGCGTGGTACCTCCCATACAAAGTGGACAATTATTATAGTCTATCTGAAAAATTATATCACGAGGAAACCTGAATTTGATACTTAAAACTTCCAAACAACTTTTTGAAAATGCTACAAAAAACGCATTGGATGGTCAGCTGGCTTCAACTCGTAAACCAATTGGACTTTGTATGGCCTCATCCCAAGGTCTTTATGCAAAATTCGTCTTAATGATGTCTCCAAAATGTTGAATTGTTGAGAACGACGGTGAATTGATGTTGATGGCGCTTCACGCACACTTTATGCTACAGTAGCAATATTCTTGGGTGTTCTTGGCTTTTCACGCTTTGGTTTATCGATAAGGATGCCAGTTTCTTATATTTTTTCATAAGACAACGAACATACGGAGCTGACGGTGCTCCTCTTCTTCCAAAATCCCTACGCAATTTTCGCACACATTCTGCAACATTACCATGATTTTCAAAGTAATATCGCAATATTTCCCAGCGTTGTTAAAGCGTTCAGCGGAAGGATAAATCTAATTATCTATCAAATCAGACATGAGCCAAGTGTTACCATTCACGAAATAAGCACTAGTTGACAGAAAACGTTAGATTGCGGACCGTCTATCTTTTATACAAATTCGTACAAGTAGTTCAATATTAGTGGACATAATAAAATAAAAAACTGGCCGAATTAGAAGAGTGGTAATTTTGTTGCTTTTTGAACTGCGATAGGCAGCTATGTCAACTTTGAAGTGTCTCAAAAGCTATGGATGCTATTGCAACAAATAGAAAAAATAAAACTCTAAAGTGAAGGGTGTCCCAACAGTGACATAATCTTCAGGTATGTAACCCTCTTTTAAATTTAAGTATGTTTATTTCCCATATAAGACAAAGTTGAAAAAATTTCAAGTAAAATATTAAGGTTTATACTGTTACAAAAATAATATGTGGCAACCATGTTGTTGTCCGTATGAGCGTGGTGAATAAGTTACTTTCACTAATGAATGCTGTGTGTATAAAATAATACAACAATTTGCTAACAAAAGCTGAGCTACCTTAATGGCTGCGTTGGTAAAAGTAAAATAGACGATCGTCAGTTCGAGCCCATCTTCGGACATGCGTAAAACGGAAAATTTTAACTGTTGTAAGGCAATTAAAAATTAAGAAGCATCATTACAAACCTCCCGAGAAGCAAAAGACAATAATTGTGTAAAGCCAAGGCGAATTAATTAACACGTGGCAGCGTAGGCGAATTCGTCATTTTTTGCTGGTAAAAATTACTGTCAAACTTCATATATTCATAAATTAATGAATTTGCCTACGCTGCCGCCTGGTAAATGATTCGCCTTGTGTAAAGCCAAGGAAGATAATTTAGTAGAGACGTCCTTCGTAACAAAAAGTAATAACGGTAGCGTTTAGCGCAGGAAAGTGTCACAGCATAACAACAGTGTATGGCAGACGTGTGTTGTGGCTAATGGGTAAAAGGTGTAGTGGAGATGTCTGTGGATGGTTAAGGTTACTAAACAAGGCAACGAGTAGTTCATGTTTCGGCGGAGTGATACAGTATAGCGCGAATGGCTGCATTTGTATTTTAAAACGCATGTTTAGTAAATAATAGGGTTCACAAGACCGTAGGGTGAAAAATTCGCGCGTTTGTCTAAAAAAAGGGAAAAACGTAACAATATTATAGTGACATAAATTTATCGTATATGGCCTTAATTTTTTTTTTTTTTGGAATCTATACAGAGCATGTACAAATATGTCCGCTCTGAAAATAACCGTAAAAAACAAAAAATACATTGTGAAATGAAACTAAAATTAAATGAAGGGCATTCCGATAGTGCTTTGATTTTGACACAAATGACCTTATATTTTGAACCGCAATAAAAAGAGACTAAATTTACGCAGGGTATGTATTTCTAGATTGTTATAAAAGCAAGTGCAAAAAATTAAAATTAACTGGTGTACCAATAGTTACGTTATTTTCACGCCACAACTTAAAAGTTATGCTTCTTACAGGATACAAATAATATGCGTCAAAATCAGGTCTTTGGTGGACTCACATTTTAAGTATTAGTTCGATTTTTATACCTGTTATTACAGTGGGCACACACTCAATTTGAAAGGTCTGCCTCCTGCGGTTAAAAGTATAAGTCCTTTTCCACCCTTTCCGTATTTTAAATATATAGTCCTAAGCACTCTATGTAATTGATTTTTAACCTTTGTTAATTTTTAATTTTAATATTATTTACCTTTAGTGAAAATATCAAGCATGACATTATTAGGGTTACTTTTGTACCCTTAGAGTATGGAACCCCAAAAGAATGAACAGTATTTCATTAAGGAAAATTTCGTGACAAATTCAACTCGTCTTTTTCATAATTTTTCTTCTTTATGAATCACCTTTGGCTAAAAAGATATTGAGATTAAATACAAGACTTTAATTTAAAGAAAAACAAGTGAAACAAATGTTTTGTTAAGGGAACGCGCCTTGGCTTTTGTATTTTATGCCAACAGCTAAAAAAACAAAACTTACCACAACATTTAAAAATACTTTTTTTATAAAAATCAGCACGATAAAAAGTTTATAACTCATAATAATGAACACATCTTGCTTAAAAAAAAGTGTTCTGACACCCACCTCTTGTAAAACTACTGCATTCATTATCATTCTTTTTTTTTTCATTCATTCTGAAAACTTGAAAATAAATTTTCATACAAAAGAAATAGTCGTTCTTAAGATTTGTTGGGAACTTAAGACAATGACGTTTGTTGACTGATAGAATCATGATTAAAATGGCAAAAAAATGAATTGAAACAACTGAAGTACTAATGCAGTGTTGCTCATGACAAATTTTCTGAAAATGCCCTACGTTTAGATTTTGGTAAGTATTGATACATTTAAAGCTTTTAAAAGTAAAAATTTTTAAAAACAAAAAATATTAACATTTGTCCATATATTCTTCCGCTTGTTTCGTTAATTCGTTTATAATTAAATACATATCTCCTTTAATTTTTAAAACATCATCGTTTCTGCCACTTCCTTTTGTGCCTTATTCCGATTTCCAAGTTTTTTATTCACAAAATCACCAAAATTTATAATACAATAAATCTTTTTAAAAAAGATAAATTAAATAATACTTAAAAAGGAAACCTTCTTCAAATCAGACAGACACAATAAAGGTCATCGAATATGAAATAAATAATTTAATACTCACTTTGTTCAAAATTTACTTTTCTGTCTACAACCGCTCAAGAGATATGGTTACCTAAGTCAAATTGTGTCAACTATAGGGACATATTTGAAATTTAATTTTTTATATTTTCTGAAATTGTGAACTAAAGTAACACTTTGTAAAAAAAATTTATAGGTGTCACGGTTCAATAGATTAGTTGTGTTGTATAGGGGCACCTATTTATTTTTAATATTATGATTTTTGTTTTAAAATCGGACCAAAAAAAAAGAATTTTCAAATCTCTTTAGAAATAACTTAGGTCTGCGTGCAAAATATTGTTAAGAATATAAGATCCGGCAACCTCTGTTGTTGTTATCCGTATGAGCGTGGTGAATAAAATTACTTCCACTAATGGTGTGTGTATAGAATAATACCACAATTAGCTAACAAAAGCTAAGCAACCTCGATGGTTGCGTTGGTAGAGGTGCGTGCTGCAAAATAGAAGATCGTGAGTTCGATCCCGCCTTTGGATATGCGTACAACAGAAAATAGTAATGAGAAGCAGCAATATAAACCTCCCGAGAGGCAAAGACAATTATTGTGTAAAGCCATGGCAGATAATTTAGTGCAGCCCTCCAATTTAATATAAGAGTAACAGATAATTGTCAAGAAGCCCTTTATAATAAAAAGTAATGATGGTAGCGGTTAGAGCTGGAAAGTAGAATAGCATAACAACAGTATATGACAGACGTCTGTTGTGGCTATTGGATTAAAGGGGATGACGGCTAGTTTGGATAAAAGGAGTAGTGGAGATGCCTGTGGATGGTTAAGATTACTAAACAAGGCATCGGAGTAGTTCATGTCTCGCCGGAATAACACAGTAGTGTAGCGTTTGTAATAATAACGCATTTTTAGTAAACACGAGACCATGGGATTCACAAGACCGGTAGGATTTAAGAAGTATAGCCAGAGAAAGCCATAAAGTAAGAATACAGAATTAATAATAAGCCACTGTAGTATTTGCAATCAAAAGAATCCGTACGTTTGTTCTTAAAGGGTAAAACGTAACAATATATTAAACTGGATAACAATATATTAACTGCGATTGCCACATTAATAAGAATATTTGTACCGCGAGCACTCTTCCATTCCAGCCAGTTTATTTATTTGATTATGCAAACTATAGGAATATTTAAGACCCCTCTTCTTACAGTTCTCTAGGTAAACGACAAAAATTTTGGACTTTGCATGTCCTAGTCTATCCGCAGTACTTAGTACAAAAATTAAGATGTTATAATTCTCTAGATACACGATGATAAATTTTACACTTTGTATGGGAGGTACCATGCCCAATATTCCAATCTGGTCTTTATTACGCCAGACTCTGAGCTTTAATATGTATCTGAACTGAAATTCAAAATGGTACCCTATTTTACCAACCATGTATTTAATTACAAACTGTAAAAATTTCACGAAGATCGGTTCATTGCCTACACAGCGAGAGCTTTTCGAAAAACAAAGACATTTTTTTTGCTTTTCACAAACTGTTTTTTTTTTTTTTTTTTTGAAAGTGGTGTAAGTCAAATTTTGCAAAAAACTAAAGTAATTGTAATTTAAATAGAATTCTATCCTGACATAAAATAAACAAATGGAGTCATGCTGTACAATTCTATCGCACAAATATTTCTTTTGAAAGTGAAATAAATCCATTCGTGATAAGTTTAATTAAAGTAAGTTGGACTAATTTCTTCCAAATGACAAATGCAAAAATACGGACAGGGAAATTTTAAACTGTCTTAAAATATGTTGGATGAGGTTTAAAAAGAATGAACCTTATGAAAATTTTTATAAAATTAGTGTGCCAGAAAATGCTCTAGTCAAAACAAGTTTTTTGTTTCGAAAAAAGGAAAGACCAAAAAACCTCAGCAAAATTTATATGTTTTTGTTTTCTAATTTTTTAAGCACTAGGTCAGTTTATAAATAATAACAAATGTTTATTTATATTTTCAATATTTCGCCACACCTTTGGGTGGCATCATCAGGAAACAGGAAACAAAAATTAAATTTTCTTTTTTTTAAATAACAAATTTAAAATGAAATTATTTTTTCAAACAAAAACAGAAAAATCAAAAACCAAACGACAAAAAACTCAAATATTTAAAATTTACATTCTTATAAATTTAAAACTCAAAAAACATTCAAGTAAAATAACTCAAAAATTTTAAACATTTACATTCTTATAAAAATTTAAAAAACAGAAAACATTTAAATTATTTAAAAATGTTAAAAAACTTAATTCAAATACATTAACATAAACTTTCACGATAGAAATGTTACAAGCAATCATATACTCTCAAACGTTTATTATTTTTTATGCACTAAATGTCTATAACATTGCGCAACATTATCAGTATCAGCCTTAAAGTTTATTCTTTTTAGTGCTGGTATTTTAATTATTTGTAACATCTCTAACATATACCGACGCTTATAATTATTTTCTATATTTAAAACAGATGCATCTTCAAAGTTAGGATAATGATTAAATCTGGCACAATGGGAAGATAATGCAGTTTTTTGTGAATTATTAACGTCCCTGTATCTTTGATCAGACTTATGTCCAGCTATTCTAGTTTTTAGTTTATTTTTTGTCGTACCTACATATTCCTTATTACAATTCTCACTATCATTACCATTACAAGGTATTTTGTAAACTACATTTGACATGTCCCATTTTTTAATCTTATCTTTTGTTTTACTAAATAATCTATTTAAAGTATTATAAGTTTTGTATGCCATTTTATATTTATCCCCATCAAAAATTTTTGATTTTTCAATCCTTTCTGCTATTTCTGGTACATAAATTAAAGACTTATAAACTTTAGTTTCTGTAACATCTCTTGTATTATTTGCTCTTCTAAACCTTAACTGTTTAAACAAACTATTTATCACTCTCATTGGAAAATTATTATCAATTAATATCTTTTTAACTTTATCTTTATTGCTTTTGTGAAATTCCTTATCACTTAGCTTAAGTACTTTTTCTATCAAATTTTTTCCCGTATTATAAGTGATAAGGAATTTCACAAAAGCAATAAAGATAAAGTTAAAAAGATATTAATTAAACAACTCATATATATATAAACTATAGTTGTCCTTCTCCTTTCTTGTAGTCGGTTAATTTAAAGCCATTATTTCTAAAACTAAGATACATTTTAAATGTTGTTTAAAATAGAAACAATAATGAATAAAGCTATTTCGGTAAACACTCACTGCGTATACTTACGTAACAATATACGTTTTCAAATTAGTCAGATAAAAATTTTCTTTCGTTTTTACCGCAACTTAGGAAAGAGGTTTAAGATGAACAGATAAAAATACATAAAAACTGTAGGATATGTTTTGAAATTGATTCCACAAAAACTATACCTTATGTTAGGACAGATCCCTTTAAATTAGGAACGTTTTCTGTAGTATAGATTTAAGTCGTTCCTTACCACAACACTTTTAATATATAAAATATTTAGTAAGTGGTACAACTACAGGCCGTATGTGGTGTGACTCATTTTTTATTTATTTATTTTTTTTTTATTAAAATTTATTTCTATTTGCAGATCACAAGACTCCCAAAGTTTTGTTTTGGCCAAGTGTACATAAAATTAGTCATTTTGATGCAAGAGAGACATAACAAAATGAGCGCACGCTTTTAATCTTAATTAATAAGAAGTTGCAATAAACGTTTGGTGTTCTTACAAGTATTTTAAGTTTAATATTTTGGGATTTGTTTATTTTTTTAACTTAAATACTTTTTTCGGAAGTTAGTTACAAATGTGATAATTACGAGTAATACAATTTAATTTATTAAAATTTCGTTTTGAAAATTTGTTTTCCAAATGAAACGTAAATTAATTTTATCTTAGTCAATTATTTACAGTTAAGAACTTAAACTATGCAACGCTGCACTGTAGAACATTTTTTAAGAAAACGACCAAAGGACTTTAACTTTATACTAAAATGATATTTTTAAAGTGGGGCGTTTGATATGTTTTTTTTTTTTTGGAGTATCAAGCACTTATCGGCATTAAGTTCAAATATCCACTAATTAAATAAATAAAAATTAATGTATGAAATTGGACAGTTAATTTTAACGAATTTCACACCTTATCATATTCCATCAAGATTTTACTAGAGAATTGGTGTGAAAATGCAACAAGGTGGTGTTTATTCATATATAATTTTAATTAAAATGTTGTTGTTTTAACCGAATTAAAAAGAAGGAGGTCATCAGTTCGACTGAATTATAGGTTTTATATATATGTGCCTCCAAAACACATTTATTTCTGAATGGATTTTGAAAATTTATTTATTTTTTATTTTTTTGGAAAGGTGATGCTTACAGATTCTTTAAAATTAAAGGGTGTCTCCATACAATATACACGTTTTTCACATGTATTATTAACCACAAAAAGCAGTACTTTAAAATTAAAAAAAAATTAAAAAAAAACTATGTATCACTATAGCTCCCGTCGGCAGAAAGTAATACAATAAATCTAAAAATTAATGGGTATTTTCATAGCTGAGGTAAATTGGCCTATATGAGCCTATCTTTTGAATCATTTTAGACAAACGCTTGCACATTGGACAGAATGAAAGTGGCAGACAATTTACAATGAACCTATATTGCTAACTCTGCCATAACTACAAGTATAAAATTAAGATTTGGAAATTTAAATTGAGGTAGTTTGATCTATGGGGCCAAACTCTTAAACCGTTATAGACAGACTGCTGAAACTTACAACGGACCTGTATTGCAAAGTCGGCTATAACAAAGAGTATATAATTTGAATTAAGAAATTAAAGGGTGATCCGAAAATTAATGTAATTTAATCTATATTACTGTACCTCTTGAATTATTATATACATTATATACAAACATCTGAAAATTAGACGTTGTTTGGTTCCCAATGGGATCCGTTATGTAGAAAAATGAAAGCAAAAATAGAAATAGCTACTAAATGTTTGCTGCGTTTTTGTTTAAAACATTTTTGATTTGTTATTGTCTCTTTGTAATATTGATTCATAGGAGTTCTCATTTAATCAATTTGTCTTTTGATATAAGACTTTCAAGTTTTTAACACAAAATTTGGGTAAAATCCACTGATGACTGAGCACTGAGCAGTAGTGAAATGGCCATATGGATATGCTTTTCCCGCAGTAATTCATTTCAATTTGTAGTCTTGAAGCAAGCACGATTAAAGTAAATTAAAATCAAAAAGATTCCGAATAATAAATTTTCATATTGATATATTTACACAAATATTTCAAAATATAAATTAAAGGGTATTACACTAGATGATGTAATTTGATGTATATGGCTAAACTATTGTTCCTTCATAGACAGACGCTTGAAATGTATAAAGAACGTGTTTGCTAATTTTACTACAAGCAAGAATAAAAATTAAATTTCATTTATGTGACCGTACTCTTGAGTTCATGATAATTTTTCAACTCAAACGCAGATATCTTTAAAAGCACTGCATAGATTTTCTTACCACCTACTGCATTTTGTTCGTCTAATATCCCTCTTTCAGAATATGTAAGCTTTATTTAGAGATATTTCCAAGTAAAGGCCAGCCGCTTTCCACTTTCATTATAAATTTTCAATACAAACGCAGATATCTCTGGAACCAGTGCATAGATTTCCTTACAAGAAGATTTAAGATTTATTTAAAAGTGTCCAGACATAAAGATGAAATCTATTTTTACCCGACTTCAAAAAAAAAAGAAGGAGGTTATACAATTCGGCTGAATGTTGCTTTTTTATATTTGTGCCTCGAGAAATCAGTCATTTCTGATCCAATTTTGAAAATTTTAGGTAATATGATAGATAATGCTTACAGATTGGTCCCGTTTTAAAAACAGCTCACAATCTTAAAAATTAAAGGGTGTCCCCATACAACATACATATTTTTTACGTGTATTATGAACTGTAAAAGGCGATTCTGTAAAATTTAAAATGACTGCGTATTAATATGGCTCCCAAAAATAAAAAATTATACAAAAATAAATCTAAAAATTAAAGGGTGCCACCATAATTGATGTAAATTTACTTATATGGGCCTCTCTTTTGAACCGTTAAAGACAAACGCTTGCGAATTGGACAGAATGTCGATTGCTATGGCCGTTATAGTAACAAGTATTAATAATACAAATTATATATTAAAGGGTTCGCCAATAGTTCATTAAATTTGATGTATTTGGCCATACTTTTGAACAGTTGTAGACAGACGCTTGAAACTTTCAACGAACCTTAGCTATAACAACAAATATAAAATTTGGATTTGGAAATTAAAGGGTGTCCCATAATTACTGTAGATTTACTTATATTAGCCTTTCTTTTGAACCGTTATAGACAAGCCGTTGAACCGTTATAAAGATGGCCGTTATAGTAACGGCTGATAATATTTAAAATTATGAATTAAAGGGTGCACCAATAGTTCATTTAATTTGGTATGTGCCCATTCTTTTAAACAGTTGTAGACAGACGATTGAAATTTACAAAAACCTGTATTACTAACTCCTGTATAACATCAAGTATAAAATTTGGATTTGGAAATAAAGAGGTGTCCCAATAGTTGATATAATATTGTGTATGGGGCCAAACTTTTGAACCATTATAGACAGACAGCTGAAATTTACAAGGAACATGTTTTGCTAAGTCCGCTATTGTTTGAACCGTTGTATACAAACATCTTAATTTTAGACAAAATGTCCACTACCTTATTTGGTATAAAAAGAAGTATAAAAATGTTACATTAAAAATTAAATAGTTGATGTAATCTGATGTATATGGGCAAACTGTTGAACCGTTACAGACAGACGGTTGAAATTTACATAGAACCTGATTGCTAAATCTGCTACAACAGCAAGTTTATAATTTGAATTTGGGAATTAAAGGGTGACCCTACAGTTGCTGCAATTTGATGTATATTGCTAAACTATTGAACAGTTGAAAAAGCATAAAGTGTATCCCAAAGTTAATGTAATCTAATTTATGTGGCCATACACTTCAGCTGTTATAGGCAGACAGATGAAATCTGTTTTGAAGTCGGTTTTTTTTCGCAAAAATTATAGTTCGGTTAATTTCGCAAGAATTATTTTGAAGTCGTTTTAAAAGAGAAAAATAATAACTCCCGTTTATCTCTTTGACAAGCAAAAACAAAACAAAGAAGTTACCACCAAAACAGAGGGTTCGTAAATATAATTCTGTTAACCAGAGGTCGCCATCCAGATAGTGTACTTTAAGTAACGAGGTAGTGGTGCACCTTCGTCGCTGTTTATTGAGGAGCTTAAGAATGTGTGTGACTTTAGCTGCCACAATTGTGCTTAAGGCTGATGTCAGAAGTCCCTCAATAAATGATTAAATGTTACTGTATTGATATTTGTTTTAAATTGGTATTTTGTAGCAAACTGTTAGTTTATTGTTGCAACTTGTTGAGTATTAAGGTCATACCATGGCTGCGCGCTGTCTGGTGGAAGCTATGCTACTCCTTACAATTTTCTCTCAACCTGCCTCCCAAAATTGGTTTCTTCTTATAAAATTCTAAATACCTGAAAGAACTTTTCTTTACATTAAAGGGCTAAAGAAATCTCCAGAAAAATAATTTCATTATACCAATACCTTCATTGCATTTTTTAGTTATTCTGCTTTAGAAACTCATTCAGCAGTTAAGTTGTCCTCCATTGTCTACGATAGGCTAATTTCCAAAACGTCCATTGCGTAATATCCGAACAAATTATTGTGTTATATAATACCGCAGCATAAAACATTGAAGCCACTTCCAAATGCCATCGGCAAATATAAGCAACGCAGTAAATAAGCAATCAGGGCATAAATTTTAAAGTTCAGGCTTTTTTTTCGAAACTTTGGATACGACATGATTTTAATACGGTAGCAAAACAGTATACAAACTTTGTGTTGATACGTTTTGGAAGTTAGCCACACACTAGATTGGGGGTAAGGGTCTGAGGCGAAAGTACTGACCTATTACCTTAAAAGGACGCTGCCATTGAAGGTCTCAGTTTTGGTTTTGACTAAAAGTGAACATGTTTTTTAAAAGTGTTCAGTTTTGCCAGATGTCCGGCAGATCGATCGATTGTACACCACTACCATCGCAGGTGCAAGCTTTCGTTAATTTTTTATAAAGAATTTTTTATTGTGTTTTTGTATATCAAGCGGGAATAATTGATAAAATATAACGTGTTGTAAAAATAACTGATTTACCCCAGACCCCTCAACCTTACCAAAAAAAATTATAATAAATCAAGAAAACAAACATCTTTATAACACAATTTTGTATTAAATTTCACCATTCGTTTTGTGACAAAATAACGACAAAAGTTAAAAAAAAGTATTTTGAGCTAGCCTTCCCAATGAATGACCCAATACAAGTACAAAACATCAGTTTCTTAAAATTAACCCTGGAGTTAATGTCGACGTCGTTGACGGCGTTTCAACGCCGAAAAAGTTGAAATATATTGAACTTTTACGACGTTGCAACGCGTTGAGATTAATTGCTCTCATACAATTTTATACGATTCAACTTTTTTTTTGACATTTGACGCCGTCAACGACGTCGACATTAACTCTAGGGTAAAACTCATGACTAAATAGTAAAACGTTATTTTCTGGCTTAAAAATAAATACACGGTGTTAATTATTATTAGTACTTCTTAATTAAAAGAATTTGGCGAAATTGTGTTTAAATCATTTTTCCGTTCATTACACTTCTTGAAAAAAAGCACCCAGTATATAAAATATAAAAAACGCCAAATTAGCTGTGTATTTGCAAAGAAATTAAACAAAAATTAAAGTAAACTCACCATTCCTTGTTCAAATCGTGGTGGTGTTGTCGGTTTTGCCGCTAGAGAGTCTCTCTGCCAGTCGTCTCTGCAAAAAAATCAAAACAAAGAAAAGAAAATTAAAGATCACCAAAAATAAGGCAACACAAAAAGACAGTCAATTCTAGATATAACGAAATAAGGAAGACTTGGAGCCTTAACGAATATTAAAATAAAAAAAATGATTCTCCTTTAAATTTTTAACTAAAACGTTTCTACAACTGAATCTGCATAGAATCAATTATTTAAAAAATCTATTATTTTCCTTTAAAAAAAAATTATCTGCTTTGATTTTAGTTTTTAGCGACTTTCTCTGTCAAAAGAGCAACAAATTTTAGTTATCACACCAAGAAACTGCATGTACGGGACAGATATAAAACCAACATCAGAAATTTCGAAATTACTTTTTGTATGTATGTTTCCAAAATGGGGATTTTTTTAGCAAAGCGGGGATAAAAATTCTGTTTTGTATTGCGGAGTTCTCCGCAAAAATTTTGAATGCTTTTTTTCAAGATTTGTAATCCCCGTAGTACTCTCTATACAAAGTAAATAACTATTATCATGTATCTAGAGTAATACAATAGGTAGAACCTTGAAATTATATAAGTAACTCTGCTTTTGATGTGCACAGCATAACAGTAGGCAGGGTACATCCCAAACAAAGTGAAAAGTTCTTCTTGTTTTACATGACAAACTGTAATGGGAATGGTCTTAAAATTTTATTTTATAAATCATCAAATAACAAACTGACTGGTTGGAAGAGTGGTCATGATACGATTATTCCCATCGAGGTAGCGAAGAGTAAGAGGAATAGCTAGTAACAAATAATTCTTGCAAACAACGGACTTCAAAGCAGATAAAAATTTATCGGATGAAAAGGTAAAAAAACTACATTAACTGATTAAATAAAATACCAGAAGGGAAAGTAAATTTTAAGACTTAATCAAAAATAGAGTAAAATTTCGGACGATGCAGTTCATTTTAAGGAGTTTAAAGAAGAAAGTTACGTTTCATCCGATGAGCCAGAGAATTAAAATGCATTAAAATTTATTAGCAACAAAAATTAAAAATCTAATAGAGAATAAAAAAAATTTGTTAATTCTAATTAAAACATCTATTAGGAAAAGCAGCAGTTACACCAAGACTCGACTGTATATAGGTTCGTAAAAAAGCTTTCTCTTAGGTCGCCCACTCTGTTTCATTATGTTTTTTTTCTTTTGCATAATTTATTTTTATTGAAAAAAAAAACTCACCTCTCCATGCGCTGTATTATCGGTATTTGTGCAGTGCTGTCATGAATGCGTACTTGGTCTGGTGTAATCTCTTCAACAAATATATTACGTTGTTGAGGGGGCACTGCTTGAAAGCTACCACTGTCGTAGAACAGGGGACTTACGGGACGACAAGAACCACCCAAAAGCTCATCGATATTTTGATGACGTGATATGAACAATTGACCAGTGCGAGAACGCAAATCATTGTTATTGTATTGAGAGTTTGGTAAAGGTGGTTGTAAATAAATTGGTTGTTGTTGTTGTTGTTGATGTAGTCTTTGATGTGGAAAATATTGTTGTTGAAGCTGATTAAGAGGCGATTGATTTCGATAAACATCTTGTTGATAATTTGGGCCAACCATGAAATTAGTAGATGTTTCTAAAATTGGCTGTTCTGTTGCCATTTGAACTTTTGTCATTGGAATGTTGTCATATGGTGATTTACTTTGTTGACGTTGGTGCTGTTGCTGTTGGTGTTGTATTGATGTTGGCAGCAAGTCTTCTTGCTGTACCGGACTGGCACATTGCCCCAGTGGTGGAGGTCTTTCAGAATATTCAAAATTAAATGAATTGCTTAGTTCTGCTTGAGAGTCTACTAAATTACTCTGATTGTAGGAAGATTGATTGTATTGCTGCAGCTCTGGTTCATCTTCTGTATGGTTAGCAAACTGCTGTTGAATTTCATAGTCACCATTTTGTGGATGAGCTTGTATAGGCTGTTGATTTTGTTGTTCATTCGTTTCATCCAACCACCATTCTTGCTCCTGAGAGTTATTACGTCTATAACCCTTAGACTTGTTGTCTTTACTCTCCGATGATGTTTCGTTTTTGTCATTCTGCCACCATGCTTTTTCACCTGATTCAATTCTTTGTATATTAAATAGCTTTTTGGTTGGTCCGGACATCCACCAGTTCTTAGATTCACTGCTACTTGTAGAACTATTAGTTTTGCTTCTGGTTTTTTTAGGCAACGCTATTGTTGCTTCCACCGTTAAATCATTTTCATTTGACTGCTTCTCTGAACTTTCTTCCTTTAGCCACCAGGCCTTTTCACCAGACTCTACACGGCATATTTTTAATTTTATAGAACCATTTTGCTTGGCTGATTTATCACTAAACTCCGAAATATTTTTATCTGATTTATCACTAGATTCTAATGGATTTTTGTTATTTGACAAGTCGTTTTCTTCTTTATTTTCTTCAATCCACCAATCCGTTTCTGGTGTAAGACGACTTTTTGGAAATGGTTTTGCTTCTACAGGGGCCGCCTCTTCAACACAATAATTGTTCGTTGTCCTATCTAACTCATCAGAAGATCTACATTTTCTATAATTCGTTTTCTGGTCTACTTCGTTTTCATTTGTATCGTTAGTTTCGTTCGTCCACCAACCGGTTTTATCGTTAAGCTTTGCAGCATTGCCACTGGTAGAGGAAGTCAATTGCTCTGTCGCATCTTGTCTATCGTCTACTTCTTCATCTTCTAGCTCGTCGTCTTGATTTAAAGTCTTTAAATCATCTGCCAAAGTATCATCCTCATCGTTGGCCAACCACCAGGCTGTTTCACCCGAATCAATGTGTCTTATCTTAAAACGCATTTCATCTTTGAGATTGAAATCCAAAGCGGAAGACGTATCTATTTGCCTGCTAGTATCTTGCCACCAGCTTGATTCTTCTTGATCTGTACCCGATGTAGAGGAAGTTGTTGGATTTGTGGTGGTATACAAAGGCAAGGATTCGGTGTGTAAGCCACTGGGCATTTTGGATGATTCGTCTATTGTTGTTGTATCCTGTGGACAATATGAGGAGGAAGTACTAGAAGAAGTCGTATTGGTTTTAGATTTCGTTTTCGTTTTCGATTTCGTTTTTGAAGAAGCGGTCGATTTGCTTAATTTTGTTGTTGGTATTGTTTCTTTGGGTTCGTCTATTGAATTTATTGCACTTTGGCTACTGCAACCGTAATTAGTCGTTTTCGCGGCTGGCGAAGGCGTTGTTTTCGTTTCGTTTGCTTGCGTTAAACTGGCACTCTTCTTCGTCAATGATCTATCAAGATCTTTACCTGACGAAGATCTCTCAGAGCTTTCAAGGTAAATTTGTTCGTCACTGTTCGTGTTTTCTTGTTGCTGCGCGGCAAAAAAGTTCGATACTGATGACAATTTCTTTAAACGCCTTATGGGATCTTTATCGGAGGGGGTCTTAGGGGTAGTTCGGCTGATAGATGAATCAGACTTTTTGCTTTTGCTGATTGAAACAGCTGGTGGTTGTTGTGAAAAGCTATTTTCAATAGATGATTTTATATTGTGTGTATTAGCAGAGCTGTTCGATGTTGTGCTCGTAGTCGTGCTTGTACTGCTAGTGGTTGTGGCAGTGACGTCTTTACTTGTTTTTTTCTTGATAATTTTTTTGCTAGACTTTTTATTATCTGTGCAGCTTTCGGTGCCACTTGACGATGACGTCGTTGTGTTAACTGCGGAACTAGTTGTAGATCCCTCTGATGATTGTGTTGTTGTTGGTGTTGATGATGATGCAGATGCAGATTTCGTTTTAATACTTGTTGTACTGTTGTTACGACTTAAGGGGCTTTTGGGTGATAAAACAGACCCATTGGCCAATATTTTGTTATGACACTTTGGCCTTAGTTTACTTTCGGTACCTGTTCGTCTAATGGATCTAGTAGAAGCGTTGCTGACCTCTGATCCCGCACTAGGTGATCTTTCCAGGCGTTGTATGGCCTGTATGGCACCATTTAAAGCTTCAACAGTATTTAAATCAGAATCAGTTCCCGTGCTGGGAGTTCTAGATTTTCTGGGCCGATCTGTGGGTCCCACATTGAGAGCAGATTTGCGAAAATCTTTGTTAGGCAGTTTAGATAAGCTGGCTGAAGATGATAATGACTTGGTGGGCGATTCTCCTTTTGGAGCAGCTGGTGGCTTTTGGGCACTTAGATTCTCTACTGAAGATTGCTGGGAATTCATTTTAAATGTTTTGGGAGGTGAAAGTTTTAATTTTGTATTAACAGGAGATTTGCTGCATTTATTACTTGTTGTTGTAGAAGAAGCTGATACATCGTCGTTTTTGCTTTCTGAGGTAGAGGACAAAGATGTGGATGTAGTTGAATGGGGACTATGACTATAACGCAGACTAGTGGAACTATAGCGTTCCGTATGTGGAGTATATGATGAAGAGATACGGCCACTTAAACCAAATCTGGAATAACGTGTGGAATCATCTAGACGATCCGATTGTATTTCCTTTTCTAAAGTTTTTTTCTTTTTGGTGGAACGTTGTATGGTTCTTTCTATAGTTTTGGCAATTTCTATGCGCCTTGTTCGATGAACGGTTGTAGCAGTTGCTGCTCCAGGTGGAGTAGGTGATGTGGCTCTTGTACACACCAAAATTGAAATAAATTTTTCTTCCTCTTCTTCTTCTGCTTCAGATGAAGTTGTCGATCCTTCTGCAGTAGAAGTTTCCTGCCATGTATCTTCCTTTTTTAACTGATATTCAGCCTCTTGGTCCTCCAGTTCATTTTTAATAGATTTGACAGTCACTGCCTCTCTGGCCTTGCTAATGGAACGTGCTCTGAAATCACTAGCGGAAAGATAGGATATAGAAGCCGACGAAGTATTAGAAGTTGGTGTTTTTGCAGCCGAAGAGTTGCCGTTACGTGATCTATATGTTGGATTGGCAGTAACTTTTGGTACATTCAGCCTGTAAGAATTTGCTGAGGAACCATAACTATTTTTACACATTGTATCCACGGCAGGACTCGGATCTCTAGATTTACCTCTCAAACTTCTAGTGGCAGGGCTAGGATCTCGGCTTTTTATGCGATTTGTATGCTCTAAAGCTGCCGGACTAGGCTCTCTCGAATATTTACCCAAATTGCTGGCGGTTGATCCATAGCGCTTTAATTGACCCGTTTTAGTGACAGAGGAATCGTTAATGCTAATGTCTGGTTTTGGAACAGCTGAAGTTGAACTACCAGCTGTGTAGCGGCTCACATATGTGGAGGCTGGTAGTATGGGAGTATCACGTTTTAAGCGATATGTTCCTCCTGAAAATGAGGGCCTATACGAACTTGGTGATGCTAAGGAACTATAACGCGTTGTGGAGCTGCCATCATCTCTTGAAGAGTACTAAATGAAAAATAAAAAATAATTTTAAACACTATACGTATTTAAAAAAGATGTGAGACTTACGGAATTGGAAGTACCCGTTTTATAACCAGACGACAGGGAAGTTTTCCAAGGTGTCTAAAATTAAAGAAGAGACACAAATTTTAATTTATTTTATTTTAAATCAAACGTTCTTTAAATTTTTTTTAAAATATCAATATCCTTTTATGGCCACAAATGTATTCTTAGGCTCTAATGCTAAACAAACTTTATCCTATCATGTACGTTCCCCAATATATTTCTCTTTTTTAACTCTTCCGCTCTAATTTTAGCGGGCAATCGATCAAAATAAATAAAGTATTTTTTTTATCAATAAAATGCATTAAACGCACAAGAGTCATCAAACTTTTCAAGTGTACAAGGTCTACTGGCAAATAAGAGGCCACTTACATGAATAAAAATTAACAGAAAATATCTGTGTGTGTTTTTGAATTGTTAATGCATTCGCTATTAATTGTTGCCACACATGCATGCATATTGTAGGCATTACTCTTTCTTTTTTTATTATTTCTGTAAATGTTTTAAACAATTATTGGCATGATACAACTTTTCGATTAAATAGATGCCACTTAACATATAATTTAGCATCAATATTTGATTAATGTTAAATGGGGGAGAGTGTTTTGTTCGTACTGCTGTTGTCCAAATAAGTCATTGAAAAGACTGATTTGATTTTTGTTGTCATTTACAAGTGCAATAAGGAGATAAAAACAAACACGTTTTCATAAAAGAAAGATCACGACTTACTATACTACGCAAATGTACCATTCAATCACAAAAAAATCTAGCAATGGCGTATTCGAATGAATTTGCTAGTTCTATCACTATCGCCAATACAGACGAATAAAAGACTTTTAAAAAGTAAAACTTACTACGATTCAATATTATAAAAAATGTTGAAATAAAAACAAACGACAAATTTGTAATTAAATCAAAGCAAATATACTTTTTTTAAATAATTCTTTTAAACTCTAAAATCTGTTTCCATATATTTTAAAACTATTTACTCTCTTAAAAGGGCTACTTTAAAATTTTGTTTATTTAAAATAGACATTTTGCACATTTAGAAAAAAGACAACATTTTGGTCACCATCACTCTCGTTGAATTTAATAGGACTTGTGGCGCGTCATGTTGTCGAAATTACTTTACTTTGCAACAATGTACGATTTTATATGAATATTGAATTAATTAATGTCACAGAACATTTGTTATGTCTCAGCAGCATCAACATCATGAATAGACATTTCTATTTTATGGTGAATGAATTTAAGAGTGTCAAATGCAATTTTATAAAAATAAATAAATATAAGAGTGTGTTTGGAGTACAAAAATAAAATATGTTTTACTAAAAATTTGTCCCTCCATATCAGCGCCAAATTTGTAACATTTTATTTCTAGTGAAAATATATGACTAAAGTTTTTTTTTTAATATACTAAATGTAATCCTTTGTTTTACATACAGTGATGTGCAATAAATTGGAGCCACCTGATCCCCAACACTTTTACCCCTTATAAATCCCTCATACAAAAAGTAGGCATAAAGAAGTTGTTCTACTACTTTTACACATCTCCTTAAAATGTAATCCCGCTATGTTTAAAATAGCTTCAGCTTCATTAATATTCATTTCAATATCAGTATAAAATTGGATGCAAAAGCGGGTGTGCAAAAAAATAGAGCCAGTTTTGAACTTTTACAAATTTTTATTTTTTTCTCTTTTTAACTAAAAGTGTATAAAAAGGTAAAATTACTGTTTTTAAGCGCAATTCGAAAGGAATCTTATTACACTTTTACATAATAGTATTTACAATGGGCAGAGGAAAAAATTATACCTTTTAAAACAGGGAGACAATAAAAACCTCAATAATAATAGAAAAAGTTATAGTCAAATCGCCGAAATAATTAGATGCTCTAAAAAATGGTGGAAAACGCCATCATATATAAAAGCAAGGCAGCAAATAGAGGAAGTCCGTCAAAAATTACACCTCTAGTGCACCGAAAAATTTTGTGTCATGTAAAAAAAAAGATCCTTTTGTCTCCTCTTCTATGCTTAAAAGGAAGCATAATCTAGATGTTTCTATCTCAACCATAAGAAGGCTTCTTATTAGAAATAATTTGAAGGCAAGAAGTAGTAGAAAGGTCCCATACCTGAGTAAAAAGCACCTAAAGAAAAGATTCGAATTTGCCCAAAATCATGTAGATTGGCCTGTAAGCAAATGGAGAAATATTCGGTGGTCTGACGAAACAAAAGTTAATTTGTTTAATTAAAAAAGAAACAACATTTCTGTACACCAAAATACGTCCACAATACACCACAAAAAACTATGAAGGCGGCAACATAATATTATAGGGATGTTTTTCGTATTATGGTATTGGGCCTTAATTTCGGATTGAGGGTAGAATGGATGCCGCTTATTATACAAATATTTTTAATGATACTACGATGCCTAATGCCGAATTGAAAATGCCGATTGGAAGGGTGTTTCAACAAGATAATGACCCGAAACACACATCGAAGCGGGCAAAAGACTGGTTTGAGGAATATAACGTCAAGATTTTAAGCTGGCAGGCACAGACCTCAGACTGAAATCCAATCGAAAACTTATGGCAAATTGTAAAAATGTTTCTTCGAGGAACAAATCAATCTAATAAAGATGAACTTTGAGCTTTAATTCAGGATGCGTGGAAAATATTCCTGCAGAAACCTGCCAAAAAATTGTGGACTCAATGCCAAAAAATTGCTCAGACGTTATACAAAGTTAGGGTTATTCTACGAAGTATTGAGGTAAAGAAATAATAATTAATAAGCAAAAATTCTGTCAGTAAACAAAAAAAAAATATTTGAGGTAACTAAATTTGCTGGCTTTATTTTTATGCACAGGCAGGACCTGGTGACTTAATTTGATGGACAAATTTTTATTTAAGTTTTAAATTTCCACATTTGCATTATTTTTATATCATTTAGTTTATGAGTAAACCGAAATATAAAAAAAGAAATAATAATAAAGTTTGTTGTGCATTATTTTTAGTTTGAAAAATGCTAGATCAAGGTGGCTCTATTTTATTGAACACCACTGTATGTATGAGGAAAATGTAGAAACGATCTAAATTTGTTGCATTAATGTTAACAAGAAATTTTTTTTTACCAACAATACCACGACCTCGAATTCTATAGTTTTGTTCTTAGTACCAATAATTTGGTGTTTTACCATCAATTAAGAAGTAGTAAAACAATAACAAATGCACAAGTAAACATCCCATACCTAAAAAATGAATAAAGCACATATACTGTTTTGAAAAACCACAACAACAAATAACACATACAAATTTAAAACAGGAAAAACAAAAAACCCAAATGAAAATAACTATTTTATGCTAACAGTAAACATAAAAAATTCTTCCCTAGTCATAATTGCAATAATGTGAAAAATAAGCAGACTTTTTATAACACTATTTATTGAACATTTTCATTAATTCATATGACCATCGCTTAAATTTTCAAGGAATTCCGCTACTTACCAATAATCAAAAACAAACTGCAATGGCTTAAATTTTAACAAAATAAAAATAATAACAATAAAAATGTTATTATCACGCATGTTCTGAATCCCACACGAAATTTTCACTTCCAATTTTTCAAAGCATTGTTGCTCCATCCACCTTCGTGGATGTGTATGGAAAATTTCTAAATGTAAGGACACACATAATTGTTATGAACAAAAAATGAACGTGTTGGTTTTAGTTGTGTGTTTTCAATTTATGTACGAGATATTTGTACTTTTTTAAACTCAGTTTTATATACTTCAATATTCAAATAATTTTGTTTTAATTAGTTTAGCCTGGTAGCTCTGCATAAAATTAGAAGCTGTCCAGGGTACTTGGAGTTTCTTGTATTTGTTTCTTAAAAAGCTTACTACTTTGTTACTGGTTAACAATTTGTTTGTGATATGTAACGTGCTTGATAGGAATTCTGATAACTTCTCCTATGATACCCAAATTGTCTGAAAATATGGGTTGCAGACGTTTTTTTCATTTAATATTTTAAATGAACCCCAGACCACCTCTTACCTAAATAAATCTAAATAATAAAGCTCATTGGTTCGAAGAAGGGTAAATCCAATAACAAAAATTTTTGATTTTAAGACTATTTTTGATTTTGAGACTATTTATTAATCGTTTAGGAATATTGTTTTACCAACATTTGCATATTTTAGGTTTCCTAACCAGCTTAAAGTTTTTATGTATATGGCCGTTAGCGTTCAACCATAATATGATTTTGCCACAACTATATAATTCAGTAATAATATTGTTACGAAAATCAGATCTGGCAACCCCTGTTGTTGTTAACCGCATAAGAGTGGTGAATAAGTTAATTTAACTAATGGTGTGTGTATAGAATGATACCACAATTAGACAACAAAAGCTGAGCAACCTCGATGGTTGCGTTGGTAGAGGTGCGTGGTGTAAAACAGAAGATCGTAAGTTCGATCCCGCCTTCGGACGTGCGTACACCGGAAAATAATAATTAATATAATGCAATTAAAAACTAATAAGCAGCACTACAAACCTCCTAAGAGGCAAAAGACAATTACTGTGTGGAAGCCATGGCAGGGTTTTAAGTGGAGACATCTTAATTTAATATAAGAGTAACAGATGATTGTAAGACGCCCGTTATAGTAAAAAGTAACAACGGTAACGGTAAACGCAGGGAAGTGTAACAGCATAACAACAGTGTATGACAGACGTGTGTTGTGGCTATTGAATTAAAGGGGATGACGGGCTTGGATAAAAGGCGTTGTGGAGTTGTCTGTGGATGGTTAAGGTTGCTAAACAAGGCATCGAGAAGTTCATGTCTCGCCGGAGTAACACAGTAGTGTAGCGTGGATGGCTGCGTTTGTGGTGATAACGCATGTTTAGTAAATACGAGACCAAGGGTTCACAAGACCGGTAGGATCGAGAAATATAACAAGAGAAAGCCCTAAAATAAAAATACAGAATTTAGCCACGGTGGAATTTGCAATCAAAAGAAACAGTACGTTTGTTCTTAAAGGAAAAAAGGGTAACAATATGTTGCTCTTACCTTTCTTGCGGACACGTAAATTTCTAAAACTATCCGTGACCCACAACAAGCAATTCTTTAGGAAAAGCTCAAACTTTCGCTAAAAAACTGAATGAATATTTAGAATTTGCATACACATTTTCTAAATAAAACCTTTTGTTACGACTGCACTGTGAATTCGCCAAATGTTTACTTAACAACAGAACAATTTTTTTACCTACCAGACTTGCCTGATTGATAAATATTCTTCATCAGTTTATCTAAATTCACAATATTGATGTTTAACAAGATTCAAATAAAAATAATTTAAATTTTTTTTAATGAAGGTCATGCTCCAAAATAAGGAATAAAAAATTAAAAAATTTTAATATGTTTTCGTTTTAAGTCCATATAACAGAATTATTTATTATTGACTATATTTTCATATTTTAACATAAAAACTAGAAAACCGCCAATTGAAAATGAAGAATATTTTCTTTTATTAGAAAAAAAATATAGCGGCACGCGAATGTTTTATATATTTTTTTTAATAAAATAAAAAAAACAACAATGTGCGAGTGTATTGTAGAGCACATTAATATATTTAATGTGGTATCTTTTGAAATCAATGAATTTGTGCCAAATGTTAAAAAAAAACATTCAAATTACACAGATGTGTAGTTATTATAAGTTTTAAAAAATTTTAAATAGAAAAAAACGTATCTGTTTTTAAGAAAACAAAATGAATGAAATGGATTTAGAGAAAACAATTAAAAATTACAAACTAAAATCTTAATGCATATTTAAGTAATCATTAGGTTTAGTAAAGTAAATTGTCTGCATATTTAAAAGTATTAAGTTTATCAGATATCGAAAGGAAAATCTTTCGAAATCGAATGCTACCAAGGCGAATCAAATATAAGATGGCCGCGATTTCGATTTTCGCCGTACGCCCGAATATCAAACTACATATAAAAAAATTGCCTTGGATTTTTTTATATATACAGTTTGACAGTTAGACTAACGGCAAAAATTAATGAATTCGCCATCACAACCACCTTACATTTGATTCGGCTTGAATACTACTTTGTTTGTTTATAATTTTTGATTAAATAAAAGAGATTGGATCTTATGTTGATAAATGTTTTACTTGATGTCCGCTAGACTTGTGCCATTCAGTTCATTTAAGTGAGCTTTCATTTTAGTTCAAAACTTAAAAGCGAACTAATTCAATATTTAGTTCAATGTGCCTTTTTAGTTCAAAGCTCGTGTAGTTCAAATGATCTTTTAATTCAACATGTCTTTATAGTTCAAAGCTAGTTTAGTTCAAATGTTTTTTCGCAGTTTTGTTCAAATCTTAACAATGATTAATTACTATTGTAGCTTCTGGTCTGTTAACATCACCGAGTATACAGAGGTGTCACGAGACTATAGTCGTCTGGAATGGACGGTGATACTAAGTTAATTTGTGTTTTTTTTTTGGTTTAAATTAATGTTTTTGTAACGTTTGTTTTATATGTTACTTATTCTTCATGTTGTTTGGAAAGTTTTATATCTTAAAATTGTTTTGTTTGTGTAAATAATTTAACTATATTCCC
The DNA here is from genome assembly GCA_916610165.2 of Gymnosoma rotundatum. Classification (NCBI taxonomy): domain Eukaryota; kingdom Metazoa; phylum Arthropoda; class Insecta; order Diptera; family Tachinidae; genus Gymnosoma; species Gymnosoma rotundatum. Next base: position 41,936,759 of record OU744338.1, read on the forward strand.
TTGAGAAAGTCAACAAATAATTAACGAAACGTCGGGAAAAAATGTAAAAATAAATTAGTTTTATTTACATTTGGAAACACTGGTCATACTAGCTTATACACGGAACTTAAAAACTATAGTCGTCTCGTTTTTTCTGTGCATCTCTTTCTTGACATCCTATCGACTTCAATTTTGTTTTCATTTATGTTTCTGGCGCAAGAAAAAATTAAATGTTTTATTATTGGCAAAAATAAGGGTGGGTTTTATTAAAATTTATAAAATTAAGAAAAAGTGATATTTATATGTTTTTATTTGATTAAGTTAAATTTATATTAATCATTTGACGAAAAAGTTATAGTTTTTAATTTTAACACGTCCACAAAAAATGACACTGCATTTCTGCCACAGATCACAATTTCTGCATTCAAAAACACTGCGGATTTAAGCACTTTTTCACTTTTTTTATCTTGTAAGACCACAGCATAGCACATTTTTTACAAATTAAAAATACTTCGTAAATGATTTCTTTATTTACGCGAATAAACAATAAATTTTTTTTTTGTGGCAAAAACTTTTTGTGCTGTATGTTTTCGTGTAAAATATATATCGTATATAGCACTATATTTGTCTCTTTCTTGAGAACCTGCAGAAAAACTGATTATATTATTTTCATTTGCCAAGGGTTTCACCTCTGTATGCTTAGTGGTTAACATTCTAGTTGACCTACAACTCCTGCAGCGAAATCTATTCTATTTATTTTACGAACACAACGATTAACAATAGCATAATAAAAAATACATTCCTTTAATTTCTATTATATTCTTTTCTTTATATCAGATTATATTTAAATTGTTTCATTAATAGCGTCAGAAACAGTGAACATCGAAATATACGTACACTTTAATCCATCATGTAGTAGTTTAAACACAAAGCATAGGTCAAAATTGAACTAGTTAGACGTACAAATTTGAACTAATTCGTTTATGTTAAGCAATGAATTAGTTTAATTGATCTAGTTCGTTTATGAACTACTCAAGTCTAATGTCAGCAATTATGTATGGAATACAATATCAAATAAATGTACGCCTCTGTTTGCTTCACAAATGCGAGCCCTTTTTAGCATATTTTTTATTAATTTCATTACGGATATTTTGTTTGAGTTGCTCAAGCGTTTTGGATTTGTTTGCATAGACCTTTCTTTAAGATACCCCAGCAAAAATAAGTCCGAAAAAATAAAATCAGGCGACCGAGGAGGCCAATCGATATTATTTTTAAATAACATATTGTAGAAAGCGCTCTCTCAGCTATTCCATTGTAATCCTGGCTGTATTCGATGTGACACTGTCTAGTTGATAACACATATTGATCAAGCCTTAGGCATGCAGTTGTCAAAAACTTTCCAATCATGTCATTATATCGCTCCCCATTCACAGTTATAGTTACGCCGTTTTAATTTTCAAAAAAGTAACATCCAAAGATTCATCCTGACCAAGTTGCCCACCAGACTTTCACTTTTAATGGCTGCAAAGTTGACTGAAGAATAATTTAAGGGTTTTCCATTGTCCCGAACCGACTATTCTGTTTATTTACTTATCCATCCAAATGAAAATGAGGCTCGTCGCTCATTATGTTTATTTTTTTTATGAAAATCCGGGTTATCATAGGCGAGCTGTAACATCCCATTGGCATATGCACGGTGGCGTATATGGTCTTATGGAAAAAGCTTTTGTGTCAACTGAATCCTTAATGGAAACAAATGCAAACCCTTGTGCTAAATTCTGGCAAATGTTGTTCTTTGAAGACCAAGCTCCTAAGCACGGCATCAAATTGCGGTTAATGGATTGTTTCCCACACTTTTTTGAGCAGCAGTAACGATCTTGCAGTACGTTGTGGTCCATGCATGGGCCTACCAACTACAGACCCTCTTTCTTTGAAATCATTTACTACACAATAAATAGTGCATTTTGTTGTCACTTTATTTCTCCCAAAAATTTTACGTAACTTTGTCATCGTCACAGTAATCGATTATTGAAATTGAGAAAATGTTTTAACAACTAAAACAGTTCGGTTTATCAAATATTTTTCCATTATAAATTTGTCACGCTTCTACTTTATGTCTGCCAAATATTAACAGTCAAGACTAATGTTTACCAAAATGGCGGCAAAACAAAGTAAACTTATCAATCCAAAATAATGCTTAATGATGATACATCTACAGCTTTCGTAAAAAAAAAACTTGGCAGTAGCTCCACAGTATGTAATAGTATGTGTAATTACTAACCTGAATTTAACGAATACTGTTTTATCTTTTGAACCGTAATAAGAAGGGTTGTCAACAGCAACAAAAATTTGCAATTTTTTTTAGAATTTTGATATTTTAATGAAAACTTATGTGTTTCTAGGATATTTTTACGTTATATACAAAGCAAGAACCATAAGTTCAAATCCCAACAAAATTGTTAAAAATAAGAAATAATAATTGTTATTTAGCAGGTACGGAGGATGACTTGTTTTAAAAGCCAAATAATGGAAAGCTTTAGTTTATTGTATGATTTTAATTGCTCAGCTAATAATATTTGTTTGTGTGAGTCTCGTTGAAGTCACATAAGGTTCTGGCGTGGATAGCTGTGTAACAAACTTTGGAAAATAAGAAAAAAGAAAGATAGAAGTAACAGCCAAGTACGAGTGGGACTCACATACAAAATGTTCCGTACATTTATATTTTTGTTATTTTTTCACAGAAAATTACAAGTCCAAAGGCAATACGTCGTCGGTTAAAAAAAAAAGTAACAATTTTTATTTTCACTGCATAATACAGAATTTATAATGTAATAAAATATGAAAAAATGGCATATTAAGGGCAGTAATGCGGTCACCGAAATGGTTATATTTAATCATTTAATAATCATCTATAGAAATATGAAGACTTTTAATCATAAAATTATTATGCAGGACTATGTTGCAATTCAAATTTGTTTTAGGCTATACACAGGTGCTCACTATAATTTCAGGCGTAATAGCTCTAAGTGTGAACAGAAGGCACTTATCGTCAAAATAACAAAATAATTTATCTTTTTAAGATTTTTTATTTTTTGTTCCACCAAATATCTTTTCAGTTTTTAAACTCGATTTTTTTATGAATTTTAAAGTATCTTTTCAATCCAATTAAATTAACGAAAGGGTTAATTGTCAAATGAACAGTCATAATGCGTACACTTTTTGACATTTATGATCAGTATAATCTAGCAAATCATCATAATTTGATTGCCGCTTAAACAACGTTACAAAGTTATCCAGATTTGCTTTGACAATCAGTCATCAATTTGCGCAACTTATTGACACAAAAATGTGTTCACCGATGAAGCTCATTTGTTACTTAACAGGTCGCTAATAAACAAAATTGCAGTATGTGGAGTGAAACTAATCCACAAGAGAATCTACAATGCCCTTTAGCTGCTGGTTTCATCATTTGACTGTATTTCTTTAAAAAAAAAATAAAGCCGATGCTCGCTTTCACAAACTGAGATCGTTAGCGCATCATATTCAATGATTTTTTGCTTGCAAAATGGTCAACATTGATGCAAGATGTGGCTTCGGTAGGCCACCGCAATCATAAAATTATTGAAATCTAAAATTTTCGATAAATTGATTTTAAGAAATGAATCGATTGATTATTTCCTGTGGAGACGCAAGTGGTCACTAGTTTATGCTGATAAATCTTGACACCAAGTGCTAAATATTGTTCGAATTATTAGTGACATATGGCCAACAATACTCAAAACAGGTGGTCCGGTAAGTACCCTTCGAATAAAATTTTTTTTTGAAATTTATTTTTAAAAGTTAAAAAAACACCCGAATTAATTTTGAAATCAACGTTTTTGGCACAATTTTGTTTAAATAGTTTTTTGTGAAAATTTTTAATTTTTTATTTTTATTTATTTTTAAAAATTATTTTTAAAAATTATTTTTAAAAATTTCTTTATTTTGTATGTGACTTTACTGAACACATATTTTCCAGTTCTGTGTGGTTGTTAACTGTTGACTTTTAATAAACATGAAATTAGGCTTTGCAGAATTTTATATACCCTTCACCATATATGTAAATCTAGTTTAATGAAGTAACTCAAAAAATAAATATTGGGGTGAGAATTAAAAAGTAAGAAAAAACTTAAGTACTATATATTGTTACATAAAAATGTCATCGGCTCTTATTGGGTTAAGCATTTTAAAAAAATTTTAATATCGCCATAAAGATCTCTTCAAAAGCTTTTAAATGATACCCATACTGATACAGTAAACAATCATACTTTTCTATTTACATTTTAGAGCCCCATTACTCGGAAAATATGGGCGTATGCTAATTTATTCACTTGATGCTTTTCCTTATTTTTTAATTTTCTACGAGTATTGCCTCTTACAAAATAGTTAAAACATTTTTTTAATTATAAATCGGAGCTGCTTCTTTAAAAATCGCTTAAATAACATCACTGAAATACAGTTAATTCGTATTTTTATTATGTAGCTGCTGCCTTCAAAATAATTATGTAGCTGCGTACAAGGCGACAAATGTTGCTAGCGTCATTTGCTGTCGTGTGTTCGTGTATCTTGCTGTGGCGAATGTGTTCAGAGCATAAAACAAAACAAACATTCGCCAGAGCAAGATACACGAACACACGACAGCAATTATTTTCTTTTTTCATAATAATAAGAGATTTTAAACACTTATTATTTTACATGTCTTAACGTACTGACATCACTTAACTGCTTATTGTCGCCAATAAAAATAGAAATTAGTTTAATTTGACTGCAGCGGCGAATTCAGCCCAGACAACAACCTGCCGCCGTGTTGCCTTGCTGTCAACGAAATAATCATTCTCATATAAACACATGCATTTTAATTTTGACATTTTGCAGTCGGTAGCTGCTGTCTCGAATGTGTTTACAGCATCAGGCTTAAGTTCAAGTTTTTCCACTTCTTATTTCATGAGTAATTTTGGCATTTGCTTTTCAAGAAAATTACACGAATTCTAGCTGCGTTTTTTTGTTTTCTGTTGTAGCACAGTGTTTATAATTTAATTCAATGTATCGTGAGTCTTTTGTTTGTGGTATATATTTCGAAAGTTTATTTTTTGCAATCAAAGTTGGCAGCAAATAAACAACATTTAACTTTTAATTTGTACGATTAAAAGCTATTACGCGATTTTCGCAAGAAAAAAAAATTTATACAAATTTATTTGAAATAAAAAACCAAAAACATACATTTTTAAGCATTTGAACAAAACAAAAAAAAAAAAAAAAAAAAAAAAAAAAAAAAAAAAAAAAACATGTGAACATTTATTTGTGTAGAAAGAATATTTAGAGAAAAATATAAACAGGTAATAAATAACGGATAATATTGAGAAAAAGTAAACAATTTTATGTTAAACAATTCTAACAAAACTATGGACCATTCAAAAATAAAATTATTTGAAGGTCTTAACTCAGATGCAGGGCACTGCGAGTGTTGTTTATGTTTCAATATTATGTAATATTGTATTTATGTACCCTTGTTGTGGCATTTAAATTCTTAAATCATAAATCTATATATATATATATATATAAGTATAAAAAATTGTTGTAAGTACGTTGTGACTTTATAATTTACGGTCAAACCAAATTCGCTTAAATTTTAAGGGCTTGTTCGTATGGTTGTGTAGGTGGTTTATCTAAAGTTTGCACGAAATCAGTAGAAGCATTCGTTAGTTATGACTTTTTATGACAACATGTTATTTTGTCCATATAAAAAAAAAAAACAAATACGTAGGCGCGTACGAGCGTGTGCGGTATGTATACACATTGACAGCAAAGCTATCCTAACAAAATCAGATTCTGTGCTCGGATAATATATTACACAGTTCCTTTAAATCACTTATATATTAAGTTCTTTAGGTTAATACCAAAAAAAAAACAAAAAAAAACAATATGTTTTATTTTAACACCGCAATGGTTCATATACCGTTCATTCATTAATTTTTGCCGCTGCTCGAAATCTCAAACTGCATTTAAAAAAACTTTGACACTGATTTTTTATACATGGAATCATGCATCCATCAAGCAACAACATTGGCGAATTCAATCAATTTCCCCATCGCTCGAAATATCAAACTCATGGCGTTGCCAGGACTAAAAAAAATTGTCAAACATTATTTCTTCAAAAAAGTTACCGAATGAGAAAAATACAATTGGAGAGTGATTTTTAAATTTTACATTTTAAGTAAAAAACTGGAAAAGGACGGGACTGTGGCACCTCATGTCTAACAGTTTTCATAAATGTTACTTTCTGCAATGAAATCTTGTCTGTGTTTGTATCTTTGTGTACAGACTTGATAGTTTGAACCTAACAGGTGGCATTGATTTTAAGATCTGTGTATGTACAACATATAAATATTCTAGCGTGACTTTTTTGTAATCACCAAAACAATAATAATAATCAATAATCAAAATAACTAATTATGTTCAACGGTAACCAAAATGGTAACGCTGTAATTCACCAAACTCAGAGATTAAAAACCAGAAGGTAGTAAACAGAAGTAAACAAAAAAAAAACAACCAAGTACGAGTGGAACTCATTTTTATTCTAACTTTATTAACAGAAGATTCTTAACTGAATGTCAACATGTCACCTGTCAACAAAACTGTCAGATACAAAATGAATAGCATATAACCACATGAAAATAAAAAACATATTAAGGACCCGCATTCAGTCAATAATTGCTTATCTAAAACATTTAATAATCTTTTATAGAATTTTGAACATAAAATGATTGCATATAGAATCACGTCAACTTTCATTTTTAAGTATTGTCAACTTACTCACTTACTGTGTTCCCACGACTCTCTGTTTATTTAAAATGTGCTTATACAAACTAAAGCAGCCATTCACATCACAATTACTTTGCTACTATGGTTGCACTTAAGCGGACAATGGTTTTTTAAATAAACATGTTTTTGTTTGCCTCTCTCACTAACGAAGGCTCAGTCAAGGTATGGATGACAATTTTCCTTTTTATTTGCTGATGTCTATTTATTCGCCTATATGTCTATTTAATAGCAAATCTCTAGTAATTATTTTTCTTAATACCCCAGTTTACGTTGGGATTTGAACTTATCATTTTTTATATAAAAAAAAAACAATCACAATCTTTATATGGTAGTCAGCCAATTCGCCTGCTCACCCTGTGCTACTAACTTTTCTTATATTCATTTTAATAATAAGAGTAGCAAATTATTCATCTTTGTTTTACTTCCAACATAATTCAACATTTTTAATAGACAACAAATATATTAGCTTTTATATTTTTGATTATTTTTTGTATATAAAATTCAAAATGAAGGCTAGTAGGTCAATTATGATTCATATTCTAAGCAGCTTTGCTGTTACGTATGTATATATTTACATATATACACATACTTACGTCCATAAAGACGCACATACAAACATACATGCACATGTATATACATATAACGGATTTCGAATATTTTTTCGTAACCAATGTTACCTATTATTATAAATAAAAGAATCTGAGGTCACTTAGTACCTTTTTGACTTTTTCTTGTCTTTTGTATTATATATTATTTAATTATAAATTAATAAAAAATTCTACAGTGTAATTTCAAAATTACCCAAAAGTTTAATATTTAAAATAATAATTAATATTCATATTTAATATTAAAAGTTTATACAAAAAAAATTTTACAACAATAAAAATTTTTCTGAAATATACTAATTTTTCATTAAATCAACATTCTGTCGTTTCATTGGTGTATTGACATTTTGACGTTTGGCATCAATTTTAGTCTCAAAATCGGCGCTACCAGTTTTACATATATAATGTTAATTTCTTTGTTTACTTTCTTTTTTTTTTGTTATTGAAAAAAAAAGATAAATTATTTTCCTTAAAAAAATATAAAGTTTGTTTTCACTAACAAACAAATTATGGCGTGTTTAAAAAATATTCCATTTTTAAAAGTATATCTGTATCTTTACAAAAATATCTTAACGCAGAAATGATATTCAAATACTGAGGCATTTATACGGTTATATATCTAAAACAAACATAAAATCCAAATAAATAAGCCACTGCATACAACATAATACGAGGGTTGCTCTATATATTTCTGGCCTAATAGTGAAAATGCGAATATTTATAATCAAAAATGGTTTTATTGTTTTTCAAAGTATTCTCCAGCATCATTTATACACTTTTGCATGCGCTCAAACCAGTTGTCGAAGCACTTTTTCCACTCCGATTGAGAGACCTCTAAAACATGGTTTTTGAACACTTCAACAGCTTCTTCTGGCGACGAAAATCGTTGACCACGCATTTTTTTCTTGATGTGCGGAAACAAGAAGAAGTCATTAGGTGCCAAGTCAGGGCTGTACGGCGGATGACCCATTAATTCGACGTTTTGGCCGGTCAAAAACGCTATGGTTTGAGCCGATGTGTGAGAGCTCGCATTGTCATGGTGAACAATGATTCGTCTTCTCTTGTTGGTTTTTCGAATTTCTCCGATGACTTCAGGCAAACAAATTGTAGTGTACCACTCAGAAGTGACCGTTCTACGTTGCTCAAGCGGAACAGTCGCCACATGACCAGTTTTGCTGAAGAAACAGGCGACCATTTTCTTCGAAGTGCTTCTTCCACGAACAACTTTCGTTGGATTTTGCCCGTCTTTGAAGACTCACACGGTCGATTGTTGTTTCGTTTCGGGCTCATACGCATAGATCCATGATTCGTCACCTGTGACGATCTTATAAACGTCTTTTGAAGCACTGCAATCGTATTTTTGCAACATTTCTTTGCACCAATCGACACGAGCCTTTTTTTTTTTTGAGCGACTTTCAAATTGTGCGGGATCCAACGAAAACAAACCTTTTTTACGGCCAGGTGTTCATGCAGTATCGAATGTATGCTGGTGGAAGAACTGTCCAAGGATGTCTCTATCTCTCGGTATGTCGCATGTCGATCTTGCATTATAAGTTCACGCACAGCATCAATGTTCTCTGGCACAACAGCCGTTTTTAGACGACCTTTACGGAGTTCGCCTTTGAGCGAGCTTCGGCCACGATTAAATTCATTATACCAATTTTTCACAGTGCTTTAGGATGGTGCTTCATCGCCATACAAAGATTTAAGTTCATCAATGCACTCTTGTCGTGATAATCCACGTCGAAAGTTGTGAAAAATGATGGCACGAAAATGTTCACGAGTTAATTCCATTTTTTTCTATATTAATTTTTTCAAGTCACTGTAAACAACACAAATAATGGTCCTACGTCAAAACGTTTTGAGTACGATTATGCTTAAAAATGGCAAACTTTTCAATGGAAATGTCCGATTGCACTTGGCAGCACTCAGTGTTGCCAGGTCAGAAATATATATAGCAGCCCTCGTAGCAGTCTTTTATACCCTTCACCACAGGTGGAAAAGGTTATAACTAAGTTTGTCATTCCGTTTGTAATTTATACATTATATCTGACCCCATTAAATATACATATATATTTCAAGTTCTTCTGCATCGCGATGTCGATTGAGTGATGTCCGTATTTTCGTCCGTGTTAGTGTTGAAATCAAATTTGTCAAGGCACTAGATTAGCTAGAGAAAATTTAATACGACAATCGATCAGACATATTTTCTAAAGAGTTGCTATTGAAAGTCAGCAACATCGGACCATGTCCTTCGGGAAAAACACCACGCCTGCCTCTTATTGGAACAAAGAATTAACTCCAATAAAAAATACATGGGGCAATAGAGAATGTAAGAGAAGAAAAAAAAACAACAAGTAAAAAAATTTGAAATCTGAAATTTTCATAGAAAAGTAAGATTGTGAACCATATTTTTTTAAAATATCAATATGGGTATCATATTAAAGCTTTTGAAGAGATCTTTAAGAAAATACTAAAAAAAATTTTAAAAGTGCTTAAACCATTAATTTTCTGTTGCCGCAATATCTTTTTTTTTTATTGGTGTTACTTCACCAAACTAGTGAACTATTCCGCTATTTCGAATCTAGCACTTTACTTGTCTCTGATACAGTTTGTCAAGTAAAAAAGCGATTAAATTGATAAAGGGGGAGAATTTTTATTGTTTCGCAGTGACTTTTGTATCAAATTACGCCTGAAGACCTAGCACAGATTTTTCTACTGTCTTTAAACCTTTCGCTTTAGTTTAGTTTTTTTTTTTTTTTTAATTTTCGAATATAGTTCATTGCGAAATTATGTACCAGGTGACAACAGTGGAGAAGTCACTTATTTTTGCCTTTGCTGGAAATAGCAATAATAAAATATCTACGACATTTTTTTTATACAAATTTTTACATAATTGCGATCATGGCAATTCGCAATTGGGGAATTCAGTAATTTTCGCGGCAAACGTTAAATGTTACAAACCAAGGCGAATCAATTACCAGGTAGCAGCGTAGGCGAATTCATTAATTTTCGCCGTGAACACTACTGTCAAACTCCATACATAAAAAATCTGTGTACTATTTTTTATAAATATATGAAGTTTGACATTCGTCAAAAAAATAAAAAATTCTCTAACGCTGCCACCTGGTAATTGATTCGCCTTGTTACAAACCATATGACATTTAGCGTCTACGGCAAAAGTAATGAATTCGCCATCGAGATCGCCTGTATTATTTCGCCATGGTTGCGATAATTAGAGTAAATTCAAGGTAAAAAAATATTCTTCTAATAAACTTATATGCGGCGAAAAAAGAAAAATTTTTATTTTTATTCACTTATTTAGTTTTTAAGAATATTTATTATTTATATATATATCCCAATTTGTTAAAAAAAGAGAATTCTAATATTAAAAATCATCTAAATAGGACAATAAATTTACATACATAGATAAAATTTTATATTTTTAAAGTGCACCTTAATCTCGAATATTTTATTTTTTTCCTAAACTAAATATAAAATCGGTGCATTAATAAATGACAGTTTTACTCTCTATATTTTAATTTTAAATTTAGAATGGATATTTTTAAAAATATACCATAATTTAAGACGTGACGTGACACACGTTCTTAATCCAAAAAAAATTATATATATAACCAAAATAACTTTTGCCGCAAGAGTAGCACCGTTTTTTTTCTCTAGTAATTATTTATTGAATTTTGAGAAAACACTCGCAAACACACATACACGCCTAAACAAAAAGATATCGCATGAAAAACATACTTAGTTGTATACATATTAAAAAATGCACAATTTTTGTTTCATAAAAATGGTATTTCATAAAATAAATCGTCACCAAATTTCCATAATTTCCTCTTATTGAATAGAGCGCCTGAAATATAAGAAAGAGTGTAATAAAAATAAAAACTCTCTCGCATACACATTTTAACATTCTTAATTGTGGCAGCGATGCCAGAATGTAGATTTTATCTTAATTTTAAAGATTTCTTTATCAAAATAAGATTTGAAGATCTGTTTTTTCTTAAATGAAGATCTTTTGATTTAGTTGCTTGACTTGAATTCAACTTCTTGTTAATAATTATACGAGTAAAACATATTTACCTATGTGAAAAAATTTTGTTGTAAATATTCTAAAGCAAAAAGGTTTATTACTGCCTCTATTGGATAAATATATAAAAAATGATGACGTTTACCCAGGTAATTATACTTGTAAAAACTAAAATTTCCGTTACAAAGTCTAAGGCCCCGATTATGGTTCACAACACTTAAATGTTGTGTTGTCTCGGCTACAACACAACATTTATATTTGTTTCGATTATGGTTTACAACATCTTCATGTTGAGTATGTCACAGGGTTGTTTTTTATTGCAGCAAACAATATTCACAAAATTACATCTCTTCATATGGAAAACTGTCAACAATAAAACAATTGCACGCACATATTTAAAATTATTTTAAAACAAGTGTCGATTTTTTAGATGATGATGAGGGTAATTATGTACAGCGCTTAATGACGGTGGCTCAAAATTAATTGCAACTGCTCTTAACCGAACTCTTTTAAAGTTTGCAATTCCAATGCAGACCCACTTGGGTCAACTTGCGACTGCATCTACACCAGTTCAATAGTCGTCTGCTCTAATGAACTCAGGCTTATTTCAGTGTATGGACCACTACCAGTGGCTTGGATGCTCCTTATCTTTGTATTATTTTCTTCTATATGCACAGCCTGTAATTCATTTTAGTAAAAGGATAAAAATCGCAATATATTTTTTCAAAATATCTAACTAAAGAATCATAATTCATTTTTATTTTAAAACTAAAAAACCAATATTAATTTTTAAAATAATAAAAAATAAAAAAAAACGTATGTACATAAATGAAATACTAAACCAAAAACAATAATATACTATTCTAATTTTTTACCGGTTAATTCGATTTTTGCTCTTAATAAGTCTATTTGCAGATCTACTTTTTTCATTTTTAAATCATAAATTTTTTTTATTTTTTTTTTGTAGTTTTTGTACGATTTTTTTCGAAGAGAGGTTTTTTGCTTGCTCTCTTAAAATTTTTAACCGCTCGTCTTTTATATTTGCATGATTTTTTATTTCACGGCTTCTGGGCAATAGCAGCTCATTTTTTTGTACCTGGTGATGGCTCGATCTCAGTGGTTGATTTCTACGCATCCGAACTTTCTTGAGCTTGTAAGCCCATTACAGATCCACCAGTGGCTTGGAAATTTCTCTTTATTTTGTTGATTTCCTTTTTAAATTGGCTTTATAGTGAGTCCATACCTAAAAACAACAAAAAATTGACTAAATTTAAAAAAATAAATAAATAAATAATTAATACATCTGCTACATACTCTTTGCCGTTCTTTTGCGACTCTAATCGATGGTCCCAAAGAATTGAACTCAACAGAAAACTTTTTCCATTTTTACTTGACCTGCATTTTGCTAATGCCAAATGTAGCTTCCCTCGACTAACCTTGGGATTTTTTTTCATTAAGTCTATTAGTTTTTACATTTGTTTTTATTAGATATTTTCCTGAAAAACGTTTCTAATTATTAAAGCTTTACAAAATAAAGAAAAAAAATACTTACAGATTTTCTCAATTTTATGTTTTTAAATTTTCACTTTAAAACAACAGGTAATTGGCTGTTGTAAGTTTTTAACAGTACTGACAACACATAAATACACATGTTGTAAGCCGTATTCAGTGAAAATTTACATAGACAACTCTTTATACAACAGAGCTGACAACATTTGTAAACCATAATCACTTTTTCAAATATACAACACTTAAATTACAACTGTTGTAAACCGTAATCGGGGCCTAAATGAATTCATTGATAATTTTGTTGATTTCTGTAAACAAATAACATAACAATTTGACTTTAACGACCCAACCTTAAATGAGCTTTTTTATTGTGATCCGCAAAACAAGTCTAATTTAATTGAAGATAGTGAGATAGAAATTTTGATGACGAATCTAGGAAACTCCGCCACATAGACTTTAATAAATATTTTAAAAATTCAGAAAATATTACAGTGAAGGAATTGTGGCACACAATCTTAAAAATTTCCAAAGCGGTTAGTGAGTAAGTTTTTTCAACTTAGTATAAATTTGTATTTAATTTGATACGTCTCTGTTGTTCATCTGTAAACGTTGAACGAATATTTTTATAGCCTTGTAATCTCTATCATATCTGTTTCAGACGCCATGAAAAATATATACTGAGTTCTTATGCAAAGCGAAGTCGATTGAGCGATGTCCGCCTGTCCAAGGCTCTAGATCAGAGAAATTTAAATACACCAATTGATTAAACTTGATTTCACAAAAAGAATAAATATGTTACTCGATCAGATGTAGTGCCGAAAGACGTACTACTGGAAATCAGCATGATCGGTCCATGTCCTTTGAGGCAGCAAGCAAAACACTAAGCCTACCTCGAATTTTTTCATGTTATTTGGAACAATAAAGAAACTCCAATAAAAAAAAAAATTATGTTTGCGGCGATAGAGAATTGAAAAAATTGGAGCATGCCCATATTTTCGATTTACGGGGCTTTGAAATTTTCAACATTTTTAAATTATCAATATGGGTATCATTTTAAAGCTTTTTTTGAAGGGGTCTTTAAGGAAATACTAAAATTTTTTTAAATGCTTAACTCATTAAGAGCCGATGTCATTTTTATCCCAAGTAGTATGCAGTACGAAATGTTTTTATTTCTTAGTTACTACACTAAACTAGATTTATATAGATGGAGGTATATAATATTCGGTATACCACAATTACTTGTTTAATTTATATTTAAATTGTTTCATTAATAGTTTCAGAAACAGCAATTAACGAGAGATATAGATGCAGTTTAGTCCATCATGTAGTAACTTAAACACAAATAATAGTTTAAAACTGAATTAGGTAGACGTAAAAATGTGAACTAGTTCACTAAGTTCAAGCAATAGTATACCTCAATTGAAATAGTTCGTTTAAGAATTACTCAAGCCAAATGGTAATCTCGTTAAAAGTAACACCACGTAATAAAGAATAACAAATATTGAAGATTTTTTTTTTCTAAAATTAAAATTACTTTTTAGACGATTAAATTTTTTTCTATGAAAATTTCTGGCACCACTGATTGTATGTAAGAATTTAACGTAAGAAGTAATTTTTCTAAATTTGAAACTAAAATGTGTAGACTAGTACGGCCAGAAAAAAAAACAAAAACGAAATGGAATTTGTAATTAATTAAGTGGCTAAAAATGAGTTTGAGTGAAATTTCAGGGGGTTGGAGATTGAGAAGGATGAATAAGTGCAACAAAAAATGTCAACAGCTGTCTTATACTGACAAATATTGCTATTTTATATTAATATTTAGGGTATTTTTTCTTAGAGGCTCAAATGTGGAAGTAAAACAATTATCTTTAACCGAAAACTTTATTTACAAAATTAAATTTATTGGCCAAAATGAAATTTTTTAGTGATCACGGATTAAAGCCATTTTCTTGTAGGTCGCTTAATAAAAATTTTTGTAGATACTAAATAAAGGAAATTACATGTTGCATTAATATTGTTAAAAAGTTAAAACATTTTCAGATTTTTCAAGAGAAATTTTAATTTTATTAATTTCTATCCATCCCGAAGTTTTATTTCCTCAGCCTGCAGGTAATGGTCTGGCTGCAGGAACTACTACGAATCGTGCCTTTCAGTTTCTACAACAAATTCGCAGCCTACACAATTGAAATTACTCCTAACTATTCTTTCAGGCTTAAACTGCAACCTGATTATAATCTACAGGGTGTCTGAAGGAAAGGTATACTTCTTTGTTTTGCTGCCAATTTAACAGCTCATATTTGGCAGTCTTTAAGTAAACACGTGACATATTTTTTATGGAAAAATATTCGATAAACCAACGTGTTTTTATCGTTAAAATATTTTATCAAAATCAGTCATCGATTACTGTGACGATGAAAAAGTTGCGTGAAATTTGTGGGAGAAACAACGCGTCAACAAAACGCACTAATTATCGTGTAGTGGATGATTTTGAAGAAAGGGGACCTGTAGATGATTGGCCCAAGCATGTACCACAACGTACCAAAAGATCGTCTAAAAACATTACCACTGCTCAAGAAAGTTTAAAAACAGTCCATCAACCTCAATTTGATGCGGTTCCCCTTGGCAACTATTTTGGCCACAATTTTACACAAGTACTTGCATTTGTTTCTATTTAAAATTCAGTTGACACAAGAACTTCTGCCACAAGACTATTTAAACTGCCGTACATATACGAGGGATGCTCTATATATTTCTGGCATAATAGAAAATGCGAATATTTATAATCAAAAATGGTTTTATTGTTTTTCAAAGTATTCTCCAGCATCATTTATACAATTTGCATGCGCTCAAACCAGTTGTCGTAGCACTTTTTCCACTCCGATTGAGACACCTCTAAAACATGGTTTTTGAACACTTCAACAGCTTCTTTTGGCGACGAAAATCGTTGACCACGCATTTTTTTCTTGATGTGCGGAAACAAGAAGATGTCATTAGGTGCCAAGTCAGGGCTGTACGGCGGATGACCCATTAATTCGACGTTTTGGCCGGTCAAAAACGCTCTGGTTTGAGCCGATGTGTGAGAGCTCGC
Organism: Gymnosoma rotundatum; assembly: GCA_916610165.2. Classification (NCBI taxonomy): domain Eukaryota; kingdom Metazoa; phylum Arthropoda; class Insecta; order Diptera; family Tachinidae; genus Gymnosoma; species Gymnosoma rotundatum. The sequence goes on from OU744338.1 coordinate 41,952,849, forward strand.
ATTGTCATGGTGAACAATGATTCGTCTTCTCTTGTTGGTTTTTCGAATTTCTCCGATGACTTCAGGCAAACAAATTGTAGTGTACCACTCAGAAGTGACCGTCCTACGTTGCTCAAGCGGAACAGTCGCCACATGACCAGTTTTGCCGAAGAAACAGGCGACCATTTGCTTCGAAGTGCTTCTTCCACGAACAACTTTCGTTGGATTTTGCTCGTCTTTGAAGACCCACACGGTCGATTGTTTTTTCGTTTCGGGCTCATACGCATAGATCCATGATTCGTTACCTGTGACGATCTTATAAACGTCTTTTGAAGCATGATAGTGGAAGAAATGTCAAAGAATGTCTCTATCTCTCGGTATGTCGCATGTCTTTCTTGAATTATGAGTTCACGCACGGCATCAATGTACTCTGACACAACAGCCGATTTTGGACGACCTTCACGGAATTCGTCTTTGAGCGAGCTTCGGCCACGATTAAATTCATTATACCAATTTTTCACAGTGCTATAGGATGGTGATTCATCGCCATACAAAGATTTAGTTCATCAATGCACTCTTGTCGTGATAATCCACGTCGAAAGTTGTGAAAAATTATGGCACGAAAATGTTCACGAGTTAATTCCATTTTTTCTATCTTAATTTTTTCAAGTCACTGTAAACAACACAAATAATGCTTAAAAATGACAAACTTTCCAATGGAAATGTCAGATTGCACTTGGCAGCACTCAGTGTTGCCAGGCCAGAAATATATATAGCAGCCCTAGTACCAATTTAATGTTACAGGTCGCCAATAATAACAACCCATTTTCACACATATTCATTTGGATGGATATGTGAATAAATGGAATAGTTGGTTATGGACAATGGAAAAAGCTCAAATTATTTATCAGTTACCTTTGCGTTCATTAAATGTGAATGTCTTGTGTTCAATTTTCGTCAGAAGGAATCATTGGACCTTATTTCTTTAAAAATGAAAACGGTGTAACGGTAACTGTAAATAGGGATTGGTTGAAAAATTTTTAACGCCACCGCTTTAAGCTTGTTAACATGTGGTATCAAGCAGATGGTGCCACATCGTACACAGCCAGGATTACAAAGAAATTGCTGCGAGACCTCTTTCCTCAACAAGTTATTTAAAAAAAGATGATGTTGATTGGCCACTACGTTCACCTAAATTTGACTGCTCCGGACCTTTTATTGTTGGAATATCTGAAAAGCAAGGTTTATGAAAACAAACCAGAAACGCTTAAGCAACTCAAACAAAGTAATCGTAATGAAATTAATGAAATACTGCGAGAAATTTTTGAGAATGTAATGAAAGATGTACTTAAAAGGGCTCGCATTTGTGAGGCTAACAGAGGAGGACATTTATCTGATATTATATTTCATAGATAATTGCCGAAATTAAATAAAACATTTATCAATATAAGATCCATTTTCTTTCATTTAAACAAAAATTATAAACAAACAAAGTACCTTGTACCGGTACAATGTTAATTATAATCTGTTTGTCTTTTATTTATCTTTTATTTATCTTCTTCTTCTATATATATAAAGCACAAAAGGTTATTGTTTGTGTGCTTGCCTGCCGGAAAATAAATGCTACCTACACCAGTGGAGTGATCTCCCTGAAATTTTCAGAGTTTATTAACGGATATGCGGTTGGTAAAAAAAGGGTTTTCATTTTTTGACATTGCATGGGCATGACTTTTCCCATACAAACTAGAATTTATCATCAAGTTACTTGTAAACTGTAATACGTAATACGAGGGCTGCTATATATATTTCTGGCCTGGCAACACTGAGTGCTGCCAAGTGCAATCTGACATTTCCATTGGAAAGTTTGCCATTTCTAAGCATAATCGTACTCAAAACGTTTTTACGTACGACCATTATTTTTGTTGTTTACAGTGACTTGAAAAAATTAATATAGAAAAAAATGGAATTAACTCTTGAACATTTTCGTGCCATCATTTTTCACAACTTTCGACGCGGATTATCACGACAAGAGTGCATTGATGAACTTAAAACTTTATATAGCGATGAAGCACCATCCTATAGCACTGTGAAAAATTGGTATAATGAATTTAATCGTGGCCGAAGCTCGCTCAAAGACGAATTCCATGAAGGTCGGCCAAAAACGGCTGTTGTGCCAGATAACATTGATGCCGTGCGTGAACTCATAACTCAAAATCGACATGCGATATACCGAGAGATAGAGACATCCTTGGACATTTCTTCCCCCAGCATACATTTGATACCGCATGAATAACTGGCCGTAAAAAAGGTTTGTTCTCGTTGGATCCCGCACAATTTGAAAGTCGCTCAAAAAAAGTCTCGTGTCGATTGGTGCAAAAAAAATTTGCAAAAATACGATTGCGTTGCCTCAAAAGACGTTTATAAGATTGTCACAGGTGACGAATCATGGATATATGCGTATGAGACCGCAACGAAACAACAATCGACCGTGTGGGTCTTCAAAGACGAGAAAAATCCAACGAAAATTGTTCGTGGAAGAAGCACTTCGAAGCAAATGGTCGCCTGTTTCTTCGGCAAAACTGGGCATGTGGCGACTGTTCCGCTTGAGCTACTTAGGACGGTCACTTCTGAGTGGTTCACTACAATTTGTCTGCCTGAAGTCGTCGGAAAAATTTGAAAACCCAACTTGAGAAGACGAATCGTTGTTCACCATGACAATGCGAGCTCTCTCACATCGGCTCAAACCAGAGCGTTTTTGACCGGCCAAAACGTCGAATTAATGGGTCATCCGCCGTACAGCCCTGACTTGGCACCTAATGACTTCTTCTTGTTTCCGCACATCAAGAAAAAAATGCGTGGTCAACGATTTTCGTCACCAGAAGAAGCTGTTGAAGTGTTCAAAACCATGTTTTAGAGGTGTCTCAATCGGAGTGGAAAAAGTGCTTCGACAACTGGTTTGAGCGCATGCAAAAGTGTATAAATCATGCTGGAGAATACTTTGAAAAACAATAAAACTATTTTTGATTATAAATATTCGCATTTTCACTATTAGGCCAGAAATATATAGCGCAGCCCTCGTATCTTGTAATTTTGTTCAAATAACTCTCTGGATTTAAATAAAAGGCCAGAATAATAGCCGAAATACCTTCCATACAAAGTGAAAAGTTACTATCGTGTAGCTAGAGAACAAGAATAGGTAGACTCTTGAGATTTTGCACCAGTTAGCGAACCACAGACTGGATGAAACAGTGGGCGTGGTACCCTCCATATAAAGAAAACAATTATTATTGTGTACCTAGAAAACTACATTAGGTAGAGTCTAAAAATTTTGCATGAGTAACTCTGCTGTTGACGTGCATAGTGCATAGCTTGTGGAAAAATTGTCTGAATTAAAGCAGTGGGAGTGGTAACCTCCGCAGAGAATGAAAAACTAACATCGGTTATCTAAAGAACTATACCACGTAGGGTGCAGAATTTTTACTTGCAACTTCCCTTTTAATTTGCATAGTCCAGCGAAATGCAGTATAGATTCGGGCAGTGGGCGTGTTAACTCTCATACAAAGTGAAAGTTTTTTGACATTTAAATATGGAACTATAAGGGGAAGGGTCTTAAAATTTCATACAAGTTACTTCCATATTAGAGTGCATAATCAAATAAAAAATTGGCTGGATCAGACAAAAAAAAAAACGAATTACGATTATTCCCATTGAAGAAGCATAGAAAGCGCACCGGGAAAAGCTATTAATACATAACTTTAAGTAATAAATTGTAATTTTTGTTAATAACACAATATAATACAAAGATTTACTTACATAACTGCTGCGATACGACATTATATATTTTTGTAGCTCCTTTATTTAGTTCCTATGATGCAATTATTTGATACAAAAATATGAACAGTGTTTATTTTACTTGTTTCTTTTATTTTACCGTTAATCATAAACATACAACATGTATGCTAATTGTAGTTGTTGTTAATGCAAAACACACACGATTAAAACTTACAAAAACACATTGGGTTTTTTTTTGTTTTTTTTTATTTATTTTGGCACATTTTAAAGACTCCCACTACAAAATGAATAAAGAATCATCAATGATTATTAACAACATCATTATTATAACCGACAACAACAGTACCAACAACCTGATCGAGTTTTCATTTTGCATAAGATGAAATAGTGGAAGTAGAAAAGAATTTAATTTATAGTTGTTTTTTGTATTTTCTTTTGTTTTATATAAACACAATTTTTAAAATTTCATACATGAATTTTGTTTATTTTTATTTTTATTCTTGTTTTTGTATTATTCTTCTACTTGTAGACTTTGTTGCTGCTAATTGTGCCTTCTGTTTTGTAAACATATTTAATTTTGTACTGAAAAAGGTGGGAGTGAGAACGATTTTCGATCTTTTTTTTACATTTTTTAATGTTTGTTTCCATTCAGATCATTTTGCAATGTGGGGCATTTTTATTTATTTTTTGGTTATATAATTTTTTTTTTTTTTTGTTGGAATTTTTGTATTTTAATTGTTTGTTTTTTTAACAATATTTTATGTAATTCTTAGTTTAGATCACTGTAGGCGAGCAAGATGAACACAATGAAAATTCTTTGTTTTATTAAACAATTAATATTTTTTTTTTAATTTTCTTTGCACAAATTTATTTGTAATAGAGACTTGTGTAATGATACGAAACGTTAAATCAATTGAAAATTGTCGTTAAGCTTTTATTTTATTTAAATAATTTACACATTCTTATTATTTTACACATGACCCAGCAAACATTTTCGTAAGAAAAAGTATTTGTATTATTTAGGGAAGAGTAATAAAGTGTAAGCTTTGAGCAACATGTTTTAAAAATATTCAAAAATATTGGAAATTTAAACAAAACATGAAGTATTCTTAAAAAAAATCTCAAACAGAACAGTTTAAAAGTTACGCCCATTTAGGTCAATTTTTGTATTATTTCTGTGCTGTTGCTATTGGATTAGGAAGATTTTTTTTAATTTTAAAATGGTGCCCATTAAGGTTCATAATAAACTTAAAAAACATGTATGTTGTATAGGGACACCCTTTAATTTTTAAGACGATGAATTGTTTTTAAAACGTGACCAATCTGTAAGCATAACCTTTTAAGTAAAGAAATAATTTTCAAAATCGGTTCAGAAATGAGTGAGTTCTTTAGATAGAAACATTTAAAAGAAGAAAGAAGCCTAAATTCGGCTATGCCGAATCTTATATACCCTTCACCATCTACGCAAATCTAGTTTAGTGAAGTAACTCCAATCAAAAAACAAATTTTGGAGGCACAGAGAATTAAAAAATAAAAAAATCGTATTGCATACACGCAGAAAAAAAACATGGTTATTATATGGTCACAATAACCATATTATGTTCTTTGTAACAATGTATAGTTGCGGAGAACAAATTATAGTTGTTTTCACCAAAACTTTATTCACGACAAACATTATTTGTTAAATTTTAACGATTATATGGTTACTGTGCACAAAAAATGCAACATGGTTGGTTTTAACATAAAAAAATTTCAACCACAACCAAAGTTTTATAACTTTTTAAAAATAAGATAAAATATTTAACAATAATATATTATTATTAATCAAAGTATGGTTAAAAGCAACAGAATAATGTTTACGCTTAAAAATATTTTGTTCTAGTTCTTGACAGTTTAGTAATTTTTCTGGTGGATAAAATTTGAAATTGTTTTTGATTGTTAAAGAAATTGAAAAAATAAAAATTTATGTACAAAATAAATAATTAAAAATAAAATGCAAAATATGAAAGCAAATAAAAAGAGAACGAACCAAAACATTTAAAAAAAAGTTGAAGTAAATGTGTATATTGAAAGCACATAAATCTTTATTTTTGTGTTTGAAGCATAATTGTCATTCATTTGTTATTTTAAGCAAATAATTGATTTTTTTATGAATTTATGTTTTTAAATAATTTTTATGACAAATCGTTTATAAATAAAAAAAGTAATCAGTTTTTTATATCAGGAAAATTTTGCACTTGCGAGACTATATTATAATTCACTTATATAACATGACATTTTCAGCCATATTATTATATTTTAATTTAACCATTTAATGTTTATATTTGAACATAATTTTGCTTATACTTTGGACAACAATATGGTTGCAAATGTAACAATACTATGTTTTGTTAGCAACCATATAATGCAACCATATTATGTTGCTCTTAGATTATGGTTACCTCAACCATATTTTTTCTTTACGTGTACATATAATTCTACAAAAAATTGACATCGGCTCTTAATGGGTTAAGCGTTTTTTTTTTTAATTTTAGTATTTCCTTAAAGATCTCCTCAAAAATTTTAAAATGATACCCATATTGATATTTTCAAAAATTTGAAAATTTTAGTGCCCCGTAACTCGGAAAAAATGGGTGAGCGCCAATTTTTTAACTTGTTGTTTTTTTTCTCTATCACCCAGTATATTTATTTTTTTGATTGAAGTTACTTCATTGTTCCAAATGACATAAACAAATTAGAGGTAGGCGTGGTGTTTTGCCTGCTGCCTCGAAGGTCATGGACCGTTCATGCTGATTTCCAATAGCACCTCTTTCGATACCAAATCTAATCGATTGACATATTTAACACAGACGGACAGAAGGACAGACGGACATCGCTCAATCGACTTCGCTATGCATAAGAAGTCAGAATATATATACTATGGGGTCGGAAATCGATATTGTAGAAATTACACACGGAAAAACAAACTTAGACATACCATTTTTCCACTTTTTGTGCGGAAGGGTATAACAAGCAACATTCAGACGAATTGATAACCTCCTCCGATTATAAACCTAATTCTATCATCCATTAAAGATTTAGATATTTATAACACTTTTCAAGCAATCAATCCTGACACAAAGCATTGAATGAAGGTTCTTTCACCAAACATTTATCTGTTTCTTCTTGTATACTCTTATGGATTGGCTTCATTTCTTGCTTTAGTGTAGTGCAGTTAGTATCACCTTTTATATAAATAAATTTATTCCAGTAATTTGCAATTTTTTTTTATTCAACTTTCTGGTAGTTTTATAATTTCCAAAAACATTTGCTGGGTTGTAAAAGATTTTCGTACAATAATAATTTGCTTTTTCATTATAAAGATCTCACCAGTCATTTTAATTAATTTTATTACTTAACAATTTGCCTGTGATCATAGAACACAAAGTGGTCGATCGTAATAAAAATCGTACACTTCGTTTTTTTTACTTGAGGAACATGTTTTAAAATGCAAAAAGATTTTTCTGTTTTTTTTTTAGTAAAAATTTTTTGTATAAAACAAAAAAAAAAGTTTTATTTTGATTTCTTAAATTTTGTCTTATAAGTCATTTCCATATTAACTTTCTTTAAACAGTTTAGTTAATTTATTTAAAACAATAAATTTGGCTGGCAGTAAATAGCAGTGAATGTGTGAATTAGTTATTCGGTTCAAAAAAAAATCTTAAAGCCGGCACAATAAGAGAATAGAAAGAAATGCACATAATCTTGTTCACAATGTTTTAATTGATTTTTTTTTTGTCAAAGTATCATACAGCGAGGTGCTGTCCCCACATAAATTCATTTTTTTTTCTTAACTTCAATTTATATTTTAGATCCCAATATTCTTTGGTGGTTTTCTTGCTTAAAAATTTATGATTGAACTAATTTTATTTAAATTTATTTTTAACCGTTAAAATGATTTCTTCTTTATGTTTTTAGCGAACGCCAGCGTTAATTTTCTACTTGTGACACGACGCGCAGTCAAATAAAAACTAATTTTGTTTCGTTTTCCAATTCAATTTTCTTAGTTTTCCGAAAATAAAGCAAATTGTTGTCTGTTTATTGCTCCCTCTGTGTAGCATTTAGCGAGTAAAATCCTACAGAAATCTATGAAAAATCAAGACAGAAAAAAAAAGTTTTTATTTTAATTCTCCGTGCCTGTGTATCATTTAAATGCTCTTTGCAAAGGAATTTATGTTTCTTTTTTCAAATTCTTTTTTTTTTTATTTTTTTTTTTTTATTTATACACTCACTTCTGATCATTTTTATTTGAAAAAAAAGAACTGAACAGAAAATATTTTTTTTAAGAAAATATATAAATTTTAAATTTATTTTTACTTTAATGTATCCTCTCTCTAGTACCCTGTACTAAATTTTGTTTTGTTTTTTTCTTCAGAACTTTGTTAAAAATCTCAAAACCAAAATAGATTTAATTCGCTTTATCTGCGAAAAAAATTGTATGTTTTTCTGCTCAAAAATCTCGCAGTTTTATGAGTGCAAGCAATCACAAAGAAATATACAATCAAGTCAATTGACATTTATATTTTAATTTCAATTAATTTAATTAAATTCGTCTATTCATAAGTTGTCATATAAGTAAATCGTCAATAAATTTAAAAAAGAAATTCTATTGAAAATAAATTAAGCTTTAAGACGCGAAAAAGCATACAGGTTTTGAAGTGGACGTTTAAATAACGGTTTTCAAATTTTCAGAAGAGATTAAAGCGGTCACAGTAATTCAGCCTCTTACAGTCAAAAGCAAAAAAGTCATTTAATTAGCGCTAGTAGCTTTACACACTCCGTGAAACTGTCAAAATCGTATCTTCTATGGAGACACCCTCAAATTTTAAATACTCGTTATTTAAATTAAAATTTAAATATTTTAAATGCCATAATACGAAGGCTGCTATATATATTTCTGGCGTTTTGACGTACGACCATTATTTGTGTTGTTTACAGTGACTTGAAAAAATTCATATAGAAAAAAATGGAATTAACTCGTGAACATTTTCGTGCCATCATTTTTCACAACTTTCGACGTGGATTATCACGACAAGAGTGAATTGGCGATGAAGCGCCATCCTATAGCACTGTGAAAAATAGGTATGATGAATTTAATCGTGGCCGAAGCTCGCTCAAAGACGAATTCCGTGAAGGTCGTCCAAAAACGGGTGTTGTGCCAGAGAACATTGATGCCATGCGTGAACTCATAATGCAAGATCGACATGTGACATACCGAGAGATAGAGACATTCTTGGAAATTTTTTCCACCAGCATACATTCGATACTGCATGAACACCTGGCCGTAAAAAAGGTTTGTTCTCGTTGGATCCCGCACAATTTGAAAGTCGCGTATGAGCCCGAAACGAAACAACAATCGACCGTGTGGGTCTTCAAAGACGAGCAAAATCCAACGAAAGTTGTTCGTGGAAGAAGCACTTCGAAGCAAATCGTCGCCTGTTTCTTGGGCAAAACTGGTCATGTGGCGACTGTTCCGCTTGAGCAACGTAGGACGGTCACTACTGAGTGGTACACTACAATTTGTTTGCCTGAAGTCATCGGAGAAATTCGAAAAACCAACAAGAGAAGACGAATCGTTGTTCACCATGACAATGCGAGCTCTCACACATCGGATCAATCCAGAGCGTTTTTGACCGGCCAAAACGTCGAATTAATGGGTCATCCGCCGTACAGCCCTGACTTGGCACCTAATGACTTCTTCTTGTTTCCGCACATCAAGAAAAAAATGCGTGGTCAACGATTTTCGTCGCCAGATGAAGCTGTTGAAGTGTTCTAAAACCATGTTTTAGAGGTGTCTCAATCGGAGTGGAAAAAGTGCTTCGACTACTGGTTTGAGCGCATGCAAAAGTGTATAAATCATGCTGGAAAATACTTTGAAAAACAATAAAACCATTTTTGATTATAAATATTCGCATTTTCACTATTAGGCTAGAAATATATAGAGCAGCCCTCGTAATGCATTTGAAGTGTGTGCCTTTTAAGATTCAAAAGAAAAATCCATATATATCAAATTATACTTTGTATGGAACACCCTTTTATTATTATTTTGTAATATTATTTTATAGGTAATAAAGTTAGCCATACCCTGTGTGAATTTCAAGATTATATCTCTAAGAGCTCGTGTAATTCAAAATCCTACCTTCCTTGGGTCACCCTTCTATACACATAATAAAACTGTAATAGGTTTATTTCTGTATATGAAATATTTTTTGAAAATTTTGGTGTTGGTGTAGATAGTAGTCAATATGGAATACAAAACACTTATTTTTGAAATATTTGTGTGTCTGTCTGTGTTCGCATCACGTAAAAACTACTGGATGGATTTGAACAAAGTTTTGTGAGAGGGTTCCTTAGAATCTTGATTCCAATATAGAATACTATAATAAAAATAACTTATTTCGTATACAAAATAGAGAATAAAGTGTGAAAGTACCCAATTTTACCGGTATAATGCTACTAAAGCAGTTGTCTGAACATTTTATCTTTGTAAATAGAAAATTCTTAACACTGCCTACAGAACTCTGGAATAAATATTTAAAAACAAATTTTTTCTTAATTTTCATTAATCGAAAAACAAGTAAGAGTGTTATATTCAGCTTTGCCGAATTTTATATATCCTTCACCATCTATGTAAATCTATTTTAGTGAAGTATATCCAAACAAAAAAGCAATTAGTGGGGGGACAGAGAATTAAAAAATAAAAAAAAAAATTGGTACTGCATATATATAATTTTACATAAAAACTACGTCGGCTCTTAATGGGTTAAGCATTTTGAAAAAATTCTGGTCATTCCTTAAAGATCTCTTCAAAAGCTTTATAGTGAAACCCATATTGATATTTTAAAAAATTTGAAGGTTTTAGAGCCCCGAAACTCGGAAAAAATGGGGAGCGCCAATTATTTCACTTGATGTTTTTTTTTCTTAATTTTAATTCTCTATTGCCCCATATATTTATTTTTTTTTTTTGATTGGAGTTACTTTATTGTTCCAAAATAAGGGTAGGCGTGGTGTTTTGCCTGCTACCTCGAAGGAGATGGTTGATCATGCTGATTTCCAATAGCACCTTTTTCGACATCACATCAGTTAACATATTTATGATTTTTTTTTCCTCGGCAATCTTGATTTTAACATTAACACAGACGGACAACGCTCAATTGACTTCTCTATGCATAAGAAGTCAGAATATATATACTTTATGGGGTCGGATATGGATATTGTGGAAATTACGAACGGAATGACAAAATTAGATATGCCCTTTAGTGCCTTTAGGGCCCTGCTAGTTATACATATATAAATTTTGCGTTTTTAGCGGTTGTTGTCGCAGCAGCCGTAGAAATATAAATTATAAATTTCTCTGTTCTACGATTTGAAATAAAAGTCTAAATACGTCAAAATCACGCTCTTTAATTATAAATTGTAGACCTAACACGTTCTGTTATAGCGTTTATATTAAAACACACTCTGTGTTAATTTCATATTTTTGTCGATTACAATTTGCATTACAAAGCCATATGCGTAAAATTCCTTTTCCCATGAAAACACCCTTTTATTTTTCCAATTTGTTTTCTATATATTTTTTATTAAAATGAATAGAGTAGGTTACATTCTCAGTAAAATTAAATTGTTATAAAAGTATGGCCTCATATATCAAAATCGCGACTTCTATGGAAACACCCTTACATTTTAAATTTTAGTGGCCATTGCGCAACATACTTTATGGATATTTAAAGTGTTAGCCAACCAACGCCTAACTTCTGTGTTGCAGGGGTACACACAAAAAAATTCGATCTCCAGATTAGACTACAGCCGAGCCAGCAGTGGCGATCATATGCTAGAGATTAAATTAAGTTACAAAATTAGAAGATTATCCTTCGAATAAATTAAATTTCATGTCGATTTAAAAAATTCATCTTTGTGTTATTCCATTTTCAAATTCTTAACATCCATAAAAAGCAAACTTTAAAAGAATCTAGTCTTGATAATCCGGAAGTTAATAACGTATAGCTTGAGCCAGATGCTTTAGTCAATTATTTAAAACGATGATTTTTAGTTAGTATTTGCTTGAGAGAATTTTAGGGTACAAGCAATTCTGGTCTACAGCAGCAACTTTCGAAGATCTTCAATATTACATTTACCCTTAACTTTACGCTTTTGTTATTCGAAGCCTCGCTAGCCAACCTATTTTCTCTTAATTTTTCAATACTCCGTCCATAATGTGTTTTCAAAGTGTAGTAGCTACAATCGCACTACAGTATAGTTAGGTAATATCTTAGAGGTTCACAAAACATAGCTCTGGAAATTTCGCCAAGGTCAGCCATTATAGTAATTGTCCAGAAGTTTATGTCTCGTGGCATATTAGTGAGGCATTCACAACGAAGGTGGAAGACAAATTTATCCTTAGGCCTGTCCTTACAGCTGCGACAGTGAACAGCGAAAGGAAGCCTAAGTTTTCGTGTATGCTTTTCAAGCGTCCAGTAACCTTTTCGGCTTTGTCTCCAATTTAGTCTAAAAACCTTACATGTGCAGTATTTAGCTTTTTAACAAAAGCGTCAAGTGACCTTTTCGGCTTTGTCTCCAATTTAGTCTTGGAACCTTATATGTGCAGTTTTCAGCTTTTTAACAAAAGTGCCTGAATATTTTGCGTTTAATAGACCATCAGATTTGCAAAAGATATTGCATTAGAGACATTCAAAGCAGATCGCGTTGTGGCTAACTTGTCCGCCCATTTATAATCGTAGTTACCTGTAAACATTGGCTGACTAACATTAACGTAGTTGTGTATAAAAGTAGAGTAAAAGAATAACCGCCAGACAGTCGACAAAGATGCTAATAACCTCGTGATAAAGCAATCCTCCCAGATAGAAAATATGTCATTTTAAAAAACTAGACACCTATTAAATTATAGGAACTTAACTAATGTATTGCAATGAATATAATGTCACTTATCAAATCCAGAAATACTCCCAATTTTCATTAATATTCTTTATAATAAAAAAAAGTTGTTGTATTTAACTGTGGGAACCAGATTTGTTTCTATGATTTAAAAAAAAAAACAATTTTTTTTATTTTTATGCTCAATTTCATAAATTTTCCATTTTCCATGAAAAGAAAAAAATCTAAAATTAAATGAATTTAAGAATGTGTTCAGCTTAACACAAATAAGACATGACACGATTCATTTACTTTTCAAGACAATAAATCTTTCATAGATTATTAAAAACTTTATTAATGATTTTATAGATTTGTTATCGTAATGAAGTTAAAAACTCTAAAATAAACATGTGCTGCTCAGATGAAAACTGCTCTTCTTAAACAAACACATTTAAAACAAACACTTTTAATACAAATCATATGAAAACTTATTAAACAATTTTAGAAAAGATTTTTTGTTGTTACATTTCATCATTATAAGTAAATTTGATTGTTTTTTTTTTTTCTTTTTCTATTTCGTAACACAAATTTAAAATTTTCTTTATAAAATCATTCTAAATAAAAGAGAAAATAAAATAAACCGGCAAAATAATCAACCACTTGTGTTAGATATTCAAAAGCAATTTAAGTCTATATATATTTTTCTTAAACAAAATTTCAAAACTTAAACCAAATTAAACATGCACGTGCAAGTGCAAAGTGTTAAAAGTTACCTAGTGACCCTACTGCTACTTGAACTTCTAATATAATAATTTCATAACACACTCTTTTTAATGCCTACAAATACAATTGATTAAAGTTATTTTATTTTAACATTTAAAATTTTTTGTAATTTTTATGTGACATTTTTAAGAAACCTAAAATTTGTTAAGGATATTCCACCGTCTAACTCCAAATAATTAATAATAAGTTTTTATCCATGTGTCTTAATGTTGATACTGAAAGATAGCGTAACAGAAAGCAAGTATATTTCTCTGAAGATATCATCGATGTGGCTAAAGATATTGCAAATACACGGTTTTTTTTATTAGATAAAGTTGTACGAAAGTATACCTTCGAATTCTGTCTTAAAATGATGAATAAGCAAGGAATGGACGTCAAGACATTGTCAACTTACAAATAGTTAACATTTTAAGAAAATCTTAAATTGCACAGTGGGGTAAAAAAAGGAAATTGCTTATGTAAAATAAAAGTAATCTGAAAATTTTTAAAAATTTTAAAAATGCGATTTTTCAGTGTCCTTTTTTCGTTTGTTGCTACATTGACTCTAAGCGTCTAATTTTTTCTTGTTTTCTTTGCAAAACGTCCACATACAGTTGTAAATAATTTTTCTTTCTGAAAATGTTTAGAAATTAAATTAAAAGTGAACCATAAAATTAGTCAATTTTCATTCATTTATAAGATCAATGGTTCTTATCCTGATTAGGGAAAAATTAGAAAAGAAATTTTCAAAATCAATCCAAAAATTACTGAATAATTGAGGCACCAATATTTAAAAAAAGAACATTCAGACGAATTGATAACCTTCATCTTTTTTTTTTTTTTTTGAAGTCGTTTAAAAATATCAGACGTGGAAGAGGAAGACGAACAACGGGGATCGCAAACGTATTTGTACAAGAGTTACAATTCGTGAATTGACAACTAAGTTTAGGCTTTATATGAAGTAATGTAATCTATAAATGTATACAATACATACCTATAACAAATGTATGTTCATTCCTAAAAACGCGAAATTTACTTCATTCAAAATTTATTCGCAACAAAAGTAAACCTTGTGAAGAACCCATTCTAACTCGAGTCGTTATTCAACTTTTAAATACACATATGTTTTTTTAATTTTTTATAATTTACATCAATTTTCCTTTTAGATGTCAAATTTAAAATAACTAAGTTTGTCATTCGGTTTGTATTTTCCACAATATCCATTTCCAACCCCATAGAGTATATATATTCTGACTTCTTATGCATAGCAAAGCCGATTGGCCATCTTTCTGTCCATCTTGTGCTTGCCGAGGCAAACTTGATTTCACAAAAAAAAACTTGCCAATCGATTAGATAAAGTGTCGAAAGATGTGCCATTGGAAATAAGCTTGATCGGTCTATATCCTTTGAGGCAGCAGGCACAACACCACGCATACCTTTAATTTTTTCATGTCATTTGATACAATAAAGTAACTCCAATAAAAAAAAAATAAATATATGGGGCGATAGTGAAATAAAAAATAAGAATAAAACGTTGAGTGAAAAAATTGGCACTCGCCCATATTTTCCGAGTTACGAGGCTCTGAAGTTTTCTAATTTTTTTTTTAAATATCAATATGGGTATCATTTTAAAGCTTTTAAAGAGATCTTTAAGGAAATACTACATTTTTTTTAATGCTTAACCCCCTAACAGCCGACATCATTTTTATGTAAAATTATATAAATGCAGTAAGTACCAAAGTGTTTTTTATTTTTTAATTCTTTGTCACCCCAATACCTGCTTTTTTTTATTGGAGTTACTTCACTTAACTAGATTTACATAGATGGTGAAGCGTATGGAAGATTCGGCATAGCCGAATATAGCACTCTTACTTGTTTTTTAATTAAAAATAATCAATCCCAGGAAATTTCACTTCCCGTTTTTTCCCCGATTTTTAGTTCCCAAAATCAAGGCTAACAAGGATTACTTTGTCTATCATCAAAAATATTCCCATTATGAGGTCACAAAAACACTTGCATCAGCCAGTATGTCAATGATATTGGTAAGGCAGTGGATATTATGTTACATGATAACAAAGTTCCGGCTGCCTTAATTGCATGATAATGTTTTTATGTAACATATGAAAACCATAAGTCGTCCATACAGTTTATTAGATATTTTCTAAATATGTTCTTTCTCGTTTTGATAATTAAAATTTTCAACTTTTGCAGTAAAAGCAGGCGATTGGAAAAAATATAAGAGTGACAATGCTTAAACGGACTATGCGACTACTTGCAGCGTTTGATAAAAATAGTTTAAAGTAGATTAACACTTGACTCGATTAGTGATTAGAAGATAGAAAACAATATTCACATTTCTAACAAAATGTATTAGGGAAACGTAACGTTGGGTAATTTAGAACTTAATTAAAAATATTTATAAACTTAGCCGGTTGTTTTTTTTTAGATTTTATTACAAAAATAAAGTAAAACTTTTTTCTACTATTGATGTGCCGCACAATATGGAACATTTCCAATTTACTTTTAAAATCATTTAGGGCAACATTTTTTCTTTAAGTGAGCAAAAGTACAAATATTCATCCAACATGAATATTTTATGGCAGACATATTCCCGGCCAGCCAGACGGACACAAACATTTTGCACAACTCGTAACGAGTCGCTCAAATAAAATCAACAACAAAGAATGTTGTAATAAACAAAAAAAAAAAAAAAAAAACAAAATGCGAAATCAAAATAATGAAAATTGAAATTAAATGTTTCTTGTGGCTCTTTTTGTTTGTTTAATAAAAATCCCTCGAACGCAAACAAATACCAGCTGCCTTAAAACAAATTTGATTTACTGAAACAAAATAAGAAATTTAAATGAATACATACATTTGCCACCGTTGCACTATAGTTAGTAGTGGTGCTGCTATTTATGATGCTTTTATTTTATTATATGCTTCACCACAAAAAGTTGAAAAAGGGTATAATTTAGTTTGTTATTTCGTTTGTAATTTCTACAATATGCTTTTTCGACCTCATAATGTATATATGTTCTGACTTCTTATGCGTAGCGAAGTCGATTGAGTGATGTCCGTCTGTCCGTCCGTGTTAGTGTTGAAATAAAGTTTGCCTTTGAAAATACGCCAATCGATCAGACATAGTGTTAAAAGAGGTGGATCGGTCCTAACGACCAAAACATTACGTCTTCCTCTAACTTCTTCCCGTCATTTGGAACAATGAAGTAACTCCAATCAGAAAACAAATATATGGGGCGATAGAGAATCAAAAAATAAGAAAAAAAATATCAAGAAAAAAATTGGCGCTCGCCCATATGTTCGGAGTTACGACCTCTGAAATTTAAAAATTTTTTTTAAATATTAATATGGGTATCAATTAAAGCTTTTGAGAAATCTTAAAGGAAATACAAAAATTTTTTTATAACTCTTAACCCATTAAGATCCGATGACATTTGTATGTACTTATTTTTTTCTTATTATTAAATTCTCTGTCACCCCGTTATTTGCTTTTTTAATTGGAGTTATTTCACTAAACTAGATTTTCATAGATGTTGAAGGGTATGTAAGATTTGGCATAGCCGAATTATTACTATTATTATTTATTTATTTTTTTTTTTTGTGTTTTTTTTTTTTTTTTTTTTTTTGTTTAGAAATATAAAAATTTTATAATTGAATTTTTATCATATTCAATATTACTCACATTTGAGAAGCTAATTCTAAAAGTACATAAAAGAATTCAATTTAATGAACCGAGTATTAACTTTGTTTAAAGTTAAAATGTTTTACTTCCTTTAAAATAATTTCTTATGCCGAATAAAGAAACTGAGTGGATTTTATTTAATTTTTGGTTTTTGTAAGTAAAAATAATTTTGGTTATTTTTTATTATTAATATTATTAATATGATGAATAACGTCAATAGCATTAAAACAATGCTCGAAATAATTTTTAAACTTTTAACTAAAATTATAAACCATATTTGGGTATAATTCTTAATAACGGATCTGCTAGAAAAACAACTTTTAGAAAAATTCTTTTTCACAAAGTACTATAGAAATAAACTTTGCAAACAATTGCCAAGAAGTTGTATTTTAAAATATAAAATTAAAAAAAAAAAAAAATCTTTTTAAAAACTATTTTTCTAATATGTGTTCCAGAAAACTAGCTTTAAAAAAGTTCCTTATTAAAGAAAAATTTTTCATTTTTTCATGTTTAGCTTTTTGATTTTAAGGTACTTTTCCGAGTACTTTCTATTAAGTACTTTTTTAAAGTACTTTTTTCAAAAATGTTTCTTTGAAAAAGTACTTTTTAAAGATAATTGTTTAAAAAATTTTTTTTTGAAAAAGAACTTTTTTGAAAAAATAATTTTTTTAAAAATAATTTAATAATTTTTTTTAATACTCTTCTCCACAAACGGAAAGGCTTTGGATTGCTTTATTTTAAATTCAATTTAGGTTTGTATTTTTTCTTAAGCCGTAAAGCTGTTTAATCTATATTTCTTTATCAGTTAAATCTATTTAAATCTATTTTTAAAAGGTCCATAATCTAGAAGAAATAATTAAGCCCCTACAGTTGGAAGACTTGACAACCACGGTAATAATCTTAGCATGGCAGTTACATTCTATTGAAAAAAAAAACTTACTTTTGTTTACATTTGTTTTTGATAATTTTTATTATATAAAAAAAAGGTGTTCCGCGATGCCGGGTATAAATTTACAATTTAGATTTTTCTTTATATCGGACAAAAACGCACCGCAAACACAACGAGTGACTGCTTATGCTCACGTTCTCGCAAAATAAAAACTTAAATTGAAATAAGAATGCACAAATCGATAATATTCACCTAATACTCGAATTTAATCTAAATACAAGTTTCAATTACTAAAACTTATAAATTCTCAAAAATATACATAAATTTTTCGTACGAAAGTCGCAATCTAGTTTTATGAAAAAATTAAAATTTTAACAGAAAGCCAAAATGTAACAAAAAAATAAAATAAGATAACTTACAGAGAAAAAATTATTTTTTTTAATTTTCAAAAACCACAATACCAAAACTATATTTATATATTTTTTTTTTTTTTTTTAATTTTAAATACAACTTTCAAGAAAGAATCTCTTAATAGTTCCAAACTGTATTTTTGCAAAGGATTTTGAGTACTTTATATTGTTTTAAAAGTTCGTTCCCAAAATTATTCTCCTTTAAAAGACATTTCTAAACAAAGGTATTTTAATTATTTATTTATAAAATTCAAATTATCCTTTATAAAAGAAAAAGTACCTGTTCTAAAAACACATCTGCGAGAAACTTAAAGAATGAGAATTTTACAGAAGTTGCTAAACTGAATCTTAATGTTTAACAACAAAAACAAACCGCTTTAAAAAAGTTATGTAAAGCTTTTTTTTATAAAGTATGAAATTTATTACTGCGGGGAAAGCATATCCATATGGCCATTTCACTACTGCTCAAATAGCTCATCAGTGGATTTTACCCAAATTTTGTACAGAAAACTAGAAAGTTTTATATGAAAAGCCAAATAGATTAAATGAGAACTCCATTGAATCAATAAGACAAAGGACAAGAACAACTCAAAAATGTTTTATACAAAAACACAGCAAACATTCAGTAACTATTTTTATTTTTTCTTTCATTTTTTGGAGTTCTCTTTTAATCAATTTGGTTTTTGATATAAGACTTTCTAATTTTCTATACAAAATTTGGGTAAAATCCACTCATCAACTATTTGAGCGGTAGTGAAATGGCCATATGGATATGCTTTCCCCGCAGTAATAAATTTCATTTTTAGTTTAGTTTAAAATAATAAATATTTCATGAGAATATCATGAAATATTTATATTTGAAGGAATCAAGCACGAATAAAGTAAATTAAATTTCAAAAGATTCCGAATAATAAATTTTTATATTTTTATAAAGTATCGTAAATAACAAAAAGAAAAGTGTTTTAATTATTTTTTTAGTTTTTCAATACGCTTGTCGATATTTTAACACATTCATCATAATCGTTATTAAAACGTCACTGTTACTAATATTGATTCCACGATGCGTATGATCACTGACATTTAATTGAATTTTTATACGTATTCATACAAGTTTAAAAGAATATTTGTACACGTTACACACATGGTCACCAAAGAACTATATTGAACCAAAATAGTAAATGTATCCCGTAATCTGTGCGGACATGACAGAAATTTTATTTACCTTTTTTATAAATTATTTATGCTTCGACAAACATAAACTACAGATTTGTGCAATAACAAAAATAAATACAAAACAAATTAAATGTAGTAAAAAAAATTATTAAAAATAAATACAACATAAAATAAAACTAAAATACAACAACCCCAATAACAGGCAGTTAATAAAACGAAAAGAAAATAAATGAATTAAGAAAAGATAACGCAAAGCAGAAGTTAAAATATCAACAAGTTAGGCAACAGTCAGGGTGATAATTATAGGTAGTTTAATAATTCTATTAAATTGGGATAGATTTTGTAAGTCTTAAATTAATTCCGAACAATATTAACATTACTCGTAAAACAGTTTGCTAATGGTTTATTATAAAAAACTGCATATAAGGCAAACTGCTTGCAAATCAAGTCAAATGGTGAAACAATTTGCCTTTAGTTAACTCCAAAAGTATTTTCTGATTTTAGGCCTAAATACGAACTTAATAGGCAAAAGTATAATATATGCTAGTATTGTGATATTCGACGACAAATGGATTAGCAACATCATATATCGCTTTATTATACGCTTCACCACAAAAAGTGGAAAAAGGGTATATCTAAGTTTGTCATTCCGTGCGTAATTTCTACAGTATCTATTTCCGATCCCATAACGTGTATATATTCTGTGTTTTATGCATAGCGAAGTCAATTGAGCGATGTCCGTCTGTCCGTCCGTGTTAGTGTTGAAATCAAGATTGCCGAGCAAAAGATAAATATGTATTTCGATCAGATATAGTTTCGAAAAAGGTGCTATTGGAAATCAGCATGATCGGTCCATGTCCTTCAAGGCAGCAGGGAAAGCACCGTACCTACCTCTAATTTTTTCATGTCATTTGGAACAATAAAGTTACTCCAATAAAAAAAATAAATATATGGGGCAGAAGAAAGAAAATTTATTTTACAAATGTATGCAGACGTTTTCCAAAGAAAACTAGAAAAATTAGACGCTGGCAAAATCAAATGCTGTGCTTTCTGGACCGCTACGTCCTTCATCAGCATTCTTCGCATCTATCTACCTTAGTTGTGTATTTTTATAAACATCATCTATTTAACCAACTAACTTTGTAAATAGGAATACGAGATATATTCATATCAATATTAATAAACAGATTTTCAGAAATTAAAAATAAATGAACTTAAGCCAAAATTACTTCAATTCAATTAAAATACTAAAAATTTTTAAAATTCTTTAACCCATTAAAATCCGATGTCATTTCTATGTAATATTATATAAATGTAGTACCAAATTTTTTTTTTTAATTTTTTAATGCTCTATCACCCCATAATTTGCTTTTTTTATTGGAGTTACTTCACTTAACTAGATTTACATAAATGTTGAAGGGTAAATACGATTCGGCATAGCCGAATATAGCACTCTTACTTGTTTTTAATTTAAACATTTTTGATGCTGATGCGAAAATTTAATCATTTATTTTTAAAATATCTTGTTTCTTCCCCACTCTATAGTGTTATAAAATACTGAATCCAAATTTTTATTCAAGTAACTTTTTTATATAAAAACTAAAAACAGAAGCTTTTACCGTAATAATTGCCACCGCCTTGGCAGCATCCTAATGGTAAAGACGTTCAAATAAACAGCGATATTTTGCAAAAATCTTTTACGAGAAGACTTGTTTCCAGTTCGTATACTATCGTATATAGTTCTTGTAAATTCAAATTCAAAATAGATTCTGTCTATAACGGTTCAAGTGTTTGGCCACATACATCAAATAACGTCAACTATTAGGACAACCTTTATTTTCAAAATCCAAATTTTATACTTGTTCTTAAAGCAGACTTAGTAACACAGGTTCTTTGTATAATTTAACCACCTGGCTAAAACTATACAACAGTTTCGCCAAATACTTCAAATTACAACAACTATTGTTAACCATTGATTTACAATTTGAAATATTTATACTAGTACTTCATATGTATTAAAAAAGACAAAGTAATAAATATTCTGTGTAATTTTTAAGGGTTTAATAATATGGTTCACAAGAAATAGCAATATAGGTCAAATAGCATCAATTATGGGAACATGTTTTAATTTCTAAATTCAAATTGTATACACATTCTTATAGAGGACTTAGAATTACAAGTTCTGTGCAATTTTCAACGGTTTAAAAGTTCGGCCAAATACATCAAATTAAAGAGCTATTGGAGCACCCATTAATTTATAATTTTAAATTTTTATACTTGTTCGTTGCCGTCAAAATTCTGTCTAATTTTCAAGCTTTCATCTACAACGGTTCAAAAATTAGGCCCATATATCTTATTTTATGTCACTTTGGAGATACCTCTTAATTTTTAGATCATTTTCTGTATTACTTTTTGCTATTGAGAACTAAAGTGATACGCACTTTATTCAAATTTTAAAGCGGTGAACTCTTCTGCTCACAATGCACGTAAAAAACATGTATGGTGTATGCGGACACCCTTTAATTTTTAAAATTATAAGCTAGTTTTAAAACGGAACCAATCTGTAAGCATAATCTATCAAAATAAAAAAAATTTAAATCGCTTCAGAAATGATTAAAAAAAAAGGTCAGCATTCAGACGAATTGATAACCTCCTTCCTCTTCGAAGTCTGTTAAAAAAAAGAAGTTGCTGCTTTTTATGCATTAAGTAGATTCAGGAAATACTTAAGGATCTTGGAAATTGATTTTATTTTTTCTTTATGCCTTGTAAAATTTTTGCTGCCAGTAATAACTAATCTTTCGTATTCCTAAAACAGTGAGCCAATACTCACTTATGTGCGACTGCAGATTTAAAATTTATTTAAGTGTATTTCTAAAATTTCCTTCTTATATTTTTGGGTTTATTAAGGTTGGTGCATCAGAACATTATTGTACTCTATTGCTTTCATCACCAGTGTAGGAATGTTTTTATTGAATCAAACATGTGTTGCCGTTAATTTCTTTTTATACATCTACTTGATAGCACATTTCTGTCAGACCGGCTATTTAAATCGTCTTTGTTTCTCTATTTTTTCTTAGTTTTTTATTAAATTTTCATCATCGTACGGTGTATGTTTGGTCTAAAATTGCCTAATTTCATTATTTTAAAGCATTCGTAACATAAACATAAATCAAAACAAAAAAAAAAATAATTTGCTTAAACATCAAGAGATTTATTTTTTGAAAAATATATTTAAAAAAAAGGAAATGTTTTCATTCATGCACGCAAAGATTCAAATATGGTTGAGGCAACCATAATATAAAAGCAATATATTACCGTTGTATTATATGGTTGTAAGCATAGTATTAACATGATAAAGTAAAGCCATAATTATGTTTAAAACATAAACTTGTTATAATTAAGTGTAATAATGTTATGTTTGAATATAAACATTTAATGGTTAGCTTAAAATATAATAATATGGTTGTAAACGAGTCATAATATTGCCACTTAAAAGTTTATTTATCTATTGTTTTAGTTATTAATAATTTATTCGAAAAATCATTTAAACATATGAAGTAATTATTGGTATTTTTTTATTTATTGATTTTTGTATATTATTATATTATCATTACTTATATATATATATATATATATATATATATATATATATATTTATATATTTATTTTTTTATATTAAATTTTTTTTTTTATTTTCTAAAACAATAAACAACAATTACAATTTGCATTTTAAGTGTTTTCACATGAACCGATAGCTAAAAAACAAATCATTAACGTGATAGAAAAACATTCTAATAGTTGTATAACATAACATTTTTTCATGCTTTAATCTATTATGGTTTAATATTATGGTATAATATATATAATTTTAATAAGTTATAAAAGTTTGGTGTTGTTTTGAGTGCAAAAAAAATTTATCTTGACTGAAGCATTGTTGAAGGCATCTCTTTTCGCTACAACTATACATTGTTACAGACAACATAACATGATTACTGTGACCCTATCATATCTTAGAGTAATTTTATTATTATTAGTTATATGGTTCCAACCATATAATTGTTATAAAAAACAATACTGCTGTTATTGGAACCATATTGTTGTCAAAAATAATAACTGTACTGTAAAAAATAACCGAAAATAAAAATGAACTAAAGCTAAAATAATTTCAATTCATTTATAATATTCAAGCTCAAGTATTAATTTAATAAAAATTAAATTAAAAGCACGCACGTCACAACGCATATTTATGCTTACCTCATAACAATCAACAAGTAAGAATGACTAAAAACAAAATTTGCATTCTTGTTCAATCGACGATTGGAACAAAAGCAAAAACAAATGTACAAGACGAAATACAAAGAGAACAATGAAGAAATACGTTAGTTAGTTCGTCTAACCAAATTAATATTGATATGAATATATCTCGTATTCTTATTACAAAAATAGTTGGTTAAATAGATGATGTTTATAAAATACACAACTTAGGTAGATAGATCCGAAGAATGCGGCGGTTCAGAAAGTGCAGCGTCTAATTTTTCTTGTTTTCTTTGGAAAACGTCCGCATACATTTGTAAAACAAATTTTATATCTAAAAACAAAAAGATTTTTAGAAATTAAAATAAAAATTAACTAAAGCCAAAATAATTTTAATTCATTTATAATATTTACGGTTCAAAAAAATCGAATTTAATAAAAACTAAAGTAAAAATAACCATAATTTTTATTGTTCCTTTTTAGACATTTTTTTTTTTTTGTTTTTTTGTTATTCATTTATAAATTTAATTTTTCTATAAAATCAGGTGTTAAACTGTAGATCTTATAACTAATTTAAAATTGATTTTCGGCTCAAGCTTTATTTACTAAGATATGCAGACGTTTCCCAAAGAAAACTAGAAAAATTAGACACCAGCACAATGTAATGCTGCAATTTCTGAATCACTAGAGCCTTCACCAGCATTCTTCGCATCTATCTACCTTAGGTTGTGTACACTGTAAACATCATCTACTTAATCAACTAATTTAATCAATAGTAATTTGGTTAGACGAAGTCCACACACAACCCAAAGCATTTCTTCATGGTTCTCTTTGTAACTCATACTTAACTCATAACAATCAATATGATACTGAAATAGCATCTATAATATTGAGGGGAAATAAGTATGAATGATTCAAAAAAGTATAAAAAAGAAAAACTTGCATTTTGCGACCAGATAATTTTGATAAGAAATCGCCATACGAGTATTTGCAGAAAAAATTAGGATTTATCGGCATTTGATAATAAAGAAATCGGCCAGGTAAAAATACCAATTTTAAAATATTTATGTTAACAAAAATTAACAAAACAAAACGACTCAATTTTAAATAATTTTCACAAAATACAAAACAAAACAAAAATAACCGTTTAACAAATAAATTGCTTCCTTTGTTGGTCTATTGGTCATATATAATGTAAATAAACCAATATTTCTATTTATTTTGATCATTACAGTACTACTTTTAGTAGTTTAATACAACATCTCATAAGGTTAATTTTTCTTAAATCTCTTCCATTGGATTTAAAGACAAATTCACCAACAGAATAACAAAATAACATATGTGGTCAGAATTACATATGTAATTCTACTGTCTTCATTTTTTTTATCAATTGAAAGTCAAGTTTATTAGGTAGAAACTTATGACTAGTTACCAATAATTTGTAATCTATCATTTCTATAATATTATTAATTCCCAGCAAAAATTAGACATTAGCTTAAAAAGTACTTGCCACATAATGACTTACTTTTGTGATTGCCATATTGTGTTACTCGCTTACAAAACACATTACAATAGTTTCAAAAAAAGGAAGTAGTAATGGAACTAGTTAACTTTATGTTAAAAGAGACTACCGTACTAATGGTACTCATTATTTTCTACAATAATTATTGTAATCGATTCTCAATAATTGATTATAAAAGTCTCACGCCTTTTTAAAATAATTAAGTTGGCGATCTAGTTGGGAAGTACTTCCGCCAAAAATGCTTAATTCCACACTCGATTACATTTTCAAAATTTTTTTGCTGGGTTATTATTAGAACCCATGTTGCACGTCTGTGCGTGTATGTAATAATCATTTAAAGATGAAATGAAAAATTACGTTTTAAATTTCTCTAAATTATTGTTAGAAACAACAGTATACGGTTACCGAAAATATGCTTGGCAATTCAGCACTTTAGGCAAATTTTGTAACAATTGAAGAGTTGTACACTTTCTGTTGCGATGCTTAAATCGGAACAGACCATTATTTTAACTAAAACTGCTTCAGTGAATTTGAAAATAACTTATGAATCAAAATCACATTTCATTTTAGTCGACTTGACTTCAACAAAATCACATTTAACTTTAAACTGCATCAATGTTGATTCAACATAAACAGTTTTTTGCATTTTTTGTGTGAAGACATGAAGCTTTGAACCAAGTAACAAAATTTCTATTCATTTAAATGTATAAAAACAGGGAACCCACACCCAAAAGGACCTGAAATATTCTAAAAAAAAATTTTGAAATTAGGGAGGCAACAATGAAGGCAGTGAAAAAAAAGCGCACAATAGCATCAAAATATAAAATAAGTGCAACCTGCCCGGCCGTATATGATGTCTTCAAAAAAATTGTTTTTATTTACTGCAGCTGTTGTTTTCATAACAAAACGTACAAAAACAATTGTAATTTATTTTAATGACACCGCTTATTTAGAATAAAATTTAGTTTCTATTTTAATTTATGGCTGCTAATGTGATACACAGGCGTTTGTATTACAATCAAAATCATGAATATATAGAAGTAATTCCTCATCTGGTTTTTTGAAATGAATTCATAAAAAAAATATTTAAAGCGAAATAAAAAGGCAACAACAAAAATAATTTGGACCTTGGACGGGAAATTTATTTTATGCAAATGTTGTACATGTTGAGTTTTTCTTGTCATTGTTGTTCCAAAATTTAAAATTCTTCAAGAAAGAACAAAATTCAAAGTTTATCGAGGACTCAATACAAAATTTATGTAGATTTTGGAATCATTAAATATATTACTGCTGGATTCTTTTAAAATATTTGACAAAATAATTTTTTTTTCTAATATTTTCTACCAACAAAGATATTCTCATAAAATATTGTTACGTTTTTCCCTTTTAGACAAACGTATGGATTCTTTTGAGGCTCATTGTTCGGTTTTCAAACTGTATGGCTTTCCCTGGCTATACTTCTTGGTCTCGTTTTTACTAAACATGCGTTATTTCTACAAACGCAGCCATCCACGCTACACTACAGTGTTACTCCGGCGAGACATGAACTACTCTATGCCTTTTTTAGTAACCTTAACCATCCACAGACATCTCTACTACTCCTTTTATCCAAGCCAGTCATCTCCTTTAATCCAGTAGCCGCAACACACGTCTGCCATACACTGTTGTTATGCTGTTACACATCCCCGCGCTAACCGCTATTGCTCTTACTTTTTATTATAAAGGGCTTCTTGACAATTATCTGTCTCCTGGACGTCTCCTCTAAATTATCTGCCATGGCTTCACAATAATTGCCTTTTGCCACTCGGGAGGTTTGACTGCTGTTTATTAATTTTAATTGAATTACAACAATAATTATTTTTTCGTTGCACGCATGTCCGAATGCGGTATCGAAATCGGACCCTCTGTTTTGCGACGCGCACCTCTACCAACGCAGCCATTAAGGCCGCTCCGCTTTTGTTAGCTAATTTCTTGTATTATTCTATACACCCACCATTAGTTGAATTAACCTGTTAACTGATTATAACGTATATATGCGTCAATTTCAAAAGTTCATTTTTTATTTAATGTCGCATATGTGCGTCTGCTCATGTCGTAAATACGCGTCTTTGCTTGAAATTAATTCATATTAAATCGAGCTTGCAAAGAAAAACTAATCAGTTAACAGGTTAACTATACTCACCACTCTCATACTGTTAACAACAATAGGGGTTGCCAGATCTTACTTTCGTAACAATATATTAAATGATTTACGTTATTCTTCTAGTAGTGACATAAAGTTTTATCTCAATTTTTGTAACTTCTTATAATTTCGGTTATATTTGGACTTACGTGAGTAATTTTAACTGTGGATTGGGATATTAAGAGTGCTTAGATCTTTTTTAGATCTCTGGCTTTAACCCGCTTTTAAAACAGAGGTCACAAGTGTGCTCTGAAACTTATTCTATGGTCGTTAACGAATTGGTCACATCCTTTGTAATTAGAGGAAAACTGTACAGGGCTTAAAAAATATTTCAAACAATTATGCGATAATTCCACGAGAGGGAAAAATAGTTAGCACCCAGCAAAAAATTAGACATTACCCAAGAAAGTATTTGCAACATAATGGCACATTACATTAGTTGGCAAAAGAAGGAAGTAGTAATTGGAGGGCTGCTATATATATTTCTGGCCTGGCAACACTGAGTGCTGCCAAGTGCAATCTGACATTTCCATTGGAAAGTTTGTCATTTTTAAGCATAATCGTACTCAAAACGTTTTGACGTACGACCATTATTTGTGTTGTTAACAGTGACTTGAAGAAATTAATATAGAAAAAAAATGCAATTAACTCGCGAACATTTTCGTGCCATCATTTTTCATCACATTCGACGTGGATTATCACGACAAGAGTGCATTGATGAACTTAAATCTTTGTATGGCGATGAAGCACAATCCTATAGCACTGTGAAAAATTGGTATGATGAATTTAATCGTGGCCGAAGCTCGCTCAAAGACGAATTCCGTGAAGGTCGTCCAAAAACGGCTGTTGTGCCAGAGAACATTGATGCCGTGTGTGAACTCATAATGCAAGATCGACATGCGACATACCGAGAGATAGAGACATCCTTGGACATTTCTTCCACCAGCATACATTCGATACTGCATGACACCTGGCCTTAAAAAAGGTTTGTTCTCGTTGGATCCCGCACAATTTGAAAGTCGCTCAAAAAAAGGCTCGTGTCGATTGGTGCAAAGAAATGTTGAAAAACTACGATTGCGGTGCTTCAAGAGACGTTTATAAGATCGTCACAGGTGACGAATCATGGATCTATACGTATGAGCCCGAAACGAAACAACAATCGACCGTGTGGGTCTTCAAAGACGAGCAAAATCCAACGAAAGTTGTTCGTAGAAGAAGCACTTCGAAGCAAATAGTCGCCTGTTTCTTCGGCAAAACTGGTCAGGTCACTTCTGAATGGTACACTACAATTTGTTTGCCTGAAGTCATCGGAGAAATTCGAAAAACCAACAAGAGAAGACGAATCATTGTTCACCATGACAATGCGAGCTGTCACACATCGGCTCAAACCAGAGCGGTTTTGACCGGCCAAAACGTCGAATTAATGGGTCATCCGCCGTACAGCCCTGACTTGGCACCTAATGACTTCTTCTTGTTTCCGCACATCAAGAAAAAAATGCGTGGTCAACGATTTTCGTCGCCAGAAGAAGCTGTTGAAGTGTTCAAAAACCATGTTTTAGAGGTGTCTCAATCGGAGTGGAAAAAGTTTTTCGACAACTGGTTTGAGCGCATGCAAAAGTGTATAAATCATGCTGGAGAATACTTTAAAAAACAATTAAACCATTTTTGATCATAAATATTCGCATTTTCACTATTAGGCCAGAAATATATAGAGCAGCGCTCTATGTGACCCGTTCTATAAAAAGGTGGCTTATGACTCAAATAATTGTTTTTAACTTTTTTTTTTAGTTCGGATAGTTTTTGAGACGCTCTTTAGCATGGTGAAAAGCAGAAAGTCCTAACTTGTTTAGAAGTGTAGTAAAAATATAGAGAAAGTAGAGCGCAAATGAAAGAAAAACAGAATTTTATTGAAAATCGAGAATGAAGATAATACATGGAATTAAAAATTAAAAAAAAAAACTTCACTAGTTTATAATGCAAAAGACCAACAGAAATAGAACGAAGGAGAACAACTACCGAGAAACTGACGAAATGCATTGTTTATCTTTAACAGCTGATTTCTCGAAAATTGTATTTGTGTTATAAGCCACCTTTTCATAGACCGGGTCACATATTATAATGCTTAAAAGGAAGCTTGCTGACTTTAGTGTTGGCTCGATCATCTTCTTACTACAAATCTAGCTAAGGTGCTAATTTCAAATGTATTGCTGCCAATAAAAAATTAATTATAAAAAAAAAGCAGGGTTAAGATTTTATGACTAACGACAATACAGCTGATATGGCTGACGAGAGCTAGCGAGGATGCTTAGTCCTATTGAACTAATAGTAATATGGGACTACGTTACAATTACTACTGCAGGAGCTGTCAGCATGAGAAATAGAAAGAGACAATAACTCATGTTATCTGATCCTGTTCTGCGCTGCCGAAACAGTGTCTACAGTTCCTGCAGAGAAACGCACCTTGCTAGCTTGTGTGAATTTTCGCGAAGTGAATCAGGAGGTATTAGTTCCTTTACACGGAGCTGCAGATGGATAACAGGAAGTCAGCAAAGACCGATTAGTCGTCGAATTCCGCTCTCTTTCCCTCCCTTCATTTCTACTCTTTTTATCATAAGTTTATTTTCGCTCGTTTCGTTTTCTCTCGTAACAAAGGTATCGTTTGGTGGGCCCAAATAAGTCGACCTGGGATGCTTGTTCTATCTAGCCTTACCTAATAATGAAAGCTTTTTTGTTTTATAAATATCGATATGAATAAACTGCTTTATACAAAGAGTAGGCAGAGAAGCGATAACTTGAATTTGAATTAAATGTTGGGTGATACCACAGAATAAAACCTTCTTGCTAACGTTCCTTCAATTGATAATCAAAAAATTTGTTTTGAAGTAAATTGTTCCGTGAGGAAAGGCTTACGGTGCAAATAACTAAAACTTGCATTCACATAAGGACGAGGATGATTCTAAGTGCATCCAGCACTCTTTCCTAGTCAAAATAGAGAACCATGGAGTTATCTATATTTTGTATGCACACACAGATAAAAGATTGAAATTAAATTCAATTTTTAATTGGCTCAATTAGATAATTAATTGAAAATAAATACAAAATTTTCTTATTAATTAAATAATTGAATCAGTTAAATATTTAGTAAAAAATTAATTTTAAATTAAATACATAACGCAATGAATTAAACATTTAATTAAAGTTTAATTTAGAAACAAATGAAACATTTAGCAAGTGAAGGAATTGTTGTTCTATAGTTTCTCCTTTTCGAATAAATAACAAGATTTTAACACGACACTTGGAGTCATATACCTCGGTATGCATCTTGACATGTTATATTTAGAGACTCTTTATTGAAGTTAAATACACGATAAACTAAAAATTAGGACACCCTTAATTTTATTTGCTGAAAATTGATGCAGTCTAATTTTAATCACATAAATAACTCTTACCTCCAACTAAATTGGTATGAAATTAAATTATGCCATAGTATTATTTTATGGTTTTATGGTTGTTTGATATTTATAAACTATTCGGCAAAATCTGTGTCTCTGAATTTCCCAAGAAAATAAAAATTATACATCAATCGCCGGGTGAATGTAATAAAAAGGAAAAACACAATTAGGCGACTGTGAAGTGAAATGAAATGTGAATATACAAATGCTTTTACGAAATGTTTGCTCTGGCACCATCAGACACAACAAATGCAAATGCATTATGAAGATTTAAAGGGACTAATGAATAATCAAAGCAACACCACACAATGCAAAACAATAACCAGACTGTGTAGGGCATCAGTTGAGATGTAAGAGAAATTTTGAGAAAAATGATTTCGTATAAACAAAATTCGAATTTTTGCGGCATTTCTTCTCATGTTGAGTGGATTTTCTTTTATTTACTATTTTTTTATTTTTTTTATTTTATACAATTTTGTTTTGTGCCAAAACTGACTGTTGCCAATTTTTTTACTCGCTCCAAAAGACTTTCAGTCAAATTCGAAAAACCGGCAAATGTACATCGACTTTTGCAAACCGTGTGCTTTTTATTTTTAAATATCTATTGAAACAAAAACAATTTCGCAAAATAAAACTTAAGTTGTCGTTTATAAATGAAATTTAAAAAGAAAGAAACATAAAAATAAATTTGTTGTAAAATCAAAAATATTATAAAATTTGGGACAAATTTTATCATCCGTAAAATAAATACAAAAGAATTAATAAAAATAAACAAATTGCGTTTGAGGAAAATTAGATGTGAGTAAATTCGAGTGTTTCAGTGAATCGTATGTATGTATCTGTTACACTAACGAAAACTCTACTAATAATAGCTCTCTCATTCCCGGAACACTACGTATCTATACTTAGAGCGCACTGCTGTAGTTCTTATAAAAATTAATTTGAAAAAAAAAAACAATAGGAACAACCTGCGTTAAATTATAAGGCAGAAATTGCACTTTTACAATATTAAGAATATAAGAATTTTTGGTTACAATTATTGAAATTCAAAGCACGTCTTGATGGCCATTTCGTTACAGCTTACTTAACTCTTCAGGAAACTTTTGAAGACATTTTAAATAAATTAAAGATTTTTGCCCAAACGATAAAGCAAAGACAAAAATCAAAGCTTAAGTAAATACAACAATAAACAACAGTAATTCTATTTTTTTTTCTCCACTGTATACCGCTGACTCTTTTATACAGTTGAAAGAGGATATAAAATAAAATATCAAAAAAAAACACTACGATAATTTATTTCATTTCGCAGGCACTTTGCAAATTATTCAATTTAAATTATCCCGATTAAATTAATTACCGATATTGATTATTGAGGGTCAAAGCACGTCTAGATGGCCATTTCATTTTATGTCATTCACCACAAAAAGTGGAAAAAGGGTATATACAAATTTGTCATTCTACAAATTTGTCATTCTTTTTGTAATTTCTACAATATCCATATTCGACCCCATAAAGTATATATATTCTGACTTCTTCGATTGAGCGATGTCGGTCTGTCCGTCCGTATTAGTGTTGAAATCAAGTTTGCCAAGGCAGCAAGAGAAAATTAAAAATACAGCAGTCGATCACATATAACGTCGAAAGAGGAGCTATTGAGCAATATTGGTCCATATCTTTCGAGGAAGTGGGCAAAACACCACGCCTGCCTTATCAAGTAATAAAATTGCCACTCGCAATCATTTAAAAGCCTTTGAAGAGAGGAAAGGAAAGGAAATACTAATTTTTTAAATGCTTAACCCATTAAGAGCTGATGACTTAATATTTTATATTTTTTAACCCTCTGTCACCTTAATATTCGCTTTCTTAATTGGAATTTCTTTAGTAAACTAGATTTACATAGATGGTGAAGGGTATATAAAATCCGGGTTAGCCAAATATAACAATCTTACTTGTTTATACTATTTATGATTTAGTATGCGCTACATAAAATTTTATTTAAGTAGCCTTTTTGCACAATACTAAGAAGAGTACTACTAAGGCTGCTGTAGTCATATTGGTAAGCACGTTGACTACAAATCTAGTTGGCCAGAGTTCACTACTGCGGCATTTTCTATTTAATGGTATTAATACATATTCAAAATTAAAATTACAACATGTAGCCTTCTTCATCGGCAGTTCTTCATAGCTTATTCGACAGGGAAGTAAAGTAGTTAATAATGGTTATGTCTATCTCTCTTCACCACCTGTCTTATCTTTCATCTATCCCTTTCTTAAAGAATATTACACGGTTACAAAAATAACTAAATAGGTAAAAGGTATTATTGCCTGAAGTGCTTTTTCTATAAAAAAGTAGCTTAAAAATAGAATTGCAGCATAAAAAAATATATATAAAAAGTAGTTTAAAAATATAACTGCAGAAGCAAGTGTTTAAAGAAGTCCCTTTTAAAAGATATACATATGGTATTAAAAAAAAAACATTTAGGATAATGGGAAAATTTTCCAAGAAGTTTAAAAAAACCTAAAATATTTTGTTATTATAACCAAATGAATTTATTTTAATCCGGCTTAAAATTATCTTTATTAATAAATTTATTAATTAAAAATACGTAAAACAAGTGAGAGTGTCATATTCGGGTATGTTGAATCTTATATACCCTTCACCCTCTATGTAAATCTGACTTGGTGAAGTAACCCCAATAAAAAGCAAATATTAGGCCTACAGAGAATGAGAAATAAGAAAAAAATATTAAGTACTACATATATAATTTTACATAAAAAATACATCGGCTCTTAATGGGTTAAGAATGAAAGAAAATAATAGTATATCCTTAAAAACATCTTCAAAAGCTTTAAAATGATACCTATATTGATATTTTAATAAAATTTTAAATTTCAGAGCCCCGTAACTCGGAAAATATAGGCGAGCCCAAATTTTTTTCTGGATGTTTTTTTCTTATTTTTTTATTCTCTATCATCCCATATATTTCTCTTTTTGATTTGATATTGTAGAAATTACACACGGAATGACAAACTTATATATACCCACTTCCAATTGCCACTGTTTGTGGTGAAGGGTATAATAAGTACTAATAATTTATTTAAAAAATTATTTAAAATTAGAATATTTCTATGATAAAAGAATATTTTTTTTCAGTCGTATTGTTATGAAAGGTGTTGTTACAAAGTCATTCTTTCAAATATTTTTTTAAATGGTACCTCCCTACGTGTATTAATCCGTATTTTTAGAAAATTAAATGCTTACAGCTTTTCAGAAAGCTTTTGAAAAAAATGTATAATCAAAACAAAAACTTTAAAAACATTAAAAAAAACAGGTACACAAATTGTGTCTATTGCATAAGGTCGTTTGCGAGGGCAACTTTAAAAAAAAAACTAAGTTTCTTTCACAAAACGTTGTTTTTTATGGAGTATTGCTTTTATAAAAAGTACATTTAAAGAAATTATTTTTCCAAAGACTTTTATTGCATTTTCCGTATAACCAACATAAACAGCTTGAATCAACTGTATTTATTTTTGAATATTATTTTTTCCTTTTACAAAAAGCCTTCTTTGAAAACGTAAATTTAACATAAATATTTTTTTTAAAGAAATGTATTTTATAAGAAAATTTTAGCACTTCTCAAAATAGTACACTTTGAAATATCTATAACATTAATTAAATAGAAAAAAAATACTTTTTTTTGCAATTATTTAGTTTAAAACAATAAATTAAGGCAATAAGTGCTTTTTTTAAGTTATCTTTTTATTTAAGTAACTTTTAATTTTTAATACAAATATAATATAACATTTACCTATGGTAACTTTTTTTACACCTTTTTATAAAAACAATTTTCAGAAACCTAATTTTTATCAGAGGTACTTTCTACGAAATAGGTACTTTTGAAAATAAAAACTACTTTCCAAAGTTTTTAAACCAGAGAACGGCCTATTAAAGTTATATTAAAAAAAAACTTCATAAAAGCTTTTCAAAAAAAAAAGTACTTTTTTGCAATGGTACTTTTGCAAAATATATTTTTAACAAATGGACTTTGCAAAAATGATTTTAAGCAAAATTTAAAAAAATTTTAACTTCTAAAGAATGCATTAAGAATAAAAAATAATTTTATAATTACAAATATTTCTTTTATTTCAATTTCAGTTCCTTCTATTTGCTTCTCTTTGTGCGTGTTATATGCAATAAATCTAACGCCTGCTTATAAATAATCAACAACATCCGCCTTGTGACAACGCCAGCAACAACAACAATGGCCATAATTCTAGTGCACGTGCGACGTTTAATACTTTTAATCAGCATCGTTTATTTGAGTGGCGCCTTTGTGAGAAAATTACTGACCGATTCACGTCACGCCTACCTAATGCACATGAATGGCAAAACCTTGTGGGCGAAGCATTTGCATTTCCAGTGGTGGGCCTATATTTACACATGTTACGCATATATCGTGTTGGTGAATTATGTTAACATGAGACGCTTTACAAATATGCTCGAATTTTTTCTCACTTGAGATTTAAAATTAAAAAGCTTCATTAAGAAAGTAACAAAAATCACGTAAAGTTTTTTCTAATATAACAAATATATTTAAAGCAGAATACATAATTTATAAAAAAAAAGCCTTTGTTTAATGTCATTGTAGGGAGTAATACTGTGAAAAGTATATTTATATCCAATACTAGTCTCCGTTTACATTATGTGAAATTGTTTGTTGTTTTGTCATTTTAAAAAAATATTTTTAATTAATATTAAATTAAATTAATATTATTTCAGCAATAACAGGCAGACACTTAAATAAAAAAAAAAATTATTTTTAAATTAAATGGTGTCCCAATAGTGATGTGATATTCAAGCAGGTGGCCTTGTTTTTGAATCACAATAGGCATAAACTTTAAATTAAAGTATTTTTTGATGCTGAAGAGAGAGTTCCTCTAGTGGCGTGATTTTAAAGCATATCGGTCTTATTCATAAAAAATTTCTATTTTCGGTTTAAAGTTTACAACAACGCTTTTCGTTTAATAAACAATTTTTAAAAATTTGTAGTCAATAACACACAATAACAGTTCAATAGCTGATCTACACTTAATATGTCATTCACACGTATGTGTTTAAGCAAGTTTTAAGTGTTTAAGTGTAAAACAAGTTGTTTTTGAGATGCTTTGCAAAACATTTACTTTTCTTGCAAAACATTTGAAATTGAAGTTTTCTTGATTTGGGATACTCTGCGGAAAAGGATACCAACTCCTTTTTTATTATTGCAAACAATTTTAAATCACTTCTTCACTTAGGATTCGGCTATTGAATTTCCAAAATGAGTTTGTGTGTGAGTTTTGTGTAGATTAATAAAATAAATTTTTCTGATAATAGTAACCATTATAGATATTACCAATTTCCATAATAAGAATGCTCTGCTCTGCCAACATCAATCAAATTCGCTGTTACTCCATTTTCTAATTTATTACAATTTTATTTAAGGCATTATATATATTCTTTTCTTCTTTAACCCTTTGACACGGGAATTAATTTCAGCCGTTGAAAAATTCTATATATGGTTTTTATAGCTTGAAAGACTTCAAAGAGCATGTGCAAAAAAATTATGGGTACAAATTTTTATTCTGAAGTGGGTTTTGAAGCTGTACATTTTAATATAATATCTGCTTCAATCTAAAAGTTTTTCAATTTATTTTTATATTTTTTTAAACAAATACTCGTATGTACATAAATAAAAAAAATATTTAAAAATGCACAAAAAAAAAAAAAAATAATAATAAGCGATAAA
Source organism: Gymnosoma rotundatum (assembly GCA_916610165.2). NCBI lineage: Eukaryota > Metazoa > Arthropoda > Insecta > Diptera > Tachinidae > Gymnosoma > Gymnosoma rotundatum. The sequence continues at coordinate 41,989,663 of OU744338.1, forward strand.
ATCCATCTTCTTTAATTTGAAAGTAAACTTTCATAACTAGACAAAATATATAAAAGTGATCTCCAGTTGTCTTGAATTCTTACAGTGAATTTAAAAAAACAACATCAAAACGCACCTATAACTGCAAATTAATTGCATGTATGCTAAAATTTCAACCAGTGACGGGTTGAAAAAATCGACGTACATTATAATGTACACCACGTATCAAAGGGTTAATATTTATTAAGCTTAGTGACTTTAGTGTGAACGTTTTTACCTGGCAACTCCTAACATCATTTAATACTTAGTGCTTTTAAAAACATATTTTCAATTAACCCGAAAACCGAATGAGCTTTTCTCTTTATATATATTTTACGCAAAAAAAAATACTTTTTTAGTGCAAAAAAGATTCTTAGTTACTGCAAAATACGCGAACAAGAAATATAATAAAAAACAATTAAGAGTGCTATATTCGGCTATGCCAAATCTTATATACCCTTCACTATTTATGTAAATCTAGCTTAGTGAAGTAACTCCATTCAAAAAGGCAAATATTGGGGTGACAGAGAATTAAAAAATGAAAAAAATTTTGGTACTGCAATATATTATTTTACATATAAATGACTTCGACTCTTAATGGATTAAGCATTTTTAAAAAAATTTTAGTATTTCCTTTAAGATCTTTATAAAAGCTTTAAAATGGTACCCATATTGATATTTAAAAAATTTTAAAAACTTTAGAGCCCCGTAAGTCGGACAATATGGGCGAGCCCCATAAATTTTTTTTTAGTTGGAGTTAATTTATTATTCCAAATGACATGAAAACATTAGAGGTAGGCGTGGTTTTTTGCCTGCTGCATCGAAGGACATAGACTGATCATGCTGATTTCCAGTAGCACCTCTGTCGACACTATATCTGATCGAATGATATATTTATCTTTTTTGTGATTTCAACACTAACACTATACATAAAAAAGAATATATATACTTTATCAGGTCGGAAATGGATATTGTAGAAATGGAATGACAGACTTATTTTTTTTACTTTTTGCCGCGAAGGGTATGAAAATATAAATAAATATGTTTTGTTTATTTAGGTCATAAATAAAATAAAAATTATTCGAATAACGAGTTCTATATAACGAGTTGTTTAAGTTTTATATACATCACTATTTAAATAAAATTGTTTTAATTTATTTTTATTTAATTGAATAAATCAAGCTTTTAGTCCAGTACCTCCAAATAAAATAAAAAGTTGTTCTTTAACGGAATGGGCCAATGTGGATATCATAGGAAAGTTTTTAAAATAATGATCAGGATCCTCACAAAAAATTTATAGCCCATCATTGTTAAACCAAATTTGCAACTTTTTGTTGTAAGAATATTGTTATACTTATGTACATGGGTATGTACGTATTCCGGCGTACTTGCTAAAACTAAACTTGAGGGCTAGTTTTTCATTTTTAATTCTTGAGAATCTGATTGGTTCAAAATAAGTTAACAATTTGTTTGCGATATATAAAACGTTTCATAGGAATTTCGATAAGATGATCTACGGTAGCCATAGTGTCCCATTCCGCATCGAAGTGTTTGGGACAACACAAAATAATTGAATGCTTTATTTTTAATTAAACTTCCTAGCAACCTTGATATTAATTTTAAAAAAATATGTATATATTTTTTCTCGTGGAAGTTATTAATAATTATAATTTTTGGTATACATAAAATATGTTTTTTTTCAATATTAACATACTTTAAAAAAATAGTACAAATTTTTCATTTGATAAGTTTTAAAACTAAACAAACACCACCATTGTAAATTTCATGTAAAAGTTATATTTTTATTAGGAACTTCAAAAGTAATATGAAAAATGAACTTGAAAAAAATATGATATTATTTTCCAAGATATATAATCAATTAAAATGTAAAAGGGCGTAACAAAATTGTGTTTGATAAATACCAACTGTGTAATTAGGGTCTTTAAAAACTTTTTGAAATGCCGATAATTATATTGAAAATTGAATAAAAACCGATAAAGAATTTCTTTTAAAACAAAAATCGATGGTGTCCATATTCAAAAACGAGTTTTGTTAATGGATTTCCGCTTTCAGTGCTATTTCTTATTTAATTTTAACAAATTTGATTTTTATTGCACTGCGTTTTTCTTTAAACGCCTTAAGCATTTGACATTTAATTTGACATGATCTAATGTAGAAAGGCCCTAACTCGAATTTTTACGAAATTGAGTTTTTTTTTGTGATTTCAAAACATTTCATACCGATACACCTCGTCACAAAATTTAAGGGCAACAATATTAAAAATAGCAGCTTTACAAGCATTTGCATTTTATATATTACAGTTATATACGAGAGCTGCTATATATATTTCTGGCCTGGCAACACTGAGTGCTGCCAAGTGCAATCTGACATTTCCATTGGAAAGTTTATCATTTTAAGCATAATCGTACTCAAAACGTTTTGACGTACGACCATTATTCGTGTTGTTTACAGTGACTTGAAAAAATTAAAATAGAAAAAATGGAATTAACTCGTGAACATTTTCGTGCCATCATTTTTCACAACTTTCGACGTGGATTATCACGACAAGAGTGCATTGATGAACTTAAATCTTTGTATGGCGATCAAGCACCATCCTATAGCATTGTGAAAAATTGGTATAATGCATTGAATCGTAGCCGAAGCTCGTTCTAAGACGAATTCCGTGAAGGTCGTCCAAAAACGGCTGTTGTACCAGAGAACATTGATGCCGTAAGTGAACTCATAATGCAAGATCGACATGCGACATACCGAGAGATAGAGGCATCCTTGGACATTTCTTCCACCAGCATACATTCGATACTGCATGAACACCTGGCCGTAAAAAAGGTTTGTTCTCGTTGGATCCCGCACAATTTGAAAGTCGCTCAAAAAAAGGCTCGTGTCGATTGGTGCAAAGAAATGTTGCAAAAATACGATTGCGGTGCTTCAAAAGACGTTTATAAGATCGTCACAGGTAACGAATCATGGATCTATGCGTATGAGCCCGAAACGAAACAACAATCGACCGTGGGGGTCTTCAAAGACGAGCAAAATCCAACGAAAGTATTTCGTGGAAGAAGCACTTTAAAGCAAATGGTCGCCTGTTTCTTCGGCAAAACTGGTCATGTGGCGACTGTTCCGCTTGAGCAACGTAGGTCGGTCACTACTGAGTGGTACACTACAATTTGTTTGCCTGAAGTCATCGGAGAAATTCGAAAAACCAACAAGAGAAGACGAATCATTATTCACCATGACAATGCGAGCTCTCACACATCGGCTCAATCCAGAGCGTTTTTGACCGGCCAAAACGTCGAATTAATGGGTCATCCGCCGTACAGCCCTGACTTGGCACCTAATGACTTCTTCTTGTTTCCGCACATCAAGAAAAAAATGCGTGGTCAACGATTTTCGTCGCCAGAAGAAGCTGTTGAAGTGTTCAAAAACCATGTTTTAGAGGTGTCTCAATTGGAGTGGAAAAAGTGCTTCGACAACTGGTTTGAGCGCATGCAAAAGTGTATAAATCATGCTGGAGAATACTTTGAAAAACAATAAAACCATTTTTGATTATAAATATTCGCATTTTCACTATTAGGCCAGAAATATATATAGCAGCCCTCGTAATACAGTTTCTATTATATTTTTTTCCTTTTCCTGTAAAGTAACGTTTATGCCTTTCTTCATGAAACCAGCTAAATTGTTATTTGCATTTACAAGGCAGATAAAAAGGGTTCGTACAAATGTGTATAGGAGTCAAAGCGAATTTAGTTCATTAGCCAATATAAATAAATTATCAGTCAACCTTAAACATATAAAATAAAGCTGTCAGGTTTTTTAATATTTTTAATGAAAAAAAAATCATAAAGAATAACCAAAAGTTTCTCCAAAGAAATGCCAAGAATAACACGCCATTTAAAATTTTTATCTTCAAATAGGATTTTAATCGCTACTTTTGGCGGTAAATCGCCATAACTGGCAATACTATTGTCAGCAAAAAAAATTCAAAAATATTTTTCTGGTTCAAATCTTTGCTTTCTCCTGTTAAAGCTGTTTTTCACTTTCGGGCAAATATCAAAGCTTAATTATTAAAGTATTTGAAGACCGACACCTGGATGTTAAAAATTAGGAATTCTAGAAAGTTGTTGGATTCACTAAGCATTCGTATGATCGATATTAAACAAAAAGCTTTTTTCGGTTGCGAAATTTGCTAAAAGTAAATATGTCTCTTTAACTAAAAAAAAAAACAAAACAAAAAACAAATAATAAAAATAGAAAGAACTACTCATGTTGTTTTTTTAAACACCTTAAAAAAAATTTATTAATTAATTATTTTCCTAAAATTTATTTTCTTCAAAACACGAAAAAAAAAAAATTTTAGTCAAACACTTAAAAATAATTTGATTATGCTGATGATTAATCGTGCGAACGTGTGTGTTGTCTTTTATGTATTATTTGTGTATTTCGTAAAATAAATATTTATAAAAATGTTTGTGGTATTTAATAATTTTACTATAATTTTCTAAATTTTTCTAAAACTTTTTTTCTTGTTTAAATCAGATTTTTATTAATGTAGGCGATATATTTTCGGTTGCATTTCATTTTAAATGACACGTACACACATTTATAAAGTAAAAATAAATAACTACAAATTAAAAATTAATTAAAAAGTTTATATGCAAATTTTTCTAGATCAACAAGATAAATAAAATCTTTAATCAAGGAAAATATTTAACAAATTTAATTTTTAATTTTTTTTTAAATGTTGTTTTCGATTTTTTTTTTTTTCAAAGTTTCTATAAAGATTTATGTAAGTGCATGTCCTGAATAATATGCACGCGAGGAAAAATATTGCAATATTAAAATAAGTTACAATATTGTCACCTAAGTTTTGTTTTTTATAAAGCCCAAGAACGTATTGTTTAGGCACCTTCACGTTTATATATAATTTGTCAGTTTGAAAATGCGCTTGTAATTTCTTATGTACGTCAAAGTTGTCATTGTATACATGGCTTAAAATTTTTAGTTTACTGTAAATAAAACACGTCAGTACTAACCTTTGACGATTCGACGAGTATAAAAAAAAGCATGTTCCAGCAAAGTGTAAGAAAAAACACGGTTACTAACACCAAATGTATGTCATCTTATAACAGCTTACAAAATTTGATAGTGTTATGCACGCACTCTTTAAAAAGTAAATTATATAAATTACTGCGATGCTCGCCGAATCGTCGATTATTCGAACTCCAGGGTTAATTTTGTAATATTTGCTGCTTTTATAAATTTACTGGTTTTCCTATACTTCAATAATTTGTATTACTAGAATTAAGTTATTTCAAATCACACTGTTAAATTCTGGCTGCATTTGTGCTCACTCTTCATATTAATATTTCTAACATTGTAGGTGTTTGAAAAACATTCCCCTGCTCCACTTTTGTTTTCTTATTTTTCTTAATAACATATTTTTAGAAAATTATGTGATGTTAATTTTATTTTGACTTCTTAAATTGGCCGAGATTTTGTAAATGAAAATTGCAATTTAGACATTAAAATCGCAATGAATTATCAAATTATAATAAGTGAGACTTTTTAATTAATTTAATTAATGATAACAGATATAAGTTAGCAAAAGTATATAAATCTGATGGCAAAACGTGTTTTTATTAACAGGCAAGATATCCTTGAAAACACTTATAAAAAAAGAAAAAAAACTTAATTTTAATATATTTTAAACATATATGTAAATATATTGCAAATGCTTTTGTATAATTTGATACTTTGAAATTTTTATTATCATTCAGCTTAACTTAACAAGCTCTGCTGAATTTTAGATGCCCTTCACCATATATCTAAATCTAGTTTTGTGAAGTAACTTCAATCAGAAAGCAAATATTGGGGTATCAGAGAATTCAAAAATAAAATAATTCTTGCGAAAAAAACCGACTTCAAAACAGATTTCATCTGTCTGCCAATAACAACTCAAGTGTATTGCCACATAAATTAGGTTACAATAACTATTGGGACACAATTATATCTCCAAACTTTAAACTTTTTTAATTGTTCAATAGTTTGGTAATATACATAAAATTGCAGCAACTATAGGGTCACTCTTTAATTTTCAAATTCAAATTATATACTTGCTGTTGTAGTAGATTTAGCAATCAGGTTCTGTGTAAATTTCAACCGTCTCTCTGTAACGGTTCAACTGTTTGCCCATATACATCTGAATATATCAACTATTTAATTTATAATATAACATTTTTATACTTCTTATTATACCAAATAAAGTAGTGGACATTCTGTCTAAAATTAAGGTGTTTGCATACAACGGTTAAAAAAAAGCGGCCATATAGAACAAATTACATTAATTTTGGGAACACCCTTCTTGTTATAGCGGACTTAGCAAAACATATCCCTTGTAAATTTCAGCTGTCTGTCTATAACGGTTCAAGAGTTCGGCCACATACACCATATTATATCAACTATTGGGACACCCGTTTATTTCCAAATCCAAATTTTATACTTGTTGTTATAGAGGAGTTCGTTATACAGATTCTTTGTAAATTTCAATTGTCTGTCTACAACTGTTTAAAAGAATGGCCATATACCAAATTAAATGAACTATTAGTGCACCCTTTAATTTATAATTTTAAATATTATCAGCTGTTACTATAACGGCCATAGCAATCGACATTGCGTCAAATTTACAAGCGTTTTTCTATAACGGTTCAAAAGATAGGCCTATATAAGTAAATCTACAGTAATTATGGGACACCCTTTAATTTCTGAATTCAAATTATAAACTCGTTGAAATAGCGGATTTTTAAGTTTTAGCGTCCTGTCTATAACGGTTCAAAAGTACGGCAACACACTTGAAATTACATAAACTATTGGAACACCCTTTAACTTCCAAATCCATATTTTATACTTGTTGTTATAGCGGACTTACCAATACAGGTTCGTTGTAAATTCCAAGTCTCCAACTGTTAAAAAGTATGGCAAATTAAATGAACTGTTGTCGCACCCTTTAATTTATAATTCTTAATATTAATTGTTGTTACTATAACAGCCATATCAATCGACACTCTGTCCAATTTGCAAGCGTTTGTCTATAACGGTTTAAAAGATAGGCCCATATAAATAAATTTACATCAATTATAGGGGCACCCTTTAATTTAAAGATTAATTTATGTATAACTTTTTGTTATTGGGAGCTATAGTAATACGCAGTCATTTTAAATTTTACAGAAGTGCCCTCTACAATTCATAATACAAGTAAAAAATATGTATATGTAAAAAGCAACATTCAGCCGAATTGTATAACCTCCTTCTTTTTTTAAGTCGGTTAAAAAATAAAAAAATATACATAATATAACAATGCCATCGGCTCTTAGTAGGTTAAGCATTTTTTTTAATTTAAGTATTTTCTTAAAGATCTCTTTGAAAGCTTTAACATGATACCCATATTGATATTTTAAAAAATTTGAAATTTCAGAGGCCCGTAACCCGAAAAATATGGACTATCGCTAATTTTTTCACTTGATGCTTTTTCTTATTTTTAAATTCTCTATCACCCAATATATTTGTTTTTTGATTGGAGTTAATTCATTGTTCCAAATTACACGGAAAAATTAGAGGTAGGCGTGGTGTTTTGCCCGCTGCCTCAAAGGACATACACCTATAGTGCGGATTTTTAATAGCACCTCTTTCGACAGTATGTCTTATCGATTAGCGTATTTAAATTTTTTTCTTGCTGATATATTGCCTTGAAAAATAATAACAAGGACGGACATCACTCAATCGGCTTCGCTATGCATAAGAACTCAGAATATATATAATTCATTGTAGAAATTACAAACGGAATGAAAAACTTTTTGTGCTAAAGGGTATAAAAAATCTTGAGAATTTCTTGATGCCATCGATCTTGAAAGGGTTTTAAATTTACCTAAACTTCAATATCGAGCGGAATGTAACTTATGTTGGCAGAACTTCGTAAAATTACTATCTTATAGTTGTATTCTTACAACTATGCTAGCTGTGGAACTAAACGGATTTACTTGCTTTCAAGTCTATTATTTTTTTATGCGACTTGGTTATACAATAAGAAAAAAATGTTTGTGGCATCGCCATCCTCCCGGGGTACTAAGAGCCTGGAGAATCTAACCTTAGTACAGACGAAGTGTTCTCGGGGTATAGGAGAAACCAGCCCCCCGGTGCACAGACACCAAATGTGGATAGACAGTGGGGTACTGTCGAAGGATGCACTAGTTTCCTTAAATAAACTGGCACTACGGAAACCGGTAGCTCATGTAGAGAGCTGCCCCTCTCTGTAGCCGGTTATTAGTGAGGTCCCTTCGGAGTAAACGTGGTAACAGGTCTGATGCGTGATAGATGAAAGTGTGCTGAAGGTGTGCTGTTGCACTCTCAACAGACGGAGTTTTGCTAGACTCCAACCCTATAGCAAGGGAAAGTTTCATGGTCCTGCAAGCCATGTTCTTGAATTTGGTAAGACGACCATCTGGTAAGAGCCCCATGTTAGGTACTGATGTTAATCTTTATCACATCTTATGGCGTCACCACAAAAATCATGTTATGTTCTCTGTAACAATATACATTTCGGTTTTTGTTAAGAGTTGAGCGTTAAATGGTTATTACGTACAAACGCTACAACAAGGTTTTTGCTAAAATTCTTACCGCAACCCTTGAAGGGATTATAGTTTTTATTGCCATTATATATAATAAACATAATATATTAAATTTGTTTTTATATAATCAAAGTATGACTAATAAATCAGTCAAGTGTGAGTTGGACTTACGTACTTTTAATTTTTAATTTATTGTAATTGAAAACTTTAGATCTGAGCCTGTTAAGATTCAATAAACAAGGTCAATTACGTTACTGGCGCAACATGCTTAACTTAATTTTATTATTAGGACCAGCACTCAGGGTATGACTCCTAATTATACGACTCATTGAGCCAGAACTAGGAAATTAGGTTATGGGAAGGGGGGATAGAGGGTGTAGTGCTTGTGTACATGCGATTTTAATATTAACACAACTGGAGTGAACTGCTAAAACACAATGATTGTCTGTTAATGCTGTTATAAATAAAAAAAATCCAGCTGTATATTTAACTATAATTTAAACAATGAATTTATAGCTAAAAAATTTAATTTCCATTCATACTCGTACATGATACATTTCGTTCATTTTAATTATTCTTTTTTTCTGTGTCCATAAAACTCAAATTTTCTTTTGAATTAGAAATTCCAAGACTTTTGGCCATTTATCATTTTAAACATAATTCACTGTAATTTTTTTTTTATATCTTTGCAACAAAGTATACACGAAGTCAAATACACACATACAAATGCTGCACTTCTTGAAAAAAAACGATTTCTTATTAAGTTGAAGTGGAAATTATTTATTCATCACTTGTCTTTCAGTTGTATGTTTTTTCTTCATTTTCAAAAGAAAACTTCTTCTTATTATGGCTGCAACAGCAAAATTTAACAGCCGATAACAAGAATTAAGTTATAAATAACACACTGTAATAATCACACCTAAAGCATCAAGTGTGGAATCTGAATATCGAACAAATAGGGTGTTCCACACTTTTTGAAATAGATTTTAAAGAAATCCATTGAATCTAAGGCCAAGGAGAATAAATCAAACTTTATTGCTAAACTTATTATTTATATATTTTTAATTTAAGTAATTGATAATCAAGTTTCAATAATATTGTTACGTTTTTCCCTTTTTAGTAGACAAACGTACGGTTTCTTTTGATTGCAAATACCATTATGACTCATTATAAATTCTGTATTCTTACTTTATGGCTTTCTCTGGCTATACTTCTTAATCCTAGCGGTCTTGTGAATGTCATGGTCTCGTATTTACTAAACATGCATTATTATTAAAAACGCGGGCCTTCACGTTACACTACTGTGTTACTTCGGCGAGACATAAACTACTCGATGCCTTGCTTAGTAACCTTAACCATCCACAGACATCTCCACTACTTCTTTTATCCAAGCCAGTCATCCGCTTTAATCCAATAGCTACAACACACTTCCGCCATTCACTGTTGTTATGCTGTTACATTTCCCTGTGCTAACCGCTACCGCGTTCTTACTTTTTATTTATAAAGGCTTCTTTACAATTATCTGTTACTCTCGGGAGGTTTGGGCTGCTGCTTTTTAACTTTTAATTGCTTTATAACAATTATTATTTTCCGTTGTACGCATGTCCGAAGGCAGGATCGAACCTACGATATTCCGTTTTACAGCACGCACCTCTACCAACGCAGCCATTGAAGTTGCTCTGCTTTTGTTAGCTAATTGTGGTATTATTCTATACATACACCATTAGTGGAAGTAATTATATTCACCACTCTCATACTGTTCATAACAACAGGGGTTGCCAGATCTTACTTTCGTAACAATATTAAAAATAATGTTGAATAAAATAACTGAAAAATCCCTAACATAATTAAAGTTTTCTGAAAAAAAAATACACAACATCAAGCCAAATTGTTTATGCCCATTTTAAAATAAAAATCCCCATTTTGGGAAAAGAATATTTAAACAAGAAATTTTCGACAACATAACTATAACTAATAATATTTATTTAAGAAAAGTAACACTCAGACGATTATTACCTACTAACAGCCTAAATAAGAACGCCAAGCGTAACGTTGTCTTGTGCCTGGCTTTAATGCTGAAATGTAATACTAAAATAAGAGCGCTAACGTTGTGTTTTGAACAGTAGTGTTAACTTATTCTGTTTAATAAAACACTAAAATAAAAACAGAAAATAGATCTATATCTAATAAATAAATAAGTAAATTGTCGTTTCTTTTTAAGAATTATAAAAGCAATTACAAAACAAAAATTAAATAAGCCACCTTACGCGCTGTTATAATCGATTTTTTCAATTTTTATGAGTTAATTTCGAGTTGGTTTAAAGTTATTTTTTTAATTTTTAATATTAATATTAAAATGTAATGAAAAATCTTTTTATACGAAAGATCAAAATATAGCATTAATATTAAAAAAGTAATTTCGGGCATATGGCCCCCGCAGCTGCTTATGACAAAGCGCATTCTGGACGTCCAATTTTGAATCACTTTTTCAAGTACTGTTAGCATTATGTCACGAATAACATGAACAATGTTGGCCTCCAAAGCGTCAATTGTTGCTGGTTCATCAGCATAAACCAGTAACTTTACGTGGCCCCACATGAAATAAACGAGAGGTGTCAAACGCACGACCTTGAAAGCCAATTGAAATGTCCATTTTACGAAATCAACTTAACTCTAAATTTTGATTTCAATAACTCAATGGTTACGGTCGCCATCTGGTTGAAACCAAATTTTTTCGATATCTATGTCATCCATACTTTTAAGCAAAAAATCATTAATCATGGTGCGGTAACGATCTCTATTGACCGTAACGTGAGATTCGGCCTCATTTTTGAAGAAATAAGGTCCGATGATGGCACCTGCGTGTAAACCACATCAAGCGGTACATTTTTTTGGATGCAATGGAGTCTGTATGGTATGTTGTGGATTGGTCTCACTCCATATGAGGCAATTTTGCTTATTAACAAACCCGTTAAGTCAAAAATGAGCCTGATCGCTGAACACAATTTGGCGATAAAACAACAGGTCAGTTACTAATTGCTCTAGAGCCCAATCGCCGAAAGAACGATGCATATAATGCTCTCATGGCTTTAATTCCTGCACAAGTTGGATATTATACCGGTGTAGGTCAAGATCTTTGCGCAAAATTTTCCACGTAGTGGACAGAAAGAACCCAAATTTCTTCGACCGACGACGAATCGATAACTTCGTATCTTCTTTCACACTTTCGTTTACAGCAATTGCGCTGTAATTCAGTACGTACATTACTTCGAGGTGTTGGTGTAATTGCATCCTCTAGTGAGTATGTGGTATGCAATCAATCAACAAATCGATGGATGGCTTGCTCAGACAGACGATTATCTGCTTTATAAACATGGATGATTTGATAGCGTTGTTCAAGCTTGAGTCTATTCATAATGATTTGCCTGAGTTTCCTGAACATAAAAGGAAAAAAAAAATTCATCAAAGATTAATTTTTATTGTTATTTTTTATAATTTAAAGTTCTATCGATCTTAAAAAACACCCAATAAAACGGAATGATATATAAAAAAAATTAATTCACTATTATTTGCAATTTAGATCTTTGACTACTTGGTCACCGCGTTTGCATTTAAAAATTTGGCATTTCTGATTTCAGCAGCTCTTAAGCTAAAAAAGAGTTCTCCGGACATTTAACTTTTACTAAAAAAGTCAAATTGTTCCAAAAGAATCCGAAATTTTATAAAAAAGGAAAACTCTTTAAAAAAAATGTAATAAACAAAAAATTGAGAGTCGCCAAAAATTCTTATTTTCACATAAAAAAAAACCCCCCGATAAATCAACAAAAACCGAAATTGCAATTTTTGGAACATTCTAATGCTTTACGTACAAATATTTGTTTGTCTGAACATTACTAATGCAAGTGTCGTTACAGTGAAGGTGCCATATTTGCCTTCCTCTTATCTTAAAATAAACGCACCACAAGTAAATTATTATAAATACGCATTTTTGTGTTTATGTACCGCATTGAGGTGAATTTTCTTTATCTGCATGTATTTGTAAATCATTTGCATTCGTAAAATCATAACAATTTTGACCCAATTTTGAGTTTTTGGAAGAATTGTAAAACATAAAGAAAAACGCATTATTATTTTAAGATTTTTTCTCAAGAATGTATACAAAAAGGAAATGTCAAATGGAAATTTCTTTTAATTTTAACAATAAAATTGAAAAAAGATTTGAAAATATTTTTTTTTTCTTTTTATAATTTTGTTAATGTGCAACAAATAATTTTAAAGTTCTTTGTTTAAACATTAAAAAATAAACTGACCTAAGAAAATTATAATTCGATAAGGTTTCAATTTTATTGAGTGAATAAGTTTAAAACTAATCAAAGAAATTTTGATTATTTATCGATCGTTAAGTTGCAATTTTAATGCGATTTAGGTGGGTTGGGGATTTAAACATTTTGATTTAAGACAACAGATGTGGCATTATTAAGTGAAAGAAACTTGATAAAAAAATCATTTAAAAACAAAAACAATAAATATTGCTGTTAATGGTAAAAAATATTCTTAGAATGTTATGGTTCATCTCTTTAAATTTAAAATGATTTGTTGATTTGATTTTTGATCTTCATAAACAGATGTTGCTGTTTGAAAAACCAAATCAAAATAAAATTAAATAAAAATTGTTTTTTATCTTAAATTCTAAAGCAGTTAATTCACTCCTCCATTTTATGTTTGTAAATAATTAAATATAAATATTTAGCCAATATTTAACATTAATTGATTTTGATCTTTATTTATTAAATTTATTTCCGACAATATGACAATATCAAAGTGTAAATTGATGGTATGATATTTTTCTTTTTTTTTCTAAATTATAATGTTTTTAACTATTATCTATTTTTGAATTATTAAATAACTGTCTTATACGTGGGAGAACCGAATTATTTGTATTGACAAAAAATTGTATATGTTTCTTTATCACTAGATATACTTAACACGTTGAGTGCCATGTGTACCTCCAGCGGTGCACAGCTGCAGTTGATTTCAGTTTAATATATTTTCTGTGGCACTACAGTAACGCTAATAACGTAACGCACCTAGATAAAGTATATTTTATTTCACTTAGAGAATTTTCACTGTATCTTTTATTTTAGATTATAACGGCTCCCTACTTATATATTTTTATTTTGTATGGTGGCACTCAACGTGTTAAATCAGCTTCTCAGAGAACATTCCTTGTTGGAGAAATGTGTGGAATAAAAATGCTGATTTCCTAATGCCTTAAGAAGCCTGTAATAAATAACGTTCATGCGAAATTAGGAGTTTAATATTGTTAGTTAGCACTGCTTCTGCTTTCAAATACAAATATTCTTGCCTGTCTTTGTATTGTGTTTCTTCTCTTTGGCTCTGCTTAAATGTGTACCTAAACGATCACTTGTTTACTTAACATGAACTTTAACAAACTTACACAGCCATCCCAACTACAGTTATCTTAACTTCGATGAAAGCCGAACCTTGCAGCCATCCAAATCACGCACTGTTGTGATGTTATTACTTTTCTTTCTTGCTGAGGCTCCATCGAGGCTTGAGCTACTATTTTCTCTTTGCATTTTCCTCTAATATTTCATTTGTTGTTGTTGTAAAGTACATTCAACTTCAACAACTTATCTATTCTGAAGCCATATAAAATTTGTTTTCATTTTTTTGCCAGAAACTCCGGAAGGTTTGAACTTCTCTTAACTGCTTCGCCTTCATCACCTTTGAATAACAAGTCATCTATAATAATTCTTATTACGTAAAGTGTCCGCCAAATAATTTTTTTAATGCAATAAAAAAACTACTGAATATGTTTTTTATTTTATTTTTTTATTTAAAAGTACAATCCTTCCGGTTAATAATGGAAAATAATTTCATTCAAATGGCTGCCTCGTCTGGCCATGCAGTAGCCTACACGATCGGTCCAATTTTTAGGCACATTATCGTTTGTGTGCAGCTGTATTTTACCAATGGCTTCACGAATATTGTCCTTTAAAGTGTCAATTTTCTCTGGCTTTTCGGTGTAATACTTATCTTTGACGGCACCCCAAATATAATAGTCCAACGGCGTCAAATCGCAGCTCCGAGGTGGCCAAATAACATCAGCTTTGCGGCTGAAACGCGATCTTCAAAAACAGGAAGCAAAACATCGAATGTAACTTCGGCTCTGTGGCACGTAGCGCCGTCCTGTTGAAACCAAATGGTGCCAATATCCTCCTCTTTAATTTTTGTGAACAAAAATTCGTTCAACAAGGCCCGATAACGATCACCATTGACTGTAACGGCCACTCCTGGCTTATTTTCGAAGAAAAATGGCCCAATTATGCCTCTGGACTAAAATCCGCACCAAACAGTGACTCGTTTTAGGTGCACCGGCTTTTCAATGTATGCGTGCGGGTTTTCTGTGCCCCAAATGCGACAATTTTGCTGAGAAGAACTTATCCTACCTCTGAAAAATTCATGTTTTTTAATTTCCAAATCATTTTATTTAGCAGCTACAACTTTTAATGTCAAGGAAGGGTTAGAAACTTAAAGTTGAACCCAAGAGATTCCAAAATACCATTTTTGCCCCGCCCCTTTTTGTGGGCGATAAAATAAAATATTTTTTTAAAAAAGAATGCAATTATTAAATGAAAAGGATTACATACGCCTTAAAACAATAAAAATTAATTTATATGGGTGAGGTGAGGTACCCTCCAATCCCAGCACCAAAAACGTCCCTGTAAAAAAATATTTTTTTTTTAATTTTTTTTTGTCAATTTCTTAAAAATATTCATATTAATCTTTCCAATGCCTTACCAATCTCCGACTCCCAAGAATATTATTAAAACGATATTTTTGTAATTTGTTACTTTATAGTATTTTATTTCTCTAAAAATTTTTTCTTAATATAACTTATTTATAATTGTAACGGTTAATTTTATTTAAAATTGTTACAATTTATTTAAAAGAACTGCTCCTTTGCACTAAGATGATAATGAGTGACATGTTTCTTCTTTGTCTAATTCTTCAAAGAACTCTTCCGAATCAGAATCCTCTTCAGAGTTAAGTACAGGTGGAAGCATAAAAGAAAGGTAATAACTTTTTGCTGGAGTGGGTCTTATATGCGCAAGAAAGCGCAACGTTTTTTCTACAGTATAAAAGTAGAGATCGCAAATTTTAAAGTGATATATAACATTTTTAGGACCGTGGTTTAGATCACTCTCAAAAACCTTTTTACTGTTTTTTATTTCGAAGGAAATTTTTTTTACGATAAAAATTTAAAAAAAAAAAATTCTAAAAACTAATAAAAGTAGCTGCAAACAAAGCCTTTCACAGGGAAAAAATCAATACGAAATCGTTATTCTTTTAGCCACAAGAAAATATATTGCAAACCTCTCAAAATCGTTTAAAGTCAATAAAACCGTATGCGATTTATCCAACTTTTCTGACTTTAACAGTGTCCCAAAGAGACATATCTCAAGAAAAGGCCTTGAAAATTCACTATACGATGCAGAATCTAGCTGCGTACTTAAATTTTTACATTCAGGCTAGATTGGAAAAATACACATCTGTGCGACGACTAAAGTTTATTCAGAACATGTACTGCTATGTCTGTTATATGTAAAAATACATAAAAATCAAAAACCGGTGTCACGTTCAAGGACTTAATGTCTTAACGTCCATCGATATTATAGGTATATTTTATGGTATTCTGTGTAAGGAAGATGCAAAGTTTTTTATAAACTGGCTTAAAGAAAATCTTTGGTGTTGGTTATACCATAGAGAAAAAAGTCCTTGCGCCCTGCAGAATTCCGGCTATGCAGAAAATCTTTGACAAGTGAAGCCATGGTTATTTCATGTGTTTAAAAACGACACAATTTCCATTAACAATATGTTGTTTTCAAAGCGTCCACTTTTGAGTGCGACATAAAGTCCATGAACATTATATGACATGCCATGATTGTGACATGCCACCGGAAGTTTAACTGTAATAGGCTGAAACTATAAATTAACGTAGATCATGTATTGTCATTTTCATATAAGTCTTTCCAAATATGTTTTAGTATGTATTTCTTTAAAATAAAACTTAAAATTCAAGGGTGGTTGATGCATGCTACCAAACCCTTTGGGATTTGTGTAATGTAATAGTTTAGAGGCCAATTCAATTGCAGGACGAGCTGAGTGATATTATGCAGCTACTTTCCATCATGCCTGTTTATTGATGGCTCTATAGCGGTCAGCATTGACTGTAACATTATGACCAGCATCGTTTTTAAAGAAGTATGGAACAATGATTCCACCAGTCTATAAAACACACCAACCAAAAATTTTTTTATGTCTGGCTGCGATTGTGTCTCAACATACACTTAAGGATGACAATCACTCCAAATATGGCAGGTTTGTGTATAGACATATCCATTTAACCAAAAGTGAAAATAAGGATAAACGGTAACCTTCTTTTGAGCCCATTTACCAATTCTACAAGTTGTTAGGTAATCGTGTGGCTTTATTTCTTGTACGAGTTCGATTCCTTCTCCTTTCCGAAAAATCTTCCATGAAATACATGGACAATTTGGGTCTTTCTCTATGCTACGCAATGTCTTCTTCCGAAGCAATGTACTACATACCTGTGGATACGTATTATTGTTTAGAATTAACGTAGTGTGAAAACGTTCCACAGTTAACTGAATTCCATGCTCTGATAGACGATTATGTTGACGTAAAATGAAGTAGTGAGTGTTTTCGATAGAACCATGATTTCTTAAATAAATTTGCGCTGTTCAGGCGTTAGTCTGTTCATGTTAAAATGCCAAACCAAACTGAAGAGCCAGTTAGAAAGTGTTGTAATTGAAAGAATTTTATGCTCTTTTAAAAACAATTAAGCTATAAAAAAGAAGATGCAAATAATATTAATAATAAAATTATTAATAATAATAAAGAAATTACATAAAATACATTCTTAAATGTCTTGTTTCAAATCAGTCTTTGAAGCAACAACTATTTCCTAGTGCTAGAAGTTGATGTAGCTTCGAACAAGCTCTGAAATTCTTTCTGGTTATTTATTATTTATTTTTTACTTATTATTCATTAAGTTTTTTATAAGTTTTGAATTTATATGCTAAAAAACAAGTCAAGCATATTTACGTGTTATCTGTTTTTAGAGAATTATTCATTAAAAATAACATTATTAAAAAAAAAAAAACATTAAAAAAAATAAAAATATATTTTTTATATTTTTAAACTATGAAACATTACACATTCCATAAAAATCTTTTTAAAATTCATCCATCCAAACGGACAAGACGAAATAGAGAGCCCCGCAATAAATGATGGCTAATTCAAAATAACAACAATAATAAAAATAAAACTCTTACCGAAAATTAAAGACCAAAGCGAACATACAAACGTATTTTAATGAAAAATTTCACACTCTGAAAGTTGGCAGAAATTGCAGGATTTTTTTTTTAATAAACCCTCTGTATATAAAATATAATTAAAATGTGCTTTATAAATTTGTTTCTTATTTCATATTTAATATGCAACAATATACAGAATTAAAAAAAAAGACAAAAATAAAACTATTCTACATTTACGTGTATGCTGCCCTGCCCGTCTGCATCAAAAAAAATCTCAGGTGTAGAAACGATAAAATATACAAAATAATTATGAACATTCAAGCAATCATCCATGCACAATTCTAAAAATATTTATAATTTTTAAGAAACAGCATACACTTCTATAAAGTAATGTACATAAGTATGATGTGTGGTATATACATATTTATATATGAGTATATACCTTTTATAGGCAACACATGGTATGAACCGACACTAAGAGAGGGGGTATATTCTCTCAAAATACTGAAGAACAATTTTTTTGCAATTTTTGTATTTAAAGGTGTTCGAAATACTTTTAAAGTGTATTAATCAGACAGTCTGTGTGATATTAAAGCTTTAAGATCCATATAACCTGCGACTAAACATGGGGACAAGGATCACAGAAGTTCAATCTTTAGTGACACTTCCGCCCCGATCCAGATAAATTAAAAAGTTGAGCAGGGTTACGTTGTTGTCAATGTCATCGGTTCATAGCGTCAAACTGCCTTAAAACTTTGAGTAAAGAAAAACCCAGAAGAAAAAGTCTAGGAAGTCAAACTTTACAATCTGATTGGACAATGTCGTTATTCACGTTCACTTTATAGCAACACTTACATATCATTCAAATTTGTCTATAGTGCTCCCTCCTAATAGAAATAACCACAATAAAGTTGTTCTTAAAAAAGTACGGAGCAATAACGCCGTCGATGAAAAATATATAGTTATTCTTATTCTTTTAAAAAGGCTTTAAGCTCCTCGATTAAATGGATGTCGTTCGAACATGTTTAAAAAATCGACATGAGTTTTCCCGTA
The DNA here is from genome assembly GCA_916610165.2 of Gymnosoma rotundatum. Classification (NCBI taxonomy): domain Eukaryota; kingdom Metazoa; phylum Arthropoda; class Insecta; order Diptera; family Tachinidae; genus Gymnosoma; species Gymnosoma rotundatum. The sequence continues at coordinate 42,008,738 of OU744338.1, forward strand.
GGATTAATCTGATGAACGGTAAAGTTGTTTATCGAACCAGTGGTATCGAAAATTATCATTTAAACATTCTGCTTAGAGGTTGATAGCTTACGTTTTACTATTTGATGACTCATTCATTTCGTCACCGCGTCAAAAGATAGATGCTTGGGGACAGGTTCCAATTATGAATTAGAAGCCAAAAAGCTGGAAGTCGTATAAGATATTTAGTACCAACTGGTCTATCTTAAGATGTATAAGTGGATAATTGGGCTAGTGACAGAATGTGATAACTTCTAATCACATCTGAGCAATACAAAAATATATAACGATGATGTTCCTGGACGGTATCTAAAAATACAATGACAGCCCATTTTGCTTTTGGTTGTAAGGACTCTTACCAAATAGGTATGGGCGTTTCACATTGAAGAGTTTTACCATCTAAATCCATTATCTTGATAAGCTTCTTATAAAACCTCAGGAAGTGCCAAAGTTGCCATATGTAGATGATCAGTCGTTCAGATCGAAGGCAATACTGAATACCTTAAAAATTTAAACTTCAGGTACAACACTCAAAGTCTTTGGCCTTTCTCTTCACTTCATGGTCTAAAGAAGTAAGGATGGAATTAAACATCTCAATCGTAGGCGGATGTATTAACACTGTGCACAACCCAAAGATTTTAGAAGTTCTCTTCGACAGGGTCCCTAAACTTCCTTCATATCGTATGCCAACTACATTCTAGAAAAACTAAAAGCATGGAATCGCATGGAGAAAGACAAAGAAAAAGGTCGGAAAAAATCGATCAATCCCTCCTGAATTATGCTGTTCCAATACGGACAGCATTCCTTTGTGACAACAAGTGGGGTGTCCTGAAAACTATGGAAAACAATAGACTCTAAGAATCATTATTGGAAGTGTTAAAATTACTTACAGAGACCTACTTCCTCATGAGATTGCCCAGATGCTGTAGGTCAAACTACTCAGACAATTCCTGATGTCATGAAACCTACCCAGCCACCCTATTTATAGGCTTTTAACCCAAGCTCCTCCTCAGCACTTCCGGCAAGACTTGCGAGTCTATTGTAATGACATCCGGAAGGTTACTTGAGATGCATAAAAACTATTGCATCAGCAGGGGGTATGCGGAGCAATAAATACCTGTAGATGCAATAGGATCCTCAGCGAAACCCCTTCAGTGATGCAGTGCTACTATCCCGGCAAACGTGATCAACCTTAGGACAAACAAGAGCCGAATGGTGCACTATCCTCCACTACTGCTGCTACCATGAGCGTATAATCCCGGACACTTTAAGTCGATTCCAGCTTACCCTCAAAACCATCATGATACGCTGCATTTGTTTTAATATCCAAACACGTACACGAGTGTGGATCCCATATATCTGTGCTTACACCGATTGAGGTTGCACATTTTTTTCAGCCCCAACTGCTACCTAATGATAAAATCTTAATTATAATTAACTCTTTTTGATTTCGTGTGGGGAAAAACTGTCGACTTGGGCAGAGCTGTTACAGCAATAAGAACAACAAAAAACTTTTAATGAAGAAATAAAATGGAGCGAGTCCGAGTACATAGAAAATTATTCAGATTTTCACAGCAAATAACATGGCTAAAAAAATAGTTTCCCTTTTTAAATCCAACCTTAAAAGATATTGGTGTATTAAGAACATATTCCTCGAATGCACGATTTCTTGTAGATTTTAGTGTCCAAGAAAAATGACGCATCGAGGGATATAGGAAGAAAAAATAGCGAACTTTTTCGGGAGCCCTAAAGTGGATTTAGCAACGACAAATAGCCTGGCGGTTGGTTAAATAGAAACCGCGAGTTACGCTCTCTCTCTCTTCAACAATGCATGTGTTTATTTAAGATTTAAAAAAATTTTGTTTGCTTTTAATTTGTGACATTAAAATCAATATAACTGCACCAGAACTTAACAATATTTTTTAAAAAGTTTCAAATTGAATAGAAAATTGAATTATCTGCTTCAAAGTACTTTCTTCTGATAGAAATGATCCCAATAATTACCTAAATTAAATTTCATAAAATATCATTTCTTTATTAAACTACAATCTTAAATGAAATAAAAAAATATAAAGTTGAAATTTAATTTTTTTTCTTAAAAAAAAAATGCAAAATAAACCGAAAATCCAAATATTATTAAAAGCATATGATGAAAAAGACATTTTGAATTTTTACTAAAATTAAAATGTACACACTAATTAGTTGCGAAACAAGGGAATTTTATGCGTGGGCTGTCCTGAAAAATATATATACTTTTTTTCTAAATGAAAAAGAAATATTGAGTCAAGCATTTTTAGCAGTTTCTTTGATTTTTTCAGGTAATTCTCAAAATTTATTTTGTGTTTTTAATGTGTGTTGTGTTGTTGAAAAAAAAATTCTTCAAAAAAAGCTTTTTTTAATATTTTTAGTACGACTGCGTAGAATATTTTTGGTGGAAAATTAATTTATTATATTTGTAAATAAAATATGCGTTGACTTTTCTCAAATTGTTTTTGTTTTTACTTCTATAAATTTCTATTGGATTTAAATAAATTGAAAAATTGAACAGTTTTGAATTTTATAAAATATTGTTATATTTTTAAAAGTGCATCAATGGGTTTCAAATCATATTTATTTTAATAAGGTTTCAAAAAAGCAGTCAAATAATATTAAACAAATAAAACAAAACCCTTCTGTTCTTTCTACAAACAGTTCTTGGGTCAAAGATTTTTTTAAAAATATAACAGTAAATAATAACCATTATTCTACATTAAATAAAAAATTATCAAGCTCAAGTAAAGCTATACAACTAGCACTGTCTTAAGCTTTTCTCCTTATAAGTTCCGTTAGTTTGTTGTATAGCGTTCTCTTTCTTATGTGTGACGTAGGCATAGAATATTTTTTGTTAACAAACTTCATTTGTGTATGGAAAGTGCAACAGAATTAAAGTAAAAACTGTGAAAATTTATAAAAAATAAAATAAAAAAAGACAACCGAATTAGAGTATTATAGTCTCGACAGCCACGCAGGCTATATTTGCCACAAACTTAAAAATTATATCCCAGATATTGCAGTGGCACAAAACGAGGAAGGTCCAACGTATTCGTGGGTTCATCACGTATCTGAGGTCGGACTAATAAGGGTGACACCTGAAACTATGAAATACATTGAAGAACTGAACAAAATATTTCAGAAAAATATTAAAGACGGTCTTCTCATTAAACAAGATTTTGTTAAGGATTTAACTAAACAGGCTCATCATATTAAATGTGATGTAAAAGTAAAAAAAAGCTATTTTTAAAATCAAAAATGTATTTTAAGTTACGAAAACTTAATGCGAAGCTTAAAGAATACAGCATGATCAAAAAAAGAAAATCAAATCAAATAAAAAATTAACTTATATTTTAAACATTTTGGTTTTAATTAATTTACTTTATTCGTGCTTGATTCCTTCAAATATAAATATTTCATGATATTCTCATGAAAGAAAAAATAAAAATAGTTACTGAATGTTTGCTGTGTTTTTGTATAGAACTTTTTTGAGTTGTTATTGTCTTTTGTCTTATTGATTCAATGGAGTTCTCATTTAATCAATTTGGCTTTTGATATAAGACTTTCTGTTTTTCTGTACAAAATTTGGGTAAAATCCACTGATGAGCTATTTGAGCAGTAGTGAAATGGCCATATGGATATGCTTTCCCCGCAGTAATACATTTCATTTTGTAGTTTAGTTTAAAATAATAAATATTTCATGAGAATATCATGAAATATTTATATTTGAAGGAATCAAGCACGAATAAAGTAAATTAATTAAATTTTAAAAGATTCCGAATAATAAATTTTCACTTTGACATTTTGGTTTTAATTTTATTTTGAAAACAAATTTATTTTACTTTCTGTTATTTCGCATTAGGTCATTAATAATTATTATATATGTATTTTGTGTATAAAAAGATTTATTTGGAATAACTAATGAAATAACTTCTGAAATTAATAAACTTATATAAGAATTTTTTTATAAGCCAAAATTTAAAACTTTGCTAGCCCGAAATAGCTCTTCTTCTTCTCGGGCTTCAAGCCCCAACACAAAATTTTTACTCGTTTATATCTTTTTTCTTCCCATATAAAATTTTGTTCGAAACGATGGACCCGTTTAGAAGTTATGCAATTATTTCCAGTTTTGCGCCAAAAATCTTATACACTTTTTACAACAACACTCATTTTCATTCTATTGGGACGTAGATGCGCAGTAGAAAAATTTTTTGGACGGCTGAATGCGCAATCTTATTTTCTTGATTCATGATAAGAAACAGCTTGTTGTTCTCTTCTTTAAGCTTTTATTTTTAAGGTTAGCGTACAGCAGAGCTATTACCGCTTACTTTAGCTGCCTCCTTGTGAGATTCCAGAGGGTATGTTTACTTTAAAACCCCGCCACCTCGTTGATTCTATTTATTTTGCGTTAAAGGGGATGGATGGGCTTGCAATTAAAATTTAAGGAATTTTGAGTTCTACCAAATAATAAGAGCTGGTATCATAAAAACCGGTAACATGCACGTTGTACTGATTATGCTCTCGATATTATTTTATATTGCAAATTAGGCTGCCAATCATATGTTGCGAATTAAGACAGTATCTCGCTTCTTAACAAAATATTACAGCCATGATGCTAATGTTGCCACGTAACAAAAATTTTTATTTGAAAATTAAATTAGTTCGTTCGGCTTCAGTTTATTATTATTTTATCTTCAAATTTATGCGGATGACGCAGATTGTAATGCAGAGTTTTTTTTTTTTCTTTAGGGTTTTATGTTTTAAATTATTACCCAACAAATTAAAAAAAAATAATTTTTTTAAAATTAATTTTTTCAATTTTCTGTAAAATATTCATCACAAATCGTAAGAGAAGGTATATCTAAAAGACTAAGCATTTCTAAACTATAATTATTTTCTAACTCTTTTCGTAACTTCACATGCCGCAGGGAAGAAATAAGTGGATCGGAAGATGCTGCCAACATGTTGAAGAAGTCCTTATTTTGCCTTACCCTTGATGTTTTGAATGTGTTCTGCAATCTATATTTTTTATAAAATTTGTTAAGAAACTCCTGTGCTTCTTGAGAAAGCTCTCCAATTGCAAAGACTGGAACTCTATTTTATCTTTGCCATGGGCCAATATTTTATGGACGGTCGGGGTCAACTTCTTCTGTGGATACATTTCTGCTAAAAGAAATGCAGTTTTCGACGCATATTCTCCATATTTTGTAGAATTGACATTTTCATTGCAGTTTAAAACATCCAAGATCGTTACCAATCTTTTCACGATTTGATTGTCAATTCCAGTGATTTTAATTACTGCCTCATCATTTTCAAAAAATCTCCTAGAAGTGTTTCCATCGTTTGAGTTACCATATCCGTGCTTGGGTCAGTCTACTTTTAGTCCAACTTGTTTAAAAAAAGCATCCTGTATTTTCTTCTTTCTGATCTTTTCCTTATCCTTTATTGATGTATTTTCATCGAAGTTTTCCTCCTCTTGTGGTAGGGTATACGCCAGTTTTAGCAAGAACTCCATACACCTAATCCTTGCGTGCAATGGTGACATTCCATATTCGTAATTCTCTTCATTTGTTGAATCGTTTAAATTACCAAAGTTCTTCTGACTCTTTTTGCAAATCGGGCATGACATTGTTGATTTTGTTCCTGTCAGTTCGTTTACGACTTTTCCGTCAACCATGGTCAGGTGGAACTCGTAATTGCATTCAATATATTTTCCTTCTCCAATTTGCAGCTTTGTAGTCTTAATCTTGCTTATTTGTTCTTCAATGTCCTTCACCGTGGTCCTTATGAGTTCTCCCGATTTCCTTGCAAACTGAAACATTATTGGTCGGCAATAATGCACTGATGACGGATTTTAGCCGCAAAGGAACAACAGATGCCATAAACATATTTCCGTCCGAATTTGTAGCGTCATCAGAAGATATCCTTTGCTTATAAACGCTTTGTCCGGATGATCCATCGCAGCCCCATTTGCTGATCAATGTCAACTTCTCAGGAAGAATTTTCACCTCATTTTCAGGAAGACTCTCCAACAACCGTTTCACTGTATGGCCCATGAGATCCTGCAGATTGGCTTTCGCAGAGACTTCCGTAAACTCCGTATGCAGTGGTCGAATTTATTTTGGCTTGCGTAATATGCTTTTATCCGGGTAAAACGTCAGCGCCGTGTCGCGTTAAAGATGCCCGTAGTTTCTCATATTTCTCTTTGGAAAGTTCTAAGTCCATAAACAAGGCTAAGGCTTCTTCGGAACCCTACTTTTTAATGTGTGCGTTTGTGGGCGTGGAAATGCTTTCCTTAATCCTTTTTAGTCGCAGTGGGCTTGCATCCGCAATAGCTAGCGCGTCCGATAAATGCTTCAAGGTCAAGTCATTGGTGGCATCGGCAAGTTTCCTCTTTCTTGTGAAAATTGAACACTCCTCAATACTTTTTTTTTGGCCTTCCTTTTGCTCTTCTGGTTGATGTGGTGGGTTTATCTACTGCCATTATAGCCTGGATGGTGTCTTCATTAAGCCAGTCCTCGTATTTGGAGTTGAAGTTCGGAATGGTTCGATTAGATTTCACCCATTTTGCCTTAATATTTGCATATATCAGATAAAAATTATTTTTTATAATTTCGCTTCTCTCAATATTTCCGTATAAGCTATCAAGTTCTTCTAAAGCAGCTTCCGTGAAAAACTTTGGTGTAGTTGACTTTCTAAACAGTTCAAATACTTTTAAATTGTTCAACGCCATGTTTTCAGTACTTAAATTCTTTAATGGTTTCAGTAATTGTTGCGCCAACTTTCAGTCGTAGACTAATCCAGGCATTGTGCTTATTTTGCAATATATAGGCTTATGCTACCATGCCTAAAAATTTACTACTACAAAAAAAATTTAAACAAAAATTTACTACTAAGGGATGGGCGTCATACAATTTCTGCAACCATGTCTTTTTAACCTTTTTTACCTCTAGAAGCCAAACGGGAACGTACGAGCAGATAAAACCTTTTGAATTATGTAAAGAAATAATCAAAGAACAGGTTTTGCAAATATGGCAAATATAGAAAAATATAGATTTTTTTTATTTTTCGTCAAAGTTGAAAAATAGTGAAAAACGGATAGTTTTTAAATAGTGATTTACCAGGAGAAACACAAAGCAAACATGTAATTTTTTTTTTATTATTATACATTTAATAAATACATCAATCAATACAAACAAAAAATATGGCGATTCGTTACCTATTTTTCGTGATACTATACCTGAAATCGCAACAAATTGACTAAAAATTGTGTGTTTTTTTTAAAAACGAAAGTCGTTCACCTTTGAACGGTTATATCTTCTAAACTAAAAATGTGATATTATTAAGAGTGGCATATTTGAAATCGTTGAAAAGTTTCCTATAACATGGGTTTTGTTCAAAACTTCGTGGGCGCTCATAAAAATTTTGGTTTTTGCAACCTCGTTTGCTCTACGGGCGCAACTGTGCGTCGGTTTAGCTAGGAATGCATTTTTATTGTTATTCGTTTAACATTCTTCCGTTGTAAATGCTGTCCCACCCTAAGGAATATACAGTAGCTCCAAGCGAAACTCGTACACCTATGAAAACAAATTTCTTTACGTATGTTATATGTCTAATACTAAATACTAAATAAAATAAATTTACTTAATTTTAGTACAAAACTATGTTCTTAATTAAATATCAGAAACGAAATTTTGAATATAGCTTTATTTATTAATTTACAAATAAATATTTTAAAAAGTGGCAACTTTCGACGCCAAAGCCAAACTCGTACAGTTTATTTAATTCCGCAATATTCTTTTAATTTGCATCTAACTTCGGAATATTTCGTAAAAATAATAGGGACTTTCCCCTTTATCACCTTTTTTATTGTCATTTGTTTGAGTTTTTCTTTGAAAGAATTACAAAAGAGAACAGAGAGGACAAACTTCTGTTGAAGTAAGAAAAATAATAATTCAACATCATAATAATAATAAATCCCTGCAAGAAATATCTGAGATAGTTGATAGAAGCCGATCAACAGTGCAATATATTATAAAAAGGTATAAAATGGAAGAGAGGATTGCGAACAAGAAGAAAAGTGCAAATAACAAAATTTTCTCTGCTAGAGATGAGCAATATATTTTACGTCAAATAAAAAGAACCCATTTTTAGGTGCTCCGAAACTCGTAGAAATTGTTGAAAAAGACAGGAAAAAAGTGTTGCCCCTAGACCATAAGAAACATATTAAAAAGGGCTAATTTCAATGGTAGAAGGACAAGAGTTAAACATCTGATTAATAAGAGAAATCAAAGAGAAGGTTACGATTCGCCAAGGAACATGAAACAAAGGAGTTTTCATTTTGGAAGCAGCTATTATTCACAGATGAAAGCAAATTCAACGTGTTTGGTTCAGATGGAAGACCTTTTGTATGGAGAAAATCCAAAAACATGAAACCAACAGTTAAGCAAGGTGGTGGGTCATTAATCGTTTGGCGATTATTTTCTGCATTTGGGCCCGGTGTTTTGCACTTTATCGATGGTACCATGGATCAGAATATGTATCTGAATATTTTAAAAGAAAGTTTGCCAGTTTGTAAGCAGAAACTTTGTCTTGGTGAAAACTTTTATTTTTACCAAGACAACGACCCTAAGCATAAGGCTTACAATGTGCGATCATGGCTACTTTATAATTGTCCACATGTTATGGATACACTAGCCCAGAGTCCAGACATAAACCCAATCGAAAATTTGTAGAGCTATCTCGATCGTAAAATTCGTAGTCATACAATTAGTTCTAAGGATGACTTAAAAAGAGCTCTTCAGGACGAATGGGGCAAAATTGAACCAAGTTTTTGCGAAAACCTTTTGCGCAGCATGCCAAATATATAAAAAATGGTGATCAAAAATAAATTGAAGTTTTTAGGCTTTGCTTAATTTTTTTTTTTTTTAATGAACTAATAAAATAAATACAGTTTTATTTGTTAAGAGCTTCTTATTCAATGTTATAAGATAGTTTAAAACTAAGTCTAAATTGTTCGAGTTTCGCTTGGAGCTACTGTAGATGCAAAAAATGCTGATGACGGATGTAGCGATACAGAAAATGCTGCATTGTATTCTTCTATTTTCTAATTAGGAAACGAGCATATAAGTTTGTAAATAACTTTTTTTCTAAATAAAAATATAGAAACCTTCATACATATATAAATATTTCATAATATTCTCATATACATAATTATTAAAAACTAAACATTAATCGTTTTATTAATTTTTTATGACAAGTATTTCATGAGAATATCATGAAATATTTATATTTAAATTTATCAAGCACAATTAAAGTATATTAACATAAACAAGTAAGAATGCTATATTCGGCTATGCCGCATCTTATATACCCTTTACTATATACAGTGATGTGCATTAAAATAGAGCCATCTGATCCCCAATACTTTTACCTCTTATAAATCCCTCATACAAAAAAGTACGCATACAAGAGTTGTTCCAATAATTTTACACATCTTCTACAAATGTAATCCCGTTATGTTTAAAATAGCTTCATTGTTATTAGTTTTCATTTTATTATCAGTATAAATTTGGATGCGAAAACCGGTGTGCAAAAAAAAATAGAGCCAGTTTTGAAAAATAATTAATTTTTACAAATTAAATTTCTTTTTGTTTTTAATTAAAAGTGTAAAAAAAGGTAAGATTAGTGTTTTTTGTTGTACAATTCAAAAGGAATTTCACTACATTTTTGCATAATAATATTTACAATGGGCAGAGGAAAAAATTATACCTTTTAAAACAGGGAGGCAATAAAAACCTCAATAATAATGGAAAAAATTATAGACAAATCGCCGGAATAATTAGATGCTCTAAAAAATGGCGGAAAACTCCATCAATTATGAAAGCAAGGCAGCAAATAGAGAAAGACCGTCAAAAATTACACCTCAAGTGCACTGAAAAATTGTGCGTCATTTAAAAAAAAGATCCTCAAAAAGGAGCATAATGTAGATGTTTCTATCTCAACCATAAGAAGACTTCTTATTAGAAATAATTTGAATAGAAAGCTCATATACCTGAGTAAAAAGCACCTAAAGAAAAGATTAGAATTTGCCCAAAATCATGAAGATTGGCCTGTAAGCAAATTGAGAAATATTCGGTGGTCTGACGAAACGAAAGCTAATTTGTTTTATTCAGACAGAAGCAACCTTCCTGTACGAATACCTCCCAACACCGAATTACGTCTACAATACATCACAAAAACCATTAAAAATGGAGGCGGAAACATAATTGTATGGAGATGTTTTTCGTATTATGGTATTGGGCCTTTATTTCGGATTAAGGGTAAAATGGATGTCGTTTTTTATACAAACATTCTTAATGACAGTATGATGCCTTATCCCAAATTAGAAATGCCAATTCGATGGGTATTTCAACAAGACAATGACCCGAAACACAAATCGAAGCCGGTAAAAGACTGGTTTGAAGGATATAACGTCTTAAGCTAGCCGGCGCAATCCCCAGACTTAAATCCTATCGAGAACTTATGGCAAATATAATAATGTGTCTTCGGGGAACAAATCCATCCAATAAAGACAAACTTTGGACTTTAATTTAGGATGCTTGGAAAAATATTCCAAAAACGTGTGGACAATGTCAAAACGATGCTCAGACGTTATAAAAAGTTAGGGTTATTCAACGAAGTATTGAGGTAAAGAAATAATAATTAATGAGAAAAAATTCAGTCAGTAAACAAAAAATTATTTTAGGTAACTTAATTTGCTGGCTCTATTTTTATGCGCAGGCAGGACCTGGTGACTTGTAAAAATTTAATGGATAAAGTTTATTCAAGTTTTGAATTTCCACATTTGCATTATTTTTGTATCATTTAGTTTATGAGTAATCCGAAATATAAGAAAAGAAATAATTATAAAGTGTGTTGTACATTATTTTTAGTTTGAAAAATGCTAGATCAAAAACACCACTGTATGTAAATCTAGTTTAGTGAAGTAACTCCAATCAAAAAAGCAAATATTGGGGTGACAGAGAATTAAAAAATTGTGCTGCATACATATAATTTTACATAAAAATGATATCGGCTCTTAATGGGTTAAGCATTTTTAAAAAATTTTAGTATTTCCTTAAATCTCTATTTAAAAGCTTTAAAATGACACCCATATTGATATTTAAAAAAAATTTGAAAATTTCAGAGCCCCGCAACTCGGAAAATATGGGCGTGCGCCAATTTTTCACTTGAGGTTTTTATCTTATTTTTTAATCTATATCGCCCTACATATTTGTTTTTTTTTCTTATTGGATTTACTTCATTGTTCCAAATTATATTAAAAATAATTAGAGGTAGGCGTGGTGATTTGCCTGCCGCCTCTAAGGACATGGATCGATATTGCTGATTTTCAATAGATCTGATTGATTGGCATATTTAAATTTTTTTCTAGCTGATTTAGTGCCTTGTCAAACTTGATTTTAACACTAACACGACGGGCAGACGGACATCGCTCAATCGACTTTGCTATGCATAAGAACTGAGAATATACATATATACTTTATGGGGTCGGAAATGGATATTACAGAAATTACAAACGTAATGACAAACTTAGTTATACCCTTTTTCCACTTTTTGTGATCAAGGGAATAATTGATTAATTCAGTTTGAACTTAATTTTAGATTTTATTATTGCTTAATTGACGTAATAAATGTTATGTTTAATTTTTTAATAATATGATTAATAGCTTAATAAATTAGTCACCATGCCCTTTAAGGGCAATAGTGGACCCATTCTTTTCATACAGCGTTAAAAGCTGTTGGATCCAGGTGTTAACATAACTCAATATTATATCTGTATTCTTGTAAAAATAAACTACAAAGTTAAGCTGATGACCTATTGAGAGGTAACCGCTATGAACTACTGCACACTTAGAAATAAAATATCAGCAGTTTCTTTAAGAAATCTCATTTTAAAAGCATAAATTCAAAAGCAAACACAGGTTTTTGTAAACTTTTATTTTTCATTAAGTCCTCTTTTAAAATACTTATTAAAATTTACAACAACTATTTTTGCACAAAAGAAACAGTTGATGCTTAAAACATTGTTTCAAATTATATGCTGTAGAATGTTTTTAGTATTCGCTATTTTGTTTTTTTTTTTCTTTTCTTTAAAATAAAATCTTCTACATTGTAAAGGATTTTTAAAAATCTTAAAATGTATCTTGAAGTTAAAACAAAACATACATCTTAAAGATAAATCAACAAACTCAAACAAATATTCATATTACTAAAGAATCCATTACTGAAGAATTCATTTAAATAAGAAAATAAAATTATTATTAATATCTCACAAATGTGTAGATAAAGACCTGAAACAAAAAACAAAAAGAGAAACGAACAAATCAACTTATTTTTGCATAGATGAGAAAATTTATTGTCATCAATAAATAATTGTGAAATACTTTTCAACTTTTATAAACAAAATAAGTTTTCATATGGCTGCATTTGTTAAAAAAAATAAGAAAATATTTTTTCATTTGTACATGAATGTTATTTGCCAAAATGATATTTTACTACAACTGTTTCACTAATTAATTTCACTTTCAAATAGCTCTTTCACTTCGAGATCAAAGGAGTCCCTTGTAATTTATTTCATATTACCGATATTGCTCTAATTGTTTGCTGATAAAGCTTCCTCTGATAAAGCTGACAAGTTCTTCTATTATGCAACTCTATATATAAATTTTGCCCATCGATACATGCTGCAGAAACTCTTTATATAAACCACTAACCCATTTACTAGTTTCCATCCTATGGCCTGTCCTATAGCAGTAATTATACCAACTATGAATCTTAGAACTTTTTTTTAAACCTAGCAACAGATTGATTTTTATGAGCCAAATGTCCTGTTATACACTGCAGTCCTCTCTATTCCCCTAGAACGAATCAGTTATTCCACCCAAATACATACTTTTTAATATTAGTGCTAAGTCAATAGCTTTTCCAACTTGACTGTTCTCTAATTATTCACTAGCGAGCCCAGTCCTGCAAGTTTTTTCCTTAGATTCTCTTTCTTTTATATTCAAAGCTTTCAATGGATGCTTTCAAAACTTTAAGAGCCGCTTGGCTTTCATCTTATAAAGTGACCTTCACACCTTGTATTAAGTGCTCGTATCGGTCAGTAACGCTCTGGCTATACGACTTCAAAAAAAATTTTTGGGTCGAGGATTTTGTACTTTTCCGCCTCATTCATGTACTTCATCACAGCCTTTTTAAGTTTCCCGCAGAGAAGGTTTATGCTGCATAAATTACCTTTGTCGTTTTGTCGTTTTTTATTTTTTCTGCAAGAATCGATTCAGTCGTTCGTGTCTGCCCCGCTGTGTATTACAATTCATGCCACTGAGTTTCTTTTTGCTAATTCCAAAACAGCCTGATCAATTTCAAATAAATAAGAGCTTTAAATGGATGCGATTTGATGGATGCGATGCAATGCGATGCTATGGATGCGATGCAATTTGATGGATGCGATTTGACTGTTTTCTAGTTATTCACTAGCGAGCCCAGTCCTACAAGTTTTTCCGTAGATTCGTTTTCTTTTATGTTCCAAGCTTTAAATGGATGCTTTCAAAACTTTAAAAGCCGCTTGCTTTCATCGTGACCTTCACACCTTGTATTAAGTGCCCGTGTCTCTCAGTAACTCTAATATCTCTGGCTATACAACTTCAAAAAATTAATACAAATATACCGTAAAAAAAATTTTGTTGGGTCGAGGATTTTTTAGTTTTCCGCCTCTTTCATGTACTTCATCACAGCCTTTTTAAGTCTTCTGCAGAGAAGGCTTTTGCTGTATAAATTACCTTTTTATTCGAATTAAAATTTGTCGTTTTTTATTTATTTTTTTTTTTTCTGCAAGAATCGGTACAGCCGTTCGTGTCTGCCCCACTGTGCATTATAATACATTTCACTGAGTTTCTTTCGCTAATTTCCAAAGTAGCCCAATCAATTTGAAATAAATGAGAGCTTGAAATATAAATACTGTTACAAATATAAAATCTGGCAACCCCTGTTGTTGTTATCCGTATGAGCGTGGTGAATAAGTTAATTTTCACCTAATGGTGTGTGTATAGAATAAAAACCACAATTAGCTAACAAATGCTGTGCAGCCTCAATAGCTGCGTTGGTAGAGGTGCGTGCTGCAAAACAGGAGGTCCTGAGTTCGATCCCGCGTTCAGACATGCGTATAACAGAAAATAATAATTGTTGTAAAGCAATTTAAAATTAATAAAATAGCAGTACAAACCTCCCGAGAGGCAAGAGACAATTATTGTGTAAAACCATGGCAGATATTTAGTGATGACGTCAAATTTAATATAAGAGCAACAGATAATTGTCAAGAAGCCCTTTATAATAAACAAAAAGTAACAACGGTAGCGGTTAGTGCAGGGAAGTGCAACAGCATAACAACAGTGTATGGCACACGTGAGTTATGGCTATTGCATTAAAGGGGATGACTGGCTTGGATAAAAGGAGTAGTGGAGATGTCGGTGGATGGTTAAGGTTACTAATCAATGCATCGAGTAATTCATGTCTAGCCGGAGTAACACAGTAGTGTAGTGTGGATGGCTGCGTTGGTTATAATAACGCATGTTTAGTAAATACGAGACCATGGGATTCACAAGACCGGTAGGATTAAAAAGTATAGCCAGAGAAAGCCATAAAGTAAGAATACAGAATTTATAAAGAGCCACAGTGGTATTTGCAATCAAAAGAATCTGTACGCTTGTTACTAGAAATGCGAAAAACGTAACAATATACAGGATATCCGAAGGGAAGGTACTACTCGCAGCAATTTCATTATTACCCTGGCTAAGTTCGACGTGCCACTGTCTTATTGATACCACATGTTAATCAAGCCTGAAGCATGCAGTTGTGGCGTCAAAAAGTTTTCAATTATGTCATGTTATTGCTCCCCATTCACAGTAGCTCCAATCATACCTCCTGACCAAATTGCACACCAAAATGTCAGTTTTAATGGATGCAAAGGGGACTGATGAATAATTTGAGGTTTTTCCATTGCCCGGAACCGCTTCACTCATTATGATTTTTTCATAAAAAATCCGGGTGGTCATGGACGAGCTGTAACAGCCTATTGGAATATGTACGGCGACGTAAATGGTCTTGTAAAAGAAACTCCTGTGTCAACTGAATCCTAAATAAAAACAAATGCAAACCCTTGTGCAAAATTATGCGCAAAGTTGTTTTTTGAAGGCAAAGCTCCTGAGCACGGTATTGAATTGAGGTTGAGGAATTGTTTTGAACACTTTCTTGAGCAGCAGTAATATTTTGAGCCTTTCCTCCAGTACGTTATGGTCCATGCTTGGGCCTATCACCTACAAATCCTATTTCTTTGAAATCATTCACTACACGGTAAATAGTGCGTTTTGCTGGCACGATGTTTCTCCCAAAAATTTCACGTAACTTTCTCACCATCAAAGTAATCGATGAATGATTTTGATAAGATGTTTTAACGATTAAAACACATTGGTTTATCGAATATTTTTCCATAATGAATTTGCCATGTATGAACTGTCGAGACTAATGTTAACAAAAATGGCGGCAAGAAAAACTACTATACCTTTTCTGGCGGATAGCCTTTCTGTAAAGTATACTCTGATAGATGGCGCTGTTCAAAATTAAAAAAATTCCTTATATTCTTTCAAAGTGATTTTAACAAGAAAATAATCTTGTATTTAAAAGGTAGCTCTAAGGCCAGGACAACGTATGCGCGTGTTATACGAATAAAAATCCAATATTTTGTTTATCAAACAGTCGAAAAGTCATTAATCAAACTTATGAAAACATGATTGTTTTCAAGAAATAGAATGATGTTTCCAATTATTAAAATTCAAAAAAGAATCGAAAATATATTATCGAAATATTCTAGAGCGAATTTGTGCGAAATATTAAAAAAGGAAAATACAAAACTGAAAAAGAAAATCTATTTTAAAAAAGTACAATTTTATGCATGTAAGCAAAAGACTATAAACAAATAACGATAGGAAGGGAAAAATATCTATTTGTGTTGTTAATTACAGGTAAAATCACTCACAATACAAAAAATACACACACACACATGATCACTCAAAATTAAAGGAATGTAGAAACTTTTTCGTCGTCTACGAGAACTTAAAAAGAAAGACAACAACAATAACAAAAACAAAAAAAAAACAATTATAAAAAAGCAAAGAAATAAATGGCAATTAACACAAATATCTAAAGAATACAAAACAAAAAAAACAAGTGTGAAAAGAAAAAAGCGTGAAAAAATCCATTAGAATTAGAAAATGTAATAAGAAGCAGAAACACTCAAATAAGCGATCGAGTATATTTAACTCAAATAAATTTATATATATATATATATATATATATATATATATATATATATAACTTTGTGTATGTAGCGTGTGAATGAGATGGAAAAAGTTAAGTAAAATATAGGAAAATTTAAGAAAATTTTATTTTTCTTTATACACAAAAGCAAACGCAAATAAAAACAAAAACAAAAAAAGCAAAAAACAAAAACACTTTGGGTAGAAATAGACGAAAGCATTGGTCATATCGATAATACAACGAAACACTCTTTATTCGAACGATACCGGGATCTCTTGTTCAGTAGATCACCAGCCTTACTCCGACGTTTATTACGAATTATTCGGTGACTCGGTGACAACTACTTTTTGAACTTTTCTGTTGCGTGTGAAAAGGAAGCAATTGAATAATAATTTTTAAAAAGTTTTTCTTTGGAATTAAACACATAATAACAAATCGTAGACGCGAAACGAAGTGAACTATTTATTCACAAAAATTAAATAATAAATTTATCGTTAATAATTAAAAAAAATAATATAAAAAAAAACTTAAAAATAATGTCTTCATCACAAGCTGTACGTTCATCGAAATACTCTTATAGAGCCACCTCCACTGGACCAGGTGCTGCTGACATTAACATTGAATATTCTGCCGACTTGAGCGCCCTTTCTCGTCTTGAGGTAAGACCAATCAACAAAAAAAAAAAAAAAAAACGGGCCTTAAAAAAAACAAATCAACAAATCTAAAATAACATTTTCAAACGTACTTTATTTAAGAAAAAAAAACTAAAATTTCCCAAGTGCCAAAAAACTTAAAGTGCAAGAAATTAATTATAATTAAAAAAAAAAGATACAAAAAAAAACTAATCAAACGCTCCTTTTTAAAAAATTACAAAAAAAAACTATCAAAAAATTCGTAAAGAATTCTTATTCAAATCAAATGAAAATGCCACGAACAAATCAAAAGCCAAAAAGAAAAAAATATTATGAAATGAGTGCAAAAGTTTTGAAATTAAATACATACATATATGCACATTTACAAACACACACATACACACATATGCAAACATACATAGATACACAGCCATACTAATGTATGTTGAACGAAAATTGTGTGAGTGTGTGTGTATATAATGAACCACTAATATTCATAATGCTTTAAAAAATGTAGAAAAATATTTTTATTTTAAAATGGAATTATTATGTAATCATTAGCTATTTTAAATTTGAAAAAAAAGAATTATAATAAAGTGAAAATTTTCAACTAAATTATGTGAAATTATCTTTTATGCTAAAAAAATCTCTATTTCGTGTGTTTTATAACTCCAGTAATTATTTGTTTTTCCAGGATAAAATCCGTTTACTCCAAGATGATCTTGAAGTTGAACGTGAATTGCGTCAAAGGGTGAGTATTTTAATTTTTAAATATATATTTTATTCACGTTTAGAAAGAAAATTTACCAATAAAGATATTAATTTTTTTTATTTTTTATAAAATAATTTAAAATTTTCTTCAAATTGTCAAAAATTTTTCATATTTTTTAAAAGTTAAATATTTTTATAATTTTTTTTTTTTTAATTAATCCTTCTCTTGGATAATCCTTGAATTGAACATATTTTTATACCCTTCACCACTAAAACTGGAAAAAAGGGTATAACTAAAATTGTCATTCCGTTTGTAATTTCTACAAAATCCATTTTCGACCCTATAAAATGTTTATATTCTGAATTCTTATGCATAGCGAAGTCGATGAGCGATGTCCGGCTGTCCGTCTATCCGTCCGTTATAGTGTTGAAATCAAGTTAACCGAATTACTGGATCAGCTAGAGAAAAATTAAACACGCCGATCAGTGTCGAAAGAAGTGCTATTGAGAATCAGCAAAATCAATCCAAGTCCTTCGAGGCAGCAGGCAAAACATTACGCCTGCAACTCATTTTTCTATATCAATTGGAACAATGAAGTAACAACAATCAAAAAAACAAATATATGGGGTGATATAGAATTAAAAATAAGAAAAAATATCAAATGAGTTATGGGCGTCTGAACTCTCCATAGAAAAGTACGATTAGACACCATATTTTTTAACATATCAATATGGTTATCATTTAAAAGCTTTTGAAGAGATCTTTAAGGAAATGCTAAAATTTTTTCAAAATGCTTAATTCATTAAGAGCCGAGAACATTTTTATGTAAAATTATATTTAGCACTTAATTTTTTTTTATTTTTAATTCTCTGTCACCCCAATATTTTTTTTTTATTGCAATTATTTTACCAAACTAGATTTAAATATATGGTGAAGGGTATATAAGATTCGGCATAACCGAATAAAGCACTCTTATTTGTTTAAATAAATAAATTAATTAAATTATTTTTTTCACATTGTCAAAAATGTTTATAAATAGTGTATTCAGATTTTTTAAAAGTTAAATATTTGAATATTTCTGTAATAAATCCTTCTTCAGAATAGTCCTGGAATTACAAATATTTTTTTAATAATTTTCATTTTGTAAAAGGATAAAGCAATATTCTTAACATCATTAAAAATATTGAAAAATCAAAAATTTTAATAAATGATTATTTCTTGGCACTTAACAAGTGGCCTTTCTTCCTTTAAAGTTACTTTGTGGCTTTAGAAAATATATTACCAGAACTCCTTTCAAATCCGCAGTTATCTTATGGTGAGAGTCTGTGTTGTATCCGTGTATTCCTGAGACTGTTCTTTATTTAATTAATTTGTAGCAGAAGAGAACTTTTCTAATGATCATTTGCGCCACTAACTAATGGTTGCAGAAGGACTATGGATATCGATAACTATGGTTTGAAAGCTGAGAATGTCAAACGGTATTGACATTTCGGTTCAGTAAGCTTTGGCAAGTCATCATCAATTGTTTAACGTTGGAATAACGTAGAAATTTACTAATTAAACTTTAATTATATCGTGTTACTATTCCGATAAAAAATTGTAAATCACGTGTTGATGGCTATTTCGCTACCGCTTACTTAGCACTTAAGAAAACTTCTTACAACAGGTTTAAATAAACTAAAGATTTTTGTACAAAAAAACTGTTAAGAGAAAATTTACTCAAAAAAAAATAAATCTATTCTGGAAGTTTATAGAGCACTTCGTGCATTATACGGCCAACATAATCGGCCTAGTGAGTAAGCAACTCGTGCAGTTGCAGATCGTTTTCGCAGTAATTTTACTTCAAAACCGTTAATAAAATAAAGAATGTGAGCACTAAACAGAATATTACTGCTAAAGCGCGAAGAATTTAAGAATACTCCGAAATGAATGGCGACCGAAATTGAGCCATACTAATTGAATTTTTGATTTCAATTAAATTGTGCAACTTGCCATACAGCTCGCTTCATAAGCGATTTATTACAAAATTAATTAGGTTACAGCTTTATTTTCAAAAGTGGGTAGTTCACTTTTTTGTGCCGTTTAATGCCTTTTACGCAGCTATATTATCATTGGTTTGTGCCGACACACTAAGCAACTCTTGCTACGAAAACCAAGATTGACGCCATACAGCTAGATTTTTTGAAAAAAAAAAGTATAAAATTTGACTGTACGAATGAACCATTCAACTCTTAGACGTAGCAGATATATGCCGGAAATCACATTAAAAAAAATAAATGCCATAAAATTATCTAACAGGTTTAATAAACAAACATATTTATGTTTTGTATTTCAAGTGCTCATACAACTAAAAAAAAAAAAAGATACAAGGAATGTCCATATGCTCCATAATATTTTGAATCGCTTTTTAATGTTTTATAATTATGGCATTTAGAAGCAATAAGGATTCCTTGCTAGAACCGGAGGTAATTATGTTCTTTTCCTATTATATTCAAGGAATATATTTGACAACCCAAGTAAGTCAAGGAGTACAAATAATGCCCTGCAAACTATTTAAGTCCAATAAAAGCATTATTTTCAGTATAGCTATTCATTTCCACGAACAACATGCATTACTAAAATGCAAGCAATATAAGAAAGGCTTAAATGTACGCAAACACAGGATTTAATCAAAGATCACAATATATGGTAGTTGATCAACCATATTATTATTATATATATTAACATTTTTGTTATTGGAACCATATTTTTATTTAACATAACAATAACATTGTTAAATATTACTATAATTATTTTTAAAGTGTGGTGTCTTAATTATTTTGTTTTCTTTTAAAAAACGTCCGCACACATTTGTAAATAATTTCACTTTCTTAACAAAAATTTAAGAAACTTAAGTCGAAATTAATTTAATTAATTAGCTATAAGCATACAAGATAATTATCATATTAAAAAGTATTAAAATTATTTGTAGACGTTCTTAAAAAAATTTAAATTAAATTAAACAACGGGAATTTTTGAATTTTCAGAAAAAATCTTTTTTCGTGCTATTTCCTATTATCCCGATTAATTAATTAATTCACCGATATTGATTATTGAGGGTGAAAGCATGTCTCGATGGCCATTTCGCAACCTCTTACGTAGCTCTTCAGGAAGCTTCTCACAAACATTTTAAATAAACTAAAGTTTTTGTCCAAACAATAAATTAAAGACAAAAATAAAAGTTCAAGCAAAAACAACAATAATCAGCTATGATTTTATTTTTCTTTTATCCACTGTATACGGCTGACTTTTTTTATGGCTCTTTTATACAGTTAAAAGATGATGAAAAATAAAATATCACAAAACACTACGATAATTTATTTATATGCACGGGCAAATTATTTTCATTTATTTATTTATTAAAACTGGAATTTTCCTTACGGTCGAAATTGGATTAAGTTTATTATTTAACACTTTTTTGCACAAACTCATGTTTTGAATATATGCGTATTTTTTATGTGTAGTGGTTGCAGCTTAAGGGGTCATTCATTTCTTAATTACTAAACAGATTTGAATGAGATAAAGATGGTTCACTAAAGCTCGACAATACCTACAAATATGTAAAATGATAAACAAAATCGGTTGACATACAGAGGTGAAAAAGGATTCGAAGTTTTTTGTTTGCCTACGAGTATTTATATTTAGAGTTGGTTTTTTATTTTTTTATTTATTATTTTTTACATATATATTTTTGTTGGTTTCATTAAATTATTTTTTAATTTTTTTTTAAAGAAATTATTGAAAATTGTTTACTTAGTTTTTTTTAACAAATTACTGAAGGTACAAAAAAGTTCTCAGCCAAGAGCTACACCAAAATATTTTTAAAAGTAAAAATTTTTGTTTGCAGTAGGCATGGTATCCACTAACAAATATCATCGTGTATCTAGTGAATTGTAACACGCTGAGCCCTAAAATTTTGTGTACTAAAAATTTCCTTTTTAATACGCAAAGTCTAAGAAAATACTGGAGAATCGGGACAGTGGGAGTGGTATCCCTCATGATACGCTTAATATCTTTCTTAATAGCCTTCATACCAGGAATAGCTAATTAAAATATAAAAAAGGAAAAATTATCTTAAAATACACAAACAAAAATCATTTTATTGAAGAAACAATTTCAATTTCAGTAACGTTGAATTTTGATTTGGGCCATTTAGATGAGTTGGCTGGCGCATAGCTCGCACAAGCTGTGCCTCATTTCAGTCACTGAAGTAAGAAACTTTTCCCATGAAAATATAAAAGTTCTCCTGTTTAAAGTGGAGTAAAAAAAGTACTGAATTAACTTTAGCTTGCTCTGCAATTTTCTAAAATTCTGTTTTGAAAATGCATTCGCAACCATTTCCCTTCCTATGCTTTGGCCTTAATTGCTAGGATTTGGTTATTGATTAAAACAACGAATAAAATACAATAAGGAATCGCAACTGACCTTTTTTATTTGCCTTTCCTTTCTCACCCAAAAAACTTGAGTATTGCGCAACAAAAATTTGCAAAGTTTGGACGGGGACTAAGCCAAATACAAAACGCTGCTTGTTTTTGTTTCTATTTACGTTTTAAAAATTCTATTGTTCTAAAGGAATTTTCTCCGCTTTTTTACAAATTTTGATTTCAAATGTCACCTTAACAACAACTAGTGCGAACAAAAAACTAAAAATTTATACAAATTTTGTTTTCCTTAGCAATTTCGTTAATTTTCATTTTTGTTTGTTTTCTAACATAAAGAAATGCAATAAACAACAACAACAATAGTTAAACAATTTTCTTTAAATGAAAAGGGGAGTCTATAATTAAATTACCCTTGCGATTTAATTAAACAAAGATAATAAAAATTGATAATGTTGTGCATTGAACTTCAATTCGTTTTTACCATCTCAACTGCATATAAATTAAGAAGAATTCAAAATTTCAATTGAGAATTGTAAAGTCAAAAAAAAAAATAAATAAAACTGAGAGAAATAGAGAGAAACTGCATATTTTTATAAAAAAAATCAAATGTGTGATAAATACCTTTTATAAAGGTTAAAGGGAAATTAGTGTTTTTATTTTACTAAATCACTGCAGAAGAAACTTTTAAAAATTTTTCCCGCCGACACGCATTCACGGCACAAAATGTTAACGCCACAAAATATACAATTCAAATGTAAGTTTGTTTGTTTGTTTGTACGTCCATTTAACACGTTTATCAAACAAACACTTAACGTTGCATGCCACTCAAAAACAGAATAGTGAATAGAGAATGTGGCAAAATAAAATTGGTATTTTTATTTCTACACAAAATTAGAAAATATTTTTGGCCTGGGCCAGAAATAAGCAACAAAAACAAATAATATTATAAAATAAAATCGTATATAAATTTCTTGTAAGAATGTAGGCTATAAAATACTTCAAAAAATATTTATAGAAAGATGCAGGAAGTGACATATTTTCTTCAACTACCAATAAAAATTCCAAAATTAATAATAGATATCATTTTACAAAAAGTTAATACTCATACGCCCTCATCGATTAGATTTATAAAAAAAAAATTAATATTTCTCATCCGCCACCATTTGTGCTACGGATTTAAGACTCTAAAATTCGTTAAAATTTTATGGCCTCTTAAATTAACAAAAAAGTTGTAAAAATGGATTATTTAATTGCGTTAATAATTAGTCGAAATATTTTAAGTAGAATATTGAAGTTTGTTATGAATAATTTTACTCCATATAATTTTATTTTTATGGCCTTCACCACAAAAAGTGGTAAAAGGCTGTATATCTTAGTTTTTTATTCCGTTAGTAATATCTACAATATTCATTTTTTTTTAGTGTTTATTTTACGCAAAAAATAATTATAAGCTAAAAACTATAAATAAACAAATAGTAATTATAAATATAACTGTTATTATATACATAGACCCATAAACGGGCTCTCAAGTACATTCAAGTATGGTTTTCATTATTATTTTTCATAAACTTTTTTCTTTTATTAAAATGCAAAATAAATTGATGTAATAAAAAAATGCGAAAAAGATACTTTATTATTTGTATTATTAAAAAAAATATGTCAAGGGTTAAAAATGGAAACGATAGTTTTTAGCTTAGCCACCAAAATTTAATTTTGTTTATGTTTCGCATATGTTCCTATCATTCTCATAAATATTAGTATCAAATCTAGTATTATTGATTGTGATTTGATTGCAATTAATAGCTTTATTATTGGCCCTTCTATATATATATATGGTAAAATATAGGTATGCCTAACTCATTTTAGATAAATCCTTTCTTGTCGAGGTATACAAAAGCCTCAGGTGGTACATAGCCGGTCTTGAGTATGTATGTATTCTTCGTTGCTATAATATGGTGCCATAATTAAGTTATTGTCATAGCATTCCAACCTTTATAAAATATGATTTCTACATACATTTACATTTCATACAATATAGATATTTTTTACGTGTATTATGAATTGTATAGGGCACTTCTGTAAAATTTAAAATGACTGCGTATTACTATAACTCCCAAAAACAAAAAATTAGGCAAAAATAAATCTAAAAATTAAAGGGTGCCCCCATAATTCATGTAAATTTACTTATATGGGCCTATCTTTTGAACCGTTTTAGACAAACGCTTGCAAATTGGACAGAATGTCGATTGCTATGGCCGTTATAGTAACAAGTATTAATATTACGAATTATAAATTAAAGGGTGCGCCAATAGTTAATTTAATTTGATGTATATTGCCATACTTTTTAACAGTTATAGACAGACGCTTGGAATTTACAATGAACCTTTATTGGTAAGTCCTCTATAACAACAAGCATAAAATACGGGTTTGGAAGTTGAAGGGTGTTCCAATAGTTGATGTAATTTCAAGTGTGTGGCCGTACTTTTGTGACGTTATAGACAGAACACTGAAACTTATAAGGGACCTGTATTTCTAAGTCCGCTCTATCAGCGAGTTTATAATTTTAATTTAGAAATTAAAGGGTATCCCATAATAACTGTAGATTTACTTATATAGGCCTATATTTTGAACCGTTATAGACAAGCGATTGTAAATTTGACGCAATGTCGATTGCTATGGCCGTTATAGTAACAGCTGATAATATTTAAAATTATTAATTAAAGGGTGCACCAATAGTTCATTTAATTTGGATATAGCCATACTTTTAAACAGTTGTAGACAGACGATTGAAATTTACAAAGAACCTGTATTACTAACTCCTCTATAACAACAAGTATAAAATTTGGATTTGGACATAAACGGGTGTGCCAACAGTTGATATAATACGGTGTATGTGGCCGGACTTTTGAACCGTTAACTCCACTATAACAAGAAGTTTATAATTTGAATTTAGAAAGTAAAGGGTGTTCCCAGAATTACTGTAATTTGTTCTATATGGCCGTATTTTTTTAACCGTTGTATACAAACACCTTAATTTTAGACAGAATGTCCACTTCTTTATTTGGTATAATAAGAAGTCTAAAAATGTTATATTATAAATTAAATAATTGATATATTCAGATGTATATGGGCAAACTGTTGAACCGTTACAGACAGATGGTTGAAATTTACACAGAACCTGATTGCTGAATCTACTACAACAGCAAGTATATAATTTGAATTTAGAAATTAAAAAGTGACCCTATAGTTGCTGCAATTTGATGTATATTGCCAAACAATTGAACAATTAAAAAAGTATAAAGTTTGGAGATAACAGTGTGTCCCAATAGTTAATGTAACCTAATTTATGTAGCCATACACCTAAGCTGTTATAGACAGACATATGAAATCTGTTTTAAAGTCGGTTTTTTTCGCAAGAATTATTTTTACAACACCTTTTTGGTCCTTCGAACTAGAAGGCATTTAGCGATGTATGTAAAACTACTTGTGATTTAAATTTAATTTTTCTTTGTAGTAATTCCTTAAACAGAAACTGTTTTATACAATCCAACTTTTAAGTTATTAAAATTTACAAACTTCGAATAGTTACAATGTGTTCTAAAAGAGGGATTGCACCTGAAAGACATTTCTTGGCCCTTTCGACCATGGAACAAAATGTTGTAGCGATACATAGTATATAGTATTTTGTTTGTGGTAAAGTAAAAACTTTTTGTTGGTAAAATATTTACCTTATCCCGTATTTGTAAGATTATTTGTATCCTGAAAATAATTGCAAAATTTTTTATCAGTAAAAATAATAGATTTTCTCAATTTTCGTTTTTTTTTTTAAACAAAATTTTAATTCAGCCACTTAAATAAACATATGTTTGTAGGTTAACATATAATGTTTTTCAATTATGTTTATAAACATGTTGCTAAGCTAAAGTTAAGAAGGGAGAATAAAAGAAATTGAAGTAATTGTAATTATAAAAAAAAACCCCTTAAAAATCAGCGCAACAAATGCATCAAATTATTTTTTTTGTTTTTTCTCATATGTAGGCCAGTGCGTCAAAACTTATATTTAAAGTAAGCGATCGCGAAGAATATTATCATAAAGTAATGTGTGTTTTTTTGAAAATAATAAATGAAATTCCTGCAAAGGCTTTGAGGTCTTTCCTCTTACTTTCAATTTAGAATGACTTAAATCGAATCTCCACAAACACTTTTCCAAAAAAAAAAAAAAAAAAATTCCTAGTTCGATATAATCAGTAGAACAAAAACTACTTTCGATTCCCTAATAATCTTAAAACTTACGGTGAATTAATCTTCATCCAAATATTGAAGTTATGTACATTTTTCAAGTCTTTCAAATACCTTTCGCAACTTTCCTTTAAATTTCTAAAATATTTTAAATCCGAATATTACGTGAAAACGTAATTACTAAAAATTTTCATTATATTTCCAAATATGAAAGCAAAATAATTTCTAAAATAAAAAAATTCGTGTGTTTTGCTGTGACTCACATAACTAGAATGAAACATTTACAAGAATATCTATCTCTGCCATGTGTCATCATAATTTTATTTATATAGAAAGACACTAATACAAAAATATATATTTTGCCTTTCCGAAAACTTTTTAAATTTTTTTTTATGAAGTATTAAATTCAATGTGTTAATAAATGCAAAAAAATATTTTTTATGAATTTTATAATATTTGTTTAGAAGTTCGTTTTCTTATTTTAAATAAAGAAAACGAAAAATAATCATAATCAGCTTTTTAAGCAGCAGAAATTTTAAGTGAAAATTCTCTGTTTTATGTTAATTCGTTTAGCTGCATCTTATGAGCATCATAATGATTCACCTAAGTTGGTTTCTTGTATGGTTTGTAAAATTTAATTCCTTATCAAACTTATGCCTTTAAAAAATTATCATCTTGATATTTACACCAATAAATTTTTTAATTCACACAAAATGGAAGTAGTTAATTGAACCCATTGAATTTCATAAAATTTTTTCTTAAGATTTCTCATTCCGATGTCATACAGCTTGGGTTTTGCAAAAAAAAAAATAGTTAACGTCTTTAGACTAGTAGTCCCATTTTATTATTACTATATAAGACTAGAGACGAGATTAAGTTAAATATTTTAACCTTTAATGCTGTAAACACATTCGCCACAGCAAGCTACACGAACACACGACAGCAAATGACGCTGGCAACATTTATCGGCTTGTACGCAGCTACATAATTATGTTGAAGGCAGCAGCTACATAATAAAAATATGATTTTATTGCATTTCAACGATGTCACTTTAGCAGTTTTTTAAGAAGCAATTCGGATTTAAAATAGAAATATATTTCAACTATTATTATTGGAAGAGTATAATAATAATTTTAAGGGTTACGTTGATTTTTCGCTTGGATTGTCTTTAAAATTGAAAATATATTGAAGTATTTCTCAGAAGAAATAATAATGTCAGTATAAATAACACGTGGTTGCTGGTCCACTTAAATAAAAAATACTAAAAACAACAGTTCTATGATATCTATTAAAAAAAATTAAAATTAAATCGTGTTAAATATTTACAGATGTCCCATACGACAATTGAAATTAATACAAGCACTTCAACCAGCAAGTACTAAGAACAAAAGTAAATTTTTAACTAAATGTTGTCCACACAAAAAGGAATTTTACATTCCTTTGAAATTTTTACAATTATTCTTCGTATACTTCCGCCATGACAATTCGTCGGTGTGATATTTCTAATTTTTTTTTAAATTTCGAAAAATATATTATAAGTAATTATTAAAAAGTATGTAAAAAAGGTTACCACTTTTCTCTATACAAAACTAAAATGTGCCGACAACTGTTTAAGTACACTTATACCGGTCAAATTGAGTGATTTTATATTTGTTTCTCTGTTTTTCTACGAAAAGAAATCTATTTTTGAACAAAGGTTCTAAGGGATCTCCTCACAAAATTTTACTCAAATCTATCCAGCAGCACTTACGTGAGACAGATAAAAATTCAATAGATAGGTATTTTGTATTCCAAATCAATTATTATCTTCACCAGCAACAATTTTTTTCTTAAATATTTCATGTACTGAAATTATCCTGTTACAGTTTCTTATAGATTTACACACTTAAATCTTTAAATAAATAATTTTTATTTTAAATTTTTATTGTTCTTTCCTTTTTTCATAATAAGTGATTTTAAGCACTTATTATTTTACATGTGTTATAGTACTGACATCACTTACATGTTTATTGTCGCCAACAAAAATAGGAATTAGTTTAATTCGACTGCAGCAGCGAATGCAGCTGCCGCCTTGTTGCCTTGCTTTCAACAAAATAATGATAATAATAATGAGCATAAGTCCTTAGAGCCACAACAACAGTAGAGTACTCGGCTTTATGAAAAATCTTCACCCAAAGAATTCTATTTTTGATCTGATTTCAAGCGTTTGATGTAATTTCAATTTCTTAAGCTTAATTCCACAAAAAAGGGTTTTGTAATTGCGTTCTTTATATTTCAGTGGCCGAGATATTTGACTTTTACAGTAAAAGCTTGTTTTTTATCCGCAGCGGAAACAAGCTAGCTTAAAATCACCAGCCAATACCATGATTCAAAAGAGTGTCATTGTGCAGATAAGGTTGCAACATTGTTTAACATTTTAGCTGATAAACAACATGTTGCCAAAAACATTTCGAATCGTTTCACAAAATAAACAGATTACAACTTTAGGAACATTATATTTTACTCTCTTCGAATTATTTTTTAAAAATTTTCCAAAAAAAAGATGATTTCTTTCGCATAGTTATATTGTAAAAATTTGTTTTTGTTTTCAATACAAGTATGCGATAGAAGCCTTCGTTCGCATTTAGTGAAATCGGCACTAAAACTTTTTTTTGCGAAAAAAATTTAAATTAAAAAAAATAATTTTTGATTATTGAAAATAATACTGAAAGCTTTTTATATGAAATAGTAGTAACAAGCAAAAAAGGAAGCAAAACTTATTTGTTGCTACTACTGGAACCAGAGTCTTCCGGGTGTCCTATTTTATAAAACTAATAACTTTATATATATTTTTGTTTAACCGCAGGGCTTCAATGAAAAAACTTTTAAAACTATTAAAGAACTCAATTCAGCAAAAAATTCTAAATTTAGTAAAGAAAAATTATTTTTAGAAATCCATAATATGTTTTAAGCCCTCAAATGAATAATCTGCTCAAAAATATGAAGTTCGTATCGGCTAAATCACAAAAAGGTAAAAGTGAAGTAAACTAAAAAATATTGCGCATCCTTGATTATTGCATCTTCACAGGCATCTGTTTGTTGCAAATATAAGATTAAAAGTTATGAGTTCAACGCCTTTCTGGGTCGTGAATATGGAGAAAAATAATATTTGTTGAGTATTGAAGTTACCAATTTTGCTAAATGTTTCTTTTTATGTTTATACCTGTCATTTCTGAACCGATCTTAAAAGCTTTTTTGTCTGAAGGGTGATGCCTCCCGTTTTAAAAACAATTCATAATCTTAAAAGTTAAAGGGTGCTTCCATACAACTTACGTGCTATTACCTGTATTAAAGGGCACCACTTTAAAATTAAATAAAAACTGCGTATTATTATAGCTCCCGATAGCAAAAATTAATGCAATAATAAATCTAAAAATTAAAGGGTCTCCCCATAGGTGACATATGGGCTTATCTTTTAAACCGTTATTAACAAACGCTTAAAAATTGAACAGAATGTCGACTGCTGCGATCGTTATAGCAACTAATATTCAAAATAAAAAATTTAATGGTGCCCCAATAGTTCATTAAATTTGATGTATATGACCATACTTTTAAAGAGTTTTAGACAGACGATTGAAATTTACAAAAAAAAAACATGTATTGCTTACTACGCTTTAATAAAAAATATAAAATTTGGATTTGGAAATTAAAGGGTTTTCCAATAGTTGATGTAATTTGATTTATGTGGCCACATTTTTGAACCACAAGGGACTTGTAATGCTAAGTCCGCTATAACAAAAAATATATAGTTTGAATTTAAAAACTAAAGGGTGTTCCAAATTTGACTTACATTAATAGCACTATCTTTAGAACCGTTATATACAAGCACTTAAAAATAAGACAGAATGGCCACTACTTTTTTTTGGTATAACAAGATGTATAAATATTTAAAATTATTAATTAAAAGAGTGTTTCAATAGTTAATGTAATTTGATGTATATGACCAGAGTGTTGAATTATTATAGCAAGATAGTAAATTTCTACCAAAGACCCTGATTGCTAAGTTAACTACAACAGCAATTATAAAATTTATATTTGGAAATTAAAAGGTGCCACTTTAGTTAATGTTATTGGATGTACATTGCTAAACTTGTTAACAATTGTAAACAGAAGATTGAAATTACCAAGGACCTATAGCTCTAAGTCCGCTATAACAAGTATAAAATTCAAAGACGGAATATAAGGGTCTCTAAATATTTAATGTAATTTAATGTATGTGGCCATACTTTAGAACCATTATAGGCAGACAGATGAAATTTGTTTTGAGCCCGTTTTTTGCAAGAATTATTAAATATATTTTATAAATTTATTTTTTAGTATTATAATCAAATATTTCCTAGAAGATGTACGTTGATGTAATGAACAATTTTAAAAGAAATTTCTCGGGGGCAAAGTATTACAATGTACTACAAAATCCAAATAGTGTTGTTGCTTGTGTTGAAACTGAAAATAAGAATAATTTATTTAGGCCATTTTATACGAGCGTAATAAAATTTTTATTTTATTTCTTTTTTTTTTTTTTTTGCTGTCGTCTATATATGCCTATGCCTGCAATTAGTAAAATCAACAACAAAAACAAAAAAAAGAAAGCAAGAATCAAAATTTGTTTTAAAATATTTAAATGTTGCGGCCGGTCAGCCTTTATTATGAGAAAACTATAATTATACAAATTTACAGAAAATAAACCCATGTGCAACAAAATATGTTGCATTTGGAACTTGTAGTTAAGTTTATTATTGCTTTTGTTGTTATTGTTGTTTATGTGCCGTTTAATGTGATTTTCTTGGCATTTTGCCTTCAACTCTTTGAGCTATTTTTTCGCAGTGATGCGTTAAAAAAACATATTTTAGTTTCTTTTTATGCAGCTTTTTCTTCATGTGATTAATATTGGTACATGATCATAAACTAAAAACAAAAGAAAACAACTTTTAAAGTTTATTTGAACTAATGAAAATCTAAGAAGCTTTGAAATAAATATTTCAAAAACAAAACATTAAAAAGCATTAATTCAAAACATTAAATATCTTAATACTTGGAGGTCTAATTTAATATTTACAGCTGAATGGAATAAATAAAAGTCTTTAACAAATAATATAATTAATGAAATATATAAATTGTAAATATATACCGGAATAAAGTTATTGCAATAATTTAAATTCGGACATTTTGCTAGAGTGAATAATTAACTTCCTTACAAACTCCCTAATATATGCTAAAGATATTTGCCCCTTAAAGTATACAATTATTCACCTGCTGTATACGAACTATTGCCATGTTAGTAATTGAGTACTGCAAAAATATATTATAAAATGGTAAATTTTCTTTATGCTTATAAAATATTTTTAACTAAAGCTTCAATTTATTAATTAAATTTTTTTTTCATATATTCTTTCTCATTGCTAGATCGAACGCGAGAAAGCTGATCTTAGCGTCCAAGTCATTCAAATGTCTGAACGCCTTGAAGAAGCCGAAGGTGGAGCTGAACATCAAGTAAGTTTTAATTTAAAAAAGAAGAAAAAATAAACATGTACAAATACCTTAGAAAAGTAAAGAAGATTTTTATTAAATAAAACTTTTTATTAATTTCCCTACATTTTTGCGAAATTATTTAACAAGGATAAATAATAAAATTTCAATTCAAACAGATCTTTGTTCCATCTCTTTTAAATAAAATATTTGTACTTTTTAATTCCTGTATTAAACTTAAAAAAGAAAACTTATTAATCAAAAAGTATTTTTCTACTACGAAATAAACATTCTTTCTTTTTTAAGCAATTGTATATTTTTTATTATTTCTCTTAAAGAAATAGCACCAAAAAAAATCAAAAAGTACCACAAAAAAAAATTTTTTTCTTAAAATCAAAAAGTACCTTTCCGTAAAAACTTCTTTTTAAAAAAACTACCTTTTATATTAATAAAAATTTAGTTCAAAAGCATAAAAGTTACTTTTTTTCAAACAGTTACTTTTTCTAAAAGTACCTTTTTACCAATACGTACTTTTTAAAAAAATTTGTCTTTTTATTAAAAAAACAGTTTAATAAAAAAGCGGCCTTAACTCAAAATACCTATTTTTTATCCAAAAAGATTCTAAACAATAACCATTTTTGTAGAGTTAAAATAATTTTACAAAAAAAGCACTCTCCAATAAACTACTTATATTAAAAAATTACCCTTTTATCAAGACCATATTTAAAAAGGTCTTAATTGGCAGAAATAAACTCTGGTTTAATTTTATCACCAAAAATGTTTAAAAGTCCATTGTTTCGTAAAGTACTTTTTACCAAAATTTACATAATATCCAAAAAAAAATTTTAATGTTTTTTCGGATTCAATATTAGATTTTTGTGAAATAGTTACTCCTTATCAAAAAGAACTCGTTTTTAAGTAAGCTAATATCAAAAACTACTATCCACAATATACTTCTTATTTAAAAAGTACTCTTTTCTAATTTTTCAAGCACTAGTTCAGTTTATAAATAAAAATATTGCTTATTATTTTTTATTTATTTTTTCAATACTTCGCCATACCATTGGGTGGCAAACAGAAAACAAAAAATAATAATACTTAGATTTTTTTTCCTGTGTCCTGAAGATGCCACTCAATGGCGTGGCGTAATATTGAAAAAATAAATAAAAAATAATAAACAATATTTTTATTTCTAAACTGGCCTAGTACTTAAAAAATTGGAAAATAAAATTATTTATAAAGGTAAAAAAAAAGCAATTATATATAATTTAAAAAGTACTTTTATGAAAAACCTTTACTGCTTTTAGTATGAATATTTTTGGCCAAAAAAGTACTTTTTATGTTAAAGCATTTGTAGCTATTCTTTTTTTTTCGATTCGATTTTATTTGATTATAGTTATTTTAGTACCCAAACTTCATGTGTTAATGTTTAAAAATAATTTCAGTTCGAAGCCAATCGCAAGCGCGATAGTGAGCTATTGAAGATGCGTAAAATGCTTGAAGACGTCCATTTGGAATCCGAAGAAACAGCCATGTTGCTTAAGAAGAAGCACAACGAAATTGTTGCCGATTTTCAGGATCAAATCGAAATCCTGACTAAAGCAAAGAGCAGGTAAACTCTAAAAGTCTACAAAATTATTTAATTATAAAAATTAATATTTGTACACTGGAACAATTGTGACATGAGTGGTTTAAAATTATAAACTGTTTACTTTAACAAAGCTGTTTGCCAACAAACAATAAAGTCATAAATTAAGACTTTTGCGATACTTGAGAACAAATTAATAAAATTATAATAAGATTTGTTCTCAATGTTTTTCTTAATTATTCTAAAGTTGCCAAACTTAAGTCACTTTTGTTAAATTAAGCCTTTAATGCTTCAGCTTTTATTTTCATTTTCTTCTTCATGTCATTAAAAAAAATTATTCATCTTTTTCTTAAAATTTATGTTTCATATTTGTTTAGTCATTTGCTTTCTAGTGATTCATTTCAAAACTTTGATGAAAATAAAAATATTTTAACCACCTGCTGTTAGAAAAAAAAAATAGCACAGTGTTGTGTCAGTCACTCAATATATAATTCATGTTGGTGAATTTGTTCGCACGGTGGTAGCAATTCTACAGCAACTACAAAAAGACCAATAATTTCATTTTTTTCCCCTTATCTAACTTCTGTGTTGTTTTTGTGATCGCTTTAAAATTAGGTTTTATAAGTTTTTTCTTATTTTAAGTCTTCTGAACTTTTATTATGTTTAAAAAAACATACATCGAAGTTGTAAAATACACTAACGAGTTGCTAAACAACACAATTTTATGCTGGAATAATCTATTTGACTAAGTTTTAATATTTTAGTGTCTATTCAGGAACTTGCGGCTTGTTTAAGCGACAATCAATCTTTTTGATTTGTAGTCCGCCATGTTGGATTTTTGTCAAACAGTTTTTTTTTTATAAAATATAGATTATTAAATTTCAATGCACAGCAAAAAATAGTATTTCAAGTTTTTATGAGTAGTGGGTGGCCCTAATAACACTGTTCTGCACGAAAATCCTCCTTTAAACAAAAATATGATTTCTTACTGTTTGGAAATGTGCTGAATACGAATTTGAAGAAGTCAGATTCTGTCTATCAGGCACAGTTTCTTGAGAAATTCTAGTTTTTTAATCCAAAAATGTGAGTTTTTTGTAAATTTTACGATTTTTTTTTGGCATCAAAACATAGTGAAAACAATTCAAAAGCCCGATTATTTTGAGCGCAATAAAGTATATTTGAACAAAAAAAAAATTTGATGGGAATATTACAAGTGGTTGAAGAAATATGGCTAAAAGTTTTTTTCCTGTATGTATAATCTTACAATTTTTTTTATGGTGGTATCCTTTTAATTCAAATCCCTACCTGTCCCCCTTTCACCCTCAAAACCCCAATTTCCCCCCCTCCTCCCACTCAGCCGCTTTCTTGTCACTTTTTTCTTCTAGGATTTGATCAGTACTCTCGAGGCTTTCCTTGCAAGTTTCTCCTCTTTTCTCTCAAAATCAGAGGGTAATAGAATTTATCTGAGTTCAGTTTCGGACTCAGCACACCTGAAAACATGAAAAACAGGCAAAATTGTTCAAGGGAGGGGAGAAAAGTTTTTTTTTTTTTTTTGCAGAACAGTGTAATTGATTATACTACCTTTGAATTGGCGTTAACTTGTTAGCAGTGCAGAAATTCAGGCCCAGAAAATTCCCTTTCAAATACATATAGTAAACGTCTGCCACCCTTTCGAGTATTAAAAGTTTAACCATACTGAAGCCAGAACACTTGGAGGATCTCTAGAGAACCCCTTGGTCATCTGCTATTTTATTTTCTGTCATGTCTCCATAAACTTAAACTAAATCTATTTCTTTAGTCGTTGATTTTAAGTTTTACTTCGATATGTGTTGTGTACTGTAGCTAAATTAACATTCACAGCGCTTCTCTAAAAATCTATTCACGTACTATGCAGCAAATTGACCAGACTTTAGCAAGGTTTTTGGAAAAATTAATATATTTTTTTTTAATTAATATACAGTACAGTGGACTCATAGACGAAAGATGGCATAGCATGTCTAGCTATTACTTCGGTTTTAGTTTTTTTACTATAACAAATATTTTGTACATAAACAAATTTTTTAGGGATAACAGTTTAGAAGAGTTGCCAGATTATATTGATTTTTTGATTTTTTTTTTTTTTTTTTTTTGGTGCAGCAAAATTTTAAAAATGACAGATGAGGCTATTGGTCGACTTGATAGAAATATGATAAAAGCAATTTCTTCATCACAAATTAAATTAGATAAACAAATATATAAGTCAACGGCTGATAATCCCGAGAAAAAATAGAATGCAACATAAAAACAAAACAAAGTGATTGTTAAATATTGTAATAAATCCTTCAGCGGATACCAATCAAAAAGGAAATGTTAACAAGATTCTAAAAGAATAAATTATAATAGAAAACATAGAAAGAAAGCACTTACAAAAGAAATAAAAAATAAAAGCCGGCAATTTTTTCACAAAATTTAAATTTCATGTAAATGATTCTTGGTTTAAGACTTTAAATTTTCTTAACTGTCATTATTGCCATATTTGAACATTAACTTTATTTTAATCATTTTAATTTTATTAAATAATTATTTTATATTACATAAGTGCTTGAAGTGAGTACTAAATATTAAATATATTGTCAATAATTAACGTATATTCAAAAGTGTAACAAAACTAAAGCTGTTTTACTACAAACCCTGTATAAATTTCAAAAGTGCACTTGTAACAGCTTAATCGAATTTAACATACCTATGGGGTGTTTGACTCCAGGACACTTCTCAAATGACTACAACAAATATGGTTGGCAAGCCGCTAGTGTTTCTTACTGCATCCTAAAGCTTCAAATACAAAATTTCAGACAGTTCGTCCAATTTAATTAAATAAAATACAGAATATTAAATTTGTTTTTTCATATTTAATGTCATATTTCGGCTCATATTTCCATAAAATTTAACAATAAATTTCAAATAAAAGTTCAGAAATAACTTAAACTGCAAGGCCAATAATGTTTTACAATTAGAAAAAAAAACAATTAATAACTTTGCCTTTTCTTCAAGACCGCCTGTAAGGCCATATAATTATTTTCGTACAAATTGTTTTAGTTTGTAATAAACAATTGAAATATTTATAAAAAAAAATTAAAAATTGTATTAATATGTATGTATTTCACTCAATTTGTTTTTAAATAATTTCCAGAGTTTGCGCATTTCGTAGAAAATAAAATAGCTTTCTTTAATTTAAAAAAGAAAAATATATTCACTCTAATTAACAACCCACACCCATTAAACTTGTGTATGATCTTCTGAAAAAAAGCTTTGAACACTCACGCAAAAAAGCTTTCTAGAATATTTTTAAATTTATATTTGTATATTCCTTTATACAAAAATTAAATTGGATTCTTGTTGTTCACATATATTTTTCTTTATCTACCTTCAGATTTTCTGTTTATTTACATAGCAAAAACCAAAGTCAAAATATTTTTTATTTTATTTTTTCACAGTGTAATATTATTTTTTGTTTTGAGTTTTCTCCGTTCAAAAAAAAAATTCAAATCCCAAATATGTCTTGTATATAGAATAAAGTTGTTGTTGTGTTTTTTTTTTTTATTATGCCCAAATACCAAAAATAATATTTTTTCAATATTGTTGTCTCTTTTTTTAATTTTACCTTTATGGAAATTTGATACATTTTTGTTGTTTTTATATATAAATTCCACGTAGAAAAAAATATGTATTTTTTTTCAAATAAACTCAACCACTCGTTTAGTTAAGAGTGTGTTTTTACTTTTAAACAATATATATATGAGTTAAATTGTTTTTACAAATTATTTGCTTAAAATAATATTTAAAGAAAATTTTCTTCGCAGGCGTTTAAGCAAACGGAATGTGTAGAAAGTAAAGAAACTCATGAGCGCTCGCTGGGTGTTATAATGGGTTACCAGGCCATAATCCCTAAAATTGACACTAAATAATTATCTTTTTATTAATTTTTTTTTCTTTCTCTTATTTTGTTTTTGCATACATATATTTTTCTTGTGTTTAAAATTATTTTAAAAATAGAAATTATCTCTTCAAACATTTCCCAATATTCATTTTACATATTTTTTGTCTTTTTAAGAATATGACCCAGTTATGTATAGTCGAAATTTCGAGACTCAAAATTTGTGCAATAACCAACTAAATAAGTTTTTTCAATGTTAGTAAATTTTTTTCAGAAATATGATGAATTTTATCGTTGAATACATTTTTACTAAAAGCTATTTAAAATCTATTAATGGTTTGGGTATTTTAAAAAGTCTGCTACCCTAATTTTATCTGTATAATAATAGCCTGTCACAGTCCTTTTTCTTTGGAAGCATAAATAATGAAACAATTCCTTACTGCACTATATTTTGATTGCATTCAGAATTGTAGTAACCAGTACATTTTTACTTATAATAAAATAAAGTTAGCATTACCAGTAAATTTTACTGGTTATTGCCAAACTTTAAAGTAATCAGTAAATGTATACTTTTACTGCAGTTTAATTTCAATTACTAATAAACTGAAAAGAATAATTTATTTGCATTGGCAGATTATAAACATGTCGTTTGTAACACACATTATTATTTTCAAATTTAATAAATAAGATCAAAATATATATATTTCCAAAAGGAAAAGAAAAAAGTCTGAAAATTGTAAAAATAATGAGACCTAGAATCGGAAAATTTTATTAAAACTGACTTTAATTTTTTCAAGATACTTTACCTATACCACGTATAGTAAAGTAAATAGAATGCAGTAATCAGTAAATTTTTATTTAAAAAAATTTCAATTTAAAATTAAAAAAAATGCAGTGAACTGATTTTTACAAAATAATTAAATAGATTTACCTGATCTGATTTTACTCCTAGTGAAATGAATTTTCAGTAAGATTTACTGATTTGTTTCAGTATATTGGTAATTAAAAGTAAAATGCAGTAACAGTAAACATTTACTGCTTACTTTAAGGTGTGTCAGTAATCAGAAAAATTTACTGGTAGTGCTTATTTTCATTATAAGTAAAAATTTACTGCTTACTACAATTTTTAATCCAGACAAAATATAGTGCAGCATGGAAATGACTCATTATTATGGTTGGAGAGACACAGGACAGTGACAGACTATTATTATATAGATAAAAGTAGGGTTGCAAACTCTTTAAAATAACCAAACCATTAAGTAAAAATTTACTGGTAATGCAAACTTTATTTTATCATCAGTAAAAATTTACTGATTACTACAATTTTGCCTCGCCTCGTTTTGTTCTTATATAAAAACCTTTTTTCAAGTTCTTACAAGTTTTCCATTTTAAATTCTACCGCTTTCATATCAATAGAGCTCGTTAAAGTATAAAGTAAAGAGACGCGACGTATAATGTAAAGAAAACAGCTCCTTGTTGAGCTGCTTCGTTTGATGCTATAAGATCATTCAAAGAGATCACTCCAATATTAAATATAAATGAATATATTCCCAATCATCAGTTTTAATTGAGCAAAAATATCTAAAGCATAACTACATAGACTAGTAAATGTGGCGCATTAGAGGAGAATAAGTCTTTCTTAACTTCCAAAAAGAATCTCGACCAGGAGTGGTAAACGAATTTTACCAAATTGTTTTTTTTTTTCTTAGACTAAAATTATATAAAAAACTTATTTACTTTTTATTCATATTGAATAAAGAGGGCTAACAGGTCAAAAAACCAAAAGTTTCAATACATAAACTTATCATTAGTAGTTATAACCTCCGTTTTCAGTAAACAAAATATCACTTGCCAGCTTTAGTATAAAGTTTATCAATCTAGCCAATACCACCTTTTTTCTTTTACACAAAATACTAGATCTCTTTTCTAGTGCCTATACAAAGAGAATGGCGTGACGATCCATCTGCACAATTTTAAGTTTCATAATTGACCCTTAGATTCATTTTAAATATTGAAAATTTTATTTTAAAAATAGTGGGAATTAAAAATAAATAACAACTTTTTTAAAAAAATATTTTTAAATTGTACCGACCTTAAGTGGTAAACGAATTATTTAACTTATATCAACCCGGTTATTTTTTATTTTTTAGACTAAAATTGTTTCGAACACACTGTTTTCATTTTAATTGAATAAAAACTCAGTTTATCCTCGCACTTTACAATTTCGAATTCGAACAAAAAGAAAGAAAAAACTAATCTACCAATATTTCCATCCCTGGTAAAGATTCCTATAAGCAGTGTTTAAATTGCTTGCTTAAAACTAGCAACACTTCTAAAATCCTTGCTTTGCTTACAAAGAAACGCATTTGCTACAGCTGATTATGTGCTGCAAAGCAATCATCAACACATTTATTTTGAAAACGTTTGCTGTTGCTTAAGCAAAAAGTTTGTTTGTTTCATCTTTTGCTGTTGCTTTTTAAGAAAAAAAAACACCATTTAATGGCGTTACAAAAACAACGTTTGTTTTGTATTGTATGTATTTTGTTACGTATTGTAAGTAATAAATACATATATACGTTTCCAATGTTAAAAGGGATGAAAAGCAGCGAGTTACAGCAAGAAACAGCAATCGTAGTCAGCCACAACTTCATAGTAAATAAATAAATAAATAATTGCTCAAGCAGCAGCAAACGTTTTCAAACCAACTGCTTTGCTGCAGAAAGAATCACATAGTCAGCTAAAGCAAATGCGTTTCTTTCTTTATTTTTGCATTTGTTTTTTTGCTTTTGCTGCACATTTTTCCACAGCAATAGTTAAGCAACTACATGTGCACTGAAAATAGTCAAGCATTTTTAATCACTGCCTATAAAAAGCTACACACCTTGACATGGCAGAGGGAACTATATCTATCTTTGAATTTCAATAAACATTAAGTTTTTTAAGAGTTTAATTAAAAATTCGTTATATAAATAATAAATTGATTTAACGCAATTGAAAACTTACCAAATAAGTTCTCAACTCTTAACTTATATTGTTAACTACAACTTTGGTATTAAATCTTAAAATCTATTAAAGCACTGCCTCAGCTTTGTATATATAAAAGAATTATCAAAGAATAGAAGCGTTCTCAGTACTACCGCAGAGTGATAAATGTTTACTTGTAGTATCAATAATAATTAATTGATTTTTTGAGACATTTAGAAATTTATTTTACTTAAAGAAAATTTTCGTTTTTATTACCCTTAAGTATGCAACATTGTTTTATATTGGCTAAAAAAAAATTTGATCGCAACATTTTGTTGCAGAATAACATGCCGGCAGAAACATTTCTTAAAGTCCCAACTATAATATGCATAAGATAACTTAAGCAAACATAAACAACTGTGCAAACATATAAAATTATCAGGCATGTTCTGCGTACTATACGAAATTTTCACTTTATATATTTCAAGGCATTGTTTTTGTAATAAATAATTTTATACAACAATAATTTTTTTAACAATGCTTTCAAAAATATTAAATGAATAATACACGTATGATTTAAGTGATGATTACCGTTACATTTTTTATTATGGTTGACCACAAAACAGATAAAACTTTTTATTGAATTTTCATTAAAACTTGAACAGAAAATGTAAATATATAAAATATGTTCTTTTAATGCTTTTTTGTTTTAAAATTTTGTTTATTTATAAAGAAATAATTTTTGCACAAGTACGAATTTAACATAAGTGGGCCACTGTGGCAAATTAGTTAATAAGTTAAGTACGTTATAGTCACCCATAAGTTAAGTACGTTATAGTTACCAAAGCATTTGACAGGCTTTTCGTTGGGTTGCCAACATACGCTTAAGATAGCTTATGCACATTATAGTTGGGCCTTAAGGGTTAAGGCACAATATTTAGGTAGAGCATAGTAATCGAGAAAAAATCTATATCGGGATTTTTACGTTTTAAGGTCTACTGAATAGTAAAAATGCTATTTTCTCCGGAGTAATAAAAATGCTTTTTTTGCAGTGATGTTTATGGGTGAGTGTACATGCCTCTACAGGTCATACCGTTTGATATCAAAATGAAATTCAGTATGCGCCTTTGATATATGGTGATGAAAAGCTGTTTAGTTTTAGGGAAGAGGAGAAGGGTAGTGTATTTGACACCCTAAAGCGAAAATCATTATTATTTTGAATCGAATATACTTTGAACTTTATTTATGTAGGTATAGTAACGTGGAGTGTAGGCAACTTTAGAGTTTTTATAGGCTTTAAGTAATTACATTTATGGACACATATATCTGTCTCTTTTTATCATACATACACATACACATCATACAGCAGTCAATTTATCCATCATTAGGAGTATGATCATTTCATTGACCTTTTCCAGTTGATTTTCACATCTTTGTGTCATAATACAATTTAGTCTGAAAAATTAAAAATAACTTTTGTGCATTTTAGTCACTTGAATCTCTCATTTTAAATCATAAAATTGTACTAAACAAAAAAAATTAATAAAATCATAAACTCTCATATAAAACTCCTATCTTGACCAGGTATGAGAAGCGTCAATACAGCAAAGCTTTCAGTCCACAAAAATATATATAAAAACCATAAACCAAGCGCACGCTAAGTATTTAGAATTAAATAAATCAAATTATCTTTGCTAAATTTTAAACTAATATTTTTTCTTTTTATTTTTCGTTTACGAAAATCAAAAACTTCCTTGAAATTTTTAGAGCCGAAAAAGAAAAAGCTAAGTTCCAATCTGAAGTCTATGAATTGCTAAGCCAAGTCGAATCCTTCCACAAGGAGAAACTCGTCAGCAGCAAGCATATTGAAAAGTTGGAAGTCACCATTTCCGAATTACATGTTAAGATCGAAGAGCTTAATCGCACTGTAATCGATATTACCTCGCACAAGACTCGCCTCTCGCAAGAGAACATTGAATTGATCAAGGACGTCCAAGATCTCAAGACCCAACTAGACACAGTCTCATACTCCAAAAGCCAAGTCGTCTCCCAATTGGAAGATGCTCGTCGCCGTTTGGAAGATGAAGATCGTCGTCGCTCTATGTTGGAATCTTCGCTTCATCAAGCTGAAAGCGAATTGAATTCGATTCGCATTCAACTCGAGGAAGAGACCGAAGCTCGCATTGACTTGGAACGTCAGTTGGTCAAGGCCAATGCCGATTCTGCTTCATGGCAAAGCAAATACAATGCCGAAGCAGCTGCTCGTGCCGAAGAGTGCGAAGAAATTCGTCGCAAATACCAAGTACGCATTTCAGAACTAGAGGAGCATGTAGAGTCATGCATTGTTAAGATGAACAACTTGGAGAAACAAAAGACACGTTTGTCTAGTGAAGTTGAAGTACTCATTATCGATTTAGAAAAGGCCAACAATACATGCCGCGAATTAAACAAGTCTGTCAGCACCTTAGAGAAACATAATGTCGAAATAAAGAGCCGCTTGGAGGAGACTATAATTTTGTACGAGAATACACAACGTGATTTAAAGAACAAGCAAGCCGATTTGCAACGTGTCATTCATGAAGTAGAAAAGGTTAAGGATGCTAACAATCAACTGGCTCGTGAGAACAAAAAAATGGGAGGTGAGTTCTTTTGTTTTTTATATAACCTCTAGAGAAAATGAAAACATATGGGTTCTTAATTATTTTAGATGATCTCCACGATGCTAAGGGCACTATTAATGAAATGAATCGCCGCTTACACGAACTCGAATTGGAATTGCGTCGCTTGGAGAATGAACGTGATGAATTAACAGCTGCCTACAAAGAAGCCGAAGCTGTAAGTTTTATACGCTTTCATTTCAAATATACTTTTTTCTTTAAAATCATAAATATTTATAACAACAGTGTCGCAAAGCTGAAGAACAACGTGCTCAGCGCATGGCTGCTGACTTCAACCAATTCCGTCATGATGCTGAACGTCGTTTGTCCGAAAAGGATGAAGAAATCGAATGCATTCGGTAAGTGTTTTCATTAATTATGTAAAAGTATATTTATCAATGTAGATACGGAAAATTAAAAATTAGCATATACCGATATATGAAATCCATTACATTCTGCCAGTAACTGATGTTTAATGTTCTCTTTTTATAACTAATCACATATAAATATGAACTTAAGCATAACTGGAAATTTAAGGAAAAAAATCAAAATACAACAAAAGAATTAAAATGGGTTTTTTTAACCAAAAAAGGGATATTTTCTGAACAAAAAATACAATACCTACCATGTTCTGTTTTTAAAAAATTCATTATATTATACGTTACAAAAGCAGTTTTCCAGAAAATGCCTTCTTTCAAAGTACAACTGGAAAACTTAAAAAACAATTTTAGCGCAAACACACACGTTTGCAAACGATTGAAATAAATTCTTTTATAACATTATTGTTTATTACACGATATCCTAGTCCAGAGGTGGGCAACCTGCGGCCCACATGCACATAAACTGAAGCCCGTGTACATATTTAAAATTTATATGGTGTCCGGCAATTAAGCAGTGATAGGCAACAAAAC
Organism: Gymnosoma rotundatum; assembly: GCA_916610165.2. Lineage (NCBI taxonomy): Eukaryota > Metazoa > Arthropoda > Insecta > Diptera > Tachinidae > Gymnosoma > Gymnosoma rotundatum. Next base: position 42,052,702 of record OU744338.1, read on the forward strand.
AAAACATAGAAAACAATTATATTCTTTTGCCTTGTATTCGAACGAAGATATAAAACAGCAATATAAAACAGTCTCTATAAATCATAACAAAAAAAGTTACGCTAAAAATAGTTACGAAAACCAGAAATATATTAATATTTTATTGGCCTTGCATCAAGAATTTTAAGAAGGATAAATGGATTTCAGCAGTAAAGAATGCTATTTTGAAGTATTTTTAATTCAATTTTTGTTAACAGATGTGACCAAAATTCCCGAAAATTTTAAGTTTGAATTTATTGAAGTGCAAGAAAGAAAGGATCTTAAAATGAAATTTATGGAATTATCAAAAATTAAATTTTATAAAAATTTAGATGCGCAAATATGTTTGCAATTAATTATCTACTAACGCAAAAAATAAATTTTATTGTTTGGGAGCACATGTAAATCCAAACAATTTTTTTCGAAAATGACTTTTTTAAATCAAAATATAGATCGCGAATTGCAGACTACTAAAATTTAACCAGACATAAGTACCTAATCCACATATAAGCAGTGGCAAGTGTCTCATTAATATAATTACACAACTTATTAATAATTGTTTGTAATGTTTTAGTGCAGTAATAAAATGTATTATAAATATATTATTAGAAATATTTTATTTTTGTTCAACTTCTAAAAAATTTCTTCACCGTTTTATGAAAACATAATTTTCATTTACCTACAAAAATAATGTTAATGGTCCGCTTAAGTTTGGTTGTTTGCAATTTTGGCCCGCATTACAAAAAGGCTGCCCATCCCTGACCTAGTTCTAAATAAAATTATAAATGCAAATGTGAGTTCGTTTGTTTCTACGCCTTAATTACTTAATCGATCGTTAAATGCCATAGACCAGTGATGGGAAATGATATTTGCATTTCGGTAACAAAAAACTTTTTGAGAGTACTTTTTTAACCTCAAGAGTAACAAATGGTAAATTTTTTTTTTAAATTCTTATTAAACAGCAAAAAATCTTTATGAAAAAGAAAAGTTAACTAAAACCATAAATCAATATATAAAAAGTTCTTTTTACCTATAAACAACAAATTTTTTAAATTTATTTTGTACTTTTTAGGCTATGTCACTTTAAACTGAAATAGCCTCTAGATAAATAGGGCCAATGGAATGGATTTGGGCTTATTTTAAAAGCAATTTTCTCTTACATTTTAAGACCATTTCCAAAACAACTTCCTTCATCACATTAAAGTCAATTAAGCTCAAATCTAAACCAAATGAAAATATGATTTCCCATCACTGAAATGCAGTACCAAATTTTATTATTTTTTAATTCTCTGTCACCCTCATATTTGGTTTTTTGATTGGAGTTACTTCACTAAACTAGATTAACATAGATGGTGAAGGAAATATAAGATTCGGCATAGCCGAATATAGCACTCTTACTTGTTTGTATTAATATTGACAATTCTATCAAAAGAAACACAAAAAACGTAACAGCTGTTTTTTTGCAGCTACCCTATGTACATTGTGAAAAAACAAAACGAATATGTAAAACCAAATAATAAGACACGATAAGAGCTAGAGTTGCAATATTCGTATACTATAAGTGACGAAGGGGAAATGCTAAAACAGATTAATTTAAGAAAATCAATGGTTTTAAATAGTAGACGTATCGCTGAGAGTATCAAATGTTACAGAGGAGTAACACAGTATTTGTTCAAATCAAATAGTATCAAAAAAAGTACGATCGTAAAAACTTTTCCATCACTGCCATAGACTACCTCTTAATCGGAAAAAAAGGACGGTTTTTAAAATAATGACGCAACATATCTATGACAATCTTATGTCGCTAAAATAAATAAAATATAAATCCAAGCATACTTTCAGGAGTTAAAAATAATAGCATTATAAATTAGTGCTGGCAAAGATTTTAAAAGTGGGTATCGAGTACCGAGAAGTTCTACATTAAATACCCAAAAGTAGTTACTCAATAATATTTGAGTTGAATTTTTTGATCCTAATTTTAGGACAAATTTAACGGCTGAAAAACTGAAAAAAGCAATACTCTACCTGTGTATTATCATAAATACGTCTTCAACTCTAAATACAACCTCAATAAACACATGAAAGATTGTAGTTTTAAAAATAAATAAATATTTAATAAAAACATTTTTTCTTTTTAAATAAAAAAATATTTAAACAAGTATGTTCAATGCAATTATACCTACGTATATATAAAACTCTGAAAACCCTTTAAAAGTGGCGGGTAGTACCTTGTAAATAAAAGTAACATTTTAAAGTTATAATTCAACGTTTCAGAATTTTTTCTGCGATGTCTCGAGCAGTAAATAACTTACCATGTCTAAAAAACCAGAAATAAATGTTCGAGTAAAAAATAAGATATAAGTTATAACAATATACTAAAAATAAATTCAGAACATCCAAAATGAAAAGCATATTTTGTTTCGTTATTAAGATCATAAACATTACTTGTATCTGTTCTACTTAAGCTGCTTTCACATGAAATGTTTTTGTATATAATTTGACAGTTTGAAAGCATATACAAAAGTAATTTTGCATGTCTGTCAAAATTTTATAATTGCATCTGACATAACCTCTTTAAACTTAAAAACAGCTGATGTCAGATGTTTGTCAGATCAGAATAGAATGGGCTCTAATTGATATTTTGTCACATGCCTTTATTATCTGGCTTTTACACAAGCAATCCATCAATTTATTCACACGACATGTACGTATGCATGTGTTTTGCAATGCAGAATTTGACAAGTCTTATGTAAAAAGCAAGTCGTATGAAAACAGCTTTAGTTCGATTGTGATTTTTTTCTTCATTTGTTGCATTCTTCATTTGGTTTGTACATTATTTATAACTTCCTGAAAATAGCCTGAACCTACAACAAATTCAAGCACTTTATAGTCTATTTTTAATTTCTTAGAAAATCCGGATATACATTGTAGATACTTAGATTATTTTCCTCTGTAAACAAAAAATAAAAAATAAGAAAGAAAAAAATAAAAACATCATTGATAAAGACCTAAAACCAGGCAAAAACAGTTTCAGAATTTACTAACAAGAGAAACTAAAGAAGATGTAGAAATGTATACTAAAATAGTACGGGAAATTAATTAAAATGAAAGTTCATTGTATTTTTTCTGTACCTTTTAAATTTATTGGCACACACTCGCAAAATAAATGAAGTGTTTAGTAAATAATAGAATCAAAAATGTAAATCGTATGATGAAATATTTATTTTTATGAAATTATTATATTTATAAAACAAAAAATTAACAAATATTGTTTTAAACATATCGCTTTAAAGTTTAAACCTTGTAAACTTATAAAATGACACTACTGATTTGTTGGCGTAAAAATACTTTAACCCATTGGGAAACAAACTGGAAGAAAAGAATATCTACTGATAATTTTATTAACTTGTTTTTCTTAATATTTTATTTGAATATTTTCTTCTTCAAGCATATTATTGATTCTAATTTTACAGTCATTATGTGACATGAACCTGAAATTTCTAAAAATCTCTTTATCTGCCGTCTAACGCCATCTGTGAAAAGTTTGTGTAAGTTTCTGCTTCAAAAACGTTTTATAATTTTGTTCAAGGTGATAGCGGTGGAGAATTCATTAATTTTCGCCGGTATCCTAACTGTCCAACTTCATACATATAAAATCTGTATAACAGTTGGATACATTTTTTACATATGCAGTTTGACAGTTATAATACCGGCGAAAATAATGAATTCGCCACTGCTATCACCAAGGCGAATCAATTATCAGGTGGCAGCGTAGGCGAATTCATTAATTTTCGCCGTGAACACTACTGTCAAACTCCATATATAAAAAAACTGTGTACTATTTTTTATATATGAAGTTTGACATTCGTTTCTACCAACAAAAAATTATAAATTCTCTAACGCTGCCACCTGGTAATTGATTCACCTTGGCTATCACCTTATAATTAATTCGCCTTGTGTACATCTATGAAAGTGTCCAATTAACGTATTTCATTAAGGTTTAAGCACTTTTTTCCAAGTTGCTTTATTTTTAGTCTTTAATGCCGTTCAGGGTTAGTATTTCAGAATATTTGAAGTATATTATAGCTGGAAAGGAATTTGACCCTTAAAAATAAAAATCATTTTTAAGAATACCAAGCCCGACTGTTTTTTAAAATTTCGACCCTAAAATTCTGGAATTTTCTAGGATATCGAAAAAATAGTTCGAGTATTTTCAGTTTTCTAAATATTTGTGATTTTTAGTGGAAAATATTTTTGACCGGAAAAAATAATTTCAACAAAATATGACCGTTTGAAAAATTTATTTCATATCAAAAATTCTTTTTTCTTTTTTAGGAGTTCTCCTAAAGTTTTGATAACTTAAGTGGGCTGCTTCTCATATAAAAATATTAAGGTCATCTTGTTTTTCATAGAGCTTCTTATTAATTTTTTCATAGAAAAACAAATTATAAACTGTAGTTGACTCTATAAAAAATTATTCAAATTAAACAGTATTATTTTTCCTAAATTTTCAGCAATATTTCAATTAGTTTTAATATTATTAGGTCTAAATAAAAAATATTGAAATATCTTAATTGTTATTTAAATTTTAAATTCCGAAAAAAAAACTGAAATTATATTTTTTTAAATCGTGGAATTCGAGATTAATATTTCTGAAATATCCAAGGATTCGCAATTTCCCATTTGGCATCTCTATTGATTTTGTTAACGTTGGCAACTGCGGTGTACTTTTGGAAGAGCTATTCAAACGTTTCTACTTTCTTGTACTATTTATTAAGGGTACAAACAAAACCCGGAAACTGACGGACTTATTTTATTTACCACAGGTGTCTAATTTCAACAACATTCATGTTCGACCCCATAAAGTATGTATATTCCGAGTTCTTATGCATAGCGGCCAAGAGATGTCAATCTGTACGTACGCGTTCGTTTTAAAACAAACTTTGTCAAGGCATACCATGAGTTAGAGAAAATTTAAATACAACGATCGATTAGACATAGTTTCAAAAATATTGCTCTTAAAAATCAGCAAGATCGGTCTATGTCCCTCGAAGCAGCGGGCAAAACACCACGCCTGCCTCTATTTTTCCGTACCATTTGGAACAAATCTAGTTTAGTGAAGTAAGAAAGAACAAATATATGGGGCTATAGAGAATCAAAAAATAAGAAGAAAAAACATCAAGTAAAAAAATTGGCGCTTGCCCATATTTTCCGAGTTACGGGGCTTTGAATTTTCTAATTTTTTAAAATATCAATATGGGTATCATTTAAAAGCATTTTAAGAGATCTTTAAGGAAATACTAAAATTTTTTTAAAAATTTTAACCCATTAGGTCTGATAACATTTTTATGTGAAATAATGTAAAGTACTTAATTCCTTATTTTTTAATTCTTTGTCATCCCTTTATTTGTTTTTTGATCGGAGTTACTTTATTAAACTTGATTTACATATGTATATGGCAAAGGGTATATAAGAAATCTTACATGTTTTTATTAAAAGTCAATAATATTATTATTTTTTCTAACCTCAAAATTTGTCTTAACAAAGTGCGTGATTTTGTATCTCTTCATTTTTTACAACATAAGAACATCTATTAATTGCATTAAAATTTTTCTAAATTATTAATTATTATTATTATTATACTTAAAACAAATAAAGAAAATAACTTTCAATTAATTCATAATATAATTTTAAATTCTTCCAATCTAGCATTTAAAGGGTTAATATTGCCCATTATCTCTTTATTTTTATTTATTTATTTATTTTTTTTTTTTGCTTTAAAAACAATTAATTGTCAAGGACATTGTCGATTTATTTTCTATCAATTAGCATTGATTATAAGTAATTTCCTCTTTTCTTGTTTATTGTTCCCAAATTTATTTTAATTGTTTTAATTATCGATCTATTTTTCACAAAATAGAAAAGAAATTTAGAAATCAAGAAAAATAGATCGTATTTAATGCCAGTCTAATTAATATAGTTAAGACAGGAGGAAGTTAGTTTTATAGAACGATAATATTTTAAAGAATTAATAAAATAAATTTATCTCTAAAGTAACCCGTAAAAGAGTGGATAATAGTTACTTATTGCTTGGAAAAGGATAACTATTTCAATATTGCTAAAGGGGTAAATTAAAAGCAAAAGTTAAGAAGAAAAGTACAAAGTGAAGTAAAAATTTTTAATTTTAGTTTAAATTGTATTATACAATCACGGAAGTTTTGGTCTTATATTGAAACGTTTCTAACAACAAAGTGATAATTGCTTATAACCACAAAAGGTGGGTGACACAGCTATGTGGATACACTTGTGGAGACACTGGAAATATGTTTGCTGATTGAATTAAATCGATTGGAAATTGTTAACATTTTTTTTTTAAAAAAACTTCAAGGGTCAAATCAATCAAACTAATACCAGCTGTCTCTACAAATTACCAAAAGTAATTATTAACCAATAGTTTTTACATTTTAGCTTTTTCTATAAAAACTAAGCAAAAGCCCTTAAACAATTGTTTGTAAAAGAGAAACTACTGCCAACATATTGAAAAGCCAAAGTATAACTCCCTTAGACGTTAACTTTTAAACTTCCAAGTCTACAGATAAGGTCTCAACCAACTGCCATCAAGAAAAAATAATATATCACAGATTTTGGTGCTACTGCTGTTGCCGTTTCTGATCAACTGCTACTGCTGCATAACAAAAGAATTTGAACAACATTTATTTAGCTATTTTTTAAGTGAATAATTTTGTAGTTTTAAAGTATAAAAGAACCAAAGGCAATTGTATTTAACACATACACACGCACCGATTTAAACACATAGCAAAAAAATACTTAAAAATTTAGTACCCTAAACCAAATAACGAACCTACAATTTACCCCTACTCTCACGAAAAGTTTCCCCTTTTTATTTTGCTACACAGTCTGTTACGCACATACACACACACACACATAGTCTTTAGAACTTTGTAAGACCTTTTCTCTCGCCTTTTAACAAGATTTGTTTTAGTGTTTGTAAAAAGTAGGAGAAAAAAGAAACAAAATCATGGCTCTTACCTATAGTGTGCGTCCCCCGCGTGTACGTCATATGCTACAATCCACTTATGAAGACAACTACGGCTACACTATGAACTTCTATCAGCCAATGATGGACTACTTGGATGCAAAAACGAAAAATTTGCAGGTTACACCACCACATTTGCCGTGGACCAGTGAACGTGGCCTCAAGCAATATCGACCCTCGAATGCTATACGCCGTTATAATACCGACGAAATACTACGACTGTCTCGTGCTTGTGCAGCCAGGGCAGATGAGATTTTATTAGATTTTCGCGTTAAGAAACGTTCACCATTCAGTGTTATTAAGTTAGCCGACGCAGCGCGTGTTACCAAACATATCGCTCCCGATTCGGTTTTAGAGAGATCGCGTGAACGTCGTCAAAAGCGCCAAAGAGAATTAGAGGATATTATACGGCAAGACACAGTTAAGCTACTCCATCGTATTCACAGAATGGAATTAGAAGCGGGTGAAATGTCGAAAGAGTTTAAACGTCAAATACGCGGTAAATCGGCTCACGCCATTGCTCAGGCTTTATTGTCTGAGTCCGAGCGTAATATAAAACAATCGAAAAGGGAAGAAGAGGATTTAATGTCACAGGCCATAATACGTTCCAGCCGTGCTGTGTCGCGTATGCGTTCGGGTTCACCAGAAGGTGGCCGTATATCAACTCATACATGTCACATTGAATTAATGGACGATCGTATGGTTGATAAGCTCGATCATAGAGTATCGTCCTCGTTAACCAATGTAAGGCGTCAGTTGTCGTCGTTGAATCAAAAAACTGTTGAATTTTATGCTGATTCCAGGTGCGATTTAGTAGATAAGTGTTGGATATGTCGTAAAGTAATGCGTAATCATCCAAAGCTTAAAGATTATAGTTATTTGTATTGGCGTTAAATCATGTTTTTTTTTTCAAAAAAAAAAAATGGAAAAAAAATCAAAAGGATATGAGTTTTAAGACAAAAAGGGTATGGGTTTAAGTGCTTTTTCTCAACCAAAAATAATAATAATAAAATATCGTTTATGATTTCGTTACTTTAGACTGTTTCACAAATATTTTTACGATATTTAAAATATTTAGTTTTTAACATTTTCTTAAAAAAATCAAATTATTTAATAAAGAGTGTGTACGTTACGTTAAATTATCTTTTGGGAGATATAATGTTTTCTCTGGACAAAAAGTATAAAAAAGAAATTAAGTTAAAGGATCAATTTTATTATTTTTGGATATATGAAAAATTTTTAAATGGAAAAAAAAAATATTAATTTCACTAGAATTTTCCGTCTCTACCAATCACGTTGTTTATTACGTCACGTAATTCTTCTGGTATGTAAAAAAAAATCAAAACTGTTATTAAATCATTTATCCTAATGGATGTTATTTTATTTTACGTAGCATAACAAAATCGATTATAGGGTAATTAATTTGAATTATAATTATTAATTTTATAAATATTGCTTGCAAAAAGATATTTAATTGAAAGTAACGTAACGTAGTAAACTATGAATTAAAATTATTTCAAGATTTTCATTTCGAAAAAATAGTCTTTAACACAACAAAATTTTATAATCAATTACGTAACGTATGTAACTTGATGAGAGACATAATTTAAAATTTTTTGGTTTTCATTTGTTGTTACGTCACGTAAGAATGTTGTAGTCACAAATATTATTGCTTTTTGTAGCTGTTAAATATTTATTTGCACTTAAGTTAAAATTTTCAAACTTTTTTATGCTACGTAACGTAATAAACTTGAAAGAAAATAATATCAGTATTTTTTTTTTTTTTACTTTGCATAAAATTTGCTAAACAGAAAAATACTAAAATTACTGTTGCGTAGCGTAATTAACCTGTTAAGACGAATTTTTGAAATTTTTATTTTACTGCTGCCTTTTAATAAAAAATATCCTTTAACGTAAGATTTTTTTTTAATTTCACGTCACGTTATGAAATTTAATATTAATTAAATTCGCAAAAGATGTCAAGTCATTTAATATTATTTTCTTCCATTGTTAAGACGGTCTAAAGACGGTCTAAAAACTTTTACACGATTTTACTTTTACCAATGAACCTTACGTAACGTAGTTGTGTTATTTTAATTATTTTGACTTAGCCCTTTTTATCTTAAGACATCTAAATTAAAAAGCTGAAGGAATTTTTAACTTTTATACTTTACTTATACATAGAAATTTTAAATAATATGATTTTTATTTATTTTTGATGAATGAACGTGCTTTGTGGAAATATTTCATATTTTGATTTTTTAATTACTTTGTCAGGATTTTGTAATACTGAATTCTCCTACTCTTTAAAGTTTCTTAAGAACTCCTATTTACATTGGAGCCACCACTCTTAACTATTTATTCCTTACATACCTCACCCCCTTTCCACATTTCAGACTACACTATCAGCAAAAACACAAACTACTTTTATTTTTAGTTTTAATAAAATATATCTACAGCTGTTAATGTTTTTGATTAAACGCAATATTTTTTTGAATGAAGAATTTACAAAAAAAAATTATGGCGTCTTTTTTATTACAAAAAAATTATTTTTTTTTTCTTTTTGGGTTCCTCATGGTTATTTTTAAATTTATACGTTTTTATGTAAAAGTATACTTGAGCTGTACAAAATTATTTGAAAAAAAAATAACGAAACATTTTTTATTAAACACACATGGCCATTGCAAATAAAATTTAATTAAATATGTTTGTTATATGCAGAATTTTTAGAGATTTTTTGCTTATACATAAATACCCATCCTTATGCATAAATATTTATGTGAAACATTAAATAGTTTTGTTATGTACAGACATGCAAAAATTAACAATTATCTTATATTTATTTAATGAGTTAGAAGACCATGTAGTAAAATAAATATTAATTAACGGTAAACTATTAAAATCAAAAACAATTTTTATTTGACTTTGCAAAAGTTTAATGGCACATTTCAAACTGAATTTACAATAAACAAACCACAAATGTAAAATCATGAATTTGATTTTGGTCTACACAAAGAATTAGATGTATGACTGATTGTAAATATTGATTTTATAAATTATATTTTTAAAACAAAATGTTTAATTATACAAATCCATTTGCTTTGATTATTTGTAAAAACAAGTTGACACATAATGTCATTCGTAATAATCTCTAGAAGAATTGTAACACACCTACTCGCGCTGTAGTTATGATTTTGTTTTTCAATATAGAATAATTAAATAATTCTCTATTAAAACTAATTTTAAATTTTCTTAATTTTGGTATTTAAATAAATTATTTAAAATAAAATTACGCTAACCATTCCTTTGATTAAAGTTGTAAATTACCGGGTGAACTTCGCTGCCCCAATCCAGCAAGTTTTTTATTTGATTATGTACGCTTATATAAAAGTAACTTGTACGAAATTTAAAATCCCTTTTCTTACAGTTTCCTAGGTAAAGGACAAAAACTTTTCACTTTGTATGGGAGGTAGCACGTCCACTCTCTATACAATGCATATTTATAAGGAATTACAAATATTTAGGGCTTGTTTTTTATAGGGACAAAATCACATGTTGTCATGAAAAGTCGCAACACACGAATGCGACCATACGAACAAACCCTAAGAAATTAATCGAATTCGGTTTGACCAATCGTGTGTTATAAAGTCACAACGTACTATATATAATAATATATAACAGCAGAGGGGCAATTACTTCTATTGGAGTAAGTAAACCATCTATAGAACAAATAAACCACCCTTTTCAGATAACGCGATTAAGCTTTCTTTAACTTTTTTATACTTATTTATATTAATCTCGAAAATTGAATTATTTTCTTAATCGAGGATTTTTTTTTTAAAAAAAGTTTTTTTTAGTTATGAAAAAAAAATCGATTTGAATTTTTCGAATATTAAAAATTCGAAAAGTTTTAAAAGGTTTAATAAACCAGTATACCTTATAAAAAGTAGATAAGCTATTTCTAGAATAAATACCACCCATCATTGATTTTTTTTAAGGAATTTCTTATACAACTCACAAATTTCCTTTTAGTTAAAGAGCAATAGCCTCCTCCAGAACAATTATCTAGTAGTTACACTTATGATAACGCAATTTATTTTATTTCTCTTTAGAGTATTTATAATAATCTCCGAAAAAAAATTGTTTTATTAATCGGGGATTTTTCAATAAAAAAAATTTTCAGTTTTGAATAAAAAAATTTTCGATTTAAATTTGTCGAATAACTGAACATTCAAAAAAATATTAAAACTTTCTTTCTCTCAAAAAACTATTTTAAAAGGTTTAATAAAACAAGTATAATGAGTTGTTCAAAGTTATTCGATTATTCGACAAAATTTATTCGAATAATTTTTTTTTACGAGTATTTTAAGTTTATAAAAATGTTTATTTGAACACTAAAACTGATTGACTGAGTTTAGTCAATAAAAATTTAATTTAAAAAAATGGTACAACAAGCATAGTAACAAGAGATTGTTCGATAAATGTTTGATAAATAGTGCTTATAAAATTATATTTGTGTTAGCCGTTTATAAGAAACTAACATCTTGACTGATAATTCTTAACAATCATGAAATAAAGGCTACGAGATGTAATTATTTGGTATTCATTTAAAATTTTGAAGAAAACAGAATCGTTAGCAGAAAAATATGCATCATTTTGTTTTTTCATCTTTGCCATTTTATGTATGAGCAACGTTGCCAGCATGGCTTGTTTTACGGACTTTCAATAAATGCCACATTTGGTTTTTAATATATTTATTTATTTTTTGTCTCTACCCTACAAAAACAGTGATGGATCAAATGATGGAAATATCCATCATTGAAGAAAATTATGTTAGAATTTCTATGTAATGATTGTAGACGATTGTAGAAAACGGCGTTGTCCGTGACTTTTTTTTTAACAAAATATATTTCCTTTGTTTGATCTTTGGAACAGATTTAATCAGTGGTGTAGATATTAGCAGTTCAATCTCCGTATAAAGCCTTGTAACTTCAACAGATCCCATTCACAAGACTAACACTCAGATGATAAATTTTATAATAGTCGTCTTTCCTTTAGCAAAGACTTTCTTATACCAAATGTAAGAGTTAAATCAATTGTTATTTAAAATTAAATTATTTAATTCAATTAAAGTGGCGAATTCATTTATTGACATCGTTGCAATGTCAAACTCCATACATAAAAAATCATCACCAATTTTTTCTATATATATCAATCATTTGCTGTAACGGCGAAAATGAATGAATTTGCCACCTGGTACATGATTTCGCCATTAGTGTGACCTTTCAAGGTGCGAAAGAAATTGAACTTTATGTCATTTATAAATTGAAAAGATTATTAGTGCTCTGTACAACAGTTTACATTTTAAATATACATAATGTATGTTTCAATATATATGTTTACATAAACATACATATATGTTTCAAAATTTAAATTTTGTTTTTGGTTTTTCTAAAAATTTGGATAAAGGTTTCCTGATGAGCTGGCTTAAGCAACCGGCGAAAACGTATAGATACCTGCTTTTCCAACCAACAAATAAATTGCATTTTTATTTAAAAATGTTATGGGATATTAGCATCATATAATAAATAATATTATAAAAATTCCCAAAATAATTTTTAAAATTAAATTCAATTTGTTTTCATCTAATTTTATACATAAACTAGCCACAATTTTAAGACTTCAGACGAACTTTAGAGTAAAAATACAACACAAATATTTAAATCTTCAATGTGATTTATTTGATGAAATCAGTAGAGAGCGATTTGATGAACAATGTTTTTCGGTTTTTTTTTTTTTGCGGCACAAAAACAAATAACGAAGATGGTTTCCCAACACGCTAACATACAGCAACGTACAGCTAACCGTGCGAAAAACAGGCAAATTTAAGATCAATCCCACAGACTTCGAGATTTTTTCATTTGGGAAGGTATTAATAAATAATTGCACACAAAATTTCATACAAAAAATCAATTTTCAACTTTTCCAATTTTCCGCAATTTCCATTAAGGTATAATTTCACGCAAAATTTCAAACAGAACTTTTTTTTTTGTTTTTCCCAATTTTCCGACTTTTTCGGAGGGATTTTCCAACATTTTCTTCCGTAAAAACCTTTTGCTCGAAAATACGAATAACAACAATAATAAACAATTTTACAGAAACCGGCCTAGACGTTCTCATTTTATGAATTACTATACATTTTTTACACTATTTATATATATATATAATATATAAGATATCAGTTCTTGCTGAATTTCTAGTATGTGTTCTACAAAAAATTTTGTACAGTTGAGGAAATATTTTATTTGAAATAGCGCGGTATCAAGGTTTTGGCGTAAAGACCTTTAAAACGGCAATAACTTTCCTTGTGTTATTATTTATATAAGTTCAAAACATCTGAAGAGTAAAAAATATATGGACTATGACCTCGTTAGCCGAAAAAACGCATTTGCCAGCTTAGGCAATCATTCGTCTAGAAAAATTAATTGCTTTGACTGATGTTTGGAAGCCAGCGTGTTGTATCGCCGAACATTACAATGCGATGACAGTTCATTTGAATTATCTTTAAGTTGTATAAAACAGACTTAATCGGAGACTTCATTATGAATTTGCTAAGAAAAAAACAACATTTCTGAAAACTTTCTATTTTTTACAGTTTTTCATTTACAAAAAAAAATACATTTGCAGTTACAAAGTTTTAAAAACAACCTAAAACTGATAACTGGCGAATCGTAACAAATATTTCTTATATTTGATTACATATCTAATGATTTTTTATTAAACTTTTCAATGCGCTTATATCATATTCAAAGTTAGTATTTCCCTGACTTTTATTTTTACTAAGAGGAAATATTAAATATGAAAACATCTGTGAGTAAATGATATAAATAAATTTTATGATAAAAAACTTATTACTTTTATTTTAAACAAAACAAATAAATAAAATAAAATTAACAGAGCAGTGTAATGAAATGTCTAGCAAAATGACAATGATAAATTTAAATATTTAAAATTAATTCTTAAAACGTAACAACAGCAAAGAAAACTTATCAGATTTCTTAAGCAGTAGCAGCAAAAACGCCTAGGAATTTAAAAAAAAAATTTAATAAATGAAATCATTGTCCTTCAAATTGTAGCGAAATACAAAGTTATACACAACAATTGAGGGATGTTCAAGTAAAATAATATGTTTTTATAAAAAATTAAAAATAAATGAAAAAATGACATTTTTTTAAAACCATTTGATATGACAGACCACAAAGATATTTTTGCGTGAATATATGAGGAAAAATGATAGAAAGAACACACCATCACATGAACACCTACTGAAAAATAACAATAAATTTTCTTTGTTGCAATTTATTTTTTTTTTTTTCCTCATATATTTAAAAATTTCATATTTGTTGCCAAGTTTTTATACAGCCACATTAAGTAATTTTAAACGAAACGACGAAAATTGCCTGTTTTCAAAATTGAATAATTCTAAATATTATGCAAAAGAGTACTACTACTACACAAGCACTGTTTAATATACATGTGTATGTGTTTTATAGAGAAGTACAATTTTTTAGTACTTGTTTTTAAATTTAGTACAAGCATTTTCTTTTGGTTTTCTTTAATCTAAATTTAGCCATTTTAATACTTATAACCTGAATATATCAAATACCTTTATATTGAAATTTAAAAGCTAAAAATTTAGACAATGCAAATTTAAGATTTTTTTTCTTTTACATATAAAATTTGCTAACAAAATATGTTTCAAAATAATACAATAAAAATGTATTGGTACAAAAAAATTAGCAATTAGTCATTGTGACACACTTTGTATTGTTCAAATATTTGAACTTATGACTCATTTAACAATTGAATTTTTTTGAGTTTTTGCTGTAAATTGTAATTTGAAAATTGATTTTTTTTTTCTAATTATTCATTGCCTAATTTTATTCTTTTACATGTCGGCTAAACTTATTTTGACAATTAAAGATCAATTGATTTTAACGTTTATTTGTGTTAAATTGTGACAAGTTCATGTCATTTCGACTTGACTCTTCTCTTTAATTGTGTTAACGATTTCGACAAATACTTTTGTTTGTACTTTAGCCTAAAATTTATTATGTAAATGTTTTCTTAATTTCTTAGCCTTTTTTCAACAAATAAAAACATGAAAAAAATTCAAGTAGAATACAATTTTATTCGAAAAAAAAATTGATCTACTTTGAAGAAATGTTGTACAAATTTCTAAAATTTTTTTTTCTCTGAATTCGCCCACTAAACAATTTGACATTAATTCTTAAAATACACTTTTAATAGAAATTTAGAAATTAATTCTTGTTTTAAATATCCAATGATTCTTAGTTATACATACATTTTTTTTATAAAAATTACCTCAGTATATCAGTTTCTTTACAGTTTTGTATAGTTTTTTTAAGACGACACAATTTTATTCCTTTCTATTTCTGCTTCACTGATTTGTGTTAAAGTATAACGAGTCTATTCCATTTTAAAATCCCTTAAGCCTTTCCTTGACTTATCTGATGCTCTTAAAAACTATTTAATTTTGTTTCTCCCCAATTCTGCTTTGGTTGTTTGTGTTAAAGTGTAACAAGTCCATTGAACTTTAAACTCCCTCAAAAATTTTACGAAATTTCCTGATGCCTTTAAACACTATATTTTCGGTGGCATTATAATCCTTTCTACTTCACTTAATTGAATTAAAGTGTAATGAGTCCATTTTACTTTAAAATGCTCTTAACTCTTTCACCGAATAATCCAATGCGCTTAAAAATCTTTAAGGCGGCTTAAGTCGATCACATGATATACCTTTTTATTTCTGCTTCACTTATTTGTGTTAAAGTGTAACAAGTCCATTCCATCTTAAAATCCCTAAATTCGTTGTCTTTTTTAATGCTCTTAAAAATATAAATAAGTATAAATTCTTTCCACTTCTGCTTTATTTGTTTGTGGTAAAGTTTCACAAGTCCATTGAACTTTAAATTCACTTAAATATTTTACGAACTTTTCTGATGCCTCTAAACTTCTCTTAAGACTGCTTAAGTCAATTATAATCCTATTTACTTCTGCGTCACTTATTTGTGTTAAATTGTAACAAGTCAATGCTATATACTTATCTGATGTCCTTACAGGATATTTAAATTTTATTGCTTTCCATTTTTACTTCATTAGTTATGTTAAATATAATCAATCCATTCGATGCTCTTAAAAATCTCATAAGTCGATTAAAATCGAACACATTATATTTGTTTCCATTTCTGTGTGATGAGTTTTTTTAAGAATTTTGTCACCAGCAACATTTAAGTTATTGCGCAATAAATACAAAATTGTTATAACATTGAGTAAAACTTAAAATACAACACTGTTCAGAAGTGTGTTTAGTGAGCAAAATTATCTACAATAACATTTGTCAGCAAGAAAAAACAAAACAAAAGAAAATATGGCGATTCAAATAGAAGTTAAGTTTATTAATATTTAATTATTAATAATAAAAACAGTCTAATAGAATTAAAAAATATCTAATTTCTTTTTTTTTCAATTAATATTTTCCAGTAAACTTCGAAATAATAACAATTGTCTTTTTCAGCTGTCAAATGCTTATTGAGCAAACTAAATTTTGTATGTTTAAACACTAAATAAATTGTGTCAATAAACAAAGTATTGACTCAATAAAATTGTATGAATGAACACACTATAAGCACCGCTTATATTGTCATAAAATATTGATATTTTACAGGCGGAAAAGGGCCCCATTTTTCAAGAGACAATACCACTTGAATTTAATTCATTCCCTCCAAATCATAACAAGGTTTTTCAAAGCCCTTAAAATAGGGGTCTTAATGTTAAAAGGATGCTAAATAAGAAGCTCGTAGCCCAATTCATTAATGTTTGAACAGGTTACTTAATATGTATGAACACGTTCATTATCTGCCATCCCTAAATTAGCGCGTAAATCGCAAGATATCTGTCAAAATTTCTCATGTACATACAAAATGTGTGAAGCATCCCTAAATAGCACGGCGTCAACGCTTAGCAATTGGAAAACTTAATTTTGACAGTGCGTTAGGAAGTGAAGTTGGCTGCTTGTGGGTTTGTTTTGATTTATTATGGTTGAAAAGTAATGACAATTTAGTTATTTTCAAGGCAATTTAGTAGTTTTATCTCTTCTTTATTATTATACAGCGGGTTTTGTAAAATAAAATGGGTTAACATTACTGCTAAAGACACAAAGTTGACGCTCTTATTTAGGGATGACATTCCAGCGCAAAAGCTATGAATAACGTTGCTTTGCGTCTCACGCGCTAATTTAGGGATGGCAGTATCTTGATAAGGTACATATACAATATCTTTTTCTTAGCTAGATGATGCAATTTATTGGTTGAAATTATTTCTGAACCTGTCTATTAGCTCTGTATTATTTGGTTTGAATGACACCACAAGAAACGTAAGACCTCTTTGGCCATTAGACCCAAATTAGTATTTTTGCTGTACGTCTATTCGAAAGAAACTCATTGTTTTTATTGTTTTTGGTCTCTGTTGTGTTTGGATTAATCAATGGTACGTCCAAGATTATAAAATAGCGCCGAATTTCTTTCGATTTGCGCCGATCATTACTTTGAAGCTGTCACATGTTTGTGCTTGAGATCGAGTATGAACTACCACAGCAACAATTTCGCGACGTTTCGTGCACCTCCATTCTTTTTTAAGAACCTTTTTTTGGACGACCTGATCGGTTGTTTTTTGCGCAGCTACAAGCACAGGGAAGCTCAGTTAACCACTTTTTGACTACTGAAATCCATGGCGCAGAATGCCCACAAATTTTATTAAGACTTTTGTTAATGCATTTTTTGGCAAAAACCAATGAAAACATGAAACTTTTTTCTATTTCTATGAAAATGGCTGTCTTAACTTTCTTAAAGTCACAGATCTTAGGTTGGTCTATATACATATAATAATGAATGTGAGCTATGAAGAATTGAAAGTTATAATGCTTGAGAAAAACTGTATAAATTTAAATCGAACTTTTATGTTTTGTTTTTTTTTTTTCGAACAAAAAATTACAATCCAGGGCTAAACTATAAAAAACAATACTTTTTCTTTAGTTATTAATTGTTAAGTTAATTGTTTTTCTTATTGAAAAATTTCAGCAAACAAACTTCTATCGAAATCGAACAATTGAGTGCTCGTGTTGTTGAAGCCGAAACTCGTCTGAAGACCGAAGTGCAACGCATTAAAAAGAAGTTGCAAATCCAAATTACCGAATTGGAAATGTCCTTGGATGTTGCCAACAAGACCAACATTGATTTGCAAAAGGTAATCAAGAAGCAATCTCTGCAATTGACCGAAATACAAGCTCATTATGAAGACGTACAACGTCAATTGCAATCCACTTTGGATCAATATAGTGTTGCTCAACGTCGTTTGGCCGGCATGAGCGGTGAATTGGAAGAAGTACGTTCGCAATTAGATAGTGCACAACGTGCTAAGCGTACCGTTGAGTTGCAATTCGAAGAGGCTCAGACACGCATTAATGAGTTGCATACAACCAACATTAACTTGGTCTCCATTAAATCAAAATTGGAACAAGAATTGTCTGTTGTTTCTGCCGATTATGAAGAAGTATCCAAGGAATTGCGTATTAGTGATGAACGTTACCAAAAGGTTCAGGTAAGTGTTGTCAACACAAGTTTAAAATTAAACTTATCGGAAAACAAAAAAACAAAATATTTATATGTTGTCATTTTTAGGTTGAACTTAAACACACCGTTGAACAAATTCATGAAGAACAAGAACGTATCGTCAAATTGGAAACCATCAAGAAATCTTTGGAAGTCGAAGTCAAGGTAAGACTGTATGAATAAATGAATAAAAAACAAATTCCTTAAAAAAAATCAAACCAATAATGAAATAGTACTTTTGGTCCGAAAGTACCAAAAAATAAGCTAGTTTTAAAACAAACTATAAAAGAAAGTGATAAAATCAAATTTAAAAAAAAATAATGAAAGTTTTTATAAATTACTAGCTGTACGCGCTTCGCTACCCTAATGAGAATAATCATACCAGGACCACTCTTCCAAGCAAATTTTTTATTTCATTAAAGGATTTCCTTCTGCCTATTGAACCTTATGAATCAGAACTTATTTAACTTTGAAATATTATTAAAATTCTTTTTTGATAAAATCGATTCCGCGCATTTCTCCTCTTCCCCAGTTACCTTTTTTTAAATAAAAATACCCTCTTGCAACTTCTAAATAAATAACTATCTCCGTTTTAATTTTTAATCGGTGCAGCCGTAAATGCCCGGTTTAGTCCTATCGTGCAAACTTTAGATAAACCTTCAACCCAACCATACGAACAAACCCTAAGAGTTTAATCGAATTCGGTTTGACCGTTCGAGAGTTATAAAGTCACAACACACTCGCAAAAATTTTTTATATCTAGAGATTTTAATATTAACATTTTTCTTATTTTAGAACTTGTCCATTCGCTTAGAAGAGGTTGAGTTAAATGCCGTTGCTGGTAGCAAACGTATCATCAGCAAATTGGAAGCCCGTGTACGCGATTTGGAACTAGAATTGGAAGAAGAAAAGAGAAGACACGCCGAAACCATCAAAATCTTAAGAAAGAAGGAACGCACCGTCAAGGAAGTTATGGTCCAATGCGAAGAAGATCAAAAGAACATCATTTTATTGCAAGAAGCTTTGGACAAATCCACTGCCAAGGTCAATCTATTCAAGCGTCAATTGGCTGAACAAGTAAGTTAAATCAAAATACATAAACCGGAAACAATTGAACTGAAATGCTTTTTTTTTCTTGTTTGTTAATTCTTTTGCGATTTTAGGAGGGCATGTCCCAACACACCGTTACCCGCGTACGTCGTTTCCAACGTGAATTGGAAGCTGCTGAAGATCGTGCCGATTGCGCTGAAACTAACTTGAATATGATTCGTGCCAAACACCGTACTTTTGTCACCACCTCCACTGTTCCTGGCTCCCAAGTTTACATTCAAGAAACCACAAGAACGATTACCGAATAAATCTTATTTATTTAATTTTTTACCTTTAAAAAAAAAGATCAATTGCTTTATCACTTATAAAAGTCTTTTCAAGTTTTTTTGTCTCTGTGCTAAAGAACTATTTATTTAAACAATTATAAAAAACAATTAGCTTCCGAACATCTGAAGTTCTGTTATGAAAAGTAATGTATTTTAATTTAATTTTAATGAACCAAAATCAAACCAACTAAACAAAATAAAAAATGAACAACAAATAAACTTTTTTAATTTAAGAACTTTAATTATATTAAAGAAAAATAAAATAAATTTTAAAAATAAACATCAATTACAACTACATTTTAAAACATATACAGTTTTGTTAACACTTAATAAAATATTTCAAAGAACTTACAATCAAATAAAAACACATTTTCTTAAAAATAATTAAAGAAGCAAAAAACGCTGGTAAAATATCGTAAAGCGTTTTTCGACACCAAAATTAATTAACATTTTTTTAGTTTTATTATTAAGTTTTTTTTATATAAACATTTAGATTTTTTTTGCTTAATTTTTTTGGGTGCCAAATTATTGAAGCATTTTGTTTCTTTCTCTTTTTTTTATTAAATAAACATTATTAGATAAATAAAAAAAATAAAAATCTTAATAATTTTATTTTTGTCATACAAAAAAAGAGAAGCAAAAGCCCTTATCATCATTTACGTCTTTGTCTTTATATTAAATATTATTATGTAGTGTTGTTTTTTTTTTATAAATATTAAATAATTTTGTTGCATAAATTTTTTCATTTTTATTAAAAATCATTGTAATTTCTTTTTCTATTTACATATAAAACTTCTAAACTCACTTACTACCACTGTCATTCTTTTTATCTCTCTTTTTACTTTCTTAGTAATATTGTTTTTGCCTTAGCTTTTAATACAAACATACATGCGTACATACATACATATGTGCATATTTATCATATCTTACATATTTTTTAATTCAAAACGATTTACTTATTTAAAACAAAAAATTAAACATTTAAATAAAATAATAATTAATAAATCATAATCATGTAACATAGAATTTATAATTAAAAACAAAAATAAATTCATTTTAACCTCTCTCTTCATTTCTCTCTATATTGTAAGTATTGCGCCATGATGTATTAGTTAATAGTTGCGTTTCTGTAGTTTCTTAATCAATTTTAGAAAAGTGAGAATAACAAAAATTGTTCTTAAATTAAACAACGGGAATTTTTTATTATATTGCTACGTTTTTCCCTTTTTAGAACAAACGTACTGTGGCTCGTTATAATTTCTGTATTCTTTACATTATGGCTTTCATCTGGCTGTACTTCTTGATCCTACCGGTCTTGTGAACTCTTGGTCTCGTTTTTACTAAACATGCGTTATTACTACAAACGCAGCCATTCACGCTTCACTACTGTGTTACTCCGGCGAGACATGATCTACTCGATGCCTTGTTCAGTAACCGTAACCATTCACAGACATCTCCACTACTCCTTTTATCCAAGCCAGTCATCCCCTTTAATCCACTAGCCACAACACACGTCTGCCATACACTTTTTGTTATACTTCCCTGCGCAACCGCTACCTTTCTTACTTTTTATTATAAAGGGCTTCTTGACAATTATCTGTCAGCTCTTATATTAAATTGGACGTCTCCACTAAATTATCTGCCATGGCTTCACACAATAAATTGTCTTTTGCCTCTCGGGAGGTTTGTACTGCTGTTTATTAATTTTAATTGCATTATAACAATTTTTATTTTTCGTTTTGAGCATGTTCGACAGCGGTATCGAACCCAGGACCTCCTGTTTTGCAGCACGCACCTCTACCAACCTAGCCATTGAAGCTGCTCAACTTTTGTTGGGTAATTGTGGTATTATTCTATACACACACCATTAGTGAAAGTAACTTTATTCACCACTCTTATACTGTTAACAACAACAGTGGTTGCCAGATTTTATTATTCGTAACAATATTTATTAATTTTCAAGATAAGTTTAAGTAAAAACAACATATAGAATTTGCTTTATTGTTTGGACAAAAACTTTTAGTCAGAACTTTCCTGAAGAGTTAAGTAAGCGGTAAGATTTTATCTTGAAAATTAATTAATACTTATTCTTGTTTATAGTCAAAGACGCTGAAAACTACGGAAACAGAAAAAACAGACTTTATATCCCAAAACAAAATTTACATGCAGTTATTCATAGTAAAAATTCGGTAATGCTGAATCTTATATACCCTTTACCTTATACATATATATAAGAAATTCCAGCCTACAATTAAGTTCTTCTATTAAAAACAACCGGCAAAAGTTGTGAGTTTTTCTCAGGGTTATTGTCCCAGCCACTGCAAACAAAACTTAAAAGATGGCATGAAGAAATTAGAGGCAGCTCGTAACCTCGAAGGATTTGGACCGATTTTACTGAATTTCAGTAGCAAAAATTTTTAAACTATGTGTGAACGATTAGCGTATTTAAATTTAGTTTAGCTCATCTAGTGCCTTTGCAAAGTTTATTTGAACACGGACGGACATCTCTCATTCGCTATGCGTAAAAACTTAGAACATAGATACGAGGGCTGCTCTATATATTTCTGGCCTAATAGTGAAAATGCGAATATTTATAATCAAAAATTGTTTTATCGTTTTTCAAAGTATTCTCCAGCATGATTTATACACTTTTGCATGCGCTCAAACCAGTTGTCGAAGCACTTTTTCCACTCCGATTGAGACACCTCTAAAACATGATTTTTGAACACTTCAACAGCTTCTTCTGGCGACAAAAATCGTTGACCACGCATTTTTTTCTTGATGTGCGGAAACAAGAAGAAGTCATTAGGTGCCAAGTCAGGGCTGTAAGGCAGATGACCCATTAATTCGACGTTTTGGCCGGTCAAAAACGCTCTGGTTTGAGCCGATGTGTGAGAGCTCGCATTGTCATGGTGAACAATGATTCGTCTTCTCTTGTTGGTTTTTCGATTTTCTCCGATGACTTCAGGCAAACAAATTGGAGTGTACCACTTAGAAGTGACCGTCCTACGTTGCTCAAGCGGAAATGTGATATTTTTATAATACAAATTCACTTGTCTGTCCGACAAATTCCTGCCTTTACTAACTGCCTTTTTTCATTGGGATGGATTCTTTCTAACTCTTCCAGCAAATTTTCAAATTGGCAGAAGTTGGTAATTTTAGTTTTTCCATTTCTTTTTTGTTATGTTTTATATTTCTTACTTTGTTATTTTAACATTGCTGTATACTTTTTCATGTTTTTTTTTTAATTTTCCTTTGCACACAACACAACTCAACATCAAAAATGGCGACGGCAAACTAAACTGCAACATCAACATCAATTGTTCTTAGAAAATACCAAACATATGGCGACAATCATCGATTAATGAGAATATTGACAACGGGAATACCGATTTACAACAAACGAAGAAAAACGACGTTGTTTTGTGTTGATGTTGCCAAACAGAATAAGGGTGAATAATAAATAACAAGAGTTGTAAACTGATGTCACTTCTGTAAAAACAATTGCAAAATCCTAGATCTTTTTCTATCAACCACCATTTGTTATGATTTAATCGGATATCTTGTTTAAGAGTTTGAAATATATTACCACCTTTGTTTATTGGACACCACTATGCAGGGTCACATGTTATAGAACTCAATTCCAATCGAAAGTGGTTCTTCAGAAGACGGAAACCTAAAAAATTTCGGAAATAAACCACTTTGAAATTTAATTTAATATGAATCTGAAGAAGGCAAAACAAAATCGACTGGAATTATAACCATTTCGAACGGAATGCGTGAAATGCCTGCATAACATATATTTTATTTAAAGTTATTTTCGATAGTTTAAATCCAGAGATCACAGAATACCATTTTTTCGTTGTTGAAAACTAATTTTAGAAAAGGTTCGATGTACAGAACACACTGGTGAATTTTGGACTACTGTTAGCAAATGATAAAAGCAGAAACCTATTGGCATCGCTAGAGGACCTATACCTCTGGACCCGAAATAGCTCGACATACATTTTAAAATGGCCTTATCTTCAGGACTATTATAGACAGACACTTGAGACATGATTTTTACTTAGGCATTTCGTCTTATCTTTTAAACATCATAACCAGACACTTGAAACTTTCATGGAGCATGTAGTAGTAATGACAAGGACAAGAAAAAAGTGCATAATTAAGGGTATTGCCATAGATACGTGCGCTTCAGGTATATGTCCTCATCTTTTAAACTTTTACTCTAAAAAATAAACTTTATAATCAAAAGGTATTCTTAGGACGGCTTGATTTTTAAATATTTCAAAATAAACTGAACTAAGACAAATAAGTTTAATGGTTTTTTAATTTAATATTTTTATGAAATTATTAATTGAACTGTTTCAGCTTAAGTTCATTTTTATTTTAATTCCTAAAAAAAATTTAAGAAAGAAAATTTGCTTACAAATGTATTTGGACGTTTTCCAAAGAAAACAGAAAAACTTACGACATCAGCAGAATGTCATCAGTAGTTTTCCTATTGAAACTTTTTCCCTTTTTTTTAGACAAACGTACGGATTCTTTTGATTGCAACTACCACTGTGGCTCTTTATAAATTCGGTATTTTTACTTTGTGGCTTTATCCGGCTATACTTCTTGATCCTACAGTCTTGTCAATTCTATGGTCTCGTATTTGATAAACATGCGTTATTAACGCAGCCATCTACGCTACAATACTGTGTTACTCTGGCGAGAAATAAACTACTCGATGCCTTGTTAAGTAACCTTAACCATCCACAGACAACTCCACTACGCCTGTTATCCAAGCCAGTTATTGCCTTTATCTAAGACAGCCGCAACACACGTCTGCCATACACTGTTATAATACTGTTACAACGTCCCTTTGCTAACCATTACCGTTCTTATACTTTTTATTACAAAAAGCGTTTTGACAATTTTCTGTAAGCTCTTATATTAAATTGGACGTCTCCACTAAATTATCTGCCATGGCTTCACACAATAACTGTCTTTTGCCTCTCGGGAGGTTTGTACTGCTGCTTTTTAGTCTTTAATTGCATTATAACAATTATTATTTTCCGTTGTACGCATGTCCGTAGATTGTTTCAAAATCATGATCTTCTGGGGGCTTATTCTGAATTGCGATGCGAAAATCAATGCGATGCGCAAATGAAATGCGAAAGAAAATTGGTATTCTGTTAGACTTTCGCAATTGCATTCGCAATTTATTTCAAATCGTTGGCAACGCTGCTCAAATAAACATCAGTATCAACAAACGTCAAATTAAAAATAAATAAATTTTTTGTGCTTCGCTGTGAAAATTGTTTCTAAAATTTATTTAATAGGTCCAAACCTATTAAAATTTAAGTCAAATATTTTTGAATTTCTCTAATAGGTGGTCCATTAATATTTAGTTCTTCAGTTAACGTTTGCCACAAAGTATTTGCAGACTAACGTGCATTTGGTGTTTTTAAATGACCTCTTGCCAAATGGCTGGCTATTCATAAATTCTGTTTTCATTTAAAGTTGAAGCGGTTTGTTTGTCTTATTGCTTACTTCCCTGAATTAATATATGATGAATACATAAATAAAATATTGTGTTTTACTTACATGTTTGTACTTTGCGAAAGCTACTTTGTTGTCGAATAAATTTTGCGAGTTTGACATGTGTTTTCGCAATTTAGAATACCGATTCACCACCTTTTCGCATTTGAGATGCGATTAAAATAGAACTTTGCGAATATCGCAATACAGAATAGCAATTCTTCGCATTTATGTATTTAGGCATCGCATTGTCTTTCGCATCGCAATGCAGAATAAGCCTCCTGTTTTACAGCAAGCACCTCTACCAACGCAGCTATTGAGGTTGGTCAGCTTTTATTGGCTAATTGTGGTATTATTCTATACATACGCCATTAGTGGAAGTAATTTATTCACGGAAGTGAATTTTCGTAACAGTATTTATATACCTTCGGTTGTGAACATTGTAAACATCATCTATTTAATCAACTAAATTTTTAAATAAGACAATGAGTACGAGTCATAAACATTTTTTCTTTCTGCTAACCATGTAACGAATGTAATTTTTATGCTGCACTCTGCTGGTGTCTAATTTTTCTGTTTTCTTTGGAAAACGTCATCACAGATTTGTAAATAATTTTTATTTCTTTAAGACGTTTAGCAAAAAATTAACTTAAGCCTTAGTTAATTTCTTCTAAATTTTGTTTAAGGTCTTTGGAGCAGTGTTTAAATTGCTTGCTTAAAAATAAAATACTTGCTTTGCTTACATGTTTTAAGCAAATAAAAAAAACTAATTGTCTCAGCATTTACAAAACATTTCATTATAAACGAAGCAACAGCAAAAATCAAATGCAAAAAAGAGAAAGAAAGTCATTTGCTTCAGCTATGTGTTTCTTTCTGCAGCCAGTCAATCAGCAAAGCATTTATTTTCAAACCGTTTGCTATTACTTAAGCAATAAGTTGATGTTTTTAAAATTATTTTCTTATGTATTGAAGTAATCACCCTTATTCTGTTTGGCAACGTCAACACAAATGTAAATCGGTATTCCCGTTGTCAATATTGTCATTAATCGATGACTGTCGCCATATGTTTGGTATTTTCTAAGAACAACTGATGTTGGTGTTGCCGTTTAGTTTGTCGTCGCCATTTTTTATGTTGAGTTGTGTTGTGTGCAAAGAAAAATTTTAAAAACATGAAAAATTATACAGCAGTATTAAAATAACAAAATAAGAAATATACAAAATAACAAAACAGAAATGGAAAAAACTAAAAATTACCAACTTCTGCCAATTTGAAAAATTAGTGGAAGAGTTAGAAAGAATCCATCCCAATGAAAAAAGGCAGTAAAGGCAGGATTTTTTCGGGCTGATAAATGGATTTGCATTATAAAAACTTCACTTATTTATTTTTTTTATCCATTTAATATTATTATTAATAATAATAGCAATAAAAATTGGAAGTTTTAATAATACAAAGCTATTTATCAGGCAGACAAAATTCTACCTTTAACTAACGACAAGTTGTAATAATGGCCCTTAGACTATTTATTTTTATTGTTTGTAATAGTTTTGTTTATTTTATTGTTTATAGGTATTTTATTTTTTTTAAAAATTTAAATTTTCCACAACACTTAACACAATAGAAAACAAATTGAATCAACTGACTCAAATATTAGATGTGTGTTTTATTTTTTTTTTTTTATATTATCGAAAAGCCGTCAACGTGTTAAGTTGATGTTGTATCAAAATTGACGACGATGTTGACAACGCCAAACAGAATAAGGGTGATTACTTTAATCATTCCTATGTTCAAATGTGTCACGTGCTGTCCAAAAAACAACTGACATTATTTTGCTTCAGTTTTATTAGTTCCAATAATTTTTATTGCTATTAAAATAGAAAAAATCTCAAAAAATAACTGGACAGTAATTTAGCACAAATCAAAAAAAAAATTATTTTCATCAAGAGAAAAAGAAAACTAAGAATTCATTTAACGCGAAACTTAATATTTAGTAGGAAAACCCTTACTTTTAATTACAGCTGCACATCTCCTGGACATACTGTTCACCAGGGCCATGCAACGTTCCTTTGGTATTGCGTACCATGCCTTTTGGATTTCCGTCCACAAATCTGTTAAATTTTTTGGTTTTACAACACTAATGTGTTGCTCTACATCATTCCATAGGTTCTCTATAGGATTGAGATCCGGTGATTGAGCTGGCCAATTTAACACGTCGATATTATTTTCTTCCAAGCAACACTTCACTATGCGCGAAGTGTGTTTTGGGTCGTTGTCGTGCATAAAACGCCATCTAAGTGGCATATTTTCCTCTGCATATGGAATCATTGAGCTCACAAGTATATTTTTGTAAGTATACTGATCCATTCGCGTATCAATTTTATGTATGGGACCAACACCGTGCCCAGAAAATGCGGCCCAAACCATCACATTTCCGCCACCGTGCTTTACCGTCTTTGATGTGTACCGCGGGTTGTGCTGCGTGTTAGGAGGACGCCGTACATAACATTTTCCGTCTGATCCAAACCGGCAGAACTTTGATTCGTCACTCCAGAGGACATTTTTCCAAAAAATCATTGGCTTTTCTAAATGCTCACGGGCAAATGAAATTCGGGACTTTGAGTTCTTCTTTGATACGTGTGGCTTATGTTGTACAATACACCCACGCAAATTTTTCGTGAGAAGATATCAATGCCAAATTTTGTTGAAAACTCTCTTTGAATTTCAGTTGAGGTTTTAAATGGGTCTGCAACTGAGGCTCTATAAATAAAGGAGTCCTCTTTACGAGTTGTTTTTCTAGGTCTTGTACCCTGTGCAGCATTTTTGAACGTCCCATAGGTTTGAATATGACCTAGTGCGTTATACACCATCTTCCTGGAGCAGTTCAATATTGAAGCAATTTGACTGAAGGTGCTTCCTCTCGAGCTCATTTGATGAATAACTTGACGCTGCGCTTCTGTGCACCATTTACTTTTAGCCATGTCTAATTATTGTTTTGTGTTTTTTATTTAAACATTTAAAATAAAGAGTTTATAAAACTTACCAATTTAAGATTTTAAATACGAAATATTATGAAAAATAACAAAAATTTTTAAAATGTGCTAAATTAGCGTCCAGCTCAATTTACTTATTACTTTCAATTAATCGAAATAAAAATAAAAACCACAAAAGAGAAATTAAAAAAAATAACGGAACATATTGATCACACCATAGACAACACTTGTGGGTAAATACTTTACTTAAATTCGATAACTAGAAAAAAATATACGCTTTTAAATGCAACATATATGAAGTGT
Organism: Gymnosoma rotundatum; assembly: GCA_916610165.2. NCBI lineage: Eukaryota > Metazoa > Arthropoda > Insecta > Diptera > Tachinidae > Gymnosoma > Gymnosoma rotundatum. The sequence continues at coordinate 42,081,660 of OU744338.1, forward strand.
GCTAACCTAATGTCCACCACTGTATAGGCACACAAACACAAATTAAAAAAAATAATTTGAAATTAATGGGTGGCCCTTATATGGTATGGTACCTACCCCTTATTATGAGAGTTCAACTCGAACTTGACTGATTTATTTATTTTTAAAATAAAGATCTAAAAGTTTCCTTCGCTTAAATAAAAACAAAAACATTTTTTTTATATCTCTTATCAGAGATGTGTCAATCAATCTTAATTGCAAATATTTCATTTATTTCAACAATATTTTTCGATTTTAAATTCTAAATTTTAAATTATATTTGTTTAATAAACTCTTCTTAAGTTTTTCTAAATTGTATATTTTTTGTTGTAATCAATTATAGATACATACATACATATATTGATTCTATTATTTAAATATAGTACAAACTGTTTGTTCTGTTATTTCTAATACATTTAATGTTAAATTTTCCATTATTTGTCTTTTACTTCTTTTTTATTTATTATTATTTTTTAGGTGTTTTTCTGTTTAAAGAAGACTTCCAGTTATTTCTGGTGTATGATGTTTTATCTTTGTTTTTATGGATGTTTGAAATATTGTTTACATAAAAATATTGTAAATTATATATGTATATAAAAACAACGCTAAAATTATAGTATTATTTGTTGTATTTTTTTATATTATTTTGTTATAAATATTTAGCAAAAAAGGCAATTACAGTAGGTTTGTTTGATTTAATTGTATATATCTTTTTTTTGTCGGTATTTTAAGTAAAAAAAATAAAGTATTGTTTTTAACATTTAGTTTGGTTTTTAAATCTATTACGTGTATTATTATGTGTAGATGTTTGATTTTAAATTAAAATTAAAAAAAAAATGTATGAATTAATTTATAAGGGTTTCGTTTGTAAAAATAATGTTTGTTTCTTTAAACAAAGTATATTATTTTACACATTTATTTCGTTCGGTTTATCTTTGTCGTTTATCAGTGTTTTTTCATAATTTTTTATTTAAAGCGGAAGTTGTCATATATTTGCATTTGTTTCAAACTCTGAATAGTATTCTTGTACAGCATTTTTGGGTATTTGTTATAATTAAACAGATACTGTAGGAAGTATTGGATGGCCGCCAGAAAAACAATGTCGATTTTAAGCTCGACTATGTTGATTCATCAAGTCTGAACTTTATCTTCATCTAAATGAATTAAGTTTTGAAAATCCCAAGTATTTGAATTTCTCGAAAAGAAATGAAAAATGAGATTCAAGGCAGACAACAATTAGTAATAATTATTTTATAATTCTTAAATAGTGGCAAGTCAAATTAAAAATTACACATGAAAAAAACTTTGTACAAATGTGCGTTTATTACAAGTTTATATATAAGAAAAAATTAATTTTGCAAAATGAGTAAAATTCCATTTTTTTTTTTTTTTAATTAAAAAAATTTGAAATAAATTTTTCATTCTTTATAAATTCAATTTAGAGGGTATTTAATACAATTAAAAAAATTAATTCAAAATTTATAAACAATTTACCAAAAATTTTAAATTCCTTACTTTTCTAAAATAACATATAAAAAGTCATACGGGTAGAAATCGACAAATTTAAAAATTACCGTCTTTTAAAGAGACCCTGTCAGACTAAGACCAATTATCCTTTTGTCAACACTAATTTTCTACTGACAACAGCTGTAGTTAAAATGTCTACAATTTTTCTTCTATGTATCGGTATAAAAGATATAGAGAGATAATATGTAGCATGGCGAAATAATACCAGGTGGCCGCCATGACGAATTCATTAATTTTCGTCGTACGGCGAAAATAATGAATTCCTGTATCAAGGCGAATTAATTATAATGTGATAGCGATGGCGAATTCGGTCATTTTAGCCGGTAACCTAACAGTCACACTTTATACATAAAAAATCTGTATGCTAGATAAATTTTTTATATTTAGAGTTTGACAGTTAGAATACAGGCGAATTCATTAATTTTCGCCGGTAGTCTAACTGTCAAACTCTATATATAAAAAATGTATCTAATATACAGATTTTTTATGCATAAAGTGTGACAGTTAGGTTACCGGCTAAAATGACTGAATTCGCCAGGATTTTTAAATCCTTCGATTTCTATTACATACTTGATATTGTTAGATTTTCACAATTTTTATTTGATGAAATTCAACAATTTAATTTTAATAATTAAAACAGTTCAGATTTTTCTTGATTTCTATTCCAATTGAAAAAAATGTATTTGAAAAATTTTAGAGTATGATCTTATTTTGATTTAAGAAATTCAGTAATATATTTTATGGAAAACTATTTTTGTAGGAGATTCAATATTTTTAATTTTTATTTATTTAGTTTTTTCTAGAGATCGCAGTTTTTTGTAACGTCGAGAAATTTGAGCAACGTTTTTTATTTAGAAAATGACAACACTTTTTGCATGCTTTATATTTCCCCAACAACAAAAGCTAAAAATTTAATTTCTAGAAATAAATGCTTTTTTATGAATTTTATTTTCAATTTTTTTAAATTTAAATTTTTTTTTTTTTTTTTTGAAGGGTTACGCTCCACAGATCTCATTATATAGTCTAGGTTGCCATAAATTAATGCATATAATGTAAAAACCCATAAAACAAAAAAAATTATAGTTCAAAACATTCTATTTCCATGTTATCCAAAAATTATTTGCAAATAGTTTTAATTCTTTAAAAAAAAATATATTTTTATTTTTAATTTTATAAATTGAAAAATACTTTCATTTTTATTCTAGAGATCAAATTTAAAAAAGTAATTTAAGATTAACTTGGAGTTCGTTAACATTCGTTTTCTTAATTTAAACAAATTTAAATTTCAAACTTTTTGAAAGGCGAAATGGGGTCAGGGTTGGAACTTTGTAGTAACAAGGCTGAAAGAAGCTGGGTGTTGTGTGTTTACAACTTTACTGTAGTATACTTGACAGTCGGCGTTTTCAAAAATATTCGAGTTTGACGTTAAAAGTCTCGCTGTTGAATAGTTACAAAATACCAGCAGATGGTTACTTGTTTGTAGGTATGAGGTATTGAAACCTCAAGGAACTTTCGGTTTCTGAAAGCTTGAGGAAAGTTTGCGATGCTTTTATTATTGTATGAGTGTGTGACACGAGTTGGATTTGGAAAAAAGTCAACGTGTAATTTTGTTTTTCAAATTGAATCAAATTACTTTCTAACAGCAAAAAGAGTGTGGATAAATAAACTTTTTAGTGAATAAAAATGATGAATATAAAACTAAAAAAAGAGTTGCGTTAATATTGCAATTAAAATCACAGAACAGTAGCGTAATCTCAAGCTTTCGATGAATTTCCTTTTTTTATAAAAAAAAAAACTCCTTTCCTATGTAAAGTACAATTTGTGATTGAATTTCTAATAGAATACGTCATACATTATACTTTAACGTATTCAACTGAAAACCAAGTAACGTCAGATAAAGTTGACACAATGAGTACTTAGCAAGAGCGAAAACAAAACAAAAAAAAAATGAAGCTAATTATAGCTGCCAAAGTATTCAACGTACGACAAAGATTAAAAGTTAGCCAACTTTCGTACGTTACGTAGACGTACTGTTTGTGAGACAAAAGTCAAAAGAAAACATGTATTTTAAGTCAGTCAGTCAGTGAAAAAAGACGAAAGTATAACGTATGACGGATTCTATGTGCCCCGGCTTTTAATAACAAATCTTTAACTTCAAGATCATAAATTCAGGCATGTCACAGAACTCAATTTCGATTAAAAGTGTTTTCAATTCCGCAAATTGTTTCTCCAAAAAAAAAAACTGAAAATAAAAAAATTTCTTCCGAATGAAAGCACTTTTAAATTTTAAAGTGAAATTTGGTTTCTTTGAAATTTTGTTATTTGCGGTTTTTAAATTTACTTTTATTATGTATCGTCCTTACTAAGACTAGCCTTGTTGTTACTTTGATGGGCGCAATATTACCCCATTTAAATTAAACAGAGATTTTAAGTATTTTTTATGAATAATGAAAATCGATCGAAATTTGAAAAAGGTAAAACAAAATCGATCGGATTTGTAAACAAGGAATAAAAACCGTTCCTATTGTAATGTGCGACAATCCTGATTATATTTTGTTAAATAAAATTAAGTAAAAAGCAAAGGAAATTCCTTTAAATTTATGTAAAACAAGCCGCCAAATATTAAACATGTGATATCACTTTAAAGTATCTTAATAAATTAAATAAATAAATATTATTTTATAACAAAGTTATGGCATCTGTGGAGCAGACTCTTTAATAATCGTTAATTTTATTTTAAAATTCTTTATAAAGAAGCATTCAAAATAAAAATTGTTCTTTCAGTAAGGAGATCGATTATAAAGCACCAAAAAGTTATATACAGCCGTATGCATAACAAAAACTTAGAATTAGTTTGGCATGACTGAAGAAATTGATAAGGCTCCCAGTGTGTTTTGCCGTACGGACTGGCACTTAAAATCGTTTTAGATTGTTGCCGTGACCCATAACTATATTTTTGGATTATTTCTGGTGTCAAATTGTGTGAAGAGCCTTGCAGAGACCCTGCTTAGTTTCGTAACTTATGCTAACCTCATGCTAAGTTTTTGTTATGCATACGGCTGATAGTTGTTATCAAATGATATAATATTTTACCATTTTATTGCATAGCGTTATCTATCTTGCCTTAAAATTAAAAAAAAAAAAAAAAAAGAATTACCAAATTTATCTTTTTCTCTTTTTGTTTTTTTTTTCTCTTGAAAATATCATTTGGTTAAGTGTCAACTTGTAAATAAACAATATAAAATATTACAGATATTTTTTTTACATTCTTAAATCAGGTAGGTCTAGGACTACCTTCGTATAATGAATAATAAGTACCTTAAGTAAAAAGATAATGAAAATACTATCTTTATGTCATATTCAATAATACATTAAAAAATAGCGTTTTTTCTAATTTAGAGCTGAAAAGATAAACGCTCATGTTTTGACAAACGCACATTAAACATTTATTTCAAACTGTTTTAATGATGTTGTTCGCCTTAAAGTTTAGTTCAAATAAAAATAACTACCACAACACGTAATTTAAAACGGTCAGAACTGTAGAGACTTGCGTGTGCTAGAACATGAACGATATTTTGATTTTAACATTTTTTTTCTTGCTCATAATTGGACATATCTTTAAATTAAGCATACTAATCAATATTGTTATCGAAAATACAATTTCAAAAATAATCCTTTTTTTATTATTGTTTTTGTACGCTTTTTACAATTGGAGTTGTTGTGTTGTGTGTTGTTGTTTTTTTTTTGTGTTTTTCTTGTGTAGAGATTTCTTTTCATGTATAAAATACATTATTTTGTTATATAAATATATATTTGTAACAAATGAGTATGTGGTTTTTGCTTTTTTTGTTTTTTGTTTTTGCTGTGTCAATGAATGTGTTAAGTCAATGTTATAAATTAATTATGCATCACAGGACGATAAAGAAAAATTAATTAACATATGTTTATATAATATAATTAATTTTGTTTGTTTTAATTAATACTATGTTTTTATTTATATTAATTTAAATAGTTGTTAGAGGCGCTATGGTTGCGTTTGCAATCAAATTTGAAGTTTCCTGTTGCAGTAAACTTTCGTCCCCTGTATCATTATCATCATCGACATTATTCACATCATAAGTGTCATCTATTTCGGTGTTGGTTAATAAATGTTGTGTTGCTGCACAGCAACGGTTAGTTTGTTGTCATTGACGCGGCGGCATCGCTGGTCCATTTTCTCGATAGGTTTTCAATTTTGTTTCTATTGCCTGAAAAAGTGCAAATGCCATAAAATTAACTGATAATTTTTATTATGAAAGAGAATAAAAATAAATATTAGAAATTAATTTTTCCTCAAGTTAAAATCACTCATTAAAAAAAATTATAAATATTAATAAATCTATCCGTAAGAGATTAAAATTTTATATAATCATTATCGATTTTATTTGCATCATTTAGTTTTAAACTAAAAGCGTAATCACAATAGTCAGGCGAAGAAAAAACATTTTAAATGAAAATATTTTTGCAAACAAAGTCACTTTGTGAAATTATCTTTTAACCCATTATAGGCATTCACTAAAAAATTACACAGAGTGTGTAGGATAAGGCCAAGTTTTAAAATAAAGGTAAATTTAAAGGATATCCCATACAAGGGGTGTCTTTAATGTGTATTAGCTTAAAACTTGAACCACAACAGCAAAGCCTCAAAGTTCTAATCTTAGCGTATATTGTCTTCTCTTTTGAACCGTTAAACAGGGTTGTCAGATTAGGGAATTTATTCCCAAGCCGAGGATTTTATTTTAAATCAACTTAACTAATTAAATTGAAATTAATAATAATTCGTATTATTTGTAGTGGGGATAATTGAAATTATTTTTTGGAAAATTGTGGGGATAAAATCTTATTGGAGATAACACTCGAAAAAAAATCTGGCAGCCCTGCCGTTAAAAGCAAACATTTTTATACTGCGTTTCCACTGCCTTGAAATCAAATAGGTTTGAGAAAAACACTTCCAAGTGTTTCCATTGAGCTGAAGTGTTTTGTAAATTCGAATTTATGACGTTACACTGACATATTTTTGCGTAAAAAATCGTTATTTTTTGTAAAAAATCGTTTTTATTGTTAAATTAATTTTTGTTTTTATATATTTTTCTTCTTATATTTTTTAAATACTTTTTTTTAACAAAAAACATTATTGCTTTCAAACATTTAAAAGTAAAAAGTGACATTTCGATAAAAAACTCCAATATGACTAGATAACTCCGAGTTTAACTTGAATATCCTAGACACATCACAGTGTTGCAAAGGCAAAATTAGTTCGAAAAAAAATTTTCGACATGATTTCAAACAAATCAAGTGATTTAAATGGTTTTGGTAGCATGAAAAATGTATGGAAAGTCAAGTAGCAAAGCACTTGATTTGAGCAAATCAAGTGTTTTAGACAAAATCACGTCAATGGAAACGCACTATTAGACTATAATGCTATAAACACAATCAAGAGCTACCGACCATCGACTACCGACTACAAAAGTAGCTGGCTACAAAAATAGCCAAGTCGCCAGCTACTTAATTCTTTTAACGACCATCAACCACTAACTACAAAAAACAAACATCTGTTTTGACATATGTATTAAAGTTAACCAAAACAAAATAAACTTGATTTTTTTAAGTGAATTTGTGCAAAAAGAAAATTTAATTAACTTTATAAGCACTATTGCTAAAATAGTGGAAACAAAGACTTCAGTGTATGAAGTGTCCACGTTCATATTTGCATGTAAATTGAACTAAACATTTACATTAAACAATATAATAAATACATATAAATAGTAAAAATGACTATTATATACTTACCAATTTCAATAAAAAAAACCCAAAAAATAAATATAAATGAAACAAATTAGAAATTTATGAAATTTATAATGAAAAGTGCGCCAAATAAATAGTTAATAAAAAATGTAAACAAATAAACAGATGATTATTATTTTTCAATGGTGCCACTATAAAAGTTTTTCGCGTTTTTAATAGCGATATTTAATGTATTGCGTTTTTAAAACCACCATTTCATGCATTTATTGTATTGGCAGCACTAACATATTTTTTGTAGCCAAGAAAAATAGAAATTAGCCTTAGTTGGCTACGGGCTACAAAAGTAGCCGTGCAGTCGGTAGTCGTGTAGCGGCTAAAAGAATTATTCTCATTAGCACGCATGTATTCTATTTTTGACATCTTGTAGTCGATGGTCGGTGGACATGATTGTGTTTATAGCATAACAATTAAGAGTTAAAATTAAAAATTAAATGAATGACCGATACATGGTTTCATTCTCTATTTATTATTTTTCCAACACATCCTGAAAAACTGTACCCATTAGGAAACCACCTAAAATTGTATTTGTGTTTAAATGGAAGGATTTTGCTAGTTAAATCCATTAGCTTGAATATTGTTTTTTTACATTTTTAATAAAAAAATATGATGTTTTATTAAAACTTATTTATCGACAAAGAAATTAATCACGATCGCTAAAATAAAGATAATTAATCATTCACACCATGGTGAAATAACACTAGGTGGTCTCGATGACGAATTCATTAATTTCGCCGTAAACGATAAATGTCAAACTCCATATATAAAAATTATGTATAATTTTTTTTTTTTTTATATGGTGTTTTACATTTAGCATTTACGGCGAAAACTAATGAATTCGCCATCGCGACCACCTAGTGTTATTTCGACATGATTCACACGATTGAGTTTATTCACGACTGTTAGAAAACGAGGCACCTACCAGACCTTTAAGCCTATCTCATTTGTACTCCTTATTGAAATAACTGAACCGTTTGTCCATGCGCCTATATTGTCATGAGTTATTTCAATTAAATTAATCGACCACACTATACGAAATTTTACCCATTTTTGCTAAGTGTATTTTTTTTTTTTGCTTTAATATAAAGAAACAATAACAAAGTAAACATATCTGTTTAAATTTTTCGAAAGAATTGACTGACTGTTACTTTATCACATGTTTTGCTTGCGATTTGTAAATTAGTTATCAAAAAACGATTGAGTACAGTGAATTTTGTGATAGTTTGTTATAAAAAAATTTCATAATAATATCTTATAATTTGCAAAAACTAAGTAATGAAAAATAATATCGAAGGTGAGTACTTTAATGATATATAGTGAAATGTTAGTTAGTTAAATTGGAAAAATTAAAGCGACCTTAAGATGAACTTATGGAATTATGAGTTGGAATTTTATTTCGACTTCTAAAAAATGCTGGCACATTCTAGCCATAAAACCATACTATATCTCTAGGACAATCAATTACCTTCCGGATTTAAAAAACTTCAACTGCGGATATCTGCAAAAGTTTAAAAAAAACCCATTTTCGAGGTGACTACTGCGTGTAAAATTCAGAGTTATTCAGTACATGGCAAGAGCAACACAACGAATATGACAAAAGAGCCGCTATATCTGCCCGTATCTTTTATTGACAGTGATTGTTTCGAAAACTTTAAACAATATATAAAGCAGCGGTCAAGAAAACTTTGTTCTAATATGAATAATAAATGGCATAAAAGATGTAGGAGTTTCATTATTTTTTAAAAACAGCATGCTGTTTGGCTTAAAGGTAATACTTCGATAAGAAAACCTGAAACGCAGTCTGCCTTCACTAAATCGAAGCCTGGACGGCTGGTAAGCTAAATTTCTACTGCTATACGAGGGCTGCTCTATAAATTTCTGGCCTAATAGTGAAAATGCGAATATTTATAATCAAAAATGGTTTTATTGTTTTTCAAAGTATTCTCCAGCATGATTTATACACTTTTGCATGCGCTCAAACCAGTTGTCGAAGCACTTTTTCCACTCCGATTGAGACACCTCTAAAACGTGGTTTTTGAACACTTCAACAGCTTCTTCTGGCGACGAAAATCGTTGACCACGCATTTTTTTCGTGATGTGCGGAAACAAAAAGAAGTCATTAGGTGCCAAGTCAGGGCTGTACGGCGGATGACCCATTAATTCGACGTTTTGTCCGGTCAAAAACGCTATGGTTTGAGCCGATGTGTGAGAGCTCGCATTGTCATGGTGAACAATGATTCGTCTTCTCTTGTTGGTTTTTCGAATTTCTCCGATGACTTCAGGCAAACAAATTATAGTATACCACTCAAAAGTGACCGTCCTACGTTGCTCAAGCGGAACAATCTCCACATGACCAGTTTTGCCGAAGAAACAGGCGACCATTTGCTTTGAAGTGCTTCTTCCACGAACAACTTTCGTTGGATTTTGCTCGTCTTTGAAGACCCATATGGTCGATTGTTGTTTCGTTTCGGGCTCATACGCATATATCCATGATTCGTCACCTGTGACGATCTTATAATCGTCTTTTGAAGCACCGCAATCGTATTTTGGCAACATTTCTTTGCACCAATCGATACGAGCCTTTTTTGAGTGACTTTCAAATTGTGCGGGATCCAACGAGAACAAACCTTTTTTACGGCCAGGTGTTCATGCAATATCGAATGTATGCTGGTGGAAGAAATGTCCAAGGATGTCTCTATGTCTCAGTATGTCGCGTGTCGATCTTGCATTATGAGTTCACGAACGGCATCAATGTTCTCTGGCACAACAGCCGTTTTTGGACGAACTTCACGGAATTCGTCTTTGAACGAGCTTCGGCCACGATTAAATTCATTATACTAATTTTTCACAGTGCTATAGGATGGTGCTTCATCGCCATACAAAAATTTAAATTCATCAATGCACTCTTGTCGTGATAATCCACGTCGAAAGTTGTGAAAAATGATGGCACGAGAATGTTCATGAGTTAATTCCATTTTTTTTCTATATTAATTTTTTCAAGTCACTGTAAACAACACAAATGATGGTCGTACGTTAAAACGTTTTGAGTACGATTATGCTTAAAAATGACAAACTTTCCAATGGAAATGTCAGATTGCACTTGGCAGCACTCAGTGTTGCCAGGCCAGAAATATATATAGCAGCCCTCGTATTTGAAAGTTAGAGTACACTCAAAAAAATGTTGTAAACAAAATTTTAGAACACCAGAGAATCTATCAACGATCTAAAAAATTATGGATACGAAAACCTATAACCCTGGAAACCCTTTGGAACTAATTCTTAGTTAATCTTTAGTTAATTTTAAGCATCTGTCCAAAGTATATTTATATTAAGTACATGCAAGTCTACAACAAATACAACATTTCATGTATTATGTCAAAAAACAGTTCAGAGACGGCAAAGTGGGTAACATTTTATAATTTTTCTAACTAAAAAATTAATATTAATTTTACTTAATTATTATAAAAACAAAGTAAGAGAATGATCTTTTAACGACTATGTTAATGTAAATTTAAACAAGAATTTAATAAAAGGATATTCAATGCAACTTGAGTTGGAAAAGTGTAATTTGAATATTTGGTGTACCGTCCCTGATAGAACATAATAAAAATGAAAAGAAACACGTAAAAAACAAGAGAAATGTATAGCAAAATAAAAATTTAAATAAATGTAAACCAATTTTGACACAAAACATGATAAACACGCACACCAATAAAACTATCAGCTGAACTCCTGCATATACTTGTTATAGATATACTTTGCATCTGTCCCTCCCTCTTTATAGTCTTCCAAAAGCCATGTAAAACTTAATTAATTTTCGGCAAAAAAAAGGGGTAAAATTTCCTATGGTAGAAACGATGTGAATCTGATCAATGATTTGCAAAGTAGTATTTGTCAAGGCGAATTAAATATAAGGTGATAGCGGTGGCGAATTTAATTCTTTTCCCTGATATTCTAACTGTCAAACTCAATATATAAAAAATCTGTATAACAGTTAGATAAATTTTTTATATATGGAGTTTGACAGTTAGAGTACCGGGGAAAGAATTGAATTCGCCACCGCTATCACCTTATACTTAATTCGCCTTATATAAAAAATCACTTAATGGCAACACAAAGATTTTTTTTCATTCCATTTTAGGCAAAATTCTTAATGTTGTTGACGAATTACTTTTTACGCGATTGATATTCTCAAGCAATAGAGTCATTTTTCTTTTCTTTTTAGTGAACTGTTCGGACCAGTCCCAAAGATTACTGGAAGTAACTAGGTACAGTACAACTTTGACAATCCGGACACATCTAGTTTTAGGGCCGGTCGGATTAACGAGTTGTCCGGACTATAGTAGGTTCTGAGTGAATTAAATTGTGTGTACATATGATTTATAAAAAACAATAAATTATATTTTATTATTATATTAAAATATTTAATCTAAGTGAATTAAATACATATGTACGTACGTGCTATGATTAATTAAAAAACGAAGTTATTTTGTGTTGACTAACTTTGTTGAGGTGGTTGATTTGTGTTTTTTGCTCTAGTATCTTTAACAATAGAATATGCTGCATATCCAAATTATTCTCCTCAGCCCACTGAACGCAAACTGGAAATGATTTCTTTGCAGCAGCATTATAGATATTTGTTTTTGCATCCAATGAAAACTCATTTGCACCAGTTGCCCAATCATTGATATATTCTTCAGTTATGTCATTACTAAAATTCATAGCTCCAATCATACTTTGGATGGATTTCATGCCATCATAGATGCCATCAGACTGCAGTTCATGACGCAAAACCTGAAGCGGTATCATATCTTCATCATACCAGCACGATGTAGCCCATGGCCACAATGCAGACCAGCTTTTCTGAATATTTTTCTCACTAATGCTTTGCCATGCTAAGTTTAAGACGTTAACAGCCTTTTTAAGGTTAAACATTTTTAAAACTTTAACCACGCCGACATCAATTAAAGTATGAATAACAAAACATGAGAGTAAAAACCGGGAAACCTCCGAATTTTAACATTTATTCTTGCATAAAAAAATTTGTGCAGATTGTAGAGGTAAAAATTTAAAATTGTCCGCAACATAAATGCATCCGAATTATTGGAGTAACCGAACTAGCGCATGTCCGGACTGACGAAGTTGTACTGTAGTTCATTTCGTTCACAGTTTCTTTTTTACTTTGAACTGTGAATGAACGAGAAATTCACAAACTGCAACCAATTTGATTTGTTAATAAAGTGTTTAAAATACTTTTGTGACTTGCAAAAAAGAATATTCCCATGAAAATGGAATTTTTGTTGTAAAACAAATATAATATATGTGACCATGCAGAATACAGACTATTTTAGTTTCGAACATAATGTCGCATTGAGCCATTAGTATGATTCGTGCCTGCGTTCAAGGACTTTGAAGGCACAAAAACGTGAAAAATCTATCAAATCAGTTTGGATCTTATACGAGGGCTGCTCCATATATTCCTGGCCTAATAGTGAAAATGCGAATATTTATACACTTTTGCATGCGCTCAAACCAGTTGTCGAAGCACTTTTTCCACTCCGATTGAGACACCTCTAAAACATGGTTTTTGAACACTTCAACAGCTTCTTTTGGTGACGAAAATCGTTGACCACGCATTTTTTTCTTGATGTGCGGAAACAAGAAGTCATTAGGTGCCAAGTCAGGGCTGTATGGCAGATGACCCATTAATTCGACGTTTTGGCCGGTCAAAAACGCTCTGGTTTGAGCCGATGTGTGAGAGCTCGCATTGTCATGGTGAACAATGATTCGTCTTCTCTTGTTGGTTTTTCGAATTTCTCCGATGACTTCAGGCAAACAAATTGTAGTGTAACACTCAGAAGTGACCGTCCTACGTTGCTCAAGCGGAACAGTCGCCACATGACCAGTTTTGCCGAAGAAACAGGCGACCATTTGCTTCGAAGTGCTTCTTCCACGAACAACTTTCGTTGGATTTTGCTCGTCTTTGAAGACCTACACGGTCGATTGTTGTTTCGTTTCGGGCTCATACGCATAGATCCATGATTTGTCACCTGTGACGATCTTATAAACGTCTTTTGAAGCACCGCAATCGTATTTTTGCAACACTTCTTTGCACCAATCGACACGAGGCTTTTTTTGAGCGACTTTCATATTGTACGGCATCCAACGAGAACAAACTTTTTTTACGGCCAGGTGTTCATGCAGTATCCAATGTATGCTGGTGGAAGAAATGTCCAAGGATGTCTCTATCTCTGAGTATGTCGCATGTCGATCTTGCATTATGAGTTCACGCACGGCATCAATGTTATCTGGCACAACAGCCGTTTTTGGACGACCTTCACGGAATTCGTCTTTTAGCGAGCTTCGGCCACGATTAAATTCATCATACCAATTTTTCACAGTGCTATAGGATGGTGCTTCATCGCCATACAAAGATTTAAGTTCATCAATGCACTCTTGTCGTGATAATCCAGGTCGAAAATTGTGAAAAATGATGGCACGAAAATGTTCACGAGTTAATTCCATTTTTTTCTATATTAATTTCTTCAAGTCACTGTTAACAACACAAATAATGGTCGTACGTCAAAACGTTTTGAGTACGATTATGCTTAAAAATGATAAACTTTCCAATGGAAATGTCAGATTGCACTTGGCAGCACTCAGTGTTGCCAGGCCAGAAATATATATAGCAGCCCTCGTAGACCAGAATCTAATTTTTTTAGGATCGCTTAGCTGTATGCCCTACAACGTGTATTACCGTGTGTATGAAGTCTGCACACAGTATAGATGCCGCACACGCTCATAGGCGCCTACGTATTTGTTGTCGTTTTAATATATAAACAAAATCACATGTAGTCACGAAAAGTCATAACTCACGATTTCGTGTAAACTTAAGATAAACCATCTACACGGCCAAACGAACAAACGCTTAAAATTTATTCGAACTCGGTTTGACCATTCAAGAGTTATAAAGTCACAATACACTTGCAACAATTTTTTATATACATATGTATATACATAGATAAGTTGACAAGGTTGTTAATAACAATTTGGTCGGAACAATGAACGATAAAGAAGCAACGTCTAAAAAAGTCCGAGTAGTTTATTGAAGTGAATCAATTGTTCAATGAAACGAAATCGTTGGGCAATGACTCAAGTACTATTTACATGGAAAATAAAGGCGCTCGGCAATATGTATATCAGAGATCGAGTGTAATCAGACGTTTTTGCAGAGAGCTACAAGTTCTCAATGAACAACACACAGCTGGGTACCCGGGCATTACAACATAATAGAGAGTGGAATTGGATTATATGTGTCAGTGTGAGATGATAATAGACAAATTCAGATGTGATGCTGATACAATGTCAACTTATTTATCGAAATGTATACGGACGAACTTCTTGCTGAATGAGAAGGGTAACAGAGATCTGAACAAGCTGTTACGTATGAGTAAGTCTAAATTATGAATTTATACAGGGTATTACCGACTTCAACACCAACGTTGGTTGTTATTTGCAAACACTATGCCATTTTGCTGATACTGTTTTATTCATATTGCGACTTTACTAGGAGATCTCCCGAAGAGAATTTTCTTCACTAATCGTCGTCTTACTGCCCTAGGGAAAATTAGGACGCCTAACTGAGTTCTAACTGTTGCAGCAGATTTAACAAGGCATTGAGGTGATATTGAGGTGATTGTTCATTTTAACATAAGTTTTCCGAGGACTGTCTTGCAATCAAAGCTTTACTGCGACTACTATAAGGATTTAATTAGATTAGATTCTAAAAGGAATCGTAATGATTATAAAATTCACTGGTAAAAAATTCTAAATTACTAATCGATAATAATTAAAGTGCCCGTGCATATAAATAAATTATCGTGGTGTTTTTTGATATTTTATTTTTCATCCTCTTTCAACTGTATAAAAGAGCCGAAAAAAATTCAGCCGTATACAGCGGAGAAAGAAAAATAGAATTACTGTTGGTTATTTTTGTTTTTGCTTTATCGTTTGGACAAAAATCTTTAATTTATTTAAAATGTTTGTCAAAAGCTTCCCGAAGAGTTAAGAAAGTGGTAACGAAATGGCCATCGATACGTGCTTTGACCCTCAATAATCAATACCGGTGATTTAAATAATTAATCGGGAAAATAGCACGAAAAAAAAGATTTTTTGAAAATTAATTAATATAAAAGAAAATATGACACCAATCAATTGTTTAGCGCGATGACACTCCTTTTTGGTTTAAAGGGTTTATTCATAAACAAAATTTTCGCAACAGGCCCTACAGATTTAATTACATCTAGAAAAATGCACTATTTGTTGTGGTTAAGATGCTGGTGGCATCATTTGACCTTATTGCCAGAGCCAGAGGTCGTGTAACAATCGATGGATATCGTAACCGCATCATTTATCAAATATATTATGATTGAACCTGAACCAAGGCCAGATGTGGTTTCAACAGGATGGTGCTACGGACTTGCTGCGACCGCAACCATCATCGTATTAAAATCAAAGTTTTTAATAAGCTGATGTCGAGAAATGGACCATCTATCTCTCAGGATATTTTTTACTGCCACGTTGCAAATTATCATATAAAAGAAGATGTCGAATAAATATTAAACAAGTTCATAATTTTGTTAAATTATAATAATTTTGTAAAATTTACAAAACTTCCAGCAAAAACTTAGACATTACCTTAAAAAGTACTTGCCATATAATGACTTACTTTTGCGATTGCCATATTTTGTTACTCGCTTACAAAACACATTACATTAGTTTCCAAAAAAGGAAGTAGTAATGGAACTACTTATTTATGTTAAAAGAGACTACCGTACTAATGGTACTCATTATTTCCTACAATAATTAATGTAATCGATTCTCAGTGGTTGATTATAAAAGTCTCATGCCTTTTTAAAATCATTAAGTCGGCAATCTAGTTGGGAAGTACTTCAGCCAAAAATGCTTAATTCCACACTCGATTACCATTTCAAAATTTTTTTGCTGGGTTTGTGTTTGTGCTATTAGTGACTAGTTATTTTTTGTACATAACTGTATATTCTCGATCCTGTCAGGTAATGTCTTTTGCTCTTAAACTTAATTATTTTAAATGAATTGGATTAATTCTTCCCGAAATTTATAACAACAGTTTAATTAATTTAGATAAATATTAAAAAGTGTTTGATACAAACATAATATAGAGTCGCAGCCGCTTAACAGATGATAAAAAAAACATGAAACATTAAATAACAAAAAACATATCAAATCAAAATAAAAGATTTAACTGAAAAAATTTATTTAAAATTATTATAGTACTACAGCTGTATAAATAAAAATTATTATTAAACATTAAATTATAATACAAATATTTAAATACCTTGTAAGGCTTAATTCATAATATTAATATATTAATTAGTTCATAATATTAAATTCACTCAAATTATTACTAATTCCTTGAAACGATAATTATGAATTTTGGTTTAATATACAAAAAAAAACACACACACACAAGAAAATTTACTAAAACGAATATTATTATTCTATTAAATTAAATTTATTTTTGCATAATTTATCAGTCCTTTTAAGTTGTTATAAAAAATACAAATAGAGTCTGCAATAATCTCATTGTCTTTTTTAAGATCTTTTACAAAAAAAAAATAAATATTGGGTTAATTATATTTTGTCGTTAGTTGTTTCATTACTTGTGGTCAAGTTTCTACAACTCGTTGAAAAAATATTACTATTTGAACTCATTCGTTCAGCGAATCGTTTAAAAATGTTAGTGCCAAAATTTAAATTTGTATTACTACGACTACTTGAACGACGCAGTAAAACATTAGAATCGTCAGTTGCATCAGTCGGCACTGATATGTTGGCAGCAACATTTATATTATTATTCGCTGCTGTTGTATTGGTGGAAGAGGACAAATTGGAGGTAGTTTTCGACTGCTCGCATATGCAACTAAATCGATCACATTTGGGACATAAAAGTGCTTTATCCAACTGAAAGATAATTTGTTTAGAATAGAGTGAGTGGTTGAGGTTTTAAGCCAGTTTGGTTTTCTTAAATTAAATTGTTTTCTTAATGATTAGACCAGGTTAGAATTTTTTGCAACTCAAAAAAAATAATATAAAAAAATTTGTTAAAAACAATTTAGAAAAAAAAATGAGTGATGACAAGTTTTAGAAAAATTATTAGGATCGCTAAAGAAAAGTTAGAGTTTTTGTAAAGCTAGTCTAGTGTTCAGTGCAAAAAAAAGAACGATTTAGATGCGTATTTAATGAGTTAAAATAATGCAATAGTTTTAAATTTGTAAGGTAAAAAATTTAGTATTTATGTTTGTAAGTCCCCGTCCAATTTTTGTTTCTGCAATTTTTTTAAAATATCTTATAAAATTGCATTCGTGCCCACAAATTCAAATTTTGTTTCTAAAATTTCAATATTGATTGCTTAGACGAATGAGATAACAAAAGAAAATTACAAGTAAATGAAACAGTGTGGCCTCGTCTTTTCTCACCTACAACCAACAAACTCAAGAATTGGAAGAGGTCTAAAGTAAAACATGGTAATAAAAATTCATTTGCTAAAGAAAATCTGGATATAATTTTAATAAAAACCCCCACAAAAAGTTGTTTACTCGTATCACAAAAGATGGAATGGTAATCAAATAAGTGATAAGCAATCAAATTTACTCATACACGCTCAGGCTCCATAGCGTCCAGCAAAAATTAAATAATAAGCACAGGAACTGCTCAACAAATACTTAATTTATTTGCGATAAAACGGCGAATTAAAAGATATTTATTTAACAAACTTTTTTGGGAATTTTTATAATATTATTTATTAAATTATGGTAATATCCATAACACTTTTAAATAAAAATGCAATTTATTTGTTGGTTGGAAAAGCAGGTATCTATACGCATTTCGCCGGTTGCTAAAGCCAGCTCATCAGAAAACCTTTATCCAAATTCTTGTAAAAGCCAAAAACACTTCGTTTAAGTATAAAAACTTCAAAAACAACATGTGAGTTATTTTAGAAACCAATACAGAAATGTTAAGGCTTAAACAAAAATTACCAACAAACAAACCACGTTTTTATTTTTCTTACATTCCCTTCTGTGTCAGGTTGGTTATATGCCGACTCTTATTGCAGTCGCAACACGTATTAAAAGTAAAAACAACACAGTTAATTTTTAATTTCTCAAGAAAAAGAAAAAAAACAACAATAAAAATATATTTAAGTTTTTTTTTTATTTTCAAGCATGTGAGGTCCTTTCTTGTTTTGTGGCTTTGTTTCTTTTGTTTCCTTTGTTCTCTTTGTTTACGTATCATGCGCTTTTAAAAACTTGAGCATTCAACCACACTAAACCTCTGTTTTAAGTCCGGCGAGACTCGAAATTTACTTGACATCTTGTTTAGAAAGCATGCGCCTTTAACCCGCACAGTCATCCAGACTCAAAATCACCATCTCCTGTTTTATCAGCGAGACCTTTTAAGCTAACTTAGCAAGGGTGGACAAAGAATTTCTGATGAAGCCTCGCTCGCTCAATAACCAATTTTTCTTTCGCGGCTACTCAAATTTTATTATGTTTTTCGTTTTCAAAACTGTTGTTTTCCCCTTTTTCGAATTTGAACCAAGATCTTTTGTTTAACATTAAAATTTCCTCCGCCAAGTCACCAACGTGTGTGCTTAACACGTGTTGGATAAACTTTCTCCGTTTTGCTAGTGGTAAAAGCAACAACTTAAGTTATTCAGCTCTAAGACACAATCCAACATTTTTAACGGACAACAAAAATTTTTGTTATTAAAGATATTAATAACGATTTTTTTTTTAATTAGAGAAAAAATTTAATGACTTAATGCCAAATCGATTAACTCCATTAAGTATATACTAGAGCTGCAAAAAAATCATTCCTTTTTTATTTTAATTTTGAACTAATTCTTTTTACAACCAAAAATAATTCAATGAAATTTAAATCAATTCAAACGAATTTGAATTGAATTGATTTTAAAATTAATTTAAATGAGTTAGAACAATGTTTTGCAACTCAAATGAATGAAATCAAAAATGTGTTGCATTCAACCAAACTCAAGAAAAGATTTAGGTGGAATAAAAATGGAAATTTCACACACATCAAAGAAAACATGAAGATGCTTACTACATCTTTGCTTACAAAATCAATTCAAATTTCAAACAATTCAATTTAAATGAGTTGGTAATGAATTGCTAATTATTTTTTATAATTCATTTGAATTACTTTGAAATGAACTGCATTTCACTTTGGCAAATTCATTTTGATTGGAAACGAATTGCAATTCATTTTTACCAAATTTACTTGAATTGACACAAATTAATTTTTTTTTTTGTGTAAAAGGAATTAATTTAATACAGCTACCACCTGATACATGATTTCGCCATGATGAACACTATTCAACTTTACGAGATGCCTTGCATTTATTTTTAGAAATTTAAAAAAATATATATTGAATAACTCATTTGTAATCATCGAATTTTCATTGGGTTTATGCATTTATTTATTTTTGTCAATGTGAACCCATGCTAGCCAATGACAAGCTAATATTAAGATAATGAGTTTTTTCCCTAAATTGAACCAGTTCATTTTAAGTAGATAATAAATAAATAATTTTTTTTATAACTTTTTAAAATAGTTTCTTCAAATTAGTTTTAATTAATATTTATTTGTTGTAATAAAATTTAAATAAACTTTAAAACTGTTTTGGGGACGGTTCATGCATCTTATTTTGTCGTATTTTATTTTAAACCCGCTTTTTAATAAGAGAATTTTCATGAAAAGATTTTAATGAAATTTAAAACACGGGTAAATACATAGAAAATAGGATATTTATATGTTTAAATTACGGACTAGGATGGGAGGAAAAGAGGAAGCAGTCATTTTTATGGGTCTACGTCAATTTTAACAAAGTATCGGCTAATCGATTTTAATTAAATTCGAAACATAGATAGGTCCTTATCTATATCTGTTTCCAGAGCTTGGACCTAGATGAGAGAAAAAGGGAAAAACTGACATTTACGTCCGTAACGATTTCATAAAAATTTTAAATATAGTAAGATATTTATGTAAAGGATAGAATATTCTGTTTATTTTGAAAAATGGAATAGAAGAGGGGATGATAAATTTGATGCGCAAATTTATGAATCTTAACCAATCTTTATAAAATCAGCTTCTGATTTATAAGATACAAACTAATTTGATAGATTTGGAACGTGATCGGAGCAGAGCTCCATAACAAACAAGGCTATAAAATATTATACAGTGCAAAGAAAGGTCCTAAAAAGAGACCTAGGCAATGCCGGGTACAATAAGCTAGTAAATGTTTATGAATTTTATTTCACATGTAACGATTCGCTGACTTAGATTCGTTATAATTGTGAAGCAAAAACAGAGTCTTACAGATCACGACAATGTTCTTGACTCCAAGACAAACCTTCTTCACTTCACGATTAGATATCATTAATTTAACTTTTGATTATGAATAAGCGTTATTTTAACGAATTAACACAGCATTCATTTAAAAGTTTAACTTAACTGATCGCTTGGATACTCTTGTGAAAGTGCATTACTATTGGGTCTTCATATACAGTGATGTAAAAAATAATACGTACAAAGAATATTGCATCACATAACTTTTAAACTGAACATGTTTATCCTGTTAAGCATATCAATTTATTGGTTAACAATTTAAGAAAAATTATTCTATTCATTGTTTTCTATATATTTTATCTTAATTTTGTTGACCGTCCTTCGTTAATTGAAGTGCATGTCATTGTTTGAGCATTGAGTCTTGACTCGATTTTGAGAGAAGGAAACAGGTATTACATTTGATGAATTCTTAATAAAGAGTCCAAAGCTCCTTGCAATTGCGCGGTCACTCTCTCCTAATTGATATTTGGCAACATTTAACAAATTTTTAAAAGGATTTAGATCCGGGGATTGTGCTGGCCACTCTTTTCGATATTCAGTTGTGTGTTTGCGGTCATTGTCCTGTCTTTTGCGTAAGGCAGAATACTTCAAAGCAATAGTTGATTTCAAAGCACTAGGGAAATCTTACACCATAATATGGAAATGAGCCCCAAACTGAAATGTTTCCACCACTATGTCTTATCGTTTTCAGCGTACCTTGATTTTAATGCTGTTTTCTGACGTGATAGACACCCTGATGTGTGTTTAACAAATTTATTATTGTCTGATCAGACCATAATATTTCACTACTTTCCTTTAAATATACCAATATGGTTTTCAATAAATTCCAGATTTACACTATGCAATTTTTTCAGTAATTTTTTTTCTCAATTTTCTATTTAAGTTACAGCGTTATCCATTATCTAAAAGTAAACATTAGCAACAGTAACATTCCCTTAAAACTTAAGAAATACCATATTGCTTTATCCTCCTGCTTCACAAACAAACAAAAATTTCATGTTAGTTTCATGAAAATTTGCATAGTGTAAATGCCGTAAAAATTTTTTTCTTTGCTGCACATTTTTCTGTACTTTTCTAGGGCTGCTTGCTAGCTTTAAGGTTTTTCTTAATAAGGGTTTTCTTTATTATTGAAGCTTCAACGTTAAATCATTTTTTAACCCTTTACCTCAGGTGGAAAGGGTATATCTAAGTTTATCATTCGGTTTGTAATTTCTACAATATCCATTTCCGACCCCATAAAGTATATATATGTTCTGAGTTCTTATGCACAGCGAAGTCGATTGAGCGATTTCCGACTGTCCATTCGTGTTCGTATTCATCAGTTTTCTATAAAAAAAAAAATAACCAAATTTGGTAGCGCTTACTAAGCTGGTTTTAACTTTCGTGTTTATTCCTACAGATGGTTGTGGTTTATAATACAGGCATGTTCTGACACTCGCATGTTTTTGAAGTCGCATGTGATTTCAAAAACGCCAACTTTTGTTTTACATGTTCTGAAACTCACGCGTTTTGCTTGCGATTTGCTTTTTTTCAAACTTATGTTCGAAAAGAAAAACATATGTTTTTACGGTGCAAAACATAAATAAACAAAGAAAATTACAGCAAAATGCCTGCAGCTGCCATGCTTAGTTTCATTTCTTTAAAAAAAAACATGCAATTAAAAAAAGAAGGAATTAAAAAACGGAAGCTTAGAGATTGTAACAATTCAATGGATACTTCAATCCAATGTATATTTATTAGTTTAAAAAATAACACAAGCCAAGAAATATTTTGGCGACAAATGGATTTTCTATTAGTGATATTGCATTTAGCATCTTTGATGTAAAAGGTTACTTATGTTGTAAGTAATCAGTACTTAATAAGTATTTTTGTTTATTTTGTTAATTATAACATGCACGTTTGGAACTCATATCGTCCAAAAAGTAATTTAAATAAATTTTTAAATATCCCTTAACACTTTAATTGCACATTTAATAAGCACCGAATATTTTATAAGAATTGAAAATTTTAATAACCAATCATTTTTTGACTACCGACTATACGTTCAACCGCACTAATACTAATATATTTTCGAACATCAATTAAAACAGCTGTTTCTATGAAATCGCCAGTACTCAAGAAAACAATCAAAACAAACAATTGATAGAACAAATAACAGGCTTTAAATTAATTATTTGTGACTTAATTTTCATTTGTGTATAATTTTATTGTTGCTTTAAAGTTTATTTTAAGTAAAATTCGCAACTTCACTTCAGTATGTGCTTGCGATTTGAAGTCGCCAAATTTCTTACGATTGTGAACAGAACACCTTTCATGCGATTTCAACTCGCATCGCCAGTTTTAAGCGAGTTGCGATTGTCAGAACATGCCTGATAAAAAATTATTTGAATTAAGTTAGGACAACAATCCAAAGTAACTTACAATTTTCGGAAAAAAGCTTTTTTGAACAGGGAAATTTTATGGTAGAATTTTTATTTAAAGTATTCAATGAGAAATTTGGAGCATGGTGAATGTGGTTAATACATTTATGGTGAAGTGTATATAAGATTCGGAATAGTCGAATG
This sequence comes from Gymnosoma rotundatum, assembly GCA_916610165.2. Lineage (NCBI taxonomy): Eukaryota > Metazoa > Arthropoda > Insecta > Diptera > Tachinidae > Gymnosoma > Gymnosoma rotundatum. The sequence goes on from OU744338.1 coordinate 42,105,077, forward strand.
ATATTTTTTACGCAAAAAGTAATTTTTGTTTTTTGCCGTGTGTTTCATACTTAGGAGTTTATTTAACAGCACTTTATACTATTTTTGTTAAAACTTCAAGCAATTTTGAAAATTTTCTGTAACAATAAGCAGAATTGTGCAAGTTCTTGATATTTTATCGTCCTGCTGGGTCGCGGTGCTTAGATCAATTCATATCTGTTTTGTTGGTTCAAAAATTCTAATGTTTCCTCAATTCCCGAATCAGCTCAAACTTTAAAGAATTAATATAATATTTTAACGAACCAATACAAAAAAAAATAATAATAATACATATCGCCGTATCAAATACAAGAAATAAATGGTTCATTCAATCATATAAAATCTAACACAGAACAAAATGTTTAAATTCTTTAGATTTTTCACTCAACAAAGTGATGGTCGTTTTAGAAGCATCTAGCGAGTTAAAACTATTTTAAAGGTAACTTTTGCAATATTAAGACAAAGGGCAGATTGAAAGAAACTTTTTAATAATACAGGTGATAACTTCTATTCGAAATTAAGTACGTTCTAGAATTCTTACCAGACATATTTATACTACACAAAGATAGATAAAAAAAAACACAATTTAATTTATTTTTTAACAAATAAATGTGAAAAGATAATGCGGTGAAATTGTTTAATAATTTTCTTCTATTAAAAATTTTTTTTTACTAAAATAAAACATTTTTACCTTGTTTAAATTCTTTGGTTAGCACAAACAAATATATATTTCAACAAACAAAAAATAGCATGCTTTCGTATTACAATTATTTTTTTTTTTTTTAATTCAAATTACACGAGAATCCCAGCACCATTTGTTAAATAACTAATATATATTGAGGAAAAAAAAAATACTCACATTTAATTTTCTGAGCATATCAGTAACAATGTTGAATGCTGTCGTACGTGAACTAGCAGTCATTGCGTTACCATTAAGTAAATTATCCGGATCGCGAAATGGTTTTCCTAAATTATAACAAAACAAAAACATATAAATTACTTTAATATTATTAAATACAAAGAGCGGAAATATTAAACTAATACTAATAAGAAAAGAAAGAGAGAAAATTACTGTCAACAGGGGACAAACACAACAAACGCACATTTTCGAACTAAATATATATAGAAGAGTTTACAAACAAAATGATTAAAACCTTAATAAAGTTTTATAAGATTTAAAAGGTTTATTTTCTTTATAAAAGCTTAAGATTTTATATTTTCAAAATTGTATTTATTATTAGCATTAAAATATATTTAAAATCTACGTTTACACGAAAAAATGAATGATGTTTCATAAAGGGAACAAGTTTTTAAGATTCAATTTTATAAAAATTGTACTCAATCTTAAAGTTAAACTTATCAGTTACTTCTTCAAAGAAGTTAATTAATAATTTAAATTAATAAAATGTTAAAATAATTGACAAATAATTTTTAACATAAATTTATAATACAAATTAATTTATAGTTTTTTTTTATTGTTTTAAAACGAATGTTGAAAATTTTCTGATAAATGGAATGAATTATTATTAAAAGAAATTACATATTAAACATAAATACGAAATTTTAATTTTTTACTTTTTTATATTAAATATTAATAAAATATTAATTATTGAATAAAAAATTAATGAAAAAAAATAAATTATTGAAAATATAATTTACAAAAAAATTATAAAAATTTTTAATGTCAATAATTTATTTATTTATGCAATGAAAAAGAGAATTATGGGATACAACTGGAGAAATCTATCCCAGACTGCATTTTAAGTAAAAATGATTAAACAATAAGAAATAAAAAAAAAATTAATGAATTAAATTAAAAATACTATAAAACAATATAAATAAATATAAAGATTCTAATCGACGAGATTAATAATACAAATGATATAATGTGCTTAAAGTGTTTGTGTGTGAAAGACCCCTGAGCAATAATAATTTCAACTAGTCACTGACAGTATTTCTTAAATTTTAAAGCATGTCTAGTTTTTTTCAAAGAACGACAAATCTTACTTTTAAACGAACGTTGCTGTAATTGATAATCATTAATACTTGTTGTTGTATTATTAGTATTTGCTGCTGTTAATGAATTGGTATTATCATTTGACTGCAACATTATATCACCGTTAATGCCATTTGGTGTGGTAACTTCGGAACCAGAACCCAACAGTCCACCATTCTGTGTACCGTTTGTTGTATAACGTGTTTTTACATTAAGTTCTTGCTTTAGATCTGCGTTAAATTATTAAGAAATATATACAAAATTCAAAATATTTTTAATTTTATTTTATCTAACCTCTCGTTTCGTCCATTAACCTTTGTAGTTTTTCTTGTAAAACTTCTTTCTCATCTACTTCCATTTCCAGCAATGCATTCTTTTCATATGCTTTATCAAGCATTCGTTCAAAATCTACAATACTTTCATTTAGTATACGATGCGCTCGTTCTAAGTCATCGTTTTTTTGCTCCAACTGTCGCAGGTAGTCTTTCATCGAATCTCTTTCTTTTTTCATGTTTTCTAATTGCTTTTCAATGCTGTTCAATTCCATACTATGTGATTCGAGTTTGATCTAAAATTAAGAAGGAGCAATATACAAAACAATATTACCAATAAAACATTACAAAAACACAAAAATTTTTATTAATGTGTAATAACATTTGACTATGGCTGTATAAGCAGCTGATGCCAGAAAATGCTTTCTTCATCTACACATATAGTATAACTGTTAAGGTCATGCCTACATGAAATAATAATTATGATGATTTAGATAGTCAAATTTTTGAAATTTTCGTCTGTCTGTGCAGACATCATGTATTTTAATATTCATTATTTAGGACATTTTCGACCCAAGGAAAAAAAAATACAAAATGAAAGTACGCAATTTTGCCAATTAAAATAACGCAGTAAAGAACTTTTTGATAAAAGAAAAGCATTCGTCTGTTGGCATAAACTAGTAAAACAACAAATTTGGATATTTTAATAAAAAAAATAAAAAGCGTTCTTCGGTAATAAACCTATATCTAACTAAAAATATATGACTTCTGCGAACTGTAATTTTTACAGACGAAGTGTCTGAATGGTCTTCAAAAAGTTGAAACATAAATTAAATTCAATCACAAGAATATTAAATTAATTAGTCTTTAACAAATTATCGCGCTAATTATCCTGAACAAGTTATTAAAATCACCGATATAGATGATTATGGATGAAATCACTTCTCTATGGCCATTTTGCTACCGCTTCATTTTAAATAAACTACAGATTTTTGTCCAAACAATAAAGTAAAGACAAAAATCAAAGTTTAAGCAAAAACAACAATAATCAACACTGATTTTATTATTTTTCCACTGTTATAAAAATAAAATTAAAACAACAAATAAAATACCACGATATTCTTTTTGTTTCTTTATACACGGGCACTTGTAAAATAATAATTAAAACTCAATAACGGGAATATTAAATTAATTTAATCTTTTAAAAGTTATCGCGCTAATTATCCCGGTTAAATTATTAAAATTACCGATATTGATTATTGTGGGTGAAAAAAGCACGTCTTGATTGTCATTTCGCTACCGCATACTTAGCTTTTCAGGAAACTTCTCACAAACATTTTAAATAATTAAGCGGTAGCGAAACGGCCATCGAGACGTGCTTTCACCCTAAACAATCAATATCAGTAATTTTAATAATTTGTTTGGGATAATTAACGCGATCATTTTTTAAAGATTTGTAAATTAAAACTTTTAAGGGCATTTACCTAAGTTCGAAGTTTTTGAGATGTGTCTGTCTCTGTCTCTTGTATAAAAACTATATATACTAAAGCTATATATATATAAAATTTTTCGATTATTCGATATTTTTCAAAAACCTGTTTTTTTCAAATTGAGTGAAGGTTGAGCAATCAACGAATTGGCTCATTAACTCCACAACCAATAATAAATTTCAGATTAAAAAGTCTTATGTAATGTATTATTTATTGGTTGGAAAAGCTGACATCTATACGTATTTCACTGATTGCTGAAGCCAGTTCATCTGGAAAATTGTATCCAAATTTTAAGAATTGCTAAGCAAAATTACAAGCTTAAACAAAAATTACAAGCTTTTCAAGACCTGTGAGATAAAAATATAAATTTTTAATATGCCTTAAGTCTGCATTGTGAGACGGCATGTAAACAATCTTCTGTAGAAAGGAATGTAAAAAAAATAAGTAGGAGTGCTATATTCGGCTAAGCCGAATCTTATATACCCTTTACCATTTATGTATACCTAGTTTATTGAAGTAACTCCATTAAAAAAAAAAATATTGGGGTGAAAAGCATGAAGTACTATATATAATTTTACATAAAAATGTCATCGGCTCTTAATGGATTAAGCATTTTTCAATAATTTAAGATCTTTTCAAAAGCTCTTAAGTGATTAATATCTTAAAAAATATGGTGCACAATCGTACTTTTCTATAAAAAGCGTGCTTGTATGGCCCGTAAAAACAATTCTCATATTGTTAATAGGGTCTTTCCCCTTGCAGAAAAATGTTTAGTTTTTCTTATAATTTTGATATTTCCTTTGTTTCTTTTTTAGCCACATATTTTTAAATTATCGAAATAAAAGGGTTTTAAGGAGCGGCAAATTATCTTTGAACGAAATATGAAAGAAGTTGAAAAACTATGTGCTACTAATACCAATTACTCTTACAAGAAGCAGAAGTAAATTTTACATTAAGAGGATATGAAATTTATGTAGGTATAGGTAGAGTGTAATTGAACGCTTTAAGCTTACTTCAGAAATGAAATACATTACAGAAAATGTTAGATGTAAATGATTTAAATATAAGAATTACATAGAATTAATAATTGATTTTAAGAAAATGACAAATGTATAGTGTTGTGATGAATGATGTTATGATTAAACCATTTTCTTTATATTTAAGATATCAGCAGCGAATTTATTTTATTTTCATGTAGATCTTGTCATTTATTGTTAACTGACCTTAAGTGATTCATTTTCTTTTTCCACTGATGATAATTTAAATCTGAGATCCTTAATTGTTGCTTGTTTTTGATCGATTGTAGCGTCCATTTCAGCTTCCATTTCACGTGATTGCTCAACATATTCATCGTATTCCTGCTTAACGTCTGTCCATCTAGAAACAAAGTAATAAACAATAAATTCAAAGATTTTGACGCACATATTAAAACAAGCTTAACAATCTACTTACTCTTTATGATAAAGTTTAGCCCTTTCCTTCCAGTAGCGGCATTCGTCTTCGACACTATTAAACAGTGGAGGTGATTCCATACTTCCAATTGTTTGTTAAAATGTATGCGTATTTATTGGTATGGAGCCGGAGTCGCTGGTTTCTAAAGATAGTGTTAACAATCTCTTCCGAAGAGTTCAGTAAGCAAGTTTCGTTTTAAACTATTAGAAGTCACACACTATTTATTCCCTTCCGCATTTGTTTACAAATCTTTGTTTAGTCTTTTAAATAAATTTCTTTATTGTTATATATATTTTTTTGTAAAGATTAAAAAAAAAATAAAGATTTTCTTTCGTTTGTATCTAATGACTGTTGTGTTTTTTGCTTTTCTTGTATATGACGTCGTAGTTTCGTTCTTGGTTTTAACAATATTTGTATTTTCTACATTAAAATAAAGAAATGTTAAAACGTATTAAAAATAGAAAACTTTTAGTTGCTTGTGAAAAATCAATTAATTAACAAGTGTTTGTCTTAAGAAACTCCCACACTCAGCCACATTTTCTCTTTTTATTCCTCTGTATAAAAGCAGTTTTCTGTTATTTTTTACTTTTTTATTGCTGTTTTATTTTTCTTTTAAGTTTTTATTGTGGAAATGGGGTTTCTTTTTGTTTTTATTGTTTTACTCGCGTTGTCACTTGAACTTCTGTTTGGGAAAGTCTCGTTGCGGCGAAGTAAGGAAGCATCTACATAGGCAAACAAGACACAAAAAACAGCAGTTTTGTAATGTTTTTGCCTTTTCAAGGCAAAATGAAATCATCGCTTTTGCTTACTGTTTTTCTCCTATCCTTTTTTAAGATTTTTTTGTTCCCATTTACGTATTAAGAATGTTCAAAAATTGGTTTATGGTTTGCACTTACTTTTTTATAAAATTATTGTAAAAAATCCTCACAGGTTTGGTAAAAGTTCGCGAATTAAAATAAGAACCAAACAATTGTAATATATAATTAACCACAGTTGCATAATTTCGGTTCGGATGATGCCATATTTCACGAATTGAATTTTCTCACAAAAATCCAATTTAGTGTAAATTTTAAATATTTATTATTATATATTTATTTGGAATCATTATTTATCATACTCTGACAGTTCTGCCACAATAAAAAGTTCTCCCTTGGAAAATTTTGAAGTTGTTACAGTTTTTGCTGAAATGTGTGATTCGAAGCGCACCGGGGCTAAGATCCATATATTACCATCAAAGTGAATCGATAACAGGCGAAAACATTCAGTCCAATTATAAAAAAAATTCCGTGCAAGTTTTTTTCATTTTTCCCTTTTCACCTATTATAAATTTTTCCACCATCTGATTAACTGCGAAAGTGAAAAAATAGGTATTATGAATTATAAAGGAAAAAACAAAATAAATCCCTTCCAATTACGATAATTCCACTTTTTGTTATTTTGTTCCCTAATTGGAGGAATCTTTTCGCGAGAAATTTTTTTTCGTGGGAAAAAAATTCCGTAAGAATAATTATGATTAGGTAATGCGCTGATCTCAAAATACCTCACTTTTGTATTCTAACTGTTTAAAAACTAAAATGACTTACAAGAACGAATTGTTTTTATTGCAGGAACCTGCTATTAATTTATCTTCATTATTTTGATTATCATTGCAAAATCACGTACCAGGTAACGAACATTAAAACTTTGCAGTCGCTCGAAATCTCATACTTCGTGTATAAAAAATTTGTGTGCCAAATAAAATGCTAGTAATGGCCAAAAGTGGTCGCGATGGCGAATTTATCAATTTTCGCCGTAAACGCTGAGTGCCAAACTCCATATATAAAATATATGTATAATTTTTTTATATGATGTTTTACATTTATGCGTTTACGGTGAAAATTATTGAATTCTCCATCGTGACCACATGGTATTACTTCGCCATGATACCAGGTGAAAGCAGCAGCGAATTCATTAATTTTTGCCATCGCTCGAAATGTCAAACTTCACATAGAAATAATGACATAGCCTTTTATATATTAAATTGGACCAAGGCGCCTCAATTAAAAGGTGGTAGCGATGGCAAATTCATTGATTTTATTTACATGTATATGTTTTGATATTTTTTATTTATTTTATTGACATATAATCTTGAACAGTATGTAGAATTTCCATTAAATTAACAAATAAAGAACATTTGTTAAAAAATTTTTACACATTTTTATTATTAAAAAGTTTTTGAGGACGCAAAAACACATCAAATTTTAAAATATCTATATTTAGTGCAGTGTTTATAAAATTTGTAGCATGGCGAATCTATAATGTTATATAGTGCATAATAAAAACCAAGGCGAATCAATTATCAGGTGGCAGCATTAGAGAATTTATTATTTTTTGCTGGTAGAAACGATTGTCAAACTTCATATAAAAAAAATGGTAAACAGATTTTTTTATATATGGAGTTTGACAGTAGTGTACACGGCGAAAATTTATGAATTCGCCTGGTAATTGAATCTCCTTGATAAAAACCTACTTAAATAAACAACATAGAGTAATGACATTTTTCCGTTTTATTTAGTTCGGTGATTTTTTTCCATTCATTCTTCGGGAAGAATCAACCAATTTTTGCAGTTTTCTTAATTATCACCGCAAAAATATTTTGCAGAGTTTTAAAATACAGGAAAAGGTAAATAAAATAGTTTCGATCAAATTGTTTAAAATGATTCTACCGTAATGAAAACAGTTTTTAAGATTTGTAAGCAGGCTTTAAAAACTAAGAATAAGAAACGCAATAAAAATGTTAAAGCATAAAACTGCATTCTTCAAAATATGAACTAAAATTTTAAACGAATTAAAATGATTATCAATAATAATGGAATGCATTCTAGTTATTATTCCAGAGCATGTTAAAGTGATAAGACGTTTTAAACAGTGATATTAAGATAAATTCAAGCAGGTTTTTATAACCTACACCCGCATTTGGAAAGAACAAAAATAAAGAATGTGTTCGTTTTTAGGTTCAAATTGTGAACAGATATTAAAATTCATAAATTGTGTATTTTTTTATTTTTGCAGGTCTTCTCTATAAGAAGTAGCGGAGGCAAAAATAAAAGCAAAAAAAGTGTAATCAAGACAACTCAATAAATAGCAAGGCAAAAGTAAATAGACAAATAACAAAAATAATAAGCAATAGTAAAAAGAAAGTGAACACAAAAGCCAAAGAAACGATATCTTGGAAACTAATCAAGAGCAAGAACATAAAAATCTAAAAAAAATAGATACAAGATTGATACAATAGCTATTTAAATTTGAATAAATTGTCGAAAAGTAAAAAATGGGTGATTCGGAGAGACAGAGCTTATTAAAAAATGAAGACACTTCAATGTATACAACTGCTGCATCAGTAGTGGATAGTGGCTTAACTAATGCAGCAATATCTCAAGGCGATGTTGGAGTAACAGGCCAACAGCAGCCATCACAACAACAATCAACGGAAGGTAAGTTCAATAAACTTTAAATAACATAAATATTCTATGTTATCTATTTTATAATGAACAAACATACTTACGTATGTTTCGTGGATTAGGCGTTGTTGGTATTACACAAAACTAAATCATATTCTATTACTGTTGCTGCAGCTAGTGATTCTCTTCATTAGTTTTATACTATTGCTGGTTTCATTTTTGGTTGATTATAATTTGAAACCCGACAAGTGTATTTATGCAATGGTGCAATGATTCCTTCAACGGATTTTACTTGTTTAATAATTTATAAGATCTCAAAAAAACAACTAAAATAATACTAGTTTTTTTAAATCTTGCTTGACTTTTAAACAATGGCGTTACTTATAGTTTTCAAATGAGATAATTTTTTTTTGTCAAGTAAACTTTTTCATTAAATATTGTTGATATTTAATCGGTATCATTTAAAAAGGAAACGATCTGCTTTATTTATGATGACATATTTTTATTAATATAATGTGTTTCTAAAATTTAACTTTAATAATTATTTTGTTATTTCATTCAAAAGCCAATAAGAATATATATTGCTCTGCCATCTATTCTTTTAAATTTCGATATGTCTTCATATTTACAAAATTTCAATTAAATTTAGATTGCGCAATTGTGTAAACAAACAAGGAACGTTGATTATTTTGATCTGTAGAGAGACCTTACGATCTTATCCTGTTAGAAGATTGATTTTATATTTCAATGTACATGCATATATCAATAACAAAAACAAGATCATGGAAATATTACCAATTGTATGACCAGAAGAACAATTCTTAACCTTTTTTACATTGGTTCTTCTGTGCGTTATAGTTCCTTAGGACCACTTTTTAATATTTTTCTTCTTCAGTGGACTTGAGCTTTAGCAAGTCCAAGCCAAGTCTATCCCACTTGTTCTGTTACTGTTGTCTGTTCTACGCAAAAATGGTTGTTTATTTCTAGAGCATTTCAATTATCGAATCAAATAGTTTAAAGCAAAATTGTATTCTATTCTAAATATGAGCTAGATACTTAAAGATTTATTTGATTTTTGAAAATATCTACCGGAAATAAACAAATAAAGTTATAATCAAGGTGAGACGAGGAAGAGATTATAACAAATTTCCACAATTTTAAAAGATGTTAAATTTCATTTTAATGCTTTAAAGAAGAAATTTTTTACCCCTTTGTAATTACAAAATATTACCATTTGCAATCAACAATATTTGCGATATTGTTCTGTCTTTTTTCTTGTTTAACGATTGCTGAGGTACTTTTGCAAATTAATAAAATCTAACTTCCAATTCTTATTCATTAAATGTTTTTCTCATTCTTGTTTTCCTCATTCTTGTCTGGTCGTAGCCAGTTTGTTCAATTTGATCAGGAAGTTTCACATGTTTTGCCATTATTTCGAGGTGTTCCCCAAGGTTCTGTTTTGGGTCCCTTATTGTTTTTGTTGTATATAAATGATATTTTTGAAAGAATTGATTTTTTAAATGGGTTCACTTATGCTGACGACATTCAGCTTCTAGCCACTTGTGATTTGAATTGCTTACATGTTGCTGGCAGGAAGATAAATGCAGAACTTAGGGAAATTGAGAAGTGGTCACACGAAAATTTTTTACGATTAAATCCGGACAAGTGTAAGGTTATGATTTTTTCTAGGCAGACTATCACTCTCAATATATTTATTGCAGACAGATTGGTAGAAGTTGTTCCTTACTGTAAAATTCTTGGTGTTATCTTAGATGACAAACTAACATTTAACAACCACATAAATTTTGTTGTTGCGCGTATTGCTTGGATCCTTCGTAGGTTGTACAGTGTGGCTTACTACCTGCCGTTTGTTGTTAGGCGTAGGGTCGCCATATCTTTATGTTTACCGATTATAAGTTACGGTATTGAAGTTTACTCTCTCACCTCTGCTTTAAACAAGGAAAGGTTGAGGATCTGTTTCAATAGGATCGCTCGATATATTTTTAAAATTCGTTCTAGGAAACATGTCTCATGGCATCACGCAAGAATACTTGGCTGCGACTTTACTAATTATGTTAAGCTCAGACAACTTTTATTTTTTTACAAAACAATTAAATATGGCTGCCCTAGCTACATTGTAAACATGTTTGATTTCAGTGTCTCTAATAGGACGTATTCTTTAATTTGTCCTGCACATGCGTCGCTAATAATGGAGAGATCGTTTTGTGTTCGGATTTGTAGAGTGTGGAATTCAGTAATTCCATACCAGAATCGTCGCTTTTCCTATTCACTGCCTACTTTCAAGAAAATTTTTATATCCCACATTTAGTGTCAATAGCACCTACCTGAGCCCTATTTCTTTTAATTGCACAATTTGCGAAAATTCTTTCGTTGTCACTGGTCATCGGGGTAACTGATCTCGCCTACTGCTAAATTCATTTATCTATTGTTTATATAGATATGTATACTTCCATGTTGGGTGTGTGAGCAATAAACAGTGTTTTTTTTTTTTCTTTTTTATCTCTTTAAAACTTCATAATGAATATTTACATAAGTATTTCGAATGTATTTTTGTAGTAATAAGATCTTCATGTGATATATGAAATATGTTAAATTTGTATACTAGTCAGTTTGGCCCTATGGGCTTGCGACATTGAAATAAATAAATAAATAAATTAATTTTTAATTCTCTGTCACCCCAATATTTATCTCTTTGATTGGTGTTACTTCACAAAACTAGATTTACTTATATGGTGAAGGGTATATAAGATTCGGTATAGCCGAATATATCACTCTTACTTGTTTTAATTTATTTACTTTTAAACCTTTAGTTATTTACTTACTTTGTTTTTGGTTATTATTCTAGTAATATTTGTTGTTGTAATTTTCTTTCTTCAGAGGCATATCAAAACACTACACAATGATTGCTGTTGCTGTGACTCATTTTATAAGTTATCACGTTTATTTATTTTTAAATTTTTGTACATAAATATGAATGATTGTAAATATATCTACATAGGAATATCAATTTGTATAAATGCACTTTGTTGTATTTAACCACTCCAACAACAACCATTTACTTTCTACAACTTAATTCATATGTGTACTATTTATTATCCAGTGCTTTGTTGTTTTTGGGCAAAAAATTTTTACTTATCATATGGATTGGCTGTTGGTTATGCCTCCTTATTTTTTTCTTAATCTTTTATAATTTAAATACAACGATTAAAATAAATATCAATTGGTTATGCAAACGGTAATAGAAATTAAAAATAAAAATAAAAATAAAAATGCACAAACAAAATTTTATAGCGTTCGTCTTTACAATGTTAGCGACAGGTCGACAATTCCTGATTCATTCTACTGCTAAGATGAAAATCTTTGGCCGATTGACATTGGAATTTGTCCGAACCGAAGATCCAGTTAAAACGTATATTTATGTTGAAGAATTTATTATGGCTTCATCAAAAGGCAGAAGTTCAAACGCTGTTTAATACTTTTTTTTTCAAAATATGGAGACATCATTTCCCATCGTTTTGGCAACACTAAATTTTTTTTTTATCATAGAAAATAATCATCAAGCATAAATGAGATATAATTATATTTATTTCATCTATATACATATATTTTTAAATATGAAATTATAAATAGGTAAACACAAAACTTCGGAATCCTTTTTCTACTCTATTTGTCCACCGATTTTGTTTTCTTTTTTTTTTTTTTTTTTTTTGTTTATTCTTTCACCTGTTTATAGATATAATCGAGCTTTAGTGCACCGTCTTTTTCTCATTTAAATTAAAGAAATAAATGACCTGTTAAATTGCTACCACTACATTTGCAAAAAATTCACAAGTATTTCACACATGAGTGTACATAAAATAAACAAAGAAATAAGTGTTCAATAATAAACTTGGTCGAATTTCGACTACAAGGCAAACTCTAGATTTTTATAAAACGAGAATATTTTTTAATTAGCTAGTGCCCACACGTACGCAAAAAGGATTAAAGGATTAAAAAAAATAAACTAGATTAAGCTATCTGATCTATCCATATTATAAGAATCTAACCGTTTTAACTCGCTTATAAATAGAAATGCCAATTGCGAGTTGTATGGCAGTGTTAGGCAAATCCTTTAACAGAGAGCTTGCTTTGCATCGTAGTAATGTGTGCTTTCTTTAACAGTATTGTTAACAAAGTTACAGTTGAGGAGTTGAGGAAGCAAAGTGCTTTAAATTAAAATAATTGTTGGCATTTGTTTATTTTGCTATTGAAAGAATCCAAGTAGTAAATAAAATGTAATATTGTTGCATGTTTTAAAAGACATAAATTTATTTTTTAAAAAACCCTTCATTTATTTACCAGAATCTTTTGCTTTTGCAGAATTAAATAAAATTATCAATCGAACTATTAATCTGAGTTCATAAAGACAATTTATTAAAAACCGCGGATAAAATTAAATCCTGGATAAAAAAAAAATGCAACAGAAAAATAAAAGTGCTACATTGAATTCGAAAGATTAATGGCGTTTTCTTTTCTGAAAATATAAAATGTTTTGCGTGTTGCCTAAACCGCTAAAAAATTGCTACACATTTTAGAGCCTCAATAGAGCAAAAACTATTATTGAATTTTTCTACTTAGTTTACATGTCCGTATTGTTTCATTAGCATTTTAAACATAAAGTAATATAACACTACGTTTAGCAAAATAAAAAAAGCAACAAACATCACTTATCAAGAGTAAGAACTACTTTAAAAAAGTGTAGCAACTCAGCCTTACATAAAATTGAGGGTAAAACATGTAACATATTTTACACATTTTCGTACAACATTTTTTCAATGGAACGTACTTTAAATTTACACTCTCGAACTTTTTTTAGAAAAGAACACAAAGGTGTAAAAAGTGTTTAAAATATGCAACATTTTTGACAGAAAAGAAAACGCCATAAGTAATGCGAGTTTGCTTTCAACCTTCACAATTAATCATAATCGCTCCCGATACTATTTTATAACAAAGCATAACCAACCAAGTTTAATTGGATCCCAATATGCATATCATAAGTAGTTATTAAACGCTTTTTTTTACTATTTTTTTTTTTTTTTTTTGTTTTATAGTGCGTTTCCATTGACGTGATTTTGTCTAAAACACTTGATTTGCTTAAATTAAAAAAAAAAAACGATTTTTTACAATAAATAAAATAGTTTGTTTTTCCTTTTATGCAGAAAATGTTACGTCACAAATTCGAATTTACAAAACACTTCAGCACTTCTCAAAACAAGTTGATTTCAAGTCAATGGAAACACACTATTATTTTTTACAGTAGACTAAAAATATTTTAAGCAGATGTTTTGTAGACAATAGCAATATGTTTACATCCATTTATTTATAAGTTTAACTCCCACTGTTCTGAAGGGCAAGAAAGAAAAAAAAGACATTTTTTTTTGTTTTTAAACAGAGATTTTCTTTCTTCTCTTTAAGAATTGATAACAAATTCATCATTTCTTATATTTTCAATATATTATACACTTTTCGTTCAGTTTGCTATTTCATATTATTAACTCAACATTGGCACTAATTTTCTAAAAAAAAAAAACAAAAGTTTATTAATCTTTAACAAGAGTTTAATCAAAATATAATATCAGCCTTTGTTGCGGCTTGCCATAAATCAAATAGTTAAACTATGAAAAAATAATACTAACTGTCTGAAGTAAAATGATTGAAGATCCATATTTATTTGGTAAATTAAAATTGTGATTTATAAATAAACAAATATGTATCTTAGTTTATAATTGCATACATATATAGACAGATACAGAATAAGTAATCTTATTTGACTTTATGATTAATTTATGAATGGATTAATTTATAAGTTTACTTTTAATTTAGGAGGAGTTGCACAATCGAATGTACCCTTTATTGGACCCGATGAAGTACCACCACCTTATCAGCAGGGTTCAGCTGGTGGTGTACCCATGGTTACTTGTCGTGTGTGTCAGGGTATGATTGATATTACCTCAAAAAGAGATCAACATGTTGTTAAGTGTCCTCAATGCAATGAAGCAACAGTAAGTATTTTTTTTTATCAACACATTTGATCTTGTATTTCGAAACTCAATATTTCGTTTCAACACAGCCTATACGCAATGCACCACCTGGCAAAAAGTATGTACGTTGCCCTTGCAATTGTTTGCTTATTTGTAAGAGTTCTTCGCAACGTATTGCTTGCCCAAGGCCCAATTGCAAACGTATTATTAATTTGGCTCCCAGCCCAGTAACACCTCCTGTACCTACTATGCCGGGTATGTGTCGTGTTACATGTGGCCATTGCTCGGATACATTTTTGGTAAATAAAAGTTAAAAGGAGATGCAACAAAAAACAATTTATTTTCCTTTTTTCAACCATTTGTTTTCACAGTTTAACACATTTCACAATTCTTTGGCTCGTTGTCCACATTGTAGAAAAGTGTCATCTGTAGGTTCCCGTTTTGCCTGTGGTCGTGGCATAATATTTGTCATTATAGGCTTAATCGTTTTGTTCACTGGTATCGGCATAACTGTTGGTACACATCAATATGCTAAGGTGAGTAATAAATGAACACCAAAATAGTGAAAAATTAGTACAAGGAAAATATATTAGGTATTTAGAATTGTTTTTAAATAAGTCCCTGTTCAAACTTTGCAATTTTTCTTGAGTTTATAGGTAAGAGAGGAAAAACGAATATATACGGGTACACAAATGCAATTTTAAAAGAGCGAAAAAAGAGAATTGGAGATACGAAAATTGCATGTTTAGACAGGGACTTATTTATTTAGAAGGAAGATATTGTTATTTCAAAGTTTTAATACCTATTGAGAGAAAAATTTTCATTTGAACGCTTTTTGTTTTTTTTTTTTTGTTAATTACCGCTTACAAAAGATTTGTAAATAAAGCATAAATAAATAAAATAATAATAATTCATATAAAATGTTTGATGTGCAAAGGAAATTAATAAAATGAAGATACGAATTTTTTATGCCGACTTCGCGTTCCAAAACGATATTTTTCTGACAACTCCCTATGCTAAAGTTGTCTATTAAGAACAAAAACATTTCGTAGAATCCATATAAGTTGTATTGTTTGACAAAACAATGATAAATGTTGTAAAAGTTCAACTTTTTGAATTAAATTGAATTAAAAATTTGGCCGATTTTAAATATTCGATCGAATTTCATCACTTACGACGTAATTATGTTACAAACTTGTGATCACATGTAAACAGTGTATTAATCTTTATATTCGGGATTTATTAACATTCGTTGTCAGACAAAATTACCAAAAATTAATGACTTTCATACTTCGATTTTTTTAAGGAAATTTTTAACAACACAAAGAAAAAATATTTTTCAAGTTAAGCCTGGTACTCTGTTCAGCTTTTCATGCGGAATGCTGTCAAATCGCATACATAAAAAATTTGTATGAAAAAGTCATGAAAAACTGTTGCAGAAGTAGTACTCTGTTTTTACTGTGGAAAAACATATGAAATGTTTCTGGCAACATTTTATCCAAGCTGTGAAATAAAGCAAGTAGGCATTATTTCATGCGGAATTTTTCATACAACAGATGATCGTATGTCTTTTACATACATTTTTAAAACAATGATACCACACTTTAAATGTCAAATATTCCACATGAAACAATCAATGTTGCTCAACAATTTTCACAAATTTGAACAGAGTACCAGGCTTTAGTGTATTATTATTATACAAAGACGAATAGTTCCACATTTTCTTCTAGCAAACAGATTTCTCCCGAATTGGTTTTAAAAAAATTGTTCTCACGGCCAAATACCTTCAAGTGGACATGAGAATGCTGGGATCGAGAAAATATATTCCTTTCCAACTGTTTCTGACATCAAAACTTCACCATGCTCTTTCAAAAACAACAATCTTCAAAATACTCATCTCAAAGAAATTTGATTATCAGTGTTTCCGCTGTGGTTACATTTTTTGTAATTTTTGAAGTCTCCACGTAACATGTATAATCTTGTTATATTTAGCCAAATATTCATAACTTATTGTTCAGACATAAATAAGTAATATGACTGAAAAAGTACTTGTTTTATTATTTAAGGCAAGAGTCTGTCTTAACATTTCAACTTTTCTTAACACATCAAGTCGGTTTTTATAACAAAGGCAACATGCAAATGCTATCAAAATCCCACTTAAGAAAGAGTTTGAATTAACAAAAAATAACGTTACTGAAGTTTCATTCTGTTCAATTTATGAGAAATCACCAAATGTTTCTTGCTTTATGTTTAGAAACAGCAAAATGTTTCTAGCAACATTTTTCCACAACTGTGAGATAATATAAGCTGCATTTCGTGTGGAAAACTAAGTAATTTGTTTAAATTGAAAAAATTGTTAGCAATAAAAAAAATTATGCTTTAACTATTTTTATTCCAAACCGTAATATTAGTGTTGTGTCCTACTTCAAATCTTCATAAGTATCATCGGGCTGAAATTTTTGTTCATATATATAAGTGTGTCATTCCGTGAGTAATTTTTACAATATCCATTTCCGAACCTATAAAGTATATATATTCTGACTTCTTATGTATAGCGAAGTCGATTGAGCGATGTCCGTCTGTCCGTCCGTATTAGTGTTGAAATCAAGTTTCCAGCAGGCAAACCACCAAGCCTACCTCTAATTTGGAACAATAAAGTGAAAAATTGGCGCTCGCTTATATTTTCCGCGTTCCGGGGCTCTGAAATTTTCAATTTTTTTTTTAATATCAATATGGGTATCATCATTTTAAATTTTTCGAAGAAATTTTTAAGCAAATACTAAAATTTTTAACCCATTAAGAGCCGGTGTAAATTTTATGTTAAATTTTATACATATATGCAGTAACAACCTTTTTTAATTTTTTTATAATCTATCACCCCAATATTTGATTTTTTTAGTTTAGCAGCTAGATTTACATAGATTCGGCACAGCCGAATATAGCACTTTTACTTGATTTTATTTTCGTTTTGGTTTTGTTCAGTTAAAGATTAAAAAAAAACTTTTTAGTGCATTTTATATAAATTACATTAAGTTAATATTAATTAAAGGAATATTTCAAAATATCACTTTTAATAAAAAAATTTAAATTTTTTGAAGAATTAAATAAATTAATACATTTTCTTTTTTACTTTTACAGGATCACGCGGGCATTTACGTTGCATACATTGGAATATTTTTATTAAGCGTTTTCTTATGTGCGCGTTCGCTTTATTATTTCCGTTTAAAAGTCAGTCATGTTGATGGTCCCATGTAAGAATGTATTTTAAACGCTTTTTGTAGCAGCATTCCTTTTGATATTAAAATAATACGAAAAAAGCAAATAGTTTTTTTTACTTTAAAACAAATAAAGAAAAAACTGCAAATGTTGAAATTGTCTACACCGTAATATTAAAAACAACAACAACAACAACAGGCAAGAAAATGTAATTTAATATATTTCACATTTAAAAGAAGAATGATGGTGATAAAATTTCAAAAATTTATCAAAAAACAATGGTGTACGACATGTGTTTCATAGAATTACATCAGTTTTAGTAATGTATTTCGAATGAAAATAGATATTAAAATGTAAAATGTTACAAAATTCAAAACAACAAATCTTCTCTACTAATCACTAAATCTGTAATTATCGTGCTAAATACATAAATAATACAAATTATACATTTATATAAAATAAAACAAAATACATTAATTAAATGTCAACAAGAATGAACCACATAACGTTTATTCTGCTGAAAATTTGTTAAATGTGTTTTGAGTTTTGTTTTTATTTTTTCAATATTTTTATTAATCATATTTGTATACATAAATATCTTTTTTTAATTTAATAAAAAGAAAAGTCACCAGATATTTAAATAACAACAATTACAACAAAATGCCTTTCGATCATAAAAACTGTTAAATCACCTAACTACTTTAATTTTACTTAAAAAAATATAAATTTTAAATAACATTGTTTCGCAGAGTTTCAGAACTTTTAAAGTATATTATTTTATTTAAAAACAAACAATTAAAATAACATTAAAGTGCTGTTTCTGTATGCCCAGAGAGTTGTTGGTCTAAAAACTTTTTCGAAAAATAATAAAAAACCTGAATGCTTTAAAAAAAATTTTCACTTCAATTTTTTAAAAAATTTATTTTTTAATTAGCTTAATAATTAAATGATTCACTAGTTGAGCCGCTCGTTTTCTTTAAAAGTGACCTAAATCGTTTTATATGACTGACTTAACTTGCCAGCTCTGATGACAATGATGATTTCAAATTCCATATTTAAAAAGTGTTTAAAGTTTCTAGTGAGAATTAAATATTTAAAGCCAAGACGGAAATGAGTGAGTAGCTCATATTGCCAAGCTTTTATTTTTTTAAAGAAAATTGACACTGCGAGTCAAGGCGAAAATAAATTAAATCACAAAATGACAAATAATTATGATAATCTTAAGGTTATTTTAGACGTGCCGAACCATAACGCCATAGCCATAATCATAATCATACTTACTGCGAATAGTGATGCCATAGCCATAAGCAACTCTTATTTGTTTTGCCGTTTGTTAAGAAAGCAACTCAATGAAAAATATAAATTAAACCTCGCCAATACAATGCAGCGAACGTAAAAAATAAGAACAAAATAAAAAAACAAACAGTTAATACCTAAATTCAATAGCCAACTGTATATGGTTACGGTAAAAATCTAAATTTAATTAATATCTATGGTTATGGCTATGGCATTATTGCATGTCACCAATAATCAAATACAGTGTTTTCCATAAGGTTGGTTTGAACAGCTGTTTTTTATGGTTATGGCACGTTTATGGTCGCAATAGCGAATTCACAAATTTTCGCCGAAACCTATATATAAAAAAGTATGTATAATTTCTTCAATATGGTGTTTAACACCATATTGAAAAAAATATATCGATGACATACCATCGATATATTTAAACATAAACAAAACCTGTTACGTTTTTCTATTTTATAAATATTGAACAACGGGTGAACATCCTACTGAAATAAATGTCATTTGATGTCAAATATCTTTTCGTACACAAATGCTCTGACAAAGATGTTTTAACATTACATCGGCGACGATGGTCTTCACGAACCAAATACATACATGAGCGAACAAAAGATTGTTTAATGGTTAAACAAATCAGTGGTTCATAAAATGGCGGGTTAAATGGACTTACTTCACTTTCAACCACAGTCAATTCAATAAATAAACTATTTTTATATTGCATGTTAAAAATTAAATATAGAAAGCAGTTTTCGAGGCGAATCATTAAATTTCGCCGATACAGTAAATTTCAAACACCATATCAAGGCGAATAAATTATAAGGTGGTAGCGATGGCGAATTCATTGATTTTCGACGGAAGCCTAACTGTCAAACTCCATATATAAAATATCTTTATACTATTTTTTATATGTAGTTTGACATTCGTTCTAACGGTAAAAGTTAACGAATTCGCCATCGAGATCGGGTAGTATTGATTCGCCTCGGCAGTTTTGTTTGTAAGTCCTCTTTTCCACAGGTCAGCTTTACTTAATCAGTGTTTTTTCGTTTTCTTTTCTTTCAACTTCTGCGACTACTGTTCTGCAGCCAACTTCAAGCATAAAATTTTTATAAACTCAAGACCTGACGAGTCAAACCTGATGTGTTTAAAAGGGGACTAATATTTCTTTAGGTCATTTAAATTATTACAATTCATTATAAAGTAGTTGTAATGTGTTGCAATAATAAAAAATAAAGTTCAAAGCCCTGTAAAAGTCAAAGGAAATATCTTGCTAGAAAATTAATGATCGGATTTTACAGGTTGTTATACATATTTGCTTTTAGTAAACAAAAGGAACGCTACTAATAACCTTTGCAAGCCCAGCTCTGAGCAAAAACATCCTTTATTTCTTTGCTTACTTTCTTAACTAATTCTCATTCGCATAAATTACCTTAAAATGATAAGACTTTCAATAAAAAACGGCAAAATATTTCGATTTAGGGTCTGTATTATTGTATAAAATGCAACAACATGAAAAGAGTTAAAATTTAAAATAAACTATATTTTAAGTACAAAATATTGACAAAACACGGCTCTAAATAAATTTTTTTTAAACGTATTTTTTTTTTCATTTAATTTGTAAGAATGATTTAAAATTAAATTTTTTTATATGATGAAGTATGCAGAAATAACACAAATGAGAGAACGAGTTTTAAAGCATGAATTAAATAGGTATAATTTAATTTATTTTTTCGCCTGTTTTTAGTTTAATACATTTATTGTATAATAAACAAACTTTGCATTCAGTTTTTATTATTTCACTTTATTTCGAAAATTTATTAAAAACTTTATTTTAGTAATTTATGCATGATAATATAAAATATTTAAAAGATTGGACCGCAGGCTAAATCAATTAGTAAATATTAAACATGATATTTAAAATTAATGCTTTCTTAAAAATGTTATGTTTTTTGTGTACATTAAGGAATATGATTAACATGCTTGTGCTTCTTTTTAATGAGTCTTTTTCTTTCATTTAAAACAAAAAGAAGAGAAAAACTTATAATAACACAAAATGAAATTTATTTGTTAAATTTCGTTTTTTCTCTCATATATTTTTTTAATTTTAGCCTTTTTATAAACATTAATTATATACATATTAATATTTAAAATTTATCTACTTGTATTTTTTATTCATTTAATTTTTTTCCTCTTGCTCATTTCAAAAATCAGCAATTATAACAAGTAAATTCGTGTTTTTTAATTAAAACGATAAAAGTAATATTCGCTACAAAATACAAATATTTGTGAAAATAAAAAAAAAAAACAATTATTATACATATAAATTATATTTAGATCGACTATTATTACAATTACGATACCATTTATTGTAAATAAAGAAAAATATAAAAAAAGAACATTTCAATTTTCTTTGTTTGGTGAAGATCAAAAATTTAAAAAGAAACATTATACAGCACATGCCATTTGATTTCTTTACCAATTTGTATGTATTTTATTTTACTACCACCACTGTATCGCCCCCAGCTCCTGGCACACCTGCTTCCAATAGCAAGATCTTTACGTCCTCTGCTGAAATGGTTTTATCAGCACATATTGCTTCCAAAAATTCCTGAAATTCTTCAAAGTCCAGACGCCATTTTCTGCAACAAAATTTATAATTTTGTTTATATTCGTTTCCGAGTTCTCAATGTGGAAAACGATTTTTACCTAAATTTCATATACGCCAAGCCAGTTTCAGTTAAGCTGAATGTTGTTTTTAAAAGCTTTGCTTGGTCCAACCAATAATCTATTTGTGACAACAATATCGTATCATATTCCACGTTATCTAAATCAAATGATACAACATTGTAATTGCAGTAAAGATGAAAAAGTGATGGAAAAGTATGTTTTTTCGGTTTATCATCATCATCAGCCATATTTAGATTTGTTTAATAAGTAACTTAAGATATCAGTAAAAAGAAATTCATTAAATAATTGCCAACACAAAAAAACAACAACTCCAAATTAAAAATGGGTTGTCATAGTAATTTTGTAATACACTGCAGCAAAATTTTTTTTTAGCTTTTGTTTTTCAATTTTATTTTTTATTTTGTACAATAACAATGTAACAATAGTTTCGAATATTTTGGTTTTGAAAATCTGGTTTATTGAAGTAACTTCAATCAAAAAGCCAATACATGGAACAAAAGAGAATTAAGAAATAAAATAAACATCATGTATGTCTTTATAAACAAATAGGTATAGAAAAAGAATTACAGTAGCAATGCGGTGGAAATAAAATATCTCAATCTTTAAACAGGCAATGGGAAGTAATTAGCATAATTGTTATAAGTTACACGACGATTATGATTAAAAGGAAACAAAGCTCTATGAATTCTTTAATATTCTTGGTATGCAAACAACTATTTGTGGCTGCTTTATGCTTCCTGGTTTATTTAATATTAAAAGACATTGTAGTTTGCATTTACAAGCTAAAACGTAGATCTACCTTTTGGCGGCTAATTTGTAAGACATTTTAATAAAGAGGACAAAAAGAAAACGTGCACCTTAAGTAGATTCCACAAACTGTCAAACAATGAATTTATCCCTTCTAAATTCCTCCAAGTAAAAATGAACGCAACTAGTCTAGCTATTCGTTAAGAATATGTTTTTTAGTTTTTTTTGCATTGTATACAGATTTTTATACAGGGTATCCGCCGGAAAGGCACCATTTTGGTAAACATTATTTTTAACAGTCCATATTTGGTAATCGTGAAGTAGAAACGTAGCAAATTTATTCGGGAAAAATATTTGCTGCTACATCGCATACAGCTAGGAATTGCTGCAAGACCTCTCTCCACAACAAGTTATTTCAAGAAATGGTAGTGTTGATTATCCTCTTTGGTGGACTGATTTGACTGTTCCAGACTTCTTTTTGTAGGACTATCTGAAAAGCAAGGTTTATGCAAACAAAAAAAAAAAAAAAAACGGTTGAGCAATTTAAACAAAATATTCATGATGAAATTAAAGATTTTCGTTGCTCTTGACTATGAAATAGTTTTCTGTATCGTCATTAAATAACACTTCAATGTTTAATAAATTAGTTTTGCGTTTTTTGTCGTAACATTTCTACTGCTGATCTAACCCTGAAGATAACGTGACTAGTCCATACACGTATGTAATTTATATTCCGTAAGGGACTATGACTATTCCAAAGGTAACCCAATTGTATAGAGAAAACATGATCCATTTAACACTACGATGTCCTGGGGCTGGACCATATAACCCAGCTTTGCATTACATGCGAATAGTTTTAAAACTACTCCTTGTCACTACACGATGGAACACCCCAGAGGGTTTGTACAGATCTTGGCAACACTTTATGCAATCGTCAAAACGCGAACACTTGTCGTTTAACAACAAACTCTTGTTGGAAAATAACACTGTCCATGACTGCATTGCATAGGACCATGTTGTAGCTAGTCCATTTCAGATACAATGGACCACGTAGCCCAATATTATCTGCAGGGAAGTTCTTTCTTGAGGATATCCCAATTGATGGGGGAAAAAGCTTTATTAAAATTGTGTAATCAATTATCTGAAATTTGAACGGCATTGAAAGAAATCAAGGTCCTTAGAATAATTTAATAACTTTAGACTGTTTATAAATTAATTTCATTCATTTGCCTTTAAACATTGTTTAAAAATGCAATAACGGATTTTAATAATGAAAACGGCCTTATCGACGAAGCCCTGGAGTGAATTTTCTCTAGTACTACATTGTACAACTGTGTGAAAAAAACATTTTCAATGTAAACATTGCAATAAACAAGACAATTCTGTGAATGCTGTGAAAAATGCATTAAATTCCTGAATATTTATGTTTTATATTGTTAAAATTTATAAAAATGGAAACCAGCAGTGAAAATCAACAAAAAGAATTACCACTTAGACCATTTAAATTATAAGTATTATTAAAAGTTATCATGTTGTGTTAATATTTACAGTTTTTTTTTGCTTTCATCAGCACGGCTCATCAAATTGTCAGCTTGACCGGAATAAGTTTTGAAAGGAAAAGTATCATTGTAAGTAATAAATATATACTTATTGAAGAAATGCAATAAAATGTTTATAATATATGAAGGGTGCTGTAGAACTGACCATTGTACCAACTAAAGAGAACTTAAGAATTATAAGATTGAACGCCAAACAGTGTAGCATATATCGAGTTTTACTTAATGATGTTTGCGAGGCAGATTTTGTCTACTTTGATCCATTTTTGGATATTTGCCAGGGAGATACGAAAACGTAAGTGGCTGTTTTTTATTTTACACGAAATATTTTTATTAAATTATTTTTAGGCGTTCCTTGGAAACCTTGTCTAAAAATCATTTAATTGCTGCACAAAAAACCGATCCGGATGTTAATTGCGGTGAGCTTCTTATACAGATACCACCTGAAGGCTATCATATGATACAGGAAGGTCGTGGTTTACGTATAGGTATAGAATTTTCTTTGGAAAATCCTCAAGGTGGCATACATTTTGTTATACCACCCACAACTGAAGATAAAACACAACCCAATTATGCCCATATGTTTACCTATTCGTATGAGAACTCTTCGCGCTTATGGTTTCCATGTGTAGATAGTTTTGCTGATCCCTGTACATGGAAATTAGAATTCACGGTTGATAAACACTTAACAGCGGTATCCTGTGGTGAATTAATGGAGGTGGTTATGACGCCGGATTTAAGAAGAAAAACTTATCATTATTCTTTAACAGTACCCGTTTGTGCTCCAAATATTGCTTTAGCTGTGGGGCCATTTGAAATTTATGTCGATCCTCATATGCATGAGGTGACGCATTTTTGTTTGCCTCAATTGCTACCTTTGTTAAAAAATACTGTGCGCTATTTACACGAAGCTTTTGAATTTTTTGAAGAAACTTTGTCTACTCGTTATCCCTTTTCGTGCTACAAACAGGTGTTTGTAGATGAAGCAGATGCTGATATAAGTGCTTACGCCACCATGAGTATAGCTTCTGTGCATCTTTTGCATTCTATTGCAATTATAGATCAGACTTATACATCGCGAACACTTATGTCCCGGGCAGTAGCTGAACAGTTTTTTGGTTGTTTTATTACTTCACATCATTGGTCTGATACTTGGTTAGCCAAGGGTATCGCTGAGTATTTGTGTGGTCTTTACTCGCGCAAATGTTTTGGAAATAATGAATATCGCGAATGGATTCAAAAGGAATTGGCTCGTGTAGTAAAATATGAAGAACAATATGGTGGTATAATATTAGATTGTAGCCAGCCACCCGCACCATTGCCAGTTAGTAGCACTAATCCTTCTGCTGCTGCTGCAAAACAACAAGAAATAGTTCATTATTTTCCCATAAAAAGTTTACATACTGTTTCCCCAAAATATGTTGAAGCAATGAGGCGAAAGGCTCACTTGGTAGTAAGAATGTTGGAGCACCGTATTGGTCAAGAGTTGCTGATACAGGTAAGAATTAGAACAAGTATCTTAAAAAAATGATTTTTGTAAAATATATTACTTTGATTGGTTTAAATTTAACTTAAAACAATTAAGAGTGCTATATTGGGCTATGCTGAATCTTTTATACCCTTCATCATCAATGTAAATCTAGTGAAGTAACTCCAATCAAAAAGCAAATATTGGCCCGACAGAGAATAAAAAAAAATTAAGTACTACGTACACACAATTTTACATAAAAATGACATCGTATCTTAATGGGTTAAGCATTTTTTTAAAAATATAGTATTTTCTTAAACGTCTCTTCAAAAACTTTTAAATGATACCCATATTGAAATTTAAAAAAAATTTAAAATTTCGGAGGCCCGTAACTCGGAAAATATGGGCGAGCTTAATTTTTTTCACTATTTTTTTATTCTCTATCGCCTCATATATTTACTTTTTTGATTGGAGTTACTTTATTGTTCCAAATGACATGAAAAAATAAGAGGTAGGTGTGGTGTTTTGCCTGCTGCCTCGAAGGACATTGACCGATCCTGCTGATTTCCAATAGCACTTTTTTCGACACTATATCTGATCGATTGACATTTTTTTCAACACTAACACCAACGGACAGATGGACATCGCTCAATCGACTTCGCTATGAGAAGTCGGAATATATATTTTATGGAGTCGGAAATGGATATTGTAGAAATTACACACGAAATGACAAACTTGGATATACATACCCTTTTTCCACTTTTTGTTGTGAAGGGTATAAAAAGGCTATTTATTTACCAGCAAGAAACAAAAATCTTAGAAATAACTTTTTTGTTAATCTTTTCCCCAAAACCCTTATATACTACATAAAATTTTCAGGTATTTAACAAACAATTGGCTTTAGCAACCAATGCCGCCTCTACAAAAATCGGATCGGGACTCTGGCATCACCTACTTATTTCTACAAATATTTTTATTAAAGCCATATTTACGGTAACCGGTAAAGATATGTCTGTCTTCATGGATCAATGGGTAAGAACAGCGGGTCATGCAAAATTTTCTCTTACCTCAGTTTTCAATCGCAAACGTAACACAATTGAATTGGAAATACGACAAGATTTCGTTAATCAACGTGGTGTTCGCAAATACAATGGTCCTCTCCTGGTACAACTGCAAGAATTAGATGGTACTTTTAAGCATATGCTACAAATTGAGAATACAGTGGTAAAGGCAGATATTACCTGCCATTCGAAAAGTAGACGCAATAAGAAAAAGAAAATTCCATTGTGTACGGGAGAGGAAGTCGATATGGATTTATCGCCCATGGAGTAAATGTTTATTTTTTTTTTAATAAAAATGTCTGTATAAAAACATAAATTTGTATCATATTTTAGCGATTCGCCCGTTTTATGGATACGTCTTGATCCCGAAATGATTTTAATACGTGATTTAAATATAGAGCAACCAGATTTTCAGTGGCAATTTCAATTGAGACATGAACGTGATGTTACCGCTCAGTTTGAAGCCATCAAAGCTTTGGAAAAATATCCAACGAATGCTACACGTTCAGCCCTAACAGATTCTATAGAAAGTGAACATTGTTTTTATAAAGTGCGATGTGAAGCAGCTCACTGTTTGACTAAAGTAAAAATTATTCTGATTGTTAAATGTACAGAACTAAATGAAGGATATTTATTCATATTTTAGGTGGCTAATCAAATGGTTACACAATGGAGTGGACCACCAGCCATGTTAAACATTTTTCGCAAATTCTTTGGTTCATTTAGTGCGCCTCACATTATCAAGCAAAATAATTTTGCCAATTTTCAATTGTATTTTTTGCAAAAAGTTATTCCTGTTGCCATGGCAGGTAATATTTTATATTTTTATGTATTTTGTTGAACAAATAATTTTAAAAATATATGTTTATATATTTAAAGACGCCGGTGATCAGACGATAACCGCTCGTACCGTTTAATATACAGTTTAAATAAAATGCATTAGTAATTTTTTTTTAATTATTTATTTTTATTTTTCACAAATGACTAAACACAATTTTGTAATATCAATTCTTTAAATTTAGGTCTTCGCACTTCCCACGGCATTTGTCCACCAGAAGTAATACGATTTCTGTTTGATCTTTTTAAATACAACGATAACACACGCAATCATTATAGTGACGTCTACTATAGATCCGCCTTAGTAGATGCTTTGGGCAATTCAATAACACCTGTTGTATCAGTGGCTTTAAGAGGTACACCTATTACTTCAGATAGCTTATCAGCGGATGCTAAGTATGTTTAATTATTAGTAAATTTGAAGTGCTTGTTGATATTTCATATTTTTTTTCCAGATTAGTACTGGAGGAGGTAACACGTTTATTAAATTTAGAAAAACACTTGCCTTCTTACAAGTATATGGTGTCGGTATCATGTTTAAAAGTTATACGTAGGCTTCAAAAATGTGGCCACTTACCATCATTGCCAAAAATCTATCGCTGTTATGCTGCCTATGGTCAATATATAAACTTACGTATTGCTGCTATGGAATGTTTGGTAGACTTTGTTAAGGTAGATGGCAGATGGGAGGACTTGGATCATTTAATAACGTTGTTGGAAACTGATCCTGATCCAGCGGCTCGTCATGCATTGGCTCAGTTGCTAATTGATAATCCACCATTTACGCGAGAATCGAGAAGTCGCTTAGATCGGCCAGAATTGGTAGAGAGACTGTGGAATAATATGAAGTGAGTATTTTGCTATATATATGTCTATAAGTATTTTTTGCTTGTAAGTCCGAGCTTAGAAGGACGATCATTTGAAAGAAAAACATTTCGAATTCCCTTTTGTTTTTTCATTTGCGTTCACAGAGCTACGATCCTTTAGCTGAAGCAATTTAATTCTCCCAATTAAATTACTATAAAACGTATGCTAGGCTACAGTCATTCGCATCTTGTTTGATTCACTAAATAAATTTTTGCGAAAAAAAGTAAATGTAGATATTTATTGCATTTACTTTGTAAAAAAATTGCACCCTTTCAAATTTGGTCATAGCTTGAGAGATGATATTTACATATAGAGTATTCTGGAGAACATGTTAATATAAAGTTTATTTAATTCTGGAAGTCGCTTATTTTTTTTTTTTTTGCTGATAAATTATAGCAAATTTTGTTTATTACATCAGAAGTCAAGTTTTATGTTTGAAGCAAAATTTAACACTGCCCTACATCCACACGAAAAAAGGAGTCTTATAGCTTATAAAATTAAGTAAAAAGATTAAGATTAAAAATATAAAAAACTGCATTTATTAATATGCTGTTGTTACACCCTTCATCACAAATGGAAACGGTATATATAAGTTTGTCATTATGTTTGCAATTTTTACAATATTTCCGTCCCCATAAAGTAATGTATTCCTGATCCTTATACAAAGAGGATTCGACTTAGCGATGTCCGCCTCATTAAAATCAGTTTTTCCACGTCTCAGACATACTTTCGAAAATTGTTCTGCAATTAAAAATTGGAAGTATCATTAAAAACCGAAAATTCAGAAAAAACGCTTTAGATTAGCAAAAAGCTGGAACCATTAAAATTTCACCAAAATATTTTTTTTCACAAAAATTTGAAATCTCATTCCAAACTGAAAATGCACAACAACTTAATACTTTTCTAAAAAAAAACTATATTTTTAGAAAATAAATACACAACTCTTTTGGTGAAGGGTATGTAAGATTTGGTACAGAGCTCTTACTTGTTTTACCCTTCTTCACAAAAAGTTGAAAGAAGGGTATAATTAAGTTTGTCATTCATTTCGTTTGTAATTTTTACAATATCCATTTTCAACCTCATCAATATTTCGAGTTCTTATGCAAAGCGAAGTTGATTGAGCGATGTCCGTCTGTCCGCCCGTGTTAGTGTTGAAATCAAGTTTTACAAGGCACTATATCAGCTAGAAAAAATTTAAATATGCCAATCGATCAGACACAGTGTCGCAAGTGCTATTGAAAAGCAGCAAGATCGATCCATGTCCTTCGAAGCAGCGGGCAAACCACCACGCCTAATTTTCTCTAATTTTTCCATATCATGCAGAACAATAAAGTAACTCTAATCAACAAAAAAAAAAAGTTTTTCATGTCATTTGAGACAATAAAGTAACTCCTCTCAAAAAAATAAATAGATAGAAAATTAAAAAATAAGAAAGAAAAACATCAAGTAAAAAAATTGGCGCTCGCAAATATTTTCAGAGCTACGGGGCTTTGAAATTTTCTAATTTTTTAAAATATCAATACGGGTGTCATTTTAAAGCTTTTGAAGAGATCTTAAGGGAAAAACTAAAATTTTTTAAAAATGCTTAACCCATTAAGAGCCGATGACGTTTTTATGTCAATTTATGTAACACAAATTTTGCTTTATTTTTTAATTCTCTGTTACCCTAATATTTGTTTTGGTATACATACTTAGATTAAGAATGCATAAATATAGATGCAAACGTTACTAAAGTTTTACTTTAGGCAGGCTGGCAAAAATATTCGTTTGAAATATAAATTTCTTTATTGAGGCACAAAAACAAGATTTTTAATTTAAACAATTTAGTGTTATGAAAATATCTTAAAATGCAATAAATTTCTATTTTTAAACAATTATTAAATAGCAACAAATTGGCTTTTGATACAAAACTACGCTGTGATATGGTGGATTTGTATTATGCTCTTTACGGAGCCAAACGTCCGTTATGCTTGCAATCGGCTGAAATGAATAGTATGTACAAGGACTTTGTACGTGAAGGTGCAATGAAAAAATCTGCTACAAGCGCAACTAAAATAACAACACAACAACCTCCACCACCACCACCAGTATCACAACCATTACCACCCCCACCACCCGAAATAAAAGCAGAGATATTACGAAATGACAATAATGATGCAGTCTTGGAGCAAAAACCTCCAAATACCAATCTTAAGCGAACTGCAACAGAAGCGTTTGCAGTAGGAGATGAAATTATTAAATTGGAATCGCATGAGGAAGTAACAGTTGTAAATGAGATAAAAGATGAAATTTTTGAAACTGAGGAATCTGAAGTGTCCAAAGTGGAAGTTACCTCTACAACAATTGCCACGGAGGCGGATAATTTCGAATCGGAAAGTAAAAAGCTTAAAAGTGAGCTGTTCGAGGAAGATGAAAACTCCATAACAATTATAGATATATCAGAGACGACGGTCACGCGCATGGATAGTAGTTTTGATTCAGTAAAAGCTGATAGCGAGTTAAAACATAAAATGGAGAATATCTCTAAGGTAGAGAGAGAGAGAGAGGGTTTTTACTCTAAAAAATAAATAATTTTTTAATGTTCTTTTCAATTTTTGTTTTTAGAAAAAGAAAAAGAAGGACAAAAAGAAGCATAAACACAAACATAAACATAAGCACAACAAAGAGAAGGACAAGGACAAAGAACGTGATCGTAAAGATAAGAAGGATCCAAATATTTCACGACTACAAACTAAAGAGGCTACGCCAGAAACTTTAAGTTCTGCCGATAGTAGCAACAGCAATAGCAATCCACCGTTTAACTTCCAACCATAGCACAGGTTTTTAAATCACTCCATTAAGTTTGAATCTTTTTTAACGAAAAAGTAGCAACTTTGTTATAAACAGCACTTTAAAATTTCGTCTTATATTTTTTTATTGAACATAAATTTTAATTTTTTTTTACGTAATGTAATTTAAGTATTAATTTTCACACAATACACATACATTTTGTATTTATAAATTGTATATTTAAGAAACTTATCCCTTTTTTATTCTTATGGGCGTTTTGCCAATTAATGTTTAAAGTTTAATTTCATTCATTAAACCGTAGAGTTTGGTAAATGCTAAAATATATGTATGAATTATATTCAAATGTAAATGCGTTTTTACTTTATAAGTTAAAATCATAATAATAGATGTCAGACATAAATATTTAATTTAATAAATACATAAATATTATGACAATTTTTTCGTAAATACTTTTCTTAAGCAACAATATTCGAAAATAAAAGGAAATAAAAAGCCAAGCTTAAATGCGACTTAGATATCAACCAAAAAGAAATTTGTTTTTTTTATTCGCAATCTACATTTTAAATAATAAGCAAATTATTTAAAACATAATAAAAACTAACCTAAAATATTGAGCTTCACAAAACTCAAAACTAAAAAAAAAAAAAAAAATAAAATAACAACAATTGTATTACCATGTACATTAGCCCAATTTAATCTACATACAGTATAAATAAATATGGTTTTTCTTATAAAAATAGTATTTTTAAGTTGTATGTGAAAAATGTATTTATTGAAAAATAAAAGTTAAAATTTAATAAAAATTCAGAACATTATTTGATTTAAATAGGTCTGTTCTAGAATCCGAATCTACTCGAAAGTGAATTACTTCAGCATTTTTCTTGTTCTGTATTTCACATCCACATATTTTTATTCGTATTTAATTCGAGTAGTAAAGGGTTGGTGAAAGTAAAACAAATGGACTTTAATTTTATTTAACTAAATTATTTAATTTATTTAATTAAATTATTTAATTTATTTAATTAAATTATTTAATTTATTTAATTAAATTATTTAGTTTATTAAATTTAGTTTCTGGAATAGAACTGCTTCTCATAGATGGAGCAATCTTTTCCAAAATCATGGAAAAAGCCTCTTTATTCAAGCGGAAAAGTGCTTTGAATTTTAAATGAAATAAAACCGCAGTGTTGATAAAATGAAAAACAAATACATATTGATGATACATACGCTTCATTTAGAATGGTCATGGGGTTGGATACATCTCTTAAGCGCTTTCTTATAACTTTTTCAAAATTCATTTCACGTCTTCTTAATTGAATGTACGATAACACAAACGCTCCTGGCATTTTTAAGCAAAACTTAAGTTTTTTCTTAAATTATTATTTATTTTTTCGTCGACAGCTGATTAAAAAAATTGTTTGTTTATGATTTTTGTCATTAAAATTTTTCAAACAAAAAATTCGAATAAACAAAAACGTGTGTATTTGATAACACCTTTTTAGAAATTATGGGGATTCAAAAAATCTTGCGTTTTCAAAACGAGTCGAAATCTAGAACATACCTGAAAGTACAGTTTTAATAATTCTGGAATTCTGTCTCAAAAATTTTACAAAGAAGTCTACATACAGCTTGTATAATTACCAATTTTTGCGAACAAAAACTGACTTCAAAACAGATTTCATCTATCTGTTTATAACAGTTTAAAAGTTTGCACACATACATCGAATTGCATCAGCTATTGTCACACTCTTTAATTAACAATTTTGAAGATATGTACTTCTCATTTTACCAGACACAATAATGGATATTCTGTCTCATTTTCAAATGTTTTTTTATATAACGGTACAAAAGGTATGGCCATATATGTCAATTAACCCTTTAATTTCTAGATTCAAATTATATAATTGTTTTTTTTTTAACGAACGTAGCAATTTCCTTGTAAATTTCAGCTGTCTGTCTATAACGGTTCGAAAGTTTGGCCACATACATCGAATTACATTAACTATTGGGCCATATATGTCAATTAACCCTTTAATTTCTAGATTCAAATTATATAATTGTTTTTTTTTTAACGAACGTAGCAATTTCCTTGTAAATTTCAGCTGTCTGTCTATAACGGTTCGAAAGTTTGGCCACATACATCGAATTACATTAACTATTGGGACACCCTTTAATTTCCAAAACCAAATTTTGTACTTGTTGTTATATCGGACTAAGCAATGCAGATTCTTTAGAAATTTCAACCTTCTGTCTACAACTTTTCAAAAGTATGACCATATACATCAAATAACGGTTCAAAAGATAGGTTCATATAGGTCAATTAACGTCACCTGTAGGGACCCCCACCAATCTGTACGCATAAACTTTCAAATAAAGAAAAAACTTAAAAATCGGTTCTAAAATGACTGAGTTCTGCAGGCACTAACATTAGAGCTGTGTCGTTCGCGAACGAACGGGTTAAATTGACCGAACCAATCAAGTGAACGAAATGATCCGGTCATTTAAATCCGTTCTTTTCGTTCAATAGTGTACGGGTTAATTTGAACGGATGACTTAATTGAACGAAATGAGCCAGATATATTTAACCGGCTCCTTTCGTTCAAATTGACCGATTGAACGAATTGAACGAACGAATCAGTCTTTGATAATTGACCGAAAAAGACCGGTCACTGAAACGAACGGCCGGGCACATGTCTAACTAACATTAAAAAAAAGAAACATTCAGACGAATTGATAACCTCCTTCTAATTACCCGACCAATAAAAGAAGGAGGTTATCAATTCGGTTGAATGTTGCTTTTTTTATATTTGTGCCTCGAGAACTCAGTCATTATTGATCCGATTTTGAAAATTTTTGCTAATATGATATATTATGCTTACAGATTCGTCCCGTTTCATAATGTTAAAAATTAAAGGGTGTCCCCATACAACATACATATTTTTACGTGTATTATGAATTGTAAAGAACACTTCTGTAAAATTTAAAATGACTGCGTATTACTATGGCTCACAAAAAAAAAAAATTATACAAAAATAAATCTAAAAATTAAAGGGTGTCCCATAGTTGACGTAGATTTACTTATATCTGCCATTCTTTTAGACCGTTATAGATATTTAATTTCATGTATATGGTCGCACTTTTAAACAGTTGTAAACAGACGATTGAAATTAACAACGAACCTGTATTACTAACTCCGCTATAACAACAAGTATTGAATTTGATTTTGAAATAAACGGGAGTCCCAATAGTTGATGTAATTTGGTGTATATGGCCGAACTTTTGAACCGTTATAGACAGACATGTGAAATTTACAAGGGACCTTTTTTGCTAAGTCCGCCATAACAAGAAACTTCTAATTTAAATTTAGAAACTAAAGGGTGTTCCCAAAATTAATGTAATTTGTTCCATATGGCCGTATTTTTTGAACCGTTAGACGGAATGTCCACTACTTTGTTTGGTATAATAAGAGTTATAAAAAATTTTAAATTATAAATTAAAGAGTTTTACAATAGTTGATATAATCTGATGTATAAAGGCAAACTGTTAACCCTTATAGACAGCCGGTTGAGATTTACATAGAACCTGATTGCTTAATCTACTACAACAGCAAGTATTTAATTTGGAAATTAAAGGGTGATCCTTTAGTTGCTGTAATTTAATGTATATTGCCAAACTATTGAACAGTTGAACTAGTATAAAGTTTGAACCGTTATAGGCAGACCGATGAAGTCGGGTTATTTTTTTTGCAAGAATTATTTTGTTAAAGACAGGCATATTTTTGGACCTCCCCTAGTTGGGTGTTAGAGGATCAAGTTTTTATTCAAATTATAAAATTTCTCTCATTTTTTTACCAATGCACTTCAAGTTTTCGTTCAAAGGAGAGTTTCAAATTACATTCAAGAAAACAACTGATTAAAGTTTTTTCCTCCAAATACATTTTATTTGTTTTCTTGACGACATCTTGCTTAAAAAATTGCTTTGAAATTGCGTGCAGCCTACGTCAAAGCTTTTAGTATTTGTGAGTTTTGACAAGCAGTATGTGTAAATTTCTTTAAATAGAATTGAATAAAATCTTGACCGTGCGACTGTACTGTTAGCACTCATTAAAGAAACAAATTTTCTGGTTAAATCTGTTAAGCCAAAAATAAGTCTCATTGTTGAATACAATTTTTTCCTTTACAAGTTACTCGAATTCATTGCCGATTTCCAAAGTTAATTTGGATAATTAAACAGTTAAACTTTTGGGTACGTTCTATAGAACATGCATAAAATATTTTTTGAAAATTGTGTTAGTGATGCAGACAGTCATTGATTTAGAATATAAAACAGCGATTATTAAATTTTGTTTTTTGTCGGTCGCTCTGTCAGTGTATGCATCACTCAAATGCAAGTAGATGAATTTTTAATAAAACTATGTTAGTAAGTACTTTAGAAGCCATTGAAAAAATGAAAGTGCGCAAATTTGCCAACGGCGCAATTTGCACCTTTTATTACGTAAAGAATTTTCCAATAATAGAACCTTGTATATTTGTTGTTAGCAATAAATGCCTGAATAAACTTTGCTCTATATTAAACACTTTATATTTTAATTGAAGTACAGTTTATTTATTTAAAATATCTAGATTGCTTTAAAAACGTTGTACTCTGTAAAAACGATTTACAAAAAAAGGGAAGAGAAATTAAAAAGGAAGTAAGAGATCATACTTTTTAGATAACTATTTGACATTGTATTAGTTGTTATCGATTTAAACCAGAGACAGGGAACTGATATATACAATATATTGAAAATGTTAATTAGAATAATCCAACATTTGTGACATTTTTGCAGAAAAAGTGGCCGGTAAAAGTTAATAATAAAGAAATTAATAATCTTAATCAGTGTTCGAGTCATCGCTTCTGCAACGAACAACCAGATTGCGTTATTCGATATAAGGGTACGAAATATTAAGGATAAATATAGCATAGCGAACGATGTATAGCCATTTTAAGAAAAATATTCTATAAATTTTCTATAAACCGAATAAAGAAGTATTAGACAAAATTCTATAAACGGATTGAGAATTCCATAAGAAGCGAAATTGGCTGACAGTAAATTTTGTAGCAAGTATTTGCCGATGGCAGAAACATATTTTTTATTAAAAAATTAAAAATCAAATTGAATTAACACTTTGATCGCAATAAAAATAGTTATTGGTGAAAATAAAACTGACTTTAAAATGGTTATGGTCTAGCTACCCGGCGCCTTTACAATATACTTTGAAAATTTAGTTTATAGAGTGTAATTAAAATAAATAAATAAATAAAAATTTAATTTGTTTTATTATACTAAATCTTTTCTTTTTCTGATAAAATTTATTTAAATCGATTTAAAATACAAAAATTTACAAAATTTATTTGAATAAAATTCTTAACTAAAATTTAATACTTTTCAATTTAATAAAATAAGTAATAAAGTAAAAAAACGTGTACATAAGTACATGTGCTTAGAATTAGAAGATTATTAACTATTTCTATTTCTTCTCTTCAACTTGTTTTGTTTCCACTTTCTGCTTTTCCTCTTCCTTAGCGCCTAGTACTTTCGTTTCGATTTCATCTCGTGGACGTCGTTTTTGATTTTCGGGAATCGCACGCAAATATGTTACGCTGCCGCCACCTAATGCTGTGGCAGATTGAGGCTCTGATTCCGATGACACAATTTTAATCGATTGCTCTGATGGCCGTCCAATAAGACCGCGCGAGTGTGTGGGTCGATGAGGACCGTATTGAGGAACTTGATGATGTTGCTGCAACTGTGCAAAACGCATAAGATGTTCATAGGTAACTGGCAGTGCTGGAGGTTGTGGTGGTGGTTGATTGCGATAATCGGGATGATCTTTGATATATTGTTCATAGGGTACGGGCACGGGTACAGGGACAGCGGTTACTGGATAACCAGCATCCACTAAAGCTTGAAACTCAGCTTGTGTTAATGGTTTGCCACCAGGCCGCGGTAGATTTAACTGCTTAAGGTCTTCTATGGTTTTGGGTTTGACTGCGTTTACGGGATGAGATTGTGTGGCAATGCCTGTTCCTTGTGACACATAAATACTAGACTGTGAGGGGGAGGTGCCGGGCAGTGGGAATTGTCGGAAATCGGTGGGTAAAGTAGTGTATTTAGCAGCTACTGCTGGTGTTGGTTGTGCTGTGGGTGCTATGTTTCTATGGGGATCAGGTGGACTAGGAAAGAAATTTGTTGGTGAGCCAGACGGTGCTGGTCTTTCAATGTCATATATGGGTTGAGTATATTTGTTCTGCACGGGATAATTAATTTCATTTTGACGAGTTCTAAGCGGCGAAGGCGATGTAGGAAACTTTGTGCCATATTTGGATCGTTGCCCCTTAGGTCGGGGCGGTGGAGAGGGAGAAGGTGCAGCTTCCTGGTAATAAAACTGGGATGCTTGAACTGGTGTTTGGGCAGATGTGGCCGGTGGTCCTAGAGGCTGTTGTGGATATATAACTGGTCCCAGCTTTTTAGCATCAATAACTTGCTGAGACACTGGCTCCGGATAATTTGGTGTAGGTTGTGGATAATTACCAAAGCGATATAAATTGGGTGCAAACGGTTGGTTACTGCCATCAATCAGACTATTGGGTGCCACGGTACTGTGAAGGTATGCTTTCGGACTTCTAGCTGAAGATTTGGCCGATGGTGCAGAGGATGCTGGAGTACGCTGATGGTGATTAATCAATGCCGAAGGTTCATTTGAATTGTCAACAATTTGTACAGGCGATACATTAGGCTTATTCGAAGCAAAAAGCATTTCGATTTCTTTTTCTAAAGAAGATTTGGCCAAAGGATGATTTGGCAAAGTTTTATAACTGATCTGGGGCTGATAGTAGGCTATTTGCTGTGGCAATTGAGGCAAGGGTTGTAGGGATTGCGACAA
Source organism: Gymnosoma rotundatum (assembly GCA_916610165.2). NCBI lineage: Eukaryota > Metazoa > Arthropoda > Insecta > Diptera > Tachinidae > Gymnosoma > Gymnosoma rotundatum. The sequence continues at coordinate 42,143,238 of OU744338.1, forward strand.
TTCCTGTTCTGTATGTTGCTCTTGTTGTTCTCCTTGCTGTTGTAATGGTAGGTATTTTGGTCCTCCTCTAGGCCTTTGCACATATTGAACATAATCTCGTTGACTATCATCCCCAGCATCGAGTCTTTGTCTATAACTTCCCAAACCTTGAGCTTGTAGCGGCACCTTTTGTGAAGCAGCTGCTGCAGCCGATGACTGATGTTGTTGTTGCTGTTGATGATATTGTTGTTGATGTTGTTGGTTTTGTTTTTCTACCGCCTGATGTCGTCTTATTTCATCTTCATGATAAGCTCTAGCTTGTAATTCTTCTTCGAGTATTTTTAAGAATTGTTCTTCTGGTATAATTTGATATTGTCTCTGGTTAGATGTTTGCTGTTCAGCTTGTAGTGGCTGCTGCTGTTGCTGATGCTGACGTTGGACAGCCAAATGATATGGATACTGTGCCTGATAAAGATGTGCTCGTGGAAGCTGGGGTATTGGTTGTTCTACAGCTACGGCATATCGTTGTTCGTTTTCTTCTAGTTGACCATTTTGCGTCTGGTCACTCGCACTTTTAGATTTCTTATTTTGCACTGTCTGTGGTTTGCCTTGATTTTGTGCTTTGGGTTGATTTCTGTTTAAGTCTTGGAGATAAGCAAAATGTTGAATCTGTAAAAATGGAATAAGGATGAAATAGTTAGAAAAGGCAATAAATCGGAAACAATTCAAATTATAAATACAAATTAAGGAACACCGATCAGTTTCTATTACAGCGAACTGAATAGACATTCCGTCAACTTTTGCAAAACATCCGCAACATAAGGCTTTAGATTGATCACGTCCGAAGACCTCACTAAATAATTTAATCGATGTTAATGACGGGCGGTATGTAAAAAGGGAAGGGACTTAAACAATACCAGATAATGAGTCACACTTTCTAGGAATTCCAATCTTATGTGACCCGTTTCAGTTCACAATCCGAGACAAGAAAGTAGTTCAGCTATTTAACCGAACCTCTCCATCTAGGAAATTCACGTTGACACTTTTATTGTAGCGCACGCGTAATGCGGGCCAAAATTGCAAACAACCAAACTAAAGCGGACCAGTAACATTTTTTTTTTTTGTAGGTAAATGAAAATTTTGTTTTCATAAAACGGTGAAGAAATTTTTAGAAGTTGAACAAAAATAAAATATTTCTGATACTCGTAATATATTTATAATACATTTTATTACTGCACTAAAACATTAAAAAAAATTATTAATAAGTTGTTTAATTATATTAATGAGACACTTGCCACTGCATGTTTGTGGATAAGGTACTTATATCTGGCTAAAATTTAGTAGTCTGTAATTCGCGATGTATATTTTGATTTAAAAAATCCATTTTGGAAAAAAAAATTGTTCGCATTTATATGCGCTCCCAAACAATAAAATATTTTTTGCGTTAGTAGATAATTAATTGCGAAAATATGTGCGCATTTAAATTTTTATAAAATCCAATTTTTGATAATTCCATAAATTTCATTTTAAGATCCTTTCTTTCTTGCAGTTCAATGAATTCAAACTTAAAATTTTCGGGAATTTCGGTCACATCTGTTAAAAAAATAGGATTAAAAATGCATTAAAATAGCATTCGTTACTGCTGAGATCCATTAATCTTTCTTTATATTCTTGATGAAAAGCCAATAAAATATTAATATATTTTTGTTTTTTGTAAGTATTTTTAACTTAAATTGGCCGCAGGTTGCCCACCCCTGCCTTAGTGCAGAAATATAATTATCAGCCACTAAAACTTTCTATCTTAAACTTAGTTTTAAGCGATTCATAAAAAACTGCTTTCAGTTTTATAACACTTACATGTTTTTAAAGGGCGTGGCAAACAATGAAGCGGTCACATTACTATATTTTACTATAATTCATGAACGGTTTATACTCCATTCTTTTAATGATATTTACCCCAAAAACTGAAAAAATCACGTTGAGATGGTTTTTTGAGAAATAAAATACGGAATTAAATTTGCCACAAAATCAAATCAGCCAGATATTCTTACAAGTTTTGAAATTATATGGCAAAATAAAATTAAAATTTTTTTATCCTAACATGTTAATTCCTGGAACGGGGAAAAATATCTTAAGAAGTTGGGTTTTTTATAAAAGAGGTTGCCCTGACTGCCTTTGTTGATCACGGGGCTTAAAAGCCTGAGAAATCTTACAATAATTTATAAATTTTACTTTAAATTGGTTATGTTTGGATAGGGCTAGAGGGGGTTATACCGGTAACTTTTTACCTAATTTTATTTTATTTGCATTTGCTTTAGGTTGTTTTTAAAATGGTTTAAAAAAGTTTGCTAGTAAATTACATAAGCAAAAAGAGAATACCACCTTTTAGGAGAAATTCCATAAAAAACCATGGCGAATCAATTACTAGATGATAGCAATGGCAAATTCATTGTTTCTCGCCGGTAGTCTAACTGTCAAACTCCATACATAAAAAATCTATATAACCGTTATGTGACAGTTAGACGACCGGCGAAAATTAATGAATTCGCCATCGCTACCACCTTACAAATAATTCGCCTTGTAAAACACGGTACTTTTAAAATTTTCTCAATTCAGAAAATCTTCAAGCTAATTTATTCTACATTTTTTAAGAATATAGCAAATGTCAGTAATAATCCTATCATTAATAAAAAATACTAAGTTGAGTCAAAATTAAAAAAAATGTAACCAAATTAAAATAGATAACCCACAGATGTAGGCACATTTTTATAGATATTTTCAAGGTCTAATTAAATTTAAAACATCTTCACATTTTAGTTAAAAATTTACTTTTTATGATATTTTCAAAAAATTATATAAACGAGGTTCCCAACCAACTATCCAGAAGCCGCCCTTCATCCTACGGGCCCGCAGGTTCATAGTAACACCTTTTCATTAAGATATCTTAAGTGGTTCATGACATGACGATTTTTGCCAAAAATAAACTGCTTTCAAACAACTGTGCAATTGTAGGCTCATTATAATATACCAACAATTTAATTTTACCTGGACGTTAACAGTCTATTTCATAAAGTCTTAAACCAGGTTAACAACTCTTAAATAGGCAAATATTGATATAGTTTATATTTATAAACAATCAAATAGTCTTAAAAACCTTAAAAAAAAGTAAAATAAATAAATAAAAAATTGAAATCAAAAATTGTATTGTTGTATTACGTCTTCGTTTCGTGTTGTATTCATTGTCGCCGTGAGTATACCTGTTATGAATTCGCGTTGGAATCAAATTATAAAAACTTAAACATTTTTTTTTTTACAAAAACACATTAACCATTGAGTATTTATTTTTTTAGTAGCGAAATGGCCATAAGGATATATTTTGCTCGCAGTAATGGGGTGACAGAGAGTTGAAAATAAAAAATGTTGGCACTGCATATATAAAATTTTACATAAAAATGGCATCGGCTCTAAATGGGTTAAGCAATTTTTAAAAATTTTTAGTATTTCCTTAAAGATCTCAGCAAAAGATTTAAATTATACCCACATTGATATTTGTAAGAATTTGAACTTTTTAGAGCTCCGTAACTCGGGAAATATGGGCGAATAGCAATTTTTTTACTTGATGTTTTCTTCTTATTTTTTAATTCTCTATCGCCCCATACATTTATTTTTTGGATTGAAGTTACTTTATTGTTCCAAATGACATGAAAAAATTAGAGGTAAGCGTGGTATTTTGCCTGCTGTCTCGAAGGATATGAACCGATTATGCTGATTTCCAATAGCACCTCTTTCGACACTATATTTGATCGATTGACATATTTTTTTTTAAGAAGTTAAATAAAATTTAACTAATTTCTAATGGGTGAACATTTTTATACCCTTAACCACAAAAAGTGGAAAGAGGGTATATCTAAGTTTGCCATTCCCTTTGTAATTTTTCCAACATCCATTTCCGACACCATAAAGTATATATATTCTGAGTTCTTATAATATAGCGAAGTCAATTGGAGCAATGGCCGTCAGTCCGTTTGTGTTGAAAGCAACTTTTGCAAAGTACTAGATGAGCTATAGAAAATTTAAATACGCCACTCGATCAGACATAGTTTCGAAAATTTTGCTTTTGAAACTTAGCAAGAGCAGGCGGGAAAAACACCAGGTCTGCCTCTAATTTTCTATATTATTTGGAACAAATCTAGTTTAGTGAAGTAACTTCAATCAAAAAAATAAATATATGGGGCGGTAGATTAAAAAAAGAAAGAAGAAAAAATAAAAAGTTAGAAAATCAGCGCTCGCCCATATTTTCCGAGTTACGGGGCTCTTAAGTTTTCAAATTTTTTTAAAATATCAATATGGGTATCATTTAAAAGCCTTTGAAGAGGTCTTTAAGAAAATACTAAAACTTTTAAAAATGCTTAATTAATTAAGAGCTGTTGACATATTTTGTAAAATTATGTGTATGCTGTATTAAAAATTTTTTTGTTATTTAATTCTCTGCTTTTTTATTGGAGTTACTTCACTAAACTAGATTTACATAGATGATGAAGGCACTCTCACTTGTTTTATAAAACAATTATTATTTTTTAATTTTGTCTCAAGTTCTTTATATATTGTGATAAATTGTTAAGAGAACACAGAAAATGCTCACGAAAGTTGTAGAGAACCAAATTGGTTATTGTATCCAGTTAAACTGAGAAATAAAGATTAATAATAATAAGCTATTTATTTTTCGAAAACCTTGCGGATAACAAGAAAAGTTCGTTATCGATAGATAAAATTTTCTGCAAAATATGTTATTGACTATTTTACTTTATTTACCAAGGCGAATCAATTACCAGGTGGCAGCGTAGGTGAATTCATTAATTTTCGCCGTGCACGCTACTGTCAAACTCCATACATAAAAAATCTGTGTATAATTTTTTTTATATGAAGTTTGACATTCGTTTCTACCAGCAAAAAATAATAAATTCTCTAACGCTGCCACCTGGTAATTGATTGTCCTTGTTATCTACTATAAAAACATAAAATATTTAAACTAACAATTCTTTTTCTTTACAACTACGACTGGCTTTAAAATAAATTTCAATTTTGTTAATAAGTTTCTTTATTAAAAGTTATTTTGTTGCACTCTAAACAATTTTTGTATAACTTTTATTTTTATTTATGCTGGCAAATAAAGAGGATGTCAATTTTTTTTCTAATTCTATTTGTTAATACTTTAAAAAAATTTTATAATGCATGTGAGTAAAATATAAACATCTGTTCTCAATAACTACTTCACTTTTCACACCAGTGATTTTAGTTATTAGCAGAAAATAAATATAAAAATTATCGAAATTAATTGTTAAGCTTTTCTAAAAACCTTGGCCAAATTTTATCGTTCCATGAAAACTTTTTAAGCATAAACAATTTGAATAAATGCCATTACAATTGAAGTGTTTTAAAAACAATTGTGAGTACCCAGCATAAAGAAATCTTCAATTAAAAAAAATTGTATATTTATTTAAAATTGTCCTTAAAAAATGTAAAATTAAATAAACAACAAATTTATTATCTAAAAATTTAAAAGCAAAATTTAATAATAAATCTTTTGCATACATATATTTGGGCTTCTTTAAAACAATAAACAATTGAAAATCATGACAAAAATTAAAGAAAATGAAAAAAAGAAAAAAATTATAAAAGAAAAACAGGTCGTGGGAAGAAAGTTTTGAGTTGTTGTAATACTTTGTCTCTCACTGTGTAATTAGAGGTTGTTAGATGTATAATTTATTTGTTTTTTTTTGTGATGCTGTGAATTTGTGTAATTAACATATATTTCGCAAGACTTTTGCTCGTTACTTAATAAAACAAGTAAGAGTGCTATATTCGGCTATGCCGAATCTTATATATCCTTCACCAAATATGTAAATCTTCTTTAGTGAATTAAGTCCACACAAAAAGACAAATATTGGGATGACAGAGAATAAAAAAATAAGAAAAAAAAAATAAATATATATATATATATATACTCGTATATCTATAGCCCCATATATTCTATACACACCCATTAGTAAAAGTAGCTTATTCACCAAGCTCTTACGGATAACAACAACAGGGGTTGCCAGATCTTATTTTCGTAACAATATACACAATATAAATCGTGAGATGGTAAATAATTTTGTATGATTAACTCCAAAATTTAAAATTTTGATTTATGACGTTGTATTAGTAAATGAGCGATAATTGCTTAAGCAGAGTACACTAAGCAAAGATCAACAAAATAATCGGATTTATTTAAAATAGACTTATACAGGCCTGTTCTGCTAAACAGTTTTTGTCAAAGTGATTCCAAATCACTCCAGAGGTGTTCGGCGTACAAAATATTGTGATATCACATGATTCTAAAGCGGTTAACTAAATGACTGCCGATTTAAAATCATTTATTTCTTTTTTTCTGCTTATTTCGTTCAAAATTTAATAAAAGGCCATTATTATAAACATAAAAACGTAAATAATTATAAATTTCTATAGACACTGCTTGTTTTTCTTTTTAGCATTCAGTTTTTTGTTTTTTTTTCGAAGATTTTAAATCTTCAGTCATTTATTTAACCGTTTTAAAATCGCATGATTTCAGTGCACTTTGTGCGCTGAACACCTTTCGAAAAATTTGCTGAACAGGCCTGTTTATTTGAAAGACCTTTTACATTTTACCTTAGTCTTGTTGATTTCACGTGTATTGCTTCACACAGTCATTTGTATTTAGGCTTTAATGTAAATGGTACAAAATATTCAAACATCTTTAATTTAATTCATCATCAACTGTTATTTAATTTTGTAACCTCTTTCATCATTGTACACCCATTATAATTAAAGTTTTCGAAATCAAAACTAGATAATTAACAAATACAATAACAAATATTATATTTTAATTTAATTTCATAGTTTAAATAATTTAAACTGTAAAATCATATAAATTAGCTAAATAAGTGTCATTGAAACATTTGAAAGGCTCCACAAAAAAGTTAATATTTTTCATTACAGATGATTATGGCTGCATTAAAAACAAAACATCTTTAATTTGTAAAAGGTTTGAAAAGCAATTTTTATATGGATATGCAATTAACAAACCTTTAATAAATCAAAAATATAATTTTTATAAATATGGCTGTTAACAGCTAACTCAACGTAAAAGTTGTGCAGCTTAACCATAAATATGCATTTCTAAATATTTAAATAGCTTTCAAACAATTAACATTAATTGGGATGTTTATTACTTCCTTCACCACAAAAAGTGGAAATAGATTATATTTAAGTTTGTCATTCCGTGCATAACTTCTACAACTACCATTTCCAAACCCATAAAGTATATATATACTGACTTCCTATGCATAGCCAAGGCGATTAAGCGCTGTCCGTCTGTCCGTCCGTGTTAGCAGTGAAATCAAGTTTGCCTCGGCAAAAAAAAAAAAATACGTCAATCGATCGGATATAGTGTCGAAAGAGGTGCTATTGGAAATCAGCATGATCGGTCCAGGTCCTTCGACCCAGCAGGCAAAACACCGCGCCTACCTCTAAAATTTTCATGTCATTTGGAACAATAAAGTAACTACAATTAAAAAAATAAATATATGGGGCGATAGAGAATTAAAAAATAAGAAAAAAAAACATCAAGTGAAAAAATCGGCACTCACCCACATTTCCGAGTTACGGGGCTCTGAAATTTTCAAATTTTTTAAAATATCAATATGGGTGTGTATTTTTTTTAAAAATGCTTAACCTACGAGGGCTGCTATATATATTTCTGGCCTAGCAACACTGAGTGCTGCCAAGTGCAATCTGACATTTCCATTGGAAGGTTTGTCATTTTTAAGCATAATCGTACTCAAAACGTTTTGACGTACAACCATTATTTGTGTTGTTTACAGTGACTTGAAAAAATTAATATAGAAAAAAATGGAATTAACTCGTGAACATTTTCGTGCCATCATTTTTACAACTTTCGACGTGGATTCTCACGACAAGAGTACATTGATGAACTTAAATCTTTGTATGGCGATGAAGCACCATCCTATAGCACTGTGAAAAATTGGTATAATGAATATAATCGTGGCCAAAGCTCGCTCAAAAATGAATTCCGTGAAGGTCGTCCAAAAACGGCTATTGTGCCAGAAAACATTGATGCCGTGCGTGAAATCATAATGCAAGATCGACATGCGACATACCGAGAGATAGAGACATCCTTGGACATTTTTTCCACCAGCATACATTCGATACTGCATGAACACCTGGCCGTAAAAAAGGTTTGTTCTCGTTGGATCCCGCACAATTTTAAAGTCGCTCAAAAAAGGCTCGTGTCGATTGGTGCAAAGAAATGTTGCAAAAATACCATTGCGGTGCTTCAAAAGACGTTTATAAGATCGTCACAGGTGACGAATCATGGATCTATGCGTATGAGCCCGAAACGAAACAACAATCGACCGTGTGGGTCTTCAAAGGCGAGCAAAATCCAACGAAAGTTGTTCGTGGAAGAAACACTTCGAAGCAAATGGTCGCTTGTTTCTTCGGCAACACTGGTCATGTGGCGACTGTTCCGCTTGAGCAACGTAGGACGGTCACTTCTGAGTGGTACACTACAATTTGTTTGCCTGAAGTCATCGGAGAAATTCGAAAAACCAACAAGAGAAGACGAATCATTGTTCACCATGACAATGCGAGCTCTCACACATCGGCTCAAACCAGAGCGTTTTTGACCGGCCAAAACGTCGAATTAATGGGTCATCCGCCGTACAGCCCTGACTTGGCACCTAATGACTTCTTCTTGTTTCCGCACATCAAGAAAAAAATGCGTGGTCAACGATTTTCGTCGCCAGAAGAAGCTGTTGAAGTGTTCAAAAACCATGTTTTAGAGGTGTCTCAATCGGAGTGGAAAAAGTGCTTCGACAACTGGTTTGAGCGCATGCAAAAGTGTATAAATCATGCTGGAGAATACTTTGAAAAACAATAAAACCATTTTTGATTATAAATATTCGCATTTTCACTATTAGGCCAGAAATATATAGAGCAGCCCTCGTATTGCATTTTAATGTAAAATTATATATATATGCCGTACCAATGTTTTTTTTTTATTTTTTGATTAGAGTTACTTCACTAAATTAAATTTAGAAAAATGGTGAAGGGTATATAAGATTTGGCATCGCCGCATATAGCACTCTTACTTGTTTTTTATTTTTTACTTCTCTATCGCCCTGTAATTTTGTTTTTTTTTTTTTTGTTTGAAGTTACTCCACTAAACTAGTTTTTTTCCAAATGATTTGAAAAATTAGCGGCAGGCGTTGTGTTTTGCCCGCTGCCTCGAAGGACATAGACCGATCTTGCTGATTTTCAATAGAATACTTTATGTGGAGTACAAAAACAGTTTACCATTGCGTTTGTAATTTCTATTTCATTTCCGATCCTACAAAGTCATACATTCTTGATCCTTATACATGGCGAGTCGATTTAGCAATGTTCGTCTGTTTGTTATCGGGTTAAAATCAGTATTGCTACATCCCCAGAAGAACTGCACAAACTTTAATACCACCATTCTCTCAGACATACATAGTTTCAAAACAAGTGCTATTGAAATTATTTAGCAACATCCCTTCATAAATGATGAAGACGATCGCGCCTGTTTTCCATATATTTTTCAGATTTAATTGTGATTTTCCGTTGCTATAGTTTTTGCTTTGTTGTATTAAATAATGTAATAAACCATCTAAATATCACCAAAATATTAAACTTTCGACTAGAATTACATTGGAGTTTCATAAACGAATAAAATTTCTGCAAAATATTAATTTTCAACAAACTTTCATCAAAAATTTGAATTTTTTTTTACAAAGATATAGTTGTAATAAAAAAATTGTAAATTTGATTTAAAAGCTTCAAATTATGTTTGTTGGGCAAAAACTATAAAGAGTTTTATGCGTCCATATTTTAAACGAAATGTTGTTTATCATTAAAGCAGTTTTAATGTTTGTTGAATTGAGTGTTAATCATAAGGCGCTATTAATCAAATTTATGCCAAATAATTATGTGAATATAAGATCATTAATATGCCTGAAATCACCGGTTGGAATTTTTTTTTTGTGGGCCAAAGTACCCACAAAATTGTTTCCAAGTACCTACAAAATTGTATTATACCCTTAACCACAAGAAGTGTCATTCCGTTTGTAATTTCTACAATATCTATTTCCGAGTCCATCAAGTATATATATTCAGACTTTTTATGCATAGCGAAACGATTGAGTGATGTCCGTTTCTCCGACTGTCCGTCCGTGTTCGGGTTGAAAAAAACTTAGCCAAGGCAATAGATGAGCTAGAGAAAATTAAAGTACCCCATTCAATCAGATATGTTTTCGAAAATCTTGCTATTGAAAATCAGCAAGATCGGAATATGTCCTTCGAGGCAGCGGACAAAACACCAAAAAACAAAAATACAGGGCGGTAGAGAAGTAAAAAATAAAAAAAAAAAAAACAATCAAGAGTGCTATATTCGGATATGCCGAATCTTATATACCCCTCACCATCTTTGTAAATTTAATTTAGTGAAGTAACTCTAATCAAAAAATAAAAACATTGGTACGGCATATATATATAATTTTACATAAAAATGCAATCGGCTCTTAATAGGTTAAGCATTTTTAAAAAAATTTTGTATTTCCTTAAAGATCTTTTCAAAAGCTTTAAAATGTTACCCATATTGATATTTAAAAAAATTTGAAAATTTCAGAGCTGTTTGATGTTTTTTTTTTCTTATTTTTAATTTCTCTATCGCCCTATACATTTATTTTTTTGATTGAAGTTACTTTATTGTTCCAAATGACATGAAAATTTTAGAGGTAGGCGTGGTGTTTTGCCTGCTGGCTCGAAGGACCTGGACCGATCATGCTGATTTCCTATAGCACCTCTTTCGACACTATATATATATATATATATATATATGATCGATTGGCGTATTTATTTTTTTGCTGAGGCAAACTTGATTTCAACGCTAACACGGACGGACAGACGACAATCCACTTTGCTATGCATAAGAAGTCAGTATATATGTATATACTTTATGGGGTCAGAAATGGGTATTGTAGAAATTACACACGGAATGACAAACTTAAATATAATCTTTTTCCACTTTTTGTGGTGAAGGTTATAATAAACATCCCAACTAATGTTAATTGTTTAAAAGCTATTTAAATATTTATAAATGGATATTTATGGTTGAACTGCACAACTTTTACGTTGAGTTAACTGTTAACAGCCATATTCATAAAAATTATATTTTTCATTTATTAAAGGTTTGTTAATTGCATATCCATATAAAATTTGCTTTTCAAACCTTTTACAAATTAAAGATGTTTTGTTTTTAATGCAGCCATAATTATCTGTAATGAAAAATATTAACTTTTTTGTAGAGCCTTTCAAATGTTTCAATGACACTTATTTAGCTAATTTATATGATTTTACAGTTTAAATTATTTAAACTATGAAATTAAATTAAATTATAATATTTTTTATAATACTTGTTAATTATCTATTTTTGATTTCGAAAACTTTAATTATAATGGGTGTACAATGATGAAAGAGGTTACAAAATTAAATAACAGTTGATGATGAATTAAATTAAAGATGTTTGAATATTTTGTACCATTTACATTAAATCCTAAATACAAATGATTGTGTGAAGCAATACACGTGAAATCAACAAGACTAAGGTAAAATGTAAAAGGTCTTTCAAATAAACAGGCCTGTTCTGCAAGTTATTCGAAAGGTGTTTAGCGAACAAAGTACACTGATATCACGCGATTTTAAAACGTTTAACTTAATGACTGAAGATTTAAAATCTTCGGAAAAAAACAAATAACTGAATGCTGCGAGGGCTGCTATATATATTTCTGGCCTGGCAAAACTGAGTGCTGCCAAGTGCAATCTGACATTTCCATTGCAAAGTTTGTCATTTTTAAGCATAATCGTACTCAAAACGTTTTGACGTACGACCATTATTTGTGTTGTTTACAGTGACTTGAAAAAATTAATATAGAAAAAAATGGAATTAACTCGTGAACATTTTCGTGCCATCATTTTTCACAACTTTCGACGTGGATTATCACGACAAGAGTGCATTGATGAACTTAAATCTTTGTATGGCAATGAAGCACCATCCTATAGCACTGTGAAAAAATGGTATAATGAATTTAATCGTGGCCGAAGCTCGCTCAAAGACGATTTCCGTGAAGGTCGTCCAAAAACGGCTGTTGTGCCAGAGAACATTGATGCCGTGCGTGAACTCATAATGCAAGATCGACATGCGACATACCGAGAGATAGAGACATCCTTGGACATTTCTTCCACCAGCATATATTCGATACTGCATGAACACCTGGCCGTAAAAAAGGTTTGTTCTCGTTGGATCCCGCACAATTTGAAAGTCGCTCAAAAAAAGGCTCGTGTCGATTGGTGCAAAGAAATGTTGCAAAAATACGATTGCGGTGCTTCAAAAGACGTTTAAAAGATCGTCACAGGTGACGAATCATGGATCTATTCGTATGAGCCCGAAACAAAACAACAATCGACCGTGTTGGTCTTCAATGACGAGCAAAATCCAACGAAAGTTGTTCGTGGAAGAAGCACTTCGAAGCAAATGGTCGCCTGTTTCTTCGGCAAAACTGGTCATGTGGCGACTGTTCCGCTTGAGCAACGTAGGACGGTCACTTCTGAGTAGTACACTACAATTTGTTTGCCTGAAGTCATCGGAGAAATTAGGAAAACTAACAAGAGAAGACGAATCATTGTTCACCATGACAATGCGAGCTCTCACACATCGGCTCAAATCTGAGCGTTTCTGACCGGCCAAAACGTCGAATTAATGGGTCATCCGCCGTACAGCCCTGGCTTGGCACCTAATGACTTCTTCTTGTTTCCGCACATCAAGAAAAAAATGTGTGGTCAACGATTTTCGTCGCCAGAAGAAGCTGTTGAAGTGTTTAAAAACCATGTTTTAGAGGTGTCTCAATCGGAGTGAAAAAAGTGATTTTAAATCGGCAGTCGTTTGGTTTATCGTTTCAGAATAACGTGAAATCACAATATTTTGTACGCCGAACACATCTTGAGTGATTGGGAATCACTTTGACAAAAACTTTTTAGCAGAACAGGAATGCATAAGTCTATTTTAAATAAACCTGATTATTTTGCTGATCTTTGCTTAGTGTACTCTGCTTAAGCAATTATCGCTCATTTACTAATACAACGTCATAAATCAAAATATCAAATTTTGGAGTTAATCATACAAATTTGTTTAACATTTCACGATTTATATTGTGTAAATTGTTACAAATTTATTGTGTAAATTTGTTACAAATTGTTATCCGTATGAACTTGGTGAGTAAGTTACTTCCACTAATGGTGTGTATATAGAATAATACCACAATTAGCTAACAAAAGCTGAGCAACCTCAATGGCTGCGTTGGTAGAGGTGCTTGCTGCAAAAAAGAAGATTGTGAGTTCGAGCTAGAATTGGGTTTATCAGGTCCTTGAAGTGAGCACTCTTTTCAGCTCAGCTCATTAGAACTTACTAGTTTGCTCGTTTAGTTCATTGCTCACTTAGTGAGCTAAAAACAACTGAGTGAATCCAGTTGATATGTTTAGTTCAATTGCGCAATCAGCTAAACAGATCAACTGAATTCGCTTAATTGTTTTAGGAAATAAATTTTTTAGTGTTCTGTAATAAATTTATCAGAAATTAGAAACATATTCACATATACTAATGAAAAATTGTGCAATTAAAAAACAATTAAATATTAATTATATGTAAATTTTATCTGACTTTATTTTTGTCAACCGTTAAAATTAAAAAAAAATTATATTATTATTTTAAAAAAGAGTTATTTCTGATAACAAAAAATTATGCCGTTGCTTAATTTGTACCAAAATAACTTTTAAGGTTTCACTCAAGTTTTAATTTTATATTTGTTTTAATATAAATAATGATGAACTAGAAAAGACGCTCAGTAACTGATCTAAGGGAGCTCAATAAAACAAGAGCTCTATATAGTTCAATTAAATGAGTAGTTCCATTGAACTAGGTCGTTCATAAACTACACAACTCTAGTTCGAGCTCACCTTAGGAAATGCATACAAGGGAAAATAATATTATAATGCAATTAAAAAATTAAGAAGTAGCAGTACAAACCTCCCGGAAAGGAAAAGACAATTATTATGTGAAGACATGGCAGATAATTAAGTGGAGACGTCTAATTTAATAGAGTACCTTAAAGATAATTGTCAAGATAACAAAAAGTAAGAAAGAACGGTAGCGATTAGCGCAGGAAATTGTAACAGCACACAGCAGTGTATGACAGACGTGTGTTGTGGCTATTGGATTAAAGGGGATGACTGGCTTGAATAAAAGGCTTAGTGGAGTCATCTGTGGAGGGTTAAGGTTACTAAACAAGGCATCGAGTAGTTCATGTTTCGCCGGAGTAACACAGTAGTTTAGCGTTTGTAGTAATAAAGCATTTTTAGTAAATACGAGATCATAGGATTCAGAAGACCAAGAAGTATAGCCATATAAAAGCCACAAAGGTACAGAATTAATAATGAGCCACAGTGGTATTTGCAACCAAAAGAATACGTGCATTTGTTCTAAAAGGGAAAAAATGTAACAATATATTTTATCTTAATTTCTTTCGTAGAGAACATGTCGTTATTTCATTTCATATTTGGAATCTTCGTTTGTCTCTAAGAACGACACATTTGAGTTGTGGAGTAAACCTAATAATGTAAGGATCATATCGCTTTCTAAAATATTGTCATGTTTCGTTTTGTGACTGTATATATATGAAAAGGTGATCTTTATAAAATGTATCGACTCTTTGCATATAATGTATTTGCTTTTTTGCGTTATGGCTGAGTTGATGAAAAATTTTATTAAAGGCCCATTTACACTATTATACAAGTCTTAAGACTTGCATTAGATTTTGAAAGAAAGGAATCTAATGAGAATTTTTGTCATTGTCAAAAATACTAGCGTAACATACATTTTGTTTCTACACTATCACACTTTGAGTAAAATTAAAATTCCTATTAAACCATAAAAATCCGAGAGGAAACTTAACTAACTTATTTCTCGTAGCTTTTGCGTTCATCCGAAAACTTGCAGAAGTGAATAATTTTTTCTAGTAAACTGGTTCAGCTTAATTTATTTCAGAAACGATAACTTTTTTATAGCTCACAAATTTGTAGCTCTAAACATACACATATTTGGGTGTCATATAGGAGTCATGAAGTGAGCATTTTTAAGACATGCTTAGAAATATCTTCTTATCTTCTAAGAGTCTTTTTTCGGAGTGCTCATTTAATGGTTGGCTGGGTTATGTGCAGCAAGACAACTCTGATAAAATGAAAAATCAGAGAGTTTAGAAAAATTTCTAAAAATTAATTTGTATTATGGGATTTGCTTTCACACTATCACACTTTTTCATAATAATTAGTTATTTCACAAATCTTTATACGAGTACTCAGTATTATAGTGTGAAATGGACTTAAGTAAAACTCCAGTCTTCATTTCCTAAATAACGACACATTTTAGTTTATGACACAGTAGAGGAAATATTTTTACAGCAATAATGTCATAAATCAAACATTTCACACAAAGCGCATTAAATACCAGGAGGCCGCACGGCTACAAAAACAAAAACCTAATGTTATTTTGTTGTTGCAGAGCACCACGTTGATGTCAAAAATAGCTCACTAAACAAGAGCAAGCCGAATTTAATTTATCCTTTTATCAACATTTCTTAAAATACAAACAACTTTTGACATTTCCAACTATAAACCAGCTGTGCGGACGACACTACCTAGTAAAACAAATATACATACCTTGATACATAGTTTGTCCAAGACCTCCCCTTGAAAATATTATCAATGAAAGTTTTCGTAAATGAATTTTTTATTTATGCATCATTTTACTAATTGTAGTGGGAACTTATGCAGTCTGATATTTTTCTTAAAGGTGAGAACGAGTCAAAATATTAAACTGCAATTATCTCCAAATGTATTTTTCTTAGTTATGACGTTGTATTAGTAAATTAGCGATATATACTTCAAAGGCATACAAGACATAATTTCACCATACTAAAGTTTGACATATAAAAAGTAATTGACAATTCAAACAAACTTGTAATATACTTCATCTTCTAAATATCTGACCACAAGACGCCTTCTACGAGCTGCTTATAAAAAAAAAAACAACAACAACAATATCAATAGAAAAAAATCAAATATGAAATCAATGTGAAGAAACTGAGGTAACGCAAAATATTGAAAATTAATTTTGGTTGCTATGAACTGCTGAAAAATATTTGAATATAAATAAAATGCATAAAAAAAAATCGCCATGAATTTATGATGATTTATTTGCTATAGATTGTTAAGTATTAATTTAGAGGCATCTCAAAGTTTTGTTTTTTATCCTGCTCTACTTCTATTTTACTAAAAAACAATTTGTAAAATTTTCAGATTTTGGGTATTTTTAATTCATATTTTTTTAGCAATATTATCAGTCTTTTTGGAGATTTTGAACGTGGGCAAAAAATAAATTATACACTTAATGCTTTCTCGCAGATGTGTAACGAACATAAGGAGAAGCAGAAGCTTTTGATATTTGTAGAATCAAAATTCCCATTTTAAATTCATAAAAGAAGCCATTATTTTCTGAAACATTATTAGTGATACTTAATTTAGTCTGATTTCCTTACTGTCTATAACGCCTATATAAGACCTAAAATGCGATACAGCTCTAATGTGTGGGCTGATGTTATAAGTGTATTTTACAACTACTCGTTGAGTATCTATTTACTCACTGGTGCATCGATACAATATAATATAATATTTTGTCTCGATTAGATAAGTAGCTGATATATAGACAATCTGTGAAATGTTTTAATTCTTCTTATTGTTCAATATTTCTAATATTTTATAATCGAACAACCTTAAATATTCTTTAATAAATTAAAAAATTTTCCTCCATATAGTTTTTTTTTTTTTTTTTGCAAGATGCCACACAATTCACACAACATGTTTAAATTGTTTAATTTTTATTACAACTGAGGCGTTGAGGGTGCAGTTTGTGGTGGTGTGTTGTCTACGCTTTGTCAATTATTGCCATATTAAAACAATAATCATTTTTGTTGTTTGCCATAGAGGTCTTTCTCAAACAAAATTTTTGCAATCATTTATTTTTTTTTATTTTAATTTAAAATTTTTCAACATTTATGGTTAATTTGTGCAGTCACCTTAAATTGTGAGAAAATAATTATATGCTGTTTTAGGAGTAACAAGTAACAGCACTCAATTTGAGGAAAAAATTGTCAGACAATTTTTACAAATTGAACATGACACAATTAATGTAACATTTACAAAATTGGTAATTGAAACAATGTTAAGGTAAAATTAAAACAGTATCTGAAAATAGCTGTATTCGCAGAATTTTATATACCCTTCACCATATATATAATACATATAATTAAAAAGTAACGAAAAAAAAAAAATTAAGTACTACCCAGCAAAAAATTTTTGAAAAGGTAATCGAGTGTGGAATTAAGTATTTTTGACAGAAGTACTTCCCAACTAGATTTCCAACTTAATTATTTTAACAAGGCATGACACTTTTATAATCAATTACTGAGAATCGATTACATTATTTATTGTAGGAAATAATAAGTACCATTAGTACGGTAGTCTCTTTTAACATGAAGAACTACTACTTCCTTGTTTTACTACTTCCTTTTTTGGAAACTAATGTAATGTGTTTTGCAAGCGAGCAACAAAATATGGCAATCACAATAGTAAGTCATTATATGGCAAGTACTTTTTAAGGTAATGTCTATTTTTTGCTGGGTACATATACATAATTTTACATAAAAATATCATTGGCTCTTAATGGGTTAAGCATTTTTAAAAAATTTTAGTGTTTCCTGAAAGATCTCTCCAAAATCTTTTAAATGATACCCATATTGATATTTTTTAAAACGAATAGAAATTATTTTGGCTTAAGTTCATTTTTTTTTAATTTCTAAAAATCTTTTTTTAGAAAGAAAATTTATTTTACAAATTTATGCGGACGTTTTCCAAAGAAAACAAGAAAAATTAGACGCTAGCAGAATGAAATGCTGCACTTTCTGGACCGCTACGACCTTCATCAGCATTCTTCGCATCTCTCTACCTTAGTTGTGTATTTTTATAAACATTATCTATTTATTATTTTTTAAAACTTGAAAAGTTCGCAGGCCTGTAAATCGGAAAATATGGGCGAGCTCCAATTTTTTTTACTTGATCTTTTTTTTCTTTTTTTTAATTCTCTATCGCATCATATATTTCTTTTTTTATTGCAGTTACTTCATTGTTCCAAATGATATGAAAAAATTTGAGGCAATCGTGGTGTTTTGCCCGCTGCCTTGAAGGACATGGACCGATCTTTCTGATTTTCAATAGCAACTCTTTCGACACTATGCCTGATCGATGGCGTATTTAGATTTTTTTTTTTAACTAAACTAGTATTTTGGTAAACTTGATTTCAACACTAACACGGACGGACAGACAAACAGGCGGATATCGCTCAATCGACTTCGCTATGCAAAAGAACTTAGAATATATAAACTTTTTGGGGTTGGAAATGGATATTGTAGAAAATACAAACGGAATGACAAACTTAGTTATAGCCTTTTTTCACTTTGTGTGGTGAAGGGTGTTTTTAAGAAAGTAAGTCCAGATTTACACTATGCAATTTTTTCTCAGTTTGCTATTTAAGTTACAGCGTTATGCGCTATCTAAGAGTAAACATGAGCAACAGTAACATCCCCTCAAAACTCAAGCAATACCATACTGCTTACTCCTTCTGCTTGACCAACAAGAAAAAATTTCATGCTAGTTTCATGAAAAATTGCATAGTGTAAATGCCGTATAAGACATAGAACTTAAAACACAAACGTTTATTATTAAAATCTAAAAAAAGTGCATTACTCTTAAGTCTTTGGTCACAAGTAATTTTATATGCTTGAGAGAGTTTTTAATTAATTTAGATTCCAGGATTTATTTTAACAATTTTTTAACTTACTCCTACTCCTAAATTCTTTTTCACAAAACATTTTCACTTAAAAGAAAACGTTACTTCAGCCTTATAATTAAATTTAATTTATAGTTTAAAAAGAACAGAAAAAAATAAATATAAATATTTGTATACATAAAAGCAAATATAAACAAAATGTTACTAAATGCTAAACTACAAGATTCGTGTATGAGAAACTAGTCACGACAAAGCCCCCACGAGCATATAAACCACAATATTGTTGAAACAAACATTAATAACAGCGACAAAGTACAAGTACTAAAATTAAAAAAAAAAAAACATGAAAATACATCTTCTGGATCATTAGAAATGCTCGCATCACTTGTAGCCTCCAGTTAATAAATGTATTAGTGAAGTGTATAAAATCTAAATACACAATAATCAAATGAATGAATACAAATACAACAGAACAACTAAAGCTAATATTATTAGAAAAAACCTAACCAACAGAATTTTACCTTTGCAACTCTACACGAAAATTTGTCAATTGTGTTTAAAAAAAGAATAATAATAATAATAAAACGGTAGCAATACTTTAGATTAAGTGTTCATTGTGTTTGATCATTAACAAGATAAAATTCAAAACTCAACAAATTTAATAAATTATTATGGTAATATTCAAAAATTCATTAATTTTGTACTGGATTTAGTCAAATGTTGCTTTTATTTGGTACAAACTGTTTTAAGCGGTTTAAAAAAAAATCCAAAAACGATGTTTATACTCGTAAAGGGTGTTTTTTAAGCATGATAAAACTTAAAATTATAAAAATTAATACTAAAAATACAATTTTGATGGAAAAGTTTTTTTTATTATTTTCAGTAAAATCTGGCAAATCATTATGAATAGACTCACGCTTAAACAACGCTATCAAATCATCCAAATTTACTTTGAAAATCAGTCATCACTTCAAGCAATTTATAGACGACTTCGAGATTTTTATGGTGCACATAATCGACAGTCAAAGCTAGCCATCCGTCGAACTGTGGATAGATTTCGTACTACATATTCCCTAGAGGATGCAATAACTCCAACACGTCGAAGGAATGTGCGTACTAAAATAGAATATCGCTGCTGTAAACGAATGCGTGGAAGAAGATCCAAAGTTATCGATTCGAAGTTCCAGGAACTAGAGCTCTGTCTGTCCACTACTTGAAACATTTTGCACAAAGATCTTGGCCTACACCCGTATTAGATCTAGCTAGTGCAGGAATTAAAGCCACGAGTCCATTATATTCATCGTTCTTTCGCCGATTGGGTTCTAGAGGAGTTAGTAACTGACCCGTTGTTTTATCGCCAATTTGTGTTCAGCAATTAGGCTCATTTTTGGCTTAACGGGTTTGTTAATGAGCAACATTGCCGAATATGGAATGAGACTAATCCACAACATAACCTACAGACTCCATTACATCCACAAAAAATGCACCGTTTGGTGTGGTTTACACGCTTGTGGCATCATCGGACTTTATGTCTTTAAAAATCAGGCCGGCTTACGTTACGGTTAATAGAGATCTTTACCGCACCATTATTAATGATTTTTTGTTTTAAAATATAGATGACATTGATCTGGACGAAATGTGGTTTTAACAAGATGACACTACCATACGGCGACCGCAACCAGTTATTGAAATTAAAATTTGGCGATAAGTTGATTTCTAGAAATGGACCTGTCAGTGGGCCTCCAAGGTCGTGCGATCTGACACCTCTTGATTATTTCTGGTAGGGCCACGTGAAGTTACTGGCTTATGCTGATAATGTGTTAATTTCTCAATCGCAAATAAAATTAAATATTTAATAAAAAAGGATACTGAAAAGTAAATAAAATTTCTTAAATTTTTACAAGTTCGTCTGAAATTCATCGCAAAAATTTCTGGTGCATTTGAGTACAAATATTTGACTTGTGTTTGTTATTTACTTCATTTACTACATTTTAAAAGACCTTTCAAATTTCGAGAATTTATTAATTGAAATTAAATTTATTGCTCTGAGACTATGGCTAGATTTGTTCCTATAATCTCTCAAACCTGAGTTTTAATAGTTTTACGCACCCTTCCACACCGCAACACTCTGTGACTCCAGAGAGACTCGAACTACTGGACATCTTGTTTAACAAGTGTGCAAGAGTGCAAATCTCGTTAACTCTTTTAAAAACACTAATAATAATAGTCAGCTTACCCGCAGATTTTATAATTCCATACCATTTAACGACTTCATCATACTTTTGATAAGTCATTACTTTTTCCACTAACTAGTGCTTCATTGAGATTAGAATAAAGATTTCCTTGTTTTACTATAAAGCTGCTTTAACAGTCTCAGCTTCAGAGATAATGTACCAACGTTCGCCTTCTCTAACTGATCTGCACAATAATTGTTTTGGTTTCCTATTTGAGACTCCGAAAGGCTTAAAGTTTAGTTTTTTGTTTATTTACTTTTAAATAAATTATCCATTCAATGAGTAGTCGCGGTACTCAAAAACAATATTTTTTTTATTCTCTATAAGGTATGGTTCTGTTGGGATTCGAACTCAGATCTTCTGACACCTCTGTATGAGCTAACTTTTAATTATATTTCATTATTATGAAAGTAATAACTTATTTAACGCTGATTACCACGGAGACATGCGGACAACAATTATTTTAGTCTTTTTTCCAGCCATATAAAATTTATTTTCGTAACAATGTATTTTGCGGAGCTTAAGTGGTGGAGAATTTACAAAAATTTAGAAGATCTTTAGAAGTTGTGCTAAAAAAAACTTTGGTAAAAAGAAAACGAAGGAATTATCAGCCTGCCTTCGTATATTAAATTACATAAAAATTCATTCGATTTATTATAGATTTTGACATCACTACTGCCTTAGACGTTTAAAAATAATGGCTTTTAGCTACCACGAATATAATTTTCATGTTATTACATTTTTATTGTTGTTATTGTAAATACTTTTTTCCTCATTTTTCTACAGATTTTTGTGTTGTTTTCTTCATCTTAATTATCTCATTAACCTTTTGATATTTTCCAACTAAACAACTATTGACAGGCAACCACTATAACCAGCTCTCTATAATTGTTTTCACGATACAACAACTACAACAATAAAATAACAGTTTACAAATACTAAAGATGTTGCCTTAACTTGTATCTAATACAACAATGGTTTAGCTTAGGTTTGCAGAAAAAAAGCCAAACAACCAGTTATAAATAATTGTAATACTCACCTCCTGACTTTGTTCCAGTAGCTGGGTATTGTGAGGCCTTATGGTAGCTGGATAATTTCTCAATTGCGGTGGCAGTTGCTCTTCTTCGTTGTGTTGCTGCTGCTGTTGCTGCACATGTTGTTGTTGTTGTTGCGGTCTTATTAAAAACTGTCTGGCATTTGTTCCGTATACCGTTTCTTGTGGATCTTCGGGATCATCGGAATTCGTGTTAGAGTTTCTATGGTCAATGGATGAAGCTGTATCTGATCGATGATTGTTGTAGTCATTGGATGCAACTTTTGTATCTTTTGTTTGTCTTTTATCTTTGGTAGCGTCATTTGTTAATATTATTGTTTCAACTGGTTCAGATGCTGATGCTGTATTTGTTGTTGTTATGTCATCAGCAATTTGTTTTGTTGTCGTTATTTTGCTGGGTTTATTTGTTTCACTAGTGCAGACATTTAAAATGCCTGAAAAATTAGGCAATAGAAATAGAGAAAGAAAAAAATTATTAGATTATTGTTAGGACAATCTATTTAGTTTTTTAACATGGAGAAAAATTGAAAAGAAATATAATTTTATTGTCTTATTGTTTTTGTTTTCTTAATAATGTTGCTGGGAAAATTATTATTACCAAATAGAGTAAAAATTATATATTGTGTGTTTTTATATTGTTATCTAGTTTACATTATTTCATTATAACATCATTAATTAAAAAGATAATTAAATTTATCGTGTTACTTTTATTAGCAAACGTATCGAAAGGAGTTCAAATCTAAACTTCATGCTTTTTATTACTTTTTTTTACTCGTAATACACTTTTTTATTTTAAGCAAATATTTTACTGTTATTACTGATTGCAATTAACTTTTAACAGTTAATTTATAAAGGGCTTTGCAATTGTTTCCAAAAGACTCTAAAACCCAATAAGCCTAGTTTGCAATGACAAACCCGTATTCTGTTATGGCAATAATATGAGCTTGGAACCATTTTTTAATGATCGTCTTTGCTAGTCGCTCACTTAAAGTTTTATTGTCAAATTCAAGTGTTTTGTAACAACCCAACACGCGTATACGACGGCAAAGAGTTTGGACATGAAAGCGAAGCAGTCCATTTCTTATCCAATATAAAAACTCAGCTTTGCGTAAGTTAATATTGTTTTGAAAAAATATATAAAACCCCTAACATAACTGTAACGACAAAGTAAATGTTTTGTTGTCAGTTGAGAAAATCGAATTGTGACGTTCGCTACTAAAAAATGTGGTGTATATGTAACGTAAAACAGAATACAAGGAAAGTTACCTAATATATCATCATTTCAAAGTTATCTTTACGTATATTGCAAAATTAAAAAATATGTAGATAAGACCGCTTCCTGTAGTATTAAAAATCTTTTTATTGTATATTTATTATTAAAAAAATTTTAATGTATTATGTTAATATAACATTATTATGGACATACTTTAAAAAGTATATAAAGTTCTGTTGGGTAAAAAAACGTGGGTTAAGATATAACGCATGTTCAGGGAAATAATTAAAATTATCTTCACGTACGTTTGCGAGAAAAATTAAAAGTTATATATAAAACATTGTTGTAATGTACCATTCCTTTTCGTCCCATATCGCGAACTTTTTTTGTATTAATCTTTAATGATAGAAACTATAATCAAATCAATGTCATATCAGATATAGTGTCGAAGATTTGTCATTGAAAATCAGCGTGATCGGTCCATGCCCTTCGAGGCAGCAGGCAAACAACCTCTACCCACCTCTAATTTTTTAATGTCATTTGGAACAATAAAGTAACTCCAATAAAAAAAATAAATAAATAAATATATGGAGCGATAGAGAATTAAAAAATAAGAAAAAACATCAAGTAAAAAAATTGGCGCTCGCCCATATTTTTCGAGTTACGGGCCCCTGAAATTTTAATTTTTTTTAAATACCGATATGGGTGGGTATCATTTTAAAGCTTTTGAAGAGATCTTTAAGGAAATACTAAAATTTAAAAAAAAAGCTTAACCCATTAAGAGCCGATGTCATTTTTATGTTAAATATATATACAACCTGAAATGTTTACTATATGTTACAAATTTCACGTATTTCAAAGACTTCAGATATTTTTAGATAAATCGATAAAAATCTTCAAACATACTTAGGCATGTCACGAATTCTGATCGGATTGGCGTTTATTCTATATTAACAATTCTGATTGATTTTGTTTATTTCTAAGACATGTGGCCATATGCTCACACTAAAGTAAACATCAAGGCTAATCTAAATAAGGACACATAATAAAAGTAATTATGAAACCCGCAAATAACAAAATTTCAAAGAAACTAAATTAACAAGTAACAGTTCTATATGCGTCTATGCCGAATCTTCTATACCCTACACCATATTCGTAACAGATTTCTTGTTTACAAGTTCATTATTAACAAAGTTTGTAATACGTTTGACCTGTTCTATGGTATTACGGAAAGGACTAAAACCAAATTGTTTATAAATTATAAATTTATTATCTAGATGTTGCCATACGTTGATTTTTATGATTTTTTTCAAATAATTTGCCAATGCTACTTTTTAAAGGCTGGCTTATCGGACGATAGCTGGCAGC
The DNA here is from genome assembly GCA_916610165.2 of Gymnosoma rotundatum. NCBI lineage: Eukaryota > Metazoa > Arthropoda > Insecta > Diptera > Tachinidae > Gymnosoma > Gymnosoma rotundatum. The sequence continues at coordinate 42,168,158 of OU744338.1, forward strand.
GAGGTTGTTTGGTTTAGCAGGTTTTAAAATTGGAATAATTTTCGCAAATTGCTATGATTGAAGAAAGTGTTGCCACTTTAAACATGCATTTAAAATTGACAAAAGACTTTTGACACCAATTGGAGGTAGATTTTTGATGAATTTGTTCTCAATATTGTCTAGACCGCATGATTTTCTTGGCTTACGAATTGACAAAAGATTATGTTAATTAGTCTCGGTAGTATCAGTTAAAATATATTGTTTACTGCAATTTTAAGTGCAGTTAAAGTATAATGCAATAGTAAGCAATGAAGGTATTAAGATACAAGAGTAATGCTTCTTTTTATTCTATAACTTCGGACTCATTAAGATTTTTAATAAAAAATTTATCCATCTAAGCGTTGTTGTTTCCATATGGACATGCGTACAACGGAAAATAATAATTGTTATAAAGCAATTAAAAATAAAAAAAGCAGCAGTACAAACCTCCCGAGAGGCAAAAGACAATTATTGTGTAAAGTCATGGCAGATAATTTAGTGGAGACGTCTAATTTAATACAAGAGTAACAGATAATTGTCAAGAAGCCCTTTATACCAAAAAGTAATCACGGTAGCGGTTAGCGCAGGGAAGTGTAACAGCATAACTACAGTGTATGGCAGACGTGTGTTTTGGCAATGGGATTAAAGGGGATGACTGGCTTGGATAAAAGGAGTAGTGGAGATGTCTGTGGATGGTTAAGGTTACTAAACAAGGCATCGAGTAATTCATGTCTCGCCGGAGTAGCACAGTAGTGTAGCGTGGATGGCTGCGTTTGAAATTATAACGCATGTTTAGTAAATACGAGACCATGGGATTCAATAGTCAGCCACAGTGGTATTTGCAATCAAAAGAATCCGTACGTTTGTTCTAAACGGGAAAAAAGTAACAATATTATAATTTGACTCTAAAATTACCGTATCCTGCATTGCGTTATTTACTAATTCACAACATTGTCAAATGTTGAATTTCTTGCATCCATAAATTCTACGACACAGTTCTGAGTGCATAAGAAGACTATTTTTACCTTATTGATGAAATTAGGATATGAACCAGAAACATTTTTTTTTTATTTATATCGATTGATTACCGGATTAACATTTATCTTTAGTTTTATTTCTTAAGGTGTGGTCAGATTAGTCAAATATTTGAATAAAAAAGCAAAACAACTATTTTTTTTTGAAATGTTTATTCAAACTTTCCTAACAAGTATCATTACTAATGACGGTTTACAATATAATAGATTTGATTTCTTACATTTAATATTGAGTACGGTCTTATATGTATTTTTTAATTAGTATTTGAGAAGAAGAAATTTTTTCCATAATTTAGTGCTTACGTCTTTGTGCTTAATTTTGTTTTACTTAAGTTCGGCGGATATATTTTCCAGTTTAATGAGGAGATCACTTATGAACTATGTGGAAAACATTTTTAAGTCTTAAAATATCGCTTTTCTGATAAAAGTTAGAATGTTAATGAAGACTATTAAAAAAACTAAAAAAGGAATCAAAACAAAAATGTTTTGTTTGTTGTTTTTTGTAAAAGATTTTTGTTTTAAACAAGGGTTCATAGTTTTTTTTTCGAGTGGTATCCCCAGTAAGATAAATTTTATCACCACAATTCCCCAAAAAACAATTTCAACTATCCCTAAAAATCCCCACTATAAATAATACTATTTATTATTAAATTCAATTTAACTAGTTAAGTTAACAAAATCGAAAAGTTCTGAACTAAAATGTTTGATTTCGTTGTCTAAAGCAATTTTTAGGTACAAATATTTGGAGTTAAACATTTGAAGTGAAATATGTATTTATGCTCAATAAAGATTCAAGCATTTTCTTTCTTGTTTTGGTTTTCATTGAGTTCACTGTTGAAAATAGGTAAATTTATTTTTCAAATTTACGGAGACACTTACATTTCATAATTTTTAACAATGGAAACCTGTACGTAGCAAAAAAGGAAAATTTATTTAACAGTAGTAAAATAACAACAACCAAAAAAGGATTTTTAAAAATCCCCAAAATGCAAAACAAACCTCAAAGAAATCCTTAATCCTCAAACTTAAATTTTCATCGCCATTTTCAAAATAAAATCCCTGATTCGGAGACATAAACTGACAACCCTGACTTTCAATGAGAAATCTTCTTTCATTAAAAATCGTTTATTTAAAGCTTTTACAACACAGCCTAAAAAAATTTTTAAAAGATATGTTTAAACATTTTGTTTGAAAAATAATGCCTCCATGTAAGGTTTTACCATGCAAACATTATGCATCATATCAGGTGCTTTAATTATCTTCTTGATTCGCTTCCTAAAAAAATTATTTTAGAAACAGACTAGCAGTGTCCACAACTTCGTGTGCATGTCATTTCGAATATGCTTAAAATTCAAATTTAAAAAAATGTATTTTTAATTATTTATTCAAGAGTTCTTAAGACAGTGTTAAAAATTTTATAATTACAAAAATAAAATGTGCAGACAACAGTTTTAGTAAAATTCGGTGCTTTCACACTTGTATCTGTATTTGTTATGAAATGATTTTTTTAAAAAAGTATTCTATATTGGAATCAAGGTTCTTAGGCACCTCCTTACAAAATTTTGTTTAAATCCATTTAGTAGTTTTTATGTGATGCGAACACAGACAGACAGACAGACAAGAACTCTAAATTTATTACAAAAAATATTTCATGTACAGAAATGACCCCGTTAAAGTTTTATAAATTCTATAAAAAATTCACATTTCTTTTAAATTTACTGATTAGAAAATTTGATTAGTTTAGCTTAAATAAGCACTTACCAACTGTAAAACAAATTAATACAAATAATGATGTCTTCATTTTAACAACATTCAGCAGTAAAACAATTTTTTGTTGAGTTTTTTTTTTTTGCAACTAAAGACTAGTTTGCGAAACTTTTTATTTAATTATTTTAATTTATGTTTTTTGTTTTAACCGTTTTGTTATTTTTTATTTAATATAAAAATTGCAGCCAACATTTTATTTTTATTTGTTCACAATTGTTAAATCTAATTTTTTTTTATTTCAAACTTTATAAAATCATACTTTTAATCCTGGCAAAGTATGTTTTATACGAATGTTAAGTTAAGTGTTAATTAAATTTAAAAAATTTTGAAAGTTAAACGGAAATTAAATAATTTTTATTGTTTTGTTTGTTAAGGAAACAGAAACAATGACACGGGTTTCACCACACACAAGTTGTTTGTTTAACGTTCAAATAACGACTTATTTCAATTGTTTAACGACACTGGCATTTATAAAAGTTTCGCATCTAAAGAAAACTAAAAATAAACAAACAGTTCAAAAAGCACCATCGAACAAAAAGACATGCAGACAGATACTGAACAACAACAATAACTGTGTTTAAAATAATGTGAGACCTTTTTGCTGAAACGTACAATTGTATTAACTGTGAAAATGTTGAGAGGTACCATTGTGTTATTGTTGCTGGATGTATGTTGGTGACGATGTTACAGCTGTACTGTTGCTGTGTTGCTTCTGCAGCAACAGTTTACTTTGCTAATAAGCCAGAGTCATACTTAAATCAGCAGTGACAGAATAGATTCCACTAGCCAGTTTTCGGTTAAAGTGATTGTATGTCGCCTCTTTTTTTTTTTTTTTGTTTTTTTTTTTTGTTAAAATAAGTTATGTTATGGCTCTGCTAACGCCGTCGTTTTTAACGTCGCTTTGTTTTTGCATCTTTTTTTGGTTAAGTCATTTAAAAGTTTAACATTTGCTTTAGTTTATCTACAGTTTAGATTTTAGCATATTGACTCTCAAAAGAGTCTTACAAAAACAAACAATTGTTTACAAAACATGATATATTTATGTGTTATATCCTCCTACCAAGTTTACAAGGGCCGAAACAAGTCTGTTGGAACTTTAAACCATACAAGTTTAATAAGGAGGGATAGTTAAAAAAGGGTGTTACAAAATTTCAATTTTATGTGATTATAATTATTTTCTTTTAAATAGAAATTATTTTTTATGGGCTTTTACAAGGGATAGGACAGGAAATGACCTTTACCGACATCTATTCTCCTTAATGGATCTGATATTGAATTTTCTTTTAATATAAGAGTTTCCAATCAAAATACATAATGACTTTAAGTAACACGATCGATCGAAGGCGTTAGTTCTAACCAACAAACGAAGAGAAAGAAATAAATGAATTCTTTTTTATTTCTTAAAATTTTTAGAAATTTAATTAAAAATAAACTTAAGCAGAAATTAAATTAATTCAATTAATTAATTTTTTAAAAGTATAGTGCTATTTCTTTTAACCAGATTAAATTATTAAATCACCGATATTGATATTGAAGGTGAAAGCATGTTCGATGGCCATTTCGCTACCGCTAACTTAACTTTTCAGAAAACTTCTCACAAATATTTTAAATATTAATGAAGTAAAGTTTAAGCAAAAAATAAAAACAATCAACTGTCATTTTATTTTTCTTTATCCACTGTACACGGCTGACATTTTTTTCCGTGGTTTAATTCAATTAAACTAATTAATAAAGAATTCTTTTAGAAATCTAATACAATGTATTACTACTAAAACCATGATCTAAAAATGTTAAAATCCTCAAATCTAAAAGATAAAATGGTGTTTAAAAAGAGCTTCTTGCAGAAAGAAAATATTCAGATAAATTGATAACTGACTTCAAGTCAAAGAGACAGGAAAATGATGTAGATTGGCTGTGTCTGAAAGAGGCAGAGATACTGAATGGGCAGCCTGTTCAGCAGTAGTAGTGTTCATTACTTATGATATCTGGGTTGGTTGAGATGCCTGCTTTGTTAATAAACACAAAAAAAACATGGTAATAAGTTCAAATCCCAACGGAACCTTGAATAGAAAGAAAATTATTTATTTTTGAGTAGCTGCATTTAATTTTTAAATAATTATTGTAATGCTGTGGTGGCTGAGATTTTTAAGGTGCAAGTTAAATCAAAGAGAAAAATAAATGTTTTGTATCTGCGGCGGATGAGTTTTTTAAGCCTTCTGTATGTTAAAACAGAAAATCGCTATCCATATTTCAGCAGTATATGACAGTCGTGGCAAAGTGGGTAAAATTGCCTGTTTGATTAAAAAGAAGATAAATCTTTCCGGAGCGAGTATCTGCACTAATTTAGGCATATATTTGCTTAACAAAAATTATCATCAGCTTAATTTTTGCCAAAGAAACAGAGAACTGTGTGTTTGGTAAAGGCCAGGATTAACTATCATACTCAGTCATTCGATCTATCAAAAATTGCATGTGTGCTAAAAAAGTATGATAGCGTGGATTAAAAGAGTATGTGTGTGACAAACTTTTTGACAGATCTGTTCGATTTTATTTTCTTTTAATAAAACTCATAAACTTCTTGCAGACTCTCTTTGACTCGAAGGCAGTTATCAAGCTCACAGAGTTTCTAATTTATCTGAATATTTTCTTTCTTTCTTTCATCTTTAAGATGATGATAAATAAAACAACAACAACAACAAAAACAAACGCATGTTTTTGCATCTTTTTGCTTAATAGTGTGGCACCTACGAAGCCATTTTCGAACAATTTTGAAAGTAGGACATAATTCTATCAAATCGCGTTATTAAGTACTACGATTGTGTATGATAGGAATCCTGGTCTTAAACAAGATAATGTGAGCACGAATTCAGTCAGAGTCACACAGTAAATTGAATAAAAAAATAATAATCTACCAAGTATGAGTTTGGCTCGCACACGAAGGGTTCCGCACTAAGTATGGATGTCCCTTTAATATTTTATTATAAGGCCTTGTGAAAATATTAAGATACTTTTAAATTTAATGTAATATTTTTGCTACTTGTTGCTAAATTGCATATAACTTCACTAACACTAAGTTTTACGTGTCTGCCTATCACAGTTCAAAAAATAACAAGATTTTTATGAATATCAGGTTATTTTGGGAACACCTATTAATTTTTAGTATGCTATTCAGAAAGGCGAATAGGCATTGCAACAAAACAATAGGATTACATTTTGCACTTTGTGTACGAAACCCAAAAAAATGGCGTTTTTGTATTTGCAATAAAAGAAACCAGATAGTTTGAAAAATAAAAAGTAACGTTTTCCATCTCAATTGTGTACGAAAAAACATCGGGAACTCAGATCGGTTTTAAAGAAACTAAAGAAAGTTACACAAGAATTGATAGGTGTAACTAATGTTCATTGAGGCACCAGTTAATAAGTACTCCCAAAATCTTAAACTAAGGAAATTTAATAACTAAATATTTAAAGGTCAACTGGCAGCGCCGATATTTACAAATAAATAAAAACGCTTAATATTTCCTCCAGACCACACCGCTGCTGGAGTCTGTAAATAATTGCAGTTATTTGTTTACTTGTTTAAAAATTAAAAACATATTAATTAACAACGGACAAAATAAAGTAAAGGTCATTAATTGTCAAAGTCTACCCCTTGAACCTCTATGAACTTAAAAAATCAACACGCATTAATTTAAAAATCCTTTACTCAATTTTCATTATTATAAAATCTTAGCTTATTGTACCCCCTCCGTTGTATGGGACTAATTGAAGGGCATTTTTAGGCACTGTCTAATATATTACAGTGTTTTTTGTAATAGGTTTTCCCTACGAACATGCGAGAAACAATACCCCCGGGGGCCACTAAAAGTCTGGCTAAGCTAACCCAGGTCAAGCGAAGTGCTCCGTGGGTATAGGGGGAATCAGCCCCCTTTTGAACAGGCACCAAATCTGAATAGGCAGCTGTGTGCTGTCGAAGAACTGACCAGTGTCCTTAGTTATACTGGCACCACGCTAACAGGTAGCTTATACAGAGACTCGGCCATCTCTGTAGCCGGCTATTGGCGAGGTCTCTTCGGGGTACACGTGGTAACTGTGTTTAAGGCCTATATCTGCAGGGATGGTGCGGAATATTTCGAAGTGTACTGTTGCATTCTCAACAGACGGCGTAGGATAGTCTCTGTATCACATAATGTGAGAAACAATATTTTGCAATCTAAGGAGTAATTTTGGAGATAAAATATTAAAAATCTCAGAAGTGGCATCACAAATCAAGTCCTATCTTTTAAATCATCTGAAATATCAAAGATCATGACATTTAAATTACCTTTCAAGTCTTATTTTGCTAAGATCGGTTAAGACGCATAAAATTATGCATTTGTCCTCCACCCTCTCTCCCACTACCGGCTTCCGGTTCCCTCTTTTTCAAAATAAATATAGAACATTATAGTCTTTACACGAGTAACTAACTATGTATGTTTAAAATTTGTTTGCAATAGGTATACGAGTAGAGGTTAATGCCCGTTTTCTCCTTTTTCTCTCATCGGGCTCTTAACTCTGAACACAGATATAGATGAGGACCTATCTATGTTTCGAATTTTATTAAAATCGATTAGCCGAGACTTTGCTAAAATTGATTGTCTGCTGCCCCATTGCTTGTCTACTGATTGTCTACTGCCCACTATAAAAAAAATATAAATTCCCTATTTTATCTACCCGTTTTCAAATATCATTAAAATCGGTTAAGTCGTTTAACCGTGATGGTGCGTCACCAACATACAAGTAAACAAAAAACAAACGATTAAACTTATAAAAAGATTTGTACAGTAGCGTGCACCGGGGCTCCTCTTTGGTATGACAGAAATTTCGAGGGGCGCCAATTTAATAATATTATTAATATTAATTAAAATAAATAATAATAATAATAATAATAATAATAATAATAATAATAATAATAATAATTAATCAATATGAAAATTTATTATTCGGAATCTTTCTTATTTTTACATGCTTTAATCGTGCTTGATTCTTTCAAATATAAATATTTCATGATATTCGCATGAAATATCTATATGATCATTTCGCTACTGTAATATCTCATCAAGTGAAACCAAAGCGTCATTTTAGATCTTAGCATATTTTTGATGATCGATAATTTTGAAAAGCTTTTCCCACATGTGCAACTACTGACCGGAATGGACATTTTGTTCGTTCGGTGCTGCCACACCTGCCATACCCGTGCGGGTCAGTTAATTTGTAGTAAATAAAAAAGAAAATTGAATTATTTTCGGCTTTGGTTCATTTCTAATTTTTCTTGTTTTCTTTCAAAAACATCCGCATACATTTGTAAATAATTTTTCTTTCTAAAAAATGTTTAGAAATTAAATTAAAAAAAATTAAACAAAATAATTCATTTTTAATTCATTTATAATATCCACGGTTCCAATCCTGATGGGAAAAAAATTCAAAAATTCGTAATAAATATTAGATTTTTTCATTTTAACTGTAACCCAATTATTTTGATTTAATTTCCAATTTAATGCATAAATATTTTTACTTTTACTAAAGGTTTTAGGAAGAGAAAGGTCCTAAGCAATATATGTATGTTTGTGTGTATGTACATGTGTTACTATTATTCATTTACAAAAGTGCAGCTTTTAAAGTGGGCTTGCCTGGTCGTCTTTAGTGTTTGTATTGTGTGTGTTTATTGGATTTTGTATCCGTGTGCTGGAGCGTTAAAATATGTTTAGACTGTTTTAAAATAATAAAAAGGAAGTAATGACATTTTGACTTTTTATTGCAGTTTAAATTTAATCCCAAAAATTTATTGCATTTATTTATTACTCGAAGACCAATATAAAATGTTGCACAATACTAGAAAAATTGTAAAAAATATTAATAGTCATTGATGAAATGTGTTGTAAAAAAGATTATTATGATTTATTTCTGACTATTTATTTATTTAATTAAAGCAAATGCTCACATTCAATTAAAATAATAATTTGTTATTTGAATAATTTTTATTACCAAAAAACACTTTATAACATTTTGGTACATTTAAAAAATATTTGTGTTTATTAATCTTGCTTAACCCTAAAGAGGATGGTTGGTTTTTTTAACCATTTTTAATTTATTCTTTTTTTTTTTTGTTATTACAATTTGGTTTCTTCTTTAAAATAAAGCTTCTAATCGGTTTTACTAATTTATATTGATTTAACCGACTTAAAAGAAGAAGGAGGTTCTCAATTCGACTAAATGTTTCTTATTTATATTTGTGCCTCTATAACTCGGTCAGTTCTGGTTCGATTTTGAATATGGTGATGCTTACAGATGTGTACCGTTTTAAAAACAGTTCATACAACAAAAATGTGTCCCTATACAACATACACGTTTTTTAAGTGCATTTTGAACAGTAAAGGTCACCACTGTAAAAAAAACTGCGTGTCACTATAGCTCCCATAGAAAAAAGTTTTTACAAAAAAGTCTTTATATTAAAGGGTGTCCCCATAGGTGACGTTAATTGACCTATATAAACCTTTGTTGTGAACCGTTATAGACAAACGCTTGCCAATTGGACAGAATGTCGATTGCTATCACCGTTATTAGAAAGAATTAATCTATAAAATTATAAATTAAAGGGTGCCCCAATAGTTATTTTAATTTGATTTATGTGACCATCCTTTGAACAGTTTTACACAGACGCTTGAAATTTACAAAAGAACCTGTATTGCTAGCTGCGCTTTAAAAACAGGTATAAAATTTGGATTTGGAAATAAAAGGGTGTTCCAATAGTTAATGTAAAATGAGTTATGTGGCCAAACTTTTGAACTGTTATAAACAGTCAGTTGAAACCTTCAAGGCACCTGCATTGATAACCCCGCTATATCAACAAGTTTATAATTTTAATTTAAAAATTAAAGGGTGTTTCTATAATTGTTGTAAATTTACATATCTATGTTTATCTTTTGAACCGTTATTGACAAATGATTGCAAATTGGACAGAATATCCTCTATTTTCTTTGTATAATAGGAGGTATAATTAGCTTGAATTATATATTAAAGGGTGTTACAATAGTTGATGTTATTTGAAGCATATGGCGAAACTGTTAAGCCATTATAGACAGACGATTGAAATTTAAAGCGAGTAAAAAATTTGAGTTAGGAAACAAAAGGGTACCCCAATAGTTGATGTAATTTTTATTTTGCACAAACTGTCGAAAAGTTGTAGACAGACGGTTGAAATTAACAAGGAGCTGTAGTGCTGTGCGCTAAAAATAAGCATAAAGCTTGGAGATGGAGTATAGATAATATAATTTGATGTATATTGCCATACTTTTGATCCGTTATAGACAGACAGATTAAATCGGTTTTGAAGTCGGTTTTTTGGTTTCTATTTTAAAAAAGAGCTTCTAATTTGTTTAACTAATTTAAAGTGTTTTTTTTTTTAATTTTTTAGTTAATTTTTTATTTTTTAATGACGAGTTTATGTCATTTTGAAGATTTTTCCAATAAAAAAAATCTGGTAGCACTTATGTTATTCTATATATACTTATTGCTATTAATAAAGCGTTAAATGTATATCAATCTTTTAACAATTTCTTCAGAAAAGAACAGAATTACTTACATATTCTAAATCTAAATATAAATTATTGAAAGCCCTTAAAATGTACATATTTTCTTTTGCTGCTGGTATCAAAAAAAAAAAAAAACAATTGGTATAATGGATTGTTTTTTTTTTTTTAATATAAAACTCATGAAAGTAAAGAGTTTCGTATAAATTCTTAATTTGTTTAATATATATATATATATATATATATATATATATATATATATATATATATATAATTTTAATACGTATATAGTGGTGCCTAATTCTTCCTATTTCCTTTAAAAACCGCATATATTTGTAATCTTTCTTTCTTTATAACTCCAAAAATTAAAATGGATATATGAATTAAAGCCGAAACAATCAAAATAATTTCATAAAATTAAAGCATTAATTAAAATTTTTTTTTTAATATCGGAATAAACTTTTGAGAGAAAAGGAATTTTATCTTAGGGTCTATGAAAAGAAAAACACTTAAATAATCCTGAACGATTCTAATAAAAATTGTGTTTCATTTTATATTGAGTTAAGCTTTCAAGAAAGAAGATTTGATTTTGAAAACTCAGTAATAAATAATTTATATTAAGTATAGTAATTTTAACTATTATTTTAAATAGAAAAACTTTTTTACTTACTAAGGCAGCTAATTAAAAATGCAGTAAAAAATTCTTCATTTAAACCTGAACAAAAATATAGTGTAGTTTTTGAAACCAAAATATTATTTGCCAAAATTATTTGTTAAGTAATTTTTAAGAATGCTGAAATGCGAACGTTACTGACAGCTTAATTAAAAATACGAGACTAACTATGATTTAATTCAAAAACTTAAAACACGCACATTATTAAAATTAAATGAACTGTTATTTTATTTCAACAAACGAAACTAATCAAAAGGTTGATAATATAATTCTTATAATGATTTTGACGATTAATTTTCGAATTTCTAACGATTTTTCTAGAAAAAAGAAGTTTGATTGCTAAATATATTAATATTAGCTTGAAGTAAACACATGAATAAATAATTCTTTAACAACAACTGCATATCGGCTTCTATTTATGACTTTGAGCGGGGTATTCTTGAAATTATGGTCATGATCTAACCATTAATAAATGCGAGACTAATATGTAAACCTTTCAAAGAACTTAAAAATAAAAATAAAATCGTTGACGTGTTTCCTCAAAAATAATAATAATGGAGAACTTGAAATAGATTAGAAAGTGCTATGTTTATTATCAATAGAACCATTGATTTGTGTGCCTACTTAATTAGGAATAAATTCTCAATATAGTTTTTCCGAGAATATTTGATTGAAAAATATTCTGCTGTTAACCCATAACATTTCATAAAATATACAATCGATTTTCCCATTGATTGCTTAATCCACATCATCAAGAAACCTTAAGCCACACTAAAAAAAGACAAAATATTTTTTTTAAATTACCAAAAATAAAATGAGGTTTAAAAAAATATTGTAAAATAAAACACGGCAATTATTAATTTTATTTAAAGTCAGCTTTTGTTAATCCGCAGTTTGCTTACATGCACATGTAGCTTCTAAGTTCGACATATTTATTAATGCTGTTATATCTTTCGTAACTACGATTTCCATTTATAAGCGAGTTAAAACGTCTAGATTTTTATAATATGAAAATATGTGGCAGCTCTTTTGCATATAATACCACAACAACAACTAAGAGAGATTATTTTTGAATTTTGGTGTTGTTGTAAAACGTTTTTTTTTATTTTAATTTTTTTTTTTATTTAGTTGCAATGAAAGCAAATTTTAGGGAAAAGGAAAACAAAGCCAACACAGTAATTTTTCACAGTTACATTTTTCGCAAGAGAACAAGTGTTGGCAAACATTGACACAAGTAATTGCATATTAAACTATTTTTATAAAACAGTTTTAGGAAATTTAATTGCAAGCAGGATTGGCATCGCTCAAAGTATGATTTCAGAAGTGCAGGCTCCAAGTAGCGATGCTAAAAAAGGAAGCATATACTAACGGTTATAAGGATCTTTATTGCTGATGTGGGAACAATCGACTGCAAGCTTTAATACAAAATTATTTGTATATACTGAAGCTCTAAATTACGGACAGAGAAAACTAAAAGCGAGAGAGAAAGAGAGAGATAGAACAGTTGTTTGTGCACTTCGTGTATCCAAATTAATATTGATTGATTCTGGATACTCCTCATGTTCTTATTTACTAAATTGATTGGTTAAATAGATTAGAATGCTGATGAAGGATGTAGGGATATAGAAAATGCAGCAATACGTTTTGCTGGTATCTAATTTTTCTTGCTTTCTTTAAAAGACGTCCGCCGCATATATTTGAAAATAATTTTTCTTTCTTAAAATTTTTAGAAATAAATTCATCTGTTATTTTTATGTTTTATATCTTGATTACATTCGATTAATTTCCTTTTTTTTTGTTTCTTAAAATGCTAAATGGAATAAGAAGTGTCTAAAATACAGACTAATAAATATTATAAGTTCTGTTAACGGATATTATTGTTTATTTTCTAATCTAAATATCTTAATGTTCCTTTAATAAAAAAAGATCACAGCTGTGGTGTAATATTATTTTGTTTTTTGTAATAAAACCCGCTATCAAGAACATTAAATTATATAACTTGAGTTTTTTTCTAATTAAGTAATTAAATGATTTTTTTTTTAATATTCTCAGGTTTGCTTTGATTGATTTTTTGCAACTTACCCTAGATTTGTGTTGCTATCTGCTATTAAAGTTAAATTGCATATGCGGATATGCCGTTATACTTTAAAAGTGCCATAAAACAAAACACATTAAAATCTCGGGTTTTTTTTTACAAATAAAGCTGCTGTCTTAAATCTATTGTTGTTTCTTTTGTGGGATTTTAATGTTTGAATTAATGTATGGTAATGTGTATGTGTGTAGCAAGTATATGTGTAATGTTTTAAGTGAATAAAATTTTAATGTGTTTTATTTTTTATTAATTTCCTATTTAAATAACGACATTAAAATTTATAGCAATTTATTTTACAACATTTAAATTTCAACACAAGCATTTAGTCAATTTATTACTGTTTTTAACATATTTCTGATTGAAGATTGCACCATTTTACAATGTGATTTTATTTCAAATAATTTCTCAGTTTCATCTTTCTTTGTATTTTCCAATCTGGTCATTAAAAAATATTTATCCAAATAATAAAATTTGTTTATTGGAACTTGAAATCGGTTTGTAAACATACATACATATTTTTACGTCATTATTAAAAACTTTTTTAATTTTTGTGTTAAAAAATGCTTATGTATGTTGTCAAAAAAATATCTTTCGATATGAATTTTATAATCATTAAAATACAAGTTTTATGCTGGTGTTTTCATTTAATGCGTAAAAGGGGCGAATACAAAATATATATTTGAAGATAACCAAACAGTAGCATAAATATTTGAAAATTGTTTTGAAATTAACAAAAATAAAAACCCTAGTTAAATGAGGGTCTAAAATAAAAACAAGAGAGAGTGCTATATTCACCTATAACGACTCTTATAAATACTTCGCCAAAAGAATTGTCCTTATTGCTTATCTTTGATATAATGAAATTTGGGGTAAACTTGAGTTATTTATTTGTCACCACCAAGGTGTCTGCTTTGCGTTCTCCTTCATTAAAGAATGTATTGAAATATAAGCGCAAAAGGAAAGGCTCTTATTAATAGTGAAAGGCCAATGTAAGCGGCATGCGGACGCGGACGGCAATCAGCTGTTCTTTTTGCCGCTTGAATTTATTTTACATAGGCAAATGAACGCGGCTTCTTGAAGTAGAAACTTGTAAAAAAAAATATTAAACATTTTTAGTCTTTTGACGCAGAAATAAATAAATTTAATTGCTAAAAAATTTTAAAAGGAAAAATAAATAAAATTAACAACGATTTAGTGAAAAGAAGAAACACAAAAAGAAGACTTTGGATGATTTTGCAAATTGAAGCGGCAAAACGAAAAGTTGATCTAAATTAAACATTTCCGCTCTGCCACTTTTGACAGCATTGCGGCTGCATGCCGCTAGCATTGGCCTTTCACCATAAATCAAGCCTTAGCTGAAAGAATTTTTTTGAAGAAGGCAGCATTATATATACATATAATATAATGTTTTTTTTTTTTAAGTGAGGTTTTTAGAAAACATTTGAGATGTTGATAATTTTTAGTTATTTTTTGAGCATTAGCGGTTTTGAAGGAAATCTCAATTTTCTTGTTTAAGAACAATTTTTTGAAAAAGTTTAAATTTTTGATGAAATTTTCATGAAAATAAATATTTTGGTAAAACTACAATTTTTTGCTGATTTTTTGTTTTTTTTTTTGCAAAAATGATTTTTCAGCAAATTTTTAATATTTTTGTAAAATGTTGTTTAAAATGTAATATTTTTATTTGGTTATTTATAATTCTTTTCTGAAATTCCGGTTTTCAATAACAACAAAGCAAAATAAGTAAGAGTGCTATATATCCTTCGAGGCAGCAGGCAAAACACCACGCGTACCTCTAATTTTTTCATGACATTTGGAACAATAAGAATGATGCTCGCCCATATTTTTCGAGTTAGGGGCTCTTGAGGCTTTTGAAGAGATCTTTAAGGAAATACTAAAATTTAAAAAAAATGCTTAACCCATTAAAAGCCGATGTCATTTTTATGTAAAATTATATGTATGCAGTACTGTAATTTTTTTATCTTTGGTTCTCCGTCACCCCAATATTAGCTTTTTTGATTGCAGTTACTTCACTAAACTAGATTAACATATATGGTGAAGGGTATATAATATTCGGCATAGCCGAATATAGCACTCTTTCTTGTTAATTTTAAAGCGGTCCCCATAACGGGTCATACTACACGTAAAAGCAACGTATGTTGTATGGAGACACCCTTTATTTTTTTAAATTATGAACTGATTTTAAAACGGGATAAATCTATAAGTATAAACTTTTAAATAAAAAAAAATTCCAAACTGTTTCAGAAATGACTGAGTTATCAGGCACAAACATTAAGAAAAAGCAACACTCAGACGAATTGACAACCTCCTTCTCTTTTTAAAGTCGGTTAAAAAACATTACGATTGACTTGTATATGCTTCTTTGAAATTAGGTTTTGGTCTTTTGATTATAGTTAAAACATGAGAAAAAATATGGTTAAAAGAAGATTTTTCCCTTTTTTCGAAATGTTACGGATTACGACTTAATAAAATTTATTTTTTAGTGTAATATTTTGCCTAAAATTTGCGTTAACAAATATATTATCACTAAGACTAAGAATTTTTTTTTTTAAATACTAGACAAATTGTACCGATAAAAAATAATTTCAGAAATATCGTAAGGGTGTGGGTTTCAATAGAGACAAGGGCGAAAAACTCCAAACTATAAAAGATAATCAATAATGAACAGAGCAGGAATTTAAAATTTTCAAAACCCGAGGTGTGCCACTTTAAAGCATCGCGCCACTGTAACTCTACTATCGTGACACATCTAATAAAAATTATTTATTTATCATTGCCTCTTTGAAGATTTTAGTAGCGCAAATAATTTTATGACCGTTTTCATATAACAAATTAATAAAAAATCCACAATTTTTCAATTTCATCATTACAATAAGAAGAATAATAAAAAAATTCAATATTAATTTTATTACATTTAAAAATTTTTTATTTTAAATTTCTTTACTTCTCACAGTAACATAGAATATATAAGCCGTCCATTTTGAAAGTGGCATAAGTCACTTAAAAAAATTAAAGAGCTGCTACGATTTAATGTTTTTTTGCGGGAAAAAATTAGCATTCTGAGGTAGTAAGTACAAGTAAAACTTTTCGAGATTTAGCCTCAATACTTTTAAAACCTTTGAAACACAATCCTTTAAAAATGTGCATCAGCTTTTAAAACAATCGGTTCATAAAAAACAATAAATTAATTTTTATGTTAAATAATATAATCTGTATAACCAACAGATTTTAAGATAATTGATAATTAAAAATTTTATTATAATTTTTTACATTAATTTATACGAAATAATTAATAAAAACAAATGAATGACCACCTGATCGGCAGCTTTTAAAACTCTCAGTTTTGTTTTTGGCTCATTTTCTATTAAAAAGATACAACGAATTAATTTAAAAATACGTTTTTTCTATAAACAAACCATTAAATACAGTTAAAAATAGTATTTAAAAAAACAACATTTTGATACCAGTTTTTTTTACAAAAATAATAATGGCTAAAGAAAAAGGAAAAACTGCTCCAGTTAATGTGTAACCGAAACCTTTAAAAGAAGTTTTCAATGATCAATTTTGTTTTTTATTTCTTTTCTTGCTTCATTTATTTATTTAATTTTTTTTTTTCGTTTGCAAATGCAAGTCAACGAATCTAAAATATTCATTTGACAGCCTTTGAATATTTTTAATCGTCATGAACGTTCACGTATTTTACTCTTGCAACACGATACGGTCGTATATGTCCAGGTAAATGTTAAGGTTGACATTTTAAGAAGAATTGGAATAATTTAATGTTATTTTAGCCAGTAGCTAAATTTAGCTGAAACACAGTAACTCAAATTTTGTTATTGGAATCTTTAATATGTGGTATTTTTTTTTTTTATTTGTAACAATTAAAAGAACATAATTCTACCCAAAAAAACCCGCAAAAAATTTTGTTTTGAACAAACTAAAAAAAACCAAAATATTTAAAAACAAAAATTCTGTATCGACGCTGGATAAAATATGAATACAAATAGCAACCAAAAAAGCCTTCTAAATTCTTGCTTTGGAAAAGTTTAAATCAAGCAAATGGTTGTTAATAGCAATTATGTTATTTATTTAATAATATTTAACATGTTACAAATAACAATATCTGGCAACCCCTGTAGTTGTTTCCGTATGAGCGTGGTGAATAAGCTAATTCAACTAATGGTGTGTTTATAGAATAACAAAACCACAAGTTAGCTAACAAAAGCTGAACAGCCTCAATGGCTGCGTTGGTAGAGGTGCGTACTACAAAACAGAGGGTCCTGAGTTCGATACCGCATTCGGACATGCGTGCAACGAAAAAAATAATAATTGTTATAAAGCAATTAAAATTAATAAAACAGCAGTACAAACCTCCCGAGAGGCAAAACGACAATTGTGTGAAGCCATGGCAGATAATTAAGTGGAGACGTCCAATTTAATATAAGAGAGCAGATAATTCTCAAAAAGCCCTGTATAATGAAAAGTAAGCGCAATAGCGGTTAGCGCGGGGAAGTGTAACAGCATAACAATAGTGTATGGCAGACGTGTGTTGTGGCTACTGGATTAAAGGAGATGACTGGCTTGGATAAAAGGAGTAGTGAGATGTCTGTGGATGGTTAAGGTTACTAAACAAGGCATCGAGTAGTTCATGCCTCGCCGGAGTAACACAGTAGTGTAGCGTGGATGGCTGCGTTTGTGGTGATAACGCATGTTTAGTAAATACGAGATCAAGGGTTCACAAGACCGGTAGGATCGAGAAGTATAGCCAGAGAAAGCCATAAAATAAGAAGACTGAATTTAGCCACAGTGGTATTTGCAATCAAAAGAATCCGTACGTTTGCTCTAAAAAAGGGAAAAACCTAATATTAATGCATTTAGAAATTGAGCAACAGCAGCACAAGCCTTCCGGAAAGTAAAAGACCATAATTGTGTGAAGCCATGGTAGATAATTAAGTAAAGACGTCTATTTAATATAAGAGCAGCAGATAATTTTCAAGACGTCCTTTACAATAAATAAAAAGCACTAGCTGTTAGCGCAAGGATGTAGCAGCATTACACAAGTGTATTGCAGACGTGTCTTGTGGCCATTGGGTTAAAGGCGTAGTGAAGTGGTTGTGGACGGTTAAGGTTATTAAACAAGGCATCGAATAGTAGTTCATGTCTCGCCGAAGTAACACAGTAGTGTAGCGCGTATGGCTGTTTATAAAATAACGCATGCTTCGTAAAAACCAGACCGTAGAATCAAAAGTAGAGACACAGTGCAGGAAATATTAAATTTATAATGTGCCACAGTGATATTTGCAATCAAAAGAATCCGTACGTTTTTCTAGAAAAGATAAAAAACGCAACAATATATTTTTGATTATGAGATTGTATCCATGTGGTAACACAAGAAATTTTTCATAGCATAGTTTCGATAGTTTTTTTTTGTAAACTATTATACTATCGTTACTATCGAAAAGTGAAAAAGTGTTAATTCTGGCAACTATCTCCATCCGGTACTATCGATTTCGGTAAAAACGATAGCCAGCCATAAAAACTATCGACATTATCGATATTACTATCGATTGTTTTGCAGTTTTAGACAGCCGCTTAAAATTTGCAAAGAACCTATAATGCTATCTCCGCTATAACAGCAAGTACAGTGAAAACTCTACTTGCGGACACCTCTACTGAACGGATAATTTATTCAGTCCCTTCGATTTCCGAGTATTTTTAGAACAAATTACACTCTGCTAGACGGACACTCCCATGGCCGGAGGCGGACACTTTTTTCTGTAAAACACCTCCCGCAGACGGACAAATCTTTCAACAAAACATAAAAAAATGCTTAGAGAAAAGTACAAGAAACACATTAATGCTATAAACACAATCAAAGGCTACCGACCATCGACTACCGACTACAAAAGTAGCTGGCTACAAAAATAGCCAAGTTGCCAGCTACTTAATTTTTTTAACGACCATCGACCACTAACTACAAAAAAAAAAACATCTGTTTTGACATACATGTATATATTGAAGTTAACCAAAACAAAACAAACTTGATTTTTTAAAGTGAATTTGTGTAAAAAAAAAATTTAAATGTCTCAAGAAAATTTAATTAACTTTATAAATACTATTGCTAAAATAGTGGAAACAAAGACTTCAGTGTATGAAGTGTCCACGTCCATATTTGCATGTAAATTGAAATAAACATTTACATTAAACAATTTAATAAATGTATATAAACAGTAAAAATTACTATTATATACTTATCAATTTGAATAAAAAACCCAAAAAATAAATATAAATGAAACAAATTAGAAATTTATGAAAAAAGAACTAAATGGAAAATTCCACAAACAAAAAGTAAATGAAAAATGTATTTTTTTTTTAAATTTTAATTTAATAATGGCAAGGGTATATAACTACAGCGCCAGGGTATCCCACAAGTATTTTGATATTACTAGTCTCTCCAGGAACTGCACATCAACCTATAGCTTCGTATAGGAAGTGGAAAATCCTGTTGAATAAAAACTGTGCGCGTTGGGACTTCAATTATAACTTCACTTTTTTTAAATAAAACCTTCTCGCGCGCAGATGTTCCCCCTTCGAGATAAAGTAATAAACTGATGAAAAATGTAAACAAATTAACAGATGATTATTATTTTTCAATGGTGCCACTATAAAAGTATTTCGCGTTTTAAATAGCGATATTTAATGTATTGCGTTTTTAAAAACACCATTTCATGCATTTATTGTATTGGCACCACTAATCTGTTTTTTGTAGCCAAGAAAAATAGAAATTAGCCTAACTGCCATCCCTAAATTAGCGCGTAAGACGCAAAGCAATATAATTCATAGCTTTTGCGCTGAAATGTCATCCCTAAATAACAGCGTTAACTTCGTGTCGTTAAAAGTAATGTTAACTTATTTTATTTCATAAAACCCGCTGTATAAGAATAAAGAAGAGATAAAACCGCTAGATTGCCTTGAAAATTACTAAATTGTCACTACTTTTCAACCATAACAAAACAAAACAAACCAACAAACAGCAAACTTCACTTCCTAACGCACTGTCAAAATTGGATTTTCCAATTGCTAAGCGTTGACGCCAAGCTATTTAGGGATGCTTCATACATTTTGTATGTACATGAGAAATTTTGACAGTTATCTTGCGCTTTACGCGCTAATTTAGGGATGGCAGTAAGTTGGCTACGGGCTACAAAAGTAGCCGTGTAGTCGGTAGTCGTGTAGCTGCTAAATATTTATTCTCATAAGCACGCATGTATTCTATTTTTGACATCTTGTAGTCGATGGTCGGTGGACATGATAATGTTTATAGCATAATGTTTACAAAAATAAATCACAGCAACACTAAAGCCCGTATGACACTTATTTTTTTTATTTTTTGAAGCAAGGCAAATATATTGTAAAAGAAAATTCCATCAAGAGTAAAGAGTTGAGCTATATTAACAATAATCGAGCTTGAAGTAAAACAATGAAGTCAAATTTTTAGTTTTTTACTCAAATTAAGCGATTTACCGATATTATTATTTAAAAAGTAGAGTTATTTACAAAAAACAACAAAACACATTAATGCTTTTACTCTTTCTAACATTTGTTCTTTCGTTCTATCAATTTCAAATTAATAAATGCAAAAAAGTAATAGCATGTTTACACGGCAATGTGAAGCACTTGCTTCGCTCTCTGAATCATGATTGCGAAGCATGACGTTTCCACGACACATACTACATGCTTCACATTGACTTCTGTTCTAAAATTTTGTTTTTCGTTTCAATTTTAGTGTTTGTAATTAATAAAATTTTAAATTATAATATAATTATTTGTTTTCATATTAACACATATTTACACAGCACTTTTAATATTGGTTTACTTTTTTTGTTTACATTTATATACAGCTATTTCAGATAAACTTGCGATAAAAATTAAGGAAGACAGAAATTTTTCACGCTTCGCAAGTAGATTCAATCTGAATCGTCTCAAAACAAAATGCTTCGCTCTAAAAATTTTATATGGCGAAGCACGTTGATTCGGTCGTGATTGAGCTGTGAATCATGAAAAGAGAGCGAAGCAAGAATATTGGGCTCCGTGGAAACGTAGTATAAGTGTCATACGGGCTTGAACGTAATAAATAATGTGATTCCCCTTTTCTTTAAACCATTGATAGTTCGTTACATACTCGTAGTAGTCCTTGATCATTTTTAATCGTGTTCATTTAAGAACAAGTGTTGATTGAGTAAGGTGTTTTAACAATTTATCTACAATTTTATATTCTAATAATGGCCGGGAGGAATTTTCTTTCTCTTCAAGAAAAAATTAAATTATAAACGCTCAAGAACAAGAATAACTTTCAGTGCGTGAAACTGCAAAAAGGTAACGAAATATGTAAAACATTTTAAAAATGTGTATTTATGAATATTAAAACTTGAAAGAATCTTGGAAAAAAATAAACATACATACATAGGTGTCTATATACTAAAGATGCAATGGATTAAAATTTGTTTCACTTACATATCAAAACATAATAGAATATTTAATAGCAGTGAATGCCGACCATTTCTAATCAACTATCCCGTAGACGGACACCTCTCCACAACGAACAAATCTGCTCTGACAGTCGGTGTCCGCCCACGGGAGCTTTCACTGTATATAACTAGGTTTTGGAAATATAAGTGTGTGCCAATAGTTGATGTGAGTTGATGTATGTAACCAAACTTTTGAACCGTTATAGACAGATTACTAAAACATAAAAAGAACCTGAGTACTTAGTCTACTACAATAGTATGTATGGGTGCCCCTATAGTTGCTGTAATTTGATGTATATAGCCAAACTGTCAAACAGTTGTACACAGACGGTTGAAATTAACAAGGACCTGTTGTGCTTAGTCTGGTATAACAAGTATACAGTTTGGAGATGAAATATAAGGGGGTCCCAATAGTTAATGTAATTTGATGCACGTGGCGATACTTTTAAACCGTTTTAGACAGACAGATTAATAAATTTTATAGTTTTTTTTTTGACTACTTATAAACTATTATTTAATGTTTGCTATTTTCGCGCGCATTCGGTCTGGGTGCCGCGGCACCTTCTTGAATATATTTTATAAATTTTATTGGTAAAGTATAGTTAAAATAAATAAATTAATTATTTCAGTGACTGTTACACGTTGGAAAGGCTATAGGAGATCTAAAAATTATATGACAACATATTTAGTGGTGTGCCGAAATGAGGTTGTGTTTTAGTCTTTTTTGGAAAGATTATGTGAATTGGATATCGGATAGTCTTTTTGTCCTTTCTACTCTAGTCATTTTGTTCTTTCATCAAAAAATCATTAATTCTTCTTTTTTTTAATTTGCAAAAAAACTAACCTGTGGAACACTTGCCTGATGGAAAGTGGTAGATAAAAAAGTACACATCTCTCTTCTATACAACTTAACTTCTCAGGCCAGTCTGGGGACAAGGCTGTATCTGACATACTTCACTTTAACACCATTTCTGTGACTGACCGCTTCTACAAGAACGCATGCTCAAATGCACTGTCTTAGGGATGCTATGCTGACTGGACTTGCAAGGTAGTTCCTCTGAACTGAAGATTTTAAAGTTCTATAATAGGGAATTGCGGAATTAATTCGTCGTTGGGACATCACAGTGAGCCTTATGGCCTCCTAATAAACTCCTGCACATGGGCCTGCTTAGCTTTAACCTTAAAAATAAGACTAGAAATTTCTTCTTATCATTAAATAATTTTCAAATAAAATAAAAGGTTTTGAAGTAATTTGACTTAAGTGGCAACGAAATTATACAAGTGTATTTGTACACATCTTAACAAAATCTTTTAATATTTGCTATGATAATAAAACACAGGAGGTTTCTAAAAAATTATGTTTGGAAAGAAAACTTGCAAACTGAATCATAGGCAGACAATTACTAAATATAGATAGCATACAGCGTTGGAATCGACAAAAAAAAATTGAACAACTACAAACTCCTTTACACCTAATAAGTCTTTACAAGAATTTTAATAAAATACAGTTTTAATTACAAAACATTTTGTTGGTTGCATTTTGAAATTTGTTAAAAAAATATCTATAGAATCAAGCCTAAATTAAACGATTAAAACGAAAATCTATTCCAATTATGTAGATACCAAAAGCGCTACAACGGCAACACGGCTTAATACAAAATGATTACAAATGTTTTAATTAGGCATGTGCCCGGTCGTTCGTTTCAGTGACCGGTCTTTTTCGGTCAATTATCAAAGACTGATTCGTTCGTTCAATTCGTTCAATCGGTTTATTTGAAAGAAAGGAGCCGATTAAATATCTGGCTCATTTCGTTCAATTAAGTCATGCGTTCAATTTAATCCGTACACTATTGAACGAAAAGACCGGATTTAAATGACCGGATCATTCCGTTCACTTGATTGATTCGGTCAATTTAACCCGTTCGTTCGCGAACGACACAGCTCTTGTTTTAATAGAAAATATTGTATGTAATTGTCTCAGCCCTCCATTTCTTGCTGGAAAGTTGGCAGCTTTTCGGTAAAAAAAGAAAAATGTTTTTTTTTAAAAAAAGAACACAAAGCATAAGCGTTTTCATTATTTTTCATTTCATTTATCGACCATATATAGATATCAATATAATAAAGACGCAATAGAATGACATAGCTTTGTCTGACTTTCCGCATATTTGTGCATATACTTAATGATTAAACCCTCATCAATTATTTATGAAGACAGTTCATAATGTAATGATTTATTTGAAATAATTGCAGTTTCTTATATAAATGGTAATTAACGTCACTTGCCGCTAATAATTAAAAGAAAAGTAAATCTTCAATATTTTCATATAAAAATTATTTGTTTTAATAAAGAAGAAATAATTCATATGTAAATATGTCAGCATAACATTCCTGATTATGGGAAAAGCAATTATTTGATCTACAAAAAAAAAATTAAATCATAAATTATAAACATTTTTTCAAGTGGGTTAAATATTTATAATTTAAATCAAACTTCCAAAAAAAACAACATCAACACCAACACCAACACCAACATGAACATACATTTTATGTTCAAATATTGGCAAACTTAACAGTTGGAATCGATTGATGTTTTTACAGCTGGTAACTAAATTTATTTATTAGTCTACTGTGGCAGGGTGCACTTTTTACTCACACTGACATTATTGGTTCGTAATAATACTGATATAAAAAACCAAAAAATCGTGTTAAGACAGACATTCAAAACAAAATAAATATATAAATATAGAAAAATTCATACAAAACTTAAAATATAACACAATACATAAATAAATGAAGATCACTTTGTAGTCGTATGTATTTTGCCAACAATGGCAATACACATTGTTGTTGCAGACGTTATCGTCGTCATATTGTGAATATAATGGAAAAAGATATTTTACAGATTCAAATGATGGGATACATTTTTTTATGTTCGCCCCACAACAGCCAGTATAACTGTGGTTGAAAATGAAAGATATCACGATTTCATTTTACCTCAAGAATCTATTAAAAGAAATATTTCACATGTTTAGTAATTTCAGAATTTAATCTTTCTAATTTTGTTACTCGTATTATAAAAGTATTTTCAAAAAAAATTCCTTAAAGCCTTATTATAAATTTTCTTTAACGCTATTTTTTAAAAACTTTATAAGAATTTTCTTGTGCTAAAATTGAGCATAAATTAAAAACCTTAAATAATTTGCAGGTGCTACAATTTTTTTAAAACAACACAAAAATGAGCTCTGTTGTGACAAAAAATTTGTTTGGTATGTTGAATTGATATGATGACATCATTAAAAAAAATTATATCATAAAAATTACCCTTCTGTCTTGTGCTCGTTTTGTCCCATTTCTTTTGCGAACTAAATTTTCTTTTGTACGAAAAATATAATATTATTTATTATATTATGCAAATATCCCATAACATTTTCAAATAAAAATGCAATTTATTTGTTGGTTTGGAATAGCAGGTATCTATACGTATTTCGCCGGTTGCTAAAGCCAGCTCGTCAGGAAACCTTTATCCAAATTTTTAGAAAAGCCAAAAACATTCCTTTAAGTTAAAAAACTTCAAAAACAACATGAGAGCAGGGGTGCCAGAAAATTTTTACCAGAAATCGCCCCTTTTGCACAAAAAAATCGGCTTTATCGGCACTTTAATTTTGAAAAATCGGCAAAAAAATCGGCAGGTTAAAAAAAACCCATTTTGAATATGTACAGTAAAACAGATTTTTATTAACAAAAAGTATCAAATAATTTATACTTTTTGAAGATTTACAAGATTTATGTTCAAAATTAAAACGTAAAACGTAATATTTGAAATGCAAAAAAATTGATGCAGTTATTTACGATTTTATATATTTCGTTATTATTATGTTTTGATTCTTATATTAACGCTTTAGGCAAAGACCCCAAATACATATCATAAAATCTGAAAAAATGCTTTCTATTCATAAATTCCGTTAAATAAAATTACTTGATTTATATTATAAATCACCGATATTGATTATTGAGGGTATGTCGTGTGCACCCTG